>JARKNS010000004.1:61432500-63932500 GCA_029990575.1 Petunia axillaris subsp. axillaris
AGTTCAAGCTATCGGGACGTATCATTTAATCCTAGATACTGGGCGTCACTTAGAGTTATTTGAAACTTATTACGTACCTTCTATTTCCAGAAATTTAGTTTCTTTGTCTAAGTTAGACAAGGCTGGATATTCTTTTAATTTCGGCAATGGCTGTTTTAGTTTGTTTAAGTATAATCATCTCATTGGTTCTGGTATTCTTTGTGATGGTTTATACAAAATGAATCTTGATAATCTGTTTGCTGAAACTCTTTTAACTCTGCATCATAATGTTGGAACCAAATGTAGCTTGGTGAATGAACACTCTGCTTACTTATGGCATAGACGTTTAGGTCGAATATCTAAAGAAAAACTGGAAAGATTAGTTAAAAATGAAATCCTTCCAAATTTAGATTTTACGGACCTAAATATTTGTGTGGATTGTATTAAAAGAAAACAAACAAAACACACAAAGAAAGGAGCCACAAGAAGCACACAACTTCCTGAAATTATACACACTGATATTTGTGGTCCTTTTGATGTTCCATCTTTCAGTAAGGAAAAGTACTTTATCACCTTTATTGACGACTTTTCACGTTATGATTATGTCTATTTGTTACACGAAAAATCTCAAGCAGTAAATGCCTTAGAGGTATTTATTAATAAGGTTGAAAGGCAATTAGATAGAAAGGTGAAAATAATCAGGTCAGATAGAAGTGGTGAGTATTATGGAAGATATGATGAAACTGGACAACACCCTGGTCCATTTTCTAAATTCCTCAAAAAATGTGGCATATGTTCTCAATACACAATGTCTGGCACACCACAACAAAATGGTGTGGCAGAAAGGCGTAATCGTACATTAGTTAAAATGGTTTGGAGTATGTTAAGTAATTCATCTTTACCCGCTTCATTGTGGATGTATGCTTTAAAGACTGCCGTGTACTTACTAAATAGGGTTCCTAGTAAGGCAATTCCAAAGACACCTTTTGAACTTTGGACTGGTAGGAAACCTATTTTAAAGCACCTGCATGTTTGGGACTGCCCGGCAGAAGTAAGAATTTATAATCCACAAGAAAAGAAACTGGATCTACGAACAATCAGTGGTTTCTCTATTGGTTATGCAGAAAAATCAAAGGGGTATAGATTTTATTGTCCTAACCATAGTAAGAGAATTTTTGAAACTGGAAATGCTAGGTTCATTGAGAATGGTGAAGTTAGTGGGAGTGAAGAACCACATAATGTAGAAATTAGGGAAGTTAGGGTGCAAATTCCTTTACCCTATACTTCTTCTAAAGTTGTTGTTCCTGAAGTTGTTGTACCACCTAACAACCAACAAGAACAAAAAATTAATGATCCAGCTATTCATAATGAAAAACATAATCAATGAACCTGCAGTAGATGTACCTCAAGAAGTTGCATAAAGAAAATATCAAAGACAAAGGAGAAATGCTATTTCTGATGATTTTTTGGTATATCTACATGAGTCAGAAATTGATCCGGAAATTAATTTGGATGATTTGGAAATCGATGATGATCCAGTTTCATTTTCACAGGCCATTGAAAGTAATAATTCTGATAAGTGGTTAGATGCTATGAAAGATGAGTTGAAATCCATGCAACATAATGAAGTTTGGGACCTTGTTGAATTACCAGAAGGTTGCAAAAGAGTCGGGTGTAAATGGGTCTTTAAGACCAAACGCGACTCCAATGGTAATGTTGAACGTCACAAGGCCAGACTTGTTGCCAAAAGTTTTACTCAGAAACATGGCATTGACTATACAGAGACATTTTCACCTGTCTCTAAAAAAGGATTCACTTAGAATTATAATGGCTTTGGTGGCTCATTATGACTTAGAGCTACATCAAATGGATGTGAAAACTGCCTTTCTGAATGGAAATTTAGAGGAAGAAGTTTACATGAATCAACCAGAGGGTTTTGAGGTTAAAGGAAAGGAACCATGGTGTGTAAACTAAAGAGATCAATATACATGCTTAAACAAGCTTCCCGGCAATGGTATCTTAAGTTTCATGAAACTGTTGTCGCCTTTGGATTCAAGGAAAACATTCTTGACTGATGTATATATCTAAAGGTCAGTGGGAGTAAGTTTGTAATTTTAGTCTTGTATGTTGATGATATCTTGCTTGCTACTAATGATCTTGGTATGATGCATGACACCAAGAAATTTCTCTCTAACAACCTCGAAATGAAAGATATGGGAGAAACAGCCTATGTGATTGGGATAGAAATATTCCGGGATAGATCACAAGGATTGTTGGGTTGTCTCAAAAGGCCTATATTAATAAAGTTATAAAAAGATTCACAATGGAAAATTGTCATCAAGTCCCGTTCCAATCTACAAAGGAGATAAATTAAATCTCAATTCAAAGAATTAATTCGAACGTAAGTAATGAAGTATATGCTCACTTATAGAAAATCTAATCATCTTGATACGGTTAGATATTCAGATTCAGATTATGCTGGTTGTGGCATGCTTTGAGGCCACAATTTAGACTTAGTGGCTGCGGAATGTTATTTCAAGACTTGGATAAGTCTACAATATTGCCATGTCGCTGAAAATTTATTGTGACAATTCCTCAGCAGTGTTCTTTGCTAAGAACGACAAATATAAGAAGGTGCTAAGTCAATAGACTTGAAATGCCTTGTCGTTAAAGAACACTTCCAGAAACATAAAGTGTCAATTGAAGATATTAGCACCAAAATTATGATTGCTGATCCTTTGACGAAAGAATTATCGCCCAAAGCATTTATGGATCATGTTTAAAGAATGGGCATTATTGATAGCAATATATGAATTTATGTAAAGACTTATGATGTTGATGAGATTGACACTTTGAGTTCACTAATGTAAATGTTTCTGCATTACCTGCTTTTCTCTTGTATACATAACGTTGAGAATGACGATGACTGGTTTTAACTTAGATAAAGATATTCTAAGCATTATTTTTGGACCATTATGTATTGAAGGTTGTGTTGGGTAATAAACTAATATTGTAGTACATGAAAGGGACTATGTTGAGAGCTGGTTTTGAAGTATGACAAACGAGAAGGACACTGAGGTTCAGGAGAAGAACCTTGTCCTTGCGATGAAGGACACGCTTGATCGAAAAGATTACGGGTTGCAAATCCCTGAGGAACTAGGAGTAGTGGCGCGTGGTTGTTGACGTATCCTAGTCAGACTAAAAGAGGCGGTGTCCAGGCTGTATCTTTGAAGTGTGGACAAGAGTTAGACTTTAACATGGAAAAGAGTTACTGCGAATCTGACATTGCCATAATTAAGAGAATTCCCAGCAGGACTCAACTAGGGTTGTAAGACCTATATAAAAGCAAGTAGGAGAGACAGCCGAAATAGTTTTTAAAAAAAAACAGAGAGTCGAGAGCATATAGAGGTGATCTGAAGAACTGTCTCCGTTGGAAAACTGAAGAAGACAACTGATTTGCATGCTGAGTATTTGAGTCTAGATCTCTTGTCTAGGTTCATCGAGTTGTAAGTTGTCTCTGTTACAAGTGTTTATTGTTTTGTCTATCAGCTTATTTCAGAAGCATATGTATTAGGCAATCTACTTTGTGATTACTAGAAAAAGCTAGAGTTTAGCTTTGATTAGTGATTAGGGTCTAGAGTGTAGCCCCTTGGTTACAGAGTCTGTAATCTGAAACATTGCTCTTGTGTTAGTGGATTGAGATTGAAAATCCCAGAGTGTGGGTCGTGGTTTTTCTCCCTTGAGCAAGGAGTTTTCCACGTAAAATCCGTGTGTTCTTGGTGAATGTTTTGAAGTGTGTTCTTAAGTACAGTTTGCATAAAAAGGAACTGAGGAACCTTGTTCCCTACGGAAGAACCAGGTTCTTACAACCAAAATCGGAGGACACTATTCAACCCCCCCCTTCTAGTGTCCTTAGGAGGTGCTTAAAGTATAACAAGTGGTATCAGAGCGGGTCTTCTCTTGTAAGGCTAACACCTTGAGAAGGATCAAAATGAGTGCACCGCCTACTATTACTGAAGGACAGTCGGTTCTGAGGCCTCCACAGTTTAATGGGCAATACTACGCATGGTGGAAAAATAGGATGGAAAATTACATATGTGCTGAAGATTATCAACTCTGGCTGATAGTCTCTGAAGGAAACCTGATTCCCACCAAAATAGTTGGTGAAGGAACCACTGCCACAAAAGAACCTAAGCTGAAAGAAGAGTTTGATGAGTCTGACTATAAGATGATCGAAAAGAACCACAAAGCCAAGCGGTTGGTTATATGTGGTCTGGGTCCAGAGGAGTTCAATCGAGTATCATCGTATAAGACGGCTAAGGAAATATGGGATGCTTTACAAGTTGCACACGAAGGAACCACTGAAGTAAAGGACTCGAAAAGAAGAATGTTGAAGAGACAATTTGAGTTATTTACTATGGGCGAGAAGGAATCGATTCAGGATATGATGACCAGGTTGACCATGATTACAAATGAAATGAGATCTCTGGAGATGGAACTGCCTGAGGTGGAGATGGTTGATAAAATCCTAAATGTGTTACCTGAAGCATGGGAACCAAAAATGACGGCCATTATTGAATCCAAACCCTTGAAATCCATCAAGCTTGAAGAACTGGTTGGAAGTCTGAAGACGCACGAGATGATGAAGGACTCAAAGGCTAAACCTGCAGCAAAGAAGGAAAAGGCTCTTGCACTGGAAGCAACAGAAGAAGCTGATGAATATGTTGATCTTCAATCAGTGGAAGCTGCAATGGTAAGTGCACTAAGACAAAAACTTAATCTGGGAAGGTTTAAAGGATTTAAACGAGGGAACAAGGAGAGCTCTAGCAGGAAGAACATAGTTGACAGTCCTGACTACTCTGGATGCTTCAAATGCTTCAAGAAGGATCATGCTGTCATGGATTGCCCAATGTGGGAAATAGAGTGGATGAAGAACAGAGCTGCTAAGGAAAAGGAAAAGGAAACCACAAAGGAAAACAATGCAGATAGAAAGAAGTCAAGACGGCCCCCAAACTTCAGAGCAGAACGAAGGAAAAGGAAGGAAGCTTTCTATGCCACATGGGGACCAACTGACAGTGAGTCTGATCACGAGAAGGACGCTGACGATGACTCACCACTGGCATTAGCAGGAATGACGGATGTTAGTTCTGACGAAGAACATCCTCTTGAAGCAAAATGGAGAAGAGATCCATCAAAGCCACTAGTGTTCAATGGGACTCATTACAATTACTGGAAGAAACAAATGAAGAATTTCTTGCAGGCGACTGATTATAGTCTGTGGCTAATTGTGAAAAGAGGACCTCATGTTCCAGTGAAGAGAGCAGCAAATGGAGTCTTGGTACCTAAGAAAGTAGAAGAACTGGATCCACAAGATCTGGACTGGCTACAAGCAAACTCCAAGGCTGAGGGCTATCTAAGAAGAGGACTTACAGATGATGTGCTCGGACAGATACAGGAATGTAAATCAGCCAAGGAGATATGGAAGAAACTGAAGGAGTTGTACATAGCTGACAACACCAAGAAGGACTCTGCCCTCATGGCAACTGAAGGAAAGGAAGCTGACGGTTCAGCAGAGGCTGGAGTGAGGGAGAACAACTCAAGCTGGATTCTTGATAGCGGTTGTTCTAGGCACATGACGGGAGATAGAAGGAACTTTCTCTCACTCGCAGCATTTCAAGGAGGCAGTGTGGCCTTCGGAGGAGGAAAAAGTGGTCAGATAGTAGGCATTGGGAAGATTGGGAGATCTCTTGAGCATGCAATTGAAAATGTGTATTGTGTGGATGGTCTTAGACACAATTTACTGAGCATCTCTCAACTATGTGACAGAGGAAACGAAGTGAGCTTCTCATCTGTAGGGTGCATCGTGAAGAACCTACAGAGTGGAGAAGTGGTAATGGAAGGAAAAAGAGTGAACAATGTGTACAAACTGGACAAGGCTCTGTATGGTTTGAAGCAAGCTCCTAGAGCCTGGTACGAAAGACTCTCAGGGTTCTTGATGAAAAATGGTTTTTCAAGGGGTAAAATTGACAACACACTATTTCTCAAGAAGCAAGGAAAGGATCTGCTGGTAGTTCAAGTGTATGTCGATGATATCATCTTTGGAGCCACTGATGAGGAGCTGAGCAAAGGTTTTGCTGACCTGATGGGAAGTGAGTTTGAAATGAGCATGATGGGTGAATTGAATTTCTTCCTTGGGTTGCAGATAAAGCAGACGCCGGAAGGAACTATGATACACCAGCAAAAATATGTCAAGGAATTGTTGAAGAAGTTTAACATGGAAGGAGCTAAGGAGATGACTACCCCTATTGCTCCTGGAACAAAGCTCGATATGGATGAACTTGGTCCTTCGACAAATGAGACCAAGTATAGAGGAATCATTGGCTCACTTCTTTATCTCACAGCAAGTCGACCTGACATAGTCTACAGCGTAGGACTGTGTGCCAGATTTCAGTCAAAACCTAAGGAATCACACTTGACAGCTGTGAAGAGAATTCTGAGATACTTGAAAGGGACTCAGGATCTATGCCTTTGGTATCCCAGAGGTGGAACTTTTGAACTAATTGGTTTTGCTGATGCAGATTATGCAGGTCATTTGGTTGATAGGAAAAGCACTTCGGGGATGGCACACTTCTTAGGTCCTTGCTTGGTGTCATGGGCTACAAAGAAGCAAAACTCTGTTGCCTTGTCAACTGCTGAAGCTGAGTATGTGGCAGCTGCTTCATGCTGCTCACAATTGCTATGGATCAAGCAGCAACTGGAGGATTTTGGAATCAAGTGTGGGGCAGTGCCAATCTTTTGTGACAACACTAGTGCTGTGAACATTGCCAAGAACCCAGTCCAACACAAAAGGACCAAACACATTGATATTAGACATCATTTTCTGAGAGACAATGTAGAAAAGGGTCTAATCACTATGAATTCATGCAGGACTGAAGACCAAATTGCTGACATATTTACCAAAGCTTTGAACAAGGTGCAGTTCGAGAGGAACAGGTTGGAGTTAGGGATGACCAAAATACACGGATGACCCAGCAGGTAATCCCCTGGTAATTGGCTAGGTTAGTAGTAAAAGTGTCTGTTAGGAATTTGTCATTACTATCTGGACTAAATTTGTACTTGAGTAAGTACACTCGTTTTTAGTGTTTTGAGCATTAGGTACAAATAATGTGATCCCATGAAGGACCTACTGTGTACTGAGGAGGAACCAGTGTTAACGTGAGGAATCGTGTCCAGGTACAGTAAGCCTACTCTATTTGTTAGTTGTCACAACTGGAATTAAAAGTGATTATTGTACGTGCATCATGGGAGATTCTCCATATTCTCATAACTGTCCAAAATTATAGGAACACATTCCTTTTTAGGATAGAACTCTTTTTAAATTGCTTGGACCCCACTTCTTGAAAAGGGCATATTTAAATTAAGTTCATAACCGTCAAATCTCTTAACTTCTCCCGGCTCTCAAAAAGTTCAAAAAGCTGCCCTTCTTTATACTCATTTTTTTCCCTTCCCTAGACATTGTCACTTCACCAAAACCCTCTTTCTTTCTACAGCACTCCTTAAATCTCTCATAATCTCATCCACCACTTTCAATTGAACATCAAAATTCTCTCAAGCCCTAAAATAGATAAACCGTCAACAAACTCAGAAATCCTTACAAAATTCTTCAAGATGTCTGAAAGACCACCTCCATCCACTCTTGCTGAAAGAATTGCTAGGGCTCGCCTAAAATTTCTCAAAAAGGGGGACAAGAAACTGGTCAAGAAGTTAAAATCAAGAGTCGTTTCTTCAACACCCACTACTACTCAAAGTTCATCTCAACCGTTACCTGAGGTAATTTCTGATCCTACTCCATCTACACCTGTTGGTTCAGTTGATATAGCCAGTCCTGGCATTGTAGAAACTGAAACCCTAGTTGCTGAATTAGATAAAATAGTAGATGTTGAGCAGAGGGACAATATAGATAGGGGGAACCCACGTGAGGAGGAACAAGTAACTAAAGAGAGTGAACCTAGAGAAGATGTGCAGGATGGTGTAGACGGTGTGACTAGAGGCGAGTTAAATATAGCCGAAAAAATAGAAGAACAGTTGAGGGAACTGGATAATGATGAATCTCTGAGAAAAGATGTTGGTGAGTCAAGTAAAGATGTGAGTGGAACAGGGGTGTGTTTAGAGGAGTCTGTGCCTAAAGGCCCTGAGAGTGATGGAACTGCTACTGCTGAAGTTCCAGGGGAAGAGGGACAAGAACCTGTTACTTGTCCAAACCCTAGAGCTGATGATGCAGATTTTAGCTGGACAGAATCTGATGAAGATAGAAACAAGGAAGTTGTTGTTGAAAAACAAGAGAGTGACAAGGAAGAGAAAAAATTAAAAAGGAAAAGAAAATTTGGGGCAGAAGATGAGAAGGTGACAGGTGAGGAAGAGGAGGATGAGGTGGTGTTTGTAAAAGAAAATAAAGTAGAGCCTGACAAAAGAAGAAGGTTGGTGAGAGATGGGAAACCAGTGTTGAAATCTAGACTGGTAGATGAAGATAGTGAAGGAGGTGACCAAGAGGCTAGTGAGCCTGTGGTCAGGAGAGTTGGTACTAGGTCAGCTTTCAAAATGCAGATGGAGAGGATTGAAAAGATAGGAAAGACAGTAAAAAATGTGAAGATGAGGGAAGAAGAGAAGAAGAAAGAAGAAGAGGAGAAGAGAGCTGGTGAGGAAGAGGAGGAAAGTGAAGCTGGGAGTTATGTGGAACCCAGTGATTCTGATACTGACAGTGAGGTGGAGAGTAAGAAGAAAAGAAAAGAAGTGGATAGGGAAGCCTTCTTTTCTAGACATCAGGTGTTGCCAGGGAGTATACTGTATGATGAAAAGGAGTTTCATATGAAATCCTTGTTGAGAATGATAGGAGATCAGGGTTGGTTGAGCGTGTTTGGAAACAATGACAGGAAGCTGTTTGTGGATGAAGTCAGGGAGTTTTATACAAATTGCAGGGTAGTAGCCAGGAGGGTGTTTACAACTGTGAAAGAAGTGGAGATTGAATTTGGGAGACCTGAACTGGGAGTAATTCTGGATGTTCCTGCTGAAGGGTACTGCAGGTATGTTAAGCTAAAGTGGCCAAAGAGAACAGATAGAGTTACTCCCTTAGATGTTGTGAGAAAGTTTTCAGGGAAACCCAGATTGAGGAAGGAGAGGAAGGTTGAGAAAAAGGAGATGGAGCCTGCACATCAGCTTTTGTTTGAGTTTGTGCATAGGTTTCTTCTGCCTAGGGGGGAAAGGAATTGTGAGGCTAGTGCTCTTGATCTGACCTATATGGATCTGATGGACAGAGGGGTAAAAATAAATTTGCCTGGGCTCATTATTAGGCACATAAAGAGAATCTGTGATACTGATCAGAAGCCACACTCTCTTGTGCATTCTTACATCATCCATCAGATTCTTGAGCATTTTGGAGTGCCTTTAGGTGCAGGGAAGAAGCCAACTATCCATCAGAGGTTTGGGGTAAATGTGCTGAAGAGCTGTGACTTCTTTCAAGAAAGCAGGGCTTCCAAAAAGCCGATGCAGGTCAAGCAGGAGGAGTCAGAGGACAGTGAAGAGTTTGGACCTGATGAGGCCATCGGTGCTGTGCAGGAACTGGAGAAAATGGTTCTTGAAGTTAATGAAGAAAATGCTGAACTGCACAGGCAGTTGAAGGTGAAGGATCAAGAGATTGATCGCTTGAAGATTGATTGCCACAAGTATGAGGCCGAGCTGGTTATGGAGAGGGCCAAAAATACGAAACAACTTGAGGCACTCGTTAAGCACTTCAACCTTCAGCTGTGATTCTTCCAGTCCTGTCCTCCTATCTGTCTCTTTTCCCTACCTCACCTGATCTTTATTCCTCCCTATTCTCCCTTGATTGCATGATTTGGATAATTAAGACAATTTCAATTTTTGTTGTGTAACTAAATAGAGTGGTGCTGCTGTCACCCTCTGGATGTTGATTTTAAATTTTCTTATGTTTGCGACTGTTTCTTGTTTCAGTACCTGGTTCCTTGTTGGGCCCTTATTTTGATATACCTATGTTCTTGACACTGATGAGCTGCCTTGTGCTATAGACTAGATTAATCTGACAAGTTTCTGCAGGTCTTTGAATCTTTTCGATGATGCCAAAAGGGGGAAGAAGGAATGTTGGGGTGTTTGTGACCTAACTCATCTGTTTTTATTGTTCTGTTATTTGTCTGTTCTTGTTTTGGTATATGTTATGTAGGTTCTTGGGCAACGGTTGTTTGTCATCATCAAAAAGGGGGAATTTGTTGAGAGCTGGTTTTGAAGTATGACAAACGAGAAGGACACTGAGGTTCAGGAGAAGAACCTTGTCCTTGCGATGAAGGACACGCTTGATCGAAAAGATTACGGGTTGCAAATCCCTGAGGAACTAGGAGTAGTGGCGCGTGGTTGTTGACGTATCCTAGTCAGACTAAAAGAGGCGGTGTCCAGGCTGTATCTTTGAAGTGTGGACAAGAGTTAGACTTTAACATGGAAAAGAGTTACTGCGAATCTGACATTGCCATAATTAAGAGAATTCCCAGCAGGACTCAACTAGGGTTGTAAGACCTATATAAAAGCAAGTAGGAGAGACAGCCGAAATAGTTTTTCAAAAAAAACAGAGAGTCGAGAGCATATAGAGGTGATCTGAAGAACTGTCTCCGTTGGAAAACTGAAGAAGACAACTGATTTGCATGCTGAGTATTTGAGTCTAGATCTCTTGTCTAGGTTCATCGAGTTGTAAGTTTTCTCTGTTACAAGTGTTTATTGTTTTGTCTATCAGCTTATTTCAGAAGCATATGTATTAGGCAATCTACTTTGTGATTACTAGAAAAAGCTAGAGTTTAGCTTTGATTAGTGATTAGGGTCTAGAGTGTAGCCCCTTGGTTACAGAGTCTGTAATCTGAAACATTGCTCTTGTGTTAGTGGATTGAGATTGAAAATCCCAGAGTGTGGGTCGTGGTTTTTCTCCCTTGAGCAAGGAGTTTTCCACGTAAAATCCGTGTGTTCTTGGTGAATGTTTTGAAGTGTGTTCTTAAGTACAGTTTGCATAAAAAGGAACTGAGGAACCTTGTTCCCTACGGAAGAACCAGGTTCTTACAACCAAAATCGGAGGACACTATTCAACCCCCCCCTTCTAGTGTCCTTAGGAGGTGCTTAAAGTATAACAGACTATGTCGAAAGTGATGTACAACCGCCATGACTCATATTGGTTGACTTATTCAATAACAATGATAATGTGAGATTTAGTATTAATTGTTGATGATTGAAATATTTATTAAACCATTAAGTGAATAATGAAAGTGTGCCAAGTGGGAGAATGTAAGTTATGGACCACTTATTTATATTTGGTTTAATAAATAAATTAAATAATATTTACTAAATCCTAATTAAATATGGGAAGTTACTTGGTGGTTTTAAACTACCCACTCTTTGGAGGTTTTAAAACTACCCACTCCCTCACATTGATGAAATGTGAAATTAAGTGCTCTTCTCATTTTAAAAGGGTCCTCTCTCTACCAATACTGATAACATTTTCCATCAGACGTTTTCTTAAAGTTAAAGGAAAGAGGGAGATCTCACCTTTTATCAAGAACAAAGAATTAAGGCTTCCACTTCAAGTCAAGAGAACGCTCTGACAAATTCGGGTATGTTTTCTTGAATTACTATTTATGTGTTTGAATGTGAAAATCATTAAGTTCAACGTTCCTGAATTTATTGAAAACTCTTACATCCCGTACATAAGTAGTCAACTTCTTTTTGGGCTGCTTCATTCTTTTGCTTAGGTTGAGATTAGCCCAAGGCCCAGGTCCACCAACTTGATCGTCCAAGTTCATAGCTGAGTTCATAACAAGATTTCAGCAGCAATAGTTGAAAAGGAAATAATATCAGGTTCTAGATACATAGGCAGTGTGGAAATAACGATCAGACCTGTTTACAGGTAACAACTAACAAGATACTGAAACTTAAAGGACTTGAAATTTAGACTGGGAGCTCTACGAATTCATAAATCAGATGTAATTACTAATTACTATACAAGCAAACCGTCACACATGCATGTTACAATACGTGAAAGCAGAGAAGCAGGAGAAGTGGTTTTGTCGTGCTCAAGTCCTATCACAGACTACTAAAAGAATAGGATTCAAGACTACCGCACCTATCAGTTTGGACTCCAACAACACTGAGAAAAATGTGCTTGATCACACGGCTGATAGCAAGGTCCCAGTCTTAATTGCTAATAACTTGAAGAAAAGGCATTGGCTTATGTTAGTTGTGGTGGAAAATCTCGGACCAACTTAGAATAAAATGGTCAATGTCAGTTATGATGAAGACACATGGCAGGACTTCCATAGGAATTAGAATGAGATGCAAAGCATGGAAAGTAGCTACTTTCGCTGTGTTGGTGCTTTTGAAGGAGAGGAACAAGAGCACATCTAAAAGAGTAAATAATGTGCTTGGTGCAGTTAAGAGCCTGCCTTTGGTTTTGGTAATTTTGGTTATTGTTGCTATTGTTGATCGAGAATCATTTATGGAAAATCGTAGTTGCTGTAGATTCTCTACTTTATGTATATCACTTAATTGTAAATATTGGGTCATAATGGAAAAAAAATTATACTTTATTGTATTGGGTTAAATCCGTCGTCACCAAAGTTGGTGACTAAGCATCCACGTAGGACGACATGTAGACGACACATGGCTGTGAATGGACATAAAGGCAATGGATAAGATCGAAGATGGACAGTTACAACGGACAGATGAACAGTCGCCACGGCCAGAAAAGTCGCGGCTCATCAATCAAGGCAGTTCAAAATAGGAATCTTATCCACAGACAACGCAACTGCTCGACTAAGGAGTTACAACTGCTTGTGAACGGACACATAGCTACCTATATATTGTAATCTAAGTCACAAGCATTGAATCTAATGCTTCTCTGAACCTACACTTGTATTCAAACTATTTACTAGCATTCAATTCTTTATCTCCAGTGAATATCTATTACTACTGATAATCGAAAGATCTCATTTATTGTTCCATTGACTGAATATCATAAAGAGTACGAGGAAGGGAATTTGATCGAGTCTAAACGGCCTGAGCGCGGTTCCTTTTTTGTTCGAATATTCATTTATTATATCGCATTGATTGCATCTTTATTTCTTCGCATTTATTACTGTCATTTATATCTTTCCATAAAGAGCATTTAATCTCAATTATTGACCGTGACTCCGCTCTATAAATTTAATTGTAAATTAACCTAATAAAACAAAATTACGGTTAAACAATTTGGCGACCACAGTGGGAGCCGGTCAATAACTTCCGTAGGTTAATCGCTTGTCGTATTTTACTCTTTATTCGTTTTCTCTTCGCTCGCTGGTTCTCCCCGTTTTCTTTTTGTCAAAATGGCAGATAACAACTTGCACAACAACGCTCCCATTGAAGGGCAACAAGACCTCCACGCTGCGGAGCAGGTAAACCAGAATTTGGCCGGGGACGAGCAGCAAGATGTTCCCCTTGCAGACGACGACGTGATCCCCATTGCAGAGGACGAGAATGTGCTCCCAGCGGAACAGGAGAACGAGCACAGTCAGCAAGGTAGCAGAAATAGCCGCCATCCTGGCCGAGGAAACGCCGACCAGGGGGCTGGAGGATCTAGAAGACCCAATGGCCCTGGGAATTCGAGGAACTCTCAAGACGCTATCCTTGAATTCATACGGCAACAGGCTGAGATCAACAGGCAAATACGGGAAGCTATCGACAGCCTGCGAGGACAGAACCTGCCAAACACGGGAAATCCACCCATGGGACGTCCAAGGGATGCTTCACCATCTCATGCCTCGAGGCGCGCTGAAAATCAGAATGCAGGGTCAGCGGTGCCAACAGAGATGAGCGAGGTCATGGAGGCCCTCACCAAGCAGTTCAAAGAAAGCCAGGAGGCCCTGCAGCGCTCTCTTCATGAGAGGATTGACCAGATCTCTGGTACACCACCCACTTTGAAGAAAGTTGACGTTCAGCGGTACACTCAAAGGCCTTGGAAGAAAGAAGCAGCACCAAAGGCCATCCCCAAAACATTCAAAATGCCAAACATACCAAGATACCGGGGAACAACTGACCCCAATGACCACTTGATGATGTTTAGCAATTTCATAAAGGCAAGCGATCTCACCGATGAGGAGATCGAATCAGTGCAATTAAAGAAGTTCGTGGAAACCTTGGCGGATGGCGCTCTACGGTGGTATTCCATGCTGCCGCCAAATTCAATAGGATCTTTTGCTGAGATGGCGGAGTTATTTGTCAAAGCACACACAGGCGCTCAGAAAACAGAAACAAGAGTTGAGGATATCTTTGAAATCAAGCAACTGCCTGGGGAGTCTCTCCGGAAGTATGTGGATTGCTTTCAGCGTGAACGTATGTTGCTGCCCAAGGTTCCAGATCGATGGGCGGCTATTGCATTCACCAACAGCCTGGACGTCAACAGTTCTGAGGCGACCAGGCGACTGTACGAATCCCAGCGAGAATACCCTGCGGCGAGCTGGTCGGATGTCTACAACCGTTATAATTCAAAGGTACGTATAGACGAGGATAAATTGATTGGCACAGGTACCCGAGGACGGAGCCAAACTCGCACCAATGGCGCTGGGGGAAAGATCGAGACGGATAGGCCAGATGCACGGCACGAGCCATATCCCAGCAGGTCACGCAACAACTCAAACGGACGCGGTCGCAACAACAAAGGCCTGGCAAGGAGCAACGATTCCACCTCAACTTCTAGTGGGATTCCAACTCTGCCCGTCTTCAGCATCGGAGCAGTCGAACTCGTAGCAGTGCTCGAGGAGATGAGCGAAAAGGTCAAATGGCCTAAGGATATGAAGGGCGACCCCAGCAAACGCAACAAAAACTTATGGTGCGAATTCCATCGCGATCACGGCCACACAACGGATGACTGCAAGGCTCTAAGGTACGAAGTTGCTAATTTGTTGAAACAGGGCTATCTCAAGGAGTACTTGACAGAAAAAGGGAAGCAGACCCACGCGAAGGCCCAGCAAAACAAATCAGGACCTCCCCGAGTATCTTCTCCAAAAATGACAGTCAACGTCATCTCTGGTGGAATTGAGGTTGATGCGGTCACATACACAGCAAAGAAATATGCCAAAGTCTCTATTACGAAGACCAAACGACCGCGGCTTGAGGATACGATGACTTTTGAAGAAGCAGATGCAGATGGCTTGCAATTTCCTCACATGGACGCTTTAGTGATAACACTACGAGTGGAAGAATTCGACGTCAAGAGAGTACTCGTTGATCCAGGCAGTTCAGCAAACATCATATTGTCTCGGGTCGTGCAGCAGTTGGAGCTATACGATGGGATTGTACCAATTTCTCGCGTTCTCTCAGGATTTAACAACTCCAGCGAGAAACGTTGGGAGAAATTACACTGACGACCCTGGTCGAAGGCGTCATGAGACGCACAACGTTTCATGTCATTGATGGGGACATGTCCTACAACATAATCCTTGGGAGGCCATGGATACACGACATGCAGGCAGTCCCGTCAACCTATCATCAAGTGATGAAATTCCCTTCAGAGTGGGGAATACAAGAAGTTCGGGGAGAGCAGCGTTGCGCTAGAGATTGCTACTCAGTCGCAGTCAAGCTCCCTGAGGAAGCAAAATAGCAATTAAAGAACCCGGGGTCAGAATCAAGCAATGAGGCATCAAACTACCAAATCCCGGAATTCATATCAAAATTGGATGCACAAGAAGAGTACGCCCCAACTATTGAAGCTTTGGAACCAGAGGAACTTTTCGACAACAGGCCCGAAAGGAAGGTATATTTAGGAGCGGAGCTAAACAAAGACCTGCGCAAAGATATCTTGCACTTCCTCAAGGAGCGGCACACCACCTTTGCGTGGTCACATGAAGATATGACAGGAATCTCCCCGAAGATTATTTCTCATAAGTTGAATGTGGATCCATACCACCGCCCAGTGAAGCAAAAGAAGCGCCAGCAAGGAGCATTCAGGAACCAGATCATAAACGACGAAGTTGATCGCTTGCTCAAGATTGGCTCCGTCCGAGAAGTCAAGTATCCAGATTGGTTGGCCAACGTGGTCGTAGTGGCAAAGAAAAACGGCAAGTGGAGGGTCTGCATTGACTTCACTGATCTGAACAAAGCCTGCCCAAAAGATTCTTATCCACTACCTCAAATTGACCAACTAATCGACGCGACGGCCGGGCACGAGGTGCTTACATTCCTTGATGCATATTCAGGCTACAACCAAATCCTGATGAATCCCGACGACCAGGAGAAAACGTCCTTCATTACTTGCCGAGGTACGTATTGCTACAAAGTAATGCCTTTTGGACTTAAAAATGCAGGTGCAACTTACCAACGGTTAGTCAACCGGATGTTTCACGACCACATTGGCAAAACCATGGAGGTTTACATCGACGACATGCTGATCAAATCCAAACAGGCAGAGGATCACTTGGCTCATTTGGAGGAAGCCTTTCGAATCCTTGATCAATACAACATGAAACTCAACCCAGAGAAATGCGCATTTGGAGTGGGTTCAGGGAAATTCCTTGGTTTCATCATTTCCCAGCGAGGGATCGAGGTGAACCCCGCCCAGATAAAAGCGATAGAAGCCATCCCCGACGTACTTCATAACAGAAAAGATGTAATGCGGCTAACCGGGAGGGTAGCGGCGCTGAGGAGATTCATCTCCCGCTCGTCTGATCGGTGCAAAAGCTTCTTCGACGTGCTGAAATAGAACAAGGAGTTCGAATGGACCCCTGAATGTCAGCAAGCACTTAAGGATTTGAAGCGGTACTTATCAAGCCCGCCTTTACTTTCAACGCCACAACCAGGTGAACAACCATTACTCTACCTGGCCGTGTCTGAGTCAGCGGTAAGTGCAGTTTTGGTTCAAGAAGACAAAGGTAAGCAACTACCAATTTATTACATTAGTAAATCTTTATTAGATGCTGAAACCCGCTACCAACCTTTGGAGAAACTAGCACTAGCATTGGTAATCGCTGCCCGTAAATTAAGACCTTACTTTCAAAGTCACTCAATAGCTGTAGTTACTACCTTCCCCTTACGTAGTATCTTGCACAAACCTGAATTCTCGGGCAGGCTAGTAAAATGGGCAGTAGAATT
Source organism: Petunia axillaris subsp. axillaris (assembly GCA_029990575.1). Taxonomy (NCBI): domain Eukaryota; kingdom Viridiplantae; phylum Streptophyta; class Magnoliopsida; order Solanales; family Solanaceae; genus Petunia; species Petunia axillaris. The sequence continues at coordinate 61,449,646 of JARKNS010000004.1, forward strand.
AAGTGAATTTGATATATCTTATCAACCCCGGGTAGCCATAAAGTCTCAAGCTCAAGCAGATTTTATCGCAGATTTTAGCGCCACCATGTACCCCGATGCTCAGCGTGAGGCGGTTCTTTTCGCCGGATCCGAGTCGGGGACTTGGACCTTGCACACCGATGGGTCCTCGAGCGTGAAAGGGTCAGGGCTAGGCTTAGTCCTCACCACTCCCTCGGGTGAGACCATTAGACAGGCCATAAAATGTCCCTTTATTACTAATAATGAGGCCGAATATGAGGCCGTAATTGCAGGATTGAAACTGGCTCGAGATTATGGAGCAGACAGGATTCATCTTAAGAGTGATTCCGCCCTGGTCGTCAACCAGATAACTGGAGGTTTCGTTGCAAGGGAGTCTCGTATGCAAAGGTATCTTGCCCGAGTTACTGGTTTGCTGGCACAATTCAACAATTGGGAAGCCACACAGATCCCGCGAGAGGAGAATCATGAAGCCGATGCCTTGGCCAATTTGGGTTCAGTCGCAGAGATTGGAGCAGCAGGTTCAGTGGCCGTAGCTCATCTCCTGTGCACAACAATCGATAAAGACGCAATGGAGGTCAACACGACCAATCTAACTTGGGATTGGAGGAATGAGATAATCAATTACATACTGCATGGAACCCTGCCATCAGACATTAAGGCTGCTCGAAAGCTGAGGATAAAGGCTGCCAGATATACAATTATAGATGGCACCCTCTATCGAAAGACTTTTGCAGGTCCACTCGCCAAATGTCTAGGCCCCAGCCAAACAGAATATGTGATAAGGGAAGTTCATGAGGGATGCTGTGGAAATCACTTGGGAGGAAAGGCGCTTGCGCGAGAACTTATACGAGCAGGCTGCTATTGGGACAAAATGGAGAAAGATACTAACGAGTTTGTCAAAAAATGCGATAAGTGCCAAAGGTTTGCACATCTCCTCCATCAACCGGCGGAGCCCTTGCATTCAATCATCTCCCCGTGGCCGTTTATGAAGTGGGGAATGGACATCGTTGGGCCACTACCCACTGCACCCAGAGGGGTACGTTTCTTGTTAATGATTACTGATTATTTTACAAAGTGGGTTGAAGCTGCAGCATATTCAAAGATACGTCAGACGGAAGTAGTTGATTTCCTGTGGCGTTATGTCATTTGTCGATTCGGAGCACCCAAAGAGATTGTCATGGATAACGGTCCCCAATTCGTTGGTCAGAAGGTCACAAAGTTCCTTGAAGATCTGCATATTAAGAGGATTACTTCCTCCCCGTATCACCCAGTGGCAAACGGGCAGGCGGAATCGACCAACAAGATAATAGTGGATTCACTCAAGAAGCGTCTCGAGCAGGCCAAAGGGTGTTGGGTGGAAGAACTCCCCGGGGTTCTTTGGGCATATAGAACAACCACAAAAATGAGCACCGGGGAGACGCCCTATTCTTTAGTATATGGTCCTGATGCACTGATTCCAGTCGAAATTGGCGAGCCAAGCCTACGATATGCCCATGCAACCGAAGAATCTAATTCAGTCAACCTCTCCGAGGAATTGGATTTTCTAGAAGAACGCAGGGAATTAGCACTGATACGAGTAGTGGCCCAGAAAGAAAGGGTAGAGCAATATTATAATCGGGGACTGAGGCTACGTAACTTCGAAGTCGGGGACTTTGTATTGCGTAGGGTCTCCCAGAATACGCAAGAGGCAAACGTCGGCAAACTTGGTCCAAACTGGGAGGGTCCCTACAAGGTGGTTGCATCAGCTGGTAAGGGTTCATACCGTTTGGCACGACCAGATGGATCGCTTCTACCCAGCAGTTGGAACGTGACTCACTTGAAGAGGTACTACTTCTAAGTGGTACAGGGGTTAGTGTTTCTATCCATTTTACGTTGCTTACATGCCTTCGTTCTCTTTTAAGTTGCTCTGTTTTCTTATCTTTGTCTAAATGGTACTAACGGTCTTCAAAAGGCCAGATCCGTTTAGCTCAACTGGTAGAGCTCGAAGTCCTCGTGCTTCGCGGCTGTGGGTTCAAATCCCGCAACGGACACACTCCTCTTTTGGTTATATGTGTTCTCAGATTCAGCGCTTCACCCATTATCTTTTCATGTCTGAAATTACGAAATTTCAACATAAAAACAGGGGGGTGGCGAGGGCCCCAGTAGGCCAAAGCCCCGGCTAACATAGGTGATCTTCGAGCAGGGCAAGGTCATTCGCTAAAAGCATGGCTAAGCAAAATCAAGTAAGTTCAATAGAACTATTTTACTTGTGCTACGTTATTTTCTACATTTTGCGGCCAGTATCCGCTCAAGTCCCACAACTTTACGACCAGACAATCTTGTGTTCAGAGTTACGACCAAACAATCCTACGTTCTGGTCATTGGGTTACTTGTCCTTTTCAATAGAAATAACAGGGCAGCCTTAACCAAACCAAATTTTTTCTGCGAAAACTTTCAACTATCAAATATGATAAGCAAAGTTTATCGCAAAACCGTCTCACACGGTCAAATTTCAGTCAGCCTAAACGACATGGTTTCGTTCAGCCCAGAGAGCCTGACTTCAGTCATCTTAACTAAGGGTAGCTTAACCTGGTTACGATCAGATTTTATTTCAAAGCATCTGCGCAGATTAAACCAAAAAGGGAACTCAGACACTAAGATTTGAAACATAATCTTGACCTCTGAAAACCTCACTAAGCAGTAAACAACAACAGCATTCATACGAGTGAGACTTGAAAGACTAAAAATGGTCGTCAAGCCTCAACCAGTCAGACAAAAGAGGAAAACAGCCAAAATATGCATTCATTCATAAAGTTAACAAATATTCGGAGTTAACAACATCCAACAAATTTACAAGAAGGACTAGACAAGGCATCAATCATCATGTTGACCAGGATCCCGACCTGATGCACTAGCTCCATCAGTCGGATCCCCACCCAAGTCTTCATCTTCTTCATCTTCATTGTCCTCGCTGCCTTCATCGTCCCCTTCGACATCATCGTCATCAGCTCCCACTTCTATGCCCAGGACTTGCTTGACACTGATGATGGCTGCTATGGTCTGATCGAGGACTACGTCGACGTTGATCTGGCCGCGCTGCATTTGGATAAGCAATTTCTTTTTGGCCTCAAGAGCTTCTAGTTTGGAGTCGATCATATAACGATCCCGCAAATTTGCCAACTCCTTCGTCAGTAGCTCCTGAACCTTTGCAGATTCCGCAGCCCGATTTCTGGCCTCTTGTAGTTCTCCTCGAGCAGCTTGAGATTCAGCCTCAGCTTTGTTCATGTTCCTCAACATCAGGTCGGAAGCGTCGCGGATACTCTCCAGAGTAACTTCCTTCATATTGAGCTCGTGGGCAAGTTGGGAAATCTGACGACCTTGCTCGTCCATCTTCGCTTTCAGGTCTTCAAAAGACAACGCAAACCTGTCCCTCTCATCTAGAAGACGGTCCCTCTCCTCGAGGAGTGTGCTTATCTTGTCGTTAGCTTCAGCGTTGGATTTCTCCAACCTATCTATCTTGTCCTCAAAGAAGCCACGTCTCCCCTCCAGGACCCGCTTCTCCTCGATCAGAGCCTGATTTTCCTCTTCTAAGGCCTGATTATCCCGAAGAGCCTTCAGAAGATCTTTCTTAAGGCCAAGAACTTGATCCTGATTGTTCAGCCTGGAACGGAACATGACCTCGGCAGCCATCATGCTTGCCTGGCAACAAGTAAAAAAATACTTCAGTAATTAGAACTAAGGTATCAGTAAAAGTGAAGGAGTAAAGGGAAAAACATTACCCGAGCAGTATCTTCAGCTATTGCATAAGCCAGCTGCTCGTCACTCATACTGCGCATGTTCCATTCCTCGCGGGGACCAATCAGGTTGGACATCACTTTGACTAGATGACCAGGCTTCGTCAAAAAGTCCGTGTCTGGGGAAATGGAAAAGTCACACTCCCTCATGCACGGCCTGGGCTCCCTCGCTTGCTCAGAGGGATATTGGGGACCAAATTTGTGGCGTATGCCCTTGACAGAATATGCCCCAACCTTCCCTCCTAAAGATACCCGCCTGGTAAGCCTAGTGCGAGAAATCTCGACATCACCTGCCTCGCCGGGGCCCAGGGTGTCACACTCCTGCAGATAAACTGGCGCCACTCCATCGCCAGCCAAGTTCATCATATCTTTATAATGAAAGACCTGAGGTTCATCCTCCCCCTCAGCTTTCCTCTCCTCACCTTCCTCCTTATCCTCCTCCCTAACCGGCTCTTTACCAGGCCGCCTATGGCCGACTTGCTCAGACACGCCCTGCTGGCCATCGACCTGTACAGGCTCACCCAATTCTGGGCCTTCAGGGAAAAAGGTAAAGTCTTCACGCACTCCCTCTTCCCCTACCTCCCCAAGCCTATCTCCTCTTCCACCACTCACTCGGGGACTCTCCTCGAAAGCGTAAGAAGAAGTCCCTACATCCTTCTTCTTATCGCCTCGAAGAGATGCCCTCTTCCTCCGGGTCAAGCTCACATCGGTAGCCTCTGAATCTGAGGTATCAAGAATTATAGGCTCAGCAGATTCAGGGGCAGCCGCCGAGCTTCTAACGCTCTCTTGCCCAGACTTGGGCGTATCAACAGCAGCAGCATTGACTTCAACTGTCTTTTCGGAGGGCTGAGGAGTCTTACGGGCCGACCTCGTTCTCTTCTTAGGCCTGCTCTTTTCCGAGTCAGATTTCTTTCTCTTTAGACTCGCGAGGACCTCCTCACCACCCTCCCTAGCCTTGATAGCTGCAGCAGTCTGAAGAATAGCAGCCGCCTCCTCGTTGACCTCGGCCACAGGATCAACAACCACCTCCTCAGGAGGAGGAGCAGGAAAATAACTACCACCAGTACCTAGACCTGAGAATAGAAGCATATCAATACCGTAATAAGCTCTGCATAAGTTAGCAGAAATTCAAGTAATCAGCTTACCATGGGTGCTGGGGTTAGACAAATGCTTCAAGGAAGCATAGTGAGGCCATTGCCTCTGCTCGTGAGTGAACTCTATCAGAATTGGTTCAACCCAAGCAGACAATTCCTCCTCGGTAATCAGACCATCATAGGGAATCTTGTCAGCTAACCAACAAAGAATGGAAATTAGAAAGTGCAGATACATAATCCAGAGAATATTCAGTACAAAGACTCGGGGACTTACGAGTTTTGTTCCACGCCTCGCGGAGACTAGTTTTGTCGCCACGTGTGAGGAGTCTAGACTGCACATAAACATACCCGTGCATCCAACCCCTATCCCCCGAATCTTCAGATTTGCTCACTAGAGCTTTTCTTCCCCTCATGCGGGCATTAATATACCCATCTCTAGCAACCTGAAGGCTATACAAAGCGATAAAATGCTTAAATTCAAAATCCTGCTCAGTCTCGTCGGCGAACCACTGCAGCAGGGAAATAATCCTATAAATGCTTGGACACAACTGCCCCGGGCAGATAAGATAGAATTTACAGATATCTTCTATAACAGGGTGCAACGGGAACGTATGACCTATCGTGAATGGATACGTAGATATGGCTGTCCATCCGGGCCTCGCTGAAGTGATATTTTCCGTTGGAAGGGGGCAAGAAACCATAACATCATCATCCCATCCGCAATCTGTCCTAACCTTAGGCAAAAGGTCGGGGGTGATTGAACTCTTAAAATGGCTTGAAGGCCACGACCTTATATTGCCATAATGACTGGACGAGCTGATTGAACAGTCATTTTCAAGATTTCCCCAAATTTTTGGGATCACATCGGCAACTGAAGTTGGAGAACTCGTAGGTTGACCAGCCGATGCCGAAGAAGTACTAGCTGCAGCATCCATATTCAAACTCCTCTTGGCTTTTGGAGACATTTGGATTAGAAAACTGGAAGAATTTGTCGCGTTTCAAATTTTTTGGAAAGTTGTTCGGAGCTTTGAAGGTTGGTATGAAAGTTGGAATGAAATAAAGAGATTTTCAGCTGGTAGAAATCGTATTTATAGGGTTCGCAAAACCCACACGTGGCGGACATCCGCATAAAAGATGAATCGATCCAGCCGTTGAAGAAAATAATGAAATAAAACCGGAGTGACGGTTTCCTGCCTTGGGACGCGCAAGACGTGAGTAGGCACAGTACAATCATCACACCTGCAGTCTCGGAACGCGCAACAGTCACTTCTTCAGTAAAAAGTGGAATGGAGTTGACAACTTGCATGTTTTGTCTTTAGCGGAGCATTTAATGCTCATACTGATAAAACGTCACTCAATCAAAAGCCTATGAAGGGTCCAACGGGCAGCATCCAAACACAAATACAAGGATTCAAATATGTCACTTGGGATAAATTCCAAAAAGTTCTTTCCCGCCCAAAACTCGCTTTCCACTGCTCGACCAGATTCTCTGCTCGAGTAGTGCGGGGACTATCTGTATTGGGTTAAATCCGTCGTCACCAAAGTTGGTGACTAAGCATCCACGTAGGACGACATGTAGACGACACATGGCTGTGAATGGACATAAAGGCAATGGATAAGATCGAAGATGGACAGTTACAACGGACAGATGAACAGTCGCCACGGCCAGAAAAGTCGCGGCTCATCAATCAAGGCAGTTCAAAATAGGAATCTTATCCACAGACAACGCAACTGCTCGACTAAGGAGTTACAACTGCTTGTGAACGGACACATAGCTACCTATATATTGTAATCTAAGTTACAAGCATTGAATCTAATGCTTCTCTGAACCTACACTTGTATTCAAACTATTTACTTGCATTCAATTATTCTTTATCTCCAGTGAATATCTATTACTACTGATAATCGAAAGATCTCATTTATTGTTCCATTGACTGAATATCATAAAGAGTACGAGGAAGGGAATTTGATCGAGTCTAAACGGCCTGAGCGCGGTTCCTTTTTTGTTCGAATATTCATTTATTATATCGCATTGATTGCATCTTTATTTCTTCGCATTTATTACTGTCATTTATATCTTTCCATAAAGAGCATTTAATCTCAATTATTGACCGTGACTCCGCTTTATAAATTTAATTGTAAATTAACCTAATAAAACAAAATTACGGTTAAACATTTATCACAGAACAGAAAAAAAAAGCCACTAAATATGAAAATTTTCAGTAGTTGAAAATAGATGTCGTGATAAGGATGCAACTACTGAAAAAATTCACAAATAGACGCACATAATCTGTAAACTATGTATAGGTAATAACTTGCTTAATTAATTTCCATATAGGCACGGATTGAAATGTCACATGTTTGGAAATACCACCTAAGAAAGAGATACTAATAAAGAGACATTTTACATATACCTTTCGGAGAAACATTCTTTAGGTTGAGACTTCCTGTGAAGGACTTCGAAAAATGATAAACTTGCCAAACTGTTGTCCTTAATTCTTGGTACATAATCATATAATCTCTCTCTTTCTATATTTCTATTATATATAAAGTTAATTTCTAAAATAGTCACTAAATTATTGATAAGTATCTAAAAAAGTCACTTTATTTTGGTTTGAAACAAAAATATCACTCTAACTTATCCAAAATACCTTAAAAAGTCATTCTCCTAAATTATGGATTAATGGTTACAAAAAAATGCTGACATAAAATTTTATTTTAGTTTTCTTTTCAGCATATTTTAGTTATTTTGATTAAAAATTAATCCAATAAATATTTTAATTTTTTTCTTAAAATATCAAATTATTTATTTATGAAATACGCACATACTATTTGATCCAAAATGGTCTTCTTGAGACTACTTCATTTTAGTTCTTTTTATTAAAAGTGAATCCAATAAATATTTTAAAATTTTATTTTGAAAAAAATAAAAAAATTTATTTTTCATTCATGATATTTAATCAACCATGATATATATATATATATATATATATATATATATATATATATATATATATATATATATATATATATATATATATATATATATATTACGTTTTTTCATTCACAAGGGAGCAACTAAAGGGGTTGAGTTTCCTGAAGATACTAGAAGATCTATACAAACTGGATTTGTTGGTGAGGGTGTTCAAACTAAAGGTATTACTAATGAGGCTATTGGATCATTAATTTCAAAGAGAGGAAGACAATTTAAGAAAAAATCATGAAGGAGTATGTGCTTGCCGTTCAGAAGAAGAAGACAAGAAATCCTACCAAAATTTAGATTGAATTGTTTTGAAATTTATTTTTTATTGATTATGTAAAAAACTTATTTTAGCAAAGTATGTTACTATTTTTTGTTGACAATGGCGCCCAAGATTTGGTGGGACATTTAGACAAGCTTTTGTTTGTTAAAAAAATTTAACATTAACTTTTTTGGAATGATATGTAAAAGAAAATTGTCTCTTGGGAGGATTTAGAATTTATCTTGTATTTTACCCGTATCATGACTTGAGAACAAAAATAACATACATCAATAAAACTCGTTCAAATAATCTTAAGAAGACCCGTTTTGGGTCAAGTAGCATGTGGGTATTTCATAAATAAATAATTTAATATTTTTATAAAAAAATTAAAATATTTATTGGATTCACTTTAATAAAAAGAACTAAAATAAAGTAGTCTTAGTAAGACCCTTTTGGGGTGAAGTAGCATGTGGGTATTTCATAAATAAATAATTTTATATTTTAAGAAAAAGAAAATTAAAATATTTATTTGATTAACTTTTAATAAAAAGAACTAAAATATGCTGAAAAAAAGAAAATCAAAATAAAATTTCATGTCAACATTTTTCGATGATCTTTAACCCACAGTTTAGTAGAATGACTTTTTAAAGTATTTTGTATAAGTTGAGTGATATTTTGTCCCAAATCAAATCAAAGGAAAATGATTTTTTTAGATACTTATCAATAGTTCAATGACCATAAGACAGGGACGAAGACGGTTGTTCCAAGTTGTACCTCCTGCTTTATATGTTTGTACCCTTTATATTAGAGTCGAAGTTCTGCTGTATACGTGGCATTTTGTCAACAAGTGCTTTTACTTTATATGGTCTCCGACTCTCTTCTATGCTCAAACACTCCAAACTCTCTCTATAAACTCTTTGACAATTTGTCTTCCTCCATACGCCCTTAAACTCCCTCTTATCAGATTCTCTCCGTCGATTTCATGCACAAACACTCAAAAGATATTTTGTTGGTTATCCTAAGGTAACTTTGCCTTTTTGGAGTTGAAATTTAAGTTTGTTCTTTGTTTTGATGAGTTTCTGATTGGTATTCTATTGAATTTTTATACATGCATGTTAGTAGATTATTTTGTTCAATTCTTGAAATGCAAAATTTTTGGGTAGTTTTTTCTTCACTTTTTGACATGCATGTTAGTAGATTATTTTGTTCAATTCTTGAAATGCAAAATTTTTGGGTAGTTTTTTCTTCACTTTTTGACATGCATGTTAGTATTTGATCTGATTTAATCTGCATATTGTCTTTATATCTGCAACGGAAATATTACTTCTTAATAGAAAAGGAAGAATTTATTGTAGGCAGGATGTTCCATGATATGTCTGAAACAACTTTAAATTCGTAGCCTCTATTTTCCTAGTAATAAGACTACATAAATTATTTGTACAAATAATATATTGGCAATCACAACAAGCTTTACACCTATATTTTTTTGTTGCCTCCACTTTTAATACACATATAGGTGAGTGATTCTCTTGCATTTGTGCTTTTGGAAATTCATTTTGGTGGTGCAGCTCTTGCACATATTTGCCGTCTTTTGAGCAATTGTTATGTTCAGGTCTATGGAATTTGATCATTCAAGAGGAAAGGATATTTCCGACTATGACTTGTGATATGGGACCTTCAGAGCAAGGACTAACATAGCGCCTTCAAATGCTATCCTTGGAAATCATTACATATTGTGAGTTATAGCATCATTAAAACTATGTCAATTATTGATTGTCCGTCATTGGTGCTGCTTTCTTTTCTCGACCTTTGAGGCTGATACTTATACATCTTAAAACATGATATTCCAGGGAACAATTATGTTGCTTGGTAGAGAAATAAAAGCCAACAAAGTTAAGTAACTTTTCAAATACTAGATACATTGGAATACATATCTTTATATATGCTGCTCTTTAAAAGTTGAATCTCTAGGGAGTAGAATATTGGGATTGATTTAATAATGAACTATGGAATTATTTTTGGGAATAGTTGTATACAATATGACATTTTCCCTTAGAACTTCTAATATAGACTGGAATGTCATTTTCTGGTCATGCAATAGTTTTCTACGAGTTTCCTTGCATGGGTTAATGAATTGTGAGACCTCCTGGTAGAAATGGTTTTTAGAAGCTTTAGCATCTATCACTTGAAACTTCTTTGCAAATATATAGTTGTTTTGGTTTCTCAAACTTACTTGAGTAAAATGATGAAGCTTCAGAAAATATACGCAAGGATGATTACATTACCATGACCTCTCTGGTAACAAAGAAAACAGAGGTCTGATTTTTTTAGCTAAGTAAGAAAATTGTAGATAGCTTCAGTATGCATTTAAATTCTTCGTTCCATTCTCATAGATCCGCCCATTTAAATCATAAGATAAAGGGAAAAGTCACCCTACTACCTAAAAGTTCTGGAAAACTTACTAATCTTTTCATGTTTGTATGTGTCTATAATGCTTTATTATCTATGTGTATATGTTAGACAAGATTCTTAATATTTAAACAAGTCCCGGTTACAATGACAATATATATTACTACTCACAATGATGTTTCTATTTAACTTGGACTAGAATTTTCTAATGTTTATGTAGATTAAATTGGTGGAATAATTGGTGAAGTCATGTTTGATGCATTGTAGATAAAATATTGAAATATTGATTGCTGATTGTCTGGCCAAAATCAAATATTTCTTTTATACTATACGAAATTTGTTACATTTCTACTGGGTGATCAGTAAAGAAGATGAGAATCAAATCTTTCTCTACAAATCTTGCTCTACAGGCTTCTCAGCTCAAGTCCCTTCTCCAGAATAGGCAATGAAAGCTCTGATGGAGATGTAAGGTTCCAATCAAAGGCAGTTGTTTTGTTTGGACGTTACTGCACAATGGTTGTGGTGAACTGGCAGAGCAAAGGTTTCACCAATAGACATACATTTAACTCGAGTGACATTAGACATCTTTTTATTTTTTTGTTGAGCTATCGTGCCTCAACTGTTCAGTTATGCAAAATCTTCCTTGCATCTTTGAAGTTAAACGAACAATAAGAGATTAACTAAGAGGCACTAACGGACAAACTGGTTGGGGAGTAAAGCCATTTGGAGCATTTTACCTAAATGTACAATGTACAGTCTTCAAGGATAGGAACAAGTTGTGAAGATAATGCATTTGATTACAACTGATGTATCTTTAATAAACACGACGTGCAACAGAGTTCTTACTTTACATGTTCCATTGTCAGAGGCAGGAGGAGGATGCAAAGTCTTCCAACTTTTTGGAGTAACAAGATGTATACATTTTAGACAGTTCCTTCTTACTCCACAAAAATTATATGGTTTGAAGTTGTTTTGCCATATTTTATATCTTTTTACTTTAAAAGATGTACATATCAATAACTGCTTGGTTTATCGTATGGAAACTAATGTAATTTCTTTTCTTGAATATTAACACATGAAGAATGCATTAGGCTCACACCAGACCCTTGCAGTACTGCACGGGCAACACCTTCTAGTGTATATATATACCTTCTAGTGTATATATATAGGCTCAAGAGGTGTGATGTGACACCTCTCTTGAGCCAAAAAAGTTATTTATCTTTTTTCTCATGCTTTTGCCTTCTTTTCTCTCTCTTGTCTACTCCCTCTATTTAAGTTTACTTGTCCAAATTCAACTTTGTACTACAACCAAGACAAAATAAGAAAAATTAAACTTGACAAATCTACCCTTATTTATGTTTAAGTTTACTTGTCCAAATTCAACTTTGCACTACAACCAAGACAAAATAAGAAAAATTAAACCAAGACAAATTAAACTTTATTATACTTTGTTGTAGTTTCCAATTAATTGGAAAGGGATTTTGAAGAATTTGACCATTTAATGTGAAGGATAAATTAGGAAGAACATAGCTAAATTTATCTTGAATTGCTAAAAAGACAAATAAATTAAGAATTTGACTTTGCTAAATTTGGACAAGTAAACTTAAACGGAAAGAGTATTAAATAATTGATTTTAGAAGAACGTAATGGTTGCAATAATGAAAGTAAAATTTAATGAAAATATTGGTGGCAATTAATGTTATCATGATTAATTTTCATAAATCCAAGCTAATGAAAGGGTTGCAACAAATGGACATAATGGAACAGTTAAGGCTGCAAACGGATGGCAATGCCCAGACGCACATCTATTTAGGCACTGATATTTTGTAACATTATTGAAGGAAAAGAAAAAGATGAGTTCGGTGTCGCGGCACAAGTTCAATACTCAAGAAGTCGTTTATCCTGACACATGGAAGTTTATGTACCAGCCAACCACATGTAAGTTTTTTTTTTTTTTTTTTTTTTTTTTTTTTTTTTTTTTTTTTTTGCTATAGAAACTCAAGCTGTTTAAAATAGTGTGTTTTTCCTAAAAAAAATTCTATTGTTTCTTAAACTTAATTTGATGACGGTTGAATAGACACTTCAATCTGTTTTGACTTCTGCCGCTGAGGATTCTGTGTTGGAATAGTCACAGTGAGGGATAAGTTGAGTAGGAGTACTTCCGCTCGATGCCAATATGAATTAGGAGATTTGAGAGAAATACATCAGCTCTCTAGCCTTGAAAATGAATCAGATGAGAAGTAATAAATAGAAATTTAAGTCGATTACTTCTCGAAGTTATAGGTTGTAGAGAAATTTTTTGTGCAACCTCTCAATAGAACTTATTGGTTCCCTGCCAATGCAATGATTGGAACTGTCTTAACTAATTGATCAGCTACGAAGGTTTGACATCAGAAATACGGGAAGCTGATCAATCCTTCAATGTGAGCAACTACATGTATTACTTACTGAATTGTTAACTGTTAACACACTGCATATAGATGTGTACATCTGTTCAGTGCTACGATGAAAACCATTTTGAGATGGATATTTTTGGATCCAATAGTAGAGCTTGAGATAAAAAAGGCAAAAAGACCCCCCTCAAATCTCAATAGAAGAAAATAAGACATGATCAAGTCAAACCTTAATTAGTTTAAGTGAGGACCGGAATGTAGTGTTTAAAAATTTGTGGGTAAAAATAAAAGGTCTCTAATTTACAAAAACGCCCAATTTTTCAAAAAAAAAAAAATCAAATATTTCATTTCTCTCCTTCCCACCTACTTTTACACTCTCCCCTATTCAAATCATTTCAAACTTTATTTCTTTCTCTTCTCTTCTTTCTCCCACTTTTTTCTTCTTCCATCTCCTTCTTTCTTCTAGATTTCTTTTCAAATTCCATTTAATCACCATCCATTTTATTTTCTTTCTTCTCATTTGTCTCCATTTTTTTTCTTCGGATTCATTTTGAAGTTTTCCTTCGTTCTCCTCATTTTTTTTCTTCTCCGTATCCGTTTCATTCCTTTTCATATTTTTTTAATTGTCGTCGTTTTACACATCTTTCCAGATGTGTTAAATATTTCCTGTATGTTAAAATTTGTGGAGATGTTTTCGCATCTAAGAAATATGTTTACACATCTCTTCAGATGTGTACACACATGTAAAGAGATGTGTACACATATTTTTCAGATGTGTACACATCTCGAAAGATGTGGAAACATCCCAACATTAAAGGGGGAGGGCGATGTGGTGGTGGTGGAGTGGTGGATGGGCAAGGGGCCGATAGGGGGTGGGGGCCAATAGGGGTGAGGGGCATATGAGGGCTTGGGGAGGGAAGATGGGAAGGTGGGGGTTTTATGCAAATAAAAGAGTTGGAGCCTTTTAAAATGTTAGTCATTATTACTAATCTTGTAAGTGTCCCTCCCACTATTTTTTTAGACTTGAATCTCTTTTTCTTATCTAAAGACTTAGAAGTCTTTTCTACCTAAAAAAACCTGGAAACTTGGTAGCAGAACAATAGAGTAATACCTATTAAACTTGAATATTAAGGTTGATTTTGACTAATATTGACCTAACAACACGGATCAGTGTGTTGAGGAAACTTGATGTTAAGCAAATTTATTTAACAGATTAAATTCACCACTTTTAAACCACGACAAAGCGCGGGCAATGTACTAATTATATAATTAAAATAACACAATACTATAAGTAACACAAAGTAACTTCTAAAGATGAAACACAATGCAATAAAAGTATTCCCTTCGTTATCTAATATGAAATATGCAAGGGCCATTAATGAAAACTCAAACAAATATTTTTCTTTGAACAATAACAACCACATGTAATCAATTGGCAGAGGTTAGTAATAACTAATAAGAGGAAACAAAAGAAATTTAGTAACCAATCTAGTTGCAATAATTCCAATAGCAGGTATATATGAGAAAAACACATACCACAGTTCCACTTTACTTATCTAAACCTGAAACTGAGACCCATGATTATCGGACTCAGTTATCATAGAATTCACAAACTCAATTGCATCAAATGTTCCCATCTCATTGCCTGGGGAGCTGCTGGACTCGAATAATCTTGGCTTTTTCCATCTCTTGTTCCTTTCCAAGACGGCAGCAACATAATCTAGCGTCAGAATGTATAATGGCAGTGGAGTAGCTCCAACGGATTGCATTTGTAGCTCCATCTGTGAAACATAAACAGTAGGAGCTACAATATTTCTCAGGTCCCTCTGGAGGGAAGAATCAACCCGATCCAAAATCAAATTTTTTTATGGCAAGTGAGCAGCTCTAGTAGCCGACCTAACAAATTCTTTGAGCAAACGTTACATAATGGTAAAGGAAGCTGCAAGCATACAACAAAGAAACAAATAAAACAAAGAGCATGCATAAATATATGGTTTTGAGATAATCAAACCTTAAGCGTAAGAGTTCATTATCTCCTGCTTGTGAGGAATACTTAAGTGAGGGCTTGTTGCTACGGCATGATGAATCAATTTGAAACCTATTTCATCTATATCGACCTTATAATCTTTACCATTTCTACTCCTTTACCCTTGCATCCGTGCCTCTCAACATCCAACACGCCAAAAGCGTTATAAGTTTCAATAAGCTTTATCACCGTCTGATTAGAATCAATTAGTAAATTCTATATCATACAATTCATCAATAGCGTAAATATCAAAGCTAATTTATTAGAACTCAAAAACTTTTGCTATCGCTTCCTTCATATCTTTAATTCCAAAAGACCGTCCACAATGGAAGACTCGTATTTTATTGGAAAAGAATCATACCTCAAGTTCCATATAAAGTTCTTGAAATTCTTGTATGCCGATGTTGAAGACGTGTTTTGTTGTAATGAACTCGATGATGAACGAGGGAGATCTCGCTTCTGGAGCCTTGAATATGTCTACATAAACATGTTTTGCAGTGCAATGTTTTGCACTGCAATGTTTTGCACAACTCGATGATGGAATTCATATTTTGCACTGCAATGTCTACATATAAATATGTGGATGAAAATAGAGTTGTAGGATGTATTGAATTTTTTAATAGGAATTCATGTGCTCTAGGAGTGACATAGATGCTTCTTCGTAGGCAATACAACACGACGTATCCTTAGCACGAACGGTTTGCTCGTTTTCAAAATACCAAATTCGAAGCATACTGTCTTTGGAAATTAGGCTCTTAGAATTTGACTTTAGAAAATAAAGATGGACCATAGTTTCAGACAATTAGGTGTATAATACATTAGTTGCTTCATCCTCACATGTATTAAGGGAAGGAAAAAAAAAACAATAATAACAAGTATCATGAGAGTGCAGAACTTATAAATGAATTATCAAGTTGAAGTTGTTCACGTATTGAAATTTATAATAAGTATTGAAGAGAAAACAACTCATTTCATAGAAACATTAACATTATTAGTTATATTTATTTATATTGGTTAGAAATTTTTTAAGTGAACAAATTGTTAGTTATTTATTTTAATATGCTATATTGGTTATAATTATCAAAAATTTTATTGACAGATATGAGTTTAATTTAAAATTTCAAATATTAGATAAATTACTACTATAAAAAAATTGAATATTTTTTTTTAAAAGAAGAAAAAAAAATTAAAAGTTTTGGAAAAAAGATTTACCGCATTATTAATATCTGGACCATATAATTGATTGACTAGATCAATATGACAAGTTATTCATTAAAAAGATATTTAAAGAAATTAACTAAGAAAATTTAATTTATACTTTGCATTTCAAAAGAATTTAAAAAGTAAACTTTAAAGTAAGATACACATGTATGTTATTAAAAAATTATGTCAACTTTTAACTTTATGACCTGTTTGGTGTTGCTTCTCCGAAGCCAAAAGTGTTTTTTCCTTCAAAAAATGTACTTTTTTTAGAATGTTGAGGTGTTTGGCTTACAAAAAAAATACTTTTAGGTAGAAGCAGAAGCAATTTTCAGGTGTTGGGGAGAAGCTACAAATATCTGCTTCTTCTGAGAAGCAGAAGCAGTTTATTAATTTTTTCACGATAAAAGTATCCTTACGAAAAAAATTTATTTACCAAATTATTCCTCAATAATTAACCATATCTCTCTCAAAATAAAATTATATTTTTTTCTAGTTTATTCCTTCTACTTTTACATATCCTTTTCCTCTAAATTTATTTTGAATGATTTTTTTTATATATTTAAATCATCTTTTAAAAGTAAGTAATTACTAGAAATTTCTAATTACGTTATTACTTTTTAAATTATATTTTATGTTGTTCAAAAACTTATATTTATATCATTTACTTTATGTTTACATTATAACTACATAATTTTTTTAATTAAAGTCTTTTATCATAAGGATTTAAAATTAGTTTTTGGTTTCTAATAATTTAAATGTAAAATGAACTTGGATGTCATTTTCATAATTTGACACTCAAAAGTACTTTCCGTAAAGATTAGTCAAACATAAATTATTTATCAAAAGTACTTCTTCAATGAGTTGTCCAAACACAAACTGCTTATTATCCAAAAATATTTCTTTGAAAAGTAATTTTCAAAATAAACAATTTTTTGCAGCAATCCCAAACAGGCTCTTAGGCTTCCAATGTTATTAGCATTCAAAGTATTCATCTTTAGAACACTTAAGAAAACACAATTATCTACATAGAAAGGAGGCAGGAATTTAATTTGATCACGAAAAATATGAAGAATTGATTAATTACATAAGAGAATTAAGTAGAAGAATTACATCGAGAGGGCATCCAAAGAGTTATGACAATTATCGACACTGGGAAAGTTGGCGGCAAGCACCTATTTCAAATGAGAAATGTTTTTTTTTTCTGTGTTGTGGTTCTACCATACAAAAATTTTGACCGGGTGCTCTTAAGGAGTGATTTGTAAGTTTGTCCCTATTTAATAATATTTTAGCAAAATATTTTTATGTTGGTATGGGACCAAGACTTCAAGACACAAATTTACAAGTGTTGGTTTTAAGAGAAGAGGTATGGGCAAGTGGTATATTGCCAACACTTCAAGTTATATGGGGAGAATGCAGGAAGAGAATGGAAGGGACAAGTGTTGCTTTTGGCCAACACTTACGACCAAGTGCTGGCAAGTCTTGCCTTTTGCCAACAGTTCAGGGGCAAGTGTTGGCAAATAGAGAGGGGGTCAAAGGGCAAGTCTTGTCCCCATGCCAAGAGATTGACAGGAGTATTTTTATCTAAAAGTTTTTCATTAAACTTTATGGGGGCATTTTTACAGAATCCTGTTAAGCGCAGCCAAAAAAAACATACCATTGCTTATGGTGTCATATTTCTGTAAAAAGGCCTCTATTATATATAGATTAGAAAGTTTCGTGCTACGCCTTTCTTTTATGGAAAATTTTCAAAACTAGCTAGCTCACACTATAATATTACCTTACCATAACCCAATTTTTGTTTAAATATTATGTAGCCACGCAACCACAATATTGAGGTATACCATTGGGGTATCAAACTTATATACCATTGGGATATCCGTATACTAGAAAGGTATACAATAGAATATATCGTATACTATTGGGGTATAATAGCTATGGGGTATATAAGTTTGGGGTGTATGCAACTATAGAACGAAATATTTTTAGCCAAATGACCAGCTCGGGTAAATATTTTTAAATATGGCTATTTTTAATTCAAAATAAAAATCACTAAACATACAAGGTAAAAATCTCATATTATTTCCAAGCACATCCCTTAGGCCCATCAAATAGTTCATAACAATAACCTTAGTCCTTAGAGACATTATGAGGTATTATTTTGATTTCAAAATAATGCATCAGTATAGATTATAAATACTGAAGAAATCATAACTTATTACACATTGATTTTCTAAAATCACTTATACTACAAGATGTAATAACGGACGGGGAAAGAAATAAAGAAATAATAGCAAGATAGAAGCAAGACACAATATCCTATCGATAATCTAGCATTGATTAGGAGAAATATACCCTAATCTCCTCTAGAAAGCGATTAATCTTGCACCTATATTAACAAGGACCTCACGAGTTTGATGAACTCTTGTAACCCTCGGGGCAGTCAACAATCAAGTGATGGAATCACCATTAATCTAGTTCACACTATGATTAAACTAAGAAAGCAATAAAGATAAATGCATAAACATAAATGCCTAAAATGTAAAGAAGCTTATAAGCTTTTATTCATTTATCAAGTCTTATTCCCACAAATGGGTAAAATAAGCTATTTTAAATAGAAAAGTTTGCGTAAGTGCCCATCAAAATTAAAATATTTATCCATTCCTATCCATAAGTTTCATATTTATCAGTCCTACCCATAAACTGTTTACATGTCCCTGCGCATCCAGACTTGTATACCATAATTTATGCAGTATGCTATAAAGGTATACAGTTATAAGGTAAAACAAAAGTATACTAATAAATAGGTAGGTTAGGTAAATACTTTTAATTTCATGGGTAGTGGAATTTTTAATGGGTAGAATGAATAATTACTTTTGATTTCAAGGGTACATAGTGTAAAAATCCTATTATAATAAGCTGTTAATGAGCTCATGGGCCAAAGATAAGCACTTGGGCCCTATTGCTCTCATTTAAGGTATGGTCACTTAGTAGTTCCTTTTCAACATGTAGCCTTTTTCAGCTTCTGCCCGCTTTCTCAACTCTCCTTCTGCATCCATCTCCAAGTCTCGATCCTCCACGCGTTCAAGTGCTTATATCATAGGAGTAGCTACGAGCTCAGAGTTATAGAGATAAGAGGTCAAACTACTGTCAAATATTATACACATTGTCCTTACGAGTGAACTAGAGTCTAGACCATAAACATTGGCACACAATTCACAATTTTCATGCATACTATCATGTAATCACCAAACTGATTACAGTCGCAAACTAAATGCAATATGCATCTGGACATTCCATAGTGGTCCAACAACACCTCTATCATTGCGGATATTAGCATAAGGAAATAATCAACTTCCCCCAAACGGAAGTATAACACACAGCCTAATCATTCACATATATAGTTCCTCGAATAAAATCTATTAGTAGTAAAAAGAAACTAAAGCATATGTGATTCCATTTTCTTAAGTTTGAACACAGTCATGGTGGTTTACCAAATATACAGTTTTAATATATAATTAAACTATTTCTAAATATAAAAATATACCAACTTTTTTGACAAACCAAAAAGGAAACAGATGGAGTAAATCTTTTGCCAAAGTAGGAAAAAGAAAGAAAAAGAAGAAAAGGGAAAGATTGAGTAAATTCAAAAGTGACATAAGCAAGGAGAATTTCAGTTTATTGGTCCACGGTCAACGTGTTGACACTATAGGAGACTACGGAGTACAATGTCGATGGGTCCGCTATTACGTACCTTGTTGAGGTTCTTCTGACTTTTATTATTTTTTGTTATTTTCCGTACTAGTAAATGATTAAGGTTGGTGTCGGCAGTTGCTGTTACTTTCTCTATTTTTAAGCTGTATGAATTGCCTTTGGCGAGTTTGAATGTAATTTCATAAAAAACTTATATTTAAATTAATAATAATATTAAAAAAAATGAAAATGAGTACCAAATAGTAGGAGTAGTAACTATATGTCTAAGTCCGATCAACTAATATGAGACTAAAAGTTAAAATAATAATTACTAGAAGTCAGGAAATTCATCGTTTCCTTCTTTGATAAAAAAGTATATCTCGTGAAAAATAACTTACATCATCCCAAATTGCTTAATACCTATATTTTCTCTTCAAATTTATGGAAAATATTGTTTGTTCAAACTTGACTTTTTCATTGTTTAAAATTATTTAAGAATCTCAATCTTTTGGTTTTCGTAATGAAGATAAGTCGAAGATGGGACTGATTCATTCTTAACCAAGTATGAAGAGTGTCGAATTAGTCGCACCAAACAGTATAAGTTTTTGTCTAAAAGTCGTGATCTGATTCTCTTTTATATGTCTTCTCACTTGAAATTGGACCATATACTAATAGGGCACTAATCACTTTTAAGACTAATAACATCGTGTTCTTTCAATACTAATGGACTAACTAATAAGCTCTTGATCTCGTGCCTTTGACAAAATTTCAGAGGCTTGACTTTTTGTCATATGTGTCCTTATAAGTCATAGGAAGAACAACAAATTAGGAACTCTTGGTGTGAATATTTAAAGTGTGTGATCACATATTCATTTCAATTAAATATTTATCGATGGTTTGAGAGGCGCTAAGAGAAAGCAAAACATAAAATTTCAGTAATTGCTGGCATTAACTTTATCAATGTTTTTATTACATCTGGGACAAGGCCGAAAATGAATGGGAAGGGCGACACTGAGACTTGAACTCACACTTAAGGGCAGTTTGGTATGGTGTATAGTATTAGCTAATTCATGTATAAGAGTTTGGATAAGTTAATCTATTGTTTGGTTGATTGTATAAGAGTATGTACTAATAGTACATTGTTTGGTTTGATTAGTAGAAACTGGTATAAAACTAATCACAAACAATACATTGTTTGGTTATATTTTATCATTTCCACATTAGTAATACCGGTATAAGTTATACATCAATCTATGTATTATTTTATGCGGACTAGAGTGTGGAATAAGAATACATGTATTAGCAATACATGGATTAAAATAAAAAAATGACAAATATACCCTCATCCATTTCTTTAATACTCTATTTTAGTAAATGCCCTATTTTATTCTCTTAAAAAACTAACTATTTTAATAATTGTGTTTTATAACTTTTAATTCAACTAACCAAACATCCAACTAGAAATCACTTCTACATTCTAATCCATGTATTATAATCCCTGCATAACTTATCCCTACATTGTTAATCTCTGTATAACTTATCTCTGCATTGTTAATCTCTGTATAACTAATCCCTGCATTGTTAATCTTAGTATAACTTGTCTTCTAACCAAACGACCCGTTATTGTATAGAAACTTCCGTGGTACCAAGTAGTGCACACATCAGTTTTCATTTATTTTTCTTTTTGAAGTAAAGGTTTGGCTACCATTTTTATGAGGTGAATTCGTAAGTGTGCTAGTAATTGTTGATTTCTGACACGATTAGTATGGGAAAACAAGTTAACTATCATTCTATTTGTGATAATTATATAGAAAGTTTATTGGCCTAAATCGAGATAGACAATAAATCGAATTTGTTTTGAAGTTGATTGATAATTTATTTGTATCAAAGTTATGATCGAACTGAGATTGAATTTAAGCAAGACAAATGCTTAACGAAATGAAATAAACGAGGAAAAAAAGTAAACGAGCAGTAATGTGTATAAAACGAGACAAAACTTTAAGAGAATTTATAAGTTAAGTGTTGTATTTCTGGATGATCTTCTCGGTTACAAAGCGTTCCTATTTATAGTTGACATGAAGAATGACGTTATAGCCGTAATAATTATGCTTTTATGCCCATTACTCTGCATTCGATCGTGGTCAGCTCATGATCTTCTTCTTAAATGCCTGGGCGAGTTACGAAGATCAGGCCTCACTTTGACAAGGAGCTGCATGCTCGGGGACGTTGTTTCGTGGTGATCATTTCGGGCTCTGTACCTTGGGCTCGGTTTTGCTTCTCCCCCGAGGTGGTCTTTCGAGGCAGAGGGTCATGCCATCTACCCTCGTGGACTCGCCTCTTAAGATCGACTTGAGCCAAGCCTTGCGCCCTTGCTCAAGGTCTCGGTGATTTTTTACCCAATACAGATAGTCCCCTCACTCCTCGAGCAGTTGTCAGATCTATCGAGGAGTGGAATGAGTTTGGGCGGCAGATCGACGTGGCCGTTTATGCGCCGTGAAATTTGAAAGCGGCAGTTGTCGCTCCATATTCCCATCAATCACGCATGTCAATCACTGATTGGGCGTGATTTCTTGCTTTGCCTTTCCCATGTAGTTGTAATCATGGCGCCTTAACCTATATATAGTCACGCCCTTTCTCCTTCTTCTTCTTCACGTATTTCCTTGTTCTTAACAGTGAAACTTCTTGAAATTTTCTTCTTTTGCCGTCCAGGAACTCCTTTATGAAAAAATATCTAAACCAAATTCACCAAATTTTCCACCCTCTTTCGTTGACACCATGATCATTGGTGTTGAATTAGTGAATGTTCCCGAACCATTGACGTTATTTTTCCTCCTGATTTTAATGTGGATGATTTACCTTAATCAATTGGTTTGGGCCAAGAACAATGTCCAGCCACGGCTGACACTGTCGAGGCAGTTATGGTTGATGACGATGATGTTAGCATGAAGGATAGGTAACGACGAACCTCTTTTAGATTACCTCGAACTTGAACCTCACCATGTTATCCCCTCCAAAATAGACCTCTCAAAGGATTTCGTCATGCAGCTTCAGACCGAGTCGGATATCAGGAGGAGGAGAAATATCCCTGTTCAAAATACGCCAAGTTTGATTACTCAAGCGAACATACATTTGGTTCGGTCTGATTGCAATTGGGGTCCCAAGATTATTCCTGCCCTTGATAGCCGACTATGTAATAAAGTTGAGGGACGTTCTTTTGTTTTCACCTACCCCTTTACAATAGGTTTTTCTTTTCCTGTCCCCGAGATGTTGGACACCTTTTGTCGTACCTATCAATTATGCATAGCCCAAATTGCCCCAGGATGTGGAGGCATATTCAATGCCTTGAATTTTTAAGCAAGCTAGCTGGGGTCACCTTTACTCTTGATCATCTTTTGTACCTCTTCTATCCCTCATTCACAAGGACGGAATCGTCCAGCTTAACAAACGAGGCTCGTACTTATTGATTACAAACAGCGAATATATCGAGGACCGTGGATGAAATGAGCGCTTTGTTCTTCTGCCTACTGACTTTTTGTCCTCGGAGCCTGGTTTTTCCGAGCAATGGAATCTTGCACGTAAGTATTTTCCTCAGTTATTTTCAATTTTACTTCGGCACTTTTTTGCTTAATTCCTCTTCTTTGAATTGTGTTAGCCGAGGTGATCCCGATTGTCCGCCCGAAGGATTTGACCCAATGGGTCCAAGCTGTTATCGATTCCAAATCCAGTCGAAAAGATCATGGATGGTTTTGGCTGCCTTGGACGAGAACGATGGGCATGCAAACGACACGGTGAGTTGTCTTCAAGTAAATTTTTTTTTGTCCTCCATCTTTTCCTCGAGTATCTTTTCTCGTCGAATCAATATCTTTCTTTTTTATAGGTCTCCCAAAGAGGGCGGTTACCACGCCGAAGAAGAAAAAATGAAAGAAAGAAAAGAAAGACAAGAAGGAAGAAGACCCCGAGGCTGGGGATGCTTTAAGTGCCCTTCAAGGTTTGATTGGAAACCTTTCGAAGGGGAAAGAAAAAGAAGGAAAGAAAATATGAGGAGGGAGGAGCAGTCCCCGAGGGGTCACCTGACCTTGGGGTTAAGACATGTTGAGTTTTTGTCCCTTCGGTTTTTGTTTTTCCTTTTGCTTCATTTTTCTGTTAATTGTACTTTTCCTTTTCCTTTTAGCTTTGAAAAGGAATAAATCATCCTTGAAGAAATACTCGGAAGGGAAACGGGCCAGAATGGAGCCTGTCCCCTTCCCCGAGCTCACTCATGCCGAGGAGATGGAGAAGGACCAAGGAAAGGCTGTAGTTTCCCCTCCTCGCGAGCTAGAGCCAGTTCAAGTTGCTGATAAAGCTAAAAGGGTAGCTCAGTCTTCAGCTGCAGTGGAAATGGATGGCGTTTAACCATCTCGAGTAGAAAACAAGATTCCTCGGGCTGCTTCCGAGCCTGCTCCTATTTCAGCTTCTTGGAAGTAATTTCGTTATGTCGAAATCCCCTCCGATCTTTGCCTCTTAGATGGTGATTTCAGGTCTCGATCAGTCTTCGGGGGCTCCTAGTTCCGTTGGAGCGTGACCACCTCGGGAAGGCTCATATTGTTGATTTGATGGTTGATGCTGCTCAACACGCTATTCATATATGTCTTTCTTCTCTCAACTTTTCCTTTCGGCCTTGCTTTTGTTTTTTGATTTATCCGAGTTTTTCTTTGCAGTGTTACATTAATTCTATCAGGGCTGCCGAGATTGAGTGTCGTCGAGATGAAAATCTCAGGCAGCTGAAGGCAGGATGGAGGCGACAGCGGGCAGACCTTGAGTCTCAGATGAGGAGTCTTGAGAAAGAATTGTTGAGCACAAGGCTTGAACTTGACCAAGCCAAGAAAGCCGCTGACAAATCTGATCTCGAGATGCTCAAAGCTCTCGAGGCTAAGTTTGTCGTTGAGGAGAAGATGGCTCGTTTGAAGGAGCTCTACGATGCTGAGCTCGAGAGGGTGAGAACCCAGGCCTAGTCTGTTGTTAGCGAGCGCGCTAAGAAGTTTCATGGTGATTTGAAGCACAAGTTGCTCAAGATAAATGAGCTGGTCGGGGATAAAGAGCAGCTGGTTGGAGAGAAAAAGTAGCTCAAAAATGAGGTCAAGGTTTTGCGGAGCAAAGTCGATTCTTACTCCTCAAAATTCGAAATGAGGATAACCCGAGCCAAGGTTGACAAGAATTGAGTTGTCACTCAAACGAGGCTAAAGACTTTGAAAGAGTGTCACAACAGGGCTAACCTTGATGCAGAAATTGTTAAGGCCGAGAGTGATGCTGTCACAGCACAAAAGTTAATGGCAAGCCTTTCTTCGAGCAGCGGGAGCTCGGATGATGAGGAAGATGATTCCGAGACTAAAGCTTAAAACATCATTTTTATTTCTTTGTCGTCATTTTCTGTTAAGGCCTTCAAGCCACTTGTTTTGTAAATACTTTGTCCTCTGAGCCGTTTTATGAATGGAACTTTTCTTTTTGGGAATATTGGTTGTATTCAATATCCCTTAGATGAGTTTTCTTGCTAGGCTTTTTAGAGTTTTTATTTTGTTTGTTCGAGCTAGCTTAGAACGACGTCTCGCCCTCGAGCTGGAGGCTTAAATAGTAATTGGCTATGCATATCAAATGATAAAAAAAGATGTTGAATCAAAGTTTATTTCACTGATAAGATGCATTTGCGAGCCTTTATTACAAAAGATGCCTGGTCGCAACAAGACTTAGGCAGGAAAATTAAATAATCAAAGCATGAACTAATGAGTGAATCTCGAAAGGTAGCCCTCGACGAGATGATCGCTTGTTCCTCGAGGGTCTTATTTGATGAAGTCTCCAATTGTTGAGTCTTCGCTTATTTGAAAGAACTTTTACTCCACATGGCTGACCAATTTGAGTAGTCCACATCCGTCCTCTCCCTCCCCCCCCCCCCCCCCAAAGTGATCGAGTGCATAGTGCAGGGCTTGATTACTGGGCTTCGTTTCTCCAAAAATAAAGACGAGAGGTCTTGGCAAATTGATTATTTCATTTGCTTGGCCCGATCGGGGCGACTGCACTTTTCATTGCAATCGAATAACACTATCGCGCTATTTGTTTCTCTCCTCGAATTGCTCTTATTCTCCATAGGGTTGGGAACTTAATTACCTGGTGTAGGGTCGATGGCATAGCTTCCATTTCATGGATCTAGGGCCTTCTAAGAATGACATTGTAGGCAATGTCCTCGGTCATCACTTGAAAGTTGGTTTTCTTATCCACTCCCTCTGTAGTTGTTGTGAGGGTTATTTCTCCCAAAGTATTCTCGGTAGAGTTGTTGAACCCTGTTAATATGGTTGCCTTTGGGACGACGAGGTCCTTCAACCACATCTTCTTGATGGCTCCATAGTTGATGATGTTCATCGAGCTGCCAAGATCGATTAGGACTCGTTTGACATTGCAGTCATTGATCCTGAGCACGATCACTAGTGCGTCGTGATGGGGAAACATCATTCCATCACAACCCTCCTTGCTAAACACATTTCTTCACAGCGGCAAAGTTTATTCCATTTACCTCGGACTCTCCAGTAATGACATTCACCACCCTATTTGGTGATTGTGTTCGAGGTGGTTGTTCCTCGCTCCTATTTTTTGAGTAATAGTGTTTCCCTTTATCAGTCAGGTACTCAGATAACACTCTTTTCTCAAGGAGATGGACCACCTTGAGGTGTCGTTCTTTACAGTCCTTGGTTGCGTGCCCATAATCCATGCTAAATATGCAGTGTTGAGTTTGATCTCTCTTGTTCGGGGGTGTTCTCATATCCTTAGGCAACCTCACACCTTGATCAGTCATTCCTTTGATCGCATTTACCAATTCAGTGGTCGATATACTAAAATTGTACTCGAAGATCCGAGGCAAGTCTTTCTCTTTGGACATCAAAGAGGGGCTCGAGGACTTTTGATTGGAGGATGAGCCAGACTTTTCTCCGAGCTGTTGGTTCACATGCTGATGTCCTACGAGGCGCTGATTTACGTGTTGCTTCTGAGCTCCATTGTATGGCTCGTAACGATTTTTTGAGTTCCCTCGTGGCGCGTCGGCGCGTCAAGATGACTCAGATTGACCTCGGTAGGAATTGTTCCGATTTGTCCTTCTCCACTCTGCTTTCCCGAGCCTGATCTTCGCAGTGGCCCGATCATGCAACTCGTCCCAATTTCGGGCTTGCCATTGTTAAAGCTTTTTCTTTAATTCGGTCGCAGCTTCAGAATTACTCACATTGAGATTCTTATCAAAAGCCATGACCGCCAAAGTGTCATCCATTTTCGGTAGATCCATCCTTTCAGCCTGAATGCATTCGAGGAAGTCCTTGATTGGCTCGAGGTATCCTTGTTTGACGTCGAAGATGTCCTCCATTCCCTTAAGGATCTTCTGGGCTCCAGTGTGAGCCTTGATGAAAATGTCTACCAGTTCCTCGAAGTTGGAGACGGACTCAGAGGGGAGATGCATGTACCAATGCAGCGCCCCCTTTTCTAATGTATCGGCAATTTTTTTCAAGAACAGGGACTCTCTCTCGATTGGAGTCAAATCATTGCTCTTGACCATGGCCATATATTCAGTTATATGGTCGACTGGGTCAGTTGTCCCATCGTACTTCCTTAAAATATGTAGCTTGAAATGTTTTGGGATGGGTACTGGAGCAGCTTCGGGCTTGAAAGGTTGCTGACGACATTGTTCAATGTCCAACACACGTTGAGGTTTTCGAACCCCTGGCACATTTTCGAGCCATTTTTCCATGCTGGCTTCAAAATTCTTCTTCCACTTTTCAAAGTCGAACACGACGCTTATTTGAGATATTGTTGGAGCTGTGGTCCCCGAGCCTTCAGATATGACTCCGTTTGGAAAACCTCCCATGGTGGTTCCATGGGGACAGTGTTAGAATTTCCTCGGTTGGGTGTCATGAAGGGAGCGTCGCCAGGGTTAGAGGGGGTCCTTCCATTCCTAGCGAGTGCTTGCAAGGAGCTTCGAAATTGTTCATTAAATTGAGCTTGTGCCGCCGCTTGAGCGGCTGCTTGCTCTCGCATCTGCTGCAATGAGCTCATCATGAATTGCTGGAATAGATCACTTGGGCTTGAGGAAGTTGGATCAGCCGACATTACTCATACGGGGGGAGTTGGACCGATCAGGAGAGTATATCCATTTGGTTGTGTTAACCCTACTAATGGAGTGAAGTTAACTGGTAGAATAGAGCTAACGGGTGGTGTTAGGCCAATTGGAGGAGTTGGGCCAATTAGAGGATTGGAGTTCCTCCACTGGTTTCGGTGGCTCTCGTTGTCTGGTCGAGTGTTTGGATGGAAACATTGTCATCATTAATGTCAGCCATTTTTTAGCGAGAATTGAAGTTGCAAACTTTGGAACCAACGTTATTACTAAATCCCCACAGACGACGCCAATTTGTGTTGGCCTAAATCGAGATAGGACAACAAATCGAATTTGTTTTTGGGGTTGATTGATAATTTGTTTGTATCAATATTATGATCGAACTGAGATTGAATTTAAGCGAGGCAAATGCTTAATGGAATGAAATAAACGAGGAAAAAAAAGTAAACGAGCAGTAATGTGTATAAAACGAGACAAAGCTTTAAGAGAAAATATAAGTCAAGTGTTGTATTTTTGGATGATCTTTTAGGTTACAAAGGGTTCCTATTTATAGTTGACAAGAAGAATGACGTTATAGCCGTAATAACTATGCTTTTATGGCCATTACTCTGCATTCGATCGTGGTCAGCTCATGATCTTCTTCTTAAATGTCTGGGCAACGGTCGTCAGTTGCGAAGATCAGGCCTCGCTTTGACGAGGAGTTGTGTTTGCTTGGGGACGTTGTTTCGTAGTGATCATTCCGAGCTCTGTACCTTGGGCTTGGTTTTGCTTCTCCCTCGAGGTGATCTTTCGAGCTAAAGGGTCATGCCATCTCCCCTCGTGGACTCGCCTCTTAATATCAACTTGAGCCAAGTCTTGTGCCCTTACTTAAGGTCTCGGTGATTTTTTACCCAGTACAGAAAGAAACTTGATATTGTCCCATGTTGAATGCTCTAAGTTGTTTTCTAGCTTATTTTGAAGATCTAAGTAAAATTGATGAGCAAAAATGTTAAAACAAAGTGATACGACGAAAATATATAGTATGTATAAGTAATTTGTTGGACACAACACTCAATGTAATTACCACGAAATATAGTTTTAAAGTCTATACTGTAATTAACCAATTAATTGCTTCGACTGTTGGTTTCAAACTCCCAATCAACAAGGTGAAACTTCTTTTCCGATTTACACCAAGAAAACGTTGTAAGTAAGAGACTAGAAATTGAAACCCTTGCTTTTCGTGTTTGCTTAGTTCTCAAACTACATCTGAAAACAATATATTATTCCGAGAGGTTTTTTAAATAAGACAACACATTAAATAGTACCATCCAACTGAAATTGGAGTTTTCATAATTGATAAAGAATCGAAGTATCATCATTCTAAGGGTAAACCATTAACTAAGTACGTTTGGCGGAGAAATAAGTTATACATGGATTAATAATACAGTGATTAATAATGTAGAAATTAGTAATATATGGATTAATAATGCGTGAATTGTTTTTAGTCATGTGTTTGGTTCATTGTATCAAAACATGAATAAACATTGCATAACTTAAACTTGTATTTGATTTAAAATTGTAGTATAAAGTTTTGCTCCAATTATACCTTTGAATTTTATAATGTATTAAAAATAAGGTTTGAGGTGGATATTTTTATCATTTCATTATTTATCTATGTATGACTAGTAAATATGGTATTACTAATACCATGATGTGCTAAGTATTAATAGTACATAGATTCATGTATTAATTAATATATGTATTAGTTATACCAGCCTAAAAAATAACAAACGGTGGATAAAATTGTAGAAAATGGTAATACTATATTTAGCGGCAATAAACTTTATGTTGTTCTTTCTATTATGTATTTAAAATATGTATATTTGTGTTGTCGGAGACTTGTACAGTGTACACTTTAAGTGTTTGACTTTCCCTGTTGAAGATTGTCAGGCTGTCAGGGAGTAGTCATTTGAGACTCCAAGTTGATTCATAATTCAACTTTTTTGCATTTATTTGGATTGATTGGTACTGAATCATTTTTCATGGGAATATATAAAATAGTAGCATGAGATATGGACTGAAATGATGTATGAGCAATTGTTTATCGAGTACAAGATAAAACATGTGAAGAAGTCCAAACAAAAAAATTTGCTCCTCCATCCATATATTAGTCATCATTTCCAGATTAAGACTCTGTTTGGCCAAATTTTTGGGGAGCCAAAAGTGCTTATTTTTTTAAAAAAATACTTATTTTGAAAGGCTAAGTTGTTTGGCCAAGTTTCTAGCAGAAAATAAGTGCTTTTGAATGGCAGCAGAAGTTGTTTTCTGTTGTGGGAAAGAAGCTAAAAAAGTAATTTTTCCTAAAAGCAGAAGCACAAATTATTTTTAATTTCTGTCGTTCCAAAACTACCTTACCAAAAATACTTATTGATAACTATAAATTTTGTATATATTTAGATATATAAATAAATTATTTAAGTAATATTTTTATTCAAAATATATAGTATTATCTTTTATTTTTGTGCAAATATATAAAAATATATTACAGGACAAGAAGTGGAGCCAAATCGAAGAAATAACAAACAAGGAAAAGCAAAGAAGAAAAAGCACGTGTGGCAAGTACTACGGATGCATCTGCGGATTCCTACGGATGCATCCGTAGAAAAAAGAGCAAGAATAAATCAAGAACGTGTGACAAATACCACGGATGCATCCGCGGATTCCTACGGATGCATCCGTAGAAAAAAGAGCAAGAATATATGAAAAAAGTGCCACGGATGCATCCGCGGATTCCTACGGATGCATCCGTAACACTTTGGGCATGAAGTTTTTCCTATAAATAGGTCCTACTTTTGCTAGCATTGAAGACAAGTTCCTACGGGAGAAAAATTCTACTTGTAGCTTTGTTTACTTTTAAAATTATTTTTTCTTTCTTGAGAAAATATTAAGAGTTTTATATTTTCTCTTTGTAGTATTTTATATTCACTCCATGGAGTAATTTTCTTTTGAGTTGGGATTAATGATGAAGCTTGATATATTATTATAATGGAATTTTTGATATTTTATTATTCTTGAGTGAGAGTATTTCTTGTCAAGTTCTTACATCAAAGTATTAGGTATATATTACTCAACTTTATCACGTGTATATATTTATGTTATAATATTTCTTGCTAATTTTTGTTATTGAAAGAAACAAAAATTAAATGGGGATAGTGATAACTAAATATATTATCATGCTAATTTGAGGTAATTATATTTAATCACTTAAATTCTTTATCTTGATTTTAAGTTTTTCATTCGAAAGAAGAAAATCATTTAGCCAAGTTATGGGATTTGACGAAAGCTAATCGAAAGAGGTTTTTGTTCATATGATGTACTCATTCAAGATAAGTATTTTCTATTTTAATACTACAAGTTTATTATTTAATTATGCTAATCGAAAGAGACATAATTGAATAATAACCTTTAGTAGAAATATTAATTTTCTATCTCTATAGGAGTTTGATATGTATAATAGAAAATGAGGTATTTAAACTCCATTATAATTTTATATCAAGTGAATTCATGAAACCCCAACTCTTTTTTTTAATCAAAAATCAAAAACAAATTTTCTATCTTTCCAAGTAGATATAATTTCAACTCTTTTCACCCAAAAATTGACTCTCTTAAATAGTAGGATAGATAATACAAATTTGTAGCATAGATTCTCCAATCTCTGTGAGACGATATCTTAAACTATACTATAATTTGACAGGGAACGAGCATAAATTCATATATGCCCAGAGCTCGTCAAATTTTTGGCGCTGTTGCCGGGGATTGGCAGTTGTCTACTTCAGATTAATTATCTTCTTACTAATTTAAGAATATTTTTATTTTCTTTCTTTTGTTACCATTGCAGGAATTTCAGCTAGTATATGACCCGCTCCTCTTCGAGGGAGCTTGTTGAATACGATCCTGAAATTGAAAGATCTCTGCGAAAAGCAGAAAAGATCAAACCTCAATCTCGCTCTCTTCCTCATTTATAAACATGGAACATGAAAATGTTCCACCACAGGACCCACCTATCCCTGAGGACCAATTTGATGAAGTGGCCCCCAG
This sequence comes from Petunia axillaris subsp. axillaris, assembly GCA_029990575.1. Classification (NCBI taxonomy): domain Eukaryota; kingdom Viridiplantae; phylum Streptophyta; class Magnoliopsida; order Solanales; family Solanaceae; genus Petunia; species Petunia axillaris. The sequence continues at coordinate 61,481,693 of JARKNS010000004.1, forward strand.
GCCAGCTAACATGATCCTAAGGGATTATTCTAGACCTGATCCTTTTGACTGTGAGTCAAGTGTTAGAAGGCCACCAGTGGCTGCTAACAACTTTGAAATCCGAACTGGCTTAATCCAAGCCATACAACAAAATTGTGTGTTTAACGGGGAAGCTAGTGAGGATCCTCACAGTCATTTAATTGATTTTCTAGAATTGGTTGAAACAGCAAAGTATAATGGCGTCTCTCCAGATGCAATTAAGTTACGCCAGTTTCCATTCTCTTTAAAAGGAGAAGCAAAATTATGGTTACGTAGTTTACCTAGGGGATCAATTACCACTTGGGACCAGATGACTCAAAAATTTCTCAGTAAATATTTTTCCCCAGCCAAAGCCACTAAAATGAGACAGGACATAACCAATTTTGTGCAAACTGACTCAGAGTCAGTATACCAAGCCTGGGAAAGACTAAAAGCTATGTTAAGAAAGTGTCCACATCACGGCATCCCTGAGCACATGCAACTATACATCTTTTACCATGGCCTAAAACCATCGGCAAGAAATGTTATAGATGCGGCAGCCGGAGGTGCCCTAATGGGAAAAACCACTGCAGAAGCTTTACAGTTACTAAATGAGATTTCTGAGAATGCAGTACAGTGGCCATCTGAAAGAGTGATACTTAAGAAAGCTGCAGCCATAAACCAATCTGATGTCCTGGCTAACTTGTCAAAACAAATTGCTTCTCTAACTCAAAAGTTTGATACTTTTCAGGTAAGTTCTCATCAGCCTGCTTCAACTGACAATTGTGATTTTTGCGCAGGAAATCATCAGAATCATGAGTGCCAAGCTGGTAATCAAGTTGATGATCAGGTAAACCAAATTGGGTACAAAACGTATCCATTTGGTAATTCTTTGGCCCAAAAGCATCCTGGTTTTCAGTGGAGTAACCCCAATGGAGCAGAAAATGCTCAACATTTTCAAAAACTACTACCACAGGGACCACCTGGATTCCAAGGACAAAACAGGATGCAACAAAATTTTAGGCCATATCAACCCAGACCACAACAACAGGCACCAACTTTGGAAGATTTGATGTACAAGCACATCAAACTTACCGAAGAAAGAATAGAAAGCCAAAATGCTGCCTTCAAAAATCTGGAAACTCAGGTAAGTCAATTGGCTACTCTTGTTTCAGAAAAGATTCAGGGACCATTGCCCAGCAATACTGAAAAGAATCCAAAAGAACATGTTAAAACCATTGCCTTACGATCACGTAAGAATCTCGATGATCCATACCCTAATAGAGAGGGTAAGTTACAGGAAGATCAAAGAGAGGGTCAAACTGTTGATAATGATAAGGAAAAACATGTTGAAACAAAGAAAAAAATTGCTCAAGAAAATAAAGCTAATTCAAGTGGTGAGCCAATTCCTTTTCCGCAGAAATTAAAAAGAGAAAAACTTGATCAGCAGTTTTCAAAATTTCTAGAAATTTTGAAACAATTGTATATTAATATTCCTTTCACAGATGCTTTAACTCAAATGCCATCATATGCCAAGTTTTTAAAAGAAATTTTATCCAGCAAAAGAAAACTTGAAGGAATTTCAGTGGTTAAGCTTACGGAAAAATGTAGTGCTATTTTACAAAATAAGCTTCCACAAAAATTTGGAGATCCTGGCAGTTTTACCATTCCTTGTACTGTAGGAGGAACTCACTTTGAAAAAGCTTTGTGTGACTCTGGGGCATCAATCAATCTGATGCCATTTTCAATTTTTCAAAAACTGGAACTTGGGGATATAAAAAATACAGTTGTTTCTTTGCAATTAGCTGATCAAAGTACAAAAAAGGCAAAAGAAATAATTGAAAATGTGCTTGTGAGAGTTGATAAGTTTGTGTTTCCAGTAGACTTCATTGTCCTTGAAATGGAGGAAAATTCTTATGTACCTCTCATTTTGGGGAGACCTTTCCTAGCTACAGGTAGAGCGATAATAGATGTACATCAGGGACAATTGATTTTGAGAGTTGATGAGGAGAAAGTGATTTTTGATATGCAAAAAATGATGAGATATCCTGATGATGACTCATCATCTCCTTGTTTTACTATTGACCTCCTTAATGATCTTACAGATGAGTACAAAAATGATCAGTTATTTTCAGACTCATTAGAGAGGTGCTTGGTAAAATCAGGTACAACTAACGATGATGATTCCTCAATTAGAGAAGAAGCTGTAACTTTGGAAATTGAGGGAGAAGATGTGCCAGAAGAAATAATTCAATCAAAAATTGAACTCAAAACTCTTCCCTCTAATTTAAAATATGTTTATCTTGAGGAAGAATCTTTTCCAGTAATTATTTCATCTCTGTTGACCAATGAACAGGAATTGCAATTGATCAAGGTACTGAGGGAGCATAAGAAAGCCTTGGGATGGACAATCTCGGATATCAAGGGAATCAGCCCAGCTATATGTACACACATGATACTGATGGAGGAAAAATACAAGCCAATTGTCCAACCACAAAGAAGGTTAAATCCAGCAATGCAGGAGGTTGTGAAAAAAGAAGTGGTAAAATTATTGGCAGCTGGTATCATATACCCAATTTCAGATAGCCCTTGGGTAAGTCCAGTACAGGTAGTACCCAAAAAGGGAGGTATGACTGTTGTGAAAAATGAAAATAATGAGCTCATACCTACCCGGACTGTCACAGGATGGAGAGTCTGTATTGATTACAGACGATTAAATGATGCTACCAGAAAAGACCATTTTCCGTTACCCTTTATTGATCAAATGTTGGAAAGAGTAGCAGGTCATGCTTTTTACTGTTTTCTTGATGGTTACTCTGGGTATAACCAAATACAAATAGCCCCTGAGGATCAGGACAAAACAACATTTACTTGTCCTCATGGTACATATGCTTACAGAAGAATGCCTTTTGGACTGTGCAATGCACCGGCTACTTTTCAACGGTGCATGTCTGCCATTTTTTCAGATATGACAGAAAAGTTTTTGGAAATCTTTATGGATGATTTTACTCTGTTCGGAAAAACTTTTGAAAACTGTTTGCACAATTTGACTCTTGTACTCGAAAGGTGCGAAGAGTCAAATTTGATTTTGAATTGGGAAAAATGTCATTTCATGGTTACAGAAGGAATTGTTTTGGGACATAAAATCACTTCTAAAGGGATAGAAGTAGATAGAGCAAAAATTGATTTAATCGCAAGATTGCCCCCTCCCACAACTGTGAAAGGCATTAGAAGTTTTTTGGAACATGCTGTTTTTTATAGAAGGTTCATAAAAGATTTTTCAAAAATTTCAAAACCTCTCACAAATCTTTTAATGAAGGATGTGCCGTTTGAATTTTCTGAAAATTGCAAGAAAGCTTTTGAATTGCTAAAAGAAAAACTGACAAAAGCACCAGTTGTTGTTTCTCCAGATTGGAATCTACCATTTGAGATCATGTGTGATGTAAGTGATACTGCTGTTGGAGCAGTATTAGGACAGAGAAAGGACAGAATTTTTCGTCCAATTTACTACGCCAGTAGAACTTTAAACGAAGCTCAATTGAATTATGCTACAACAGAAAAAGAGCTATTGGCAGTAGTATTTGCTTTTGATAAATTTCGTTCCTATCTGATTGGAACCAAGGTCATAGTCTTCACTGATCACGCAGCATTAAGATATCTTTTGACAAAAAAGGATGCTAGGCCTAGATTGTTAAGATGGATACTTTTGTTGCAAGAATTTGACCTTGAAATAAAAGATAAGAAGGGAACTGAAAATCAAGTAGCAGATCATTTGTCTAGATTGGAAACACCACCTACTGAGGCAGTAGAAATCAGGGAAGAATTCCCAGATGAGCATATTTTCTCGATCTCTGTGATCACAAATCAGGCTCCCTGGTTTGCTGACATTGCCAATTATTTGGTAGCACATTGGATGCCAAAGGAATTTTCTCCACAGCAAAGAAGGAAGCTCAAAACTGATGCTAGACATTATTTCTGGGAAAATCCTTACTTGTTTAAATTTTGTGCAGATAATGTTGTGCGAAGATGTGTACCAGAAAAAGAAATGAAGGATATTTTGAGCCATTGTCATGATGGAGCAGTTGGAGGACACCACAGTTCGAACAGAACAGCTTCCAAAATTTTGGAAGCAGGATTCTACTGGCCTACATTGTTTAAGGATGCAAGATCATATGTTTTAACATGTGACAAATGTCAGAGGACAGGTAACATTTCAAAAAGGGACGAAATGCCTTTAAACTCTATACTCATATGTGAAATATTTGATGTTTGGGGTATAGATTTTTATGGGACCATTTCCTTCCTCGCAATCCTGTCAATACATTTTGGTAGCAGTAGATTACGTTTCAAAATGGGTAGAAGCAATTGCAACAACAACAAATGATGCTAAGGTTGTGTGCAAATTTCTTAAGAAAAATATTTTTACTAGGTTTGGGACTCCTAGAGTGATTATCAATGACCAAGGCACGCATTTTATGAATAAGCAATTTTCCACTTTACTGTCTCGGTATGGGGTGACTCATAAAACAGGCACATCTTATCATGCACAGACGAGTGGCCAAGTTGAGGTTTCTAACAGAGAATTAAAAAGAATTTTGGAAAAAACTGTTAGTACCTCACGCAAGGATTGGGCTTTGAAATTAGATGATGCATTATGGGCCTATCGAACTGCCTTTAAAACACCAATTGGGACTTCACCATATAGGCTTGTTTTTGGAAAAGCTTGTCACTTACCAGTTGAAATTGAGCACAAAGCTTTTTGGGCAGTGAAAACATTGAATATCGACATAAGCAGTGCAAGTAAAAATAGGTTGTTCCAAATTGATGAATTAGATGAATTTAGGTTGAATTCTTATGAAAATGCTTTGTTGTATAAAGAAAAAGTGAAAAGGTGGCATGACAAGTTGATCCGCCACAAAGAGTTTCAGACTGGTGATCAAGTTCTTTTGTATAATAGTCGACTAAGGCTATTTCCTGGGAAGTTTAAATCCCGCTGGACTGGTCCGTTTGTAGTAACAGATGTTACTCCATATGGAGCCATTGGTGGTGAGAAATTTAAGGTGAATGGCCACAGGTTGAAGTTATATTTTGGAGGACAGTATGAAAAACAAGCTCTGGTAATTGAGATCCTGTGATGTGGCATGAACTACAATAAGTCGAGCTGACGACGTTAAACTCAGAACTACTTTTCAACCCCGTAGCCATTGAGGGTGAAGTATTGGAGCCTCATAAGTCCAGTTAGATTTGTTTAATCAAATACTTAATCAATTAATCTGGTTAATATCCAGGTTAGTGTACAACCGGAACTTCAAATGACGGCCTCTACAAAAACAGTGTCACCTACACAGGAGTAATTCCATGGTGATCGGTATGCCTGAGTAACTGGTTGGTCAACTATTTGATTAAGCCAGTCAAATATTGGCGCAGGTAATTTTCTAGTTTATATTTAAACTAGGACCCGAGACTGGTAGGTCTAAAATTTTTCAGTCTATTGCACATAGAATATGTGCGGTCACAGTTTCTTTCAAGCTTTCTTCTGTGATTGTATATTTGAAAGCCAAAAAAATAAAAAATAATTATATATATATATATATATATATATATATATATATATATATATATATATATATATATATTGAAGTTTTTGTGGGCCCACATAGATGCCTATATATGCTAAACCACCCTAATCTTTGTAAATTATTAGATGCAGTAATATTATCTTGTTAAATTTCTCATGTTTTAATATCTTGTCTTATTTCTACTAATCTTTTGGATCACTAACTATTTTTGTTTTTGGTGTCTTTGATTGTGTAATTCCTTTACAAAAAAAAAAAAATGGTTTTAATTAAATATATATCATATTTAAATGCTTAAGTATATGTATAATTATATATGTGCTTGTATTTATACTGCAACCTAATTTATTGCACTTTGTAAATGAAAAATCTACAATATAAAGTTTTTATTTCTTGCAAATATTTATTTCTTTGATTTTTGTCATCTAATTTCCAAGCTTATGATTTTTATTCTTTGAAGGCAAAATGAATATCTCAAATCTCAACGAAACATTGAAGTTGAGAAGTTTTATGATCTAAAAGCAGGTGAAATTATTACTTTTGACGAAAAATTGCTCCAATATCTATCGAGGCTTAATTATTGCTAAAACACCGATTTGGAAAGATATGTTCTTTTTACCCACCTCATAAATATCCCTTTTAAGAAAAATATTGCTGGTACTATCCGTCCAAATACTATTGTGATATAAGGAGAAGAAAATTGTGGGAAAGATAAAAGCAATTGGAAAAGAAAAAGAGCTTTAGAACTTGAAAGGTTCTACCATGTGCAGTAAAGCACATTACTGAATGATGAATAATTGCTCAAAAAAAAAAAAGTTCCACACATTCTCCTTATAGCATATAAATATGTATGTATTTACATAGATACATATATAAAAAGAAAAAGATGAAATCCCAAGCCATTTCTCAAGCCAAACACTATTCTATATAAATTCCACAATTCGGTGTTAAGTTACAAAATTGATTTGAGGAGCAAGTTTTCAGAAAAAAGTATGATTACACTAAGTCTGAAAGATCATAAAATCATCAATTTTAGTGGGGACACAAAGTGCGAGATAACATTTTTTGTCAAGCAGAGATAAATTCAAAAGTAAGGTAAAGATTTGATAAATTTTGAAAGGATGAATTATTTGACTGAAATAAAAATTTTATTTGGTCAGATTCTTTTTCTTACAGAGAAGCAGCAATGAAAGTTGGGAAGTAAGTATTATTCTCTTTTTCTCGAGGACGAGCAAAACTTCAAGTTAGGGGGAATTTGATAACTATAAATTTTGTATATATTTAGATATATAAATAAATTATTTAAGTAATATTTTTATTCAAAATATATAGTATTATCTTTTATTTTTGTGCAAATATATAAAAATATATTACAGGACAAGAAGTGGAGCCAAATCGAAGAAATAACAAACAAGGAAAAGCAAAGAAGAAAAAGCATGTGTGGCAAGTACTACGGATGCATCCGCGGATTCCTACGGATGCATCCATAGAAAAAAGAGCAAGAATAAATCAAGAACGTGTGACAAATACCACGGATGCATCCGCGGATGCATCCGCGGATTCCTACGGATGCATCCGTAGAAAAAAGAGCAAGAATATATGAAAAAAGTGCTACGGATGCATCCGCGGATTCCTACGGATGCATCCGTAACACTTTGGGCATGAAGTTTTTCCTATAAATAGGTCCTACTTTTGCTAGCATTGAAGACAAGTTCCTACGGGAGAAAAATTCTACTTGTAGCTTTGTTTACTTTTAAAATTATTTTTCCTTTCTTGAGAAAATATTAAGAGTTTTATATTTTCTCTTTGTAGTATTTTATATTCACTCCATGGAGTAATTTTCTTTTGAGTTGGGATTAATGATGAAGCTTGATATATTATTATAATAGAATTTTTGATATTTTATTATTCTTGAGTGAGAGTATTTCTTGTCAAGTTCTTACATCAAAGTATTAGGTATATATTACTCAACTTTATCACGTGTATATATTTATGTTATAATATTTCTTGCTAATTTTTGTTATTGAAAGAAACAAAAATTAAATGGGGATAGTGATAACTAAATATATTATCATGCTAATTTGAGGTAATTATATTTAATCACTTAAAATTCTTTATCTTGATTTTAAGTTTTTCATTCGAAAGAAGAAAATCATTTAGCCAAGTTATGGGATTTGACGAAAGCTAATCGAAAGAGGTTTTTGTTCATATGATGTACTCATTCAAGATAAGTATTTTCTATTTTAATACTACAAGTTTATTATTTAATTATGCTAATCGAAAGAGACATAATTGAATAATAACCTTTAGTAGAAATATTAATTTTCTATCTCTATAGGAGTTTGATATGTATAATAGAAAATGAGGCATTTAAACTCCATTATAATTTTATATCAAGTGAATTCATGAAACCCCAACTCTTTTTTTTAATCAAAAATCAAAAACAAAATTTTCTATCTTTCCAAGTAGATATAATTTCAACTCTTTTCACCCAAAAATTGACTCTCTTAAATAGTAGGATAGATAATACAAATTTGTAGCATAGATTCTCCAATCTCTGTGGGACGATATCTTAAACTATACTATAATTTGACAGGGAACGAGCAGAAATTCATATATGCCCAGAGCTCGTCAGTTATTTACCTAATTACCACTGTTTATATTTTACATAATGATTATAATATATAAATAGTATATTATATTATTCTTTTATGCGCGGTGACATCATTATTCTTGGGTGCTTTAAATCATATTGCATCTTTTTTTAAGGTATGTACTTATATATTCAATTGTAAATACTCTACTTATAAAATTTAATTAAATAAAAAAATTCAATATAGTCTTTGATAATAAATATTTAAAACCACTTATCTAGTTAAATAATAATAAAGTGAACCTTTATATGTTCTTACTAGTAATTTAGCACTCAAAAGCACTTTTTTAAAATTTTGGTTAAACATAAATTACTACTCAATTATTGAAAAAAATATTTTTCAAATGAGTTGGTCAAACATAAACTACTACTCTCCACTTTTGAAGAAAAATACTTTTAAAAATAAATAATTTTTAGAAATTTGACCAAAAAGCTCTAATAGTACAATGTCATGGTGGCACGTGAAAAAGATCAAAGTTACAATCTAGTGCTACGCCTCTACCAATGTCCAATGGTGAACGTAATAACTAACACAAATAAGAGCCTGTTTAGGATTGCTGTAAAAAACTGCTTAATTTGAGAAGTACTTTTGACATAAATACTTTTCAAGAAAGTACTTTCACATAATAAGCAGTTTGTGTTATGACAACTCATTGGAGAAGTACTTTTGATAAATAATTTATGTTTGACTAATCTTTACGAAAAGTACTTTTGAGTGTTAAATTACGAAAATGACATCCAAATTCATTTTACCTTTGGATTAATACAATAAAAATATAATTTTAAATATTTATCATAAAAGACTTTAATTAAAAAAAATTATTTAGCTAAAATGTAAAACATAAAGTAAAAAATATAAATTTATGCTATTGAAAAATATAAAATATAATTAAATCGAAGTGATAATGGAATTAAAAATTTCTAGTAATTACTTACTTTTAAAAAATGAGTTAAATAATAGGAGATCTTATGTACGGTTGATAGAAATAACTAGAAATAAAAACTAGTCCTAAGAGGAATAAGATTATAAAAGTATATAGTAGTAAAAAAAAAAAGGAAAAAAGAGAAATATAGTTTTATTTAGAGAGAGATATGGTTAATTAATGAGGGATAATTTGGAAAATATAAATTTTTAGTAAGGATATTTTTGTCTTGAAAAAATTAATAAACTGCTTGTGCTTTTGCTTCTTGGAAGAAGCAGATATTTGTAGCTTCTCCCCAACAGCAGAAAAACTGCTTCTGCTTCTACCTAAAATACTTTTTCTTCGTTGCCAAACACTTCTGTATGTATCAGGTTTTACAATTAAATTTATATTTAGTTGAGTCTAAGGCGACCGTTTATATCTTAATTCGATTCGATTGATAAGCAGCTTACGTTCGTAAAATAATTGAGCTTTAGCGGTTAAGTTCAAAAACGAGTAGTATATCGATGCCAAGGATGCAAATTCGATGTCAGAAATAATTTTAACAATGTCAAGTTCAAATAGGTAGTTCGAATGCAAATATAGACAGGCTGATTCGAAGTAAATAGCAAATAGACAAATTACGATTTCCATCTAAACTAGATGCACGGTTTCGATTAATTACGATGACAACAACAGATTCAACGATGATGGTGAATACGATGACGATCGAACGTAATATGATAACAAATGAATGCGATACGAATTTAATTGATCGAATAATATGACAAAATAAACGACTACAATGTATTCGAGATAACTCAACAATTAGCAAATTGACGAATTAAATTATGCGATCGGAATGACGACGACAAATCGATAAGATTGAGAGTAGTGAAGTAATGAATGAACTAAGCGACAAATAAAGCGAACATCAACCAAAACAAGTAATTGACAGAAATAATTAAAGCGGTAAAAGCTTATTGTATTGAAGAGCCAAAGGATGGTGCTTCAAATGAAAGAGATGATCCTTCTTCCACGTTTGAATCAAGCCACGGCTGAATTTGATACAATGATTGTGCTAATGGCAACAACAATCCTATGTGTGTTAAAAGAACAAAGCAAAAAGTAATTGGGTGGCTGAATAAAGATTTGAGAATAGTGCTGCTTTTGATATGTTAATAAATCGTGTCCTCAGATCAGAGCACAAAGACCTATTTATAGGTTGAAAATGATAGAGTTTCAACCCTAGAAGAATTTCACGCTCTCACGTTTCTCTTCCACTAGTTGCACGTTTCAACCCACTTCCTCTGAATCCGCTAAATTCGTTCCGATAATTTTGGGATAAGGACAACTGCATTATCCATTGGAAAGCTGTCTTCGAAAGATATCCGATCGCGATGAGCACATGATCGATCATGGAAGTGAATGAAATCATTTCTTTCCCGATCACAAGGATTCCGAAGTCAACTAATGTCTCTTCATAAAACCAAAACCGATGACTGTGATCGAACAGAAATCGACCAATACAACTTCAAAATTCTAAAAAAAGTATTTTTCTTGAAAAAAAAAAAAGCACTTTTGGCTCTAAAGAAACAATGTCAAACAGACTATAAGTAAGCTTTTAAGTCTATAAGATAAGAGTCTATTACCTAAATGGTCACTCAACTATTGGAAATAAACCAAGAAAGTCACTCTTCTTTATAATGTTCCTAAATGGTCACTCAGCTTTAGATAATTAACTCAAATGGTTATTCTTATCTAAAAAGTTGCTATCTCCGATGATACATGCTGACGTGGAATTTTTTCTTAAAAAAATAAAACATAAAGAAATTTAAATTCTACTATCCCCACCCATTTAACATAATTATCTGACTCATACCCGGCCCAAATAACTTAATGGCTCAAGTATTAAAAAAGCCCGCGCAACTTTAATCCTAAGATACTATATGATATTTCCCTCATCCTCTTCTTTTTAGGGTTCTATAGGGAGAACCAAAATTTTACTTTCAATCGATTTCTTCCCCAATAAAACCATCACAATTAAACTAAAATTCTCATAAAATACCATAAGCTCATAATATAATACATTAGAAAACCTCAACATTTCATTCAAGATTCTTGAGTCTTCTAATGATAGAACGCAGAAAAGTATGTTAACAATATTAATAGTTTTAACAAAACACATACACCTTATATAAAAGTGTCATACTAACTTTTAATTTGTTACTCCTAGAAACTAAAAGAAGAAAATAAAGTAAGTTACTCCTAAAAAATATTAGTAGGTTAGTAAACTGTTAGTAAGTTACTCCTAAAAACCAACTCCTAAAAAATGTTAGTAAGTTAGTAAACTGTTAGTAAATTATAATTGTTAGTAAGTTACTCCTACAAACTAAAAGAAGAAAATAAAGTGCTTTATTAAGCTACTCCCTCCATTCCAAAATGAGTGTCTAGGTTTGACTGGGCACAGAGTTTAAAAAAATAAGGACGACATTTAAATCATGTGGTTTAAAATGAAAGGTGTGTGTAATGTGGGCCAGAGTCTTTAAATCCTGTGGTCCAAAACAAATCTTTGATTTAAAGAGTTTCCATAAAAGGAAAGAGACACTCATTTTCGGACAAACTAAAAAAAAAGGTAGACACTCATTTTGGGACGGAGGGAGTATTAGTCATCAATTGGCAAACTAGAAAATCATTCTCACCAGTTATTAATTTATGCTACAGCTACTTACACCAAATATTTAATTCATGTCAGTATCATTCATGATGTGTAAAAGATAAGAAATCGTTGATTTAGTCATATCCAGTACCATTCTCATGTATTATGTTATGAGCTTATGGTATTTTATGAGAATTTTAGTTTGATTGCAATGATTTTATTGGGGAAGAAATCCATTGAAAGTAAAATTTTGGTTCTCCCTATAAAACCATAAAAAGAAGAGGAGGAGGGAAACATCGTAGAGTATCTTAGGATTAAAGTTGTACTGGCTTTTTTAATAGTTGACCCATTAAGGTATTTAGGTCGTGTATGGGTCAAATAATTATGTTAAATGGGTGGGACAATGAGATTTAAATTTCTTTATATTTTAATTTTTTTAAAAAAAAAAAAATTCCACGTCTGCATGTATCATCGAAGATAGCAACTTTTCAGGTGAGAATGACCATTTGAGTTAATTATCCAAAGTTGAGTAACCATTTAGGAACATTACAAAAAAGAGTGACTTTCTTGGTTTATTTCTAATAGTTGAATGACCATTTAGGTAATGGACTCATAAGATAATTGACCAATTATATCCTTCGAATATTTGTTATCAGATTCCAATCAACAAGTGAAACTTCATTTTCGATTTCTACGGAAATATCGAGAAAACGTAACAGAGGTCAAAGTGATTGAAAAATGAAACACTTGCTTAGTGAATGGGAGTTCACAAATACGTTTGAAAATAATAAATTACATTGATACACTTTATTTGAAGATAACACGCGCGTGAATGAGCCCAATTATATCCAATTGAATTGGAGTTTGTCATAATTTGTGAATTAACTGTGCAATTGTAAGGGCAAAGACATTTAAAAAAGGTCAATTATTGGACAAGTTAGTTTGTTCTCAGTAAAAGAACGTAAATATTACTACCTTAGGTAATTATATTTGTGTGGCACTGAGATGGACAGTGTGTGTTTGACTATCCAGTGGATAGTAGTTATCTCGCGTCTTTAATGGTTAGTTATTTTGCGACCCCAAGTTGGTTCATCATTCAATTATTATTATTATTATTATTTTCAGAATTATTGGTAGTCAATCAACTTGATGGAATAATTTTAAAAATATTATGGGATGTGGACAGATATGGCGTCTGAACAATATCTCTCTATTAAGAAAAATATGAAACACCTGTGGAAGTCCATTATAGAAATAAATATTGCTCCACATTTATATATTTGCATGCATATTGAATGTTTAACGTGAACTGATCAGAATAAACGGATAAATAATTGAAAACAGGCTCCAAGCTTTATTTTATTGAAATTTTTTTAGGGTCAGTAGTATAGCTAATTAAGTTTTACATTCAGACCTACTTGCTCTATTACATGGGTTGTAGGGGACATATGCAGCTATTGCCTCTAGTTGTTAGAAACTTATTCACAGCCACAAGTATTAGAAAACTCTAATTTCCTCACCTAATCTACTATACTCACACATTTTACGGAATTGTAAGTCTGTAACTATCCATTCAGCTCTTTATGTAATAATTCAAGATGATCTACAAATTTTCAATAAATTTCCTTTTATTATTAGTGAACTGGAAAAAGGGTAATGTTCTAGGTTGATTGTTTCCCTGTGCTGTGCAAATTAACACCGTTAGTATGGAAATCTATTTGCACGTGAATGGTAAAGTTAAGGATTTTTTACATAAAAGTACAAGTTTTAGAACTTAATTACCAAACATAGCAACATTTTAGCAAAATAACCCTATATAAAGAAAAACACACGTTAATTACAAATATAGCAAAAACATAGCAATATTTTTCCATAACATACCAAACCCTTTACATTCTTCCTCTTATTCCCCCACTATCACTTTTGCTCCTCCCATTTATCCCTATTTCAATTTTCCTCCCACTATTTCCCCCAATTTCACTTTTATTCCTATCATTTCCCCCAATTTCACTTTTCCTCATCCCATCCTCGATGTATCTCGTCGTATCTCACCGTATCTCAACTGTTTCTGCACCGTTTCAACTGTTTCTGCAGCACCGTATCTAACTGTTTCTGCACCGTTTCAACTGTTTCTGCAGCACCGTATCTAACTGTTTCTGCACCGTTTCAACTGTTTCTGCAGCACCGTATCTAACTGTTTCTGCACCGTTTCAACTGTTTCTGCAGCACCGTATCTAACTGTTTCTGCACCGTTTCAACTGTTTCTGCAGCACCGTATCTAATTATTTATGTACCGTATCTAAGTGTTTCTGCACCGTTTTAATTGTTTCTGCATCGTATCTAATTGTTTCTGCACCGTTTCAACTGTTTCTAACTCTGATTTTGACATGTTTGAAGATTAAATTAGCCAATGTCTGCATTATGAATGATGATTAAGTGTGTCATGAGTCAGGAAAATAGAACTTGACTCAGCTGATCTGACAAACATCAATTCGTAAACAAGGAACAATATTCATCTGTTTAACACACAAAATTACTGTATAAAGTTAATTCTAGGTGATAGAGCTACTTTGAAAACATTCATGGCTCTGCAGTAATATCACGGTGCATAAATTCAACCACCCACTTCATCTCAAAAGAAACAACAATTATGATATCCAAAAGAAACTCGATAATATCTAAAATACTGGGTCGAAGAATCGAAGAAAAACTGGGTCAAACATGTTTGTAGACTTTGAAGAAAAACTAGTCTTTTGGATATTATCCAACGATTCAGATCAGAAAAGCTAAAACTTTGAACATGTTTTTAGATATTATCAAAGACTAGTTTGGATATTTGCTTGATGCTCAAAGTCCCAGAAAAACTAGTCCAAATCAGAAAAGCTACAATTAAGAATCCACTTCTCAATTGAAAAACTTGGGCTGTTGCGGGTCAGATAATGATTTTGATGGTGCTGGGATGGTTGGGTTGGGGTTGATGGCAGCATCATGGGGGCACTGGAGTGGTTGGGGTGGGGGTGATGGCAGTGACCTTGGGGGAGAGGGCTATGGGAGGAAGAGAGAGTAAAGTGAGATAGGTTAGTAATTTGGGGAAATGAAAGAGAAATGTGTTATAAATGTGCTAAAAAAATAATGTTATGTATTGTAATTAAAAAAATATTGCTATTTTTTTGTAATTAAGGGTGAAAATTTGTATATTTGTGTAAAAAACTCTAAAGTTAATATATATGTTCATGTTGGGGTTTTTGAATAGTTGTGAATGGGAAAAGGCACCATAAGTACCTCTTTGTTGAAAAGGTATCACACCTTTTCATATACCTTTTCATTACACCCATTCTTGGTCTATAAATAGTGAGACACTTCCTCATTTTAGATATACACAACAAAATAAGTCTCCTCTCTTCTAGAGTCGTGTGATTTGCTACCGTATTTGCGTTCGCTGTTTACTGTGATTTGAATTACCGCTATCACAGTAAGGGTAACTCCGTTTTATCCTGGGAGAAATTAATCCACAACCTTGGGTAACTATGAGAGGATTAGATTTTTTAAGGACAAGCAGTGTATACTGTTGGCTCGAAATTTTTCTACTTCATCTCTTTCTATTTCTATTTACTTCGAAAGTGCAGATTCTAACAATCTTAAGAAATCTAATTTTTATATTTTGTTCTGTATTCGACGGCAGAAAGTGAAATTCAAAATTACATTGTAGCCGGTGTCTCCTATAGGGAGGAGGACAAAGTGAAGTTGTTCTTGGTTGATCCTACGCAAAAGTTGTTGGATCTAATTTGCATGTTGCCAATTGCATAATGTTTTGGATATTAAATTAAAGCTGCTAATGTCATTTTTTTTTTTTACTTTTATATAGATGCTTCACCACCAATATACAAGATGCCACCCACAGTCGTCAGTAGGGGTGGCCAGCGGTCCGGTCCGGTCCGGAACCGGTACCGGAGTCCGGTTCCGGTCCGGAACCGGGCCAAAAAAAATTTCAAACCGGTGGAATTCCGGTCTACCGGTCCGGTCCATGCCGGTTTCAAATATTGGAGCCGGATCGGAACCGGTTCCGGCGACCGTTAGGCAGGTCGGTACCGGTCCGGTCCGGCCGGTTAACGGTTTTTGTGTTAATTTTTTTTTTTTTTAGGCAAATAAAACTAAAATTTGAAAAACTTAACAATTTATTTAAACATCATTTGTGATAATTAGGTAAATTATATTTTTTAATGAAACAAATTAACAAAATAATTATGTAAATTATATTTTAAAATTTATTAATGTAAAGTTTATTGAATGAGAAATAAATAATTGAACGACGTCTCCTAGTTTGTTACTTTATCAGTGTAAAGTTTATGAAACAAAACAAACGTTTATTGAATGAGAAATAGATAATTGAAATGACAAAACAAACTAGAAATCGAAAAATTACAAAGATACTAAATAAACTAGAAATTCGAAAATACATAATTGAAATAGATATTCCCTTAGCCATCTCTTCAAATTTTCAATCACGCGGAATAAAGCCATTTATTATATCCCATTCGGTTCTGTGGTTTTTTTTTAAGTGTTGCCTAAACTTTCTCGTCCCTCCATTGTTGGGTCCAGTGTAAAGTTGCCACTCTTTGTTACAGATGCTACATTTAGCTTTCTGAGATTCAGTATCTTTCGTAATAAGTTCCCACACTATAGAACGACGTCTTCGTTCAGGAGCAGCGGGAGCAGCGGGAGCTTGATTTTCAGCCATTATAATTGTTTGGATTTTGGAAGAAATTTAAAAAATAGCCTTTGAGAGTAATTTGAGAGATAAATTGATAGAAAATGGTAAATTGTGTGATATAATGATGAAATAATAGAGTATATATAGATAAAAATAGATTGGGGGGGGGGAGTTATGGGGGGCATTTAGGGGGGGTGATAGGCAAATATAGCCGTTTTTGGCCGTTGGCCAACGGCTATATTTGAAAGAGAGCCGTTGGGCCAAAATGCCGGTCCGGTCCGGTCCGGCAGTTCGGCCCAAATAAGTTTTTTTTTTTTTTTTTTTTTTTTTTTCCATTGAGTTTTATTTAAAGTGATGGAAACTTTGAAAAATATTACAACAAAATATTATTTAGTTTTTACTTGTATATATTAAAGTTTAAACTTAGAATAAAAAAACTTGTAGTATTTTTTATAATTTGAACTTGTAGTTTTGAATTAATTTGTTATGTTCAATATTCAAAGTTTCAAACTTTGAATTAATTTTAGTAAATTCAAATTTTTGAATTAATTCTTTAAGTTCAAAATTCAATATTTGAACTAATTTACAAACTAGTAATTAATTGTAGTATTTTTTGCGCAAACTATAAATTAAAAATAAATAGTATGAAGACAATAGTTGTGATTGAATTCCAAGACTTGGAGCAATTTTATTGAATTGTTTAAGATATAAGAAGTGCAAATTACATCTAAACAAAAACTTGTAAATTCAAAATTCTTATTTAGAATATTACATTCTTTTAAACATATTAGCTAGTTTCTTGAGGACACTTGTAGGCTTTTCTTTTGGAACTGGCAGTTGTCGATCTTGTTCATCATCTCCTTCTGGTTCTTCGTCTTCTTCTTCTTCTTCTTCTTCATTGCCGGTTTGACTCCCTTCACTTGTTCCGTCGCTCAAAATTTGATAGATATATGCTCTGCCCCTTTCCTTAGTAAGTTCTGGTAGACCAAAGTTTCTTCGCTCTGCTCTTATCCAATCCCTGAATAAAACTCCTGTCTCCATTGCCTCCTCTCTCAACGAATATCTGTGATCTCCAATTTGAAATCTTCCTTGGCTGAAAGCGCTTTCCGATGCAACTGATGAAGCTTGAATTGTTAATATATCCCGGGCCATTTTTGCAAGAATTGGAAATTGCGATTCTTGATTCTTCCAATAATCCAACAAATTCGCAGTTCCAAAGTTGTTAAGCTTCTTTGGATATTGAATTAAATACACTTGGAACTCGCTGTATTCCTCTCCGTACTCGTCCTGTTCTGAAAGCAACTTTTCGTCAAGTCCCCCAAAAGTGCGCATTCCTGCTCCTGCCTGTGAAGAACTTTGCCCGGTGGATAGTATTGGTTCCGTTGGCTCTGCAGTGTCTGCCCAAGCTCTATACTTTGCAAAAACAGCCACGGTATCTGCATAAACTTTAGCAACAGCCTCGTCTACACTTGGAAACCCATTAGTAGCAATTTCCTCTGGAGTAATTTCTAAATTTGCATATACTTCTCTAACAAGTCGTTCAGTTAACTTAATTTTAAAAGCAGGATGCAACACAGAAGCAATGTAAAAAAGAGGAGGAATTGGAAAAAAATATTTTCTAAACTTTTCAATCATTAACTCTACAGCCGGTAAGTAAACTGCATATTGTTTATACATTTTCAATAATTCCGATATTCCAGCTATATAATATAACATGGTAGGAGTAGTTGGATAATATTGACCGGAAAATTCTAAAGTAGCTTTATAAAATTTATGTAAAAACTGAAGAAGATGTTGAACAACTTGCCAATCCTCATCTTTAAGGTGATAAATATCCATAAAATGTTTATTATACATTTGAGAAATAGGCAGTCTATATTCATAAGCAACATTCAATGCCTCATATAAAGTGTTCCACCTAGTACAAACTTCCTTGGGACTCTCCTAACTGACATTCCTAATTCTACACATTTTCTTTCCCATTCTCGTCTTCTTTCTTGGTTTTTATTTCTAAAAATATAAGTAATAGCTATCTGCACCTTTTTGATAATGTCGTTAAACAAGGTAAGACCATCTCTGACTACTAAGTTGTAAATATGACATGCACACCTAACATGAAAAAATTCAGGAAAAGGAGGGTTCAAAATAGGTATTAAGTTCCTAAGTGCGTCTGTGTTGTTTGTAGCGTTATCTACCGTAATACTAAAAACTTTGTTAGACAAACAGTACGTACGACAAATTGATGAAACTTTGTTACAAATATAATTTCCCGTGTGTGGTTCATCAACAATTTTATAAGCAATAATATATTTTTGAAAAACCCAATTAGGATCTATCCAATGACAAGTCACAGTAATATAATCACATCCATTAGTAGAACGACCCATATCCGTAGTAAGACATACTCTAGTGTCAAAGTTGTCAAACATATATCGCAAATAATCCTGATATTCGTTCTTAAATTTAATAATATCATTTTTAACAGTAGTTCTTGGAAAACCTCTAAAAGAGGGATTATATACAGCCTGAACATAACGAACAAAACCAGTAGAAGAAGGAAAACTATAAGGTAAACCCTCGAGGGCAACTAGTTTAGCAATTTCTTCCCTATCCTTTTGTTTATCATAAGTAAGAAGCCCTCCTGTTAAATGGTTAATTCTTGCTTGGATACCCGAAGAAGAATCATGCGCTACTCCCCCATGTTCGGTCCCTAAATATATACCACCCGCCCGCGTTGCCCATTCTTTAGGATGTTTATTTTGTAAGTGCCGCCTAAGTTTACCCGTCCCACCCTCATTACCCCCAGTTCTAAAAATCCACACCTTATCACAAAGCCCGCAGGAGGCCGTCTGCGCTTCAACATTCTTTGATGCAAAATCCCACACATCAGATCTATCCTTACGTTTAGCCGGTATTCTAGTAGGAGGTTCAGGAGGCAAGTCTGACTGAACTTCGGGTGGACTAGCTTGAAATTCAGGTGTTTCTTCTAAATTACCCCCGCTTTGATTCCCATATCGTGTTTCTAACATTTCGTGATCAAGTATATTATCAGCGCTAATATTATGATAATGTTGAGAATCATCTATGTGGTGGGTATTCCGACTAGAACTACCAGCAATTTCTTTACCCATATTTCCCCTACGACCACGTGCCCGCCCCCCACTACTAGTTCCAATTGAACCTCGTTGAGACATAATAATAGCAAATAAAATAAATATATATGACAAAAAAATAATAAAAGAGTAGAAGTAGGAACGACCAACCAAATATAACCGTATAATTGAGGTGAAGTTGAAACTTGAGCCTCCACTTCAATTAATTAGTTGAATACTTGATAATCGAAAAATTGCAAAAATAGCCAAATTGATATTTTCAACCACGTAGCGCCTCCAATTAACCCAATACTTGATATTTATAAACTTCACCAAGTAGCACAATATAACTTTGATAGAAACTCCAAATAGAACTTGATAAAGTAGCCAAATTATAAATTTTTAACAAATAGCCAAAGTAGAACAATAGCAATATTGTAGAAAATTTGAGAGAATTAGAGAGAATTAGAAGATTTGTGTGAAAAATATGATGAAATAATGGGGTATTTATAGAAAAAAAATAGTTAGGGGTGGTTATGGGGTGTATTTGGCCGTTTTTGGCCATTGGACAACGGCTAGGAGGTCAAAATAGCCGTTGCCCAACGGCTAGAAACGGGCAGTTTTTTGTTTTTTTTTTTTTATTTTTTTGACCGGTCCGGTCCGGCCGGTTCCGGTCCCAATTTTATCCGGTCCTCCCAGTTTTTTTTCGAGGCACCGGTTCGGTACCGGGATCGGGGGCCGTTAGTGGCCAACGGTCCGGTTTCAACCGGTCCGGACCGGTCCGAGCCGGTTTCCGGCCCGATTCCGGTCCGGTCCGGTCAAAACCGGACCGTTAGCCACCCTTAGTCGTCAGTGAGTTGGCAATATGACAAAGTGTTGGTACTTTTAACAGAGACAAATTTGGTGAGTAAAGCATCTGGTGCTTTGCACCGTTTGCCGAGTTAGTTTTCTTTTTTCTTTTAACCCCTCTCTCTATTTGGTGATTATAAGTGCCATCGGATTGACTTATCACTGGAGCATAAGACATTCCATTTGTTTGAGGAAAAAAAAAATTGAAATTCAATTATATGCACATATGAAAAGTAAACAGACTACTCTTCATAGGAACAGGTCGCCAAAAATCCTAAAGGGTACTTGTTCATGATAGGACTGGTTATATTTGGCATGATAAAATAAAGTAATTTTCTTCACATGAAAAGCAGATCATGGATATGGAAATTGTACTACTATTTTCATGCATATTATGGTACTGATGTAGAAGGAAAAATAAGGCCAAAAAGTATTAAATCGGTTTTGAAGATTAAAAACTTCACCGACTTAATATGTCTTGTTGTGTAAATATGCCAACAAAGACGACTGAAAGAGAGAAATTTTGAAGTGGGAAATGCGTCGGCTATGGAGAAAGTATGAGTTGCTTAACCAGAGTGCCACAGTGGTCGTAGGAGGAATCTATTCTCGCTGATTTACCTGTGTAACTGTGTTGGAACAAAATAAATTTTTAATTGAGCATTCACTGTGTTTACGAATGCTAATTGTTTCTTGAAGATTCCCATAAAAATGAGGTCACCCAAGCTGCCATTTTGAACATTCAAATAATTGCAAAGAGATTTGAAGTGGTGACGTTTGGATATATAAATTAGAAGGTAGCTCTTTTCTTTGTGGCTTTTCTCTTTTGAAGAGAAATTTTAATATATCCAGGACAATATTTGTGGGAGTAAAATGCTTAAAAGGTCACTCAACTTTGAGAAATGTGTGACCAAAGTCACTTTGCTTTGAATTGTACTAATAAAGTCACTCAACTTAAGGTAATTCTCACCAGAAGTCATTGTAACCAGATTTTGCACAATCATCTCACCGAAAATCTGACATGGCATTTTCATTTTTAATTATATATACATGTGACATACTTTATTTTCCATATAGGATTTTATAATAAGTTGAATTATTTTCTAAGGATTTGGAAAGTGTTCTTTTAAATTATTACAATAATAGAATATTGTGTCATTGCTAAATTTCTACGGGTACTGTCGAAATATTAGCTTTACTACTCTTTCAAGTACTTAACTCTTTAATTAGTTATGGTTAGAATCATTATTTTTTTTCAAATCTATTAGTTAAATATATATTTTATATAATAGATAATAGGTAGATTAGTTAAATATAATAGATAGTTAAATATATATTTTATCTAGTGTCTCCATTTTCTCAATTTCTTATTTGGATGAATGACACTTGGCCCTCCTTAAAACCAATGTTCTAGATTTAATAGGGTAAATAAAGGTATTTAGCTATGGTTTGGACAAAATATCTTTCTATTTCAAATTCAATTTATCTTAAAGAATCCTATAATTTAGCAGCAAAATTTCCCCCCCCCCCCCCCTCCAAACCTAAATTTCGATCATCTCAAACTTAACCTTTCTTTTTAGTTTAATTCTTTATAGGAGTAATTTTTTTATTATTGTTCGACAATGTGCACTCAAAAAATTAAGAATCATTTTAAATAAAAATTACATTAATTGTTAAACAAACTCATCTTATTTTAGATATAGAAGTGCAGAAGATCTATGTGATTTATATAAGTATTATGAATTGGTTGGAAAGTTTCTTTCCAAGATAAAATGTGAATAACTATGAGCAGAATATTAGGTACTATCTTCGCAACTAGTTTTAACTGATGTGATCGTGTGAAAAGAATTTCTTCGTATATTGTTATTTGAGTAAATTGACATTATTAAATCTTGTCTTGTTAATTCTAATCCTTACGATGTTATCACTTGCAAATAGTTTAACATTGTTTTTGGTTTTTTGTTATATGTTTGAGATTGGATTAGCAAAAACAAAGTTTTATTAAAACAATAAATAAACGAAAATTTTGGAGACCGAAAAATAATTTAGGAGGAGGGATGAAATTTGCTGCTAAATTATAAGATAGGTTAGATGCTTTGAATTTAAAATAGGAAGATATATTTTTCTAACCATGGTCAAACATTTAGTTTTACTTCATTAAATCTAGACAATCCATTTTGAAAAAGGAGATGGATCCGAAAAAATGTGGAAGAGAAATGGGTTATGGATTAAGAGTTGGGTTAATCAACTTATTATAAAATCCTACATGGAAAATAAAGTATGCCACATGTATATATAATTAAAAATGAAAATGCCATGTCAGATTTTCGGTGAGATGATTGTGCAAAATCCGGTTACAATGACTTTCGGTGAGAATTACCTTAAGTTGAGTGACTTTATTAGTACAATTCAAAGCAAAGTGACTTTGGTCACACATTTCTCAAAGTTGAGTGACCTTTTAAGTATTTTACTCATATTTGTGGACGCCAAGAAAAGTTTTTTCTTAAAAAGCAATGGAAAAGAAAAAAAAACGAATTTTTGTGAATTGTCTTGGTTCCAAACAGAATACAAGCAATGCTGGCGCAATTCGAGAATACTACATTTTGCAAGCACCAGCTGCGAAACGAAATTCAGTCATGAAACTTGCTTTTCATGCTCAAGTAGTATTCGCTTTTGTTTGGAAAATACTATAAATATTCATGCTTTATGCATTATGTTTAGAACTACACAATGTAATTTTGAGTTCTATGAATATGGCACATGAAATATTTGAAATGTGGGTGCGTCTGGCTTTATTCATGACAAAAGTCAATATTAGACTTAGTGTCTATATAAATCCGAAGACTACATGATACGATTTTTTAAACCCCACATATCCTTTGTGGATATTGAAATAATAGTCGATGTATCCATAACTCGTTTATCTTTGTGATGAATAGTCCATAAAACTACCAATACGATGGTTGGTTTGTACCTTTCTACAAAGGTTGTGTTCTTTCATGAGATTGTGTCACTTAGAAAGTCGTGACTCTTTATGAAAAGATGTGTTGGTTGGAAGAAAACCGTCTGTATAGACATGACTGTTCATGAATGAATATTTTAATTGGTCTATAAAAACGTTAAGTCAACGATTGACATTAATGGTAAAATTTATATGAAGTTGGATTTGAGTGGTGAACCAACCAATTATTATAAATATAAAATTCATATTGAGTTGGATTTACATAATGAATGAAGGTTCTATAATTTGGGCATCACTTAGGCTTGTATTACATGTTGGAATAATAAATAATAGCATACAAATGCTAGGTATAGGCTGAAATGGTTGAGAAATACATTAAATATGAAAAAGTAGTGCGCACTACTGATGCAACCATTCAAAGCTAATGATATAGTGATGCTACAAGCTGAGTTCACAGTCTTAAATAAGGCTGGTGAAGAAGCTAAATGGCTCCAAAAATTTTGGAAGATATTTAATTTTGGCTCTAACCGTTGACAGCGGTTTGCATACATTGCAATAGTCAAGCGTCAATAAGAAGGGTTGGGAGCAATATGTATAACGGGAAATCGTTACATACAATGAAGACATAAAACCGTTTGACAACTAATCTCTAGGAGATTATCAATATTGACATTGTAAGGTCAAGTGATAATGTGTCGGATCCGCTAACAAAAGGCCTAACTAGAGAGTGAGTTGAGGTCATTGAAGAGAATGAGATTATGGCCGAGGACAAGTCGTCATGGCGGTAACTCTACCTAGAAGACTGGAGATCCCAAGATCTAGGTTCAAGGAGCTCAAACAAAGTTATGTACGACCGCTCCAATATTGTCAAATAACTCAATCCATTCTCATAATAAGACAATGTTCAGTACCAAGGATAAAATGTTAAAGACATTTTTCAATGATTATCTAAATTTGATACGGGAATTATCAAATAGTGTAGATCTACGGGATTACACGTTTAGAAATCACCTATGTGAGTGTGAAGTGGAAGCCGCTTCAAGGAGAATTCTGTAAGGCCAATTCTCTATGTATTCATGAACGGGGCGATGTTCATTGCTGAAACGAACACAACAATGAGAACCAAAGACGGCCAAGGGCTAATTGTGTGACATATATTGTCTAGGTATACACTAAAGCTCGACGGTTCAAAGATATCAAATCTACCGATTGACCGAGTATATCCGATATATGTTCACTACGGAAAGTTCAAAGGGAAACCTACTTATCCAGATGCAATTAGTCTTACTTACAAATCACACAAGTTTCTGCACATTTTTTACTATAGAGCCATTCCCCATACATGTGGGGGATTGTTGGGGTTTTTGAATAGTTGTGAATGGGAAAAGGCACCATAAGTACCTCTTTGTTGAAAAGGTATCACACCTTTTCATTACACCCATTCTTGGTCTATAAATAGTGAGACACTTCCTCATTTTAGATATACACAATAAAATAAGTCTCCTCTCTTCTAGAGTCGTGTGATTTGCTACCGTATTTGCGTTCGCTGTTTACTGTGATTTGAATTACCGCTATCACAGTAAGGGTAATTCCATTCTATCCTGGGAGAAATTAATCCACAACCTTGGGTAACTGTGAGGGGATTAGATTTCTTAAGGACAAGCAGTGTATACTGTTGGCTCAGAATTTTTCTACTTCATCTCTTTCTATTTCTATTTACTTCGAAAGTGCAGATTCTAACCGTTCACAACTCCCAAAACAGGGTAGAAGCTGCATAGTCATTAAAAACTACCCCTACTCCGTCTCATTCTAATAGCCTGTTTGGCATTGCTTCTCCAAAGCCAAAAGTGTTTTTTTTTTCAACAAAAGTACTTTTTTTTTTTAGAATTTTGAGGTGTTTGGCAACTTAAAAAAAGTACTTTTAGGTAGAAGCAGAAGCAGTTTTTCTGCTGTTGGGGAGAAGCTACAAATATCTGCTTCTTCCAAGAAGCAGAAGCAGAAGCAGTTTATTAATTTTTTTAAGACATAAATATCCTTACCAAGAATTCATATTTACCATATTATTCCTTATAAATTAACCATAGCTCTCTCAAAATACAATTTTATTTTTCTTTTTCATATTTTTTTCTACTACGTACTTTTACGAATCTTCTTCCTCTAGGACTAATTTTTATTTCTAGGTATTACTATCAACCGTATATAGGATGTCCTACTCTTTAAATCATCTTTTAAAAGTAAGTGATTACTAGAAATTCCTAATTCCGCTATCACTTTGATTTAACTATATTTTATGTTGTTCAATAGCTTAAATTTATATCTTTTACGTTATGTTTTACATTTAATTAAATAAATTTTCTAATTAAAGTCTTTTATGATAAATAGTCAAAATTATTTTTTTATTTTTATTAATCCAAATGTAAAATGAACTTGGATGTCCTTTTCGTAATTTGATACTGAAAAGTACTTTTTGTAATGATTAACCAAACACAAATTATTTATCAAAAGTACTTCTCCAATGAGTTGTCCAAACACAAACTGCTTATTAGCCAAAAGTACTTATTTAAAAAGTACTTGTGTCAAAAGTACTTCTCAAAATAAGCAGTTTTTAGCAGCAATCCCAAACAGGCTATAAGTGCATGAGCTTGACTGGGCACGAAATTTTAGAAAAAAGAAAGATTTTTAATTCATATGGTTTAAAATTAGAGGGGCGTGTAATGTGAATTAGTGCATTTAAATTTTGTGGTCCAAAATAAATTTTGGACTTAAAAAATTACCAAATATGAAGAAACTTTCTTCTTAGAATGGACTACAAAAGAAAGAAAGATCCTTAAATTGAGACAGAAAGAGTAGTACTATTAGAAATACAAATCCTGAGATACATAAAGTAAACACTAAAGTCTGACTCTACAAAGTTAAAGAAATCTTTTGAATAACCTGGAGATATTTTCAAAAGTTTTTTCTACTATAGCTTTAATTATTTGAATTTAGATTACATAGATATACTCTTTTTTCTAATAAATTTACCTTTTTACCTAAATGTTGGCTTTTTAGCAGCTTGTTCTAGAAATCTGATAAATAGGAAACATAAAAGATCCCTCTCCAATTCTTTAACTGCAGTAGGGAAAATATATGTTTTAAATCTTAACTACTTTAAATAATTGGTTTATCCGTGACGATCCCACCCAAACCCCCACAATAAAACAGTCCTAATTTGACCTGCTTTAAGGCAAATTTGTACAAATGGTCCATCTTTTTAGTTTCAACCTAACAAAAATACGATAAAAACATAGTCTAGATTTTGTCAAACAATAGCCACTAAGGAACCATATAAAAAGAAATAGTTCCGATCAATTTTAGCAGCACCGAGTCGCGACTTCTCTCAATGTTAAAGCGACAGAGAAATATAAACAATATTAAAGAGTAGGCTGGTTTTCAAAGGCTGAGCTAAATATCTTGAACTTCGACAATAATTTACATTTTATATGGAATGAAGACAATTTGCAGATTATAGGAGAAATTTTTTGAGACAAGTATTTAATTGTTAAAAAAGAAAAAGAGAGAGAGAGAATTTGACAAATTTCATTCAAATTTTGTAGTAGTTTCGTAGCCATTGGATTTTATTTTGTTACTGATACATAAATATGCTCAATTCACCCGTAATTATTGACTTTTACTTGTTGTATCAATAAACATATATATTTTTTTCATTATAGTCGCTAAGCACCTTTACTGTAATATCATAAAGTCATGAAAAAGAATTTCTTTATCATTATAATCACTGTACTTTGCCTCATGTATTAGTTAAGTCACAAAAAAAAAAATGTATCATTACAATCTTTAAACTTTACCAGTGGTATCACCAAATCACAAAACTATTTTTGTACTATCATAGAAGTCACATAATAAGGAGTGGCTCAATTAAAGTGAATAAATTATGAAACCCTATTTCTTGAACCACCAAATACTTTTTTTCTGTAAAGTTACAATTTGCAAATTCTTTAAATGTTAAAATGTTTTGGAGATATATTCCAAAGTTCAGTTTAATGGCTAGTTGAAGGAAGGCGTGAAGAGGATACATGAATAGTTGAACACCTACTTATTTCCCTTTACAAAAAGCAAGTACTAGTAGTCATCTTTGTGAATAGAAAGTACGAACTTAGTAGTCATTTTCAACTGCTTTTTGGGTGGGTATGGAATTCTTGAAAATTGCCTCCATCTTAAACATTATACCTGCAGATTGAATTGATAAATGATAACTACTAGTACTGGTAGTCAAATATTTCTGCTGTGCCAATCTTGAATACTTTTTGACTTATACTGGGCTGCTCCGATACAAAACATATCTTCAGGGGCTCTTTTTGAATTAAATATTTCTCTGATATGCATCCGTTCTTTTTGCAAGTATGAGAATGCTTTAATACTAAACCTTGGATTCATTTTCTTAAAACCCAATATTGGAAAAATAAAATATTTTATACTGACAAATCTTGTAGTTCAAGGTTTTATAAGGTTTTTGTGCAATTTGCGTCCTTTTCTAGAAACGAAGTTTCGCTTGGGGCGTATGGAAAATTAGGCTTCTTTCATTTTCCGTTTTGGACAGTCTTTTAAATATTCGATTAGCTTCATTTCCTATTACTTGAAAT
Organism: Petunia axillaris subsp. axillaris; assembly: GCA_029990575.1. Taxonomy (NCBI): domain Eukaryota; kingdom Viridiplantae; phylum Streptophyta; class Magnoliopsida; order Solanales; family Solanaceae; genus Petunia; species Petunia axillaris. Next base: position 61,509,734 of record JARKNS010000004.1, read on the forward strand.
TAAAGTGAAAATAATATTGGAAGCTGTGATTATATTTTGACATGAGTTTCACCCAAAAAAAGTTTTTCTTTTTATCTGGTGAAAATCATTTATGTCAAAATATTGTTGTGTTAATGTGGATGACCGCTACTCACCACCTCTGTTTTAAAAGGCAGTTCTGGGACTCGTCCGGGACTCGCCCCGGGATAAGGCACTAGCAAAACGCCCTAAGACTCTCGGGCGGGACTTAGATCCGTGAGGCTTACGCCCCAAGCGCCCGATGATGCGCCCAGAGCACGCCGAACGCCCAACGCTCGGAACTCGCCTTATAGAACCTATGCAAATGATCTGTCCAATTTCGTAATTAAGATTGTTCATCCACTATTTTCTTTAAAATGAAATTATATTCATCTATAGAAACTCAAAAATTGAGTACAGTTCAATTAACGAGACATAATATTACATGTATTATAATTGAGCATATCATAAGGGTAAATATCATCTGTATACTTAATCTAAAAAAGCGTAGCCGATGTTTATAACATCATCACTTGTTATTGGTCTTCATGTTTTATTTCTGTTAGTCAAAATTGTTAGACTTCAATTATTTTACAATTTAGAAGCAATTTTATATTTATTAATGAAGAATTAATATTTTAAATTATAATAGTAATAAATATTTATTGTTTATTTACTTTTTATAGTAACAAATTTTTATTTTTAATTGTTTAAAAGTTAAGACCTTATGGTTTATTTCTATCCCATAAAAACTGTAACATTATTCAATTTCTTACAATTGTTAAAAAGGTTAGATCTTTTGTTTCTATAATCTATTTTCTTATTTTTAAATTTTTTGTACTTTTGATTTTTTTTGGCTCATTATGCTATTTTATTAATTTAAAATTAATTAAAAAATAAGATCCATGAGACTTACGCCCCACGTCTCGGGGCTTACGCTTCGCCTCATTGTAAGTAAAACGTCTCGTCTTGCGCCCCCGCCTTTTAAAACATTGCTCACCACTAACTTATGATTTACTACCCCACTTTCTCCTACTTAATTCCTCCCCACTTTCTCCTACTTAATTCCTCATTTAGTCACCTATTAATTCTTGTAACCTTTGGGATGACTTGTAACTTCCTATGTATTGGTGTCCTATAAATAGAGGACACTTTGTCTATGGAAGACACACTTGAAACACTTTAAGAATAATACAAGTTCTTTCTTCTGCTCCCATATATTTTGTCTTGTTCTTGTACTATTTTACTATTAGTTTTACAACACGTTATCAGCACGAGTCTCTATTTTACTACACGATTTAGAAGAAATGAAAAGCAAATTATGATGCAATTGATAGAAGCCAACGTTCTAGTTGCTAACACAAGATAAGTTTTTTGCTGTTTCTAAATTCATTCATATTATGGTTTTTATATTTTGTTTTATACCACTTTAAATTGTGGAAACCTTTCACTGACTACAACTTTTGTCTATTCTTCCATTGTTTGGTTGATTTTGTAGCTATTCTTTGACAATAATTTAAGGGTGCAGGGCCTAGCAACATGATATTGTAGATCAATTCTACTTATGTTTCAAGGTACACAAATCTCTTTATGACTCTATCTTTCACAATTTATTATCTTAAAGGGAAAGAGAACTATTTTTTTAAACATTGTTCGAAAACAAAGATATATTAAAATACATGCATGTAACATTAATACATATCTCATACTTAAAAGGGTTTTATAAGATTATGGTGTTAATAATTGTGGTCTAATTATTACGAAAAGTTTCACAACTTTTTCGTGTAAAAGTGTAGAAGGGCCTTTTTATCTTCATCTTAAGTAATTGATACGATCATTTGATAAGCATTTGTGTCCTATTTATCTAGCAATTAGATTTATTCAGAATGACCGAGCATCACTAGAAAATAAATTGTTCTTATAGAAATGTACTCATTGAGTATATAAAGTGAACAGAATCTTATGCATTTCTTCCGTTTGATAAACTGCTTGTGAGAGCACACATGAATTATGTAATATAATTAATATTTTCCTCTCACATGGATATATGGAATGAAACAAATATGATAACTTTTAAAGAATGCTTCTTTGATTTATAGTTGGGTAAATTTTTGTACTCTTGGTAAGTGGAGACCGGAGAAATACTGCTTATTTTTTCTTATGATCTTTACCCGATATATTAGTATTATATCATTGATACATGATTATAGTACTATGTTTCAATTACACGAAGCAAGAGTACCTTTGAGTATTGTACTTCAAATCGCATCATATGTACACACTTTGGCCTATTATGCCATTAGTTAAGGGAAGACATCATATTCAACTCTTAATGCATTATGGCGCACTACAAGAATTGAGGTTTTCTGTGGCGACATTTCGTGGCGACCCCTTTAGTTGCTGCAAAAAGTAAGGGTATCTACGGCGACTTTGAAAAGTCGCCATGAAAAGCTGTAGCTTTAGTTGCGACCCTAATAATCGTAACAAAAAACACACTTTTTGTGGCGACTCTAATCCTGTCGCCACAATGTGCACCAACTTTTTCGTCAATAGAAATTGTGAGGTAAAGTATTTGTGGCAATTCAGCACTATCGCCACTTAAGGAAATTAGCAGCGACTTTAGCGCCACAATAAGTGAAGCTTCTATTTATTTTATGTGACAAAAGATAAAAATAAATAAAACATACTAATAACAATCTAAATAGAACAATAAAATATCTCTAACTCCTAATTAAACCTTTTCTCTTAACAACGAACTCAGAAACGTGTTTCTCTCCTTCTCCCTGTGACTCCTCGACGGCTCCTCGGTCGTCCTTTAAGAAATCATCGCCATTCTATGTATCTTTCTTCTCTCTCCTTCTATCTCTCTCTGTTTTTTCCCTTTCTAGACTTCTTCCTAAAACCCTAATTTATTTTTTCCTAATAAAATATGATGGTAGAATTTTGTGTTATACTTATGTGATGTGTGTATTTTATTGTGTGGGAAAAGCTACTAGTTCGATCCATAAAGAATATGGATCATAGACATGATTTTTATAATTGTGATGAACTTTAGAAGTTAGGCTGTGGATTTTGACGTTCCATCTTCTAGGGATTTTGTTTCGTATTACGGTTGATTGATATTTTCTTTGACCAGTTTTATGCTTGTGGTATCTTCTTAATAGCTTTATGCTCTACAGACATCTCCCTTTCCTTTTCTAAATTCATCTTTAGATCTTTGTTTCAACTGCCCCTTAGTTGGTTAGGGTGATTTGGTTTTATTTTGGCTTTGCTATTTTCTTAATTTTGATTGTTATTTGTGAACTTGTTCATGTAAAGATAATATAAGATATAATATACTCTGTCATGTATTCTTAGGCAGAAAGAAGTTCAAGAACAGGTTTGCCACTTTGTTATCACATATATTTTAGGCTAAACAAATTTTAAGTTGTGGTTTCAATTTCAATGTTCGACCTTTTAGGGGGAGCTTTGGAGGTCTGCACTGTACTTGGATTTAATTATAAACTTTATACTCATTTGGAACTCATCTTTCTTGCTGAAAGATAAATGTAGAAATCTGTACCCCGTATAAGGTAAGACATTGAACTTCTATTTTATTAGTTCTTTTTATGCAAGTTTAGTGCCATTGATAATGACTTGTCTTCTGATAATGATGCATGTGTTTTGCCATAAGTGCATCATATATTCCAGTACTTGAAGATTGATTTTTTTTTTGGTGAAAAAAAATTTTACAATCATACGAGGTAAGGATGTTGTACTTATTTGGTGTGACAAAAATGGAAATAGAAAGAGGACATGAAGATTGATGTTTGCAAGAGGAAAAGATAAAAGGAAGAAGGGAAAATTTTCACATAGCAAGATATTTGTGGTTCAGTAAGGGGAATTGAGGGAAAGGAATAACCTGCTAGCCGAGACCTGTGGAAATTGGTGCCACAAGTAGTGAATCTGTTTTCTTGTTGAGTGAATTCGCAGAAGGATTTTCCTTTCCTTTTTCATTTTGGCTTAGGTGTGGGCTTAGAACATTTTCAGGGAAAAAGTTCCCTTTTAAGAAATAAAGACGAAAGGATAGTTGTTAAGAAAACTAACAATTTGAGGTATTCAAGAGATGATTGTCAATGTTAAGGGTAAAGATGGAATGTGATATCTGAACTAATAATGCGGTACTAATGCTTGTTGACTAGAGATACAGTCGCAAGATCTGTAGCTTATGATGCACGAAAAGTGAACATAGGAGAGAATAAGATGCGACATAAGGCAGATCTTCTACCCATGCTTAAATCAAACAGACAGAGAAATGTGCTATTATACATACCTTTGTTGTAAATAAATTTGTGCTCCCTAGAATTAACTATGTTTTTGCTGATATTTTGGACTAGTTGAGCGTACCCGAGATTTGTTTTGCTGAACGCTCTGCCGCGCAAATTGTGTAATCCTTTTATAGGGAAGAAAATTTAGCTCATAGACAAGTGATTTTCCCTCTTCCTAGATTTTGGCTTCATCCTGGCAATCAGACTCCTATCCATCTAGAAAAATACATACTGGAATCTTTTGCATGATTATCGATAATTTTTATCACCATGACAAGATATTTTACGCTTATAGTTCCCCAGTTTGAATTGAAATTTCATTTTGTCATCTTTTAACCTTCTATACTTTCCGATTTTTAAGTTTCTTCTGAATAACTTTTTTCATGTGCCACTTCTCAGGTTGGTAGTGATCTTTGCCAATTTGTGGGACCACTAATACTTAATCATCTCTTAAAGGTAATTTGGTTGTTGGGTTTTGTTTACTTTGATCTTCTCCAATCTGGTGTTGTATGTGTTTAAGCTAACCTGCAATTTTCCAATAATATATACGCATTTAACGCATATAAGAAAGTATTTTTATTTGTAAACATTGGTGTGTTTTTTGTCAAGTAAAAATTATGAAATAGAAGAATATATGTGAGTAGTTGATTAATATGGAATACCAAGTCTACACTTGTAATGGTAAAATTGAATGTATAATAAGTTGTGAAAGAGAGATTAGTAATTTATGTTTCCATTCTTTTGGAGCTATTAGCTTCCCGATTGTGGTATGCCATAGCTTTTGCTTTTCATATTATGAATTCAAGTAGTGCACTATTTTAGGTTGTCTGATATGTCTTCATTATTAATTTGGTGTTGCTTACTGTCTCTGGAACGAGGTGATCCAACTTGGGTTGGCCACTTATATGCTTTCTAATTTTTGTTGGGGTGGTAAGATTCAATCTTCATTAGATTAAAAGCCTAAGCTGAATGCGACTTTTCTTTTTTATGTTTGCATTTATATAGAATGATTATAGTGTTTTGAACACTTTGATGTTGGATCTACAGAGCTTAATTAATTTATTTAATGGGATGCAAGACTCGTACACAGGTAAATGCCACAAGTTATTTTAAAAGTTGCTTTATTTTATTGTGGTTATTGAAATGATCATATCCTTATCATTTTTGTGTAATAGCAGGGAGAAAGCTTTTGTGCAGAGGAATGTTTAGCTATTGAAGAGATTAAAGATATTTTAATTTTTTTTTTGTTTTCAAGTGTACACAATTACAATGTATAATGAAACATTATAATGTATTATGAAATATTTTACAAGACTAACTGGTAATAAAAAGCTACCATATCATTTTGTTCAGGTGTATTGGAGATGTCTGTTATGTTGTTAATATCATTGGGCAGCTATTAGAAATATAGCTGCTTATTAATTTTTTTTTTCAAAATTTATTAAGTTTTGGTGGAGACTAATACTGCCACAAAACCTATATATTTTCAGTGGCAACAGAATATCGCAACTAAAAGGCTTTCGGCGACTAGGTTGCCACTAAAAGTGAGTCAATTCGTGGCGGCACTTTTGTTTAAACACTTTTGTGGGCATTTATTGTGGCGGCAGTAGTCGCCACAAATATTGGAGTTTTTGTTGCGACGCATATTAGTTGCCACTAATAACTTTCAGCCACTAAGTATAGCCAACGACCCTTAGGTCGCCACGAATACTCTTTCGTGGCGACTTTTATAGTTTTAGTGGCGACTTTAATCGCCACGAAAAACCTAATTTCTTGTAGTGGCGTAACACGCTTTTGCGATAATAAGATATTGATGGCATAATGATGATTGAGGCAAACTAAAGTATTATAAAAAAGATAAAGTATTTTTGATAAAAATCATGAAGCCCGTCCACTAAATAGGCTCCATTCATAAAGGTGAATGTGGGAGCAATATATGCTCCATTCCCTAAGATGAATGTGGGAGCAAGACAAACTCCATTCCATAAGGTGAATGTGGAAGCACAACATAATGCTCCATTCTCAGATGTGAATGTAGTAGCAATACATAATATGCTTGAAAGAAGGCAAATAATCTTTATGTCTGAAAGAAGACACAATATTTTATGTCTGAAAGAAGGCAAATAATTTTATGTCTAAAAGACGACAAAATAATTACCATGATAGAGACCATGGATGTGGACGAAAGAGATGAAATAATAGTCATAATTGTGAAATAAATAAGAGAACAATGAGGGTTCTCAAAAAGTAATCGTTGAAATGGTAAATATAATAATGCCCTCAATGTATCATATGAGCATGAGGCAAGTCCAAATGATTATGGTCCATTCCTTGCAGTGAATGAGACAATTCATAATAAAAATTATGAATATAGACCCGTTCACCGAAGTGAATGTAGTAATATGTGATAAAATATCAAAACTCGCCTCCAGAAGAGGTTCAAGAAAGATGAATATGGACGTGCCCATGCGTGGTTGATAAAGTACCACAACTCACATCTAGAAAAGGTTCGACTATAATAATTCTATTATTTATTGTGGCATAAATAGTCATTGCTCTCGTACACAACGTACGCCATAATTATGTATTATTATGAATTACATAAGAGCAAGTGAAGCAAGAAATTGATCTTGCCTATAATGATTTTACCATGAGAAAAATAATATGATTTTCTCCTTGAAAGGAGATATTCACCATATGGTTGGTGTAATAAAATATATGGTAGTACAAAGCTATTTGAGTGCCCCGGAAGAGCCAAAATATTACTACCTTAAGGAATGAGATTGATGAAATATTTATTATAGTATGTCTCAAAAGAAACTTGTTAAGTTTCAAATACATTTGCCAAAAAGGCTAAGAGACTAAATTTGATGGAAAGATATGAATATCTTTATATTACTACAAGAATGTCAGGTGAGATATATGTGCTTGAAAAGATCCCCACCTTTCCTCCAGTATGTACTACTCAAAATATAAGTATGGTAAAATTATATGTACATGCCACAATAAAATTTTAGTTTATTATTACAATGCCCATGCTATAGTAAATTTCTAGTTTACTAGATGAATAAATTTGTAAGTTCGCATGACCGGTTTGACCATCCCGGTTCAAATATGATGCACAAAGTATATAAATGAGAATTCGCATGGGTATATACTGAAGAATCAGGATTCTTCAAGAATTCTCTTTGTTCTGCTTGTTCTCGAGATAAATAAATTATTCGATCAACTAAATTTGGGATCAGGATCCCCGCACTTCTGGAATGTATAAAGGTGAATATGGGCCCGTTCACCTGCCATGTGGACGATATAATTATTATAAATAGATGCATCTATGATAAGGTCACATGTGCGTTTTATTACAAACCCGCAATGGTACTTTCGAGGTTAAGTATTTGCTCAAATAAATCTTATTATGAGCATATTTCCAGATTATGCAAGCAAGATAAGTTATCTTGATAATGTTGGCAAGCAAGTTTAGCAGATTCATATATTGAAAGCCTCCAATCGCTAAACCATGCATATGAGAATAATGCTACCTAAATCAGGTATGAAATATGGTATATCCATAAAGCAGCACTTGTGCGCAACATGCCACCAAATGAATTCCCCCTCATAATTGGTTCAGGGTCAGGAATCAAATATTTTCCATCTAATAATTTTATGTGGGGTATATTATCAATTGCTCCACCGCAACACACAAAGATGGATCCCATATATGGTTTGGGAACGAATGTTAGTTTGACTAACATTAGGGGGGAGAAATTAAAGCAGCTGAGGAATAAATAAATTAAATTATCATTTGATTATGATCCTCATATAAAGATAATGCAAGTCACTGCCAGACGCATTACTGACCCAAAGAAAAATATTATATTCCAGCTGCTAATGCTCCTGATGTCCTGGTGAGACAATCTATTTATGTCAATGAGTCTAAGGCACGCCTGAAGCGTGATAGACCACTCAGTTTCAAAAGGTAAAAGTTCTTGAAAAATGAAAGGAGCAAATATTTGAGATGGTCAAATAAGGAGGCGGGCTCTAGAAGAGTCCACGACATAACACTTCATAAAGCCTCCTCATGAGAGGTTCAGGTACCTGAAAATTTATGAATGTGAAGATATCTCAATATGTTATGTCGGATTGGGAACCGAGATATGAAATTATCGTCGACGATATCTTACATATATTATAAAGCTCAATATTTATATGATTATGAGGATCTTGAGCTTAAGTCTGTTAGGAATACATACATGAAATTATTGGCCAAAAATAGCAAAACGCATTCAACAAAAAATTGGTTTCACTCGAGTGACGTGAAGTTTTTGGACCTATAGTCCAAACACCTGAAGGTGCAAAGCCAGTGGTGTACAAAGATATTTTTGTGCAAAAATATTGATAATAATAAGTCGTTAAATATAAAGTACGACTTGAGGCACAAAAATCTGACATTGAGTATATGGAGCTATATTCCCCTTTTGGTGGATGCAATCATCTTCAGGTATGTTGTATGTTTGGCAGTGCATGAAAGACTTGATGTGCGTATGAATGTTGCAACAGCCTTTTATATGGCTCATTGAGAAACAATATATTTATCCTTGAAGGATTAAAGATCCTAGAAGCATGTAAAGGTTCCCGGAAAACCTATTCAATGAAGCTTCATTAATATTTATACGGATTAAAACAATCCGGCCACATATGGTAAAATTGCGTTTGCGAGCTTATTGATATTGAAATATTATATTTTAATGCAATTGGTGCATTGAAGTATTTTACCAAATATACTCCACTGGTTATAGCTTTTGTTATAAGCTTATTGGTAAGATATAGTTCTTCCTCAATGCGAAGACATCAGAAGAATACATGGTATCTACTTGATCCACAAAGTCCGATATCAACTTGGTATTTATTTGTTGTGGTAGAATACTTATATTGTGGAATTTTATAAAATCAATTATTGCTGCTACATCTTCAATTTATGAAGAGATAATAGCCATGCTTGAAGCTATGCGACAATATTGGTGATTGAGATCAAGGACTCAACATATTCAGCAACAATGTGGTATTTTTTTTAAAAACGAGGATCCCAGTAATATTATATGAAATATTGCATGGATAATTCAGCTAAAAGGAAGATAAAATTAAAGGAGACAAATATTCAACAAGATTCCTTTTTAGTCGTGATCTTCAAAAGATGATAAAATTAATGCTGAAGAATTCACTCCAGTGATAGCTTGGCGTATCTGTCCACTAAGTCATTGCCAATCTCAACATTTGAGAAGCTGATTTACAAGATTGGAATGTATCGTCTTCAAGATATTGAATGATGTTTTCATCAGGGGGAGTAAAATACGCGCTGCACTCTTTTTCCCTTAACAAGGTTTTATCCCACTTGGGTTTTACTTGTAAGGTTTTTAATGAGGCAGCTCTAAAGGCGTATTAAAGGAAGTGTGTACTCTTTTTCCTTCACTGGGCTTTTTCCCACCGGGTTTTTCCTAGTAAGGTTTTAACGAGGCACATTACCTTCAAAATGTTCATCCAAGGGGGAGTGTTGTAAATCCATGTATTTGTGTTATTGTGGATGACCACTACTCACCACTAACTTATGATTTACTACCCCACTTTCTCCTACTTAATTTCTCCCCACTTTCTCCTACTTAATTCCTCATTTAGTCACCTATTAATTCTTGTAACCTTTGGGATGACTTGTAACTTCCTATATATTGGTGTCCTATAAATAGAGGACACTTTGTCTATGGAAGACACACTTGAAACACTTTAAGAATTATACAAGTTCTTCCTTCTCCTCCCATATATTTTGTCTTGTTCTTGTACTATTTTACTATTAGTTTTACAACACTTCTCTCATTTTCCTTTTTCGACAGTCTTTTAAATATTCCATTAGCTTTATTTCCTATGCCTTACGTCGTTCTTTTAATTGGCATTATCTAATTTTCATTATTGGTATTAGGTGAAAATCATTTTCATCCCCAACTTTGGCTTAAAAATCAATCTCATCCCTCAATATTGAACAATTATCATTTTCATCCTCCTCTCTCAAAATCAAGCCATTGACTGGTGACCCTTTTTAGTGTCACCGGTCAATGGCTTGATTTTGAGAGAGGCTGATAAAAATAATAATTGTTTAATGTTGAGGGAGATTGATTTTTAAGCTAAAATTGGGGGATGAAAATAATTTTCACCCATTGGTATCTGAAATTTATTGTCCCAGCTAATCTGAATTTGTGTTGAGTAAAACTCACTAAGAATGGACACACTCCACATCAAGTCTTCGTTCTGACGCTCGAGCCCCATAAAAAGTCTTAAACCTCATTAAAAGTCTAAGGATCTTAACCATCTTTGATCTCACCATACTGTTTGGTGGTCATCTGAAAAAAAAAATATTAAAGTTTTTGCGTAAAAAACTATTTTTTGCTTGAAATACTCCTTAAACAAGTAATTGTTTCAGCCTTAAACAAGTTTTCCAATACTTCAAAAATTGAAGTAAGGGACTTATTAAAGTTTAATATGATTCTAAATTTTAGCTGTCCCTACTTAATTAGTGCCTCCAAAAGATCTAACTGGAACCGTATAATGCTCGTCTTAATCAGTTGTGGATTCGAGTATCTTGAGACTAAACCTCATATCTGAAATCAAAGAGCTACCTTTAATTTTAAGTTATTTTTTCTGTCAAAAGAGAACCAGTTAGACGATTCTTTCTTTTATCTCTAGTGATCAACAATATTTAACATAATTTTATAATAGAAATGTTAGGTAACTCTTTTTATTATCTTATTATGCTACTTCTCTTGGGGTCTTTGTGATCCTCTTAATGACGTGTTACATATTCTTTTGAGTACTAATAATTATACAACTTGCAACTTTGGTTGTACCTTTCAGTGCTTTTATAATCGTTTCCATACATCCCTTCTGGTTATAAGCTAAGGTTCTCATCCAACTGTTTATATATTCTCTTCTTCTCCTATCCTTTTCTTAGTTCTTTTAGCCAAAGAATGAAGATTATTATTTTTATTTTTAGTTATATCCCTTTTGGTGTAGTAGCTCTCATAACTTTCCAATTTGTTCTCTTTGCCACATCTTACTTGTATCATCCTTCTATACATTATGCCTTTCGTTGTTCTTTTAATTGGCGTTATCTAATTCATCAGAGGAATATAATAAGATGTAAGAAGAAGACAAAGGAACTATTTTTAGCTAGGTGGCATCAAAGAAAAGGTATACAATTCTCCAATAATAGTAATGCATCTCGGAATGCGTATACCCATTTGTGTTTTCTCGGTTAATAATTAAGAGTATTATATTTAATTTTTATGTATTGACTTAGAAAAGAATTCATTCAATCAGATCATATAAAAGGTAATTATAGATAACTCTACTTTATTAGTAGCATTCGACCTATAATTACAAGTAAGTAACATGCTATAATATGGTAAATGACAACAAACAACAATGACCTAAAAATGTATTACACTTTATGTGCCTATAACTTTGATACGATCAAATTTTTTAATACTATAGAGCCTATATTTTGTCCTAATTAAGTCCTATCTGCAGAAGTCAGACAAATAATGATTGCAAAAATACGAGTTATGTACTCTAATTTGGCGTTTGTAATCCAAGCTTACCAATAGGGGTGTCAATGATTTTTGAAAAATCGATATAACCAACCGAACCGTACTGAACTGAATCAATTTTTAGGTTATTTTTATCAAAATCGATAGTTTGAATATAACTCTATAACCATATCGAATAATTAGGGTAGATTTTTTTATAAAATATAAAAAACCGAAAAAATACCAAACCGAATATATATATTTACACATACAATATATATATATATATATATATATATATATATATATATATATATATATATATATATATATATATATATATATATATATATATATATATCTGTGTGTGTGTGTATTTTTTTTTTTTATGTGTTAAGTCTAAATATAAATATAAGCAACTATTTTTAGTCGAGGTCTTGGACCTTGAGGTGATGGAAACACAACAGTGCATATACTAATTAGCACCGAAAGTGCAAACTACCAAACTCATCCGCACTAATATAATCCTGTTGAAACTAAATCAATTGGTACGAGTAATAAACTTGAGCAAATATCAAACTAATAAGTGACCAAGATATCAAATATTTTTCTACTCATTTAAATTTTTCTTAGCATATACTTAATCTTTTATTATTCTAGTTCTTGAGTTATATTTAATCAATATCTGTCAACTCGTTTTATTTAGAATTTTTTTGTCTTTGTTTCATTGATTTTATAATATTACAATAGAATAATGTTCTTTTGATTAATTTCCCGATAAATAAATTTTACCAAAGTCATGTATATGGTATCATGTTCTATTATCTGCTTAATAGAAAGTGACAATCACTTGTAGCTCGATACTGAAGAACAAAAATATGTCGGGTACTTAAATATTAGTTATGACCAGTTTTCATTATTTATTCAAATATTATCTTAAATCATACTGCATTATATTAAATTTATAGGTATTTTAGATAAAAATGGCACATTCTAATAATTGTACTACTCTACACAGAGTTCTACAAAAATTTATCGAAAATTAACCTAATCGAACCGAAACGGAAGAAAAACCGACATGAATGGGACGCTTTTGAAAAGTCTTATTTTGGCTATGCACAATAGAGTAACCGAAAAATTGGTATGGTATAAATTTAACGAAAAAACCGACCGAACCGAACCGTTGACACTCTTACCTACCAATATGACCATGTGGCTGCTAAACTTGAAAGAATTTCAACCAGTTGCCAAAAACATATGTTATGGAACATAATTGTAAACGCCAATTTAATTGTTTAATAGATGTGTATGCCAATGAGAATTGGAAAATGTTATCCTTTAATTTGTACTGACATGTATTGCCTGACATTAAATTACTACAAAAAAAAAAAAAAGCAAAAGAAAAAGGGGGAAGATTAGCATAGAATAGAGGAATTTATCTTTCACTTCCATCTTCCTCTGTGGACAAAGATGGTGATCTCTCTACAAAGTCAGGATTTCTTGAAACCTAACTTTATAAGGACTAAATTATACCTTGATTTAACACAAAATAAATAATTACAATCGTATAATTAGTTTGTACATCAAGTTTGATCTCCGCAACCCCCCCCCCCTCCCTCTGCCCGCTTTTTTGGCAATAGTGTACAAGGTAAATACTAGGAGTATACTTCATATGCTAACAGATAATAGCTCGGATTGTCCTTTTCATCTATTCACGTGATCTTAAGTAGTAGGAGTATCTATTCAAAAGAACTTGTTTTAAAATATTATTCTGCACTACATTCAAAAAGTAAATCTTTTTAATCTATAATGACCCTAAAAGTACTTCAGAAGTATTACCAGAAGATGAAAGGAATTTATAATCTTCCGTGCTATTTTTAAAGTGGTCAGAAGAAATTAGGTCAACATTTAAACAGTACCCGAGTTAGTAAATGGTAGTACACAATTGTTAGCGGTGGTGAATTTTCTATATAAGGGGTCTTGTTCATCAGTGCAGAAATTTTGGGCGGAAACGTTTCAAAAGTATATAGAAGTATAGAACTAATTAACGTTTGGCTACGTTGTCATCTCGTTTTTCCTCCTATAGTTGGTAGACGAATGGGGTACTTGCGTACGTAAAGTTATGGAGAGGATAAGTGACCTAGCTATATACTTAAAAGTTGTATGCATTATATAATAAGTCAATAACATACTCAGTGTATAATTCTACAAGTGAGATCTAGAAAGAGTGAGATATATGCAAACCTTACCCCCAAGATGTAGATGCTGTTTTTAATAAACCCTTGACTATTAAAATATTTTGAAAACAAACAAAATATTTTAAAAACGTGATAGAAAAAGAACAAGGTGTTGTATTGTAAAACCGAACACACTCACACGAGAGAAACAATAATTGGGTGAAAACTCTTGCTTTCATTGATGAGGGGAGTCCCCTATTTATACAAAACAAACCCAGAGAAAACCTAAACCTAAACCTAACTTAGGGACCAAGTAAACCTAACGGGCTTGGCCCAATATACAATTTACATAACTAACCTAATATACATAACTAATCTATGTACAATACCCCCCTCAAGTTGGAGCGTGAGGGTTCCTTATGCCCAACTTGTTAAAGAAGAATTCGAACTGGGCGCGTCCCAGCGCCTTCGTAAAAATATCAGCAAGTTGCGTGATCGTAGGCACATAGCTGGGACGAATGACTCCTCCGATGATTTCACTCCGAACAAAGTGACAGTCGAATTCAATATGTTTAGTGCGTTCGTGAAAGACAGGATTCCGAGCAATATGTAACGCAGCTTGACTGTCACACTTCAAATTCATCGGAGAATCGTGATCAATTCCAAGGTTCCATAAAATCCCTTTCAACCACTTCAATTCACACACAGTCATCGGCATCGATCTATATTCTGCCTCAGCGGAGGACCTCGACACGATCTGTTGCTTCTTCGTTCTCCAAGATATCGGTGAGTCCCCTAACGACACATACCAACCTGTTAACGATCGACGTGTCAACGGACAGCCTGCCCAATCAGAGTCACACCACCCGTGCAATCTCAGATCACACTGAGAATTAAGTACAATGCCTTGTCCCGGACAGCCTTTCAAATATCGAACAACCCTGAGTGCAGCTTTCATATGCTCAATACGGGGACTCTGCATGAATTGCGACAACACATGCACACTATAGGACAAATCTGGTCGTGTAAAACACAAGTAAATCAATCTTCCAACCAGTCGCCGATATCGTTCAGGATCTTTGATAAAACGACCAGTCGCAAGTGCCAAGCGATGGTTTTGTTCTATCGGTGTACCAACCGGTTTTGCCCCCAACAAGCCTGCTTCCGATATGATATCCAATGCATACTTCCTCTGACACAAGAAGATTCCTTTCGGAGCCCTTGCCACTTCAACTCCCAAGAAGTATTTCAAGGCACCTAAATCCTTCATATGGAAACATTTCGAGAGATATAACTTAAAAATTTGAATTGCCTTCGAATCATTACCAGATATAATTAGATCATCCACATAAACAAGCACATTTAAATGCACATTTCCCATCTTCATCGTAAATAATGAGTAATCCGAATATGATTGTCGAAACCCATATTGCTTAAGTGCAGCAGACAACTTCGCAAACCAACATCGGGGAGCTTGTTTTAATCCATACAATGATTTTCGAAGGCGACACACAGTTCCTCTCCCCGTCATGCGATGTCCCGGAGGCAGTTTCATATATACTTCCTCGTGAAGATCACCATGCAAAAATGCATTGTGCACATCCATCTGATGTAATTCCCAATTTTTGGCAGCTGCTACGGCTAGAAAAACTCGGACAGTCACCATCTTTGCAACTGGTGCAAATGTCTCCGTATAATCAATCCCTTCGATTTGATGATTTCCAAAAATCACCAGTCTTGCTTTGTACCTTTCAATAGTTCCATCCGAGTTGTACTTTATCTTGTATACCCATCGACATCTGAGGGCCTTCTTCCCGGTAGGCAAGCGAACTATCTCCCAGGTTCTGTTCGCTTCCAATGCCTTCAATTCTTCCCCCATGGCTGTTCTCCATTTGTCACTTTTTACCGCCTCCGAATAGGAGGTATGCTCATGTCCTTGCGTTATAGCTGTAAGAAAACTCACATGTTTCGAAGAGAAATTATCATAATTGACATAGTGTGCTAAAGGATAGGGCTTACCAGAGGGTTGTTGAGAAACGGATGAACAAGCAGACTTTCGAACACAGGACGATACCCGGTGACTCATCTTTTGGACCGTATTAGTAACAAAGTCTCTCAGCAAGATATTCTCTTTCTTAGTTCGTTTTCCCCGACCCAACTCTTCGGGTTCAACTTCGGGAACAACCTCAGGTTCAGCTTCCGGAGTCACCACTTCGGGTTCAATTACCGGAGTCATGACTTCGGGTTCAACACCCCCTTCCTTGCACACTCTCCTCTCCCTCCTCCAATGCAACAGTGACAGGAACCGTATCTTGTGTCTGTTTGTCGTCATCAGTCTCCTTGGATGCGAATGGAAATTCCTTTTCGTAAAACACCACATCCCTCGAGAACACAAACTCCTTTGCCTCCAAATCATACATTTTCCAAGCTTTCTTCCCATTTGGATAACCCAAAAACACACATCGACGACTCCTACTTTCAAACTTGTCACTTGTTCGTCCTTGATTGCGAGCATAACATAAGCAACCGAACACCCTCAAATGATCATAATTCGGTGTCACACCCATCAAGATATCGTAAGGTGTCTTCCCATTCAACAACTTAGTGGGTGTCCGGTTAATCAAATAACATGCTGTCATCACACATTCTCCCCAGAAGTCAATCAGTAAGTTGGCTTGAAAACGTAGCGCCCGTGCCACGTTTAAGATATGCCTATGTTTCCGTTCAACTCTACTGTTTTGCTGGGGTGTCCCCACACACGAAGTTTGGAACAAGATCCCTTGTTCGAGAAAATACCCTCTCAGACTTACAAATTCGGTTCCATTATCACTCCGAACGCACTTAACCCGTTTATTGAATTGTCTTTCTACCATTGCAAAGAAACCTTTCAATTTTTGTCCGACCTCTTTCTTATCAACTAACAGGAACACCCATACTCCTCGTGAACTATCATCAACAACAATAAAAAAATATGATGCACCACACGAAGACTCAGTTCTATAAGGACCCCACAAGTCGCAGTGAATTAAATCAAAAGGTTCAGCAACTTTATTATTACTCGAAGGAAATACATTTTTAGTTTGTTTTGCCCTAAGGCATACATCACATGCTTTTTCTTCTAAGCTACCTTTCCCACTATCTTCTAAGACTGAAAGAGATTTTGTTACTTGCATCGAAGGATGTCCCAACCTTTGATGCCATAAATCTACCACATCGACCTTCACAGCTTTCACCACGGGTATCGTCCGAAAGTAGTAGAGTCCGTTCTTTTGTTCACCCGCTCCAATCAACTTCCCCGTAGCCCGGTCCTGCATAACATACAAATCATTAGTGAAATTTACATTGCAACCAACTTGATTAATTAACTGAGACACAGAAATCAAGTTGCAAGTCATTTCGGGCACATATAACACTCCGTGAAGAACCATGTCTTCGTTAAATCTGATGGATCCTTCCTGAGTCGCCATCGTACTGCTTCCGTTTGGTAAACCTACCGGACACTTGAACCAAACTGTTGATGTCCACGACCTCTTCCACCTCTGTTATGTTCAGCTCTTCCTCTACCACGTCCCTCATTCGAAGTGCCTTGCTTCGGATAATGCACCCACCCCTCCGGATAGCCAATAACTTCATAGCAGCGTTCCGGAGGATGTCCTCCTCGATCACACAAGTGACACTCCTTATAGCCTGTCTTCGGCGGCTGTGATCGTTGTGAAGCAAACGCCGTCACCTCCCCTTGTTCTTCCTGAGTTCGTGCCATCCCTTTGACCCGTTCATCTTGGATTACCTTTTGGTAGACTTGATTCATCGATGGCAATGGATCTTGAGCCAAGAGATTGGAACGGACAGTTCCATAAAGACTTTCATCCAGGCCCATAAGGAATAAGTGAACCCTATCATCTTCTCTTTTCTTCTCTAGAGCAACCGTTAGATTGCAAGTGCAGTTTCCACACGAGCAAGTTGGAAACTTATCACAATTTCCTAGTTCTTCCCACAACAGAGCCAGTTTTCCATAGTAAGCAGCAATAGTTAATCCCTTTTGCTTACAACCGGCCAAAGCCACTTTTAATTCCTGAATCCGAGGTCCGTTTCCCACGGAGAAACGTTCTCGAATACTCTCCCACAGATCTTTTGCCACTTCCATGTGCGATATGGTGGTCCGAAGAGTAGGCTCGATCGAGTTCCTAATCCACAACACCAGAAGAGAATTGATAGTCCACCAGTCCTCATAATCGATCGACTTTTCATCGGGCATCTTGATCGATCCGTCAACAAAACCAAACTTCTTCCTTGCACGCAGCGCCGTTCTAACCAACCGTGCCCATTCCTCATAGTTTTCACTGGTCAACTGGACCTGTGTGATAATCAAACCAGGATTATCATTCGAGGTGATATCGTACGGAGAGATTGTCTTCCGTACGACTGCACCATCACCCTTTGGAGCCTCCATTACTTTTCTACTTGAAGAGTTTCACGATGGCTCTGATACCATGTAAAACCGAACACACTCACACGAGAGAAATAATAATTGGGTGAAAACTCTTACTTTCATTGATGAGGGGAGTCCCTATTTATACAAAAGAAACCTAGAGAAAATCTAAACCTAAACCTAACTTAGGGACCAAGTAAACCTAACGGGCTTGGTCCAATATACAATTTACATAACTAACCTAATATACATAACTAATCTATGTACAATATGTATGCATCATACGTACATATATTATGAGCCTCAAAACAAATGTTATTAGATCTTCCAGGCTTACACTAATGTTTTGCACACCAATATATGAAATGACAGAAGCCCAATATGAAATCAAACGTATTTGGTCTAGATATTGTCTATCAATTACTACATTTTGTTTATTCCGTTCAATAAATTCGATGGTAGTTCACATTTAGTAAATGTTCCAGTTTCAACACAATAAACATACCATCCTAAGCACCTCACTAAACTCTACAACATGCTCGTGGGCAAAAAAGAAGAACCAAGCGTAACACATTTGCACTACAATAAATTGCTCTAGGGAATAACTTCGCAGTAGATCCAAAATAAACAAAAAGAGTACAAAAAACATTTTAGTAAGAAATGCTCCCCTTGTACTGTAATAAGTTCCCTAACGTAGGCAGAAAACGTTGACAGTTGTGGGTTACGTTCAACAAGTGGTATTTGCCGCCAAACAATATTATTCTCAATGATATTTTCATTCTTTCATCACATTCCTCCTTGATAAGAAAAGAGGAAAAAATAATCTCTACAGTATCTAATTCTATCACGGAATGGCATAGTTTATATATATCCCTTGTAATATATATAGCATATAGTAATCTTTATGTTTGATGATAGTCTTCCCTTTGCATACCCTTTATTTGTATTATTTTAATTCTAGTGCCTGATAAATCATTTAGGAGATCACATTCCTTAGAAGTATCTATTCTGAACATCAATCATAAAATATTATACGGCCTAGAGAAAACCATATATATATTGAGGACTTAGCTTTAATGTAAGGCCGTAAGCAGACAGTGTAATTAAGACGTAAAATGCATAATTTTTACAGAAGCGAAAGAGATGGAAGACAGTTTATTTATTTGGTATAAATATATAGCCTACATTCGAATTTTAGGTTACTATTGAATTTGTAAACGGTTACAAGCAATCAACTATATCAGGTTAGGATTCATGAACACAAGAATGAATAAATCAATAAGAATAAGAACAAAAACAAAATCGATGACAATATTATTGCTTGAGAGTACAATTTGACAGAGTTTTGACACATATTTGTGGGGAGGGGGCAAAGGGAATATTTATAGCCTTCCTAATAGAAACGGCCCTCTGCATTTATGAGGCCATGTCTCCGACGATTGGACGTAGAGGGAGCACGATCTGGAGCACATTCAATGCACGACCGCTGAGCTGATCAACTCGACCACTCCATGCCTTTTCGATCTCGGACGGTCTCATTCGGGCGTGCATCTTCGAAGACCTTACTGCAAGACCTTCCGTAAGCAAACCCACCCTTCGTAAGGCCATTAGCACCTGCAAGCTGCATGCTCTCTTTCTCTGTCAACTTTCCATGACTTTGAACTCTCTTTCTCTGTCAACTCTCTTGTCAAATTCTCACCTGATTAAGTTTCTTATTTAAGATATAGACATAGTTACAATTTATGGACAACTTTAATTAAATAAAACAACGGAATTTTTAAACTGACAAACACACTTATTGCATGTTCAAAGGTTTTTAGTTCTTTTTTGGTAAGTACAACAATTTTATTACCAAACCCAACGGTTTTTAGTTCTTACTTCTTATATTGATTTTTTTCCCATGTCCGTAGGTATTCTCAGAATTCTTTTTATTCCTCCTCCCCTTCTATACATCCTATTATTGTAAAACATATTAATAACCTTTTATTGAAGTAATTTAACACCGCAATAAATAAAGATAACTGAAGTAGATTAATATTGTGACATGCTGGTCATGCCTTTATTATGATATGTAGAATTGTAAGGATTATGTCCAATATATATATACAGTGCAATCGGCAGGAGTATCTCTCTCTGAGTGTTATCTTTTATTTTTTATTTTTAATTTACAAGCAAAACAAAGTGCTTGATCCAAGGAGTTGACAACTAAAGACCTTTTTTTTTTTCTTTTTGTAGCTAAAACTCCTCGAAAACTTCTTATCTCAGAAAAAGAAAAAAGAAAAACACAAACCACTAAAGAGGTAGACAAACAATGTATGAATACAATACCCTAAATTCGTGGGGGTAAAGGTTAAAATCTCTATTCTTACAACATTTTCCTAAAGCTTTGGGAAAAATAAAGTTAGGAATTGGATACTAATTGTCCATCCACGAATGGAAAATTATCATTAGTGCTTGTCACTAAGAAGGGAAAATTGGTATATAGGAGTATTACTTTTAGATTATTCCAATAAGACTATATTCAGAGATGTTTGACTGGTACAATTGATTGGTGCTTATCATGCAACAAAAAGAAATGTATACTCATTGGTTTCAATTATTTATGGGAATCAATAATATATTTCAAAAGAACTTATTCTCTTTCAACAACAATGGATGAGAATTGAAGCAAGACATGTGAGGAATTTATTTCAGCTTTTTGATCTAAAGGCTCTCTTTTAAAGAGAGAATTTTAAATTTTATTCTAGTGTTTAATTGCTTTACAACTACTATAAAAATGTTAGCTCATTGCTCCAATTGAACCACACAACTCTTCATACTCTATATATTATTTTTGTTTCTTTGTCCAAGGAATTTGAATTGCATTTGCAGTTTCTCAATTATTGGGAAGAATTAAACAATGAAGGTTAGAAACCCTATTTTGTTTTGTTTGCTCCTCTTTGGTCTTTCAATACTTCTTTTATCCCTTTATTTGACTTTTCGTAGTACACTATATATGTTTCATCTAAAACAGTTATTTCTACTTAGGTTACTAAATACTTTATTAGAATCAGTTCGGTTTTAAGTTGATTATATGTTTATACTATTACTTAAAGTGTGTATAATTAATTGTTCTTTTTTACTTGCTCAGCGAAATTAATTAATTTGGGTTTCACATGCATGATATATACTACAATGTATAGTCTATGTAGTCAATATTTCACTATAATTGCTTGTTAGGTTGAAAAACCAAACAAATGAGGTTGTTTTCCCTTTACGGCTTTACCCAGGGAAGAAAGGTGAACCAAACATGCAAAAGAAAAAATAGATCGGCAAAAGGGAAAAGTTGAATAAACAATAAGTAGCTTTTCAAAACTTGTTTTTAAAGGCTTTTTAGAAATCTCGTTCTTATATAAACTATATGATTCGATATTACCTTTTAACTACCAAAAGATGTTTGTTGATACTGAAACGGGTGAAAGTGGGGGGAACATATATAGTTCAGTGGAACTTTAGGCTAGCGTTTGGGCTTGAGAATTATACTTACTCCAAGATAAGAAAAAGAAAAAAACAGTACATGTGATATCTATTTTTTGAAATATGTTTTAATCTAATCAGTACATTGATTCTGAACAATTTATTGACATCGTCGTAGATTTTATTTGTATATCGATAAAATAATTGATGATGATTATATATATATATATATATATAAAACTTATTTTGATTTTGTTTCTATTATAATGATGACACGAGTTGAACTTAAATAGAAAAACAAGATTAGTGATTGAGATTGAGGCGTAGTTCTTGTTGTTATTGGATTCAATGTATACATCAAATCAATAATATATCGCGAGAAACGTGTGTCTTAACATAAAATATACTCTTTTACTCCTTCCGTCCCACAAAAGTTGTCTTGATTCGGGTTTCGAGAGTTAAATGAGTTTTCCTTTAATCGTAATATTTTTATATGTCTTTTAAATATTTTAAATTATTTATTATTGTAAATTATAGTACTTTTATGTAGTTATTAGATATATAAATATTATTCCAAAAAAAACTAAAAATTATACATGCAAATTCACGGTTAAAATGAAAGAGTTTGACTCTAGAAAACTAGAACATGTCATTCTGTGTGGAACACAGAGAGTATTATATTATAACTAATATACATTCTAAACTAATTTACTCCCTCCATCCCATTTTAATTGTCGCTTTTAGCTTCTTTACGTCTATTAAGAAAACTACTAATTAAATATGGTGTACTATATTACCCCTATTTAATGTTTGACTATTAGCTTTTTTTTTAGAATTTTTGTAATTATTAAGGGTATAGTTGGTAAAGAACTAATATATTTTATCTTCAAATCCTAAAGCGTCAACTAATTTGGGACAAATGAATATTGCTAAAATGTCAACTAATTTGGAACGTTGGAAGTATTCATTTGATTATGATAAATAGACATAATTTAACACGTATATTTGTCGGTTAACATAAATTCTGTTTTGGCCAATGAGGAAGAATGTTGGTACATAGAAGGGGAAAGTTGAGAATTTCTACTAGTTTTAAAGAAGAGATAAAAGAAAGATTTATGATACTTAGGAAGCATTATGAGTCTTTTCTTTTTTATTTAACAGTTCGATCATCGAAACTAATTGAGTGAATTGAGTCCATTAAGTTAATTATTTGAGTTAATTGAGTCCATTAAGAAGAAAAAAAATACTTTCTATCAAAAAATTCTGGTACCATTAGCACACCCTTTGGATGGTCTATTGAGTCAAACCTAACTGATGTGAGTGGAAACTATTTTGGTACAGACGTCAAATATCTCAAGGTGGTCGTTGACTAACGCGTCTCCTCTCGTTTCTTCTGTTTTCTTCCTTTTTCTATCACGTGGCTTACCTCTATAATGTTTCTCTTTTCTTTTTATTTTTTATAATCCAATTTGAAGAAAAGATCATGGACTATTAAATCTTTCCACGACTACTTTAAGGGACGAAATTCTACTTTAAAGATAAAGAATAAACAAGTTGTTGTGCTCTCGCAATTTGGTCCAAATAAAGTCTCTAGCTCCGTAGCAAATTATCTGTACAAGTGTTTGATTAGAAAATAAAAAAAGATAGTACGAAATTTGCACTCTAAAATAATTCAGAAAATTTCTTCAAATATAAATCATCCCACTAAAGATGAAACAAAAGTTTAAAACTAAATTACAAGAAAAATTATTTATTTCTTAAACTATACTAGTTCATTCCAAAGTAGGAGTATAACTTAGTTAAAGAAATTGGCTTACCATTTTTGAAGGACTAGAAAAGAAACATGAAATTAATAGAGAATATGGCCTACTTCCCAACTTGGTTATGGAAACCGCGCGTGGGAACCCATCCTTGGTTCCTATTTAAAGCCCGGTGCTGCATGTCATTCCCTCAAACACACAAATCTTCTGTGTTGCTTAGTTCGCTCTCTTCATCAATAAACTCCCATAACAATATCTTTATAACCCTCCATCCCTTTGACATTAGTTATTTCATACTATAAAGAAAGAAAAATTCCTATTTGGGTACTTGCAAAATCTTTGAAAAGTGTGAAAAAATTGCTCTTGCTCTCTGTTTCTTTCAGTAGTTTAAAGTCACTGTGCAATAAGTTCAACTTAGAGTATCGTGTGGTCCATTGAACTTGCAACTTGTAGAGCTGTGTTACAAACAGAGACTAACTAAGTTTCTGTTTCTTGAAAAAAAAAAAGATGGGAGACAACAACGTTGCTGCACCAAAACAAGTGTTTGATGTTTCTCTCAATGTTTATGGTGAATCCAAATGTTTTGATGATGATGGTCGTCTTAAAAGAAGTGGTAAGTTCCAATTCCTTCTTCTTAACTACAATGTTTTCTTGAAAATTAATAATAGTAACCAAAAAGGCAGCGTGGTACGCGTCTCACATTCACGCAGAGTCGGAAAAGCGCTGTTCAGCCTACCATGTATAGTATAGACTTATAGTAACGTACCGTTTGGCTAAACTATGTTTGGACTTTAATTTTCAGGGACTATGTGGACAGCAAGTGCTCATATTATTACAGCAGTGATTGGTTCTGGAGTTTTATCATTGGCATGGGCAACTGCTCAACTTGGATGGATTGCTGGTCCAACTGTATTGCTTTTGTTCTCGTTTGTTACTTACTATACCTCTGCTTTGCTCGCTGATTGTTACCGTTCCGGCGACCAAGTATCCGGCAAGAGAAACTATACTTATATGGATGCTGTCCAAGCCAATCTTGGTATATAAATCTTTTCCCTAGTATTTGATTATTTTTTAAAAATTGTTTACTGTTCTTGTTAATATTAATTTGGGTTGTTTGTACAAGAATAACAACTATGTCTAGATTCTAAACAAGTTAGGATAGGTTATATATTCCCAATTAATTGGTATTGCTTATATAGATCTTTTCTAATTTTGAGTATGTAAAAAATTTCAGGTGGGCTTCAGGTGAAGATTTGTGGGGTAATTCAGTATGCAAATCTGTTTGGAGTTGCAATTGGATACACCATTGCATCATCTATTAGCATGATGTAAGTACTACTCCTAATTTGGTATTTGAAAAGTTGTTGAAATATCTTTTTTCTTATTTGGTATTTGAAAAGTTGTTGAAATATCTTTTTTCTTTCCTTTTTTAGTGAATTGTGTGGGCTAATTTTTAACTTGTGAATGATTCTTAATAGGGCTGTGAAAAGGTCAGATTGTTTCCATAAGCATGGTCATCGAGCGGCTTGCAATGTCTCAAGCACTCCATACATGATCATGTTTGGAGTAATAGAAATCATATTCTCGCAAATCCCAGATTTTGATCAAATTTGGTGGCTTTCTATTGTTGCTGCTGTTATGTCCTTCACTTACTCTACCATTGGTCTCGGTTTAGGAGTTGCTCAAGTTGCAGGTCAGTAGAATCAACTAAAAAATTTTGACATTCAAATTCTTTCAATTTTAGCTACTGTTTTGCTTACTTTTTTTTTTTTTTGGTGTTGCTTTGCATTACAGAATCTGGAAAAATCGGTGGAAGTCTCACTGGAATTAGCATTGGCCCTGGTGTGACTGAAATGCAGAAGATCTGGAGAAGCTTCCAAGCTCTAGGAGCAATTGCTTTTGCTTATTCTTACTCCCTCATCTTAATTGAGATTCAGGATACAATCAAGTCACCACCATCAGAAGCCAAGACAATGAAGAAGGCAACACTACTTAGTGTAGCAGTAACAACAGTTTTCTACATGCTCTGTGGCTGCTTTGGCTATGCAGCATTTGGAGACCAATCCCCTGGAAACCTACTAACTGGATTTGGCTTCTACAACCCCTATTGGCTTCTCGATATTGCCAACGTTGCCATTGTTGTCCACCTTGTTGGTGCATACCAAGTTTACTGCCAACCCCTTTTCGCCTTTGTTGAAAAGACAGCATTCGAATGGTATCCTAGCAACAAATTTATCACGACAGAGATCGATATCCCTCTCCCTGGTGGCTTCAAGCCTTACAAGCTCAACGTTTTCCGTGTGATTTGGAGGACGATTTTCGTGATCATCACCACAGTCATTTCAATGTTGATGCCATTCTTTAATGATGTCGTTGGCATTCTTGGAGCATTTGGATTTTGGCCTCTTACAGTGTACTTCCCAGTAGAAATGTACATTGTGCAAAAGAAAATTCCCAAGTGGAGTTCAAGGTGGATTTGCCTACAAATACTAAGTGTTGCTTGCCTCATCATCTCAATTGCTGCAGCAGCTGGTTCTTTTGCTGGAGTTGTTTCTGATCTAAAAGTTTACAGGCCATTCAAGACACCTAACTGATGACCAAATTATTGTTGATGTTCATAATGAAACAAGGCCTGAAGAGGTGCTGACCAGCCAGAAGTTGTTATTGTGTAGGGTTTTAATTTTGTTTTTTAGTTCCATGACCCCCAAAAAAAAAAAGGCAGGTCCTTGTATTTATTTATGTAAGTTTGAAAATGTAACAGAGCAAAAAAGGGAACCAGTCTTTCTCAATTATGTAACTCTTATTTCACTGCAAAATGAAATAGGAAATTGAATTAAAAACTTCTGTGCATTTAATCTTGAAGCTTTGTTACATTACCTAGACCAAGCTTCTTACGTATAGAGCATCATTATATGAATTTAAAAGGTATAAAGGGGTGCGTATATAACTATTGAAATTAAGGGATGCTTATGTAATTTTTCACAAACGCTTCCTCTAAGAACTGTAAGTGAAATTATATTTTGGGAATATATCCTATTATTGATGGTCAACAGATATAATTGCAAAATGATAAGATAAAGTTGTCATTTAGTAACCCGTGATTAGTTTTCTAAAATTTTACTTAATAAAAACGTACAGCACATGGAGCTAATGGACAAAGGTCTTATAATGCAATTTAGGGCTGAACAGATCCATATACCCTATATTTATATACTCACTCCGTCCCAAATTAGTTGACACTTTAGCGATAATTATTTTTCCAAATTAGTTGACACTTTATGATTTCAAGACTAAAATTGTTAGCCTTTTCAACTATACCCTTAATAATTAAAAGAATTTTCAACAAAATTTAATAGTTAAACATTAAATAGAGATAACGTAGTAAAATACACACTATATTTAATAATTTTTTTAATAGACGTGAGAAAGCTGAAGGCGACAACTAATTTGGAACGGGGAGTACCTTCTTTTGCATTGGGGGATCAGTTAACAAATTTTAGCGTCATAGGTCTAAAATTTACCAAGAATATGTAAATTTGATATACTTGATTACGTAATTGTGCTTTTGAAGTGTTGTATGTTTGATGATTATTTTGTCTTTGAGTGTGTCTGATCATGTGAGATGTTGCCTTGGGTGAATCGGATCATATTACTACAAGTGTTTTGGCTGAAGTTGGTCAAAATGGCTTTGAAACAAGAAGAAGCCGAGATTGCGAATCCTATTTTGACTTCTTAAATATTTAGGAATGTTATCGGGGAATTTTGATGCGTAGCTATTTTTAAACACACTTAAAGAGTTTTATCCACCGTTTTAAAATTTGTTGAGAAATAGCCAAAAATTCGCGCGCACACTTATGCTCCATTAGCGTTGGAAAAACACCCCAGACTAGTCCCATAACAAAACTTGTTCGAAGCCCAAGTATTTGTTATGGGATTGAAGCTTTATACAAAGTCCCATAACAAAATAATGGGACCTTGAACTAACATGTTCAAAGGTCCCACAATTTTGTTATGTGACTTTATCCCATAACAAAATAATAGGATTTATCCCTTTGATGGGACCTGGACCAAACGAAAGGGCACTGAAAGGTCTTCAATTAAAGCTTCACCAGTACTTGAAAGACTCGAAAGACCTACTTGATGAGTTTCCTTATGAGTGAGTTCGTAGGTGCCTTTAAGGAGGAGAGGGCAGAGAAGAAAACGTCCTTCGCGCAAGTTTTTTGGCTTCCTGCGTCCTTACGACTCTGACCTCTATAGAAGCCCTTTTTCCACCGGGAGAAGGCTGCTCCGCGATAATTAAATTGATCCTCCAGAACCAGCTTCAGCATTGAGTAAAGAAAAGCAGAATTCACTATTGGATCCTTCGTGTGGACATCAAAATCTTCACTTTCATGAGCAGGAGCTGAAGTTTTTTCAACTGTTATTCATTTTTTCTGATTTAACACTAACTGACTGTCCACGGATTCAGATATTCAATCCCACAATGATTGGAAATTTTTGCTTTCAGTACCCCACTCATTTGAAAAATAGGCTTCTGTGCAAAAAATGGGGTGTAGAATGTGGAACCAAATCCCACTAGCAAGAGCGGCACTCACTGCATAAGCTCATAGGGCAAGATGAAGATCCGGAAAAAGGTTAAACAGATCCTCAACTTCACCTTGGCATGCTTCCATCAGCGTTGAAAAGACAGCATTGAACGAGAATCAGCTGTGAAAGACGCTCTTGCCTCAGTTTTTGTTGGTGGAATAGACCCTACGGGAGCCCCGTGAAGGCTAATTTCTCTGTCCGGTTATGGGATAAATCCCATTATTTTGTTATGGGACTTTATATATAAAGCTTCAGTCCCATAAGAAAATACTGGGGCTTTGAACAAGTTTTATTCACAGCCCCAGCATTTTGTTATGGGGCTGAAGCTTTATACAAAGTCCTGTAACAAAATGCTGGGGCCTAGAACAAAACTTGTTCAAAGCCCCAGTATTTTATACTGGGTTAGTTTACTGAAGTTTTCCAGTATAAATACTGGAGCTTTGAACAAAACTTGTTCAAAGTCCCACTATTTATACTGGGATTTGTCCGGAGGTGGTATTTCTCAGCGAATTTATTTTTGACGGCTACAAATCAATTAGCGCGCGCCAAACAGGCCCCTACACGAAATTTTTACAATGTATCACATACTCTTCCTAATTGAGACCTGCGTCCAATAGCTCCAATACTGGAACGTTTTAGTTGACTCAGTAGATATTTCCCGTGTACTGGATAAAGATTTCAACTTTGACGCCACAGATGTTGCCCGTATACATGGCAAAGGTTAGGCATCGACGCACCTTGTCCTAGTCGGTGCCTGACTCTTTTCAGATAAAATTTAACACCCCCTCCCCCCACAAGCCTACACCCAAACCCATGGTGGGTGGAACGTGGACAATATTCGTATGTTGGGGACTTTCTCCGCATGTCCAGACCTAGCTCGGAGTCATTCTGGCTCTGATACCAAGATAAATTCAATCCATTGGGTACCTTTGCGTTTGGGCCTGTTATAATTGATAGGATTTTTGAATAATTTTTCAGTTAACAATAAAATGCAGAAATTAAAATAAGAAAATAAAACAGATTTCATATATTGGATAAGGTGAATACAAAACCATAGGTGAATATTTATATCCAAATGGACTATAGGACACCTCAACAATGGACTCAAATAGTAATATAATAACTAAAGGACTTAAGTGATCAATATAATACTTAAAGACAAAGCTGTAAAATACTCTTAACAACTTAGACTTGGACTTGACCGATTTCCACTATTTGACAGGAGCTTCTCTTCATTTCTATGGACATAAACAGTCACAATCCTTACATTCCATACCCCTTCAAGAGCATTGATGCCAATCAACGTTCAAAATTAGGAAATTGAGAGCTCAAAAATGAATAGCCCTCCCATGTCACTTCATCAGGTGAAAGATTTGCTCACTGTACCAACACTTGAACCGCTGCTCGATTCCTTTTCTTTACATCCTTCGATCCAAAATTGCCAGTGGCTCAGTAAAAATTTATCCATCGGATGTGCAGTAAGGTGGATCTGGAGAAACCATAACTGAAGTTCCCACCTTTTTTTTCAATTGAGACATATGAAACACAAGGTATATCTTCGAGTCCGGTGGTAATTTGAGTTCGTAGGCGACCTTACCAATCTTCTTCAAAACTTCGTATGGACCAAAGAACCTTGCTGACAACTTGAGATTTTTATGAATCGCCACTGATGATTGACGGTATGGTTGCAATTTCAAGAGTACCCAATCTCCCACCTCGAAGGTCCTTTCGCTTCTTTTCATGTCTGCAAAGTTTTTCATACGATTTTGTGCTTGAATCAGATTATCTTTTAAGATTTTATTCATTAACTGCCTTTCCTTGAGGACTTGATCCGCTGA
The DNA here is from genome assembly GCA_029990575.1 of Petunia axillaris subsp. axillaris. Classification (NCBI taxonomy): domain Eukaryota; kingdom Viridiplantae; phylum Streptophyta; class Magnoliopsida; order Solanales; family Solanaceae; genus Petunia; species Petunia axillaris. The sequence continues at coordinate 61,539,856 of JARKNS010000004.1, forward strand.
GTCTAATATACTTTGCGCCACCAACTCAAAAGATGGTTGTGGTGCCTCATAACTATATAAAGCTCTAAAAGGAGACATTTTGAGAGATGAGTGGTAACAAGAGTTATACCAAAACTCTTCTTGTGGTAGCCATCGACACCACTCATTTGGTTTGTATCCTGTCATGCAGTGTAAGTAACTTTCCAAACTGCGAATTAATTGCTCTGATTGTCCATCCGTTTGCGGGTGATAAGAAGAGCTAGGCTTCAATGGAACTTGCAGTCCTTTGAATAGCTCTTTCCAAAAGTTGCTCACAAAAATAGGGTCTCGATCAGAGACAATAGATGTAGGAACTCCATGTAGTTTGCAAATGTTATCCAAGAACAATTGCGCAATTTGTGGGGCTGTATAGGGATGTTATAGTGCGAAGAAGTGAGCGTATTTAGAAAACCTGTCTATTACCACCAAAATTAAATCTTTACCTTGAGATTTAGGGAGCGCGCCTATGAAATCCATTGCAATATGTTCCCAAGCTTTAGTAGGCATAGGTAATGGCTGCAACAATCCTGGATAAGACATTGTCTCATCTTTGTTTCTTTGGCAGGTCTCACATTCCTTTACGCAATTCTTAGCATCTTGCAACTGGTTTGGCCAATAGAACAAATTCCTTATATGCTGCTGGGTAGATAATACTCCAGAATGTTCCCCCCAAGTAGATCCATGGATCTCCCCCAACAACTGTTTCCTAAGGTTACCAGTAGCACCAATCCACACTTTCCCTTGATATCTAACTATCCCCTGCGAAATTATGTATCCAGAATTGAACTAGGTTCAATACTCAATTTTGTGATGATGTCTTGCGCTTGTTGATCTTCCTGATAGCTTTCCATCACTTCCCTAACCCATTTAGGCTGCACCACTGTTATGCCACTACATTCCTCTTCCTCAAACCTCCTGGAAAGAGCATCAGCAGCTAAATTGTCTGCCCCCTTCCTATAATGTATTTCATAGCTCAAACCAAGCAGCTTTGTCACCCCTTTGTGTTCTAGTGAAGTAGTAATCCTTTGGTCTTTTAAGAATTTGAGACTGAAATGATCAGTTCTCACCACAAAATGATTAGGCAGGAGGTAATGTTTCCACTTATCCACTGCCATCAATAATGCTATGAGTTCCTTTTCATATGTGGATAATCCCATGTATTTAGTGCTAAGAGCTTGACTCAAATAGGCTATTGGCCTTTCCCATTGCATCAACACAGTCTCTATCCCCTTTCCACTAGCATCAACCTCTATTATGAATGGTACTTTGAAGTCAGGAAGAGCCAGAACCGGGGCTCTCATCATAGCTTGTTTCAGTTCCTCAAAGGCTTGAGTAGTCTCATCATTCCAGTGAAAATTACCTTTCTTCAAAAGGTTGGTGAATGGCTTGCTAGTGATAGAAAAGTTCTTGATAAACCTTCGATAATAACCTGTAAGACCAAGGAATCCTATGAGTTCTTTGACAGTTTTAGGCTGTGGCCAAGACAACATAGCTTCAATCTTTGCCCCATCAGTTCTAACACCTTCTTTGGAGATGATGTGTCATAGATATTCAACTTGAGGCTAGCCAAAACTACATTTTGACTTATTCGAAAATAATTGATGTGTCTCAAGTAATCCAAATGCCACTTGCAAATGTGACAAATGGTCCTGTAGAGTCTCACTATAAATTAAAATGTCGTCAAAGAATACCAACACAAACTTGTGCAAATAAGGACCAAAAATTTGATTCATTAAAGCCTGAAAAGTCGCCAGAGCATTGGTTAGCCCAAAAGGCATAAACTTGAACTCCCACAGTCCATGATGAGTACGAAAAACTATTTTATACTCATCTCCGGCCTTCATACGAATCTGATGATCGTCTGGCCTTAAGTCAAGCTTAGAAAAATACTTAGCACCACTTAACTCATCTAACAAATCCTCAACAACAGGTATTGGGTACTTTTTTTTCACCATAATCTCATTCAATTTATGGTAATCAACCCATAAACGCCAACTCGAATTCTTCTTTTTCACAAGTAATACAGGAGATTCAAAGGGTGACACACTAGTTGTAACAGTCTTGGCCTTGAGCATTTCAGAAACCATATCTTCAATCACATTCTTTTGCTAAAAAAAATATCGGTAGGGCCTTAGGTCCACAGGCTTTGCTCTTGGAATTAATTCTATTGCATGATCATGAGACCTTATTGGAGGCAGGTCTTTGAGCTCAAGAAACAATTGAGGATGTTGATCCACTAATTTAGCAATAGGCCCAGGCACCACCTCATTCTCATTCGCAACACTCACCATTTTTAATTGGGCTAAGTAGTTGCATTGCCCTTTATCAAGCAATTTGCACACCTTACTTGAATCCACAACATATAAGGAAGCAGGCCCAACATCACTCATTAAATGGACAATTTGGTCCTTGTGAACAAAAGAGATTCCCAACGGACTTGTGTTTAATACTACTGGAGAGATCGAATCCAACCAGTCCATTCCAAGAACTGCATCACAACCTCCAACTTGTAACATGCGCATCGGAAAAGTGAACTCCAATTCCTGCATACGCCACTTAAAATATGTACAAATTTGATCACACCACACATGATCTCCATTGGTAACTCTCACCCTCATTGAAGTTAATAACGGTTCCACCTGACAAGATAATAGTTTAGCAATGCGGGGATCCACAAAGCTGTGAGTGGATCCGCTATCAATGAGAATGAGAAACTTAGTCCTCTTGGCCCAAGCCACTAGTTTAATAGTGGCAGGGGACCTTTCGAAGCCCATTATCACATTCAATGAAACTTCAGCCACCTCCTGTAATAATTCATCATTAGCAGCCTCTTCCTCAACCAAAACTTCCTGTGCATCAGTAAAGACTTCACCCTCCATGGAATTCAAAGTCTTATTCTTGCATGTATGACCCGGGTAGTACTTATCGTGACACTTGAAGCACAAGTTTTTCTCCCGCAATTGATCATAAGTTGGTGTTCTATTGGCTGCTCACCTTGTGTTCACCACTGCAGGGGCCTTGTTATTTCCCACATTAGGCAATGCTTTTTGGGCCATAAAGCCAAATTTTTGTGAAACTTGGTTCAACACTTATTGATAAAGAGACCCAATTGAGGATTCAAAACGTTTGGCGCAACTATAAGCTTCCAATAAAGTTGAGGGCGCAGTTTGTTCAACTAAAGGCATGATGTCAGGTTTTAATCCACCAATAAAATACTTGATAAAATAGGACTCATCCAAAGTTGAATTATACAAGACAATTAGACACCTAAGCTCCTCAAAATTTCTTTGGTACGATTCCAAATCTGTAATTTGGTCCAAACAATTAAATTCGTGCACAATCTTAATTGGTCTATTCTCATCAAAGCGCAGACATACATCAACACAAAAAATTTGCCAAGTAACTTTGCCTTTTCTATCCTGAACATAACCATCAAACCAAGTATCTACATGGTCCTTAAAATGAATTGTTACATAAGTCATTTTTGAGTCCTCATTTACTTGATGCAAATCAAAGAACTTTTCACACTTCTTAATCCAACTCCTTGGGTTCTTCTCATCAAAATCAGGAAAGGCTAGCTTTGGTAGGGGTAATCGTGGAAAAAACCCAAACTGTTGAGGCCTATAATACTCAGGCCCAACTACTGGAATCATTGGCCAACCTCCATAACTTTGAGGACCCGGCCCAAAAAGAGTCATTGGTGTCTTATTAAAAGCCATCGAGTAAGAAACAGGTTGTTGTTGTGTCGGGTAATAAGAATTAACCATTGAGGGATTAAGTTTAAAATTAGGGCTAGGGTTTTGATATGGGTTAGAAAGGAGTTGTGTGATGGGGGTTTGTAGGTTGCGGCAGCGGGGTTTAAGGGAATTGCGTGGTAGGGTTCAGTCATACGGCGATGGTAACTGGACGGAGTCATAGGTAAAGACGTGTTATTGAGTCTCATCGGGTCCTGAATTGGACCTGTCAAACTTAGTGAGGGGTTACTGGTTATAGCAAGTCCTACTGAAGAGGATTGAACTCCATTAGTTGAGGAATCCACACCATTAGTGGCGTTTTGAGGTCCTGATGATGATGAAGGTATATGCGGTCCAGTTTTTGGTTTAGAAATTAACAATTCTTCTTCCACTCGTTTAAAGGATTCAGCAAATCGAACCATTGTTGTCTCAAAATGAGATTGTTTTTCATTGATTTTATAAATTCTTGTACCCGTTTCTTCTGCTAAGATATGGATTTGTGCTTCGAGCTTCTTAATACTCTCTTTTACTGCTGAATTTTTTTGTTTATCCACCATAACTGTCTGGATCGGAGACTCTGTTACCAAATGTTATGATTGATAGGATTTTTGAATAATTTTTCAATTAAAAATAAAATACAGAAATCAAAATAAGAAAATAAAACAGATTTTCATATATTGGATAAGGTGAATACAAAACCATAAGTGAATATTTATACCCAAATGGACTATTGGACACCTCAGCAATGGACTCAAATGGTAACATAATAACTAAAGGACTTAAGTGATCAATATAATACTTAAAGACAAACTGTAAAATACTCTTAACAACTTAGACTTGGACTTGACCGATTCCACTATTTGACCAGGAGCTTCTCATCATTTCTATGGACATAAACCGTCACAATCCTGACAGGGCCTCACTAACCCCAAAAGTTAGCTCAAATGGAGGAAGATTGTCCAAGCTTATATTGGACATTTTGCCTTTTTTTTTTTCCACTGTTGTGGGACTCCTTATCCCAACACCTACTTTCCTTCGGTTAAGTCTTGAGCAGGTTCTAGTGAGCCCCTCACACTTTGTGTCATTGTTGGTAGGGGTGTCAATGGTTTTCGAAAAACTGACCGAATCGACCGAACCGTATCAAATCGAAGCGAACCGATTCTTAGGTTATTTTACCAAAACCGATGGCTTGGATATAACTCTATAACCGTACCGAATAATTAGGGTAGATTTTTTTTATAAATGAAAAAAACCAAAACAATACTGAATTGAAAATATCTGCACACAACACACACACACACACACAATATATATATATATATATATATATATATATTGTGTGTGTGTGTTTTATGTGTTAAGTCTAAATATAAATATAAGCAAATATTTTTAGTCGAAGTCTTGGACCTTGAGGTGATGGAAACACAACGGTGCATATACTAATTAGCACCGAAAGTGCAAACTACCAACCTCATCCGCAATCATATAATAATGTTGAAACTAAATCAATTAGTACGACTAATAAACTTGAGCATATATTAAGCTACTAAGTGACCAAGATATCAAATATTTTTTTACTCGTTTAAATTTCTTTTAGCATTTACTTAATCTTTTATTATTCTAGTTCTTGAGTTATATTTAATCAATATCTTTCAACTCGTGTTATTTAGAATTATTTTGTCTTTGCTTCATTAATTTTATAATATCACTATAGAGTAATGGTTCTTTTAATTAATTGTCTTATAAATAAATTTTACCAAAGTCATGTATATGGTATCGTGTTCTATTACTTACTTAATAGAGAGTGGCAATCAATTGTAGCTCAATACTGGAAAACAAAAATATGTCGAGTACTTAAATGTTAGTTACGACCAGTTTTTATTATTTATTCAAATATTATCTTAAATCATATGTGTTATATTAAATTTATAGGTATTTTACATAAAAGTGGTACATTTAAATAATGGTACGACTCTACCGCAGAGTTAAAAAAAAATTATCAAAAATTAACCGAACTAAAACCGAAGGAAAACCGACATGAATGGGACGGTTTTGAAAAGTCCTATTTTGGTTATGCACAATAGAGTAACTGAAAAATTGATATGGTATAAATTTCATGAAAAAACCGATCGAACCGAACCGTTGACACCCCTAATTGTTGGTGCTTTATCTTCTGTACTTTGTCCTTCTTTATGCAGATTGAGTTGTAATCAAAATTAAGTTGTAAATCATATGGAAAATATTGTTTACGTTGCTAAGTTGAGAAATTCAAGTTTTTAAGACGGTATTTATTACGATTCCACATTTTACTACTTTATGCATTAAGAATAAATAATTAAAGACGGGTCTAGAAATTCGAAATGATGGGTTCACCACTATTATGGGGGTTGCCGTGCCACGAGGGTGGTCGACAAATATCCTTTGTCTGAAAATTACTGAGCAATTTGCTTCTTTTTTAAGCAAAAAAACAAACAAATTTGACCAATATAAGTAATCGAAAGGGAAAAAGGACATTAAAGAATCCTAAGTGGGAGTTGATCCGTGCTCCTAAGAAAATTGCTACACACATCCGCCTTTGATAAAATGAGACAGTTATATTGGTTTTGCTTGGTATATGCTGACTATCGATCAATGGCTATCTTGATTGGATCACTATAATTTCAAAATAGAAATAAATAGTCGAAACATTTTGACCCTGTTTTATTTAAATTCAATTGAAAAACTTGATATAATAATGTATAATTCCTTCTAACATCTATAACCTTCTAACCAAATGGACCTCAAGATGGAATGAAAAGTTGAAAATTGAAATATGAATTTCAAAGTAAAGGGTTTGTGATTTCTTGAGTCCATTACCCAAATGGTCACTCAACTATTGGAAATAAACTAACAAAGTCACTCTTCTTTGTATTGTTCCTAAATGGTCACTCAGCTTTGCATAATTGACTCAAATAGTCATTCTTGCTGGAAAAATTGGTATCTCAGGTAAAATATATTTATATTTTCTAAATTTAAAATATAAAGAAATTAAACTAATCAATTTAACGAGTTAAATATATATTTTCATTATATAGAACAATACCAAATTTAAATATTTAATTTCCTCATCAAGCTTCATTTTATTTCTACCATAATACCTCACTGTCGTTGAATTTACGTCCTTCAATGCCATTACAATTAAACTAAAATTTTCATAAAATACCATAAGCTCATAACATGATCCATAAGAAAACTTCAACTTTCCATTCAAGATGCCTGAATCTTCTAAATTGAAAGAACACATCAAAATATGTCAACAATATTAATGATTTTAACAAAAGATGACACCTTATATATTGTGTCATATTAACAGAGTGTACACAACCAAAAAAAAAAAAAAAATACGACATTCCTTAAATACTTAAATTTGATATTGTTCTATATAATATTAAAAATAAATATTTGACCCATTAAGTTGTTCGCTCTGTTTTAAAAGGGAACTTTGGGACTCGCCCTAGGGCAGGGCACTTGCAAAATGCCCTGAGGCTCTCGGGCGAGACTTATATTCGTGAAGCTTACGCCTCAAGCGCCCGACGGTGCGCCCAGAGCACGCCCAACGCTCAACGCTCGGGACTCGCCTTATAGAACCTATGCAAATGATCTGTCAAATTCCCTAATTAAGATTGTTCACCCACAAATTTCTTTAAAAATGAAGTTATATTCATCTATAGAAATTCAAAAATTGAGTGTAGCTCAATTAACGAGACATAATATTACATGTATTATAATTGAGAATATCATGAGGGTGAATAACATCTGTATACTTAATCTGAAAATGCATAGTCGATGTTTATATAATCACTTGTTATTGATCTTCACGTTTATTTCTGTCACTCAAAATTGTTAGAGTTCAATTATTTTACAACTCAGAAGTAATTTTATATTTATCAATGAAGAATTAATATTTTAAATTATAATAGTAATAAATTTTATTTTTTATTCACTTTTTATAGTAACAAATTTTTATTTTTAATTGTTTGAAAGTTAAGGTCTTATGGTTTATTTTTATCTCATAAAAAATGTAACATTATTCAATTTCTTACAATTGTTAAAAAGGTTAGATCTTTTGTTTCTATAATCCTTTTTCTTATTTTAAATTTTCTTAAGTTTTTTATGTACTTTTGATATTTTTTGGCTCATTATGCTATTTTATTAATTTAAAAATAACATTTATGAGACTTACGCCCCATGTCTCAGGGCTTACGCCTCGCCCCATTATAAGTAAAATGCCTTGCCTTGTGCCCCCGCCTTTTAAAATATTGGTTGTTCGTGTTGATTTTATTTGGGTAAATGAATTGGATAGTTGGTTAAATGGATTAGTTTAATTTCTTTATATTTTAAATTTAGAAAAAAATGACACATCAATATATTTTACTGAGATAGCAAGTTTTCCAGCAAGAATGACTATTTGAATCAGTTATGCAAAGCTGAGTGACCATTTAGGAACAATACAAAGAAAAGTGACTTTGTTAGTTTATTTCCAATAGTTGAGTGACCATTTGGGTAATTGACTCTTGATTTCTTATACCATAATCATGGATATGCAACGCAAACATTTTGTACCTTTCCAAGAACCATCCAAAGTGCTCTTTTGACTAACAAACGAAAACAAAAAGAAACTACTCATGTAGTTGCAGCCAGCCCATAATATACCATCATCCATCCAATCCATCCTGTGGGGAATAATGGGTTTCTCTTTTTGATCAAATCCAATTTTGATAATTGACCTATTGCTGAGGAAATTTTTGTCACGAGGCCTTTTTGTATACAATAAAAAAAGATTGTACTTTTGGAAGGATGCTAAGAAGAAAATTCAAAGGACCACTTTTTACTTCTTTTTTAGTTTTTAAGTTTTAGCTAAATACAAACAGTGAAGTCTTTGCCCTTTGGCATGGGTGATGATCCATCTACATCAGGAAAGTGGGACAAAATTTCCAAAAATTATTCAAAGTTCCATAAAGAGCTTTTGGAAATGGATGGAGGAGGAGAAAGTACAGAATAATAAAGTATAAGAAATTTATGGAGAGTAACCGATAGAAGACAAGCACCAAACATTGTAAATCACACAAGGAAGAGGGAGGTAATAGGTTTATTATTTCTTTTAGACATCGGATATCAAATACCTAATTGTTAGATTAATTTGAATTTACATCGTGCAGGGTCTTATTGAAGGAGGAAATGTTTCATATTAGAAATTTCTTCATCATCCTTATTGGTTCGTTTTGTGAATGAGAAATGATATCATTGGTTATAAATATTGAGGCCTCATCTCTGATTCACTACATTGATTTACAAAAATTTTCGCCTCTCTATAAACTCTTCTTGCGTTGCTTTAAAAAAAAAAAAAAAAAAGAGTTGTATGATTTGCTCGCTCTTTGAATTCAGCGTTTCTAAAATTTGATGTATTGCTATCTAAACAAAGATACATTATATTTTATCGTAGGAGGAATTAATTCATACCTTGAGTATTCCTAAAAGCAATAATCACTTAATTCATTTACTTAGAGCCTATTTGGCCAAGCTTTTGGATAACCAAAAGTGCTTATTTTTCTCAAAAAATGCTTATTTTGAAATATTTAGGTGTTTGGCCAAGCTTATAGGAGACAATAAGTGATTTTGAGTGGTATCAAAATTATTTTTCTGCTGTGGGGAAGAAGATGAAAAAAGTAGTTTTTCTCAAAAAGCGAAAGCAATAGCTGTTTTTAATTTCTATCATTACAAAAAAAATTATTTACTTAATTACCACTGTTATTTTTTACTAATAATTATAATATATAAATAGTATATTATTTTTTTTGTTCTTTAACGAACATCTATATTTTATTATTATTGTTTGAAGCTTTAAATCAAAATGCATCTTTTCTTAAGGTATGAAGTTAAAATATTCAATAATAAATGCTTTATTTTTAAAAAGTTAATTAAAATAGTTAAATATAATTTTTGATAATAAATATTTAAAATTATTTATCTTGTTAATAACTGTAAAGTGAATCTTTATATATCTTTACTCGTAATTTAACACTAAAAAGTACTTTTTTTATATTGACAAAAGTATTTCTCAAATGATTTGACCAAACACAAACTGCTACTCTCCAAAAGTACTTTTACAAAAAGCACTTTTGAAAATAAGTAGTTTTCAGAAGCTTGTCCAAACAAGCTCTTAGTCGTCGCATGAAAAATCAAATTTTATACGATAGATAGAGCTTGAGGAAAAAAAAAGTAATAGATAGAGCCGCCTGATTATGGCCTTAGAAACATTTTCATTCTATTTTTTAAATTTTCATTTCTTACTTAATATGAAAACAGAATAACAGGTCGTAATTCAAATTTAAATATCTTTAGTTAAGGGCGAAAAGATCTCATTCTATCCTTTCACGGTGGAAATGAGATGCTTAAAAGGCCTTAATTATCTTCTAAAAGGATTTGATAATACAGTCAAACCTCGCTATAGTGGCAGCGTTCGTCTGGAACTTTCATGGCCGATATAGTGAGGTGATGTTAAATATGTATACTAGCATTTGATGTTTAGATCTTATTTAGCTGTTACAACCGAAAAGTATACAAAAAATATATATTAATTTTAAAATCTCAATAGATTTTCATATTTCATTAATTAAAAATATAACAGGTTAATATATTATTAATAAATTCATAACTAGTTGTACCGTACCGATAAATTATAAAAATTGTCAAACTACGCATACTTGATACAATTTTTTTATAATTATTTTTATGGTATGAATATGAAAAAAGCAAATATATTTATACTACAAATAATTATATAAATATTTTATATCTTATATTAATGTAATATATCTCTTACAAAATATAATTACATACTATTTGAGTATGACTGTTATAGAGAGGTAATTTTACAAAGAGCGTACCGCTATAGTGAACGTCATTGCCGTTACAGAGAGAATGATATTATAGAGATGTAAAATATAACATGAAAAATCGGTTATGAATAAAATTAGGCTGTTATACTGTAATAATACTAGAACGAGGGACTGTTATAACTAGATTTGAGTGTAACATGATTATATTCAATTTTGTTACTCTAGTTCCGTTTTCTTTCATGAGGTTGACTTTATAACATGAACTAAATGTGGCGTAACCTATAGAATTTAAAGACAGAACTTTAACATTTTTTTACTACCGTAGATGGTGCTGTTGAAAAAACATCAACTAACTTGTGGTTGATGAACTTGAATTTCATATTACTTAATATGGAAGAATGATAAAGTACTAAAGCAAAGCATAGTGTTAGAGTTTTCAATAATTTCAGGAACGTTGAACTTAATGATTTTCACATTCAAACACATAAATAGTAATTCAAGAAAACATACTCGAATCTGCCATGATGTTCTCTTGACTTGAAACGGAAGCCTTAATTCTTTGTTCTTGATAAAATGTGATATCTCCCTCTTTCCTTTAACTTTAAGAAAACGTCTGATGGAAAGCGTTATCAGTATTGGTAGAGAGAGGACCCTTTTAAAATGAGAAGAGCACTTAATTTCACATTCCATCAATGTGAGGGCGTCGGTAGTTTTAAAACCACCAAGGAGTGGGTAGTTTTAAAACCACCAAGTAACTTCTCATATTTAATTAGGATTTAGTAAATATTATTTAATTTATTTATTAAACCAAATATAAACAAGTGGGCCATAACTTACATTCTCCCACTTGGCACACGTTCATTATTCACTTAATGGTTTAATTAATATTCCAATCATCATGTGCACAGTTAATACTAAATCCCACATTATTCATTGTTATTGAATAAGTCAACCAATATGAGTCATGGCGGTTGTACATCACTTTCCACATAGTCCCTTCCATGTACTACAATATTAGTCTATTACCCAACACAACCTTTAATACATAATGGGTCCAACAATAATGCTTAGAATATTTTTATCTAAGCTAAAACCTGCCATCATCATTCTCACATTATGTATACCAGAGAAACAGGTAAAACAAAAATATTTACATTAATGAGCTCAAAGTGTCAATTTAATAAACATCATAAAGTCATTACATAAAGTCATACATTGCTATAATAATGCCCATTCTTTCAACATGTTCTATAAATGCTTTAGGCGGTAATCCTTTCGTCAAAGGATCAGCAATCATAATTTTGGTGCTAATATCTTCAATTGACACTCTTTGTTTCTGAACTTCTTCCTTAAGTTTAAGGTATTTCAAGTCTATAAGTTTAGCACCCTTGGTGTACCTATCATTCTTAGAGAAGAAGATTGCTGAGGAATTATCACAATAAATTTTCAGCGGCTTGGCAATACTGTCGACTAGTCCAAGTCCTGAAACAAAGTTCCTCAGCCACTTAGCCTGAACTGCGGCCTCAAAGCATGCCACAAACTCAGCTTCCATGGTAGATCCAGCTGTGATAGATTGCTTTGCACTCTTCCACGATATTGCTCCTCTAGCTAACAGGAACAAATAACCAAATGTGGATTTTCTTATATCCTCACAACCACCATAATCTGAATCTGAATATCCAACCACATCAAGATGGTCAGATTTTCTATAAGTAAGCATATAATCTTTTGTTCCTTGCAAGTATCGCAACACTTCCTTTGCAGCCCTCCAATGATCCATTCCTGGATTGCTTTGATATCTGCCCAGCATTCCAACAGCAAAACTGATGTCTGGTAGCTCCCAACTACGGATGCATAGGGAATATCTTTCATTCGTGTACGTTCCAATTCATTCTTTGGACATTGATTGAGACTGAATTTATCTCCCTTCTGAATTGGAATGGGACTTGATGAGCAATTTTCCATTCTGAATCTCTCTAGAACTTTATTAATATAGGCCTTTTGAGACAACCCCAATAAACCTTGTGATCTATCCCGGAATATTTCTATCCCGACCACATAGGTTGCCTCTCCCATATCTTTCATTTCAAAGTTCTTAGAGAGAAATTTCTTGGTGTCATGCATCATACCAGGATCATTAGTAGCAAGCAATATGTCATCAACATACATGACTAATATTATAAACTTACTCCCACTGACCTTCAGATATATACACCGGTCAACGATATTTTCTTTAAATCCAAAGATGACAACAGTTTCATGTAACTTAAGATACCATTGTCGGGAAGCTTGTTTAAGCCCGTATATTGACTTCTTCAGTTTACACACCATGTGTTCATTTCCTTTAATTTCAAAACCCTATGGTTGATTCATGTAAACTTCTTCCTCTAATTTTCCATTCAGAAAGGCAGTTTTCACATCCATTTGATGTAGCTCTAAGTCATAATGAGCCACTAAAGCCATTATAATTCTAAGTGACTCCTTTTTAGAGACAGGTGAAAATGTCTCTGTATAGTCAACACCATGTTTCTGCGTGAAACCTTTGGCAACAAGTCTGGCCTTGTGACGTTCAATATTACCATTTGAGTCACGTTTGGTCTTAAAGACCCATTTACACCCGACTCTTTTGCAACCTTCTGGTAATTCAACAAGGTCCCAAACTTCATTATGTTGCATGGATTTCAACTCATCTTTCATAGAATCTAACCACTTATCAGAATTATTACTTTCAATGGCCTGTGAAAATGAAACTGGATCATCATTGATTTCCAAATCATCCAAATCAATTTTCGGATCAATTTCTGACTCATGTAGATATACCCAAAAATCATCAGAAATAGCATTTCTCCTTTGTCTTTGAGATTTTCTTAATGCTACTTCTTGCAGTACGTCTACTGTAGGTTCATTGATTATGTTTTCATTATGAATAACAGGATCATTATTTTGTTGTTCTTGTTGGTTGTTAGGCGGTACAACAACTTCGGGAACAACAATTTTAGGAGAAGTACAGGGTAAAGGAATTTGCACCCTAACTTCCCTAATTTCCATACTACGCGGTTTTTCACTTCCACTAACTTCACCATTCTCAATGAACCTAGCATTTCCAGTTTCAACAATTTTCGTACTATGGTTAGGACAATAAAATCTATGCCCCTTTGATTTTTCTGGATAACCAATAAGGAAACCACTCATTGTTCATGGATCCGGTTTCTTTTCTTGTGGATTATAAATTCTTACTTCTGCCGGGCAGTCCCAAACATGCAGGTGCCTTAAACTAGGTTTCCTACCAGTCCAAAGTTCAAAATGTGTCTTTGGAACTGCCTTACTAGGAACCCTATTTAGTAAGTACACGACAGTTTTTAAAGCATACATCCACAATGACACGGGTAAAGATGAATTACTTAACATACTCCTAACCATTTCAATTAATGTACGATTACGCCTTTCTGCCACACCATTTTGATGTGGTGTGCCAGGCATTGTGTATTGAGCACATATGCCACACTTTTCGAGGAATTTAGTAAATGGACCAGAGTGTTGTCCAATTTCATCATATCTTCCATAATACTCACCACCTCTATCTGACCTAATTATTTTCACCAATCTGTCTAATTGCCTTTCAACCTCATTAATAAATACCTCTAAGGTATTTACTGCTTGAGAATTTTCGTGCAACAAATAGACATAACCATAACGTGAAAAGTCATCAATAAAGGTGATAAAGTACTTTTCCTTACTGAAAGATGGAATATCAAAAGGACCACAGATATCGGTGTGTATAATTTCAAGAAGCTGCGTGCTTCTTGTGGCTCCTTTCTTTGTGTGTTTTGTTTGTTTTCCTTTAATACAATCCACACAAATATTTAGGTCTGTAAAATCTAAATCTGGAAGGATTTCATTCTTAACTAATCTTTTCAGTCTTTCTTTAGATATGTGACCTAAACATCTATGCCACAAGTAAGCAGAGTGTTCATTCACCAAACTACGTTTGGTTCCAACTTTATGATGCAGAGTTAAGAGGGTTTCAGCAAACAGATTATCAAGATTCAGTTTGTATAAACCATCACAAAAAATACCAGAACCAATGAGATGATTATGCTTAAACAAACTAAAACATCCATTATCGAAATTAAAAGAGTATCCAGTCTTGTCTAACTTAGACAAAGAAACTAAATTTCTAGAAATAGAATGTACATAATAGGTTTCAAATAAGTCTTAGTGACGCCCAGTATCTAGGATTAATGATACGTCCCGATAGCTTGAACTGGAGCCTTCACTCTATTCCCCATGTACAAAATCTTTCATTCTGATTTATGGTTTGGGTTATAAGGAATCCCTGCATCGTATTAGAAACATGAACAGTACAACCAGAATCAATCCACCAAGTATTATAAGGAACTTCTGTTAAATTTGATTCGAGACATGTAAAAGCACAAGGCTTACCTTTCTTCTCAAACCATGCCTTATGTTTCAGGCAGTCTTTCTGAAAGTGTCCAGATTTTCCACAGAAACGACACTTATCATTCTTGTGTTCCTTCTTACGTACTTGATGAGAGGACTCACTAATATTATGGTTCCTCTGTTTGCCCTTAACATGCTTCTTTCCTTTCTTTCCAGCTCCTTGATGGCCTACAAGGTTAATGGAGTGGGTTCCTTGGTTCTTTAGCCTTGTTTCCTCCTGAACCAGTATTCTGTGCAATTAATGCACGTTCAATTTGTCTTTCATGATATTATAGTTCATTTGGAAAGGACCATACTCAAACGGTAATGAGTTGATGATGAACTGCACAAGGAAATTTTCATCCACTTCCATTCCCAGAGTCTTAAGTCTTGCTGCTATGTTTGTCATTTCTATGACATGCTCATGTATGGTACGTGAACCATCAAATTTCATGGTAGTCAAAGTACCCATTAATGTCCCAGTAAGAGACTTGTCAGCAGTTTGAGAGCGTTCTTCTACAAGTCTTAGAAGCTCTTTGGCACTTTCAATGTTGGGAAGAGCAGACTTAATGTTGCCCGCTATACTCATTCGCATGAACATTAGGCTTAATCTGTTAGACCTGTCCCACTGCTTAAAATAAGACTTTTCTTCAGCAGTGCTAGCTGCAGTAATAGCAGCTGGCTTCTCAGTGTAAAGTGCAACATCAAGATCTAAAACTTCGAGATGAAATTTGATCAGTTCGCACCACTCTGAGAAGTTCAGTTAGTTATAGGTAGTAACAGAAGCAGAGTGCGAATGAAGAGCAAGTGCTGCAAATAGAATATGCTCGTTTATTAATGCTTTGAATTATAAACTAAACATACTATCAGATTCAGAAATTCTTTTATATGGACTTTAAATGTATCTTGATGTTCACCTTTGGACAGAACGCCAAAATACTAACTTTAGACATTATGATGCTTAATATAAATTAACATAATTTGATAATTTTGATACACCATTAGTAGTATTTACTATCTTTAGAGAATTAAACAATACTAACAGTATATCTAAATTATCTCTTCAATGTTCCACGATTGTAAGAACAAATAATCAACCTTTGGGCGACTCATAAATGTCCTATAACCATGAACTTCAATTTACCCATAAATATTATATCATTTATAAACATCAAGATTAATGGGTAATTGAATATATGTCTTTAATTTTGAAATTAATAATTGTTAATGATTCGACCACTTTGGTGATTAACGAATCATATTCTTGCATTAACTCTAAATAAAATGTGAAATTAATGTTCCCTTAAATTTCATGAATATGGATCTATGTAATTGAATCACATCCCTCATAACTTCATAATCCAGGCAACTAACGTATTCATTGATTTTGTGATCAAAACTCCGAGTCATTCAGAGTTCCCCGTTTGCAAACTAAGCAAATCATTCAAAAACAATGTTGAGATTGACATAATTACTGCAGTAGCATTAAAGGGTAATTTCAAATAGCAAAGCTATCTAACATGATTTAATACATGAAACCAATAAGCAGTATCAAGGATCCAATGAAAGTACACTTCAAATTTAAAGAAGTCAGTGACTTCGGCTACATCTTTAAGAAACGCCCTTGTTTATACATCAATGAGTAAAACTAATGGACTATTACACACGGATTTTTCTAACCCACATAAAAGGATTATGTAGAGAATACTAGTCAAAATAATATTTTAATTGTTATGAATTCAAAGTCCAAAACTGAGTAGTACCGGATTATGATGCGTTTTCAATTATAAACAATAAATAATAGATCCATAAATTACATCATTAGAGTTCAGAAAATTGGAGAAAATATTAACCATCATGGAGAATCATTAGTTCTTAAACCTGGCTCGGATACCACATGTTAGAGTTTTCAATAATTTCAGGAACGTTGAACTTAATGATTTTCACATTCAAACACATAAATAGTAATTCAAGAAAACATACCCGAATCTGCCATGGTGTTCTCTTGACTTAAAGCGGAAGCCTTAATTCTTTGTTCTTGATAAAAGGTGATATCTCCCTCTTTCCTTTAACTTTAAGAAAACGTCTGATGGAAAACATTATCAGTATTGGTAGAGAGAGGACCCTTTTAAAATGAGAAGAGCACTTAATTTCACATTCCATCAATGTGAGGGCGTGGGTAGTTTTAAAACCATCAAGGAGTGGGTAGTTTTAAAACCACCAAGTAACTTCCCATATTTAATTAGGATTTACTAAATATTATTTAATTTATTTATTAAACCAAATATAAAAAAGTGGGCCATAACTTACACATAGGTCCATGGCTTGGCTACTTGTGAGTTATTAACCCTAGAAGCAGTTGTTGGAGGAGTTGTTAGAAGTGCAACAACCTTATCCAATGAAGTTATTCTGCAATAATCAGGCGGCTTTATCTATTTTATAAAATTTGATTTTCCATGGGAGGATTAAGTATATGAATTAAGTGATTATCACTGTACAGTATAGTGAAATTTTGGTGCATAGCCATTTTTGGACGCGCTCAATGAGTTTTATCCACCGTTTCAAAATTAATTGAGAAATAACTAAAAATTTGCACGCACACTACGCTCCATTAGCGTTGAAAAA
This sequence comes from Petunia axillaris subsp. axillaris, assembly GCA_029990575.1. Taxonomy (NCBI): domain Eukaryota; kingdom Viridiplantae; phylum Streptophyta; class Magnoliopsida; order Solanales; family Solanaceae; genus Petunia; species Petunia axillaris. Next base: position 61,557,551 of record JARKNS010000004.1, read on the forward strand.
TAGCCCAGACTAGTCTCGGTATTTTATAATGGGACTTTGAACTAACATGTTCAAAGGTCCCATTATTTTATACTGGACTGAAGCTTTACATATAAAGTCTCATAACAAAATAATGGGACTTTGAACTATTATATTCAAATGTCCCATTATTTTATTATATAAAGTCCCATAACAAAATAATGGGACTTTGAACTATCATGTTCAAAGGTCTCATTATTTTATACTGGACTGATGCTTTATATATAAAGTCCCATAACTAAATTAATGGAACTTTGAACTATCATGTTCAAAGGTCTCATTATTTTATACTGGACTGATGTTTTATATATAAAGTCTCATAACAAAATACTGGGACTTTGAACTATCATGTTCAAAGGTCCCATTATTTTATACTGAGGTTAGTTTATTGAAGCTTTATATAAAGTCCCCATAATAAAATATTGGGACTTGTTCGGAAGTGGCTATTTCTCAGAAAATTTATTTTTGACGGCTACGGATCAATTAGCGCGCACCAAACAAGCCGCTACGAGAAATTTTTACTACATTGTACGAGAGAGTTGCAAGCCCAGAGTTACTTTGTCTCGGGGGAAGTGGAAGGGATGAGTATAAGTTTTCTTTTGTTTTTATTATTTTTGGTTGAATTTGTGGGGAAGGGGGTGGGGTTCTGTAATTAAGTTAGGGCTGGGATTTATATGGCTACATGTCATTTTCTTACATTTTGTATCGATTTTCGAATATTAGGAAGAGGAAAAATGACTTCCATAAAAAATATTGACAAAAGTGGACCCAAAGTATAACGTAATGATAAAATTAGACCCAGTGTAACGAAGTGATATTCTAGAACTATATTTTAACGCGTGATATTTTTAAATCTTTTTTATAATTCACTGGAAATTTCTGTATGCCTCTAAATCGGAATGTAGAATAAAATCAAATTTGTAATAGGGTTTCAAGAAACACGATGTATCAAGGAAATAACGATTAGATACAATATGAACAAGTAAGTAAGAACGATGACAAGAACAAAAAAAATCTGTTATCTATTGAAAGTACAATTGGATAGCGTTTTGGCATATATTTCTGAATGTCTTTTACAATGCATATGGTGCAATATTTATAGTAGCCTAAATTGGCTTGATCATGAGAATTAATGATCTCATGATCCTATGTCCTGATCATAGGAGAGCCATGACCTTCTCCTCATTTAATGATGGGTCATGGTAGTTATAAAGTAGGAGACCATCCGTGATCAGCACAGATACTCAACGAAACTCGTATCCGAGAAGTCTTATACGGATACACCAGGAAGTCTACCTATCAACAGTGTTGCGACCCTTCGTTAGTCGACATGGTGCCGTTACTTGCAACGATAAATTCAAACTTCGTCCTCTAGACAACTTATCTCCATATTCCAAGTGTCCGTGACCGAAGTACACCAATACAGATAGTCCCTTCCATTTTTTGGGTAATTGATAGAAGTACTCGGGGAATGGAAACATCAGGCGGGAAATGAACGTGGCTGTTCATGTGCCAAGTGATTTGAAAACTCATGGTTGTCACTTTGACTTCCATTTTCTTACGTGTCAGGCAACGGATGGTGATGACATCACCATCGGTTTCCAAGGTAATGATGACTTTTTGATCCTCTTCACATTATATAAACCCTTTGATCATTCATTTGATTACTTTTACTTCACAACTTTTGCATACAAGATTCAAGCAAACTTTTAGCATTCTTAGAATTCCGATCACCCAAAATTTCTGATCTCCGGCGAACATTAGCATCTTGCTCAAGTTGTAATCATATCTTCAAGAAATTCGAAGAAATAAGCGATTCCCCAAGTTGAAGCAGACACCGCTACATCGGCTACAGCGCCGCCGCTAAGATTGCTGCTCTGCCACCCAAAGTGGTGACTAAATCCACAGGTGCGAATGAAACCCATCCACAAGTTGCTTCTTCTTCTAGAAAAAGCAAAGGAAAAAAATGTAAGGAAAAAGAGACCACATTAGCTGATATAGTTCCCGTCGTTATTAGCATCAAAAAGACTTCGCCACCTTCGAACAAACCCAAGACTAGGAAGAGAAAAATTTCAACGTTTCGGTGGAACTAACTTTGAGTTTAATTGAGGAAAGGCATTTGGAGCACCTTCGTCTGGATTGTAAATAGAGTGAGGACCAGATCGGTATCATGGTACCGACGGCGGATAACAGGGTTACGGCCTCAGTAGACAGTCTTTTTTTTTTGTATACACTTACCCGTTTACTATCGGTCTCTCCCTTCCATTGCATGAAGTGGTGGGCACATTTTCCGGCACCTACCGCATCTGTTTGGCTCAACTTATCGGAAGCATGATGTATATGGCCTATGCCTTTGTCCTTTCAACACCTTATCTCCCTCTATTCCCTCAAGGTTTACAAAGAGGGATTTTTCGTCTGATAAGCTGCAGAAAATGCGCGTTGTTGAGGACTTGAGCGATCGTGGATGGGCGGAGCATTTTGTCCTCATTCCAACCAACCAGATTTCCTCTTCTCCCAACTTCCCAGAGAGGTGGAATCCACAACGTTAGTTTTTACATCCAGTATACCTTCTTTCCGAGTTTACATTTGAATAACATCTTTTATCTCCAGCTACCGCTATCAACATTGAACCTCATTCTAATGTTTAATGGGTTGACGTCGTATTCGGCAAGTTCAAACAAGTAGACAGGATTTACAGGTTCGCCGCCTCGAATAAGAAGTGGGTCGTGAAGAGGCACAGTAAGTGTTTCAGCTTGTTTCATCTTTCACTTCAACGATTTTGCTCAGATCTAACTTTTGTTATTTTTAGGGCTTCCTCTCAAGCCAAAGGAGAAGAAAGATTTAGAGGTCGAAATCGCTGAGAAGGCCACAAGAGTTCTTAAAAATTTTGCGGCTTTGAAGAGATCCTCAAGTGTTGCGGGTCTTCAAGATACCGTTCCTCCACCTCTGACCGAGGCCCAAAAAAGGAAGGCAGAGAACACAACCTCGGCCATGAAGAGAATAAAGCACATTCCGCGTGAAAAGGTAGCTGCTGTTAAACCCATCATGGAGCATGGTTTTCAATATAAGTCCACTGATTAGGATCAGCGGGTTTCAGGCCTCCGCGATTTAGTTGAGCTCAATGAGTCTGGGGACGCCGTCGTAAAAGACATGGGCAAAGAGAAATAAGATGAGCCTGAGTCCCAGCTTCCTTCATCTATAAAGAAAGTGGTCGAGGTGGCTATGGAAGCAAATGTTGGGCCTTCCAGTGGTCTTATCACCAAAGAAATATTGAAGAGGATTTCGATAGAGATCCAAAACGATATGCATCTCTATGTTGACCTTCCACAAGCAGCAAGATATTTTGATAATTTGTTCGGCCCCTTGGAGAAGAAACGGGTCAATCCTCTATCCACGACAAAACTCTCATCTCACACCTTCAATGCTCTTCGGGTGAGTTTTATCTATTGTCACTCACTCGTGGTTTAACTTCTCCATTTTTATTAATAGCTCTCACTTTTGCAGTACCTCATGTATTCGCTTGAGTCTGTGAGGCGTGAGCACCACCGCAAGAGTTGATGAGTTAGACTTAAAGCAAAAGGAAGAGATAGCTCATCTCAAGGCTCAGCTGGACCACAGTGTTGCGCTCACAGACGCGCTTAACGCCTCCGAGAGTTCAAAGGCTGAACTCAAGACTTAGAGGGAAGCTTTTGTCCTAAAGCAGACTCAGGCTGAGGAGAAGATCAAGGAACTTGAGGCTGCAGTTGAACGCGGACATGCTGAATTGGTAAGATAAGCTAAACTCTATTGTAACTCCTTGATTAATCAGTCGACAAAGATTGATGGGTTGCTAGAAAAGCTCCGTCAAGTTTCTGCGGTTCCAGCTGAACTGTCTCGGCTACAAGGAAAAGTTGAGCAGCTGAAGGAAGAAAATGACCGCATCAAGATCCGATTGGAGGCTAGGAAGAAAAAAGCCTACGTTGACCAGCATTGGATGGTTGTTAAATCCCGCTTGGAAACTTTGAAAGCGTGCCAAGCGAAGGGGCTTGATCTTCCTTCCTTGATCACGAAGGCTGAAGACTTATCGGCTCGGGCTCATGCCGTGGCCGAAAAGTTCCCTTCAAGTGATGAAGAAGACGAAGGGGCAGCAGAAGAGGAAGAGCTCGCCTCCAAGGATGAGGAAGTTGGTGATGAAGCTTTCACGGACGAAGAAGAGGAGGTGATGCACCTGCCCCTGCAACTTCTCTATCTGCTTAGCTTATATTTCTTTGATGTTTATATAACTTTCGCAGTCGTTAGAGCCAATGTAAGTATTTTTGACGACGGGTGCTTGAGCCCTATTAACGTAATGAAATTTATTCAAGTCTCTGAATTTGTTTGTCTTTGATTATTCATGATTGCATGCTATCTCATTGGGACATATGCGAAAACACTTAGAACATATTTTTTGGCTTGCAAGCTTAGTTCATTCGAGGTCATGATAGACTTAAGATTTTAAGCGGACTGGAACGACATCTCGCTCCCGTGTTGGGGCATCAACTAAAAACAAGCAATATAACTACGAGGAGTTGAATATTGAGGTAAACTTAGGATAACAACCATTTCATTGAAGATAATAAGTCGTATTCAGCGTTATATCAAGCCTAACCGTAAAAGGACTTAGGCATAAGTTAAACATTACCGCTATCGGGCGCTATTTACATAGAACATAAAACAAGGCAAATCTTCGGGTGGTAATTCCCGGCACGAAGATTGTAAGTATTTGGGTCTGCTAGCAGTCCCTGGTATAGAAGAGTGCAAGTTGCGGACAGGCATTGATACACTGTTTTGGACTCTACGCCATCTTTTTCATCCCCCCAGTGGTGGGATGCGAATGATGAGGACACGAGCACTGTGTTCTGCTTTCTTCGCTTCCGGAAAAAAGGTCAAGCAAAGAAAACAAGGGGTAAGTAATAATTGGAGACCTAAGCATCAGAGCGTATGATGGCTCGCTGCCGTAGGTGAGCTCAGTTTAAATCAATACGTAAGGTAAAGTACCTTGAGATTAGAAGTAGTACCACTTCAAATTGGAGATGTCCCAATTTTATAGGTCTAACTTCCCATTCATATTTCCAGTTGGTATGTTCCCATGCCGACTATCTTTAAGACTCGATACAGACCTTTCCAATTCACATTAAGTTTACCGGCATTACGCTCTTTAGTTGATTGTGTCACGGCCTCAAGTACATAATCGCCAACTTTGAAACTTTTAAACATAGCTTTTATGTTGAGGTAATTCTCAATCTGCCTCTTCTGAGTTGCCATCTGTATCAAAGACAGTTCCTTTCGACCATCAAGAAGATCCAACTCTAGTTGAATTTCTTCTTGACTTTCTTTCTTGGTAACATAGGCATACACCAACCTCTACGAGGATTACAGCGTCCATCCCATAGACCAAAGAGAAAGGGGTATCACTCATGCTATTTTTCACCATGGTACGCCCATAACACTTTGGGGAGTTCATCCGGCCATGGGCCCTTCACCGCTTTAAGTATATTCTTTAAGTTCTCAATGATTACCCTGTTTGAATATTCGGCTTGACCATTTGCACTTGGATGGTATGGTAATGATACCACTCTTTTGATCCCCCACTTTCTAAAGAAATGTGTAACTTGGGAGCTAATGAATTGCGAGCCGTTGTCGCACGTTATTTCTCTTGGGACTCCAAATCTGCAAATGATATTTTTTTCAAATGAAGTCTATGACTTTCTTTTGTCGAACTTGGGTGAAAGCCCCCGCTTAACCTATTTGGAGAAGTAATCTGTTAGCACGAACAAGAACTGCACATTACACTTTGCCTTGGGGAGTGGTCAAAACAATATACATCCCCCATTTCATAAATAGCCAGGAAGAAAACACTGAGTGTAAGAGCTCCGCTTGATGGTGGAGCATCCGAGCATGGCATTAAAACTTATCTCATTTCTTAAGAATGGCCTTGGTATCCGTGCTGATATCTGGCCATGGTATCTGGCCCTGAGTAATTTATAAGAGAGCGCCTTCCCTCCGGAGTGGTTGCCACATTCACCCTTGTGTACTTCTCTCATCACATACTTAATCTGTTCCAAACACAAACACTTGGCCAACTGGCTGCTATGCAACTTTTTGTACAATTCTCCTTGAATCATGCAATACAGAACCGCTTGGATCCTCAGCTCTTGAATTTATTTTTTATCATCTGGTAGAGTCCCTGAGTCTAAGTATGATATAAACTTTGTGCGCTAATCCCAAGTGAGATGCATCGATTTACATCAAGTTTTAATCTTTCGATGGCCAAGCTGAGGAGATGAACAACTGAACTTGCTCCCGATTCGCTTACCTCGACTGAGTCCAAATTTGCTAAAGCGTCCGCCTCACCGTTTTCCTTTTGGGAGATCTGCTCAATTTAACATTCTCGAAACTTAGACAAGACCTCTTCACTCTAGTTAAGAGTTGCTGCACTCTGGGCTCACGAGCCGTAAAGTCCCCAAGTATTTGATTCACCACCAGCTATGAATCGCTCTTCAACTTAAGTCTTTCTACTCCAGCTATTTGGCAAGTTCTAAACCTGCTATAACGACCTCGTATTCTGCTTCATTGTTTGTAGTGCCTTACTCTTTCACTTGTTGGGGCCACCAAGACCAAACCAAGCCTGAAAACTTTAACATTTGAGGCCCCGTCTGTATAAAGTATGCAAAACCTAGAAATCGGACCCTTTGGCATCAATTCTTCCTTCTCCACCTAGGGAATATTTGGGCACTAAAGTCAGCCACGAAATCGGCCAAAATTTAGGATTTAATGATCGTGCGAGGTTGATAAGTAACATCATACTCGCTCAACTCCACAACCCACTTAGCTAGCCTCCCGGGTAACTCCAGTTTGTGCAATATGTTGGGAAGGTGGTGACTGCAGCTATGGGGTGGCATTGAAAATAGGCTCGAAGCTTATGTGCAACAATGATTAAGGCAAGTGCCAAATTTTCTAAGTTAGGGTACCTGGTCTCTACATCAAGCAGCGACTTACTAACATAGTAGATCTGATGCTGTTTTCCTTCCTCCTCTCGGACCAGTACTGCGCTCACAGACACTTCAGATACGGCAAGGTAGATCAATAGAGTTTCCCCATCCTTAGGCTTTGCAAGTAATGTAGCATTTGACAAGTAATATTTCAGCGCTTTCAACTCTTATTGGCACTTCGGAGTCCATTAGAAAACAATGTTCTTTTTCAAGACAAAAAAGAATTTATGGCATCGCTCCGAGGACCTCAAGATGAATCTACTCAAGGCTTCTATCCAGCCGGAAAGGCGTTGAAACTCCTTTGTCCCGGTGAGAACCTCAGGTATTTCCTCTATTACTTTGATTTTCTCAGGGTTGGCTTCAATCTTCCGCTCGGACACAATCAAACCCAAAAACATGCCTAAGTTGACACTGAAGGCATATTTCTCGGGGTTCAGTTTCATATTATATTACCGAAGGACGGCGAAAGCCTCTCTTAGATGATTCAAATGCTCTTCCAACCATACCGACTTCACCAACATATCATCAATGTATACTTCCACCAATTTCCCAATATGATCTTTGAACATGTGGTATTCTAACCTTTGATACATTGCACCCGCATTATTAAGGCCAAATGGAATCACCTTATAACAAAAGGTCCCCCATCGCTGATGAAGGATGTTTTCTCTTGATCCTTAGGTGATGTTTGGCATCTAATGCCTATATTTCCTTAATATTTCCTCACGTTTGAGTATTTTATTCGCCTGTTTTTCTAGTTAATGAATGTGATTTTGTACTGATTTTGTATCGTATGATTGTAGGTTGTTATGAAGTGTATTTGGAGCTTTAAAGAGCATGATCGAGCAAGAAAATATTGGATTTGGATTGAGGATTGGATCGAACATAAGAAGGCACGACATGAAGCGAGCTGCGGAGCAAGGAAACAAAAAATTGGCCGGGCGCTACAGGCCAAGCGGCGCGCCACCCAAAGCGCCCAAGCTCCTGGCGTCATGGGTGGTGCGGGGCGCCCCAAAAGCGGTGGGATTTCGACGTAATCTGCCTAGGGTGGCGCGTTCGGGGGCGCCAGCTGCAGCGCCTCTGGAGCGTTTTTGGAGTCCTATTTCGTCTAGGCTTAGGTGTAACTTATTACTAGGCCTTTGTAAACCCTATAAATACTCTTTTTCTTAGTTTTTGATAGGAGTTCAGACTTTGGAGTAATTGGAGAGCTCATAACATCTTGAACAAGGGTTTTTCTTCCTTCCATTAATCTATTACATCATTATTTCATTATTTCATCAAATCCTTGTGTTGTTATTATGAGTATGCGTGGCTAAATCTTACATTCTAGGGTTAGAGTATTTCATGAAGGTTGATGTTTGAAGATTGAATTCCATATATTGAATCCCATAACGGATTGCTTATTCTTCCTTGATTTCACTTGTGTAATTGTCAGGGCCCGATTATTACGCATTATCTATGGTTTTTAGATTGAACTCGAAAGAGGGAATTTATTAACGCTATAAGAAAGAGTAGGGCTAGTTTGTGAACCAGGGCATCGGGGAACCAATTTGTGAGTAGGATAGACATATACTTGCTCGCCTAGCTTAACTAATTACAGAATTCGTTAATATGTGCACGTGATTCAACCCATAGACATATAGGGATTGGAGTAGCCTGCATAGACCGTGAAGAATCGAAAGGTTTTCACGGGTACATTTAATCTGTTAGTTAGTAATCCGGGATTTAAGAAGTGGAATCAATTGGAAAACTCAACTGGATTGTTCGTAACTCTGACCCTGGACCGTCTCCTTATTACTGATAACAACCAATTTTTGCTCCATTGTTTGAATTCACTTCTACCATTTTAATTACTGTTCTTTAGTTAATAAAATCCTCACTATTGGAAAAGAATCCCTGAGTAGTTGTTAAGAAATTGTTTGTTAGGAGTCCAGTCTGAATAGTCCTCGTGGGAACGATACTCTACTTATCACTTTATTACTTGTCGACCACGTATACTTGCGTGTGCGTTGGGAGCAACAAGTTTTTGGCGCCGTTGCCGGGGACTAAACAATTGACTGATTTCTTTTTGAACAGTTTATTATTTTCTATTCAGGTTTAATTTTTGTTTTGAGTTTTGTGTTGTTTCTGGTATTAGGTCCTGCTTGATCTTTGCCTACAGGAATGGCAGCAGAACAAGCTTTAGTTGTGCGTGATGTTGCTCTCCCCAGCCTGGAGGGGGTAGCGTCTAGCATAGTAAAGCCCGCTATTACCGGGCACTTTAAGATTAAGTCCGGCATGATTTAGCTGATGCATGTGACTGGGCAATATGCTGGATTACTTCATGAAGATTCGCAGCAACACATTCAGAATTTTCTGGAGATCAATGATACTTATACACCAACGGGAGTTCCTACTGATTATGTTCGCTTGACGTTGTTCCCGTTTTCACTGATTGGGGCAGCAAGGAAGTGGTTAAAGGCTGAAAAGTCTGGGTCTATCACTACTTGGGAGGATTTGGCTAAGAATTTCTTGGCTAAATTTTATCCATCTGCCAAAACAGCCCGGCTGAGGAGTTAAATTATGTCCTTCAGACAGATAGAAGGAGAGTTCCCCGGCAACGGCGCTAAAAACTTGTTGCTCCCAACTCACACGCAAGTATACGTGGTCGACAAGTAATAAAGTGATAAGTAGAGTATCGTTTCCACGAGGACTATTCAGACTGGACTCCTAACAAATAATTTATTAACAACTACTCAGGGATCCTTTTCCAATAGTGAGGATTTTATTAACTAAAGATCAGTAATTAAAATGGTAGAAGTGAATTCAAACAATGGAGCAAAAATTGGTTGTTATCAGTAATAAGGAGACGGTCCAGGGTCAGAGTTACGAACAATCCAGTTGAGTTTTCCAATTGATTCCACTTCTTAAATCCCGGATTACTAACTAACAGATTAAATGTACCCGTGAAAACCTTTCGATTCTTCACGGTCTATGCAGGCTACTCCAATCCCTATATGTCTATGGGTTGAATCACGTGCACGCATTAACGAATTATGTAATTAGTTAAGCTAGGCGAGCAAGTATATGTCTATCCTACTCACAAATTGGTTCCCCGATGCTCGGGTTCACAAACTAGCCCTACTCTTTCTTATAGAGTTAATAAATTCCCTCTTTCGATTTCAATCTAAAAACCATAGATAATGCGTAATAATCGGGCCCTGACAATTACACAAGTGAAATCAAGGAAGAATAAGCAATCCGTTATGCGATTCAATATATGGAATTCAATCTTCAAACATCAACCTTCATGAAATACTCTAACCCTAGAATGTAAGATTTAGCCACGCATACTCATAATAACAACACAAGGATTTGATGAAATAATGAAATAATGATGTAATAGATTAATGGAAGGAAGAAAAACCCTTGTTCAAGATGTTATGAGCTCTCCAATTGCTCCAAAGTCTGAACTCCTATCAAAAACTAAGTAAAAGAGTATTTATAGGGTTTACAAAGGCCTAGTAATAAGTTACACCTAAGCCTAGACGAAATAGGACTCCAAAAACGCTCCAGGGGCGCTGCAGCTGGCGCCCCCGAACGCGCCACCCTAGGCAGATTACGTCGAAATCCCACCGCTTTTGGGGCGTCCCGCGCCACCCATGACGCCAGGAGCTTGGGCGCTTTGGGTGGCGCGCCGCATGGCCTATAGCGCCCGGCCAATTTTCTGTTTCCTTGCTCCGCAGCTCGCTTCGTGTCGTGCCTTCGTATGTTCGATCCAATCCTCAATCCAAATCCAATCTTTTCTTGCTCGATCATGCTCTTTAAAGCTCCAAATACACTTCATAACAACCTACAATCATACGATATAAAATCAGTGCAAACTCACATTCATTAACTAGAAAACGGGCGAATAAAATACTCAAACGTGAGGAAATATTAAGGAAATATAGGCATAAAATGCCAAACATCACCACCCCACACGTGAACCTTTGCTCACCCTCGAGCAATCACAAATAACTTCCCATCCTAGGTAGAACAGGTCTGCCTATGACTATGGTTGATACCGACCATTGAACAAATGCATACAAGACTACTATGGGTCCAACAAACATGCCAATAATTTCACAAACTCAAAAACATGAGAACCACCACCCCAAGATAGCTCAAATGCACAAACTCAACTTATTGCAACCATGCTCCCACACAATCACACCTATCTACTCAACCAAGAAGCCACAACTTCACCTATTTCATGCAAACTATGTGCCCTCACCAAAATGAAGCAAAAGAGTGTCCCCCAAATATCACACATAACAATGAATATCAAGAATAGAACGGGGACAAGAACATAGAACGAATTAACTCACTCTCATGAAAGTCTCACATGTCACACACAATGTACCATAGGCTTGCCCGTAGTGTAGGACTCCACTAATGTAAGCTCACTCCAATCGGGATTAACTAGGACTTTAAAAAGTTTGTAATGTAGGCTAAGGGGCTGGTAGGAAACATATGCGTAATAGTGACTACCTCCCTAAGCACTTTAATACATCACAATTAATTTAAGCACAATTCTCATCAAAGCCACCCAATCAACAATTCACACACACCTTCTTCAACAAGTAGCAATTTTTCTTTTAAGCACAACACTAGCAAAGATGGATATTCTTTTCTTTTCTCTTTATTTTTTCCAAATTTTTTTTCATTTTTTTTTCTATTCAATTCTTTCCAAACTTTGCCAATGCTCCTTCAACTACTTCACAATTTTATCAAATATTCCCCTCATTAGTTTCACTAAAAACCCTCCCAATATTCAACCACAACTCCGCAATAATATCACAATATCAACAAAAGTGCTTAAGGAGTAAAGGGCCAAAAGAGAACAATTTAGAACAAGTGGGTAGGGTTGAGGTGTGGGTGCCAACAAAAAGGTCAAAGAAATCACAACAATTAAGTCCAAGGTGTGTATGTAAGGGTAGGCAAATCAAAAGAAGGCCTGTATCATTTCCCGACTAGAGTAAACCTAGGATTTCGCTTTGCACACACACGGGGCAAGTTCTAGACATTAATATGCAAATATAGAGCAAACAAGAATATGCCTTACACACACATTGCACACAATCCACACAAAAAGGCTCCATCACAACTCTCAATCAAGCAATTAGAGTACAACTTGTAGAAAATTACGCACTAATGCACAAAGGTTCACAACAAAGTCAAGCAAGTGGACTCAAGCATCTCAAGGGGGTCGTTCCATATTTTCTAGGCATGCATCACAATTTAAAACCAAAAGACACCACAAATAGCACATGCAACAAGTTCAAGTCCACCGGTATCAAACAAATCAAAGGCACCTAGTATTCCACCTATTCCTTTCGTCCAGGGTCACCTATACTAACTACTCTAATCCTAATAAAAATAAAAAACTACCCGGTTCAAAGGTCTCCCCGTAAAAAAGAACCGAGGCCATAAGAAAAACCACGGGGTGGATGACATGTACCACTAATAAAGACTAAAAGGAAAATCTTTTTGAAATTTTTCATTGGTTTTCTAATTTTTTTCAATTTTTTTTTCATATACTAAAGCAAGTAACAAATCAAAATAAAGTCAAGTAACAAAAAGAAAATCCTACGGTACATGCATCCCTAACCTCAAAAATAAAGGAGAGTTCCCCACCCCACACTTAAAACTAAGCAATGTCCTCAGTGCTAAAAATAAGAAAGTGCAAGGGTAAAGAAAACTTCCCTCAAGACTCTAGTCCTTGGTGCTAGCATCCTCCAAGCTTCCATATAGTATGAGGTACTCAGACTTCCCTCGTCAGGTCATCAATATTAGGCAAGGGTGAGGACACCCCACGCTTAAACTCGACATTACATGAACCTGCAATCCAAGGAAAAACAAAAATTGCGTGACACTATAAATAAAATAATACAAGTACAAACTCGGGTTGCCTCCCGAGAAGCACCTTAGTTAACGTCGTGGCACGACGACACTTTTAGCTCACTTCCAGCATTTATGTCTTCTCTTCTTACGATGAACCTTTTCTTTCTTCCTTTCTTTGAGAGAACCCCTCTTCAACTTCACATGTGGTTTACTTCCATGTTCTTGTCCGACACATTCGATCATAGAGCACTCTTCAACCTTAGCTATGTGCTCCTTCTCCGTATACACCTTGAAAGTAACCTTTTCTCCATGCGCTCTAACAGTCATCAAACCCAGCTCTATGTCAATAATTGCCTTCGAGGTGACTAAGAATGGTCTCCCCAAAATGATTGGAGCTTCTGGGTCCTCTTCATAATGTAGGACTACAAAATCAGCAGAGAATGTAAACTTACCTACTTTTAGCAACACATCCTCCAACTTACCATCAGGGTGAGTGAGTGATCCATCCGCCATCTTAAGAGTAACTGAAGAGGGATTGATTGCTCCTAGCCCTAACCTTTTGTAAACAGAGAGAGGCATGAGATTTATGCTCGCACCCAGATCACACAATGCACCAGTGATATTATGCCCTCCAATGGTGCAAGGAATAGTAAATCTCCCAGGATCTTGATGTTTTGGAGGTAGCTTGTTCAAGATTGTGCTACACTCCTCAACTAACTCAATTGTATCTATCTCTTGAGGCTCTTTCTTCTTGACTAAAATCTCTTTTAAGAACTTCACAAAGGATGGCATCAATTCAAACACATCAATTAAAGGAATATTAACTTGAAGTTCTTTCAACATAATCACAAATCTTTGATACTTGGCCAAATCCTTTGATGGTATAAGTCTCTACGGGAATAGTGGAGACGGCAGAGGTGCCTCCTTCTTTCTTCCTTACCTTCTCCACCTTTTCAACTTTTTCTATTTCAGCTCTCTCCTCAGACTTGGTCATCAGCTCTCCACCTTCAATTAAAGTCACTGCAAGACATTGTTCAGGCTCTTTTTTAACAGTACTTATTTCTCCCACCAACTGCCCCAAATGGTGCTCCAGGTTCTTTTGAGCAGTGACAAGATCTTGTATGGCCTATGCATGGGCTGCATTGTCAGCTATCATTCTCTGCTGGCCCGCCATTATCTGCTTTAGCATATCTTCAACTGAATTGCTAACCTGCTGTGGTGGAGCTGGAAGTGGTTGGTAATTATTTGGGGCTCTCATGTTGCCTTGATTATAAGCATTACCAAACTGATTTTGACCCTACTGCCTGTTTTGATTACCCACGTAATAAACTGACTCTGGATTAGAGGAGCAAACCTCTGTAGCATGATCTTGACCACAAACCTCACAAAAACTCTGGAGTTGTTGCACTGGAGCCACTGGTTGCTGAGTCTTTGGCAGAGCTAACTTGCTAATTTGATTGGAAATAGCATCCATCCTCGCCCTTAGCTCTAAAACTGCGTCTAACTGAAGTACCCCTGCAGATTTCTGCGTAATAGCTCTACCATCTCCCTGCCAATCAGGATTGCTCTGCGAAAACTTATCTAGTAAATCGTAGATCTGGTCAAAATTTAAGGCCAATACTTGGCCTCCAGAAGCAGCATCTACCATGATCTTAGTATGCGCATTCAACCCATCAACAAAAGTATGTGCAAGAACCTCATTGGATTGGTTGTGGTGTGGACAATCTCTCAATAAATCTTTAAATCGCTCCCAGGCTGAATACAAAGACTCTGCTTCCATCAAAATCTAATTGTAACCCGAGTAAGAGTCCAAGAAGGTTAGTTACTTGTGTCCAGCCGTGGAGTCAATCAACCTATCTATCTGTTGCAATGGATATGAATCTTTGGGGCAAGCCTTATTAAAATCCATGTAATGCACACACATTCTTTACTTCCCATTTTTCTTGGGCACGACCACGACGTTGGCTAACCAATTTGGATACTTAACCTCCCGTATGAAGCCGCTGTCAAGCAATTTGTTCGCTTCTTCCACAACCATTTTTTATGCCAGTATGTTGCCTTTTGCTTTTACTTCACTGGAGTGTGGCAAGGATCCACATTGAGTTGTTGAGTTCTTATCTTCGGGTCGATCCCAGACATGTTGGCATGGGACCAAGTAAAATAATTATTGTTGAACTTCAAAAATGCGATTATACTTTCCTTTGATTCGGAGTCCAGTTCCGAGTAAAAAAGTCTCTCTCTCTAGAAATTCTATCGACAGGGTGGCCAATTCTAACTCTTCAATCGTTGAGTCCTCAGCCCTTTGTTTCTTGGGCTCTTGGATGCAAGCCGAGATCTTTTCTACTATTTCCTTTTGAGGTTCCATTTCAGCCACCGGAATCATTTCCTCTTCAAATCCTGGATGATGTGATTGCTATTTAGATGGTCCTGACGAGACGACTTCACTATTAAGAGAAATCGAATAGCACTCCATCGCCATCTTTTGTTCTCCACAGATGGAATGGAAACCCCAAGGAGTAGAGAATCTGATGACTTGATAAAGAGTTGAAGGCATTGCCTCCATTGCATGGATCTACAGTCTTCCAAGGATAACATTATAGGTCATGTCCTCGGACATGATTTGGAACACGGTTACTTTTAGTCTCAATGGAGTTATTAAAGCTTGTTAGTACAGTTGCTCTCGGGACGACTTGGTCCTTCAACCACATTTGTTTCAAGATTCTGTAATGTATGATATTAATGAAGCTGCATGCATCTATCAACACTCACTTGTTATCCGAGTCATTGATTCGTTTCATAATCACCAGTACGTCGTGATAGGAAAACATCATCCCCTCAGAATCCTCATCACCAACATAATTTTACTTTTCGAGCCACCGCCTCGGCTTCTCTTTCTATGTCACGAAGAGTTTTGCAAACTTCTTAGCCAAAGTAAAATTCACGCCATTAATTTCAAACCTTCTGGTGATCACATTGACTATTCTCTTAGGAGACGGAGGCCTTGGTAGGTAACCTCAACTTTTATTCTTGGCAAACGTTTGTGTTCCTTTTTTCGGCATAAACTCTTTCAACATTCCCTTCTTAAGCAAGTGGGCCAGGTCATACCGGGTTAGACATCATATCTTTAAGAAGAGTTACCCCCTTATCTATCATCCCCTTCAATGCATTCACTAACTCTGAATCGAAAATGTTGAAGTTATACTTAGAGATTCGGGGGTAGATTTTTCTCTTTTGCTACCAAAGATGGCCCTGCATTATCCTTCCAAATTGTATTGTTGCCACCCTTATTTCCCAACTTTTGGCTCACATGCTGCCTCAGGGGTCATAAGGTTCATATCGGGACACCGAATTCCCTCTTGGCACCTCGGTGTGTCAGGATTACTCGGGAGAATTCCTATTCCTAAAACATCGATTCACGTATCTCTACTCCTCCTCCACCAATCTAAACTTAGAGCAGGTTCTAGTGTGTACATCCCCAAGTAAAGGCTTGCCACTCTTGCAAGTTCTTTTACAACCCGGCATATGCCTCTGAGTTGTTTGCATTCAAATTATTCATGTATGCAGGTTGGCCAGGTCATCATTCATCATAGGCATATTCACTCGTGTCGCTTGGAAGCGCTTTATAAAGTCACAGAGAGGTTCACTAACCTTTGTTTAACATGGAAGATATCTTCCTTCCTCTTATAGACCTTTTGGGGCCCAGTATGAGCCTTAATGAACAAATCGGTTAGTTCATCAAATGATCTAATCGACTCGGATGGTAAATGCACGTACCAATTCAGTGCTCCCTTTTCAAGCGTCTCTCCAAATTTCTTCAAGAGAACGGAATCCAACTCTAGTTCAGCAGTATTATCTTGTGGCCCGGCGGGAGGCAAAGGATCTTCAACAATGTTTCTAACATTTTGATTATTGGTGTTATCAGCCATATTTGGAGGGCTAAGATGGATGAAATAAATTACGTGCTACAACCTTGGAACAGACTTAATTGCTTGTGCCCCACAGTGGGCGCCAAATTGTATGCCTCTAAATCAAAATTTAGAAAATAGTTAAATTTATAGTAGGGTTATAAGCAATATGTTGTATCAAGAAAATAACAATTAGATATAATTATGAACCAGCAAGTAAGAATGATGACAAGAAAAACAAACGAATTTGTTATCTATTAAGCGTACAATTGGACAGTATTTTGGCATATATTTCTGAATGCCTTTTACAATGCATATGGTGAAATATTTATAGTAGCCTAAATTAGGCCGATCATGGGCATTAATGATCTCATGATCCCACGTCCTGATTATGGGAGACCCACGATCTTCTCCTTATTTAATGCTGGGTCGTGGCATTTATAAAGTCAGAGACCATCCGTGATGGCGTAACCAGGATTCTACCCAAGGCTGTTCAAACTTTAAAGGTCTCAATAATTTTTTTTATATTAAGATAATTTGGATGATAATCTAAAATTGATGTCTGTTCAGCCGAATCAGTCTTTAGATCATTTAAATCAATTTCTTCATCCTGAAAGAATCTGATGGTATTTCTAATTGGCTTATATTTTTTTCTTGGTTGTGTTGGTTTTGAGGCAGAAGACTTTTTTTGGGGTACTTTACTAAAGTACTTCCTCAAGTCCATTTCCACTTCAAACTGGAATAACAATCAAAGGCATCGAGTTAAAACAAAATGCAAATAAATTTGCACTACACAATGATATACTTTATTTGATTTTAATAATATTTTTTTCGAACAAAACAAATGATAGTAACAATGACACATTGGCAAATACACAAATAGAAACATAAAATATTATTTAATATAATTTAATTCATGCACACATACACAACTAACAAAGCCCCACATGTACAAAAATATAATATCCATTGAAACAAAATAATATAATGATTAATGGCTAGCTAAAATAAAAGAGTAAGGATAATACCTTAAAGAAAAAGTAGGAGCAAAGAGGATTGAGTTATTTTCAGCAAAAGTAGAAGAATTGGGGTTTGGTTTGACAAAAAGATCTTTTTTCCTTTCTTTTCACGTTTTTAGTTGTCTGGTGTAATTTTATTTAGTTAGCAAAGTTGGGTAGGGTATGATTTTAAGATGTGGGCCAAAGAAGTCTGGTTTGGTGAAAATTTGATGACTAGCCAATTTTTAAAACCTTAAACGGGTTCCATCCATACTTTCACAATTAATTGAGAAATAGCAAAAAATGACTCACGTACGATTACAGGCTACTGCCGCTAACAACACCCATACATTGAATTTACTGAAGTACCCTTAAAAACCTACTGTTCCACTTAAGTACAAATCTCGCGTGAAAAAATAGAGCAAAGCACACACATTCTCTGCAGATCATCACTCTCTCTCTCTCTCTCCCGAAGTTCAAATTCAAATTGTAAAAGATATCTATCAGTTTATTAATTTAAGCTGTGTTTTCTCAGTTTCTGTGCTGAATTCTCATAGTTTCAGTTATTTTGTAAAAACAAATTCATTTTGTAACTGTAAAACAATGATTTCAAATAAAAATTCATGATTATAAGCTCATTTTTACTGTAAAATATGCGATTCATTCAAAGAATTTGTTGTTACGACGCGAATTTGCTGTTATATATATATTTAATTTGAATATGCATTGAGTTCAAAAGATATGCAGCATTAAATGCTGAGATTTAGTGCCTTGTTGAAACATAGACCAATTACTTTATCATGTGGCTATGCTTAATCTCTACTATCCAGCATTAAATGCTGGAGTTTAGTGCCTTGTTGAAGCAAAATGCCAGGAACATTATGTTGTGGCTATGCCTAATATCTGCTATCTAGCATTAAATGCTGGAGTTTGGTACCTTGCTGAAGCAAATCCTGAGGCTATGCTTAATTTCTGCAATCCGGCGCTAAAAATGCTGGGACTTAGTTTTATATTGAAGCAAATGCTAGTTACGTTATCCTTTAGCTATGTACATTTAGCTTATAAAGCTGCACTTCTAAATCCCCTTTTGTCCAGCATAAAATGTTGGGGTTTAGTGTTGTGTTGAAGAAAAGCTCCATTACAATATCCTGTAGCTATGTATATTTAGCTTATAAAGCTGCACTTCTAAATCCGCCCTGTCGTCCAGCGTAGAATGTTGGAGCTTAGTGTTATGCAAAGCCCAATTACATTATCCTGTGGCTATGTATATTTAGCTTATAGATTAGCAGTTCTTAAGTTTTCATTATTAAGCTACAATTACAGTATTTTATCATGCGGCTTTCTTTGTCACTTAGTTCAGCATTTCTACTGTGTTTATAATTGCAGGGCAACGGCTAAGACTGTATTGTTGTTGCATTCAATGGAAAATAGACACCAGATTATAAGTACATAGATCATGAGATGGATTTTTCTGGATACTGAAACGGACACATTTGAAGATTTCAGAAAAAACCTTTGGAAAACGATAGATTTGGATGAAAAAAATTTTGAGACAGTCATATGGTTTGGTATGGAACTTGGAACAAGCAAAGAGGTCCCTATAAGAAATACCGATGATTTAATCAGCTGTTTACACTTGATGAAGAACAATTCCGAGTGTAGGATTAGACGTTTCATAGTTGACATTACATAACGATCTCCACAGTCTGAGTCAGTTGATTACACTTAAGGCAAAATAATAATGCAAATAGACAACGATGATGCTTTGGAAGTGATAGTGTTAACGCCTCCGTCTGTCGAAGTTGTAGCAGTAGATCAACATTTAATACATGTTGAAAACACAGAATAATAGCTTGTAAATCTTCAACCTCCTGAGACATCAAGTGATGCAAAAAAGAGAAAGAGGTCTTCAAGGAAGAAAATAAAAGAATCTCCTCATCAAATTCTGAAAGAACACGCAGATTTGGAGGACATCAAATTTGGATCAATTCTTTTAAACAAACAGTATGTCACTAAATGTTTCCAGACAGTTGCAATTCCATACCATTTTGAATTCAAAGTTGTGAGATCAAGCACAACGAGATATTCACTGGTGTGCATGAATGAAAAATATGACTGGATTGTTCGATCTTCCAGAATTAAACAGTCCACGCTGTTCAAAATAATAAAGTTTGAAAAGAATCACACTTGCTCGGTGGATGACAGAAAAAGAGACTAAAAACATGCTACTTCAAAGATTATGCGTGATGAGATAGTTGAGAATCTGAGAGACGATAATTATCCAGTTAAGCCTAAATTTGTTGTTGCGGAGATTAGAAAGAAACTGGGAGTTGAAATCTCTTATAATAAGACATGGCGTGCTATAAAAGAATGAGAGTATTTGATTAGAGGGACACCTAAAGAGAACTTTCAGAAGTTACCTGCATATTTATATGTGCTAAGAAACATCAATCCAGGCTCACACATTGCTCTTCAAAGAGATGCTGAGAACATGTAAAAAAAAGAAAATGTGTAGTTTATATATTTTTATGTAGAATTCCAGTAATTCCCAGTAAAAAAGGCCTTAGACTCCACAAGTATTTGTTGGAGTCCCATCACAAAATACTGGGACACAAGTACTTATTAAACACAGAGTCCCGGTATTTTAACATAGGGCACACAAAGTTTTTTGGCCCACCCTCCCCAGACTGACTCCCAGACATTTGTGATGGGGGCACAAGTGCTTCATATGTAAACTCACAGTATTTGTGCTGGGGCACAACTGCTTCATTATTTTGCACATATGCAAGATATTTTCACATACCAGGAGTCAAAAAATTTTGATTATCAGTAAGCTTAATTGGTAGAGAACCTTCTTGAGAGACTTTCAAAAAAGATAATTTGTTACACATTTTAAACTACAAAAATAGGAACACTAATTATTATATAAAAGTTACTTTTACATACCTACTGGTGTCCAAATACCAGCTTCAACAAGTTGGTTGACTTTTTCAATTTCTTCTTGAGCCATAGCACAGTTCCCAGATTTGCCATTATTAGCTTCTGTAAAAATAGATAAGCACAATACATTACATTTTCTATAGACAAAAAAAGTGCCAAAACACACATATTCAAATAGATTCCCAGTATTATAGGCTGGGAGATAAAATTGCAATAAAAAAAATCTCAGTGTTAAATATCTTGACAAGTAAATACGGTCCCAGAACTGTAATCTGGGACAATAGCATCTGATTAAAACAAAATATTTTCTCTCTCTTAGGGGGTATAGTATATAATATGTTGTTGAATCTACCAACAAGTTTTTTTCTTCTTACCATGAGGTGTGGAATAAATTTTTTCATCACGAAGCTGAACTTCTGTTGGATTCAAAGATGTATCATCATCTTTAGATGGACATTTGTGCAATAAATCCGATGAAGGATTCTGTTTATCTACATCTACATAAAAAAAAATCATTACATTAAATAAAATATTCGCTTTTACTTTGATTACCACTATATAGAATACTCTATTTGATTATCATGACTGTCTTGATGATGGTCTGGATTTAATGGCGCCTTTTTTAAACCATCTGTACCTTTTGCTTCATCAGTGGTGTCACAAGCATCGACTTTGTCTTATCTAAAACATCCACAATAATTTGATTGGTTTGCTCTATTAAAGCACCTGGAATACGTTGACCACTTTCTACACTACCAACTCGGACCGATGATCAAACAAATCTATGTAACAATTGGATTTGATGGTTCTTTAAAAACACTATCCCGACCATCTGAATAATTGAAATCATCAACAAACTGGCTCTTCTAATTTCTACTTCTGGTGTCTGATTTACTTACAGAACACTACAGTGTTCGCAAAGATCACTTGTCTTTGATTTTGCAACAAGAAGAAGTAACGAAGTAAATGATCTGTAATCCTCTTATCCGTGTCAACAAGATCTTTGTTCACACTATTTTTGAGGAGTTGATTATATGTTGAATCTTGGTCTCATTAGGTAAATTTGTTTTGAGATTAGCTGTCAACCTCTGATTAAAAAAAGGTTAAAACCACATAAGAAAGAGAAATCAAAGAAAAAACACACAAAGAATTTCACCTTTACAACTTCATTCACATCAATATATTCTGCTGTTGAACTAGTCTTTGAAGATGACTTTGAGGGTGACTTTGAAGTTGAAGCACGTTTAGATTTATGCCTTATTGGTCTCACTGATGCATCCTCCCAAAACTATTAAAGAAAAATACATTTCAAAACCAACAAAATGTAAAAAAAAGAAATAACAAACAAAAGCAACTACTAGTAAAACTCACATGTTCATTATGAAAGTACTCTTTACACAAGATATTATAATGCGGGGTAGCAATACATATGTAACGGTGCATCAGAGGTTTGATCCTAGGACAAACATTAAAATACTGCCTGAAGATAGGGAACACCTCTGCCACCCAGCAACAGAATAAGAAGGGCATACCAGAAAATATATAACTAGTGCTAGAAGAATTTGGATTTATGACTGATTGCAAATGGTGTATCATTTGACTATATATCTCAGTACCCCACTGATAACAGCTATGCACCTCTTCATCGTCAATAATAATCATATGTTGATCATCCACTACTCTAGGTAATGGTCGACCCAATAAAACAGAAGCAAGCAAATATACCTCAGCTAATTTAACAGCATCATCTTGTTCTAATGGAACATCCAATCGTGTAGCCGACACTCTATTCACATTACCCTTATTCTTTGGAGTCACTCTCACATAACTGGAATGCTGTTAATCAAATCAAGCAAGTCATATAATTTTAAACTCCACTTGTTGTCCTTTTTATTAACAATCTCTTTAGGATTCCTGAAATACTTATCCTTTAATCTATTCTTTGAAAGCTTGAAAATACTTATATCTACACTACTGGAAATATTAAGACCACTAACTGCATGAAAATCATCAGCTGTCAGATATACTATATCACCAAAAACTTTGAAGCTAATCTTAGTGTTGTCTGAAGAAACTGTTTGAGACTACAGAAAATAATTTATAAGCCTCCAAGAATATTTAGCATCTTCCAAAAGCATAAACTTTCCGAATGGCCCTTGCTTCAGTTTCTCCAAGGTGATAGGCAGATAATAACCCTTCAAGTAATCCACGATACTCTGTGTCACTTTCCGCTGGCAATCATGATTTTTCCACTGCGCAAATGGAACCAATATACCATCGTCGTTTGGAAAATTATCCATACCCTCATCATTTGGCATAATCTCCATAGCTTTAACATCAGCAATTGTATTAAAATAAAACAAACAAAAATTAACACCCATATGCTTGCACCTAAAAATCCACAGGCATTAGTGCTGGGGGCACAAGTACTTCATATGTAAACCCACAGTATTTGTGCTGGGGGACAAAAAAAAGTATGCTATAATATTTTGTTAAATAAAGTCCCATTATTTAGAACTGGGACACAAGTACTTGTTAAATAAAGAGTCCCAGTATTTCATTATGGGGCACGCAAAGCTTTTTGGCCAATTCTCCCAGTCTGACTCCCAGACATTGGTGATGGGGGCACAAGTACTTCATATGTAAACTCACAGCATTTGTGCTGAGGGGACAACAAAAGTAGGCTATAATGCTTTGTTATACAAAGTCCCATTATTTAGAACTGGGACACAGGTACTTGTTAAACAAAGAGTCCCAGTATTTTTATAATGGGGCACACAGAGCTTTTTGGCTCACCCTTCCAGACTGGCTCACAGACATTGGTGCTGGGGGAAAAAGTACTTCATATGTAAACTCACAATATTTGTGTTGGGGGACAAAAAAAGTATGCTATAATGCTTTGTTAAATAAAGTATCATTATTTAGAATAGGGACACAAGTACTTGTTAGACAAAGAGTCCCAGTATTTCATCATGGGGCACACAAAGTGTTTTAGCTCACCCTCCCAAACTGACTCCCAGACATTGGTGTTGGGGGCACAAGTACTTCATATGTAAACTCACAGTATTTGTGTTGGGGACAAAAAAATATGTTATAATGCTTTGTTATATAAAGTCATTATTTAGAACTGGGACACAAGTTTTTATTAAACACAGAGTCCCAGTATTTTATCATGGGGAACACAAAAAGCTTGTTGGCCCACACTCCCCAGACTAACTTCCAGACATTGGTGCTGGGGGCACAAGTACTTCATATGTAAACTCACAGTATTTGTGTTGGGAAAGAAAAACGTATGCTATAATGTTATACAAAGTCCCATAATTTAGAACTAACACATATACTTGTTAAACACAGAGTCCCAGTATTTTATCATGGGACAACAGCATATCCCCTACACGAGTCACAGTATATAGTTCTGGGGCACAAGATTTCACAAAAAAAAAAACGTTACCCTAAAAAAAAACTCACAATTTACAATAGAATCAAAAGCTTATACTGTACTTCAATGGAAAATCCAAATATTTTTCGAAACAAAGCATAACCTAATAATCCAATAACCCATAAAAAACGAAAAAATAACAATGCGAAGTAAAACAGTTACCTTAATAGATGAAACAACAACAAAAAATTCTAATGCAAGGAAACCCAAAGCTTCAATATCTCAAAAATAAAAAAAATTGTGTATTTCAAAAGAGAGTTTGTGTATTTCTGATAAAATTCAAAAGTCACAGTAAAAAGAGAGAGAAATAAACCCTTGAATAAGTTAAAAATAAGGAAGGGTAAAAGCAGAATTTTCAAAAGAGCGTAAAACGGCGTCGTCACAGTATAATATTAAAAAATATGCGTGGTGGCTAATTCTCAGCGAATTGCTGAGCAGAGGCTACACATCAAATAGCGGGTGCCAAAGTGGCTTCCCGCGAAATTTTTACTCATCAAATAGCGGGTGCCAAAGTGGCTTCCCGCGAAATTTTTACTCTGGTTTGTGTGCTTTTTAAATAATGGGCCCGTCAAACAAAGTTCATAATAAAGGAAAATATATAATAGCGTCAACAAAGCAGGGATTCGAACCCATGACCTTGAGCATATTCTTAACAACCTTTTGCCAGCTGGACTGCTGTGCGTTTGTGCTGAGGTTGTTCACATTAATTTTATATTCGTTATTAAAAAATACTTGACCTATATACAGGATATAATTTTCCAGCGAAGGTTGTTCGCCTGACCACCCTTGCGTCCACCTAGCTCCGCCAACAAAACTCGATTCTGAGAAGTCTTACACGGATACATCAGGAAGTCTACCTATCAACCGTGTTTTGACATTCGGTTAGTCGACACGGTGCCTTTACTTGCAACGACAGATCCAAGCTTCGTCCTCTAGACAACTTGTCTCCATATGCCACGTGTCCATAACCGAATTACACCAATACAATTTCTAGTTCAAATGATCATAAAGTTGGAGATATATTCACTAAACCTTTTCTATGTCCGGTAGTATATCTGTAATAAACTGGGCATACATGAGTCCATGACATAGCTACTACAATTTGAGAGAGGTGCTAAATGTATTATTTAGTCGTCTAGGACTGAAGTGCACTTTGTACATATACTTTACCTAATTATGTTTGGTGTGCAGAGGTTTAACTCACTACTAAAATTACTGGCTTTTTCGACTACCAACTATCGACCGAAAATCGGTCGAACCACTATTTCGACCGATTTTCGGTCGAACAGTTAACACAGTCACAACTGTTCGACAGAAAATCGGTCGAAATAGTGGTTCGACCGATTTTCGGTCGAACAGAAAAAAAATTTGTACCTATCGACCGAATTTCGGTCGAACGGGCGGTCGGTAGGCCCGATTTTATTAGGGGCAGAACCCCCATTCCCCATTTCTATCTTCTTCCCCAAAATACAAAAACACTCTCTAAAAATCTCCACCAACCTCTATACCCGAAAACCACCATAACCCACCCCCAAAATCAAAAATCAAACACATTCTACCCTCCTAAACACTACATATAACAAGAAATTCAAGGTAAATTCTTAGTTTTAGGGTTATTTTAATTACTTTCTAAAACTTAAACCCTAATTTTTTAACTCAATTTTTTTGTAGTTCTTAAGCATATAACTAGTGGGGAATCATTACTAGGTGCTATTGGAGCACAAATCAACCTCGAGGTAAGTTTTTGATTTTTTTTATTAAATCCAAATTTAATTATTTTTTTAATTTTTTTTAAATTTCGGCCTATAATGTTGCATAGGTAGTTAATTATTAGTTAATTTGTTTATTGTAGTTATTGTTGATGTTGAAGAACTTGTTTGGTGTTGTTAGCTCTTATAAAGTTAGGTTTGGGTTGTTTGGGATTATTGTAGTTGTTGGGAATTGTTGGAATTGTTTGGTAGTGGTATTTGGAATGTGTTGTTGCTTTGGTATTGTTGAAAAGATGAACATGTTATGCCTAAAACGAATAAGTTTTTGTTGGTTTGAATTGCTTTGATAATAGTAATTAATAGGTTGTTATAAGAAAATATTGTTTGTTTGGGGCATTTCATCAAACAAGTTGCGAGCATTAACAAACCCGACCACAATAATCTTGCTATAGTGATTACAAAAAAGTGGCAAGCTAATATAAAAAATTTATTGCGATAGGCAAAGCATGACATAAAACTTTATAATTTAGTAATTAAAAATTGATAATCTTATATTTAAAAAAAAAATCATACATATTGTTTCTCAATCTTGCAGTGTTTATGTAGATATGGACATTAATCGACGTCGTTTGTGGATGGATAAAAGAAATTTTCCCGAGCGGCGGGGGTTGAGGCCTTCGTTTGTAGCGGGTGTTATGGAATTTCTTGATATAGCCTGCAACACAGACGATTATTTAAAGCATGGCAAAATTAGGTGTCCATGTGAAAAATGCAAATGTGTAAAGATACAAGATTTGGAGAATGTAGAGGTACATCTGTATAAGAAGGGGTTTATGCCAAATTACTGCGTTTGATATAATCATGGAGAGCCGTGGGACTTGCAGGAGCACCTTCAAAATCTTGAAAATATTCATGGCGGTAGGAGTTCTCCGGTTGTGGAACCAGACCAAGAAGTCGGGTATAGAATGGAAGATATGGTAAATGATATTTTTGGGATGTACCCGGCTAATGATCCCCTTCAGCCGGATACATCACAGCCAAACATTGAGCACATTCCCAATGAAGAGGCAAATCAATTCTATAAACGGTTGGAGGAATCAAGTCGTCCATTTTATGAGGGTTCGGTGCATTCCCAGTTGTCGGTTGCTGTTAGATTGATGAGTATCAAATCAGATTTTAGTATTTCTCAAGCTGCCATGGATTCCATCATTGGCCTTATGAATGAACTCAATCCGAAGTATACCAGTTCAATGAACTGGACAGGAAGGTAGCTACAACACATGTGCTGTTGAACTGTCCCGAGGTCACGCCTTATTACAAGTATGTTTTATTTTAACGGTACCGCCTAATATTCACCTTTCATAAGTATTCTATCTAACGTGAAATTTCCTCGGCTCATAATGCAGCCACTTTGTTGCTGAGTTCGGTGATGCGGAAGTTTACGAAAATTTTACAAATTGGTTTACAGAATTTGTAAGTGTTTAACAAACTCTTAAATTTTCCTTATATTTAGATAAAAATCTTAATTTACACAACTTCGTTGAATTTTTATATAGGTGAACAATCCGGTGAATGGCATCACATTTGATTTTCTGTGACATATATGTCATGGCCCATATTATAAATACAAAAGGATGAATACGTACTTTGTAAATGGGTACAAGTTTCATACAAAGCAGCGGTCGGAGGGTAAGAAAATATACAACTCTGGTGTGTCCGTGAAAGTAGGAACTGGTGATCAGGGGGGCGACTTTGAGTAATACGGTGTGATTGAGGAGATGTTAGAGGTAAAGTATAGTGTCGGTTGGCCTCATAAAAGATTGGTTCTTTTCCGGTGCAAGTGGTTTGATCCCAGTAACAGAGGTACTAGGGTAGACCCGTCTTCTAAGTTAGTTGAGGTTAATCACAAAAGGTCATATAGACACTATGATCCTTTCATCATTGCACAGAAAGTAAAGCAAGTGTGGTTTGTTCCTTACCCTCGGACAAAGAACACAGCAAGATCAAAGGCCAAAGCCCATTGGTGGGCAGTTCTAAAAGGAAAACCGGTGGGATTAGTTGAAGTACCTGATCTGTTAGATGTTGCATACCAGAACGAGGTCTCAACCGTTCCATTGATAGCGGACAATGAACTAGCCGACCAGTTGCAACATATTGATGGCATATATGAGCAGTTAGATGCATCTGTAGCTAGTCGGGGAAAAAACCCGGCTAATTTTGGAGAAGGAGCTTCAAGGGCAAATGAGGATGATGAATATACAGATGGTGACGAGCCAACCGAAGAAGAATTTAACGATGAGGATGAGGAAGAAGAATTGGCTGATGATGATGATTGACCTTATTTGTACTTTGATGTTTAGTTTTTTTAATATGCTAGTTTAATGTACGTATAAACATAAGAAGATATATGTATTCTTATTTTTTGTGCAAGGAATGTGTTTATTTAATTGATCCTGGTCGTGGTAAAAATGCTCAAATTATATAACATTACTATCATTAAAATACAAAAATACTAAGTAATTAATTACTCCAAATGACAACAACAAGCTAGTATGTTACATATTTACTTTTTCTTTCCTAAAGTAATGAGAATGTTTCAACAGGTATGAAGAAATTTTTTAGAAGAAAGAAGGGATATAAAAAGGTAGGCGAGACATCAGGTGAGCCGGCACAGGACATTCCTACCTCTCAAGTGCCGCATTCATTTCCTACAGGAGCCCCTGCAGGATACAGTCCAGATTTTTTCAGGCCACCTGGCATGTCTCAGGTGCGTCCTGGTTGGCGGCATGACTTCAGTAGTTATGACATGACTGAGACCCAGGCCGTTCCCACACAGGGCGTTCCCGCACAGGGCGATCCCACACAGTCCACTACTCCGTCTGGGTCGACTCAGTCGCCTTCAGACCCATCTAGCTCTATCGGCCCTTCGGTGCAGCAGGAGATTGCTTACTATGATCCGAGATCGCCCTATTACATCGGTGAGCCTGGCACATGGGAAGGAGGGCGGTTGATTATTTATCCCGAGGGGGATAACAGGTAAGTATCTTATTTTTGAAGTTCTTATCTATTTAGTAATTAGTTAACGTTTAATTGTTAGTATTTCTATTAACGCTTCTGATTTTTATGTAGCTTTTGCCCCAACACTGATGCTACTCCTTTACTGACGAGAAGCATGAGATCTCAATGGCATGAATCGTGGCCATCCTGGGGCACTGTGCCCCCTCAAGTAAAGCAGTGGATAATGCAGTCTTTTGAGGTGATAAATATGCATCAGGTTTATTACTATTTTCTAATGATTATGTTTAAATAAAATATTTTGATGAATATTGCCAGGCTGAGTGTAAGTGGCATCCGGCTTTGGACTATAAAGTCCGTTCCAACTTCCCAAAGAAATACGGTAAGTTATTCAAGAACGCAATGTATAATGCGCGAAAAAAAGGAAAAATGCCCGGCTTCCTCTATGATCATCAATGGAGAGAGCTGCAGCAATATTGGGAGACTCCCGAATTTCAGAAGAAGAGCGAACAAGGGAAGAAAGCGCGGGCATCAAGTAAGGGTGGATCGCTCCATACCGGTGGCTCAGTTAGCGTTGCAACATAGAAGATGCGCTTGGTAAAGTAATTTAATTTATATGAATTACTATAATCGTTTATTTTTTATCTAACTTGTTCTCTTCTTTAATTTGTAGGAAAAGAAAGAAAATCGGACAATTTCAATCTCTGAAATGCACAAGATTCGACATATCAAGAGTGATAAAAAGGGCGGAGAAGTCTGGGTCGAGCCCCGCGCAAAAGAGACCTGGGTAAGTTATTAAATTCAAACTTTTTTCGCGCCAATCCTTCAACATTTATACTTCATATTTGTACCGTTGATATAATTCTGTTTTTCAGGAACGAGCTACAAAGGCCGTTGAAGACTGGACCTCGACTCAACAGTCTGAATACGGAAGCAGTACCCCAGCACCGCTAACGCTCGAGCAAGAAACCAATTTATGGTTGGAAACGGTCGGAGGGGTGAAGAAGGGGTCTGCATATGGCCTTGCAAAGCTGTATTCATCTAGCAAGCATAAATCAAACTATTTGGGCTCGTGTTCTACTACTACTTCAAGCTCTGCTACTCGTGCATAAATGACTCGGATGAAAGAGGAGATCGAAGAGCTGAAAAGACAAAATGAAGCTATGCGCTTAGCACATGAGGCTCATCAAAGAGAAATGCATGAAATGATGCAACAAATCCTCATTAACCAAAAAAAAGGCAAAGGAAAGCGAGAGAGCAGACGTCGACACCGTTCGTCGTCTGAGTCTGATGCCAAGTCTAGTTCGGGTTCTAGCCAGTAGTAGTGATAGTTGAACCTTAAACTGTTTGTTAAGTTTGTTTGATAATTGTAACACTAGAACTAATGTTGAAAGACTCGTTTCTATTGTTTGGCTCTGTTAGCCTTGTTGAATATCGTTTATGAATGTGTTTAATCTGATTTTTCTCCGTGTGCTGAATTTACAGGTGGTGTAGGGCTAATTTCAGATTTTATGTTATAGGTTTTTACAGGTTTTCGGTCGAAAAGGTTGGTCAAAACAATTTACCAACCTTTCGACCGAATTTCGGTGGAAAGGTCCTTCGACCGAAATTCGGTCGATAGCCCTTCGACCGAAATTCGGTCGAACGTTGACCGACATTCGACCGACTTTCGGTCGAAGAACTGGTCACTTTAAAAAAAATGGTCCATGTTCTTCGACCGAAAGGTCGGTCGACGTTCGACCGAATTTCAGTCGAAGGGCTATTTTCGACCTAATTTGAGTCGACCACCTCAATCGGTCGAAGATCGGTCGACATGTCGACCGTTGTTCGACCGATTTGGCGGTCGAAAATCCCTGTTTTTTTAGTAGTGACTGTAACACACTTCTTCTCCCAGTGTCTCTTTTTTAATAGTAGTAATGACTTTACAAGGTCTGGTGGCATACCAAAAGGAAGCATGTAATATATTTTCAGAAATTATAGTTTATATATTGTTCATTTGAAAATATGTTAAAGACTCAACTGATAAAGATAAAATAAATTCACGTAGTCATGTTGAGCTGCAATATGCCTACTACATTCTCTAATTATAGCTTTTGGAGTATGCTGTTGCCTTTGGCTTTTAGGTCATTTGGCTAAAAGTATTCAATTCCCGCCATGGTTGTGACTTGTTAGGAAGAGAGAGGTTTCAGCCTATGTAGTGGGAGAGTCATTCTTGGCCACTCTTGACTTTGTGTTAAAGGAATAGAAAAAAAATAAAAACAAAATTTCGATAAGCATGTGCTTAATAACTTCAATAGTTGGTCGCTGTCTAGTGGCTATTAATAGAAGAAAATTCAATAGAATCATTTCCTGTCAAAACATTCTTTTATTTTTTAATCATGCTAGAAAGTTCATTTTAATTGAAATAACGCACTGTTTGAATTCGTTTTAGTGGAAACATAAAAAGAAAATAAACTGCTCTTACATTAAATTAATCTTAAATTTTAATCCTTTTTCCTTTGTTTTATTGTGAGAATTCGTCAACTAACTTAAAGCTAGCTATCAGTCGATCACAATGTTTTTTCCTCGGGGTTCGGGACAAAGCAATGCGAGCAAGCTCACGTATTAAATTGGAGATAGATATATAGATATATAAATAGTGAAAGTTCATATAATCATAGCTCCGGCCCCAACTTATTAGACATAGTGGTAATTGTTGAATATTTTTTGTAAAAATGGTAAAATCAAATACTTGATATGCATCAGTCCCCGAAACTTTAGTGTATAGGTCGATTTCTGTTCGATCACAAAAAAGAACGTATTCGATTATGTGGCAAAGTGATAATTGATTTCGAGGACATTTCTGATGAGATCGGAACGAAGCAGCTTCGGTCAACGGTGTGATCGATTATGTCGTGGTGAAATCGGAACGTTTCGAAGACAGCTGTTCTAGCAGATAACTTTGGTTGATCTTATCCCACTTTTATTGGAACAAATCCAGCGCATTTCATGGGACGTGGGCTACTGCAGAAGAAACGTGAAGAAGTGGAGTTCTTTTAGGATTGGGAACTCCACGTTTCAGCTGATCTATAAATAGGACCCCTTTTTCCCCTTTTGTGACTTACGTTCATGAGAACAACACTTTTTATATTCATCAGCTATAATATTGCTCACAACACCATTGTTATTTTATTATCATTATCATAGCAGCCACTATATTTAGCATTGATCGTAGCTTGGTTCAAACTTAGAGGAAGGTTCATCTCTTTCATCGAAGCACCAGCCTCCGATTCTTCAATACAATAAGCTTATCGCTTTATTCATTTGTTTATTACTGATTATTTCGTTGTTTGCATACTATTTCCATTACTTGATACATTACTTCATCGTTGTCGATTTCATTAATGTGTTATCGTTACCTCGATCGTATAATCAGTTCATTATCTAACCCATTTGTTAATATCGAACACAACAAGTAAATTGTTATTACTGCATTCTAATCGTAGTGCTAATCTGATCGAGTGCATTTTCATCGATCATATTCTTTGTCGTTATATCTAAATTTGTCATCGAATCCAGTTAAAATCATCTATTCGGCATCGAACGAAAATAGCGTGTAAATCATCTTCGGTAAAAACTTGTCTAAAGCTAAGTTAAAGTTGATCATCGCAAACTGTGAATTCGTTATTTGCATTCGTTCATCTGACTACGTTTGTCTTCGAGTCGAACTCGTCTTGATTTGACATCGGATTTGTATCTTTACTCCTTCGAAATTGATACTTGCGTTGTCTTCAAATTAATACCTTGAAAATCGGCTACTTGACAACGTAAACCGCCTATCAATCAATCGAATTGAGATATAAACGATCGCCTTAGAATCAACTAAATACAAATTTAATTGTAAAACCTGAAATACATTTTTAGGAAATACAATTTGGTGCCCACCGTGGGGTCTAGGCAATCGATTTATTCCAAAATTTGAATCGTTTGATACTACTTACGTTTTCTTTTTTGTCTTGAAATGGCAGATGAACATAACATCGATGTTACCACCGCTATGAACGGTCAACAACAGCTCCATCCCAATGATGGGGTTCATGTTCCGACCAACGTTGAAGCGGTCGATGAGTCTGCCAATCAAGAGCAGGATCCGATTCAGGACGATATTCCTACTGGTTCACAGCTGAACGCGCCCCAAGGATGACGACCTGGTAAGGAACCCGCGGTCGAAACTGAGTCAGGAGATACAAATGCGGCAATTATGGCGTATTTGAAAAGGCATGACGCTCAGTTCGAAATGATACAAGAACAGTTGAAGGTCCTGTCTAGCTCTATCGAAAACAGAGCGCCCACCTCCACGATCACACCCCCTCCCCCCCCCCCCCATTTCGACTTCGGTTCCTCAGAGCGCCGTAATAGGGGGACTTGCAGCGGGGGTCAGATCTGGAGGATCAGGTACGGCCGCCGTGGCTATGGGAGCTCCGGCCTCCGTTACGACAGAAGTAAGGATGTTGGCTACGATGCAAACTCTGCTGAATGGCACAGTGGATAAAAAGTTCAATGAGATAAAATCATTTATGGAGAAACTGCCAGGTGTTCCGAAGTTAACAGACGAAGTCGCTAAGAAATCGATTTCAAAGCGTCCGTTTCCATCAAGTGCAGCCCCACTACCCATTCCTAAAACCTTCAAGTTACCAGAAAGTTTGAGATACGATGGGACTACAGATCCAAGGGATCATATTGACATGTTTTCGGTTGCAGTTCAGGCGAACGACCTGACTTCGGAAGAGATCAATTCAGTTAGTCTTAAGAAATTTTGTGAAACGTTGAAAGGGGCAGCACTGAAGTTGTATTTGCAGCTACCTGAAAATGAGATACTGAATTTCGATGGTATGGCGGCTAAGTTCATTCGATCACATACTGGAGTAAAAAAGATAGCGCCAATGGTGGAAGATATCTTTAACGTTAAGCAGCGGCCCAGGGAAACTATCAAACAATTTTTGAAACGATTTAGTGATGAAAAGATTCACATCCCAAATCTCGAAGAAAGGTGGGCTTGTTTGATTTTTGCTAATAACTTGAGCACTGATTCGACGGAGGCGTGGAAGTTGAAAGATCGTCTTAGGGAAATCAATGCATGGACGTTCGACGATTTATATCGTGAGTGCGAACCAAGGATTAGGGCTGAGGAGGAGGAGTTGCAGCTAGCCCGAAATAATCATCAGTATGATCGACCACCACCACGGAGAGTCGGGAACGACAGCCAGAACTATAGGGACCAACGATGGGAGCCCTACAGTTTCCCTCGAATGGGGAGCAACAACCACGAAGCTGGTGGCTCGAGGAATCAGCCGAAGAGGGGGCAGTCGAATGCATCTTCGATTCCAAAAGATCGACCACTGCCTCTGAAAGTGACGGAGAACAAGTTTTGCATATCGACACCGAATTTTGTAAATCACTTGAAGGGGATGGGTGATAAGGTCATAAAGTTTCCAGGTCGCATAAAAACAAATCCAAACACAAGGGATGAAAATCTATGGTGTGCATTTCATCACGACTTCGGCCATACGACGGAAGAATGTAAGGCGTAGAGATACGAAGTGGCCAGCTTGCTACATAAGGGGCATTTGGTGGAATTATTGACTAAAAGAGGCCGAAAAAATTTTAATAAGAAAAAGGACGATGAGCCGCAAAAACCTCCTTCTCCTAGGAAAACGGTGAAAGTTATTACCGGAGGAGATGACGTTTGTGGAGTGACTTACACTACAAAGAAGTATGCAAAGGTCTCGTTCACGCGAGACAAACGAACGCGGGATAATATGAACGATGACATTGTGTTCGGGGATTTCGACTTCAATGAAAGGATTCATCCCCATCACGATGCATTGGTAGTAATGATGAGGATCGACGATGCCGACGTAAAGAGGGTATTAATCGATGCTGGCAGTTCGGTTAATATAATACATGCAAGAGTAGTTGAACAGTTGCAGTTAAGCGATAAGATCGTACCTCGCTCAACGGTGTTATTGGGATTCAATAATTCAAGCGAAGTGATTGTTGGAGAAATCATAATTAAGACATATGCGGAAGGAGTTGAAAATGAGCGATCATTTCAAGTGATGAAAGGCGAGATGGCGTACAACGTGATACTGGGTCGACCGTGGATCCACGCCATGGGAGCGGTCCCATCGACTCTACATCAAGTTGTAAAATTCCCTACCCCATGGGGAATTCGTGAAATAAGAGGTGAACAGTAGGCTTCTCGAGAATGTTACTCAGTAGCTGTTAAGGATTGCCTACGAAAATAGCAATCACAATTAGCGGAATCCGTGGCCGAAGACTTTACTGCGACTCCGTCATGTGCTCCATCACAGTTAGCGGAGTCCGCAGTCGAAGACGAATTCGCACCGATTCCGTCATGTGTCAGAGAACCATACAAACAAAAAGCCGGAGACTCTACGATAGAAGAATTGGAAGAATTAATGTTATTCGATGTTAAGCCTGATCGGAAAGTCTACGTGGGAGCATAATTGGATCCCGAAGTAAGAGCAAAAATCATATCCTTTCTCAAGGATAACTCTGATTGTTTTTGCTTGGTCCCACGTAGATATGGTGGAAATCGATCCAAAGGTTTCTACACACAAATTAAACGTCGATCCAAAGCATCAGCCGGTAAAGCAAAAGAAGCGGCCGAATGGAGGATTCCGAAGGAAAGTAATCAACGATGAAGTAGAAAAATTGTTAACGAAAGGGTTTATTAAAGAGGTTAAGTATCCAGAATGGCTTGCAAATACTGTCGTAGTACCGAAGAAAAATGGCAACTGGATAGTATGCGTCGATTATACCGACCTCAACAAAGCTTTCCCAAAAGATTCGTTCCCACTGCCTCACATCGACAGATTGATCGATTCGACAGCAGGGCACGAAATGTTGAGTTTCTTGGACTCAGGTTATAATCAAATTTCGATGGACCCAGTAGATTGGGAAAAAACTTCGTTCATCACAGACACGGGGACTTATTATTACGCAGTTATGCCCTTCGGCCTTAAGAATGCTGGGGCTACTTATCAACGTTTGGTTACCACCATGTTCAAAGATTTGATCGGAAAAACGATGGAGGTGTATATTGATGATATGTTGGTTAAATCTTTAGAAAAGAAGGATCATTTTAGTCATTTGGAGGAAACTTTTACGATATTAAGGCGCGTCAACATGAGATTGAATCCGGAAAAATGCGCGTTCGGGGTCGGATCCGGCAAGTTCTTGGGATTCATCGTATTGCAAAGAGGAATCGAGGCCAATCCAGACAAAATCAAGGTGATCGAAAGCATTTCCGAAGACCTGACAACGGTGAAAGAAGTTCAGCAGCTGACCGGCCGAGTAGCCTATCTCAGCAGGTTCATCTCGAGGTCATCTGAACGATGTCACAAGTTCTTTTCGGTGCTGAGGAAAAACAAAAGCTTTGATTGGACACCAGAATGCAAAAAGGCTCTCAAAGAACTGAAGCGATATTTGTCCAACCCACCACTTCTATCAAATCCAATCGAAGGAGAAATATTGCTGATCTACTTGACCGTTTCCGATGTGGCTGTAAGCGCTGTCCTCGTTCGCGAGGATGGAGGTAACCAATTTCCTATCTATTATGTTAGTAAAACATTGTTAGACGCAAAAACAAGGTATCCACATTTAGAAAAACTAGCACTTGCACTAGTCACTGCTGCACGAAAGTTAAGACCTTATTTCCAATGTCATTCAATATATGTTATAACTACTTTTCCATTGCGAAATATTTTACATCGGTCAGATCTCTCTGGTCGATTGATGAAGGGGGCGGTCGAGCTGAGTGAATACGACATCACTTACCAGCCTCGCACCGCCATAAAATCTCAAGTTTTAGTTGATTTTGTAGCAGACTTTAGCGCTAACATCTTCCCGAAAGCAAAGAAGGAAGAGTTGATGATGAGAAATCCAGATCCCGGAGTCTGGGTAATGTACACCGATGGAGCTTTGAATGTGAAAGGGACTGGCCTCGGAATCCTGTTGATAACACCTATCGGCGAGAAACTCAGGTATGCGATCAAATTACATACAAAGACTAACAACGAGACCGAATGTGAGACCCTCGCTACAGGTTTAAAGATCGCAAAAAACTTGAAAGTCGAATGACTAGACATCAAAAGCGATTCTCAGTTAGTGGTGAATCAAATCCAAGGCGATTTTTGTGTTCAAGATTCGAGGATGCAGCAGCTGCTCGAAAAAGTACAAAATCTTCTAACTTCTTTTTAGGAATGGAAAATAGCTCAGATACCGAGGGAAGATAACATCGAGGCAGATGCCTTAGCAAACCTTGGTTCTGCAATAGCTATCGATGGAAAACTCGACGAAACGGTGGTTCATTTGTTCGAATCCCCACTTTGTCGAAGCATCAAAGAGGTAAACAATGTTAATCATACTTGGGATTGGAGAGACAACTATTTGTCTTATCTGCAGGCAGGCATGCACCCTTCCCGATGACAAAAAGTCTGCCCGATTACTTAAAGCTAAAGCGGCAAGATATTGTCTCGTAGACAATCAACTCTACAGACGAATGTTTGGTGGCCCTTTAGCGAAGTGTGTGGGACCAGATGGAACAAATTACGTGTTGAAAGAAGTTCACGAAGGCGAATGCAGCAATCACTCCGGCAGCAAGTCATTGGTTAGAAAGATAATAAGAGCTGGATACTATTGGCCAACGATCGCGGATGATGCCAAAGAGTTCGTTCGTAAATATGACAAGTGTCAACGATTTGGAAACCTCATACATCAACAAGCAGAGCCACTTCATTCGGTCACATCGCCATGGCCGTTCATGAAATGGGGAATGGATTTGGTCGGGCCGCTTCCAACAGCGCCCGGTGGGGTAAAATTTATTTTAATTCTAATGGATTATTTTTCTAAGTAGGTAGAAACAATTGCTTTGGCTAAAATTCAAGAACAGGAAGTCATCAAGTTTATTCACCAAAATATCATCTGTCGTTTTGGGATCCCGAAAGAGATCACATGCGACAGCGGTAAACAGTTCGTGGGAAGACGGATCACAGCCTTCCTCAAAAAATGGGGGATCAAGCGAATTGCATCTACACCTTATCACCCCAATGCAAATGGACAAGCTGAGTCTTCCAATAAAACAATAATTGTGTATTTGAAGAAAAGGATGGATGAATCAAAGGGCAATTGGCCGAACGAACTCCCCGGAGCGCTGTGGGCTCATCGAACAACGGTGAAACATAGCACCGGGGAAACCCCGTTCTCACTTGTCTATGGAACAGAAGCGTTAATTCCGGTTGAAGTAAGAGAACCCAGTCTTTGGTTCGCTCACTCCACCGACGAGTCAACAAAGAAGCTATGCTGATAGATTTAGACCTGGTCGAGTCAAAAAGAGACATGACATTCGTTCGAATACAAGCACAGAAACAAAGGGCAGAAAATTACCTCAATAAAAAAATCAGGTATCGATCTTTTAATGTAGGTGACTATATACTAATGATCAAAAGACCGAAGAAGGATGAAACCAACGAAGGTAAACTGGGAGCAAATTGGAAGGGACCCTATCGGGTCAAGGCAGTAATCGGAAAAGGTTCATACCAACTCGAAACGAAGGACTCCAAGCCAGTCGACTTCAATTGGAATATCACATAACTGAAGAAGTACTACTTTTAAACTCTACGGTATCATCAAATTTCATTTTTCATTTTCTTTCATAATCTTCATTTCCCTTTCCATCGGAAACAATTGTTTGATCGATTATTTGATACTAACATTTTTAGATGATAGGCATAGTTGGAATCGAGTGATGACAAACATCACCCACGAACACTTGAGCTCAAAACGCTCCAATCAGGGTCGATAAGTCTGACGAACATTCTAACGTGGTCTTCATCTGTAACAGCTTTTTCGGTTTTTGTCTTTCAATGACTCCGTTTCAGATACCGAAATCGAGGACCAGTGTTTGACTGCTCATTCTTCACACCCAAACGCTGGGGGGATGGAGTTAGTAGGATGGTCACAGTTGGATACTGGGGATTGCCCAAGGATCGGGGACTTCCCATCGAAGAGGGAAACGAAGACGATTGAAGACAATACTGGGGATCGTTCAAAATTCGACAAAAGTTCAAGATCCCAGCGCTCACTCGAACTAGGGACTCGTTCGTACTTCAAATCGAATCAGAGATCCAACTCTGTCGAAGACTTCAAATCCTAACGCTTTTATTCAAAATCGGGGGCTATTTGTTTAGATGACTTATGTAATATGTAAACGATCCGTTAGCGATAAAAAATCTCTGTGCCTTCAAACGGCCATATCATGTAACTGATTGAATCATCCGATCCCAAAATGTATTAAACGCCCGATAGCGGCCAAAATTTCAATGATATACAACACCTGGTCATATTCTCAATTTTTCACATTTGTTGACTTGTGTTATCGGTCTAAACATTGGCGAAATTTACAATTCCAATTTTTCACTAAGTGTTCAAAGTAATTATTCATCCCGAACCTAAAGATGTTCGAGGAGTGCACTACGTAAAAGTAAGACGTCATTCTTTACTACGCACTAAACATTGGGCTCCAATCTCATTCTTTTCCAACGACAATCGCTTAAACATTAAAACTTCCGAATGATTAAAGTGAACTTGTCTTCGGAAAACAACACAGCGATAAGAGGAATCAAAAATAATTCATTCATTTAAAAATATTTACACAGCTGGTCAAACGACCACATTACATCGGGAAAAAAAACGACTAAACCACTAGTCGAGAACAGCTCCAACTCACTCATCATCTCCATCGGAAACTTCATCGGAGGAACTTGCTGGGAGACCAAGATCTTCGCGAGCCAACCTCACAATAGCAACGGCATCATTCAGTTCGGTAGGAACATCAATATTCCTATCCAACATCTCTCTAAGGACATCGCGCCTCGATTCGGCAAGGATTAGATCCTTTTTCTTTTCAAACCCTTCCTCGAGATCGCGCCTTAAGATGTTGGATTCCTTTTGAAGCAACAGGTTCCTCTCCGATAGACTGTCAGCCTGAACCTTTAAGTCTTCGTTGCCTTTGCAAAAGGCGTTTAGCTCATCGAACATAACATCCAGCTCCCGATCTTTGCTCTCCAAAGCAGAGTTGAATTCGGCCACTTTCAAATCAGAATTGGCTTCATGCTCGCTCAGCTGTTCATTCAAAGCTTGAATTTGGGACTCTAATTCTGATTGACGAAGGGCATGCTCCTTAGTGTTCTTGTCAAAGTTGGCCAAAAGTTCAGCATACTTGGCCTCCGCAACTTTCAGCTTCCGATGCAGTTCCTCCCCAGCTGAAGTGAGATGAATGATTTGCTCGTTTAAAACTTTGACCCCATCCTGAAGTTGGCGAATTCGATCGGCAGTCTCGATCGCCATTATGAAGTTCTGAAAAAAAGTCACAATTGAAAGTCAAAAAATAAAAAAAGGGAAAAGAGAATAAAGAAGATTACGCAAAGTGAAGAAAGAAAGTGAAGTTGTTACCCTGAAGGCGCCAAAGGAAATCTGTGAAGGTAGGCTCAGGTCTTCATGCGTATTCAGCCGAGCTTGTTCCATCGGGCCAATAACGTCGAACAAAAAATCCGCAAGCCGCTTTGGGCATCTAAGCAAATCGACATTGGGCGACACTGTTATCGTTAGCGATCTATCGCTCAATGTCTCAGATTCGCCCAAAGCAGCAAAGGCAGCAGCTTCTTCACCTCGAGGGAGAGGTACGATCGGGTCAGCATGATCCGCACCAAAGAACGATGACCCCATTTCTTCATCGTATTTGGACTTCATCGTCGCTATCGGCCGATCCAAAGCTGGCATTTTTCCTTTTGTTGGATCCCTTTCCTCAAGTTCATGATCAATGGCTTCGATCATCGCCCCTCGAGTTTCAGGCACAACGCCCAAAGAAACGATGGCACCCTCTCTGCTTGGCAAGCCTCCTGAGCCTGAATTAACTTCTTCGGCTACAAGGGATAAGTGATAATCATCAACTGAAAAATCCCCCTGTTCAGCCACTTTAAGTTGAATGGTCGTCTCTTGGAGTCTTTCCTTCACATGTTTCTTGGGACGCCTTACTAATCGGTCAGATCCCGATTCGTCCCCAACTTCTTCTTCCTCGATCTCAATGATCGAGGTCTTTCCTTCGGCGGCTTTCGCCGCTACAATTGCTGAGCTTGTCCAAGCAACCACATCCTCAATGGTCTAGGGCGTTGCCGATGAACTACCCCCCCTGCCCTTTTACCACTATCTTGGGCAAATACTAGCTCCTCTACTCCTGAAAAGATGTCTTCTTCTTCGGAGGATGAGGAGCGTTATCGACTTTCTCACCGCCTTTGACTTCAGCTTCTTCGTCGCTAGGCTCACCTCCGGCACCTGTGATGCCTGCGAAAACTTGAAAATTAGCGAAAGAATAAATCAGGTTACAAGCTCAGTACGAATTTAAGAACTCACCATGATTTTTAGCTTTAAGGGCTTTCAGAGCTGCGACCAGTTTCAAAGCCCTCTGGTCGTTGGTCGTCTTATCGAGCACTCTGATCAACCACGGTATGATATCGGCGACTTGGTCGAACAAGACCTTGTCGGCTGAAAAATTTGGGAAGAAAACTTGTAAGATTGAAATTGCGAATTCGTTCAAAAGAGGGAAAAACGAACAAAGTACTTACGAGTTCGGTTCCAAACTCACGGAAGCAACTCCTTTCCGAGGTTTGTTAACTGCTCTGTAGGAATAAAGACAAAGCGTTGATCCCACCGCCGAAGATCATCATCATTGTCGAATATCAGGGCCCGCTGACCTCATTTTGCCAAGTTGATCACTCCCCCTTTGTAAACTCGAGGGGAATAGATGTTGAGAATATGGCGAAGTGTCAACTCCACCTCCGCTTCCTCCGCAACTCATCTCATGATCACTATCGTTCTCCATATCTCCGGAGAAAGTTGCCCAAGGCAAACGTTGTACATTCTGCAAAACTCCTCGATCACGTTGTCGACCGGGAGAGTAAAACCGATGGTAAAAGGGTAAGTCAAC
Organism: Petunia axillaris subsp. axillaris; assembly: GCA_029990575.1. Taxonomy (NCBI): domain Eukaryota; kingdom Viridiplantae; phylum Streptophyta; class Magnoliopsida; order Solanales; family Solanaceae; genus Petunia; species Petunia axillaris. The sequence continues at coordinate 61,599,498 of JARKNS010000004.1, forward strand.
ACTACTGAATGATCTTCGACGTGAGTAGCAAGAGTCGATTTCCTTGGAGGGAACATCACATCGATGTCACCAACCTTCCAACCACATTCTTCTCGAACTCGTGGTATCGACTCCGGCGTAATCGCGCAATATACCAAGTCGATCGGAATATTCTTCTTCTTATTCTGCTCCGCTTCGCTCTGAACACTGACCTTGCAGTCATTCTCGTAAGTAAACTTCTTCGGATGAATTTCCGAATACAACTTTTTGGGACCAAAGTCCTTTACCTTTCTTTATTTTCGCTTTTTGCCCTTCTTGTCTACTGAAGAGCCGGCAGCGGTGGAAATCTGCTCCGCCACTATGTCGGACTGCGGCGGGGCTGTAGCAGTAACGACGGTAGAAGCAGAAACCTCAGCATCAACTACGTTCTGAGAAGATGAAGACATAGTCAAGTACAAATTCAACGGTTTGAACTGATAATTTGAAGACTTGGAACAGAAACTGATGAGAATCAACGAAAAACTCAGAAATTTGCTTGAAGAAACTGGAAAATTTTAAGAGTTGGAGAAGTTGTAAGAGTTTTGGAAGTTGTAAAGTTTGTAAAATGATTTTGAAACTGATATTTATAGAGCAAGAGCCATCATTACCTCGGGAACCGATGAGAACTGCCACCCGCACGATTTCTGAAATGTGCGGCGATGGGAAGTTGAATTGACAGCCTGACATTTCAAAATTGAGGGACACGGACGTTCCACGTATTTTCCCGCTCAAAATTTCAAGCCACTTGCCAATTTTTACGGACACACGACTTGACAAGTGGGGGGACTATCTGTATTGGTCGATTTTTGTTCGATCACAAAAAGAACGTATTCGATTATGTGGCAAAGTGATAATTGATTTCGAGAACATTTCTGATGAGATCGGAACGAAGCAGCTTCGGTCAACGGTGTGATCGATTATGTCGTGGTGAGATCGGAACGTTTCGAAGACAGCTGTTCTAGCAGATAACTTTGGCTGATCTTATCCCACTTTTATCGGAACAAATCCAGCGCATTTCATGGGACGTGGGCTACTGCAGAAGAAACGTGAAGAAATAGAGTTCTTTTAAGGTTGGGAACTCCACGTTTCAGCTAATCTATAAATAGGACCCCTTTTTCCCCTTTTGTGACTTACGTTCATGAGAACAACACTTTTTATATTCATCAGCTATACTATTGCTCACTACACCATTATTATTTTATTGTCATTATCAAAGCAGCCACTGTATTTAGCACTGATCGTAGCTTGGTTCAAACTTGGAGAAAGATTCATCTCTTTCATCGAAGCACCAACCTCCGATTCTTCAATACAATAAGCTTTATCGCTTTATTCATTTGTTTATTACTGATTATTTCGTTGTTTGCATGCTATTTTCATTACTTGATACATTAATTCATCGTTGTCGATTTCATTAATCTGTTGCCGTTACCTCGATCGTATAATCAGCTCATTATCTAACCCGTTTGTTAATATCGAACACAACAAGTAAATCGTTATTACTGTATTCTAATCGTAGTGCTAATATGATCGAGTGCATTTTCATCGATCATATTCTTTGTCAATATATCTAAATTTGTCATCGAATCTAGTTAAAATCATCTATTCGGCATCGAACGAAACTAGCGTGTAAATCATCTTCGGTAAAAACTTGTCTAAAGCTAAGTTAAAGTTGATCATCGTAAACTGTGAATTCGTTATTTGCCTTCGTTCATCTGACTACGTTTGTCTTCGAGTCGAACTCGTCTTGATTTGACATCGGATTTGTATCCTTACTCCTTCGAAATTGATACTTGCATTGTCTTCAAATTAATACCTTGAAAATCGACTACTTGACAACGTAAACCGCTTATCAATCGATCGAATTGAGATATAAACGATCGCCTTAGACTCAACTAAATACAAATTTAATTGTAAAACCTGAAATACATTTTTAGGAAATACATTTAGCATATTGATGGTGCAGGGTGCACGATTACATAGATATGTTGTTGGTCATATTATAAGTAAGGCAGAATACATAGATGGCCCCTCAAAGTTGTACCCAATTCCCACCTGAACACTCCAACTTCCCTAGTGATCAGATAGACACCTCATGTCGTCCCCAGTGTATCTCGTGAGCACCCAGATCCAACAAGTCAAATGCGTGGCTTACACTCGCGGCTGACGTGTCAAATGAACAAATCAAAGAATGACACGTATATTTTTCATTTAAAAAGTTGACCCTAATTAAAATTCTTTCTTTTTTAAAAAAACTTATTAACCCACTAGCGCCCCCACCCACTCAATCTTTCTCTTCCTTCTTCATCTGCCAAACCATCAAAATGAGGAAACCAGAGATTCACACAAAACACCACAAAACCAGTAAGAGAAATAGAGAGGTGACACCCACCACCATATACAATTCAAAATGAGGGAGATGTTTGTTCAATTTCTTGGTTCTCTTTGAAAAACACACATACATACACACCAGTAGAACAATACAAAACAGGGAAAAAGGGAGACGATTGGGCAGTGCTAAAGCCATCACCATCAATGGTGTCAAACGGTGAAAACGGCGGGGGAGCATCAGAACAGTACAAGGAAGCATGGAAAAGAGAAGGTAGAGGGCGGAGTGGCAGCGACGCTGCTGATTGGCAGTCGCTCCTCCCCCTCCTATCTGGTTGTTTGTCCCATTCGCGTTGTCGTCGCCACCACTGAAATACACCGGAAATCGTTATTCGCCCTTTCCCGTTACTGTTGTCCTGTTCCGTTGTGTTTTGTAATTATTTTCACTTGAAAACCCATCCAGTGTACTTGTCCCTTTGCTTCTGTCAATTGGTGATCTGTTCTGAAAATGGGTTTGGTTGTTCGAAGATAGGTTTTGATTTAATTGATTCCTTATTCTTAGATGGGTTGACCTGCTGCCATAATAACCCAGTCTACATCTTCCTTTATTGTTGTTTACATTATTTTGATTTTGTTGTGCGATGCTCATTTTGTAAAAATTATTCATTGTGCTATGCTAATCAATGGAGAATTTCTAGCGGCGGGAGGTGGTGGGATTATTGGGGAAGAAACTGAAAATATTGTGGGGAAAAGAAAAAGAGAAAAGTCAGACACAATAGCTACTCACGCGCTCATATTTGAGTGAATTACACCTAATTTGCCATGTCATCGTGAGGGGTTCACAAAATACACTGGGGACAACATGAGGTGTCTATCTGATCACTAGGGAAGTTGGAGTATTCAAGTGGGAATTGCGTACAACTTCGAGGGGCCATCTATGTATTCTGCCTATAAGTAATTATGATAGCAACTTCCACTTATAATGACTCAACTTTTTCTCCATATTGGTTTGGTTTGTTATAATTTCCATGTATCAAGCAACTATTTTAGAATAATATTGTAAGGGAGACGCTAGGTGGTCCGCGGCAGCCACAGCGGTGGTGGAGCCAACGGGAGCCACGTGACCGTCCAATGTTTGTGTGCACCAAAAATTATTATTGTTATTATTTTGCATTTCTTTATTTTCTCTAAAGAGTATAAAATTACGAGTGGGTTGGTAATGAGCTTTCTGTTTAAACTCAGCTTTTGCTTTGCCCCACCCATTTTTTAGTGTAATAATTTGTATGCAGTAAGAAGAATCTCCAAGATTCAAGGAAAAGTATAAAGGTGTCCTGTAAATAAAGCAATGCTTACTCCCTCCGTTCCAATTTATGTGGCACCATTTTCTTTTTTGTTTGTCCCAAAAAGAATGACACATTTTCTTATTTGACAACTATTTAATGCAATCTCTATTTTACCCTTGTTGAGTCATACATACTTTTTAAACTACCAACTATTTTTTTATTACTCAAATCTTCTCTCTCTTATTTTTTCAAAGACAAAATTGAAACTTCACATTCACAAGGTCAACCTCTATTTTTTAAACTCCGTGTCCGGTCAAATGGTGCCACATAAAATGGGACGGATGGAGTAATAAATTTAAAGTGACACTTGAATGAATAGATTATCCTTAATATAAGTGCGAAAGAACTTGAATCAACTTATAGATTATGTTAATGGGAAAAATAATTCGACTTTGTAAAATCATGTTGTGTGCAGTTTTAATGTCAAAGACCTAATATATAGTTGTAATTAAATTTTTCTGAGTTCAATCACTTCTTGAATTTTGCATTTTATTCTAAGGTTGGATATGTATATGTTGATAGAAAAGGCGAAAAGATTGAGAGGTTTATAACATATACTATTACACATATTTTTATATATCTCTTTATTGATTTACTTTAGAGTTTAGAGTTTCAGGCCAAAGCAGAAAATTTCCCAACAGTTACATTTACCGGCTGTCATTGACTTATTGAACTTTTTCTGTTAACACTTAAATTATTATTATTATTATTATTATTATTATTATTATTTTACTCAAAATTATTATAGTATTGTTTATATTATTTTTATTTTTGTATCTTTGTTTTCTAGAGAAAATACTTTTTTTTTTGTAATAACACGATATTTATTAAAACACAAACCTAACTATTACAATAGGAAGCCGATCCTGGTAACAAATTACCCAGATTGCTTCGATCGTTGTTGTTCATAGTAGACATAGTAGTGACTAATCTAGGCCACGAAGTACCTAGGTTGTCTTGTTCTAGAATTGAAATTACACAAATAGGAGGAGAAGAAAAGATCCTAATGTTATCAAAGAAGAATAATTGCAGCCCTCTCTTGCCATTTTATCCGCAACTTTGTTTGCTTCTCTGTAGGTGTGCTGCAATTCTGGATTCCCTGCTCTACTCAACAGGTACCTGCAATCATTCAACATATTTTGATATGAGCCTTCACCTTTTGACAGCATTGTAATCAAATCTTTGCAATCCGTTTCAATGATTAAAGGTGCTAGGCCTTTTTCCAAAGGTATTTTAATCCCATAGAATAAGGCTAACATTTCAGCAAAAATAGTTGTAGAGTATGGAATATGCTTGCTAAACCCTAAAATCCAATGCCCATTACTATCTCTAAAGACTCCCCCAATTCCTCCCCTACCAGATTCCTGAATGTTTGTTCCATAAATGTTTAGTTTAAAGAAGTTTTGATCAGGAGGTCTCTACTGAATATAAACTGTCTCTTTATGGAATCTGTCTTCCTTTTCAGTTAACAATTTAAACTCCATAGCCCTACTAATTATGTCTTCTAAGTTACAAGGCTTTCTAGTTCTATTATGAATTCTATCGTTTCTCTCAAGCCAAATACCCCATAATATGAAAGGTATAAGTTCTGCCCATTTAATGTGACTGTTAAACCTTTTGTTAAGCTTACACTGCTTTGATAACCAATCAACTAGAGTATCACCATTATATCCATCAGGAATGGAGTTAGAGGTGAGATTCAGCTGTCTCCAAACTATTGATGGGAACCTGCATCTAAAGAAAAGATGGTAGACATCTTCTTGCTCATTATTACAGATGGTACATCTATCTGATTCTATGATATTCCTTCTATGAAGCAGTTTTTTAGTTGCAATACTATCGTTTACTACTAACCAAAGAAAGGTTTTGATTTTGTTGAGAGTATTTAGCTTCCATATCCACTCAAAATTCTTGTTGTTTTCTATTACATCTTCCTCCTCATTAATGATATTATAGGCTGATTTTGTATTAAACATACCCAACTAACCATGCTTCCACACAAAGACATCCTTTGCTGGCAGGTTTCGTTGAATATATGTATTTTTAATTTTTAATTTGAGCTCTTGAGGGATTTCAAAAGATAGACCTGAGATGTCTATCTCTTGATTTGTAATGATGTTGCTAGCAGTCATGTTAATTTCATGCTTCATCAAGGGGCCCTGTATACTACTTCTTAAGGAATTACTAGACATGATACAATTGTTTTCCCAAATATTTATAGATTCCCCATTGCCAATATCCCAATGAATACCTTTCTTACATATTTCATATCCTTTCTTGCAGTTTTTCCATACGTGAGAATTGTAATGAGAAGAAGGATTTTCAGCATACTTACTTGACAACATTTGAACCCAAAGAGCATCTTTGTTTTTCATCATTCGCCGGGCCATTGATGCATGAAGGGATTTATTATTAAATTTTGTTTTGTATAGGCCGAGGCCACCCTTTTTTTTAGGCTTAGTAACAGTTCTCCAATTAATAAGATGGCATTTTCTTTTAATTGAAGTGCTTCCCTAAAGAAAATCCCTTTGAACTTTGTCTATTGCTTTGATGGTAGCCTTTGGAAGATTATAAATTTGCATTACATGATTCGGAATAGCAGTTGGGGTTGATTTTATCAATGTAGCTCTCCCTGCTATATTAAGAAAATTTGACTTCCAACCATTTAACCTATTATTCAACTTATCAATGATGAATTGGAAATACTTTTTTGAAATTCTATCGTTTATAATTGGAAATCCTAGATAAATCCCTAGGTCCTTTGAGTGCTTCATTGAGAGGCAGTTACTAATACTCTCCCTGATGCTTATAGGAGTATTATCTGAGAACACAATTTTAGATTTTGAAAAATTTATAGTTTGCCCAGAGAAATTACAAAACCTATTCAATGTATCTATTAAGGTGTCACAATTCCTTTGGTCTACGTCCATAAGTAATATAAGGTCGTCCGCAAAAGATAGATGAGAAATATTAGGACCTTTTTTAGAAATTTTTATAGGCTTCCATCTTTTACAATCAATTTCATTATTTATAACTCTTGAAAGCATTTCCATGCAAATAATAAACAAATATGATGATTAGGGATCACGTTGATGTATACCACTAGTTGGTTTAAAAGTATCACTTTTGTTACCATTTACTAAAATTGAAGTAGAAGTACTAGTAACACATGACATGATTAAATCTATAGTGTCTTTAGGAAACTTAAGAGATTGGAGAGCAAACCTTATAAAAGACCATTCCATTTTGTCGAAAGCCTTTTCCAAATCAATTTTTATCATCATTTTCCCTTTATTTCCCTTAGTAGTTTTGAAATATCTTAGAATTTCTTGAACAATGATGGGGTTATCTGCCGCTCTTCTCCCTTTAATAAAGCTAGTTTAGGTAGGATGAATTATATGGGGAAGGAGAGCCTTAATTCTATTAACTAAAATTTTCGTAATGACTTTATAAACTGTATTACACAAGCTAATAGGTCTGTATTGCTTGATTGTATCCGGACTTTGGACTTTAGGAATTAAGCAAATACAGGTTTGGTTAATTTCCTCATCTATTTTTTTACTAGAGAAGGTATCCATACAGAATTTAGTGAGCATTTCCTGAGTTTCATTCCAATACTTTTGAAAGAAGAAATGATGAATCCCGTCAGGACACGGCGCTTTGTAAGGTTTAAAAGAGAAAATAGCATTCTTAATTTCTGCTATGGTAATCTCCCTTGTCAAAGCCCTAGCGTGACTATCCTTAATAGTACTAATAAAATATATTTCATTATGGCTTAGATTAGACTGATTATGATTAGTACTATATAACTTCTTAAAAAAATTATAATAGTGTTAATAATATCCTTTTGATTAAAGAACCAGTTACCTCCTTCATCTTTTAAGCTCAGAATTCTATTTTTCCTTCTTCTATGCAAGGTGGTAATGTGATAGAATTTAGTGCAAGCATCGCCATGATTAAGCCATTGAATTTTAAACTTTAATTTCCAGAATTCTTCCTCTTGCCTTTGGATTTCCTTATATTCTAATAATAAGTCTCTTCAAGGTCTAATAAGAATTGACTAGTAGCATAATGAGGGAATTTTGAATTCCACCTAGCCTAGCCAAAATATCTTTTTCTTTTTAAATATATTGCCGAAAACCTCTTTGTTCCATATTTTAACCCTATTAGTGAACTCTTTAGTAGCTTCAATAATATTCAATTTGGTTACACCAAGTAACGTGTGCTAACCCTTGAAAAGAGGGATGAGAAGTCCATATAGTCTCCATTCTAAAAATATCACTACTTCGACCAAAGTCTTTAGTTAAATATATTTTGATTGGACAATGGTCCGAGTGAATTCTAGTTAGATAAATGACGCTTGCTTCTTCGAACATTTTTATCCAATCCAGGTTTGCATTAGAACGATCTAATTTTTCCAAAATTAAATTATGATTACTTTTAGGCTTGTTAGTCCAAGTGAATTCGGAGCCTCTAAACCCTAGATCAATAAGACTACAATAATTTAAGCAATCAACTAATTTTGACGCCCTACTGTAATTAATAGGTCGCCCTCCAAACTTCTCTGAGGCTTTAGTAATTTCATTAAAGTCTTCCGCTATCATCCATGGACCTTTGTAGTGATCAGCTACTTCTTTAATATTATCCCAAAGAACAACTCTTTCATTTATGTTATTGCTAGCATATAAAACAGATAAAAGCCAAGGGTTAGGGTTAGGGTTATCTTTTACCTTGATCATAGCATGGATTTCTTGGTCGGTCAAACTAATGTGATCCACTATAATTTGATCAGCATTCCATATCACAGCAATACCTCCCGATGCTCCTTGGGCCCTCATTTGAATCATGTTGTTAAAACCAAATTCCTTTGCTAGGGCGTAGTGATCATCTAGCTTAGTTTCCAAGTGTGCTACTAGAACAGGCTTGTTGTAATCCAACATTGACCTGAACGCTCTCCTAAAGTCATCATTCTCCGCACCTCTACAATTCCAGATTATGACACTCATTCTGGTTGGATTGATTGGTGATAGTACATTATTGGGACCATCACAACCCCGTATTTGTACTCTGTTGGAGGTGACAATGTCCTTATACTCAGCGAGCACTTCCTTAAAGTTATTGGGAAGCACAAGTTCTGTTTTTTTCCTTGTCTTTCTTTGAACACCATTGTTGGATCCCCTAACATTCCGTACAACACCCTTGTTGCTGTTGAGTTGCCTTTCTCTTCTTCCTCCTCTTGTATCTGGTTTTCTTGTTGCACCATGTTGTTGTTTACCTGCTCGTTGTTTGCGTTCCCCATGAATCCAAGATTTGGTATCATTACTGGTTGGTATTCCTAATTGTTATTCATGTTGTTCACTTGGTGATTTGGGTGGTGGAAAGGAGAAGCTGGTGGTATCATTTGATTTTGGTAATAGTTGTTCTCCCGATCTGTGCTTGGTGGTTTGATGGGTAAAAGAGTGGTGCATTCACGTGCATGAGGGTGATTTGAGGATGTGTTTGTACATTCCATGCTTGTTGGTTCCATGATGATGTCATTGCCCTGTATGTTGGGAAGAAGGTGGGTGGTGGTGGGTGGTTGTTTTGAGGCAGGCTCCATGGGTTGGTTGCTAGGCAATCTATTCCAAGTTTCATTCCATCTGTTACAATCTGAGCCAAGTAGCTTGGGTCTGCTATCTTGATTATCACCTCCTCCCCTTGCATCATTGTTGGAATTGCTGATGCAACCTTTATACCATATCCGGAATTAAATGATGAGGATTGACAAGCAGGCCTTTTGAAATATTTATAATATATTTTAATAGGAACAAATAGTTATGGAAAGAAAGAAACAATAAAAAATGGACAAAAATAGTAATTATTCTTTCTCAACGGTTATGTAGCATAATTTTTCCAATAATATGATCTAAGCTTTGATCGAGCTTTGATCCAAATAAAGAGTCGAGCTAAATACAAACAAGCCTAGGCCGCCTTCCTCAGTGCCTAGGTCCACTCGCACATGCTCAAATGGAGATCTTAGAACCCACTATTTCTGTTGACAACCTTAAAAGCGATGAAAAAATATTTATATAATCCAATTGATGATGTTAATAGCATAAAAGCGCATATTTGACAGTAATGTATTCTTTGAATTCAAGGTTTTATTATGATTTTTAGTTCAAGAAAGTAATCAACAATAGCACGAAACATGCTAAGTTCACCTCAATTAAACAAATGTTAGCACATACCAAAAGTTGATAGGCTAAAGTAATGATAATTATGGTACCTATAATGACCTACTTTTTCTACTTATGTGATAGTATTATTACTAGATACATTTCTTCTTAGCTTAATATACCAGATAAATATTTGCATGAAAGATGACCATCCAAATCTCTACTATTTAAAATGGAAGTGGAGAAGCCCTAGTCTATTATGGCGGCCATTCTCATGGTGGAATTTTTCTAAGCTATTCCTTTTCCTTTTCCTTTTTTTCTAACCCCAAATTTTTTGTACATTTATTTAAACAAAGTGGGGAAAAAGCGAAATTCCATGAACATGCGTGGGCTAATTGTTTTAGATTCTTCGTCAACTTTAGTACAGTCATTTATTCATTAGTTTGCTTAATTACCCCCCACTGAGGTGCGACAAGAGATCCTAATGTTTTTAGAAATAATTGTATTGCTAAGTGCACATTAAAGAAGAATATTCCAAGTAGACGGGAAAAGCAAATTATTGTTTTGTTAGAACGTATGAAAGTGTAAAATTATGGGGATAGCTTTTGTAGGAAATTCTGAATAAATATTAGTGGATACTCCTTAAATCTGAATAAATCTTTGATGAAGTGGTGCAACTCTGAGTCAACATTTTCAATTATACGATCAAGAAAAGAAAGAGAAATGAAATGTTCAATCTCAAGTGGAACTGGTATATATGATGCAATTTCGTTGAAGACTTGCCAATTTATTTGGATTCATGTAACGGTTTTTTTACACTATATACTCATAAAATTTAAAGTATTTACAAGTCATACTTATTAAAAATTACACTACCCATGAAATTAAAGTATTTATCCAACTTATCCATCTATTACTGTATACATTTGTTATATACTAGCATAATTAATACTAGTATACAAGTCTAGATGACTAGGACATGTAAATAGTTTATGGGTAGGGTTTATAAATATAAAACTTATGGGTAGAGGTGGGTAAACATTTTGATTTTGATGGGTATTTTAGTAAACCTCTCTTCATGTAATTCAAGGGATTTTTACCCCCACCTAAACATCCATAACCGTTAAATACTTTTCCTAAACCCATTTTACACTTCCTTTCTTTACATAGCCATTTAATATATTTTTTGTATTTCTTTTTCATTTTTAGTATTCATTTAATATTTAGAATATCTAAAAATAAAGTGGACTCAAGCCTTAAGTATAGGGATTACTGCTAATTATGGTAGTTACATTTTTGAATTCCTGAAACGCTGATGGATATGCTTAGTGCGTGTTTAATGGGTGATGGATAGGTAATTCCAAAGTCATCCTTTATATATAAACATTTTTATTTTACGTCCCTCTCTCGAGCCTTAAATTTAAGGATTAGTACTTACCAATTAGTTAATCTAATTGATTTGTTACCATATTAATTACACTCTCCCTATAGTTAATACGAATCTAAGCCTATATTTGGTAGGAACAGATAACTATTTTTTTTACCCATTACTTGTACTAATTTAGTTATGGTTTACAAATTACTTTGTGAATACTCAATATATATATATATATATATATATATATATATATATATATATATATATATATATGTATTGAATATTTATTCACCATGTATGTATTGTGTATTCAATATTTATTCATCTTATATTTTAACATATTATTTTACTTCATGTATCTATCAAACATTCAAGATTTATTAGTTTGTATTTCACATATTATTAACATGATATGTACTATGTATTAATTGAATATCCGCATGTAGTTAGTAATTAAATATTTTCACATATATTAACTTGTTATCTATCATGTATACATCTATTATCTATATTATATATGTGATATGTATCTTATTTGTGAAAATTTTCATTTAAATTAATTATCTACACAATTTTTTTAAAAAAAAAAAGATTCACATTTCATAAAGAATAAACGAAAAAATGGATGTAGGCGTAACAACTAGAGTTATCTTCGAAGGAATAATTTGTGGATCATTCTGTAAGATGCTATTGCTACCTAAAGTAATGCCTACTATTCATTTTCCTTAATTATAGCCAACCGATATTCATATAATATTTATCCTTTTAATAATATTATTAATTCTATTAATAAAATACAGATATGGCTACATAATGTTGTGGCTAGTAGAAAGTAATATCCTATATATAGAAGGTTATTTTTTTTTTTTTTTGCCCTAAATTCAATAGTTGTGAGTATAGAGGGGTAATTATTTTGAGCCCAGTAGGTAGAAATGACACCAGATGAACATCTATAATTTTTTTTCTCAAATTCTAAACACAATTTTCTTAAATATAGCTATAAACAAATAGATTTTTTTATCTTATGTTCTAGCTAATACCTTTTTTATAGGGTGAAATTTTAACCCATTTATTAAGTAATAAGTGATGTAGATGTCTTAGTTTAAGGGATTAGAATAAGCTGTTCTTTTAATTCATTAGAAGTCAAATACTTTTCAAATTGCTTTCTCTTCCATTTCTTAGATTCTATCCTTCTTTTGCATGATTTATATTTTTTATTAACTCCATTCACCAAATATTTATCATTTATCATGGTACCATCTCACTAGTTTGTTTATGATGAAACCTAAATCAACATCTAGTTTGATATTGAGAGATGAAGACGGCGATTTTGAGGACTTTACTCTCATTTATGTTAATAAATTTTCGCAAGCAAAAGATAAGGAAAACATAATTATGTAGGTATAGATTATAAAATTTTTATTCATTAATCATTAATAATGGTATGTTTATATTATTTACTACATATTTAGCATACACTATTCACTATTTATTCATTAAGTATGCACTTGGTATGCATATATTGTTCACTTTTTATTCATTAAGTATGTCTTTGGTATGCATGCATTATTCACTATATATTTATTATGTATGCGCTTGGTATGCATATATTATTCACTATGTATTCATGGCGTATGCACTTGGTATGAATATATTATTCACTTGGTATGCATACATTATAGTTATCTGACAATATTCACTTGTATGGATGCACCTGGTATGTGTATGCATTGGTATGCATTTTGTATGTACTCCATTAGTGTTCCTATCAAGATTTAACATTAGTAGAGAAAAAAAGAAGTAAGCATAAATATGGAAAATATACGTTTCTCACCTTCAAAGTTCAATTTCTATTTAAGCAAAAATGGTGGGTGGTTGTTAGGATGTGCTTACCCATTTTAACATAGCACATCAATATCCCATTATTAAAATTCTATATTTTAGGTGACAAGCTCTTATCTTCATCTCTTTATTTATTATCTTAGGTAAAAAATAAAATTAGCTAGAATTAAATTGATATGTCTAACAAAATTGAATATGCAATTTTAAGCTCGCTACTTATGTATTTATCACTTTTGTAAATGACCCTAGTTCAAATAGTTACACTGAGATGTCTCATCATCGGCTCATTATGACTAAATGTAGAAAGGAGATCCTTTAAAAAAAGGAGTCCATAGATTTTTTATCACGTTTCATAGCATTTCTACTATTAAAAAAATTCAATCCCTCTAATTCTACCTACTAATCATTTTGACAAAATAAATTTATTGATATACTTCCGCTCCCATAAAAATCTACCCGCACTCAATATTTACACCAAACATATGATAGTAAGCCACGTATATTATATACACTTATATCTTAACCATGATTAAATGATATGCATTTTTTCTTATATTTTTAACTGAAAAAATTTAATTATTTGATTTGATGTAAACACTAGATACGGATAAGTATTTACCCTCCACCCCACCCCTCGGATCATACAAGCAGGATCGGCTAAAGGAGACAAACAAGAGAAAAATAAGGTCAGTAAATTTCCTCAATGAAAAGAAGTTAAATAATACTAGTCACATCAATGATTACGTTCCTTCGCATGTTTTGGGAATTGGAGACTTCTGTGTTCTTCATAACTGCCTTTCCAATTAACCTTTCTATACAGTAAAAACCAATTGTTCCAATTTGTTATCCTCCCTTTATTATAACGATAATTAAGAATTCGTGGAAACTACTTTCTATATTAGACTTGATGCTGCTTCACGGTTGAAAGAACTCGGTTCCTTGTTAAACTTAGGTGCAAAAATATACAGATGACATTTGATGAAAAATAGGTACATTCCGTATCAGAAGAAATGACTTAACTTGTATACACTGTTAGAGTTACACTCGATTGTGTAAGATAAGTGGCGTAACAAGGTTTTCAGTTTTCTTTTAACAACCATTCAAGAACTTCAATAAATTCAACTCAGAAAATCTTAAGCTAACAAATCTTAGATGGAATATTAAGGGCAAGAAGAAAGAACAGTTAGGCAGTGGTGAGGAGGTGTGAGCGGCTGGCTGTGCTGGGTCTGCAGAGAAGTAGAGGCAGACCAAAAAAGAATTGGGGCGAGGTGATTCGACATGATATGGCTCACCTCCAGATCACCGAGGACATGACCCTTGACAGGAAAGCGTGGAGGTCTAGGATTAGGGTAGAAGGTTAGGTAAAAGGCGTTTGAGTGTTGTCTTTTTAGCTGTATTGTTCTTATGCATAGTAGTCTTATCTTGCCGTTTGCGCTACTGGTCTCTTATGTTTGCCCTGACTATAGTAGTTTATGAATTCTTGAGCATTAAGGTGTTTGTTACCTTGTTTGTCTTTATCTTATTTTCAAAATATTTGTTTGACTTCAAAATTTTCAATTGTTTTGTTAAGCCGAGGGTCTATCAGAAACAGCCTCTCCATCTTAGTGGGGATAAGGTTTGCGTACATCTCACCCTCCCCAGACTCCACTTTTGAGATTACGCTGGGTTTGTTGTTGTTGTTGCTGTTGTTGTAAGAAGAAAGAACAGTTAGGCAGACTTCACAACTAGTTGTATAATGGGGAAGTGCACGAATAGCCACTTTTTGGCTTACCTTTACAGTTTGAGCCATTTTTCAAAAGTTTTAATTTTTAGCCATTTTGACCTTGTGAGCTGAACTCATACCTTTGGGGTAAGTACATGAAAGGCCACTTTTGCCACTGGTCTTTGGACACATGCCACTAATACCAAAATATTTAGTTATAGCCACTTTTGCTTAAAAGATAGAACTTCAGTCCAGGCCTATCTTAAAAGATAGAACTTCAGTCCAGGCCCTGGATTGAAGTTCGGTCCTTAAAGATAGAACTTCAGTCCAGGGCCATGTTGACTGAAGTTCAGTCCTTAAAGATAGAACTTAAGTTCAGTCCTTAAAGATAGAACTTAAGTCCAGGGCCATATGGATTGAAGTTCAGTCTTTAAAGATAGAACTTAAGTCCAGGGCCATATGGATTGAAGTTCAGTCTTTAAAGATAGAACTTCAGTCCAGGGCCCTATGGACAGAACTTCAGTTAATGATCAAAACTTAAGTCAATGCTTATTTAGTAAAGGTTCAAAAGTGACCTCTAGTGTAAGACCAAAGAAAATAGTAGCCTCAAACTAAATACCGGTATTAAAAGTAGCCGCTGGACGAAATTTTTACCATACCTTTAGGTATGAAGTCCAACTTCAGCCCACAAGGGCTGAACTTTTAAGCATAGGACTGAAGTTCCAAAAAGTGACTTCTTTTGCACAATCAAGAAAAAAGTAACTTGAAACGAGATACCAGTGGCAAAAGTAGCCTCTAGACAAAAAATTTACAGTAACTGCTATAAGACAGGTAACGCGGTTAATGTCGGATCTCCCTCAAATAGTTTTAAGATTTGACTAGTATATTACCCCGGGCGATGCGCGGTTGATATGAACAAAAACTAATCACATTTTATATATTAAAATAACAAATTTAAGAAGATTTCATTCACAATGCTGTGAACTACTATTAATAGAAAATGAGGAATATACATGTATCAAGAAATAGAAGAAACTTACACTTTAAACTTATATTGATATGTTATAACTTATGTGCGAAGATATTTGAAGCAAAAGCAGCAAGTTTTTTTCTAAAACCTGAAATTTCACCATTCTAATGGGGATGACAATTCTAAAATATCTTTAGCATGCACTCAAAAGGCTTCATACGAAAATTATTGCGGTCTATATTTTCCAGCAATAGTGACAGATGTTCACCCTAAGACAGGATATTTTAAGAGGTTTCTTTACTCCGTTTGGTTCTTGTTATCCTATTTATCAAAGATAATTTTAAGTTTATCGCAAAGCAGATATTTGTTTTGAACTTAAATTTAAACAAATTACAATTTTCAAAGTCAAATTCAAACTGCATGTTAAGTTAATGAGAAGTTGTAATCATTTCAAATTTGAAAATGTAGCTCCAAGATAAGCTTTGCCTTTTTTTAGGCAACTGTGAAAATATTACCCATTAACAGAACAATCACTTACACCTAAAGAGTATTCTAACCACATCTTTGTCAGGTAGTTCGGGCTTAAAACATAACAAATTACAGCGCTTGCCACCAACTCCTACTTCTAATAGGACGCCTGGAATTTTTAAATCTACCTATTCTTTCTAGGATGGTTTGTTTAATCTGATTAACTACAATACTGATACGCACATCTTGATCTTGGAATTTCTTCCAATTCCTGGCTCTCCATACATAGTAGATCATTGCACTCCAAGTAGCTGTTGCCACTTCATTCCTAAATTTCTTCCAATGTCTTCTCTTGATCCAAAGTAGAGCCTGCTTCACTCCAAACTAGGCTAAAACCAGCTTTAACCAGCAACCAATAGCAGGCGCTATAAGATTTAACCAATAACTGCTATAAGACAGGTAATGCGGTTAACGTCGGATCTCCCTCAAATAATTTTAAGATTTGATTCTCAAACATAAAACCGTGATATACAGAAGAATAAATTACTTCACAAATACTGGCCAACAATCTGCTTAATCAACCTACAAAACAATTTCTATAGCTTGCAAGAGGAAAAAGCTTCAAACCAATTAACCACTTCAGTCATAATAGCTTGGTATGAAAAGAGAACTTGAGGAGAACGTAAACTATCAGGCATGAAAATTATTTTCCTCTTTTTGGTAAAAAGTATGAAGAAAAAAGCGGTTTCTCTTTTAAGGAATACTTTTAAGTCAGTTGTCTCAACAGGTAAACACGTATCTGCACCAGCTGCCGGTAGCAAATCAAGAAATTTATCTTAACAATTGAAGGGGAGCTTTTGGAACAATAATAAAAGTTGCCTCTAGGTGAGTTCTCTAGGAGGTGAGTTGTGACCAACATGATCGCATAATATTTCGGACAACCCTTTATCTTAACAATCAGATTGAACTGGGTGTACCTATAAAAAAAGTGCTGATGAATTCCGCCCCTAGCAACAGAACTCCCACCCCCTCCGCCTCTCCCCCCAGGGTAAAAAGAGAGCAGCAGTATACATATTTTAGCTCCATAAAATATACAATGAAATACAATCATCAATTAGCTTTACAATGACACCAACCATAAGAACGGAAAGAACGACATCGCCAATTTCCCAGAGATCAAAGAGTGAGAACTAAGGTTTATGTTCGAATTAAGGATTTCTTTCGGTAAACAATTCCAAGTACAACCCTAGGAATCTAAAAAGATAACGAAAATTCTAATCATGCACAAGAAAAATAGCAAATATCATGAATTTCTACAGAGAATCAATGAAAATGTAACATGTAATGTCAGTAACCATGGTATTTTATAGCTAAATCAACAAATTATGCACAAACCTACTGGCTACGATATTTCAGAGCCAAGTGGTAATCGCTGATGAATATATCCATCTGTTGTCACAACTGCAAACTGAAAAAATAATCACAAACTAAGTTGTTTCTTTAACACATCTCTGGAGATTGTAAACACGCACATCATGATATGGTACTACTTCCCGGTGAAGCAACTCAGTATCATGTCTGTCCACAACATGGTAAAGTCGAGCCAATTCGAACAACTACCACAGAACACGTACATTGTCACCTCACTTGCAAGCTAGGACAAGGCATCTGCTTTCAACAACGACAGCTAAAAACAGCTCCAACTCATCTTAGTTCCTCTGTATTGAACTTATTCCACGCTTCCTGTTGTCAAATTCAGGATCTAAATTAGAACAGCATCACTGATGGTTCCTATGCATATTATCGAATATGACGATAACAGTACCCCACTCTGTCCACACTGGAGAAACACAATCAAGAAGGCACACGCACTAACAATTGACACATTTTATTTTGATGACCGATAAATCCCAAAGGGCTAGCGGCATGGTTCCAAACTCGGTGGATAATGGGTTCCCTCAACCCTTTTCCACCATAATACTAAGCTTCCGTCAGCACTCAGCAGCAAGGTTCACAGCCGTGATGTGCGCCTAATCTACACATCATGGCCTTCACTATAACCACTAGACCAAACCCCTCGGAGTCGAATAATTGGCACATTTGATATAGTCATCGGTGTATATGCTAGAAGCATAGAATGTTCTTTACTTTTCCTTTTTCGCTTTTTATTTTTTGGTTCTTTTTGCTGGATTTCAGTTGGTGACAGAAGGGAAAATAGTAGTAGCTTTAACTTATCAAAAAGAAAGAAAATTGTAGCAGTTTCCCCAGGGAGATGGAAGAACTGTAAACCAAAGGAAAAAGACAGTAGTAACTTCACAAGAGGGATGGTGGAAGTGCAGAAGTAGCCAGTAATAATTCTTTTATTTGGCCCCTTATCCTTTCATTTTATTAATGATTTTTATATCCTATTAAGGAGAAATTAGTCGGAAATCAAAACTGAAAATTCTAAGAGATTCTGGCTGTACCAATTGCGTACTAGGTGAAACAGAAGGCGAAGCTTGATCTGTACAAAAGTTCCATGATCTGATCTCTATACTGAAGAACAGAGTAGAAGCTGATCAGTACTGAAGCACAAAAGAACAGAAGTAGAAGCTTGATCTGTACAAAAACTGCACTCCTACTTTCTTTCTTTTTTTTAAAAAAAAAAAAATGCTTGAATCCTTCAACAACACTCCTATTTTCTTCAGTTAGGAAGATTATTAAAATTCATTTTTGTTTGCCAAATGCAAACTTTAAATTCTACATTTTCAGACCTTAATATCTGAGTACTCCAAAAACATTCTCTTAAACGCAAGCAACAAACTGCTGATCCTGAGTTGCAATATCTAATCTAAACACTGATTATGAATATGAAATTTCGTCTCCGTATTCTTATTTCGTAATTATTTCACACCTTTACAAACAATGCTGCAATGCTGTCATTTATTTACGAGTAAGCAAAAATCACAAGGACAATCGTGAAAGAAGAACTTCGTCTCCGTATTCTTATTTTGTACTAGCAGCATCATTAATGATATGGATCACTAGTATAATAAGTGATTTTTTAAGATGGATATATCAAGTGATTTTTTAAGATGGATATATCAAGTGATTTTTCTTTCCCAGTATTATATTTGGATCATAACAAACCCAACAAATCGATTGAATATGAACTTTTAACAAGACAACGAATAAAGTAGCAAATTCAATTCCTTTTATGGATAAGCAACAAAATCAACTTTTCATCCAAAAACTGTGAACTCGGCGAACATTCAGTTGATTGTGATAAGTATTTCACTCCGAGGACAGCACGGTTTTAGAGCCCTTAATACTACTGCTCTACACATGGGCTGCCATACCATGTCTTCTTTCCATCCCAATTATGAGATGGTGTTTGACTAGGTACGGAGTTTAAGAAAGACTTACATTTAAAACTTCTCGTCTAAAAAAAGTAAAAAGAAATTTTTGTAGCTACAAATCCTCTTATTAAGGGTAAAATGAACAATTTCTAAATTTTACTAAATATTGAAATGTGTCATTACTTTTGGGACAGACTAAAAGGAAAGAGTGTTGCATAAATTGGGACAACTGGGAGTACCTAATATGCTCACATATTTTACTCTACTTAGGGGCCGTTTGGTTGGCTGCATTAATACGCATAGGGTAAGTCTAAGAATATTGTTTGGTTGGCTACATAAGAAAGGTTGTACCTAAACAATTAATGGAATGTTTGTTTTGTTCTATAAGGAAGATAAATCATGCATAACCAATGCAGCGTCTGGCAAGCTTATTATTGATATACCTTTTAGGGGAATCTATGTATTATTTTATAGTGATAGAATGAGAAAAAAGAAATCATGTATCGACATAACATGGATAAGATTACGTAAAGAGAGTAGGTAATTTTTGTGTAACATTGTATGTATCAAATTGCCGCATAAATGTCTAGTACGTGAACCAAAAGACCCCATGCTACAGAGTTCCATGTAGCTTCCTCTATGAAGCTATGATGTACGCATTATAACCTGGTGGTTGCTTCTAAGAAATAATGATTGGAACATAATTATTGGACATCTACATGTCAGCAATGAGAAATTTATAACTTAAAGAATGTGAAATTCGTAACTTATTGAACATAGAAAGGTACCTTCAGAAGATCAAAAACCTTCTCAGCAATATACTTCTGCCGAACTGTGGCCCCTTTTTGTTGAACTTTGTCTGGGTGGACACATAAGGTCGCCTTATGATAAACTTTTTTGACAGATGTAGAAGTGATCAAATCGCTCAATGAAACTGGCTGCCAACCGCATTCAGGCCACAACACCTGCACAACATTCAATAGTTGCAAAGAAGTACTTCATGACATTAGATGCCATATCTTCAGTATTTCATAGACGATGGTCATAACTAAGTGAATTTTGCAAAAAAGCCCATACTACTGGCAATATTATAAGCTATCAGCAGAATAAACATGTCTGCAATAAGTCGCCTTCTCAAATATGCATTGCAGCTTTGTGCAAGACGATCATGAAACTGGATTTAAACTGAAGAGCATCAATTTCTCACAGAAATAGTTCAGAATAACAGATCCAACCCAACCAGATCACATCAATGATAAAAGTAGGTACTTTAATGAATGCTTTTATGATGCAAAGCCAGAGCACACATCACATTGGCAACAAGGTAAAAACATGATTCACAAAATATTAGTGTCAGGGAACTAATCCCAATCTACAGTTGTAAGAAGAAAATCTAGCAGAGACCATAACACCTTAGTTAGACAGAGGGAAATTGATGGACTTCTTAGGATCAAGCTTGATTCCCTCTAAACCCAACATAAATTAGGTGTGGTTTTATGGGATGGAGCAAACTACTTTCAGAAAGTATCGAAACTGGCTTGAGAGATAGTAGTAGACTAGATCTAATTATGTCTTGGAAGTTTCTTAACAGATCTAAGATGAATTTCAATATCTTCTGATTACATACATGTTGCAGTGACGACAATAATGCCCGCAGGTTGCCTTCTTTTCCAGTAACCCAACGTTTTATATCATAGTCCAGCATCTCGGCAAGCCTCTGCAACAAGCAATTTGTTACAAAATCATAGTAAATAAGCAATCCAGAATGTTTGAACAGGTTTATTCCATGGTGTGATTTTAGATCAGAAGCCTAAAGGAAAGTGACGGAGAACAATGTCCATGGCCAGTCATTTTCCTTCACGCTTCTTCCCCAGAAAAATGGGTGTGACCTGTGAACATCAGTAACTGACAGCTGTAAGCAATGAGTAGAAACTTACATGCTTCTCTTCCTGCTCATTCTGAGACTGAATATCACGCTGAGTCTTCTCAGCCAAAGCCTTAGCCTGATCACATAAAGCAAAATAATAAGATATGGTAAAAACTCACTCAATGGGGCACATATTTAGTTCACAGGGAAAAAGTAAATCATCCAATGCAACCTCACTCCAAAATTAACACCTTGCAATAGCATCCCCATTGTTTCGTGCATGCACACACGCATTTGGTCATGCAAATTACAATCACACTAGACCATGGGCTTGTCATCACCTAAACTTTAGGATTTGGGATACGAATAGGATTATGTTACGGACTTGGGAGTGCTGAGATACCGCTATTATTTATGTCCAACTCCTAAGATATAGAGCTCTTCATATGTAGCAACGAACAATGAGAAGACAATATGCTCCACCTGATTTATCTATTTGAGCTTGTAATATTTACCTGTCTATTTCTGGTGATTTCCTATTTTCCTCGACTCAAAATCCAGATACTAGACTTTATGCAGATTACAGATAATGGACTTTTTGTTGAGCCATTGATAGCGTTTAAAGCCTAAACCCAATAAGATATATCAAAGCCTGAAAGATCATATCAGGGGCTATGGATCACTTAGGCTATAGAAACTTTTTTGATGAAAAGCACAGCACAGCCAACAAGTTCAAAAGCAGGCACATCTACCCCAATTCTTCGACTTCCCATTTCCCAACCTGTTGCCTCCAAATAAAACCTTTCACTTCTAGCATTTCTATTCACCTCCCTTGCTCCTCTTTCTCCGGCAAGGTTTATCAATTCTGTGGTTTCAAAATTAATTTACTTTTTGTACAGAATTCCTTTCTTCTTTCTCTCTCAATCTTCAACCCTCATGCTGACTGGAGCCTCTTTTTCCTTCTCTTCTGTTCCTTTTTTTTTTTTTTTGGTAACTTCGAAAGCCGTCAACAACCATGATACCAGCATATCTAGAGGTTTTTGCTTAGCTATCTTCAAGGACAAGCAAACCCTGAGAGAAGCGATTGAGGGGATGAGGGACCAAACAAATGGAGGTTATGGACCAGGTTTGTACTTGTTGTTCTCTCTTGTCATCATCTTTTCTCCATCCGTCCATCCATCCTATTTCAAATCACATGCCAGTCGAAGATCCTCCAGACATTGCCTTCGATCATGAATCCTGTTCTAGCACCACCATAATGTTGGATGGAGACCGGTTCTTAGCAAACAACTCAAGCATATCCAAGAAAAACTAAACATCACACTGGAAATGTGCAAAACGGATCAGCAATTAGCCCAATTCTATAGTACACTCAGTAGAAAAGGTAATCCTTATGCTGAACAAATGCAGAGAACATCTCCTGAACTGATCCTCTTCTTCCAGAGACCTTGTTGCAATTAGTTCACAATGATTACTCATAACCTACCCATTGAACATTGAAAATTTCTTAATGTCAACCAACTAAAAAAATGCTTAATTTTTTCCTTTTCTACCCTACAAGTTTCAAACGAGGACACGATCATTAGGGCATCAGGTAGTCAATGTGCAGTAGTAGAAAAGCTTAAGCAAGCCTTCGAGGCTTTGACCGACTAGTATACAGAATTTTCTCTTCCCAATAGAGCTGAATTTCTCAAATAGCCAAACATCAAAACCAAATTAACAACCATAGAAGATCAGGGATGATTTAACCATCCAACAATGAGGATAATATAGCACAATACTCAACTAAAAGGACAGCTACCAAAAAAGAGTAAGCAGTACAATTACCATGCGCTCTTGGGTCTTCATATGATTTTTCAATCTAGCTCTTCGTCTTTCTTCACTTTCTCCTTCAACTTCCTGAAATACCTCAGAGGAAGGTGCAGAGTCTGCATGTGCACAATGATGATTAGATATAACGGAAATAATATAACTTAATAGAATTAGGACAAATGGAAAATGCTGGCATTAATAAATTCTAATGAATTGATTTCCTCAACAAAATTCAGTATCTTCTTTTACAAAGATGATTACCTCCAAAAAACATTAGATCATCAACGAAGTTTTTCACAGGCGACACACTCTTTTTACTGGATGATGATTTCTTTTCTTCAGGCTTGCCTCCTCTCTCATGGAAAACTGCAGACATATGGCCCTGAAAGAAGGGAGGAGGGGGAGGGGAGAAACATTGACACAAGAAGGGAACCAAAAAGGTTAGTCGATCAGTACCCATAAAGATCTTGGAATCCAACACTCTTAAACCAATACCTCAGCTGCAGGTTTCGGCTTTGTTGTCTTGCTAGGTTTGTTGATCGTCACTCTCACATTCTTGGACTTCTCTTGTGCTCTGTCCACGGGCTTCTTTACAGAGGCCCCCCTTTTAGTATCTTCTGGTCGGTCAGTTGTATTGCTCCTAACCTTAAAGTTGGCAAAATCTTCCAGTTCGTCAATTGAAGATGTTACAGAGCTACTTCCAGGATGATGTTCTGACGATTCTGAAAATGGCCAAGAAGAACCATTTGCCTTGCTGGTGGAGGATTCAAAAACTAAAAATGGATCATCGGGCGAAGAGGGGCTTGATTTAGAAGAATTCCACTGCTGAGGACTTTTGGGGTCTAGTTTTTTGCTGTACACACAAAAATATATAGATTTTTAAGTATGCTTCTGGGAATGAAGAGGGGGATAGAACAATGGATAAGAAAAACAACAAAGCGTGATTCTGTAGGACAACTACTTTTGGTACCAACCAAAGATATGCAAGGATATCAAACAGAAAAACATATTAAGCATGACAGAGCTAGTGCCCAAAAGGGACCTATATCATGTGATGGTAGTTAGCTGACTCTCATGATTTTGCACTGCGTCCTCTTATTTTAGGTTTAAATTACATATCCCAAACAGCTTCATACATAAGTTGAAATGTTCACTTGGCAATTCAGTTAAACCGTAAGAGGCCATTGCCTTGAAAAGATGGTCACATCCTAGCATGGAACACTTCGGTATTAATAAGGCAATCTTTGCCTCAAAACAGACGGTATGGCCTAAAGCAGCTCCAAGATCAACATGCTACTGAGCTAAAGTAATTACGATTCGACAGAACACGTAGTCAATCTAACACTAGAAATATATTTGCACACAAAAGGGTAGTAAAAAAGGGGTCTATGTAAAATAGTTCACACACTGTGAGCTTTTCTCTATACCACCTCTGTGTTTTCTGACATCTCAACATTCATTATACAAGTTCAAATACATGCTCAATGTTTGTTTGCCTAACGGTGGTGTCTGGCTCGCTCAACTTGCACGCACCTCAACTATTCCACCAGGTACCTAGTACCTCCCAGGTGCATAAGTGCCTAGTAACTCTAACCACCAAGACTAAGGTAGATGGAAAGAAATATTTGGACTTGAGACCTCAGGGTTCTTATCCCACTTCACTAACCACTACATGCTCAATGTTATGCAAGTTCAATACATGTTCACTGTATTAGCGAGCTCAAACTATAATTTTATATTAACAATTACGAGCCTTGGAGCAACGGTAAAAGTTGTCTCTGTATGACCTAAAGGTCATGTGTTAAAGCCATGGAATTAGTCACTAATATTTGCATCAGGGTAGACTGCCTAAATACACCCCCTGGGTGCGGCCCTACCCCGGACTTTGAGTGATCGCGGAATGATTTGTGCACCGGACAACACTTTTAATGAAGCAAAACAACCTTTTGCTTTATGTATCAGGTCACAGTTCACAAAATTAACAATATAAATGTACCAACATACATTTCAACTGGAAACGAATAAAGCCGAAAAATTGAATCGTAAACAATTTAACTAAATACATACCTAGAGCTAAAATCAGCAAATCCAGGAATCAAAAAATCATCACTTTTTGCAGCTGAATCCTTCTTTATACCATTATCCTTATTCAATCCCAAATTACCAAATAAATCATCAATTGATTCACTTTTGTTTGTACCAAATAAATCAAAATCATCATACAAATTATTCTTATTATTCTTGTTATTATTATTAACAGAACCACCACCTAACATTGATTCAATATCAACAGTATTATTATTGGAATTTGCAAAAACACCCCCAAACATATCATTATTATCATCATATGAACTGTTTGACCGAAACATTCCATCAAGATCATTACTAGCAAATGATCCATTAAATGGATCCGAGTTTTGACCTGAATTAGACCCGAGATTTGTAGGAAACCCATTGTTGGTAGAATTGTTTTTGGATTTCAAATTAGCCATAGGTGTTGATTTTCCACCTTGTACTTTAACCCCATATCTTTCTACTAAAACACCAAATTCATCCATTTCTCTTTTGGGCTAAGAATTGTAAGAAATTGTTACAAGTGGGTTAATAATTGATATATCTAAAGGAAGATAAGAGGAAATACGGGTATGTATATGTATGGTATATGAAGAAAAAAAAAAAGGAAGGTGTAGAGTAATGAGCTGAAAATTGATGAAGAAGAAGAAGAAAGGGAAGACAAGTGGAAACGTTTTTATTTTGTAGAAATAACAAAATAGTAGTAGTAGTAGTGTAATAATAGAGCGTCGGTTGGTGGGGTATGAGATGTCATATTGTTGGCACCCTCGGGGGATAGGTTGGCTACCACTAGCCACTAGGAGGATTTGTGATGGTTCACTTTAGGAAAACAAAACTAAGTTGTGCACCCGATGTTTATACATAGGTCGTTTGGTACGAAGTTAAGTTATACGGGTACTCCCTCTATCCTACTTTGTTTGTCATATTTTTTTGTTAGTCCGTCTCAAAAAGAGTGTTATATTTTTACGGAATTTTTACACAAAAGTATAATTTTTCGTACTTAATTACCAAACACAGCAATATTTTAGCAAAATAACCCTATATAGAGGAAAGCACAAGTTAATTACAAACATAGCAAAAATATAGCAATATTTTTCTATAACATACCAAACTCTTGCATTTTTCCTCCTATTCCTCCCACTATCACTTTTGCTCCTCCCATTTCACCCTATTTCACTTTTCCTCCTACCGTTTTCCTCAATTTCACTTTTACTCCTCCCATTTCCTCCAATTTCACTTTTCCTTCTCCCACCGTATCTCGATGTTTCTCAACTACCAACCACATCGTATTTCGTTGTATCTTTCCGTATCTCACTGTATCTGCACTGTTCTACACCGTATCTAACTGTTTCTGCACCGTATCAAACTGTTCTGCACCGTATCAAACTGTTTTTGTACCGTATCAAACTGTTTCTGCACCGTTTCAGGTTGTGTTCAGCACTGTATCAAACTGTTCTGCACCTTTTCAGATTGTTTCAACATCGTTTCAGACTGTTTCAGCGCCATTTCAGACTGTTGCAGCGCCATTTCAGACTATTTTTTACCGTATCTAACTATTTATAGACTATATCTAATTATTTCTACACCGTTTCAGCTTCATTTCAGCACTGTTTCAACGCCATTTGAGACCATTTCAGATTGTTTCATACCGTTTCATCGCGGTTCAGGGGATGCTTTTATGTATAAGGTCCAAAAAAAAAAACCTAGAATATACGCTCAGGAAATCAAAGTGCTTATATCAAGCAAACAATAGAACTATGTGTTACAGAAACTCATTACCTAATTGCAGAGTCAAGGAATGTAGAGAGAAATGTATAGTATCCCAACATGATAAAATGTCCAGACCAGTCAAGGAGCACAGGAATTTCGACCTGAAAAATCATCCAGAATTTATCTGTTTCACTAAGATGGCACAGAGCACTACACGTTTCAAAATATAAAAATAATGACGTATAGTACAAATGCCACAAAATGAAGTTACTTGTATTTATCCATTTAGATTATGGATTTGATCTATTTCCACATCCTCTGTAAAGTTGCGACACTCAAAGGCAGCAAAAAGGAAGGACCCCAGCTAATTAAGTTTTATTAAGTTCTTGTGAAACTTAAAATTGTTCATCAGTGTCCTCTCAAACTTTGTAACTGACACCCCTTAAGCCACTCCGAAGCCTAAAAAGAGACGAATAAAATGTTTTCTGATCTCTTTTTATCTGAAATGTGTTTGGTCAACATGAACAAGCAACTTGGTGCTTAAGACAATACCACAGACTATAAACATCTTTTACTGTAGGGGCTTAAAAATACGTAGTTTCCAGTTATACATGCATTGTTTTGACTTCAAATTCTGGCTTTGGGGTGGTGGGATGGGGTGATTGAGAAGAGAGAGAGGATGAAATATTGTAATTTGAGAAAATATGGGGAAATGAAAGTGAATGGTTGATTGTTGTAAAATGTGCTAAAAAAAATATTGGGATGTCTTGTAATTTGAAAAATATTGCTATTTTTTTGTAATATAGGGTAGAAATTTGTATATTTATGTAAAAAATCCAATTTTTAAATTTGACAATAATTCAACTCCAAAGTTACTCTTTAACTCATTTATAGCCACACAAATATTCATGACTTATTTTAGACAACATGTAGGGGTGAACATAGGGTGGTTTGGTTCGGTTTTTACCATTAACCAAATCAAACCAAATATCGATTTTTCAAATCTATAAACCAAAGCAAATCGACATAAAATCAGCTTTTTCGATTTTCTCAGTTTTTATTATATAAAGTCTCTACAACAAATATGCAAGTGTTGCTTTCAAATATTTCCTACAATCAACTATCGATATATGTTATTTATAGATAATTAGACATCAAGAATAATTACATATACATCTTAATAAGACAATGAAAAACAATGTACATAAATTAGAAAATTAAAAATAAAGAGACGCGATATAAAAGAGTTGAGTTAGTTTTGTTTTTTCCCCCATTAATCAACCATATAGTATATTTGCTTGCGTGCTACTGTTTAGATGATAATTTAGTAATATTGATTCTTGATAATATATAGAAGATAATTACTTAAATGTTAATTAAGAGAGAAAATGTAATTGATCATCCATTCTCTTAAAAAAGGCACATCTAATACTTAAAGCATCAAATTTGTGGCTAGAATATGTGGAGTATAATTAGTTTAAGTTTATACACTATAATAAAAAGGGTATGTGTTTGTTTAGTGTTTAATACTCACTTGAGTGCTATGCCATCTAAAATTTCCTTAAAATCATATATAGAGAAGTTCATAATGAATATTTTTTTATCTATAAATGCTAAAAAATAATATTTATAAAATATTGGTTCGGTTTGGGTTCGGTTTTTTTTTTTTTTTTGGTAAAACCAAACCAAATATGTCAGTTTTTATTTTTCCAAAACCAAACTACGAGTCAGTTTTTTTATTCGATTTGGTTTGGTTTACGGTTTGGTTCGGTTTGTACACTCCTAACCACAGGTTTCAAAAGTCTTTTTTTCTTTATTAAATTTTGTGCCAAGTCAAACTACGACAAATAAATTGGGGTGGAGGGAGTATTAGTTATGTGGGTATTTAATAATGTGCGTATTAGAAATGCAGGTATTAGTTATACAGATATTAGTTATACAGTACCTATATTAGTTATGCAGAGTAATGCAGATATTAATAATGCAAGTATTAATTATGCAAATATTAACTATGTATGTATTATTTCTTGTTGAAAAAGCAATTTGTTGCATTAAAAATTAGCATGCATTTTATAATTTAAATTATGTGTTTTATTCCTTTTTAACCACAAAATGTTAATTCATACATAACACAAGTGTATATATACAAAAAAGTAAAATCCCATAACAATTGTTTTTTCCTTTCCTCAATACCTAATCACATATTGTTTGATACTTCTTGGGAAATGAGGTAAGGCTTTAATTCTAGAATATTTGGGGGGCAGTTTTGGTATTTGTATTTTAATCCATATATAGCTAATACACGTATTATTATAATTATTCCACCTCCTATCATGCATAATATAATACATAAATTTTCTCATTTTCTTATGCAGCTATTAACGGTGATGAGGAGCAAAAAACTAACTATATGTTGTATAAGTTGTACAAGTTTTTATGCGGAGCTTAAAATACCAACAAACACCGTATTAAATTATGCGGGATTTATAACATGTATTAACACTTCATGAAGGCCTGCCAAACGACCCCCAAAGACATAAGTATGCTTTTTTTGTCCTAATTTACGTCACAACGTTTGCTTGGATATGAAACTTTAGAAATGAAATAATACTCCCTCCGTCCATTTTTACTTGTCAGTTTTTATAGAAAAAAATTCTAGTTTTACTTGTCACTTTTAGTAAATTGAGAGTAATTTAATGATGTTCTTCCACTTTCACCTTGATTCATGCCTGGCGATCGACGACAGAGGCCATCCATCTTCTGAGGAAGTTGGTGGAGCAGTATAGGGACAAGAAAATGGACTTACATATGGCATTCATGACCTAAAGAAGGCGTACGACAAAGTTTTTTATGGAGGTTTTGTGGAAGTGCTTGGAGTCGAAAGGTGTTAAAGTGGCATACATTAGAGCGATTAAGAACATGTATGATAGAGCCAAGACCCAAATGAGGAAGGGGGGAGGAGACTCAGATCACTTTCCAGTCAAGATGGGGTTGTATCAGAGGTCAATGCTTAGCTCATTCTTATTTGCTCTTGTGATGGATGAATTAACTCGGAGTATTCAGGGAGAGGTACTATGGTGTATGTTGTTAGCAGATGACATTTTCTTGGTTGATGAGACGTGCGGTGATGTTAATGATAAGCTGGAAGTTTGGAGGCAGATTCTAGAGTTTAAAGATTTTAGGCTAAGCATGACGAAAATGGAGTACATGGAGTGCATGTTTAGTGACGCATCTCATAAACTAGATGAGGTAGTGATGTTTGGCACTCATGTTATCCCCAATAAAGGAAGCTTCAAGTATCTTGGGTCAATACTCCAAGAAAATGGAGAAACTGGCGATGATGTCACACATCGTATATGAGTAGGTTGCATGAAATGGAGGTTCGCTTCTGGTGTTCTTTGTGATAAGAAAGTTCCACCTGGACTTAAGGGCAAGGTCTATATAGTGGCTATAAGACCAGCTATGTTATATGGGGTTGAGTATTGGCTAGTCAAGAACTCTCACGTTCAAATGATGCAAGTAGCTAAAATGAGGATGTTGATCCACGCTCAATCCTACACCATTACTGGTGAGGGGCGGTCGTCAAAGATATGTACTCGATATGAGTCGGGCTCGATTTCCCAAGGGAATTTGCCATTCAAGTGAGAGAGACACAAATAGATAGTCAATTGATGTTAGTTAAGAGTCCTATAAGTAAGAATGTTTGTTGTAAAGCTATCATAAATTACAAAGCAATTTAAGTAAAAACATGTATTGATTCTTTAATAAGAAGCTAGGGGCGTAAATATCTAATGGTGGTGACCAATCAATGGGTAGAGTAGTTTCACCTTCCTAACATAAGTATGAATATGGTCAAGTCATTTTATGGTAACATCTAGAATCCGCCAGGCCTTAGAGGGGTCTACCTCACTACGCTCGCCAAAGCCATAGTTAAGCGCATAAAGCTCTAATTCATGGACTCAAGGAAAGGAGAACTCTTCTGAGTGTAACCCCCTTTAGATAGGCTAGGCTAAGTTTTAGCCAACAAAACTCAATCCTTTCAACCTCCGCTAATCTACACTTGCTAATCTCTCTCGAGTCTTTAACTAACAAAGTATAAATGAAACCCTAATATGATGAATATCAAGATTTTGATGTTAATGTAATGGGAATTGAATAATCGTTACTTATTTATATATGGTGAATCTAAACAACACCCATTGATTTTCTACCACCTATAGCACATTTACACCCCTAGTTATAAATTTAGCTACTCATAGTAAGGGTTTGAATCAAATACAAAAACATGTAATGAAAGGATGTAATGGATTCAACATGAAATATGTGTTTGATATAAGATTAATGATTCAAAAGTACAAGATATTAAGCTTACAAATCAATGAAAACCTTCAATCTTATCTTCCTTCTAAGAGTAGAATGTGAAATGTAGAATAGAATAGTGTTAAAATCCTAGCTTATTCTATTTATACAAATGCTAAAAAATAATTACAAAAATGCCATGGGCTGCCCACCCTAGGACATGGGGCGATCCGCCTTCTCTATACTTAGCTAATTTTCACTGTTCTGCAGCCAAGAGCGGGCCGCCCATTTCTTGAGGCGGGGCACCTTCTATAGCTCCACAAATTCAAGCTCACTGACTCACAGGGGGCGGAGCGCCCTCTGATCAGGGCAGGACGCCCTTCCCTGCTCAGCTGCACTTCTCATACTTTGGCTCTCTTCTTGCTTTTTAGCTTCGCTTTTTAAGTCAACGACTCTTGTAAACTCATCCTAACTTAAAACTAAATAATTCATAGCAATTCATGGCATTAATAGCACTCATCAACTCCCCCAAACTTAAGTCTTTGCTTGTCCTCAAGCAACTCAAAACAAAGAGACCAAAGTATGTTCTAGTTTAAGCTCAAGACCAAGTCATGTTCCACTTTGAAGTCATAAAAATCATTTTGCCTTAATGAATCAGTTGGTACCAACTAGTCACACTCATTCACATGGACACTTGACAAGCAAAACATGTATTCAATCAAACCATGGCTAGAGGAAACACATGAGCCTCTAGAATTGCCTCAAGTTCATTGGCTCACCTTACTCGTTCATGTACCTTACCATGCACCCAAAATTTTGCACTTAAGAATCACTTGTTATTCTCACAAGAAAGAATAGAGTCTCTTACTTACAAAAATTATTTTTCAACCAAAAATTGGGACCTTTAGTAATTCAAGCTTTCACTCTCACAAAGAAATGTTCATGTGCGCTTCCCAAGAATTCAAAGACTTGTCCTTCTTGTACTTCTCCACTAATGCAGGCATACTTTACTCAAAATCAATTAGGACTTGATAGGTGGTAATGTAGGCTTTTGGTTCAAGGCATGGTATATTTGGTTAATTAGTGACTTTACACCTCCTTAACACTACATTATTTTTTTGATCTTTTTAGTTGCAACTTTCTTTTTCTTTTCTTTACGGCTAACTCTGTCTTTTTCTCGAAGATGGTACTAGTCATTCCATCTTTTATTCATCTTTTCTTCTTTTTCTTTTCTTTTTCTCTTTTTGCTTCTCTTTTCGTTTTCATTTCTCTTATTTTCTTTTTTTCTTCTCAAATGACATTCACAAGAGGTTTCCCAACTCTCACCATATCCCCCAAACTTAGATGTTAGCCTAAGTTGCATGTTTTTCAATGCATACAAGGAGGTTAGGGCCAAAAGATAATTGTGCCTTAGCACACAAGAATTGGTTTAAGCTACAATTTGTGGTTGCCAAATGAACGATTTAAAGCTCAAAGAGGTTGACTACGATCAATATGTATGCGTAGGCCATTTAGAATTCTAGCGTTCCAAAGAAAGCCTAAAATTATTTTTCAAGTCAAGTATTACCTAGGATTTAGCCTCAAAGTACGCTAACGGAAAGTTCCAAACTCTCAAGGCACACACATGAACTTATTATACAAATACCTCACTACACATGCAAGTGATCTCTCAAGTACAATTCCAAACACATAATAAGGACACTCACTCACAAAGTTTGCAATGGTCCAAGATTGGACCACGCCAATAACTCAACAAGCCAACAAAAGACTCTCACGGTCTACAACTCAAGTCATGTCAACCAAAACACATATTCATTTTTCATATGCTATAAAAATGAAGTAGCATAAGTTGGTATCACATTAGTCACTAATACATTTCAAAAACAAGTTCAATGTACATACTTGGTTCAAAATGAACCTCCGGAAAGAACCAAGCGAAGAAAACCAGAAGCTTATTCAAAAACTAAAAACATTTGGAACATAACATAAAAAACAAGCTAAACTATCAACATGAAAGTTTATATACATCGAAATGGTTTGAATTCATACATGGATATCATTCAAAGTACAAGTACAATTTCCATCCAAAATACACATATGAATTCGAACCCCTCTCTTAACTAAAGGCTCTAGCATCGTCCCACATGCTAAGTAAAATAAAAGAAATACAAAAAAGGGGTAAAGAGGTACTCTCTGGCACTATCTCAGGCATCTGCTTGCCCTTGCCTTCCGCATGTGCATGTGGAGGCTCATCATCTTTCTTCTTCTGCTTATTTCTTTCTTGAACTACTTCCTCAATGGAAAACTAAGTAGCAAGCTGATCCCGGACATGATCCGAAAGTGAAGCAGCATGTACAGTACCCACCAGAGCCATAGGGTCTAAAATAGGACCAAGAGAAACATCATCATCATCCTCATCAAACTCCATAGCCTGTGTCCTGTCCAAATCATTCTTCAAATCTTCAGCTTCTTTCTGTTGAGCCTTCTTAGATAGTGTAGGAGGAGCTTTAGAACTGGACGGCCTAGAAGTATAAGAGGGAACCTGTGGTGGGTCTGGAGGGGGTGGTGTACTAGTAGCAAGAGGACCAAGGCTAATGGTTGGGAGGGTGCAGACTTGGTCGTCGAGTTCCACCTTTTGGGCATTGGAGCAAACCCTTCGGGTACCCCTAAGACCTTACTCAATTTCATTTCCATCTCTTGATAGTGATACCCATAGTCCTCAATGTCGCCCTCATACCTGCCAGGTCACTTTTATGGCCCTTAATGGCCTTGGTGTTCTTCTCAATTGCTTTAGTATGATTAGTCATGGCCTTTACCATCTCGGCAAATTGTTCAACAGTGACGGCCGGAGGTGGAGGTGGTGACTAGACTTGGGGCAATTTGGAAATGAGAGTTTTGATCTCGTCCAACTTAACACCCAAGTCTTGCACATCCCGAGTCAGATCCTCAGGGATAGTGCCAGTGCCATCAAAGTGGGAAGGAGATGCTCCCGAACTGGAAGGAATGTCAGACTGTGAAAGAATACCTGAGGGAGCAAGTGAGGGAACATCATGTGCTGGAGTAGCTAGTGTTGGGTCCTCTGGTGGAGCAAGTGTTGGGTTGACCAGGTTATCCACATCCTACCGACACATGATAGGTATCACCCGGAAGAGCCTCACAACCCTTACTCATCAAATAGTCAGTCAGTGTGTTTGGGAATGGAAGGTTGTTGTTTGTGGATTTGGCATCTTCGACCATTGTCTTAATCATCTTGACTTCCAAGTTAACCCGAATACCTGACATGAGACACCCAATCATCACAGCTCTCTTCTCTGTGAGAATTTGTGGTGGTTCACGTTGGACAAAAATTGCAGCGTGCACCAATTATTTAGATTTCAAAACTAAATTTCTACTTCTTTTCAGCTATACCCTTAATAATTAAAATAATTCTAAAAAAAAATAGTCAAATATTAAAGGCGAACTAGGTGCCTAGAAACTCAAACTTGGCACGAAAAGTCAATTATCTCCTTCAACCCTCCCCTGTATATATTGGCTGACCTAATCTATTTTGTACCACTTGGATACTTCGGTGATGATTTATAATAAAAATGAAGTGTGGGATATTTACATGGCAAAACAACGAATTAAAAAATGCCAAATGGTGATTTTGATTAACTTTTTATTTTTTATTTTTTTTCTATTTTCCCTCTTTATTCTCCATCTGACTTTATCTTCCTCAACAAAAACTCAAAATTACAATCTTTCTTCTTCCATGACAACCACCATTAAATTACTCTATTTAAAACAATCATCCAAATGATCAACTTAACTCTTTATCATGAAGTAGACTTTGACTGATTTTCTTATTTGAAGAAAGGTACCACACAAATCAAATTGAGCAGATTTATCAACTATATGGTAGACATTTCATAAACTCGCTTCGACGCCGATAATAGGTCGACGAAGATAATAGGTCGAAGGCAGAGAAGAAAGCATCCATTGTTGCTCGTTTTAGAGAAGTTCAAAAATTTTATAGCTGAAATTGTTAAAAGCTTGAGTTTTATTTGTGCTAAGACGTGAATATAAGGTGGAATTTGTTGATGAAGTTGGCTGATTACTTTTGGAGAACTGAAATCAGGAATTAAAAAAAAAAATCCATTATAGACCTTCTATAAACTTGAAAAACACCCGACTGGGTTCTTGATTTTTGTTTTTGTTCGAATCAATTGTCATTTGGATTTGTTTGGGTTGCAATATAGAAGTTGTGATTAGATTTATGGACTAATTGGAAGAAGATGGCTTGTGCATGACATGTGAATTGGCTCTAAAAATAGAAGAATAAATAGGGAGTGTAAGGAAGATGGCCATGAATACAAGTTCTTTACTACTTTTTTTAAAAAGAAAAAAAAATTGATTTAATTCTCAATACTTGATCTTCAGCACTAAAGTCGAAGATAACATCCAGTCCAAGCCTTTTTGGTGTCTTAATTTACGGAGTCTGATGGAGAAAATATGAGAATAAGATGAACTTAGGGCAGTTTGAGGTTTGAGATAATTTATTTAGAGTGGAGGATATATTTTAATTGGTTTGTTACTGTTGAAAAGTTTCAAGTCAGCAAAAATATACCTTCCACGCACCCTAGAACACTGAAAGTCACTACATGTGCCATCATTGCATTTTTTGCTCATCTAGTACAAATTTGAATGGGTTCAGGTAGCCAATAAGTAAAGGGGAGGGTTGAGGGAGCTAACTGATTTTTTGTGCCAAGTTTGAGTAGCTATCAACCTATTCCAAAAATATTAGATGAGGTGAACATAGTAAAATATATGTTATATTCAATAATTTTCTTAATGGATGTGAAAAAATTGAAGGGGGTAACTAATATGAGTCGGAGAAAGTTTTTAACTCATACTACCTCGTCTCATTTAATGTGGGGCTTAACTCCACATCAAGTATAAGGAAGAATAAACACTTTTAAAATTTTATTTTTGAAATTTATGCTCCTAAAGTAAGCTACAAAAATTTTTGCGGTTGAAATTATTATTTTATATATATATATATATATATATATATATATATATATCACATAAATTAGGAAGCAAGAGTAATAAATAAATATACTCCTTCTGTTCCGTTTAATGGGACAATAATGTGTTTATATTTCAACATTTGATGTGTCTAGAGAAAATATTTAAGAAGCGGGGGCGCACGGTGAGACATTTTACTTACTATGGGGCGAGG
Source organism: Petunia axillaris subsp. axillaris (assembly GCA_029990575.1). Classification (NCBI taxonomy): domain Eukaryota; kingdom Viridiplantae; phylum Streptophyta; class Magnoliopsida; order Solanales; family Solanaceae; genus Petunia; species Petunia axillaris. The sequence continues at coordinate 61,636,019 of JARKNS010000004.1, forward strand.
TGTAAGCCCTAAGACATGGGGCCCATGGATCTATTTTTTTTATTAATTTTAAATTAATAAACTAGCTTAATAACCCGCAAAAATATTAAAAATACATAAATCGTTTTAAAAAATTAAATAAGACTAAAGATGTTTATAGAAACAAAAAATCTAATTTTTCTTTTACAAGTATAAGTAATTGAATAATGTTACAGTTTTATGAGATACAAATAAATTATAAAAATTTAATTAACTTTCAAACAAATAAAACAGTAACTCTTCATGGATAAATATAAAATTATTTTCAAATTGAAAAATAATTTAAATCAAATAAATCTGAGAGACGAAAATAAAACATGAAGATCAATTACAAGTGATGACAAAACTCAACTATGCATTTTCATATTAAATATACAAACGATATTCACCCTCATGATATTGTCAATTGAAGACCAATTACAAGTGATGATACAAAACTCAACTATGCATTTTCATTTTAAATATACAAACGATATTCACCCTCATGATATTCTCAATTATAACACATGTGATATTATGTCTCATTAATTGAGCTACACTCAATTCCTCAATTTCTATAGGTGAACATATAACTTGTGTAATTAATTTTTAAGAATTGTGGTGAACAATCTTAATTAGAAAACTGGACAGATGAATTACGTAGGTTCTATTAGGCGAGCCACGAGCGTTGAGCATTATGCGTACTCTGGGCGCACCGCCGGACGTTTGAGGCGTAAATCTCATGGATGTAAGCCCCACCCATAAACCTCATGGCGTTTTACTAGTGCCCTGCCCCGGTGTAAATCCTAAAAAAGTCTTTTAAAATAGAGGTCTAGAGTACAATCAGGATTCAATTAATCGAGATTTATGTCAAATACTTATGAAATGAAACCTCCTTATTAAAAGCCCTCAATTTTTAACTTTCAACATAGGGAAGAGCAAGTAGTGAACAGAGCTATAACTGCTGCAAGGGAAGCTGGTTGATGATGGTGCAAGGGCAGCAGATGACAATGATGGTGCAGAAGCCGGTAATAATAATGGTGCAAATTGAGGGAATCTGGAATCAGAGACAAAAATAGATCAAATTTCGCTGTAATAAGGGTTACAAGACTTATAATTGACTACTGCTACCCCTAAATTTGCAGACCTAATTTGATACTCTAATGCCAAAAAAAAAAAAAAAAAAAAAAAATTAGTTACTTTTAAAAATTCTTGTTTAGTAATTTTCGAACTATATAATCTGGGTGATAGGTGCTAAGTGCCAACAAAACATATTTGTTGCTTCATATCTCGAGCAAATGCCAAAAACTATCCTCTAAGTATTAGAGTAAGTTAAAATCATCATTTATATTTATCTTTGAGCATGTATTGCCCTTTAAGTATACCAAAAATTGTCAGTATTAGTCTCTGTTAAGATATGTACTAGTGCAGTAACTTAGTATTGACGGAACCACACACAGAGGCCGTACATTTTCAACAGAACCCTCAACTCTCTTCTTCAGGAAATCAGATATTCTCTCCATCAGCAATGATCCTCCATGCATTTCTTTTTCCGTAAAGAATTTTTTCTTCTCCGAAATTCGCCTTATTTTCCGATTCTTGCTCAAGAAAATGCGCTGCACAAAAGCACACATTTCCACGTCTCTCCGTTAATCATGTAAATGCAAAAAAAGAAATAAAAAATAAAAATATTTTAAATGTCGAGGAACTTAATGCCATCCTTTACATACTGACATACGAATTAATTAAGATTTGGAATGAATCCCATTCATATTTCTCAATCCAATATGGTGTTTCAAAAAATCAGAATCTTTGAAAGAAGAGGTGTATGATTGTATGAACTATATACTAATTTTAATCTGTTTCATAATAATGTAGGGCAAATCAAGCCTAAGCGCCAACCATCAAGAGCCGGGAATGAAGGATGCAAGGGTCGTGAGGTCACGAGCATTGGAGAAGCATTTGGAAGCATTTTGAAGACCAAGGAGTTGGGAGACAGGCTAGGCACCCCACCCAAGCAAGTAGGCACCCCACCCACCTTGAGAGCACGGCCTAGGAGGCACACTGCCTTCTCCACAAGCGCTCTGCCTTGCAAACTAGGCGCTCCGCCTCTTCCACCAGCTGTCCGCCTCCCAGCTCAGCCCAAGTACATTCATCGCAAGAACATGAGGCGCTCCGCCTCCTTCTCTGAAAGACCAAGGCGTGACTTATTGTTTAGCCTAGTATTAATTATTAGTTTGACCCTACGTGGTCTTTATTACTTTACCCCAACTTGTGGGGGCTTTTATGTCATTTTTACATAGTCTTAGGAAAGACTATAAATAGGAACCTTAGTCATTTCATTTGATTAGCTTAAATAGATTTAAAGAATAGACATAGAAAGAGAGGCAAGGCCTTCTTCTTCTTGAAGCTTGAAGCTTCGGATTATCTCTTGCTTGGAACCTATGGAGATTCATCACTAGTATGGATTCCTTGTACGGTTCAAGTTCCTTTTCCTCTCTCGGATATTCATTCATGGTTTGAATCGTTTATCCATTCTTTCTTCTATTTCTGTTCTTCCCCATCCCTATTTTCTCGTTATCTTGTGTTTACTTGCTTCCGCGTCTATATTATTGCTTCCGCTCATTTTACCCTACATCAGTTTGGTATCAGAGCAAGGCTCGGGATTTGTTCTTTCAAACCCTCGTTCCTTATTCATCTATCTCGTATCTTACTTTATTGTTATTGTTGTTCTTGTTCTTGGAGAAAATAAAAAGAAACAAAAAAAGTGAAAAAGTTGAAAAATATAAAAAAAAAATTCATATTGTGGATTGGATGTGATGACCCATTGATTGATTGATATCGGGGATTGTTATATATCATTTACCCATTGATTTGATACCATTTTTACATGATTCGGAGTTGTGAATCAAAAGTTCAAAAAAATTGAGACCCAACTTGAAACTCTTGTTTAAACCGCTTGAATCTTGATTGTAATCTTGTTATTGGGTGTTTGATGTTAAAAATCATTGGGGTTTGTTAGGATTAGTGAAAAACAACTTTGGGTACCTTTGATTTGGAGAATCGGGTTGAATAACGTTGAGATTTTGGGTGAAAAACCACCAAAACACGTTTTCGGAAAAGGCTGGAATAGGGCCCAAGCGGACCGCCCACCCCCTAGGCGGACCGCCCAGCTGAGCTACTGGTCAAGCACCAGGCGGACCGCCCACCCACCCAGGCGGACCGCCCAGTTCACTGGCTGACTTGTTTTGCTTCGTTACGTGTGTTTTTGTGTTTATTTCGCTTCCGTACTTCTTGGTTAGTGTTTTTAGGGTATTTGTCCTACTTTATTAACACTAATCTTTGAGCTTTTAGGGTATTGTGTGTCTTGAAGTCTTTACTTAAAGTCGTAGCACTTGCTTTCTTGAAGTGTGCATTTAAATAGCTTACGTACATAGAGTCACATAAACTCCATTCTGAACCATTACTTGGGTGTACTAGTTGATTGATCTTGCCATTGTGGTTACTAAGAGAACAAGAAGGTCTTGAGTGGAAAAAGTCTTGAGTGGTGAGAACAATAGAGTGTGGTCACAAAAGCCAACGACCTTGAGTGTATACACGAGTGGAGAGAAAATTGAGTGTGATCTTTTGAGTGATACACGTGAGGGAGTGAATTTGTGAGGTCCTTTACTCTTTATTGTTACAGCCATGGCTTCGGATGATGATTGTGGAGGGTACGAATCATGTGGGGATGATGGAGACTATGGATCGTATGATGATGAAGCGGGTCACTATGATGATTATGAGGATGAAGAAGACTATGAGGCTTGCGAAGATGAATGCGAAGATTCTTATGCTTCTAGTCAAGAAAGAGAAAATGGTGACGCTTCAAGGTATGATGAACCTACTTACTCTTCTTGTGATGAATTTGAACATGATGATAGTGACATAGAGAGAATAGATGGTGAAGTTGATTATACGAATTGTTCATATGCATCTTCTCTTGGTGTTGCTTGTGGGGTACAAGGGAGTAGTAGAAGTCCTTCCATTAGTATGGGAGGAGGTGGTGGTTGTTCCATGGGAAAAGGGAAGTTTGCCTATCCTACTTGTGCTAAAGGGTTAAATGATCCTAATTCTCATGTGAAGGGTGGATTGAGAAGTGGTGTTGCTCTTGCTACTAATGGAATGTATTGCTCTAGTAGTAGTAGTGCTATGAGCTATGGAACCAAGGCGAGAGGCATTTATAGGTTCCATAGTGGTACTCCTTACTCGACTTTCAACAACACTTCTAATGTTGGAAGAGTGACGGGAAGTGGAGGTTATTCTAGTGGTGTTGCCACTAGAGAAGGAATAAGGAAGATCAACTTGATGGTGAAGTTTTTCTTGAACTTCCAAGCTCTTACTTGGATGATCCTATACGAAACTTGGGTATGAGACCGTTCCTTGTTGCCGTGAATGAAGAAAATAGAGGATACTTGCTCAAGATTGATGACAATGATGCCAATTGCATTAGCACTTCGTTGGTTAGAAGGCTAAGGATGCCATGCTATGCTCTAGAGTATCTATATGAGTACAGTGGAGTGTGGGTTACCAAGAAAGCTTGGGCATGCATATCTCATAGGAATTACAAGAGTTATATTTGGTGTGATGTGTATCCTATGCAGGATATTGATGTTTGGTTAGGTGAGCCATGGTTGCAAGACAAGAGTGTGCGATATAGTATTGTGAATGATAGGTATCATGTGAGCAAGGGTCAAAGGACTTATGACTTTGAGCCTCTTTGGGCAAAGATCAAGTTACCCCTTAGTACACCTTCTTGGTCTATGCAAAAAGGAAAGGAGCAAGTATTTCAATCCAAGGATGAAAGGAAGAAAACAAGAAGTCCTATAATCACAAGCAATGGTGGGACTAATGCAAGAAAGGAGTTGATAAATGTCAACAAGGTGAACCCCAAACCACAAGCTTCAAAGTCAAGTGGTTCACCAACAAAGAAGGAGGAGACCTCAAGTGATGAGTCTCCAAGTCCTAGATTTTGGGTCGATGTTAAGAGTCCACCTACTCCGGCTATGGGTATTCTTGGGCCGCGTCCCAACTTACCCAAATTTGAGAGACAAAAGATTGAGAGGAGTAAGAGAGTGACCGGTGACATTCCTCGAGTGGAAAAAGGAGAGGATGTGTTGAGTGATGTGAGTGGGATGTCACCACTCGAATCTATACCCAGCCTTGAAAAGAAAATGATGGAAAAGAAAGAGGGAAAATGAATCATTGAGAGTAAGGACACCCTTTATTTTAACCTTAACCCTTTATCTTTTTCTTCTACTTGTGTGAGTTCTTGTGTAGGTATTCTTGGATGCAATCTAATGGAGCCTCAACCATGTTCCAAGATGGAAGGACAAGGTGAAGAAGATCTTCAATGTGAGCTTCAAGGTGAAGAAACTAGCCATTGATACTTCAAGTGCATTGAGTAAGCAAGATGACCACTTAAAGGTATGTGTTAGTTCTCCTTCCCATGAGCATGTTACTTCCTTGTCATGTGATAATGTTTGTGAAAAATCTATGCTAGTTGATGATTTGTATGATTACAATGTGTTTGCAACTAGTGTAGAGTTGGTTGGTCAACTTTTGTGTGATTGTGAATCACTAGTTGAGAGGGATGATAAGCCACATCATGATGTGAGCTCGGTTTTTATTGAACCTCTCTTTAGTGAAGATTGTGTAATTGACCTTATTTGTGACCCTTGTTATGACACTCCACCTATATTTGATAAAGGGGAAGAAGTGTTGAATGAATATCCTATCCTTTCCATTGCTAGATTGCTTGATAATGGTGGATCTATGTGTTGTAGTGAAAATGGTAGTGACCTTGAGGAGTCCCTAGTAGATGAGATGGATCAAATTGTATTCAATGACTCCTCAAGTGTGGATGATGACTCTAGTTTTAATGTCTCACCTTTGATGGGTAGTGGACTTGTTTTCACCAACCCCTTGTTTGAAGAGGATTTTAAAAGAGGTGATAGTGTTTATCAAACTAAAGAAGAGTTTGGATTTAAACCTCCATGGTTTGGAAAGTTTGACTCTATAGACAATCCATTGTTCGGATCTCCAAAAGAGATGAGTGATCTTGGTATTGGTTGTGTTGGACCATCTTCTAGTAGTCCTAACCTTCATTGTGTGGACTATAATGATGAAGAATCTATTTTAGTGACCTCTCTTGGGAGTTTTCCTAGTAAGGAAGATTGTCTTAGAGGTGGATTTGGAGGTGAGGAAGTCACTCTTGGTGTGTATAAGAGTGCTTCCAAGAAGGGGAGTGGAGTATTTGACGTTAGTTGCCAATTGAACTATTTTGTTTACTCCACCCGATATTTTGATCACACCTTGAGTGTTGAATATGCCAAAGCCAATGTGTCACATGGTGATAAAAATGAATAAAAGGCTTGGTGTGATGGCTATGAGCTTAGAGATGATAGGTTCCTTGATTGCTTCTTCTTGCATGTTCCATGTCCTATTACTCTCTTTGCTTGTTATGGTAGTGAGTGCTTGTGCTTGTTCTTGTTGAGCCAAGACTTTGTTGTTTCCTTTGGAGACACGTGCTTCTTGATTGGTATTGATACTTGGCTCTATCACAAGAGTGTATTTTACACAACACTTGCCTTCTTTCCTGTTGGAATTAGCTACATTTGTAGTGGGAAGTGTTGGTGTATTGATGTTGAACTTAGGGATCATAGGACTTTTGATAGCTTGGTGTTTTCTATTCTATACCCAATTGATCACTTTGATGATTCTCGTGTTGGGAACACCCATTTGGGAAGCCATGTACTTGTTGTTTTCTTTGGAAACATGCGCTTTATCATTATCATTGATACTTAGTTATACCATAAGAGTGTGTTTTCCACACTTGTTGCACTAACCTACTCTTGTAGTAGGAAGTTTTGTTTGTCTTGGTCTTTGGATGTAGGTCTTGATGGTTCGATTTCGAGGACGAAATCCTTTCAAGAAGGGGAGGATGATGTAGGGCAAATCAAGCCTAAGCTCCAACCATCAAGAGCCGGGAATGAAGGATGCAAGGGTCGTGATGTCACGATCATTGGAGAAGCATTTGGAAGCATTTTGAAGACCAAGGAGTTGGGAGACATGCTAGGCACCCCGCCCAAGCAAGTAGGCGCCCCGCCCACCTTGAGAGCATGGCCTAGGAGGCACACTGCCTCCTCCACAGGCGCTCTGCCTCCCTGCCAAGACAACCAGGCGCTCCGCCTCTTCCACCAGGCGTCCGCCTCCCAGCTCAGCCCAAGTGCATTCTGCGCAAGAACATAAGGCGCTCTGCCTATGGCATGAGGCGCTCCGCCTCCTTCTCTGAAAGACCAAGGCGTGACTTATTGTTTAGCCTAGTATTAATTATTAGTTTGGCCCTACGTGGTCTTTATTACTTTACCCCAACTTGTGGGGGCTTTTATGTCATTTTTACATAGTCTTAGGAAAGACTATAAATAGGAACCTTAGTCATTTCATTTGATTAGCTTACATAGATTTGAAGAATAAACATAGAAAGAGAGGCAAGACCTTCTTCTTGTTGAAGCTTTAACCTTCGGATTATCTCTTGCTTGGAACCTATGGAGATTCATCACTAGTATGAATTCCCTGTATGGTTCAAGTTTCCTTTCCTCTCTCGGATATTTATTCATGGTTGAATCATTTATCCATTCTTTCTTCTATTTCTGTTCTTCCCCGCCCCTATTTTCTCGTTATCTTGTGTTTACTTGCTTCCGCGTCTATTTTATTGCTTCCGCTCGTTTTACTCTGCATCACATAAGTTCAAGGTGTAAAAAACATAAAGAATGAAACTATTTCCTAGTTAATTCACTACAGAGTTTCAAGATGGTGATATTCTTTTGAAGATTGATAAATATGTTTAATTTTACAGAAAAATTTTGTTCCTTTTAACTCGATGCAGAATTTCAAGGAGATGACATAGATTTGGAGATAGAGATTAATCGAAGATCTCTTTCTCCATCTTTGCAAAAAATTAAAGGAATTGAACTGAAGAAGAAGCCCAAATGAGCTATCAGACCTTGAGAAGTTTATTTCTTCTCCTTTTTTAATCCTTTGGATCTCTAAAAGTCGAATCTTGTATTTTGGAACCTAGTAATTGCAAACTTTACCAGCCAAGTCCACATTAATGGTTGTTGCCTTTTGATACGGCGAGAGTACTGCGATTTCTTCATAGAAAGAAATAATATTCAATCTATGCAAATTCAGAGCCTGTTTGAGTAAGCTTAAAAGTAGCTTATTAGTACACATATGTTTTTTGAGTGTTTGGTAACTCAAAAAGCAGTGTACTTATAAGCACTTTTGTGCTTAAAATAAGCCAAAAGTGAGAAGCTAGGAAATTATAACTTTTCAAAAGTAGCTTATAAGCAATGTTTGGCTTATAAGCTACCTATGATAAGCCCGCCCCAATAGGCTCTCAGTCTTTTCCATCTATTTGTTCACAACGTTAGTTTAATTTTAACCGAGACTGAGAACATTAATTTACTTAAAAACCATACATGTTGAGAGGTAAATATGAAGGATGATTTTAAACCTACAAGGTGTTATTGTCATACCCAATTTTGGACTCAACTCGAGGCGAGTCGGGTTTCAGATTTGACTGGGTGAACTCCTTTGAGTTTAGATGTTGGAGTCGCCACCTAATATAATTTCTAAGGCGTATTAGGTCACCTAATGTCTAAAGTCATGTTTAACAAGTCTACTAGTATTATTCAGAGATTCTATGTGGGTAAGAAGCCCAAGTGACTCAAGGAAGAAGGTGTTAGGCACTTCCTCGAGTCCCACTAAAAGGTGGTTACCGTCCGAGTCTTAATTTTGGGATGTAAACAGTGTATATTGTCATATGAATACTAACTTGGATTTATCGCATCTTCACATACAAACAATTTATATTCGGCCTATACTTAAGCCTAATGTAGTCAAGGCCTCTAATATTCGACGCCTAATTGGGAGAACAACATACAAGTGATGTTAACATATAAACGGGGTTTACATACTTGGAAAGGTTTGCACAAAGAGTATATTTTGTAAATAGAGTTTAGATTTTGGTAAAAAATAAAAGGGAATTTGTTTTTAAAATAAAATATCGGCTCATTTAAGGTCGGTGTGACTCGTCATTAATTTTCGAGCCCTAACCTTAATGGCCTTTTGGTGTTGGGGTCGGATTTTTGGAAATATACATCTAGGAAGAGGGCTATTTTTGAAAACGGGATCACAAGAACACATAAATGTAAATATTGGGATGTCGCACGTAATAATACTTACATATATATGCAAATACATGATCAAGATGATGATACTTTGAAAAAATATAGTTTTAAAGTGTATAAACGACCCGTAAGCTTTATACGCCCTTATACAATATTAGATTAGTGTATAAGAGTGTTGAAGCACTTCAAAACATTTTATATACGTATACAGGACATCTTTGAAAGGTTTACTAGGCCTGAGCTATTTGCGTAAAATAGAAACAGTTTAAACACATGAAAAGGCCTGTTTTTGAAAATGTTATGGCCCTGGACTGCTTGCGCAAAACAGAAATACACTAAAAAAGGCATGTTTTTAAACAAAAAGGACTAGTTTTAATAAGTAGGACACATATAGCTTCTCTTTATCGAAAATTTAGCTAGTAGCGTTAATTAATCATGCTTTTGGTACTTTTCAAAGTGTACAGATTCAGGGGAAAGTAAAGACTCTAAGTATGCTATCATTTTCTCAGAAGGAAAAACACCGAACCATTTCAACTTAAGCCTGAAATGATGCAATGCACACAAAGAGTGAGAGGGTTGAGAAAATGGCTCCTAGGCAGCATATATGGTACAACATCATTGTTATACCCCTGTTTTATGCAGTAATGAGGTGAGACATCATGCCTCTAACTACATCTTAGCTAGGTTGATATAATCTTAAACAAAAGGTGGCAGAACTAAAACATAGTATCTACACCAGTGATTTTAACAGAGCATGGTTGCAATACATACATACATATGCAGAAACAAAAGACAATGAGAATGAATTCCTTCAGATATTGTGCAAACAAAAGAGAGAAGATGCTAAGGCCAGCCCACCAGTAGTAAACAAAAGAGTCATCTCAAAGAAGCAGATAAGCAGGGAGAGAGGGAGATGCTAAGAAATAATATGCAATTTAGTGTATCAATGTGCTTCTGGGCTTTTTCTGATGTCCCGAACTCTGTCCCTTTTAGTCGAAAGGGAGTCTCTTATATAGGTGAAGAGTAGGTACTTTAATTCAAACGGGAAGAACTAAACAAGGTAAGGGGAGATAGTTTCCAGAAATAAAAAGGAAATTTTAGCACTTTTCCAAATATAAACCAATCAAACCCCTAGAATTAAGATCAATCCGAGATTCAGGTAAAACTAACCCCTTCCCTCACCCATAATGGAGTCTAAATTCAAGAATCACTGTATAAATATAGCATGAACTGATCTGAATCTCAAAATCCCTTGATTAGCTCCACATATTCTAATCAAAGTCTTAAATTCCTATTTCACTGAATTAACAAACAGTTTCCCATTCAAAGCAATCAATTAAAATTTCAATTTAAAATCAATCGAGACTCTTTATCATGCCAGTCGACTTTCAATCCGGACTAGGTACCAATTCATAAGAATTGTGCATTGAGACTGGATAAACAACCAAACACATTGCACGGAATCACTCTTTAAATCAATTACGGATTCAAGGTTTAAATCGATAAAGATAACATAAAGCTAATGTTATGAACAAATCATGCTCGAACATTCGATAATTTCATGCGATATACTAATCAGTGAATCAAAGTAAAAACATTCTGGTCATGCATTTCACCGTTAATTAATCAATAAATAATAACGAACATGCTAATCACACAGAAACTTAGGCAAATCTAAGCATGGGTCTCACACAAATCCAAAATCAAGTAGAAAGGGACGGGATATGTTCATACCAAGGTCGGGTCAAATTGACCCGTTGCAGTTTTACCTTGGGTTTTTACCCCGTTTAAGTGTCAACACCTCTAAATCAGTTGCCTGAACCCCACCGGAGGCGTCTCCCGGCGGTGGTATTCCAGTTATCAAAGTTCACATTTCGCCCTTACCCAAACATCGTCAAGACTGTATGGGTTTTGTGGCGGACAATGAGGGGAACTCAATGGTGCCATTTTCCCCAATTTTCTCTGGTCACAGTGGCCGGAAAGATCATCTACAGGGAGGGCGATTGAAATCGCCAAGAGAGAGGAGAGAGAGAGTCGGGCTGAGGGTGTGTGGGGAAAATGAGAAAAGGGGAAAGGGTTTTGGGGGAAAAACAAAGAAATTATATCTTAGCCGTTGGATCGCCTACATGGACGATCAGGATCGATCCATGTAGGCATGACGTGTAAAATAATAGCTGATGTGTGTACCTTGTATGTATATCTGTGTATATGTGTATAGATATTATATAAATAGGTATAAAATAGGTATAAAAGGGTATACAATGGATTCAAAATGGTATAAAAATTATGGAAAAATTAGGGATTTAAATTTAAAATTTTGGGAAGGCTAAAATGTATAAAATTATAATTTTGAGGCTTGAAACAAATTTGGATAATTTGGCCAAAGTAGGAATAATTGTAGAAAATCGTAAAATAGCTATGGTTTGAAACGATGCTTTTGAAAATTGCCTCAATTGTCAGGATATTATGAGAAAGTAATACGAAAAGGATAGACAAGGTGGGAATGGATACACGGTCGTGTGTAAAATTCAAAAACAGTTAAATATGAGGGACAAAATTGGGTGTCAACAGTTGCCCCTATTTTTCCGGGGATGATGAAAGAGTCTTCGGGCAAAGATGTTGACAGTGCGGCCAATTTTTTCATGACTATAGAGGAGCCTATGACTTAAGAGGAATATGGGGCGTCAGGCTGAGATGTTTTCTTTACTTGGGGTATGTTTCCTGCAATGAAAAAATATGTTTGCAATATAATGTGTACATATATAAAACGTACCTTCCCTCCAGGCTGAATTGTCTTTCCAGGACTGTTGCAATATGAGATTGTGTCTGCTGTGCCATAATTGTGCGTCTTTTGCTGTTAAATATTAGATTCGACATTGGGTTGTATGCTCTCCGTCGGTGCATTGGGTTGTGTACCCTCCGCAAAGAAAATAGAAATGCAAATCAATATCGGGTTGTGTACCCTCAATCGACGCTTTGGGTTGTGTGCCCTAGGCTAATTTAAAATGAAAAAATCGATATCGGGCTGTGTACCCTCAATCGACGCTTCGGGTTGTATGCCCTAGGCTAATTTAAAATGAAAAAAATCGATATCGGGCTGTGTACCCTCAATCGACGCTTCGGGTTGTATGCCCTCAGCTGATTTAAAATGGCAAATCGATATCGGGCTGTGTGCCCTCAATCGACGCCTCGGGTTGTGTGTCCTCAGCTAATTTAAAATGAAAAATCGATATCAGGCTGTGTACCCTCAATCGACGCCTCGGGTTGTGTGCCCTCGGCTAATTTAAAATGACAAATCAATATCGGGCTGTGTACCCTCAATCGATGCCTCTGGTTGTGTGCCCTCAGCTAATTTAAAATGACAAATCGATATCGGGCTGTGTAACCTCAATCGACGCCTCGGGTTGTGTGCCCTAAGCTTATTTAAAATGACAAATCGATATCGGGCTGTGTACCCTTAATCGACGCCTCGGGTTGTGTGCCCTCAGCTAATTTAAAATGACAAAATCGGACTGTGTACCCCCAATCGACGCCTCGGGTTGTGTGCCCTTAGCTAATTTAAAATGACAAACCTTTGCTGGAAATTATCTTTGTTGTGCATTGTTGATTTAGGTATCTTTCGTGCCTGCATCCAATGAAAGATTGGTGAGTTGTACGGGGGGTTTGGTTTGTGCATTCTTAGCTTGTTTCGCGTCCGCTGTCTATGAGCGCCGGGATCTTGGTCGGGCTGTGTCACGACCCAACCTAGGGCCGCGACGGATGACCAACACTAAGTGTCGATCATCACTAATCCTGCTGATAATATGCTAACCATGAATATAACTGATAAACGGAATAAGCATAAACCTAACTGATGAGAATTATGCAATGCAAAAAGCAGACAAGGCTAACATAAGCTGACATATATAACATACTGACAGAACCACACAGGGACATATCTACAGGCCTCTAAGAGTGCTGATCTGAATATACAAAGGACGGGACAAGGCCCCGACGTACCCAAGCTGGCTGACTGTACACATACCAAAGGATAAGTAACTCCGGGAGTAAGCGGAGTGACTCCAATAGATGATAGATGGCCTACTAACATGTTCCAAGCGTTGATCTATCTGCACCTGCGCGGCATGAAACGCAGCGCCCCAGAAAAGGGTGTGAGTACGATATGTACCAAGTATGTAAGGCATGAGCATATAATATATCATAGCTGAATGAAACTGTAAGGCTGGAATATAAATATGTAAATATGAGCTGGAGCATAGCAATATAGTCGGAAATCTGAAGAACGTACTAAACATGATCTGAATATAAACTGAAGTCTAGCTGAATCTGGAACTGAAGACTGAGCTGAACTATACTGATAAATAACTGTAATATGACTGATAGCTGGTTACTAGAAACTGGAACTGATAACTGTCAACTGATACTGACGCTAAGAACTGGTGGCTGATAACCGAGAACTGATAACTGGTACCGAGCTAAAACTGAACTGTTATCTTAACTGGTACCTGTCTGGTGTTATGGGCTATATCCCCCCAAATCAGGTAACTGAACATCTGAACTAGTACCTGTCTGGCGTTATGGGCTGTATCCCCCCAAATCAGGTAACTGAAAAACTGAACTAGTACCTGTCTGGTGTTATGGGCTGTATCCCCCCAAATTAGGTAACTGAAAAACTGAACTAGCCTCATGTATAATCATGCAGTGCATACTGTGGCTATATACGCGTATATAACAAATCTGGTGGGTGTTATGGGCTATATCCCCCCAGCCAGTAATATCTAGTCTCTCTGGTCAGAGTGTGTGAATGACACCCGGTCACACTAGGTGTTTCAACTACCGCCTGAACCAGAGGGGCTGTATCCCCCAGACGGGTAGTATCACATGCGAGCGGACTGTGTGTCCAATGTCCAGCCTCTATGGGGGACTCCAAATCACACATAACATGATCACAATATAAGCATAAACATGTATGAGGCATAACACATGTCGCAACAATATATATGGACTCAAAGGAATGATAAGAAAACTCTTGATGGAATTGTAGACACAACCTGAAACTTAGAATTTGTCTAACTCTTGGACTTTTATAAAAATTTCAGCAGAGTTTCCTCTGAAACTGGATGATCCGTAAAAATAGAACCAGCACTATACTATACACGGGGATGGATACCCGGATAAACTGATAACATAAACATATTAAACGGATAACAAGATGAGATGACTGGATGACACAACAAATCTGCAGATAGAATGTCTGGACAGCACCACTGTCCTGCCTTTCGACCTAATTTTCAGAGTGTAGATCAAAGATATAGACTTCATGGTCTGCATGAAAGTTGTAGATATATGTAGTAGGGTTCTGGAGATTCTTAAAGAATCTAAATATCAATTTTGTACAAGGAGTTGTGATGAATATACTAACAGCTTTCCAAAGATCAAAATGATTTTCCAGATTTTGAAACGTTTTGTCTTGCTGATTTGGACGTCTTTCACCTTGGATTTTACTACCAAATTAAGTATATACAAGGTTTCATTGGTACCATACAAGTTGCTCACAAGAAACACTAAGTTTAGAACTAAGAAAAGCTTCATAAGCTAAAAGATACATACATGCCTTGCCAAAAGAAAGGTTTAGCCTTACATACCTTTGATGTTTCTTGCTTCTAAACCTTGTTTCTCTTGAATTCAACACCTTCTAAAGCTTAAACAAGCTATAATACAACATTTAGGTACTTTACTTAGCCATGAAGTAATTCTAAAACTCAAGCTATAGACGAAATTGAAGGTGGCATAACGTTACCTTAATCGCGTAGAGCGTTTTGACGCATTCGTCTTCAATTTCGAGTTAAGATTGACGTCCTTCCTTCAAAATCATAAAAATGGCTTAAACCTTAAAGAACACACTGTCTCTCTCTTTATTTTTCTGGAAGTGCCGAGATATGAGAGGAAAATTTCCTTTTATACTTCAAACATTTCAGTTTTAGTCCTCTTTTGCGCTTATAGCCCTTTTTCTAGCCTGACTTCTGAATCTCATATCTTTTTATCTATAAGTTGTATGAACAAACTGTTAAAAGCGTTGGAAACTACACTCCAAGACCTTCAATTTGGTATATGATATGTCCCCAAAAGGCCTCATATAATATATGAAATTAATTGCTGAAAAAGCTTCGTTACAAGGCAATTCCTTAGTCGGTTTTTCCGCAACTTAAATCTGATTTTTCCCAAACTTTATATTCAACATATAAACATCATATATGGTCATATTATTACTTTAAACTCACTTAAATCATTCTTAACATGATATTATAATGATATACGTCAATTTAGACGTACGGGGTGTAACAATATTCCCCCGTTAGGAACATTCGTCCTCGAATGTTAAATGAAGTAGGTAGAAGCATTAAGCAACAGTCTATTACATACTCGAAGTAATGAAGAGATGTGTATATTTGGCCCTCATGTCATTTTCAGCTTCCCAAGTTATTTCTTCTATATTATTGCTTTGATGTAGCATCTTAACTAAAGGAATGTCTTTCGTCCTTAGTCGACGAATCTGCCTCTTTAAATTGCAACTGGCACCTCCTTATTAGTCAATTGCTCTTTGATCTATACATCCTCTACTGGTACAACTCTAGAAGGATCTCTGACACATTTTCTGAGCATGGAAACATGGAATACTAGATGTACCTCCTGAAGGTCTGCTTGAAGGTCGAACTCGTAGGCTACACGCCCAACTCGCCTGATAATCTGAGATGGACTAGTAAATCTAGGGCTAAGCTTTCCCTTCTTTCCAAATCTCATAACGCCTTTCATAGGTGATACTTTCAGGAATACCTAATCGCCAATATGAAATTCTAAATCTCAACGTCGATTATCTGCATAGGACTTCTGTCTGCTCTGCACTGCTAATAATCTTTCCCTGATCAACTTGACTTTATCAATTACTTGTTGGATTAAGTCTGGACCTATCAATTGCGACTCGCCAACCTCGAACCATCCTATAGAAAACCTGCATTTGTGCCCATACAAAGCTTCATATGGCACCATCTGTATGCTAGAATGATTGCTATTATTATATGCAAAATGACCAACACTAAGTGTCGATTATCATTAATTCTGCTGATAATCTGCTAACCATGAATATAACTGATAAACGGAATAAGTATAAACCTAGATGATAAGAATTATGCAATGAAAAAAAGCTGACAAGGCTAACACAAGCTGACGTGCATAACATACTGACAGAACCACACAGGGACATATCTACAGGCCTCTAAGAGTGCTGATCTGAATATACAAAGGACGGGACAAGGTCCCGACATACCCAAGCTGGCTGACTGTACACATACCAAAGGATAAGTAAC
Organism: Petunia axillaris subsp. axillaris; assembly: GCA_029990575.1. Lineage (NCBI taxonomy): Eukaryota > Viridiplantae > Streptophyta > Magnoliopsida > Solanales > Solanaceae > Petunia > Petunia axillaris. The sequence goes on from JARKNS010000004.1 coordinate 61,652,613, forward strand.
TCTGAGAGTAAGCGGAGTGACTCCAATAGCTGATAGATGGCCTACTAACATGGTCCAAGCGTTGATCTATCTGCACCTGCGCGGCATGAAACGCAGCGCCCCAGAAAAGGGCGTGAGTACGATATGTACCAAGTATGTAAGTCATGAGCATATAATATATCATAGCTGAATGAAACTGTAAGGCTGGAATATAAATATGTAAATATGAGCTGGAGCATAGCAATATAGCTGGAAATCTGAAGAACGTACTAAACATGATCTGAATATAAACTGAAGTCTAGCTGAATCTGGAACTGAAGACTGAGCTGAACTATACTGATAAATAACTGTAATATGACTGATAGCTGGTTACTAGAAACTGGAACTGATAACTGTCAACTGATACTGACGCTAAGAACTGGTGGCTGATAACTGAGAACTGATAACTGGTACGGAGCTAAAACTGAACTGTTATCTGAACTGGTACCTGTCTGGTGTTATGGGCTATATCCCCAAATCAGATAACTGAACATCTGAACTAGTACCTGTCTGGCGTTATGGGCTGTATCCCCCCAAATCAGGTAACTGAAAAACTGAACTAGCCTCATGTATAATCATGCAGTGCATAATTATATTGCTATGCTCCAGTTCTAGTTCAATACAGGCAGATAGCCAGAAGAAAACCAAAATTATTATATAGGTTACTAGTGACGGGGATCTGATACCACTTTTGTCACGACCCAACCTAGGGCCGCGACGGATGACCAACACTAAGTGTCGATCATCATTAATCCTGCTGATAATCTGCTAACAATGAATATAACTGATAAACGGAATAAGCATAAACCTAATTGATGAGAATTATGCAATGCAAAAAGCTGACAAGGCTAACATAAGCTGACATACATAACATACTGACTGAACTACACAGGGACATATCTACAGGCCTCTAAGAGTGCTGATCTAAATATACACAGGACGGGACAAGGCCCCGACATACCCAAGCTGGCTGACTGTACACATACCAAAGGATAAGTAACCCCGGGAGTAAGCGGAGTGACTCAAATAGCTGATAGATGGCCTACTAACATGGTCCAAGCGTTGATCTATCTGCACCTGCGCGGCATGAAACGCAGCGCCCCAGAAAAGGGCGTGAGTACGATATGTACAAAGTATGTAAGGCATGAGCATATAATATATCATAGCTGAATGAAACTGTAAGGCTGGAATATCAGCAAGACAAAACGTTTCAAAATCTGGAAAATAGCTTAAACCTTAAAGAACACACTGTCTCTCTCTTTATTTTTCTGGAAGTGCCGAGATATGAGAGGAAAATTTCCTTTTATACTTCAAACATTTCAGTTTTAGTCCTCTTTTGCGCTTATGGCCCTTTTTCTGGCCTGACTTCTGATGCTCATATCTTTTTGTCTATAAGTTGTATGAACAAACTGTTAAAAGCGTTGGAAACTACACTCCAAGACCTTCAATTTGGTATATGATATGTCCCCAAAAGGCCTCATATAGCATATGAAATTAATTGCTGAAAAAGCTTCGTTACAAGGCAATTCCTTAGTCGGTTTTTCCGCAGCTTAAATTTGATTTTTCCCAAACTTTATATTCAACATATAAACATCATATATGGTCATATTATTACTTTAAACTCACTTAAATCATTCTTAACATGATATTATAATGATATACGTCAATTTAGACGTACGGGGTGTAACAGGCTGATAGGGATATGTATAAAATAGTACATAGTGCAAAATGAATTTCAAACATTTTTCTAAGAAAGAAAATGCAATAAATTTTTTTATCCCATTGAGTTACAGGTCGCGCTGTGTAAAGCCGATGTGGTCGTCCTCCATGCTGTTCCAAAGGAATTTTGAGGGCGCCCTCAAAATTCTGCCCCAGTTTGCATTTTGAAATTTTTGAGAGGTCCTCAAAAATTTCTACCCCAGTGTCAACTATGTCTGTCCTTTGGGAATTTTTGAGAGTTCCTCAAAAATTCTGCCCCAGTGTTTGCTTTGTTAGGAAAATGAAGTTTTTGCATTTATGCGGCTGAACCTTGAATAGGTTGCCTACGTATCCCACTTGGGGAATCAGGTCGTGACGTAGTTCAGATTACATAGTGTGTTGCAGAATTGGGAAAATCTCTAATCAATACGAATCCTTATACATAATATTTCTTGACAGCGTCTGAGTTGATTGGTCTTGGCCAGACTTCTCCATCCATCTCTTCCAATATCAATGCTCCTCCATTCAGAACTCGGTGAACCATGGACGACCCTTGCCAATTTGGTGCAAATTTGCCTTTTGCTTCTTCTTGATTTGGAAATATCTTCTTTAGTACTAACTGGCCAGGTTCAAAGAATCATTCTCGAACTTTTTTGCCAAATGCCCTAGCTATCCTCCTCTGATACAATTGCCCATGACATATTGCATTCAATCTCTTGCCATCGATGAGGGCTAACTGCTCTATTCTCCTTTTGATCTATTCGGCGTCTTTCAATTATGTCTCTTGGATGATTCTCAAGGATGGTATCTTAACCTCTGTGGGTATCTGGTGCAATGCAATTCCCGAAGGGGTTGCTTAGCACAAACGCGGAACAAGAACAATAAAGAAGAAGATAAAAGCAAGACAAAACTTGCTTCTTTCGAAAGAACAGAGGGGAACCTGTCCCAAAGCTCGATCAAAAGGGAGACAAGAATCACCCTAACTATGCAACAATCCTCAAGAGAACATTGCCTCTTGCAAACTGAATGATCAAGAGGAATGTTCAATCGGACTAACCGAAAGCCACAAGTCCTTAAAAGCCCTCACCGGGGTTTTGCTCACGACGGAGACAAGAAATGTGCTCGGCACTTTCATTCAATTTCAATATCCAAAAACTAGGTTCTACATTGTAAGGACTAAGGTTTATATAGGAAATACTAAGGGTAAACTAGTAAATAGGTCACAGTTGACCAATAGAAATAAGCCACGCAGGGCTGAGTTAAAAATGTGCTCGGCAGACTTTGACTTCGGTAAGCCTTGGCTTCGGTTCTCAATGGTCTGCTCGAACACACACTTGTTGCCTTCGGACGCTCAATTGTCTTCGAGCTCCTTGTCCTTGGTCACTTTGCCATCGGGCTCAAATCTGAAGATAATGCCTTCGGTTCTTGAGCTCGGCCACTCAGCTTCGGGGCAATTGTTTTCCTTCGGCCAGGCTAAGTGAACGTGCACATCGTGCAGCAGCTTGGCTTGGCTTCTTGTCATCGGTCTCCTCGGTGGATCGAACACTTGATCAGCACGTGTTCGGGCTGCATCATCCTCCCCTTCTTGAGAAGATTTCGTCCTCGAAATCAAGCCCTCCTCGTCCTCCGAAGTTGGACCTACAACACAAGGAACTAAGTCAGCAACATTAAAGGTGTTGGACACGTTATACTCACCAGGGAGGTCGATCACGTAGGCATTGTTGTTGATCTTGGTCAACACTTGAAATGGACCATCCCCTCGAGGAGCCAACTTTCCTTTCCTTTGGTTCGGGAAGCGTTCCTTTCGGAAGTGAACCCAAACCCAATCTCCCTTCTTTAATTCCAACTTTTTACGCCCTTTGTTTTTCTTTAAGGCAACCTTTGCATAGGCCTCCTCGAGGTTCTTCTTCACCTTTGCATGCAATTCGATCAAGGCAGCTGCTCGTCGAGTACCTTCAAAATCAAGAACAGAATCTCGAGGCAATGGGGTTAAATCAAGTGGAATCAAAGGATTAAAGCCATACACACATTCAAACGGGGTCATGTTGATCATTCTATGCACCGTTCGATTGTATGCAAACTCCATCATGGGCAAACGATCAGCCCAGTTTCCAACCTTCCCTTTGGTCATTGCCCGAAGCAACGATCCCAAGGTTCGGTTAACTACCTCGGTCTGTCCATCAGTCTGAGGATGGTGAGACGTCGAGAATAGTAGCTTGGTGCCGAGGGCACCCCACAAACACTTCCAAAAATGACTCAAGAACTTCGAGTCTCGATCACTTACAATAGTACGAGGTACACCATGCAATTTTAACACATTAGAAACAAACAATGTAGCTACATGCTGTGCATCATCACACTTTTTGCAAGGAATAAAGTGAGCCATTTTTGAAAAACGGTCAACCACAACGAAAATGCTATCATGTCCTCCCCCCGACCTCGGTAACCCCAAGACAAAGTCCATGGATATATCAACCCAAGGTCGATCAGGCACAGGCAACGGGGTGTACAATCCATGAGGGTTGGACTTCGATTTTGCTTTCTTGCAAACGAGACAAGCGTTGCAAAGCTTTTCCACATCTCGTCGCATTTTGGGCCAATGGAACTGCTCGGTCAAGATACCAAGAGTTTTATCGACACCGAAGTGTCCCATCAGTCCACCTGAGTGAGCTTCTCGAATCAAGAGCTCTCTCCACGATGACACTGGCACACAAACCCTCCCATTTTTGAAGAGGTAGCCATCATGCCACTGATATTTCTCAACCTTTCGGCCACTCAAGATTGCGTCTCGAACACATTTCAGTTTGGGATCGTCCTCGTACATCGACTTGATGCTTTCGAATCCCATGAGCCTAGAGGCGAGAGTGGTCGCTAAGGCAAATTTCCGTGATAGCGCATCGGCCACAACATTATCTTTTCCCTTTTTGTAATGAATTACATAGGGAAAGCTTTCAATGAATTCAACCCACTTGGCATGTCTGCGATTCAATTTCTCCTGACCTCGGAGATGCTTCAAAGACTCATGATCACTTTTGATCACAAACTCTCGAGGCCACAAATAATGCTGCCAATGGGCGAGTGCTCGAACGAGGGCATACAACTCTTTGTCATACGTAGAGTAATTCAAAGTTGCACCCTTAAGCTTTTCGCTAAAGTAAGCGATCGGCTTCGAGTCTTGCATCAGCACTCCTCCGATCCCAACTCCAGACGCATCACACTCGACTTCGAATGCTTTGCCGAAGTCAGGGAGTTGCAACAACGGGGCAGAACAAAGCCTCCGTTTCAACTCTTGGAAAGCCCTCTCTTGGGACTCTCCCCACACAAATGGATTGTCTTTCTTCACCAGCTCGGTTAAAGGAGCTGCCACGGTGCTAAAGTCACGAACAAACCTTCGGTAAAAGCTAGCTAAGCCATGGAAGCTACGAACTTGTGATACCGAGGTTGGAGTTGGCCAATCTTTGATGGCTTCGACTTTTGATTCGTCGACTTCGACACCATTAGCACTGACAACAAATCCAAGAAAGACTACACGATCGACACCAAAGGCGCATTTCTTGAAGTTGGCATACAACTTTTCTTCTCGAAGCTTTTCAAGTACTTGCCTTAGGTGGTCGACATGTTCATCCACGGTTCTGCTATAAACAAGTATGTCATCGAAATAAACGACAACAAACTTATTTATGAACGGTTTGAGCACATGGTTCATCAGTCGCATGAATGTGCTCGGTGCATTGGATAAGCCAAAAGGCATCACCAACCATTCATAGAGACCGAACTTGGTCTTGAATGCGGTTTTCCACTCGTCACCGGGTTTCATTCGGATCTGATGGTAACCGGACCTGAGGTCTATCTTCGAAAAGCATGAAGAACCACTTAACTCATCTAGCATGTCATCTAATCGAGGGATAGGATGACGATACTTTACCGTTATTTTGTTGACTGCTCGACAGTCAACACACATTCGCCATGTTCCATCCTTCTTCGGGACAAGGATAACAGGAACGGCGCAAGGACTCAAGCTCTCACGAACGAGGCCCTTGTTCAGCAGTTCATCAACCTGCCGTTGGAGCTCTTTGGTGTCTTCGGGATTACACCGGTATGCAGGTTTGTTAGGGATTTGAGACCCTGGTACGAAGTCAATTTGGTGCTCGATTCCTCTCAATGGAGGTAATCCACCTAGCATTTCCTCGGGAAACATGTCCTCGAAGTCCTGCAAAACTTTTTGAACAAACAAAGGCAAAGGGTTATTAGAAAAATCATCATTAGAGTTTAGAAAGATACCCTTGTGCACGAGGCAAATCATCATCTGACCGTGGTCGTTGCCTCGTAAGATCTCACCGGGCTGCATGATTGCACAAATTCCTTTCACTTCGGTCGGTGAGTTTATCTCTTCGGGCCCCAATTTTGCTCCCATCGGAAGCTTAGCTTTGGCCGCTTCTTTCAATTCTTTCATTCGTTTATAGTCCTCGGTGACTTATTTTGGAGACAAGGGTTTGAGCATGAAACTCTTCCCGTTGAGCTTCACAGTGTAAGTGTTGGATCTGCCATTGTGAACAGCTGTACGATCATACTGCCATGGTCGACCCAATAGCAAATGACAAGCTTGCATCGGAACCACATCGAATATCATTTCATCTTGATACTCTCCGATTTTGAACTTGATCCACACTTGTTTGACAACTCTCAATTCTCCACATTCATTCAGCCATTGTAATTTGTAAGGGTGGGGATGCTTCATCGTAGGTAGTCCCATTTGTGAAACCAAAGTTTGGCTCACTACATTGGCACAACTACCGGAATCAATGATCATTGAACACACCTTTCCCCTCACTCGACATCGGGCATGAAAGAGGTTTTCTCTTTGGTTGTCCTCTTCTCCAAGAGTCATGCAGCTCAAATTCCTTCGAACCACAAGAAACATTTCCGGATGATCAGCTTCGGCAGCCTCATGATCATCGTCAACTTCAGCTCGATCAGTCTCCTCGATAATTTCCTCCTCGGTGTCACTCGCTTGCTCATGGACGGTTCCATCTTCGAGCAGAAGCATAACCTTGCGAGTTGGGCACTCTTTTGCCATGTGACCATAACCTTTGCATTTGTGACACTGAATATTTGAAGCACTAGGAGAGTTGAGTTGAACTTTACCTCCCACTTCTCTTGGTTGGTTAACGGTCACACCTTTCTCAAAGGGTTTCTTCGAATCTCGAACAGTATTGGCACTTGTTTGGTGAGGATTCTTCCAATCTTTTCCTCGGTTCAAAGGAGTAGAAGTAGTGACTCCTCGATACCGGTTTGCCTTTTCTTCCTTCACCAATTTTTCAGCTTCGGTAGCAGCTTCAAACAAATCTTCCAACGTGTGGTACACGTGGAGTCTCAACTGAGATGACACATCCCTAGCCAAGCCATTTTTAAATCTGATAATGGCTTGCTCTTCGTCTTCGACCAGATCAAGATTCAATCGAACCCTTTCAAACTCATCGTGGTACTCTTGGACGGACTTGGACCCTTGCTTCAACTCATAGAGTTTTTGCATTTGAGTCTGCCTGTACTTGGCACTCAAATACTTACCATCCATCGCTCTCATCAACTGTGGCCATGTATTGACTACTGGATAGTCATTTCTTCTTCTATGCCTCTTGTCAGATTCCCACCATGTTGATGCATAAGCTTCGAACGAAGCAATGGCATGGGCAGCTTTTCTCTCATCGGTCATCTCATTTGTTTCAAAGATGCGCTCCATTTTAAGCTTCCATTCAAGATACTCGTCGGGATCACTAGTTCCTTTAAAGGGTGGAATAGTGATCTTGACACTGTTCAGGTTCGAGTCTCGAACAGCTCTAGCCTGCTCGGGAAACTCATCTTCTCGATCATCAGCCTCACGCCCAATATTTCTCTCAACATTTGCGCCTCGGCCTCGACCTCGGAAATTTCCACGTCCTCGGGGAGCTTGCCTTCGTTGAGCGAATGGCGGCTCACGCTCATATTCGTCCTCAGGAAATTCCTCTTCATCAACCTCTTCGGTCACAGCTCCAAGATCTCTTCGGGCCGCTGGAGGTGGTATTCTTTCTCCTCGGGGAATGCCCAAGTTTTGATAAGCAGCTTGGGGATTGCCCAAGTTAAGTTCTCTTCGAATCGCTTCACTTGTCAACTGATGTTGTCGTACAAGCTCAGCATATAGCTCAGGTTTCATCGGAGTGGATTCGCTTGTTCCAGCGCCGGACCCATGTATGGCCACGGACGCACTTCCCTGCTCGAGGTTAGCTACTCGAGCACTCACTCCTCTTACTTCGGCACTGATGCCTTGTATCGCAGCCATGAGATCGGCTAACGACAACTCAGGCTTTTCAATGCCTTTGCCATCGTTTCCAGCCATTGTACCTGCACAAGTCAAAAGATCAAACAAAGATTAAGGTTAGAAATCACCTCACACACTCCCTCACCTTTGATGGGTGGCACTCGGGTCCACTCAATTTATGGGTTCGGTTTTTGATCACTCAAGGACTTGTTAACAGTGGCTCGTCCAATTGATCGGTCCTCTAAGATCCTTCAAGTTCGACAATAGTCACTGCCTCTTCGGGAAGAGTGAAGTGATGTTCGACTCGATGGAATGGACGCTTTTTAACTGAGCTCGGGGAGTCAAAAGAATTTCTACGAAAATTGGACTTCGGTCACCCCTTCGCACGAGTTCCTATCAGCTTAAAAGAGTTAGTACGACCTTGAGTAGGACAATTACTCAAAAGATCCACTAACTAGAATTTTGACACGAAAGGAAGTGAGAACCTAGGAGAATCTACCCTTTTGATTCCCTTTTGGAATCTTTTTCGATCACACCCACTTCTGTCCGTACAAAAGTGGTCCCTCCTTGGTACGGATAGGGTTTTACCTTATCCACTTTCCTTTTTCAGCCGACAAATTTCATCTGGGGCTTTGATGTTAAAATTTTAACCCCTTTCTTCTTCAATGGAACAGTGACCTTGCTCCGGCGTACGGACACAACGACTTCGGTTCACTGACCACGAAATTCAACAGATCTGAGTTGCTCTTTCAACTCCGGTTCCAAACAACAACGGAGGAAATCAAACGAAGTTCTTCGAGCTAAGATCCAGTTCGTTCGAGTCGTACACTGTTACGATTTGTAACAAGTTTCCGGTGTACGGACAACGTTTCCAACTTAAGAACTTCGATTTTAAGCAATAAACAAACCCAAATCACTCAAGAACCACCAATCTTCACCGGTTTCTTCCAAACACAGCTGAGGTTCGATTTACAGTCACCAAGGAAGCTCAAAACAGTCCAATATTCACCAAAAAACCCTAGTCACGAAATCAGTACGTCGGGTATTCGTTGGAATCAGAACTCGATGGTGAACAAGAATCCAAGATTGTTTTTCCCAAACAACCAACAATCAAACACAATTTTTGAATTTTCTTTTAACACTTTTTTTTTTTTTTTTTTTTTTTTGTAAAAACACCAACAGTAACAAAACAATCAGGAACACGAAATGGAAAACAAAGACTCAACGCACGAAAATAAAGATAACTTGAACAGGATTGGGGTTGTAGAAACAAGCCCAAACCGTGCTCTGATACCAAGATGGTGCAATGCAATTCCCGAAGGGGTTGCTTAGCACAAACGCGGAACAAGAACAATAAAGAAGAAGATAAAAGCAAGACAAAACTTGCTTCTTTCGAAAGAACAGAGGGGAACCTGTCCCAAAGCTCGATCAAAAGGGAGACAAGAATCACCCTAACTATGCAACAATCCTCAAGAGAACATTGCCTCTTGCAAACTGAATGATCAAGAGGAATGTTCAATCGGACTAACCGAAAGCCACAAGTCCTTAAAAGCCCTCACCGGGGTTTTGCTCACGACGGAGACAAGAAATGTGCTCGGCACTTTCATTCAATTTCAATATCAAAAAACTAGGTTCTACATTGTAAGGACTAAGGTTTATATAGGAAATACTAAGGGTAAACTAGTAAATAGGTCACAGTTGACCAATAGAAATAAGCCACGCAGGGCTGAGTTAAAAATGTGCTCGGCAGACTTTGACTTCGGTAAGCCTTGGCTTCGGTTCTCAATGGTCTGCTCGAACACACACTTGTTGCCTTCGGACGCTCAATTGTCTTCGAGCTCCTTGTCCTTGGTCACTTTGCCATCGGGCTCAAATCTGAAGATAATGCCTTCGGTTCTTGAGCTCGGCCACTCAGCTTCGGGGCAATTGTTTTCCTTCGGCCAGGCTAAGTGAACGTGCACATCGTGCAGCAGCTTGGCTTGGCTTCTTGTCATCGGTCTCCTCGGTGGATCGAACACTTGATCAGCACGTGTTCGGGCTGCATCAGTATCACTGCTTCAGTGCCATATACCAACAAATAAGGAGTGGCCCCCGTGGATGTTCTCATTGTAGTGCGATATCCTAACAGGGCATATGGTAGATTCTCATGCAATTGCTTTGAAGTTCCTGACATCTTACGCAATATCCTCTTGATGTTCTTATTGGCCGCCTCGACCGAACCATTCATTTGAGGTCTGTATGCGGTGGAGTTGCGATGCTTGATTTTGAAGACCTCACAGGTCGCTTTCATTAAGTCACTGTTGAGATCGGACCCATTGTCAGTGATGATGGATTCAGGGATGCCAAATCGGCAGATCATCTTGTCACGGACAAAGTTCGATACCACTCTCTTTGTCACTGATTTGTATGATGCAGCTTCCACCCACTTGGTAAAATAGTCGATGGCCACGAGTATGAAGCGATGCCTATTAGAAACGGGTAGCTCAATAGGTCCTATGACATCCATCCCCCAGGCGGCAAAAGGCCATGGCGTCCCATGATGTTCAATTCATTGGGAGGCACTCGAATCATATCGCCATGGACTTGGCATTGATGGCATTTCTTTGCGTGCATTATACAATCGTGCTCCATTGTCATCCAGAAATAGCCAGCCCTCAAAATCTTCTTTGCAAGTACAAAACCATTCATGTGTGGTCCACATGTCCCAGAGTGTACCTCTTCCAATAATTTGGCAACTTCTTTCGTGTCTACATATCTCAACAAGCCCAGATCGGGCGTCCTTTTGTACAAAACCTCTCCATTCAGAAAGAAACCATTTGCTAACATCCTCAGTGACTTCTTTTGGAGGGCTATTGCATTATTCGGGTAGCTACCGTCTTTGAGAAACTCTTTGATGTCGTAGAATCAAGGCTGTCCGTCTGACTCTTCTTCTACGTGATAGCAGTAAGCTGGTTGCTTCCTTACCATCACGGGGTATTGGAATAATGTAATTTTTGTCAGGATGCTTGATTATAGCAGATATGGTAGCTAAAGCGTCCGCGAACTCATTTTGTAGTCTAGGTACATGTCGTAACTCTATCTTGGGGAATCTTTGTTTCAGCCCCTTTATGCACTCCAGGTATGGCAATATTTTCGAATTCTTTGTTGTCCATTCTCCTCGAACTTGGTGAATCAGTAGGTCAGAATCCCCAATTGCTAATAGCTCTTGTATATTCATGTCCACTGCCAATCTAAGACCAAAAATACAAGCTTCATACTCCGCCATGTTGTTGGTGCAAGGAAACCTTAGTTTGGCCGTGACAGGATAGTGTTGTCCAGTCTCGGAAACTAATACCGCTCCAATGCAGACTCCTTTTAAATTGACCGCTCCATCAAAGAATAGCCTCCAACCATCATATTCTTCGGTGATCTCTTCTCCTACGAACATGATTTCTTCATCAGGGAAGTAGGTGTGCAAAGGCTCGTAGTAATCTCCCACCAGGCTCGTAGTAATTCGCTAAGCAGCAACTGCCATTTAGCCAGTTTTCCAGTAGACATTGGTTTTTGGAAGATGTACTTGAGAGGGTCTATTCTTGATATCAGCAACGTTGAGTAGGATGTCAAGTAGTGTCTCAACTTTTGTGCTATCCATGTTAACGCGCAACACATGCGCTCCAGCAATGTGTACTTGGCCTTATAAGGAGTGAACTTCTTGCTCAGATAATATATGGCTTTCTCCTTCCTCCCCGTTGAATCATGTTGTCCCAATACACTACTAAAGGCTGAGTCTACCACAGACAGATATAATATCAAAGGTCGCCCAGGCTCGGGTGGGACCAGTAAAGGCGGGCACGACAAATATTCCTTAATCCGATCAAATGCCTTTTGGCAATCCATTGTCCACTCGATCGCTGCGTCTTTCTTCACCAACTTGATGATTGGCTCATAGATGATGGTGGATTTTGCTATGAAACGGATGATGTAATTGAGCCTTCCCAGGAAGCTTATAACCTCTTTCTTGCTTCTCGGGGGTGACAGTTCTTTGATGGCTTTGATCTTGGATGGATCCAACTCGATAACTCTCCTACTGACGATGAAACCCAAGAGCTTTCATGCCGGGACACCAAATGCACATTTTGCCAGATTTAGCTTCAAATTGTACTTTCGCAAGCGATCGAAGAACTTGCGCAAGTTGTCAAGGTGCTCCAAACTCTTCTTCGATTTGATGATCACTTCGTCCAAATAGACTTCAATCTCCTTGTGCATTAGGTCGTGGAACATAGTTGTCATAGCCCTCATGTAAGTTGCCCCAGCATTCTTCAAACCGAATCGCATAACCTTGTAGCAATAAGTTCCCCAAGGGGTGGTGAAAACTGTCTTCTCGGCATCCTTTTCATTCATGAGCACTTGATGATAACAGGTGAAACAGTCTACGAAGGATTGTAGTTCATGCTTTGCACAATTGTCAATCAGTAGTGGAAAATCATACTTCGGACTTGCTCTATTCAGATCTCTATAGTCCACACAAACTCGGAGTTTTCCATCTTTCCTCGGCACTAGGACAATGTTAGCCAACCAAGTTGGATACTTGACTATTTTCAGAATTCCCGCATTGAGCTGCTTAGTCACTTCTTCACAAATTTTTAGAAAAACTGACGACTTGAAAGTTCGTGCCTTTTGCTTGACTGGCGGAAAGCCTGGATTGATAGGAAATTTGTGAGCTACCACATCCGTGCTTATGCCAGTCATGTCATCATACGACCAGGCGAATACATCCTCATATTCCCTAAGAAACTCAGTATATCGCTTTTTATCCTTGGCATTGAGATGTACACTGATCCTTCTCTCCTTCACAGTCTCCTTATCTCCTAAGTTTATCACCTCAGTCTCCTCAAGGTTTGGCTTAGGTTTGTTTCGAATCTTTCAAATTCTTCTTGTGTAGTTTCATCAAAATCATCATAATCAGCTCTAGCTTCTCCAGGCTCCATTGTTTCATTACACATTGCGATTACAGACTCAATGGGATTATTAGTATGAAAGCTGAAAAAGCAAGATATTGCAAAATTAAAAGATTAAAGCAGAGAGTCAAACAGGAAACAATGCGATATTTTATTTATAAATCCTTGCAAAACATAGTTTGTAGGGAGACATGTGCAATAAGAAAGGAAAAATGCAAACTCCACGACTCAGAGTCGGGTTTTATTTTAGAAAGCATAAAAATAAGTTTTATCCCCTCAGCTTTACCAAGGTCCACGGTAAACTCGGGCCCGGTTGCTGATCCAGTTGTTCAGTGTCGCTCCAGATCCAGCCTTCGTCAGTCCAGGGGGTTCAACATGTTCTTCTAAGATCACACAACAATCTTCATCAGCTATGAACAGGTTTTGCATTCCTGCCAGCAGATCCTTTTCAGCATCAGCTACTTTAGGCTCCACTCCTTGTGCTGCAGACACCTCCCTTTTCGACCATCCAAGTATCCAGACGAGATGAAGATATGCAAGAGAGTCTTGGTGCTTTTCTTGTAGAACTTGAAGTCCAGCGATGCCTCTTCCATGCTCTTTTCATAGGTCACGATATACCCTACGCCATCCTTCTCATTGTCGGGCCTCATCACTATTCTGATTGGCTCGACCATACCATCCAAGTTCTTGCCTAAATCTTTGCCTGGTTCATAGCCTTGCTTGATCATGATGCCTATAACTCAGTCTCCGGGCCACTTTGCAGGCTGTGGGAGTACATATGGCTCCTCGATCACCACCTCCATAGGTTCATGTGCTTTGGGTATCCACACTTGCTTTCCTTTTGTTTCCTCAGAGATGCGTTTCCAATTAGGAGGAGCATTGGGTGAGTACATTAGCCGCTTCTCGGTCTTAGCTGGTAGGGTCTCACGAAATTCTCGTGATGGCACTCCCCAGTCAGACTTGACTGGCTCCCAGACCAAGTTCCTTCCCTCATAGCCCTTGCCTCGGCTATCCCAATAGGCACTGTAAAAATTTCTCTTTCTTTCTTCAACCCCAGGCAACACAAAGTGTGCAGTGTAACCTCCTTGGCTTGTGCCTGTAGGATCCCAACTTGAATTATAATTCTTGCGACGGCCTCCGCGAGTGCCTTGTAGTGCTTCTACAAGTTCCACAGTATAGAATGTCTGCCCATCAGCAGTATCTACTTCAATTGCTGGTATGGTTTGCTCATTGTAGATAGAATTATTCCCCTCACCGAATACCACTACCTCTTTATGATCCCATTCGAACTTCATGGTTTGGTGCAATGTAGAAGGCACTACACCAGCCATATGGATCCAAGGTCTCCCTAGCGGCAGATTGTAGGAAGTAGAAATGTCCATGACATGGAACTCGGCAGTGAAATCTACAGGGCCAACCATGATAGTCAAATCAATCTCCCCAATGGTGCTCCTCTATGACCCATCAAATGCCTTCACCTTCATGTCACTCTCTCTTATCTTGCTTTGGTCAATTCTCATTCTTTTCAGAGTGATGAACGGGCATATGTTCAGACCGGAACCTCCGTCGATCAGAACTCTTCCCACGAACCAGTCTTTGCATTTGACAGTGATGTGCAAAGCTTTGTTGTGATTCAACCCTTCAGGTGGTAGCTCATCTCCATGAAAAGAAATTCGGTTGGCCTCCATGAATTGTCCAACCATGCTGGCCAGGTTCTTAACTGAAGTGTCTATCGGAACATGTGCTTCATCCAACACCTTCATCAAAGCACTTCGATGACTCTGCGACTTGAGGAGCAAGGCCAAAACAGAGATTTGTGCTGGAGTTTTGCCCAAATGCTCAACTACGGAGGTCTCCTTTGCTTATACTTTCTTCCACAGTCCCTCGGACTCTTCCTCGATAATGCCTCGTCTCTTTTGAACAAGATGCTCCGGAGTGTATATTTTCCCACTTCTAGTCAATCCTTGTGCGGAAACAGTTTCAACCACAGCTTTGTTCTTCTTCTCCCTTTCATAATCCCAGGGCACTGCCTTGCCGATGTATGGCGGAACAGCATCAACATAGAATTTGGGAGCCACTTCTACCTCAATAGGCTCCGGTGATGTAGCGGCTTGAGCAACTGAAGTGGTCGCTGGTGCCTTTTCTTTTGCCTTAACAATAGTCCCTTCTAAGTTGCATTCCTCATCTAGCTCGATCAGGTTCACCCTGCTATATCCATGATTAGGTAGAGGATTGTTGTGCACATTCGGAGTCTTCAAGTGTATCACCTTTTGGTCGATCAAGTCTTGTATTTTGTCCCTCAAGGCGTAGCACTTTTCAGTATCATGACCAGATCCTCCGGAGTGATAGGCACAGGTTTTTATTTGATCAAAATAACATGTCATTCTATCAGGCATTTTGAATGGCACAGGTTGTATATGACCAGCTTCTTTGAGTCTTTCGAACAGCTGAGTGCGAGATTCAGCCAGTGGGGTGTAGTTTCTTTTGGGTCTTGGGTTGTTATTGGCTTGAGGCCTTGGTGAGTAGGTGTTGGTGTTTTAGTAGTTTGGACTTTGTGGGTAGGTTGGTCTTGGTGGTGGTGGATTTTGGTACATGGGCTGGGTGTTATAGACTGGGTAAGCGGATGTGGGTGGTATGTATGGGTAAGAAGGAGGAGGAGTTTGGTAGTAGTGGTTGTGAGTAGGGGAGTGGTCAAGTGACGCGGCCACGAAGAAGACGTCGTCCTTCTTCTTCTTGAGGTGGTAGTGCTACCGGCTTTTAAAGCTTTGTTAGCGGCTTGTAATGCTACCATGCTAATGATCGTTCCAGTCTTGAGTCCATATTCGACCATGTCACCGATCCTGATCAATTCTCCGAACTTCTTGTCTTGCAGATTCAACATCTTGTCGAAATAGACATCTTCTTGAATGCGAATGAAAGTTGCCACTATCTCGGCATCATTTATGAGGGGCTGGACTTTGCCGGCTTCAGCCCTCCATCTAGTTGCAAACTCTCTAAAGGTCTCAGTGGGCTTCTTCTTCAGCTTCTCTAAGTAAAATCGATCAGGCATGGCGTCGGTTTTATGCCCAAAACTATCAACAAAGCCTCTAGCCATTGCTTCCCAGCTCGTCCACTTCTTGGTTTGTTGCTTAGAGTACCATACTAGTGCATCTCCAGTCAGACTGCGGTTAAACAACTGCATGCAGATCTTCTCGTCATGTCCAACCCCGATCAGCTTGTCACAGTAAGATCTTAAGTGAGCCATCCGGTCTCCACTGTCATCGAACATGTTGAACTTGGGTGTTTTGTAACCTTCAGATAGTTTCAAGTCAGGATACAAGCAGAGATCTTCATAAGCTAAACCTCGGGTTTCCTTAGCGCCTTGGAGTTGTTTGAACTTTTCAACCAGCCATTGGACTTGTTCTTTGGTGCTGTCTGGGTCATCCTTAGTCCATACGTACATTTCATGGTCTTTGGTGGGTGATGCAACGGTTTTGGTTTCAACAGTGAAGGCGGGTAGGTTGCTTTGTGGTGCTTTTGGTGGTGCAGTGTGGGTAGGGTAAGAAAGGTCTCTTTCGGGGTAAAGTGGATCTTTGCCGTGAGGGCGAGCAGTTTGGTTTGGTTTGGTTCAGTGATCTCATCAGTATGGGCCAGAGGGATCCTATTTTCCAACTCAAGCAACCTCTGCTCCAGCTTAGCGTAGTTTTCATAAGCAGCCATGCTTTGTTTCTCAGGAGTACCAACCTTGTCGAACTTAGCCATGATATTTCGTCTCGTCCTTGTCCTTGTAGGTAAAGGGGGAGGTGTTGGGATCGATCCTTTGGACCTCAACCGGTATTGCGGCGCGGCTAGAATGCACAAACCAGACTTTCAGGGACTTGGGAACTAACACATCAAAACAAGAAGAAGAAAATGTGAGTATATGTTAGCTTGAATAAAATCGCGTCCTATCATGCATGGGACCTCTTTTTGTGCCAGAGGTGGGCCTATCGCGGATTCGAAGTAATCTTTGCGCTAACCACATCATTTTGTTTGAATAAACACGATCATCACCAGTCTAAAACCCCAAAATAACGAAATTTATTTAGTTTGCTTGGCTTTATTACAACCACTAATGACTCGATTGAGATGAAAACGACAATAAAGAAAAGACAAGACAACTTGACTCAACACGACTAGAGTAGGCGCCAAGCAAAAGGACTTCAAGTTCAGACATCAGCTCCAGCGTCTTCCTTCTCCTTCTCCTCTTTGGCTTCTTCTTTGGGTTTGTGAACCAGACTAATGAGCGGAGTGTCAACAAATGTTTCCAGCAAGTCTTTCCCATCCTCCATGTCACCCAAAGCTTTTACCAGAAACTAGCAAATTTCCAACCCTCTCGCTTCCTTCTCTTCCATTGGTACTGACTTAAAATATTCTCCCCATCCTTTGAGCAAATCTTGCAAATTCCCAGCAGCTTGCCTTGCAGTCATGACCTTGCCGGCCCAATACTTTAGTTTGTCCCCTTTGATCTTATCTTTGTATTGTCTCCCCATCTCTCTTTCTTGTGTCACCCTTAACTCCTTCTTCCTTTGGCTAAACTCTTGTTTCAGCTTCTTGTATTTTTCAGTAGTATTTGGAGCTTTGGCTTTCCTTTTTACTGTAGTCTTGGATCGATACTTTGCCCCATCTTCGTCGAGCCATTAAGGGTAAGTCAGGGTAGCTGTGGGGTTCACCCTACTGTCATGACCACGGAAAAATTGCATAGTAAGCCTTTTCTCCCACATTGTCAGTATGGTGAGGACCATCGGATGCTCGATGCCCTTTATGTCAACATTGAAACTTCTTCCTTCAGTTAACTGCGGAGTTTGTTGTGTCATGTCCACTTGCCGAAGGATCCTTAGAGGAACATAGTGGTGAGTTCCTCGGAATCCAATCAATGTCAAGAAGGTGATGTCTTGACCTTGTATAGAGACAACGAAACCATCACGGTTTTCGATCACTCATTGCACCTCTTGCAATTCCTCGAGCCTAGTGTACCATCCTTCCATGTTTGTGGGGTATTCCCATGCCACTGTTCCAACCATGCGGGTGCTATGTGAGCGATCCCTCCATGCCAAGAGGGTTTTGGTGCCACTGGACTGACAGGGATGCTGTGCAAATGCTCTATCAACCAGATTTCCAGCAACAGATTGCAAACTTCAAAAAAGTCTCCTCCCCTACTACATTTTGTCAAAGCCCTATAAACTTCCCCCCAAAATCATTGGAACCAAACTCACTTGACGTTTGAAGGCACCCTTGCGCAGCCCCCTACTACTCTCCCTAGCTTTATGTCAATCTTGCCTCCTTTCTCGGGGAAAACCATGCTTCCAAGAAAAGCAATGATGAAAGCATTGGATTCGGTCCGCTCCCAATCTTGAATCTCTCATGCCCCATTCCATTCGTGACTAAGTGTCGGATCTCCAAACCTAGAGTGCAAGTATTCCAACATGACCTTTCCATCGGTCACTCCCTCAGCATATGGATTATAAGGAGCTCCCAGCAGTTCAATGAACTCCTTAGGCTCCACATCTCGAGGATAAATCATAGTCTCGGGTCCAGGCACTAACCTTGCTAATCCTCCAAATTCTTCTAACATTGGTGCCAACTCGAAACCATTGAAGTGAAACACAGCCCTTTTGTAGTCCCAGAAATGTGTAGCAGCTTCAACCAAACCTGTCACGGCAGTGTAGTTCTTGAGAGCTATCAATTCTCCCAACATCTTTTGAACATGAGCTTTGCTGACAGGAGGAGGTCGAGAAACGATCTCAAATTGGCGAGTGCCTTTTGCAGCCATAGTCTGAAAACAAAACAAGAGAAGGTAAAGACCAAAACTTCCTTATGATTTTGATCATGTTCGAACAGAAAATCAATGTTTTGTGAAAACATTTCTTCGAATCAATGCAGAGATGCAATTTTTCACTTTTTGGGTTTAGAACCCTTTTGACATTTGGCGTAGGTTTACTAATGGACTATTACGTGCCAAGGACGTATAGCCTTTCTAAATTTGTCATTATGCAAAGAAAAATGAATACGCATTTTGTAGCCAATTATTCTCGTAAATTTCCCAAACTTTTTAAATCAGTACGTGACAATAGTTTTGGAAAAGTAAAAATACAAAAGAAGAAATGAAAATGACACTTTGACTAGGCAACACACTCCTTTTCCATCTTGGCTCTCTTTGCTTCTCATGTGATCTCCTTGACTTCCTCCATGGCCTTGATTAAATATCCATTGGCTGCTACTAAGTGCAAGATGTCTACCTCTGCGCACTCCGAATTCCATCACTCAAGTTTTGCTTCCAATGCCTCTATCTTTCCCTCTAGTTCTGATGTACACTTTTTCCACACTTCGATCTCTTCTTTATTTTCCTTATCCATCTTGACTGCTTTCAACATGAACTCTCGGTACCGAATTTGAGCCTCTGCCTCACGATCTCTTATGTTATTTCCACAACTTGGCCTCACTACCACATTCCCCTTTATACTAGAGCGTAACCAGCTTTTGTAGTTTGGTTCGCATCCAGTGTTGTATCTTTCAGGCGCTAGAGACGCTTCTTCCATGACTTGTCTTCCTTCCCATGACTTCCTAATGCTCTTGACCCTTGGAACAACATCTTCAGTGTAGTCAAACTGATAAACTTTCGTGTTCGGTATCAACGGTATGATTTGCTTCCTCCCTGCTTGCCTCATTACTCTTAGCGGTTGATAGGGTTGGAGGCCTCTTAACCCCATAAGTATCACAAATAATGCCTTCTCAGAACTAATGATGAAATCTGATGAAGGAAACCAAGTGAACATCTACTAGATCGAGTCCTCCATTATGCCTTCGAACAATTTTACCCACTTCTCTGTGCTACTTGGCTGTTTGAGTTTTGGAACCCCATACTGTTCCCCAATCAAGTAGTTTCAACCAGTTGGTTTGGACAATGCTTGCACACCTCTTGCTTTCCTTAAATGTTCCTTGAACCATGCTTGTAGTAGAAGATTACACCCTTGGAAGTATTTTGCTCCTCTTTTGAAACAACCCAAAGCTCGATAAATATCCGCTACTATCATAGGAACTATGGTATAACGATAACCATCAATTCTGTTGAATACTGCATCGGCAACCATGACAAGTCTTGAACATATGTCGTGATTTGAACTCTCAGGGAAAACCATCACTCCTAAGAAACAATGGCAAATGCAAGTGGTCTAGCCCTCCTCCAATCACCATAGGACTCGAACTCCTTCTTATGACTATCATACACCTTCAAATGCCCAAACCGAGTGTGAAAATAGGAAAAGGAGATCTTCTTTTGTTGTAAAAATCCCACGTCCACACTTGCTACCATCCCTAACTTCTTACGAAACTCGTCTGTTGTGGGGACGCTAGGTGCTAGTATGCGACCCCCTTGCCAACAATGTTTGTCTAACCCCGAGTGTGACACAAAACCCCCTATTTCTTCCAACAAAGGTGTTAATTCGATATCCCCAAACCTAAACACGTCAACTCTTCATCCCAAAATGATACTGTTGCTTCGATCATCTCTCTACATGGTTCCATTTCTAACAGTGAAACCAAATGACCCAAGTGTTGACGTACTTCGGTTTGCTCTCCTAGTGACAGGTTGCTCCACCAATTAATCAACAAAGGAGGTGCGCCCATAGTCATCCCAAAACGATGAAACTTTTGACTCATTGTGACCTAAAAATAAGGAAGGAATAAAATTTAAAACCCTTTCCTCTTTTGAGAATAACTGTACAAGTCAAAAATGCATTTTCATTCTCGTCTCACTTTTTCTCTTCTTTTTTTTCTCTCAAATGCACATAATCATGTCCAAACGTCCCTTTGGGGTCAGAAAAACCGTTTAGGTAGTTTGGACAAGTTGAGAACTAGTCGGCTCACGGGGAGCCCCTCCTACGGCATGATGCATGCTTATTACAATAGAAGAGTGGTGTGATTCTAGACACGGTTCTCCAAGGCAGACGGCCAAGGAGTGAGATCATTTGAAATTGTTGGTTGTACCACGGACCAACTATATTCCAACATGTCCCTCTTAAAAGGTGTTTTGGTGGTAAAGCGACCGTGAGATCCACGTAATCGCCGTGTGTGTGTGTGTGAAGTGTCGTTTCCCAAGAGTGGGGGAGTATGAGTGAAGTATGCAAACAATACAATAAGTAAATAAAGTGAAATAAAGAAAAACAAAAAAAGAAACCAAGTTAGTACAACAATAATAATAAATAATAAGATAATAATAAATTCCAAAATAAAGACTCGTTGTGGTTAGGACTTTGAGTATCCCCAGCGGAGTCGCCATTCTGTCATACCCGATTTTGGACTCAACTCGAGGCGAGTCGGATTTCGGATTTGACTGGGTGAATTCGTTTGAGTTTAGATGTTGGAGTCGCCACCTGATATAATTTCTAAGATGTATTAGGTCACCTAATGTCTAAAGTCATGCTTAACAAGTTTACTAGTCTATTTCAGAGATTCCATGTGGGTAAGAAGTCCAATTGACTCAAGGAAGAAGGTGTTAGGCACTTTCTCGAGTCCCACCAAAAGGTGGTTACCGTCCGAGTCTTAATTTTGGGATGTAAGCAGTGTATATTGTCATATGAATACTAACTTGGATTTATCGTATCTTCACATACAAACAATTTATATTCGGCCTATACTTAAGCCTAATGTAGTCAAGGCCTCTAATATTCGACGCCTAATTGGGAGAACAACATACAAGTGATGTTAACATATAAACGGGGTTTACATACTTGGAAAGGTTTGCACAAAGAGTATATTTTGTAAATAGTGTTCAGATTTTGGTAAAAAACAAAAGGGAGTTTGTTTTTAAAATAAAATGTTGGCTTATTTAGGGTCGGTGTGACTCGTCATTAATTGTCGAGCCCTAACCTTAATGGCCTTTTGGTGTTGGGGTCAGATTTTTGGAAATATACATATAGGAAGAGGGCTGTTTTCGAAAACGGGATCACAAGAACACATAAATGCAAATAGTGGGTTGTCGCACGTAATAATACTTACATATACATGCAAATACATGATCTAGATGATGGTACTTTGAAAAAATATACTCCCTCCGTCCCACTTTGTTTGTCGTAGTTCGGATTTCGAGGGTCAAACGGGTTTATATTTGACCGTAATTTTTATATATATCTTTTAAATATTTTGAGTTATAATTTATTGTGACTTATAGTACTTTTCATATAGTTTTCAAATATGTAAATTTTATTTAAGAAAAATTAAAAATTTTATATCCTAATCTACGGTCAAATTTAAGAAGTTTGACTCTCGAAATAGTAACTATGACAAATAAAATGGGACAGAGGGAGTAGTTTTAAAGTGTATAAATTACCCCTAAGCTTTATACGCCCTTATACATTATTAGATTAGTGTATAAGAGTGTTGAAGCACTTCAAAACATTTTATATACGTATACAGGCCATTTTTGAAAGGTTTACTATGAAAATGTTATGGGGCTGGGCTGCTTGCGCAAAACAGAAACACACAAAAAAGGCCTGTTTTTAAACAAAAAGGACCAGTTTTAATAAGTAGAACACATATAGCTTCTGTTTATCGAAAATTTAGCTAGTAGCATTAATTAATCATGCTTTTGGTACTTTTCAAAGTGTACAGATTCCAGGGAAAGTAAAGACTCTAAGCATGCTATCATTTTCTCAAAAGGAAAAACCTCCCAACCATTTCAACTTAAGCCTGAAATGATGCAATGCACACAAAGAGTGAGAGGGTTGAGAAAATGGCTCCTGGGCAGCCTATTTGGTACAACATCATTGTTGTACCCCTGTTTTAAGAAGATACAAGCAGGTCACTTAACAAATATACAAGTCTTGGGAGCAGTTCCTAAGGGGAAACACAGAAAGAGGAGAAGTATTGGACATAGGAAGAACGCCCTGTTTCTAAAAAAAAATATCCAGTTCTCAGAGTTTAGGAGTATCAATAATCATAGGTTCTTTAAACAACCAGAACCAAATTTAGGCAATTCAGATATCAGCATTATTGAGCCCTCAAGGTTCTATATGCAATAGAACACAGCTGCAAGAGAAAGAGTTAGCAGGGAGTGAGGGAGAGGGAAAGCCAGACCCCCAAAAAAGAGGTCCATCAAGATATAAGAGCAGTCAAGTGCACCATGGTGTGTCTTTTATATATGCAGACCACTTAAAAAGATAATTCAGACCAATAGTTCGGCAGAAACAGAAGTAGGACAAACAATCATTCTAAGGGATTAACACAAAGGCATCAAAGTAAGCAGTAATGAGGTGAGACATCATGCCTCTAACTACATCTTAGCTAGGTTGATATAATCTTAAACAAAAGGTGGCAGAACTAAAACATAGTATCTACACCAGTGATTTTAACAGAGCATGGTTGCAATACATACATACATATGCAGAAACAAAAGACAATGAGAATGAATACCTTCAAATGTTGTGCAAACAAAAGAGAGAAGATGCTAAGGCCAGCCCACCAGTAGTAAACAGAAGAGTCCTCTCAAAGAAGCATATAAGCAGGGAGAGAGGGAGATGCTAAGAAAGACTATGCAATTTAGTGTATCAATGTGTTTCTTGGCTTTTTCTGATGTCCCAAACTCTGTCCCTTTTAGTCGAAAGGGAGTCCCTTATATAGGTGAAGAGTAGGTACTTGCAAACGGGAAGAACTAAACAAGGTAAGGGGAGATAGTTTCCATAAATAAGAAGGAAAGTTTAGCACACTTTTCCAAATATAAACCAATCAAACCCCTAGAATTAAGATCAATCCGAGATTCTGGTGAAACTAACCCCTTCCCTCACCCATAATGGAGTCTAAATTCAAGAATCACTGTATAAATATAGCATGAACTAATCTGAATCTCAAAATCCCTTGATTAGCTCCACATATTCTAATCAAAGTCTTAAATTCCTATTTTACTGAATTAACAAACAGTTTTCCATTCAAAGGAATCAATTAAAATTTCAATTTAAAATCAATCGAGACTCTTTATCATGCCAGTCGACTTTCAATTCGGACTAGGTACCAATTCATAAGAATTGTGCATTGAGACTAGGTAAACAACCAAACACATTGCACGGAATCACTCTTTAAATCAATTACGGATTCTAGGTTTAAACCGATAAAGATAACATAAAGCTCATGTTATGAACAAATCATGCTCGAACATTCGATAATTTCATGCGATATACTAATCAGTGAATCAAAGTAAAAATATTTTGGTCATGCATTTCACCGTTAATTAATCAATAAATAATAATCGAACATGCTAATCACACAGAAACTTAGGCAAATCTAAGCATGGGTCTCACACAAATCCAAAATCAAGTAGAAAGGGACCGATTATGTTCATACCAAGGTCGGGTCAAATTGACCCGTTGCAGTTTTACCTTCGGGTGGGGTTTTTACCCCGTTTAAGTGTCAACACCTTTAAATCGGTGGCCTGAACCCCGCCGGAGGCGTCTCCCGGCAGTGGTATTCCAGTTATCAAAGTTCACATTTCGCCCTTACCCAAACATCGTCAAGACTGTATGGGTTTTGTGGCGGACAATGAGGGGAACTCAATGGTGCCATTTTCCCCAATTTTTTTTGGTCACAGTGGCCGGAAAGATCATCGACAGGGAGGGCGATTGAAATCGCCAAGAGAGAGAGTCGGGCTGAGGGCGTGTGGGGAAAATGAGAAAAGGGGAAAGGGTTTTGGGGGAAAAACAAAGAAATTATATCTGAGCCGTTTGATTGCCTACGTGGACGATCAGGATCGATCCATGTAGGCATGACGTGTAAAATAATAGCTTATGTGTGTACCTTGTATGTATATCTGTGTATATGTGTATAGATATTATATAAATAGGTATAAAATAGGTATGAAAGGGTATACAATGGATTCAAAATGGTATAAAAATTATGGAAAAATTAGGGAGTTAAATTTAAAATTTTAGGAAGGCTAAAATGTATAAAATTATAATTTTGAGGCTTGAAACAAATTTGAATAATTTGGCCAAAATAGGAATAATTGTAGAAGATCGTAAAATAGCTATGGTTTGAGACGATGCTTTTGAAAATTGCCACAATTGTCAGGATATTATGAGAAGGTAATACGAAAAGGATAGAAAAGGTGGGAATGGATACACGGTCGTGTATAAAATTCAAAAACAGTTAAATAGGAGGGACAAAATTGGGTGTCAACAGCTGCCCCTATTTTTTCGGGGATGATAAAAGAGTCTTCGGGCAAAGACGTTGACAGTGCGACCAATTTTTTCATGACTATAGAGGAGCCTATGACTTAAGAGGAATATGGGGCGTCAGGCTGAGATGTTTTCTTTACTTGGGGTGTGTTTCTTGCAATGAAAAAATATGTTTGCAATATAATGTGTACATATATAAAACGTACCTTCCCTCCAGGCTGAATTGTCTTTCCAGGACTGTTGCAATATGAGATTGTGTCTGCTGTGCCATAATTGTGCGTCTTTTGCTGTCAAATGTTAGATTCGACCTCCGCAAAGAAAATAGAAATGCAAATCAATATCGGGCTGTGTACCCTCAATCGACGCTTCGGGTTGTGTGCCGTCATCTAATTAAAAATGAAAAAATCGATATTGGGTTGTGTACCCTCAATCGACGCTTCGGGTTGTATGGCCTCGGCTAATTTAAAATGAAAAATTCGATATCGGGCTGTGTACCCTCAATCGACGCTTCGGGTTGGATGCCCTCAGCTGATTTAAAATGGCAAATCGATATCGGGCTGTATGCCCTCAATCGACGCCTCGGGTTGTGTGTCATCAGCTAATTTAAAATGAAAAATCAATATCGGGCTGTGTACCCTCAATCGACGCTTCGGGTTGTGTGCCCTCGGCTAATTTAAAATGACAAATCGATATCGGGCTGTGTACCCTCAATCGACGCCTCTGGTTGTGTGCCCTCAACTAATTTAAAATGACAAATCGATATCGGGCTGTGTAACCTCAATCGACGCCTCGGGTTGTGTGCCCTCAGCTAATTTAAAATGACAAATCGATATCGAGCTGTGTACCCTTAATCGACGCCTCGGGTTGTGTGCCCTCAGCTAATTTAAAATGACAAAATAGGACTGTGTACCCCCAATCGACGCCACAGGTTGTGTGCCCTTAGCTAATTTAAAATGACAAACCTTTGCTGGAAATTTTACACGGTCGTGTGTAAAATTCAAAAACAGTTAATTTTAAAATAGGAGGGAGAAAATTGGGTGTCAACAGTTATAAAATAATATATAAATGTGGATGCCATTTAGTCTCAATTGAAGCTTGTAACCTATAGCTTTATTTCCCTACTAAGTGACCACTAATTTCCGCATTAAGTCACTACTTAATTGTTGTAACTTTGAAGTACTTTGTAACTCTCATGTATATGTGTCCTATAAATAGAGCACCCTTGGCTCTAAGAAAGATATACTTGAATACTTAGGAAGAAATAATATGATCTCTTCTCTCCCTCTCTATATATCTTGTCTATAGCCTTGTAGTATTTTTTTTATTTTACAACACATTATCATCACGATTGTTCTTATTTTGAGGGAATCACTTCAAAAACCATCGAGATAAAAGCAAAGAACAATTGATCCAACACTATGGCTAACTCATATGGAGTAGGTATTCAAATTCTAACATGAAGTTTCTATTGCATTCTTCACATCAGTTCTTGGCAGTTTGCAATTTGAGGTTTACATATGAATTAATATCCATTATCTAAACTACGGGACCATCGCAAGTTAACATCGTATCATTTTCCTCACTACAATTGAAATTAATTTAATTTCACTGTTCAGAATTTTGGTCTTTTCTTTATCATGGAACTTACATCATACTGGAGTATTTTAGTTTTCAAAGTGTGCAGCTAGTCTAATAGCACATGACTAGATAATACATTATAAAATTTGACGGACAAATAATGCAATATCAGTGACTACAATGAAGGTATGTTTAGTTTTAATGCATTTTTTGATTTCATTACGAGCAGAGGCATGTCTCCTAAAAATATTATTTTAATTTGGCCAATGACATATGGTAATATTAATAATTAGAATGGCTTATGGTTTAATTCCATTATATACATAATTTACCATCTTTCATGTCAGCTGTGAAGAAATTTGTTTAATAAAATTGCGTGTAGAACCATATTCACCGGTGACTTGGAAATTAGCTTGACTTATGTATTTTCTCCTAGAATTCAGTTATAAGCACATGGTAAGCATATATGATAAAGACTCAAACAGGAAGCACGCGCTACGGAACTTCTTCCAAGGTGATAAGATTATACAAATGGCTAATGTAATTAGCTCTCGAAAAATATAGTCTTATGTTATAGACACTTTTAATATGGAAATGTGCATACGAAGGTAAAAGTAATTTATATCACTTCATCGCTCCTATTGAGACTTAATTGTGGGATTAACTGGAAGTATATGCAATATATCTATATGCCACGTCTCTGTGTTCTTAAATTTATTCTTAAATTGTAGTATTTTGGAAAAGAAAAAAAAATCATGGAATATTGTAAGAATGTGATTTCATAACAATGGCTTCAGGGTGAGCCCCACTGCATTTTGGTCTATATATAATACCATTTTTTTTCAAAGTAAGACATTGGGCTAAGTCCCAATGCACCATATTAATGGCATAATAATGGCAAAACTATGTGCTTTATAAGCTCGTCCCACTGGATATGTTCCATTTTATTAGGTGAATGTGGTAACAGAGTATGCTCCATTCCCTAAAGTGAATTTGGGAGCACAATATATTGCTCCATTCCCTGAGCTGAATGTGGTAGCATCATATAAAATGTATGAAAGAAGACAAAATAATTTTATACTTGAAAGAAGGTAAAATATTTTATGTCTGAAAGAAGACAAAATAGTTACCATGGTAGTGGACGTGGAAAGAGATGAAATAATAGTCATTATTGTGAAATAAATAAGAGAATAATAATGGTTCTCAAAAGTAACCGTTCAAACGGTAAATATAATAATGCTATCAATGTGTTATGTGAATGTGAGGAACGTCAAAAATGATTATGGTCCATTCCTGAAGTGAATGAGACAATTTATAATAAATATTATGAATGTAGACTCATTCTTGGAATTGAATGTGGCAATATATGATAAAAGTTATGAATACGGACGTGCCCATGCGTGGTTGATGAAGTACCACAACTCACCTCCAGAAGAGGTTCAAGTCGAATGAATCTACTATTTATTGTGGTATGAATGGTCATTGCTCACATACAACAGGTACGTCAAAATTATGTATTATTGTGAATTACACAAGAGCAAGTAAATCAAGAAATCAATCTTGCATATAATGATTTGACCATGAGAATAATTATACGTTTTTCTCCTTGAAGGAGATATTCACCATATGGATGGTGTCATGAAATATGGTAGTACAAAACTAATTGAGTGCTCCGGAAGAGCCAAATTATTACTACCGGGAGGAACGAGATTGATAAAATATTTTATTGTAGTATGTCTCAAAAGAAACTTGTAAAGTTTCAAATACATTTGCCAAAATGGCTAAGAAACTAAAATTGATGGAAAGATATGAATATCTTTATATTACTACAAGAATGTCGGGTGAGATATATGTGCTTGAAAATCTCCCTGCCTCTTCCTCGAGTTTGTACCACACAAAATATAAGTGTGATAGAATCATATGTGCATGGCACAATAAGCTCTTAGTTTATTGTTACAAAGCTCATGCTATAGTAAACCAGAAGTTTACTAGATGAATAACTTCATGAATTGGCATGACCGGTTTGACCATCCCGGTTCAAATATTATGCGCTAAATAATTGAGAATTCGCATGGGTATACTGAAGAATCAGGATTCTTCAAGAATTCTCTTTGTGTTGCTTGTTCTCATGATAAATTAATTATTAGGCCAACTAAATTTGGGATCATGATCTCTGCACTTCTAGAATGTATAAAAGGTGAATAAGGACCCGTTCACCTGCCATGTGGACCATATAATTATTATATGATAGATGCATCTATGAAAAGGTCACATGTGCATTATTATAAACCCGCAATGATACTTGCGAGGTTAAATATTTGCTTAAATAAATTTTATTATGACCAGATTTCCAGATTATGCAATCAAGACAAGTTATCTTGATAATGTTGGGAAGCAGGTTTAGCAGATTCATATATTGAAAGCCTACAATTGCTAAACCATGCATATGAAAACAAAGCTACCTAAATCAGGTATGATATATGGTATATCCATAAAGCAACATTTATGGGCAACATGCCACCGAATGAATTCTCCCTCATAATTGGTTCAGGGTCACGAACCAAATATATTTCATCTAATAATCTTAATGTGCGGTATACTATCAGTTGCTCCACCATAACGCATAAAGATGGATCCCATATAAGGTTGGGAATAAATGTTAGTTTGGCTAATATTAGGGAGAGACAATTAAAACAGCTGAGGAATAAATAAATTAAATTATCATTTAATTACAATCCTCATTTAAAGATAATGCAAGTCACTGCCAAATGCATTACTGACCCAAAGCTAAATATTATATTCCAGCTGCTAATGTTCCAAATTGATTTGATGTCCTCGTAGGACAATTTATTAATACAAATAAATTTAAGGCACACTTGAAGCGTGATAGACTATTCGATTCCAAATGTAAAAATACTTCGAAAAAGGAAAGGAGCAATTTTTTTGTCATTTTCTCTTCATATCACTCCATACCAAAATCAAATTAGGATTGTCTGAACTCCAAAATCAAGATGAACCTTGCACATATTCTTCCAATCCCACAATGCTCTTCACTCAAAGTATCCTCTTTCCCTACAATTTTAATAGCTTCCCATTCTTGGTTTCCCCCTTCTAACATTACTACTACTTTCAGAATCTCAGCAAGTTCAAAAAGACCAACCCCAACTCCAGCAAGAGACAGAGTTATAGATTTTGGAAAATACAAAGGCAAAATGCTAGGAACACTCCCTTCAAAATACTTAAAATGGGTTTCCAAGAATCTAAGAGCACGTGATTTTGAAGAGTGGGCTAAGTTAGCTGACCAAGTACTTATTGACCCTATTTATAAGGACAGAATTGAATGGGAATTTGCTGATAATTTACTCAATGGTGACATTGGTTCAACACTTGGCAAGAATAGTGCTGTTTCTGATTTGCTTGAAATTAGTACAAGATTTGGTTGGGATAATGATGATAAGTTGGGTTGGAGTAGAATTAATTTTGAACTTCTTGGTACCTCTAAAGGTGGTAGAATACCAAGAATTCATGGCGATTCGTCGAAAATTTTCATAGAAAATGAAATGAAGAGTACTAGTAGTAGTACTGATAGTCAGGAGGAAGATGAAAAGGATAGTAGTAGGGAGAGAAGAAGGGAAAGGAGGATGAGATTGCAGAGGCAAAAGAATGATTCTTTGCAGGATAATGGTGATAGCAATTATAATCCTACTAGTGCTAAAATCAACAAAGATGGGTTTATATTGGAAACTCATACTCGGTTTCCAGGACGCGAAGCATTGTTGAACAAAGCCTTATCTCTTGGTAGGAGGAAACAATTTTAGCTAAAACTGCCAATGTTATTAATAGTGCCTTTGCCTTCAGGACTTTGTAGTGGTAAGAGCGGAGCATGTGATGTTATGCCTACACTTTCATCATGTACACCTTTTACATTGAAATGAGATTTGGTTTTATATAATATTGAAAACTGCTTGAAAAACATACTAATGTTGCTTTACTCTATATTAATGAAATTCACTCTAATAGTTGTGCACAAGGGAAAGCTCAAACAAAATATAGGGAGGTAGGATGTTCCCTTGAAGTATATTTATATGCTAATTAGGGCTGCCGGAAACGGATGAAGTGTCATATAATGATACGTTATGTAAATTGGACATCAAAATTCTGCCATTTGCTCTTTGTTGTTAAAAATTTCTTTGTGATTCAATGACAGACCATGTTGATCTTCTTCTATTTACTCTTTATATGATGCACTTTTAGCGAATTCAAGTTTAATCAGATGAATTATGGTCAAATACTGCATCAAAATGCTATTTATTGGTGAAGTTCTCTTATATCATTGAATCATTCTTTTCGTGTTCAGTAAAATAGAGAAGGATTTCCACAGAATTCCCACTCTCTACGTATTGACTGTGTCCTGACAAAGCTTTGTGGATAACTGAATGACCACAATTGGTCCAACAAGTTACATCTGTTATATACAGCTACAAAGTGATTGTTTTCTTTGCTGCCTGTACCACATTTTAGAAAGATATAGCCTCTAACTCAGCAACCTGAGGGGAGGTAACAATGAGTAAACGTTCAGGTTACAGGCAGAACAACAAGCAGGCCAAATGAGGAGAAAGGATTGATTTCCAAGCCCTTCAGGTACAATTCCACATTCTGTTGTGTACTGATGATGGTCAGTGACCAATTTTGGTGTTGCATTTGTATTGACCAGTCGTTCTTGGATAAACTGCAGCTTTAATATTATTTATTTGGGATACAAAAGTTTGAAAACACTTCACCTCTATATTCAATTCTTTGTAACTGACTTGATTTCTTATGATATTTCTGTTGATATCTCACATAATTGGATTCAAGAGTTCTGATTGGATAATGGGAACTGGGAAGGAATAACTTGACACCATGATCGTTACATTACTCATAATAATGGCAATTCTCAAAGTGATAGCATGCATGGATAGAGTGACTGTTGGTGGTTGAAATCAATTATGTGATGATCTTGACTTTTATCAAATTGCGTATTGGATAAGTTCAACTACAGGCTCGAATAAGATCATGCAATATGACTAAACTATACTTTGCAGTTTCCTGTAGCGTGTTGACTTTCCCTCTTGATTTTTATTCCCTTAATGTGGAACTGTATATGTGTGGTTGTTTGAGGACAGTGAAGTTGAATGTAAATGTCATAGTTTCTGCAGCCTATCTAAAATCAGAGCTTATTTAACTAGACTAGATATTTTCTGAAATCTTTAACTCGGCCACAACATTGTTGTGAGGCATTGTGCACATCACCTATTCATTTACACTCAAATAACAGCTTAAAGTTCCCACCTTTTGCTCCTCATAACATAGTTTTCACTTTTCAGACTGTTTAGCGACGACTGGAAAGAATATGGGAATTGCATAGTTTCGACTTCTTAACTTTGTTATAATATCAATATATTATGTTAACATGACTCGGCAAGCACAAAAGAAAAATAAAATTAGAGCAGCAAATTTTTTCCCTGCATTCCTGTGATTCTTTGAGCCTTCATGACTATAGATGATTGTTGTTGTAGCAGCTAATTAGTACCCTGTCTAATTACTTAGGTACTTACAATTTAAATTTAATATTCTCTTGAGTACATGGTAGAACATGAGAACAAGCAAAATGATAAAATGCTAGAATATCATAGACCACTTCTGTAGATGCAAAGTAAAATCTTTGATGATTGAGCATTCCACTACAGAAAATAATAAGAGAACTCAAATTTGAGTATGAACTCCATTATGAATCTTATTAAGTTTGGCAGGAGAAAGAACTGTTAATACGCTGGTAAGGACTTCTTTTATCTAGTGACTACTAAACTAATACTAGTTACCCTTGAACATAAATATGATATATAAGATTTTTTTTGAAGTCTTAATTTTCTTAAGAATAGGAGCTCTAATTGTTTGGACTACAATTATATTCTGCAAGGGAAGATTTTGACACTGCAGTATATCTGGCAAGAGAACTGGCCAACATACATTTCAAGTATCTAGCACTCTTCATCCGAACACGTCTTTCTTGAGATCATCTTTCAGGCATAGATACAATGGTTATTTTTATTTCTCTTAAACCTGAAGACATTAGGTTGCAGCATGGACATTGAGATTTTCATAAAGCTACTATTTAGTGTAGATCGCAAGTAATCGTTCAAAATTCTGAGAACGAGGAGTTGAAAAAATGTATCATACTTGAATTTACTTGGGAACTTATAGCCTTTTCTATATGCTTTTGCAGGCAGAAATGCAACATCACAAGTATAACTAGCAACTCCAGAGTGTGCTGCAACAGTAAAAGCACAGTTACAGGTGAGGAGCTCAATGGTTCCGAAAATTATACTGCTCTGTACTTATGTTTATCTACTACCAATTGCACCCAGAGGTCCTGATTCCCCAGAAAGACTGAGTTATAAAGACATTCTTCAGCTTAAACCAAATATTGTTGGCGATACATGTGTTTTAGTGTCTATGCATGTGCTTTGCTATTATGTCACTTCTGAAATTCCCATGCTTAATAGGGAGTTGAAATTGGTACTTGGCTGGCATTGGCTGATTGTCTAACAGGAATACTCCATTTTTTATTTGCTTGGTTAATGTTGCTTAGTCTTCTTCTTTTTGTTCTAATTTGCTGCAAATTGACTAAACTCTAAATCAAACTTTGGAGTTACCAAAAGGTGTCCAATAGCTGTTGGGAGGATTGATTGTTTTAAACTAAGGTGCTAGGAAAATGAATCTTAGCGTTTGCGAGTAGTTTACTGCTGTAAAACTTTTTGACAATTTCCTGAGGACCCATGCAAACTGAACAAACTTTCTACTGACATGGATTTCATCGTTTGTTCAGCAGAAAAAGCACTATTCAGCTTTGTGGCCTTATTCAAAAGGGAATCGATTTACACAGTTCTCCAACCAGTCTAATATACACAATAGTGGAGCTACATTTTTGGCTCTTTTTACTCTTTCCCTGCTGATAGTTCTACTAATCTTCCTCATATGTCACATAGCTTCTTATGTTGATTGCAGATGAGAAAGATGATAAGAGTCATACAGACAAAGCACTGAGGAAACCAGCCCGATGCAAAATTTAGTGTCTGTTATCTATCCGATAGTATTTTCTACACAATGCATTTAAATCACTGAAACCAAAAACAAGATTTTGAGGATAAGTGTCAGTGGAGAATTTAAAGTTTGTGCTTTGAATTTTCAATCTCCTGGAATAGTTGAAATGCTTCATTACTGATGAGCACCTCTTTGCTGATGAAACGGCAGCAGTAAAGTAAAAAAGACACTAAGTTGTGTCGCGAGCGAGTGAAATTGCAGTACGAGAAAGCCAATCTCCTCGCCTTTGAGACATTTTGGTCTTGAAGATGAACTTTGCTTGTGTTGAATAGCGAATGGTATATTCCAGTAGAAGAGCATTTTTGAACAAGCCAAGTTATTTGTTTTTCCTCCTGAAGTCAAATGAGAAGAATTGGGTGAAAAGACTTTACTCCTGGGATTGTTATCCAAAGGGGTCGTTTAGTTGCAAAGAGGGTTATCCAGGGATTGTTCATTGTTATCCCACCTCCCATGTGATAACTACATTAGTAATGCCATTTCTAGAACAATAATGCCGTTTCTGGATCAGTAACCTCATTACTGGAACAACAATGCCATTTTTGGATCAGCAATGCCATTACTGTATTGTATTGCAATTATGCATTTGCTGTCTTCCTTTTCTACGGTGGATTATCAACTCTTTTATGCTCACTTTTTTCTTCGTTTTTCTTTATTCTCTGTTCCTGCAATATTTTTTTAGAAGTATTTGCACATATTGAACATAATACTATATATTATATATAAAAAATATTAATATATTTAATAACTTATATATCTAAAAATATATAAAATATACAACCATCAAATTCCTCCACACCTAATTATTTGCACGCCCTCGAGTAAAGGACACAAAATAAAGAAGCAGCTAAAAATATTAGAAGAATTATGAGAATTTTCGGCGAATAAGAATCAACTAAGACCAAACTACAAGTTCAAATAATTTTTATTCGTACTCATGTTCACCTATTGAGAATTAAAATCACAATATTTTCTAATCCCAATGTGTCTCACCAAATGAGCCTATATATCACACATTATATAATATAAACGAGTAAGGGCATATATAGAAAATTTCTCTCACTCTCAACAAAGAAGTATCTCTAGCTATCGAAAATTACCATAAGCTTGCATATCATGTGGTTCTCCACTAATGTAGAAATCTTTAAGTTGAGATCATGTAGGGCTTTTCATTAGGTTGTAATGTAGGCTTAGGGGCAGGTATGATTCATATTAATATGAGTGACTCAAGTCCCTTATAGACACCACAATACATTGTCATATAAGTATCGCTTTGTCTTCCTTTTTCTAAGACAATCGAACATTTTTCTTTTTTCATATTTTTTCTTTGTCAGACTCAATCTCTCTATCTTTTCCTCTTATTTTTTCGCTTTTTTTTTTTTTCTTCTTATCATTCTTTTTTTTTTTTTTAAATGACATCATTCTGAATAACGAATGAGCTCAACAATAACCATTTTGCCTTATTCTTTTACAATTACTCCCTCATAGTTTACTTTTGCATTCAAATATATATTCCTTATTTAAAAAAAAAAATTAAAGTGCCAACAAGGGAATATGGTGAATAAATAGATGTGACAACAAAATTAGGCTAAAAGTTAAAGTTTGGTAATCAAGAAAAATATGGGATAATTCATTAGGCTCAACGGAGCTGACTAGGGATAAACATATTATGGTAGATTTTGGTCATGGTTTAGGGCCTACTTTCATCTCACAACTCAAAATATACCTTGAATTTCGCCTCAAACCACATTCAATGCAAGTTATAGATTTCCAAATAAGCAGGAGAACTAACAAATAACCTCACATCACAATACATTTGGGATTATCGAAAATTATAATTTTAATCACCAATAAACAAAAAATAATTTTGGAAAGATATTCTTATAACTCATGAATGGTACTCAAATCAAATCTGTTTTTGCCAGAATCTCATTCTATGAAAAATCAAGTTTTTAGTTGATTTATTTAATGAAAATCCTAAAAGATGCTCAGTTCAAAATATTACAACCATGACAAAGAACCAAACAAAGAAATCCATGGAAATGTATGCAAAAAGTTATGCTAATTTTTTTCTTTTTACAAAAGAAAAAGACATATAAAGAAACAAAAAGATTTTATATACGAATTTATATATAAAAGTTAAAAAAAAAAAGTTTTTTTTAAAGAAAAAAAACTCTACAAAAAAAAAAAAAAAAATACACACACACACATATTCACACACACAAAAATATATATTCCTCTACCACCATATTTAAATATTGTCATATCCTTATGACAAATAATATAAAAATAAAAAGGAGGTAAATGGGCTCCCCATTTTTTTTTCCTCCTTGAGCTTGTGAACTCCACCCCTAATTCTGAATCGATTTTTCTTTTTCGCTCCATAGGATTACTTTGGGGGCTCACTTGGCCAAGTACTACGTAAGATATTTTATTTGTATGCACATCCCGCTCTTTCTTAGCTTTATCTTGAGCGGGCACTTCTTTATACATTGGGACCCCAAATTTAACTGGGCATTCTTTGACGAGATCACTCCATGCATTTTCTTGAAAATCTCCAACAACAAAATTCATAGAATTGTAAGTAGAATAAGAAAATAAAGGATAATGATAAATAATATATTTTGTCTTCTTTTGATAATCAAAGACCATTTTTCTCTCAGTCTTTTCTACCACATGTTGTGTTGGTGGACAATTGAAGGATATTGTGAACTCTTTTTCATTTAACTCAAAACCAGTCAAATCATTATTATTAGCCATCTTTACTAGACCAAATTTTTCTTCTTGAATAGTAGATTCATTCTCGCAAGGTTCATCTTTTCCATCCTCACAAGATGTAATTTCATTTACGGGTTCACCACAAAAATCTAAAGAGATTGCCGTATTTATTAATTGATTCACTTGCATTGTTAGGTTCGTAATGGTTGTTTGGTTATGTGTAAATTTCTCGTTTGTGATTTTCGTGAAATTATACACATTTTTTTAAGCACTCGCTCTCCTTTTGTGGTGGTTGACACATGTTCCAGTTCTCATGTGAATATTAGTTCCCCTCCGGATTGTAACCATATTCATTAGAATCAATGTATATGTGAGCACTAGAAACAACGTAAGCTTTTTCATAAGATGACCCAAAGAAATAATAGTTACCTGCTTCATATTCATGAATGAAGTGATTTCCACCACAATATTCACAAGTAATAGACCTTTGTCTAACTTTATTAATTAGTTATTCAAGGTCTTTGATACTCCCAGAATTTACATTGGTGAATGTGTTACCTGTTTTGCATTCAAAGCTTTGGTGGCTGTCTCCACAATAGTTACATATAATATTTTCATGACAATATTTTTTTACCAACTCAACAAGGCTTTCACTTGGCTGGTTGAAATTCATTTTGAAAGCATGTGAAGAGAGTTCATATTCAGATTTTTTTTTTATTTGTCAAGTTTTGTTCCCTAACACTTGTCAGATACTAGAAGACAAAATACTTGAAGAAAAAGTAGAAAAATATTTTCTCAAAATAGTAATAAAACAATTAATCTAAAGTAGATGCTTACCCATCTCCGGCAACGACGCCAAAAATTTGACGAACTCTGAGCGTATATTTATGCTCGATACTCTATCAAATTATTGTATAGTTTAAGATATCGTCCCATAGAGATTGAAAATATCTAGGCTACATATTTATCTTGTCTTTGTCACTATTTGAGAGAATCAAATTTGTGTGATGAGAATTGTTTAATAGTCCTAAAAATTTAAATAACAGTAGAGTAAATATTTTTTAGAAAATAAAAGGTAAAATAAAGGTTGGGATACTTTGAATCAGCAAGATTAAACTAGCATAATAAATCCAGATTTTA
Source organism: Petunia axillaris subsp. axillaris (assembly GCA_029990575.1). Classification (NCBI taxonomy): domain Eukaryota; kingdom Viridiplantae; phylum Streptophyta; class Magnoliopsida; order Solanales; family Solanaceae; genus Petunia; species Petunia axillaris. The sequence continues at coordinate 61,690,319 of JARKNS010000004.1, forward strand.
TTATTTGTTTTTCTGTTTAATGACATGATCAATTATTTCTAATACAATCAACTCACATAAAAGTAACCAATTAATAACACCTCTTTCGATTAGCGTAGTTAATTGATTGACAGTGAAACAGAGACCTTGTTCAAAAACTGATCTTTTATCTCTAATACAACTACTTCACTTAACCACAATATATTAATAGCACCACTCGCACTTATACTATTAATTTATTGATAATCAGTGACATTAAACAATAACTGATTAATAACATCTCTTTCAATTAATATATTTAACCGACTAAAGTAATGACTTAAACAAGAAGTATCTCAGTTGAGTGCACCAAGTGAGCAAAAACCTCTTTCGATTAGCTTTTACTAAATCAATAATCTTATTTGAGTCAACTCCTCCATGAAGATTAGAATTAAAAGAAATACGATAAATATTATGGTTAATTTCGGTGTATAAAGATGATAAAGAGAAAATCTAAACATAAGAATATAATAAATTCAAGACTTTTATTATAAAAACTTTATCAAGCTTTATCTAATATGCCAGCAAAAAAAAATGACTCCATTATGGAGAAAAAAATATTATTTCTAAGAAAGAAATAATTTATAAAACTAAAACAAAGCCAGTGAAAGGCGCTTTTACACAGAAGATCCTATCTTTTTTCACTAAAAAAGTCGACCTATTTATAGGGAGTCAAGCCAGGCAAAAACTTTAATAATACCATTACTAGATTAGTAATGCCATTTCTAGAACAATAATGCCGTTTCTGGATCAATAACCCCATTACTGGAATAATAATGCTATTTCTGGATCAATAATCCTATTATTGGAACAATAATACCATTTATGAATCAGTAATTCCATTACCGTGTTTCAATTATGCATTTCTTGTCTTTCTTTTCCACAGTGGATGCTATCAACTCTTCTATGCTCACTTTTTTCTTCTATTTTCTTCATTCACTGTTCCTGCAACATTTTTTAGAAGTATTTGCACATATTAAACATAATATTATATGTTATATATAAAAGATATTAATATATTTAATGACTCATATATCTAAAAATATATAAAATATACAACTATCAATGGTATACCTCAATTTTGTGGCTATGTGGCTACAAAATGTATAAACAAAACTTGGGGTATGGCAGAGTAATATTTTAGTGTGGGCTGACTAGTTTTGAAAACTTTTCTTACCTTGCATGTCCAATGACTTTTATTTTGAATTAAAAATAGCCACATTTAAAAATATTTACCCGAGATGACCATTTAGCTAAAAATATTTCATTCCATAGCCGTATATACCCCAAGCTTGTATACCCCATAACCATAGTATACCCCAATGGTATACAATATCTTTTATTATATACAGTTCTACTAAACGTATACCCCAATGGTATACAAGTTTGATACCCCAATAGTATACTCTAATATTGTGGTTGTGTGGCTACAGAATGTTTAAACAAAACTTGGACCATGATCATGTAATATTCTAGTGTGGACTGGCTAGTTTTGAAAACTTTCATATTATTAAAGTTGGAAGCCCATCAAACATCTCCTGATTCACTACTGCAACATTTGACAAGCTATGTAAAGTGGTATCATCTCCCATATCCTGCTTTTCTCTTACAGTTTTGCTATGCCATGTACAATAGTATCATCTCCCATGTTTTCTTTGCTTCTTTTTTCATTAGCACATCGATATTTCAAGACGGCTCTGAACAAGGTAGAAACATATTCCACACATATTATTCTTTTAAAACATGTAGCATCTATTGCCATTAATCAAATGTTTTCTTTACGTAGCCATGATTTAGGATGGTCTCATGTACCGTTGTCCACCCAAAGAAAGAAATTTTTGCGGAACTCGTCTCCAAATTGCTTTCAGAAATGTCTCCAAAGAGACATTCACCTTGATCAAACTAAAATAGTAGGATTTTCCAAAAAAAAAAAAAAAAAAAAAAAAAAAACTACATGCATAGCCGTTCAATTCCTACCTCCTGCTTTTATTCATATCACTCTAAAGTAGAGGCAACTGGATGAGGATATGTATCACAGCTCGGAAATCACTCATCACTTAAAACTGCTACTGATTTTAGTCTTCAGAATCTCACATTCCCTGATTCTTCTCCACTCAATCAGAGCTTCTAGATATTGTACTACTCAGAATCAAGCCTTTGCAACTCGCATTTTAACCCGTCTCTCCTCTAGCTTCTAACCTAAAAAATTCCTTTGCTACTAGGCCTAGTATGCTATCCACCTGATTGCAGTTCTTAACATGAGTTTCTATGTTTTTTCTTCTTCTTCAATACCCTAAAACCTTGAAAACGCTCCAATTTACTAAACAAACTTGCCCCTCTACACCTTAAATTGTTGTTTTTACATATGAATGTGACCACACGTAACTCCAGAATTCTACGCCTCAAACTCAGGCTCATTTCACAGAAGTATACCACTTCCATTATCTATCCGAATGCAAACATAAACAAGTATATTCCGCTCAACAAGAAAACCTTTTAATTACAGCTCGTTATGTGCAGTCATCAAACCCTAAATGCTAAAATTCAATTCATTAGCCACCCTTAGTTTCTTAAACATTCCATCCCTCTCTAGCAACCATGCGAATACGCCCCTCTGACGAGAAAATTTGTGAAGAGAAAAATGTGGAGTGCCTACAGTTCATAAGATTATGATTCCTCGGAATAAAGATCATGCATACAAGGACTCGGTCTCAACCTCAAATTATGCAAAAACTTATCCACATCAAGTGTTTACGTCAAATCAATGAATGTAAGACATGTGTCTTTAATACACATATTATGCTTAAAATACATACTCCCTCTATTCCATTTTCTGTGGAAACATTACCCTTTTAGTTGTTCCGAATAATTTAATTTAAACTTCTCATTTACCCTTATAATCTGCGGTTGTTTCTTTTAGTTTCTTCTAGTTTGTAACTATATTTTCTTTCAAATTTTTATCCTTAGCTTTTTCTCTTTCATTTTTCAAGGTGTTTAAGTTCTATGCACTGTTGGTGTAATCGTTTTTACACTATCAGATAACATTGACTTACTATAGCAGGTAGCCAACTTTTTATTTAATATTTATTTTTTCTAAAATTCGAACACTGTAATTTTTTTCCTCTTTCCCTCTCCCCTCCAAACTATGGTCTTTCACGGTCTGTTATATTCATCCATCCATTTTATCTCTCCATGGCTTGTTCCACCGACTCATCTCTCCTTCTCCTTCAAACCGTCTGTGTCCCCTTTCTCTTTAGTTGGATTGTACATAAAATATGTATTAAGTTGGTTTGGTTTTTTGAAATAGATTTCATGGAGAAACGAAATCTCAACAAAGATTAACCAGAGACGCTAAGGCATGTGAACATGTCTATGGTCACTGTTTCAAGTAATATTTCAATGGGAACTACTACTATATATAATCTCTATACTTAATTTTAATGAAGTTTTGACCAGAAAATTTAATGCCTTATTCTTCTATGAAAATAACTACATAAACTAATCAATTGTTCCAGCCATGAGATTACATGATGTTGAGAAAACTCCATGGAAGATGTAAATAAGTAAATGACTATTGAAGGAAGCTAAATTTGGTTAGTGTAATTAGGGTTCACCTTGCCTTTAAATATTTTTGCTTTGGTAAATTCTAATTATATAAAAAAGGAAATAATTTAGTATGGTTACCCTTTAAAATTACCAGATGGTGTAAAAAGTTCTATACACTGATGGTGTATAAAACTTAAACTCTTTTTCAAATTAATTTTCAAAAATGCTTTTCATAAGTCGAAGTTCTTTCGGAAACATCCTCTTACCTCTCAACAAGGTAGGGAAAAGGTGTCGGTACATCTCACCCTCCCACACTCCACCTGTGGGAAGCTTTTATAGTCACTCAAATGTTATATTATGCTTAAGAAGTCTAATATTTTTTTTTACATGCCGTGCCTATTCATACTTTATTACATAAATTAAAAAATAGAGAGTATCATTAAACATGATTAAGTGATAAATATATACATACGTATATGAAAGCCAACGAATTGTCTTGCATTTAATAGTTAGGTGTATAACACAGGTGCATGTAAGTTTGCTTTGATTATCCTAAAAGAAGAGTACATCATCATATGAAGAAGAATCAAAATTCAGATCTACAGTAATTAGCAGACTTACTTCTTATGCCTCTGGGCAAATTTAGAGTTCTTTGCATCATCCTCAGTGAAGCCGAGGGAGATATTGGTGATAATAGTGCCGGTGACTGCAAATCTAACAAGGAAAGGCCAAGTACGGCTCCATTCTTTACGGAAAAACACTAGCCACGCATCGAATTTTCTCATTTTCCTCACTTTGCCTTTTCTCTCTTTGTGCATCTTTTGTTTGAATTTACTTTATGGTGTAGTAGTAGTATTGGGAAATGCTAAATTGGCAGCTATGATAATAAGAGCAGTTAAAAAAGGGGAATAGGTAATTTCTATACCAACATTTTGTGTACCGTTTCCATAATTTTATAATACTAATTTTTCGACACGTGTGTTGTATGTGTATGTCGGTTGCAGTAGTAAACAGTGTTGTGAAAGCTTTGAGTAGATAATTGTACATAAAAGAAATTATAACTTTGTTAATAGATATATGCATGTGCTGTTTAACATATTTTACTAAAAGTCTTCCATACATTTTAAAGTCAAGTATGCTCGTATAATATCATAATAAAAAAGGTGTTGAGACTTTATTCTGAAAGTCTGTTCCATAATAATCGAACAAACATAACTTTTTTTTTTTCGATGAAATCATTTTTCAGTGTTTGAATACATTGAATTGTGGTCAGAAAAAGAGAGCATTTTAGCAAATACGACAAAAGTAAATTTGCTTTACAGCCTCTACAAGGATTACTCCACATTACTTGCTTCAATAAACACCCAAATATTGTGATTAACCTTTAAAGTAACAAATCTCATTACCACTGTAACTGCAAATTATCAGACTAAAGATCTCATCTATCATGACACCTAAGCATAAAGCATTCATTAACATAATATGCTACTTCGTCTATAATATAATGAAATTAAAGTTGTGGAAAGTTTTCAATACATATACATAGTGCAAAAGGATTTGATTTAGTTATACATTACAATTTCAAAAATACCAAGAGCTCGTATGACCTTAAATACCTTTTATGAATAAAGTCAACTGATATCTTCGACCAAGTCTATCGTTGTCCTTTTAGTCGTAATTCTTCAATTGGGTATATCTTAGCTTCCTTTTGGTATTTGATTGCTCCAATAAATGATCGTGGAAGCAGAATGATTTGATCAACTATATCTTTCCGCCATCACAATGTAAACTGTGCCTTGGAATAATTGTATACTCAAGATTGATTGTGCATTTCTTAGCAAACACATTCACGTTCAGCCATATTGAAATTGGTTATATATAGTATTTCTGAACTGAAGTCGAAAATTTCCGTTGTTCATAATGACTGAAATATCAAGTTGTAGTCTCTCCACTGTTGTCCTGCAACTTTACCATTTTTTAAAAACAATATGTTAAATTGGAAAATTGAAGCTTCGTCTAAGAGTACAAATATCAAACAACATTTTAGCTTGCTTATACATCCGAAAAGTAAAAATGTCCTAGTACCAGGTGACTTGCATCATTCATAAGAAAAACATATCCTTGGCTACTACTCTACCACTTGGTTCTTTATCCTTGACTACTACTATACCATTTGTTCTTTTTTCTGGTAATTTTTTCTCCCCACTACATCGCATGGATTCTCCAAATTTCTCAAGTTCCTCTAATCCGTATGGGAAGCTAAAATATGTTTGACATGAATAGATGCAGTCAGTGCATTTGTTCATCCATTAGTATTCAAAAGTGATCTAGCAGACGTTGTGGCAAAAACATGTATCTACTATCCATAATGTTCCTCCAATCCCTATTACAACCAAAAGCTATGTTAGTTTCAGTTTCTCCGATCATTTGAATGAAGAATATGCAGTGAGACATACTAAGTACCACAAGCTTGATGATAGATTTCCTGCTATTTTCAAATTGCAGGTAAACTGTGTTGATAGGATGTGGTAACTAAACCAAACATACAATGCAAACAGTGTCCAGAGCATAATTAGTAATATATATTGAGCTATATTGTTTGGAAACTATACTAAAGTACAATTACAGGGAGTAAACAACAAAAGAAATTTCATACCTTTTTTCATATGACGATTCAGTATTCTCTAATCGTTTTTCTCTATCTAGTGGTGAAACCTTTTTGTCACGACCCAATTTTCAAGGGCTCGTGATGGCACCTAAACAACATTTGCCTAGGCGAACCAATGAAACAAGATGCGGAAAAGAACAATAATGTGAAAAGATCATAAATGAATATATAAATATAAAAGGGTGAAGTCCAAAAGAATATATCCACAAAAGAATTGGAGCATTCTAAGAGTGACTCAATAAAGTATGAATATACATCAAAGAAATCTGAGTCCTATCTCTAAGTGACTCCAGCGGTATGCCACCACGGTCTGTGTGGTCGGCTCACCTCAATCAAAAGCCTCAGAAGCCTCGGGAACCGCTAACGTCCGGGCTGCTGACTGAAGGACCTGCGCACGTAGCAGAGTAAGTTATGAGCCGAAGCCCAGTAAGATCACCGACAGGCCCGCTAAGGTACCCTTGCGGGACAAGTCGCTACATGCATCATAAGCAACAACATACTATAGTAATCATACAATAAAGTAGTGAAATCACAAATAGATGTAACACATTCCATACACACAAGTAGTAACCAGAAGTCTCAAGGATTATGCCCATCCAACGTAAGGCATAGGTCAACTCAGCGGCGGTTTGGAGGTCCAATCTCTACTCCCGTGCCGACTAACCTAGACCTACGATGGACTAGCAACACCACTACTAAGTATCAACCATATACCGTGACCCGAAGTCACTATCACAATCATGAATAAGTAGACCAACGACCCGTAGTCGTTGGCTCATCTCAAATCTGTCTACGATCGCACCACACCCCCTGTCAAGTGCGTCGTATCTCAATAAATCAAGTGACCACACCACACCCCCTGTCAAGTGTGTCACATCTCAAAGATCAAGTGTCCACACCACACCCCCTGTCAAGTGTGACACATCCCATAGTATAGGCGACACCACACCCCCTGTCAAGTGTCCCTCTAACAGTATTAATATCCACGACATTAATAACAATAATAGAAATAATAACAGAAATATTAATAACGATAATATTTCACAGTCACCGTAACCCAGGTTGGTTATGCTAGCTGAACGTAAGGCGAAGGTTAACCCGACCACAGTTTGGGGGTACAATCCCTACTCCCATGTCGTCCAACCCAAGGTTACGTATAGACAGCACTACCCAACCCGGCACGTGAACAAATCAAGTAGCAATATCATACAAAAGCCGGCAAAATCCTCGGCAAGACATTTATCATGACATGCCGGCAACATCCTCGGCCATGTCCCAAGTTCTTGCTATCTAAGCATGGCGTAGCAAGCGTTACTACGATATAAATTTAAGCTACCTCGACGTAGCGTTTAGACCGGCACATACCTCGGTCGAGTCACAATCTCGCTATTTATAACAAACAATAATAGCAAGTAATTCACATCATTAATCCTAACCATTTATAGGTATATATATGCGTACATGAAGCATACTAGCATGAAGGAAGAGTCCACAAGCACAATAGAGGTCAAGTCTCACTTACCTCGAAATTCGGGCTCAAATGCCGGGAAGAATCTCCTTTCCCGGTCGCCTTGTCCCCGAAGGACTCTCCACTAGGTCTATTAAGACAAGATATAGCACATATGAGTGCTCAATTATAGCTATTTAAGCCTATAGACATCCTAGGGTAAAAATTACCAAAATGCCCCCGGGTAGGGCCGAGCCCTAAATTTACAAAATGTACTTTTACGGACTCCCCACGCTCCCGTGAGTCCAAAAGTACACTTAGATTCCACATGCGAGCCTTGCTCGATGTCTTTTCCCAATTCTTAAGAATCTAGGGTTCTAACCCATTTCCAAGAATCAACCCTTTGATTCTTGTGTTAATCAACATAAAGATGGATTGAAAGGGCTTACCTTAAGTGTAAGTATGATTGGGTCTTCAAGAAATACCCAAAAATCGCCTCCAGAGCTCACCAAATGATTTTTATAAGTTATGAACCGAAATGGCCTTTTTATAGCAGTTTTTGCCTCTGTGACAGCTTCTTTTGAAAAAATCATAACTTTTGAAAGGAATGTCGAAATGACCTGAAACCGATTCCATTAGAACCAAAACTCAAAGGGATACAACTTTCATGTTTTGAGTTTTTCCTAATTCCTTACGGATTGGCCGGAAAATCAGCTTTTATCCGGCTGTTTGCGCCAAAACAGAACAGAAAAGTCGCACCAGATTTTCTACTGTTTTAGGGGCAAAACGGGACCCTACGAAGCTCGGAATGATCCCAAATTTTTCACACAAGCCATAAAATAATTGGGTGACATGCTCGTCAAGACGGAACTCAATTCGGACCTCCAGAACTCAAAAAGTGGGTCCCACGTCAAAGGTTCAATTTTCGACTTTCGCCAAAATAGCGAAATTTAACCAAACGACCTCGGAATCCAATTCCGAAAGTTGCTACAAGTCACAAATGACTATACGAACCTAACGGAACTTTCAGATCTCTCATCGGAGCTCATTTGCTCAAATCGAGCTCGGAAACCTCTTTTAACTCTTTTAAACATCCGAAACGGGGACTTTATCAAAAGTCCTATCAAACGAGGTCCGTTTTCAATTTTGAAGGTTGCTACATATCATAAATGACGAGACGGACCTAACGGTGAGCTCAGATTTTCCATCGGGGTTCGTTTACTCAAAACGACCTATCGAAACCCCAAATTCCTTTCCGGAATTTCATAAACGGATCCTTTTCTCGAAAACCTATCAAACGGACTCCGTTTCGACTCAGATTTCACAGACGGGTCATAAATGACCTAACGGAGCTTTTGGGACTGTCGACACGCAAATCGAGGTCTCGGATCCCGTAACGACTATTTGAGGGTCGTTACACTTTTTCTTCTATCTGGGGGTGAATGCAAACCTGCAAAAACTTAACAGTTAACTAATTTCAGTTCAAGTTTAAAAGAGAAGAACTATTAAAAAAATGAATTTACATGCAAGAATTTTTTCATCATCGGTTGCATTTAACAATTCCATAAGTTCACTTTCTTTTAAACATTTTTTTCTATCATCAAATTTTCATTTCACTCAGCAAGCAATTACATTCGGTTAATAATGATAAGCTTAATTCGAAACAAGGTATGATAGCGTACACGCCAAAAAAAAAAAAAACTTTAGAATAGCTAATGCTCATATCAAGGTGATCTTTCCCCTCATTCGAGAGGTACCAATATAGATTGCCAATTCAGTATCATTTGAGAGGCAATATTGTAAACTTATCACCAAAAACTCCATTTACTGTAAGCGCTAATATATTAAGAGAAAATATTTGGACAAGAACCGCAAAAGGGGACAAAATCGCTATGAATTGGAGAAAGAAGATCCATGAGACCAATTAACCAGAAAAGCAGAGTATCTCCTATCAACTAGAATCCACTGGTTACTTCTATTCTTAGAAGTACAGAGAGAAAGCGATTGACACAACAATATAAACTCTGATATACAACCTGCTTACTACATCCAAGTGCAAATGTTTATTAGTGGCATTCTGATTCATAAACCTTGCATTAATTAGCAAGGTAGGTCAAACAATTGCCCAAGTTTGATTGGTATATTTCTAAACAAAATAGAGTCCCTCTTTTCTCTCCTCTCATAATCTCATCTCACTAATTTCTTGAGAAGGGATAAGATAGAGCTCTGTCTTATCATTTAGCTGACTTCTTTTTAATGGAGTGAAAGCTAGTGCCCTTAAAAGCAAGTTACTCTGTCAGGAATATTGTCAAACATCTTTGTTGCGCCAAAATTATTTTCCATGTTTAATTACTATTGTATCTGTTTACAAATAAGGACAATACCATAAGTAGAATAGTGTTTTCTAGATTAGTAATCCCTAAGAAAAAAGAAGCACACTCTTGCTACTAGCTGAGTCTTAACCAAGCAGGAAAAATATACCAAAGAAAATGAAGGAAGCCGAAACATGTACCTAGGTATTTATTTCCAAACATGTGCAGTTGACACAAAACTAATTACATGCATAGGAAAACCAACAAAAAACATTCTCAACATTCAGCCACAATAGAAGAGAAGAAAAATTACTCGCCTAATTCGCATTACAAACAAACGAATTACACTAAAGAAAATAATAAAACTCATACATACAACATATGACATGAAGAAAGTGGCCCTAAAAATGAAAAAGTTAGAAAGAAATTCAGAGCCCATAGTGAATGTCAGAAATAGTGCGTGGTATTAAAAAAGGACAGAACCAGTGAGAGGGAGTACATGAAAGTTGAAGCCCAATGGTAAAAAATGAGCAAAGCTTCTAGAGTGAGAGAGTTTGTGACACGACCCGGAATCCGGCTAGGCCATGCGGGCACCCTACATCCTCTCCTAGACCCGTCGGGCGAACCCTTACCAATTAAATCAGAAAATAAATATAATTTAATTCATAAATAGAACAAGACTTAAAAAAACACTGACATATTGATACCTCTAAGCTGTACAAAACAAATTACACCTGACTACCCAACATACTAGGTTGAGGGCTATCCAGACTAGACATCTAAAAGTACAAAAGAAGACAGATACCTCATGAATGGAGAAAAATGCAACTGAAATAATAACCAATAAACTGGCAGCCATCCGGAATAAAAGCTGGCTCACCCTGACAGCTGAAGTCGTCTTCGCTCCTTCACAGTGTGGCCAACTCAATCCTGGAGCGAACCTACCAAAACGAAATAGATAGACAAGAAACAAACAACAAACAAGGGTGAGTCAAAAGGACTCAATAAGTGGGGTAGACTAGCCACCTCAAAGAATAGGATAGCTAGCTAGGGAGAAGAAATAGATAAAACAAATTCCTCTTATTTAAATTATAAAAAGGCAGAGCCAGATAATAACCGGAAACACGTATGAAACCATAAACTCAACCAGGAATACGAGCCAGAAACACGTCAACAAATAAGCAATGCACGTAAAAGCAGAACAGTAGTTATGTACCACAAGTCTACACAATGGTATGAAATGAAATGAAACGAAATGAGATGAAATGAAATGATGCAAAGGGTCACGTGTTCCCGTAATTCCATCTCAAAGCGGAATACTCCTGCATTCGAGGGGAATCAAATCTGATAACCAACAGGAGCGGAATACTCCTGCACCCGATATAATATAAACCAGAGGCGGAATACTCCTGCACTCTCCTGGGGCGGAATACTCCTGCACCCGATATAATGTAAAGCTGAGGCGAATACTCCTGCACTCAGTATCTTACATAAGAGCGAAATACTTCTGCTTCTGGGGCGGAATACTCCTGCACCCAATATGATATAAACCAGAGGCGGAATACACCTGCACTCTTCTGGGGCGGAATACTCCTGCACCCGATAAAATATAAACCAGAGGCGGAATACTCCTGCACTCTCCTGGGGCGGAATACTCCTGCTCCCAATATGATATGCAATGTAATGCATATGGATGACATATAATGCATATGCATGCAATGTGATGCAATAATAACCCTTCACCGGCGCGGCACTCTCATCGACATCCGGGAAGTAGATGCCAACTCGCAGCCAGAGTACAATACTCAGATCCTCAATGCAATATCAATAACAGGACATAACATATAATATATACTGTAAATTCAAAGCTAAGGCATAATGAGTACGCTTATCGGTAGCTACACACGTAAGGAACACGTGGTAGAAAATCCACGAGGCCAGGTGCCTCCAAAGAAATGGATATAAACACTTACCTTATTACAAAGTTAGCACAATAACTCAACAACCGCTTTGTCCTTTGAATTCATTGCCAAACGATCCCACTTATTCAATAAGCAGAAAAATATATCAAATTAGGCTAAAGGCTTCATTCCTTACGTCTTAGGGTAATCCGGTTAGGAATCTGATACCCTATTCGCATACGCAATACGCAGGCCAGACCTATGCACGGGGTTTAAGGTCACATAACCAAACCCTAAATAAATTACATTTATAAGTTGCCCATAACTCACTGAGTATAAATATATAATCAATTCCATTACCGGGGTCCATTTGACCCTTTAAACTATTAATTGAACTGATTAAAATGATGTCTAATATTCCAAGTTTTAGCGTTAAAACATATTTGAACACACGTAATAAACTCAAATAATGCATTAAGATCATTACCATACTGTTTCGGGGTAAAAATTCTACTATTTTCCGGCTCTTTTCTCATTTTCTGGCATTTTTTTCGCTGCGTTTCTCCTCACTGTCGTTTCTGCTTCTCTGTTCCTTTTCTCGTTCCTTAACTCAATGTTAAGGATATATATATGTAAGCCACCGCCTAACTCTATCTTTTCCTGTTTTTTTTTTCCTTTAAAATTCGCTGGTACGGTAAAAATTAAAACGGTACCCTACGATATTCGAAATAATTCCAACTTTTGCATACCAGTTATACAAAATATATATATAACAAAATCGCTAAGGCGGATCTCAAATCGGGTTCCAGAAACTCAACATGCGAATTTAAATAGAAAAAAGTCAAATTATTTAACTTTCGGCATTTTAGCGGAAACTAGCCGAACAATATCGAAATTCACTGTCGAAAAATCACAAAAGTCACAAATAATCATACGAACCTAACGGCGCTTTTGGATTTCGAATGGGAGCTCATTCGCCAAGACCGAGCTCGAAAATCTCTTTTTAATATTTATCGACAATAAAAACTGAAACCTTTTTCCGATGCCTACCAAACGAGGTCTGATTTAGCTTAAATTTTACAGAAAGGTCCTAATAGATATTATGAATATTTTAAAATTATCGGCACGCCAATCAGAGTCTTAACTTTCGAAACGACTGACCGAGGTCGTTTCATTCTCCTCCACTTATACTCTCGTTTGTCCTCGAACGAGCGTAAGTCTAAAACAAGATTCACGCAGATAACAAGAGAACTTGCACGACCTTCATGAGCTACTCCACGGGAATCATTTCCTGATTATAGGATCAGAATTGTAACACGCATATCGAACTCTTGGATAAAAACATAGCTGGATAATATCATAACGCCATTGCCCAGCTTATTCTGACTATACTGATCCTTCCTCGATCACGAGAGGAGAGTTCTACATTTTCGAAAAAAAGATACACGAAACTTTGAATGGGTTAACATGATTCAGCCGATAATTACCTCTTCGATATACCTTTCGATATAGAACAGGTCGATGGAACTAAGAATTAGCTCACGCTTGATACAATAGGAGAAGCTTTTGAAGTACCTTGTAACTACTCACTATAGAAGATTTGATGCAAGCTATATTATATTTACGAATGCACTATGCAATATCTCAGTTGATTTTAGTGTTGTTCCGCAAGCTCCTTGTGGGAATGTAGTTACACATATCCTAATGTATGCCAAAGGTTCATCTGAACAGGGTCTATCGTATAAGGATAAGGATCATGCAACTACTACTGGATAGTATGATGTAGACCAAGAATGATCTTCAGACTGAACATTTACCTCAGGGTATTGTCTTTGAATTGAAATTATTATGACTTGAAAAAGTAAATATAAAAGAGACATGTAGTTGGACCTTCAGCTGAGGCAGAATGCCAGCAACAAAGTTGATTACATGCGCACTTATAACGCTAAAGTAACTTCTCAAAGAGTTGAGGTGTGAAGGAGATATGCCAATGATGGATGGACGACAAGCCGCACGAGACCTTTAACTCTAAATTTTCTGAAGTAAAACAGCGTCAGTATGAGGATCCAGTTCTAGTTGAATACAAACAGAAAGCCAGAAGAAAACAGGAATCACCATACAGGGTTACTACTGACGGTGTTCTCATGTATAAAAGATAGACTTTGAGTTTCTGATGTTGTAGATTTACGTGGGCAGATTATGATAGAGGCATATTTTTTCAAATACATTGTTCATCCAGGTTCGACTAAGATGTACTATGATGTTAAGCAGATTTATTGGTGGGACGGAATGAAGTGTGACATAGCAGAACTTGCGGCTCAGTGTTCTAATTGCCAGCAAGTTAAAGTCGTGTCATCTTTCCAGACTTTATGCTTTCAGCAGATTGGTACGTATATACAATCAGGTCGCCAACTTATCTATAGCATTAATAGATTATTAGTGGGTTTAGCAATGATCGACACTCATTGTAGATTTCTGTCGTGGCCTTAGGTTGGGTCGTGACAAAAGTGGTATCAACACCTTAGAGATTTAATATTACCATTCAGTATTTGGGGGAAGACTCCTCCACTTAAAGCACAAACTCATGCAGCTATTTGAATAGGAATAACCATCCCCACACAGTCTGCTGGAGTAAAGAAGATTTAGCTAAAGGTTGAACGTAGGCAGACCTAAGCTACCAACTACCCATTCGAGTGGCCAAACAGCTGCAACTCTCGAGTCACAACTCCATACATTTTCTATAAGTACCACTGCCTGATGGATCAAATCAAAGGTCAAATCACGCCTCTCATTACCCTTAGAAGCCTTGAAACACAATAATGTGCTTATCTGGCAACCTTGACACGCACTCTGGCTCAACATAGGGAACATCACGAGTGGCTACTAACCGCCCAAGCTCACTAGTATCGGAAGAGGAAGAGATGGCAATAAACTGAGGATAGAAATAATTAGATCTTTAGGAAGCTCATCTTCTTATTTGCTTGGCTACCAGAGCTAGACTACTTCTGAGTCAGGCTAACCCAAAAATCGCAATTGAAGAAATAGACATTAAATGAGCTTTATAGAACAACATCTATGTCAATTTAATCTCCCAATAAGAAGAAAACTTTGACAATTTACCAGAAAACTCTTTTATAACCCAGATAAGCTCATGGGATAACATGACTGTACTAGCGTCTTGAACCAAGAGGAGATACGTAGATCGAATATTACTTACTAATCACATTGCACCGGAAGAAACGATACACTTGCTGATGGTGAAGAATTAGGATCTCATTATCCTACCAACACGAAATTTCGAGTACAGAGGTAAACTGATTTGACTTAATAACAGAAGGTGGAACAACAAGATGCCAGCCAGACAATACCGACACTTACTGCGAAATCTCTCATATTTAGACTAGAAAAATTAGTAAGGTCTCACAAATGCGAGGAATAAATCATACCAGAAGCTCTGCCCTCTACCGCAACCGATTCTTAATAGAAACAATTTCCAATGAAACTATGGTAAGATAAACGAAGTCCAGACCGATCGGAATAATCAAATCTTACTCACATATAATGGAAGAAGAAATACATGGGTGTACTACATCGGATACCTCAGCATCCTGCCAGACTGACAATTCATCAAACTGCCTCTGCAGCTGAGCTGAGCCACTACCCTGGTAATCACCTTCTGAAGAACCACAACCACCACGCTCTCAACCTCTACTGGATGGTGGCATTTCTCTGGCTGATTGAGATCTAAATGAAATCCCGTACGACTGCGCAAATGCCTAATAACAAGAGAAAGGACGACTGCCTACTTGTCGAAGTAAGGAAAAATCTTCAAAGAATATCCAGACTCACGACAATGATACCACCTTTTTGCTGAAAAGTGGAAGCTGGAAAGATTGTTAATAGCTATAACGAAAAGACTGATTCTGATCTTGACGAGCTACTGGCGCACTCTAAGAATCACGTAACACAAGCTGAGATAACCTGGAAGGTGACCTCCCAAAATAAGCAGAACTTTTACCTCCAAATGAGGTATCATGGTTACCCACTAGGGGCACGAGATCTCTTGCTCTCCCGCTCTAACTCTTCCCCCTCTAACTTATGGTATGCCTAATGCCTTTGAGCAATATCAACAACGATATCAAATGAAGTCCCAACCTCAATTTTTCGAGCCATCTGGGATCTCAAGGAAGGAGAAAGGTCATCAATAAATCTTTGAATCTCTCTAAAGGCTCATGGACTAGTTCTAATGCATATTCAGCCATTCTATAGAATTCAATCTCACATTCTGAAACACCAACAGGCTAACTTGTCCAATCCACTCAAACTGGCAACACTTTTCATCTCGCTCGCTACTCGAAAGGAACTTTTCCACGAATCTAGAAGAAAAATCGAACCAAGTTAGCTAATAAGAGAGCGATCCACCAATTCAAGGCTGGACCCTTGAAACTGGAAAGCAGAATAATCAACACCATACCGCTCGATATAATCAAAAGCCTGAAGGATACGCTGACATCATTTTATTTTTAAAAAGAATCATGGGGTTTATCTGATGCTTTGCTTAAGAATATCGGAAGGTTCAACCGCGTAAAATAATGGAACCTCTTTGGGCACTCAGACCGAACCGTTACTTCGGCTGGCTAACCAGCCAGAAAAATTGGTGGCGCAACACATACTGCTTCTAGAACATAATTTACTAGGGCAACACCAGGGACTGGAACAGGGGCTCCCTGAGACCGAACGTCTCCATCTGCGGCAACCTGATAAGCTTTCTAGCGAATAATAGGTGCTTGCGGTATCAGCGTCGCCAGGATTCTCGTAAAAGTATCGTAGAGAGCCAAGGGAACCACAAGGCCCTGCTCCCTTTCCCATCACGAGCTCGTACAATTGGGACCTCCGTAACTAGATCGTCAGCACGATCAAAACACTCGGGGCTTCGTCAGTACTAACCCTAGGCCAGACTGCTTCGTCTTGAACTCATACCGTTTGCTGATTTGTCGCACGAGGGTTTCACAATTACCACGAAGGAATTAATGAAAATACTTTTGCATCCTAGACCGACACACGATCAGAAAAGAAGAAAGTGAAACTTCCTAAATGCCATCATAGCCTCTCGTAGATAAGTATGGACGTCTACGTACCCATCAGCGAGACTCAACCAGACACTGTCTTAGTCTGGATAGACTCTAACCGGGCTCTGATACCAACTAATACGACCCGGAATCCGGCTAGGCCATGCGGGCACCCAACATCCTCCCCTAGACTCGTCGGGCGAACCATTACCAATTAAAGTAGGAAAATAAATATAATTCAATTCATAAATAGAACAAGACTTAAAAAAACACTGACATATTGATACCTCTAAGCTGTACAAAACAAATTACACCTGACTACCCAACATACTAGGTTTAGGGCTATCCAGACTAGACATCTAAGAGTACAAAAGAAGATAGATACCTCCTGAATGGAGCAAAATGCAACTGAAATAATAACCAATAAACTGGCAGCCATCCGGAATAAAAGCTGGCTCACCCTGACAGCTGAAGTCGTCTTCGCTCCTTCACAGCGTGGCCAGCTCAATCCTGGAGCGAACCTGCCGAAACGAAATAGATAGACAAGAAACAAACAACAAACAAGGGTGAGTCAAAAGGACTCAATAAGTGGGACAGACTAGCCACCTCAAAGAATAGGATAGCTAGCTAGGGAGAAGAAATAGATAAACCAAATTTCTCTTATTTAAATTATAAAAAGGCAGAGCCAGATAATAACCGGAAACATGTATGAAACCATAAACTCAACCAGGAATACGAGCCAGAAACAGGTCAACAAATAAGCAATGCACGTAGAAGCAGAACAGTAGTTATGTACCACAAGTCTACACAATGGTATGAAATGAAATGAAATGAAACGAAATGAGATGAAATGAAATGATGCAAAGGGTCACGTGTCCCCGTAATCCCATCTCGAAGCGGAATACTCCTGCATTCGAGGGGAATCCAATCTGATAACTAACTGGAGCGGAATACTCATGCTCCTGGGGCGGAATACTCATGCACCCGATATAATATAAACCAGAGGCGGAATACTCCTGCACTCTCCTGGGGCGGAATACTCCTGCAGCCGATATAATGTAAAGCTGAGGCGGAATACTCCTGCACTCAGTATCTGACATAAGAGCGGAATAGTCCTGCTCCTGAGGCGGAATACTCCTGCACCCAATATGATATAAACAAGAGGCGGAATACTCCTGCACTCTTCTGGGACGGAATACTCCTGCACCCGATAAAATATAAACCAGAGGCGGAATACTCCTGCACTCTCCTGGTGCGGAATACTCCTGCTCCCAATATGATATGCAATGTAATGCATATGAATGACATATAATGCATATGTATGCAATGTGATGCATTAATAACTCTTTACCGGCGCAGGACTCTCATCGACAGCCGGGAAGTAGATGCCAACTCACAGCTAGAGTACAATGCTCAGATCCTCAATGCAATATCAACAACATGACATAACATATAATATATACTGTAAATTCAAAGCTAAGGCATAATGAGTACGCCTATCGGCAGCTACATACGTAAGGAACACGTGGTAGAAAATCCACGAGGCCAGGTGCCTCCAAAGAAATGGATATAAAGACTTGCCTTGTTACAAAGTTATCACAATTACTCAACAACCGCTTTGTCCTTTGAATTCATTGCCAAACGATCCCACTTATTCAATAAGTAGAAAAATATATCAAATACGGCTAAAGGCTTCATTCCTTACGTCTTAGGGTAATCCGGTTAGGAACCTTATACCCTATGCATACGCAATACGCAGGCCAGATCTATGTACAGGGTTTAAGGTCAGATAACCAAACCCCAAATAAATTACATTTATAAGTTGCCCATAACTCACTGAGTATGAATATATAATCAATTCCATTATCGGGGTCCATTTGACCCTTTAAACTATTAATTGAACTTATTAAAACGATGTCTAATATTCCAAGTTTTACCGTTAAAACATATTTGAACACACATAATAAACTCAAATAATGCATTAAGATCATTACCTGAATGTTTCGGGGGGTAAAAATTCTACTATTTTCTCGGCTCTTTTCTCATTTTCTGGCATTTTTTTCGCTGTGTTTCTCCTCACTATCGTTTCTGCTTCTCTGTTCCTTTTCTCGTTCCTTAACTCAATGTTAAGGATATATATATGTAAGCCACCGCCTAACTTTGTCTTTTCCCTATTTTTTTCCTTTAAAATTCGCTGGTACGGTAAAAATTAAAACGGTACCCTACGATATTCGAAATAATTCCAACTTTTGCATACCAGTAAATATATATAGCATACTCGCTAAGACGGATCTCAAATCGGGTTCCCGAAACTCAAGATTTGAATTTAAATAGAAAAAAGTCAAATTATTTAACTTTCGGCATTTTAGCGGAAACTAGCCGAACAACATCGAAATTCACTTTCGAAAAATCACAAAAGTCACAAATAATCATACGAACCTAACGACGCTTTCGGATTTCGAATCGGAGCTCATTCGCCAAAACCGAGCTCGAATATCTCTTTTTAATATTTATCGACAATAAAAACTGAAACCTTCTTCCGATGCCTACCAAACGAAGTCTGATTTAGCTCAAATTTTACAGATAGGTCCTAATGGACATTATGAATATTTTAAAATTATCGACACGCCAATTAGAGTCCTAACTTCTGAAACGACTGACCGAGGTCGTTCAGTTTGAGCGCCAACGGAGAGATCGAAGTTGAAAAGTAGTAAATTTGCGGTGATTAGCAAGTGGTAAGACTATAAAAATACAACTCACGTGTTAACAAAGTAAACGATCCATTACCTTGCGCCACCTTTACAGTACAATTTTGTACTATTTAGAATAGTTGTTTTCGCACTGGTCTTAGTCTCATATATATAATAGAAATGTATTTTAGGAGTGCAATATACAAAAAGCAGTAGAACGAGAACTCACATAACAGGCAAGCTAATATGGGAGAATCTTAACAACCGAACAAGAACAACAGAAAAGTAAAGGATAAAAGCTAAACACAACTTATCTTGCTCGAACGGCACCAAGGAACTAGTTTTGGTACTTTTCGAGTAGAAAAAAAGAGCACCTAAACTATGCAACGATCCTCAAGAGAACAACGCCTCATGCAAATCGAATGATCAAGAGGAATTGTTCAATCGGAGTTCACCAAAAGCCACAAGTTCCGATTCTATGTGGGATATGAGAAATCCACACACTAAAAGTAGAATTGAATTATATCCATTTCGATTCTATTATTTTTTATTTTTGGAGGAAGGAGGATCACGTTGAACTAAAATTTAGTAAAATGTCTAAAAGAATACCACTTTAAAATGGAAAAACAATAATCAAGAATATAGTTATCATAAGCATAATATATGTGTGAGCAAAAATGTGCCACCTATAATTATGGGGATACAAGTCCAGCTAGCTAGACTAGACTTAGTTTACAAGTCACCGGGAGCAGAGGATACACACCTGCTCCTCAAGCCACAGCCGCTCAGCCGACGCAGCTATAGGACACAAGGTATACATTCCACCGCCTTAGAATTTTACAGTCTCATAGTTAAGGTTTCGTATATACCACCACCTTGAGTTTACAAGCCCTCGGCCTTATTAGTATTTGTATTTTACCATAATTAGGACTGGGTAAATTTCTACTATATATACCCCTCCTTACATTGTATTGTACATCAAGCGATTCACACCAAATCCGGCTATTCTCAAGGAATAATACTCTTTACTTTTTTGTCTATTATTTTTCTCTCAGTTTTACTTACTTTTCCTGTGTATTTAATGTATTGCTTGTGACCCTCTAACAAATTTAATTGTTTTACCTAACAACCAAATTTAGGGCTAAACAGTTTGGTGCCCTCCGTAGGGGCCAAGCAATTGTAGATTTCTACGAAGGAAAAGGCACAGTCATGTTAGACGACAAGGACAGCGTTTCCAAGAATATTGTCGATGCAGTAGACGATTCCGTGAAGGACCCCAACAATCCTAGCGGGCAGGCGAAGAACCCTGCCAAGGATCAAATTCCTATCTCCAGTGATAGGAAGACGATCAGCCATGCAGAAAGAACTCCAGGCTTAAGGAATTCTTTATTGATCTCTTAAAAAACCAGGGACAATGGGCAGAGCAAAACTCGGCCAACATGGTCGAAGTCATGACCCAAAAATTAGGAGCCTGTCTCAGAGGCCCACTCCAGGCGAGGACCAGCGTCCGCAAATGAGTCACCAACATCCGTGCCCAATCAAAGACTCAACATGGATGCCGCCCCCGACAGCTCCACATTAGTTAACAACCAAGATCTCAAAGGAACACTTGTCATTCAGGACATCCTGAAGGAGATGAAGGCCAGCCTTGATCGGATCGGTAACGTGCTTGGTGCTCCACCTCAAGTTACCACCATAGATTAGCAGATGTTTTATAAGCATGCATATAAAGTAAGTGCCGCACCGGTCTGCGTACCAAAGTACTTTCGCCTGCCGGATAACCTTAAGTATGGCGGAAGTACCGCTCTGAACGAGCATATTGCAGCTTATTATACAGCCGTGAAAAGCAACGAGATTAGTGAAGAAGAAACTTAATCCATTCTGGTTAAATATTTGGATCAACCTTAACTAAGGGTGCCCTCACTTGGTACGCTCAGCTACCAATGGGTTCAATCAAGTCATTCACCCAGATGCAGAATTTGTTCAAGAAGGCACATTTTGGAGCCCGTAAGCGGTAGAAGCGCATGGAAGACGTCTTTGATATTCGGCAGCACGATGACGAGCTATTGAAGGATTGCCAGGAGCGATTTCAGAGGGAGCACATAGAACTCCATCCACTTCCTGATAACATCATTGTGGTAGCATTTGGCAAGAGTCTAAACTCTAGGGGCTCATTGGCTATTCGAGAATTACAGTAGAGTCTTAGTCAACACCCGATGACCACATGGAATGCTCTATACCAGAGGTATACTGAGAAGCTCCATTTGGAACCTGAACAATTCTCGACCATCAACTGTTGAGAAACGAGATGACAGCAGAAAAGCAGCAGCGTTTCCTTAGTAAGGATCGCTCAGCATCAACAGAATACCTCAAAGATTTAAGGAGCTAGGACTACGCGTCAACACCGTAGAATTTGTAAAAGATCATCTGAAGAGCGCCCAAGTATGCTGGCCCAACAACATAAGGGCAAAGCCCGGCAAAAGAGACGTAAACCTTTACTGTGATTTCCACAGAGATCACAGGCAGGAGACTGGCAGCTGCGGGGCTCTACTTTTAGAAGTAATGGGCCTACTCAACAAATGATACTTGAATGATTTGCTGACAGATAGGGGAAAGCAGACGTACGCTAAAAACAGGAGCTCAGAAGGTCCTCCAGATCTACCGAAACCTAAGCGGTCCATCAACGTGATAGTTGGCGGCCCAACATTGTTTAATAATTAAAATCAGAGCGAGGTAGCGCCCGATGGAGGCCACATCCGAGATGAGATGATCTTGTTTAGTGACAAGGATAGCAACAGTTGCAACACTTCTCACTACGACGCCCTGGTCATAACACTTAGAATAGGGGATACAAATGTCAAACGCGTCCTAGTCGACACTGCCAGTGCTGTAAACCTTATTAAGTGGGATACCCCACGAGCAATGGGAATTGATGACAAAGTGACTCCAAGTGTCTACACACTGGCAGACTTCAACAATTCTTGCGAAAATTCCGATGAAGAAATAGAGCTTGCAATACGCATACCAGAAGCAGACCACGTTGCATCCTTCCAGGTGATCAAAGGAGGGTCCCTTATAACGCTATTGTGTGGACGCCCATGGATCCACTAGGTCAAAGCAGTGTCCTCCAACCTGCATCAAAAGCTCAAATATCCTACCAAATGGAGGGTAAAAGAGACAAATATAGATCAGGAAGTGGCATGGGAATGCTATACAACAACGGTCCTAGGAATGCCCATCCCTCATACAGAAACAGAGGTAAACCTCCTTGATACTGGCAAAGACATCGAAACCCCAATCAACCAAGACAACGGCTCTGATTATCTGGTTGATTAAAGTTTTGGGGGAGAGAGAAGGAGTAGGGCACTTGGAAGTACAATTTCTTTTCATTATTTACTTTAATTAAGTCTCTAGTCTCTTTTTGAATTTTAATTACAGTATTTTCAAACTTATCAACTACGTTATGGGTTTTCACCCACAATATTTCGGGCCCAACGCCCCCTTTATCAATAAAACTACTATTCTATTTAGTCAATTTTCTTTATGCCTAAAATCGGTAGGTTAAACAATTAATTAAGAATGAGGTCACAAGAAATACCGTAAATACGATGGAAAAGTAAATAAATTAAAGAGAGAAAGTAATGAGCAAGAAATATAAAGTAGTCTTATTCCATGTGAATAGCCGGATTCTGTGGTGAATCGCCTTATTGTTCAATACAATGTAAGGAGGGGTATTTATAGTAGGTGATACCCTGTCCTAATTAAGATAAAATACAAAGACTAATAAGTCCAAAGACTTGTAAACTCAAGGAGATGGTATATACGAAACCCTAACTAGGAGACCATAAATCCTAAGACGGCGAGATGTATGCCATTTGTCCTATGCCCATACTGCCCGAACGATCGTAACTCGCAGAACGAGCGTGTATTCTTTGCAGCTGGTGACTTGTAGAATAAGTCTAGTCTCACCAGCTAGACTCGTATCCCCATAATAATAGGTGACATATTTTTGTCCACATAGTCAGTTCCCCCACTTGCTGAGTGCTGACTCTAGCAGTCAGGAAGTGAAAGAAGCATAATAGGAGACGTAAAGGTGTGACTGTACTGATACTCATCCCCTGCCTCTTCGCATTCATTGCATTAAATGCAAATCCCTTAGTACAATGACGTGTCCCTCTACAATTGGAGGGTTTTTTCGCGTATCTTCCCAATGTTGCTGCTGCTCTGTTCATATCCCGTGATGGGGATACACATCATGTTAATTGCAGTAATCATAATTAAGATCCCATGTGACCATGATCATTAAAATTCTCATTCAAGTAATCCCCACATGCGTCTATATATACGTTGTAAACATAAGGATTTTACTCATCAGTCTCCAAAGAATTTTCAGAACTCCCTTCAGAAAAACAAACATTCCTTTATCTTTATCATGTCACAAGGATCTCCGTGCCAATTTCAGAGCCCAAGATTATCTCCCTTTCTCCATTAGTTTCGAAGGCGATGACCGCATGCTGGGTCAGACTCCTAAACAAGAAGGCGAGAATAGCAATCTTTCCATAGAATATTACCCTTCTGCAGCTGTGAGGAATGATCTGATGCGCATCAGGTACGAGTGTAAGTGACCAGAATTTGTTGATATCATTGTTCTGCTGTAAACAATGAGTAATTCTAAGTTGTACCTTTGTGGGCGTATGTACCTAAATATTAGATGGCTTCCGGTCGTTCTGAATGTTCTAATATTGAGAACGTTTATCAGTGAGCCTGCTTGGGCAATTACGTCAGTTGTGCACTAATGATTGGAGGCTTAGGTTGCATCTGTAAGAGATGGTTGTTTGCATCCACAATGGAATGACTTTAGCATGTTTGATAATGGGCACTTTTGCGTCCGACTTGGAATGTCTCTGCTTAGTTACTCGAGTATTTAAGACTTTCTAGCAGTACGCGAACAGGCGTGCCCGTCGGCATATAGGTGCAGTTGTTGAATTAATGAGTTCAACTTACAAATAATGTCTGGTGAGTGGTGGCTGAGCTAGACGTGATCTATCTCTAAGCGAGTAGTGTACCATGCTTTTGTCACGAAAAGTAGGTGTATTACTTCAAATTGTATTGGCCTGGGCTATGAATATTTGGATCGTAGATGGATCTGAATTTGTAGAAAGAACTGACTATATGAATAATAATTTATTATTAATAAAGGTGCGAAGCCTGGAATGTTGTGGGTGAAAACCCATAACATTGCTGTAATTTAAGAACAAAACTAAGGAACTGAATAAAGTAAATTCTGAAAAAGAAAATTACTTCCAAATATCCCTTCTCCTTCTTCCCCGAAAAACGTCAATCAACCATATAATCGGAATCGTAGTCTTGGTTGATTAAGTTTTCGAGGTCTTTGGTGCCTTCAAAATTTTTTACTTTGGGTACCTCTTCGGGGAAATCTGCTCCTAAGATGGTTGCTATGTAGCACACTCTTGCCACTTCCTGGTCCCCGTTGACTTCTTTTATCCCCTACTTGGTAGGGTATTTAAACTTCTGATTCCAACTAGAAGATACTTCTTTGACTTGATGGATCCACGACCGTCCTACAAGGGACACCACCATTGATTACCTGAAAAGATGAAACATAATATTCTCATGGGATGTGAGCAGTAAGGTTAATTTCTCCAACAATCTTTTCACAATAGTTGCTGAAGCCAGCCAATGTGTAGACACTTGGGGGCCATCTTGTCTTCGACTCCCATTGCCTTCAGCATGTCCCACCTGATGAGGTTGACAACACTATCGGCGTAGACCAAGACACATTTGACGTCCGTATCCTCTATCCCGACTGTTATGACGAAAGCATTGTGGTGAGGAGTATTTCAGCTGGTGCTATCCTCATCACTAAGTAGGATCATCTCGTCCCAGGCGTGGCCTTCATCGGGCGCTGCCCCGATGTTGTTTGACTCTTTAAGGAATGTCGGACCGCCGATTATGACATTGATAGATCTCTTCAGATTTGGTAGCTCTGGTGGTCCATCTTGATTTCCGCATTTGGCGTAAGTCTACTTTCCACTGTCGGTGAGAAAATCCTAGAGATAACCCTTATTCAACGAACTCATGACTTCTAGGATTAGTGCTCTGCATCCGGCCGTCTTGTATCCGTGATCTCTATGGAAATCACAATAAAGATTTTCTTGTTCGTTCTGCCTGGTTTGACCCTCAAATTGCTATGTCAGCGTACTTAGGTGTCCTTCATGTGATCCCTTACGAACTCTACAATATTGAGACGCAATCCCAACTCTTCAAACCTGTTAGCACCCAATATACACTGAGTGACCCCTTGGTTGATGGCGTTGGGGACTTGCCGCTAGCTTCTCGATTTGGGAAATCATCTCTATAATCTTTCTTGCTTCGCTTCCATTTGTCTCCAGCCCAAGGTTCCTCCATGTATCCCCATTTCTGTTCTTGGCAGATGGCATCTTGGATAATAGGGCTAACTTCCTCGGGGGTGGATGATTCTCCTGGCTCCAAGAGAAGCTTCTCGGTATACCTCTGATGTGGGGCATTCCATGTTGTCACAGGATGTTGAGTCAAACTTCACTGCAATTCTCTAGTGGCTAGTGACCCCTTCGAATTCAAACTATCGCCAAAGGCTACCACGACAATATTATCGGGGACTGGAGGAAGTTCCATGTGTTCCCGTTGAAACCTATCGAGGTAGACCTTCAGCAGTTCATCGTCACGTTGGCGGATCTTAAAGATGTCCTCCATGCGCTTCTCCTACTTGCGGGTCGCTGAATAAGCTTTCTTGAATAGGTCATGCATCTGAGTGAATGATTCGATGGAGCCCATTGGTAGTTGGGTGTACCAAGCAAGGACACTTTTGGTCAGAGTTGAGCCAAGCCTATTCTCCAGAACAGACTGAATCTGTTCTTCAGTAATCTCGTTACCTTTTACATACGTGTAGTACATAGTAATATGCACATCGGGATCAGTTGTTCCGTCATATTTCAAGTTATCTGGCAGGCGGAAGTGATTTGGTATGCGGACCGGTGCAGCGCTTACTTTGTAAGCATGCTTGCAAAATTTCTACTCATCTAGCGTGGTAAAATAGGGTGGAGCACCCGACACATTACCAATTCGGTCATGGATGGCCTTCATCTCTTTATGAGGTCCTGGATGACGGGCACTCTCTTAATTAAGGTCTTGATTGTTGATTGCTGATGACCCTCTGGGAGCAGCATCCATGTTGAGCCTGCGGCTAGGAACAGATGCTGGCGAATTATTCGTAGGCGCTGATCCTCGCAGTGATGCTGGCCTCTGAGGTGATCTAGGAAACATTGCTCCTAGCTTCAATGATATTCCTTCGACTATATTGCTCGAATCCCGCTGCTGTTTTTCTGACATAGTTTTGAGAAGATTAACAAGGAAGCTTCTAAACTTGGGATTATCTTCCAGTGATCGATCGTCTTCTCTATTGATGGACGTGAGTTGGCTTCTAGGAAGGGCCTTTTGGTTGCTCAACGGGATCCTTAGGCTGCATGCTGGGATCACAGGTATCCTTCACGGATCATCTAGTAATGTTCTTCGGAACGTTGCTACTATCATCAGACATGATTGTGCCTTTTCCTTCGAAAAATATCTACAATTGCTTGGGCACCACGATGGGCGCCAAACTGTTTATGCCTAAAATCGCTCATCTAGATTAAACAATTAATTAAGAATGAGGTCACAAGCAATACAATAAATACGATGGAAAAGTGAATAAATGAAAGAGATAAAGTGATGAGCAAGAAAAATAAAGTAGTCTTAATCCTTGAGAATATCTGCATTCTGTGGTGAATCGCCTTGTTGTAGAATACAATGTAAGGAGGGGTATTTATAGTAGGGGATACCCTGTCCTAATTAAGGTAAAATACAAAGCTAATAAGCCTATGAGCCTATAACTCAAGGCAGTGGTGTATACTAACCCTAACTAGGGAACTGTAACCCTAAGGCGACAGGATGCATGCCCTTTGTCCTACACTGTACCGCATGAATGGTCGTAACTAGCATAACGAATGTGTATCCTTTGTGCCTGTTGACTTGCAGTATAACTCTAGTCTCGCTAGCTAGACTCGTATCCCCGTAATAGTAGGTGGCGCATTTTTGCTGACACAAGTTTTGCAGTCAGATTCATCTACGATCCAAATATTCATAGCCCCAGCACAACTTAAGTTGAAGTAATATACTCACTTTTTATGACAAAAGTAGGGTAAACTACTCGTTTAAAGCTAGATCACTTCTAGTTCAGCCACCAGGCATTATTTATAAGTTGAAATCGTCAATTTAACAAATTTCACCTGCATGTCGGTGGGGACGCCCACCCGTATAGTGCCAGAAAATCTTAAAACACTCAAGTGAACAAGTATAGACATTTTAACTTGAACGCAAAATGCCCTATTACATACAACAGGCTAAAGATGTCCCATTGTTGGCGCGAGTCTTGCCCTAACAAAAGCCGTTCATCGCAGGTGCAATCTAAGCCGTTAGCCACTGGTGCACATACAATGGACGCACATGCCCAAGCGGGCTCATTGACAAACATTCTAGACATTAGAATAAACAGGGTATCCATTACTTAACATAAGCCGCCTGAATCTCTCGGTGTTCACGCCCAAGCAGGCACGACTTGGAGGGATAATCTTCTAAAAACTGTTTATAATGGAAATTAAAATTTTCATAAACAAAGTAACAGATGATGTAAGCCAAAAACCTCAAAATGGGCCAAAAATAATACAATTACGCCCAAGACACGGGAAATTGTTTGAAACATGATGACAAAAACTGTATTGGAGGAATTCTAATTCTCTCTCGGGGGAGTTCCTTCAGCGTTCTGCGAAAGCCCTGCTTTACCAACTGTAGTTTACTCAGCTGGCATATTGTCGTATCCTTCACCACCAGCTTCTTCAGAACCTTCTTCACGGTCGGAGCCTAGTTGAGCATCTGCTTGGGGCCGCGAGCTCGGTCAATGAAGCAATATCAACGGCTAGGTCCAAGCAAAGATTGTCACGAATCCGGTGCAAGGTAGCAAGTGCAGCCGCAAGATTAGCACGATCTACTTCGACCACATGTCGAGCGTTCAGCGTATTCATCTTCTCCTTCGTTCGGCAGGAATCATTGCAGAGCTTATCACTGGTTTTCCATAAGGATGCCATTTTGGCCCGTATCTTATCATTTTCATCTTGGAGGAACGCAGAAAGGCCCTTAGCATCAGAAACATCTTTCGCAGCAGCCTTAACTCGCTCCTCCATCAAAGACAACCTTTCCCGTAAATATTCCTCAACTGCTTTCAAGCGGGTTACATTGGCATAATGCACTTGCCCAGTGAGTTTGGCTTCCTGCAGGGAGGACTAGAGTGTCTGTACAGCCTGTTTGCGCTTACGAGCCTCATTGCTCAGTGCGGCATTTCGATTCTTATTCTTCATTTGCTCTAGATAGTAAGCTTTGCATGTGGTTAGGAGTTCCCCTTTCAGCTGTTCCACCTTTTCTATAAAGGGCTGTAAGCTGGCGACCTGTCCCTGCAAAGCATCATTTTTCTCCTTCAGGGTTTCATTCGAACTTCCTCAATGAAATATTTTGTGGTAAACCATCAACCCCTGAATTGACACAAAAAGTGATGACAAAAAGGAGGAAGGCGAAAGTTCAATTCATAACATTGCACATGAATGAAGAAAATTTACCCGCAGAGAGTATCATGCGGCTACCTCAAGCAGCTTCTGGTGACGATAGTCGGCAATGTGTCTCTGCTTACAGGGGCCAATCAGCTCATCAGTATGATCGGTCACAACGCCCCGACTTTTAAATAGGTTCACTCCTGCAGCGACAGGGATAACAACCTCATGAGGTTAGCTCAAAGGCTTGATGATGGGAGACACCTAAAGTAGAATGGGGAATTGTCCGTAGTCCTTGGGGTGTGAAATCAAGGAAATATTCAAGAGAAACGACTTACCGTGATCCTTAACCTGCCAACCATTCATTTAAGCCAAGGCCGTGAATGCACCAACTTACGCTTACTGTTAAAGATTGTCGAGTTAATTAATTCTAAGTTTTGATTATGACAAAAAGGACACAACACTTAAGTGTAACGTACAAATTGAAGGACTTACAAGGAAGATCTCTATGGAGGATCACAGATGGAAAGGAAGAATGGCGATTGACAATCAGAAGAGTCAGCTATGGAAAGACGATCTGTTAGGCGCGCTAGTTGTGTGGGACTTGTCCCAAATCTGCTCTTGCCTTATTCTTTACGAAGATATTTATATCTTCTAGAGAATTAAATCTCTTGGGTCGATCTCTCCTCCCTTAATTCCAGCAGATCATATCTTCAATTGTTCCCCATTGATCGCGTGACAGATTTACCTCATCTCAGTCTCAATGGGCATCTCTTTTGACCTCTATTTATTCGAGAGATTCGCTGAAGGCTACATACAGTTCTACTTACAATCTACTTCTCTCTAAGTCTTTTACTTACAAACGCTGTATTCCTAAGAGTCTACGAGTGATCAATAGAAAAGAAAGAGAGGTCTTGTAGTGAGGTAATAGTTGTGTCACGGAAGTTGGTCTGATTATCTATAAATCAGACAAGATCGTTGGTGGTGAGCGAAGGGTAAAACCATCTGTGAAAGGACGTTTTTGGTTAACGATAATCCATAAGTGTACTTGTGTTCTACAAAGAGCTTGAAGAGAGATAACTCCCTTGTGACCCAAGGGGACTGGATTAGGAACCATTTTGTTCTGAACCAGTATAAAACTCTGTGTCGTTTATTCTTTATTGCTGCCTTTCAGTCTTGCAAAGTATTTTATTTATCACCTAAGTCAACTAATAAATTGATAGGTCGACTGAATTTATAAGTCTGAACAATTCACCCTCCTCTTGTATTCATCAATTGGTATCAGATCTTGGACTCACATACTTTTTGTTTTTCCTTACAGCAAGTGAGAAATGATCATGTCTTCACACATCGTCAATGGAGCACTTCTACAAGAGGGAACTTCTGCCACCCGACCTCCTTACTTCAATTGTAAGCATTATGGTCATTGGAAGATTCGTATGGAAACATACATTAAATCAGTTGACTTTAAGGTCTGGCGTGTCATCAAGAAGGGTCCCTTTGACATTCCCACTACCAAGCCCTCAAATAAAGAAGGAGATCCTCAAAATGTTCCGACTGATATTGATATGGATGATTATACTGACGAACAGAGAGAGGTTATCCAACTTAATTATAAAGCTGTGAATATTCTTTAAAATGCTATCAGTGGTGAAGAATATGAAAAAATATCCAGTTGAGAAACTGCTAAAAAAAATATGGGATAAACTGGAGGTTACCTATGAAGGGACTAGCAAAGTCAAGGAAACTAGAATTAATCTTCTGGTTTATGAGTATGAATTATTTCAAATGAAGGATGGAGAGTCTGTGGAAGATACGTTTGCTAGATTTAGCAAAATCATTGGAGAACTCAAAGCCCTTGGAAAGATTTACACCAGTGGTTAATAAATAAGAAAAATTCTGAGAAGTCTCCCCACCACATGGCAACCAAAGGTCATAAACATAGAGAGTGGAGATCTGAACAAAATATCTTATGATGAGCTCAGAGGCGATCTGACCGCTTTTGAGAAAACTCATCTGAAACGTAATGCATTGGAAGAGAAAAAGAAAATTGTGGCTTTCAATACTACAGTAGAAGAAGTCGACTACGATCAAGAAGTTGAAGAAGATGACATTCAAGAACAGCTTGCCATGATGTCAAGGAACTTAAATAGTCTTGTAAATCAAAGAAGACAGTTCAGAAAGGGGAAGGCTCCTTTCAAGAAAGATCAATCCAGCTACAAAAATGAAGGACGTTGTTTTGAATGTGGCAAACAAGGTCATATTGCTAACAACTGCCCTGATGCTAAAAGAAAAGGAGGGAACAAATCTTACGCAGCTTGGAGTGATGAGGATGTAGCTGACGCTGAGCAGGAAGAAGCTGCAAATATTTGTTTCATGGCCTTAGATAACTCTACCAGTAGTGGAATTTCTTCAAATGACTCAAGTGAGGTACACTGCGAATTCTGCATTGAAAACTCTAGAAATCTAGATGAAGTTTTAGACGAACTAGAAAAGGCACTTAAGAAAATTAAGAGATTAAGTAAAGAGAAAGAGGAATGGGAAATGAAGTTGGCAGTAGTTGAAACTGAAAATGAATTCTTAAAGGAAGAAATGAATCAACTTAAGTTCAAACTTAACAGTGATAGAAAATCCACTAGTCACAGCTCAGTAGGATCAAATAGTTTCTATAGATCAGCTAGATCTTCTACATCTATCACGAAAACTCAAAATATGCCCACTTGCTATCATTGGGGTGAACAAGGACACGTGTTTAGAAGATGTCAAAAGAGAAATCCTAGAAAATGGATTCGGAGACCAAAGGTCAAAAGTGAGGCTAGCACCTCTAAAGCTAACCTGCAAGGACCCAAGCAAGCTTGGCTACCTAAAAATGCTTAAAATCTTTGTTTTGCAGGGACACCACAAAAAGACAATGAAAATGGGAAAATGGTTTCTTGATAGTGGATGCTCCCGACATATGACTGGTGACAAACAGCTGTTCAAATATATAACAAGGATTGATGGAGGGTCTGTTAAATTCGGAGGAGATGCCAAAGGAAAGATCGTTGGCATAGGAATCATCTCTTTAAGCCCCTCTTATGACATCAAAGAAGCATTCCTGGTTGATGGACTCAAGCACAATCTTATGAGCATCAGTCAACTATGCGATGGTGGGTATAAGGTAAGGTTTGAATCTAGCAGGTGCATTATTCACGATAACAAAGGTAAGGTTGTTCTCTCTGGCTCTAGAGAAAACAATATTTACGTTCTGAACAACGGTAAAGCTTCGTCAGGTAAACAATTATGTCTTGCATCCATTGCTAATGATCCCTGGACATGGCATAGAAAGTTAGGTCATGCTAGTATGTCTTTAATTGAAAAATTGTCAAAACATGAGTTAGTTATTGGATTACCTAAGCTAAACTTCTCTAAAGACCATATTTGCGATGCATGTCAGTTAGGAAAGCAAACTAGAACCTCCTTTAATGGAAAAGATGTTGTCTCTACATCTAATCCACTTGAATTGCTGCATATGGATCTGTTTGGTCCAACCAGAACTACTTGTATAGGAGGAAAGAGATATGCATTCGTGATTGTTGATGATTACTCTCGATTTACTTGGGTTATGTTTCTGTCTCATAAAGATGATGCATTTAAAAGTTTTAAAGTGTTTTGCAAGAAAGTTCAAAGAGAAAAGGGATACTTCATCTCTACTATCAGAAGTGATCATGGAGAAGAATTCGAAAGTAAGGTGTTTGAAGAATACTTCAATTCTCAATGGTTCACTCACAACCTCTCCTCACCTCGAACCCCTCAGCAAAATGGAGTTGTAGAAAGAAAGAATCGAACCCTCCAAGATATGGCCAGAACCATGTTAGTTGAACACTCCATTCCAAATCAGTTTTGGGCTGAAGCTTTAAGTACCACTTGTCGTATTCTAAATAGGTGCCTTATTCATCCTATTCTTCATAAGAACCCCTATGAACTCTGGAAAGGTAAACGACCCAACATCAGTTATTTTCACCCCTTTGGGTGTAAATGTTTTATTCACAACAATAGAAAAGATAATCTTGGAAAATTTGATCCACGTAGTGATGAAGGAATATTTTTAGGATACTCTACCACCAGTAGGTCTTATAGAGTTTTTAATAAAAGGACATTATCTGTTGAAGAGTCAATGCATGTAGTCTTTGATGATTCTTTGACCTGTGTCGAGAAAGGTAGTGATGCAGTTGAAGAAGAAGTCCACAGGACTCAACCAATAACTCCTGAGATTACAGTCACTACCTCAGAGCCTTCCAAACCAAAAGCTCAAGAAATTGAGGAGTCAGATTCCATTTCAGATCAGCTTGAGTCGACTACACTTGCAAACCTCAAAGAACTGGAAGTTGTAGTACCAAATGAATGGAGAAGTGATCCTGACTACCCTCAGAAATACATCATTGGAGATCCACGGGAAGGTATGAAAACAAGAAACTCTCATAAATCTAATCTGGCCTTCATTTCACAGATTGAGCCCAAGAAAATCAACGAAGCTCTTCAAGATTAATCATGAGTTCATGCAATGAAAGAAGAGCTCTATCAATTTGAGAAAAATCAAGTATGGAAGCTAGTTCCCAAGCCCAAAGGAAAATCCATCATTGGTACAAAATGAGTGTTTCGAAACAAGCTGAATGAAGAAGGTAGTGGTAAGAAACAAGGCTCGTCTAGTTGCTCAAGGATACTCTCATACTGAGGGAGTCGACTATGACGAGACATTTGCCCCTATTGCCAGACTTGAATCTATTCATCTGCTTTTAGCTTTTGCTTCTTTCAAAAAGTTTAAACTATTTCAAATGGATGTTAAAAGTGCTTTTTTGAATGGTTTTATAAAAGAGGAAGTCTCTGTTAGGCAACCTCCAGGTTTTGAAAATTCTGAGAACCCACATCATGTTTTCAAGTTATCCAAAGCTCTTTACGGTCTCAAACAAGCTCCTAGAGCTTGGTATGAAAGACTTAGCTCCTTCTTACTGTCGTATGGTTTTTCAAGAGGAAGACGTGAAAAAACCTTATTCATTCAAAAATCATCTGTTGAGATTCTCATTATACAAATATATGTGGATGATATCATCTACGGTAGCACTAATTCTGTGCTATGCAAGAATTTTGAAGTGCTAATGCAGGGAGAGTTTGAAATGAGCATGATGGGCGAACTCACGTTCTTCCTAGGACTTCAAATCAAACAGTACGAAGATGGCATCTTTGTGTGTCAATCTAAGTACACTAAGGAACTCATCCTTAAATATGGCATGAACGATGCAAACTCTACTAAAACTCCCATGAGTCCTGCCACTCATCTGGTAAGTGACACCAAAGGTACGAGTATCAATGCATCTCTTTATCGAGGTATGATTGGATCATTACTTTACTTAACTTCTAGTCGACCAGATATTATGCTCTCAGTATGTAAGTGTGCTCGCTTTCAGTCAGCTCCTAAAGTATCTCATCTTACTGCTGTCAAAAGAATTCTTAGATATCTCGTTGGAACAGTTAATTATGGCTTATGGTATCCATGCACAAATTACTTTGATCTCATTGGATTTTCAGATGCTGACTATGCAGGTGATAGAGAAGATCGTAAGAGCACCAGTGGTGCAAGTTTCTTTCTTGGAAAATCTCTTGTCTCGTGGCACAGTAAGAAACAAGATTGCATTGCCCTTTCAATAGCTGAATCAGAATATATTGCACTAGGACATTGCTGTACTCAACTCCTTTGGATGGGCAAGCAACTATCTGATTATAATTTATTTTTAAACCCATTCCTATGTTATGTGATAATACCAGTGCTATTGAATTATCCTACAACCCTGTCGATCATCATAGAACAAAGCATATAGATGTCCATTATCATTTTATTAGGGATTATGTTCATAATGGTGATGTTTATATTGCTTTCGTGAGTACTGATTTTCAATTGGCTGATATTTTTACTAAACCTCTCTTAAAAGAAAGATTTTGTGCCTTACGTGATTTGCTTGGCATAGTTCCAAATCCCCGTTAAACTAATTACGATCTCTTATATAATTGGCCTTAATTGATTTTGCTATTACCAAAATATATTACCGTATATAGGATCTTTTAGCTGTGTCTATTTATTTGACATTATTACTTTTACCTTTTCCCATGTCATTATTACTTTTACTATCTCGAGTTTGAAAAGGTGTCAAGCGGCGTGGCATCGGGTTCCAAAGCTCTACACTGCGTCCTTTCCCTTCACATCACGTCCCTTCACTTCTGCAACCCTCCACCTCACACGAAACCTTCCCCCTTCCATCTACCCTTCTTAAATAATTCCAAATTCTCACATTCTTCATATTCTAACCCCTTCTTCTAACCATCACCATTAAAATGGTCAGAAAAACTTCCTTCTCTGCTCGTTGCACTGCCTCCACCACTTCGGTGCAAGTAGATTCTGACCACTCCGAAAATACAATGTCGAACTATCAAAGCCCTGACATAAACCCTAATATTTCCAAGAAATCTGGCAAACGACCCATGCAGACTAATGATGAGGATTGCGTGAAAAGACCCAAGAAGGAGTTTTCTCTCATTGATTTAGACGAAACTTTGGACTTCTGGGACACTTCTGCTCATGACAAGCTTGCTGTTATCAAGGATAAACCTCTGGCCCATGGGAGACTTGTTGACTTGGATGCCATGGAATCCCTCAATTGTGATCTCAATCCTTGGTTTGATGCTCAGGACTGGTCAAATTTCTTTTCTGCTGACTCCGTTGACATTCCAGAGGATCTGGTAAGACTCTTTTATGCAAATCTTCGTCCTTGCTCTTCTGGAGGTTTTGAGACAATGGTTCTGAACACTAGAATTGTGATTACCAAGGCTATTCTATGCCGCATTTTGGGATGTAAGTTTTCTTGTTATTCTGAGTTCTTTAAAAATTTGTGGCCTGCTGATTTTGAAGTTTCCTTTGAACAAGCCAAAACTTTTTTATGTGAAAAGTCTGATGTTCCTGAGGGCCAACTTGGACCCCTAGACCTATCTTTTGAAATTCGTGTTCTTTCACATATTGTTGGTACTACTCTGCTTCCCCAGACTGGTTCCCTTAGTTCCCTCTCACAACGTGATACCTTAATTGTTTACTGCTTGATTACTAAGAAGAAACTTAACTTGGCTGCCTGGATTATTGAGTATATGCTTGAAAGTATTGCTGAATGTGCATCTCTTCCATATGGATTAATTATTACTCAAATCTTATATTTTTATCGAGTTGACATCTCTACCTGGAAAACTCGTTCCTTGACTGCATGCTACAATTCTCGCACTTTTGCATCAATGGGGTATGTTTGAATTAATGGTTCTTGGGTTCGCAAGGAAACTAAGTCTCCTAAACCTGCTGATGACCATGCTGGTCCATGTAAATCCTCTGTTCCTTGTGCTGCTGATGAACCATCTGTCAAGCTTAAAGATGCAATGATTGGTCTTAATGACCTGCTACTTAGCCTGCATTTCAAGAGTGAAAAGGCCTCCGAAGACATCAATGAACTTAAGTTAGACACTGTTGTGACTGACTCTGCTGCTGCTATTAGACAGGTACATGCCAGAATTGATGCCGTCTCTACAGATGTTGAGGCTCGCATTGATGCAATGTCTAGGGATGTTCAAACCAAGCTGGACAGGATGACTGATAATGTCGTGAACACTCTTACATATTTCCTTTCTCCTCGATAACTATTTCTCTGGGTTTGTAATATGTTGAATGATTTAGACATTTGTTTTACTTTTAATCCCTTTTGTTGATGCCAAGGGGGAGAACAGACTTCATATGCCCTCTAGCCATCATGTAAATTCAGTATCTATGTGATTATGGTATCCTTACGACTATGGTATATAGGGTTACTCATACTCAGGGGGAGTCAACTAAACTTCATGTCCCTGGAGTCTTCTATTTAATTTATGTTGTTGCAGGTTACATATACTCAGGGGGGCCGACTATCAAGATCCAATAGTCGACTATGCGGAAAAGAGGAGTATCCCGTCACATACTCTTTTACTTTTTGTCATCACCAAAAAGGAGGAGATTGTTGAGTTAATTAATTCTAAGTTTTGATTATGACAAAAAAGACACAACACTTAAGTGTAACGTACAAATTATAGGACTTACAAGGAAGATCTCCGTGGAGGATCGCAGATGGAAAGGAAGAATGGCGATTGACAATCAGAAGAGTCGGCTATGGAAAGACGATCTGTTAGGCGCGCTAATCGTGTGGGAGTTGTCCCAAATCCGCTCTTGCCTTATTCTTTACGAAGATATTTATATCTTCTAGAGAATCAAATCTCTTGGGTCGATCTCTCCTCCCTTAATTCCAACAGATCATATCTTCAATTGTTCCCCGTTGATCGCGTGACAGATTTACCTCATCTCAGTCTCAACGGGCATCTCTTTTGACCTCTATTTATTCGAGAGGTTCGGTGAAGGCTACTTACGCTTCTACTTACAATCTACTTCTCTCTATGTCTTTTAGTTACAAACACTGCATTCCTAAGAGTCTACGAGTGATCAATAGAAAAAAAAGAGAGGTCTTGTGGTGAGGTAATAGTTGTGTCACGGAAGTTGGTCTGATTATCTATAAATCAGGCAAGACCGTTGGTGGTGAGCGAAGGGATAAAACCATCTGTGAAAGGACGTTTTTGGTTAACGATAAACAATTAGTGTACTTGTGTTCTACAGAGAGCTTGAAGAGATATAACTCCCTTGTGACCCAAGGGGACTGGATTAGGAACCATTTGGTTCTGAACCAGTATAAAACTCTGTGTCGTTTATTCTTTATTGCTGCCTTTCAGTTTTGCAAAGTATTTTTTTTATCACCTAAGTCAACTAATAAATTGATAAGTCGACTGAATTTATAAGTCCGAACAATTCACCCCCTCTTATATTCATCAAAGATCTCTGGAAAGGGAACCGACGAACTATATATCGGGGTTCGCACCGCCGCATATCAGTACATCCAGCCACGGTCTCTAGAATCTTTACTATTGGAGACTATGCCTTTTCTTCCTTGCTTGATGAGGATAAGCATGCCCTCTTTCTGTAAGTGGGGAGAGTAGAAATCATGGAGGTGCCAAAAGGAAAATTTTACCTTGGCATGGTTTGCTAGATGATCCAGTACGGCTACCAAGCGCCAGACAGAGGGCCCCACCTGGTCTAAGCAGATGTTGTACTGACGACATATTTCTTCAGCAATCGAATGAACACGTTTAATGAGATGCAGAGTGAAAAGGTATGTATGAACCATCGAATAACCAGTGCGATGAGAGGAAACTCTTTCTTCAGCAGTGGGAACGATAATGTCTATAATGTCAGGCCATTTGCAATCAAGCTTGATGCCAGTTATATCGTCCTTCACAATGGCAGATGGGTAGAACTCAATAGAAAGGTTACTATTCTCACCTTCTTGTTTAGCTATTGTCACGACCCAATTTCCAAGGGCTCGTGATGGCACCTAAACAACATTTGCCTAGGCGAACCAATGAAACAAGATGCGGAAAAGAACAATAATGTGAAAAGATCATAAATGGATATATAAATATAAAAGGGTGAAGTCCAAAAGAATATATCCACAAAAGAATTGGAGCATTCTAAGAGTGACTCAATAAAGTATGAATATACATCAAACAAATCTGAGTCCTATCTCTAAGTGACTCCGGCGGTATGCCACCACGGTCTGTGTGGTCGGCTTACCTCAATCAAAAGTCTCAGAAGCCTCGGGAACCGCTAACGTCCGAGCTGCTGACTGGATGAAGGACCTGCGCACGTAGCAGAGTAAGTTATGAGCCGAAGCCCAGTAAGATCACCGACAGGCCCGCTAAGGTACCCTTGCGGGACAAGTCGCTACATGCATCATAAGCAACAACATACTATAGTAATCATACAATAAAGTAGTGAAATCACAAATAGATGTAACACATTCCATACACACAAGTAGTAACCAGAAGTCTCAAGGATTATGCCCATCCAACTTAAGGCATAGGTCAACTCAGCGGCGGTTTGGAGGTCCAATCTCTATTCCCGTGCCGACTAACCTAGACCTACGATGGACTAGCAACACCACTACTAAGTATCAACCATATACCGTGACCCGAAGTCACTATCACAATCATGAATAAGTAGACCAACGACCCGTAGTCGTTGGCTCATCTCAAATCTGTCTACGATCGCACCACACCCCCTGTCAAGTGCGTCGTATCTCAATAAATCAAGTGACCACACCACACCCCCTGTCAAGTGTGCCACATCTCAAAGATCAAGTGTCCACACCACACCCCCTGTCAAGTGTGACACATCCCATAGTATAGGCGACACCACACCCCCTGTCAAGTGTCCCTCTAACAGTATTAATATCCACGACATTAATAACAATAACAGAAATAATAACAGAAATATTAATAACGATAATATTTCACAGTCACCGTAACCCAGGTTGGTTATGCTAGCTGAACGTAAGGCAAAGGTTAACCCGACCACAGTTTGGGGGTACAATCCCTACTCCCATGTCGTCCAACCCAAGGTTACGTATAGACAGCACTACCCAACCCGGCACGTGAACAAATCAAGTACCAATATCATACAAAAGCCGGAAAAATCCTCGGCAAGACATTTATCATGACATGCCTGCAACATCCTCGGCCATGTCCCAAGTTCTTGCTATCTAAGCATGGCGTAGCAAGCGTTACTACGATATAAATTTAAGCTACCTCGACGTAGCGTTTAGACCGGCACATACCTCGGTCGAGTCACAATCTCGCTATTTATAACAAACAATAATAGCAAGTAATTCACATCATTAATCCTAACCATTGTTAGGTATATATATGCGTACATGAAGCATACTAGCATGAAGGAAGAGTCCACAAGCACAATAGAGGTCAAGTCTCACTTACCTCGAAATTCGGGCTCAAATGCCGGGAAGAATCTCCTTTCCCGCTCGCCTTGTCCGCGAAGGACTCTCCACTAGGTCTATTAAGACAAGATATAGCACATATGAGTGCTCAATTATAGCTATTTAAGCCTATAGGCATCCTAGGGTAAAAATTACTAAAATGCCCCCGGGTAGGGCCGAGCCCTAAATTTACAAAATGTACTTTTCCGGACTCCCCATGCTCCCGTGAGTCCAAAAGTAAACTTAGATTCCACATGCGAGCCTTGCTCGATGTCTTTCCCCAATTCTTAAGAATCTAGGGTTCTAACCCATTTCCAAGAATCAACCCTTTGATTCTTGTGTTAATCAACATAAAGATGGATTGAAAGGGCTTACCTTAAGTGTAAGTATGATTGGGTCTTCAAGAAATACCCAAAAATCGCCTCAAGAGCTCACCAAATGATTTTTATAAGTTATGAACCGAAATGGCCCGAAATGGCCTTTTTATAGCAGTTTTTGCCTCTGTGACAGCTTCTTTTGAAAATATCATAACTTTCGATAGGAATGTCCAAATGACCTGAAACCGATGCCATTAGAGCCATAACTCAAAGGGCTACAACTTTCATGTTTTGAGTTTTTCGTAATTCCTTACGGATTGGCCGAAAAATCAGCTTTTATCTGGCTGTTTGCGCCAAAATAGAACAGAAAAGTCGCACCAGATTTTCTACTGTTTTAGGGGCAAAACGGGACCCTACGAAGCTCGGAATGATCACAAATTTTGCACACAAGCCATAAAATACTTGGGTGACATGCTCGTCAAGACGGAACTCAATTCGGACCTCCAGAACTCAAAAAGTGGGTCCCACGGCAAAGGTTCAATTTTCGACTTTCGCCAAAATAGCGAAATTTAACCGAACGACCTCAGAATCCAATTCCGAAAGTTGCTACAAGTCACAAATTACTATACGAACCTAACGGAACTTTCGGATCTCTCATCGGAGCTCATTTGCTCAAATCGAGCTCGGAAACCTCTTTTAACTCTTTTAAACTTCCGAAACGGGGACTTTATCAAAAGTCCTATCAAACGAGGTCCGTTTTCAATTTTTAAGGTTGCTACACATCATAAATGACGAGACGGACCTAACGGTGCGCTCGGATTTTCCATCGGGGTTCGTTTACTCAAAACGACCTATCGAAACCCCAAATTCCTTTCCGGAATTTCATAAACGGATCCTTTTCTCGAAAACCTATCAAACGGACTCCGTTTCGACTCAGATTTCACAGACGGGTCATAAATGACCTAACGGATCTTTTGGGACTGTCGACATGCAAATCGAGGTCCCGGATCCCGTAACGACTATTTGAGGGTCGTTACATTCTCCCCCACTTAGACTCTCGGCCGTCCTCGGACGAGCCTAAGTCTAAGGTAGGATCCACACACTAGCCACGGAGCTGGCACGGATTTCGAGGACCCCTCGGTACCACCCGAAATCAATAAAACTTAAAAATGCAAATTCAGGTTTAGAAAATACAAGGATTTCATACCTGAATCATCGAACAAGCGCGGATGCCTCTCACGCATCTCGGACTCAAGCTCCCAAGTGGCCTCGGCAATGGAGTGATGCCCCCACTGAACTCTCACAAGCGGGATCACCTTCGATCTCATCTTACGGACCTCTCTAGCCACAATAGCAATAGGCTCCTCCGAATAAGCTAAGTCGCCATCTACCTCCACGGAAGCCATATCGATCACATGAGACAGATCGTGAACATACTTCCGGAGCATGGACACATGGAACACCGGATGAACAGACAGAGAGGGAGGCAAAGCCAGTCTATAAGCAACGGCGCCAACGCGCTCCAATATCTCAAAAGGCCCAATGAACCTAGGACTGAGCTTGCCTTTCTTCCTAAATCTCATAACACCCTTCATGGGCGACACTCTGAGGAATACCCGGTCCCCAACCATGAACTCAAGATCTCTCCGCCTCCGATCTGCATACGATATCTGCCGGCTCTGAGCCGTGCGGAGTCGATCCTGAATAACCCGGACCTTATCTAAGGTCTGCTGCACCAAATCGGGCCCCAACACCTGGACCTCACCAGACTCGAACCAACCGATAGGCGAGCGACATCTCCGACCA
Organism: Petunia axillaris subsp. axillaris; assembly: GCA_029990575.1. Classification (NCBI taxonomy): domain Eukaryota; kingdom Viridiplantae; phylum Streptophyta; class Magnoliopsida; order Solanales; family Solanaceae; genus Petunia; species Petunia axillaris. Next base: position 61,732,644 of record JARKNS010000004.1, read on the forward strand.
TACAATGCCTCAAACGGAGCCATCTGGATAGAAGCCTGATAGCTATTATTATACGCAAACTCTGCTAGCGGCAAATGGCTATCCCAATGGCCTCCAAAATCAATAGCACACGCCCTCAACATATCCTCGAGGATCTGAATGGTCCGCTCAGACTGGCCATCAGTCTGGGGGTGAAATGCAGTGCTGAGATCGACCCGAGTACCCAGCTCTCTCTGAAAAGATCTCCAAAACTGAGCTGTGAACTGAGCACCTCGGTCAGAAATGATAGAAACAGGAGCACCATGCAATCTCACAATCTGCTCAATGAAGATACGAGCCAGACGCTCCGAGGTATAAGTAGTCCTCACTGGAATGAAGTGAGCCGACTTCGTCAGTCGATCAACTACTACCCACACCGAATCATGCTTACCCACGGTCAGCGGCAAACCAACTACGAAATCCATAGTGATCTGCTCCCACTTCCACTCGGGAATGGGCATAGACTGGGTCACCCCGGCTGGCCTCCGGTGCTCATACTTCACCTGCTGGTAATTCAAACACCGAGATACATAATCAGCAACATCCCTCTTCATCCCTTTCCACCAATACAGCTCTCGAAGATCATGATACATCTTCGCAGTACCCGGTGAGCCTCTGCCAAAATCATCTGCCTCAGCTCCACAATGGCTAGAACACATACCCGGCCGTTAAGCCGCAAAGCACCATCATCACCAATCACGAACGAGGACACTCCCCCACTCAGGACCCTGTCCCGGAGATCTCTCAGATAAGGATCCTCGAACTGCCTTTCCCGAATCTGGGAAGCTAAAGACGACTGAGACCCCACATATGCAAGCACCCGGCCTGGAACAGAATCATCAAACCGAACCCCACTAATGGACAAAGCCTGCAACTCACGGGCCAACGACCTCATATCAGCATCAAGATAGGCGAGGCTACCCATGGACTTCCTACTCAAGGCATCGGCTACAACATTAGCCTTTCCGGGATGATACCGGATAGAAAGATCATAATCCTTCAGCAGCACTAACCAGCGGCGCTGTCTCCCGTTCAAGTCCTTCTGAGTGAACAAGTACTGGAGACTCTTATGATCGGTGAATATCTCACATGGCTCGCCATAAAGATAGTGCCTCCACAACTTCAGTGCAAACACGACAGCTAACAGCTCTAAATCATGGACAGGATAATTCTTCTCATGGACCTTCAGCTGTCTCGAGGCATAAGCTATCACCTTACCCTCCTGCATCAGAACGCTACCCAGGCCAACACCCGAAGCATCACAATATACGGTGAATCCCCCGGATCAACTAGGCAAGGCCAACACTGGCGCTGAAGTCAACAGAGTCTTAAGCTTCTGAAAGCTAGACTCACAGGCATCGGACCACAGGAAAGGAACATTCTTCTGGGTCAACTTCGTCAGAGGTGCTGAAATAGAAGAAAATCCCTCGACGAACCGCCGATAATAACCTGCCAAGCCTAAGAAACTCTGAATCTCTATAGGAGAAGTAGGCCTAGGCCAACTCTGAACGACCTCTATCTTCTTCGGATCAACACACACCCCATCCTTGGTCACCACGTGACCTAGGAAAGATACTGAACTGAGCCAAAATTCACACTTGGAGAATTTGGCATACAACTGCTGATCCCTCAGAGTCCGAAGAACAACTCTCAAATGCTGCTCATGCTCCTCCCTGCTCCTCGAATAAACCAAGATATCATCGATAAACACAATGACGAAGGAGTCAAGGTAGGCCTTGAACACTCAGTTCATCAGATCCATGAAAGCAGCTGGGGCATTCGTAAGCCCGAAAGACATCACCAGAAACTCATAGTGGCCATATCGGGTACGAAAAGCAGTCTTGGAAACGTCCTCGGACCGAATCCTCAACTGATGATACCCCGACCTCAAATCAATCTTCGAGAAGAAGGTAGCACCCTGAAGCTGATCAAACAAATCATCAATACGCGGCAAAGGATACCTATTCTTGATAGTAACCTTATTCAGCTGCCGGTAATCAATACACATTCGCATAGAGCCATCCTTCTTCTTCACAAATAATACCGGGGCACCCCATGGAGACACACTGGGCCTAATGAAGCCCTTATCGAGCAAATCCTGAATCTGCTCCTTCAGCTCCCTCAACTCAACAGGAGCCATACGATACGGGGGAATAGATTTAGGCTGAGTGCCTGGCAATAGATCCATGCAAAACTCTATCTCCCGCATAGGCGGCAAACCCGAAAAATCATCAGGAAACACATCCGGATACTCACAAACAACCGGAACTCTATCAAGGGATAACTCCTCTGCCCGGACATCCCGAACTGAAGCAATATATCCCTCGCACCCACTAGATATCATCCTCTGCGCCTCCAAGAAAGAAATGATCCTACTCTTCGGAGAAGGCCTGGAACCTCTCCATACCACCCGAGACTCACCCTCTGCCCCGATCGTCATGGACTTGGCATGGCAATCCAAAGTCGCATGACAGGAAGCCAGCCAATCCATGCCCATAATGACATCGAAATCAGACATACCGAGCAGCATCAGGTCCACTAAGGACTCTACACCACAGATGGAGATCATACACTACCGATAACCCCTATATACACAAATAGAAGACCCGACAGGGGTGGCAACCATAAAGGGATCATCTAAGAAGACCAGATCCTTGCTCAAGCAAGGGGCAAATCCCGGCGACACATACGAATATGTAGACCCCGGATCAATAAGAGCATAAGCATCGCGACCACAGACAGAAATAATACCTGTGATGACATCATTGGATGCCTCAGCATCCTGACGAGTCATAGCATAGACCTGCGCCGAGCCTCCTGAACCCGGAGCTCTCTGAGACTGCTGTCTAGAAGGAATCTGAGAAACGGGCCTGGCGGCCTGATGAAACATAAGGGCAACTCCTGACATAGTGCTCTGGAGACCCACACTCAAAACATCCATCACCTCTACCTCCTCTACCGCCTCTACCACCTCTGCCATGACCACCTCCAGACGAACACCTCCCATGATGCCTCTGATGGCACCTCCCGCACTGCGGTTGACCAGACTGCGAAGAGCCACCCCGCCTCTGGGATGACTGAGGCCTCGGGGTCTCTGAAGAAAATTCCTGGGCAGGCAAAGCAGCAGCTTGGGGCCTAGACTGAGAACGGCCCTGATGACCCTGGCCCCTCTGAGCGGATCCACTATACCCACCAGACTGACGCGATCTCTTGGCTGCCCTCTCCGCGTCAGCCCTGGCGAAGATATCCTCCATCCGCCGCGCCACATCAACTATCTCAAAATATGACTTGTTGCCCATATAAGGGGCAACAGCTACCTGCAAGCGGGGATGAAGACCCTCAACAAACCGGAGGACCTTGTCCCTCTCCTGAGCCACCATAGCCGGCGCAAACTGAGACAACCACAAGAACCTGGTGTCATACTCTGAAACAGACAGGTTTCCCTGCCTCAACCCCTCAAACTCGCGCCTCTAAGCATCGTGCTGACTCTGGGGCACGAACCTGCTCATGAACATAGACACGAACTCAGCCCAAGATAAAGGAGGGAGGTCACTAGACCACTGCCGCATCATGGAGACCCACCATGTCTCCGCATCTCCCGATAATCTGAAAGAAGCACACTGCACCCCTAAGGTGTCTCTAGTACCAAGAACTGTCAAAATCTTCTCACACTTCTGAATGTACCTCTGGGCAGTACATGTAGCTGAGGTACCGTCGAACTCTGGAGGCTGAAGCTTCATGAATGACTCTATCCTCTTGGCAACCTCCGCAGTGCCCATAGGAGGAGTAGAAATAACAGGACCTACCTGAGGAGCAAAAGCAGAAGGCTGGGCAATATGATCAGGAGCAGCCTCAGAAGTAGGCGTGTTCATAACAGGTGTGGTCGGCTGAGGAGCCGAAACAGGAGCTGCAACATCATCTCTGACAGGGACCTGATGGCTAGACAAGGCCATCAGTCTCATATACTCCTCTGAAGAGATCACAACGGTGCCTGGCACAACAGCAGGCACAGGGGGAATAAATGCTGACAGAGTCGCTGCGGACACCGCAGGGATAGCTGTGTCCTGCCTAGTGGCTGACGAGCGACCTGCCCGAGTCTTCTTAGCAGCTGACGGCTGCGTAGGTGCTGATGGCTCTCCCGCAGACGCGGGTGTAGAAATACCCAAAAATCGGGTCAAGAGCTCACCAAATGATTTTTATAAGTTATGAACCGAAATAGCCCGAAATGGCCTTTTTATAGCAGTTTTTGCCTCTGTGACAGCTTCTTTTGAAAAAATCATAACTTTTGATAGGAATGTCCAAATGACCTGAAACCGGTGCCATTAGAACCAAAACTCAAAAAGATAAAACTTTCATGTTTTGAGGTTTTCCTAAGTCCATACGGATTGGCCGGAAAATCAGCTTTTATCCGGCTGTTTGTGCCAAAACAGAACAAAAAAGTCGCACCAGATTTTCTACTGTTTTAAGGGCAAAACGGGACCCTACGAAGCTCGGAATGATCCCAAATTTTGTACACAAGCCATAAAATACTTGGGTGACATGCTCGTCAACATGGAACTCAATTCGAACCTCCAGAACTCAAAAAGTGGGTCCCACGGCAAAGGTTCAATTTTCGACTTTCGCCAAAATAGCGAAATTTAACCAAACGACCTCGGCATCCAATTCCGAAAGTTGCTACAAGTCACAAATGACTATACGAACCTAACGGAACTTTCGGATCTCTCATCGGAGCTCATTTGCTCAAATCGAGCTCGGAAACCTCTTTTAACTCTTTTAAACTTCTGAAACGGGGACTTTATCAAAAGTCCTATCAAACGAGGTCCGTTTTCAATTTTGAAGGTTGCTACATATCATAAATGACGAGACGGACCTAACGGTGCGCTCGGATTTTCCATCGGGGTTTGTTTACTCAAAACGACCTATCGAAACCCCAAATTCCTTTCCGGAATTTCATAAACGGATCCTTTTCTCGAAAACCTATCAAACGGACTCCGTTTCGACTCAGATTTCACAGACGGGTCATAAATGACCTAACGGAGCTTTTGGGACTATCAACACGCAAATCGAGATCCCAGATCCCGTAACGACTATTTGAGGGTCGTTACAGCTATTTGACCCAGCATTCGGCCATCACCTTCAAAATTCAAGACTGGAGACTGATAATCAAGAACTCTCATGTTTTTTGGGAGAAAGTTTGCTTCTTGAGCCATATCAAGAAAAGAGTACTCTCAAGGAAGGGATTTCTTTTGGAAGAAAGCTTTTTTGAGAAGAGTTTGAAGATGAATGAAAGGCTCTATAATTACAGTGTACTTATACACGCCAAAAAGGAGTCTTAGATGGAAAGCTTATCGTTCTGAAAATGTGAGATCGTGATCGTTATTGCTTACATGATATATCCTAATAATTACGGGATATGACAGAGCGGTTGAGACATTGGAAAGACACAAATGAAAACCCTCACAATCACAGGGTTACACGTCATCATACTAGAGTACCTGCATTCAGTGCGACCCGTGCGTAGAGACAGGAGGTGAGTATCAGGTACATGCGCATATGTACATCTTCTATCACGTCTCTTTCACTTCCTGATTGCTTACGACTACACTCAGCAAGTTGGATGACTCACTGTGTCGGCAAAAATACGTCACCTATGATTACGGAGATACATGTCCAGCTGGCGAGACTAGACTTAGATTACAAGTCACAGGGCATAGAGGATACACAGCTGCTCCTCAAGACACGACTGCTCAGCCGGCGCAGACATAGGACGCAAGTATACATCCCGCCGCATTAGGGTTTACAATCTCTTAGTTAGGATTTCGTATATACCACCGCCTTGATTTTACAGGCCCATGGCCTTATTAATCTTTGTATTTTACCATAATTAGGACTGGGTAAATTTGTACTATAAATACCCCTCATTATATTGTATTGTACATCAAGAGATTCACACCGAATCCGACTATTATCATGGAATGAAACTCTTTACTTTCTCGTCTATTATTTTTCTCTTAATTTTACTTACTTTTTCTGCGCATTTACTGTATTCCCTGTGACCCTTTAACAAATTTAATTGTTTTACCTAAATAAAAAATTTAGACCTAAACAATATATACCATTATCACGAACCTATTGTATGACATTAATGTAGAATAAATCAACATTTCGATTCATATACTAATCAAAGCAGTTAACATGCATCATTACATCAAAGAAAAAAGAATATGCATTTCTAATCTTGATAGAAGCCCATCTATTATATGAAGAAATGTTGTGAAGAATGAATTTCTTTTGGAGGTATAAGTCGATATAGGAGGTATCATAACTTCAACTTCAATTTCAAATTTCATGAGTATGAGAATTACATACCAGACAAGCTCTCTAGATCACACTTGTACACATATTTGTCGCATCAATAACACCTGGCAAAATCCTCTTATAACGAACTCTTCTTCAGGTAGAGGAAAAGTTTTTCAAGTATATGAAAGGTCATACATGCATGTTGTTACTCAATTGTGGAAGCTAAAAGTAGCACAACATTTAAGGCTTTCATTGTAATTAATGATCACATATCAATAAGTACCGTGTAGATGAAAGTTGAAAGACTCATAGTGAAAACAAATAAATAGAAGGTAATTTTATTTTTTGATGAAGATATATCGGACGTTTAATATTTTATGGATTAATCTAAATTATGTACATTTAATTAATGGGGGTATTTTAGTGAACTAATTAATTAACGGGGGTATTCTAGTAATCCGACTTTACGTTAGGGGGTTCCCACTTTTATATTAATATGATGATTACTACTATTATTTACAACATGATATTTCATCCGTCTCAATTTATGTGACTTAATTTGACTATGTATGTATTTAAGAAATATATGGAGATTTTTGAATGTATAGTTAAAAATAAATATGAAATTTGTGTGGTTGTGAATCATTTCATAACTAAAATTATTATTACTAATTATAGAAATTAGTAATATTTAAGAAAGTGCTACCAAAGCTTAAAGGTAAGTTCTATAAAGTAGTCGTTAGACCAGCTTTGATGTATGGGGAGGAATATTGGCCAGTAAAGGCCGCTCATGTTCAGAAGATGAGTATAGCAGAGATGAGAATGCTTAGATGGATGTATGGGTACACAAGGATGGATAAGATCAGAAACGAGGCCATTCGCGACAAGGTGGGAGTGGCTGCTGTGGCAGACAAGATGTAAGAAGCGAGGGTGAGGTGGTTTGGACATATGAAGAGGATAAGCGTAGATGCTCCGGTGAAGAGGTGCGAGAGGTTGACAGTGATGAGTCTACAGAGATGTAGCGGTAGACCAAAGAAGAGTATCATATTTCTGTAAATTAAATAGTTACACTAGAATATCATATTTCTGTAAATTACTCGCTTCAACAGGTTGATGGACTTGACACCTGAGCCCAACCGGGCAATTTACAAAACTATGACACTATAGGCAGTGGTTTGCCTTGTTAACCCCACTTAAAGTAGTTTTGCAAGAATGACTTCCGCTAACTTTAATGAATAAATTTCGGATGGAAATGCCCCTACGAATTCTTGTATTGACGCCTGCATCCCATCATCCCTTTCTAGTAAGTGCTGCCTCTTAGGCAACACTTGACCTTTTATCTGTTTCCACATTCTCTCAGATAACTTGAAGTGTTGCCCCCCTCCCTTTCTGGTAAGTGGTGCCTCTTATGCAGCATTTGAGAATACTTGACTTTGGCCCCCCTTGCATAGGAAACACTTGCCCTTTTATCTCTTCCCACATTCTCCTAGAAAATTTGAAGTGTTGCTCAGCAGCACTTGCCCCTTTAATCTCTTCGCAGGTAACACTTGCCCTTTATATTTTCCGAAGAGACAAAACTTGTCAATTTATAACTTGAAATGCTGCCTCCGAGGCCATTTTGCTAAATCATTCTTAAGTAGGGACAAAAAGGTATAGTAATATGCGGGTACACTGATGTTTGGCATTTTATGCCTATATTTCCTTAATATTTCCACACGTTTGAATACTTTATTCGCACGTTTTCTAGTTGATGAATGTGATTTTGCACTGATTTTATATCATATGATTGTAGGTTATTATGAAGTGCAATTGGAGCTTTAAAGAGCATGATCGATCAAGAAAAGATTGGATTTGGATTGAGGATTGGATCAAACATACGAAGGCACAAGGCGACGCGAGCTGCAGACGAGGAGGCAGGAATTTGGCCTGGCGCTTCGAGTGGCGCGGGGCGCCCCCAAAAGCGCCCATCCTTCTGGCGCTTTGAGTGGCGCGGGGTGCCCCAAAAGCACTCAAGTTTCGACGGGTTCTGCCTGGGGTGGCGCGTTCGGGGGCGCGGGGCGCCAGCTACAGCGCCCCTGGAGCGTTTTTGGACTTCCTATTTCGTCTAGGCTTAGGTGTAACTTATTACTAGGCCTTTGTAAACCCTGTAAATACTCTTTTACTTCGTTTTTGAAGGGAGTTCAGACTTGGGAGCAAGTTTTGGAGGAAAGGGGAGGAGCCCTAGATGTCTTCTAACAAGTTCTTTCTCTTATTCTTCTCCTTAATTCTATAGTTTGTTCGTTCTAGGGTTAGAGTAAATACATGAAGGTTGATGTTTGAAAGTTGATTTTTATATATTGATTTACCATTACAGATTGTTTATTCTTTCTTGATCATAATTGTTTGATTATTGAGGCCTGATAATTGAACACTATCTATGGTTTTTAGATTGAACTCGAAAGAGGGAATTTATGAACGCAATAAGAAAGAATAGGGCTTGATTGTAAACCTGGGCATCGGGGAACCAATTTGTGAGTAGGATAGACATATACTTGCTCGCCTAGCTTAACTAATCACAGAATTCGTTAATGTGTGCACGTGATTCAACCCATAGACATATATGGATTGGAGTAGCCTGCATAGACCGTGAAGAATCGAAAGGTTTTCACGGGTACAATTAACATGTTAGTTAGCAATCTAGGAAATCAAGAAGTAGAATCAACTGGAAAACTCAACTGGATTGTTTGTAACTCTGACCCTGGACCGTTTTTCTTTGATTGACAACAACCTAGAATTTGCTCTGTTACTTGATCTCAATTACTTGTTTTAATTACTGCATTTAGTTAGTAAAATCTCAACCATTGGAAAAAGATCCCTGAATAGTTCTTAGGAAATTGTTTGCTAGAATTCAGTCTGAATAGTCCTCGTGGGAACGATACTCTACTTATCACTTTATTACTTGTCGACCACGTATACTTGCGTGTGCATTGGGAGCAACAAGTTTTTGGCGCCGTTGCCGGGGACTAAACAATTGACTGATTTCTTTTTGAACTATTATTTATTTTCTATTCAGGTTTAATTTTTGTTTAGTATTGTGTTACTTGTCTTATCATGGCATCTTTTAATAAAAATTGGTCGAATGATGATTGCTCAAATTTTGAGGTTCTCTGTCTACTTTGCGGAGGAACCCACTTGTGGAAAAATTGTCCAACTCTTTCAACCCTACGAGACTGGTTATGTGAATTTTCTACCACCTTTGATTGGAATTTTTGTAAATTATGTGGTGGTCAGTGGAATGATTGTCCTAAGTGTCATACTCCTTCTCCCAATAATTGTTGTGATGATTCTAATAATGTTTGTGAGTCTGACAGGAATGAAGAAGTGCAGGTTGTGAGCCAAAATTTTCTAACGGAGCAAGCCAACATTTTAGAAGCATATGGGGATTTTAGAAGTGAACTTACAAATATGATGAGGCAATTTAGGGAAGAAAGAGTGGAGCTCACAAAAGAAATTGATCAATTTGGTTCAGCTATTCATGATCTAGAGGCAAATTTGAGTGATATAATTGAGGTGTCTGAAGCCTAATTATCAGTTGTCGTGAATAGTAGATTTGAGATAGAGGAGCTTAGAAGCCAATTTGAGGAGCAAAAAGTGAAATTCCGACCATTCGACATAATATTAGTTGATGATGCCGAAGTTGAGGAAATTACATTAGAGTCAAGTGAGGAAATAGAAAACATCATATTTGAGGACTCTAGTGTTTGTGCAAGTGAGGGTGTCAAAAGTGATGCAATCTTAGAATTACAGCGCATTGGACCTCATTCCAATCATTTTTCAACATTGTGTTTTGATGGTGACATGAAAATTGAGCCCCCCGAGCCTATGAAGAAATCAAAGGAGGAGGAACAAGGTGCCTATATTTTAAAGTTTTTGCTGCTGAGGAAACAAAACGAAATCCCTCATTTAAAGGCCAAGAAGTGTAAAATGCGACAATGGTTACTTGGTCCTTTTGTATTTTTGCCACCACACCAATACCATAGTCATAAGCTTGAAGCAAAGTTGGGGATTCAATTCATTAGTTCAAGGTGGAGACAAAAGTGATGAAGTTGTCTTCGTCGTGCTGCGACGTTAAATCAAGCGCTTCTTGGGAGGCAACCCAATTTGCTTGCTTTACTTTTATTTATTTTTATTATTATTTTTAGAGTTGTATATTACTTTGGGTGATTCTTTGGATTGCAGGTTCATGTAATGTAAAGTTTAAGTGTGGGGTGTCCTCACCCCTACCTAATATTGATGACCTGTTGGGGAATGTCTGAGTACCTCATGTTATACGGACGCTTGGTGGGTTCGTGATAGAGATGGCGTCACTGCTACCGCCAAAGGCTAGATCTTTCGGCCTTCAGGGAAGTTCCTTAACTCTTGTACTTTATTTTTAGTACTGAGGACATTGCTTAGTTTAAGTGTGGGGTGGGGAACTACCCTTTATTTATTTTTTTGAGGTTAGGGATGTATGTACCGTAGGATTTTCTTTTGTCACTTGACTTTATTTTGAGTTGTTTCTTGCTTTAATATATGAAAAATTGAAAAAAAAAAAAATTAGAAAACCAATGAAAAATTTCAAAAAGATTTTTCTTTTAGTCTTTATTAGTGGTACATGTCATCCACCCCGTGGTTTTTCTTATGGCCTCGGTTCTTTTCCACGGGGAGGCCTTTGAACCGGGTAGTTTTTATTTCTAGGATTAGAATAGTTAGTATAGGTGGCCCTAGACGGAAGAAAATAGGTAGAATGCTAGGTGCCTTTGATTTGTTTGATACCGGTGGACTTGACCTTGTTGCATGTGCTATTTGTGGTGTCCTTGGGTTTTAAATTGTGATGCATGCCTAGAAAAAAAATGGAACGACCCCCTTGAGATGCTTGAGTCCACTCGCTTGACTTTGTTGTGAACGTTTGTGCATTAGTGCTTAATTTTCCACAAGTTGCACTCTAATTGCTTGATTGAGAGTTGTGATGGAGCCTTTTTGTGTAGATTATGTGCAATGTGTGTTGTGAGGCATATTCTTATTATACTCCATGTTTGCATATTGATGTCTAGACCTTGCCCCGTGTGTGCACAAAGCGAAATCCTAGGTTTTCTCTAGTCGGAAAATGATACAGGTCTTCTTTTGATTTGCCTACCCTTACATATACACCTTGGACTTGATTGTTGTGATTTATTTGACCTTTTTGTTGGCACCCACACCCCAAGCCTACCCACTTGATCTAAATTACTTTCTTTTGGCCTTTTACTCCTTAAGCACTTTAATTGATAATGTTGTTTTATTGTGGAGTTGTGGTTAGAATATTGGGAGGTTTTTGAGTGGAACCAATGAGGGGAATATGTAATGAATTGTGTAGTAGTTGAAGAAGCATTGGCAAGGTTTGGAAAGAAGTAAAAAAAACAAATGAAATGAAAAAAAAAAAGCAAAGCTGAAAAAAAAATTGGAAAAAGAAATAAATAGAGAAGAATATCCATCCTTGCTAGTGTGTGCTTAAAAGAAAAAAATGCTACTTGTTGGGAAGGTCTCTGTGAAAGTTGTTGATTGGGTGGCTTTGATGAGACTTGTGCTTAATGAATTGTAATGTATTAAAGTGCTTAGGGAGGTAGTCACTATTACCCATATGTATCCTACCAGCCCCTTAGCCTACATTACAACCTTTAAAGTCCTAGTTAATCCCGATTGGAGTGAGCCTACATTAGTGGAGTCCTACACTATGGGCAAGCCTATGGTACATAATGTGTGACATGTGAGCTTTTCATGAGAGTGAGTGAATTCTTTCTATGCTATTGTCCCCGTTTATTCTTGATATTCATTGTTGTGTGTGATATTTGGGGGACACTCTCTTGCTTCATTTTGGTGAGGGCACATGGTTTGCATGAGGTAGGTGAAGTCGTGGCTTCTTGGTTGAGTAGATAGGTGTGACGTTGTGGGAGCATGGTTGCAATGAGTCGAGTTTGTGCATTTGAGTTGTCTTGGGGTGGTTGTTCTCATGTTTTTGAGTTTGTTAAATTATTGGCATGTTTGTTGGACCCATAGTAGTCATGTATGCATTTGCTCAATGGTCGGTATCAACCATAGTCATAGGCAGACCTGTTCTACCTAGGTTGGAAGTTATTTGTGATTGCTCGAGGGCGAGCAAAGGTTCAAGTGTGGGGTGGTGATGTTTGGCATTTTATGCCTATATTTCCTTAATATTTCCTCACGTTTGAATACTTTATTCGCACGTTTTCTAGTTGATGAATGTGATTTTGCACTGATTTTATATCATATGATTGTAGGTTGTTATGAAGTGTAATTGGAGCTTTAAAGAGCATGATCGAGCAAGAAAAGATTGGATTTGGATTGAGGATTGGATCAAACATACAAAGGAACAACGCGACGCGAGCTGCAGACGAAGGAAGCAGGAATTTGGCCTGGCGCGGGGCGCCCTCAAAAGCGCCCATCCTTCTGGCGCTTTGAGTGGCGCGGGGCGCCCCAAAAGCGCTCAAGTTTCGACGGGTTCTGCTTGGGGTGGCGAGTTCGGGGGCGCGGGGCGCCAGCTACAGCGCCCCTGGAGCGTTTTTGGACTTCCTATTTCGTCTAGGCTTAGGTGTAACTTATTACTAGGCCTTTGTAAACCCTATAAGTACTCTTTTACTTCATTTTTGAAGGAAGTTCAGACTTGGGAGCAAGTTTTGGAGGAAAGGGGAGGAGCCCTAGATGTCTTCTAACAAGTTCTTTCTCTTATTCTTCTCCTTAATTCTATAGTTTGTTCGTTCTAGGGTTAGAGTAAATACACGAAGGTTGATATTTGAAAGTTGATTTCTATATATTGATTTACCATTACAGATTGTTTATTCTTTCTTGATCATAATTGTTTGATTATTGAGGCCTGATAATTGAACACTATCTATGGTTTTTAGATTGAACTCGAAAGAGGGAATTTATGAACGCAATAAGAAAGAATAGGGCTTGATTGTAAACCTGGGCATCGGGGAACCAATTTGTGAGTAGGATAGACATATACTTGCTCGCCTAGCTTAACTAATTACAGAATTCGTTAATGTGTGCACGTGATTCAACCCATAGACATATAGGGATTGGAGTAGCCTGCATAGACCGTGAAGAATCGAAAGGTTTTCATGGGTACAATTAACATGTTAGTTAGCAATCTAGGAAATCAAGAAGTAGAATCAACTGGAAAACTCAACTGGATTGTTTGTAACTCTGACCCTGGACCGTTTTTCTTTGATTGACAACAACCTAGAATTTGCTCTGATACTTGATCTCAATTACTTGTTTTAATTACTGCATTTAGTTAGTAAAATCTCAACCATTGGAAAAAGATCCCTGAATAGTTTTTAGGAAATTGTTTGCTAGAATTCAGTCTGAATAGTCCTCGTGGGAACGATACTCTACTTATCACTTTATTACTTGTCGACCACGTATACTTGCGTGTGCGTTGGGAGCAACATACACCCAGAGAAATTTTTTGAGCACAACCAACAAATATCGATGAAGTTGCTTGCGCGAAATAAACAGATACGGCACTGCTGTTACAGTTTTGACTCTCATTAGAAAAGTTTTACAAAACCAGCCCCCATTAAGAAAAGTTGCTGGCAACCACCAGAGAAAATCTCCTAGTGATCGTCAGGTCTTTGATAATAAAAAGATTTGAATATCGCTGAGAACTTCCCTACGGGGATAAATTTGTAAATCTCCTTATGAGAGCCAAATTTGTGATGAGGCACCAAAAGTATCCTATTTCTGTAAATCACCCAATATCAGTTAATAATTTGCACTCAATAGACAATTTTGGCCCCACCATCATATCTTATCCATCATAATAAATGCTTTAATTTTTAGCCTCAATCGATACATTAGTTCAAATATTCTTGACAAACGCCGCAATGGCCTACGAATTTTTACACTGAAGTCTGGCGATTGCTATAAAACTTAAGGACCTTTTTTATCGGGCCAAAATGTGAGAGTTTCGCAAAATTGTTCTAATTATGTAAATTTCCCAATATCAATTCTACTACTACAACAACAGACCCAGTATATGCCACATGTGGGGTCTAGGAGGGTGAGATTTACGCAGACCTTACCCCCACCAAGGTGGTATGCCACATGTTGGTGTGAGGGTGAGATGTACGCAGACCTTACCCGACCAAGGTGGAGAGGCTGTTTTCAATAGACCCTTGGCTAGAAAAATTTTATTTTTGAAAACAGTCTGAATATCAAGACAACAATATCATGCTAAGTAGAATAAGAAAACTGCAACACATCCAAAATAAATAGGTAATAGCAATACCTATAAAGGCGAAAACTTCGATTGAAATCGTCTATAAACGCCTACTTCTATATCTAAAGAGAGAAAAGACACTCGACTACTACCTAACCTTCTACAATAATCCTCAACCTCCACGCCCCCTATCTAGGGTCATGTCCTCGATGATATGGATCTGGGCCATATTCTGGACAACAATTATCATCCATTTAAGTGGATATTAATTTATGGATTACAAAGTATTTTGGTGGCGGATTCTGTCATCGCCTCCTTAATTAAGGAGGCTTGCTATAAATGGGTTTTGACATTAATTAAGGGCCGTATCTTACATCAACACTTTTAACTCATTTCATTACAATCTAAACTCACCCGTTAACGATTCATCTCATTGTATCTTTTCATCAAAATATAAAGCATAACCAAGTATAAGTTAAAGAAAACTGGATCTCAAGGAGGAGTATTCAATACAATGCCAAGTCCCAAGATCTAGTATATGGAGCAAAATTTGGAATTACCAAATGGAAAATACTTGCACTAATCCTAGACAACAAAAGCAGTTAATAGGATATCGAAAATTCAGCGTCAAGTTAAATATATATACATTATATCACAAAGTTTAGATCACTCCGAGGAATATATTGCCAGCTGACTAATCAACATTTTCTGTTTTAAATAAAACAATAAACTGTATTTGCTTTTTGCAATTAAATATTGAGTGTATCATGTGGTCATCTGCATCCTTTTGTTTTCGAAATGAAATAAAGCAATTGTTTCGAAATCTGCTATGCGGCTAAAGAAGAACAGCTGCTGGTGATGGAAATGCATTTGTAAGAGGAGATAAACTTAAATAATGTCAGTTAAGAAGCATCTTTAAACGTTTCAATAATTTAATTATGAATTAGCTTAGTGAGATGGGATCAATAAAGAAAAAACGAAGGACAATATATTACCATAAACCAGAACCAAGTACAGGCACCCTAGACGGCTAGACGTTTTCATTATTAGTCAGCAACATGTGAGGGAGAGCAGGAAAACTTCTTCAAATGGAAGGGATGAAATCAAAGCATTAGCTAGATAACCTCATGCAATGAATGTTGCTAACTTCTTGCAAGTTTAGAAGACAAAGATCTATCCCTGGATTCTTGGAAATTAATTACACTATCCCCTTCATTATTTTTATTTCATGTTTCAATGTATGTAGCCACAAGGTGAATAGAGAAAGAAACCACATATAGATTTTGACCGAGTGTTTGATGTTTCATTGGTCTCAGAACTACTCTAGAAATTTTAAAAAATATTATTGACTTTGTTTGTTTTTCAGTTGAGAAGGAATCTCTTTGAGAAACCTTAGTAGTTGATTTATCTCATTCGTATTTAAATGCATATGATGATCACCCATGTAGTCTATCAGAGAGAACATATATATTAATTAATATATTTTCAACACGTACCCTTATATGCGGTCATAATTCTTTTTTATTTGTCAAGCACGTGAAAAATTACTGATACTATATAATAATGTGTTTTAATGTCTCATCTAAGTGTAAGTTTAAACTGCTTAACGAAAACATACTTTTACTTGTTCAATTATATTTTAAACAATTCATATACTTTGATTTATTTTTTCATTAGAATATTGGGAAGAAATCACTAAACATATGTTATAAGTGTGAAAATCTAAACCTAGACTTAACTAACTAATACTACTTGTTAGTAGTTTTTGAGATCACATCTCCACCTTAAATTTGAAAAGGGAAGCACTTAGAGATTTATTAGTGTATTGGGTAAAATTCGACCCGCGGCGATTTCGCCCCGGTCATGCAAATGTGAACGATCGAACACGTCCTGACTAAGCAACCGCCGAAGCGATTAAACGAATCGCCGAGGCCTTGAAACCGAAGGCACGTTACCGAAGGCGAGCCATGAGCTGAGCTTCGGTAGCAACCACCTCGGTCAAAGCAACAGGGCCAAATCATCGAGGTTGGTAATTCTCACCTCGGTGGATTCCCCTCGGTTCAAGCGGCTTTACAGCCCACTACTTTACCCCACTAACTCCCCCATTTAATGCTCAGATCGTGGGAGACAATTCAGCAGCTAATGGAGAACGTGGGCAAGGACTACACACCTATAAATACTAGATCATTTTGTATTGTAGGGATCCAGAAATTTATACTGAAACGCTGCCCAGATTTGTACTCACTACAATATATTGAAATACTGTTATTTTCCAGCTTTTTGCATCTTTTTACGTGTTATTTCAACTTTGATACGAAGAATTGCTTGTATCCGAATCCAAATTCGATTTGTGTACCTAAAACTGATTTAGGCCCATACAAATTGGCGCGGTCTGTGGGGATATAAGCAATAACGCTTTGTTCCAAAGTTCCAAATCTGTTCTTTGTCAAAAATCTGTGATTCAACGTTATGGCTGATAACAACAACAGCGGTAACAACGATCGGGTTGACGTTCCGCTGAACCAACAACCCCTCGCCCCGATGACAACTGAAGAATTTCAAATGTATGTTGTCACCACCCTTAGGGCTCTCCAAAGTAAGCAGGATTAGCAGGCCAGTATCAACGCCGAGTTCCGCGCTTCATTGGAAGTGAGAAATAGCGCTGCCCCAAGCAACGCCCAGCCTTCGGCTCCTGGTGGAGGCATCCCGCCCTTCGTTCCTCCGGGCGCGACAACAGGGGGACCTCACAACGGAGCCACGTCTGGGGGCTCGGGGAACAACCCAACTGCATCGCCACCCTTCAGGACGTTTCCCACCGTGGCTGAAACAACGTCCTCAGTCGACGTTGAAAGAATGAGTAGAGAAATCGAGGCGCGCATTGAGGCGCGCGTAGAAAAGCACCTCGAAGGCCTACCGGGGATAAGCAAGGAGGAAGATGATCTTGACATCGAGCAATATAGGGAGCAGCCCTATAAGCCCGAAGCAGCTCCAGCTCCAACTCCCCCGGGCTTCAAACTCACATTCCTTAAAAAATACGATGGGACGACTGATCCCAAGGAGCACGTTAGGGAATACATGTCCATGGTAAAGAGCAACGACTTAACATCCACACAGCTCGAGTCGATGTTCTTAAAGAAGTTTGGTAGTTCATTGGAAAAAGGTGCTCTTCGGTGGTATTTGTGCTTGCCAGCGGGGTCAATCTCTTCGTTTAAAGAACTATCCAGCGCCTTTGTCAAGGCTCACACCGGCGCGCAAAAGATCCTCCAGAGGAAGGAGGATATATGTGAAGTAAAGCAACGCTCCGGTGAGCCACTTAAAGAGTTCCTCGAGCGGTTCCACGCTGAACGCATGGAATTGCCTCGAATGGATGATACCTTGGCCATCATGGCATTCGAAAAGGGTATCAATAGTCGCAATTCAGGTGCTGCAGCTGAATTGCGCAAAGAGTTGCAACAATATCAGGTCCTGACGTGGGAGGATCTACATAGACGAGCTTACTCCAAAATCATATTGGAGGAGGCAGAGTTCAAGAACCGAGGTTATCATAACCGAGGTGATACTTCAAACCGCGCCGAGGCGCCACGAAATAATTCGAAGGGGAGGTATGAACCTTACACTTCGACAAGGCAACATGTTAGCCAGAGGTTGGGGAACGCCCCCGGTAACTCATACCCAACCTCTCATATAAGCCAAAGGCTCGGAGGGAAGGTTCAAACCAATATGAACCAAAGAAATACCTCGAGCTCCGCTTCGGTCCCTAGAAAGGATCTTCCTCGGATCCAAGATTATAATTTCAACATATCGACCTTGGAGCTGGTCGACGTTGTCAAAGGGACAGCCAGGGTAAGGGTTCCCAAAGATATGAGGACCCCGGCGGACAAAAGGGATCAGAATCTGCATTGTGAATTTCATGCAGATTATGGCCACAGAACCGAGGACTGCAAAGCCTTACGCCTCGAAGTGGCCCACCTACTGAAGAAGGGAGTCTTGGCAGATTTCCTCACTGATAAAGGGAAAGACAACTTTTCTAAGAACCGAGGTGATGGACAACCACCTCGAGCTCCACCCCCTGAAAGAGTGGTGAATGTTATCACCAGGGGATCTGAAGTGAATGGCGTGAACTTTGCCGCTGCCAAAAAGTTCGCTAAGCTCTCCATCACTATGGAGAAAAGGACTCGGGTTGGAGGCTCGGGCAAAGATATTGTCTTCGATGACGATGATTGTGATGGGATGATGTTCCCCCATCACGACGCGCTAGTCATCATGTTGAGGATCAATGACTCCGACATCAAGAGAGTCTTAATCGACCCCGGTAGCTCGGTTAACATAATTAGCTACGGGGCCGTTAAGAAGATGTGGTTGAAGGGTGAAGTTGTTCCCAAGTCAACAGTGTTAGCTGGCTTCAACAACTCCACGGAGAAGACATTGGGTGAGATCACACTCAAAACATTCGCCGAGGGGGTTACCAAAGAGACACTGTTCCAAGTTATGCCCGAGGATCTAGCTTATAATGTGATCCTCGAAAGACCATGGATCCATTCCATGGAGGCTGTTCCTTCCACTCTACATCAAGTGATCAAATTCCCTACACCTTGGGGAGTTAGATCGATCAAAGGGGAGCAGCGAGTAGCGAGGGAGTGCTATTCAGTTGCACTAAAGAGTGGAGTCACCCCGGTTGGGCCAAAACAATAGCAACGACAGGATTAGGGGTCAAACGGGGATGACGCCCGAGGAGGAGTCGAAAAGATTCCAGCCTGTGTTCAAGAGCCTCGGAAGCAAAAGGCCGAGGACTCAACTATTGAAGAGTTTGAATCTTTCACTCTATTGAAAGATTTCCCCGATAGGAAAGTATTTGTCGGCTCGGAGTTGGACCCGGAGTCGAAGAAAGCAATCATAGAAGTTTTGAAGTCCAACCACGATTGTGTTGCCTGGTCGCATTCAGACATGACGGGTATCGATCCGGAGATCATGACCCACAAACTGAATGTAGACCCAAAATTTACCCCGGTGAAGCAAAAGAAAAGACCTCACGCCGGGGTCAAAAAGAAGGCGATCGAGGACGAGACCGCCAAATTGCAAGAGAATCGCTTCATCAGAGAAGTGAAATATCCCGAGTGGTTGGCCAATGTTGTGGTTGTGCCGAAGAAGAATGGCAAGTGGAGAATGTGCGTAGATTACACTGACCTGAACAAAGCTTGCCCCAAAGATTCATACCCACTACCACAAATTGACAGGTTAATAGACTCCACGGCTGGACATAAACTATTAACTTTTCTAGATGCATACTCGGGATACAATCAAATTCTCATGGACCCGAAGGACGAAGAGAAAACCTCGTTCATCACAGACCGAGGAACCTTCTGTTACAAAGTGATGCCCTTCGGTCTAAAGAACGTCGGGGCGACATACCAAAGGCTGGTGTGTCGCATGTTTAAAGAGTACATCGGGAAGTCTATGGAGGTCTACATAGACGACATGCTCATCAAATCGATCCAAATCGAGGATCATTTGAATCATCTGAGGGAAGCTTTTGCTGTATTGAGACAATATGGTATGAAATTGAACCCTGAGAAGTGCGCCTTCGGCGTGGGATCAGGCAAATTCTTGGGTTTTATTGTCTCCGAACGAGGAATCGAAGCCAACCCAGATAAAATCAGAGCCATTGAAGAAATCCCCGAGGAGTTAACCGGGGTAAAGGAGGTTCAACGCTTAACTAGCCGAGTCGCTGCCTTGAGTCGCTTTATCTCTAGGTCCTCGGAGCGATGCCACAAATTCTTCTCCGTTTTGAGAAAGAACAATCACTTCGAGTGGACACCGGAGTGTAAACAGGCGTTGAAAGATCTGAAGCAATACTTGGCTAACGCACCGTTGCTTGCCAAGCCAAAGGAAGGAGAGACATTGCTGGTATATTTAGCAGTGTCCGAGGTATCAGTCAGTGCGGTGCTGGTTCGAGAGGAAGATGGCAAACAACAGCCCATCTATTATGTAAGCAAGACACTCCTCGATGCTGAAACCAGGTACCCACACTTGGAGAAATTAGCTCTTGCCTTACTAATTACTGCTCGAAAACTGCGCCCCTTTTTTCAATGCCACCCAATAGCAGTAGTTTCAACCTTCCCCTTGAGAAATATATTGCACAAGCCAGAGTTGTCGGGGAGGTTATCCAAATGGGCGGTTGAATTAAGTGAATATGACATCACTTATCAACCTCGAACTGCCATCAAGTCCCAAGTCTTGGCGGACTTCGTGGCTGATTTTAGCATTGGAATTTTGCCCGAGGCGGAAAAGGAGAACTCCATGGCAAAAGGATCCCCTTCGGGACTGTGGGTACTGCACACCGATGGGGCAACAAATTCAAAAGGTTCGGGGTTAGGCATTGTATTGAGGGCACCCACCGGGGAGAAGATCAGGCATTCGGTTCGGTTCAAAAAAGTAACCAACAACGAAGCGGAGTATGAAGCGGCTCTAGCAGGCTTGGAGCTAGCTAAAGAAATGGGGGTTGAAAGGATCGAACTAAGGTGTGATTCATAATTGGTGGTCAACCAAATCCTCGGTGATTATACGGCTCGAGAGCCCAGAATGCAGCTATACTTGGACCGAGCACAAAGGATCTTAACACAATTCCAAGAATGGCAGATTAAGCAAGTACCTCGGGAGGAGAACACCGAGGCCGATGCCTTGGCGAATCTTGGTTCGGCAATCGATGAAGCCCACTCGGGGACTGACTAGGTGGTTCGATTGCTGTCAGCACAAATGAGAGAGATGAAATTACAAGTTAATTCTGTGGATAATCGTTGGGATTGGCGAAGCAAATTCATCTCCTACTTCGACTCGGGGACTGTCCCCCAAGATAGAAAAGAAGCAAGGAAGCTGAGGACTCAAGCGGCCTCGTATCACTTGATCGAGGGCAATTTATACAAAAGATTGTATTGCGGCCCGATGGCCAAATGCTTGGGCCCCGACGAGGCAAGGTATGTGATGGCTGAAGTGCACGAAGGCGAATGTGGCAACCACTCAGGGGGAAAATCTCTAGTGCGTAAATTGTTAAGAGCTGGGTATTATTGGCCCACAATAAGTGCCACGGACCAATGATTCACCAACAGGCCGAGCCTCTTCATTCGGTAGTGTCACCGTGGCCCTTCATGAAATGGGGAATGAATGTCGTGGGACCATTACCCAAAGGAAAAGGTGGTGTTCGTTTCATTTTAGTGTTGACCGATTACTTTACAAAATGGGTGGAAGCGGCAGCTCTCACCGAAGTAAAGCAAAAGCAAGTGATCGACTTTATTAGAAAGAATATCATCTATAGGTTCGGCGTCCCAAGGGAAATCGCTTGTGACAATGGCAAACAATTCATGGGGGCAGCCATCACCGATTTCTTCAAACAATGGGGGATCAAGAGAATCGCCTCGACTCCTTATCATCCAAGTGCCAATGGCCAAGCCGAATCTTCGAACAGGATCATAATTGAAAACTTGAAGAAACGACTCGATGAGAAGAAAGGACCTTGGCCCGAGGAGTTACCCGGGGTGTTGTGGGCCATGCGAACAACGGAAAAGAACAGCACCGGTGAAACCCCTTTTTCACTAGCATATGGCATGGACTCTCTCATTCCTGTAGAAGTGGGCGAACCAAGCCTTCGGTACGCTCACACAACCGAAGACGCTAATCAAGAGGCGATGCACATCGAGCTGGATTTGCTCGAAGAGAAGAGGGAATTAGCTTTGGTTCGACTCGCAGCCCAAAAAAGATAGATCGAAGCTTATCTCAACAGGAAAGCTAAATTTAGGGACTTCAAGATTGGAGATTATGTGTTGAAAACGGTGAACCAATCAACAAAGGAGGACAACGGGGGAAAGCTCATTGCAAATTGGGAAGGACCCTACAGGGTCAAGGCAATCGTTGGGAAAGGCTCATATCAAATCGAGTCTCTTCATGGAGAACCTGAACCTCTGAATTGGAACATCTCCCATCTGAAGCGATACTACTTTTAGCCGAGGTAAATATCTTTTCAACTACTTTTCAATTAAACAGCCCCGAGCCGATTGACGCTCCCATGGCTCTCAAAAAATGTACTAACTTGCTCCTCGTTCCATCTTTCTGCTTGACCTTTTCAGGAAGCGAACCGAACCGATTCCAGTATTCGGATCTTCACCAAGATTCAGAACCGAACACTAGGGGGGAGAGAGAAGGGGTTGATAGCGAGGTCGACATCGAGCCTCCCAACCGAAGCTTATCTATCCGACAACCGGGGACTTATGCCCGAGGATTAGATTTAGTACATTGTAATTAGCCCGATAACGGCGTATAGTCAATCTGTTTCTATTGAAAGTTTTTTACTTTTTCTACCCGAGGTCCGATTCGACTTGGTTACATGTAAACAGCCTTTTCGGGCTCTTGGATATCAATAAAATGACTTTGTTTCCATTCATATGAAATGACTTTGGTTTCATTCATTTTATCTACACAAATCTTGCACACCGAAGCTGCACAGTGCATCGACTCGAGGACGAGACGTCGTCCTAAGTTCGCATCGATTGAATTTAGTCAAGACTCGCAAGCATGTTATTTATTTTCAAAGTGTTTGGAATATTAGAAAAGCCAACACACGAAACCCACAAAAGCAAAGACGCAAACAGTCTTTCATTAAAAGCCCAAAGGCTGGAGTTATTTACATCCAAAAATGACCCGAAGGTCCAAAACAGAAACATAAAAGCCTGAAGGCTTACAAAACAACACTAAGAAAAGATCTACGCCTCGGGAGAATCACCTCCATCCTCGGAGCCCCCCTCGGCATCTTCATCTTCTTCTTCGTCTTCATCGCCGCTCGAAGCTTCACTTGATGGAAGCTCATCAATCATCGCTTGGGCCTCCGCTGATTTTACTTCGGCTTTGGCAATCTCTTCATCCAGATCAATCTCCCCGGCGTGACATCGCTTGAGTAGCCTTAGCCGAGACTTGATAATGGCCCACCGCTCGTCTAGTTCGGCCCTTTTCACCTTGAGTGCAGCCCTATCCTTTCGATCAACGATCTCATCCTTCAGGGCCGCAATCTGAGCATCCTTAGCTGAAAGTTTGGAAGTTTCGCCCTCTAGCTTCTTAATATGAAGCAAATGATCTTTCAACTGCTCATGGTGCTTCTTGGCCATGTTCACAGCCTCGGCCTTCGTTCGAGACAATTCACTGTCCAGCCTCGCAATTTCGCTCTCCAGCCTCGAGCGCTCAGCCAGATAATCTTCACCGAGGAGTCTAATTTTGGCCTCAGAATTTGCCTCGGCTTCATGCAGATCAGACTGGGACTTGGCCAATTCAGCCTTCAGCGAAACTATTTGAGCGTTGAATCTGTCCTTCTGCTGATCCCACAAGCGAGACACACGCCGAACTTCGGCGGTCCTTGCAGATTCGATCTCGCTGGCTTTTAACGAAAGGATGAAGCTCTGAACAAGGATTGGAGAATCAAGATCAGTAAGGAACCGAAGGTAAACATTGGAAATCTTTAGTTCAAATCTAATATAACTCACCCTTAAGGCGTTGGAAGACATTGTGCTGTATAGTTGGCCAGCAGTGAACTCTTGCATAACCCTGTCCTCGGTTGGCCCCAGCAAAGGCGCGAGGCGTAGCAACTCCTCCGGGCCACACGCCAACAAGTTTGAAGCAACTGGCACCTCGAGTTTCCGATAAGACCCCACCGAGGACGAAATCCTCGCGGGTTCGGAATGCGCCCTCACCGCGCCGGCACCAGCTCCTTCCTCCATCACAGCAGCGCCAACTTCTCCAACCTTGGCTTTGCCTTTAGCCCTTGCTGTGGCAACCTCTGCTTCAGGCTCTTGACCCTCGAGGTCAACAATATCAACGTCCCTGTGAGCCATGACCTCGGCAGCTTCATCATCGGGCTCATCGATCAACCTCTGGCGCCCACCAACTGTCGCCTCAGGTCGAGAAGAAACCACTACCTCGGTTCTTGGAATAACCGAGCGAGAAGGCTTCTTCGTGGGAGCCCTTTTCCTCTTCACGCCTACAACAAAAAAAGAGGTCAAAACAAGAAAGACAAACAAAGAGCGACATCTGTTAACACCAACCGAGGAGGAATGTTACCTTTGGAAGTCCCCTGATCAGGGGCTCCCTTAGAAGTTTTTGAAGACTTAGAGGCCTTCAACCCTTTGTATTCACCGGCCACCGCAGCCAGATCGTCATCCGACTCGGTGTCCTCTCCATCTTTATTTTTCTTGTCTTCCTTCTTCTTCTTGCTCTTTTTAGTATTCATGGCATGATTAGGGAAACCTGGCACCGAAGGAAAAGGGAATCAATCAGGGTCTCAAAAGCAGCATACCCACCCAGACACTATAAAAACTTACCATGCCTCTTGCACTGCCAACCGAACTCGACAGCCATTTTCATCCAAGTTCTTTCGGGGCGTTTGAGAGCCCCGGTCATCGCTTTGACCCAAGCAGTTAAACCCGCCGGGGGCACGATATCCACCTTGTTGGCTGAAGAGGAAGCAAAGAAACGAGGTCAATCAAAATAGATAAAGTACCACGGAATAAAGTATAGGAAGAAAGACACTTACGCGTATTATTCCACTGTTCGGGGAAATTAGGCTCGGTGGATAAAACCTTCGTCTCCAGCAAGATATATCGCTCACTCCAACCCCGGTCTCCGTGGTCTTCACTCTTGTGGAGGAGGGCAAACTTGCCTCGGTTGTTAAGCGCCACGACCCCAGCTTTATGGAAATAGGGGTAGTAAATAGAAATGAGATGCTGCAAAGTGAAATCAACCCCTGCCTTCGTGCTCAGCCAGTCCATGCATTGAACGACCCTCCAGACGCCGGGGCCGAGTTGAGCCAGACACAAGTTGTATGCCCGGCAAAAGTCGTCAATGACCCTGTGTACAGGAAGGGAGAAACCGAGGGTGAAAGGATAAGTGTAAGCAAATGACATCCCCTCGATATTGTGACACACCCTACTTGTTGGATCGGGGATGATGACTTTCACCTCGGGCTCGAATTGGCATTCCCTCCGAACCCGCTCAATATGGGCTTGAGTTATGCTAATCGGGGTGGTGTGCACGGGAATGTTCCTATTTTTCCCCTCTTGGTCAGCTGTTTGTGCTTGAAGCTTCAAGTCTTTGCTGTTGTCGAAATGAGAGGGGATGATTTGATGAGGCTCGAGCTCCTGCTCCAAGGGAATTGATGGTCCCGAAGACCCCCCCTCGGCAGCATTACTGCCCTCGGCATCTCCGCCCTCGGCGCCACCATCTTCGCCATCTCTTCCATCATCATCACCTCGAAGGAGAGCGTCACTGAAGTTGCTCAACATGATATCATCGAACATGACATCATCCTCTTCCGCGTCGGCCTCCTCCTCCGCCGCCAACTGGCCCATAGCTCTAGCCTTGCGACGTGGCGCGCCACCAGCGCCCGACGAAACCTCTCCGCCTTCTACCACCGGCGTGGTGGCGGCGACGTCGCCACTAGCGACAGCTACTGCCAGGGAGGGAATTCTCACCCTCTCACCTGAATCGCTGGAGTCTTGCCTGGAGATTGTAGTGGACATGATGTTGATACTGGAAGTTGAAGTTTTTTTTCTCAAAATCGGAAAGTTGGAAAAGTTTTGGGAGTGCTTTTAGGTTTGTGTACTGTTGATCGCTTGAAGGTAAGTGAAGAAGAAGGATTAGTGAAGCGCCCTTTTATAGGTATGGAGGATTAAAGAAGATGACGTCATCACCATCATTTAAACGTTGGAAGAAGCAAAAATTACGGCGTGACCGTTCGGGCGACCAGTGAATGAGCGCCACGTGTCCATGGGAAGTGACCTGATGGGACACGGACCACTGACAAATTTTGAAACGCTTGGATAAGATCAAGCCACGTCGCTTTCCCGCTAAATTTCATTCCACTCCTCGGTTGCCTCGGTAGGTAACCGAGGAGTGGGGGGACTATCTGTATTGGGTAAAATTCGACCCGCGGCGATTTCGCTTCGGTCATGCAAATGTGAACGACCGAACACGTCCTGACTAAGCAACCGCCGAAGCGATTAAACGAATCGCCGAGGCCTTGAAACCGAAGGCACGTTACCGAAGGCGAGCCATGAGCTGAGCTTCGGTAGCAACCACTTCGGTCAAAGCAACAGGGCCAAATCATCGAGGTTGGTAATTCTCACCTCGGTGGATTCCCCTCGGTTCAAGCGGCTTTACAGCCCACTACTTTACCCCACTAACTCTCCCATTTAATGCTCAGATCGTGGGAGACAATTCAGCAGCTAATGGAGAACGTGGGCAAGGACTACACACCTATAAATACTAGATCATTTTGTATTGTAGGGATCCAGAAATTTATACCGAAACGCTGCCCAAATTTGTACTCACTACAATATATTGAAATACTGTTATTTTCCAGCTTTTTGCATCTTTTTACGTGTTATTTCAACTTTGATACGAAGAATTGCTTGTATCCGAATCCAAATTCGATTTGTGTACCTAAAACTGATTTAGGCCCATACAATTAGTTTCATCAAATTTTCTTCAAATCCCAAAGTATACATTAGCCTTTTGATTTAAATTGCAAGAAAGTCAAGCTCAATCTTTTTTAAGGAAATGAATAAGTACAATAAATTGAGGTACATACACAGTGCGCTCATCAAACACAAACTAGTTACGGACATATTCTCAATATATTTTAATTTGGCCCCCATTCTCTTAAAATGGAAAATAACAAATGATTATCTTTCTATAATGGTGTCAAAGACCATTCATTAATAGACAAGGTCTTGAAAAATCTTGTTAGTTTAGTAGTTGCTTGTGACCCTCCTATCCATTGCAACATTTTTTTTTCTTTCAAATTATACATAACGAGAAGGGGAGGGGATTAGTCGATAGGAAATTAAACCCAAACCTACATGATGACGGTTTAGACTGTTGTAATGATAATTAATGAATATAGTGTAATCTCTCTAACACTTAAAGCTTTTAGATGAGATGGTACTTCAACATGGACAATATAATCCACCAGATTAAATGAGCTACTCTGGTTACCGATAGAGCCTCCATTGTTACTAATGTAGACTAGTGTTTTTCCTATTTGATTATTCCTCGACAGATGGATTGCCAAATATTTCTGGAAGTGATTACTTCTATTCCAGGTTGTCCATGTTCCGTGACCCTTCACTGATAGATAAAGGCAAGAATTTTAAGACTAACAGAATGCATCAGCTTACCAAATTAATGTCTAATGGTTTATTTGGTATTTATTGAACAAAGACTACCCTGCTTGTGCCTTTTGATGCATGCAATTCAAGAATAGCCTGAGAAAAGTCATATTTGCTTATAGGAGTATATACCATTTGTGTATAAGAGACCATTTATATTTTTTTCGTCCCTAGGAAATTAAATAAACAAAATGGAAATAAATTAGAAATCTACGTACATTTTTTCCGGGAAACCAGGGGCTTACAATGACAATAAACTTGGACGATGACATTTGTTTCTTTAACCAAAATGTTCATTTTGAACCCATGTCATGGGACAATTTAAAATCCAAATAAACAAAATTGTGTGATGAATAATATATAGCGTAAGAATTTGTTAATAAGGTCTGACTCAGATGATTAGGGAGGTGCATTATTAGGACAACAGGTGATTATGTCAAACTATTAATTTATTGGTTGTTATATATATACTCACCCTATAATACTCTAACCAACGACATATACATATCGATATGCGATTTCTTAAAACAATTTAATATGTTCAATATCTTTTTCAGGCCCCTTCATACAAAATCTAGATATACTTCAAGACTTTATTAGCTGTATATAATCCCTTTTTGGTAAGGTGGCTTGTACGGCCTACGGGTATAGGGGAAATGGAGATTAATGTTTGCCGTGAATGAGATAGAAAGTCTAACGACTATTTATATTAATCATTTATCAATTTAAAAATCTAAAGTACGTAACTTCATATTTAATTTGAAGTTAGAAAATCTATTTTAGTTGATGCAGTGATCTTAAAAATATCTTCTGAAGAAGATTTCAAATTTAATCTCAAAGAGAAATCTTTGCCTAGGGCAACACCTAAAAAAGAAAGCGAACGATTGAATTATTCTTAGGTGAATACTTCGCAATCAGATGCATGGAGATCTGTACAATGCACCAGAAGAAACTGTACAATTTTGTGCTTTAACATCTAAAAAATATACTCGAATACTCGATCATGTAACTGAAGGACAAATGGTTTAGAAGTACTGACAGTACCATTAATAATGATTAACACAAAATCCAAAACATATGTTCTTGATCAGAGGGTAAGTATTACCTGTACCCATCAATGATGAACCCTAATATTCGGACAATCAGAATAAAATCAAATGGTGTATTCATACATGGCCAACCGTCAATTGAACAAAGCTGGATTAATTACAGATCATTCTCCTTTAACTATGATTCCTTCTTTATTTAGAAAAGCCTTCCCCAAGTTTTACTTGAGCAATTCGTTGACGTCGACAATTTGTTTGTATTAATTTAGTTTTTGACCATTCTGTTGGTTCCTTTTTTTTTTTTCCTATAATAAAAGTTGCCATCTTCCTTTGCCCTCAAACTATGCCTACAAATTAGTGCAAATTACTTTATTCATACGTTCGCTTGCATGTAAAAAGTCATGTGTTTAAAATATAAAAAAGTCAAAGGCCCGGGACGGCAAAGATAAGCTTTTTAGTCAACACATGATTAACGGTTGTAGTCGGCAGCCATCTTCTGATAATTTATTGGTGAAAAAGCAAATAATGATAACTAATTTGTTTATGCTGTAACTAATCGGAAAAAAAATTCCACAAATGGTTAACTAATAATTCTGATTAAAATGTCAGCTAAAATATGAATTTTAAAGAATTTATTTATGCTTGTGCTGAGTCGAACTAAACTAAAGATACTCTATGGTGCAACATTGTTTATTATCATTTTTCCGGAAGCTAAAGTAGAATAATAAAGGAGACTAAGTTATACTCGAACATTTTCCTTTTTAATGAATTTGCATAATTTCATGCTCTTTGAGCTGTGAATTCAAATGTGACAGCAACCAACGTATGTTCATGTAAGGCGAGTTCATAAATACAAAGATTTACTAACTTTTATATGTATATACATGAATATGGTAGTGCAAATAAATTTTATATAATCAATGTAAACCGCTATTATAGCAGGTCTTTTTATAAACCGCTATTATAGCAGATCTTTTTTGTTTTGCAGGTTATTATTTTTACTTTGCTTAAAACGATTACTGCTAGTAACTTAATTATGCGACCTTATAACATAAAAGCACTTGTATAAGTTAGACTCTGGTATAAGGCTGCTAATAACATCAAAGTATTTATTTAATCAATTATTTGGTGATGATTGTGGAATGAATTAATCATCACTAGCTACGTAGAATGCTTCTGTTGTGAGGAAGCAAATACCTCACAAAGACCTTGACCACTTGTTTCTATATTTAAAAAATATTCTGTCACCGTCCAGTTAATTACCTTACTCTAACTGCTACAATATTACTTTTAGTTCTTTAATTTCTAATTTTGTGACATTGACATTCAATAAGGCAAGACTATTTTAGGCTATAAATAGGGTGTTGGCAATATTTTCTAGACCATCAAAATAGTGTCAAACCTCAAAAAAGATAGGATCTACTCTCTGCTGTTATATTCTCTATTCTCTTAGTTTCTGTTTTGTGTTATTACTTCAATGACAATTCCAATGATCGATTTCTCAAAACTTGATGGAGAGGAAAGAGTCCAAACTTTGGCTCAGATTTCCAAAGGCTGTGAAGAATGGGGATTCTTTCAGGTACTTTCTGCAATATATATATATTTATTTTCTGAAAGTTCATGAATATCTATAGTCAAAATATGGCTTGTGTTTCTTTGATTTCTTCTTTTCGGTTGTCAACCAAGGGCCAAAATAGAGGGTCATTATCTAACGGTGTATTAGTAAAACTCAAAAATAGAACCCATTCTTGATATTTTTCCTAGTTTAAACAACACTATTTCTCGTTCTAAATGACATGCTCTTATAGCCTAAATATGTCATGACATATTCAATTAGGCAAGTTCCAATGATACTTTTGTACTTATGTGCTAAAGTTCTTTCTTTAATTCTTTTTTAACTCTTTATGCAATCAAATGACACCATCATATAAAATGAAACTAGAGGAGTACGTATATAACTTGATACTAAAACATTCATTTGTTTTCAATTTCTTTTTGAACTTTTGCATAGCAATAATGTGAATTAATCTTATGAAAACTGGAAAAACTTGTGCAGTTGGTGAATCATGGGATTCCACTGGAACTCCTTGATAGGGTGAAGAAGGTGTGTGCAGAATGCTTTAAGCTGGAAAGAGAAGAGGCTTTCAAGAACTCAACACCAGTCAAGTTGTTCAATGAGTTGGTGGAGAGCAAGAAAAATGGCAAGGTTGAAGATGTGGATTGGGAAGATGTCTTCCTTCTCACTGATGATAATGAATGGCCCTCCAAGACTCCTGAATTCAGGTAAAGTGTTTATAATTTTCCATATTCAGTGTTGGTTGCATTTCCGAAATGTTTATCCATCCACTCCAGTCTCCACTGGCAAAAGGTTTCATAAAATTCTAAGAAAATTATTTATTACATTAAAGTTATTGACTATTACAAAATAATAGTACAAATTAAACTTTATCCGCTATACTATTAAAGTAGAAAAGCTATATTTATTACATTAAAGCATTGAACTATACTTACTATCTGTAATGTTGAAGTCACCTTGATGGATAGGTATATTGGTTATAATTGATAAAGTTTAATTACTTTATTACGATAAAATATATATATTTTTTAACCTTACTTTATGAAAGAAAAAGGTCAGTGATATATGTGATGTTAACTAAGAATATTATTACTTGTAGAATAAATACCTATATGAATTTCTTTTATATTCAGGGTAAGATTCAAGAGACATTTTTTATGTTTTTGACCATCTTATTAAGAGAAGGGATGTGAAATCTACAGGGAAACAATGAAAGAATATCGATCAGAGCTGAAGAAGTTAGCAGAAAGACTCATGGAAGTAATGGATGAAAACTTAGGGTTACAGAAAGGGTATATCAAGAATGCCTTCAATGGAGGAGAAGGAAACAATGATGCTTTCTTTGGAACTAAAGTTAGCCATTATCCACCTTGCCCAAATCCAGAAATGGTGAATGGACTAAGAGCTCACACTGATGCTGGAGGTGTCATCCTCCTCTTCCAAGATGATCAAGTTGATGGTCTTCAAATCCTCAAAGACGGGGAATGGATAGATGTCCTGCCTGTTCCCAATGCCATTGTTATCAACACAGGTACAGTAACAAATGGACGGGTGTGGTTAAATTTGAGCGAGTTAAAAAATTTTAATTAATAGGTCATGACTTAAATCGATTAAACTTTATCTTGGTCAAGGTGAATTTGGTCAACATGAATCAAATACTGGGCAATAACTCGTCTATTTCAACGAGGTGGCGACCTATATGGCCATTTTTTTTTTTAATGTTATGTCACTATTTCAGCTAGTGGTCTGAATTTTAAACTTCAGGTGGTCACTTTTAAACTTTAGGTCGCTGGAATTTTGAAAAATTGGCAACGTTTAAATACAGACCACCACTATAGTGGCTATTTAGGCAAAGCAGTCGCAGCAGTCCTAACATAAACCAACTGCTACTCCTTTTTTTTCTTGTATTGATTTAGTTGCATTTTGAGCCGCTAGTTTAAGTACCCTCTTTAACTTGTTTTGGGCTGATAGTTTGATAAATTATTTCAAAGTTAACTCGTTGGAACAAGTCAACAAACAAGTCATGATTCAACGTTTAAACTTGGGACAAGTTGAGCAAATTACCTACTAATGTGTTTTTGCCACCTCTGATTTTACAGGTGATCAAATTGAAGTCCTTAGCAATGGGAAATACAAGAGTGTCTGGCATCGTGTTTTGTCAAAACCAGATGGGAATAGGAGATCCATTGCTTCCTTCTATAACCCTTCGTTTAAAGCTACCATTGCTCCTGCTCCAGAGCTTGTGGGTAATAAGGATATTAATAAGAAAGAAATGGAATTAAGTAGTTATCCAACTTTTGTTTTCGGAGACTACATGGATGTTTATACTGAGCAGAAGTTCCTTCCTAAAGAACCAAGATTTCAAGCTGTGAGAGCAACGTGAAGAAAGCAAAAACATCAATAGCTTTCCCTACATTGTTTGGTTCATGTAGAACTTTTATATTTGTTTGAGATTTTTCAATCTTCATATAGATAAAGCAGTGAATATTATTAGTCTTGTACCTGCTTTATAATGTATGGGTTCTGTACTTCTTTCTTCTTTTCTTTTCTTGATGTATTATTAACTAAAATGTATCTATCAGTTCTGATTTCTGTCTTGTAAACTTCAAGTGTGATAGACTTTCTTAGCCATCCTTTGTTTATTTAATAGCTTTGGTCAAAGTTTTTACATGCAATAATATTGTTGCATTTATGTAAAGGTCATACTAATACTTTATCTTATTGCAGTATAAGGCTCTTTATTATAAGACCAAGAATAATCATACTTGATGGGAACATACTTCTTTTCTTGGTAAATTAGACCAAAACCCATTCCAGATCTTATAAATGTTTGGTTAGAACTTTATTGACAATTTTAATTCGATTGAAAAAGTTAAATTAAAATGGTAATTTGACTTACATTATATAAGAACTGAATGGTAGTCGGCAGCTTTTTTGCTTTAAATTGTACTAATAAAGTGCACTAATAGATATTTTTGCAGTTCGGTTAAACTAGTGGTACACCATGTTTAAGACTTAATACTCAACAAATCCTACTCAAGTCATACACAGAAACCTCTACGTTATATCAATTTTTAAATCTTGCCTTTCTTTGTCAATTAAAGTTGACATTCATGAGGACCATGCTATGATTGCGGCATCGTAAGACTTGGAAGTTAGGAACATATTAAAATAAAGAATTAATTAATGTAAGCCAATGGAGAGGGGATTTGGAGAGGGGATGGATTGTGATTTGTGTTTGGTAGAAGAGAAAGCCAGAATCTTGAAATCATGCTCTTGATAACGAGACCAAAAAGAATTCAAACAGTTTGAAATCATGACCTGTAAAATTAAGTAAAAGCTCACTTTCAGAAATGGGAATGAGTCAATAATCCTAGAGCTTGCTTTCTTATTTTGATTAGATTAATCATGTAGAAGTCAACTCAACGGAAAAACAGCTTAAATCAAGAGTTTGGGTACACTATAAACTCAAACCTCCGCCTTATTTTTATATTTCTAGATAAACAAAGAACGCTTAGGACAAAATGTAGAATAAGAAATTAGAATAGCAATTGTAATAATATTTGAAGATAAGTGATATTACTTCTTAAATAGATTGAAAGATAATTTTTTTAAAAATCTGAAGAGAGCAATGAATATGCAAATAACTAAGTGTTTTAGAATAAAACGTTAGTAGTATTAGTTACTAATCTTGAGTTTGAATTTTTACTACCCTATCTTAACAAAGTAAAAAGATAAACGCGGAAGTTCAATTAGGCTATTATCTAAACAAATGGAAAGAGAAACAACAAGAAATGAAGTAAGAACATTAGTAGATGAACAAAAAGAAAAAGAATCTATATATTATTAAAAGGCATGTAGTAGCCATTAATAATTAGACAAGTGGCAAAGTAAAAAGAAGCCACTTGAAAATTTTAGGTAAATTAGTTGGTTTTAAATTAGATATAGTTATTTTAGTTAATTTGAAATTTAAATTGAGAGAGTAGTTTTAATTAGAATTTAAGTATAATATTGGAAAAAAGAATGGAAATAATTTCAAAAGCAGTAGATAATAAAACTGACTTAAATATCATCCCACTTTCTAACTTTGAATCTGCAGGACTCCACGATTAAGATAACCATTTTGTGGGGATCTAGATGACGCAAATCCGTTTTGAACAAATTAGTTGAGCAAAATTTATTATACATTATTTTAAAAAGTTTAAATTAAATTGACTCCCCAGAAAATAGGGCTTAACACTTGCAGTTGGACTCGATAGAGAACACACGTCGTTTGAACACAAAGTTGACAGTTTTAAAACTTATCCTGACAGATTTTTTTTTCCAAATTTCATAATTTTCTGTTTAAAAAAATAGTAATACAAAACTGTAAAAAAATCTGGAAAGTACTTCAGTTACAGAATGAAGCAGTTTGCTCCATGATGAAGTCCTCCTAAATCTTCTCCCCTTAAAAATTCTCTTAAGTGAATTTAAACAGTTCTCTACGTTATAACATCTACGCCTACGCAAATGAGAGGTGGTTTTTCTTCTGGGTAGAAGAATTATGTCTTCTCCATTTTTCAGTTATGGTTTACCATCAAATATATATTATTCATCTATATTTCATATATATTCCCGACAAGCAACTACTAGACATTGTAGCTGGTTCTTCAACGTTTGTGTCAGTTTGAAGTAAAGATGAGAGATCTTCCATATATGACTAGAGTGATTTACGCAGTGATTGAGGAAGGTACTTTGAGTCTTTGCAAACTTCAGGCTATTTATCTGATCATGAATTAACAATTCTTTAAGGAAATGTTAGCATTATTGTTTGTGGATCCATTCTACTTTTTAATTCGTTAAGTTTTTCATATTTGTGAACTATTTTGTTAATCGTTTTGTTTCTAATAATTGCTCTGTAGGTCATACTATTATGATGTAACATGCTTGCATATGTTGTGACAGATATATGCCAAGGACCTCAAGAACTGTATTCATAAAAAATATTGTGTGGTATTTACATCCTCATATGTACTAGAACAAAAATAATTATGGGGATCCAAGCGCTTGATCCAGGCATTAACTCGAGTTGGTTTTTAAGTTTCTTTCTTCTCTTCGATTTTTTATTTCTTTTCTTGGAAAGTTTTCACAACCACCTATTTTATAAGAATTGATCATTCATTACCACAATCATACATATAACTGGGACTAAAACCCTACATATACTTTTCTAATATCAATTATAATCACACAAGATTCCAAGGAAAATTAAAGTTATACAACAATTGCTTACAGCTTTTGTATTGCGTAAATTTTTCTTTAGTTTGTACAATCGCACATGTGAGTATTATGCGCATGTTTCAGAAAGGTACTTTTGTTAGTTTGTGTATAAGTTTGATACAGAAAGCTTAGAAGTATTAGAGAACATGCATGTTATGAAGTTCAGAATTTATTGATAAGCCGTATAGATGATTCCTAATTGATCCGCGTTTAATTGGTGCAGGTGCTGTTCAAACTTGATCAAGCTTTCACAAATAGTATTATGTTACTTTGAGTTATTCCTAATCCTCCCTAAATGATCTGTACAACAATCCATTCACTCAGGTAAAAATAATTAAAGTATGGCAGAAGTGTCAAAATGGCACTCAACCTTGATACCAAATTCCTTTGATGCCAAGATTGGGTGTCATTTTGACTATTCTGCCTTAAAGTATGAACTTTTCCAACTTTATTTTATTCTAATGATAGCCATTAGTTTAACATTTATTTTCTTGATCCTATCATTACAGATATTAAAGGTACCTTTGATTGTTAAAATGGAGAAAAGGATCGGAAATGCATATGTGTTCATCGAATGAAGTATATATGAATATTGGTATCTGAGACCTACAAGTTTTACAATGTATTCAAACAAATTTATGGGAATAACAAGGCCATTAGAAGTGTAAATAATTTTTCGTATATGTTTTGACAATATGCACATATTTTATTTATTTTCATGTGTTTGACAATTTGGACATTTTGCAGGTGATTATTCTTATTGTTTAAACACTTAATAATGCATATTACCATGAATTTATTTTGTCTTTCATCATGAAACTGTCCAGTTATTAGATCATTTCTCTCTTCTTTTTTTCTATTTGCTTCTTCCAGTTTCATCTTTCCTTTTACAATCCCAAATTATGGCTATTTGATCATTTGCTTCTCTCCCAAGTTATGAGCTTTTTTCGTTTTAATGGAGGTGTTGTTCATTCTATTTATTCTGATGAAATGAAACACCAAGTAATTAATAGCAGTTTGATTTTTGTTGAATTAAATAGAACCTGATGATGCTTGAATTCATAACCAATGCTGCTCCCAAGATTTATTTGCTATTGAAGTCATACGAAACAATTATTCCCTAAATAATGGGAGTTGATTTGGATGATGATTACTTTACGGATATAGCACTCTCCTAACGTTCTACTTAAAACTTATCTGAGATAGATTTTAACGGTTTGTTTCAACATAAATGTAACTTGCAGGGAGCTGTGTCGACTACATATTATGGACATTACCAGATAAATATGAAATGACTGAGGTGACATTGACATACAGCGATGGAGCTTCTAACAACATGAGTCAATAGTTATTCACCTCAGTTTTTTAGTGGCAAAATATGAGGATACTAAGTTAAAGATGGAGCTAGAAGTGAAGCACAATATCAACTATGCTTCCAGGTGTTGACATCCAATTTTGTCCCTCCTTTTTCATAATTGGCTATAATTAAACTTAAAGGTGCAATTTAACTGTTTGAATGAAATTTGTATTAGAAGGCGTACATTTACATGTGTTATCTCCTATTTATACCTTATATATTTTAATTGTGATTATATTGCGTAATTTGCATCATTTAGGTTATTTGTGAAACTATGATTATTTGTGAAAATTACTGCATTTATAATATTTATTAATTATATGTGATTATTTATACTTAATTAATTCTCAAATATTTTATTATCTTTAATATACGTAATATATATGCTTATTTTTGCACCATTGAGTTAATTATCAGTTGAATCCAATTTTGATTCATTTAAGTTTCAAATTCTTTTAAAAGATTTAAAATTGTTTCCTATACCTTCACCTTGAACCTAGATATAACATTAAGTCAAATACATTTTTATGTGTTTCAAAATCAGATTTAATATTTCC
Source organism: Petunia axillaris subsp. axillaris (assembly GCA_029990575.1). NCBI lineage: Eukaryota > Viridiplantae > Streptophyta > Magnoliopsida > Solanales > Solanaceae > Petunia > Petunia axillaris. The sequence goes on from JARKNS010000004.1 coordinate 61,770,201, forward strand.
AATTATTAGCATATTCTCCAAATCCCCCTAATCTCTCCCATATCCCCCTCAATCCCATAAAATTAGATGCTTCCTCAATTACCTCTCAATCCCAAAAAGTTTAGCATTTTCAAATTCTTTATATGAAGGCAAAACAAAGCACCAAAGGGGGGCCAAGACACGCACAGTAGATACTACTCCCTCCTCGACTTCTCTTTTCCACACACAAATCACCAAAAACACCCACTACATCCCTGACCCTCTTCACTACAGACCATTACCAACAGATATACAACATCATCATCTGCAATACACGCCGACCCCACTCCCCTTTAATCTTCTTCTACAAAATCAATAGAACACAAACTCCATTTTTTCACGCAGAACCCAGTCAAAATTACCCCTCCATTGTCTTCCTCCCTAACAACACCACCACCTCTAGTGGAAAAACAGAGGCAGACCACCCCTCACACCCCCGTTTTTCTCCTTCTCCAAAACCCAGATACACCATATACACAGTACACGGTTACTGTTTCTTCCTCCTTTACCTAAACACATCACCCATACCAATTTCCCCTTCATCTTCTCCAAGATACATCCACACACACTCCTAAATCGAACGGAAACAGGGCAAAGGGGTTTGGAGAAGACGGGTTAATAATAAAACCATCTGAGACCCGTTACTCCAATCGAAAAACTCCATCGTTGTTCGTCTCAGTTTTTCCCATCGTTATTGTATAAATGAAATCGAAATGGAGAATTGGGGATGGAGTCGCAGCGACGCCGTGGTTTGGCAGTCGCTCCTCCATCCCGCCATGGATCAGTTCATTGCTGCCGTTTTATTTCGCCGGAAATTTATTTTCCCGGCCTCTCAATTTTTCTGCCTTTATTTCATTTGGAAAGCATATCTCACTGATTTCTTATGAGTCTTTGCAGATCTTCTACCGGTGTTTGCTGCTGGATCGATTATTTGATACTGAGTTGACCCAGATCGTGAATCCCTAATCTGTTGTTGCTTTGTTTGCGTGCACTAGAACTGGGTTGACTCGTTGGTTTTGAATTTGGTTAATCTGTTATTAGGCTTGCCTATGCAGCTTTAAATCCGTTTATTTCATTTGAAGTACTGGTAATATTGTTGATACATTTCTCCTTGCTCTAACCGGTTTTTGTTGAAGGAATTTAGTTTGGCAAGCTAATCGTGTAATTGACATTGGATCACTTTTCCCGGCTTGCTAAGATCTGAATAGTACTATGCTAAAATGGCCAATGAAAAAATATATTTATGTATATTGAGGCCTCGGGACTGATTTGAACAAGATACTACACGGCCGATGACGTTTGGAGGCCAATACAAGTCCCGTCCCGTACTTACCGTCCCTTACGTGTCGCGAAAACAAATAAAAAGCCGATGACGATGCATATCATTTTGCAAAGTAAGCGATAGCGGAGTAGTGGGATCGAAAGTGCTTGGCATGGCAACATGACCGACTCCGTGTTTGCAGCCATACCGACATCCCTAACCTCTTCTTGACGCAATACATATTCTGAGCCGACACTTTTAAAAATCCCCTTACCCTTTATTTTAAAACTATTATTATTATTATTATTATTATTATTATTATTATTATTATTATTATTATTAGCATTATTATTATTATTATTATTATTATTATTATTATTATTATCATTATTTTCATTATTATTATTACCTACTAATATTATTATTATCATTATTATTGTATATTTACTATTATCAATATTACTTATTATTTACTAATTCTTTCACTTATATTTTGTGAGGTAAATTCGGATGGAAGACGGCCTAGCTTTGAAGAAAATTCTTAGAAGGAAAGGAATTTTTATTATTATTATTATTATTATTATTATTATTATTATTATTATTATCATTATTCATTATTATTACTATTATTATTATTATTATTATCATTCTTATTGTTGTTTTAAATCATTATTATTACTATTATTATTATTTTATTATTTTTATTAATATTATTATTACTCACTAACTTATTTTCTTCGTATTTTTTGTGAGGTGAAATTGGATGAAATATGACGAACTATTTTGGAGGAGGACCCTTTTTATTGAATTCATTATTATTTGCTAGTATTATTATTTATTATTATTATTATTATTACTAATTGTCATACTAATTCATATTTTACAATTTTTTACGAGGTACATCGTGGTGGAATTACGAAAAGACGACAATTTCATAAAAATTCATTTTCTCCTTCATTTTGTTATTCATTATTATTGCATCATTATTATTATCATTATTGTTTTCTGACTTAACTTTGTTTGTCTTTTGCGATGTGCAATTCTTTAAGGAAAAAGCTAATTACTGAATTTAAACATTTTTATTATTATATGCATGATTATCCGCCTATTTTTAGTTAGTTATTTATTATTTCATAATTCTTAGAATCCCAATTATAAGTCCGGCCGGTAACCACATTTGTGGAATCTGAGAGGTGTTTAACACCTTCCTCTTGGGTTAATTTGAACCCTTACTCAGAATTCTCGGTTCGTAGATCAAGTATCGGAGTTAATATTAAAATTGGCTAGAAACAAAGTAGGTGTCCTAATACGCCTAGTTAAAAAATATGTTAGGTGGCGACTCCAAGTGTTTACCCGCGAGTCCCAATAAGTCGAGCCATGTTTCGAACCCTTACGGGGTTCGGGGGAAAAATGGGCGTCGACAGAATGGCGACTCCGCTGGGGATATCAAGGTTCAAACCATAACAGACTTTTAATTGGGATTCTTTGCATTTATTTTCTTATTTTTCGTTATTAATATTTCTTTCTTTTCCTTTTGCAGGTTTGAAGTTTAGTTTTCTATTTCATTTGCATTTTATTTATTATCTTTAATTGTTATTTTGTTTATATTTCCTCCACTTCTGAATTTTTTTTTTTACATTTGCACACACCATAAACGGTTACGTGGATCTCACGGCCATTTCACTCTCAAAAACCCTTTAGGGAGAACGGTTGGGGTATAGTTTGTCCGTGGTACAACCAAAAACTCCAAATGTTCCCACCCTTTGGTTGTCCGCCTGGGGAAACCATATCCTTGTCTAGACTCACCCACTATTGGAAGGTTCTTTTAGGATAACATAACATGTCCGAAATTTCAGTTATTTTTTAATCTTCTAAATCTTTTTCACTTCATAATTCTTTTGCCTTTTTTCGAAAATTTCAACCTATTTTTCAGAATTAACTTGTTTGTTTCCCCTTCTAAAATTTATTTTTTTAAAAAAAATATTTCGATATGTGCATAAATTTTCCAAATCTTTTTCTTAAAATAGGTTTCACTTCATAATTCTTTTCGCATTTTGAAAATATATCGCCTTATTCTATTAGCCTGCTTTTCAAAACTAACTTGTTTTATTTGTCTTTCCCTCTTTTAAAAAATTGGTAAAATATTTGCATCTTTTCTTTTCGTGATTTTTAATATTGTCTAGTTTATATTAATTCTATCTTTCGAAAGTAACGCGTTTGTTTTGTTCTTATTTTTCTAAAATCATTTTACGAAATACTTCAATATGTGTGCATCATTTTACAAGACATATGCATTTCTTTCAAAAACTTGTTCATTTTTTTTAAAATTTTTTTGTATATATCATGCATACCTTCCGCCGCTCCTAGCAAGTTTCTAAATCGTGCGTTGGTTACGGCCACCTCTTCCCTCACAAAAGTCTCCTTTTAGGGGGAATGACTTGGAATCTATTTGGTCCAAGACGTTCCCGCTCCCGGGTTGTCCGCTTGGGAGGATAATAAAACTCAGTCTATCTAACTTCATTCTTTTAGTAGCAATGCTAGGAGTCATGCATCATGACATATCATTAGTCGACTTGTTCTCAAGTCCAATAGACCAACTTGTTCAAACAATCTGAACGAGTTTTTGGCCTTAAAAAGTGTTAAACATGATTTACTGGCATATACTTAAAGGATTGAGCGTGCAAATGTAGACCGTTTATGGGATTTATTCTGCATTCAATGCCATTGAAAGGCACAAATGGTAACCGAAGAGGCATCAAAGCCGAAATTGAATCAGAAACGACTGTTTATTCCTAAACGGTTGGAATCATTCTGTATTCAATGCTATTCAAACGCACAAAAGGTAACCGAAAAGGCATTAAGGGCCCAATTTGAAGCAGAAATGACCGTTTGATAGACAGGATGACACATAATGCGCATTTATCCTTTAGGCATTATATAAAGACTTGCCATCTGTGGTTTGTTAAAAGTCCATTAGCATTTTCCTTCTAAAGTGTTTAAAGGGTTTTCAACTCATAACGACACATCTCCTCATATACTCTGCTGCATTGTTTTCAAAAGCTTGTGCCACACGCTGATCATTTTGCTCACAATAAAGCAAATCTTAGGAATCCTTTCTTTCCCTTTTTCCTATCACCCTCCACCTTTTCCAAAAGATCATGGCCACTAGAACATTGACATGGTTGTTGAAATTTCTCAGTTGCTCAGAGATTGGTGGTGAAATCTAAGCATAGATCAACAAGATCGAGTTAAAGTTGTGTTGGGGAACCTAGTTTGACTAATGGAGCACAATGCAATAAAAGGGATAGTAGAAGCAGCAGTACACTATTGAGATGCTGACCGAGCGGTTTTCCACTTTGGAAATGTAGAGTTGACACCGTTGCTGGAAGAAATAGGCGGGTTAACTCAATTGCCATTTGAAAGTGAAGAAGTCTTGATGCCTGAGAACACTACAGCCGAGGAATTCTTCGAAATGGTAGGGTTCTAGCCCGAATTATGCACAGACAGTATACGACAATCGGGAATTTCTCTAACTTCCCTATACATCAAATTTGGGTATGGAAAATCATTTCAAGAAGCCGAAGACTATTTCAACATTAACCGGGCAGAGTGGCAAGAGCGGAGGGTACTTGCATTTGTCACCAGCTTTTTAGGAACTGTCGTGTTTCCAGAACACAAGGGACGAGTTGATGTTTGCATGGTATCAATTGCTGATCTCCTACTCAAAGATTTTATCAAGAAATACAGTTTGGTACCTATGATCGTTGCAGAACTTTACCGAGCTTTAGAAAGATGCAAGAAGGGCACTAGCTTTTTTGAAGGTTGCAATTTGCTTTTACAAATTTAGTTGATGGAACATTTGCAAAAAGTGAACAACACAGACCAAGGTTTCCACTCCATACCGAGAGAAAACTACATCTTAACGCATATCGCCCACATGGACAGTACTCTTGAAAAGTGGGACCGGCCAACAACCACCGAAGGCTGGTACCACAGGCTTTCTCAGTTGGCATCCGAAAATATACAATGGATGTTTGATTACTTTCCCAGCATCACAGTAATCACACGGTCAGAAAGGGATTCATTTCTCATTTTAGTAGGCTTTAGAGGAGTTTACCCATACACTTCTTTAAGGGCACTTAGACAAGCAGGGAGAAAGCAGATTGTACCCCAAATTGCAGACATCAGAAGTTTCAAAGCCGATATATTCGGAGGGATGATACCATTCAAAGACAAGATATTAGAATTTTGGAAGGCAAGGCATCGAATGGGGTTCGAGACTATTGGACGAGACAGGTTTGACGCAGGCTATGATGAAGATTACCCAGACTGGCTCAGGAAAGACATAGCAAAGGCGGTTCAACCAAAAGCAACAAGAAAAAGGAAAAGAAATGCTGATGAATTAGAATCTGAATGCAAGAGACTACACAAACAACTGGCAAAGGCACGAGAGAAAATAGTGAAAAAGCAAGGTTTGGTCGAAGCAAAGAACAAAGAAAAAGACAAATGGCGCAATAAGGCAGAACTCCTGACAAAACGCATAGAGTCTATCGGTATATGGGCTAGCGAAGGAATGAACTCTATGGCTGACAAAGGAATAGAAGAGAAAGGAAGGAAGGCTTGAGAAATGTTAAAGAACTTCACATTTGACATATCCCGGCTCTTGACTGATGCAGACAACATCATCTTTCAAGGGGATTCATCAGGGGCAAGTTCGGTCGAGAAAGACTCATCTGAAGAAGATGAATCTTCTGAGGATGGATCAACATAAAGATGTTCACCTGGCCATGATCTAACCCTCTAGCAATATTTTCTTTCTCTTACACTGTTTCAATATCCGCCAATGTAACAAAAGTTTAATAAATGCAATATTCTCTTTTAGACTTCGGATTTTGTAGCAAATAAAATGATACATGTGGCACGAAATACTTTTCAAATCTTCATGCATAAAGCGGTCATAGGATACATTTTTATTTGCTAAGTGTGCATTACGTGAATTTGTTTTATTGCTCTAGGTCTCTTTCTACCTAAGTCAATCCTTTCCCAAATCCAATCTTCTACCAAGGCACTTCATCTCCTTACTCTATGTCCAAATCCTGATATCAGAAATTTTTTGCATGTCTTGATAATTCCCTATCCCTTATGAACTCAAAACCTATTATCCAAAAGGCTGGCTTAAGTTGAATACCAAGGCAGAAGATTTGGCCAAGTAAAGTGCACTTATCAAGGATTTTCAAAGCAAGAAGAGTTTGTAATAGCAGGCACTATGCACACAAAGCGGAAATTGACAGGACAAGATATTTGTTGGTCAAACTCAAAGGCACACATGACTTACCAAAATACTTCGTTTTGATATAATGTCTGAGGATCATTTTGTCGGTCGAGTACATATTGTAATACGCTTTAGGCAATCCAAAATGTTTCCAAACTTGCACCTATTCCTGGCTCAAAAGATGTTCGAAGGGTTATCACAAGGCAATAAGGAAGTGAGAGATGATCGGAACCCACTTGATGATACAAAGGTTTATGCATAACAACAAAAACTAACAGATTGATTCAAATTGGAAAAGAATGCAAAGGCGCAGTGACAAAGATTCCATTATATGACGGAGCTAGAAACTCTTTTTGAGTATTGGAAGTGTATCTCTACCAACTAGAAAATGTGGGACGAGAAGAGGAACTCATGATGAAGCTATTTAAGACACTTACAAGGCCATGAATTAATTTGATACAAAACAGGGGCAGACAGATTTCTTGGAGCAACTTTGGTCAAAAGCTTTATTTGAATAAATTTTCATGACAACAACTACATTGAGCAAGGAATACAATATGACCAACCTCTAAAACGGTCTTGACTAAAGCAGCAATCTAAGAATAAACACGATACACCGAGATTGGTCTCTTGGCAACAAAATCTACCTGACAAACAAAAGCTAAGGGAAAGACTGAATTGCAGCAGTCGGTTAACAAGTATGAGAGACATTGAGTATCTCTCTCAAAGACACATGGGCATCATGACAAATAAATTTGCTAGAAAAGGATGAAAAATGCACTAAGATCTTGGTGTTCGACAAAAGCCAACTTCCTTTTCAGTCATATATATATCCCTTACCCGAAATCCTTGTCAACTTTTGATTGAGATCTAACCAGACCCATCTTCCACTCAAGCGAGCATCGGTCATTCGACCAAAATCCTTGTCTTCACTGCTACATAAAGCACCCAAGCAATCTTTCAACCTCTATACAATTTGTCGGTCTCTAAAATTCAAGTGCTAATCTATCATCCGCGGTCTAGGCATCCTCTTAAGCTTATGTGTCATTTTTATTTTTGCTAATGTGCTAACTCTGTTTTGTGCATGTTGTCACTTTACTACGGTTGGAATCTGCATTCAGAAAAGCCGAAATGGCAAGCCAAGCTGATAACATTCACTTCTAAAATAAAGTCTTTAAAACCACCAGCATAGGACACCAACAAAACTCAGATAAGCCCAATCCTACTTAAGTATAACTTGTAGTATGAACGAACCAGAATCAGCTGGCATTATACTCACACAAAAGTCGCAAGCAACAAATCCAATCACTATACAACCGAAATTGGCAAAACTCACAACCTCACCCTACACCCGACTTAACAATAAACAATCTCCCTATGTCAAGACTTTCAACAACAATCTTATCAGGCCCGACACAATTGAGGACAAGACAAACCTCACACCTTTACTCCTTTAGCTAAGTCAATAGATATTGCAACCAAAAAACGAACTACTCCCTAGAGACCTATTCCGAATTTCGATCCAACAAAAATCTACACTCGTCACTCAAACATTCACTACCATGACACCGCAAAATACCCAGCACTGAAATGTAAAATCCAGAGTCTGATTGACCAAGGCAAAACAATGATACAACAAGAACCGACAAACGGAAACCGCAAACCACAAATACATTTTTACAAAAGCCAATCCATCAAAGTTAGCTCCATGTCTGTTGAAAAGAAAAGTACGAAACACGAAAACACTCCATCCCAACCCAAGACAAATACAATTTTTGGACAAGCCTTCAGATTCGAAAAATCCAACCTCAGTCTGAGGATGCAAGTATCCACACAATCAGAGTCATCGAGATACCTAATCATCACACTGAAAGACGAATGCAAATTCAAGCCAATACATAGGTGTTCAGTGCAATGCAACCACTTTGTTTCGACTAACGAATCTTTCTTTGAGAGCAGATTTTTCAATACAAACACAATCACAACAGACATGATAGCACTAGCCATGTCAGGCTTAAAATATGACGACTAGCCATGTCAGGCTTAAAATATGACGACCAGCCACGTCAGGCTTAAAATATGACGATCAGCCACGTCAGGCTTATAATATGATGGCTAGCCCAGTCGGGCTTAGAATATGACAATTAGGCTCGTCCGCCTTAGAATTGGACATACTCATTCTTTCTGTTTTGTAGGCACTACTATAATCAGCCCCGTCCAGCTTTAAAATAGTACAAACTCACGTATATTGTTTTGCAGGCACCACTACAATAGGCTCGTCCGCCTTAGAATTGGACATACACACGTATTTTTATTTATTTTGCAGGAACTACCATGATATGATGATCCATCAAAGGCACTAAACTGGGGCAGAATTTTTGAGGATCCCCTCAAAAATTCCAAAAGACACAAGCTGACACTGGGGCAGAAATTTTTGAGGTCCCCTAAAAAATTTCAAGAGAGACGAAGTACAGAAACTGGGAGTTCCCTGAAGAAAACTTGACCAAGGCCCAACATTCATGAAAGAATTATAAAAGCAGAAAAAATGACGACTTTCCTAGCAACATTGCAGACATGATAATGACATTTTATTTTTTAGCAATTCACTTTACTTTTGTTCGCAGGGTACACAGCCCGGCGACAGACACTTTACTTTTGTTCTAAGGGTACACAGCCCGGCGCGATAGACAAATAGCTCTTGACGAGCAGGCAAATAGCTCATGATGACCAGGCAAAATAGCTCTTGACGAGAAGGCAAAATCGCTCTTGACGAGGAGGCAAACAGCTCCTGACGAGAAGGCAAAATAGCTCTTGACCAGGAGGCAAAATAGCTCTTGACGAGCAGGCAAACAACTCCTAACAAGAAGGCAAAATAGCTCTTGACAAGCAGGAAAAATAGCTCTTGACAAGGAGGCAAAATAGCTCTTGACGAGCAGGCAAACAGCTCCTGACAAGAAGGCAAAATAGCTCTTGACGAGCAGAATAACAGCTCCTGACGAGCAGGAAAACAGCTCTTGACGAGCAGGCAAAATAGCTCTTGACAAGGAGGCAAAATAGCTCTTGACGAGCAGGCAAACAGCTCCTGCAAGAAGGCAAAACAGCTCCTGACAAGAAGGGAAAATAGCTCTTGACGAGCAGGCAAAATAGCTCTTGACAAGGAGGCAAAATAGCTCTTGACGAGCAGGCAAACAGCTCCTGACAAGAAGGCCAAATAGCTCTTGACGAGCAGGCAAAATAGCTCTTGACCAGGAGGCAAAATAGCTCTTGATGAGCAGGCAAACAACTCTTGACAAGAAGGCAAAATAGCTCTTGACGAGCAGGCAAAATAGCTCTTGACGAGCAGGCAAAATAAGCTCCCGATGAGTAGGAAAAATAGCTCTTGACGAGCAGGCACTTATGATACATAAATATCTCATAACAAGAGACCACGACACATTGACAGTTGACAATCCAACTACAGGAAAGTCCATTTTACATTTACAATTATCTGCAAAAGCTCACACTTTATTGCAGGAAACAGCGGGACAGTGTTCCAAGGTATACAACCCGACGCGACAAACAATTATCCCCTGACAAGATGCACATAAATGAATATCCCCAGAGGAGAAGCATATATTTCCTAACACTCAAAGCACCTGGAAACAGACTAGACAACTACATGACAAAGGAGAGCTCAACTTTACAGGGAGTTTACTTTATCATTATCTTTGGTTGCACTTATCCTACTTTTGTTGCAGGACACTCTTCGACCCCTTGACATACCCTTGAGCTAATTCCTATATTCACATACCCTTACACTGCTCCCTAGAAAATCACTATCACATATGAATTTGTGCAACCACAAAACTTTGAATGCACACTATACACCATTTTGGAACCCATGCTCGATCCTGCATACAATGTCTTTGCTATACCGCAAACTATCTGTTGTTGCCGAGTTCCGAAGCGCTCAAATCTACATTTTCTTACTCGCACAAGTGATCTACCTAATCTCTCATTCCTGATTAGATGTTTGTGTCCCTTCATATTCAAGCTTATCTGTGTCAATCATGCGTGTTCTCGTGCTTAATCATGCCCACCTGTTTGAATCATGCGCATTTATAAAGCTCGCGCCTTAAATATTTCCCAGCTCAGTCAAGGCAATATTGAAGGCAAGATGACTCGACTATCGTGATGAAGTGGAAATTATGTACGTATAAACTCCTCTTTATAAGTGTGTAGCGCGCCACATTATCATAACTTGGATGATTATAAGCCTCTTTTCCCATGCTCGATCTATTGATGTTATCTCATCTTTGATAGTACCTTTGCTCTATTTTTCATTTATCTCGCCAAAAGGCAAAGCATACACAATCCAAACTTTACATATGTGGATAAGTTTAGTCCTGACATCCAAAATCGTGCGTCAAAAACATCTCACACAAGCAACATGCCATTCTAGAACTACACACGGCCTGATTCTCGCGAAACCCGAGATATGTAGGCAACTCAGAGACCGGGGTTCGGCCAAAATACCCCCAAAACTCTCATTTTCCTTTTACTTTGTCTGTCCGTCGTGATAAAATTGGCTACTCCGTCAACTATCTTTACCCGAAGATTCTTTCATCATCCACGGGCAAAGAGGGGCAACTGTTGACACCCAATTTTGTCCCTCCTTTTTCATAATTGGCTATAATTTAACTTAAAGGTGCAATTTAACTGTTTGAATAAAATTTGCATTAGAAGGCGTACATTTACGTGTGTTATCTCCTATTTATACCATATATTTTAATTGTGATTATATTGCGTAATTTGCATCATTTAGGCTATTTGTGAAACTATGATTATTTGTGAAAATTACTGCATTTATAATATTTATTAATTATATGTGATTATTAATACTTAATTAATTCTCAAATATTTTATTATCTTTAATATACGTAATATATATGCTTATTTTTGCACCATTGAGTTAATTATCAGTTGAATCCAATTTTAATTCATTTAAGTTTCAAATTCTTTTAAAAGATTTAAAATTGTTTCCTATACCTTCACCTTGAACCTAGACATAACATTAGGCCAAATACATTTTTATGTGTTTCAAAATCAGATTTAATATTTCCAATTATTAGCATATTCTCCAAATCCCCCTAATCTCTCCCATATCTCCCTCAATCCCATAAAATTAGATACTTCCTCAATCACCTCTCAATCCCCAAAAGTTTAGCATTTTCAAATTCTTTATATGAAGGCAAAACAAAGCACCAAAGCGGGGCCAAGACAGGCACAGTAGATACTACTCCCTCCTCGACTTCTCTTCCCCACACACAAATCACCAAAAACACCCACTACATCCCTGCCCCTCTTCACTACACACCATTACCAACAGATATACAACATCATCATCAGCAATACACGCCGACCCCACTCCCCTTTAATCTTCTTCTACAAAATCAATAGAACACAAACTCCATTTTTTCACGCAGACCCTAGTCAAATTACCCCTCCATTGTCTTCCTCCCTAACAACACCACCACCTCTAGTGGAAAAATAGAGGCAGACCACCCCTCACACCCCCGTTTCTCCTTCTCCAAAACCCAGATACACCATATACACAGTACACGGTTACTGTTTCTTCCTCCTTTACCCAAACACATCACCCATACCAATTTCCGCTTCATCTTCTCCAAGATACATCCACACACACTCCTAAATCGAACGGAAACAGGGCAAAGGGGTTTGGGGAAGACGGGTTAATAATAAAACCATCTGAGACCCATTACTCCAATCGGAAAACTCCATCGTTGTTCGTCTCAATTTTTCCCATTGTTATTGTATAAATGAAATCGAAATGGAGAATTGGGGATGGAGTCGCAGCGACGCCATGGTTTGGCAGTCGCTCCTCCATCCCGCCATGGATCTGTTCATTGCTGCCGTTTTATTTCGCCGAAAATTCATTTTCCCGGCCTCTCAATTTTTCTGCCTTTATTTCATTTGGAAAGCATATCTCACTGATTTCTTATGAGTCTTTGCAGATCTTCTACCTGTGTTTGCTGCTGGATCGATTATTTGATACTGAGTTGACCCAGATCGTGAATCCCTAATCTGTTGTTGCTTTGTTTGCGTGCACTAGAACTGGGTTGACTCGTTGGTTTTGTATTTGGTTAATCTGTTATTAGGCTTACCTATGCAGCTTTAAATCCGTTTATTTCATTTGAAGTACTGGGAATATTGTTGATACATTTCTCCTTGCTCTAACCAGTTTTTGTTGAAGGAATTTAGTTTGGCAGGCTAATCGTGTAATTGACATTGGATCACTTTTCTCGGCTTGCTAAGATCTGAACAGTACTATGCTAAAATGGACAATGAAAAAAAAATATATTCATATATTGAGGCCTGGAAATTGATTTGAACATGATACTACACGGTCAATGACGGTTGGAGGCCAACACAAGTCCTGTCCCGTATTTACCGTCCTTTATATGTCCCGAAAACAAAACAAAAAAAGGCTATGATGACGTGTGTAAGCCGTTTATTACAAACGAACCAGTGATGGAGTGACGACACCGATACTTGGCATGGCAACACGAGCGGCGGGCGTATTCGCAGCCGTATCGACGTCTCTAACCTCCACCCAATTCATACACACCTGAGCCGACACTTTTAAAAGTCTCATCCCCTTTATTTTAAAACTATTATTATTATTATTATTATTTTAAATTATTATTATCATTATTTTCATTATTATTATTACCTACGAATATTATTATTATTATCATTATTATTGTATTTTTACTATTATCAATATTATTATTTACTAACTATTTTTCTTATATTTTGCGAGGTGAATTCGGCTGGAAGATGGCCTAGTTTTGAAGAAAATACTTAGAAGAAAAGGACCTTTTATTATCATTATCATTATTCATTATTATTACTATTACTGTTTTTATTATTATCATTATTATTTACTAACTTAATTTTATCTGTTTTTTGCGAGGCACACTTGGATAAATGTCTTGAAAACGACACCCCCAAAACATCTTTCTTCATTATATTATTTTTTCAATCATTACTATTTCATTTTAGTTCACTAACTAATTTGTTTTATTTTACTAGGTACAATCCTTTAAGGAAGAAGACTATTAGTGAATTAGAACTTTTTATCCAATCTTAATCATTATACATATCACAATAGTCGTTTATTTATTGGTCTAGTTTATTTCCTTAGTTAGTTATTTTGAATCCCAATTATAAGTCCGGCCGGTAACCACATTTGGTGGGGCTCGAGAGGTGCATAATCCCTTCCTCTCGAGTTCACCTGAACTTCTTACCTAGAAATTCTGGTTTGTAGACTAAATTTCAGAGTTAATTGTAAAATTGGTTAGAAATAAAATAGGTGTCTTAATACGCCTAGTTAAAAAATATGTTAGGTGGCGACTCCAAGTCTTTACCCGTGAGTCCCAATAAGTTGAGCCCTGTTTTGAACTCTAACCGGGGTTCGGGGTAAGAATGGGCGTCGATAGGGTGAGGCTGCTTCATTGGTTATTACATCCTATATTTTCTCTTCTCAATATAATATTGCTTATGAGTGTTGAAAATTATCAACTCCGTAATCTTGCAAAACCTAGCTTCTTGATTAAACATATTCAATTGATGAGTTACAGTTAACTTATGCTTAAAAGTTTCAAAGTTTGGATTTTTGAACTATAGTTAGCAAGCTGATAGTGCTATCTCCTTTTCTTATATGTCTAGTTTCTTTAGGGAGTGAGAGGGATCGACACGAGAATTTTGTGCAACTTATTGTGTGGTGGATTTGCAATTCTACAATAAGTTTTGAAAAAATGTGTATATGCTATGATTTTTGGTTTATCCATTGATCAATAATTTTAATACGCTTTAGTTGTAAAAATTTCTTTAAGACTCAATATCGCTTCAATATCTTCAATCAATTGCAGATTCACAAAACTACAATAAAGCAGCCAATGGAGCTCTAATGAAATTTGACATTTGAATTGTCAAATATAAATGGTAATGTATGAAATTAGTAAATTGTGCAATTTGTCAATTTGTGATGCTATAGTAATTTACCAATGTGGTTTGACCAGTATTTTAATTAAAATTTCGGTTCACTTTATTTTTTCTTTTTAACAGCTTTGACATACTATTAATTGATTTTGGATGTGAGTTCGCTTGTACAATAATACAAACAATTGCCATGATGTTCTTGCAGCTACGACAAGAAGCGCATACTTCTTGGGACGTTCTTCGAGAATCATTGTTGAAATAAACCATATTCAACTGCTAATAAGCACAAAAATATTACTCCTTGGTAGTCCAATGTGGGTGACAAATAAAGTTATGTCATGTCTCCATGAGTATTCTTAGTGTTTCAATGCTTTTTAATTATGTCGGCAATGCAAAAGATAGGCAAGTAGCGAAATGTTAAATTAAAAATGAATTTCAGCAGTTCTTAAATATTTTATTTTTTAACATTCAAGAAATCAAAATGCCGATAAAGTTATCATGCGATTAAACTTAGTATAAAATTCTTTTATAAAATTATCTAATATTTCTTTTGGATTGAAAATTAAATGTGAGGAGATGCCATAAGATTCTTTTATAATATTGTCTTATATTTATGTAGTTTGCGATATGCACTCTGGCATTTTGCTCCTTGAATTTATTTTCATGTAAATATTATGTGTTAATACAATTCATGTTGTTTGCATCACAAACTAAATGGTCACTAAATTATTTGCAACTCAAATTATAAGATTCTTTTGTGCTTTTAGATTTTCTATCTTTTGTATCTTTTAGAGGTGAGTTTCCACGCAGAGAGGAAAAAAATTTAAGAAACGACGATGAGAAATATGAAAATCATATCACTTTTTTTTTTATATATAAATACTGCTTTAAAAAATAAAATTTGTTATAATTAATTTCTATTTATATCAACCGCACATCGCACGGGTACTATACTAGTAATAGATAAAGGACACTCATTAGCATCACAATTTCAAATTTGAAATGATAAAATTAGGCAGACTTCTTTGCTAAGTTATCAGGATAAGACATAAAATATTTCATCTGAAAAATCAACTTATCCCTTTTAACTATGTAAATCAAATGTACTTGGAAAATAGAACATCCGGATAAGGATAACTCCTAAAAAACTTAATATTAAGAGATAAAACGTTTTGACTTTGAATTAAAAGATAATAACAATTATTTTAAATTTAAAGATAACGTTTTCATCTCACTCTCTCTATTTTCTTATTTAATCCACTCAAGCCAAGTAGGAGTCATACATTCACAAAGCTCATTGTTTCTTCTTTGTTTTCTCATAATTCACATATTATATTTATATATATGTACAATTTGGCCTAATTTTATGTAGGCTATTTTCATTTGTGCGCATATATATATATATATATCATTGTTGATCGTCTATTATTTATATCATTGTTGATTTATCCAAATGAAGAGGATCAACTTCACAACACACAGGAACAATATGAAGAAACTGGAAAGAGAAGAACCAGTACTAAGGTAATAAAAGACATTTTTAGCAACAAACTATTGTGTCTTTTATGTGTTTCTGCTAATACCTTGATGCTTTATTTTTTCTCTTACAGATTAATTTATGTTTAATTGTTTCTTGTGTTGTTCAGACTTGATTATGGTTTCACAAATAGTCATCAGTAAAACATAATGCACAAAGTTTGCCATAACAAAATTCTCATATCAAGTTATTGAAGCTAATTTTTTATCGGAAAATATGGCTGAAGAAGAAACAATGGATTCCAATATATTATTGACCCAATGATATCAACTTTAAATATCATTATTTTGGCAACATCAATAATAAACAGTAGATTAACAACGTTGGTTTTTCATATTGTGTTAGTTAATGTATTGATATAATTGGTCAACTCCAAATACGTCATAGATATTATATTAGCTACATTAATAAGAATACTTTTGTTCCATAAAAATCTCGAATGTCAAATGGATTTCATGTAAGAATATATTTTTGAACTTATTTATTTTCTCTCTATATCATTTTCATTCGATTGTATCTTTAAGGCCAATTGTTTGAAAGGTGCGAATTTATGTTGGATTTGTTGAAAGATTGTAAATTATTTTATTTAGATCGATTCTCATAATTTCTATCCATTGTTTAATAGTATTGATGGTTTATTTATTTGATCAATTTCTAGGAGAAATCTCAACGGTCTGTTTCAAGAAAAGATAGCCGTATGAAATAAAGGAATTGGAAACTCAATAGCTTTCTTTGAATAGACATGGAGCAATAAATGGTTGAATAGACGTGGAAGATAATTTTTTTTTTCATGAATTTTTTGGACTTTTGAATTAGTTGAAAGAATATTAGGACCCTTCTTTTCAATATTTATTGGATTCTCTTTGCTAATCATCAACTTTTATTCGCCACAATGAGTCACTGAGGTTTAAGTTTCTCGGATGGAGTGAAGATGATATGATGGATCAATGTTAGGCATTCGTCTCCTCTTTTTAATTTTTGATCATTGACTATATTCATGCTTATCAAGTTTTGCTCTTTGGTGTTCGTTGCCATTTCAAAATATTGAGACATTTTCTTCTATATTACATTGAGAAGTCTATATAGCAAGACAATTATTCTACTATTTCTCTGTTGCACCTCTCTGGATGGATTTGCGCTTTTTCCTGAAGTAATTAAAATAATAATAGTATCAATGACGATATGAGAAGTTCACTGTATTTTTGTGTTTACTGTTTAAAAAGTTTTCTTTAGTCAAGTGCTAGCATGGCAGTCATGGCCTTGATTTTACAAAGACAGGGCTGAGCATTTGAGACTAACGTTGTACTACAAGATGATTGATATCCTATCATATTCCTCGTTAAAGTTGGGATATATCGGATGTAATTTAAAATTTTATAGTTATATCTTTTTCGTACAATTTGCTTTAGAGAGAGTGTAAAAGACTATTTATATATTAACCAATGAGAAAGAAAATGAATACACATCAGTACATATGAAACCATGATATACTATCAATAGGTAGTGACTTTCCGTTCCTTTCCATATAATTATTAATTTTAAAATAAGCATAATTAGATAAAATCTTTATGCTTATCTTTTTAGGTGAGTGAGATTCCATGTCAAATTGTGAAAATGCCGACGTCTGTGTTGGTTATTCTAACTGAATATGTTAAAAAAATTATTCAGAATTTGGGGTGCCAAAAGGTATACGAACTACAAAAATTGATGAACACTAGCTATCAAGTAGAATATTTCAGCTTATGGTAAATTACTAAATGAGAAACACTACGAAGAGTTAGACTTGAATATTTGAATTAAGTGTGGTAAGTTTTGGAATATAAGTTGAATATTAATATGTTTGAATTGGAGATATGACGATAAGTCAAAATTAAAAGCAAATGTGAAATTGAAGTATTAAGTGATAGTAAAATGCACATTATTGTATTTATAACTTTTCTACTCTAAACTAGAATAACAATAAAAAATATTTCAGAAAGCTACAGTTATAAGAATCCAAAAACCAAGCGATAGCATAAGTATCAATCTTTTGTTGGAAACATTGCTTGCTCTGTTCATAAGGATTTGGAATTTCAAAAAAGAGTATATTGAATGCACCAAGTTGTATACTTTACTAGAAGGGTTACAATAATTAGGGTTTTTTACACTAAAAAACAAACAACACATGAAAATTACCAAAAAGCGGCTCCTATTTACGAATTTTATCCGAAATATTACCCTTTACCCGAGATAGCAGCATGCCACAAGTTTATATAATTTTATACAAGTTTATAAACGTGTATAAAATTATATAAATTTTTATAATTGTGTATATGAGAGTGAATAAATTTTAATAAATATTTAGATTTCTTTAGTATTAAGAATGTTTATATGAATTTTTACTTTTTTTGTGTGTATTTTTGTATTTCTCTTATTGCCTACGCATTTATCTATCTATATTTATGTATAATTTATTTTTAGAGAGATATTTGTGTGTATAAACTTATCCAAAGCAATGATATAGACAAAATCAACAACATAACTTCAGTGAAATAAAAAAAAAGTAACAACACTGCCGGCTGGGGAGGGTGTGTACCGGTGGTTCAATGGTAGGGGAAAAGGAAGATTTGGTAGCTAGAATTTTTTTATTTTCAAGGAGTGCTTAAATTTGTAGTTTAGGGGATGAGTGCTATGCATGAAAAAAAAATGGTATGCTGTTTATAATATTGGGTAATGGGCTGCCTATTTCTGAAAATTTTTCTGGAATTATTGTATAGTTAAATAAGATAAAACTTTGCATGATTGGATTTCTTTGTATATAATTCAATTGTTAGTTTTAGATTATTAGAGTTAAGCTAAATAACAACTATTTATCTACTCTATAATCTAAAAAAGAATTAATGTTTAAAATTCTATTGTATTATTCAAGAGCTATTTGACTCGATTTATTCTCTTTAAACTCATAAAATTCTAATTTTGAATTCATTTGAGAGAAACAAAATGATAGTTCAATTTTAATTCGGAAAACAATGATAGTTCAGATCTAATTTGTTGAAATTTTAAGCTGTGATGTGCGTAGTAAAAAAAAAATATTTTTAGTAATTAATTTTATTTATTATTTAATTTTGCATCGCGCGGGTGCTATGCTAGTTTTATCTTTATATTAGTATTTCACTTCGTAATATTATCTTAGAGTACATTATCACCTCTAAGGCAATACTATAATTTTTAATTATTGCAAGCTCTTACTTTTACATGCTTCTGGACTTCCCTCTTTTTCTCTCATGGATTCTTATACTAATAAAAATAGTCCATGGCATATACTATGCATGGTAGTGTATTTTAAAAAAATCTTTTTGATACCAATTGCTAAATATGAAAAAGGAAATTAAGCTAAAAGGAAAAAAACTAATTTCTTATAACTTCAGATAATGCTCCTTGAGCTATAACACTAGGGGTGGGCACTATTCGGATTAAATCGAAAAATCAAACCGAACCGAATTATTTTTTAGATTTGGTTTGGATTTTTAAGTAATTGGTTTGGATTGGATTGAGAATATGAAAACTTTGGTGTTTTGGTTTGGTTTCGGATTTCAAATCATAGAAATCGAAAAACCGAAATATATATACACACACACAAAGAAAGGGTCTCATACTTTTATGATTATCTCTTAACCTAAACTTGTTTAAGGATTTTAGAGTTTGAATATTTCAATACTTTATGCCTTCAATACTTTAACCTCTTTGTATTATGGTATAATACATGTGAAGCTTTCATCAAAAGTTTCAATCAGTTTTTACCTCTTGAATCGTAAGATCTCTTTTTACCTAGGATTCATGCTCTCTTTATCTAGAATTATGATTTAGATTTAATCCTTAATATTTTGACTTGTATTTATATTCTTTCAAGTATTTCATTTTAAAGTTTGTCTTATATGACAAAACCGAAAAAATCGAAAAACGAAAAAATCGAACCGAAAAGAGGAAAACCGAACCAAACCAAATTTATTTTGGTTTGGATTGGATTGGATTGAAGTTTTTCAAAACCGAAAACCGAAAAATCGAAACCAAATAATTAAAAATCGAACCGAAAAATCGAATGCCCAACCCCTATATAATACATTGTATTCATAACAACCAAATCTTTGGACTCTTTTAACTCAAACTAGGAAACTATTAGGTTAAAACTATAATTAAAAGAACTTGAGCCAAACTGAAGTGTAAATATTAAAACTTAGTAACTAACTTAACTCCCTTATACAGTGTACTCCCTCGTCAGTCTAAAGTACTACGCTCTACTGCACAACTTGTAATACTGGTATCATTTATCCCTTGTTAACAACTTCCTTGTCCTCAAGGAAGGAAATCTGGAAATCTCATCTTCAATGTATTAACATCCTTTCAAGTGGCCCGATCCTGGGGTAACTTATCCCACTGAGCTAAAACTTATGCAACAACCTTGTTCCCTTTTGAATCATCTTGCTGTCAAGTATTTTGTGAGGCTGGGTACAGTAAGGACTGCCAAGATGAAGCACTGGACGGTGAAAATGGTGACAGGAACTTCATGACAAGGTTTCAACATAGAAACATGGAAGGTAGGGTGAAACATTAGCTCAGGTAGAAGGGCCAACTTGTATGCCACTGGACCAACCTTCTCAAGAATCAGATAAGGTCTATAAAATTTAGCTTGCAGCTTATTGAATGGCTTTTAAGACATATATATATGTCTGTATAGTTGTATTTTGAGATATACTCGGTCCGCTATCTTGAAGTGCCTATCAGTTCTATGGTTGTTTGCCTTATAAATCATTCTCTGCTGAGCTCTGGAGAGATGGTATTTCAACAGTTGGAGCTTGAAATCTCTAGCTATCAAACTA
Source organism: Petunia axillaris subsp. axillaris (assembly GCA_029990575.1). Lineage (NCBI taxonomy): Eukaryota > Viridiplantae > Streptophyta > Magnoliopsida > Solanales > Solanaceae > Petunia > Petunia axillaris. The sequence goes on from JARKNS010000004.1 coordinate 61,791,149, forward strand.
CTATCCACTTCTTTAAATCCAAAATCACCAGCCATGTAAGGTAAGTGCAGAGGTTCGGGTTTCCCATAAAGAGCTTCAAAAGGAGTGGTATTGATAGAAGAATGGAAAGTGATGTTATATCACCACTCAGCAAAGACCAAATAGTGTATCCAACCTTTGGGAGAATCGGAGACATAACATCTTAGATAATCTCAAGACACCTGTTCCCCACCTCAGTCTGACCATTAGATTGAGGGTGGTAAGCTGTAGAGGTACTCAATGTGACCCATTACATAACAAACAATTCCTGCAAGACCTTGCTAGTGAATATAGGATCCCTGTCACTTATGATCTCCTCAGTCATTCCATATAGTCTAAAAATGTTTTTCATAAAGAGTGTGGCTATGTCACTAGCTGCATAGGGATGTGACGAAGCCATAAAATGTGCATACTTGGTTAACCTGTCCACCACCATCCAGATCACTGTCTTACCTTCAGAAATAGGAAGGCCTTCAATGAAGTCCATACTCATGCTACTCCAGGCTAAGGAAGGTAGCTGAAGTGGTTGATTAAAGCCAGGATAAGTAAGTGTTTCATATTTACTCCTCTGGCACAAATCACATTTTTTGACATATTATGTGACTTCCTCCCTGAGAGTTTTCTAATAGAAAAATGATGACATTCTTCTGTATGTGCTTTCCACTCCAGAATGACCTCCTTGTGGTGCATCATGCCACAATTTCAGAAGTTCCTTTCTTAGTTTTGGATATGCACCAACCACTAACTTGTCATGCCTTCTCAATTGGTTGTGGATGTAAGCATGCCCTTTAACACCCTTATTAGTTTGTCTGAGCTGGTGTATGATAGTTTGTTGTGCAGAATCAGTTTCCCAGCTACTTATAATGTCCTGCAAGAGTGCAGTTCTCACATAAGAGAGTAAGATGGCAGTCAATTCAACATGTATTCTTGATAGTGCATCAGCCACCCTGTTTTCTTTCCCTTTTTTGTACTCAATCTCAAAGTCAAACTGCATTAGTTTAGTCACCCATTTTAATTGAGACGAACATATGTGTAACTTTTGATCAAGTAAGAACTTTAGTACTTTTTGGTCAGTTCTGACAATAAAGTATCTTCCCACTAAGTATTGTGCCTACTTAGTGACTGCTAAAACTAGAGCTAGCATTTCCTTTTCATAAACTGAATAAGATTGGTGTTGCTCTGATAACCCTTTGCTTAGATAAGCAATTGACCTACCAACCTAGATCAAGACAGCTCCAATGTCCAAGTCACATGCATCTGTTTCAACAATGAAAAGAATAGTAAAATCAGACTCTAAAACAGGTGCAGTAGTCAGGATAGTTTTAAGCTCCTCAAAAGCACCGGTTTCCTTATCACTCCATTTAAAGCCTTCTTTCTTCAATAAGTCAACCAATGGTATCAGTACCCCATAACCCTTGATAAACCTCATGTAATAACCAGCTAAACCCAAAAATCATCTCAACGGTTTAAGATTAATTGGCCAATCTACTAAAACTTTAATTTTCTTTAGGTCAGTTGCCACATCCTCAGCAGATATATAATGGCCTAGATTCTACTGTTGATGTTACAAAGACACACTTAGATCTTCTGCCATACAGCTGATGTTGTTGTAATAATTCAAAAGTGGTTTTGAGATAGTTCACATGTTCCTTTAAGCTTCTGCTAAAGACTAGGATGTCATCAAAAAACACCAAGATGAACTTCTTTACATAAGCCTGAAAGATGTGATTCATTAAGCCTTGAAAAATGGAAGGTGCATTAGTAAGACCAAAGGGCATGACCAGATACTCAAAATAGCATGAGTGAGTTCTAAAAACAGTCTTATAGATGTCTTGTAGATGCATTCTAATCTGATGATAGCCTTACCTCAAGTCAATCTCATAATAGACTTGGGACCCCTCTAGTTCATCCAATAATTCTTCAATGATAGGTATGTGACACTTGTCTTTAATGGTGATGTGGTTGAGTGCCCTGTAATCCACACATATCCTCCAATTACCATCTTTCTTGCTCACTAAGACCACTGGTGAGGCAGATGGGCTACTACTGTGTTGCATTAAGCCTTGATCTAAAACCTTTTGGACCATTTTTTCAATGATATCTTTCTGCATTGGAGAATATATATAAGGTCTTGAATTAAAAGCCCTAGCACCTTTTAGCAAAGGAATGTGATGGCAAAAAGTTCCTATGGGGGTGGAAGACCCTCAGGTTCCTGGAACAATGCAACATGTTCATCCAATACTGCTTTGATCTTTATTGGTTCAGCTTCTGCCTGGCCTTGTTCCTTCTCATTCTTAGGCTTCCCTTCCTCAATGGAAATAACTCTAACATAAACAGTTGAGCATTGGTGTGATCAACCTTATGCAAAACACTGACATCCACCAAATTAGATGGAGGTGCTATACCCTGTAAAGACAACAATTGACCCTGATAATTGAACTACATAATTAGCTGTTGGAAGTTAAATTTGATGTCACCTAGAGCACTTAAGCACTGTACACCTAGAACCATATCACAAGTACCTAAGTGAAATAACAAGAAATCTTCCTGAAAAACCTGCCCTTGCAACAACCATTCTAACCCTTTACACATCTTGATTACTTGTACTATGTTTCCATCAGCCACCCTTACACTCAAGGGATTACATGCCTCAACCTTCCATCCCATACTGGTCACTAACTCACTATCAATAAAGTTGTGAGTGGAACCACTGTCAATCAAGATATTGAGGGCTCTTTTGTGACAGTATCCAGTGACTATAAGAGTTTGATACCCTCTTGGTCCTTCCATAGCCTGTATAGAGATCTCACAAGTCTCCACTAGGGGACCTATTGCTTCTAACTCCTCCTCTTTACTTACCAGATTCTCTACTTCATCTATGTCTAACAAAAACAATTGTGCTTTAGCCTTACATACATGACATTGTTGGTACTTCTCATCACAAACATAACATAAACCTTTATCTCTTTTTTCACTCAACTCTATAAGAGTTAAATTTCTTCCCTTACTCTTATCACATGTTATAGGCAAGTCTACTGTATGGGTAGTGTTTAGTTGAGTAGGTGCTTGTAGTTTATACTTAGAGAGCCCCACAACTGACAATATCTGATTAGTCATCACCTTGGTTTGCTTAATAAAATTAGCTTCCTCCATTCTAGCAAAATGATAAGCCTGAGCCAATATGTATGGTCTCTAAATTCTCACAACATCCTCCAACTCATGTTTCAACCGATAAAAAAAAAAGGTTAATAGCATGCTCAGGAGGTAAATTCAGTCTTGTCATAATTCGATCAAAGCCTCTTGAAATTCAGCTACTGACCCTGTTTGTTTCAAAATCACCAATTCCCTTATTGGATCTTCATAAATAGGTCCAAACCTATCAGTAAGGGCGTACTGATATTCTTCCCAAAATGCCGTCCACTTTGCATATAAGCTTTGTGCCATTGAATAGCTACATCATCAAAATGTGGGGATTCCACCTTATCCTTCTGGTGATGTGGTACCTCATCAATGGAGAAAAATTTCTCAGCTTTGTACCACCATGATTTAAAATCATGACCATTAAACCTAGGAAACTCAATTTTGGACAATCGAGTGAAGGCATAGGATGACTGATTTTGTTGCAGTGGCCCAGGGCTAGGTGGGGTATAGGATTGGGGAAAAACTTATGGGTATCCAGTATACATGGGGTTTGATGCTGCAGAAAACAAGTTGGGTGATGCAGGGAAAATAGGCGGAAGCGATAAACTAAGATGCAGAAGCAATAATCACAAGATAACAAGAAAATAGGAGAAAGAGACTTGAACCACTCACGGGGTCACACTAGGGACGATCCACCATGGATTCCAAGTAAGAGATACATGAAGCCAAGCTTCAACAAGAAGGACCTAGTCTCTCCTAAATTTTATTCTTTAACTCAAAATCTAGCTAATGAAATGAAATGACTAAGGCTCCTATTTATAGTCTTTCATAAGACTATGTAAAAATGACATAAAAGCCCCCACAAGTTGGGGTAAAATAATAAAGACCACGTAGGGTCAAACTAGTAATTAATACTAGGCTAAAATAGAAGTCTCGTCTTGGCTTGTATAGGGGGCAGGCGGGGCGCCTGGAGCTAGGCGGGGCGCCTGGAAGTTGCGCAGTGAACTGGGAGCCCTTTGGCTAGGCGGGGAGGCACTAGGCGGGGCGCCTGAGTACTGAGGCAGAATCCAATCCAGGCGGGGCGCCTGACATGGGCGGGCGCCTAGGCCTGTAGCCAACTCCTTGATCTTCAAATGCTCCCGCACTCTTCTCCGATGCTCTTGACCTCTCGTCCACTGCATCCTCCAATCCCGGCTCTTAACGGTAAGTGTCTTGGGCTCGATTTGTCCTGCATCATCGTCCCCTTCTTGAAAGGATTTCGTCCTCGAAATCAAACCATCAAGACCTACATCCAAAGACAAGCACATCCAAAAGCTCCTACTACAAGAGTGGGTTAGTGTACCAAGTGAGGAAAATACACTTTTATGGTAGAGCCAAGCATCAATACTAATAAAAAAGCTCATGTCCCCAAAGGAAACAACAAGTACTTGACTCAAAAAGAAAGTGCATCCAACACAAGAACAAGCACAGAGAACAATAGGGTAGGGAATATGCAAGATCAAGCCATCAAAATTCTTATGATCCCTAAGTCCAATAAGAACACAGCAAAACTTCCCACGACAAGAGTAGGCAAGTCCAACAAGAGTAAGTGCAAATGCTATAGAAAGCATACTTTTGTGATAGAGAAAAGTATCAATGCCAATAAAAAAGAATAGGTCTCCAAAGGAAACAATAAGTTCTTGGCCCAACAATGAAAAACACTCACTACTGTAACAAGCAAAGAGATCAATAGGACATAGAACGTGCAAGATTAAGAAATCATGAACCCTATCATCTCTAAGCTCATAACCAACACACCAAGCCTTCAATGCGTTATTATCACAATGTGATTCATTGGCTTTGGCATGCTCAAAACCCAAGGTGTGATCAACATATGGGATGGAGTAAGCAACATAATTCAAGCGACAACTAACATCAAATACTCCACTCCCCTTCTTGGAAGCACTCTTACACACACCAAGAGTGCCTTCCTCACCCTCAAACCTACCTCTAAGACAATCTCCCTCACTAGACAAACTATCTGTTGCTCCTAATGCACACGCAAGTATACGCGGTCGACAAGTAATAAAGTGATAAATCGAGTATCGTTCCCACGAGGACTAAGCAGACTAATACTTAACAAACAATTTCTAAACAAACTATCCAGGGATCTTTTTCTTTGATGGTAAGAGTTTTTGTAACTAACAAACAGTAATTAAAGTGCTAGAAGTATAGTCAAGCAATGGTGCAATACTTTGGTTGTTAACAATATTAAGAGGACGGTCCAGGGTCAGAGTTACGAACAATCCAGTTGATGTATCCAATTGATTCCACTTCTTAAATCCCGGGTTACTAATTGACAGAGTAAATGTAACTGTGAAAACCTTTCAGTTCTTCACAGCCTATGCAAGCTACTTCAATCCCTATATGTCTATGGGTTAAATCACATGCACACATTACCGAATTCTGTAATGAGTTAAACTAGGCAAGCAAGTATATGTCTATCCTACTCACAAATTGGTTCCCCGATGCCCGGGTTCACAAACTAGTTCTATTCTTTCTTATTACGTAATTAAATTCTCTCTTTCGAGTTCAATCCAAAAACCATAGATAATGCATAAGTATCGAGCTCTAACAATTATACAAGTGAAATCAAGAAAGAATAAGTAACCCGTTATGGGATTCAATTAATGGGAATCAATCTTCAAACAATCAACTTTCATGTAATACTCTAACCCTAGAACGTAATATTTATCCACACATATTCATAATCACAAGGCAAAGATTTGGTGTAATAATGAAGTAAATGATGTAATAGATGAAAGATTAGGAATAAACCCTTGTTCAATGAGTATGGTGCTCACAATATTGCTCCAAAGTATGAACTCCCTTCAAAAACTAAGTAAAGTAGTATTTATAAGGTTTACAAACACCTAGTAATAAGTTAGACCCAAGCCTAGACGAAATAGGAAGTAAAAATCCGCACAAAGGGGCGCTATAACGGACGCCCCGCATCTCGTAACGCGCTACAACAACCAGAAGACGCCAAACTGTGGGCGCTTTAACCACGCGCCGCGTGGGAAATCGCACTGGGGCACTGGGCGCTATAGCTGGAGCGCCACGTGCCCCAAAGCGCCCAGCAAAAATGCTTGTTCCTTTGTCCAAAATCTCGCTCGTGTCATGCCCTCGTGTGCTCAATCCAATCCTCAATCAACTTCCAATCAATTCTTGCTTAATCAAGCTCCTAAAAGCTCCAAATGCACTGCGTAACAACCTACACACGCACAACATCAAATTAGTGTAAAACCACATTCACAAACTATAAAACGAGCGAATAACAAGCTCAAACATGCGGAAATATTAAGGAAACATTGGCATAAAATGCCAAACATCACCACCCCACACTTGAACCCTTGCTCGCCCTCGAGCAAGTCACATCTCACTTCCCAACCTAGGTAAAACAGGTCTGCCTATGACTATGGTTGATACCGACTATTGAACCAATGCACACATGACTACCATGGATCCACAGCATGCCAACAATTTACCAAAACCAAAAAAATATGACAACAACCACCCCAAAATAGCTCAAGTGCACAAACTCAATTTATTGCAACCATGCTCCCACAAAATCACACATATCTACTCAACCAAGAACCATCAACTTTACCTATTTCATACAAACCATGTGCCCTCACCAATATGAAGCAAGAGAGTGCCCCCCCAAAGATCACACACAACAATAGATATCATGAATAGAACGGGGGCAATAACAAATAAATTCACTCACTCTCATGAAAGTCTCACATGTCACACACAATGTACCATAAGCTTGCCCGTAGTGTAGGACTCCACTAATGTAAGCTCACTCCAATCGGGATTAACTAGGACTTTAGAAAGGTCGTAATGTAGGCTAAGAGGCGGGTAGGATACATATAGGTAATAGTGACTACCTTCCTAAGCACTTTAATACATCACATTCAAATTAAGCACAAATCTTATCACGCCATCCAATCAACAACTTTCACACACACACACCTTCTCAACAAGTAGCATTTTTCTTTTTTTTTTTTAGCACACACTAGCAAGGAATGGATATTCTTTTCTCTTTTTATTTCTTTTTCCACAATTTTTTTCTTTCTTTTCAACTTTTCTATATTTTTTTCTTTTTCAATTTCATTATTTTCCAACCTTGCCAATGCTTTTCACTACTTCACAATTTTAAAAATTATTCCCCTTCATTAGCTCCACTCAAAAACCTCCCAAAATCCAACCACAACTCCATAATAACAACACAATATCAACTAAAGTGCTTAAGGAGTAAAGGGCCAAAAGAGACAATTTAGAACAAATGGGTAGGCCCGTGGTGTGGGTGCCAACAAAAAGGGTCAAAGAAATCACAACAACAATTTTTTTCAAGGTGTATATGTAAGGGTAGGCAAATCAACAGAAGGCCTTGTATCATTTCCCGACTAGAGCAAACCTAGGATTTCGCTTTGCACACACACGGGGCAAGTTCTAGACATTAATATGTAACATGGAGTAAACAAGAACATGCCTCACACACACATTGCACATGATCCACACAAAAAGGTTCCATCAACAACTCTCAATCAAGCATCTAGAATGCAACTTGTGGAAATTTAAGCACTAATGCACAAAGGTTCTCAATCAAGTCAAGCAAGCGGACTCAAGCATCTCAAGGGGGTCGTTCCATTTTTTCCTAGGCATACATCACAATTAAAACCCAAGGACACCACAAATAGCACATGCAATCAATTCAAGTCCACCGGTATCAAACAAATCAAAGGCACCTAGCATTCTACCTATTTCCTTCGTCTAGGGTCACCTCTACTAACTATCCTAATCCTAACAATAAAAAGTACCCGGTTCAAAGGCCTCCCCGTGGAAAAGAACCGAGGCCATAAGAAAAAACCACGGGGTGGATGACATGTACCACTAATAAAACTAAAAGGAAAATCTTTTTGGAATTTTTCATTGGTCTTCTAATTTTTTTATTTTTTTTTCATATATTAAAGCAAGAAATAAATCAAAATAAAGTCAAGTGACAAAATAAAATCCTACGGTACATGCATCCTAACCTCAAAAATAGATAAAGGGCAGTACCCCACCCCACACTTAAACTAAGCAATGTCCTCAGTGCGACAAAGAAGTAAGTGCAAAAGTAAAAGAAAACTGCCTTGATATCCGGGTGGTGCGCAGGAGTGTGGACCTAGTCCTCCTCCTCATCAGAGCCACCGCCCTCAGCATCAGTCGCCTCAACCTCACTGTCCGGATCCCGAGCAACAATATCCGAATCTGTGTTCTCATCCTCCTCCGGAGGCATCTCTACTGCTCGAGTCATGCCTAGCAGGCGCTTCGAGGTCCCCAGTAGAGGCACAGTGCGATCAATAGCTGTCATATCCACGCCCGACCACCGGGCCATTTGCTCCATCATCAAATACTGACGCGCAGACAAGTTGGCGTCCGTTTCCCGCCACTCGTCAGCCGTCAGCCTCACCGGTGCAGTAGTGGTCACACCCTTGACCGAGGCAATATCAAATGGCTTCCCTATGTCAGGGACAATGCGATCCCAAATCTCATCCACGGGGACGCCAGCCTGCTCTAAATACCGGGTCAGGATGTTCCCAAAATACAAGCGAATACATGAATCTAGCTTTCGTTGCTCCTTCATCACTCGCAGCATGTAGTAGCCTATATTGACCGGCCTCCCAGTCATAAAGAAATATACCATGCACGCCCGAGTCTTGGTGACCTCGGAATAATGAGAAGATGGTAATATGCGTGCATGTATAAACCGCATCCACACATGAGCCGGTTTGAGAAACTGCGAGAAGTACATATACTTGTGCCTTCCGGACGCATTGCGCTCCCACTTATGAGTGGAGCTCTCACCACAAAGTGTGTCTCGCAGAGCCTTGTAGTCAGGCTTTTTAATGAACTCCTTCAGATCATCATAATCAGAGTCCTCGACCCCCAAAAAGGCATTCACTGCCGTGTGGTCTAGCTTCACTCTCACCCCCCTCACCGTGACCATGTCATCCTCCTTCCATGCGTCGTCCGGCTCCCAGTTTGCATAAAGCTCTTGCACTAAATCAAGGTTGGCATGCCCCGGACTCTCAAATACCGAATCCCAATTTAAAGCAACTATCGCATCGGCCACCGCTCGAAATTTCTGCATTACCCTCCTCTTGTCAATTGCTTGCTCGGGGATGTACCCCGCAAGCCTCATATTTTTATACCACGTTTGGCATTCACCTCTCTTCACAAAAGTGATTCCATATCGTGTCTTTCCTCCAGGTCGTGGTATCGGCACCGCGTCCTTAGGTATCTTTGCCTTGGCCTTCGCCTTTAGTTTGGCCTTGGGCTTGGCCGGTGCCTTGCCCTTTTGCTTTGTAGAAGAAGGCCCGGCTTGGAGTGCTCTCCTCGGGCCCGAGGCGGATGAAGAACTCTTGCTTGGTAGAGGTATTGTCACCATGGTACCTACACAACAATAGATCAATGTGAGATGGATAACTAAGCACCAAGAATACAATTCAAGCTCAATTGGTAGGGTACCACCCCACACTTAGTACACACTCTATGTGTCAATCAACATAACTCAATGGCACAAGCAACCCCACACTTAAACAAAGCTAGCTTCGGACAAAGTATGCCACTTTTTTGGTTTTTCAAGATCAAGCTAGTGTGGGTGCATCATGATCAATTCTTATGTGTGTGCGACACTTAATGTCCATAATAAGCCTAAGGAATGCATTGCTACTCAAGAATTCACAATGTCATACAATTTTCATCATTGAGGCTTTTTCACAAACACTTGGTGTGCACACTTTGAAACTAACAAGTTCAATGAATTTTGGAATGTGCCAACCCTCCCAAATTATTGGGAGATCTCTTTTTACAAGTCACCAACTATCTATCTAGCACAATGAACAATTCAAGCACATCAAGAGTAAAATTTATGCATAAACCTGTAACTAGCTAAGAAACCTTCCATGAAAAAGAATTAGTTCAACTTACATGTGATAGAGAGAGAAAAGTAGGAATTTACTTACTTGAAGGTGTTAGAGTGGATTGCAACAATATTGGGAATGATTCCAAGTGTTAGAGGTGAATTGGGGAGTGTTTAGAGAGTAATTAGAGTGAAACTAGTGAAGAATTTACAATAGAAATCGGGTATAAGGGGTTGGGGGAAACCGGGTCGCGGGTCAAGACCAGTTTTACCCGAAATTGGAAAAATTTTTGGCCGAGCGCTTTAAGCAACGCGGCGCGGATCAACCGCGGACAAAATTTTGGTCCTACTGCCTAACCAGGCGCGTTGGGAGGCGCGGGGCGCTCCCAAACGCGCCAGGCCAATTTTTTTCAGCTTGAATTTTCCGCGTTGGGAGGCGCGGGGCACTCCCAAACGCACCCGAACACGTTTTTTCGCACCAATTTCTGATTCCAAGTGCGAACCCAAGCGCGGGACATGTCTTGAGATGCCCCGTACCCCTCAATGCATTAATTTCACCTTGTTTAGCTCACCCAATTCCTACAAAAACGACACACAAAAACAACAAACTACGTGACACTTTAAAACAAAAAAAAAATACTAAACTATTACAAGTACAAGCTCGGGTTGCCTCCCGAGAAGCGCCTTATTTAACGTCGTGGCACGACGGGTATTAATAAAGGGTCCCTCAAAGTAATGGAAGTGCGGTGATTCACCGAACCTCCCCAATAAAGCTTTACCCTTTGACCATTAACCAAGAATGTGTTCTCAGAATCCGGGGCTTTCAATTCAACCGCTCTATGTGCGGTAACACGAACAACTTCAAAAGGCCCCGACCATCTAGACTTCAACTTGCCTGGGAATAATTTCAACCTCGAATTGAACAACAATACCAGCTGCCCGGGCTCAAATTGACGACGCTCAATGTGCTTATCATGCAATTTCTTTGTCCGTCCTTATACAATTTCGAATTTTCATACGCATGGAACCGGAACTCTTCAAGCTCATGCAATTGGAGCATCCTCTTTTCACCCGCTAAGGCCATATCAAGGTTGAGCTTTTGAATTGCCCAATACGCCTTATGCTCTAGTTCAACAGGCAAGTGACAGGCCTTACCATAAACAAGCCTATATGGAGAGGTTCCAATAGGTGTTTTAAATGCGGTTCGATAGGCCCAGAGAGCATCATCTAACTTCATAGCCCAATCCTTCCTCGAGGCATTCACAATTTTCTCAAGGATTTGCTTGATCTCACTATTAGACACTTCCACTTGGCCACTAGTTTGGGGATGATAAGCAGTAGCCACCTTGTGGCAAACCCCATACTTAGCCAACAATTTATTGAACAACCGGTTAAAAAAATACCTTCAGCACTGATTATAGCCCGTGGTGTCCCAAAACAAGTGAAAATATTCTTCTTCACGAACTTCACCACCACACTCGCATCATTTGTTGGAAGTGCAATAGCCTCTACCCATTTAGACACATAATCAACTGCTACGAGGATATATTTATGGCCCATAGAAGGTGGGAATGGACCCATAAAATCAATCCCCCAGCAATCAAACAGCTCAATCTCTAAGATATTGTTCAAAGGCATCTCGTGACGCCTAGAAATAGTACCCGTTCTTTGGCAACGATCACATTGCTTCACTAATGCATGAGCATCTTTAAATAAAGTAGGCCAAAAGAAACCAGACTGAAGTACCTTTGCAGCTGTTCGATCTCCACCAAGGTGGCCACCATAAGGCGAGGAATGGCAGCTCTGTAGAATCGGCTCTGCTTCTTCCCTTGGAATGCATCTCCTAGCTAGTTGATCAATGCCTATTTTATACAAATAGGGCTCATCCCACACATAAAATCTGCTCTCATGAAGGAGTTTACGCTTTTGCTCAGCAGTAGCCCCAGGGGGATACACATTACTCACAAGTAAGTTCACCATATCAGCATACCATGGCACCTCAGCTGCATCTAGAGCAAAAAGTTGCTCATCAGGGAATACCTCTTTAATCTCAGGCCCTTCATCTACATGATCTCTATTCTCCAGCCTTGACAAATGATCAGCTACTTGATTCTCAGTCCCCTTGCGATCTCGAATTTCAACATCAAACTCTTGCAATAAGAGAACCCATCTAATGAGTCTAGGCTTGGAGTCCTTCTTTTCAAACAAATACCGGATTGCGGCATGATCAGTGTAGACAACAACACGAGTGCCAACCAAATAAGATCTAAATTTATCAAAAGCATAAACTACGGCTAGCAACTCCTTCTCAGTGGTGGTATAATTAGATTGGGCTGCATCAAGCGTCTTGCTTGCATAATAAATGGAGTGAAATATTCTTCCAATTCTTTGGCCTAGAACAGCCCCAATAGCATTATCACTCGCATCACACATCAATTCAAACGGCAAAGACCAGTCAGGAGCAATGATGATTGGTGCGGTCACCAACCTCTTCTTCAACTCTTCAAATGCCTTCAGAAAAGCATCATTAAACACAAATTTCACATCCTTCTCTAACAATTTGCACAAGGGAGTGGAAATTTTGGAGAAGTCCTTTATGAAACGTCTATAGAACCCTGCATGTCCCAAGAAACTACACACCCCCTTAACAGAGATAGGTGGTGGTAATTTCTCAATAGCCTCAATCTTCGCTTTGTCAACCTCAATCCCTTGCTTTGACACCTTGTGCCCAAGTACTATGCCTTCTTGAACCATAAAGTGACATTTTTCCCAATTCAGCACCAGATTTGTTTCTTCACAACGGCTCCGCACAGCATCAAGATTTTTCAAACATTCATCAAAAGAGTCACCTACCACTGAGAAATCATCCATAAATACCTCCACAAAATTTTCCACCATATCGGTGAAAATAGCCATCATGCACCGCTGAAAAGTCCCCGGGGCATTACATAACCCAAACAGCATCCTCCTAAATGCATAGGTGCTATATGGACAAGTAAAAGTAGTCTTTTCTTGGTCTTCAGGAGCTATCACAATTTGATTGTAGCCTGAATACCCATCCAAGAAATAGTAATACTCGTGCCCTGCAAGTCTATCCAGCATCTGATCAATAAAAGGGAGTGGGAAGTGATCTTTCCTGGTGGCCTTGTTCAGCTTCCTATAATTAATGCAAATTCTCCACCCTGTAACTGTTCGTGTAGGAATCAACTCATTATGCTCATTCTTCACCACTGTCATGCCCCCCTTCTTTGGAACACATTGCACTGGACTCACCCACTTGCTGTCAGAGATAGGAAAAATAATACCAGCATCCAGCCACTTGATAACTTCTTTCTTCACCACCTCCTTCATAATTGGATTTAGCCTCCTCTGCTGCTCTATGGATGGCTTATGATCTTCCTCCCAGAGAATTTTATGCATGCAGAAAGAAGGACTAATCCCTCTAATATCAGCAATAGTCCAGCCAATAGCTCTCTTGCGCTCTCGCAATACTCGCAACACCTTTTCAACCTGCACATCAGACAACAAAGAAGAAAAGATCACGGGCAAGGTATTACCTTCACCCAAATAAGCATAACGTAAATGCGCTGGTAAAGGTTTGAGCTCAAGAGTAGGAGCTCTCTCAATAGACGGTTTAGCAGGAGTTAAGGTCAACGGTCTATCAAGCTCCTCAAATTTCTTCCACCCTGGGATGAATCTACTCTGCATATTAAGAGTCTCAAAATATTCTTCAATGTCATCATCCTTCAGGATATCATCATCATCACATAAGAGTGCCCTTTCTAAAGAATGAACATTAGAAGCCAAGAATGACCTCTCATCAGCAGTCAACTCATCATCTACAACTTTTACCATGGACAAATATTCATAATGAGAAGGAAGCTGGGTAGCTCTGAACACATTAAACACAGCTTCTTCCCCATTTACCTTCATGATCATCTTTCCAGCTCTGACTCTAATAACAGCATCAGCAGTAGCCAAAAATCCTCTTCCCAAGATGAGAGGAACCTCAGGATCAGCTTCATAATCAAGAATAATAAAATCAACAGGTAATATAAACTGACCCACTTGTACAAACACATCCTCAATAATCCCTTCGGGGCATGTCAATAATCTATCAGCCAGCTGCAGAGTCACAGTAGTGGGTCGGGGCTCACCCAGGCCTAGCTTCCTGAAAACTTAAGAAGGCATTAAATTCACACTAGCACCCAAATCACATAAAGCTCGACGAACCTCATGTTCCCTAATTTTCAAGGGAATAGTAAAACTGCCAGGATCCTTCAATTTATGAGGAAGTTTGCTTCTAACTCTGGAACTACACTCCTCAGTGAGTGCAACTGTCTCAAACTCAGTCAGTCTTCTCTTGTTAGCAACAATATCTTTGATGTATTTAGCATATTTGGGAACATCCCGCAAAAGCTCCACCAAAGGAATATTTACCTGAATCTGACTCAATATCTCCAAGAATTTCTTGCATGCTGCATCAATTTTCTGCTTATGAAGTCTCTGAGGGAAATGTGGTGGTGGTCTCACAATAGCAGACTCGGGCTGCTTTGCTATCACTGTCTCTGCTTCTTTCTCCACTTCCCAATCAGCATTGGGCTCTAACTCACCAACAGGCTTCTTTGGCTTTGGGGGAACTTCTTCTAGAGCTCTTCCATTCCTCAAAGTAACTGCTTGCACAAATTCTTTAGGATTCTTCTCTGTATCACTCGGTAAAGCACCCCGAGGTCTATTATTTTGTGCTCCAGCTAGCTGCCCCAATTGTATCTCGAGATCTTTCTGCGCACTGCTCAAATCTTTAATTGTTTGTGCCTGAGATGCTGAATCATCCATGAGCTATTGCTGCCCTGTAAGAAGTTTCCTAAGCATATCCTCCACTGCATTAGACTGTTGTGGCTGAGTCTGCGGCTGTGACCCCTGCTGTGGTGCATTGCCTTGATTATTTTGGGGTCTCTCATTGCCCTGAAGCTGCTCACGGTTATCCCTCCAAGAAAAATTTGGGTGATTACACCAACCCGTGTTATAGCTGTTACCATATTGTTTGCAATTCTGACCTTGTGACCTGTTCTGATTACCCACATAATACACTGACTCTGGGTTAGAAGGACAGACTTTAGTAATATGATCCTCTCCACAAACCTCACAAAAGGCTTGAAGTTGTTGCACTGGAGCTAATGGTGGTTTTGCTTGAAGAGTCAGCTTGCTGATCTGATTAGAAATAGCATCCATTTTCGCCCTTAGCTCTGAAACTGCATCCAATTGAGGTATCCCAGCAGCTTTCTGTGGAGTAGCCCTGCCAACACCCTCAAATTGTGTCGTAGCTCTGCCGACACCCTGCCAATCAGGATTGCTCTGCGAAAACTTATCAAGTAAATCATAAATCTGATTAAAATTAAAGGCCAGTACTTGGCCTCCAGCAGCAGCATCTACCACTATCTTGGTGTGTTGGTTCAACCCCTCAACAAAAGTGTGTGCAATAACTTCATTAGATTGGTTGTGGTGTGGACAATCTCTCAATAGAGCTTTGAATCGCTCCCAGGCTGAATACAAGGATTCTCCTTCTAACTGTCTGAAGGACATGATTTCACTCCTCAGCCGGGCTGTCTTGGCAGACGGATAAAATTTAGCCAAGAATTTCTTAGCCAAATCCTCCCAAGTAGTGATAGACCCAGGCTTTTCAGCCTTTAACCACTTCCTTGCTGTCCCTATCAGTGAAAATGGGAACAAAGTCAAACGAACATAATCATTAGGCACACCCGATGGTGTATAAGTATCACTGATCTCCAGAAAGTTCTGAATGTGTTGCTGCGGATCCTCATGATGTAATCCACCATATTTCCCCGTCACATGCAGCAACTGAATCATGGCGGGCTTGATCTCAAAGTGCCCGGTAATAGCGGGCTTCACAATACTTGACGCTACTCCTCCCAGGCTAGGAAGAGCAACATCTTGCACTGCTACTGCTTGTTCTTCTGCCATTTCAATGGGTAAAGAAGCAGGTACGATTGCTAGTGCTTCTCGATCTCTCGCTTCTCTTCGTAACCTTCTCAAGGTTCTTTCAGGCTCGGGATCAAAAGGTGCGAGTGGTTCGTCCTTTTTATTCCTTTGCATGCAAAACCTGTTGCCTGAAACAGCACAAGAAACTCAACAAAAAATTAAACCTGAATAGAAATTAAGTAATCGTTCAAAAAGAAATTAGTCAGTAATAGTCCCCGGCAACGGCCCCAAAAACTTGTTGCTCCCAACGCACATGAAAGTATACGCGGTCGACAAGTAATAAAGTGATAAATCGAGTATCGTTCGCACGAGGACTAAGCAGACTAATACTTAACAAACAATTTCTAAACAAACTATCCAGGGATCTTTTTCTTTGATGGTAAGAGTTTTTATAACTAACAAACAGTAATTAAAGTGCTAGAAGTATAGTCAAGCAATGGTGCAATACTTTGGTTGTTAACAATATTAAGAGGACGGTCCAGGGTCAGAGCTACGAACAATCCAGTTGATGTATCCAATTGATTCCACTTCTTAAATCCCGGGTTACTAACTGACAGAGTAAATGTAACTGTGAAAACCTTTCAGTTCTTCACAGTCTATGCAAGCTACTTAAATCCCTATATGTCTATGGGTTAAATCACATGCACGCATTACCGAATTCTGTAATGAGTTAAACTAGGCAAGCAAGTATATGTCTATCCTACTCACAAATTGGTTACTCGATGCCTGGGTTCACAAACTAGTTCTATTCTTTCTTATTACGTAATTAAATTCTCTCTTTCGAGTTCAATCCAAAAACCATAGATAATGCATAATTATCGAGCTCTAACAATTATACAAGATCAAGAAAGAATAAGTAACCCATTATGGGATTCAATTAATGGGAATCAATCTTCAAACAATCAACTTTCAGGTAATACTCTAACCCTACAACGTAATATTTAGCCACACATATTCATAATCACAAGGCAAAGATTTGGTGTAATAATGAAGTAAATGATGTAATAGATGAAAGATTAGGAATAAACCCTTGTTCAATGAGTATGATGCTCACAATATTGCTCCAAAGTATGAACTCCCTTCAAAAACTAAGTAAAGTAGTATTTATAAGGTCTACAAACACCTAGTAATAAGTTAGACCCAAGCCTAGACGAAATAGGAAGTAAAAATCCGCACAAGGGGCGCTATAACGGGCGCCCCGCGCCTCGTAACGCGCTACAACAACCAGAAGATGCCAAACTGTGGAAGCTTTAGCCACGCGCCGCGTGGGAAATCGCACTGGGGCACTGGGCGCTATAGCTGGCGCGCCACGTGTCCCAAAGCGCCCAGCAAAAATGCTTGTTCCTTGGTCCGAAATCTCGCTCGTGTCGTGCCCTCATGTGCTCAATCCAATCCTCAATAAACTTCCAATCAATTCTTGCTCAATCAAGCTCCTAAAAGCTCCAAATGCACTGCATAACAACCTACACACGCACGACATCAAATCAGTGTAAAACCACATTCACAAACTATAAAACGAGCGAATAACAAGCTCAAACATGCGGAAATATTAAGGAAACATTGACATAAAATGCCAAACATCACTATCAAGGAAAACTTCCATAATGACTTCTTCATCATTATAGCCCACATAATCAAGTTTAGGACTACTAGAAGACGGACCAACGCAACCAATTCCAAGACCATTCGTCTCACTTAACATTTTAAATAATGGATTGTCTATAGAGTTAAACCTTTCAAACCATGGAGGGTCAAGCTCACATTCTTCATACACACTTGAGGAGTCATAAAAAAATAAGCCTATCCATCCCATCCACCAGGGACTCCTCAAGGTCACTACCATCCGCACTACAACACATAGGTCCACCATTATCAAGCAATTCATCAAGGGAAAGGATATGGTATTCATTCAAGTCGTCTTCCCCTTTATCAAAAATTGGTGGTGTATCATAGCAAAGGTCACAATCAAGGTCAACTACACAATCTTCACTCAAGAGAGGTTCAATGAAGATCGAGCTCACATCATGATGTGGCTTATCATTCCTCTCAACTAGCGGTTCACAATCGCACAAAAGTTGAAAATTTGACTCCACACTAGTTCCAAACACATTGTAATCACATATATCATCAACTAGTATAGAGGTCTCACAAACACTCTCACATGACAAGGAAGCAACATGTTCAAGGGAAGAACTTTCAAATACCATTGAATGGCCATCTAGCTCACTCAATGCACTTGAAGTGTCTTGAATTGGCTCTCCATCTTGAAGCTCACATTGAAGGTTTGCTTCACCTTGTCCTTCTATTTTGGAAGATGATTGAGGCTCTAATGGCTTGCCCCCAAGATTTCCTACACAAGAAGTCACACAAGTAGAAGAAAAAGATAAAGGGTTAGGGTTAGAATAAGGGGTGTCCTCACTCTTTACAATTCTTTTTCCCTCTTTCTTTTTCATCATTTTCTTTTCAAGGTCGGGCGTAGATTCGGGTGGTGGTGACATCCCACTCACATCACTCATCACATTCTCTTCTTTTTCCACTCGAGGAATGTCACAGGTCATTCCCTTACTCCTCTCAATCTTTTGTCTCTCAAATTTGGGTGAATTGGGACGAGGCCCAAGAATACCCATAGCCGGAGTAGGTGGACTTTTAACATCAACCCGAAATCTAGGACTAAGAGACTCATCACTTGATGTCTCTTTCTTGTTTGTAGGCGAACCACTTTGCTTTGGAGCTTGTGGTTTGGGGTTTACCTTGTTGACATATGTCAACTCTCTTCTTGCATTAGTCCCACCATTGCTTGTGATTGTAGGACTTCTCTTCAATGGTGTCCCACTACTTCTCATGTTCATAGGACTTCTTGATTGCACTCTTTTGATCATAGGGCTTCTCCTCAATAGTGTCCCTCCATTCTCATGTTCATGGGCTTGCTTGGTTGTATTTCTTCTTTCCTAAGAAGGAGGAACTGTATCTTTCCTTGCGCTTCAACATGGTAGCCATCAAAGAATTTGTCGAGCTTGAAGTATCTATTGAAAAGCCAAGGTTTTCCCAACATAACATCACATCCCACTAAAGGGCCTACTTTTCGCTCCACTTCTTCTTCAAAGTTCCTTTGTGAAATAACTACCCTAGCCATTCCATCAACACAAGGTATTCCTAACCTTCTCACTATAAGATGGCTAATCCAACTTGCTTCACCATTATCCACTTTAAGCACATACCCATGATTCCCATTAAGGGTCACTATGAATTGACACCACGTTCTTTCTCTCATGAATTCATCTAGGTAATGCCCTTTACACATCCCATCAATAGTACCGACACTAGTTGGCTACTTCCTCATTTCACCACTACTAGCAATACCATAACCCGTAGCGCGACTCATACCATCTCTTCCCTCGGCCTCATTTTCTTCCATCTCATCCTCCAAGTGTTGGATCCTAGTGTCTATTGCCTCTATTTGAGCCAAGATGCTCGGAAGGTAGGCTTCAACTAACTCCCTCTCACTTACACCTTTCTCACCACTCCCACTTCCCTCAAAACATCCCTTCTGGCTCCTTGTACCTGCAAAAGACATTTTAAGAAAGTGCAAAGGTTAGTAGAAACAACCTCACTTGCTCTCCCTTACCTTTGGTGGTGGCTCTCAACACTCTTTTAGGGTGCACACTCCCAAACCCCCAACCAAAGATGCCCTTATCTGTTTTAGGAACCACAATGGTAAGATCAATCAACTAGTATATCCAAGTAAATATTCGGAGTGGATTTGATGTGACTCGATGTACGGAAGCTATTTATAGTGCGCACTTGAGGCCAAAGAAGTTCTACGACTTTAAGTAATTGACACGACCCAAATTTTTGACTAGGCCGTGCGGGCACCCGACATCCTCCCCTACCCTTACCAATTAAATCAGGAAAATAAATATAACAATTCATAAATAAGGACAAGACTTAAAAAAAAATACAGACATACTGATACCTCTAAGCTGTACAAAAGAAATTACAGCTGACTACCCAATATACTAGGTTTAGGGCTATCCATACTAGACATCTAAGAGTACAAAAAAAGACAGATACCTCCTGAAGAGAGCAGAATGCAGCTGAAATAATAAACAATAAACTGGTGGTCATCCGGAATAAAAGCTGGCTCACCCTGACAGCTGAAGTCGTCTCCGCTCCCAAACAACGTGGCGAACTCAATCCTGGAGCAAACCTACCGAAACGAAATAAATAGACAAGAACAAACAACAAACAAGGATGAGTCAAAGGACTCAATAAGTGGGGTAGACTAGCCACCTCAAAGAATAGGATAGCTAGCCAGGGAGAAAAGAAACAGATAAACCAAATTCTTCTTATTTAAATTATAAAAAGGCAGAGCCAGATAACAACCAGAGACACGTAAGGAACTTATGAACTTAACCAAGGATAAGAGCCAGAAACATATTAACAAATAAGCAATGCAAATATAAACAGAACAGTAGTCTTGTACCGCAAGTCTACACAATGGTATGAATTGAGATGCAATAACATGAAGTGAGATGAAATGAAATATGATGCAAAGGGTCACATGTGCCCGTAATCCTATCCCGAAGCGGAATACTCCTACATTCGAGGGGAATCAAATCTGATAACCAACTGGAGCAGAATACTCCTGCTCCTAGGGTGGAATACTCCTGCACCCAATATAATATAAACCAGAGGCGGAATACTCCTGCACTCTCCTGGGGTGGAATACTCTTGCACCCGATATAATGTAAAGCTGAGGCGGAATACTCCTGCACTCAATATCTGACATAAGAGCGGAATACTCCTGCTCCTGGGGCGGAATCTCCTACCCTCAATATGATACAATGGAGCGGAATCCTCCTGCTCGTGGGGCGGAATACTCCTGCCCTCAATATGATACAATGGAGCGGAATCCTCTTGCTCCTGGGGCGGAATACTCCCGCACCCAATATGATATGCAATGTAATGCATATGAATGACATATAATGCATATGAATGCAATGTGATGCAATGATAACCCTTCATCGGTGCGGGACTCTCATCGACAGCCGGAAAGTAGATGCAACTCACAGCCAGAGTACAATGCTCAAATCCTCAATGCAATACCAACAACAGGACATAACATATAATATATAATGTAAATCCAAAGCTGAGGCGTAATGAGTACGCCTATCGGCAGCTACACACGTAAGGAACACGTGGTTGAAAATCCACGAGGCCAGGTGCCTCCAAAGAAATGGATATAAACACTTACCGCTTCCAGAAGTTACTACAGCTAATCAACAACCGCTTTATCCTTTGGTTTCCTTACCAAATGATCCCACTCTATTCAATAAGTAGAAAAATATATTAATTTAGGTCAAAGGCTTCATTCCTCACATCTTAGGGCAATCCAGGTAGGAACCTGATACCCTATTCGTATACGCAATACGTAGGACAGGCCTATATACAGGGTTTAAGGTCACGTAACCAAATCCCAAATAATTTACATTTATATGTTGCCCATAACTCACTGAGTACGAATATATAATCAATTTCATTATAGGGGTCCATTTGACCCTTTAAACTATTAATTGAACTTATTAAAATGATGTATAATATTTCAAATTTTACCGTTAAAACATATTCAAACACACGTAATAAACTCAAATAAGATATTAGGATCATTACCTGAATGTTTCAGGGTGAAAATTCTACTTTTCTCCGGCCCTTTTTCTTAATTTCTGGCATTTTTCATTTTTTTTCTACCTACTGTTTTCCTATTTCTCTCTTTCTGTACATTTAATGAATCTGCTAAGGGATTATATTGATCCCTTAGTGACCGACATAGTTAGCCCTTTTCATTTCTTTCTTTTTCCTTTTTTTTTATTTTTTCTTTTTATAAATTCGATGCTATGGTAAAAATTAAAACAGTACCCTACGATATTCGAAATAATTCCAACTTTTGCATACCAGTTATACAAAATATATGTAACATACTCGCGAAGGCGGATCTCAAATTGGACTCCCGAAACTCAAGATGCAAATTTAAATAGAAAATGTCAAATTATTTAACTTTCGGCATTTTAGCTAAAACTAGCCGAACCACATCGAAATTCACTTTCGAAAGTTCACAAAAGTCACAAATAATCATACGAACCTAACGGCGCTTTAAGATTTCGAATCGGAGCTCATTCGGCGAAAACCGAGTTCGAAAATCTCTTTTTAATATCTATCGCCAATAGGCACGCCAATCGGACTCCAAACTTCCGAAACGACTAACCGAGGTCGTTTCAGTAATGCTTCAAGACACACAACACCCTAAAAGCTCAAAGATTAGTGTCAATAAAGTAGGACTAATACCTTAGAAATACTAACCAAGAAGTATGGAAGCGAAACAAACAGCAAAAACCATGAAAACAAGCTGCTCGGAACAAGACGTGAACTAGGCGGGGCGCCTGGAATAAAGGGAGTCAGGCGGGGCGCATGGCCAATTTCAGCAGAATAGGCAGTGAACAATTCAGGCGGGGCGCCTAGTCTTTGGGCGGGGCGCCTAGCTCTGGAACAGTTCCAACTCGTTCCAAACTTGTTCCAACTCGGTTTTCAATCCACAAATTCGATGATTTCACCTTGTTTCTCAAAATCAAAGGTATCCAATTGTGTTTTCAACTACAATCAATCCACAATGATTTATATCAACACCCAATCCATAAGAAATCCAAATCAAGAAATTTCAATCAAGTTCAAGGGTTTTTCAATTTTGGGGTTTTTGATTTTTTCAACTTTTGATTTTCAACACCAAATCATGTAACAAGTGTACCAAATCAACGGGAAATCATCATAGATCAATCCCCGATATCAAACAACCAACGGATCATCAAATCCAATCCTCAACATGATTTTTTTTGGATTTTTCACTTTTTTCAATCTTTTATATTTTTTTCTTCTTTTCACAAGAACATAAACAACAATAACAACAAACTAAACTAAAGATAGGATGAACAAGGATCGAGAGTTTGTAAGAATAAATCCCGAGCCTTGCTCTGATACCAAACTGATGTAGGGAAATAGGCGGAAGCGATAAACTAAGATGCGGAAGCAATAATCACAAGATAACAAGAAAATAGGGACGGCGAAGAACAGAAATAGAAGAAAGAACGAATCAAGCTAACCAAAGTAGATTGATTCAAAGGGAGAAAGAAACTTGAACCACTCACGGGGTCACACTAGGGGCGATCCACCATGGATTCCAAGTAAGATATACATGAAGCCAAGCTTCAACAAGAAGGACCTAGTCTCTCCTAAATTCTATTCTTCAATCTCAAAATCTAGCTAATGAAATGAAATGACTAAGGCTCCTATTTATAGTCTTTCCTAAGACTATGTAAAAATGACATAAAAGCCCCCACAAGTTGGGGTAAAATAATAAAGACCACGTAGGGTCAAACTAGTAATTAATACTAGGCTAAAATAGAAGTCTCGTCTTGGCTTGTACAGGGGGCAGGCGGGGCGCCTGGAAGTTGCGCAGTGAATGGGAGCCCTTTGGGTAGGCAGGGCGCCTGGCCTAGGCTTGTGCCAGGCGGGGCGCCTGAGTACTGAGGCAGAATCCAATCCAGGCGGGGCCCCTGGCATGGGCGGGCGCCTAGGCCTGTAGCCAACTCCTTGATCTTCAAAATGCTCCCGCACTCTTCTCCGATGCTCTTGACCTCTCGTCCATTGCATCCTCCAATCCTGGCTCTTGATGGTAAGTGCCTTGGGCTCGATTTGCCCTGCATCATTGGGGACATTGACATACTGGGGAAATTGCAAATTCTGCAAAAAGAGAGCATGGAGTTGGAGATCTGAGATAAGTAGTGAGTGATCTATACTCAACCTACACCTCAATGGGTAAGGGGTGGTTGTCAAAGATAGTACCCGATAGAGAGTCGGGATAAATTTCCTCGAGGAGCTAGCATGCGTTCTATTTATAGATTGAATAAGGTCGAGTTCTAAGAGATGTTCGAGTATTCCTAAGTAAAGAGTTGAAATTGTCTTCAACTAAGATTACGACTAATAACTAAGAAAATTACTCACATGTATCAATGTAACACTTAAAAGATTTGTAACACAAGGAGAGAAAGCTAGGGGTTTACCCATTCAAACAAGACTCTATTTACCTAACACTTTTTTTTACCACACTAATCATATGGGTATTAGTTAATGATCGGATCACATATTTAACCCTAAAAAACCATTAGGTATAGAGAGGATCTACCGAGGTAAACCCTTTTGGGATCAATAACAAGGCGCATAAAATCCTAGTCTAAAGACCCCCATCAAGAATGATCTTTTTAGGTCTTTCCCTTTAGATGAGGTAGGCTCGTGAGCCAATATAACCCATATTCTTGCTAGTTTCTATAACCCACACCTTCAACCCCGTTAGAGTGATGAAACAAAAGTGGGGTTTGGTCCAAATAAGGCCATACCTTAAACCCTTTTCATTAAAAGTGAAATAGAAACTAGATTAATATTAACCCATAGATTTTCTAAGAATAAAATAAGTGTTAAAGTTAAACTAATCAAGTCATTATGGATAAAGCCCTAGTATGAGTTTATACTAGGGCTCAACACAATCATAGTAAGGAATGAAATATAGTTAGAATCATGAAACGAAATAGATTAAAGATGGAAATTCTTACAAAAGTTGTTAAAACTCTTGCTTGCCTTCCAAGAATATTCAAAAATGAAAAGTACGATATTCTAAAGGTATTTCTAGATACTTTGCCTTAGAGACATAATGGACTATTTATAGGAATGGGCTTGAAAGCCAAAATGCTAATTACAAAAATGCCATTTCAGACTGTTTTCTATCTTCAGCCGATTATTTGGCAGTCCGCCGATTACATTCGGTGGTCGCTTGATGCTGACTTTCTGACTTTCCTCTTGTCTTCCGCCTTTCAGTTTTGGCGGGTAACCCATCAAACGGTGAAATTGCACAGCTTCATCGCCGATCTTTAGAGCATGCTATGAGCACCGGCGGGCAGCCGATGACTCTGCGGAACCGCCGGTTGATTTTAGCCCATGGTTCGGTGATCCGCCGTTTCACTTCGGTAGCTTTTCTTGAGCTCTTGAACTCTTTATCTTCTCCGGCAGGTGGCTTTATCCATTCAGCCGTTTATTCGGCGGGACGCCGATCCAGTTCTGCTGTTGTCTTGTTTCTAGTCTTGAACTTGTTGCCTATTTTTCTTGTATTTTTCTCTTTCTTCTTTTTTGGCTTTGTAACAATGATTATTAACAAATTCCTAAGACATGGAAGTTTACCTAAGATTTGTGCGGATATTAGAGCTAAAGGACACAAAAGCTAGACTAGAAGGATCACAATTTAGCATAAAATACCAACACCTCAACTCCCCCAAACTTAAGCTTTTGCTTGTCCTCAAGCAACATTGGAAACCAATATTATCCTCATTTTCAAAACCACATTTGAGTTCAAATAATGGGGTTTTAGACAAGGAAGAGTCTATAACTTTGATTGATACCAACTTTTAATTTCACACATGTTGAACCCCCAAAAACTTAACCCCGAAGGATTAAATTTAGGAATATCAACTGAATGGACTAACTCTTTTGGAGTTTTTGGAGTCGCCACCCAATTTAAGAAAAAACAGGGAACCAAATAAGTAAATTCGTGCAAAACTCCATTTTTGGAAAAAAGGTAGTCTTTAAGAGATTCTAAGTAAGAGGTTTTGTTAATTTCGAAAGAAGGTTTTTAAGGCACTTTCGAAATTCCGTTAACAACGGTTAATCCACAGGTTTCCAAATTAATTTGCAAGTGCTCTTTTCTTGCGAAAGAATTATTTAAAAATAGTAATAATAATAATAATAATAATAATAATAATAATAAAAAAAAAAAAAAAAAAAATTGAATGAAAGCTTATTTGCAAAATATATTTTTTTACTATCATACATTTGCTAAGATGGCCCCAATTTGTAATAAATTAAACGACTTCAAAATAAAAGGTAATGAACATAAAGTAAAGCAATATACAAATAATCAAATATTATTGATAAATAAAATATTTTACACATTTATTTACATAAATATCTCTAAGGAAAGGAAGGCAAAGTTAAGGATAGAACCCAGGAAATTGATCAACTCGCGGGAGCCTTAAATTTTCTAAAATTTCTAAAGGTCTCATTTCCTGGATGCGTGAGCCCGAACTCGATCCCAAATGACTCCAAACCAATGTAAACCACCCCAATTGGTGAGTTTTGCCAACTCAATCTCAAGGTTGATATATGCCGAGAAAAAAAAATCGAAGAGAAAATAATTAGAAAAGTGATAAGTTGGAACTAAAGAAAAATATGTAAAACAAGTGAGAAGCAGACATGCCTTTTATGGCATTAGGTAAAATTAGGCCTTAACATGGTAAAAATTAACTTTTAAAACAATGCATAGCAGCTTAACAGACAAAAATGCTAAACTCAGATGTGTAGTAAAGTAATCAAATTTATCCTTAAAGCAAAAACTCCAACATTACAACTTTTAATTTTAGTCTAATCATTTTGTAACTCAAGGCAAATAGGGATTAAACAAACTCCCTGCTAAGAGTTAAATTCTACTAGGAAAGAACTGATCTTTTACTAAGTTCTCACATTTTATAAGCTAAATTTTCAGAAAATTATAATTTGAATACGTAGTAGGCAGACAAGACAATGTATATAAGAGAAGAAACTCAAAATTTGCTATGGGAATTTCAAAGGAACTAATATTGGTGCATGTCATCAATATTCTAGCTATTGCACAATATATATTCAAATTATCAAGAACTAATTAGCAGATCTATTTCATTACTTGAAACATCTGGATCAGAAAATACTAATCTTCTCCCTCAAGACAAAAGGACTCCAAATAAATGCCTTAATTACTTAACTAGTTCAAGCAGTAAGCTAATTAAGCATCAACACTTCATGAGAGAAAGAAAAGAGAATATAAAATAATGGCTTTCGGCATAAACAAGACACACTAATGAAATAGGGAGTTGATACCAAGTAAAACGTAATCTGAAGCCTCGACATTCATCATTTTACAACTCAAATGCCATATTACAATGAAAAGATTAAATACTGTACTCTAGACTTAAAGAAGAAACTTTAACTCATTTTATGCCTTATAAATCAGAACTTGAACTTACTGAGCAAATCTTGACTCATTAAGTTGCTTGGTAATAAACATATAAAATTTGATAAATACATTGATGGGTATTTAATTATGGCCAAAAAGTTGTAATTTTTGCTATAGTAATAGCTCAAATCCAGGAAAAGAAATATCCTAACTTTATCACACTAAATAGCTTTATTAAGCATTGATAGCTAACAAGTCAAATAAGCTGATTAAAATTACTTGATTAAGCAATCCTCAATACTGGACCAAACTACTCTGAACTAGACCTATACAACTTCGCAAAGATCCAGGTCTTCACGCTCACTGCCCTGAACTACTCCGCACTGCCTAAACAACACCCTACATCCAAGCAACCAAAATTAGTCTGAACACCACTAAATCAGCTGCACCCCTCTATACACACACACACACACACACACACACACACTCACATCCGATACCAAATTTTAACATCTGCATACTCATACCAGAATCTATCAAAACTTCTACAAACTAGCTTGAGCACCTCTAATCAACCTGCAAGCCCACTCTAGACAAAGCAACATCATCAAACATTCTCTGACACCTGAAATACTATCCAAACCTTTAGCACTAGCCTGCCTAAACTTCTTCACTGCCTTGACAAGCTAAAAACCTCTCTAACTACTTCAAACAACAACAAACAGAGACATACTTCCTCTCCACACCTCTGAACTTCTTCAAAGCTTAAATAAACAATATCTTGAACTCCCTCCTCTGACAATAAGAGCACTCAACACCTGCTGCTGCTTGACAAACTATTAGAGCCTTCAAACTACCTTGAAACAGCTCAAGGCCATAACAGCAGTGCCCTGAATTCCTCAGACCACCAAGACTCCCTTACTGCCCAGACAAACCTCCAAACACCATATCTCTCCTACAAATCACCAGATCTACACTAAACACCTGCATATCCCTTCAACTCCCACAACTCCTGCAATTACCAAACATACATCTCACAAAACACCAAAAAACACTCAACACACCCCTAAAGCAACATTATTGCCTCCCGAACTAACTATATCTCCCCGCATACTTTCTCCTACTACCTTTTACAAACAGAATTAGAGACAAACTTCCCATGTCTGCAGCTCCTTTAACACCTCTACAGACCTTGGAACAGTCTGCAGCTTCTAGACACATTGCTACCCTTACTAAACTAACAAAACTACCTCTAGGAAAACCAGAGTACAAATAGGCTTCTAACCAACTTACAAGGAGCCAAACAGAGAAAGAAAACTAAACTAGGAAATCAGAAGACCTGCTGAAGCTTTTTTGAAAAATGAGACTGGACTTATTTAGCATTTACTCACATACACACCTCAAGAGAAATATCATCTAAAACCTTTTCTTTTAAGCTTAAAGAGTTAGAGCTTAACACTAAAGGAAACAATTCTTTCTTCATTTTAAAGTAATCAAGAAATACAGCAAAGTTACAAACTTTCTTCAATCATCATCTTAAACAGTTGTATACCTCGACTTACTCTCTTAGACACGAATAATCCATAAGCAGAACCATGCTTCTTAATACTACACAACAGTTTCATGGTTTCAATAAGCAACACTTATAAGTAGATTAAACATACCACAAGAAAATAAAATAGTGAAGAGAATTACCTTTTTGCAGGCGGTGAACTAAGAGAGAGGGATCTGAATTTGACTCGAAAAAACGCGAAGACTCGAACGAGATCGACTACTTGAATGGCATCGACTTAAATGTAGAAGTGGCGACACAAACGCAGAATCAAAAATCAGACGGAACAGTAGCACTACCTTTGTATACGAATAGGAAACTGAAATATATATCTTATGCCATTTATTTTAACCTCTCTTCTATCACTATTTACGACTATTTCTTTCGGTTTATGGCTGAATCCCTTCCTCATTAACGGCTGCTCGCTTTACCCCTATTAACTCCTTTCCATTCACGGCCCATTCATGGCTCTTTTCACTCCCCATTCACGGCTATTGCCCGGCCTCTTTCCCCTAGCTTTCTCTCTGTTTTTCCTTCTCTCCCCCTTCTATATTCTGCCTCTATTATCCTTCTCTAGAACACTAGGTTTTATAATTCAAGTGAAAAATACCAAAAGCCCCCCACAACGGTCAAATTTTGGATAGGGTTTGCACGATTCAACAGCTGGAGAGGGAGTGGGGCCCCAGGATTTTGGACTGGTTTCCAGATGATTTTGGGGGGAAAGGATCGGGCAAAAAGGGTTAGGGCCTTGACGGGTTAACCGGGTTTTGATTTTGGGGAGATAAATGGTATATACGGTGGTTTACTCGAGTAGGCGATTCTGCGGTTATTGCTTGCGATTTTAGCCACTTTACTGAAATTCAAATACTTATCCTTACCATTTTCAATTTTAGACTTAATTTTCAACTTTCACAATAAATTATCCATTTCGGGACAAAATTGGGTGTCAACAGTTGCCTCTCTTTACCCGAAAAGGATGAAAGAGTTTTCAGGGTAAAGAAGTTGACGGAAAACCAATTTTGTCCTGATAAAACCAAGACTTTTGATTCCAAGGACCAAAAGTAGAGGCTTATAGATATGGCCGAACTCTGATTTTCGAGTTGCCTGCATATCTCGGGCTAAAAGAGAATCAGGCCATATGTAGTTCGACGACACTTAGACACGAAGACTCGCACAATTAACAGAAACTGACACATAAATAGGGAGGAATCTGACTGACCCCTAATCTGGAATGAAAGATTAGGTAAGACTTGCTTGTTCGAGTGCGATTCTTCAGATCTTCGTTGACGAGTCTAGCTCATATCAACGATTGCCCCAGTTCATTGCTAAGAAAGAGTTCCACGTTATGCTCCAAATGCTGCTGCTGTGCTGCTAAAAACCTGTAATAAACTCAACAAACAGTAAGCGAGTAACTGGAAATAAGGTTTAATAAATGGAGGAGAAATAGATAATGATAATAAAAATCGTAGATGCTGGTTTCAATGATAAGCTCGTCTCCCATCAACTAGTGAAGAAATCTGGCTTTGTGAGGCAAGATGACTTCAGGGCTATTGGTAGATTGAAAATAAAAAAATAAAGGACTTCAATCCATAGAAACATAAAGCAGACTTGAATAAAATATAAGAATAAAAATGCCGCATTTCGACAATGACTCATGATTGAGTCTCCAGTTGTCTATGGTAGGATTCATAACAAATAGCGCCTTCAATTGTTTACGATATGCTTCATAAAAAGGCCTCCAATTGTTTATGGTGGTCTTCATAACAATAGCGCCTTCGATTGTCTACGATAGGCTTCATAAAAAGGCCTCCAATTGCTTATGGTAGCCTTTAAATGATAATGACGTCTTCGATTGTTTACGATAGACTTCATGATGAGGCCCCCCCCATTGTTTACTGTAGGCTTCATAAAAGGCCTCCAATTGTTTATGGAAGGCTTTAAATGATAATGACGTCTTCGATTGTTTACGATAGACTTCATAATGAGGCCCCGATTGCTTACGGTAGGCTCTAAAACAATAGCGCCTTCGATTGTCTACGATAGGCTTCATAAAAAGGCCTCCAATTGTTTATGGAAGGCTTTAAATGATAATGACGTCTTCGATTGTTTACAATAGACTTCATAATGAGGCTCCCGATTGTTTACGGTAGGCTCCATAATAATAGCGCATTCGATTGTCTACGATAGGCTTCATAAAAGGCCTCCAATTGTTTATGGTAGGCTTCAATGATGATGTCTTCGATTGTATACGATAGACTTGATAAAGAACCACGCTTCCGATTGTCTACGGTAGACATGGTAAATGGGATGTCTCCGATTGTTTACGGTAGACTTCATAGAAAAAACGTCTGCGATTGTATACGACAGACTTCATAAAGGATGCATTCGATTGTCTACAATAGGCTTTAATAATGTGGCCTTCGATTGTCTACGATAGGATTCATAAAAGAATATCTCTGATTATCTACGGCAGACCCCCAAAATAACATCTCCGATTGTATACGGTAGACTTCATAAATAAACGTCTTCGATTGTATACGATAGACTAGATAATAAAACCATCATATAAAACTGTTGGGATAATGCAACCGATTGTATACGATAAATCCGATATAAAAGGTCATTGGAATAAAACCACCAATTGTATATGATTGATCCAATATAAGAAAGCCATTGGAATAATAATATAAGAAGGTCATTGGAATAATACCATCGATTGTGTACGATGATTCCAATATTGAAAGCCATTGGAATAATACCACCGATTGTGTACGATGATTCCAATATAAGAAGGCCATTGGAATAATTCTATCAATTGAACACGATAGATCCAATATTGAAAGTCATGGTCTTCGATAATAGCATCCTTGATGGTTTGCGGTACCAATACTACTTCGATCAATAGTCTATGATAAAGTTTGGCAACAATTTTGCCAAAATAATATCACCGGTTGTCAACGGTAAATAATGACAATAAAGTGACATCTTCGGTTGTCACCAATAGACTTGATGTTGGTACTTGTAAAATAAATGGTAGAATAGCCTGCAAAATAAAGTTTTCATTAAATTCATATGGACAAGAAAATGTCAAAGATAAAGGAAATATAAAGCGAGAGTTTAAGCCGTCCGGCTTATATTTGGTGAAGCCATAAAGAGTTGAGTGTTGTCCTTGAGCAAAACTGGAGTTAATGCTTAATTCCTGCAAAGTGTAAAGTAACGTTGTCAATAAAGCAATAAAGTTTTGATTAAGCAATGGCAGAAATAGAGAGAAATAAAATCGTTTCGCATATGCGATGAATCAGATAACGCTTCTAATCTCGGTTGGTTATCTTGGCAACATTATCCAATGTGTAAGAAAAATAATCTCCGAGGAATTGATGGTTGCTAGTTTTCCTCATTTTGCTGCTTTGAGAATTCCTGCACTCAAAGAAAAATTGTTAGTTTTGGAGGGAGGGGGAGAGTTGGATTCATGCTGACTCGAGCCTTCATCCTGCAATTGCTTCCTTCTTCTCACTCTACCTAGATTTGTGATCCATCTTTTGAGACTTAGCCAACGAACTCTGTCGTATTTCAGATTGTGACATATATTTGAACATATTTTGAACGTCCTTTATCTTTGCAACTCTGCATTATCCCTCAAAATAACTTTCGAAACTTTGCCAACTTAGCTTTGTCAAGCAATACAGCTTTTGCAAAATCTGCCCCAGTTATGATCTTTACGCCTTCAACTCGCCTTGCAAAATCTGCCCCAGTTGCTATCTATCAAATCTTTAACTTGCTTTGCGGAATTTGCCCCAGTTTAACTTGCTTTGCGAAATCAGACCGTGCGTAGTTCTACTAACAGTCAAATCGTCCATTGCTTATTTTGCTTTGGATCAGACACTTAACCAACTCAGGAGTCAACACGAATCAAACTCTCTTTGGGAAATAATCAAAACAAAAGAAAAATTCAAAATGTTACTATGTTAGTTTGCATGTCATTTGCAAAAGTTGCACACAATCACGTAGCACGCATCATGTAGCGCTTTGCATTTTAAATAAGTTGTCATGTGACGATCACAATTAGTTGAGCGTAAAATAAAATACGGGCGCATCCTACCCTGTAAGGTGACTCTTTGCCAGAGGTAGGCCTAAGACGTCAAATGAGTGCTAACAAAAAATATTCCAAACCAGTTTTGAGCCAATCGCATTTAGAGCAAATGATGCAAAATCTGTCACTTTCTGAGCTATAAAGCAAATAAGACATAGACTCTAAACTTTATTATGCTCAAAACTTGGCCGGGACTGAGGATTCGTTATCACATAGCACATAATATGTAGGTTGTTGGGTTTTAAGAACCCATCGACGTAAAGGAAGTTTCCTAACTATGGAGCCGGTGCCAAGGACCGGTCCAGACTAAGGTGTAAATGCATGCATGCTCCTAAAAGCTCCGTCTAAGAGTGGGTTAACGGTTGAGGCTAACATGTGAGTGGCAAGCGGCCTCGCAGTTGAATTACTCCCACGACAACCGTCGGTGTACCAACTCGTCAAAAGAGTTTTTTAGTGGAAGAAGGTGCGGGTGCGCATGGGCGCACCTCGCGGATATTTGAGTGAGAATACAAGAGGTTCCCAGGAGTGGGGAGAATATGAATGGAATGCCAGTTTATATATGTGCGCAAATAAGGGTGTAGTGACATGCTTTTCGTGGCACATAAACAAACACATATAATAAAGCAAAATAAATTAAGCATGCTAGTTGCAAATAATTGGAAAGCATTATGGTCAAAACCTTTATTGCTCTCCAGCAGAGTCGCCATGCTGTTGAACACCCAAAAAATTAACCCCAAAGGATTAAATTTAGGATTATCAACTGAATGGACTAACTCTTTTGGAGTTTTTGGAGTCGCCACCCAATTTAAGAAAAAACAGGGAACCAAATAAGCAAATGCGTGCAAAACTCCATTTTTTGAAAAAGGCAGTCTTTCAGAGATTCTAAGTAAGGGGTTTTGTTTATTTCAAAAGAAGGTTTTTAAGACACTTTCGAAATTCCGTTAAGAAAGGTTAATCCGACAAGTTTCCAAATTAATTTGCAAGTGCTCTTTCTTGCGAAAGAATTATTCAAAAATAGTTATAATAATAAAATAATAATAATAATAATAATAATAGTAATAGTAATAATAATAAAAATAAAATTGAATAAAAGCTTATTTGCAAAATATTTTTTTTACTAGCACGCATTTGCTAAGATGGCCCAATTTGTAATAAATTAAATAACGACTTAAAATAAAAGATAATGAACATAAAGTAAAGAAATATATAAATAATCAAATATTATTGATAAATAAAATATTTTACACATTTATTTACATAAATATCTCTAAGGAAAGGGAGGCAAAGTTAAGGATAGAACTTGAGAATTTGATCAACTCGCGGGACCCTTGATTTTTCTAAAATTTCTAAAGGTCTCATTTCCTGGATGCTTGAGCCCGAACTCGATTCCAAATGACTCCAAACCAATGTAAACCACCCCAATTGGTGAGTTTTGCCAACTCGATCCCAAGGTTGATACATGCCGGAAAAAAAAATCGAAGAGAAAATAATTAGAAAAGTGATCTGTTGGAACTAAAGAAAAATATGTAAAACAAGCAAGAAGCTGACATGCCTTTTATGGCATTAGGTAAAATTAGGCCTTAACATGGTAAAAATTTACTTTTAAAACAACGCATAGCAGCTTAACAGACAAAAATGCTAA
This sequence comes from Petunia axillaris subsp. axillaris, assembly GCA_029990575.1. Classification (NCBI taxonomy): domain Eukaryota; kingdom Viridiplantae; phylum Streptophyta; class Magnoliopsida; order Solanales; family Solanaceae; genus Petunia; species Petunia axillaris. Next base: position 61,825,627 of record JARKNS010000004.1, read on the forward strand.
ACTCAAATGTGTTGTAAAGTAATCAAATTTATCGTTAAAGCAAAAACTCCAACATTACAACTTTTAATTTTAGTCTAATCATTTTGTAACTTTAGGCAAATAGGGATTAAACAAACTCCCTGCTAAGAGTTAAATTCTACTAGGAAAGAACTGATCTTTTACTAAGTTCTCACATTTTATAAGCTAAATTTTCAGAAAATTATAATTTGAATAAGTAGCAGGCAGACAAGACAATGTATAAGAGAAGAAACTCAAACTTTGCTATGGGAATTTAAAAGGAACTAATATTGCTGCATGTCATCAATACTCTAGCTATTACACAATATATATTCAAATTATTAAGAACTAATTAATAGATCTATTTCATTACTTGAAACATCTGGATCTGAAAATACTAATCTTCTCCCTCAAGATAAAAGGACTCCAAATAAATGCCTTAATTACTTAACTAGTTCAAGCAGTAGGCTAATTAAGCGTCAACACTTCATGAGAGAAAGAAAAGAGAATATAAAATCATAGCTTTCAGCATAAACAAGACACACTAATGAAATAGGGAGTTGATACCAAGTAAAACGTAATCTCAAGCCATGGCATTCATCATTTTACTAGTCAAATGCAATATTACAGTGAAAAGATAAAATACTGTACTCTAGACTTAATGAAGAAATTTTAACTCATTTTATGCCTTATAAATCAGAACTTGAACTTACTGAGCAAATCTTGACTCATTAAGTTGCTTGGTAATAAACATATAAAACTTGATAAATACAATGATGAGTATTTAATTATGGCCAAAAGGTTGTAACTTTTGCAATAGTAATAGCTCAAATCCAGAAAAAGAAATATCCTAACTTTAACACACTAAATAGCTTTATTAAGCATTGATAGCTAACAAGTCAAATAAGCTGATTAAAATTACTTGATTAAGCAATCCTCAATACTGGACAAAACTACTCTGAACTAGACCTATACAACTTCGCAAACATCCAAGACTTCATGCTCACTGCCCTGAACTACTCCGCACTGCCTAAACAACACCCTGCATCCAAGCAACCAAAACTAGTCTGAACACCACTAAATCAGCTGCACCCCTCTACACACACACACACTCACATCCGATACCAAATTTTAACATCTGCATACTCATACCAGAATCTATCCAAACTTCTACAAACTAGCTTGAGCACCTCTAATCAACCTGGACAAAGCAACATCATCAAACATTCCCTGACACCTGAAATACTATCCAAACCTTTAGCACTAGCCTGCCTAAACTTCTTCACTGCCCTGACAAGCTAATAACCTCTCTAAAAACTTCAAACAACAACAAACAAAGACATACTTCCTCTCCACACCTCTGAACTTCTTCAAAGCTTAAATAAACAATATCTTGAACTCCCTCCCCTGACAATAAGAGCACTCAACACCTGCTGCTGCTTGACAAACTATTAGAGCCTTCAAACTGCCTTGAAACAGTTCAAGGCCATAACAGCAGTGCCCTGAATTCCTCAGACCACCAAGACTCCCTTACTGCCCAGACAAACCTCCTAACACCATATCTCTCCTACAAATCACCAGATCTACACTAAACACCTGCATATCCCTTCAACTCCCACAACTCCTGCAATTACCAAACATACACCTCACAAAACACCAACAACACTCAACACATCCCAAAGCAACCTTATTGCCTCCCGAACTAACTACATCTCCCTGTATACTTCCTCCTACTACCTTTTACAAACAGAATTAGAGACAAACTTCCCATGCCTGCAGCTCCTTTAACACCTCCACAGACCTTGGAACAGTCTGCAGCTTCTAGACACATTGCCACCCTCACTAAACTAATAGAACTACCTCTAGGAAAACCGGAGTACAAATAGGCTTCTAACCAACTCACAAGGAGCCAAACAGAGAAAGAAAACTAAACTAGGAAATCAGAAGACCTGCTGAAGCTTTTTGAAAAATGAGACTGGACTTATTTAGCATTTACTCACATACACACCTCAAGAGAAATATCATCTAAAACCTTTTCTTTTAAGCTTAAAGAGTTAGAGCGTAACACTAAATGAAACAATTCTTTCTTCATTTTAAAGTAATCAAGAAATACAGCAAAGTTACAAACTTTATTCAATCATCATCTTAAACAGTTGTATACCTCGACTTACTCTCTTAGACACGAATAATCCATAAGCAGAACCATGCTTCTTAATACTACACAACAGTTTCATGGTTTCAATAAGAAACACTTATAAGCAGATTAAACATACCACAAGAAAATAAAATAGTGAAGAGAATTACCTTTTTGCAGGCGGTGAACTAAGAGAGAGGGATCTGAATTTGACTCGAACAAACGCGAAGACTCGAACGAGATCGACTACTTGAATGGCGACGACTTAAATGTAGAAGTGGCGACACAAACGCAGAATCAAAAATCAAACGGAACAGTAGCACTACCTTTGTATACGAATTTGAAACTGAAATGTATATCTTATGCCATTTCTTTTAACCTCTCTTCTATCACTATTCACGGCCACTTCTTTCAGTTCACGGCTGAATCCCTTCCTCATTAACGGCTGCTGGCTTTACCCCTATTAACCCTTTTCCATTCACGGCCCATTCATGGCTCTTTTCACTCCCCATTCACGGCTATTGCCCGGCCTCGTTCCCCTAGCTTTCTCTCTGTTTTTCCTTCTCTCCCCCTCTATATTCTGCCCCTATTATTCTCTAGAACACTAGGTTTTATAATTCAAGTGAAAAATACCAAAAGCCCCCCACAATGGTCAAATTTTGGATAGGGTTTGTACGATTCAACAGCTGGAGAGGGAGTGGGGCCCCAGGATTTTGGACTGGTTTCCAAATGATTTTGGGGGGAAAGGATCGGGCAAAAAGGGTTAGGGCCTTGACGGGTAAACCAGGTTTTGATTTTGGGGAGATAAATGGTATATATGGGGTTTACTCGGGTAGGCTATTCTGGGGTTATGGCTTGCGATTTTAGCCACTTTACTGAAATTCAAATACTTATCCTTACCATTTTCAATTTTAGACTTAATTTTCAACTTTCACAATAAATTATCAATTTTTGAACAAAATTGGGTGTCAACAACACATTAGAATCCAACCAAACATCCATAGGTACCAAAGTTACAATTACATCAACTAAAGCTTATATTCATAACTAAAGCATGCATGGTACAATGTACTTTCTCAACTCACCTTAGGCTCATAGTGTTGCCTCTTCAAGCCTCAAGTCCCCTAATGCCCTCACCACAAATAATGAGTCCCTATCCCTCAATAAAATTCATAAAACGGGACCCCAAGTCTAACCTCTCCCGCTCACAAAGAAATGCAAGTAATGCACATAGAATATCATAGGCCTGGCTATAATGTCACTTGTTGTTCTTTTCACGTCGCTTGGCAAAGGATAAAATAGGACTTCTAAGGTTGTAATGTAGGCTTGTGGGCATAGATAGGGTATCCTTTGGGTATAAAGTGGCTACTCTCCTTCCTTGGGCACTACACTACTTTGCTTTACAATTCTTTTTGAGCTTTTCTTTTCATTTTAGCTCTTATTTCCCAATTTTCACTCACAATGTTGCTTTGTGGCTCTTATTCTTCTTTTTGATTTTCTTTCTAATTTTGTTCATTTTCTTTTTCTTTTGCTATTTTTCTTTCTTTTATTTTCTCAACTTTTTTTTAATGAATATTTTGTAGAGCCACCTAGCAATCACTCCCTTACTCCCCTCCGTCAAACTTAGACTTTAGTATAAGTTGCATATCTTTCAATGCCTCAAGGAGATAGGGCCAAGAGAATGTTAGTGCTAAAAAACACTTAGAATTGGTCCGGGTCAGTAATGTTCTTAACAAAAGAAAGGTAATAGGCTCAAAGTTGGCTAACTAAGGATTACTTCATTTGGTAGGCTTGAAACGGCTCAAACGGATCAAAGAAATGCCTATTATCCTATCCAACACCAAGGTTACATTCTATTAACTTACAAGGAAACACAAGCCAAGTTCTAACATGCATATGCAATTACAGGATCGAGCTAAGATCTCACCACACATAGCACAAAGGACAAGAGACATGAACATCAACTTTCACAAGAACAAAAGCAAAGATTTTGCCTAAATTACACATGCATAGAGTTACCAAAAAATCTAAAGGTTGTAGATATAACTCTCACAAAACAATCCACCTAATTTTCTCATTTGTACGCATTAACATGTTGGTATCAAACAAACCATAAAACAAGAATGGAATGACACTCCTACAATTAATCCTAAAAACTGCCCGGTTAAAAAGAATTGCATTCTTGAAAAAGAACCGAGTCAAAGAAAACCAAGAAGGTTACTACTATCCTAAAAGCTATTTACAATGGAAGGTTGTCGATTTGGGCCCAAGTGGGATTCACAAGGGTTGCCTACGTATCGCAAGGAGTGCAAATCAGAGTAGAAGGGGTAACATACCAAGTGTAGTTCATGGGAGTACCCATTGAGTCTTTTTGAAGTTTTTCAAAATTTTCATTTTTTTGGATTTTTTCAAAGTTTTTGAATTTTTCATTTATCAAATTTAAAAGACAAAACTACTCTATGAATTGAAAACAACACAAACTAACTAAGAATTTTAAGATTATATATAAGGATAACATGGGACAATCAAGTAATTTATATCCCACCCGAACATACAAAGTTGATGTGTCCCTAAGCAACTAATCAAAACAACGAAGTACAAAAAGTAAATAGAAAAAGGGGTGAAGATGCTCCCTGGAAAGGTGATCATGATGACGGTCCGGGAGCATTGTCCTTCTCAAGTGGAGTAGTTGATGATGCTTTCTCACTTGTTGTTGGACTTTGGACTGCTTCGAGGGAGCCATTGGTGGAGGTACACATCGATTGGTTGCCATGGCCTTCAAATTTGCTTCTTCATGCTTTGCAAGTTGTGCTAGCCTCAACTTCTCTGTCTCCATAGCCTGTGCTTCCACCTTTTTTATTTTCTTCTTCAATTCTTCTCTTGTCATCTTCCTTTCTCTTTCTCTCCATTTCTCATCTTCTTCTTCTTTTTTTTTCCAATTCCTTCAACTTTTCATCCTCTTTTCTCTTTTTCTTCTTTCTTTCTCCTTTCCCTCTATCTTCTCCTCTTTTCTTCCTCCTCATACTTTTTTTTCTCTCCCTCTTTCTTCACTACATCCACTTCATTTTTCTTTCCACTCTCCTCACTTTTTCTCTTCCTAGCATAAGTCTTCCCCCCCCCCTCTTTCTTGGCTTTACTCTCTCTTTCACTCTCTCTCTTTTGTTCACTCATTTTTTCCTCTTTTGCAACCTCTTTCTTTTCTTGCTTGGTCGCTCTATCTTCTTTTTGTTCTGCACTCACTCTTTGCCCTTTCAACTTTGGTTCATCTTGATTTTATTCATCTTTCTCACCTTCATTTACTTGTTGCACTTTGTTGAGCTCTTGCCTTCTTCTAATTCTTTCTTATACATCACGCTCGACAATTAGTTGGTCTGAGGTATTCTTCTCTTTTTGTGGTTATTTTTCTTGGGCATCTTCCATATTAGAATCACTTTCAACTTCAATGTCATCATCACTATCATCTATCTCTTCTTCTATTGGTTGTTTCTTTGAGGTCTTTGTGGTGAAAATGGATGAAATCCCAAATATCTCACTTTTCCTGATCTTCTTCATTTGCTTTGTCAATGTCCTGAGTTGCAACCTCGTTTTAGAGTCAGATGTCTCCAACTATGTGAGTCTTGTTTTCACATCTCCAATTGCATTAGTGTTGTCTTCCATTTCCTTGGTGAGTTTGGTGATGACATCTACCATACGCTTCAAAGCCTTCTCCAAATCAGTTGAAGGGGCCTTGACATGTCTCAATTTTGTGTCCAGCCTAAGTAGTTGATGATTAATGTCTCTCACGGCATCAGGGATTTTGAAGAGTTCAAATTACCTTGCTGAGACTTGTTCCAATGTTGGAGAAGGAGCTGAAACTTTCTTGATTGAAGGAGTTTTTTCTTTGTTGGAGATTGAGGCTTTCAATTGTTCTTTCTCCTCAAGTTCTGCTTCATGCTCCTATTTTTTTACCTCATCATCATGAAATCTTTTGAGATCGACTGTACCCGAGGCCTCTATCATGTAATCAAGCTTAAGCAAAATAGGCACTTCGTTCTTTCTCAACTTGATGAGTAAGCATGGGAAGCCATAACCTGTGGTGTCTTGGTGAGACTTGGTGTTGATACTGTCAAAAATTACCTTGCCCACATTGATATCCATGTTGTCTAGAATTGCTGCTATGAGAATGACCTTGTCTATGGTTATTCTTGTATCATTGAGAGAGGGATAGAACCTGTTGCTTATAACATCATTCAACCTTTTGCAATGTAATTCAAATCCTTCTTCTTGATTTCGACCCCTGGATTCATCCAAAGTGGAGCAGTTCCTCCTGCAGAGATCACAACTGATAACCATACCCTCAGGCTAGCTTCTTCTTTGTTCTTCATTTTTATCATTTTATCAACTTCATAGGTGTCTCTTGGAGGTGTTAGATCATAGGCTTCATTTATTTGCTCATCACTAAAAAAGATATCCAATGTGCTCACTTTCACATCATAAAAATCTTTCTTCTTTTGGGAGAGGTTGGCATAAAACTCCTGTACCATCACTTCATTGTATTGGCCCGGAGGTTCTAGCAAAAACGCCCACTTTCTCCTCATTATCTCACCATAGAAACTTTCACCATATTTCTTGGCTCATTCCACTTGCACTATTTTCTCAGGATTCAGAGCTCTTTTGGGCACTCTATTGAACATTGCCTTTGCATCTAGGTTGGTGAACCTATTTTTCATCATCCTCTTTGTTCTCTTACAATCTCTCAAAAGTTCTAGAACAATTTGCGCTACTTCTTCAGTCCAATCTTCGACCTTAGATCCAGATTTATCATCACTTGAGTATATAGGACTAGAAGGCCCTTGTTCAGGAACTGGCTTCTTAGATGACTTAGAAACAACCTTGGCCTTACCTTTCTTGTGTGATGTTTCTTCCTCATGCACCTTGGCCAAGGTTTCCTCTATTTTCTTTTTGGCCTCCTCTTTCTTTTTCTTTACAGTCTCACTAGTCTTGGGTTTCTTCCCTGCATTCCCAATGAAGATTCCTCCTTTTTTAGCTTGATGTTTGCCCATTTAAGCACCTGAGTAAAATCAGTTCTCCACAATGGATTAGCATAAGTATTATCTACACTAAACTACTCTTAAAGTATCATAATACTACTACATATGAAGTCTAAGAAAGTAGAAAAGCATTGAAGAATAGACAAAAAAATTCAGCAGTGCAACAGATTCGGCGTAAGTAGATAGCCATTTGGCGGAAGTTGAAGGCCTCACTGAATTTGATCGGTGGGCACCGATTTTGAGGTTAAATGCATACTCCTCCTCCACCCATTTTTCTTGCAAACTGCCAGCATCGGCGGGACCAAAAAATGATTAGGCAGTCCGCTGAGTACTTTTGGCGGCCAATCAACACAACAATACCTCATCAACGGGGTGCTAAATCATCGGATGAATTCAAGCTAACTTAAACAATTTGTAAATTCATGGTGTTTCTTTAAATTTCAATTTCTCTCTTGCTTCCAAAGTTTCTCTTCTTCTACCCCTTTCTTCACTCAACAATAATTTTCATAATGAATATCACACCATAGGATACTAAACATGAATTTTAGTTAAGAACAGACCCTAAAACTAAGTTACTCAGATTTCCCTAGGTCTACATATGAAAAAGCATGTATCACACTAAAACCCACCCTCAACATGATGATTTAACCTAACCCATAATTTAAATAATGAAAATAAAAAATTTGGGTCAGGTTCTTACTAGATCTGTTGAAAAATGAGAAATGGATCGTCGAGTTGTTGGCGGACTAGTGGAATCCAGTGTGTATGAGTGATTTATGTGAGGTGGTTGTGATTAAAAGTGACTAGAATTTTGACGCCGGTGAGTGGATTTGTGAGTTTCACAGTTTGGTGAGGTAAAAAGTGAGAAAAACTTACCTGAGGAGTTGACTTAATTTTGACCCTGTGGATGGTTGATCCGCCGCTTATTCGGCGCCTTCCTAATGGAAAAATTGTAACTTCTATTGTTGATCGGCGAGTGCAGATATTGCTGAGATGGATCAGCGTTGGCCAATTTATCGACTGAATACCTCCCATCTTCCACAAAAAGAATTTGCTCACTGTGAGCACCTACGGTCCGGGCTATGTTTTGGCGTTCTCCCAACGGCATTTCTCCTTTGTTCGATGGTTTTCATTCCCTCTTTAGGCTGCCTTCCCTTTTTCTTGGGGCTAAGTCCCTTATTTCTTACACACTCCCATGCTTTGTTTCTGCACTTACACCACTCAACCAAGACCAAATGCAACAATCAATGAACTTTATGTTACATTTTTACTCTAAATTAAAATGCTAAAAAAAAAAGTAAAGCTTGGGTTGCCTCCCAAGGAGTGCTTGATTTAACGTCGCAGCACGACAATGTTACCTCAATTCATCTCGGGCTCCATGAGATAAATGCAAGTAACCTCTCTAGGTTCGGCCTCACATCCTAAGTAGTGCTTGGCCATTCACCTAGAAGGTTTTGGAACCATCTTTCAATTGCAACTCGACCCAACCATATGGTGACCTATCCACCACTTTGTAAAGCCCACTCCACTTGGATTTCAGCTTCGTGGGAAATAAGTGCAATTTTGAGTTGAAGAATAGCACCAAATCTCCTGGTTCGAATTTTCTATTTTATATCTTCGAGTTTGAATCATCTTCATCATTTCCTTGTAGACTTTGTCATTTTCATATGCATGAAATCTCATTTCATCAAGTTCATGCATCTTCTCCACCTGTGATTTGGAAGCTTATTCCTAATTTATGTTAAGCTTCTTTAACACTCACAAGGCTTTGTGCTCCAACTCAACAAGGTGGTGGCAAGCTTTTCCAAATACTAACCGGAAGGGCGACATCCCAAATGGAGTCTTATAAGCCGTACGATTTCCCACAAAGCATCATCCAACTTTTTAGCCCAATCGTTTCGGTTCACATTGTATTGGATAAAACCCCATCGCCTCGGTGCAAAGGCTTAAACCACGAGACAGTCAAGTTTTACCGAGGACAACTCCTCGAGGAGGTGGTTTTCACGTTCATCTCGGGTAAGATCTACCTAAATGCAAGATCAGAGCTTAGAAAGATTGAAGAATGATCAATACGGCGACCCCTCGAGGGATTATATTACCTCAGCGAACGACCACATCTAATTATAACCATCGACCATTATACGACCGTTGCTCGAGCATTAAAAAAAGCGACCGTTAGCTGGCAATGAATGAATACATAGTAATTACCATTGAATGCTACTGTAATCTTCTCGTTCCTATCGACTATAAATAGGAACCCTTTGTAAAAAAGAAGGGTATCCGGAAAGAAAACATTTGATTTATATTCTTTCTCTTAAGCCTTGTCCCGTTTTATTTATATTACTGCTCATTTATTTTCTGCCACGTTTATTTCATTCCATTAAATATTTGCTTCGTTTAAATTCAATCTCAGTTCGATCATAACTTTGATACAAGAAAATTATCAATCAATCCCAAAACAAATTCGATTTTTTTCCCTATCTCGATTTAGGCCAACACAAATTGGCACCGTCTGTGGGGAATTGGTAATAATGCCTGTTCTAAAGTTGAATCTTTTTCGAATCTTAGCAAGATGTCAATTCTCTCAATGTCACAAAAATTTGTGAGCGTCATAACCTGCAGCATGAAAGTAAACGGAGTCAATCTCTCCTCGGTGAGTAAGTCTGCGAAATTCTCAATCAGTACGGAAAGAAGGGCTCAAGTTGAAGGAAGTGGGTCATTTTTTACGAGGAGGATTGCTACGAAATGGGGACCCCCCATCACGATGCTCTGCTTAATACCTTGAGGATCAATGACTCAGATGTAAAGCGAGTCTTAATAGATCTTGGGAGTTCTGTGAATATCATCAGTCATAGAGCTATTGAACAAATGTGGTTCAAGGTTCTCATCATTCCAAAAACAATTATTTTAGCAGGGTTCAACAACTCTGTGGAAAGAACCTTAGGGAAAATCACCCTTTTAACCACCGCCGAGGGGGTTGACAAGAAAACGACTTTTCAAGTAATGAACGAGGATATGACTTTACAACGTTATCCTTGGAAGGCATTGGATTCATGAAATGCAGGTCGTACCGTCAACCCTCCACTAGGTGATAAAATTTTCCACCCCATAGAAAATTCGTGCAATCTGAGGTGACTAGTTAACATCTCGGAGATGCTATCGGTCGCCATAAAAAGTGGGAACGCTCCGATCGGGCACCTGAAACCACAGCCAAGCAGCTCGGAGCCCTATAAAGAGAAGAGCTCGATTCAAGAGATAGCTCATCCAAAGTAGAGAGAGAGGATCCCAACTTTCATTCAAGAACCTTGGAAGAAAAAGGCCGAGGATTCAACAGTGGAAGAGCTGGAATCTGATGTCTTGTCAGAAGAGTTCCTAGAAACAAAAATATTTGTAGGCTCGGAGCTGGATGCTGAGTCTAAGATAGCTTTCATCAAATTGTTAAAAGCCATTGATGATTGCTTTACTTGGTCTCATGTAGACATGGTAGGGATCGATCCTGAAATCATGACACACAAGTTGAATGTAGAGTCCAACCACCGCCCGGTGAAATAAAAGAAAAGACCCCATGGTGGAGTAAAGAAAATGGTGATTCAAGACGAGACCAAGAGATTGCTAGACAATGGATTCATAAGAGAAGTCAAGTACCTAGATTGGCTTGCTTATATGGTAGTGGTACCCAAGAAAACGGCAAGTGTCGACTACACCAACCTGAATAAAGCTTGCCCCAAAGACTCCTACCCTTTGCCCTAAATAGATAGGTTAATAGACTCCATGGCTGGACACAAACTCTTAACCTTTCTGGATTCATATTCGGGGTATAATCAAACCTTGATGAACCCTAGTGATGAGGAAAAAATTCCTTTATCATAGAAGAAGGAACTTATTGCTATAAGGTGATGCCTTTCAGTCTCAAAATACCGGAGCAATTTATCAAACGTTGGTATGTCAAATGTTTAAGGATTACATCAGAAAAACAATTGAAGCATATATCGATGATATATTGGTGAAATCTGTCCGATTGGAAGATCATTTGAAACAACTAAAGGAGGCCTTTGCGATTTTGAGACAGTATCGTATGACAATATTTGGCCAACACCGCATTGTTGGACAAACCAAAAGATGGCGAGACGTTGTTGGTATACTTGGCCGTCTTGGAGGCGTCGGTCGGCGCTGTTCTGGTTCGGAAGGAAGAAGGAAAGAAACAACCAATGTACTACGTTAGCAAAGCTCTCCTCGCTGCTGAAACAAGGTATCCGCATTTAGAAAAATTAGCGCTTGCATTAGTTATTGCTGCTCAAAATTATGCCCTTATTTTCGATGCCATCCAATAGCCGTAGTAACAACCTTCCTCTTGAGAAATATATTACATAAGCCAGAATCGTTGGGGAGTTTATCTAGGTGGGCGGTCGAGCTGAGTGAGTATGACATTGTATACCAACCCAGCACAGCCATAAAATCTCAAGTGTTAGCTGATTTGGTAGCTGATTTTAGTGCTAAACTACTGGGGTATGGAAGCTTTACATAGATGGGGCAGCCAATTCCAACGGCTCGGGGCTCGGAATAGTGCTCGTAGCTCCCACAGGGGAAAAGCTAAAGCACTCGATGAAATTAGAGAGGCTAACCAATAACGAAGCTGAGTGTGAGGCCGCCATAGCAGGATTAAAGTTGGCCAAAGAAATGGGAGCTAAGAATGTAGAGGTAAGGTGTGACACACAATTAGTGGTGAATCAAGTCCTCGCTGGATATTCGGCTCGGGAACCCAGAATGAAATGGTTCGTGGTAAGAATGCAGCAAGTGCTTGGCGCCTTTCAAGAATGGAAGGACATGCAAATACCATGAGAAGAAAACGTCGAGGCTGATGACTTGGAAAACTTGGCCTTGGCAGTAGAAACAGATGACTCGGGGACTGACGCCACAATTAGGATTTTCACATCAGCAATGGGAAAGATGGAGCTAGAAGTAAATATGGTGAATCAATATTGGGATTGGCGAACAAAGTTCATCTCTTATTTAGAGTTGGGTATTCTACCACCAAACAAAAAAGAAGCAGCAAGATTTAGGAAGCAAGTAGTCGCATACATGATAATATATAGACAATTGTACAAGAAGCTTTATTGCGGCCCGATGGCTTCTAGGCCCAGGAGAGTATGAATATGTGATGAAAGAAATGCATAAATGAACGTGTGGTAATCACTCTGGAGCTAAAGCCCTCGTGCGAAAGCTCTTCCAAATTGGCTACTATTGGGCCAAAATGAGTGGGGATACCATAGTATTTGTTAGGAATTGCGACAAGTGTCAAAGGTATGCCTCCATGATTCATCAACAGGCCAAGCCCTTGCACTCAGTGGTCTTACCGTGGCCCTTCATGAAATGGGGAATGGATAACATGGGACCATTCCCCAAGCGAAGGGCAGTATTAAATACATCCTCATGCTCACTGATTATTTTTCCAAATGGATCAAAACAGGAGCTTTTGCTACAGTCAGGCAAATGGAAGTAATCGACTTCATATGGAAAAATATCATATACCGATTTGGAGTTCCAAGGGAGATCAATTGTGATAACGGCACATAATTCGTTGGCTCAGAGGTCACATCTTTCTTTGCAAAATGGGTATCAAAAGGGTAACTTCAACACCATACCACCCCAGTGCCAATGGACAAGTTGATTCCTCATATAGAATAATCGTCGACAATCTTAAAAAGAGAATGAACAAAGCAAAAGGCTCATGGCCTGATGAATACCAGAAGTGTTATAGTCAATGAGAACCACAGAGAAGAATAGAACTGGCGAAACCCCATTTTCTCTTATTTATGGGGTAGATTCACTGATTCCTGTCGAGGTTGGCGAACCAAGTCTTCGCTATGCTCATTCAACCGAGGAGTCAAATCAAGAAGTTATGCGAGTGGTACTGGATTTTCTTGAAGGATGACGAGAGATGGCCTTGGTGCGATTGACAGCTCAACAACGGAAAATCGAGTACTGCTTGAACGAAAATGACAAGTTGAGAGAATTCAAGGTTGGCGACGATTTCTTGAGGGCCTCAAATCAAATGGCCAAAGAGAAAAATGCAGGGAAATTAGCAACCAATTGGGAAGGACCTACCAAGTGAAAGTAATCGTAGGGAAAGGGTCTAATCAACTTGAAGACCTCGAGGGGAAGCAAGAGTCGTTAAATTTGAACATATCCAATTTGAAGAGATATTACTTCTAACATCAACGAGATATCGCTCCGATGTCGACAGTGTTTGAGTCCTAATCCTTCACACTCAACCACTGGGGGTACAAGGGGATGAGGTCAGTCTGCAATCGACTCATAGACTCGCAGCTTAGGTTCTTCAAAAAATAACTCGAACTCGGGGACTTAACTCGAGAACTTCAAAAGATGGAGATCACTTGAGGCCTAGCTGAACCTACACTGGGGACTGACCCCATAGTAATACGCTTGATTACTCACATTCATTGGCCCAAATGGCTTTCGTAAATTAAATTTGCTGAAATACAACTAGGCTCTATGTAAACATGCTCAATTTTCATCAATGGAATAAAAATCGACTCATCATCTTTTTATCCATTAGGCATTGTTCAAGCCTCGGCTCGAGGGCGAGCCATCGTCCTAAGCTAGCTTCATAATATACTTAAAGTCTTGCAAGAAAATAAAAATTCAAAAAGATATTAAAATAGTTAACATTCAATATTTATATATTCATAAGGCTTTAAGGCTAGAATAATTACAAAGAAAATGGCTCTCAAAACAAACGAGCTGTCACCCACTAGCCTCGCTATCTGATAAGGATCAAAATAAACACGATAAAAAGATAGGAGAGCGAGACACTTCTCGAACTCCCTACAAGGTAACCACGGAGAACTCGTTCCGTGATACCCTCGTATCAGCGTCTAGAAGGACCTACAACTATGCAACTACCCTCGAGACGACAAAGGACTCGCAAGTAGAACGATCGGGGGGTTGGGGGTCAACTAGAATCCACTAGTAAACTCAAACCAACTCAAAGGGTTTTCATTCAAAGAGACTCTTCTCTTGAACATTGTTCATTCAATTCATTCATCAAAGCTGACTAAGTAAAATGCAAAGCTAATGGAGTATTTATAGGCCTTGCCTAGACATTAATGAAAGGCCTAAAGTACCCTTAAGTAGATTCTAAAGTCATAAGCCACGTAGGGCTATAATAGGAATTACATAGGATAAAAACTAGAAATCCCGCAAGCTTCTCAGCAACTAGGCGCCCCGCCTAGTCTCCAGTAGGCGCCCAAGTAGGTGGTCCGCCCCTTTAGTGGGCGGCCAGAAATCCAGAGAGTGGATATCAACTGGGCGGTCCGCCCCTTCCTGGAATGCCTTGAAACGCTCCGTAATGTGTCTCGAATGCTCCCCGTTCCATGGCGTTCCAATGCATAAGTCCTTCCTTGGCCTTGGATGGTGCTTTTGGATGGTTGCTCGACTTGCCCAACATCATCCTCCCCTTCTTGAGAAGATTTCGTCCTCGAAATCAAGGCTTGGTCTCTCATGGCTCCATCAACTCCTCGGGGTGGCCAAGAATCTCCTCCTTTGTTTCTCTTGATCATCACTTTGTCATAGGCCTCTTCCAATGTCTCCCTTGCCTTAGCATGGAGCTTAGAACCTACAAGCAACGACAAGCAAACACAACCAAACGTCCTACTTTGAAAGTAGGTTGGTGCAAGAAGTGTGGAAAACACACTCTTGTGATATAACCAAGCATCAATAACAATCATAAATATCAAGTCTCCAAAGAGAACCATAAGCACTTGGTTAAAAATCAACATGCACTCAATAAGATAATGAGCGAATAGGTCATGGGGACATGGGAAATGCAAGATCAAGCTATCAAAATCCCCTTGAACCTTAAGCTCAAGATCAACACACCAATCTATCCTCGAGGTGTGATCAACATGTGGAGTAGAGTGTATCAAATAGCCCAACCTACATGTAGGATCAAGCACTCCACTCCCCTTCTTTAGAGCATACTTACTCACACCAAGGGATTCCTCTTCCCCTCCCATTTCATCATCTAAGCAACCCTTCTCAAAAGACAAACTCTCAAGGAAGGCATTGATGATGGATTCTTCTTCATCATAACCCCAAAAAGCAATAGTAGGGTCACTCAAAGAACCATCTACCTCACCCACATTCTCAAGCAACGGATTGCCTAAGGAATCAAACCCTTCACACCAAGGGGGTTCCATTTGACTATTCACCCTAGTCCGATACAAGTCACTACCACTAATGAGGATGCCTTCAAATAATGGATTGGTAAAAACATGCACCTCACTATCATGATCAAGCATAGACAAGGTATCAAGACTAGGTTCACTTGAGGAGTCATCATAGACAACCTTGTCCAATTCATGCAATTTGGACTCCTCAAGGTCAATTCCATCTTTACCACAACACATTGGGCCACCAAATAGAAGCATATCAATAAGGGAATGATCAACTATCTCATCTTTCCCTTGGTCAAAGGTTGGTGGTGTGTCATAGCAAAGGTCACAATCATTGTCAACTATCAATTCTACACTAGGGAGGGGTTCAATGAACAATGAGCTCACATCATGATGTGGCATAGCATCCCTCCCTACTAGTGTTTCATAAGCACACACAAGTTGATAACTGGACTCTTCACTAGTGGTATACTCACTTGCATCAAAAACACCAACTAGTGTTGAGTCATCACAAGACAAGTAGCTAGTAGGCTCATGAAAAGGTGAAGTAACACTTACATTTGTAGTACTTCCTTGATCACGCATAAGGTTTGAAGTGTCATATGCAACTCCTCCTTCATGAAGCTCACATTGAGAACTTTCCTCCTCTTATCTTTCCTTCCAAGCACATGGTTGAGGCTCCAATGGCTTGTCTTCAATTGTACCCACACAAGAACATTCACAAGAAAAAGTAGAAGATAGAGAAGGGTTAGAACAATAGGTGCTCTCACTCTCAATTTTTCCTTCCTCACCTCTCATCTCTCTCAATTTTACCTCATGGTCAAGTGTAGTTTTTGGTGACAATCCATTCACATCATTTCTCAAATCCTCTCCTTTTTCCTCTCTTGGATTGTCACCGGTCACTCCCTCACTTCTCTCTATCTTTTCTCTCTCATTTGAAGTGGAGTGACTCTCATTTTCATCATGCAATGGCAAGACAATGAGATTGTTTGCCTCGGGTTCAAGTACAATGGGTGATTTTGCTTTAGCCGCCTCCCTCAACTCCTTCATTCGCTTGTAATCTTCCCTTACTTGCCTTGGAGTCAAAGGTCTAATCACATATTTTCTCCCATCTTGCTTGACCGTGTAGGAGTTGGTCCGACCATCATGTATAACACATCTAT
The DNA here is from genome assembly GCA_029990575.1 of Petunia axillaris subsp. axillaris. NCBI lineage: Eukaryota > Viridiplantae > Streptophyta > Magnoliopsida > Solanales > Solanaceae > Petunia > Petunia axillaris. Next base: position 61,842,146 of record JARKNS010000004.1, read on the forward strand.
CATATTGCCATGGTCTCCCAAAGAATAGATGGCAAGCTTGCATCAGGACAACATCAAACGTGATCTTATCTTTATAGTTCCCAATGCTAAACTCAAGCAACACTTGCTTCACCACCTTTAGTTCACCACACTCACTAAGCCATTGTAAACGATATGGGTTTGGATGCTTTCGAGTGGGTAACTTCAATTGGGAAATCAAGGATTGGCTCACTATATTGGCACAACTCCTCGAATCAACAACCATTGAGCACACTTGCCCCATCACACGACATCTAGCATGAAAGAGGTTTTCTCTTTGATCATTTTCCACCTCCTCTTCCATGAAAATGGTACTCAAGCTCCTCCTAACCACCAAGAACATATGAGGACAATCATCCTCTTCTATGGCCTCCTCACATTCAACTTCCTCATCCCCCTCTACTCCCTCATTTTCGGACTCACTCTCTTGCTAATATACCAAATTACCAACCACAACCATGGTTCGTTTTGTAGGGAAATCTTTAGCAATATGCCCAAAGCCTTTGCACTTATAGCATTGAGTAGAAGTAGAAGTAGGATTACTCAAGCGAGTTTTAGAAGTACCTTCCAAGTGTGGTGTAGTCTTCTCATAGGGCTTCTTCACTTCTTTTCTAGCACTGGCACTTGGAGTCTTCCATTCCTTTGGCTTGCTTGTGGTAGTAGGGGTGTTGCCTTTGAACTTCTCTCCTTTAAGCCAAGCCTCGACATCAATTGCGGCTTCAAACATATCTTGAAGTGAGAGATAATGATGCAACCTCATTTGAGAAGCTATACCATAGCTCAAGCCATTCTTGAAATGGATCATGGCTTCTTCTTCACCTTCGGTATCCATATCCTATGCCATCCGGGTCTTTTCAAATTCATCATGGTACTCATGCACCGTTTTGACACCTTGTTTTAGATAATAGAGCTTCTTGAGTTGCTCTTGTCGATACCTTGGAGTTATGTACTTGGTATTCATGAGTCCTTTCAACTCATCCGAAGTCACATTCAAATGCAAATTCATCCTTCTCCTTGACCTCTTCATGGATTCCCACAAAGTAGAAGCATAGGCCTCAAAGGTAGAGATAGCATAGGTACCCTTTCTTTCCTCGGTCATCTCATTTGTGTCGAAAACCCTCTCCATGAGTAGTACCCATTCCATGTATGCCTCCGGATCACAAGTTCCTTTGAAGTTTGGAAGGTTGAGCTTAACACTATTGAGGTTGTTGTTGTTGTCACGTATCCCGTAGTTAGGCTCCGGTTGGCCTCCATAGTGGTCATCATGAGCAACATATTCTCTTCTAGCATTCCCTCTAGCATATCCCATGGGTGGCCCTCGACCTCGGCCTCTACCCCTATCCATATTTCGACCCCAATTCATTTGCCTCCTAGGTTGATAAGGACATCATACCCACAGGCTTCATCACCATACCCGACCTCCTCCTCTTCATGAACTTCATCAATTTGCTCAAGAGGTGGAGCATTCCGTACGGGTCCTCGAAGTGGAGCATTTCCTTAGGGATTGCCCAAGTTGTGGGGATTTCCCACGGGTTGGGTGTTGCCCAACGCACACTCTTGAAGAGCTTCAACTTTCTTTTGTTCATATCTCTTGGTTAGCTCCACAAAGTGTCCGGGAGTCATAGGAGTGCTATGACTTGTGCCTTCTCCGGATTCAATTTGGGCACTTGGGGTCCTCTTCTCACCGGTCTCAACTTTATTCGTCTCGACGGACTCAAGTCTCAAGGTTATGTCTTCCAACTTGGCTATAATGGTAGCCATGAAAATTTTCATAGGATCATCTCTATCGGTTGCCATTGTACCTACAAAATCAACAAACCTTAGTGAAAACACCTCACTCACACCCTCACGTGTATAACACTCGGGTCACTCGTTTAGTGGTGGTGGATATTTCACTCAAGTTTGAGTCTAGAAGCTTCACGTAGTTGATCAATGAACCATAACTCAATCACTCAATCCACAAGTCCAAAGCTCTCCTGGGTGAGTGGACTTAATGGGACTCGATTGGACGATAAGCACTTTCAAGTGAGGACTTGAGTCAAATGATACTACGGGTCTTCTTTGAATTCTAGTCTCCTTTCTAAGGCACGATGATCCTAAAAGCTTCGAAGGGCTAGCACAATTCAATCAGGCAAGATTATTCAAAGAGGTACTAGCTAGATGCAATGCAATCAAAGAAACAAGAGAACCTAGAAGAAACTACCCAAATCCACCTTTCAGAAAAGTAGGCGCCCCATCTCTTTTGGAGTAGGCGGTCCGCCTGGTTCTCTGCAGTGGGGAGTAGGCGGTCCGCCTGAAAAACAGGTGGCCCAAAGTCCTGAGAGCTCACCCAAAGTGGGCGGTCCGCCTCTGGTACTAGGCGCCCCACCTACTGCAAATTCCAGCAATGTTCAACTTCATTTTTCTTGCCGTTGGCACCCAAAAATCCAACAAATCACACGTTGTTTTAGCAATCCGAAGGTACCCAAACGTGTTTTCAGTCACTAAGATCAAACCCCAATGATTTTAAGCAAACCACAATCAATAACAATCAAATTACCATGTTCATCATCTTCAAACTAGGGTTTCAAATTTTCAAATTTTTCAAAGGGTTTCAAATCTTCAAATCATGGAATACAACTCCAAATCATGTGCTTTGGGTACCAAAATAACGGGTTTCCAATAAGGAACAAACCCCAATAACAATCACAACAAGAACCAATCCAACGAACAAGATAGGAGAAATTTTTGGTATTTTCAACTTTTCATTTTTTTTGTGTTTTTCTTCTTTCAATAACAATAACAAGAAAACTAAAGTAGCAAACGACCTAGGCATGAAGAATCAAGGGTCGGGGGTTTGTAAAAACAAAACCCGAGCCTTGCTCTGATACCAAGATGATAAGGATCAAAATAAACACGATAAAAAGATAAGAGAGCGAGACACTTCTCGAACTCCCTACAAGGTAACCACGGAGAACTCGTTCCGTGATACCCTCGTATCGGCGTCTAGAAGGACCTACAACTATGAAACTACCCTTGAGATGATAAAGGACTCGCAAGTAGAATGATCCGGGGGTTTGGGGGTCCACTAGAATCCACTAGTAAACTCAAACCAACTCAAAGGGTTTTCATTCAAAGAGACTCTTCTCTTGAACATTGTTCATTCAATTCATTCATCAAACCTAACTGAGTAAAATGCAAAGCTAATGGAGTATTTATAGGCCTTGCCTAGACATTAATGAAAGGCCTAAAGTATCCTTAACTAGATTCTAAAGTCATAAGCCACGTAGGGCTATAATAGGAATTACATAGGATAAAAACTAGAAATCCCGCAAGCTTCTCAGCAACTAGGCACCCCGCCTAGTGTAGTAGGCGCCCCGCCTAGTCTCCAGTAGGCGCCCAAGTAGGTTGTCCGCCCCTTTAGTGGGCGGCCAAGAATCTAGAGACTGGATATCAACTGGGCGGTCCGCCTAGTGTCATGGGCGGTCCGCCCCTTCCTGGAATGCCTTGAAACGCTCCGAAATGTGTCTCCAATGCTCCCCGTTCCATGGCGTTCCACTGCATAAATCCTTCCTTTGCCTTGGATGGTTGCTCGACTTGCCCGCATCACTATCACTACTCAAAATCTCTCCTTCAGACGAGCTCTCACTGCTCGAAGGAAGTTGATACAAAAACATTCGAGTCGTAGCGACATCTATCTTAGCCTTGACAATCTCGTCATCCAAACTAACCCCCTCTTTACATCGTTCGAGGGTTTTCATCTTGGTCTGAATGATTGCCCAATTTATGTCAACTTTTGCTCGGGTAGCTCTCGAGTTCAGCTTGGCCTTGAACTTGGACTTTAGCTTAGAAGAGGAGATTGATTTTTTGCCCCGAAGGTCTTTATTTCAGCTTCAAGAACCTCGTTCTATGCTTCAATCTTCTTCATCTTCGAGGCAAACAGCGAAGATCTCTCCTCGAATTGCTCGGTTAGCCCTTAGAGCACTGCATCTACTGCATCTCCCTACTTCTGAAGCTCGGCTCGATGGTTCTCATCTCGAGACCTCTTCTCGGCCCCAAGATTGGAAATTTCTCCACGAGCCTGAGAGATTTCAGCGTTCGATTGCTCAACCTCTATCTGAGCTCGGCCCATTTTGGCTCCCGAGTCAAGGAGTTGTTTTTCAAGCTCAGAAACACGAGCCTCGAGCCCAATCCTTCTACGATCCCACTCATCCCCGACCTGCTTATGGTACGCTACTCGTTTGGCATCAATCTCAGCCGCTTTCATAGCATAGACATAGCTCTACAGCAAAAAAAATGAAATCAGAAGTGGGGAAAAGCAGTTAAAATTAAAAAAGCAGTGAAGCAAACAAATAACTTTACATGAATCGCATGTTGAGTCGAGTAAGCCATCAAATCATCCGAGGGCACATTCCTGAGCCGCTCGTTTTCTAAAGGTCCAAGCAGCCCCTTGCAGCTAATGGCAACCCCCATGCTGTCGTCCAGCAGGCAAACTTCGATCGGAATTGGGATTTTCCTAATTCCTTGAGGAAGGGCTGTCTCAGCTCGAGTTGAATCGGCGCTCGTCCCCTTTGCAGATGGAACCCCTTTGGTAGGGTTAGCCCCGATCTCCTCATGAACCTTATCAACAACTTGGATCGGCTCATTGGTGCTCACCACCTTGATCTCATCTTGGATCGGTTCATTGGTACTCACCACCTCGATCTCATCTTGGATCGGTTCATTGGTACTCACCACCTCGATCTCATCTTGAAGGATAAACAAGGATACCTCTCTGGGCCTGAGTGAGAGTCTGAACAGACTCCTCCAAGGAGTGCAAACTAGCCTCGACATCAGGGACCTCGACGACATCCTCTCGCGTCCCTGCTTCTTATTTTTTTTCTTCTTCTCTTTCTTATCTTCCTCGTTCCTCGCCTCGGCAGGAAACTCGTTAAAATCTGAAAAACAAAAGGAGTAAGACCAAAAGAGGACACACTGAAAAAGGGAAATATCAAACTTGGAAACACATTGACCATGTTGTTTGCCCGACCAGTTGTTCTCCTCACGAGCAACCAAGACCATCCAATCCCTCTCCAGCCTCTTCTCAGCACTAATAATAGCTTGTGCCCAAGCCGCTAAGTCCTTGAGAGGATTGATTGGAAGCTTTCTAGCTAAAGGGATAGTTAAAAATTAGTTTTCTCTCACTTATAGAAGCCAAGAAAAAAAATGAGACCAGAAGAAAACTTACGTGTTCTGTTCCACACCTCGGGGAATCAAAGCCTAGCAGAGAGAAAAGAGGTGGGAAGAAGAACAAACCAATCACACCAGCTACGATTCTCGGTGTCGTCAATCTTGATGATGATGGAGAACTAGCCCCGCTTAATTAACTGCACAATGCCATCTTTGTGTAGAAAGGGAGAAAACAAAGAAATCAAGTAGTCATACCCAAACGTGACCCCGACTTTACGGCTGAGGTAGTCAAGGCACAGAACGACCCTCTAGAAGCTGGGGCTTAGCTGAGCCAAACAAACGTTGTGTGACCTATAGAAAGTATCCACTAAGGGATGAAGGGGAAGAGTAAAACCTATCAAAAACGTGTAAATATAAACAAAGGATTCTCCCAGAACACTGTCGAATGTGCGGTGCTCGGAGACAGAAATTGAAATTGGAACCTCGGAGTTCCAATTATACTCCTCTCAGATCGAGGCTATGTGTTCTTCCAAAGCAAGGCTTGGAGAAAGTTGAACGGGGAGGTTTCTTTTCCTCCTAATATCTGAGGTTGTTTGCCCCCTCATCCTGAAATCTTTGCTGGAATCAAACTTCTTTGGGATAACCCACTGAGGTTTGAGTTCCCCAAGATAAACTTTCTTCTTTTTCTTCTTTAGAGGTGAGGTCTCAACCACCTTGTTGTCATCATCATCGTCGACGGTTTCTTCAGTCGCCCCTCGTCATCACCAATGGAAGGTTCTTGACTGGCGACTCTATGAATGTCATTGAATGATAAGAAGTTGCCGATGGAGGAAAATTTATCAATTCATTAGTTGATGCTAAAATACCAGCATCAACGACATTTTCATAATGATGAGAAGAAGATAGGGTGAAAATCTTTAGATTGAAAAAGAAGGCAGAAAAAAAACAAGAACAATTCAAGAGAAGTTATGAAACAGTAAGAATGATGACAAAAAGTGGCCAGTTTATAGCAAGATGCAAGTGGACTAAAATGCCATCATGGCATTTACATGGGGAAGGTAAAACAAAGGGTTGTAGCCATTCAAAATAAGGCCACGTGCAGGGGATATGACTCTGAAGCGACGATTGTGTTTTCAAATCTCCTGGCCGATAACGCGTCACGTCACTTTCCCGCCTAATTCAATTCAATCCCTTGGAAAATTCTGACAATTATCCAAAGGGTGGGGGGACTATCTGTAATTGGGTAAAAAAACCCCGTCGCCTTGGTGCAGAGGCTTAAACCACGAGACAATCAAGTTTTACCAAAGACAGCTTCTCGAGAAGGTGGTTTTGACCTCCATCTCGTGTAAGATCGAGCTAAATGCAAGCTCAGAGCTCGAAAAGATTGAAGAATGATCAATACGGCGACCCCTCGAGGGATTATATTACCTCGCCGAACGACCACATCTAATTATAACCATCGACCGTTATACGATCGTTGCTCGAGCATTAAAAAGAAAGACTGTTAGCTGGAAATGAATGAATACAAAGTAATTACCATTGAATGCTATTGTGATCTTCTCGTTCCTATCAACTATAAATAGGAATCAACTGTAAACAAGAAGGACATCCAGAATGACAACATTTGACTTATATTCTTTCTCTTAAGCCTTGTCTTGTTTTATTTACATTAGTGCTCATTATTTTTTTGCCACGTTTATTTCATTCCATTAAATATTTGTCTCATTTAAATTCAATCTCATTTCGATCATAACTTTGGTACAAGAAAATTATCAATCAACCCCAAAACAAATTCGATTTGTTGCCCTATCTCGATTTATGCCAACACACACATTTACTATCTTGGCTAAGATTTGTTTGATTTCATGATTTGACACTTCAACTTGGCCACTTGTTTGGGGATGATAAGATGTGTCAAGCTTGTGTCTCACCCCATATTTCTCTAACAAAGAACCAAAGGCTCAATTGCAAAAGTGCCTTCCCCCATCACTTATAATTGTGCGAGGGGTGTCAAATCTTGTGAATATACTTTTCTATAGGAAGGCGGTGGACTATGTCACCGCCACAAGAATGTACTTCACGCCATAGAAACTTGAAAAGGGGCCCATGAAATCAATCCCCCGTACATCAAAGAGCTCCACTCTACAATGGGGTTCTGAGGCATTTCATACCTCCTTGAAATACTGCCATTCTTAGGCATTGATCACAACTCTTTGTGTAGTAATGGGCATCCTTATACAAGAAAGTCCAAAAGAAACCACTTTCAACAACCTTAGACATTGTTCTTACTCCACCATGATGTCCTTCATAAGGAGCGGAGTGGCATCTTTCAAGAATAGCCCCTTGTTCGGATTCGACAACACATCTCCTTATCACTCTATAGATACATACTTTAAAAAGGAAGGGCTCATCCCAAAAGTATTGTCGGGAATCCTTCATCAACTTCTTCTTTTGATTGTATGAGAAGTCCTCCGGGACCTCTCCACATGCAATAAAATTAGCCAAGTCCACGTACCAAAGGGTTGGTTCCTATGATACTGCTAATATCTCTCATCGAGAAAAGAATCATTAATCTCGAAGGTTTCTTTTGGGCGACCCTCCTCCTTCAAATGTGATAAGTGGTCCGCCACTTGATTCTCGGTTTCTTTTCTATCAAGCATCTCAACATCAAATTCTTGTAATAAGAGAAACCATCGTATCAATCATGCCTTTAAATCTTTCTTGTCAATCAAACACTGGATAGCGAAGTAGTCGGTATGCACAATGACGTTAGACCCACCAAGTAAGACTAGAATTTTTTAAAACCAAACACCATGGGTAGTAACTCTTTCTCCATTACTGTATAGTTCAATTGAGCCCCATTCATTTTTTTGCTAACATAATAGATCGGGTGAAGCATCTTTCAACCCTTTGGCTAAGCACGGTTCCCAAAGCTACATTGCTAGCATCACACATAAGCTCAAATGGGAAATCCTATCTTGGACTCACTATTGCTGGTGCGGTAGTTAACCTCTTTCTCACCTCTTCAAAATCTTTCAAACATACTTCATTGAATTCAAACTTAGCATCGTTTTCCAAGAGCTTGCACAATGGATTCACAATCTTGGAGAAGTCTTTGATGAAGAGGCGATAGAATCCTGCATGTCCTAAGAAGCTTCTCATTCCTTTGACGGTTGTAGGATGAGGAAATTTGGAGATCACATCAATCTTGGCATGGTTCACTTCAATTTCATTCTTAGACACCTCGTGCCCTAGGACTATTAACTATTCCTTATTGAACAAGAAAGTGGCACTTCTCCCAATTAAGCAAAAGTTTCATCTCTTCACACTTCTCTAAGACTTTCTCCAAATTGTATAGACAATCTTCAAAAGAATCCGCAACCACTGAGAAGTAATCCATGAAGACTTCTAGAAAGTTCTCCACCATATCATGGAAGAGTGAAAGCATGCATCTTTGAAATGTGGCCGGGGCATTACAATGACCAAAAGGCATTTTGCGGAATGCAAAAGTACCATAAGGTCATGTAAAAGTGGTCTTGTCTTGATCATTTGCCTTGATAGATATTTGATTATACCCCAAGTATCCATCAAGAAAGCAATAATAAGCACGACCCAACAAATGAACAAGCATTTGATCTATGAAAGGTAGGCGAAAATGATCTTTTCTCGTTGCATTATTTAGCTTACGGTAGTCCATTCATACTTTCCAACCAGTCACGATCCGAGTTGATATTGCTTCTCCTTTGTCATTATGAACTACCCTCATCTCTCTTTTCTTGTGCGCATATTGAATCGGTGTGACCCACTCACTATCGGAAAGTGGCACAATCACTCCCACATCCAAACAATTACTAATCTCCTTCTTCACCACTTCTTGTATAGGAGGATTCAACCTCCTTTGATGCTTAACCGCTGGTTTGCAACCATCTTTAAGTAAGATCTTATGAGTACACACTCCCGGATCAATTCCTCTTATGTTCGAAAGAGTCCATCCAATCGCCTTAATCCTCCGCTTCACAACTTCAACAAGTTTGTCTTCTTTATCTTTGGTTAGTGAGAAGATATAATTATAGAAAGAGTGGAGTTTGGGCCTAGTAATGTGTATCTTAGGTAACATGGAAGGACTTTGAGTTCAAGACTGGGTGGTTCTTCAATAAATGGCTTTGTGGGTGGAGTGGTTCGGTTTTCAAGATTCGGGGAAAGCTTTTTAGATACATATGATCTAGAACCCAATCCCGCTAATGATTTCACACACTCTGCTATATTATCTTCATTACCCACATCCATGTTCCAAACCGCGGCTAACTCATCTTCTTGACCCACAAGAACACTCTCTTTCTCTACTAATGCATCAACCACCATGTCAGCATATTAACAAGTAGCTTCGTCCTCCAAAGGTTGCTTTAAGTATTTGCACACATGGAAAACTACCTTTCTCCATTGAATTGAAAGTAAGCTCATCTCTTTCGACATCGCACAATGCTCTCCCGGTTGCTAGAAAATGGATGCCCAAGAATAATGGGGACATCAAAGTCCACCAGGCAATCAAGTATCACAAAATTCGTCGGGAAAACAAACTTGTCAACTTTCACTAAAACATCATCAATAATTCCAATTGGTTGCTTCATGGAACAGTCAGCAATTTGCAAGTTCATGGTTACTGCTTTTGGGACTTCATTTGTGGTCAAAGTCTTTGTGTTGGCCTAAATCAGGATAGGTCAATAAATCGAATTTGTATTGGATCTAATTGGTAATTTGCTTGTATTGAAATGCTATTCGAGCTGGGACTGAGTTTAGACTAGATGAATTGCTTAAGAATATAAACGAGGCAAGAAATAAATTGAATGATAAAACAAGGCAACAAATAAAAGTAGAGTTGAATATTGTATTGATCGTGTCCCATTATTTACAAGCAAATCCTATTTATAATTAGGAGAAAGAATGACGTTGTAAATATCATAATTGCGCCTTTAGGCCATTACTCCATTCTTGATTGTAGTTGACTCACGATCTGTCCTCTTAAACGTTAAAGCAGTGATCGACAGTTATAAAGGCTGGATCTCGTTTCTTGAAGCATTGCATCTACTCGGGGTTATGTTGTTATGGTGTTTGCTCCGAGCTCGATATTTTGAGTTCACTCCTCCTCGTTTCTTGAGGAGATCTCCCAGGACAAAGAGGCATGCAACCTCTCCTCGTAAGTTTGCCTCGTGGAGTGGACTTCGTGTTAGGCTTCGAGGCCCTAGTTGAGACCTCGGTGACTTTTCATCCAATACAGATAGTCCCCCCACCCTTCGGAAAATTTCAAGAATTTTCCGAGGGGTGGAATTGAATTTAAGCGGGAGAGTAATGTGGTGCGTTTTCGGCCAGGAGATTTGAAAAGGCGGGCGTCGTTTCAACATCTCATCTTCTTCACGTGGCTCAAATTTGAACGGTTATGTCTTTTGGTTTGATCTTTCCCATGTAACAGTCATTGCGTTTAGGTCCACTTGTGCTTTGCTATAAATCAACCATTTTTGTTGTTATCTTCACCATTTCATAATTTCTATTTGAGCCATTCACATTTCTTTCCTTCTATCAAATTTCTACGAAATTTCACTATGTCTTCACCATCTCGTCGCGATAATGTTATTGATGCTTCGATTGAGGACTTGTTAGATTCTCCCCCTTCAGCAACTTCTTCTCGTTTGGAAGACAGTCGTAGCGTGGCCAGCCAAGAACCATCCATTGGTGATGGTAAGGCGGCGGCTGAAGGAGCCATTGATGGGGACGATGATATTAAGGTGGTTGAGACCTCACCCCCGAAGAAAAAGAAGAAACAAGTTTATCAGGGGAACTCGAACCTCAATGGGTCATTCCAAGACGTTTGACTCAAGTAAAGATTTTAGGATGAGGGGACAAACAGCCTCAGACATTATTAGGATAAGGAACCTCCTCGTTCAACTCTCTCCGAGCTTAGTTTCGGAAGGACATATAGCTTTGATCCGAGAGGAGTGTAGTTGGAACCCCGTGGTCCCAATGTCGATTCCCTCCCCTAGGCAGCGTACGTGTGATAGTGTTTCGGGGCGGTCTTTCATTTACGCCTACCCGTTTTTGATAGGTTTCTCTCTTCCCTTTCATACCATAGCAGACACCTTTTGCCGGACGTACAATTTCTGTTTGGCCCAGCTTGGCCCTGGCTTTTGGAGGGTCATTCAGTATCTCGACCACATTAGTCGCAAACTCGGGATCACGTTTGGGTATGACTATTTAATTTCTTTATTTAATCCTTCTCTTCACAAGGATGGGGTTGTGGAGTTGAACAAGCGAGGCCAGTTTTCCCTCATTACTAAGAGTGACAACACCGAGGATCGAAGCTGGTGTGACTGGTTTGTCCTTCTCCCCACCTCTTCTCTTTTAACCGAGCCCGGATTTCCCGAGGCGTGGAACAGGACTCGTAAGCCTTTCTCTCATTTTTACTTTTTATATTTGGCTTTAAATGTGGCAAAGCCTTACCTTTTGTCATGTTTTTCAGCAAGAAGGCCCCCGATTAATCCTCCCAGGATTTGGAGGCTTGGGTGCAAGCCATTATCAATGTTGAGGGGACATTGAAACGACCTCGGTTAGTCGTTTCGGAAGATAGGACCCCGATTGGCGTGCCGATAATTTTAAAATATTCGTAAGATCCATTGGGACTTGTCTATAAAATTTGAGCTAAATCAGACCTCGTTTGGTAGGCATCGGAAGAAGGTTTTAGTTTTTATTATCGATAAATATTAAAAAGAGATTTTCGAGCTTGGTTTTGGCGAATGAAATCCGATTCGAAATCTGAAAGCGCCGTTAGGTTCGTATGATTATTTATGACTTTTGTAAACTTTCGAAAGTGAATTTCGATGTTGTTCGGCTAGTTTTCGCTAAAATGCCGAAAGTTAAATAATTTGACTTTTATTCTATTTAATTTGCATATTGAGTTTCAGGAGTCCGCTTTGAGATTCACCTTAGCAAGTATGTTACATATCTTTTGTGTAACTTGTATGCAAAAGTTGGAATTATTTTGAATATCGTAGAGTACAGTTTTAATTTTTACCGTAGCAGCGAATTTTAAAAGAAAAAAAAGGGAAAAGACAAAATAGAATGGAATGGCGGTTCCTTAGCTATAAGTTAAGGATGGTATTAGAAACAGTAAACAACGTGAACAGAAACGAAACAGAGAAAATGAAATGACGCAGTGACAAAATATGCCAGAAAATGAGAAAAGGAGCCAGAGAAAAGTAGAATTTTTACTCCGAAACATTCAGGTAATGATCATAATGCATTAATTGAGTTTATTATGTGTGTTTGAATATATTTTAACGGTAAAACTTGGAATATTATACATCATTTTAATAAGTTCAATTAATAGTTTAAAAGGTCAAATGGACCCCGATAATGAAATTGATTATATATTCATACTCAGTAAGTTATGAGCAACATATAAATGTAATTTACTTAGGGTTTGGTTATGTGACCTTAAACACTGTACATAGGCCTGGCCTGCGTATTGCGTATGCGAATAGGGTATCAGGTTCCTAACTGGATTGCCCTAAGATGTGAGGAATGAAGCCCTTTATCCTAAATTGATATATTTTTCTGCTTATTGAATAGAGTGGGATCGTTTGGCAAGGAAACCAAAGGATAAAGTGGTTGTTGATTAGCCGTACTAATTTATGGAAGAGGTAAGTGTTTATATCCATTTCTTTTGAGGCACCTGGCCTCGTGGATTTTCTACCACATGTTCCTTATGTGTGTAGCTGCCGATAAGCGTACTCATTATGCCTTAGCTTTGGATTTACATTGTATATTATATGTTATGTCCTGTTGTTGGTATTGCATTGAGTATCTGAGCATTGTACTCTGGCTGTCATTATTGCATATACTTCCCGGTTGGTGATGAGAGTCCCGCACCGGTGAAGGGTCATTATTGCATATACTTCTCAGGTTGGTGATGAGAGTCCCGCACCTGTGAAGGGTCATTATTGCATATACTTCCCGGTTGGCGATGAGAGTCCTGCACCGGTGAAGGGTCATTATTGCATATATCTCCTGGTAGACGATGAGAATCCCGCGCCGGAGATGGGTATCAGGCATATGTGACTGCATTGCATCATACCGCATTCATCCCATCTCATTGCACCGCATACTGACTATTGTGTATATTGTGTTGTGTTTTATGTATGCAGTATGTATACTATGTCGTGGACATATCTTAGTTTGCCTATATATTTCTTGCTCGTATTCTGGATTGCGGGGATCGGGTTGCACGCCACAACAGTATAAATATATGGATCGGGTTGCACGCCGCAACAGGATGAATATATGGATCGGGTTGCACGCTGCAACAGGATGTATTTCTGATTGTTGATGTGTTCGGGATACCTATATGTTCTGGCTATATTACGTTCCTAGTTGTTGATGAGTTTGTGATTCCATACGTGTTTCTAGTTATTATCTGGCTCTGCCTTTTCATAATTTAAATAAGAGGAATTTGGTTTATCTGTTTCTGCTCCCTGGCTAGCTATCCTATTCTTTGAGGTGGCTAGTCTGCCCCACTTATTGAATCCTTTTGACTCACCCTTGTTTGTTGTTTGTTTTTGTCTATCTATTTCGTTTTGGCATGTTCGCTCCAGGATTGAGTTCGCCACATTGTGAAGGAGCGAAGACGACTTCAGCTGTCAGGGTGAGCCAGCTTTTATTCCGGATGGCCACCAGTTTTATGTTTATTATTTTTGTTGCATTTTGCTCCCTTCAGGAGGTATCTGTCTTCTTTTGTACTCTTAGATGTCTATTCTGGACAGCCCTACACCTAGTATGTTGGGTAGTCATCTGTAATTTCTTTTGTACAGATTAGAGGTATCAGTATGTCTATGTTTTTTTAATTCTTGTCCTTATTTATGAATTATAATAATTATTTTCCTAATTTAATTGGTAAGGGTTCGCCCGACGGGTCTAGGGGAGGATGTCGGGTGCCCGCACGGCCTAACTGGATTCCGGGTCGTGTCAGAGATTAGATAGGGATTAGATGGTGTTGGCCGCTCGTGCGGAAAATAGGTGGTCGGGCAAACGTCTGGGTTAGTATATTTCTAATTTGATTCCTCTATTTTCTCGATGCATCTTTTCCCACTTCTACTTTTTCCCCTCCCTTTTTAGATTTCAACATCTTGCCTGCCGAGGCGGATCAGGAAGAAGATAATAAAAAGAAGGAAATGAAGAAGAAGAAGTCGGGACGACGAGCTGAAGTCGTCGATGTCCCAGACGTTGATGCTAGTTTGCATATTATTGAGGAGTTCGTTGAGACACTTACTTAGGCCTCGAGAGGTACTCATTTTTTTATACTTTTCTCTTTATTTTCCTCATTTAATGATTCGTTTCCTTCTTTTCTAGTTTAAAGTGAAAAGGCAATACGCCTAATAGGCTAGCTAAGGCTAAAGTCCCTCGGCTTAAAGCGACCACGGTTCCCTGGTGAAGATTGATTGATGAGCCAGATGATGTTTTGGTTCGGAGCGTAGTAAAGGGGGTGGTCGTGAAGGAGCCGAGCCAAGTAGTTGACAAGGTTCGCGAGGGCTTGGATTCTTGTGAGGTGAAGTCCACCAAGGAGGTCAATAGACCTATTGAGGCTACATCACCTTTGGTATAAGAGGGTGCTAACTCACCTCGGGCTAGAGCGACCCTCTCCCAAGGGATTAGATGCATCCCAGTCGCAATAGACGTTTGTCTATTAGATGACAACATTGGGGTCGTCATCAATTGCAAAGGGCTGCTCGGGCCTTTAGAGAACGACCGCCTGAAGAACATACCCTCGGATGATTTGATGGCTTACTCGACTCAGCACGCAATCCATGTGACTCTTTATTTGCATGTGTTTAACTTAAGTGTTTTTCAGGCTTTTGACCCTCTTTCCCTTGATTGTAGGGCTACGCCTATGCCATGAAGGCAGCTGAAGTTGAGGCTCAGTGAGCAGCACATCTTCGTCGGGTCAGGGATGAGCGGGATCTTCGAAGGAACGTGCTTGAAGCTCGCGTAGCTGACCTCTAAAAGCAACTCTCCAGCTCGGAGGTCAACTTGGATCGATCTCAGAGAGAAGTCGAGCAACTTGGTGCTGATCTTTCTCAGGGTCGTGGTGAAGTTTCCAAGCTTTTGGCTGAGATGTGGTCCCAAGAGGAGAGTCAGTAAGCCGATCTTCGGAAGCAAGCCGACGCAGCCGATGCAGCGCTTAGGGGTTTGACTCAGCAGTTTGAAGAGAAGACTTCACTACTTACCTCAAAAGTGGTCGAGGTTGAAGCTAAGAATAAGGCTCTCAAAGCCGAGGTGAAGATCCTTCAGGCTAAGAGACTAGCTTCTTCCTCCACTCTTAAATCCAAATTCAGAGCTAAGTTGGATTTGAGGGCTACCTGAGCAAAGGTTGATAGAAATTGGGCAATCATTCAGACCAAGTTGAGGACCCTTCAAGAAGGAAATTAGCTTGGATGTTGAGATTACTATAGCTAAAATTGACGTTGCTAAGGCTCGGGGATACCAGCTCTTTTGATAAAGCATGAGATTCCAGCTCTTCCACCGTTGAATCCTCGGTTTTTTGCTTTCGAAGTTCTTGGATGAAAGTTGGACTCCTCTTTTCCCACTTTGGGGTAATTACTCTTTGGGACGAGTTCTCCCCGACCGAGCGCTCGAGGTCGTGTGTTCCTATTTGTGCAGCGACTGCATAGCACTTTCGAGCCATTGACTGGTCACTTAGAATTGCACGAATTCCCCATGGGGTGGGAAACTTAATGACTTGATGAAAGGTTGACGGCACAACCCCCATTTCTTGAATTCAAGGTCTTCCGAGGATAATATTGTACGCCATATCCTCGTTCATTATTTAGAAAGTAAGAATGACGTTGTAAATATCATAATTGCGCCTTTATGGCCATTACTTCGTTCTTGATTGTAGTTGACTCACGATCTGTCCTCTTAAATGTTAAAGCAACGGTCGACAGTTATAAAGGGTGGATCCCGTTTCCTGAAGCACTGCATCTGCTCGGGGTTACGTTGTTATGGTTTTTGCTCCGAGCTCGATATTTTGAGTTCACTCCTCGTTTCTTGAGGAGATTTCCCGGGGCAAAAAGGCATGCAATCTCTCCTCGTAAGTTTGCCTCGTGGAGTAGACTTCGTGTTAGGCTTCGAGGCCCTATTTGAGACCTCGGTGACTTTTCATCCAATACAGTCTTGTATACTGCATATGGCATCAAGTTGATGCTTGCTCCAAGATCACATAAAGCTTTAGGAAATTTCCTTCCTCCAATGGTGCATGGAATTGTGAAGGCTCTGGGACCTCCGTCTTCTAAGCCATATGCTTAGACACAATAGAACTACATTGATGAGTCACTTTTATTGTTCCAAAATCTCCACATGTCTTCTTTGTCACAAGGTATTTGCATAAATTTAGCAACATTTACCATTTGGCCCAATGCATCAATTAATGGAAGGTTGATAGAAGTTGTTGCTATTTTCTCCCAGATCTTTTTTTGCATGAGAAGCTTGTCTTTATTTAGCACTCTTTTATGGCAAAGGAAGTGGAATTTTAGGAATGGAGCTTAGACTAGGAGGGTTTTGTTTGGGTGGTAGAGTTTTCTTTGGTTTGGCTTTTGGGTAATAGTGACTTCGGGATTAGGATCTTAAGGGATTGCCTTAATCAATTTTCTCATAGGTTAGAATATCAACACCCACATCACTAGCTTCACCTTCATTCAATTCATCACCAATGTTATCATCACGAACTTCCACATCTACCCCATCATCTATTCCATTGGCCTTGGGATCATCCTATATCTTTCTACTCCGTGTTATAATTGCCATTACTTTATCTTTGACATTTCTTTAGGATTCACCACCGTGTCACTTGGTAGTTCTCCTTGAGGTCATTGATTTACTTGATAAGATAGGTCACTCATTTTAGATTCAAGAGCCTTTATGGAAGTGTTCTGGGATGTGACCGATTGCTTTATATCTTTGATATCCACGGAATATCATTGTTGATTCTTGAGAACCTCATTCATCAATTCTTCCAACTTGGATTGGCTCTTTTCTTCATGTTCATTTTGCTTTTACGGGGCTCTTGGAACATATTGTTGAGAGGCACAAACTCCTCTCCCGTCTTGAGTGTTACCCCAATTTTGTCTTTCTCGATCTTGCCTCTATTGACCTTGTTGATATGGTCTTTGGTGACCTCCTTGATCATAGCTTTGTTGACCTTGGTAATTTGCCACATAATTGGCTTCCTCATCTCCTTCAACATTGAAGCATTGTTCTGGATAGTACCCCTCTTGTCCATTGGTTTCCTCATCTTCCAGTATTTTCTAATGCTCTTGACCCTTAGAACAACGTCTCCTGTGTAATCAAACTGATAGTCTTTCATGTCTGGTATCAATGGTATAATTTGCTTCCTCCCTGCTTGCCTCATCACTCTCAATGGTTGTTAAGGTTGGACACCTTTTAATCCCATAAGTATCACAAAAGATGCCTTCTCAGAGCTAATGATGAAATCTGATGAAGGAAACCAAGTGAACATCCACTTCATTGAGTCCTCCAGTATGTTTTCAAACAATTTTACCCATTTCTCCGTGCTGCTTGGCTGCCTAAATTTTAGAATCCCATATTGCTCTCCAACCAAATAGTTGGAACCAGTTGGTTTAGACAGTTCTTGTACTCCCTTCACTTTCCTCAAATGCTCTTAAAACCATGCTTGTAGTAGAAGATTGCATCCTTGGAAATATTTTGCTTCTCTTTTGCAACAACCCAAAGCCCGGTAAATGTCTGCTACTATCATAGTAACTATGGTATGACGGTAACCATCAATTCTATTGGATACCGCATCAGCGACCATAACAAGCCTTGAACATATGTCGTGACTCGAACTTTCGGGGAACACCATTACTCCTAAGAAATAAATAGGAAATGTGAGCGGTCTAACTCTCCTCCAATCACTGCAGGATGCAAACTCTTTCTTATGGTTGTCGAACGCACTCAAATACCCAAACCGAGTGTAGAAGTAGGAAAATGGTATCTTCTTTTGTTATAAAAATTCCACAATCACACTCGCCATCATTCCTAACTTTTTACAAAACTCTTCAGCTATGGGGATGCTGGGTGCTAGTATGCAGCCCCCTTGCCAACGATGTTTTTCTAACCCCAAGTGTGACACGAATCCCCCTATTTCTTCCAACAAAGGTGTTAATTCGACATCTCCAAATCTAAACACATTCAATTCTTCACCCCAAAATGACACTGATGCTTCAATCATCTCCCTACACGGTTCCATTTCTAATACAAAACCAAATGACCCAAGTGTTGACGTACTTCGATATTCTCACCTAGTGACAAGTTACTCCACCAACTAGTTAACAAAAGAGGTGCGCCCATAGTCATTCCAAAACGGTGAAATTCTTAACTCATTGTGACCTATAAAGAAAAAAAAGAAAACTAAAGGATCAAAACCTCCTCCCCTTTGAGAATAATTGGGCAAATCAAAATGTGTTTTTATTCTCATCTCACTTTCTTTTCACTCTCTTTTTTTTCTTTTCTTTCTTTTTCTCTCAAATGCACATAAGCATGTCCAAACGTCCCTTCGGGGTTAGAAACCCGTTTAGGTAGTTTGGACAAGTTGAAGACTAGCCAGCTCACGGGGGAGGCCGTCCTACGCCATGATGCATGCTCAATACATTCAAAGAGTGGTGTAATTCTAAACACGGTTCCCTAAGGCAGACGGCTAAGGAGTGGGATCATTCGAAATTATTGGTTGTACAACGGACCAACTATATTCCAAAATATCCCTCCTAAAAGGTGTTTTGGCGGTGAAGTGACCGTGAGATCCACGTAATCGCCTGTGTGTGTGCAAAATGTCATTTCCCAGGAGTGGGGGAGTATGAGTGAAATATGCCAAATGTTACATCAAATTTCAAATTTAATACAAATAAATAAATAAATAAATAAAGGGAAAAAAGAAAAACAAAAAGGAAATCAAGTTAGTAAAATAATAACAATATGAATAGCAAGATAATAATCAAGTAAATCCCAAAAGTAAAGACTCGTTGTGGTTAGGACTTTGAGTATCCCCAGCGGAGTCGTCATTCTGTCATACCCGATTTTGGACTCAACTCGAGGCGAGTCAGGTTTCGGATTTGACTGGGTAACTCATTTGAGTTTAAGTGTTGGAGTACCTAATATATATTTTCTAAGGTGTATTAAGCCACCTAAGTGTTTTAGGTCAAGTTTATCACACTAGTCTAGTTTTTTCAGATATTCGAAAGGCTAAGTAGTCCAAATGACTAAGGGGAGAAGGTGTTAGGCACTCCCCCGAGTCCCACGAAAGGTGGTTCCCGTCCGAGTCTATATTTTGGGATATACTATCATGTAATACTAACTTGAAAAGTGTTATTTTGTATCTAATTCATGAAAGTAGATATATCTATGCAATTTGATCCACACATATACAAACAAATTTCATACCCGACCTATACTGAAGCCTAATCGCATTTTATGACCTCTAATACAAATGCCTAATCGTAAGTATTATTCAAACATGCAAGAGTGTTTAATTTTAGCCTATTTTTGCAATTCTAACACTTAGAGAAATTTACGCAAATGGGCAGTTTTGCAAATAACTTTCAAATTTATACCAAAATCAAATGGGTGTTATTTTAAAATGAAATGTTGGCCATTTAGGGTCAGCATGACTCGTCATTAATTTTCGAGCCCTAACCTTAATGGCCTTTTTGTTTAGTGGTCAGTTTTGAAAATACATAGGCGAAGAGGCTGTATTCAAAAATGGGTATCACAGAAGCACGCAAATGCAAACAAAGGGGTTGTTGCACATAAAGTATATATGTATATGTATAAGCATGCAAATATATGACTAAATGATAGTTTTAACTTTAAGAAAAATACGTATAAAGCGCATAAGTGACCCCAAATACTAATTTACTACACGTAATGGCCCTTTTTGAAAATAGTCTTGGGCCTAGGCTGTTTATGCAAAGAGGGACAGACTTAGTTTTCAGAAAACAGTCAAATTTAAACAACTATAACACAAATAGCGCCCTATTCAATTGAAATTTCAAATTTGACGTAAAACAGTCATGCTTTCGATGCATTTTTAAGTGTAAAACCTGTCATGTATTGATTTTCAATCGACTAGGAGTTAAATACACTATTGAAATCAACCAGTTCTACATAGATGACATTATCAGGCAATATTCAGAATTATTTTGCAAGTTGAGATATGATGCAGCCACACATATAGAGAAAAAGAGTAAGAAAATGGCCCCTGGATGGCCTATTTGCACAGTATTTCAGCTGTGCACATTGTTTTAAAGGAATACAAATGGGAAACCTAACAAATATACAGATTGGGGACAGTTTCTAAAGGGGAGAGCACAGAAAAAATGTAAAGGTCAGAGAGGTGTCCTATTTCTTAAGGATTAAGGTCAAGGCTACCATTATGACAATCAAAGGTTTGCAATTCCAGAACCCCAGTATCAGAACCTGCTTAAAGGCTTAACCATTGACCCTATTAGATTTTGGGGTTCCCCTGCAGTCAATGAAACATGGTATAGTGCATCTGAGACCATCGAAACAAGCTGCAAGCAAAAGATTAGCAGGGGAATTGGGGAAAAGGGAAGCCTGAATTGAGGCCTTATCCAAATTAAGAAGGGATGCTATGATAAGCTGCAGAGAACCTGATCGATAAGGTACAACTAGTATCCCTGCACTTAACAAAAAAACGGGTATGATCCTTATTGGATCATCCTAATCAAATTGGACAAGGTTAACAGGGACTAACAGAGTCTAAGCATACAATGCTTAGGCAATCATAGGCATTTAAACTAGGCAAACACAGCTAAAGTGGAGCAAGCAAACTATCCAAGCACAGACAAATAGAGAAATATATGCAGTAGGTAGTCAGGAAAAAGAAGAAGAAGAAGAAAATACCTTTCGGCAGTGAAAGAACAAGTAAGCAAGTATGTATATTTATCAAGACTTGCACATTAGAACTAAACAACAAATACAGCAGGTATCTTCCACAGGTTATGAAGAAGAAAATCAGAGAGGAAGATATATGAAGCCTCAGAAGTATTCTGTAGGTTTTCTGTGTGCAGAGAACTTTTGTGTCTGTGAATGTCCTTTAGAGTGAAGAATAGTACTAGTTTAAATAGGTGTGAGGGGTGGGTATGTGGATGTGGGTGGAATGTATGAGTATGATGGAATAGGCGTTTGGTAGTAGTGGTTATAGGTAGGAGAGTGGTCAAGTGATGCGGCCACGAATGAAACATCGTCCTTCTTCTTTCTTGATATGGTAGTGCTTCCAGCTTGCAGGGCTTTGTTAGTGGCTTTTAGTGCAGCCAAGCTAACGATCCTTCCAGTCTTCAACCATATCCCCAATTTTGATCAAATCTCCAAACTTCTTATCTTGCAGATTCAGCATCTTGTCAAAGTAGACGTCTTCTTGTATGCGCATGAAGGTTGCCACTATCTCAGCGTCTTCCATGAGAGGTTGGACCCTGGCGGCTTCAGCCCTCCATCTAGTTGAAAATTCTCTAAAAGTCTCAGTGGGCTTCTTCTTCAATTTCTCTAAGTAGAACTGATCGGGCATAGCATCAATGTTGTGCCCAAAACTATCGACAGAGTCTCCAGCCATTGCTTCCCAGCTCGTCCACTTCATTGTTTGTTGCTTAGAGTACCACACTAGCGTATCTCCGATCAGACTGCGGTTGAACTGCTGCATGCAGATCTTTTCTCGTCATGTCCAACTCCAATCAACTTGTCACAATAAGATCTTAAATGAGCCATTGGGTCTCCACTGCCTTCGAACATGTTGAACTTGGGTGTCTTATAACCTTCGGGCAGCTTCAAGTCAGGATACAAGCAGAGGTCCCCATAAGCTAGCCCTCAGGTTCCTTTGGTGTCTTGGAGTTGCTTGAACTTCTCTACTAGCCATTGGACTTGCTCCTTGGTGTTGTCTGGGTCTTCCTTGGTCCATGCATACATTTCATAATCTTTGGTGGGTGATGCGATGGTTTTTATTTCAATGGTGAAGGAGGGTAAGTTGTTTTGCGGTGCTTTTGGTGGTGCGGTGTAGGTAGGGTAAGGAATGTCCTTTTCGGGGTAGAGTGGATCTTTGTCGTAAGGGCTGGTAGTTTTGTTTGGTTCGACGATCTCATCAGTACGGGCGAGAGGGATCCTATTCTCCAACTCAAACAGCCTCTGTTCCAACTTAGCATAATCTTCGTAAGCAACCACACCTTGCTTCTCAGGAGTTCCATTTCCAACTTTGTCAAACTCAACCATGATATTTCGTCTCGTGTTTGTCCTTGTGGATAAAGAGGAGGTGTTGGGATCGATCCTCTGGATCTCAACCAGTATTGCGGCGTGGCCAGAATGCACAAACGCAAACTATCAGGGACTTGGGGATGGATACATCAAAAACAAATAAAGAGAATGTGAGCATACGTTAGTTTAAATAAAATCGCGTCCTATCGTGCATGGGACCTCTTTTGCGCTAGAGGTAGGCCTATCGAAGATTCAAAGTAACGTTTGCACCAAACACATCATTTCATTTGTATAAACATAATCATTACCAGTCTAAAACCCAAAAATAACAACATTTATTTGATTTGCTTGGCTTTACTACAACCACTAATTTAAGACAACGACTCGATTAAAATGAAAACAATGACAAAAGAGACAAGACGACTCTAGTCAATACAACCAGTCTAAGTGCCAAGCAAAGAGACTCCAGATCAAACATCAGTTCAAGTGTCTTCTTTTTCCTTCTTCTCTTTGGCTTCTTCCTTGGGCTTGTGAACCAAGCTCATAGGTGGAGGATCAGCGAATGTCTCCATCAGGTCCTTCCCAGCTTCAATGTCACCCAGAGCTTTTGTGAAGAACTCGTAGATTTCTATTCCCTTTGCTTCCTTCGCTTCTAGCGTTACGGACTTAAAATACTCACTCCATCCCTTGAGCATATCTTGCAAATTCCAGTAGCTTGCCTTGCAGTCATGACCTTGCCGGTCCAATACTTGAGTTTATCCCCTTTGATCTTATCCTTGTATTGCATTGTCTCCTCATCCCCCTCTCTTGTGTCACCCTTAACTCTTTCTTTCCTCGATCAAACTCGTGTTTCAACTTTTTGTATTTTTCAGCAGCACTTGGAGCTTTGGTTTTCCCTTTCAGTCTAGTCTTGGATCGGAATCTCGCCTTATCTTCGCCGAGCCATTAGGATAGGTTAGAGTAGCTGTGGGGTTTGCCCTAATGTCTCGAGCACGACAAAACTACATAGTGAGCCTCTTCTCCCACATTGTCAATATAGTGGCAACCATCGGATGCTCAATGTCCTTTATGTCAACGTTTAAGCTTCTCCCTTCAGTCAACTATGGAGTTTGTTGTGTCATTCCCACTTGTCGGAGGACTCTTAGAGGAACATAGTGATGAGTTCCTTGAAATCCAATCAATGTCAAGAAAGTGATGTATTGACCTTGTATGGAAATAATGAAGTCGGCACAGCTTTCAATTACCTATTGTACCTCTTGCAACTCCTCAAACTTGGTGTACCATCCTTCCATGTTTGCGGGGTCTTCCCATTCCGCTGTTCCAGCCATACGGGTCCTATGTGAGCGGATCCCTCATTTCCAAGATGGTTTTGGTGCTACCGGACTGACGGGGACACTGTGCGAATGCTCTATCAACCATATTTGCAGCAACAGGTTGCATCCCTCGAAGATATCTCCTCCTCTCCTACATTTGGTTAAGGCCTTATAAACTTCTCCCAAAATCATTGGAACCAAGCTTACTTGGTGCTTGAAAGAACCTTTGTGTAACCCCTCTATTACTCTTCCTAACCTTATGTCGATCTTGCCTACCTTCTCGGGAAAAACCATGCTTCCCAAAAAAGCGACGATGAAAGCATTGGATTCAGTCCACTCTCAATCTTGAATCTCCCACGCCCCAGTCCATTCATGTCTAAGCGTTGGATCTCCAAATCTAGAGTGCAGGTATTCCAGCATGACTTATTCGTCATGCACTCCCTCGACATATGGATCCTAAGGAGCTTCCAGCAGTTCAAAGAACTCCTTAGGGTCCACGTCTCGAGGATAAATCATAGTCTCGGGTCAGGTTCTAACCCTGCTAGTCCTCCAAATTCTCCCAACATTGGTGCCAACTCAAAGACATTGAAATGAAACACAACCCTCTTGTAGTCCCAGAAATGTGTAGCAGCTTCGACCAAACCAGTCATGGAAGTGTAGTTTTTGAGAGCCACCAGTTCTCCCAACATCTTTTGAACGTGAGCCTTGCTGACAGTGGCCAAATAATCCCACCAGAGTCTGATCAAGTGAGGAGGTCGGGAAACAATCTCAAATTGGAGTGTTCCTCTTGCAGCCATAGTCTGAAAACAAAACAAGAAAAGGTAAAGACCAAAAAACTCTTATAGTTTACATCATGTTTAAACAGACGATCCATGTTTTATGCAAACATTTCCTCGAATCCTTGCAAAGATACAATTTGTCATTTTAGGGTTAAAAATCCTTTTGACATTTAGACGTAGGCTTATTAATGGACTATTATGCGCCAAGGACGTATAGCCTTCCGAAGTTTGTCATTATGCAAAGAAAATAAATACATATTTTGTTGCCAATTATTCTCTTAAATTCCCCAACATTTGAAAATCAGTACATGATAATTTTTGAAAAAGTAAAATACAAAGGAAAAAACGAAAATGACACTTTGACTAGGCAGCACCCTCCTTCTCCAGTCTGGCTCTCTTTGTTTCTCGTGTGATCTCCTTAGCCTCTTCCATAGCTTTGGTTAAGTATCCCTTAGCCGCCACTAAGTGTAAACTGTCTAACTCTGCACACTCTGAGTTTCATTGATCAAGTTTTGTCTCCAAAGCCTCTATCTTTTCCTCTAGCTCTAATGTACGTTTCTTCCATACTTCAATCTCTTCTTTGTTCTCCTTATCCATTTTGACATCTTTCAACATGAATTCTCGGTATCGAATTTGAGCTTCTGCCTCACGATCTCTTATGTCATTCCCTCGATCTGGCCCCACTACCACATTCCCCTTTATACTAGAGCGTAACCAGCTTTTGTAGTTTGATTAGCATCCAGCGTTGTATCTATCTATTGCTAATGACGCTTCTCCCATGACTTTTCTTCCTACCCAGGATTTTCTAATGCTCTTGACTCTTGGAACAACGTCTCCTGTGTAATCAAACTGATAGTCTTTCATGTCTGGTATCAATGGTATGATTTGCTTACTCCCTGGTTGCCTCATCACTCTCAATGGTTGGTTAGGTTGGAGACCTCTTAATCCCATAAGTATCACAAAGTATGCCTTCTGAGAGCTAATGATGAAATCTGATGAAGAAAACCAAGTGAACATCAACTGAATTGAGTCCTCCATTATGTTTTCAAACAATTTTACCCATTTCTCCATGCTGCTAGGCTGCCTAAATTTTGGAACCCCATATAGCTCTCCAACCAAATAGTTGGAACCAGTTTGTTTAGACAGTTCTTGTACTCCCTTCACTTTCCTCAAATGCTCTTTGAACCATGCTTGTAGTAGAATATTGCATCCTTGGAAATATTTTACTCGTCTTTTGCAACAACCCAAAGCCCGGTAAATGTCTGCTGCTATCATAGGAACTATGGTATTACGGTAACCATCAATTCTATTGAAAACTCCATCGGCGACCATGACATGCCTTGAACATATGTCGTGACTCGAACTTTCGGGGAACACCATTACTCCTAAGAAACAAATAGCAAATGTGAGCGGTCTAACTCTCCTCCAATCACTGTAGGACTCAAACTCTTTCTTATGGTGTCGAACGCACTCAAATATCCAAACCGAGTGTAGAAGTAGGAAAAGGGTATCTTCTTTTGTTGTAAAAATTCCACATTTACACTCGCCACCATCCCTAACTTTTTAAAGAACTCTTCGGCTGTATGGACGCTAGGTGCTAGTATGCAGCCCTCTTGCCAACGATTTTTGTCTAACCCCGAGTGTGACACGAATCTCCTTATTTCTTCCAACAAAGGTGTTAATTCGACATCTCCAAATCTAAACACATTCAATTCTTCACCCCAAAATGACACTGATGCTTCAATCATCTCCCTACACGGTTCCATTTCTAAACAAAACCAAATGACCCAAGTGTTGACGTACTTCGATATTCTCACCTAGTGACAAGTTACTCCACCAACTAGTTAACAAAAGAGGTGTGCCCATAGTCATTCCAAAACGGTGAAATTTTTAACTCATTGTGACCTATAAAGAAAAAAAAGAAAACTAAAGCATCAAAACCCCCTCCCCTTTGAGAATAATTGGGCTAATCAAAATGCGTTTTTATTCTCATCTCACTTTCTTTTCACTCTCGTTTTTTCTTTTCTTTCTTTTCCTCTCAAATGCACATAAGCATGTCCAAACGTCTCTTCGGGGTTAGAAAACCGTTTAGGTAGTTTGGACAAGTTGAAGACTAGCCGGCTCACGGGGAGCCCTTCCTACGGCATGATGCATGCTCATTACATTCAAAGAGTGGTGTAATTCTAGACACAGTTCCCCAAGGCGGACAGCCAAGGAGTGGGATCATTCGAAATTGTTGGTTGTACCACGAACCAGCTATATTCCAAAATTTCCTTCCTAAAAGGTATTTTGGTGGTAAAGCGACCGTGGGATCCACGTAATAGCCCGTGTGTGTGCAAAGTGTCGTTTTCCAGGAGTGGGGGAGTATGAGTGAAATATGCCAAATGTTACATCAAATTTCAAATTTAACACAAATGAATAAATAAAAGGAAAAAAGAAACCAAGTTAGTAAAATAATAACAATATAAATAGCAAGATAATAATCAAATAAATCCCAAAAGTAAAGACTCGTTGTGGTTAGGACTTTGAGTACCCTAGCGGACTCGTCATTCTGTCATACCCGATTTTGGACTCAACTCGAGGCGAGTCGGGTTTCAGATTTGACTAGGTAACTCGTTTGAGTTTAAGTGTTGGAGTTGCCACCTAATATAGTTTTCTAAGGTGTATTAGGCCACCTTAGTATCTAAGGTCAAGTTTATCACACTAGTCTAGTTTCAAAGATTCGAAAGGATAAGAAGTCCAAATGACTCAGGGGAGAAGGTGTTACGCACTTCCCCGAGTCCCACGAAAGGTGGTTCCCGTCCGAGTCTATATTTTGAGATGGCGTTGTGAATATTATCATGTAATACTAACTTGGAAAGTGTAATTTTGTATCTAATTCATGAAAGTAGATATATCTATGCAATTTGATCCACACATATACAAATAAATTTCATACACGACCTATACTTAAGCCTAATCACATTTTATGGCCTCTAATACAAACACCAAATCATAAGTATGATTCGAACATGCAAGAATGTTTAATTTAAGCCTATTTGTGCAATTCTAACACTTAGAGCAATTTACGCAAATGGGAAGTTTTGCAAATAACTTTAAAATTTAGACCAAAACCAAATGGGTGTTATTAAAACTAAATGTTGGCCATTTAGGATCGGAGTGACTCGTCATTAATTATCGTGCCCAAATCTTAATGGCCTTTTTGTTTAGGGTTCAGTTTTGAAATTACATAGGCGAAGAGGCTGTTTTCGAAAACGGGGCTCACAGAAGCACGCAAATGCAAACAAACGGGTTGTCGCACATAAAGTATATATGTATATGTATAAGCATGCAAATATATGACAAAATAATAGTTTTAGCTTTAGGAAAAATACATATAAAGTGTATAAGTGACCCCAAATACTTTAGCGAAGTATAAAGGACATATTCGTTGCTGATTTAGGGTTACACCCAATAGTGTATAGGAGCTTTGAGTAATTTGAAAACCAATTTACTACACGTAAAGGCCCTTTTTTAAAATTATTTTGGGCCTGGGCTGTTTATGCAAAGAGGGGCAGACTTAGTTTTCATAAAACAGTCCAATTTAAACAACCATAACACAAATAGCCCCCGTTCAATTGAAATTTCAGATTTGACGTAAAACAATCATGCTTTCAATGCATTTTTAATTGTAAAACCTGTCATGTATTGATTTTCAATCGACTAAGAGTTAAATACACTATTGAAATAAACCAGTTCTACATAGATGACATTATCAGGCAATATTCATAATTGTTTTGCAAGTTGAAATGTGATGCAGCCACACATAAGGAGAAAAAGAGTAACAAAATGGCCCCTGGATGGCCTATTTGCATAGCATTGCAGCTATGCACCTTGTTTTAAACGAATACAAATGGGAAACCTAACAAATATACAGATTGGGGACAGTTTCTAAAGGGAAGAGCACAGGAAAAGGGTAAAGGTAAGAGGAGTGTCCTGTTTCTTAAGGATTAAGGTCAAGGCTACCATTATAACAATCAACGGTTTGCAATTCCAGAACCCCGGTATCAGAACCAGCTTAAAGGCTTAACCATTGACCCTATTAGATTTTGGGGTTCCCCTGCAGTCAATGAAACATGGCAGGGGAATTGGGGAAAAGGCAAGCCTGAATTGAGGCCTTATCCAAATTAAGAAGGGATGCTATGATAAGCTGCAGAGAACCTTATCGATAAGGTACAACTAGTATCCATGCACTTAACAAAAAAAACTGGTATGATCCTTATTGGATCATCCTAATCAAACTGGACAAGGTTAACAGGGACTAACAGAGTCTAAGCATACAATGTTTAGGAAATCATAGACAGTTTAACTAGGCAAACACAGCTAAAGTGGAGCAAGCAGACTATCCAGGCACAGACAAATAGAGAAATATATGCAGTAGGTAGTCAGGAAAAAGAAGAAAATACCTTTCGACGGTGAAAGAACAAGTAAGCAAGTATATATATTGATCAAGACTTGCACAGTAGAACTAAACAGCAAATAGAGCAAGTATCTTCCACAGGTTATGAAGAAGAAAATCAGAGAGGAAGATGTATGAAGCCTCAGAAGTATTCTGTAAGTTTTCTCTGTACAGAGAACTTATGTGTATGTGAATGTCCTTTAGAGTGAAGAATAGTACTAGTTTAAATAGGTGTGAGGGGTGGGGATTTTGAAATCAGACGGGCAAACTCCATAAGGCAAGAGAGATTGCCTTCCAAGAATAGCAGGGGACAAACTTAGGTGTCCCTTCCAAAAATAGTCAATCAATCTCAAAACTTAAGGCAAAACAATCCCCAATTGATTTGGATTCTCACCCCTCCCCCCACCACGCTTAGCATAGTCTAGGTTCACAAATTAATTCACAAGAAAATCTGAACCATGGCAGATTCTAAGAAACAAACATATCAATAATCATGCCAGCTTCCATTTTTATTTTCAGTTAAAATCCTAATTAAATCACTTCTAAAGCTTTAAACTTATCCTATCAAATCACCCTTCTCGCATTTGAATGTATAATCAGAAGCAGAAGGATAGATACAATGGACACAAAAAGTCATGCTTAAACTTGCGATTTTCTTCCTAACAGAGAAGAAATGAGGCATAGAAACCATAAGAAACAAATCAATGCATTGAGTAATTGTCTAAACGAATCAATGTACTTAAATAGAACAATAGTAATCATGGAATGCGACCCTAATCAGTTGATCGTGCGATAAACAAACTTAACATATAAAGAAACCCAAGCAATTTAGGCATGTTATTAGGCAAGTTCATAACCAAACACAAAGTTAAAGGGTTACCCATTTTCTAACAAGGTCGGGTCAAATCGACCCGTCTCAAATTGGGGTCGCATGGAGAAGTTCCTACCCCTTTTCGGATTTATAACACCGTTCAAAATACCCGGTCACAGTCGGAGGTGTTTCTCGGCAATGGTGACCCAGTCAACAAGGGTCAGTAATTGTCATTGTCCAAATATCATCAAAAATATATGGGTTTTGTAGAGGGTGACGAGAAGAGTACGATGACACCATTTTCCCTAAATTTGGCCGGTTAAATCGATCGGAAAATTAATCATCAGCGGAGGTGTAGAGAGAGAGAGGGAGAGTTCGACGGCTGAAAGAGAAAGAAATGAAAAATCGGGGGTAGGGTTTTGGGATCGTTTGGTAATTAAAAATGGAAACTATCATCCTGGCCGTTGGATCAGCTGCGTGGATGGCCAGGATATTGCCACATAGGCGCTGAAGTGTAAAAGTGTGTGATGATGTGTATAAACGTGAGGTGTAATGTGTATATATGTATTTGTGTATATATGGTGTATAAATAGTGTATAATTAGCATAATTTAATATAAAATAAGTATAGAAATTGTATCAAATAGGTATAAAACCATAGGAAAATTAGGGAATTAATTTTAAAGAAATAAAACGGCTAGCGAAGCATATAAAAATGTATTTTAGGATTTAAAATAAATTGGGTAATTTTATCAAAAATAGAGGTAATTGCAGAAATTTAAAATGGAAGCTTACAGCTTGTAAAAATGGCTAGGGTTTGAGACGATGTTTTTAAAAATGGCCTTGATCACTAGACTCGTATAGGAAGACAGATTGAAAGAATGGACGGGGCGAGAATAAATGCGTAATCATGCGTAAAATTTCAAAACTATTGCTTTAAAAACAGGAGGAATAAAATTGGGTATCAACACTACCTACTTTAGAACTCCTCACACGTTCACCTCCTTTCATCAATCTTCTCTTCTTCATAGTTTTTTACTGAACCTACACCTTAGGTTTTTTTCTCTAACTTTCTCTTTAGCTCCTCCAATACTACAACCTCAGTTTTGTTAGAGGAATCTACAACATCTTGAGGAGTTTGATTTGCCTCAGTTCCCTAAGGATAAACAGCATTAAGGGGTTCAGTAAAACCTATACATTCTACAGTTTCTTCCTCACAGTAATCAATCTCTTTGAAATCTGCATCATCACCAGCCACAGAACCAGTGAGTGAATCAGGTTCTTTCTCAGGTTCCTTGGAAGGTTCAACGAACTTCTCTTTATCTCCCTCTCTTATGACAGTTACTTCATTTAAAGGAACTGCCGTAAGAGCAGGTTCCTCGACAGGTTCCTCTATCACCTTTCACCTACGGTACCCTCTACATGATCATATTTTCTAGAGTCTTTTACTTCTACCACTTCCTTTTCTATTTCTGAATCATTAACTACTACTTTCTTTTCTACATCTTCTACAGGCTCAGGATTTAAACTACTTTCTACATCAACAGTAGCAATATGAGAACTAGGGTTTACCTTTTCAGATTCTTGAACACTTTTTTTATTCACGACGACCCTCTGTTCCACAACAGTTGTCGACACAGTTTCCCCTTGCTATAACTTATTTTCAATGTTCATGGAAGAGGTAGACATTTTAGGAAGTTTTGAGAGAGTTTGATAGAGAGAGATAGTGAAGGAAAATTAAGAAGTTGTGTGTAAAGACGATAGAAACAATGTATCAATACTTACACTCTTCTAATTACTTAAAGGAATGGAGAAAGTCTATAGACTGTGTATCGGTAAGTGAAACGGTATGATGAGATGTGAAAAAGCCGACTCCTTGTATTACGTCTAGGAGCTGGCGCCATCAAGTTCGAAGAATTTGAATTTTAAATTAACCGACTAATCAGGCGCCACTTAAGGTTAAATGGTAACAAATTGGCCACGTAATACAAGTATTACTATCAGGGCAAGTAAATTGGATACATACCTGAACATCCACACACCAGGTTCATCGAAATTGATCCTCTACTTTAAAAATTATTTTCCAGCTTCTAAGTCATGAAAATAGGTTCCAACAAGTTTATCAAGCAAAACAATTAAGTTTCAAAAGTAGAGTCAACTATATACAAAGTTAAAACAAGTAAACAAAGAAACTCCTCTAGCCAATCATTGAATGAACCAGATGCTGCCTCGATTGGTGTATCTTGGTCATCACTAAATCAAGCCTGTTGTTTTCAAATTATACCATGGCTTTAGTGAAGATGTCAGCAAGTTGATCGTCGGTCCTACAAAAATTCACAGTAATTAGACCATTTTCAACATTATCCCTTAAACAGTGATGCCTAATATCAATGTATTTCGTTCTCTTGTGTTTGACTAGGTTCTTCGCTATATTGACTACACTGGTATTGTCAAAAAATATTGGAACTCGTCCACGCTTTACTCCAAAGTCCTCCAACTGCTGCTTGATCCATAATAGTGGTGAACAACACAAAGCAGCTGCTACATATTCAGCCTCTGCTCTAGATATGGCTATTGAATTCTGCTTCTTTGTAGCCCATGAAACAAGACAAGGACCTAGAAAGTGTGCCATCCCAGATGTACTTTTCTTATCAACCAAGTGACCAGAATAGTCAGCATCTGCAAAACCAATCAGACCAAAACTTCCACCTCTTGGATACTATAAGCACAGATCTTGAGTTTCTATCAAATATCTCAAGATTCTCTTGACTGCTGTTAAGTGTGATTCCTTTTGTTTTGACAGAAACCTCGCACACAACCCACACTATACATAAAGTCGGGACGACTTGCAATTAAATACAGTAGTGAACCAATTAATCCCATGTACTTAGTTTCATCAATTAACGCACCAGATTCATCCAGATCTAACTTAGTTCTAAGAGCTATGTGTATGTTCATGTCCTTAGCAGTTTTCATATCAAATTTCTTCAAGAGTTCCTTAATATACTTTTGTTGATGGATCATTGTGTCTTCCTGAGTTTATTTGATTTCTAAGCCTAAAAAGAAATTTAGCTCACCTATCATACTCATCTCAAACTCACTTCCCATCAGGTCGGCAAACTTCTTGCAGAGGTTCTCATTAGTCATTCCAAAGATGATGTCGTCTACATATACTTGAAAATTCAGCAGGTCCTTGGCTTTCTTCCTTAGAAACAAAATGTTGTCTATTTTTCCTCTTGTAAAACCATTCTTCAGTAAGAACCCAGACAACCTTTCATACTAAGCCCTAGGAGCCTGTTTCAACCCGTATATTGCCTTTTCAAGTTTGTAAACATAATCAAGAAACTCTGAACTTTCAAAACACCTCTTCATTTAGATACCTATTAAGGAATGCACTCTTTACGTCCATCTGATACATCTTAGATTCCATGTAAACTCCAAAAGTAATCACCACCCTAATGGCTTCCATTCGAGCAACAGGTGCAAAGGTTTCATCATAGTCTATCCCTTCTTCTTGACTATCATCTTGAACCACCAGTCTTACCTTTTTCCTTATTACTATGCCATGTTTATTCAGTTTGTTTCTAAATACCCATTTAATTCCAATGATAGACCTGCCATTAGGTCGAGGGACCAGGCCCCACACATTACTGCACTCAAACTGATGAAGTTCCTCCTGCATAGCAATCACCCAACCGGGATCCTCAAGTGCTTCTCGTACATTCTTAGGTTCTGTAGATGAAAGAAACACATAGATTGAACAAAAGTTCTTCAAGGCTCTTCTAGTCACAATTCCAGTATTTAGATTAGAGATGAGGTTCTCCAAAGGGTGGGAACTTTGATATATCCAAGGTCTGGGTTGAATCTGTTGAGTGGTACCGTCAGAGGGGCCAGATGCATTAGAATTGTCCTCTTCTGGATCTTCAATTCCCCTGTCCAATTGTCTTCTTGTTCGCCCTGAGTCGAATCCTTATCATCACTTGTGTCAGCCCTAATTTATTCCAATTTCTCAGGGTCTTCAGCTGGTTAATCTCTAGCCAAACCAATTTCCTGGTCATCTTCTTCTCTTCTATTTGCAACTGCTTCAGATTCGTCAAATACCACATGAACACTTTTTTCCACAGTTAAGGTTCTTTTGTTGAACACTTCATAAACCTTGCTCTGTGAAGAATATCCCAAGAAGATGGCTTCATCACTTCTGCATCAAACTTCCATAGAGGTTCTTTACCATTGTTATGTATGAAACACTTGCACCCAAAAGCTCTTAGATGTGAAATGTTGGGTTTCCTGCCTCTAATTAACTCACATGGAGTTTTCTCTACCAAAGGATGAATAGAATGTCGATTCAGAAAGTAGCAAGCAGTGTTAACTGCTTCAGCCCAAAATTTCTTTGCCAAACCGCTTGACAGCAACATAGTTCTAGCCATATCCTCTAAGGACCTGTTCTTCCTTTCAACTACTCCATATTGTTGAGGGGTTCTTGGTGCAGAGAAGTTGTGGTCCACACCATGTTTATTGTAATACTTAGTAAACTTAGCATTCTCAAACTCAGATCCATGGTCAGACCTGATACTCACTAGCTGGAACCCCAGTTTCTTCTGAACGATCTTTGCCCAGTCCTCGAACATATCATATGCTACATCTTTAGATTTAAGAAATAAGGTCCACGTGAATCTAGAGTAGTCATCAACAATCACCATCATGAACCTCTTACCTCCTCTGCTCCTTACCCTCATTAGCCCACACAGATCCATGTGAACTAACTCCAGTGGTTTAGAAGTACTAACCACTTTCTTTGACCTGAATGAAGATCTTACATGTTTTCCCTTCACACAAGTATCACATATCTTGATGTCATCGAACTTTTTGCTTGGCATTCCACGAACCAGGTCTTTTGACACCAACTTATTCAATTGAGTGAAGCTTGCATGTCCTAATCTCTTGTACCAAAGTTGTGTATCATTCTCAAGTACATTCAGATAAGTCAAATTATTTTTAGGAAGAGAACCTAATGTAGCCTTTTACACATTGTTAGCTCATGCTTCCAGTATCACTTCACCAGTCTGCAGGTTCTTAAAAGTGCATCCTACAGAAGTGAAGCTCACTTGATTTCCCCTATCACATAGTTGGGAGATACTCAACAGGTTGTGCCTCAATCCATCCACTCAAAGTACATTTTCAATAGCATGAATAAGGGACCTCCCAACCTTTCCAATACTAACAATTTTACCACTTTTACCTTCTCCAAAGGCCACTCTACCCCCCTTGAAATGCTACTAGTGAGAGAGTTTCCTCTATCTCCTGTCATGTGCCTAGAACACCCACTATAAAGAATCCAGCTTAAGTTGTTCCTTCTCACTCCAGCCTGCAAAACAGAAAGAGAGGTTCGTAACAGGAACCCAGACTAGCTTAGGTCTCGTTAGTGATAGAATGGATGAATCAAATCTTTTCAAGCCCAGTAAGATAAAATTGACTTTTTGTTCTTTATGACTGCTATTTTTGGAATGCTACATTCCTTTTTATAATGATCAGTTTTTTCACAAAGAAAGCAAACCTTATTGCAAGGAAGTCCTACATATATACTATTAGGATTCCAGGCAGGTAAATGTTTCCTATGTCCTAATCCACTTTTACCTCTGTTATGATTTTCATGCAACCAGTTCAAAGCTTCTAAAGACTTGTTCCTCTTAGTGAGTCTAATAAGTTTATATTTAGCCTTATCAACCTTTTGTTAAAGAACTCGGTTCTTCTTAGTTTTTTGATGCAGAATTTGTTTTTCTTTTTAAGCTCAGTTTCAAGGTTGATTTGAGCCTCACTAACAAATTGCTTACCAGTGACTTCTTTCAATTTAAGTTTTCCAAGTTCAACTGCAGAAACTTTCTTTTGCTCATCAAACACCTGTTTCTTTAATTTCTGGATTTTAAGTTTAAAAGCTGAGACTTTCTAATTTAGTTGAAAAACTTGATCATCACTGGATACTGATTCTACTTCAAATTCAGTTTTAGCTTTTTTCAAATTTTTGTTTTAATTTTAAAATCAGACACAACTGAGATTAGTTGGTCCTTCTCAGAAAGTAATTGTTCCTTCTCAACCCTTAAACTTTCAATACCTTCAATTAAAGTTAGTGCAAGAATATTAAGTTCCCTTAACGAACAAGTATGAAGGTTTTTTTTAAGTCATCGAGATTCACCTCAGGCAGATCATCAGTGGGAGGTTCTTCATCTAGAGCCATCAGCGCTATTAGAGATTTATTATCATATTCTTCTTCTTGATTGCTCTCGCTTTCAGATGGTCCCCAAGTAGAGTAGAAAGCTTCCTTAATTATTTCTTCTCATGGCTCTGAAGTTGGGTGGACGTTTAGTTTTCTTAGGTTCACTTTACTTTGTAGCACTATTCTTCTTCCACTCAATCTCCCACACAGGACAGTCTTTCACAACATGATCTATTTTATGACACTTGAAACAACCTGAGCAGTCTAGGTTATCAATGATATTCTTCTTAGCAAGATTGGCTTTGGTGAACCTTTTATCTTTCTTTTCAAGACTCAGTGACTTTCTCATAGTATTCACCAGTTCCATCTTATGCTCAGAAACTTCATACTTAGAACCTTCAGTGGCTTCTAAAGCTAGAGTTTTTTCCTTCTTGCGTTCCACTTTTATCCTAGATTGTTTCATCCGCTCATAAGTTTTCAAACTACTAACGAGTTCATCCAACTGAATTTTGTCTTGCTCCTTGGCCTCAATGATAGCTGTAACTTTGGATTCCCAAGAATTAGGGAGAATCCTTATAACTTTTTCCACCAAGTCATCATTTGTAAGAGTCATACCCAACGACTTCATCTCATTGGTTATGATTGTGAACCTGTTCATCATATCTTGGATGGACTCAATCTCTTCTATAGCAAACAACTCGAACTTTTTCTTCAGCAACTGGATCCTGGACTTCTTAACCTGAGTAGTTCCTTCATAGGCCACTTGAAGCGAATCCCAAATCTCTTTTTCGGTCTTTGTATGAAGAAACTTTGTTATATTCATCAGGACCAAGTCCATATATGATGAGCCTCTTAGCTTTAGCATTCTTTTCAACCATCAAAAAATCAGCATCAGTATATTCAGATTTTTTATTGAGAATAGTTTGGTGATTAGGTGGTTGTCCAACAGTCTTGGTAGGAATAAGAGGTCTACCAGTTGCCATAATCCAGAGCTAATAGTCTTCAGCCTTAATGAAATCTTCCATACTACCTTTCCACCATCCATCGTAATGGCCACTGAACTGAGGAGGTCTATTGAAAGGTTATCCTTCGATTATGATCGGTGGTGAACTCATGATTTAGATTTTATGTGAGAGAACTTGATCTGATACCACTTGTTGTGCTTGGTGCACCTAGTAAAACACTAGAAGGGGGGTGAAGAGTATTCTTACCCGATTTTTGACTTCTAAAACTTGCTTTCTTCTTGATTGCTTTACTCACAATGAACCAAGTTCTTTGCAAGTTTCACCTATCTCTGAAATTGAAACTAAGTGCGAAAACATAAATAACACAGAGATTTTTACGTGGAAAAATCCTTGCTCGAGGGATCAAAAACCACAACCCAAACTCTTGGAATTCAAATACTTCCACTCAAGGAAAACTGAGCAAGTTTTGGGTTACAAGACTCTATAACCAAGGAACTAAAACTCTTCATACCTAAATCCATCCAAGCTTCACTATAGCTTGTATGGTTCAAACTTCTACCTCAAAAGAATTCTACTTTAAATGCTTCTTAAACAAGCTGATAGAATTACAACTTGATAACCTATAACAGAAAGCTAGACACACAGACTTTTAACTATGAAACTTGAACTCCTCCAGGTGCCTTGATTTTGCTCTTGCACACAATACTTCTCACAATGGTTTACTCTCGATTTGCTCTATTGAGATTTCTTGATGCGTAAATTATTCTGGCCAAAACATTTTGTATTTATAGAGTTCTTGAAATCCTTTTTCGACTTAGCTTGGAATCTGATTACAATATGAAATCCATTTATAATAAGGCTACAAAAATTTTCTTTATTTGAAATCTAAGTTATTTTTCCTAAGTTTCCAATCCTTTTCTGCTTGGGAAACTGCTTTCTTTCAGCGCAGGCTTCTAAGCTTTTCCTTCTTCAACTTGGATTGACACTTGTCCTTCAGTTGTTCCTTTTTCCTTCTTCAACTCAAACTCGAACTTAACTCGAACAACCGACGTTCACTTAGCACTAGATCCTTTGTCAATCATCAAAACCTATATTTAACATGACCTTTTTAGGACATTTACTTTAGATGGGGTTGGCTCGTGAACCAATATAACTCAAATGCTCTCTAGTTTCTATAAACTCATACCTTCAATCCTGTTAGGATAATTAAGCAAAGTGGGGTTTGGTCGAAGTATGGCCATACCTTAAACCTTTTTCATTGAAGTGCAATAGAAACTAGATTAACATTAACCCATATATTTTATACGATTAAAACAAGTGTTAAAGTAAAATAATCAAGCCATTGTGGATAAACCCCTAGTATGAGCTTAGCTGCATATGATAGGGCTCAACACAATCACAATAAGAAATGAAATAGATAGAATCATGAAACGGAATAGATTAAAGATGGAAATCCTTATCCAAGAATATTCAAAAAATGAAAAATATGATATTCTAATGGTATTTATATATACTTTGCCTTGGAGGCATAATGAAATATTAATAGGTATGGGTTTGAAAGCCTAAATGCTAATTACAAAAATTCTATTTCAGACTATTTTCTATCTTCATCTGATCATTTGGCAGTCTACCGATTACATTCGGCGGTCGCCTGATGCTGACTTTCTAAATTTCTTCTTGTCTTTCGCCTTTCAGGTTTGGTGGGTCACCCATCAAACGACACAATTGCATAGCTTCATCGCCGATCTTCAAAGCCTACTGTGAGTAGTGGTGGGCAACCGATGACTTTGCAAAACCGCCGATTGATTTCAGCCCATGGTTTGGCGGTCTACCGTTTCACTTTGGTGGCTTGTCTTGAGCTATTGAACTCTCATCCTCTCTAGCTGGTGGCTTTATCCATGCAGCCGTTTATTCGGTGGGACACCGATCCAGTTCTGTTGCTGCCTTGTTTCCATGTCTTCAACTTGTAGCCAATTTTTTTTTGTATTTTGCTCTTTCTTCTTTTCTTTTGGGTTTTTAACAATGGTTATCAACAAATTCCTAAAACATGGAAGTTTACATAAAATTTGCGGGAATATTAAAGCTAAAGACACAAAAACTTGTCAAGAAGGATCACAATTTAGCATAAAATGTCAACACATCAGTGAGTATAAGTGAAATTTAGGACTGGTGGCATAGGTGCAGAACTCTGTGATAATGGAATCTGGGTGGGTTGTGTGGTGGAACTAGATGGAATAGTGTGACTAGGATTAGCTAACATAGAATTTTGATAACTATGATTGGAGCTAAGAATACCTTGCAATCCAGCATGGCCGTCTGTAGGAGAGTAGATATCTGAGCCTCATCTGCTTCCGGCTACTGTGCGACTGGAGTTTCATCCCTCACGCGATTTTGACTTTCATCGATCCTTTCCTTCAACTCACGCATAGTCCTCGCATGAACTGATTCTATGTGAGCTTGTTGTGTCGAATACTTTTCCATATCGACTGACATCTTATCCAGTCGCCAGAGAATTTCTCCCAATTTCGACATTGTCGATTACCCACAATGCAAGATTGAAGGCTCTGATACCACTGATACCAATTGCTAAATATGAAAAAGGAAATTAAACCAAAAGCAACAAAACTAATTTCTTATAACTTCATATAATGCTCCTTGAGCTGTAATACATTGTATTTATAGCAACCAAACCCTTCGACTCTTTTAGGTCAAATTAGGACACTATTAAGCTAAAACTTTAATTAAAAGAACTTGATCCAGACTGAGTGTAAATATTAAATGAATCTCTATCGTAATTTGTCAAAATATTTTTCCAGAAAATTTACACCACATGACTACCCTAATAGCTAAATTACAAAAAATACCAATACTTTTACTATATTTACAAAATATAAAAATAGTTTTAAAAAATTACCCTACATACCATATTTTAATTTCCCACTCTTCCAACCATAAAACTCTAATTTCTTCCTCTCTCCTTCTCTCCCCTCGTCTACCTATCCACCCACCCGCCGTCGTCCCCCTCCCTCTCGTCAGCGAGCAGCCCTGTCACTGCTGCGTCCGCCGTCGACCTTACTTGTTGTTGTTGTTCCCTGCCTATTGCGCCTGCTTCTCTACGACGCTGGTGCACTGCAGCGGTGCACTGCCCCAATCTGTCTTTTTTGGAGGTTTTCTGGTGGGTTTTTCCGATTTGGTCCCCTTTTTTTCTTTTTCCCTTTTTGTATATGTATAGTATGTATATATTTGTATTTTTTGTATAAAATACGTATATCTTTATATTTTTTGTATATACATATCTATTCTCTGCTTTTGTATGTGTATGTTGGTGTATATATGTGTATTTTGTTGTATGTTTGTGTATGTGTGTGCATGGACTGATAAAATTATTTGCGTTTTTTGTATATCTTTG
The DNA here is from genome assembly GCA_029990575.1 of Petunia axillaris subsp. axillaris. Taxonomy (NCBI): domain Eukaryota; kingdom Viridiplantae; phylum Streptophyta; class Magnoliopsida; order Solanales; family Solanaceae; genus Petunia; species Petunia axillaris. The sequence goes on from JARKNS010000004.1 coordinate 61,882,553, forward strand.
TATGTTTGTGTATATTTTCATATGTTTGTGTATGTTTGACTATATATAAATTAAAAACAATAATTTATATAAAGTTTCATATGTATTTATGTGTATATTTTGTGTGTTTTATTTTGTAGATCTAAAAAATAAAAAAAAATTACAAATCAAGCGACTTGCCGCCGCTGCTGTGACTGAAGAAGTGGGGAGGGAGATGGTAAACCCCTAATTTGTGTGGTTTAAACGGATTTTGTATATGCTATGTAAAAAAAAGTATTGTTATTTTTTTGTAAAGTGGTATAGTGTTTTATATTTTATAAATATAGTGTTAGGTCTGTATACTTTTGTAAATGACCCTATTTTTTAATTGTTATGGCCAAATATTGTTATAAAGTAACATAACATAACATGAAAATCAATTTTGAAAAAACTTAGCTGAGGATAACTATTATAACGAGCTTTCTCCATATTATGACTCTATCGTTATTGTTAAAAGAACATTTATACTACAGTAAGCAATGATCAGGCTGTCGCCCACCTAAAGTCTCTGAGTGAACTTTTATGGCATTTGTGAATTAGATCAGGCGCATCAGCAACAAGAAGACGCTTTAATATTGAATTACCCTTGTTTGGCCTTTAATGACTTGGTAATTATCTAGGTAGATTGATCAACTTGGTTGAGACATTGTTCGACTCATAGCTTCAACTATGCACCATGGATTGAGATAAGTAGAGACCTACCCTCTAAAAGTGCTTTCTATAAAAATATACATATCAAAAGTATAATGGTCGGGAAGTAGGAGTCAAAAATTAGCAAGTAGGAGTCAAAATTGAAAAAGGGAAGGTTGCAAATGGGAAAGTGGAAGGATGACTGGGCGTCGGGAGATCAAGTAGCTAAGGACACATTGCAACACATAGATGAAAAGATTAAGGGTGAAAGAACGGTGGAGATGAAATATCAAAAGGAAGGCTGAGATTCAATGTTGAAGTCCGTGGGAAAAGCAAGGGTGGAGATTAAAGAGTTAGTTAAAATGATTATGTAACTGGCCTAGTTAGTTAGTTTTGAGATCGGGATTCAGCTACTCATTTTACTTTCTCTCTCTTTATCGTGTAACCCTTTTCCTACTTTCCTTTTATCTTTTAGCCATTCTTCGGTGTAATTGCAGAAATATTCATAAATACAAAAGCATTTCCTTTCCAATTTAAGTGATTACCTTAGCAGAATATTATTATTGGTATCAAGAGTCATTCTTGGCCATAACAAAAATGATAGAATCATGAGAAAAAGATCACTGAGGAGCACATTGTGCGCGTGGAAAACCAATTATAAGATTACATTTCAGCTACAAATCATAAACTAGAGGCATCTCAAAAATTGATGAACTAAGTCATAAAATGGAAGAAATGTTTGGGAAGTTGTTGATGAATAACCAAAGATTAGCAGCAGAATCTTCTGATGGAGCACTTAATTGAAACAGAGGGTCTGAAATTCATGAAGTTCCTCTGCGCGAAATTAGGTTGGACCATTCTTGCCCAAATTCAAGTTTTCCTATTATGATGATAATGATGACCCCAAAGCCTGGTTACGCAATATACAATATAACAGATAAACAAGAGAAGTTGGAATCAGCTACACTACAATTAGATGGTAAAGCAGAGGCATGATTTTATTCCTTTCAAGTGAGTAGAGGTTTGGTGAAGTGGGGGGAAATTTACAATTGAAATATGTAAAAAATTTGTAGCAATTGGTAATGATACATTTATAAAAAAAACGCAACAAGATCACCCAGAGAAACACTGTGAATGAATACTGGGAAGAGCTTGAGCAATTGAGAACTTGGGTATTGATCCAGAACCCTAAAATTCTAGAGGAATTCTTCCTAAAAACCTTTATTCGTGGACTTAAAAAAGACATTAAACACACTATCTGGTTACTAACCCCTTTTTCACTCAGTCAGGCAGTTGAACAAGCAAGACACCAAGAAGGATGGTGGAATTTAATGATAGGAAGAACAAAATGAAAATATTTAGATACCCTAGTCACACCAGCACTGGAAGTAGCAATTAGGGAACTAAGAATGTTATAGGGGTGAAGGAAGGGATTGGTAATAACAGTGGTCTATCTACTAAGTCCCTGGAGTATAGGAAAGCCAATGGATTATGCTACAAATATGGGGAGAAGTATTCTTTTAGCCATCAGAGTAAGAGCAAGAAGTTGAACGCCATGGAAGGTATATAGATAGAAGAAGAAACCTTTGCCTATGGTCCAAAATTGCCTATGGGTCAAGAACAAGAAGAGTTAGAAGGGAAAGAGGTAATAAGCCTGAATGCATTATCTGGGACTAATGTGCCAAACAGTATCAGGTTGGAAGGGGAGGCTAAGAAGAGAAGGTTGAAAATCCTAGCAGACTCTGGCAGCACCCATAGCTTTTTGGACTATGAGGCTGCCAAACAACTAGGCTGCCACTTAGAGGAGGATATACCAATGAAAGTAACAGTCGCAAATGGAAGTTACTTAATGATTTTTTATACTTATCCTGACTTTAAAAGGAAAATCCAAGGTGTTCAATTTGAGGACCAGATGAGGGTTATTCAATTAGGAGGTTGTGACATGGTGTTGGGGGCAGATTGGATGAAGAATCACAATCCTGTAAAGTTTGATTTTGTAGACTGCAAGTTACAAGTCAGATTGAAAGGAAAGAAGGTAGTCCCAAAAGGTATTATTGAGCAAGGAAGATTGCAAAGTATGTCTGCCTTCACTGTTAAGAAAATTTTCAAGAAGGGACGGGTTTTATGGTATATTTATTCACCATTTCAACTACAACAACAGGAGAACAAGAAAACATACCTGAGAAGATTGAGCAAGTACTGACAGAGTTTCCTGATGTGTTTGTGGAGCCCAAATAACTTCCTCCAAGTAGGCTACATGATCATTTTATTCCTCTGAAACCTGAAGCAATACCCATTAGTATAAGATCATAAAGGTGCAACTATTTTCAAAAAAAAATTGAGAAACAAGTGGGTGATATGTTAGCTAATAGGATTATACAGCCTAGTCATTCCCCCTTCTCTTCCCCAGTATTGTTAGTCAAAAAGAAGGATGGGAGTTGGAGATTCTGTGTGGACTATAGAGAACTTAACAAGATGACAATCAAAGATAAATTTCATATACCCTTATTGGAAGACCTGATGGATGAATTAAATGGAACTGCGGTATTTTCTAAGATAGATTTGAGGGCTGGATATCATCAAATTAGAATGCATGTAGCAGACATACATAAGACATGACTCAGGACATACTTGGGGTACTATGAATTCAAAGTCATGCCCTTTAGCTTGACAAATGCCCCGAATACTTTTCAAGGGCTGATGAATGATGTGTTTGAGCCCTATTGAAGGCAGTTTGTTCTAGTGTTTTTGATGATATATTGGTCTGCAATGCATCTATAGTGACCATGTTGAACATCTTAAAAAAGTGCTAGAAGTAATGAGATGAGAGCAGCTGTATGCTAAAAGATCTAAATGTGCCTTTGGTCAGACCAAGGTGGAATACCTACCTCATATTATTACTGGCTTAGGGGTATCTACTGATCCTACCAAGATTGAAGCTATGGCTAGTTTGCCAACCCCAAAAACCATTAAGGCACTAAGGGGATTCTTAGGCCTAACAGGCTACTATAGGAGATCCATTAGATCTTATGGGGGTGATTAGCAAGCCACTTACCAACTTACTTAAAAACAACTCCTTCCACTGGAATCAAGAAGCAGATGCAGCCTTTCAGCAACTTAAAGAGGCTATGATTTCTACTCCTGTATTAGCATTGACTGACTTCACCAAGCCATTTATAGTGGAAATTGATGCTTGTGCTAAAGGAATAGGGGCGCTGTTGATGCAGGAAGGGAGACATTTGGCCTACTTCAGTAAATCCCTAGCTCCTAAACATTGGGTACTATCTACTTATGAGAAAGAATACATGGTTGTCCTAGCAGCTATGGAAAGATGGAGGCATTACCTCCGAGCTAAGGGGGTCATTTTGTGATAAGAACTAACAACCATAGTCTGAAATATCAATTGGAGCAGAAGGTTAGTACAACACTTCAACAGAAAGGACTGACCAAGTTGCTGGGATTGGTCGCAAGACTTAGCATGACTTCTCTCTCTCTCTCTCTCTCTCTCTCTCTCTCTCTCGGCGCACGTCTCTAACTTACGCCTTCCATAGGAAAGGGAATGAGGAATTCAGCTAGGTCACTAGTCATGGGGGAATCATCAACAGGGAAAATTGGAGGACGTAATGGTACTAAAAACAAATTAGTTAACGAGGCACTACAATCAGGCACCTGTACTCTGATAGAAATGGACCAGATCTCAACAAAGGCGATTAGGACCATGAAAATGCAGGAATGGGAATCATTGGTGCAAAGCTCAGGGAAAGGTAGAAAATCTTGGGCGGATGAAGCTGAGAAGGAAGCGGAACAGACACAGCAGAAGCAATCAAGTTGGGGGAATTTCGATATATCAAAGGTGTCCAATGCGGGCATCAAGTTGGAGTATATCAACCCTGTAAAATGAGGTGAGCAATTTATTGGCGAAATTGATTATGATGATATTAGTTCAGAAATCCACTATTGGGAAAACTCTGTGGTATGTTATGTACTTGGTGCACATCCACCATTTGTGATTTTAAATGGATTCATACAACGCATCTGGGCAAAACATGGGATTAATAAAGTTACTATGCTAAAAAAAATGGGATCATGTTGGTGAGATTTGAAAATGCTGAGGGGAAAATTGAGTTGATACTAGTGGGGATATACCACTTTGACAATAAACCATTCATTGTCAAGGCATGTTCCCCGGATATGTATTTTTCCCGAAGTGAATTATCGACTATACCAATATGGGTTAAACTGTCTGACCTTAATTTTAAGTATTGGAGTGTGAAGAGCTTGAGTAAGATTGGAAGCCTTATAGGGAAATCATTAATGGTGGATAAAAACACTAAGAGAAAGGTAGGACTGAAATTTGCAAGGATGTTAGTGGAAGTGGAATTAGATGCTGAATTACCAGAAATAATCTGCCTCGGGAATGACAGAGGGTTAGTGATAGAACAGGTAGTGAGGTATGATTAGAAGCCTACACTATGTGCAATATGCAAAAAGTATGGACATGCTACTAATGATTGTTGGAAGAATAGGGAAAGGAAGCCAAAACAAGCTGCAAGAACATCACCCCAGAGAGATATAGGGGTTGTCCATGATAAAACAGCATCTATTGTGGTACCTGAGAGGGCTGATGTGCCTTCATATTCTAGTCAGACATGAAAATTTAAGCAACAAGAAGTAGGGAATAGGGGAGCAGAATAGGTCCAGCCAAAGATGAAGAGGGGAGAGTGAATCCTATCTAGCAACAAGGCGTCAAGGTGCAGAACAAATACCAAGTGTTCACAAAAGAGGGAAATGCAAGGTTACCGGAGAATGAAGGATGAGGATCGATAATGCAGAGCTGTCAGAATCAAGGTAATACAAAAGGGGGTGGTGCTTCACAACCATCTTCTGATCATGGATGAATACTATGTTGGAATGTAAGAGGCCTAAATGGCATGAATAAGCAAAATGAGGTAACTCCCCTTTGCATACAACAAGATGTAGGGTTGATAGGCATAGTAGAAACTAAAATAAAGCAGCACAGTATAGATAAGGTAACAACTAGTATGTTCTGTGGTTAGGGCTCAATTACCAACCCGAATCAGCATTATAATGGTCGAGTATGCATTGTATGGAATCCTGCATACTATAAAGTTGACTTGGTGAGTGCAACTGCTCAAGCACTGACATGTAGAACAACTCATATACAAACACAAAGTACTTTTTTGAGTACATTTGTGTATGCATTTAATACTAGGGAAGAAAGAAAGCCTTTGTGGGGGTATTTGAACGGAGTACACCAGGGGAACACTCTGCCATGGATGGTTCTTGGGGGCTTTAACACAATGCTGCATAGTGAAGATAAAATTGGGAGTGCCCTTGTGACCATGGGAGATATAATAGACATGCATGCCTGTATACGATTGCCAATTGACAGAGTTGGCGAATTCTAGGAATAAGTACACCTGGAATGATAAATAGAGGACTGACAGGGTATATTCAAAGTTAGATTATGTGTTGGTAAATGGAGAATGGGTTGATAGTATGCCCGCATGTGTGACTACATACCTAGAAGAAGGAATCAGTAATCATTGTCCATCCTTAATAACTCCAGTGGCCCCACCTCTGAAGGCCAAAAAGCCATTCCAGTTCTGTAACTCATGGACTCACAAAATTGAGTTTCTAGGGATAGTAAAGCATGGATGGGAAGTGCAGGTTGAAGGATGTAAGTTGTTTTAGATTGTCATCAAGTTAAAGAAACTGAAACAGCTCCTGAAGTCACTCCATACTAAATCAAGTGGCAACCTAATTAAAGAGGTGAATGCAGCCAAAGATGAGATGAAGAAAGTGCAGCAGATGCTCCAGCAAAATCCTCAGGATAAAGAATTACAGCAAGAAGAACTGCAAAATTATGGAATCTTTAAAAGAATATCATTCCTTGCAGAGGTGCAAATGCAGCACCAAAGTAAAGACAACTGGATAAAATTGGGTGATGACAACACAAGGTTCTTTTTCTCTATGCTAAAATAGAAGAAGATGCAACAGGCTATCACAATGGTGAAGGATGACCATGGGGTTATTCATACAGAGTAGGGAGAAGTGGTTGAGATATTTGTAACCTACTATGAGGAGCTGCTGGGGAGGGATACAGGAGACAGAAGCAGGGGTCAACAAAGGTTCTTCAGGTAGGGTACAGTGCTAACAGTGGATCAGCAACTACAGATCCTGAAGCAATATACAATAAAAGATGTAAAAAAAAAAAAAGCTCTATTCAGCATCAAAGGTACAAAAAGCCCAGGGCCTGATGGTTACAGCACTGAATTCTTCAAGGTAGCCTGGGGGATCATAGGAAAGGACTTTACTAAAGCCATACTTGAAGTTTTTCAAACAAGTAAGATGGTGAAGCAGATAAACTCCACAGTTATTGCTCTAATTCCTAAAATTAAGAGCCCTCTTGAAGCAAGTCAATATCGACCTATCTCTTGTTGCAATGTGGTTTATAAATGTGTTTCTAAGCTGATTTGCATAAGACTGAAGAAGAAGTATCTATACTTGTCTCTAGCAACCAATCATCATTTGTCAGAAGAAGATCAATGATACACAACATACTAATATGTCAAGACATACTGAGGTACTACAACAGAAAGACCTTTCATAGGTGTTTAATGAAAATAGACCTCAGAAAGGCATACGATATGGTGAGCTGGGATTTCATAGAAGAAGCACTGGTGGGATATCAATTTCCTCAAAGATTTATAAAACTGGTGATGATGTGTGTAAGTTCAACATCCTTCACCATTAAAGTAAATGGGGTTGGTCATGGTTATTTTGAAGGTAGAAGAGGACTCAGGCAGGGGACCCCATGTCACCCCTATTATTTGTGTTAGTAATGGAATATTTCTCCAGAATAATGCAGATAGTAGGGGGGCTGCCTGACTTCAAATTTCACCTAATGTGCAAGACCTCAAAGCTGGATCACCTTATATTTGTTGATGACTTAATGTTTTTTTGTAAAGGGACAGTGGCATCTATGCACAGAGTCATGGAGGCACTTAACCACTTCTATAGTGTGACAGGGCTTGCAAAAAATGCAAAAACGCCATGCATTTACATAGCTGGAACAACAGAGAAGGAAAAAGCCACAATACTGCAAAAGACTAGTTTTGTAAAGGGAAAGTTTCCAATGAGATATCTGGGCTTACCCCTATCACCAAAGAAGTGGAGTAAGGTGGAGTGTTTTCAATTAATTGACAATATAATATCTACAGTAAAAGAGGTGTCAACAAGACACCTCTCATATGCTGGGAGATTGCAGGTCATAAACTCTATAAGGAGTGGAATGCTGCAATAGTTGGGAAGCTGATATGGAAAATTTCTGAGAAAAAAGATATGTTGTGGGTCCATGTTCTTTATATGAAGAAGCAACCAAATTTTTCGGATCATATAGCTAATAGTAGTTGGTACTGGAGAAAATTAAATAAACTTAAGCTGAGAATGATAGAGTGGTGTAACCAAGGAAAATACATATTTAGCACTACAGGCGAGTATATGGTTTCTACAGGATACAAGAAGCTAAAGGGTGATAAACAGGAATTCAACATCTATGATCTGATCTGGACATCTGTTTCTATGCCAAAGGTGAGATTTATTGTCTAGTTAGCTGCTCAGGGCAGATTGTTAACTAAAGACAAGATGCTAGAGATGCAAATTAACTGCTTGGATGTAAACTGTTGCTTGTGTGGAACTAACACCCCAGAGAGTCATGTCCACCTATTTAAAGAATGCCCCTGGTTTACTCAACTAAGAGTAGAACTGCAAGCATGGTTGGGTCAGAGATTCATACAAGAGGACCTAAATAGCAATCTGATATGGATGAAAAGCAAGAGATGGCCGAGATTCAAGAAAGAGATCATGGCAGCAGAAATAGGAGCACTGATATACTTCATTTGGCTGGCAAGAAACTGGAAGATTTTTCAATATTTCACAGTGTCTACTACATTTGTAATTAACCAAGTCAAGCAAGTGATTAGGGAGCGAGTATGTATGTTCTAGGAGAGCGAAAAAATGTAACAGATATATTCTGTCCTTGTGTAGTTAGATTGACGGAGGCCAAAGCATTAGCCAACATAGGCTAAAGCTAGGGGTGATCTTTAGGTGTAATGGTGGATGTTTCTTTGTTAATGGTATTAACAATTTTACCAAAAACTAAAAGTTGATGGGATTGGACTATAAGGTCTAGTACAAAAAAAGGAACAGAGAGCAGGGTAGCATATGCATTATCCAGAAGAGATGAAGACAGAGGAACATTGCAGAGTATATCTATGGTTCAGCCTACTTGGATACAGGAAGTCCTATCTAGTTATGACCAAGACCCCACAGCTAATCAGTTTCTCATTGAGTTAACCACATCCACTGACTCTAAACCTGATTACACCTTAAGTCAGGGCATTATCAAACATAACCGAAAGATTTATGTGGGAGCAAGCACTGAATTGAGACACCAAATATTTGAGTCTCTACATCAATCCCGGGAGGTCATTCTGTCCAACAGGGCACTTGCAAGAGGATTCAATCCTTGTTTTATTGGCCACGTATGAAGTTAGACATACAAAAGTGGGTGTCTGAATGTGACACTTGCCAAAGAACTAAATCTGAACAGGTGCACTACCCAATTCTTTTGCAGCCACTCCCCATACCTGACCAGCCATGGCATGATATAGCCATGGACTTTATTGAAGGACTCCCACATTCTGGTCACAAGAGTGCAATTTTTGTGGTTATGGATCGTTTGACTAAGTATGGGCATTTGCTTACCTTGAAACATCCATATACTGCTAAGGAGGTTGCTGATCTATTCCTACAAGAAGTTTTCAGATTGCATGGCCTACCTAGCTCAATTGTCTCTGATAGAGACCCAGTTTTTATAAGCCACTTTTGGTAGCAGTTATGGGAACCAAGTTAACTATGTCCACCTCTTTTCACCCCAGACTTATGGGCAGACTGAACGTCTGAATAGATGCTTGGAAAATTATCTTCGAGCTATGGTTTTCTCTATCCCTAAGCAGTGGGTGCAATGGCTACCCTTAGCCGAATGGTGGTACAACACTAACCAACATACTTCACTCAAAACCACCCCCTTTGAGGCTTTGTATGGGTTTCCACCCCCCTTAGATCCCTATGGGTTCCTTATCCTTGTCTAATTCATCATCAGTTGGTCTATGCCTAGCCCCCAGATAATCTATGCTACAACATCTTAGGGACAACCTTGTGCAACCACAGGCACGCATGAAGTTCTATGCTGATAGGCAGAGGTCAAATCGCACCTTTCAACCAGGTGATATGGTATACCTAAAACTACATCCCTACAAGCATTCCTCAGTAGCTATTCGCAAGAACTTAAAACTAAGTGCGAAATACCATGGGCCTTACAAAATTAGCAAAAAAGTAGGATCGGCCGCTTACCAGTCGGATCTTCCCCAAGGGTCACAAATTCACCCCATGTTCCATGTCTCCCAGTTGAAGCGTCGTGTGGGGCCTTCTATTTCTCCTCAGCGACAACCCCCTCTCTGCGATAGTGATGGCACAGTGATGATCCAACCAATGGCCATCTTACAAAGGCGCATGGTCAAGGTTAACAATGGAGTTGGGGTTAAGGTACTGATGCAATGGCTTAACTTGGATCCAACGGAGGCGACGTGGGAAGACTGTGGTTACATCAAGAGTACCTTTTCGGAGTTTGTGGCTAATCTATGACCTTGAGGACACGGTCGATTTGAACGAGGTGGGATTGTAATGGTCGGGAAGTAGGAGTCAAAATTAGCAAGTATGAGTCAAAATTGGAAAGGGAAGGTTGCAAATGGGAAAGTGGAAGGATGACTGGGCATCGGGAGATCAAGTGGCTAAGGACACGTGGCAACACAGAGATGAAAGGATTAAGTGGGAATGGGCGGTGGAGATGAAATATCAAAAGAAAGGCCGAGATTAAATTTTGAAGTTGGTGGAAAAGAAAGGGTGGAAATTAAAGAGTTAGTTAGTTAAAAGGATTATTTAACGGGCCTAGTTAGTTAGTTTTGAGATCGGGATTCAGTTACTCATTTTACTTTCTCTCTCTTTATCATGTAACCCTTTTCCTACTTCCCTTTTATCTTTTAGCCATTCTTCAATGTAATTGCAGAAAATATTCATAAATACAAAAGCATTTCCTTTCCAATTTAAGTGACACTACTAAAAAAACAGAGATCTCGACCACCCATATCGGTCGTATATCGGTCGCCAAGTCGACCGATCGGCGACCGATACGGGTGGTCAGAGAATTAATGGTAGCAATAGCCCTGCGACCGAAACTTGGTCGAAATTTCGACCTCTGTGCGACCGATTGGCAGTCGAAAAGAAGGATAGAAATATTGACCGTTTAGGCGACCGAAAATCGGTTGCATAGTACAAGGGACCGATTGTCGGTCGTATACTTGGTCGAACGTTTGGGATTTACCAGTGACTGCTATGCGACTGATTTGGCGACTAACAGTCGGTCGCCAAACTGGAAAAAATCTGCAATAAAAAACCTATTTTCAGGCAGTAGCAACAGCAATAACCATATGGAAACAACAGAAAAATGCAGTTCATAAACAATAAAAACAGCAATTCAAACACAACGCAATAACACCTAACATTTCAAAAACATCCTACAACATTAGTTATATCCTGAAATTGTTAACAATAAAGCTTAAGAGACAGTTATCCACTTTCAGAAAAGACTACTCGGTCGAGGCAGAGCTAGACTCGGACTCGGAAGAGGAAGAGGAGTTGCGTCGATGCCTGCTCTTATGCTTTCTTCTCGATTTTTTCTGCTGCTTTTTGGCAAGGAGCTGTTTGATCATGTCTTGCGTTTCTTGATTTACTCTCGCCATCTGTTCGATCTTCTCTCTCATTTGAGCAGTTTCAGCAGGATCAATAGAGCTCGACGGAGAAGAAGTAGCTGAAGTGCCCAAAAAGCTAGCATTATGCTTATCCGAAGCAAATAGCGATCCAAGACCATAAGCAGACCCCTTCTTAACCCCTCCAACAGCATCGACCCATATTTGCTTTTCTTTCTCGAACGTCAAGGGAACCGGGGTGCTGCTTCCGGCGTCCGATGCTTGAGTCGATGTCCACTCTTCCACAGCCTTTGTAGCCTTTTCATGAATAACATAAATATATTAATGATGTTAATAGAAAGACTAAACGTTGAAGGATTGACGATCTTCAGTAGGCAGCGAATGCGGGACCTGTGAGGTCTAAGTGTCATCACCCGCAGAAGCTGAAGTCTCGCCCACAGGTCTCTTGTCCGGCCTTCTTTTAAAAACATTAGGGCATAACTTGTCCATCCCTGTTGAAACATTCAAATCGATTTATCAACTATATAATGAGAATACACAATGAGAATACATAAATATAAGGTGCTGAGAATAAATAAATTTATGATTTATCAACTAAGTAAGCACATCACAATCAGAAAATGAGAATACATAAATCATATTATGTTCATATGTACATTACAGTAGGTAATTAATACTAAACTACAAAGTAGAAATAGGTTCAATCAACTTCATCATCCGATTCATAGTCACTAGCAATTTCATCCTCGGATGGCTCGTCACTATCCTCGTATGCCCTTGAAGTTCCTTCTCCAAAACTAGCCGGGTTTTTTGCACGACTAAATTCAGATGCAGCCACCGGGTCATACGTCCTATCAATATGTCGCAAATTGTCTGCAAGTTCAACATCCGCTATCAAGGGAACAGTTGAGACCTCATTCTGGTATGCAACATCTAACCTATCAGGTACTTCAATTAATCCCACCGGTTTTCCCTTAAGAACCGCCCACCACTTAGATTTGGCCTTTGATTTTGATACGTTCTTCGTCCGAGGGTAAGGAGCAAACCACACTTGTTTTACATTCTGTGCAATGATGAAAGGATCATAGTTTCCATATGACCTTCTGTGATTAACCTCAACTAGCTTTGAACTCGAATCCACCCGCGTACCCCTGCTACCTGGATCAAACCACTTGCACTTGAAGAGAACCAATCTTTTATGAGGCCATCCAACTCTATACTCAACCTCTAAGATCACCTCAATCACTCCGTAGAACTCAGAGTCGGCCCCCTGGTCACCAGTTCCAGCACTCACGGACACACCGCTGTTGTAGGTTTTTTTACCCTCTGACCAGCTGTGTGTATGAAACTTGTACCCATTTACGAAGTATGTATTCATCTTTTTATACTCGTAATATGGGCCATGACATATATGTCGCAAAAAATCAAAATTGATGCCATTCACCAGATTGTTTACCTATATTAAAATTAAATGGATTAGTGTAAATTAGTCAGAATTCGATGACGGTAGTAAGGTATTTAAATCAATGGAAAAATATATGAGTTTCCATAACACTTACAAATGCGGTAAACCAATTTGTAAAATGATCACTGACTGCATTTGGACCAAATTCAGCAACAAAGTGACTGCGTTATGCAACGAAGAAATTTACATTAGAAAGAATACTTATGTTAGTCACAATTTAGTGGGTACCATTAAAATAAAACATACTTGTAATAAGGCGTGACTTCGGGACAGTTCAACAACACATGTGTTGTAGCTGCTTTCCTGTCTGTTTCAGTGAACTGGTATTTTCTGGATGATAATGTACTTCCCCTCCCTGGTTGATTGAATATACAGAATGCTGGGTAATGGGGATCATTATTATCTCCCACATCATGCCGATCTGACCTTGTGCGCATACATGGAACATCCTTGTCGAATATACATGGAACATCTTTGACAGCTTAGACAGCACAACAGGAAAGTTCTGTTCCAACAAGTTCAAACTCTCTTCCTTCAAAGTCTTGCTACAAAGCTCTTTAAAAAATAGGCTTGTCTCTGTTATTGGTTTCAAAACTTTATCTGGCAACCCATTGAATGCAATTGAGAGCAAGTTTTCCATGAAAATGTGACAGTCGTGGCTCTTCATGTGATGGAGTTTTCCGCTGGTCATATCAACACACCTTTCTAAGTTAGATGCATATCCATCAGGCATCCTCAAGTTACTCACCCACTCGCAAATCATTCTTCTCTCATCTTCGTCGAATGTATAGCAAGCCTTTGGAAGTAAAATGTTGTTGCCATCCTGGACCGCATGTAGCTCGGGTTGCCTGCAAAGTTCCTGTATGTCATATCGTGCCTTCCAGTTGTCCTTTGTCTTACCCTTGACATCCATCACAGTATTAAGGACTGCCTCGAAGAAGTTCTTCTCAATATGCATTGGATCGAGATTATGGCGCAGAAGGTTATCCTTCCAATAAGGCAACTCCCAGAAAATGCTCTGCTTGGTCCAATTATGTTCGACCCCAAAACCAGGTGTTTTAGTTTGCAAGTTTTCAGTTACCTTAGGAAGGTCCTTAACCCTGTTCCATATCTCTATCCCTGTTAACCTGCGAGAAGGCTCCTCATAATCAACCTGATTCTTCCTGAATGCATTTGTATTATTCCTAAAAGGGTGGTCCATTGGCAAGAATCTACGGCAACAGTCAAACTATGTCACTTTACCTCCATTTTTCAATGTGAAGGCCTTTGTATCTTCCATACAGTATGGGCACGCTAGCTTCCCTGCAGTGGACCAGCCAGACAACATCCCATAAGCTGGAAAGTCATTTATAGTCCACATCAAAGAAGCATGCATTTGGAAGTTCTGTTTCATTGATACATCATAGGTTTCCACTCCTTCATGCCAAAGTGTCTGCAATTCATCAATCAAAGGCTGCAAATATACATCAATACGAGTTTTCGGGTTATGTGGACCAGGTATTATACAATTCAAAAAAAGATATGGACTTGTAATGCACATTCCGGGAGGCAGGTTGTATGGTGTGACAAATACGGGCCAACAAGAATATGGCGTAGACGAGACATCAAAAGGGGTGAAGCCATCGGAACACAGACCCAACCTTACATTCCTCGGCTCTCTAGCAAATGACGGATACACTTGATCAAAGTGTTTCCATGCCTCACCATCTGAAGGGTGTGATAGAATACCCGCCTGCCTGGTCCGCTCATGATGCCATCTCATGTGAGGAGCAGAACTCATCGAAGCATACAACCTCTTTAACCTGGGTATAAGCGGCAAGTAATGCGTCCACTTAACAGGTTTCGGCTTCTTTTTTTTATTTTTCTCAGGCTTGTATCGAGGCTCCTCACAAAATCTACATTGCACGAGCTCTGCATCATCCTTGTAATATAACATGCAACCATTAACACAACAATGAATTTTATGAGAATTAAGGCCTAATGAGGAAACCAATTTCTTAGTGAAGTAATAAGAAGTTGGTAAGTCCATGTTAGTCGGCTTTAGTTCATTCATAAGGCCTATGATGGAATCCATGGCAGCTTGAGAAATACTATAATCTGATTTGATACTTTGCAATTTGACAGCAACAGACAACTTGGAATGTACCGAGCCCTCATGGAATGGACGACTTGCTTCCTCCAACATTTTATATAATTCACTTGCCTCGGCATTGGGAATGTGCTCAGTGTTAGGCTGTGATGTACCCGGCTGCATGTGATCATTATCCGGGTACATACCAAAAGCATCATGAACCATATCATCCATTCTATAATCATTACGGTCTGGTTCCAAAACCGGAGAACTACTAGTGCCATGAATATTTTGAAGCATTTGAATGTGCCCCTGCAAATTCCACGGCTCTCCATGATAACGCCAAATATAGTAATCTAGCATAAACCCCCTATCTAACAGATGCAGTTGTACGGTCGTTATAACTTGGAGGGTGCAGCATTTGCAATTTATGCAGGGGCACTTAATTGTACCACGCCTTATAAAAGGTTCGGTTGTTTTTGCTAAAGCAACAAATTCCTGAAGACCCTCTTCAAATTCAGGCCTTATCCCCCGCCGACCGGGGAAAAGTCTATTGTCCATCCACAAACGACGTGCATTAAAGTCCATATCTACACAAAAATTGCCAAATTGATAACAATCTAATAGGTACGATTTTTAATAATCCTAGCCTTTTTTGAATATCCATTGGTCCGTTTGAATTCCATATTAATTACTATTAGCAATGCAATACAAAACGCATACAATTTATCCAGTTTAGGCATAAAATGTTCCAAACATGAACAATCCAAACAACAATACCAAAACCCTAACTTTAAATGCATAGCAAGTATCCCAAGCACCACAACCCATGACAAGGCATCAACACATTGCAAACAACTCTACCAAACAATTCCAACAAATCACAACAATTACCATAATTAATCCCAAACATCACAACCCTATATTTAAAGTTCATCAACCCAAAACAACTTACTCGACATCACATTATATAAAATAAACCAATTATAACTAACAACTAACATGTAAACAACATATAGGCCGAATTATTTAAAAAAATATATATATATAAATTTGGATTATAAAAAAAAAAATTACCTCAACTTTGTTTGGGATCCAATCGCATGTAACTATGATTCACCAATGTGCTATCCACTCAATAACTACAAAAAAAAAAAAAAAAAAGTGAATTAAAAAGTCATTATTTGAGTTTTTTAAAAAATAACAAAAATTACTAAAAAATGAAATTTACCGTGAATTAGTAGGTGTAGATTGTGTTAGATGTTATGTTGGAGATTATAGAGTAGTAATTTAAAGTTATATGGGGTATGTAATGGCGGATAGTTGGTTATGGGGTGGGGGGGAGTTCGATTTTTAGGGTTTTTTGTTGATTTAGGAAATTTGAAATGGGTGAGGAAGGGCTGCTGCCCCATTTTCTTATTTGGATTGGCGACCGCCTATGCGACTGCTTTTCGGTCACATAGGTTTAAAAAAAATCAGCGACTTCCAATCGGTCACCATTGGCGACCGCCTATGCGACTGCTTTTCGGTCGCATAGGTTTAAAAAAATCAGCGACTTCCCATAGGTCTAACTTGCTTTCTCTCGGGATTCTCTTATCGCCATTTCGACCACGTTTTTATTTTTATTTTTTTTCGTGGTTTGTGCGACGCAAAATCGGTCGCACAAATGCACAGACCAATTTTCGGTCGCACATGGTGGTCGGAGATCTCTGTTTTTTTAGTAGTGTGATTACTTTAGCAGAATATTACAAGATATTTGAAATATTTAAATGTATTTTATGGCATTGTTGTCACCATGTGGAGTGGAAACAAACGTATGCAAGGAGCTTTCTGATCATGTCATGCGTTTCTTGGTTTTCCCTCGACAGCTGTGCGATCTGCTCTCTCATTTGAGCCATCTCAGCTGGATCAACGGAGCTCGCCGGAGAAGAAGTAGCTGAAGAGCCCAAAAAGCGAGAATTATGCTTATCCGGAGCATACAGCGATCCAAGACCATAAGCATACCCCTTCTTAACCCCTCCAACAGTATCGACCCATATTTGCTTTTCTTTTTCGAACGTCAATGGAGCCGGGGTGCTGCTTCCTGCGTCCGATGCTTGGGTCGATGTCCAGTCTTCCACGGCCTTTGTAGCCTTTTCCTGAATAACATAAATATAGTAATGATGTTAATAGAAAGACTAAACGTTGAAGGATTGAGGCGACTAAAGATCGAATTTTACAAACTTACCCATGCCTCTTTTGCGCGGGGCTCGACCCACTCTCCACCGCCCTTCTTGCCCCCCTTCGTATGCCTGATCTTGTGCAGCTCGAGCACAGGAATAGTGCGCTTTTCTTTCTTTTCCTACAAATTATAAAACATAATATGTTAGACAAAAAGCAACTGTTCAAGTAAATAATCAAACAATTAAATATATTGTACCAAGCGCATCTTTTGTGTAGCCGCGCTAATTGAGCCACCGGTATGGAGCGATCCACCCTTATCCGACGCTCGCGCAGCCTTTCCTTTCTCGCTCTTCGCCTCGAACTCGGGCGTGTGCCAATATTCATCCAGCTCCGCCCACTGAGGGCCTTGGAGGAAGCCGGGCCTTATACCTCTATGCCGCGCATTGTAAAGGGTTTGCTTGAATAGCGCAGCACATTTCTTTGGGAAAATGCTGCGAATGTTATAATCCAGCCCCTGATGCCAGATACATTTGCCCTGAAACATGTTCAAAATAATTTCTTTAAACATGTTCATGGTTTAAAAAACTACAATTAGTTTTAAGCCAAATGCATATGTGTTACCTCAAAATCAACCAATATTTGCTTCTTTACTTGCTGGGGCACATCGCTCCATGTTCGCCAAGGCTGGTTCCAGTGCGCTCTCATGCACGCAGTCAGCACTTTGGTGGACTCATCGCTTGGGCAAAAGCTACAAAAAAATATTTACCAAGAGTTATTCATAATACTAGCAAATAAAATAGGAACTAATCATTTAATCGACAAGAACTTAAGAAATTAGGTAGCTTACCCTTTATCCGCCTCGGGGTAAATAATCATTCTGCCTTCTAGCCGAGCGCCAGGCTCACCAATGTAATAAGGCGAATGGGGATGATACAGCATGAGCTCCTGCTGACCTGGTGGGTCGTCACAACTATCTAGGGGGAATTCAGGGGGCTGAGTCTCACTGTCATCAGCCTGGGAGGGATCGCCCTGTGTGGGAGGGACCTGTGTCTCAGTATAATCAACGGTAGGGAATGTCCATTGCCAATCATGAGGCAACTGAGACGGGGTAATAAGTGGTACCTGATATGGGCCAGGGGGCCTGAAAAAAGCTGGATCATAGCCAGGTGGGGCATCAGTAGGCAGCGAATGCGGGACCTGTGATTGTTGACTGTCACCACCCGCAGAAGCTGAACTCTCGCCCACAGGTCTCTTTCCAGGCCTTCTGCTAAAAACTTTAGGGCAAAACTTGTCCATACCTGTTGAAACATTCAAATGAGTTGGTACCAATTTTTAATAATCCTAGCCTTTTTTTGAATATCCATTGATCCGTTTGAATTTCATATTATCTAGTAAGTTGAATGCAATTTATCCGTTTGATACAATTTATCCGGTTTAGTCACAAGATGTTGCAAACATGAACAATCAAAACAACAATACCTAAACCCTAACTTTAAATGCATAACAAGTATTCCAATTGCCACAACCCATGACAAGACATCAACACATTGCAAACAACTCTACCAAACAATTTCCAACATATTATACATCACATTATATAGAATAAAGTAATTATAACTAACAACTAACATGTTAACAACATATATAGGCTCTCCATTATTTATAAATATATATATATAATTAAATTCGGATTATTAAACCAAAAAAAAAAAAAAAATTACCTCTACTTTGTATTGGATCCAATGGCAAGAAAGTATGAGTTACCAATGTGCTATCCACCAAAAAACTACAAAAAAAGTGCATTAAAAAGTCATTATATGAGTTTTTAAAAAAATAACAAAAATTACTAAAAAATGAAATTTACCTTGAATTTGTAGGGTTAGATCGTGTTAAATGGTAATATGGAGGTAATAGAGTAGTAATTTAACGTTATATGGGGTTTATAATGGTGGAAAGTTGATTATGGAGTTGGGGGGGTTCGGTTTTTAGGGATAAAAATGGGTTTTGGGAATTTTGAAATGGGGAAGAAAGGGGTTCTGCCCCGTTTTTAGTAACAGTTATGCGACCGACATGCGACCGATTGTCGGTCGCATAGATGTGACTAATTTTTCAGAGACCAAAGTGGCGACCGATTTTCGGTCGCCACTTTTTTTCGTTGACCCTGCGACCGAAAATCGGTCGCACAACTGTGGAGACCGAAATTCGGTCGCATGATGGTGGTCTCAGATTCAGCTTTTTTTAGTAGTGGTAAGATGATGACTAGAAGTGATTAGAAATCATAATTTCCAAAAGTATTTGATAATTCCATAGGTTATACTCGATCAATCTTATTCAAAGCGTGGATTCTTATACACATGACTGTTTGCATGCGCATGTATAACAGAAGCAACACTAAGATGGTCTCATGCCCTTTTCCTCCCGAAACAGTTTTTGCTTTGCCAAAAAGAGCAATATTCGTGGCACTAAAACCTACTACTCTCTTTGTTTTAAAGAGAAAAATATTATTTTCTTTATGTTCCAAGAAGGATAGATACTTTTCTATAACTTGAACTTCTTCACGTTTTGCCCTCAAAAACCATCTTTTATAGCCACACAAATATTATGTTATTTAAAGACGGCTAAACTCGAATAGGGATTCGCTGTAAAGCATCCCACACCTAAATGGAAGGGAAAAGTGAGATGTCATATAACGGTGACTTTAGGATTTAATTGTAGAGACGCTTTTAGAGGAGTATGTTCCAAAGAAAAAATGTCTTGACAAGTGAGCTTGGTCCATACCTACTCGTATAAGAGTTTGACCTCACCTGGTACAGGGGCGGGTAAACCTTAGTGATCCCATGGATGATGGATCGATGGCGGTCGATTTCATATGGGGTTCGCCATGAAACTTGCCTTAGGATGACTCTCACATCACAATGAGAGAGGAAAGTTATGAGTAATAAATGAACGAGTTCATAATTCAACTATTGAAGCACCTTCTGAGCTAAAGAAAAATGGGACAAAACCATAACGCCTAAAAACCTTGAGGTGGCCAAAAGGTATCGAGCCAAAGCAGACAATCTCTTGATAGTTGAATTTGGTCGTGACACGCCTAATCTTGATTTACAATGTAAGGCCCATTAGGAAAGCAAATGCTACCTACCAAGAGCTTCTCTTTTCCTCAAGTCCTGAACACAATATCTTTGATAAAAAGTAGAGAGAAAACATCCAACACACCACACTCCTTAATGGTCGCATTTTTTTATTTTCACAAATGATCTTTTAGCTAATTATAGTTGACTAGAAGTTTGGGACTTGAAAATAATTGTGCTTCTTTTCTTCTTCCCTTGCTTCTCATAACAAGGTTTCCTCTCATAGACCATAATGGCAAATACGGAAAATTTTGATCAGTAGCCATTTTTGGACGCGCTCTTTGAGGACTATCCACCGTTTCAAAATTCATTGAAGAATAGCCAAAACTTCGTGTGCACATTTAAGCTCCATTAGCGTTGGAAAAACACCCTAGACTAGTCCCATAACAAAATACTGGTTCAAAGCCCAAGTATTTTGTTATGGGACTGAAGAAGTCCCATAACAAAATAAATTCATAACAAAATAATGAGACCTTGAACTAATTTTGTTATGGGACTTTATCCCATAACAAAATAATACGATTCATTCCCATAAAAAAGATCTCATCAAAGGGATAAATCCCATTATTTTGTTATGGGACTTTATATATAAACCTTCAGTCCCATAACAAAATGCTGAGGCTTTGAACAAAACTTGTTCAACTTGTTCAAAGCCCCAGCATTTTGTTATGGGACTGAAGCTTTATATATAGTCTCATAACAAAAATTTTGGGGCCTTGAACAAAACTTGTTCAAAGCCCCAGTATTTTATACTGGGGTTAGTTTACTAAAGTTTCCCGGTATATATACTGGGATTTGTCCGGAGGTGTCCGGAAGTGACTATTTCTCAGCGAATTTATTTTTGACGGCTACAAATTAGCGCTCGCCAAACAGACATGAAATTTTTACGGCAAATACACTCTTTTTCCCAAAAACCAATGGCTCTCTCTAGCAAAGGCATCACCAACCGTTTTCTTCCCAAAAGATGTTCTGTTCAAAGCAATCACTCTTTATGCTTTATTACAAAGCATGCTGCTTTTCCCACATACCCAACTTAACCTGTTAGATTTGTTGAATATATCTGATTATCTGTCTCACATGCCTCTTAACTCTATCAAAGCCCCAGTTTTCTGTGACCAGGCTACCAAGCCTTCTTTGACAGGATACAATCTCCAACCTCCAGTTGGCAAAAATTGCTTGTTCAATAAAACAGCAGAAATGGGGTATTTTTACTGCTAAACGTTCAAAATAAGACGAAACAATTAATGTTAAATTACTTTGAAGAAGTATTTAAACCAAAATGGGAGACCTGTTTGTGTTTTGTGATTCTTTGATGTATTGTTAGCTCAGTGTGAAACAAGTGTTCAAGGCATCAAAGTTTGATCCAAAAAATATAAATGAAAAAGGAGAATAACAACTGGTTATTAACAAATGACAAAAGCCTATCACAATTTAGTCTGGTAAGCAGAGAACACTGGCCATGACCAAGACGCAGAAATTTCTGAGTCAAATGTGTAGAGATTGGAGTTTTGTAATCAACTATGTGAAATAATGCTGTACAAATTATCTATTTTGAAAAATAGAATTACTAAGTTAACACAGCTGAAAAGGAGGGTAAAACCCAACTGCCTATATCAGAGCCAGACAGTAAAAAATAACTGTATATACTCTTACCTGAATTTATTGTAATTCTTTTGCTCTTGTATGACTGTACAGTAATTTACATATATGAGAGGAGGACTAATCTCAGTAGATTTAGAGTGCTTTCTGGTCAAGTCTCTCATTCCAATTTAGACAACGAACCAAACTATGAAACCAATCACCTGTCTGATCAGACTTGTTAACTGTAGGTAGTGGATGCTGGCTCATAGATATGCGGACAGAATCCCCTCTAGAGAGTTGTTGCCTTCTCTTCCCATCAAAGGAGACCCAAGCATTGCTACGTGCATCCCCTGGAATCTGTTTATATGGAAAAAGAGAAAAACTTAGACGACTCTTAGAGAGATGAAAGGAGACCGAGAAAGTACACGCAAAGAATCTAGAAAAACAGAAGGCTTAAAGACAGTCACCTTTAATTCTAGTCTTGCAGAATCTGGAAGTATGACAGGTCTAAACGAGAGAGAGTGTGGACAGATTGGTGTAAATAGCATGCATGGAACATTGGGATGAACCTGCATGACATAATTCCCTGTCAAATACTGTTCACATATTCTCTGAATGAGGGCGACATAATCAACAATTGTTAGCAGGAAGGATGGTTTCAAGGAGTTAAAATGTCGTCACCAATGAGATCAGCAGCAAATTAGTTTAAATTTCAAAATTTTCCTTCAGGGGTAAATATTTAAGAACATTGTGTACCAGAATCAAATTTAACAAAGGCCATCTTGCCACAAAATTGCATCTTCAAGTTTTTGTTACATGAAAAAGAACAGCTAAATACAATGTTAAAAAAGAAACTGAAAAGCAGGTTCATCTATTTGACAGTGGCTCGAGTGGTATGGCAAATCTCACTTATTATACATATTATTTTCACAAACTAGACTACTACTTTTGATGCCTAATAGCAGCTCCCTAGTCCAAGTGGACAAGAAAGTTGTTTATTATAACTATAACCTCTTTGGAGCCATTTACCATAAATGGGCGATATTATTCACTCCTTTACCTTATATGACAGGAGTAATCAAACCAACTCTGTCAATAATTCTTAAAAGTCATACTTGCAAATTGTGGGTATTCTACGACGAAGTGCACAATCTCCTTTTTTTCCTTCTTCTTCATGTTTTCCATCTTCGTCTTTCTTTTTTTCCTTTATCTGGGCGGCAAGATTGGTTAGTGGGTGTGTTTTCCCCTCCCTGTAGTAACTTTTTCAGTTTCTATTGCTGCCACATCAAACTGCTTGAGCTATAAACCTCAACCTTCTGATTTGAATCTAAGGGCTTTCACTTAATCTATCGACTCGAATGCAGTATCCACTTGTGGCATTTCACAACATATATTCTAAGTAAGGTGTATTAGAAGTACCATGGAACCCCCAGCAGCTGTCGAGTAAGCTGTACTTCCAGTTGGAGTAGCCACAATGACCCCATCACCTTGCACCTGCAAAATAATACAAGGCATCATGGCAAGATTATTCTTTGATCTCTTGCTCATTAATTCAGCGGACCACTAGTTGAAATCACATATATTCTAAAAGAAACATAATAATAAAATGCTAAAATAGAATCTTCCTTTTCTAAATCGTTTGGAAGGCCAGGTGAGTGTTAAAGAATATAAACGGCACCTTGGTTATGAGGCGGTCATGTTCAAAACACTCTATTTTGGACAGGTATGGATTAGAACCACGATCAACGACAATTTCATTTAGGACATCAAACACCTTTCCAGGCATTGCTTTCCCACTTCGGAATATCTCACATCGGAGACGCATTCTTAGAGTTATATACACACCATCTAGAGTTTTATTTCCGTGGATGACTTGTCTAAGATCCTTCTTATAATCTTCAAACTGTATGAATTGATGACAGAGAAATAAAAGATGAGTATATATAGTTAATGAACAAAGACATCTTAACATTTCAAGTTGAGAGGCATACTGGATGGGAAGTGAGAAATCCAAGGGATCCTAGGTTAAATGAGATGACAGGTGGGACAGCACCTCGAAATATATTCGATGCATGGAGTATCACACCATCTCCTCCCAAGCAGGCAACGAAGTCAACCCTCTCATGAAGATCACTGCATTAGGTACATCAGGCAAGTTCAGCACATCTCTCAGTGAAGTAATCGAAATGAACAGAAAAAGTGAAAAGGACAATGCTACTTGCACGTACAGTTTATGAATCATCCCACCTGGTATCTTGACTATAGAATGTCTGGACAAACCCAAAGCCTGGGATTCGTGCAAAAATATCATGCACCTCAGGTTCAACAAGAACAGTCATTTTCTCTTGGGAATACAAGAAAGAAGCAACCTTCAGGGGAAAAAGAAAAGAAAACAAAAGGAACAGGTATTGTTAGAATAAAGTGTTCGTTAAGAGTGTTAATGGAGAATAATCGAATATGTGAATGAATGCCAGAGAACACTTGCTAAATGAAATGTAAACCAAAATATATGAAATAAAAGTTTTAAGCACATAGTTTCCAGCTTATAGCAAGTTAGCATGATGTAGTATAATAGTTTCAGAGTTATCAGACTTCAACCTAAGTTCACCATATAGTTCATCAAACTGATGCCAAATGTTTTCAAAAGGAAATGGATAGACAGAAATGTGAACAAATAGTAACTTGACATTGATTTTGATCAAAATATCTCGGAATTCTGCCAAGTAGAATCACACAGTTAAAGTATGCTAGTAGGAAGGAAAAGAAAGTCAGTTTAAAGATAATCAAAATCAAGACAAGAAAACTAAATTATCATAATGTCCTCCTACAATTGGTTGACGGATGTCGGTTTCTATAGAAGATATGCGGAGACATAATTAAATATACTCACGATTACTCAAAATGAGTTCACGTGTTTGGAAGCTTTTGTACTAACATAATCATAAAGACAGGTATAACTACAATTCCTTAGTTACACAGATCTAGAGTACTTTGTATTTATACCAGCCAAAACATAGCTCGACTGCAGCCTCTAGTATGGTGAGTTTCTTAAGATGTTTCATTATATTCCCTTTATTCAGGTTCAGTAAGTTCCGAACTTGTTATATAGTTACACATACTGCTTGGCCCCAAGGTTTTAGTCTAGTGATAAGAGCAAAATGTGTGATGTGGGGTTAGGCGCACGTCATGGAATCAAACCCAGCCGCAGACAAAGCTCGGTCTAAGTGAAGAAGCGTAGAGGGGCGGTCCCATTATCCACCAATATTGTACTGTGCACATCTATGTTACTCGGACTCGGGCGCGAGTGTCGGATACGGGTGCGGATCTAGAGGTCGGATCCTTCATGATCTATATTTTAAGGTTCGCGGATACGGATCCAGTTATGGATACGGGCATGGGAATTCGACTTAAAAAAAGCAATAATCTAAAGTAGAGTTATAAAACCTAAATTATGAGATAATATGTGGAAAACTTGAGAAAAAATATCGATCAGGAAATACAAATTTCTATATACAATAATACAAGGTATTCTATTTTCTTCAATTCCCCCCTACTTTTGTTTTCATTAAAGAAATCATTGAATCTGTTCAGAACTTCTCCATTGATTTTGGTCAAAGTACCCAAAATCAGTTGACCAAATTGGGTACGGATCCCACACCCACACTCACAGGGGTACGGATCCGACACGGGTGCGTCACCAAAATGAAGAGTCCGAGTAACTTAGGTACACACTGGCCCACGGGGATTTCTCGGTTCTTACAAAAACTATCTAAACAGGTTGCATTTTTTCACTAGCGAGTTCCATCCCAATCCATCAACCAAGTATGCATCAAATGTCACTAGCCATATTTGCATACCCCCCAGTGGACATTTCTTTATAAGCCCACGACATGAATCAAATGTCATCATTCACATATCTGGAGCTGATTTCAGTTTTTCTCTTTTTCAATTTTTTTCCATTTTTACTATGGGGATAAGTCCATGTCTGGACCTGATCTTATGTCCTCAATGCGGTCCGAATTCCAAAACCAAAGTGAATTCCGTGAATACGTACATGCATTTTATCCTATTTCCCCACAAGCTTTATGAAGTCCTTCCTTTCCGTGAATCCAAAGGAGCACTCATTACACTACCACAACAGATTAAAAAAAAGTATGAGCAACATGAGTATATTTGTTAACTCCAATTATTTACAATCTGTTTTCCTTAAAAAGGCGTTGAGCATTCCATATTGGTACCCATAAATAGGATCAAATACAAATGAAAATTTGAAAGCAAGGTCAGTTCTTGCCTTGCCTATGGTGCTTAAGATTTTATTGTTGCCTTATGCACCAATTTGTGACACATGTTTATTGCAGATACGTACTAAGCTTTGGCATAAACACCAGCAGTGATGGCATTTCTTGTACAGCATTTATATACTTTCATCTAGTTTAGGAAAGTCAATTTCCTCCACTTGCATTACCACAATTCTTACTGTGAAAATGCACTGCAGAGGTGGATCATCATATCTTCTACTAACATGGATAATCTCACATATCTCAAGTGGAAATAAAAAAACAAGCAGGCCTAGTTAAAATTCAACTAGGAGGTCTTAAGCGTAAGTTCACAGAAGTTTTCAAGGCTGATAAGATATGCACCGCAGACATTTCAGATAACCAAATATAGAAATCTCACCCATT
Source organism: Petunia axillaris subsp. axillaris (assembly GCA_029990575.1). Lineage (NCBI taxonomy): Eukaryota > Viridiplantae > Streptophyta > Magnoliopsida > Solanales > Solanaceae > Petunia > Petunia axillaris. The sequence goes on from JARKNS010000004.1 coordinate 61,909,144, forward strand.
GGAGAACCATTTAGAATCTTCCTTTCCAATGCCTAAAATAACAAAGGACAGGAAAAGCTCCACTGTAGTAAATTTACAACTTTATGTATACTATGCATCCTTCAAAACAATAAACTGGGAAGCTTGTTTTACCTAATGTGTTATTTTCTAACCTTTATCCATAAATGGTATGTATACTACAGTCTACAAGAAAGCACAAAAATCAAATTGTTACGTGCTTAGGATCTGTTATAATTAAACCGCTAGGAGGTCTTAAGCGTAAAGTGGCATAATCAGATTCTGAAACTCACACATCTTCCCATCTTGAAAATTCCTCTTAAATCTCAAATCCAGGTGAACTTTCCCCACATTTGACCCACAAATCTGCTGGATTGTCAATTCTTTCTGGCACAATTGCCTAAAAATGTTAGGAAAAGCTTCCCTCAACTCACTCTCCCTGCACCACCTATGTCCCCAAAAACTAATCTTGCTTCTATCACCAACCCTAAATGAAATGTATCGATTAAAGTCTTCCCACCTCTCATAATGATAATACTCCTCCATAAACCGCACCGAAGCGTGGCTGTAGTGTTACAAGTCTTCCACCCCCTCTAGCCTTCCATATAAGACCAATGCATGGATCCTCCACTTTAACAAGGTGGCTGTGAAAGTTCTCTAACTAGAATCCTCAACACACCCCCATTTCAAGCACATTAGGTAGAGTAAATAAGAGCATGGAACAAAAAACAGGAAAAAAAAACAAGAAAATCAATCCTCAAGTCCCCAACCTTGTATGAGGAGTAGGCAACTCTTAATTTCTGAAGCTCATTCCCACATTTACATGAAGACCGTCAGTACACGTTAAACAATGGTCTAGTGACTAATCAGTTGTCAAGAGAATGAGGTCCTTCTTAATGACATTGTGAAAAAAGTTAGGTCTTAGGTATGGTTGAATTCCCTTTTGCCCCTCCTCCAAAGAAAATTTAATTTTACGAAACCAAAAAAACTTTTCCAACACTAAGACGTACGATATCCTTTTTACAAATAAATAAGCATAATCACACTTTTCTACATGTCTCAGAACTCGAAAGAAGTGAAGAATGACGAGATAAAATTCAACCAAATTAGTGAAAGCTGTGTAACGAACCTCTTTAGCTTCTTCCATGAGTTCGTATCCCAGCTTCTTCAACAGAAGTACGGTCTTTGGAGTGGATTTCCACAAAAGCATCTGCTGCTGGGTGCTAGGATGAGTGAAGGCCAAGGAAGACTCTGTTACCTTTTCTCTGGTACACGAATGCCCATCTGTGCGAACCAAGAACATCTCTGCCTTCCTTCTTGACTGCACTCGTACAACACCAGTGGCAGAAGCACACATATTACCTTCAATCTGCTCCAAGTTATCTTCCAGTGAAGGTGCGGGGACCTCAATATTTCTCCTCTCTGTGGTAGTGACTCTAGACTCAACATTACGCTCTAACTCATCTCTTGTATCAACAATATCATCATTTTTTATTGAGGTTTTCACTTTCCCATTGTTGATTCCATTCATATTTGGAGTCGCAGACCCGTTATGACCAGCATACATCTCTGTATTCGAAGAGGAAGTTGAAGGGTTAGTGGTTAACTTCTTTTTGAAAGTTGAACCATTTAAATTTTCTGATTGCATCACTCTGTTCTCACTGTATATGCTTGTGGTTTCGTTTCCCTTAGTTGCTCCTTTGTAGCTATATATTGAAGCAGAAAGCACCTCCAATCTTTTCCTTTCATGAGTAAAATAAGTTGCTGGTGAAAGCTTCCTACTTCTGAAATATGTGGACATCTCTTTTCTGGAGAAGACATTAGCAGGAGGCAGCTGAGAATTAAGTGGGTTCACATTAATGTAGGATGCAAGCACTCTGCTTTCCTGATTAGATAAAGCAATTTCGCTGCCTTCACTCTTGCCTATATCTGTAGCTTCAGAAATGTGCTTGATATCTTTAGTAGCAGAATTTATGCCATCTGATCTTGTAGGCAGTGACCCATCTTGATTATCAGATGCAGAGCTGACATCATCATTAAAGCTTGTACTTTCTTTTGACCTTGGTGACATAAATGTTTCTTCAATTCTTCTAGCATCGCGTGATGAGTTCTCAGTCAAGTCCGCTGCCTTATATGTACTGGCTACAAACTGTGGTGTGTAGCGAGTAATGTATTGCCTCCATCTAGAGATCATAGCTGATGTCCTCTTAATTCCTTCTCTACTATGGAGATATATGGGCGTTCTGTTTAAATCAGAGACCAATGCTGCAAACTTTTCAACCTGCTCCACTGAAGGTGATGTACCAACTTCAACAGGTAGTTTAATCAATTCAATATCCCCTGACGAAATGGCTTCTTCTAGCACTTTCTCATAAAAGATGTCTTTTACAGTCTCAGCCCTGAGATCTACAATAGTTTTGAACCCTCTCCCCAACAGCCATCTCAGACCTTCGTCAGTTACCTGGCCACCTCGCCAGAAAGCAACCTCAGAAGTTGCAGGCTGTGTCTCTTCTTTTGATGTTGACAAATAAACAGGACTAAAGTTAGCAAACAGTGCATGGCTGGGGTTCTTTTCACCACGTGGAAATCCGGCATCGTAACATACATTCTTCAGTCTTTGCAGTTTTTGCCACACAATAACACCACGAGGATCATCAGGTGTCAAATAGTTTTCAAGAGCGACATGCAAGCTCTCACAGTAACTCTTCATTTCACCTCTGAAAATCACAAGTGGAGGAAGCTTATCATCTGTCATATGCACATCAACATCATCGAATGAGTTCATAATCGAGGATCTCCCAGAAAGGACTTCCTCCCTTCCTTTATTTAGAAGACATACCATGCATCCAAGAACAGAAACTAGTTTATCTTCCAGTATTGATTTATCATCTGAGGGGACATCATATGAGACATCACATTCTCCAGTCAGTGGATTGCATAGGGTGTCCATTAATGAATTATGAAGCTGTTCAGCGGCGCGAAAGACTCTACAGTAAGCCTCTATTTCTGCAATGTCCCCAGGTAGTGGACCAATCCATCGCAACTGTGGAGTATCACTGGCCTGGACAATTTGAATTTTAGTTTACAAAAATCAGCCAGCAATTATCTAGTTTTCAGCTCACAACAAAAAGCAGATAATCAGAATTTTTTTTTTTTTTTAACTTTTTTGTGACTGTGGTGTCCAGGCAAGGCTGATAGTTAGTACTAAGAACTAGAAATTCCAAATCAATTAAAAACAATTGTGAGCACACTTCTCTAGTAATGAGGAACAGGACCAAAATATGCTTGATACAAGAAATGTCCCAACTATAATAGAGATGTCAGATAGTTTGCGCCATCATATAGTGAAAGTTGCAATAGTTAAATATGAAAACGATAGCCCACAACTTAAGCCTACCCGTTATATTTTGATTCATAATAAGCTTATCCATAAATAATTGCATCCATCCAGCATCTTAATTTCTGGAAAATTCAGCATTAATCAATAATGGGCTTCTCTATAGATTGGAAGAATCCATTGCCTCACTCTATAGTCTACACACTCCAATAGTGAAAATTGAACTGTAAGGAGAGTAACTAAATCCAACAATAATTTGCAAAAGTCTTTCTTAAGCCCTACTAAGTAAAGGGAGACATGCTTAGTCGTAAGCATCTATGCAGATATTCCATGTGCCCCTAGCCGATGGGGTTAGGGGCTGTAGATGTCAAAAACATACCCATAAAGTAGAAGTTACTAGAAGACAGCCAAAAGTTCACGGCTACAAAAATAAAAGTTAACAAAGCCAAACCAATATAATTTTCAGTAACCCACCTTATTTAGAGAAACCTAAAGTAGGGGAAGAATTCATCTACGCAAGACTCGCAGAGTCACCTTTGGCACATTTTACACACCAAAAAAAAAAAAAAAAAAAAGTGGTTCTTTACAACACAAGCTCCAATTTGCTCACCCAAAATATTAAGAAAATCGACGTTGGGCCAAACTCAACACCAATAAGTTAACTCATTTGGTGAAAAGGATTTCCCAACATGGACATCAGGACTAACTCAAATCCAAAAGCCGGATCATGTGATTAGGATTGCCCAAGACTATAAACCTGACATCGTTGCACGCCCAGGACCGGACATGCGGAATGCAGACAATATTACGTTATAAGCCCAACATTGGGTAAACCAAGAGTAGGAATGACTCTCTCATACCATGCTAAGAAAATGGACACTGGGCCGATCTAATCCAAAAAGCTAGCTTACGAGGTAAGGATTGCCCGAGACCATATATGGAGACACAATTATTTCCTCTACCATTGTGGGGCAATTAACACGAAAAAACATTTGCACTAAGAATTTATTCTTGGCAAGTCCATTTTGTAACTTATGATATGTAACAGCCCACAAGTCATATTGTCTGCTTCGTGCCTCGGCCCACACAACTTTAAACCATGTCACTAAGGTCTAAAGCATGTTCCTCTCTCGTATTTTGGCGATGTGGGATTTGCCAAGGGTACGACATGATATCACTACATAGTCCTAATGGAAAAAAATTGACATGTAACTCTGCCCCCGCCCCTCCCCCCCAAGGCTTAGGCATACGGGAAGGGATCACCTAGTGTTATTGTCTCCACTATGATTTGTACCTGAGACCTAGTGGTTCTCCCCCCAATTTATTGATCACTAGGCCACACATTAAGTGCCATAAAAATTCTATATAATAGTATAAAGATTATAATTACATAGCCAAAGACTAAAACTTACTGTTCAGTCTTGGCTAACCGCTTACCTAAACATATGGTAATGCACACCTATGATTATTAAGCTAGTGCTTGGCGCTCAATCGTTGAAAAAGAGGCCCTCCATCCCTAAGCTAAGATATGGGCATCTCTCTCACAAGGCATGATCAGTACTTATTCTAAAAGCCTCTTCAACGAAATGATTTATCATAGACAATATAACACAAAAGCCCAATATTGGTTATAGAAAGGATAGTAACGCGTCTGGCTCTAATACGATGTTAAGAAAATGATCTTTGACCTAACTCAATCCAAATGGAGTAACTCATGAGGTGAAGATTGTCCACGACCATATAAGGATACAACAATTTCTTCCATCAAGATCCTCTATGAACTTCAAGTGTAGTTCCTTATAACAATGTTGTACTTTAATTGCTTGTGAAGTTTCTTAGGTGAAGAAAACAAGAAAATTTACCTGTGAATCCATGCCAATGTTGGTGGAGAAAGCATTGGACAGCTCAGCACTAACAACAAACTTAACACGACTACTATAACCATAAGACAATCCAAAACCAAACCCAGACCTATAAATATTAGCATATTTAAGCTGACAATTATGAAAATGAGTTCCTATGGCAGTAACTGTACGACCAATTACTGAGTGGCATGGACAATAACGATAACATGTTGCCATACCAATTAAAGAATTGCTGTATTAATGAATTATTAGTATAATGGATCAAGAACCATTTAGTGTGAATGTATTATGCGTGTGTGTGTAACAAAAAAGGACAAGTGTGAAATTTGTGTGGAAGTGGATATTTGTGTAATGGATAATATGGAAGGGAGACTAATGGTAGTAGGACAAAGAAATGTGGGAATAATCAGTGGTGGGTTTGAGATGGCTGGAAATTTGGACATCATTGTTTTAGTTTGTGTTTGATTTGATGTTCTTTTTTGGATATGTGATGTAGTGGATAAATTGGAGCCAATGGCTCAGATAGGATGGGATTTGGCACAACTCTTTTACTTTTATTTTATTTTCCTCAACTTCTTTTCTTTATGCGATAATACATAAATTCCCTTCTCGTGTTGTCTGAAATATTCAATTAAGTAGAGTAGTACTTTTTATTTAAACATCCAATTTTAGAAAAAGAAAAACTTTAGAGGCATTACTAGATAGTGCTACTTTTCCTCTTTTAGCTATGGTAGAAACCTATTTCTATCTCAATTATCTTTAAGAAAATCCAGTAAGAATTTGTTTTGTTTTCACATGTCCAGGAGATGAAATTTTACTTTACTATATGTTGCTCTCAACTTTTTGCTGTTAGAAGAAAAGTTACTGTCAAAAATAAATATAACTTTTTTTCTCAGCAGTAATTTTCCGTAAATTTAGTACTATGTTTGGACATGATTTCGTTCTATGTTTGGAAAAAGAAAAGAGTAGTATAAGTTAAAGTTGAGAATTGGTATTTGGGAGTTTGTATACTTTTTCTTATCTACTTCTCTAGCCTTAAATTAGTTAAACTTAGTATCATTTTTCTTCTTTCTCCCCCCTACTAGTTTACTACTCCCTCCGTCCCAATTTATGTGGCACCATTTGACCGGGCACGGAATTTAAGAAAATAGATGTTGACCTTGTTAATTATCAATTTTACCCTTGAAAAAGTAAGAGAGAGAAGATTTGAGTAATAAAAAAGTTGTTGGTAGGTTTAAAAGTATGTAGGGCCCAACAAGGGTAAAATATAGATGATACATTAAATAGTTGTCAAATAAAGAAAGGTGCCACTTATTTTGGAACAAACAAAAAAGGAAATGGTGCCACATAAATTGGGACGGAGGGAGTATCATTATTATGTTAGCTCCTTTTCTTTTTTTCTTTTTATTTTCTCTGTAAAGTAAAAAATGACGATGTAAAAGAATGAAGAAAAGAAATAATGAGAACAAAAGAGACGAAATCCAGAAGCTCCTCAGTCCTCACATTCACGCTATTCGTTCTTCCCACTTACTCACCATCACGAGATCCCTCCTCTTTAGTCTTTACCATTCAAACATCACTACCACCATATTTACTGCCAAAGAGAATTTCTACCAATCCCTTTACTTTCAAACAGATCTGCTAACGTATTTTTTTCTATAAGAGGCATGTCATAACTCATGGCATGAGGCATTAAATCCCACGAATTTTCTGTGTATATAGAAAGATCTCCTCAAACTCCTTTTAAGCACCATTATAAAGGTGTTAAACTTGAATGTTATAATCTTGTATCCACGTAACTAAAATGTACATCCGTTATGAGTATGAACAGATTCAAGCTGTGGAAGCCTCTTCTCATAGAGTATAAGATAAGACTGCGCATAAGATATCTAATGTAGTTCTCTACCCGTTCCTAGACACTCACATAGCGAGAGCTTTGTACATCGAGTTGTCATTTTAGTCTTGTTTTCCGAATGTAACTTTTGACTAATCATATACTATATCAAGTCTTTAATGGTTGTTGCACACCCTTGAGAGACGAGTAATAGTTTTAATCACAAAAGTAGTTGCCTAAACTATCCTTTATCTCCCCATTAGGCGCCCCACTTAATTAAAACAGAACTCCACTAATTGGAGCAGTAAGGTTAATTTGAAAAAACAGTATTGAATAACTTCTTGTTTTTCCTATAGCATCAAATATTTTGGACAAATTCAGCCGGCCAAAAGTATTAAGCTTTGGTATATAACAGCAGTAAGTTGATGTAGACTAACATTTAGCTCCTACAGAATAAACAAACCTTTTATATATTCCATTTCATTTAGCTTTCTTTAGGCTCTGTCACCAATAGTCAGAACAAGAGCATGAACCTAGCTTGAAACAGTGAAAGCGACTACGATCTCTTACTATAATTTCTCGATTATATACTTTGGAAACAATCTTCATGGCTGAGTGACAATCTTTGCATATCCTTAAATTCTTGAAAATGTAGAGAGGCATTCCTGCTTTTGTGCTTATGAGCCCAAAACAAACAGCCAGCTTCTCGCTGTGAGAGAACAATGCTTGTTCCTTCTCCTCCTGGCCATTACCTATATACTCTCCATAATCAGATCCTGAAAACTTTTGACAGGATATGTCTGGTACATAGCCAGCCAGTCTTATCCTTCGAATCAGCTCATCCAACATCATATATATCTCCTGACTTCGCGAATGCAATTTATCCCCTGCACTGAAGCAATGGATTTGGCTACCAGCATAAATAGAACTCATGCCAGGCACTTTTCTTATGCCTCTGTTTCTAAGAACTACTCGAATGGAATCTGCCTCGTTACTTTTTCCAGCTAAAGAGTACATATTGGAAAGCAAAACATGATACTCGGTATTATCAGGATACATTTGGACCAGCTCTTTCATTAGGCTTTCCCCTAGCTCGAGGTTATCATGGACACTACAGGACCCCAATAGTGATCCCAACACAACTTCATTGGGGGCGATTGGCATTCCTCTGATTATGGACTTTGCTTCTTCAAGATGTCCCGCCCTTCCCAAAAGATCCACAACACAAGAATAGTGCTCTATAGAAGGTTTTATCCCATATCTTGATTCAAGGCTATAAAAAAATTGTCGACCTTGATCAAGTAAACCCGAGTGACTACAGGCACTTAATATGGCGGTAAATGTTACATCATCTGGTTTGACCTCTCTAACCATCTGAGTAAACAAATCCAATACGAGATCTCCCTTTCCCTGCATTGCCAGTCCGCTTAGTATGGCATTCCACGTAATCACATTCCTACGAGGCATCACCTTGAAAACTTGAAAAGCATCATCAATCCTGCCACACTTAGCATACATATTAATCAAGGCTGTTGCCACCATTATCTCCATTTCATGTTTTATCATCTTCAAAGCATACGTATGAACCCATTTACCCACCATCACATTCCCTGACTGTGCACAAGCTGATAACCATGAACAAAGTGTCACAAAATTCAACTCAAATCCAGATTTGAACACCATTTCTTCTAAAAGACCAAAAGCTTCCTTCGTTAAACCGTTCTCAATATACGCTCCAATCATAATCGTCCAAGCTACTTCATTTCTCTCCGGCATCTGATCAAACAAGACCCTCGCATTTTCAAAACCTTCCCACTTCACCAATCCCTCCAAAAGCACAGTCCAAGAAACAAGACTCTTTTCTTCCATCTCATAAAAAATCCTTTTCGTTTCATCAATCATACCACACTTTACGTACATATCCATAGCAGCATTACACGCTTTAATACTCGTACCAAATCCCATTTTAAACATACAACCATGTCCCTGAACCCCAACCCGATCACACCCCATTTTCGAGCACGCGACGAATACTGTAACCATAGTTAGTTCATCAATGAAAACATTGCATTTTCTCATATCAACAAACAATTTAAGAGCATCAACAGGCAGCCCTCCGCGCGCATAACAACCCATCAATGTAGTCCAATCAACAGCGTCCTTGTATGACAGTGGAATTTCATCGAACAGCTTGCGTGCATACACGACACACCCACAAGCAGCATACATGTGGACAACAGCATTACGGATAAATGTATTCCGGTGATTTGCAAGACCTGTAGTGATAATGGAAGCGTGGAGTTTTTTTCCCACGTCCAAAGCTAAATATCGAGCGCAAGTTCTGAAAAGGGTACGATAATGGCAAGCCAGTAATGAGAGAGTGCTCTCGGTTCGCCATATCATGAGAATGATAGTATACTTGTTTTACAAATGGACTGTTTGAATGATTGTTATTTATTGTATTGTATTTTATGTTACTTTAACTACAATATTGTTTTGATTATTACTTAAATTTTTGTTGTATCATGTAGTTTAATCTAGGGTAAATTACAAAACTATGACACTATATGCAGTGGTTTGCCTTATTAATTCATTTAAAGTTGGTTGTATGAATGATCTTCGTTAATTTTAATGAATAAATTTCGGACGAAAATATTTCTACAAAATCTTATAATGACACCCACGATAACACTTGATTTTGACCCCCTCTTGCATAGGCAAACACCGTTTAATCTCTTCTTACATTCTCTCAAATAACTTGAAGTGTTGTCTGGGCAGCACTTACCCCTTTAATTTCTTCCCACATTCTCGCAGGCAATACTTGTCTTTCGATATTTCCCGAAAAGGGAGCACTAGTTGATTCATAACTTGAAGTGTTGCCTCCGAGGTCATTTTGCTAAACCATTCTTAAGAGAGAACCAAAAAATATAACAAAGGATAAGGAGTTACACGTAAAATTTTTGGGACAATTACATTGAGAGACACCCCACTCATGAAAATTACCAAAAAAAACTCATATTTTGCTACCTTACCCAACATAGCACCCCCTCCCTTTTTTTAAAAAAAAAATTCTTTCATTTTATAGCACCCCTTATTTAAAGAAAAAAAATCCTAAAAAAAATCCTAGCCCCCATTTTTTCTCTCTTCTCCTTCTCTCCTTCCCATTTTTCTCTCTTCTCTTCCCCATTAAACCTAACAGCGCCACCGCCCCCCCTCCCCCAACCCGTCCACCACTTGCCCACCGTCATCCCCGCTCCCCCTTGGCCCTCGGGCCTTTTATGAATGAATCTACTATTATTATTATTTTTTTTTTAGTTTAAGTGTTAGCTTTCATTTTGCTCTATGAACTTTTGCGCTTAACACTTAGAATAATTTTACTTGAAAGACTTTGTTCATACAATATCTATGCTAACTTGGAACGACGTCTCGCTCCCGAGCTGATGCATGTAAGAGACGACCTCGGTATGTAGGGTCACAGAAACAAAGAGATATTGAATCAAGTTTATTTCATTGATGATATCAACGAGCCATAATAGGCTTTTACATAGGGCCCAGTTCGAGTAAAACTTAGGCACAAAAACGAGTTAAAACATTGCCACTATCGGGCGACAATACAAAGTGTTAATCTACTCCTCGGGTGTCAATTCCCGGTTGTCAAATAGATAGACTTCGGTGGGTGAGGCTCAAAGTTGACCTCGACTGTATCACACTCCTCACTCCCCCCAGTGTCCGGGTGTGAATCTTGATAAAGATTCGAGCACTGGAGATCGTCTTATCCGCTTCCTGAAAAGGTCAAGCAAAGTAAAACGAGGAGTAAATTTAAATTATTCAACCAAAGCCTTTTGGAGTGTTTTTCGGCTCGGGGCTGTAGGTGAACTTTAAGCGATCAAGGAATGTTTACCTCGATTAGAAGTAGTACCGCTTTAAATTGGAGATGTTTCAATTTAAGGGTTTGGGCTTGCCCTGCAAATCTTCAATTTGATAGGATTCCTTTCCAACAATTGCCTTAACTTTTTAAGGTCCTTCCCAGTTCGCAATAAGATTTCCATCATTCTTCTCCTTTGCTGATTGGTTCGAAGCCTTTAGTACATAGTCACCAACTTTAAAATCTCTAAGTTTGGCCTTTCTGTTGAGATACGCTTCGATTTTTCTTTTCTCTGCTGCTAGCCGAACCAAGGCTAATTCCTTTTTTTCTTCAAGCAAATTCAATTCTATGCGCATGGCTTATCCATTAGAAACTTCGGTGGCGTGAGCGTACCGAAGGCTTGGTTCGCCCACCTCCACAGGGATAAGTGAGTCCATGCCATAGGCGAGGGAGAATGGGGTCTCACTGATGCTATTCTTCTCTGTGGTTCGCTTTGCCCACAATACCTCTGGTGACTCTTCAGGACAAGGACCTTTTGCTTCATTAAGCCTTTTCTTGAGATTCTCAATTATCACTCTGTTTGAGGACTCAACTTGACCATTGGAACTTGGGTGATAAGGAATCGACACTATCTGTTTTATTCCCCACTGTTTAAGAAAATCAGTGATAGCTACCCCCATGAATTGTGGGCCATTGTTACAAGTGATTTTCCTCGGGACACCGAACCTAAAGATGATGTTCTTTTTTATGAAGTCAATCACCTCCTTCTGCTTGACCTCAGTGAAAGCCCCTGCTTCTATCCATTTTGTAAAGTAATCGGTTAGCACCACAATAAATCGAACACTGCCTTTGCCCTTTGGCAGTGGGCCAATGATGTTCATTCCCCATTTCATAAAGGGCCAAGGTGAGACGACCGAATGTAGAGGTTCAGCATGCTGATGAATCATTCGGGCATGACGGTGGCACTTATCACATCTTTTCACGAAGACTTTTGTGTCTGCGTTGATAGTGGGCCAATAATACCCAGCTCGAAGTATCTTGCGCACTAAGGATTTTCCCCTCGAGTGTTGCCACACTTGCCCTCGTGTACCTCCATCATTACATATCTGGCTTCATCCAGACCCAGGCATTTGGCCATCGGGCCGCTTTACATTCTTATATATATATTTTCCAAAATCATTGAGTATTAGGCTGCTTGAGTTCTCAATTTCCTTGCTTCTCTCTTATCGGGGGGAAGAGTCCCCCGATTCAAAATAAGAGGTAAACTTATTTCGCCAATTCTATTTATGATCCACTGAATTGACCTCCAATTTCATCTCTTTCATTTGTGCAGAAAGCAACTGAACCATTGAGTCAGTCCCCGAATGTTCTTCTTCCACAGCCAAACCCAAGTTAGCTAAGGCATCCGCCTCTGCATTTTCTTCTCGAGGTACTTGTTTGACTTTCCACTCTTGGAACTGAGCCAAGATGTTTTGTGCTCGGGTTAAGAATTATTGCATCTTGCGTTCACGAGCCAAATATTCCCCGAGCACTTGGTTCACTACTAATTGTAAATCATATCTCAACTCAATTCTTTCCACCCTCATTTCTTTGGCCAGTTCTAAGCCTACCAGAGCTGCTTCATATTCAGCCTCATTGTTCGTTATCTTTCTGAACCAGACCGAATGTCTAACCTTCTCCCCGGTTGGCGCTACCAAGACTATTCCTAACCCCGAGCCTTTAGAGTTGGTTGCCCCATCAGTATAAAGTACCCATGTTCTCGAAGTGGATCCCTTCGACATTGAACTCTCTCTTTCAGCTTCGGGTAGAATTCCAACGCTAAAGTCAGCCACGAAGTCCGCCAAGACTTTGGATTTAATGGCTGTTCGGGGTTGATAAGTAATATCATACTCGCTTAACTTTACTGCCCATTTAGACAACCTTCCTGACAACTTCGGTGTATGCAATATACTCCTTAAGGGGAAGGTGGTAACTACCGCTATTGGATGGTATTGAAAATAAGGTCACAGTTTTCGAGCAGTAACGATTAAAGCAAGTGCTAACTTTTCCAAATGTGGATACCTGGTTTCAGCATCGAGGAGCGTCTTGCTTACATAATAGATGAGTTGTTGTTTGCCATCCTTTTCTCGAACAAACACAGTGCTCACTGACACCTCAGACACGGCCATATAAACCAACAAAGTCTCTACATCCTTTGGCTTGGCGAGCAGCGGCTACGCAAATAGCGTTTTAATTCCTTCAGCGCTTCTTTACACTCCGGTGTCCACTCGAAGTGATTACTCTTCCTTAGAACTGAGAAGAATTTATGGCATCGCTCTGATGACCTCGAGACGAATCTACTCAAGCCAGCGACTCGACCAGTTAAGCGTTGGGCTTCTTTCACCATGGTTAGCTCATGGAGGGATTTCTTCAATTGCTCTGATCTTTTCTAGGTTAGCCTCGATTCCTTGCTCAGAGTCTATGAATCCCAAAAAATTTTCCGAACTTACGCCGAAGGCGCATTTCTCAGGATTCAACTTCATGTTATACTGCCTTAAGACAGCGAAGGCTTCCTTTAAATGACTAAAATGTTCTTTCACCTGAACAGATTTAATCAGCTTGTCATCTATGTACACCTTCATAGACTTCCCAATGTAGTCCTTGAACATGCGACACACTAACCGTTGATACGTCGCCCCGGCGTTCTTCAGCCTGAAGGGCATCACCTTGCAGCAAAAGATACCTCGGTCAGTGATGAACGAGGTTTTTTCTTCATCCTTCGGATCCAGGAGAATCTGATTATACCCCGAGTAAGTGTCTAAGTAGGTTAATAGTTTATGTCCCGCCGTGGAGTCTATTAACTTGTCTATTTGTGGCAATTGATAAGAATCTTTAGGGCAAGCTTCGTTCAGATCCATGTATTCCATGCACATTCTCCATTTTCCATTCTTCTTGGGCACAACTACAACATTGGCCAACCATTCAGGGTACTTCACTTCTCTTATGAAGCCATTCTCCTGCAACTTCACAGTCTCATCTTCGATTGCTTTCTTTTATATGCCGCATCTTTTTTTAATTTACCGGGGTAAAACGTGGATCCACATTCAGCTTATAAGTCATGATCTCCGGATCGATGCTGCCCATATCCGAATGGGACCAAGCGAAGCAATCATAGTTATACTTCAAACTTCGATTATAGTTTTTTTTGAATCCGGGTCCAACTCCAAGCCGACAAACACTTTCCTTTCAGTGAAATATTTTGATAATGTGAAAGACTCTAGCTCTTCGATGGTTGAGTCCTCAGCTTTTTGTTTCCAAGGTTCTTGAATACACACCGGGATTTTTTTAGTTTCTCCTCGGGGATCGTCTTAAGGATGTGACTGTCCCTCCTTGTTAGACCCCGGTTGTATTGATTGCTATTTCTTTGGTCCTGACGGGACGAATCTACTCTTCAAAGCGACCGAATAGTACTCCCTCGCTACCCGTTGCTCCCCCTTAATCGAACGAATTCCCCATGGGATTAGGAATTTGATGACTTGGTGGAGAGTGGATGGAACAGCTTCCATAGAATGAATTCATGGTCTCCCGAGGATCACATTGTATGCCATATCCTCGGGCATAACTTGAAACAAGGTTTCATTAACAACCCCTTCGCATAAGTGTTGAGCATAATTTCGCCCAACGTTTTTTTGGTTGAGTTGTTGAAACCAGTCAATATGGTTGCTTTTGGGATAACCTCGCCCTTCAACCACATTTTCTTGACAGCCCAGTAGCTGATTATGTTGGCAGAGCTACCGGGGTCGATCAAGACCCGTTTGATGTCTGATTTATTGATCCTCAGCATGATGACCAAAGCATCATAATTGGGAAACATCATCCCATCACAGTCATCATCGTCGAACATTATCTCTTTTCCCGAGCCTCAAACTCGGGCTCTTTTCTCTATTGTTATTGACAACTTTGTAAATTTCTTGGCAGCTGCAAAGTTCACACCATTCACTTCCGATCCCCCAGTTATTACATTCACAACTCTTTCAGGGGGTGATGCCCTCGGTGGTTGACTATCACCTCGGATTTTCGCATAATTTTCCTGCCCTTATCCGTTAGAAATTCTGCCAACACAACTATTTTCAACAAATGTGCCACCTCGAGACGCAGAGCTTTGCAATCCTCGGTGCGTTGACCGTTGTCCGCGTGAAACTACAACATAGATTTTGGTCCCTATTATCCGCAGGGTCCTCATGTCCTTTGGTACTCTTACTCCAGCCATCCCCTTCACGACATTGACCAATTCCGAGGTTGATATGTTATAATTATAATCTGAGATCCGAGGTAACTCCTTATTCTTGGAAACCAGATCTGGGCCCGAGGTGTTCCTTTGATTGCTGTTGGAATAGACTTTCCCACCGAGCAGTTGGCTCACGTGTCGGTTTCTAAGCCTTTGGCTGACAGACTGCCTTGGTGAAATGTACGGTTCGTACCTACCTTTTGAATTTCGTCGTGGCGCGTCGGCGCGAGGATTCAGATCATTCTTGTAATTAGATCTTCGACCAGTAGCCTTCCATTCAGCTTCTTCCAATCTTATTTTGGTATATGCCCTATTATGCAAGTCATCCCACGTCAGGGTTTGGTATTGTTGGAGCTCCTTCCTCAATTCGACGGCAACCTCTGTATTACGAACATTGATGTTCCTTTCAAATGCCATGATTGTCAAAGTGTCATCCGTAGCAGGAAACTCCATACGATCGGCGTGAAAACGCTCGAGGAAATCATTGATGGGCTCTCTGGGCCGCTGCTTGACATCGAAGATATCCTCCTTCCTTTGGAGGATTTTTTGCGCCCCGGTGTGAGCCTTGATGAATGCATCAACAAATTTATCAAAATTAGAGATAGACCCCGCGAATACCAACGTAATGCTCCTTTCTCCAAAGATTCGCCAAACTTCTTCAAGAACATTGACTCCTTTTCTATTTATGATAAATCATACCCCAAGACCATTGACATGAACTCGGTCACATGCTCAACGAGGTCGGTGGTTCCATCATATTTTTTCAAAAACTGGATTTTGAAAGTTTTTGGGGATTGGCGCTGGAGCAGCCCCGGGCTTATAGGGCAATTGCCTGTACTTCTCTATATCGATCATTTTTTGGGTCTTCGTCACTCCGGGGACGCTTTCGAGCCGTTTCTCCACTCGTGCCTCGACTCGAGCCTCGATTTCTTTGCTCAATATTTCAACGTCCACCGAGGAGCTAGTCTCAGCCATCTTAGGAACTGTTCTTAAGTTTGGCGTTGCACCAGGCATTGTGCCCGAACCCCCAGACGTGGCCTCGCTGGGAGGTCCCCCCTGTTGTCGCGCCCGTAGGAACAAAATTTGGGATGCCTCCACTTGGAGCCACGGGTGGAGTTCTATTTGGAGTGAAATTATTTCTTGCCTCCAACGAGGCACGAAATTCAGAGTTAATGATTATCTGCTCGGCTTGTTGGGCCTGAAGAGCTTTCAAAGTTTGAACGACGAACGCCTGAAAACATCGTTGGACCCCGAAGAGAAAGGATCTGATACTGGCGGTATTATGGGTTCATTGGGGTTTGGATTCGCATGAGCACCAGTCTCTCCGTCAGGTGTTGACTGGGGTTCAGCAGTATTTCCATCACTGTTAACCATTTTTCCAAGTCGAAACAAGAATTCGAACGAAAAAGAAGTTCAACTTTGGAACAAAGCGTTGATACTTGTATCCCCACAGACGGCGCCAAGTTGTATTGGCCTAAACTGATTTAGGATTACAAATCGAATTTGGGTTGTGAATACAAGCAAATCTAAGTATCAAAGTCAAAATAATAGCAAAAGTAGACGAAATTACGAATAAATAAATATAATTTTAATATATGAGATCGAGTACAAAATTTGGCAGAATTTCTGTATATATTTTTAAATGATCTAATACAAAAACGAAGTAGTATTTATAGAGGACTAATGTAGTTGCCCATTTTCTCAATTACCCCCACTAATCGCCATGATCCCACATACCAAGAACGTGGAGTTAGTGAGCTGAAGTAGTGGACCGCTGCCTTGCTTAAACCGAAATAATCCACCAAGGCTTAAGACATCAGCTTCGGTAACATGAACTTGTTAGCCAACCAGCATAGAAATTCACCAAGGTGCACTTTGAACTCGGCCTTCGGTTATGGCACTTCAGTAATCTAATCATCCCCCTCGGTCCATGATTTACAAATATCTGTTAGGTTAACTTTGGATCATATCGTCGATTTCTACCCAATACAGGAATCAGTATGGTGTTTTATTTTTTGACACTTGACTCGAGTAAAAGTTGATCAAAAACTTGGATGGCGTTTCTCTATGGAGAATCATATTTAACGTAATGCTCTGCAAGTGCAGAGAACTCGTTTTATTCTAAAATGCTGCTTCAACACTTATTTACACAGTAAGTGTCTGTTTGCAGATAATTACCTCAGGGCAGGGGCGGATCCAGAATTTTTAGGAAGGGGGTTCAACATCAAAAGAATTCTTTTTCTTAATTGGTATTATAAAGTCAATTATATATATTTTCAAAAGAACGGTAAATAAACTTTTTTAAGCAAAATATAAATTAAACTATCATTTTAAATTAAAAAAACAGTATTCTATATCAAAACTAATATTGTAGTGCATTATTTATTATTAAATAATTTTAAAAAAAAATTTAAAATACTAATATAAACCACAAATATCATAAAATATAGTGATGATTATTGCATAAATAAATACTTGATAATTATAATTCTAAAAGAATAAAACACTACATGGTGTGGAGAATATTCGAATGGGGTATGCATAGAGCTGGAATCGAACACAAGACCTTCAGCTTACGTTGAAGCCCCTTGGCCACTGCGGCAAAACTTCATAGCGATTGAAGGGGGTTCAAGATTATATTTGTTACGTACATAATGTCATTTTGTGATATCCCGACATGTAAAATTAGTAAAATTTTGTGTGAAGGGATTCAATTGACACCCCTTTACACCATGTAGTCATTACCTGCCTTAGGGTAGCCATTATTTAGGTTGACTAAATATGCTTATCTAAAAATTTCCTTTGATGGAATAAAAGAAATAATAGATGCAGAAAGGAAAGAATAATGTCTTTGTTTTCCTTTGGTGGAATTAAAGAAATAAAAGATGTAGATGGACGTCACTGTGGAAGACACCTCTTTGTGAGGCTACCTCAAACGTTGCATGCATTGATATCCTTTTCAACAGGATACATCAAATTGTGCATAACGGCAAAGATGTGCACTTTAATTAATTTTATATTCTTGCTGCATAGTATTGATATTATGTACTTCTCTGCGTGACATTTTAATTTGTTGTTCTATTATAGTGGAGTTATATTTGCTATTATGAATAATATAAGATGTATATAAAATATTTGAAATGTGGAGATGTTCGGCTTTTTGCTTATATGATGAAAAGCAAATAATATTTGAAGAACTTTAGATATAAAAAGTATTTCTTCAACTCCCACAAGATATATCCTTGGTGGATATTTGTTATGGTAGTTAGTGAATTCGTGATTTGGTTTATTGTATTGACGACTAATTCACGATGCTGCCAATTTTGATAGTTGGTCACGTGCCTTTTCAGAAAGGTAGTGTTCTTTCATGAAACGGTGTCGAAAAAAAAAATTGTGACTTTTCATGAAAAGATGTCTCGGTTAAAAGAGCTTTGTATAGACATGATCATTAATGAACGAATGGATTAGTATGCTGGTCTATAAAGTTGTAAACAACCAATGATATTAATAATAAAATCCATATCAAGTTTGATTTTTATAATGAATGAAGGTTCTATATATAATTTGGGCATCGCTTAGACTTGTATTCCATGTTGGAAAAATAAATAATAACATATAAATACTAGAAATAATCTGAAATAGTTGAGAAATATATTAAATATGAAAAGGCTGTGCGCACAACTGACGCAACCATTTCAAGCTATTGATAAAGTGATGCTACATTAAGAAGCCGAGTTCACAGCATTGGGTAAGGCTGATGAAACAGTTAACAACCACGTAATTTTTGAAAGGCGTTCCATTTTGGCCCAAATCGTTGACATCGATTTGCATATTAAGAGTCGAGCGGAAATTGGACGGGCTAGGAACGTTATATATAACGGGAAAAATCGTCATATACGACAAAGACATAAAAGCGTTAAACAACTACCCTCTAGAGGAATTATCACAACTGACTGCACAATGCCAAAGGATATTGTATTGGATCCACAATTTCAAAAAGGCCTAACTAGAGAGCGAGTTGAGATCATCGAAGAGAATGGGACTATGGCCAAGGACAAATCATTATGGCGATAACTCTACCTAGAAGACAGAAGACTGGAGATCCCAAGAACTAGGTTCAAGGAGAATACAAAGTTGCGCATGACGGTTAAATTGTCAAACTAAATATTTTTTTGCCCATTCTCATGATGAGGCAATGTTCAAGTACCAAGGATAAAGCACTAAAGGCTTTTTTTTTAATGATTATCTAAGTTTGATATGGAATTATCAACATTACACGTTTAGAAATCACCTATGTAAGTGTGACGTGGAAGCCGCTTCAAGGAGAATTCTGTAAGACCAATTCTCTACGCACTTATGAAACCAGGCGATGTTCATGGCTGAAATGAACACAACAATAAGAATAGAAAGACGATTAAGGATTAATTGTGTTACATACGTTGTCTAGGTATACCAATGTTTGACGGTTCAAAGATATCAAATCTACCAATTGACTGATATCCGATATATGTTTACTACGAAAAGTTCAAAGGAAAACTCGCTTATCCCGGTGTAATTAATCCTCGTTGCGAATCATACAACTTTGTTCATGTATGTTTCCATTATATAGCTATTCCCCATTCATGTGAGATATTGTTGAGTTTATGAATAGGTGTGAATGGAAAATATTTTTTCCCACACCTTTTCATTGAAAAGGCATGACACCTTTTCACCACAAACCATTTGTTGGCTTTAAATAAGATGTCTTCCCTCACAATTTAAACACACTTTGGATAGGAAATTCTATAATACATTCCTCTCTTTTGTATTGTTTTATAAAACAAGAGTCAGTCAGTGTCGTGTCGTGTAATCATTTGCAGCTGTTGAGTAATTCGCTAGCACACCGGCATTTGAGGTACCGCTACACCGTGACGGTAAATCCATTCTATCCTGGGAGAAAATAATCCGCAACCTCGGGTACTGGAGGGGATTAATTCTTTCAGGAGACACTGTGAAGTCAGTGGGCTCGAATTTTTTTCATCGTTCGTCTCCTTAATTTTGTTTTTTCATTTCCTATTTCAGATTATATTTTCGAATAAAGAATTTCTAGCAAGGTCATCAACAATGGTGTTTGTGTGCTGTAGATTCTTATCCAAACTTGTATCATTTAATGTGCAATGTGAATCGCTAAACACATGAAGTGAATGGCTAACCCATAACAAAAGTTTCAGAGGCTGTAATAAATTGAAATGAAGGGATTACTTATAAAAAATAAATTTAGGTTTGACATGCTCAAAAGACGAAATTGCACACTTTTTTTATACTTAAATTGCAAACTATTGAAAGTGGCAAAAGGTTCATATCATAGAAATGCTATCGAGTAGTTGAACTTCTTTTTTTTTCTTTTTTAGTTCATTAAGGTCGTAAAGTATTAAAAAAAGTTAAAGCAGAATGAGATTGTTTTGTTGAATGAAAATGGAACGGTATGGGGTATTGGGACAAAGTTGTCCCACACTAATGATAAGTGGAGGGCTTGATACCCATATAAGCTTCAGGCGATCCTCCATCCTTTGAGTTAGATTTTAAGCTTGATGGGTGCCCAAGTGTGAATTTTATTAGGCAGACCGTGACATCAGATGGAAAGCTCGCACCCGATGAAAATGAATGGGCAAGATGCCCATATAAGCTTTGGGCAATCCTCCTTCTTTTGAGCTAACTTTAGGATAGAGCTAGGCCCAAATTTAATGGGTGCACGAGTGTTGAAATTTTATCATGGTTTTAGATCCGGGTGGAGCCTGCTAACTCAAAGAGTGGAGGATTGTCTAAAGCTTATATGGGCATCAAGCCCTCCACTTACCATTGGTATGGGACAACTTTTTGTCCCAACAGCCTGATGAGAATCAAACGCGGAAAAAGTAAAAGATAAGAACGAGACGTAACTCGATCTCTAATCCCAAGTAGCAACGGAGAACTTGTTCCGTTACACCCCGAGAGAAGGACAAGAACACCTACGCTATGCAACTACCCTCGAGCTAACGCGAGCACGCAAGTAGAATGGTCGGAGAGGAAAAGTATTCATCTAGATCCGCTAGAAGAACTACAAGTCCAAGATCAAAGGGTTTCATTCAATAACCAAGAGCCATGCTCATGGTCAATGTTTAACATTCATCAAATATCAAAAACTAAGTGTAAATAGGCTAGACTTGGCTATTTATAGTGTTTACCAAGCTTGCACAAAGACTAAAATACCCTTACTAATAAGGTTTACAAAATAGGCCACGGAGGGCAAAACAGTAAAAGAAACATAGGCCTTCACAGCTGGGAGGGGCGCCTGGGCTGCAGGTGGGGCGCCTGGATTTGCAGGCAGCTAGGCGGGGCGCCTGGCTAGGCGGGGCGCCTGGCAAGGTGGGGCGCCTGGGTGCTTTTCTGGGCCTTTAGGCAGTGAGTTGGCCAGGCGGGGCGCCTGGCTCAGGCGGGGCGCCTGGCCCTTCTGTGCCGGTTTCTTCCTTAGGCGTGAAGCCTAGTTTGAGCACCCGGAATGGCTTCCAATCGCTTCCTTCTTCAAGGCCCTTCCTCACCAAGTGTATATGTACTCCTTGGATCTCCTTAGCTTGACTCCGTGTGAATGGTCTTGTGGGGGTTTGGGTCTCATCATCCTCCCCTTCTTGAGAAGATTTCATCCTCGAAATTGAGGCATCATCACCCACGACCTCATCATCACCTACATCCAAAGGAACCAAGTCACAAACATTAAAAGTATTAGAAACTTGATACTCACTTGGCAAGTCGACCACATAGGCGTTGTTGTTTATCTTTGAAAGCACTTGGAATGGGCCATCGCCACGGGGTGCCAACTTCCCTTTTCTAAGGTTTGGAAACCTTTCTTTCCGGAAGTGCACCCACACATAGTCACCCTTCTTGAGTTCCACCTTCTTGCGTCCTTTGTTTTTCTTGGAAGCAACCTTAGCATAGGCTTCCTCCAAATTCTTCTTTGCCTTTGCATGGAGTTCCATCATTGCTTTCGCTCTAGCTTTACCTTCAAAATTAACAACCATTTCCCTTGGCAAAGGGGTTAGATCAAGGGGAATCAAGGGGTTAAAACCATAGACACACTCGAATGGAGTCATGCCAATCATTCTATGCACGGTTCGATTGTAGGCAAACTCCATAAGAGGTAAACGATCAATCCAAGTCCCGGCCTTACCTCGAGTCATGGCTCTAAGAAGAGCACCCAAGGTTCGGTTTACCACTTCCGTTTGCCCATCGGTTTGTGGGTGGTGGGACGTGGAGAACAAGAGCTTGGTGCCTAAAGCACCCCATAAACTTCGCCAAAAATGGCTTAGGAACTTAGTGTCCCTATCACTCACTATAGTTTGAGGCACACCATGTAGCTTCAAAACATTTTCAACAAACAAGGAAGCTACATGTTGGGCATCATCGCATTTCTTGCATGGAATAAAATGAGCCATCTTTGAGAACCTATCCACAACAACAAAAATGCTATCATGGCCCCCCTAGTCCTAGGTAATCCCATCACGAAATCCATTGAGATATCCCACCAAGGACTAGTAGGTACGGGGAGAGGGGTATACAACCCATGGGGGTGGGCTTTGGATTTAGCACGCTTGCACTCAAGGCAATTGTTGCAAAACTTTTCCACTTGCACCCCCATCTTTGGCCAATGAAATTGTTCTTTAAGAATAGCCAAAGTCTTTCTTGTGCCAAAATGTCCCATGAGTCCCCCGCAATGTGCCTCTTGCACAAGCAACTCCCTTCAAGAGGACTCCGGTATGCACACCCTACCATTTTTGAAGATATATCCATTAACCCATTGGTATTTTTCAACTCTCTCCCCCTTCTCTAGAGCGTCATGGACACTCTTTAGCTTTGGGTCATGAGCATACATCAATTTAATGCTCTCAAAACCCATGAGCTTAGAGGTGAGAGTGGTGGCTAGAGCAAACTTTCTCGAAAGCGCATCCGCCACAACATTGTCCTTCCCTTTCTTATATTGGATCACATAGGGAAAGGACTCAATGAATTCAACCCACTTGGCATGTCTCTTATTGAGCTTCTCTTGGCCTCTCAAATGCTTGAGTGACTCATGGTCACTCTTGATTACCAACTCACGAGGCCAAAGATAGTGTTGCCAATGGGCAAGGGCTCTCACAAGGGCATACAACTCCTTGTCATATGTAGAATAGTTCAAGGAGGCTCCTTTCAATTTCTCACTAAAGTAGGCGATGGGTTTGCTATCTTGCATTAATACACCACCAATTCCCACCCCCGAGGCATCACACTCAACCTCAAATGCCTTTCCGAAGTCGGGCAATTGCAATAGAGGGGCGGTACTCAACCTACTTTTCAACTCAAGGAAGGCCTTCTCTTGAGGCTCTCCCCAAACAAACGGTTGGTCTTTCTTCACCAATTCGGAGAGTGGAGCGGCAATAGAGCTAAAGTCCTTCACAAATCGCCTATAAAAGCTTGCGAGACCATGAAAGCTCCTCACTTGAGTCACGGTAGTAGGAGTAGGCCAATCACGTATGGCCTCTACCTTAGACTCATCCACCTCCACTCCTTGAGCACTCACAACAAACCCAAGGAAGACCACCTTCTCAACACCAAAGGCACACTTTTTAAAATTAGCATAGAGCTTTTCGGCTCTCAACTTCTCAAGCACTAGCCTAAGGTGTTCAACATGGTCGTCTATTGATTTGCTATAGATCAATATATCGTCAAAATAGACGACCACGAACTTGTTGATGAATGGCTTTAGAACATGGTTCATTAGCCTCATGAAAGTGCTAGGTGCATTGGAGAGCCCAAAGGGCATCACCAACCATTCATAGAGACCAAATTTGGTCTTGAATGCGGTTTTCCACTCATCACCGGGTTTCATCCGGATTTGATGGTAGCCGGACCTAAGGTCAATTTTGCTAAACACACATGAACCGCTCAATTCATCCAACATATCATCAAGTCGGGGAATAGGATGACGGTACTTTACCGTTATTTTGTTCACGGCCAGACAATCAACACACATTCTCCAAGTGCCGTCCTTTTTGGGAACAAGGATCACGGGCACGGCACAAGGACTCAAGCTTTCCCTTAGCAAACCTTTAGTGAGCAATTCATCAACTTGCTTTTGCAATTCCCTTGTATCCTCCGGGTTGCTCCTATAGGCCGGTTTGTTTGGGAATTTGGATCCCGGGACAAAGTCTATTTGATGCTCAATGCCCCTCAAAAGAGGCAATCCATCCGGCATTTCATCCGGGAACATGTCACCAAAATCCTTCAAAACATTCTCAAACACACTAGGCAAAGGGTTAGAAGAAAAATCACAATTAGAGTTAAGTATCATACCTTTGTGCACTAGGCATAGGAGAAACTTGGTGCCATCATTACCTTTTAAGAGCTCGCCCGGTTGCATCATGGCACACATGCCTCCGGTAGATGAAGTAGGTGGGATTGCCACCATGCTTTTGGACAAAGGGCTAGTCTCAATGAGTGACTTAGCCTTTACCACCTCCCTCAAATCCTTCATTTTCTTGTAGTCATCACTCACTTGCTTAGGAGTGAGAGGTTTAAGCACAAATCTCTTCCCTTCATGTTTGACCGTGTAAGTGTTGACACGACCATCATGCACCACTTGCCTATCGAATTGCCATGGCCTCCCTAAGAGTAGGTGGCATGCTTGCATAGGCACAACGTCAAACAAATGCTCATCAACATAACTACCCATTCTAAACTTGATCATGGCTTGTTTCATTACCTTAAGCTCCCCACATTCACTAAGCCATTGTAACCGGTAAGGTTTAGGATGCTTCATGGTAGTTAACTTCAATTGAGCCACTAGTGATTGACTCACTACATTTGCACAACTTCCGGAATCAATTATCATAGAGCAAACAACATCTTTGACCCGGCACCTAGCATGGAAAAGATTCTCCCTTTGCAAGGTTTCACTATCTTCCACAATCATAGCCCCTAGGCTCCGTCTCACAACCAAGAAAGTATGAGGATCCTCCTCCTCCACCGTGTCATCAAGCAAATCATTCTCCTCTACTCCTTCATCTCCCTCTACTCCCTCTACTCCCTCATCTTCCGATTCACTCTCTTTCTCATATGCATCATTACCAACAACAATCATGGTCCTCTTTGTGGGACATTCCCTAGCAAAGTGACCATAGCCCTTGCACTTGTGGCATTGTATTGAAGAAGAAGTAGGAGCATGTAGTTGAGTTTTAGAGTTACCTCCCACATTAGGTGTATTCTTCTCAAACGGCTTTTTCACATCCTTGGTAGCATTTGCACCACTTGTTCCACTTGCACTTGGGAACCTTGCATTTGTAGTAGGAGGCTTCCAATCCTTTGGTTTGCTTGTTGGAGTGGTAGTGCTACTCTTGTAGCGAAGGGATTTCTCCTCCTTGAGCCATTTCTCGGCCTCAACCGCATCTTCACATAGCTTGTAATGATCATCATATTTGTGGAACTTCAATTGTGAAGCTATGTCTCGGTTCAAGCCCCCTTTGAAACGGATCATGGCCGTCTCATTGTCTTCATCATCTAAGTCAAGGATCATTCGGATTTGCTCAAATTCATCAAAAATATTCACCAACCGATTTGTAACCTTGCTTCAAATCATATAGACGCCTTTGTTGTTCAACCCGGTATTGGTTAGTCAAGTACTTCTCATCCATCACACGGATCAACTCTTCCCAAGTAAGATTAATAGCCATACCCGTCCTCCTTCTATTCCTCTTCACCGACTCCCACCAAGTAGAGGCAAAAGATTCAAAGGAGGATATTGCATACTTGGTCTTCTTCACATCGGGCATATCATTGGTGTCAAAGATACGCTCCATAGCCAATTTCCAATCAATGTACTCCACCGGGTCACTACTTCCTTTGAAAGAAGGAATAGTGAGCTTCACACTATTAAGATTGTTGTTGTTGTCACGACCCCCTTGGAATGGCTCCGGTTGGCCTCCATGGTGATCATCATAAGCAACATAGTCCCTTCTAGCATTCCTCCCTCCATATCCTAAGGGTGGCCCTCGACCTCGGCCTCTACCCCGATCCACATTTCGATCCCAATTCGTAGCTCGCCTTGGTTGAAAGTGATCATCAAACCCATACACATCGTCACCATAATCAACTTCCTCCCCTTCTTGAGCCTCAACAACTTGCTCAAGAGGTTGCACATTTCGGACGGGTCTTGGTAGTGGAAAGTTTCTTGGAGGATTATCCAAGATACGAGGAATGCCCGTTCGTTCAATTCTCTCTCGATCCTCCTTTACCCGTTGTTGATTGAGCAATTCAACAACTTGCTCCGGGGTAAAGGTAGGGCTACTTGAGCCTTCACCGGCCTCAATTTGGACACTCGGGGTCCCCTTTTCAATTGGGACACTCGGGGTCCCATGCTCACCTTGACTACTCGAGGCTCCCTTTTCAAGAGAATCAATCCTTTGGTTCATGAGGTCCATCTTGGCAAGAAGATTAGCCAAGGCCTCCTTAATGAAATCTTGACCTTCGTTGGCCATTGTACCTACAAAGAAAGAAAACAAGAGTTAGTTAAAACACCTCACTCGCTCCCTCACTTGTGTTCACTCGGATCACTCTTTTGGGTGGCGGTGGATATTTCACTCAACTTGTAGTTCCAAAGCTTCACGTAGATGATTAGCAACTCCTCAACTCAACTAAACTATTCACGAGTCACGCACACTCCGGGGTGAGTGGAGTTAATGGGACTCAATGAACGCTAGGCACTTTGAAGTGAAGGACTTGAGTTAAGAGATTCTACGCTTTTCCTTAGAAGTCTACTCTCCTTGCTAGGCACGATTCACCTAAGAGCAATTAAAAGGGTTAGCACTATTCAAGTAGATCGGTTACTCAAATTAGTACTAACTAGATGTTATGTTATCAAACAAAGGGAAATACCTACGAAAAACTACCCGAAACAATACGTTCAGCCCTCAGGAGGGGCGCCTGAAACTCAGGAGGGGCGCCCAAGATTGTGCAGTATTCCATGCGGGGCGCCTGGGTCTAGGCGGGGTGCCTGAGACTTAGGCAGTAGCCAAGTCAGGCGGGGCGCCTGGCCTGAAGCCTTTTCCAACTCGTTCCAAACTCGTTTCAAGTCAATTTTCAAGCCTCAAATCCGATGTTTTCAACTTGTTTTCACAATCCAAAGATACCCAAAGTTGTTTTTGTTCTTCCTTAACAAAACCCAATCAAATTTTCAATCAAACAAACAATCAAATCAAGGTTCAATCTCAAGAACTCAAGAACACAAGGGTTTAACAAAAGGGTTTCAACAAGGATTGTGATTCATCAAAGTAGGTGTTATACATGTTCAAATCCCACAAAATTTGTACCGAATTGTTTGTTTTTCAATGAAGATCAATCCCCAATAACAAGTTTCCAACCAAACATCAATCCAACCCAAGAATCAAGCCAAAATTCATCAAGAACAAGTTCTTCAAGGGTTTAAGGGGTTTTGGGGTTTCAATTTTTCAAACTTCACCAATTCCAACAATTTTGGTACCCAAGTAACGGGAAATGAATCACGATCAAGAATCCATAACACCCATATCACAAATCATCCAAATCAACAAGTTACACCAAATTTTTATATTTTTCAATTTTTCAATTTTTTTTTGTAATTTTCTCCTTTCTAATAACTTCAACAACAAGAAAAACTAAAAGAAGATACTAGGCACGAAGAACCAAGGGTCGGGGGTTTGTAGAAACAAAACCCGAGCCTTGCTCTGATACCAAACTGATGAGAATCAAACGCGGAAAAAGTAAAAGATAAGAACGAGACGTAACTCGATCTCTAATCCCAAGTAGCAACGGAGAACTTGTTCTGTTACACCCCGAGAGAAGGACAAGAACACCTACGCTATGCAACTACCCTCGAGCTAATGCGAGCACGCAAGTAGAATGGTCGGAGAGGAAAAGTATTCATCTAGATCCGCTAGAAGAACTACAAGTCCAAGATCAAAGGGTTTCATTCAATAACCAAGAGCCATGCTCATGTTCAATGTTTAACATTCATCAAATATCAAAAACTAAGTGTAAATAGGCTAGACTTGTCTATTTATAGTGTTTACCAAGCTTGCACAAAGACTAAAATACCCTTACTAATAAGGTTTACAAAATAGGCCACGGAGGGCAAAACAGTAAAAGAAACATAGGCCTTCACAGCTGGGAGGGGTGCCTGGGCTGCAGGTGGGGCGCCTGGATTTGCAGGCAGCTAGGCGGGGCGCCTGGCTAGGCGGGGCGCCTGGCTAGGCGGGGGCGCCTGGCTTGGCCTTCAGCTAGGCGGGGCGCCTGGCCAGGTGGGGCGCCTGGGTGCTTTTCTGGGCCTTTAGGCAGTGAGTTGGCCACACGGGGCGCCTGGCTCAGGCGGTGCGCCTGGCCCTTCTGTGCCGGTTTCTTCCTTAGGCGTGAAGCCTAGTTTGAGCACCCGGAATGGCTTCCAATCGCTTCCTTCTTCAAGGCCCCTCCTCACCAAGTGTATATGTACTCCTTGGATCTCCTTAGCTTGACTCCGTGTGAATGATCTTGTGGGGGTTTGGGTCTCATCACAGCCTCACACCGTTCCATTTTAATTCAACATGTTTTGACCGAATTTTTTCTGTTTTATATATTTTTTAATTCACATGTATACTGTTTATTTTACTTTTACAAAAACTGTACAACAAACAAAATTTTCTTTTGTTGCTAAGATCGCATACTTCTAATACTAAAATAGGCTCCTATATTTAGTATGTTAAGCCAATATGATGAATGAAGATCTATAGTCAAAAGTAGCACATCTTATAGGCTATAGCTAGGCTTACGCTCTATACTATACCGAATCACCCATTCCTTTTAACTGAAATAGTCATTCTAGTCATAAAGGATAATGTACCTAATACCAGCGACTCGGCCTAATAAAATATGTTGAATTATAACTAGCCACTAAAAACTGTTGTTCTGGTTTTTCTTTCTTCAGACTTGTAATTTGAGAAACTTTTTGGATGCACCCGTGAAGCTTTGTGAAAAGCGCCAACTTTATTAACTACTTTAATATAATGAAAATTTTCTAAGATGTATATATCTTAAAGTAAAGAGGGGATAATAAGTTATTGTTTCCATTGATTATAGGAGAGAATATATACAAGTGTTACAGCCTATTTTAAGCTAAAAGGATAAGTACAACAGATATACATATGAGTTATAAAATAACTAAAATCTAGGAGTGGATTAGCAGTAACTTGGAGTGAGTTATTCCTTATCATGCCCCCGTAAGATTGGTCGGGGGGACTGAAGACCAATCTTGGTCAGCTGTTGAAGGAATTGCCTCTTCGGTAGAGGTTTGGTTAGCCAATCAGCTAGTTGTTCACCTGTAGGAAGATGTTCACATAGATATCTCCTTTGGTAACTTGGTCACGAACGAAGTGAAAATTGATTTCCACATGCTTCATTCGACTATGAAAGACTGGATTTTTGCAAAGGTAGGTTGCACCAATATTATTACAAAAAATGACAGGCACTTTGGGTGGAGTTAAGGACAATTCATGAGAAGATTAGACAACCAATTTATCTCTGTCACTGCTGTTGCAACAGCCTTATATTCTGCCTCAGCTGATGATCTGGCTACTGTGCGCTGTTTTTTTTTAGGACCAACTGATCGGTGTGGAGCCAAGAAAAATTAAGTAGGCTGATGTAGACATACGATCATCATAATTTCCTGCCCAGTCCGCATCTAAAAATGTTGTGAGTGAGAGTGAGGCTGACTTTTTGATATGTAAGCCATAGGTGATTGTCTGTTTGAGATACCAAAATAGTCTTTTGACAGCTTGACAGTGCTTAACAGTTGGAGAGTGCATGAATTGAGCCGGCTTGTTGACTACAAAACTAATATCAGGACGAGTGAAGGAGAGGTATTGCAGTGCACCTATAGCGTGTCGAAATTCTGTAGTATCTGTTGGGGGCGATCCATCATTGGCAGAGAGAACATCTGTGGTTGAAATTGGTGTGGAAAATCCTTTGGCATCAAGCATGTGATGACGCTCCAGTACATCAGATATATACTTTGTGCTGAGTAAGGAGTAATTCGCCATTGTAAGGATTGACTTCGATGCCAAGAAAGTAATGAAGGGAGCCAAAATCTTTGAGAGAAAAACGAGTAGCCAATGTTGCAATAAGGGATCGCACTGTAGAAACTGAACTACCTATAATTATAATATCATCCATATAAACTAAAAGAAACAAGTGAGTTCCACCACGACGATAAATAAATAGAGAACAATCTAAATGAGCCGTAGTAAAGCCACATGAGATTAAAAAGGGCCGAAGTTCCATGTACAAAGCACGCAGAGCTTGTCGAAGGCCGTAAATGGCCTTTTTCAAAAGACACACATGATTAGGAAATTTAGAATCCACAAATCCTTAAGGTTGTTTCATAAAAACAGTGTCATGCAAGGAGACTTGTAAAAGACATCCAATTGGTGGATAAGCCTTCTAAGGGTGACAACAATGGAGATTATGATGAGAATGGTGGTATGTTTGGCCACTGGACTGAATGTGGAGTTAAAATCAAGGCCAGGACGTTGATTGTATCCCTTCGCTACAAGACGAGCTTTGTAGCGTTCTATTGTGCATCTGGATTGTGTTTGCATTTGAAGATCCACTTGCAACCTATAGTGTGCTGATCAGGAGATAAAGGCACTAGTGACCAGGTCTGATTACGTTGCAAAGCATCAAAATCGGCTTGCATTGCAGTGCGCCAATTAGGGTATTTGCAAGCTTGACGATAAGTACTAGGTGCTAGTGGTAGTTGTGATTCCCCTGCTGTTGCTCGGTAATCAAACTTTCTTTGGGCTTAGAAATATTGTTCATGGACCTTGTTATTGGGCGGTGTGAATTGGTGAAGGCACAGATTGGGGAATATTATTGGCAGGTATTTCAGGTTGTGGGTTATGTGGTGGACTAGGTAAATTTGTAGCCGTGTCAGTAGGTGATCACGCCAACTACGCCCTATAAAAGGAACTAAGTGGTCGCAACAAATATAGCTTGGTACTTAAAGTCCCGAGGTTGAATCCCACAAGGAGCACTCGCAATCTAGTTTTTAGTCTAACTAATTTATCTAACCAATTAACTCCCAAGGTTTGTATTTGAATGGTGGCCTCAATGTAACGACTAATTAACACTGAAGTAAGCAGCAAAATATTAAGGAATAATTAATCAAGGATTTAAAAGCTTAAGATTGATCTACCCAACTCCTACCTATGTGTTAGAATAATTCTTTTAACAAATTCAACTCGGTCTTCTTTCTATTGAATACTTGCTCCAATCATACAATTATTCACTCCCATGTAATAGTAGTAACTTTCACTAACCAAATTTCTAATTAACTAATGAAGATACTTAGGACTACAAGTTTAGTTCACAAATCAGGGTCAATGGTCACAAATCACCTTATTGACAACCTAAGTAATACCTTGGTTTTAGGTTGAAATATTGCTAAGTGTTTAACCGTAACTCATGAATCTATCCCTAGAAACACAAGGATAAAGGGGACAATCAATTGGGGGCCCTTCCAATCAATAGCAATCAAAACATAAACACTTAGATAGGAAGAATTCACAAGTTTCATTCATCAAAACAAATATTCATAGCACATAATTATTGGAGTGGTTCAATCAACAGTAGAATGAGTGAATTAGCCATGTTCATGATAGTCATATCAAAGTAATTCATGAATTAATAAATTACAAAAAGTAAGGAATGATTTAGGAAAAACTCATGTTCTTGAAGTCACCAAAGCTCTGGCCTCCTTTTTGCCTCTTTCCCATCGTCAAATTCATAATGGAGGCGAAAGAAGCTTTTATACCCTGTAGGAAACTAAGCAAAAGTACTAAAAAGCTCTTAAAATTTTGCCCCATGGGTCGAAACGGACTAATTTTTCTTCAGGTAATTCAGCTCGCATGGCGCTCGCGTATTTGGCCTACATGCGCTGAAATTTTTATTCAATTCCTAAGCAAAGACTCTATTTCTTTCCGTGTCACGCGATCACTTTAACTCTTCAACATATTCACTTTTAGCTCCAAAACTAGCACTTTCTTGCTCAATTCACCATGTTCAAATCCTACAACACCAAACAACTCAATTAGCATCAACTCTTGAGAATTTTGCATATAAACTCTTAGGTGTACTATCATAACATGGTAAAACTACCCTGAAAATATAGGTAAAAAGCCAAATATCACAACCCCACACTTAGACTTTTGCTCGTCCTTGAGCAAAGAAGAAGAATACACAGAACGCGGGCAAGACATCAAGATTAGATAAGGACTCGCGACAACAACTTAGCAAAACTCACCCATAAAATTCAAACACCCTTCCTTTTGGTCATAGTCAAGTATTGAAAGTAGAAACCTATAGACCACTCAAGTTCCAATGTACCTCGCAGAAAGAAGATGCCATCAAACACACAACATATGTTTTCAAGAGAAATTGTGGCATATCAAATATCAAACACTCTCATACTCAGAAAGAAATTTCTCATGTCCCATAGAAAAGTACCATAGGCTTGCCCATTTTGTTGTCATCCACTAATGTAGGAGTCTCAATCAAAAGTCAAGTAGGGTTTTTTCATAGCTTGTAATGTTGGCTTGGGGTAAGGTATGGTATACTTTTAGGTATATAGTGAATAATTCTTCCCCTCACCACTTTAAACATCACTTACTACAAATTTTCTCTATCTCCTCGTTTATTCATCAACTCATTCGCTTCTCTCTTTTTTTAAATAATTTTCACAACACTTGGATGATTGGGGACCTAAGAGTTCAATGAGACACATCAACCTCACTAGGTGCCTTTGGCATGTTCATACTTGAGGCTTTTATCACCCTTAACCGAGCATAGGAACATTTCCCCCATCTTTTATTTCTCTCTCTCTTTTTTTATTTTTATTTTTACATCTTTCTATACGAAGAGAGGATATCAAGTATTTCATTCCTTCATTCTTTTGCAAATTTCTTCCCAAGTATACAACAACTCTTATTAATAACCCACAATCTTTCCATACACACAACCTAAAGCAGTTAAGGGGAAGAAGGGTAACAAGAGAGGTAAATAGAAAAATGGTGAAACGACCTCGGTCAGTTGTTTCGAAAGTTAGGACTCCGATTAGTGTGCTGATAATTTTAAAATATTTGTAAGGTCCATTAGGACATATCTGTAAAATTTGAGCTAAATCAGAACTCGTTTGGTAGGCATCGGAAAAAGGTGTCAGTTTTTATTATCGATAAATATTAAAAAGAGATTTTTGAGCTCGGTTTTGGCGAACGAGCTCCGATACAAAATCCGAAAGCGTCGTTAGGTTCGTATGATTATTTGTGACTTTTATGAACTTTTGAATGTGAATTTCGATGTTGTTCGGCTAGTTTTCGCTAAAATGCCGAAAGTTAAATAATTTGACTTTTTTCATTAAAATTCGCATCTTGAGTTTCGGGAGTCCGATTTGAAATCCGCCTTCGCGAATATGTTACATATATTTTGTATAACTTGTATGCAAAAGTTGGAATTATTTCGAATATCGTAGGGAACCGTTTTAATTTTTATCGCGAAAAAAAATAAAAAAAATAGAAAAGGAAAAAGACAAAATAAGATAGAAAGGGGAATGGGAATTGGGAGGTGCTGCCAAGGGATATTTATCCCTTTGGCGTAAAGATTTTAAACACAAAAAGAATGGGAACTAGAAATAGGAAAACCGAAAATGGAAAACACGCTGTGGAAAAATGCCAGAAATAAGAAAAGGGGCCGGAAAAAAGTAGAATTTTCACCCCGAAACATTCAGGTAATGATGTAAATTCATTATTTTAGTTTATTACGTGTATTTAAATATATTTTAACGGTAAAACTTGGAATATTAGACATCGTTTTAATAAGTTCAATTAATAGTTTAAAGGGTCAAATGGACCCCGATAATAAAATTGATTATATATTCATACTCAGTGAGTTATGGGCAACCTATTAATGTAATTTATTTAGGGTTTGGTTATGTGACTTTAAACCCTGTATATAGGCCTGGCCTGCGCATTGCGTATACCAATAGGATATCAGGTTCCTAACCGGGTTACCCTAAGATGTGGGGAATGGAGCCTTTAGCCTTATTTGATATAGTTTTCTACTTATTGAATACAACAGGATCGTTTCGCAGGGAATCCAAAGGATAAAGCGGTTGTTGAGTAACTGTACTAACTTTGTAACAAGGTAAGTGTTTATATCCATTTCTTTGGAGGCACTTGGCCTCGTGGATTTTCTACCACGTGTTCCTTACGTGTGTAGCTGCCGATAGGCGTACTCATTACGCCTTAGCTTTGAATTTACATTGTATATTATATGTTATGCCCTGTTGATGGTATTGCATTGAGCATATGAGCATTGCACTCTGGTTTTGAGCATTACATATACTTCCCGGTAATCGATGAGAGTCCCGAGCCGGTGAAGGGTCATTATTGCATATACTTCCCGGTTAGCGATGAGAGTCCCGAGCCGGTGAAGGGTCATTATTGCATATACTTCCCAGTTGGCGATGAGAGTCCCCCGCCGGTGAAGGGTCATTATTGCATATACTTCCCGGTAATCGATGAGAGTCCCGAGCCGGTGAAGGGTCATTATTGCATATACTTCCCGGTTGGCGATGAGAGTCCCGCGCCGGTGAAGGATCATGATTGCATATACTTCCCAGTAATCGATGAGAGTCCCGAGCCGGTGAAGGGTCATCATTGCATATACTTCCCGGTAATCGATGAGAGTCCCGAGCCAGTGAAGGGTCATTATTGCATATATCTTCTGGTAGACGATGAGAGTCTCGCGCCGGAGATAGGTATCAGGCACATGTGACTTCATTGTATCGTACCGCATTCATCCCATCTCATTGTACCACATACTGATTATTGTGTGTATTGTGTTGTGTTTTATGTATGCGGTATGTATACTATGTCGTAGACATATCTCAGTTTTCCTATATATTTTTGGCTTGTATTATGGGTTGCGGGGATCGGGTTGCACGCCGCAACGGTATAAATATAAGGATCGGGTTACACGCCGCAATGGTATAAATATATGAATCGGGTTGCATGCCGCAACGGTATAAATATATATATCGGGTTGCACGCCGTAACATGACGAATATATGGATCGGGTTGCACGCCGCAACGGTATAAATATATGGATCGGGTTGCACGCCGTAACAGGATGAATATATGGATCGGGTTGCACGCCGCAACAGGATGTATTTCTGATTGTTGATGTGTTCGGGATACCTATATGTTTTGATTATCTTACGTTCCTGGTTGTTGATGATTTTGTCATTCCATACGTGCTTCTTGTTATTATCTGGCTCTGCCTGTTTATAATTTAAATAAGAGGAATTTTATTTACCTATTTCTCCTCCCTGGCTAGCTATGCTATTCTTTGAGGTGGCTAGCGTGCCCCACTTATTGAGTCCTTTTGACTCACCCTTGTTTATTGTTTGCTTTTGTCTATCTATTTCATTTCGGCAGGTTCGCTCCAGAATTGAGTTCGCCACGTTAGGAGCGAAGACGACTTCAGCTGTCAGGGTGAGCCAGCTTTTATTCCGGATGGCCACCAGTTTATTGGTTATTATTTCAGTTGCATTCTGCTCCCTTCAGGAGGTATCTGTCTTCTTTTGTACTCTTAGATGTCTAGTCTGGATAGCCCTAAACCTAGTATGTTGGGTAGTCAGCTGTAATTTCTTTTGTACAGCTTAGAGGTATCAGTATGTCTGTGTTTTTTTCTAAGTATTGTTCTTATTTATAAATTAAATTATATATATTTTCCTAATTTAATTGGTAAGGGTTCGCCCGACGGGACTAGAGGAGGATGTCGGGTGCCCGCACGGCCTAGCCGGATTTTGGGTCGTGTCAAATGGATAGGGCTTGTAATTCAAGTTTCCAAAGAAAAGGTCAATAGGCTCAAATTAGGGACTCAACGGAATATATTCATTAGGTAGGCTAATTTGGGAACTGGCGGGCCAAAGAAGACCTACTTTCATTCTTAAGATCAAGACTACCTAGGATTTCGCCTCAAACAACAAGCAGAGCAAGTTCTAGACTTAACATGAAATAATGAGAAGTATAAAAATAAACTCACCACATTGTACATGGAACTGAAAGACCAATACAGTTTCACTTCGCAATCCTCACTATGAACTCAAAAAGGAAGTTCAAAAATATCTAGGTAGTTCTAGCTAGGTGTTGCATGCATAGCTCAGGTCGGAGCAAGGTGCCATCGGACGTTCACTCTTCTGGAAAGAGTTCTATCTCCCTAGGTTTTAATTCCTTCCGGAGTAGGGGCTTTCAGATAGTTTCTTTTGAAAAAAGAGGCGCCGATCGAGAAAGTCATAAAGGGACTTCCGAATTCCTCACTTCTCTCTTTTTCTGCCTACTCTCCAATTTTCCTCCTTCTGAGCTCTTAGATATATATATATATATGTATATATATATCCCCTTTTGTATTTTTTTATTATTATCTAACTTACAGACTGCCTGGTTCAATATAAATAACTCAATGGGAAAGAACCAAGGCTAAGAAAACTCAAAGAGATTATTAATAAACTAAGAATTAACTAAGCTAAAAATTAACTTTAATATTAATGAACTACAAAATATTCATAATACTATTCTATTACAGGCCATGAATATTTAGGATATTACAGACCCAACAAAAACTAGAAAGCAAGAAATAAATCAATAACTGTCAAGTGACAAGAAAGTATGAAAACATCCTAAAATAAACAAGTACCACACAATAAATTCCCACCCTACACTTATGAGTAGATAGTGTCCTCACTCCACTATAACAAAAACATATTTAACAAGTAGGGTGGTGGTACTCCCTGTCAAGCAGTAGTAGTCGAACAGCTGGCGCTCGCATCAGGACGTGCACTAGGAACAACATCAGAAGTAGTCACAACAGCTACTGCAGTATTAGAAGGCCCACCAATAGAGGTGGCAGCAGCCCTCGGAGCGTCCACAGGGGTAGAAAAAGAATGAGTAGAAACTACCTGGGATGGTGCAATCATAGTAGAAACAGCAGGTAGCTCAACCTCAGGCGGAAAGCCAACTAGCAAGCGCTCATCAGCAGTATAGGGCAACTCAGTCATAAGAGGAGTGAGATCCACGCCCTTCATCTTCATATCAAGCTCTGTGTCACGCCATTGGCGAAGTAACATCTGCTGAATTATATCCAAGCGTCGCTCATAAGATACTTCTCCACTCTATCTTCATCCGGGCTCTTGACATTTTGTGATATCAACTCTCTTTGGAGTTTCTTCTTACTTTTCATCTCCGTCATCAACCACTACCTTCAATGATCGCATATATTTGGTCAAAGTGTTAGGAAAGAACAAGCGTCACTGCATATTCTCTCGAGTGTGCTGCAACTCTCGAAACATCAAATAGCCCACATTAATATCAATTTTCTTCATCAACGCATAGGTGGCAATAACCCTCTCAAACCGTATGTCTGTCATGTGCTCATAGGGGATCAAACGCAAGCAAACAAATCTCAGATACACTCTTGCTTTCTTAGAGAAATATTTGAAAGCCAAGGTATTGTGGGGAGACCCTGAACTTGCCTTACATTTTGCCTTCTGATTATCATCACATATCACACGTCGGATATCAGCAAGATCTGGTGCATTCTCAATAGCCTGAAGTGCAGCTCTATCAACCTGTGGGAACCCCAGGAACTCATTCAGCTTATCAGGAGATATGTCAACCATTTTGCTACGAACATTTACCACATTATCAACATCCATCCTCCAATTTGCCAGCAGCTCACGAACCCAAGATATGTTGGCTTTGCCAAACCCAGTTAGCAACACATCCCACTGTCTCCTTTGAATTTCCTCCAACACATCTGGGAACTTTCTCCTGCATATCTCAGTTTCAAATGGTGATTCTCTCAGAAACGTCTTACCACAAATCTCTTTGTAATCTTCTTTGGCTCGATCATCATGCCAAACAGCGTGAGAAACTGTCTTGTGCCGCTTGGCTGCAAGTTGTTGCTCTGAATCAATTTCCTTCTCCTGTCCAGTATTCTTTCTGACACGTCCCATTTGGACTCCTACAATCAAAGAGCAAACAACCCCAGTAATAAAACAGAATAGGCTAAAAATTCAAAATTTTAGCTTAGCAACACATAAAGAGCAATGCATAACATGAAACACCGCGACAAAGAGCCTTTGAATCAACTAACGACTTGCACAACTTCACATACACAACAAGTGACTTCAAAAATCATTCTAATAAAACAAAAAGTGGACGGGCACTCAGACTTCCCCGCCTTGATTCAGCGCATCAATGAGGTCCCTAACAATTTTATACCAATAAAAGTATCACACTATACATGAAACAACCAGCCCCTTCAGCGCCTTATAATTCACCACCAAACACTTACACACAGTCTAAATGCTAGCATTGAGTCACATACATACTCACTCGCACGCTTAGCAAACCAACAAAAGCAAACTAAATCAACTCGCCCTCACTTGTTAATAAACCCAACAACAATCGTACAACAAAGGAATAACTCATAAACATTGCGACAACTTTATACCTCATAACAATTTTATACCAATATAGCACCAGTCATGAATCTGATCAACTTTATGCCAACAATTCACAAGTATAGAAACATCACAAAAGTGCAATTTTCACGCTACAGAGACTGTATATCAGGGCCTTACTTGTAAGTACATACCAAATTTTTTTATTCCTACCA
The DNA here is from genome assembly GCA_029990575.1 of Petunia axillaris subsp. axillaris. Classification (NCBI taxonomy): domain Eukaryota; kingdom Viridiplantae; phylum Streptophyta; class Magnoliopsida; order Solanales; family Solanaceae; genus Petunia; species Petunia axillaris. The sequence continues at coordinate 61,948,093 of JARKNS010000004.1, forward strand.
AACTATAGCAAGAGCAATATAGCACTTGGTCGATTTTCAGCCCAGACTTCACATGTATAGCTGCATATACAGTACCATATTCAAGTAAAGAAGACCGACTAGTTGATCTTTATAAGCACATACCAATTTTTATGGAATCACCCATCATGCACTGCACACACTTAACGGGTTTAAGGGGTAGGAGGGATTGGGAACATGGATGGTATGCGAACGTGACATGTGTAGGGGTGGCGCTACAGTGGTGGGGGTACGAGAACATGGGTGGGGAGTGGCGGGGGATCAGGGGTGACGGGTTTAAGGGGGTTGACTGGGAATGGGGTGGGGGTGATGGGAATAGGGTTGGGGGTTGCGCTAGGGAAGGGTACGAGAACGGGGGAGGGGATGACGGGGAGGTTGTAGGAGAGAGGGAGAGATAATGAGAGAAAGAGAAAAGAAAGGAAGATAGAGGAGGTACATACCTGAACGTTGGCGATGAGGTGGTGCTGCGGTGGGAGTTTCTCCGGTGGTAGGTAGCGATAGGTTGAAGGCATTTTAGGAGATGGGGGAAAACGCTACAATGGGTGATGCTACGTACTTATGATATGGGGAAAGGGAATGGGCATCTGAAGGTCACGTGTTTCTATACTAAGATTTATTATATTTTATTTGGTTTTCTTTGTTTTATTATTATTTTTTAAATTAAAATTACTTACTTGGCCTTTTAAAATCCGCGTGGTGGCCTCGTTTGTGAGCCTCCATGCGCTGTATTTTTTTAGCTCACCCACAAAAATTTTCTGTGATAGTCTCGTGGCATGAGACTTAAATGCTCCTCAGGCCAAATATCCCGCGTGGTACTAGCGTGCCACGAGCTCTTCACAACTACTCACCTCGTTTCATGCAATTTTTCAGCTTGCTCATCTTGATTCACCTTCGCATGTTCCACGAACTCTACAACTGTCAATTAATCCTACAAAATTTGATCAAACATTAATACCCTATAATTAAAATAAAAATTAGTAAAACAATAAATACTAACTAAAATCGTGGGTTGTCTCCCACGCAACGCCTTATTTAATGTCGTGGCACGACTCTTTTTGTATTTTTTATTTTTTTATTTTTTTCTTTTGTTTACAATTACAAACATGGGTTGCCTCCCGAGAAGCGCCTTATTTATAGTCGTGGCACGGCATTATGCAAGCTTCAATCACTCGTAAAAGTACCAGATAGAGATTGTTGCTCCCAAACGCACACGCAAGTATACGTGGTCGACAAGTAATAAAGTGATAAATCGAGTATCGTTCCCACGAGGACTATTCAGACTGAATCCTATCAAACAATTTATATAAACTATTCAGGGATCTTTTCCAATGGTTGAGATTTTACTAACTAAATGCAATAATTAAAACAATTAACTGAAGTCAAGTAATAGAGCAATTTATGGGTTGTTATCAATAATGGAGAAACGGTCCAGGGTCAGAGTTACAAACAATCCAGTTGAGTTTTCCAGTTGAATCTACTTCTTGATTTCCTAGATTGCTAACTAACAGGTTAATTGTACCCGTGAAAACCTTTCGATTCTTCACGGTCTACGCAGGCTACTCCAATCCCTATATGTCTATGGGTTGAATCACGTGCACGTATTAACGATCCTGTAATGAGTTAAACTAGGCAAGCAAGTATATGTCTATCCTACCCACGAATTGGTTCCCCGATGCCCGGGTTCACAAACTAGTTCTATTCTTTCTTATTTGCGTTCATAAATTCCCTCTGTCGAGTTCAATCTAAGAACCGTAGATAGTGTTCAATTATACGGCCGTTATAATCAAACAATTATGATCAAGAAAGAATAAACAATCCGTAATGGTAAATCAATAGGAAGAAATAGTGTTCAAACATCAACCTTCATGTATTTACTCTAACCTTAGAATGAACAAACTATAGAATTAAAGAGAAGAATAAGAGAAAAAGAGAAAGAACTTGGTTAGAAGACATCTAGGGCTCCTCCCCTCTTCTCCAAAACTTGCTCCAAAGTCTGAACTCCTTACAAAAACTAAGTAATAGAGTATTTATAGAGTTTACAAACACCTAGTAATAAGTTAGACCCAAAACTAGAAGGAATAGGAAGTAAAAACGCGCACAAGGGGCGCTATAACGGGCGCCCCGCGCCCCGAAAAGCGTGCAAACGACCAGTGACCGTCGAAACTCACACGCCTTGGCTCCGCGGCGCATGGGAAACCGCGCCAGCCAGGGCGCGCGGTAAGGGGCGCGGCGCGGAGCCCACGGCGCCCAGCCATTTTTCTATTTTCTTGCTCCTTCGCTCGCTCGTGTCATGCCTTCGTGTGCTCGATCTAATCCTCAATCAAAATCCAATCTTTTCTTGCTCAATCATGCTCTTAAAAGCTCCAATTACACTGCGTAACAACCTACACACGCACGACATAAAATCAGTGTAAAACCACATTCATAAACTATCAAACGAGTGCAAAACAAGCTCAAACATGCGGAAATATTAAGGAAATATAGGCATAAAATGCCAAACATCAGAGATCATCTTGACCTCCTCTTCCAATCCACAGTAACTTTTCAACCTTTGCCCATTTACCTTAAATCGTCTTGAACCATCCTCAGTCTCTACTTCTACAGCTCCATGAGGTGCCACTTGCACAACTTTAAATGGTCCAGACTACCTCGACTTAAGTTTACCAGGGAACAAACAAAGTCTAGAATTATAAAGCAATACCTGTTCACCTGGCTCAAAGCTCCTATCTATTATCCTCTTGTCATGCAAGTTTTTCATCCTCTCCTTGTGTAGTCTCGCACTCTCATAAGCGTTAAAGCGTCTCTCCTCAAGTTCGTGCAGCTCGTTGATCCTGCCAGAAGCTGCAGAGTCATAATTCAAATTTACCCTCCTAAGAGAGCCCACAAAGCTCTATGCTTTTACTCTACAGGCAAGTGACATGCCTTCCCGAACACCATCTTGTAAGGTGTCATCCCTATAGGTGTATTGTAAGCAATCCTATAAGCCTATAACGCGTCATCCAGCTTCCCTTCCCAATCAGTCCTGGTAGCATTTACAGTGTTTTGAAGCACACTTTTAATCTCTCTATTTGAGACCTCAACTTGCCCGCTGGTCTGCGGGTGGTAAGGTGTGGCAACTTTATGATAAACACTATACTTTTCCAGTAACCTCTTGAACACTTGATTGCAAAAATGACTTCCCCCATCACTAATGATAGCCCGAGGAGTACTAAATCTAGAGAAGATGTTCCTTTTAAGGAATTGAGTAACTCCCTTGGCATCATTAGTGGGGAGAGCAATAGCCTCGACCCACTTGGAGATGTAATCTACTGCTACAAGTATGTACTTGTTCCCATATGAGCTAACAAATGGACCCATAAAATCTATCCCCCACACGTCAAATACCTCAACCTCCAAGATTGTTTTCATAGGCACCTCATGACGACGAGAGATATTGCCGGTCCTCTGGCACTCATCACAAGCCCGGACCCAAATGTTAGCGTCCTTGAACAATGTAGGCCAAAAGAAGCCTGCTTCCAACACCTTAGCAGATGTCCGGGTCCCTCCAAAATGTCCACCATAAGGTGAAGAATGACATGCCTGCAAAATAGAGGATTGTTCTATCTCGGGAACACATCTTCGGATCATGTTATCAACACATATCTTAAACAAATAAGGTTCATTCCAAAAATAAGATCTACATTCATACAAGAACCTTTTCTTTTTCATAGAGTCAAAATCGTGAGGAATTATTTCATTAACCAGATAGTTTGCAATATCAGCATACCATGGAATTTCTTCTAGTGTAGTAGCCAATAACTGCTCATCCGGAAAATTTTCCCAAATCTCACCTTCCTCAACTCGCTTCTCAGCTCCTTCAAGTCTACAAAGATGGTCTGCAACCTGGTTCTCAGTACCTTTACGATCACGGATCTCCAAATCAAACTCTTGTAATAGCAATACCTACCATATCAAATGGGGCTTGGAGTCCTTTTTCTCCACCAAGTACCAGATTGCACCATGGTCTGTATACACCACCTCCTTCGAACCAAGTAGGTAAGAACGGAACTAGTCAAAGGTGAATACTACAGTTAGCACCTCCTTCTCAGTAATGGTGTAATTCAATTATGCTCCATGCAGTGTGCGACTGGCATAGTAGACTGGGTGCATTATTTTATCTTTTCTTTGCCCAAGCACGGCACCCATAACATAGTCACTTACGTCACACATTAACTCAAAGGGGTCCTCCCAATTAGGTACTACAATGATTGGTACTGACGCCAACCTCTCCTTTAGCTCCCTGAAAGCTAACCTACACTCATCAGAAAAAACAAAGGGGTGATCCTTTTCAAGCATTTTACACAAGGGATGAGAAATTTTAGAGAAGTCCTTAATAAACCTCCTATAGAAACCAGCAAGGCCTAAAAAGCTACGAATCGCCCTTATCGAGGTGGGTTCAGGCAACTCCTTAATTACCTCTACTTTGGCTTTATCAACTTCAATCCCTCTACTTGACACTTGGTGCCCTAAGACTATCCCCTTTTATACCATAAAATGGCACTTCTCCCAGTTAAGCACAAGATTAGTTTCAGTACACCTTTTCAACACTCCCTCAAGATTAGTCAGACATTCATCAAAAGATTTACCTACCACAGAGAAGTCATCCATCAATACTTCCATAATATCCTCTACCATGTCCGCAAAGATAGCCATCATACACCTTTGGAAGGTGGCAGGCGCATTACATAGACCAAAGGGCATCCTTCGAAAAGTAAAAGTGCCATAGGGGCATGTGAAGGTAGTTTTCTCTTGGTCCTTAGGGGCAATGTGAATGTGGTTATACCCCGAGCAACCATCTAGAATGCAAAAATGGGAGCTCCCTGCCAATCTGTCAAGCATCTGATCAATAAAGGGAAGGGGGAAGTGATCTTTCCTAGTAGCTTTATTCAACTTCCTATAGTCCATACAAATTCGCCAGCCAGTTACAGTTCTAGTGGGGATTAGATCATTATTCTCATTTTTAACCACAGTCATCCCACCTTTCTTTGGCACACACTGGACTGGACTTACCCATTGACTATCGGAAATTACAAAGATAATACCTGCATCCAGCCACTTTATTATTTCTTTCTTGACCACCTCTTTCATGTTTGGGACTAGCCTTCTTTGATGCTGTATTGAAGGTTCAGCACCCTCCTCCAATAGAATCATGTGCATGCAAAAAGCTGGGCTTATTCCCTTGATGTCAGCAATAGTCCATCCAATCGCCTGCTTGCACTCCTTCAAAACCTGCATAAACCTTTCTACATGCACATCTGACAAACTAGATGAGATAATAACAGGCAAAGTATAGTTAGGTCCCAGGAAAATATATTTCAGGTGCTCGGGCAATGGTTTGAGCTCCAACTGAGGGGGCTCCTCTATAGATGGTTTTGTGGGTGGCGCTATCCTATTAGCCAAATCAAGTGGCTCAAATCATGGTTCTCTATGCCAAAACCCGCGCCCTTCTAAGGTCAATATAGTCTCATCCCATTCCTCGCCATCAAGGATGTCCATATTCATAATACAAGCTTCTAGTGGGTCATTAGGATAGTAAGACTTATCATCCTCAAATTCATCTACCTCTAAAATATTAGCCATGGAACAATTAGCAAACTCACTAGGTCTCCTCATGTATTTTTGAACACTAAAAGTCACCTCCTCGTCATTTAACCTCATCTTCATCTCACCAGCCTCACAATCTATAATAGCTTTCCCTGTAGCAAGCAAATGCCTCCCTAAAATAATACGGGTATCCTCATCAACTGCACAATCAAGAATTACAAAGTCTGCAGGGAACACAAATTTATCCACTTGCACTAGGACATCATCTAAAATCCCTGCAGGTCTCTTAACACTCCTATCAGCTAACTGAAGACTCATAGAGGTGGGTTTCGCTCTACCAATACCAAGATTTTTATAGATAGATAGAGGCATCAAATTTATACTAGCTCCTAAATCAAGTAAGGCTCTAGCAAAAGTGTGTTTACCAATCGTGCAAGGTATAGTAAAACTACCTGGGTCTTCCAGCTTTTGCGCCACAGGCTTAGTCACCACAGCATTGCAAGTGTGAGTTAGAGTGACCGTAGCCAAATCCTGAAAATCAAACATTCTAGACAAAAGATCTTTCATCATTTTAGTATAACCAGGCACATCTCTAATTGCTTCAAGTAAAGGAATGTTAACATGTAATTGCTTAAGCATATCGATGAATTTCTTGTACTGACTCTTTTTTTGTTGTTTTATGAGCTTTTGGGGATAAGGGGGTGGTGGTGTCTTACGTTTTATACTTACCTCTTCACTTACCTTGTCAGTAGGCTTAGTCACAGCTTCATATGTAATCTCCTTTTCAGCTCTATCTTTTTCAGCAACTTTAGCTGGAACATCCACAGGGTTAGCTTTTGGCACACAAGGCACCTCTTCCTTAGCCAAGTCTTGCTCTTTGTCTAAATCTCTACCATTCCTCAAGCTAACTGCCATCACTTGGTTAGGATGTTCATCCTTTGGATTTACCATTGTGTCTCCTGGTAAGGTACCCTGAGGTCTATTATTCAGAGCAATAGCTAGTTGTCCCAACTGCGTCTCTATCTCCTTAATGGCAGTGTCATGGGCTGTAACTTGATCTTGCAACTTCTTGTGTACTCGAACCATGGACTGCACCATACTCTTAATGTTAGCTATGTCATTAGCTTGCTGTGTAGGTAATATCATTTACTACTGATTATTGTAAGTTGCTTGTCTCTGGTAAGGAAATGGTAGTGTTGTATAGAGCTGGCTACTGTGCCTGCCTAACTGGACCTTGCTGAATGTATTGCTGCCTCTGCCCATAGTTCAAAAAATTGGCATCTTCAGTATAGCCCAATAAATTAGAGTCAGCAAAATTACCAGGATCGGATGTGTCCACTTGGTTAACGGGTTTCAGCATGTTTTCATTAAATTTTTTTAAAGCCACATCCAGTGTAGTCTGCAGCCTTGACATTTGCTCTTCAACCCCATGATCAATTCCAGCAGCCAAAACCTTTGGGCCTGAACCAGCAGATGCATCTCTAGTCAACCAGCCTGAATTTTGAGCCATGGTATCGAGTAGAGCTTCTGCTTCAGTAGATGTTTTACTCAAGAATGCTCATCCAGCAGCTGCATCTAAATTGTCCTTGATTTAATCGTTCATGCCCATGTAAATTATTTTTCCCAACATCTGATCAGGAATTCCATGATGTGGACACTTTCGCAAGCAGCTCTTGAACCTCTCCCAAGCTTCTGGCAAAGTCTCTAGCGGGTTCTGCCTGAACATGAGTATCTCATCAACCAACTTCACAGTTTTGTTTGGTGGAAAAAATTTCTTCATGAACTTGGTCACCAACTCATCCCACGAAGTAATAGAATTGACTGGCAAAGAATCAAATCAGTCACTAGCATCATCCGTCAAAGAAAATGGGAATTACATCAATCACATGACCTCAGCCGGAACTCGAGCATGCTTCTGAGTTTCATACACCCTCATGAACTTTTTCAAATACTTTTGAGGATCATCAGTGGATTTACCCGCAAAATGTCCAGCGTTGGACAACAGACTGACCATAGTTTGGGTGATGTAAAAACTTTCAGCTTCAAGTTCCGGAAGCCGAATGGCAGAAGCCAAGTTTCCAGCCACAGGCTGAGCAAAAGCATTAAGTGCCAAATTTTCAACCATCTCTATTTCTTTGGTTTCTGAATTTTTAAGTGTAGTGCCAACAGTATTTGCCCTTTTTAAGGCGTGGAATGTCCTCTCAATCTCTGGGTCAAACGGTTTCAACTCTGCAGACTGAGATCTTGTCTTACGCATACACCTGAAACACACAAATTTCAAAGAGTTAATTCAAGATTAAAAAAAAAAAGTGAAGTCAATTGAGAAATGAAACTAGTTATTTTAACAACTAATATAACACCGTGTTCTCCGAAAACGATGCCAAAATTTGATCACGCTCAACTACACCCTATAAAAGGGACTAAGCGGTTGCAGCAAATATAGCTCGCTACTTAAAGTCCCGAGGTCGAATCCCACAAGGAACACTCACAATCTAGTTGTTAGTCTAACTAATTTATCTAACCAATTAACTCCCAAAGTTTGTATTTGAATGGTGGTCTCAATGTAACGACTAATTAACACTGAAGTAAGCAGCAAAATATTAAGAAATAATTAATCAAGGATTTAAAAGCCTAGGATTGATCTACCCAACTCCTACCTATGTATTAGAATAATTCTTTTAACAAATTCAACTTGGTCTTCTTCCTATTGAACACTTGCTCCAATTATATAACTATTAACTCCCATGTAATAGTAGTAACTTTCAGTAACCAATTTTCCAATTAATTAATGAAAATACTTAGGACTACAAGTTTAGTTCACAATCAGAGTCAATGGTCACAAATCACCTTATTGACAACCTAAGTAATACCTTGGTTTTAGGTTGAAATATTGGTAAGTGTTTAATCCTAACTCATGAATCTATCCCTACACACACAAGGATAAAGGGGACAATCAATTGGGGGCCCTTCCGATCAATAGAAATCAAAATATAAACACTTAGATAGGAAGAATTCACAAGTTTCATTCATCAAAACAAATATTCATAGCACATAAGTATTGGAATGGTTCAATCAACCATAGAATGGGTGAATTAGCCACTCATATTCATGATAGTCATATCAAAGTAATTCATGAATTAATAAATTACAAAAAGTAAGGAAAAATTTAGGAAAAACTCATGTTCTTGAAGTCTCCAAAGCTCTACCCTTCTTTTTGCCTCTTTCCCAGCGTCAAATTCATAATGGAGACAAAAGAAGCTTTTATACCCTGTAGGAAACTAAGTAAAAGTACCAAAAAAACCCTTAAAATTTCTCCCCATGGGTCTCTGCTTCGCGTGGCACCCGCGTTCCATGCGGACTAATTTTTCTTCAGGCATTTTCAGCTCGCGTGGCTATAACGACCTCAAATAGTCGTTTTGGAATCAGGACCTCGAGTTACGTGTCGACAATCCCAAAAGCTCCGTAAGGTCTATTATGACATGCCTGAAATTTTTTAGCTAAAACGAACTTTGTTAGATAGGTATGTTTCGGATATTCGTTAAGGCTAAAAGAGGTTTCGGAGCTCGATTTGAGTAAACGAACTCCGATGAGAGATCTGAGGGTTCCGTTAGGTTCGTATCGCCATTTGTGACTCGTAGCAACTTTCGAATTTGGATTCCGGGGTCGTTTGATTAAAATTCGCTATTTTTGCGAAAGTCGAAATTTGACCCTTTCCTGTGGGACCCACTTCTTGACGAGCATGTCACACATGTCTTGTATGACTTGTGTACAAAATTTGGGGTCATTCCGAGCTTCGTAGGGTCCCGTTTGGACCCAAAAATAGTAGCTGACCTGGTGCAAAGCCAAAAAAGCTGCTGAATTCTGTTTTTTTTTACAGTTCAGCCGGAAAGAAGTCTATTTTTCAGATCAATCCATAAGGAATTGGAAAAAAGTCAAAACGTGAAAGTGTTAGCTCTTTGAGTTGTGGTTCTAATTCCACCAACTGCGTATTATTTGGACATTTCTATGAAACGTTATGGGTATTTTACTGAAAGCTATCCAGTGAGGTACAATTTTAACAGCATGTGGTACAACTCTTTAAAGCTGCGGGCTGTTATATACTAGGGCGGGCATTCATTTTTATTTTCATGTTTTGAGCTTCTAAAAGTGATTCCAAGGGGAATTTGAAGTAACAAAATCATTGCTAAACACAAGGTAACTATTCTTACCCATTTTTAACGCTTTAATCCGAGGATCAAAGTGACCATCCTTGGAAAGAGGGTTTGAACCCTAGATTTGTCAAATAGGAAAAATGACCGAATTAGACTCGGGTATGTACAATAATGGTACTTTTGGACTCGTGGGAGTATGGAGAGTCCGGAAACATAAATTTTACGGGTTTTTGGGTACGTCCGACCAGGGGGTATTTTGGTAAATTATCTTTTAAATTGCGTAAGGGCTTAGAATCCTTTCCTCACATGCTTACGAGTGCGACACTATTTCTTTGGCTCAGAGAGGAGTCTTATGGAGGCACATCGTTTGGGAAAGGAGGTCGTTCCTTAGCCACTTGAGCCGATTTTGAGGTAAGTGAGACTTGACCTCTATTTTGCTTGCGGATAAGATTTGATCTTGTTAAGTAAGATGTCGAGTACTTAATTGACTAGCATTGTCTAGTAGATAGTATTATGTACTACTCGTTATATTTATACAAAAAGGAGAAAGCACAAACGTGACTTGTGTATAGTCGATGTTGTGTGCCGGTGTATTATTGATATGCTCTAGGGACAGAGGCCAGGTGGTGTGTTATGACCTAGAAGCGAAATTCCATCTAGGGACAGAGGCCGGTGGTACGTTATGACCTAGATGTGGAGACTTATAGGGACAGAGGCTTGTGGTGCGTTATGACCTATAAGTAAAGTTGTTTATAGGGACAGAGGCCTGTGGTGCGTTATGACCTATAAACAAAGCCGCACAGGGTGTGTGCTTATGCTATGTGCTAGGTATATCATTACCTATGTGGTATGTGAGATATATCATCGTCATGCTGTGTGTTAATTATATTATTGCTTATGCCATAGTATCAATATAATATTGTATATGCTGCCTATATTATGTATCTTTATATTATTGACCATGTTATGTATTCGCGTATTATTGCTTGTGTTGTTGTATAATTATTGATATTTTCCCACGATACACCACTTTACTGTTTTAAGGACCAATTCCTTAAAATGTGTTCCTTTACTAAACTATATGCGGAATTAAAACTGTAAGTAATTGAACACCAGATATTAGCATGGAAAAACCCCTTGACTCGGGATAAAAAAACCACGACCTACTTCTCAAGTAGGATTTCAACTTCACTATGTAAAAAGACCCACTTGGTTACAAGACTCCTTCTTACTAACCTAGGACTAACTCTAATCCTTTAGTGATCTTTCTCACGATCAGTGAAGTTGTGTCAAGTCCACGACTTGAACCAGAAAATTACAACTCGATTATTGCTTACTACAGTTGAACTAAGACTTGAACTTTTACAAGATTCAATCTAAGGAACAGGTTCTAACTTAGTTCTACTATAGATAACTGATTACACAAATAAGCTAATGACTCTTTTCAGCTTTTGCTCGATGCTCTCTGTATTTGTGTACACTTCTATGGCTGATATGCTCCACGTTTTATAGCTCCAGCAGCCAAGAAGTCTTGAGCAATTAGAACTCCAAAGCTCCCATGAGTTTGAGTCCTAATTGGATTCTTCTCTTTAGATATTCGGATCTTCTATCCTTTATCCTTTATCCTTTATTTATGCAATCTTTTCGTATCCGTTTAGACCTGCATAATTATCAAGATAAACATTAGGTTTAGGATAATTAATAATATCTCAACTTAAACGATTTTGCATGAATTATCTATTTAGCTGCAGTGATTCAAAGAAACGGGTCCTTTGAATCCATTCCTCAGTCATCAGGCAAAACTCCAAGCTTATCCAAGCTAACATTTTCCCCCTTTTTGATGATGACAAATTCATAAGCATAGCTTCATATCCTTAATGTCCTGAGGTACAACTTAAGCTCAAAAACAGTCAGTAGAGACTTTATTCATCATTAAGGAACAGATTTTCAACTAGGTATAAGTTCACGCAAAATCAGACTTACTCTTCCTCCTTTTGGCATCATTGAAAAGGTTGCATAAAAAATATAACTCAAGGTTAGAATTAATCAGCACATGGCCATTGAGGCAACTCAAAATGCAAACATAAATTAGATTAAAGCAACTGCAAGACAATGATATTAGCCATCAAAGACAATTCATTTAATCAAAAGATGAAACCAGAGGATACAAGCAAGTACTACAGAATTATTCAAAGACTAAAGAAGGAAAAGACTAAGGCACTAAACTAGGCTAAATCCCACTAGACAAAAGATGGAGAAAGGCTAAGGTGGTCAGGATGTGGAAGGACCAGGTCCCTGAGACTTGTTAAGCAACTCAAGCATCTGCTTGAGCATTCCCTCATTGGTCTCCTTTGCTTTTGTGGCCTCTGTCTTCCAGTAATTCTTCTCCTCTTCCAACCTTGCTATTTCAGCAGCCTGAATAGCAACCTGTTGCCTAAGTGCCCTTACCTTGTTGTTTAAAGGCTGCCTCCCAACACCAGCCTGTGGAGGATCAGCCTGAACAGGCAAATCACAACTAATCAGTGTGGCACAGCCAAATTTTTCTTTCTTAGTAGCCTTCACTACCCCTTCCAAGGGAATCTTCAATTTTGCAAACACATTAGTTAAGATGAACCCAAATGGCAAGGAATGCTTTCTCTTCCCAGCTATCACCCTTTTTATCAGGTAGATCATAAAACTGGGCCAGTTGATCTGCTTTTCAGTGTCCAACAGTTCCATAAGGACCAGGTCCATGAAACTGGCAATTCCTCTTTTCTCCTGCCTTGGCATCACAATCTTGTTCACAAACTCGAATAACACTTGGTGTTGTGGGTGCATCTCACTCTTCTGCACAACATTGGGTTTCTCTTCCCTTTCATTCTCAGCAAACTTCCTAATGATCTCCAAATCAGTTGGCAAGTTTGTCAAGTGAGGCCATACCTTCTTGACATAGCTGTCATACCCAGTAAAAGGAATACCCAACAGCTCACCAAGCTCCCTGGTATGAAACATAATCACATTATCATTAACAGAGATAGTAATCCTGTCATCTTTGATGGAGCAGTTCTTGTAGAACTCTTGCACCATCCCCTTAGTACACCTGCCAGAAATCTGAAGGACCATGTCCCTCCAGCCCTGAGCATACAGTTTTTGTAGCAACCATAGCATCCCTTCTTCTTGCACATCAGACAATACTCTACCCTTGAACACCTTCCTGGTAAGCATGTCATCATGAACACAGTGTACATCTCATCTCCCTCAGCTTCACTATCACTTTCATCTCCAGCAAAAGACTCATCACTGTCACTAGCAGAACTTTCAGTTACAACAACTCTTTTAGAGGACCTGGTCCTCTTAGCATATTTTTCTGCAGCCTTAACAGAACTTCTTGTTACTCGTCTTTGAGCCACTTTTCTTTTCTTTGATTGAGGCACAACCTTCTCAGCATCTGCCATCTCATCATCTTCACCAACATCATCAAATTCAATATCCTCCACTTCTTCTTCTTCAACAACCTGTTTTCCTTTCCCTTTTCTGCTTCTTTCTAAAGCAGCAGCTAATTGTTCATCAGCAGCTTTAGCAGCACTTCTTGTCCTCCTAACCCCAGAACCAGGAGTTGAGGCAGAAGGAACAGGTCCTTTTGCCTTGGAGGAACTTTCAACTTTCTTCTTAATTCCGGGCTTATAACTATCACCTATTTTCTTCAACTTAGCAGCAATTTCCGTAGTCACTTGGTCATCAATGGGTCCCTTTCTAGCTAATTTTCTTTTCAGACTCCTAATGTTGATCAAATCCACCAAGGGCCTATCACTATCACTTATAGCTTCATCAACATCTATAACATCCTCCATGGGTGCTCTAAAAGCAGCCTCTGGAGACCCCGATGACCCATGCATGGGTGCTTCCAACCTCTTAGCTATTTCTTCTTCCCCCTCAAGAACAGCCTCAGACCCCTCTCCCTTTTCTTCCTCATCTATCACAACGTTCAGAGGATAGGTAAAGTTTACCTGATACTGATATAGAACCATAGCTCGTGACAAATCCTCAACTTTCTCAGCAATTGATTCAGCCGTGGGAACTGGTCCTTCCCCCTGAATTTCAGGTTCAGGTATTTAGGAATTTCAGGGTTTAGGTCAGTGGTATCCATGGGTGAAGAAGGGTTAAGATTTTATGGTTGATCAGATGTGGGTGCAGTTGAAGAATTTTCAGGAGAAAGAGACATCTTAGCAATTCGAATTAAGAGATAATTGATTATTCTTTCTGAACTTTTGAGAATTCAGTTTGTGAGCAAAGTAAAAGAATAATGGGAGAGAAGGAGTGTATTTATAGGATGAATTAGGTAGTAGAATAGAGTAGGAATCGATCACACTTCTTACCTCAGCACAACATGCAGCCGTTATGGACTCTTGGGAGTCTCCCGGAGAAATAGAGCCATTGGACTGCCAAGTTACCTTTTCAGAGTGGGAACTGTTCCTCCGATGGGACTCTTATGCAATTTGGATATGGTTAGGAAACTTAGTGGGATTTATCCTAATTACAAGTTACCTATAGCCTTTGCACTTCTAAATTAACTGAATAATAACGAGTACATACCTGATTTTAAACCGAAAATTCAGTGTCCTTCCAATTTGCAACATTTTTTATCCTCTGAAATTCTAAGAGCATAAGGGTAACATTATTCAATTTTAGCAACTCTAATTAAGAAGTATGGCATAAGAGTATACATTTAAGTATTAAGCTGGACTGAATCATTCATAAAGACTTGAATAAAATTCATTTTGAGTGAAATTTCCTAGCCAATTATGAAGTAAAGCATTGATGATTTTATGTGAATTCAATCATCCCTAATTCCAATCTATTTCTTTCAAAATCATCTCTACCTAGAGCTTTTGTAAAAATGTTAGCAATTTGCTTTTCAGTGGGACAAAATGCTATGGTGATCAAACCTTTTTTCATAGTTGTCTCTTAGGAAATGATGTCTTATATCAATGTGTTCAGTCCTTTTGTGATGCACTGGATTTTTTGTCATGTTAATAGCACTAGTGTTATCACAATAGATAGGAACAGTTCCTACATCAACACCAAAATCCTGTAATTGTTGTTTGATCCATAACAACTGTGAACAACATGAAGCAGCTGCCACATATTCAGCCTCAGCAGTGGAAAGTGCCACTGAATTTTGTTTCTTGGTTCCCCAAGAAACCAAACACTCACCAAGAAAATGTGCCATACCTGAGGTACTTTTTCTATCAACAAGGAAACCTGCATAGTCAGCATCAGTATATCCAACAAGATTAAAACTACCACCTTTTGGATACCAAAGTCCCAAGGGACCTGTTCCTTTCAGATACCTCAATATTCTTTTAACAACTTTCAAATGAGATTCCTTAGGTTCTGATTGAAACCTAGCACACAAACTAACACTGAACACAATATCAGGTCTACTAGCAGTTAGATAAAGTAGAGAACCTATCATACCCCTATACATTTTTTGATCAACTGATATTCCATGTTCATCAAGATCCAATTTTGTCGCAGTGGCAATAGGTGTGTCAATTTCCTTAGCATTATCCATATCAAATCTTTTAAGTAATTCCTTAACATACTTTTGTTGATGGATCATAGTTCCATTTGAGGTTTGCTTAATTTGTAGACCCAAAAAGAAATTGAGTTCACCCATCATGCTCATCTCAAACTCACTCCCCATCAAGTTTGCAAATTCCTTAAATTTTCACAAGTAGCACCAAAGATTATATCATTTACATAAATTTGAACAATTAAGAGATGCTTACTTTTTTCTTTCAAAAACAATGTACTATCAATTTTACCTCTCTTGTATCCATGTTGAAGTAGAAATTTTGATAGCCTTTCATACCATGCTCTTGGTGCCTGCTTGAGCCCATACAAGGCCTTGCCCAACTTGTACACATGTTCAGGGAACTGTTCATTTTCAAAACCTGGAGGTTGCTTGACATACACTTCTTCTTTCAAGTAACCATTCAGAAATGCACTCTTAACATCCATTTGACGTAGAGTAAATTCCATGTATGTAGCAAAGGCTACAAGAAGTCTTATTGCTTCCAATCTTGCAGCTGGAGCAAAAGTCTCATCATAGTCGATGCCCTCCTCTTGACTATATCCCTGAACAACTAGCCTGGCCTTATTTCTTGTTACCATGCCATCCTCATCAAGTTTGTTTTTGAAAATCCATTTGTTCCAATTATGGAGCTATTCCTTGGCTTGGGTTCCAGATGCCAAACTTGACTCCAATTCCTCCTGCATAGCATTAATCCAATCTGCATCCTTCAGTGCTTCTTTCACATTTTTGGGTTCAACAAGAGATAGGAAAGCACTAAAGGCACACAGATTGTGATTTTTGACTGCTGATCTAGTTTGAATCCCAGCCGTCTTATCTGAGATTATTTGATCCACCGGATGTGACCCTTGATACTTGTAAGGCTTGGATGTCAATCCATTGTCAAAAGTCCTCTGCTGAGGAACAGTTCCTGATAGAGTAGCATTACCAGTTTGTGAGGTGGAACCAACATTTGTTCCCCCTGTTTCAGTGCCACTCTTCTCAGTTCTGTCCTGAGGAACAGTTCCTTGCATTTCACTTCTTATATCCAGAGTCTGCATTTGTGGATTAAGTTCATAATCTTTCAGCATTCCAATTTCTTCATCCTCCTGTACCTGTTCTTGAGTGAGACAGTCAGTTTCATCAAATTTAACATGCATGCTTTCTTCAATTTTCAATGTTTTCTTGTTAAACACCCTATAAGATTTACTATTTGAAGAATAACCAACAAAGATTCCCTCATCACTTCTAGGATCAAATTTTTCTAAGGCATATTTCCCATTGTTATGTATAAAACACTTGCAACCAAAAGCCCTAAGATGAGAGATATTGGGTTTTCTTCCCTTAAGCAATTCATATGGGGTCTTTTCTATTAATGGCCTTGTCATACATCTATTTATTATGTAGCATGCAGTATTAATAGCCTCAGCCCAAAAGTTTTGTGGAAGATTTCCAGATATTAACATAGTCCTTGTCATTTCCTCTAGAGTCCTATTTTTCCTTTCCACTACACCATTTTGTTGTGGAGTTCTAGGTGAAGAAAAATTATGATTAATGTCATTTTCATTACAGAAATTGAAAAACATATAATTTTCAAATTCAGTTCCATGATCCGACCTAATGGAAACAATATGATTATCTAGAGTTCTTTGAGCTTTCTTAGCAAAAATTGAAAATGCATTAAATGCTTCTTCTTTAGATGCAAGAAATATAGTCCATGTAAATCTGGAGTAATCATCCACCAATACCATGACATAATTCTTACCTCCACGACTCATTATTCTCATTGGACCACATAAATCCATATGGACCAGTTCCAAAGGTTTAGTGGTACTTACCTGTTTCTTCAGTTTGAAGGAGGATTTTACCTGCTTCCCCTTGGCACATGCTTCACATACTTTTTCATCATTAAACTTGATGTTAGGAAGACCTATCACCAAGTCCTTGGACACAAGTTTGTTCAATTGTGAAAGACTAGCATGTCCTAGTCTTTTGTGCCATAGGAGGGGATCATTTTGCACCACACTTAAGCAACTCAAGCTTCCATCAGACAGTGTCAGCAAGTCTACTTTGTAGATGTTTCCATGCCTATTACCCTGCAAAATAATCTCTCCAGAAGTTTGGTTAGTCACAGTGCATCCAGTAGATGAGAAATTAACATTATTACCTTTGTCACACAATTGAGATATACTCAATAAGCAATGCTTCAGTCCATCTACTAGAAACACATTGTCTATACTATGTGAATCAGACCTACCTACCTTTCCAATTCTAATGATTTCCCCTTTCTTACCATTACCAAAGGAAACACTTCCTCCTTGGAAGGCTGAGAGTGAAAGGAACAGTTCCTTATGTCCTGTCATGTGTCTTGAGCAACCACTGTCCATGTACCATTTGTGGTTTATCTCCTTCACTCTAGCCTGCAAAAGAAAACTAGGGGTTAATTTTAAGAACCCAAACTAGTTTGGGTTCCTTTCCTTTAGAAAAAAGGATGAATCAGATCTCTCCTAGCCCAAAATGGTAATGGTTTCTTTGTGTGAACAGTTTTCCTTTTTACAGAATGTTGAACAAGCTTATAGGACCTATTCTTATGTTTCACACAATTTGAACAGGTTTATAAGACCTGTTCCTCTGGGCAGCCCTTTTTAAAGAATGACAATTTTCTTTCCGGTGACCAGTGTTCCCACAATGAGTGCATAGCCAGTTTTCAGGAAGTGATAAGTACTTACTCTTTGGATCCCATTTGGATGAACTCTGTGCTTTCATGAATCCAATACCTTTCCTGTTACTACTATGATTTTCCTGTAACCATTCTAGTGCTTTAGAAGACTTGTTCCATTCTACAGTTTTTCTTAGTTCCAATTTTGTTTTAACCAAGTCTTCTTCCAAAGATCTTATCTTCTCATCTTTTTTACACAGTTCATCAACTCTGACTTTCAGTTTCTCTTCAGCAATGATCTGATGAGAATTAGCAATACCTTTACCTTTTTCAACTGTTTTAACATTTTCTAATTCCTGAACAGTTGATTCAAGTGTGAGGACCTGTTCCTCAAGCATGCTAATCTTCCTTTCCAGAAAATCATTTTTATTTATTTCCTCTTTGCATTCTGCTTCTAAACAATCAATTTCATCATGCAGTTGATGATTGCCAGCCCGTAGAGATTTAAATTCATTTAGCACAGTATGAAATACTTTAACCAATTTTTCTCTAGACATGCTTTTTACATCTTCTTTAAGTTTAGAAACAAATACCTCAGCATCTTCTTCATTTTCTGAATCTTCAATTGCCATTAGAGCAAGATCCTCATCCAGATCATCATCGGTTATTTCGTCTTCACTGTCTTGCCATCCTGCAACCATTGCTTTGGGATTTCCACTTTTCTTATGGACCTGTTCCCTAGCCTTTTTCCTTTCCTCAATGAATCTCTTCCTCCATTCTCCTTCCATAATTGGACATTTGCTGATGTAGTGCTCCGAGCTTCCACATTTGTGGAATTCTCCAGCCTGTTTCATGTTAGAAGACCTACCCTGTCCACTAATTGCCTTTTTCTTAATAAAAAATTTCTGAACACTTTTAGCGATAAGGACCAAGTCCTTATCATCAATAATCTTATCCACAGCAGTCAAGGCTAGGTTAGGTTCAGTTTTAACTGGTATTCCTATGTTTTTAACCTTTTTCCTTAGTTCATAAGTCTTTAAATTGCCTATAAGCTCATCTAAGGATAGAGTGGTTAAATCTTTGCTTTCTATGATAGCACAAGCTTTGATCTCCCAAGAATCTGGAAGAACCCTAGTTAGAATCTTTTCTACTCTATCTTCCACAGTTAAAACCCTTCCCAAGGAGATAAGTTCAGAAGCAATGGCATTAAATCTAGTATACATTTCAGAGATTGACTCTTCTTCTTTCATTTTAAAACTTTCATATTCAGCATAAAGAATTGTACCTTTAGACCTTTTTACCTGACTTGTTCCTTCGTGTGAAACTTGTAGAGCACCCCAAATCTCCTTTGCAGTGGCATACCCTCTGATTCTAGTGCATTCGTGAGGACTAAGTCCACCAACAAGCCACTTCCTAGCTTTTGCATTCTTTTCCCATTGCTTTATATCTTCAGCATTGCATTCCTTCCTGGTTTTTTGGGAACATCGTTTCCCTCAGCATCCTTCTTCATTGGGATCATGGGACCTTCAGTTACTATATCCCACAGTTCATAGTCCTCTGCTTGAAGGTGATCACGCATCCTTTCTTTCCACCATGAATAGTATTTCCCATTGAAATAAGGAGCTCTAACCATTGACTGACCCTCACTGTTCTCTCGTGATGTACTCATCTAATCCTAGGTGTTAGCCATTTCAAGGATAACCCGCTCTGATACCAATTGATATTTCCCACGATACACCACTTTACTGTTTTAAGGACCAGTTCCTTAAAATGTGTTCCTTTACTAAACTATATGCGGAATTAAAACTGTAAGTAATTGAACACCAGATATTAGCGTGGAAAAATCCCTTGACTCGGGATCAAAAAACCACGACCTACTTCTCAAGTAGGATTTCAACTTCACTATGTAAAAAGACCCACTTGGTTACAAGACTCCTTCTTACTAACCTAGGACTAACTCTAATCCTTTAGTTACCTTTCTCAAGATCAGTAAAGTTGTATCAAGTCCACGACTTGAACCAGAAAGTTACAACTCGATTATTGCTTACTACAGTTGAACTAAGACTTGACCTTTTACAAGATTCAATCTAAGGAACAGGTTCTAACTTAGTTCTACTATAGATAACTGATTACACAAATAAGCTAATGACTCTTTTCAGCTTTTGCTCGATGCTCTCTGTATTTGTGTACACTTCTATGGCTGATATGCTCCACGTTTTATAGCTCCAGCAACCAAGAAGTCTTGAGCAATTAGAAATCCAAAGCTCCCATGAGTTTGAGTCCTAATTGGATTCTTCTCTTTAGATATTCGGATCTTCTATCCTTTATCCTTTATTTATGCAATCTTTTCGTATCCGTTTAGACCTGCATAATTATCAAGATAAACATTAGGTTTAGGATAATTAATAATATCTCAACTTAAACGATTTTGCATGAATTATCTATTTAGCTGAAGTGATTCAAAGGAACAGGTCCTTTGAATCCATTCCTCAGTCATCAGTCAAAACTCCAAGCTTATCCAAGCTAACAATTATATTATCGTATGTAATGTTTATGGGTTACTGTAAAGGTGTGGATTGTACTTCCGTTATCTGCTTATGCATTATCAAAGACTTGTCCCGAAAGGGTAATTTAGCGGGCCTGTCGATGATCTTACTGGGCTTTAGCTCATAACTTACTGTTTAAATGTGCAGATCCTTCTACTAGTCAGACAGCTGGACTTATCTGATCCGTTCGAGGATGTGACAATTTTTGCTTGAGGTGAGCAACCGCATGGTTCGCGGTGGCATACCGTCTGATCCACCTTAGTGTTTAGACGCTTCCTACATCTTGTATTATATATATATATATATATATATATATCAGAATTCGTAGATGCTCTATTGACACTGTATTTCGGGTGGATGTCTACACCTACATTTTATTGAAATATTTCTATCTAAAATATCATTATGAGTCAGTTTAATTATTCGTGGTTCGCCTAAGGATGTAAAACTTAGGTGCCATCATGGCCCCGAAAATTGGGTCGTGACAAATTGGTATCGGAGCCCTAGGTTGTAAGTCGAGTCTTAGGGAGTCAATGGAGCAGTGTCCGAGCAGAGTCTTGTTTATGGGTATGTTGTCGACCATACTTATAAGCGAGAGGCTGCAAAGGCATTTTAGGAAAAGTTGTTTCCCTTCATTTATCTCTTCTCGTGCTATGATGCTTACAGAGGTGCTAATCCTTTAATGTGATTATGACAGATGGTGAGAACGCGATCGTCCTCTGCTTCGGGAGCTGGTGACGCACTGACTGAGTCGGTCCGTGGGAGAGCTGTGCGTAGTACACGGACTGGTGCGCGGGCACCTACTCAGCCGAGAGCGGCTACTACCAGAGCTTCTGTGGGCAGACCTCCTGCTGCCAGGCAGACTAGTACAGTGCCACCGGTGTCTTCTGAGATACCCGTCGCACATGTCCCATCGACTATGCCTTATCTTGTGTCGGGCACAACGGTATCTATTCCTGCAGATGTTCTATTGCGAATGATGGGCATGCTTGGATCTCAGGCCTCGCCTATGGGCGATATGCCAGTACCTTCTGCGGTACCCCAGCTAGCTACTCCAGCTATGAGTACGCCGACTCCTGAGGCTACTCCGGTGATTCCTCAGCCTACTCCAGTTATTAGTCCTATTGCTCAGCCTTCCACTTTGGCTCCTCAGTCGGGTATTCAGTTGGGTCATTCTATTCCTTCTCTTTCTATGAGTGACGAGGAGGTAGCTCGGAGGATTGAGTCCTTCATGAAGCTCAAGCCTCCCGAGTTCGATGGTACACCAGCTACTTGTCCAGCTCAGAGATATATTCAGAAGTGTGAGAAGATATTTTCGGTGCTAGGTACTAGAGACACCCTTGGGGTGCGATGTGCTTCATTCCGATTGTCCGGTGATGCCGAGCCGTGGTGGGTTTCTGTGATGAGACAAAGGTCCAGTGATCTTCCTCCTTTGTCTTGGGCCGAGTTCGTTGCCATGTTTATGAGTAGATTTGTGCCTCAGAGCCACCATGATGCCCAGAGGCGCGAGTTTGAGAGGTTGAGGCAGGGAGACATGTCTGTGTCTGCTTATGATACCAGATTCTTAGAGTTATCCTAGTTTGCGCCTGCTATGGTTGGGCTGGAGAGGGACAAGGTCCTTAGATTTGTTGAGGGTCTTCATCCTCGTCTTCAGATAGCTGTTGCCCCTAATATGAGCAGCAAGTCTTATTATGAGGTGGTTGATATTGCGAGGCGTGTCGAGGATATTCATGCCAGGGCAGATGCAGAGAGAGTGAGCAAGAGGTCACGATATTATGGTATTTCTAGTGGTCCTTCGCATGGAGGCCAGGGTTCCCATGGTCATACTCAGCCTAGACTTCCTCAGGCCGCTGCTTTATCATCTCAGGGTGCTTCGTCGGGTGTTCAAAGGCCTCAGCCGTCTCAGATGCGTGGGGATTCATCTCAGTCTGTTCCACCTATTTGTGGAAGATGCCGTCAGAGGCACTATGGGAGGTCCAGGCCCGGAGGTGGACGCGGAGGAGGCGCTAGTAAGGCTTGTTACCAGTGTGGGGATCCCAGGCACTTTGTTAGGGATTTCCCCTATGTTACTTCATCTGGACCTACCTCCGCGGGACATCAGAGTTCTGCTGCTATGGTTCGGTCTTCTCCTCAGGCAGCTAGGCATGTCACTCAGGTTCCTCCTAGGCAGCCGGTTCAGAGAGCTCCTGGTCCTGGAGGTTCAGCTCAGGTTTTTGCTATGACACGCCAGGATGCCGAGGCATCCAATGATGTGATCATAGGTACTCTTTCTGTTTGTGGCCGCAGTGCCTTTGCCCTTATAGATCCGGGATCTACTTTCTCTTATGTGTCTCCTGGATTTTCACCTTGCTTGAGCAAGGATCTGGTTTTTATTGATGCTCCATTTATGGTGGCAACGCCTGTTGGAGATCCTATATGTGTAGATAAAGGGTATCGGGAGTGTGTGATTTCTATTTGTGGTGTTGAGTCTCTAGTAGACTTGATGTTGCTAGATATGGTGGAATTTGATGTGATCATGGGCATGGATTGGTTGGCATCCTGTCACGCGACGTTGGATTGCCATGCCAAGTCCGTGACTATAGGTGCCGAAGGTGAGCCTAAGGCTATTTGGAAGGGTTCCAGGTCTTCTCCGAGGAACAAGATCATATCATTCATGAAGGCTCAGAAGATGATAGCTCGCGGGTGCGGAGGGTATATTGCTTCTATTCGAGATGTTCGAGTGGAGGAGGGATCTATTGATCGAGTACCGGTAGTATGCGAGTATCCGGAGGTCTTTCCGGATGACTTGCCGGGTTTGCCTCATATGCGGGAGATTGAGTTATGTATTGATATATTGCCAGGTACTCGGCCTATATCTATTCCTCAATATCGTATGGCTCCTGCTGAGTTGAGGGAATTGAAGGAGCAAATTCAAGATTTGCTTGATAAGGGTTTCATTAGACCCAGTGTGTCTCCTTGGGGTGCTCCGGTTCTTTTGTAAAGACAAAGGATGGTTCTATGCGCATGTGTATTGATTATCGGCAATTGAACAAAGTGACTATCAAGAACTGGTATCCTTTACCGCGTATAGATGATTTATTTGATCAGCTTCAGGGTGCTACTCATTTTTCCAAGATTGACTTGAGAACATAAATATTGTTAAGAACCCTCCGGCATGAAAACAAAAAGTTTGTGACGCTGAACTGAACTCCCGATAGATACGAGAAAATCGGAAATACCTTGTATCATCAGTTGAGGATTCGGTCTGAGGATATTTCTAAGACTACTTTTCGTACGAGATATGGGCACTATGAGTTTCTTGTCATGTCATTTGGGCTTACAAATGCTCCGGCCGCCTTTATGGATCTTATGAACTGTGTGTTCAAGCTATATCTTGATTCTTTTGTTACTGTGTTCATTGATGACATCCTTATATATTCAAGGAGCCGAGGGGAGCATGAGCATCACTTGAAGATTATTCTTCAGACCTTGAGAGACCATGAATTGTATGCTAAATTCTCTAAATGTGAGTTATGGCTGGATACCGTATCATTCCTTGGTCACGTGGTGACCAAGGACGGTATTAGTGTTGATCCCAAGAAAGTGGAGGCCGTTCAGAATTGGCCTAGGCCTACTTCTCCTACAGAGATTCCGAGTTTCTTAGGCTTGGCAGGTTATTATCGGCGATTCGTGGAGGGATTTTCTTCCATATCAGCACCACTGACTAAATTGACGCAGAAGAATGTTCCTTTTCTATGGTCTGCTGCTTGTGAGTCTAGCTTTCAGAGGCTCAAGACTGTCTTGACTACAGCACCTGTATTGACCTTGCCTAGTGGATCCGGGGGATCACAGTCTATTGTGATGCTTCTGGTATTGGCTTAGGTGGTGTTTTGATGCAGAATGACAAAGTGATAGCTTATGCCTCGAGACAACTGAAAGTGCATGAGAAGAACTACCCTGTCCACGATCTAGAGTTATTGGCGGTGGTATTTCCATTGATGTTGTGGAGGCATTATTTATATGGTGAGCCTTGTGAGATTTTCACTGATCATAAGAGTCTCCAGTATGTGTTCACCCAGAAGGACTTGAACGGGAGACAGCGCCGATGGTTGGAGTCGCTTAAGGATTATGACATCGCTATTTGGTATCATCCCGGGAAAGCTAATGTTGTGGCTGATGCTCTGAGCAGGAAGTCTATGGGTAGCCTTGCCTATCTTGATGTTGATATGAGACCACTAGCTCGAGAGTTGCAGGCCTTGTCCATTAGTGGAGTGCAATTTGATGATTCTGTGCCAGACCGAGTTTTTGCTTATATTGGGACTCAGTCACCCCTAGCTTCCCAGATCAAGGAAAAGCAATTTGATGATTCATATTTGTGTGATATTCGAGATAGAGTTTTAAGTGGGGGAGTGACCTCATTTATGATCGGAGATGATGGTGTACTGCGGCTCAACAGTCGGTTGTGTGTTCCGAATATTGGGGAGTTGAGGCAGCTGATATTGGCAGAGGCACACAGTTCTCGGTATTCTATTCATCCTGGTATTACGAAGATGTATCAAGATCTTCGGGAGTTATATTGGTGGAAGGGAATGAAGAGAGATGTTGTTGATCATGTGTCTCGGTGCTTAAATTGTCAGCAGGTAAAGTATGAGCATAGAAGACCAGCCGGGGTGACTCAGTCCATGCCGATTCCGGAATGGAAATGGGAGCATATTACTATGGACTTTGTGGTTGGATTGCATTTGACCTTGGGCAAGCATGATTCAGTATGGGTAGTGGTGGATCGTCTCACCAAGTCAGCTCATTTCATCCCCGTGAGGACTACTTATTCATCGGAGCGCTTAGCTCGTATCTTTATCGAGCAGATTGTGAGATTGCATGGTGCTCCAGTCTCTATTATATCAGATCGCGGTACTCAGTTCACAGCTCAGTTCTGGAGATCATTTCAGAAGAAGCTGGGTACCCGAGTGGATCTTAGCACCGCATTTCATCCTCAGACTGGTCAGTCCGAGAGGACCATCCATATTTTTGAGGATATGCTGAGGGCTTCTGCTATTGACTTTGGAGGCCATTGGGACAGTTATTTGCCTTTGGCGGAATTTGCCTATAATAACTGTTATCAGTCTTCTATCCAGATGGCTCCGTTTGAGGCATTATATGGCCGCCGATGTCGTTCTCCAGTTGGTTGGTTTGAACCTGGAGAGGTGAAGGTGTTAGGTCCGGATCTAGTTCAGCAGACCTTAGATAAGGTCCGAATCATTCAGGATCGGCTCCGCACAGCTCAGAGTCAACAGATATCTTATGCGGATCGGAGGAGGAGAGATTTGGTGTTTATGGTAGGTGACCGGGTGTTTCTTAAAGTATCGCCGATGAAGGGTGTTATGAGATTCGCGAAAAAGGGCAAGCTTAGTCCGAGGTTCATTGGTCCTGTTGAAGTCTTAGAGCGCATTGGCGCTGTTGCATATAGGCTTGCTTTGCCTCCATCTATGTCAGTTCATCCGGAATTCCACGTATCTATGCTCCGAAAGTATGTTCATGATCCATCCCATGTGATTGATATGGCTTCTGTCGAGATCGACGAGGACTTGGCTTATTTGGAGTAGCCGATTGCTATTGCGGCTAGAGAGATCCATAAGCTAAGGTCGAAAGAGATCCCGTTGGTTAAAGTGCTATGGAAGACTCGTCCTAGCGAAGAGGCCACTTGGGAACTCGGGTCCGACATGCGGGAGAAGTATCCTCGCCTTTTCGATAATTCAGGTATGATTTCAATCTCTAAAGCCTGAAAGTTATGTTGTTGTTTATGATTTCGGGTAGTAGCGAGAGTCCTCAAAATCCGTGTAATTATTTTTGTGAAAATATGAATCTTACCTTAGACTTGGGCTCGTCCGAGGACGAACGAGAGTCTAAGTGGGGGAGATTGTAACGACCTCAAATAATCGTTTTGAGAATTGGAACCTCGATTTGCGTGTCGATAAATCCCAAAAGCTCCGTAAGGTCTATTATGACATGCCTGAAATTTTTTAGCTAAAACGAACTTTGTTAGATAGGTATCGGAGAAAGACATCCGTTTCGGATATTCGTTAAGGCTAAAAGAGGTTTCGGAACTCGATTTGAGTAAACGAACTCCGATGAGAGATCTGAGGGTTCCGTTAGGTTCGTATCGCCATTTGTGACTCGTAGCAACTTTCAAATTTGGATTCCGGGGTCGTTTGATTAAAATTTACTATTTTGGCGAAAGTCGAAATTTGACCCTTTCCTGTAGGACCGACTTTTTGAGTTCTAGAGATCCAAATTGAGTTTCGTCTTGACGAGCATGTCACACATGTCTTGTATGACTTGTGTACAAAATTTGGGGTCATTCCGAGCTTCGTGGGGTCCCGTTTGGACCCACAAACAGTGGTTGACCTGGTGCAAAGCCAAAAAAGCTGTTGAATTCTGTTTTTTTTTTACTGTTCATCCGGAAGGAAATCGATTTTTCAAAACATGAAAGTTGTAGCTCTTTGAGTTGTGGTTCTAATGCCACCAACCTCGTATCATTTGGACATTTCTATGAAAAGTTATGAGTATTTTACTGAAAGCTAGCCAGTGAGGTACAATTTTGACAGCATGTCATTAGCTTGTTGTGTAGGTAATACCATTTACTTGCTCATTATTGTAAGTTGCTTGTCTCTGGTAAGGAAATGGTAGTGTTGTATAGAGCTGGCTACTGTGCCTGCCTAACTGGACCTTGCTGAATGTATTGCTGCCTCTACCCAGAGTTCAAAAAATTGGCATCTTCAGTATAGCCCAATAAATTAGAGTCAGCAAAATTAAAAGGATCGGATGTGTCCACTTGGTTAACGGGTTTCAGCATGTTTTCATTAAATTATTTTAAAGCCACATCCAGCGTAGTCTGCAGCCTTGACAGTTGCTCTTCAACCCCATGATCAATTCCAGCAGCCAAAACCTTTGGGCCTGAACCAGCAGATGCATCTCTAGTCAACCAGCCTGAATTTTGAGCCATGGTATCGAGTAGAGCTTCTGCTTCAGTAAATATTTTAATCAAGAATGCTCATCCAGCAGCTGCATCTAAATTGTCCTTGATTTAATCGTTCATGCCCATGTAAATTATTTGTCCCAACATCTGATCAGGAATTCCATGATGCGGACACTTTCGCAAGTAGCTCTTGAACCTCTCCAAGCTTCTGGCAAAGTCTCTAGCGGGTTCTGCCTAAACATGAGTATCTCATCAACCAACTTCACAGTTTTGTTTGGTGGAAAAAATTTCTTCATGAACTTGGTCACCAACTCATCCCACGAAGTAATAGAATTGACTGGCAAAGAATCAAATCAGTCACTAGCATCATCCGTCAAAGAAAATGGGAATTACATCAAAAACACGACCTCAGCCGGAACTCGAGCATGCTTTTGAGTTTCATACACCCTCATGAACTTTTTCAAATACTTTTGAGGATCATCAGTGGATTTACCCGCAAAAAGTCCAGCGTGGGACAACAGACT
The DNA here is from genome assembly GCA_029990575.1 of Petunia axillaris subsp. axillaris. NCBI lineage: Eukaryota > Viridiplantae > Streptophyta > Magnoliopsida > Solanales > Solanaceae > Petunia > Petunia axillaris. The sequence continues at coordinate 61,976,083 of JARKNS010000004.1, forward strand.
GACCATAGTTTGGGTGATGTAAAAACTTTCAGCTTCAAATTCCGGAAGCCGAATAGCAGAAGCCAAGTTTCCAACCACAGGCTGAGCAAAAGCATTAAGTGCCAAATTTTCAGCCATCTCAATTTCTTTGGTTTCTGAATTTTTAAGTGTAGTGCCAACAGTATTTGCCCTTTTTAAGGCGTGGAATGTCCTCTCAATCTCTAGGTCAAACGGTTTCAACTCTGCAGACTGAGATCTTGTCTTACGCATACACCTGAAACACACAAATTTCAAAGAGTTAATTCAAGATTAAAAAAAAAAAAGTGAAGTCAATTGAGAAATAAAACTAGTTATTTTAACAACTAATATAACACCGTGTTCTCCGAAAACGATGCCAAAATTTGATCACACCCAAATACACACTATAAAAGGGACTAAGTGGTTGCAGCAAATATAGCTCGCTACTTAAAGTCCCGAGGTCGAATCCCAAAAGGAACACTCACAATCTAGTTGTTAGTCTAACTAATTTATCTAACCAATTAACTCCCAAGATTTGTATTTGAATGGTGGTCTCAATGTAACGACTAATTAACACTGAAGTAAGCAGCAAAATATTAAGGAATAATTAATCAAGGATTTAAAAGCCTAGGATTGATCTACCCAACTCCTACCTATGTATTAGAATAATTCTTTTAACAAATTCAACTTGGTCTTCTTCCTATTGAACACTTGCTCCAATTATATAACTATTAACTCCCATGTAATAGTAGTAACTTTCAGTAACCAATTTTCCAATTAATTAATGAAAATACTTAGGACTACAAGTTTAGTTCACAATCAGAGTCAATGGTCACAAATCACCTTATTGACAACCTAAGTAATACCTTGGTTTTAGGTTGAAATATTGGTAAGTGTTTAATCCTAACTCATGAATCTATCCCTACACACACAAGGATAAAGGGGACAATCAATTGGGGGCCCTTCCGATCAATAGAAATCAAAATATAAACACTTAGATAGGAAGAATTCACAAGTTTCATTCATCAAAACAAATATTCATAGCACATAAGTATTGGAATGGTTCAATCAACCATAGAATGGGTGAATTAGCCACTCATATTCATGATAGTCATATCAAAGTAATTCATGAATTAATAAATTACAAAAAGTAAGGAAAAATTTAGGAAAAACTCATGTTCTTGAAGTCTCCAAAGCTCTACCCTTCTTTTTGCCTCTTTCCCAGCGTCAAATTCATAATGGAGACAAAAGAAGCTTTTATACCCTGTAGGAAACTAAGTAAAAGTACCAAAAAAACCCTTAAAATTTCTCCCCATGGGTCTCTGCTTCGCGTGGCACCCGCGTTCCATGCGGACTAATTTTTCTTCAGGCAATTCAGCTCGTGTGGCTGTAACGATCTCAATTAGTCGTTTCGGGAATCGGGACCTCGATTTGTGTGTCGACAATCCCAAAAGCTCCGTAAGGTCTATTATGACATGCCTGAAACTTTTTAGCTAAAACGAACTTTGTTAGATAGGTATCGAAGAAAGACATCCGTTTCGGATATTCGTTAAGGCTAAAAGAGGTTTCGGAGCTCGATTTGAGTAAACGAACTCCGATGAGAGATCTGAGGGTTCCGTTAGGTTCGTATCGCCATTTGTGACTCGTAGCAACTTTTGAATTTGGATTCCGGGGTCGTTTGATTAACATTCGCTATTTTTGCGAAAGTCGAAATTTGACCCTTTCCTGTGGGACCCACTTTTTGAGTTCTAGAGATCCGAATTGAGTTTCGTCTTGACGAGCATGTCACACATGTCTTGTATGACTTGTGTAAAAAATTTGGGGTCATTCTGAGCTTTGTAGGGTCCCGTTTGGACCCAAAAATAGTGGCTGACCTGGTGCAAAGCCAAAAAAGCTGCTGAATTCTGTTTTTTTTTTTTATAGTTCAGCCGGAAAGAAATCGATTTTTCAGATCAATCCATAAGGAATTGGAAAAAAGTCAAAACATGAAAGTGTTAGCTCTTTGAGTTGTGGTTCTAATTCCACCAACTGCGTATCATTTGGACATTTCTATGAAACGTTATGCATATTTTACTGAAAGCTATCAAGTGAAGTACAATTTTAACAGCATATGGTACAACTCTTTAAAGCTGCGGGCTGTTATATACTAGGGCGGGCATTCATTTTTATTTTCATGTTTTGAGCTTCTAAAAGTGATTCCAAGGGGAATTTGAAGTACCAAATCATTCCTAAACACAAGGTAACTATTCTTACCCATTTTTAATGCTTTAATCCGAGGATCAAAGTGACCATCCTTGGAAAGAGGGTTTGAACCCTAGATTTGTGAAATGGGAAAAATGACCGAATTGGACTCGGGTATGTACAATAATGGTACTTTTGGACTCGTGGGAGTATGGGGAGTCCGGAAACATAAATTTTACGGGTTTTGGGTACGTCCGACCCGGGGGTATTTGGTAAATTACCTTTTAAATTGCGCAAGGGCTTAGAATCCTTTCCTCACATGCTTACTAGTGCGACACTATTTCTTTGGCTCAGAGAGGAGTCTTACGGAGGCACATCGTTTGGGAAAGGAGGTCGTTCCTTAGCCACTTGAGCCGATTTTGAGGTAAGTGAGACTTGACCTCTATTTTGCTTGCGGATAAGATTTGATCTTGCTAAGTAAGATGTCGAGTACTTAATTGACTAGCATTGTCTAGTAGATAGTATTATGTACTACTCGTTATATTTATACAAAAAGGAGAAAGCACAAACGTGACTTGTGTATAGTCGATGTTGTGTGCCGGTGTATTATTGATATGCTCTAGGGACAGAGGCCAGGTGGCACTACAAGAAATTAGACTTTTAACGACCATTTCTTAGCGAAGGGAATTAAATTCGGTCATTGTAAGTGTATTTTAACGACTGATAATATTTGCGGACGTAAAAGCATAATTTATTGTTTAACTTCGAGGAAATACGGTCTTCAAATAATGTCCTGCCAATAAAAGTAAATAAAAAAGAGCGCGCTAGGTTTTTCTTCATTTTCTTCCACGATCTGGAACCCCGCCCCCCAAATCAACAAAGCCTCCCCCCCCCCCCCCCCCCCCAAAATACAATAAGAAAACCCTAAGACACAAACAGAGTACGACGACTGACGGGGACTCCTCTCCTAGATTTGTCTTCTCTATAGACTTATCGCTGATCTATTCTTAGGGTTTTGGAAGGTATGTTATTGCTAAATCTTTATTTATTCTGTAATTGAGGATTTATAGGAGTATTATTTGCAATTGTTACTGGTTCTATGTTTCTCATTCTCCTTATTGTAAAAATTTGTTTCTGCCGAATCATTATTGGCTTGGTTGCATGGACTGTTTATCCTATGTATATCGTTCGTAAGATATTAATATCTACAGATCTAAGCCAATAGATGGTGAGTCAAATCCTAAACTTATGATCTGTTTCTTTTTCCTTTGTGGTACCCATTTGCAATAACCATTCCGACTTGGCCATTTTGGCCATTGGTATTATCCTAATCTAAATCGAGTAGGATTACGCTTTTACAATTTTAAGATGTACCCGCTGCACTTTGACCCTATTATGTATTACTTATTGTGGCATTATTTGAGTTGGACTCTTCCGATTTCCGACAAGATTGGCTAAGACAAAGTGCTATCAAAATTTTTGTAGATAAGTGTATATCATAGTGCTGTAGTAATATGGAGGAATCTTTGATAGCATAAAATGTCAATACAAATCATATTTTGTACTAATATAACTAGATGAACGCCAACCCTGAAGGGAGAGCTCTATTTCATGTTAGACCCCTGCACTAATGCTCTTTTGTAGCATTATGTGGAAAGGGAGATGGTGAGCTTTGGCCTAGAAAATATAAACCACTTAAATTGCTCTTTTTCCTCAATTTAAGCACACATTCTTAGAGTGACTGCATACATTTGAACAAAGTAGAATTAAACATATGTGAAATACCTAGTAGGTAACTTTTGGTAAAGGCGAATTGTGGTGGATTGAAGAGATAAGACAGTACAAACTAAAAAATGTAAGAAATCATAGTGAACTATGGAGCTACACGTTCCTAGTTAATGTTCTAGTTATTTGGCGAAATGTTACTTTTACTGATCAACAAAAATCTGAAGTTGGCTTTTTTAAGAGTATGTCATATTATGCAGTGGAAGATATTCCACTCCTCTTGAATAAGGTGTACGTGAACTTTATATTGGGATGAGCCCTTTTTTTAACTTTCTATTTATTTCTTCATTTGCTTACTGGTCTTGTGTCCTATTGGAGAGTTTAGATTTTATCCTTTTAATTCCGAAGTCTAATTTAAACTAATGAAGTGTGAGTCTTCTCCATCTATCTAACATTTTGTGTTTCTTCTATTTTTTGTAAGTAAGTATCCATAATCTATTTTTCTTAAGTGATTTTGTAGGATTGGGGCAACTACATCGTATGGGACTCAGTAGCACAATGTCTTGACCCATCTCAAAGGTATCATGGTTTCTATCTATGTTCTTTGTTTTCCTCTTATATTGGAAGTAGAGTATTTTCACATTGTTACCTCGTAAATGTATCACTATAAGCTTTTCTAGTTCACTTGGATATAAAACTTACATACCAGTATATGGCATGCTATTACCTAAGAAAGAAAGATGGAAGGATTCAATAGTTCTTTTGTTTCAAAGGTCACTTCATATTCGGAGAAACTAGAGTTAAAACCCACAAGATTAAATGATGAATACAACTTTTGGATTTCCTTTAACATTTGATCTGAATATGTAATTTTAGTTTCAATTGTAAATAAAATGTCATAATACTTTTAGAAGTGGTAGTTTAGTGCTCTTGTACTGGTTTTGTAGTTTATATATTAAAAAAACATTGTTGTACAGTTTTTAATTGGTTCTTAAACTGTTCTAAATAGGTTATGTATATTTATGCAATAACATTGGTAGTTCTGGCTCGATCTTGGTCTATTGCGTGCATACAAGTACTTAAGTTTTTTCTTATACTTTAGCCTCCTCTTTTTAATGCAACATACTTTTAAGATATGTTTGATAACATCTGTAGGCTTAGTACAATTATTGGAAATGCTTGTATGAGCCTTGTTTACATGCTTGATACTTTTTGGTATGATGTTATTTTGCTTGTTTGTGTCGATGAAACAATTGTAATGGTTAAATGGTTTGTTTGATATATCACATAGTTTTCTTGCTCTTCGTTTGGTGTATGATAATATGATATCAGATAGCTTTGGTTTGTTATTATTCTACTGTTGGATTTTTTCTAGTTGCGTGCTTATAGATGCTATGGCGTATGATATTCTTCTATTTGGTGTTCACAATTGTTTGGTTCTTAACTCTAAAAAATATGCTTCTCTTCTCCCAGGTCCTCTTTTGTTGCTTTGTGGCTTATGGTTTGTGACAAATATATTGCTGGTTACTGGAAGATGAAGTGGAATTCTACCGCAATCATCTTTAACAAAGATTCCTATTTTGGTGTTTGATTGCTTTATGAAGATGAAGTGGAGCTTATCTTTAACAAAGATTCCTATTTTAGTGTTTGATTGCTTTATGAAGATGAAGTGTAGCTTTGACGGTGATTCTTTTTTTGCCCCCCTTTTTAGCTACATGTGTACTAATTAGTTATGTGCACCTACTGGTATAAAGCTTCTTTAGGAGATTTTGGTGTAAATTCCTTGTAAGATACATTTTGATTACTCTGGTGTAATATACAAGAGTTTTGACTTACATAATTATAATTATTTTTAGTGCAATGGTAATTATAGTCTTTAAATCTATGTTGACGGCAATATCAAATGTCTAAACTAGCATTAGTGAATGGAAACCTGACCATTGGATGTGTCGTCATTAAAATTTAAAGACAACTAGCGAAGGGAAAACCGGTCATTAAAAAGGAAGAATAACGACCGGATCTTGTGCTGACGCTAAAGGATATTTAACGACCGGACTGAAAATGGTCGTTAAACTTTTAACGTGAGAGCCTATAACGACCTGTGACGACCGGATTTCTTCCGGTCGTTATTGACTTACAACGGCCGGATTTGGGCTTTTAACGACCGCATTTCCCTTCCCTAAAGGTCATTTTTCTTGTAGTGTGGTGCGTTATGACCTAGAAGCGAAATTCCATCTAGGGACAGAGGCCGGTGGTGCGTTATGACCTAGATGTGGGGACTTATAGGGACAGAGGCTTGTGGTGCGTTATGACCTATAAGTAAAGTTGTTTATAGGGACAGAGGCCTGTGGTGCGTTATGACCTATAAACAAAGCCGCACAGGGTGTGTGCTTATGCTATGTGCTAGGTATATCATTACCTATGTGGTATGTGAGATATATCATCGCCATGCTGTGTGTTAATTATATTATTGCTTATGCCATAGTATCAATATAATATTGTATATGTTGCCTATATTATGTATCTTTATATTATTGACCATGTTATGTATTCGCGTATTATTGCTTGTGTTGTATAATTATATTATCGTATGTAATGTTTATGGGTTACTGTAAAGGTGTGGATTATACTTCCGTTATCTGCTTATGCATTATCAAAGACTTGTCCCGAAAGGGTAATTTAGCGGGCCTGTCGATGATCTTACTGGGCTTTGGCTCATAACTTACTGTTTAAATATGCAGATCCTTCTACTAGTCAGACAGCTGGACTTATCTAATCCGTTCGAGGATGTGACTATTTTTGCTTGAGGTGAGCCAGCCGCATGGTTCGCGGTGGCATGCCTTCTGATCCACCTTAGTGTTTAGACGCTTCCTACGTCTTGTATTAAATATATATATATATATATATATATATATATATATATATATCGGATGTCAGAATTCGTAGATGCTCTATTGACACTGTATTTCGGGTGGATGTCTACACCTACATTTTATTGAAATATTTCTATCTAAATTATCATTATGAGTCAGTTTAATTACTCGTGGTTCGGTTAAGGATGTAACACTTAGGTGCCATCACGGCCCCGAAAATTGGGTCGTGACAGTGGCGCTCGCGTATTTGGCCTAAATACGCTGAAATTTTTATTCAATTCCTAAGCAAAGACTCTATTTCTTCCTGTGTCACTCGCGTGACACACGGATCACTTGAACTCTTCAACATCTTCACTTTTAGCTCCAAAACTAGCACTTTCTTGCTCAATTCACCATGTTCAAATCCTACAACACCAAACAACTCAATTAGTATCAACTCTTGAGAATTTTGTATATAAACTCTTAGGTGTACTATCATAACATCGTAAAACTACCCTGAAAATATAGGTAAAATAGCTAAATATCACAATCCCACACTTAGACTTTTTCTCGTCCTCGAGCAAAGAAGAAGAATACACAGAAAGCGGGCAAGACATTCAGGCTACTAGGAGTAGGTTGAGTGCTAATATGTGCAGGTGTTGTTACGGGTAGCATGGTGGGAGAATTTGATGGGCATACCTGTGAAGTTGGGACAGCAGACATGTCTTCATTCGCGACAAAAACCTGGGAATCTCTATGCGTGAACATTGGTGGTATCTCGCTGGACAGAGTGGGACTAGAATGAGTGTATGTGGTTTGAACTGGTGAAAAGGCTTCGTAATTGGACAAAATCCATGGTTCTAGCTCTATAGGTATGATCTGAAGTAAGTCTACCTGATAGTTTTTGAATGGGAATACGGACTCAACAAAATGAGATGCCGTGAGTGATTAAAATTTTTACTTTTAGGGTCATAGCAGACTAGTATCTTACCAGAATATCACCCCTCATCATAGAACAATACCAGCAGTCAGAAAGCTCATTAGTACAATCTTCGGGGGGCCCGGGTTTGGCTGCACCGGGACCGAAGCCATCATGGTCTGTGAGGCTCACCAATAGATGACCAAGAAGCCACGTATCAACACTATCGAGTTCAACGATAAGGATTCATGACGAGCCCGCCACCCTCACTATGACGCTCTAATTATCACCCTGAAGGTACATGACGGTCGAGTCAAGCGTGTATTGGTGGATCCTGGAAGCAGTCAATGTCATTCATTGGAAGGTTGCTTGCCATATGGAGATATAGAATCAGGTAATCCCCAGCCCGTACACTATAACAAGATTTAACAATTCCACTGAGAAGTATGTGGGAGAGATACTCCTTCAGGTACACCTACCAAGAGCAACACGAGTGACATCCTTCCAGGTAATGACATGTGATCTCTCGTATAAGATTATCCTCAGGAGGCCCTGAATTCACGAAGTACGCGCATTGCCATCTATCCTTCATCAAATCCTGAGGTACTTGACTCCCTAGGGGTGAAAGCAATTTAGGGAGAAGAGAAGTTATCCCAGAGCTGTTACGTAACAACAGTGATAGATGCCACCAAAAAGGTGACAAGAAATCAGAAGAAAAAATTGGATACGTTGCTTGGCCCTGATCTAATCACCAGCATACCTCCCAGATACGGGGTCCATGAGGTTACCATGTCTTGAGAACCGGCCCTCACGCCCTCCGACTCGGAGAAAAAAGACAAGCCAGCCAAAGACACAATCAATGATCTTGACCCAGTGATCTTCAATGAGGAGGTTCCGGATAAGAAATTTTATGTGGGGGCTAAGCTCTCAGCCGAAGCCAAGCAAGCAAGAATACGCTAACTTCCTGCGCGCTCGGTCGGGGACCTTTGCTTAGACACACACTCACATGCCGGGGATATCAACTAGCTTCATCACACATAATCTGAACGTTGATCCGAACTTCAAACTAGTCAAGCAGAAGAAACGACCGATCAGTCGCGAAAAATGACAGGCGGTCCATGAAGAGGCCAACAAACTACTAAACAACGGTTCCATTCGCAAGGTTCAGTATCCCGATTGGTTATCCAATGTTGTAGTAGTCCCCAAGAAAAATGGTAAGTGGAGGATGTGCATCAGCTTCACAGATCTGAACAAAGCATGCCCAAAGGATTCCTTCCCGCTTCCCAATATCAATCAACTCATCGATTCGATGGCAAGCCATAAAACCTTGAGTTTTCTGGATGCATATTCAGGGTACAATCAAATCCTTATGAACCCAGATGATCAAGAAAAGATCTCTTTCATCACGGACAGGGGGGACTTATGGTTACAGGGATTAAAAATGCAGGAGCAACTTACCAGATGTTGGTGAACCTGATGTTCAAGGAGCAGATCAGCAAGACCATGGATATTTCTCTTGATAACATGTTGGTCAAATCAGAATTCTCCAAGGATCATGTCAGCCATCTGGAGATAGCGTTCGAAATCTTAGACAAATTTGGAATGAAGCTCAACCCCGAGAAGTGTGCCTTCGGCGTATCCTCTAGATATTCCTTGGGTTTATTATTTCCAACAGGGACATAGAAGCAAATTCTGTGAAGATCAAAGCAATCGAGGCGATACCGGAAGTGTTGAAAAGTGAAATTGAAGTTAGAAGGCTTAACAGCTGAATTGCAACACTCAGCTGGTTCATCTCACGATCGTCAAAGAAGTGTCATCAATTTTTCAATGTCCTGAAAAAGAATAAAAGCTTCGAATGGATGGAGCAATGCATCTAGGCGTTGTGGGAACTAAAGCGATATCTGGCAAATCCCTCGTTGCTTACCAAGCCACGCGAGGGAAAACCGTTACTGTTATACCTAGCAATGTCTGAAGTTGTTGTTAGCGTCGTCCTGGTACGAGAAGAGAATGGAGTGCAGTCCCCAATCTATTATGTCAGTAAGTCACTTTTGGACGCAGAAACTAGGTATCAATACCCGGAGAATGGGTGATCCACACCGACAGGGCCTCCAACGTAAAAGGAGTCGGGCTTGGTATAATGATCAAATCCCCAGCGAAGAACGTTTTCAGGAAAGGTATAAGCTGCTCCCAAATGACGAACAACGAGGCAGAATATGAAGCAGTAATTTAAGCCTTAGAATTAGCTTACATATTGGGGGCCAGGGAGATCAGTGTCAATTGCAACTCCAAGCTCGTTGTCAATCAGGTAACCGGGGCTTACACCACCAAGGACGCCTGCATGCAAGAGTACTTGGCCAGAGTAGAAAAATATCTGAAGAAGTTTAAAAAATCAGATACCGAGAGAAGAAAATGTGGAGGCTGATGCCCTAGCCAGTTTAGCGGCCACTGCAGACTTAAACGCAGACAGCCCTATTTCCACCATTGAGCTAATGTACGCGGACATCAAGCGTCGGAGGCCAACACAGTGGGATCATTGTGGGACTGGCGACACTCGATCATTGAATACCTGGACAAAGGAGTACACCCGGCAGAAAGAAAGGAGAGCAGAAGGTTGAGAGCCCAAGCGACTCACTATGTTTTAATCTGTAATAACCCGAATAAATAATAATAATAATAATAATAATAATAATAATAATAATAATAATAATAATAATAATAATAATAATAATAATAATACGGTATTGGAAATATTAGCAAAATATTTTAATGGGCTCAAAGCTTACTGGCCCATTTACAAATGGCCAGTTGATTTTCTTGGAAACCAAAAGAAACAAAATAAAAAGAAAGAAATAAAGGGAAAAAATATAAAGAAAACAAAACCTAATTCGCTAATAGCTAATAGCTAATCTAACTCATCTGCGAAGCCGTCTACGCCAGAGACGTATTAGAAGCATGGTGGCTTTGGAGAAAGCAACGTAGGAGAATCTTTTTCTCAATTTGGTGAAGGTAAGCTTAATTAATCCATAACCAATTTAGTAAATCTTATTGGGGTAGTATCAATTTTTAGAGAAGTAAATTATTAGTTTATATATCCAAGTAGCGTTACCAGTAAAGGGAAATAAGAGAAAAATGATCTCTAAAAATTTAATTATGTGTTCAGTAATAAAAAAATGATGAAAAGACTTCATAAGAAACCTTGCAAAATTGTATAAGTGAACAATGAAATCAAGATCCACTAGATTGCTAACTTGGCTCAGTGAAGTGTATTAGTAGAATAAATTAGTGTTCACGAGTGTAGGGATATTTAATATCCAAATGTTATATTATGTTTTTAGATTATTGACACTTCTGCAACGAGATTGGTGGGCGCAAGTTGGAATTATTCGGCAAGTGTTTTGTGAGTGAAATATCAGTAATCACCTAATTTTGGCACCAAAAATTACAAATTGCATAAGATAGTTGTGTTTGTTATCTTGTGATTTTTACTAGATTTTATCCTTTGTTTAGCTACTGTAGTTGAGTAATTAGGAGGAAAATATAGAAAATTATTAAAAACAAAATAGTTGTTGTTTATATATTTATTTGGTTAATTAACTATCTATCTTAATTTTGTGTGATCTTTCTTGACTAAGTTAATAGTTGAGTTTGTGCTAGTCAATTAAGATTTGCAGGTTGGCTAACTTTAAAAGTTTGCCATCGGGCCAGCTAAACATGAAAGGAAATGTAGCACATTCCAGAACTGACCCGACCCATCTTCCCTTTTAATCACCAATTTTTCCTAATTCCTCATAATTCCCAAATCATCAGACAAAAGAAGCTTTGCCCAATTTTTCACCGCCACCGATCCCCGCCACCATCGACGGTGGCAACCACTCTCTTCCGGCCAAAAAATTACATCTACGGGGTTGGTACGTTCTTCTCTATCTATTTATTAACTCAATTTTCCATAAAACCTTTCTTCTTTCCCTCTTGCCCGTGTTTCCCATTTTTTTCTTTAATTTCAACACTACTAGTGGTGGTGTGACATAGTACGGTGGTGGCGTCGTGTCTGAGGTGCAGCGCCATTTAGTGGTGGAGATGCCGTGAGGGGAAAGTGGAAGCTTGGCGTGTCTTTGGTAACGTGAGGACGGTGGTTGTGGATTGTGGTGAAGCGATGGTGATCCGTGGAAATGAACCAGTGATGTCAATTTAGCAATGGCGATGAGGTTGTGCTGAACTGTTGCGATCTTTGTCCGAGGCAGGGATGATAATATCTGTTACACAATGGCGACCGGTGCTATAGCAGCCTTTCCGTTACTGCGAGGCAGTGGTTTTGATGGTCTTTCAAGCTGTTTGAGGCATGGCGAGGTAGCCGGTGTGAGAAGCAGCTTGTTAGATATTCGTCTGATTATGATAGCAAAGCAACGATGAGGCTTTGGAGATGGCAAGGAAGTGGAGGTGTCGACACGGCAAAGCAGTAGTAGTGTGTTCGTGGCGAGGCACTCTCGACTCGGCTATGCCATGGAATTGAGTTTGTTTGGCAAATGGGTTAGAAGAACCTCACTCTCCATTCCTGTTTCCTTAGTATCTTTATTAGTTTTGATCTCCTGTTTAGATGATTTAGAAGTAGAAATTTAGTGTGTGGAGTCAGCTGACATTAAGGATTATGTACAGATTTGTGCTCATTTAGTTACAAATTATTAATATGTTTTGATTAGAATAAAACTCGTCCATGTTTAAGAATGACTGTTAATGGCACAATTTGACACTAGCATGTTTAAATTCAATTTGTGAAAGCTTGGGAAAATACTTGAGTTTGCTCTGAATCTGCTTGTGAGTTGGAATCGATGTTCATATTGGGAAGTTCAAGCCTAAAATTCAGTTTTAAATGTCGTTTTGAGAATGGAGTTTTCAGTAAATACATAAAGAATTCAAGTTTGCACTCTGGTTTTTTGGCTTAAAGGCGTGTGAGGAAATGAACAAGTGTGACTGCAGCTTTCTTTTAGATTTAATGGTTACACTTTGATCTAGTAAGTTTGGTTGTGGATTTTAGTCCATTTAGCTTAAGTTCTGAATTAGTATTAGTTTAGGCTGGGAGTTAGTTTGGTCCAATAGTTGAGTCATTTAGTTTAATGGGTCAAGTTTAAGTGTCTAAGTCTAAAATTTGTTATAAATAAGAGTCAAAGAGTCAAAAGCAAATCGTACAAAAGTCAGCTTGAAAATAGGCTTTAGTGTTATCATCTTTTGTTGTCTAGTTGAGGTATGCTTGCTTGCATTTATGACCTTAGCATGCTTGCACTTATGACCTCAGGGCTTTACCATCACCAATTAGTTGTCCATTCTTTCCTATATATAATACAACATCTGAAATTACACTAGGACACAGAGAGAACATCTTCACACCTTCACACCAACCATAACATCGGTATAAAACACCCTTAAAGATCTGGAAAAAAAAATGGTCTTAAGTTGAGAGAAAAGAGTGAAAATAGTAAAAATAGAGAGAAAACATATTGAGGGAAAGAGTGAAAACAAAGCTGGGAAAGAGTTGGAAAGTGTGGTTTAAAATTAGAAAGTTTATTTTGGTTTTAAGAAGAGGCATTGGTTCACTGTTGTTGTAACGTTTGTTTCTGGTTTTGGAAGACATCTTTGCTACTTTCTAATAGTTTTCAACTCATAGGTATTTATCCTTTAAGCTTTTGTATCTTGTAGGTAATTTTCAATCTTTGTTCAAAGCTTGAATATGCATGAAATAGCCTGATTTGGGCTCAAGAGAGTTAGTTCTGAATGTTTAGTATTTATATCTTGCAAGCATGTTTGTAGAGTTAAGGAAAACTAGATCTGAAAATGGCTAATGTTTGGGGTCTGTTTGTGATAAAAAAAAATAGATGATGTATGTATGTCTCAAATATTTCCATGTAATAGGCTATATTTCAAAAAGAAAATAACTCATATCTGGGCCAACCGTCTCATGGGTTGTATTTGTATTTACAAATGAAATTTTCATGCAGCTTTTCTTTGTATACAAAGTCAAATTTTAGAAAGGGAATGATAAGTAATACAACCTATGTAAATATGGGATAAAATTGAAATAGTTAGGTGAAATAGGATACAAAATGCAAATTGCTTAAATGTTTCAAAGGTTGAACAGTAAATAGAAGTAAGCAAAACTCTTTTTATGCCATAACGTTTATTAACTTGACGTTAAAGCATGCTATAACCCAGTGACTTGGGAACTTGGTGAAATGGTTACCTTGCTCAATAAATTGAAACCAGAAATTAATAAAGAATGATCGTTACTATAGTCCATAAGTAGGCAAGCATAGGCCAAAACAAATAAAGTTAACTGCTCACGTGGGAATTTATTAAAATTGAGATTTTAAACGGGTGAAGTACCTGCGCGATCTAATTGATTTAAGTAAGAAGATTTCGAACGGGTGAAGTGCTTGCACAATTATATCTCTATTTGAGTTTCATTTGAACGGACAATTTAATTACAAATCAAGGCGTAAAAAAAATAAAGGCAAATATACAAACAAATTCAAAGAGTCGAAATGCGTCAATAAAGCAACTGTGCTTGGCACAGGACTCGAGGGTACCTAACACCTTCCCGAGAGTCAACCGAGATCCTTACCTGGAACTCTAACGTAGACCACTTACGAGTCATAGGTGTTCTAGGTACACCACTTTGGTAACTTGGCACACCTTTAACTTGTCAAGTAGCGATTCCGAAAATCTCTAAATAATTTGTGTACCTATTAACACCTAGTCACAAACCTTTTAAACACTAGTTTTCTTAAGTAACAAGGGGTCGTGGCAGCATGGCGACTCTGCTGGGGATGAAAGTGAAAAACTGAGAGTCTCAAGCTTTTAAATTTGTCATCTTTCGGCTTTTGAGTATTATTTGTATATGTTGCCTTGTTTTGTTAATGCTTTAATATATTTGAACTGTATATACACAACTGTCTTCTCTCGTACACCTCTAAGTCTTTTGGAACACTGCACACATGCACGCCAGTTTCACTTCGGCATCTGGAATTCTGTCGTGTCTCAGGACACAAAAAGTCAACCCTTATTAGGAGGAGGTGCGTTAGGTTAGGCCGTTAGACGTTCTCGACTGGTACCCTCGAGGCACTTCCAAATTGCTGAACCACTAGATCATGAACCATTGAGTCACCTAGAGTTGAACCTGTACTTTTATCTAGGCCGATTTATTTGCATGTCATTAGACTTAGTGAGGTGCAGTACACCGGTACCGCATTGTCTAGGTTGACTCCCTCGTGTCATGTTGGGGCCTACGTCCCCAAAAGACACATCATGGGCATATTATGTGTTGCATTTATTCTAGTCAAAGGGTTGTTATGCTGACCGATCATCCGGGGGCGAGAGTTGATTTTTGAAAAAAAAAATTGTTTATGCTGTTATAATGGCGAAATTTTTCAAGAATTTTTTAAGTCTCATTTGGTGTCCGGGTTTGGTCCCAAGTATTAGAAAATAATTTGTCATAGTTTTGCACCGTTATAGTTTTGTACTGGTATAATGGCGAAATTTTGGGACCCTTTTATGTTTGAGTCTATGTCCAAATCAAGTCCATATTTTTTAAAATAATTCATCAGAGTTTTACGCCGTCATAATGGCCAATTTTTATAAACCCATTTTGCGTCTAATTCGTGTAATATTTTCTATCGTTGAGTCGTTGTAATACTAAATTTTATAAATACTCTAAGATTCATTTGTGAATTAGATCAAAGAGTTTGTTTCAATAAACAGAATAAATAAAATTGTGTCCGTCCTTGTGTTGTCGTAATGTCTGATTTTAGAGTCATCTTTCGGATAAAGAAAAAATATAATTTGATTCATAATCCGTTCTTAAGTTTCGTTCAAATCTCGGATTGAGTCTTAATTTTTTATTAAAATAATGTTATTTCAGGGTCCCACTTTATTTTGTTTTGTTTAAGGTCAAGCCAGGGTACAGACGATAAATTGCAATTAGCTAAGTTGTATTTTGCGTCGATCCTCGTAGAATAATATGACTTCGGTGAAATATCGAGTCTCATTATTTTCACTGTCCGGGTGTACCCGCCCAATGTGTCAGTTTGTATATATCTTTGACTCGTGCATCATATCAAGCATTTTATTTTGAGTCCGTCTCGTGTCGTTTGTCTAAATTACATTTCTTGAGTCAGGAAAATAGGAAAGAAAAATAATAATAATCATCCAAGTTCGTCCTTGTTCTGATTACGTGTCAGTTACAATTTTATTCTAATTTTATTTAAGGCAGGTAGCAATCTTTTGGGGATACGACAGGTACACTCGGCTTACGCCGTTAACCGTTTTGGTATGACCCATAACAACCTTAGGCTGCGACTTGTGATTCTTTTGTGCTAACCTGGTTTATTTGCAATAGCTTTGGAGTTTTGACGTTTGCTACGAAATTTTGGCATTGACCCATCCGTACGGAAAAGAATCAAAGGGACCAGTGACTTTACCTGTAACCATACCATCAGATGGAGAAAGAACTGAGACTGGTGCCCAGGAACTTTTGGCATTGGAAAATGAAAGGTTGACGGGGGAGGTCCAAACCTTGAAACAACTAGAGCCGACATGCATCATGCAATGACCCTAGGGCAGGCACCCCCTCCCAGGCCTTCTATCCTAGATAGGGTCATGCCAACAGCTTTTCAGCAGGCGCCGAGCACATCTGCGGGAGTTGAGAATCCAACATTTCAATCTGGTCTCGCCCCTGTCTGTGGCGTAACAAATGAAACTGCAGTGTATCCTCAGGCACCACCTCAACCGCAGGGGCAGTATGGCCCACCTCCAGCACAAGTGCCAGTTTTTCAGGGCCCAGCTAGGCCAGTCACGGCCAGATGCAACAGTGACCCACATCTTCAGGTTGGGGACCATCATTATGCTCAGCACCATGAACCCAATTTCCGACAAAGTGACTCATATGATCAAGGGTTCCATCATGAGTCTCGGGCCGAAGAGGACAATTCAGAAAAGTCGGCCGAGAATGAAGTTTTGTGTAAAGTGAAGGATTCAGAATAAGATGAGAGAATTATGCAAGGATACGGAGATCATGCCAACACATCTTTCAAGGATCTTTTCCCTTTTCCCGAAATGCAATTGCCAGATGGGTTTGTCATTCCCAAGTTCGAGTTGTACATAGGGCAGGGAGATCTCAGGGTTCACATGAAAACCTACTGCAATAAAATGAGAGGGGTCAAGAAAGATAAGTCGTTGATAGCATACTTTTCTGAAAGTTTGGGAGGTGCAGCTGCCGAATGGTTCATGAGGCGGCATGTGACCAAATGGCAGACATTTGAAGACATCGCAAAGCAATTTTATCACCAGTACAAGTACCATATTAAAGTAGTGCCAGATCGATCCTCTTTGGATGCGATAAAAAAGAAGCCAAGAGAAAGCTTCACGGAATATGCTCTCAGATGGCGTGAACAAGCTGCTCGAGTAAGCCCTGCAATACCAGATGAAGACATGGTTTGGTTGTTCCTTGAAGCTCAAGATTAGGAGTTTTATGGTGCATTGATGCCTTCCTGGGAAATTCGTTTAACGAGGTTGTCAAAATGGGCGAAATGGTTGAGAAAGGAATTAAAACTTGCAAGATTGTGAGCCAGACAGCATTAAGGGGAACGACCCAAGTGGTACAGGCCCAGGCAGGAGCCTTGGGAAAGAAGAAACAAGATGATGTAGTCATGGTGGGTTCGGGTTCACAAAAGTGGAGCGAAAAAAGATACAATCAAACCCAGTCATACCAAGCTCCACAAATACACCATCCACAACACTACTACACCCCACAAAATCCGCAGTATTTCGTCCCTCCACCCCAGTACTCAATCCATACAGTGCAGCCATATGCTCCAATATCATTTTATCCGCAATAGCGCGCTCTAGCCCCACATCCTATATATTCCATTCACCAAGCTCTACATAACCAATTCCAGCCTCCACCGAACCTTCACCAACAAAGAGGTCCTCCAGGTTTTCGCCCAAAAGTTGAGTAAAAAATGTGTATCAAGCGAAAAAGAATGAGTTCATGCCAATTGGAGAGTCTTATGCCGAACTCTTTCATAAAATACAAGCTTTGTACATACTGAAATCGATCAATGGAAGAATGCATCCTAGGGATAGGGTTGACGACTCTCGTCAATGTGCTTACCATTCAGGTGCACTGGGGCATGACACGGAGGATTGCCATTTTCTCAAGAAGGACATCCAAGCTTTGATCAATAATGGTCAGATTCAAGTTGAGGGTTTAGATACACTAGATATAAACCAGAACTCATTGCATGTCTGTGGTGATGTGCATATGATGGGTATGGTGTGTGTACAAGATTTAAGAGCTGAATCTCCACGGCTGATAATATCTGTTGGTGATGTGTCGGTTGGGGCCAACAAAATGCTAGTGACAATGAATTGTGTTCCTGAAATTGTGCCAGGGGTGGCAGACAGAGTAAGGGTTAAAGAAATAAAGAAGGTGAACATGGTTCTCGAAAAGCCAATTCCATATCTTACCCGGTCATTCATCAGTCCCTAAAAAGTGAAGTCTACCCTAATGAGGGTTGGAGAAAGTGAGGAAAAACAGAAGATGTTTCCAGATCCAGGGAATTTCGTTGGTATCAGCATGGTACATCTTGATGAAGGGCTCAACAATGCATGAAAAGCAGGAAAACTGGTACTGACTTGGAATTGAGTGACTGTGAAATGTTGTACCTTTTTTGCTAATCTTTCTGTGTACTTGGTTATTCAAGGATTGTAACCCAAGTGCATTATTTTGCTTGTTTTATTTGTTCAAACCCTTCTATCTTCAATTCAATGAAAGCAAGATCCATCTCATCCTAATATTCGGTCTTTTATGTTTTCTGTTCTTACCTCCTTAGTTTTCTGTTTTTATATTTTGTCGACCTTAATGACATGACATGCGTGCAGAATTTACGTCTTGATCTAAACACGCGCTCTGGCATTGTGAGCTATCTGAGTAGTAAAGAGGGATAAAAAAGGGAGCGAAATAAGTTGGGAATTAATCAGTAATCATTCGATAAAGAAAATCGGTGAGAAGTTCAAAATCATGCACGGTCGCTTCGACCGAATTTGAAATACCAGTTTTGAGAACCATCGTTGAAGCAGAAGTCGAGGACACGTGTGGATCAATCCAGGTCAATTCATTGAATCATTATTTGTGCGAGGCATTCTCGGGTCGGGATAATGAACGGCTTTCGTTTCTTCTACCCAAACACTATGTCCTTCTCTCAGCCCTTTTTTAGCCTTGTTCTGTGTTTTCTTTGGCCTACCCTCCCTTGGAATCAATTTGATATGACTAAAGAAAAAAAAAAGGAAAAGAATTTTTAAAAAAAAAACAGAATACAAAAACAAAATCTACCTCAATGGTAGAGCTATGTCTGATCTGATTCCTCTCAAAAGGATACGTAGGCAACCATTCTAGTGCAGTCATAACAGGGGAAAGTTCATTTTTCCCCTATCTCATAACGATGCAAAACTTGCCTCCAAATTTGCAGCCAACATCAAAAGAAATTCAGTTCCCCATTTAATGCTAAACTGGGGTAAAAGCTTGTTTTTATTTTATTTTATACAAAATAAAATTTAAAAAAAAAAAACTTTTATTTTTTATACCATCTATTCATATGTTTCATGAGATATCAGTCTCAAAATCGGGGACGAAACTCAAAGTAAACTGGAGCGGAAGTTTATTTTATTTCTCAAATAAAAGGGAGAAAGTCAATTCCTTTTGCTTTCTTTGTGTTCATTTCCGGGGGAAAGTCTCAATATCCCCTATGTTTTCATATCAAAAAAATTCAAAAGATAATTCATCTGTTTCACTAAACTGGGGCCACAGTTTGTTATTATTTTAAAAGAAATGATTCCAAGGATTGTATCATTCACCAAGTCGTTTCATGAGATGCTTTCATACCGCTTTAAAGATAAAAGAAAAAAAAAAGGAAACCCCCCCCCCCCTAATTTTCCTAATCTAGGGGAAAAGTTAGTTTTATTTTTAAAACCGGTGATTTCATAGCTTGTGATATTTATCTGATCGTCTCATGAGATGTTTCTGAGCTTTTATGTTGAACCACTTTCATCATAAGCCTAACCAAATCCAATGTTATAATCCAAATAAAGACCCTTCTGACCGATCATTGAGAATGTCAAGCCGAGTAGGGTATCAAGGGGACAAGTTTCACACTGTAAAGTCGCATTCTTATAAGTCGACAATCGCATTTAGGAGATGGGAGCACCAAGGTCATTAAAGGAAAAATTCTCTAGGGAATCAAGATAAAGACCGAAAATTGAAGAAAGAAAGGAAAGACGGGGTCGACTAGCAAGGAAATATGGGCGGTCGTTTGGGAAGAGTGTGAAATGAAAGATAAGGACAAAAAAAGAGAAAAAAATAAACAAAATGAAGTCTTTTAGGTGAAAACCTGCAAAGGCGCTACAAGACAACAGTAAGGTAAAAGATCAAAGAGAGAGGCTAGTTGGTGAAAACCCCGAGGGGCACGACTAGTCGAATGAGGGTCATAGAATACGTCACCAGGTTTTGGGTTAAGAAAGGTTGTCAAACTGGAAGTAAGGTCAGGGTTATTTCCGTGTGAACTAATCAAGAGTTGATTCTAATTGCATGTCATATTTTACTAAGGTTGTCCTTTCACCTGCAAATAAGTTTCTTCTATCTATCAGGAACATCTTTCGTTCGATATCTCCTTTTGAGTTTCTTCACTTTCCTTTTCATTTATTTCTTTCTCATTATTTTTTGGGCACTCAAAAAGGTCTGCAAAACTTGTCTACAAGTTTCAGTTGTACCAGAAAAGTCGGGAAGGGGAACCTAACACCGAGATTGTACTATGAAGATCACCAGGAAATGGTTTGTTATTTCTACAAGGTGTGACCAAAGACCGATATGAGAAGTTGGGTTGGGAAGTATGAGAACACAACTACATCAAATCAGTTGCTCGTCGGGGACAAACTTGAAGGGCAGAAAAAGAAATAAAGAAAAAAAATCAAGGACCATCTGAACCGGGAGCATCGGTTTTAAACTTTCAAGAAAAGACCCCCATTGGGATAATGTGTTGCGAATTTCAGCTTTCTGTCAAAAGAACCATTGGGATAATGGGATACAATTTTTCAGCTTTTAGAACAAGACCCACTAGAGCAGTGGTTTAAATTTCCAGCAAAAGCAAGACCCACTAGAGTAGAGGTTTTCAATTTCCAGAAGAAGCAAGACCCATCAGAGTGATAGTTTTCAATTTCCAGCATAAGCAAGACCATCAGAGTGATGGTTTTCAAATATCCAGTAAAAGCAAAACCCATAGAGTGATGGTTTTCAATTTCCAGCATAAGAAAAATCCATCAGAGTGATGGTTTTAAATTCCAACAAGAGCAAGACCATCAGAGTGATGGTTTTCAAATATCCAGTAAAAGCAAAACCCAGCGAGTAATGGTTTTCAATTTCCAGCAGAAGCAAAATCCATCAGAGTGATGGTTTTAAATTCCAACAAGAACAAAGTCCCATCAGAGTGATGGTTTTCAATTTCCAGAAGAAGCAAGACCTATCAGAGTGATGGTTTTCAACTCCCAGAAGAAGCAAGACCCATCGGAGAGATGGTTAAATTTCGGCAGAAGCAAGACCCATCAGAGTGATGGTTTTCAATTCCCAGCTGAAGCAAGATCCATCAGAGAGATGGTTCCAATTTTCGGCAAAAGCAAGATCCATCAGAGTGATGGTTTTCAATATTTAAGTCAAAGCCCGCCAAAGTGGCAATTTCAATTTTTTTAAGTCAAGCCCGTCAAAGCAGAAATGTCAACATTTAAGCCAAAGCCCGTCAAAGCGGCAATTTCAAATTTCAAGTGCAAGCCCGCCCGAGCGTCATTTTCAAGTTTCCAGTAATTTCAACTTTCAAGTCAAAGCTCGTCAAAGCGGCAATTTAAACATTCAAATCAAAGCCCGTCAAAGCGGCAACTTCTACTTTCATGTCAAAGCTCGTCAAATCGGAAATTTCAAATTTCAAGTCCAAGCCTGCCGAGCGGCAATTTCAACATTCAACAGTCAAAGCCCGCCCGAGCGGCAAGTTCAAATTTTCAGCATTTTCAACATTCAAGTCAAAGCCCGTCAAAGCGGCAATTTCAAGTTTGAAGACCCACTTGGGTAGTGGGGGTTTCGGACCAATTTATCAGTTTATAAAGCATGAAGACTTAGTCTAGGCATTGTAATTTTATTTTTTTCCTTTTCTTGACTTGGCCTGCATGCATTATACCTAACCTTTTAACTTGATTTCAATCTCAACAAAGAAATGAAAGCATAACTCTTTGCTTCAATCTTGTATTTTCATTTTCCTGTAAAACAATGACCACCAGCCAGCAACTAGCAACAAGTGACCAGCAGCAACAACTTTAGTATGTCAAAAAGTGTCTCGAGTTAGTCCAGGTAAGCCTAGGAGTTTCGAGTCAGTCCCAATTAGTTCAGAAAGTATCTAGAGTAAGTCTGTGTATGTCTAGAGAGTGCTTAGTGTTAGTCTATGAGAGTCTAGTATCTGTTTGTATGTGGTACACCCAGCTACCGCATGTGAGGAACTACACTGGCCTGATTCCTTAGTCCAGGGATATGTAGGTAGTGTTGATCTAGTTCGAACCAAAAGGTCAGGATACGGTCACCCTTTTGCATGCTCTTGGCTAGAACCAAAAAGGCCAAAATTAGCTGCCGATTACGTCTTTGTCCGAAAACTCTTCATGTTCTCGAACAAAGAGGGGCAGTTGTAATCACCAAATTTTGGCACCAAAAATACAAATTGCATAAGATAGTTTTGTTAGTTACCTTGTGACTTTTACTAGATTTTATCCTTTTTTTAGCTACTGTAGTTGACTAATTAGGAGGAAAATATCGAAAATTATTAAAAACAAAATAGTTGTTATTGTTAAATATATATTTGGTTAATTAATTATCTATCTTAATTTTGTGTGATCTTTCTTGGCTAAGTTAATAATTGAGTTTGTGCTAGTCAATTAAGGTTTGAAGGTTGGCTAACTTTGAAGGTTTGCTATCGGGCCGGCTTAACATGAAAGGAAATGTAGCACATTCCAGAACTGACCCGGCCCATCTTCACTTTTAATCTACAATTTTCCCTAATTCCTCATAATTCCCAAATCATCAGACAAAAGAAGCTTTGCCCAATTTTTCACCGCCACCGCTCCCTGCCACCATTGACGGTGGAAACCACTCTCTTCCGGCCAAAAAATTACTTCTACGGGGTTGGTACGTTCTTCGCTATCTATTTATGAACTCAATTTTCCGTAAAACCTTTCTTCTTTCCTTCTTGCCCGTGTTTCCCCTTTTTTTCTTTAATTTCACCACTACTAGTGGTGGCGTGACATAGTACGGCGGTGGTGTCGTGTCATGAGGTGCAGCGCCATTTAGTGGTGGAGATGCCGTAAGGGGAAAGTGGATGCTTGGCGTGTCTTTAGTAACGTGAGGACGGTGGTTGTGGATTGTGCTGAAGCAATGGTGATCCGTGGGAATAAACCAATGATGTCAATTTAGCAATGGCGATGAGGCTGTGCTGGTACTGTTGTGATCTTTTTACGAGGCAGGGATGATAATATTAGTGACACGATGGCGACCGGTGCTACAGCAGCCTTTGCGTTACTGCGAGGCAGTGGTTTTGATGGTCTTTCAATCTGTTTGAGGCATGGTGAGGTAGCGGGTATGAGAAGCAGCATGTTAGATATTCGTGTGACTATGATAGCGAAGCAGCGATAAGACTTTGGAGATGGCGAGGCAGTGGAGGTGTCGACACGGCAAAGCAGTGGTAGTGTGTTCGTGGCGAAGCACTCTCGACTCGGCTATGCCAAGGAGTTGAGTTTGTTTGGAAAATGGGTTAGAAGAACCTCACTCTCCATTCCTGTTTCCTTAGTATCTTTATTAGTTTGGATCTCCTGTTTAGATGATTTAGAAGTAGAAATTTAGTGTGTGGAGTCAGTTGGCATGTAAGGATTATGTACCAGTTTTGTGCGCATTTAGTTACAGATTATTAATGTGTTTTGATTAGAATGAAACTCGTCCATGTTTAAGAATGACTGTTAATGGCACAATTTGACACTAGCATGTTTAAATTCAATTTGTGAAAGCTTGGAAAAATACTTGAGTTTGCTCTGAATCTGCTTGTGAGTTGGAATCGATGTTCATATTGGGAAGTTCAAGTCTAAGATTCAGTTTTAAATATCATTTTGAGCATGGAGTTTTCAGTAAATACATAAAGAATTCAAGTTTTCACTTTGGCTTTTTGGCTTAAAGGCGTGTGAGGGAATGAACAAGTGTGACTGCAGCTTCCTTATAGACTTAATGGTTATACTTTGATCTGGTAAGTTTGGTTGTGGATTTTAGTCCATTTAGCTTAAATTCTGAATTAGTATTAGTTTAGGCTGGGAGTTAGTTTGGTCCAATAGTTGAGTCATTTAGTTTAATGGGTCAAGTTTAAGTGTCTAAGTCTGAAATTTGTTATAAATAAGAGTCAAAGAGTCAAAAGCAAATAGTACAAAAGTCAGCTTGAAAATAGGCTTTAGTGTCATCATCTTTTGTTGTCTAGTTGAGGTATGCTTGCTTGCATTTATGACCTTTGCATGCTTGCACTTATGACCTCAGGGCTTTACCATCACCCATTAGCGGTCCACTCTTTCCTATATATAACACAACATCTGAAATTTACATTAGGACACAGAGAGAACATCTTCACACCAACCATAACATTGGTATAAAACACCCTTAAAGATCTGGGAAAAAATATGGTTTTAAGTTGAGAGAAAAGAGTGAAAAATAGTAAAAATAGAGAGAAAACATAGTGAGGGAAAGAGTGAAAACAAAGCTGGGAAAGAGTTGGAAAGGGTGGTTTAAAATTAGAAAGTTTATTATGGTTTTAAGAAAAGGCGTTGGCTCACTGTTGTTGTAGTGTTTGTTGCTGGTTTTGGTGGACATCTTTGCTACTTTCTAATGGTTTTCAACTCATAGGTATTTATCTTTTAAGCTTTTATATCTTGTAGGTAATTTTCAGCCTTTGTTCAAAGCTTGAATATGCATGAAATAGCCTGATTTGGGCTCAAGAGAGTTTGTTCTGAATGTTTAGTATTTATATCTTGCAAGCGTGTCTGTAGAGTTAAGGAAAACTAGATTTGAAAATGGTTAATGTTTGGGGTCTGTTTGTGATTAGAAAATAGATGTTGTATGTATGTCTAAAATATTTCCATGCAATAGGCTATATTTCAGTGTTTAGTGTCCTTTTGAAGGACACAAAAGGACACTTCCTTGCATTATTTCAGCCCGTTGGGACAGCATAGAGCTGCTGAAATAGTCCTCTATAGCTGTTGTACTATCCCTGAAAAAAGGCTAAAAAACACTCAAGTGTAGGGATGTGGGCTTGTACTTTTGTACAAGTCCATACTCAACTTTTTATCCTTCAATTTCAGCCATAAATAGGAGCATTTACTCCTCATTTAATCAACAACAACCAGCTGAAATTACATGGAATTGAGAGCAAAAAATACTTGAAAAAATAGAGTGAAAAAAAAAAGTAAGTTGGAAGGAGGAATTTAAAACCAAAGGCTTGACATTAAGGGTCTTTGAGGTATAAATCTTGGAGTTTTAAGGGATAAATATTGGTGTTAGAGAGTCAAATAACTCATATCTGGGCCAGCCATCTCATGTGTTGTATTTGTATTTACAAATGAAAATTTCATGCAGCTTTCCTTTGTACACAAAGTCTAATTTTGTAAAGGGAATGATAAGTAATACAACTTAAGTAAATATGGGATAAAATTGGAATAGTTACAGGAAATAGGATAAAAAATGTAAATTGCTTAAATGTTTCAAAGGTTGAGCAGTAAATAGAAGTCAGCAAAATTGTTTTTATGCCATAACGTTTATTAACTTGACGTTGAAGCAGGCACAGTAAGTATAACCCAGTGACTTGGGAACTTGATGAAATGGCTACCTTGCTCAATAAATTGAAACCAGAAATTAATAAGAATGATAGTTACTATAATCCATAATTAGGCAAGCTTAGGCCAAAAAAAATAAAGTTAACTGCTCACGTGGGAATTTTTTAAAATTGAGATTTTGAACGAGTGAAGTACATGCGCGATCTAATTGATATAAGCCGGAAGATATCGAACGAGTGAAGTGCTCGCGCGATTATATCTTGATTTGAGTTTCATTTGAACGGACAATTTAATTACAAATCAAGGCGTAAAAAATAAAGGGAAATATACAAACAAATTCAAAGAGTCAAAATGCGTCAATAAAGCAACCATGCTTGGCACAGTACTCAAGGGTGCCTAACACCTACCCCAGAGTCAACTGAGATCCTTACCTGGAACTCTGAAACAGACCACTTACGAGTCATAGGTGTTCTATGTACACCACTTTGGTGACTTGGCACACCTTTAACTTGTCAAGTGGCGACTCCGAAAATCTCTAAATAATTTGTGTATCTATTAACACCTAGTCACTGATCTTTTAAACACTAGTTTTCTTAAGTAAAAAACGGGTCGTGACAATATCTCCTGTAGTTTGTTTTCAACTATAGCATGTTTAAAACTCATTTTTGTTCATCAATATTATTTTGATTAAATTATTTTATTTGCATGGGACAAGCGCTAGAATAACATGTATGTTGATATATCTAATTATTATTTTTATACTTGAGTTGTTGATACAATTGGTATGTTTTGAAACCTTGATTTATTCAAGAGTTGCTATATATGTTATGATTTGATATCTAGTCATGAAGAAATTACAAAAATTGAGATATTGTACTATAAAGTAAATATTGTTTTGGGAATTAACTTAGCCAGATCATCGTTATCTAACATCGGGATCGTTAGTCTTGGTGCAGCTTGTATTGTATTCTCCTCCACTAGTAGGAAAGAACTAGTCGACCCTCTAGAAGGGAACCCAGCTAACGTAGTAGTCAGACGGCCATGTTAAACTCATGGTGTCATAAAATACTATTCGACTCTGGCTTAGGAACCTCTCACTTCTATAGATATGAGCTACAAAGGTTGAAAGGTTTGATCAGTATTTTCAATGCAAGTACTGCTGATTATTTTATTTATGCATGTTTCTTATATATGCTTGTCCCAAATAAAAACGCTATGGTTGATGTTGTTCTCACTTAGACTGTGTGACTAACTCTTTTTTCTCCCCACTCACAGATAAACTAGTTGAGGCTGATACTTTGAGTCAAGGTGAGTGATAGAGCTGAAAATTGATCGAATAAGCCCCGCATTTGCTTTACGTGGGCCACTATTTATTCCTTAATTTATTTCAGTCATCAGTTCGTTTGAATCTAGGTTTCTCCTTAGTCAGTCTTGGGATGTCGTTTTGATAAAAGTTATTGTTAAAGTACTTTAAAGTTTAATTATTGTCGTGGATTTGGTTTTGTTGAACTTTACTTAGACCTTGAATATACGTAATAAGGTAGCAGTTGATTATTGGACTGTTTCAGGCTGTTTTTTGACAGGTTTAAAATTTTGGTTGCTCCCGGTACAGGGGAAACTCTGCCGAATTTTTTGCGTGAATTTGATAGGGTTGTGAAACGACCTCGGTCAGTCGTTTCAGAAATTAGGACTCTGATTGGTGTGCCGATAATTTTAAAATATTCGTAAGGTCCATTAGGACATGTAAAATTTGAGCTAAATCAGACTTTGTTTTGTAGGTATCGGAAGAAGTGTTTATATCCATTTTTTTGGAGGCCCTTGGCCTTGTGGATATTCTACCACGTGTTCCTTACGTGTGTAGCTGCCGATAGGCGTACTCATTATGTCTTAGCTTTGAATTTACATTGTATATTATATGTTATGGCCTACTGTTGGTATTGTATTGAGCTTATGAGCATTGCACTCTGGTTTTGAGCATTGCATATACTTCCCGGTAATCAATGAGAGTCCCGAGCCGGTGAAGGGTCATTACTGCATATACTTTCCGGTAATCGATGAGAGTCCAAAGCCTGTGAAGGGTCATTATTGCATATACTTCCCGGTTGGCGATGAGAGTCCCGCACCGGTGAAGGGTCATTACTGCATATACTTCCCAGTAATCGATGAGAATCCCAAGCCGGTGAAGGGTCATTATTGCATATACTTCTCGGTAATCGATGTGAGTCCCAAGCCGGTGAAGGTATCAAGCACATGTGACTGCATTGCATCATATTGCATTTATCCAATCCCATTGCACCGCATACTGACTAGTGTGTGACTATTGTATTGTGTATAGTGTATGCGGCATGTATACAATGTTGTGTACATATTTCAGTTTGCCTATACGTTTCTGGCTATTTAGTGTCATTAATTGGTTTATATGCTTTAGTTATATGGGTCGGGTTGCATGCCGTAACAATAAGAATATATGGATCGGGTAGCACGCTGCGACAGTATGAATATATGAATCGGGTTGCACGCCGCGACAGTATGAACATGTGGAACCGGTTGCACGCCGTGACAGTATTATGTTCGGGATACTTAAAAACCTATATATTCTATCTATCTTATGTCCCTGGTTGTTTATGAGTTTATGATCCCATACGTGTTTCCAGTTATTATCTGTCTCTGCAATTTTATAATTTAAATAAGAGAAATTTGGTTTATTTGTTTTTCTTCTCCCTGGCTAGCTATCCTATTCTTTGAGGTGGTTAGTCTGCCCCACTTATAGAGTCCTTTTGACTCGCCCGTGTTTGTTGTTTGTTCTTGTCTATTTATTTCGTTTTGGCAGGTTCGCTCCAGGATTGAGTTCGCCACGTTGTTCAGGAGCGAAGACGACTTCAGCTGTCAGGGTGAGCCAGCTTGTATTTCGGATGGCCACCAGTTTATTGTCTATTATTTCAGCTGCATTTTGCCCCTGTTTAGGAGGTATCTGTCTTCTTTTGTACTCTTAGATGTCTAGTCTGGATAGCCCTAAACCTAGTATGTTGGGTAGTCAGCTGTAATTTCTTTTGTACATCTTGGAGGTATCAATATGTCTGTGGTTTTCTAAGTCTTTTTCTTATTTATGAGTCAAATTTATATTTATTTTCCTAATTTAATTGGTAAGGGTTCGCCCGACGGGTGTAGGGGAAGATGTCGGGTGCCCACACGGCCTAGCCAGATTTTGGGTCGTGTCAGCTTGCTAGGTAGGCTTAGTCTCATCTAGCTCCGATCACGACCCTAAATAGGGTCGTGACAAAGTGGTACCAGAGCTCTAGGTTTAGGGTATGTAAGAACTAGTCGACCCTCTGGAAGGAAACCCAGCTGACGGGGTAGTCAAATGGCCATGTTAAACTCATGGTGTCAGAAAGTACTATTCGACTCTGGCTTAGGAACCTTCCACTTATATAGATATGAGCTACAAAGGTTGAAAAGTTTGATCAATATTGTCAATGCAAGTACTGCTGATTATTTTATTTATGCATGTTTCTTATATATACGTGTCCCGAATAAAAATGCTATGGTTGATATTGTCCTCACTTAGTCTGTGTGACTAACCCTTTTTATTTTTCCACTCACAAATAAGCTAGTTGAGGCTGAGACTTTGAGTCAAGGTGAGTGACAGAGCTGAGAAGTGATCCAGTAAGCCCCGCATTTGCTTTGCATGAGCCATTATTTATTCCTTAACTTGTTTCAGTCATTAGTTCATTTAAATCTAGAGTTTTGCTCATTTGTCAGTCTTGGGATGTCATTTTGATAAAATTTATTGTTAAAGTACTTTATAATTTAATTGTTGTCATGGACTACGTGGATTTAGTTTTGTTGAACTTTACTTAGACCTTGAATATGCATAATGAGGTAGTAGTTGATTATTAGACTGCTTCTGGCTGCTTGTTGACAGATTTAAAATTTTGGTTTGCTCCCGGTACAGGGGAAACTCCGCTGAATTTTCTGCGCAAATTTGATAGGCTTGCTAGGTAGGCTTAGTCTTGTCTAGCGCCGATCTCGACCCTAAATAGGGTCGTGACAAAGTGGTGTCAGAGCTCCAAGTTTAGGGTATTGCTAAGGAGAAAAACTCTAGATTCAAACGAACTAATGACTGAAATAAGTTAAGGAATAAATAATGGCCTACGCGAAGCAAATACGGGACTTACTGGATCAATTCTCAGCTCTGTTACTCGCCTTGACTCAAAGTATCAGCCTCAACTTGCTTATCCGTGAGTAGGAAAAAGAAAAGAGTTAGTCACAAAGACTAAGTAAGGACAACATCAACCACAGTGTTTTTATTCGAGACAAGCATATATAATAAACATGCATAAATAAAATAATCAGCAGTACTTGCATTGAAAACATCCGTCAAGCATAAATAAAATAATCAGCATTACTTGCATTGAAAACATCCATCAAACCTTTCAAACTTTGTAGCTCATATCTATAAAAGTGTGAGGTTCCTAAGCTAGAGTCGAATAGTACTTTCTGACACCATGAGTTTAACATGGTCGTCTGACTACCCCGTCAGTTGGGTTCCCTTCTAGAGGGTGGACCTAAATAGGGTCGTGACAAAGTGGTATCAGAGCTCTAGGTTTAGGGTATGACTAAGGATCACCGATTTTAATAGAATTAATTGTGTATATATTTTGTACCATATGCATGATCGGGACTCTAAAACGACCGGATAGGATGTGTCTTTCTTATTCTTTTGGAATTCCTTATATTTTTCTACGCGGTCTAGAGCCAGTAGGTAAACTTACAACGTGGTCTCTATACTATTTTGTGCAAGTCACAAACTGACAATTTGTTGGTTTACAGTGAGATAATGTTGTACTTGTGATAGATATGCGAGCGAAGAATGACATAGCAGGTCAAGGAATGATTGTATTGATAATTGACTAGAAAGACCGACTATACATGCTGACGAATGAGTTAAGATGTACGTGATGCCATATCTTAAAACATATGAAATTATCTCACATGGAGCATAGAAGATGATGCTAGAGCCAGTGTTATGAAAAAAAAAAAAAGGTCATCCGTCGAGCTAGTTCAAGAACAATGTTAATTTCATATCACCATAAAAAGTCTGGACAAGGATCCCATAACTGGAGATCTACGTAGACAGTCAATGATATATGTGTATTACCACTTAAAAGTACACACAAAATCATATGTATATTGGGTGCAGTTAGACCATGGAATCATGATAGTCCTTAAACTCGAAGGATATTAGAAATTATTTGGCACCCTAAATGTTCATAAAAGTGAATAAATTGCACAAGTATGGAGATGATGCTCTATTATTTGAGATGTTACCAACACCTCTTTCAAAAAATGAGTTCACGATTGCTATTATGGAGTCGGCTAGTAGGAGCAAATGCCATAACCATGAGGTTGAGAAACTCATAAAGTTTCACCTATATAACGTACTAAGAGTACAATAGTAAGCTATTCCAAGTAAGCACCTCATGTGGGGATGATGAAGATTAGAGCATGGAGGAGTTTCAAGGGATAAGTTTATTTACTGTGGTAGCTGATTTTGTATAATTCCTAAAAATGAGTTGGTGAATTAAAGTCATACATCTCTTTCATTAGTACGCAGGGTAAAGGGGGTTGCATAGTGAGCAGGGTTTTGCACAAGTGTGCATGAACTTAACCAACATGATAATATTCAAGAAAATAGATCGAGTTTCTTTTTATTTTTTTTAACTTGAAAAATATAATGGGCCATGGCTAGATGAGATCAAACAAAGTGATGGTGCAGCGGAAAAACTCAGGATGTGTCTTCAAATATATTGACAAGAAAATCCCATATAGAGAAAATGTCAAGTTGTGTATAACTTATTACTCTAGTCGATAAATTCGAGTTAGACGTTACATGATATAGACGTGAATGTCGATGTCATGTCATGCCATGATAAGTACCATTCTAAGATAGTTCAATTAGTACAATACGTAAGTCAAGATTTACTTTACCGACCAAGTAAGCATATACTCCCATTAACTTGATATCGTTTATGGGGGAAAAAGATAGTTATTAAATAAACGGTAAAGGATTTAAAGCATAGGTCTTCAAGGAGGAGGAGGAAGAAGAAGAAGAAGAAGAGTGTAACAGCCCAAGCCCGCTAGTGATATTGTCTGCTCTGGGCCTAGGCCCGCACGGCTTTACGCGTCACTAGGGTCTAAGGCCAGTTAACTTATATACCCAGCATCTCTCCTGTGTTATGCCGATGTGGGACACTTAACCCTTAGCTGGGGTATGACTGTAACAGCCCAAGCCCGCTAGTGATATTGTCCGCTCTGGGCCTAGGCCTGCACGGCTTTAAAATGCGTCACTAGGGTCTAAGGCCAGTTAACTAATATACCCAGCATCTCTCATGTGTTATGCCGATGTGGGTCACTTAACCCTTAGCTGGGGTATGACATACACCCCCTCTTATGGACTCAGCGTCCTCGCTGAGGTTTGCCCCGCGTACCGGGATTTGCCTAGACTCACCACGGAGGTTTGCCCCGCGTACCGGGATTCGCCTAAACTCAGCCCTGAACTTTGACCCACATCGACAAGGCTAACACAGAGTGGCTCTGATACCATCTGTAACAGCCCAAGTCCGCTAGTGATATTGTCCGCTCTGGGCCTAGGCCCGCACGGCTTTAAAACGTGTCACTAGGGTCTAAGGCCAGCTAACTTATATACCCAGTATCTCTCATGTGTTATGCCGATGTGGGACACTTAACCCTTAGCTGGGGTATGACAAAGAGAGATCTTAACCCATGTAAATGAAGGTGGGTGAAGCTACAGAGTAACTATCGATGTTGTGTCTGGCACGCCTTTGATAGGTGGAATCCATAGCTTGTAAGAAATACTTTAGCATGGAAAAAAATTCACTATTGATATGTATCCAACTGAATCCTTTGTAGAGGACATTAAGGCAATACAATATTTGGTTCCAAAGTTATCCAAGCTTAGAGATGAGACTGCTATTGATAAGACTAGAAAAAAAATTCAGACAATGATAAATACTACAGTTTTGTGATCAAAATTTGTATTATTGACCTTGATGATTGGATACAGACTACGCTTGAAGAAGTACATGGCTTTAAGTACTCTAGTCATCTTGGTTCCACAAAAATGTATCAAGATCTTCGATAGTTATACTGGTAGGAAGGGATGAAGAAGGATATTGCAGGATATGTAATGCGCTATTTGACTTGCCAGCAAATTAAAGCAGAGCATCAACGAACCATAGGGTTGTGCATCGGCTTGAAATTCTGGAGTGGAAGTGGGAACAAATCACTATATATATTGTGACTGGATTGCCACATACATCTAAAGGTTACGATCTATATGGGTAATTGTGGATCAACTAACAAAGTCACGACACTTCTTGCCAGTTAAGACCACCGAAAATGGTGGATGTTATGTACAAAATTATATAGATGAGATTGTAAAGCTTCATGGAGTTCCTGTGTCTATTGTCTCTAATATAGGGTCTCAGTTAATGTTGACACCCAATTTTGTCTTTCCTTTTCTTAAAATTGGCTATATTTAACCTAAAGGTGCAATATTAATTGTTTGAGCAAATTTGCATTAGAAGGCATGCATTTACATGTGATTATGCCCTATTTATACACTATATATTTAATTGTTATTATATAGTGTACCTTGCATCATTTAGGATGTTTGTTAAATACGTGTCAATTTGTGTTGGCTTGTGCAAATTAATGTATTTTAATGTTTAGTATTTATTTGTAATTATTTATACTTAATTAATTTGATTTGACCCTGATCATTTTATGTGTACATTTTATTATATATAATATACGTATACTTATATTTTTATTTCAGCACCTTTAGTTGAATTTTAGTCCAATTAGAATATCTCAGTCCTATTTTATTCATAATTTTCCATAGTTATTTGAAATTCAAATCTTTTCACTATGAACCTAGACGAGTGCTCGTCCAGATACGTTCATCAATTACACTGTGCCTTTCTCCTTTTTCTCCTATTTTACTTAAACAAATTTCCAAAATGATTTTCCTATCCACCTATCACTCTCAATTTCTCAATTAAAATCAAATCCCTCAATTACCTAAAATCTCCCCTTAATCTTCTCCCTAATTTCCACCACTCCCCAACGGCTCATTGTCTTCTTGACTTTTAAAATGCATATATCAGTAGTAATATACAGGCATACTCTCCCTTAAAACACAACCAGCGGGTACCATCTTCATCTCTCCCCGATACTATACACAAAGATACAGATCAACAGGGAGCACACACAAACAAGAACATAGGCAGATCCCACTTCCCTTTGGGTCGTCTTTCTAAAATTCCTCACCCCTCATCCCTTCTATCACACACCACGAAAATCAGCATACCCACATCACACTCTCTCATCTTCCCTACACAAAACACCATCATCCACACTTCAAGAACAAATACTGCACCAGCCTCTCTTCACAGACCCTTTTTTTTACAAATCATCCAATACCCATCCCCACCTCTTTCTTCTCTATACACAAACACCAATACATACCCACATCCTAGTCTTCTTCACTACATAGCAAAAATCAAAGACAGAAAAAATACAGTACACACACGATTCTGATCGGAATACACCGGAAAAGCAGATCGGGGATAAGGTCGCAGCGACGCCTTCGTTTTCTCGCCGGAGTCATGACTGGTGTCGATCCCCTTCCACCGTTTTCGACTATGATTTCGAACCTCTGTTATCTCCTTTTGATTTGTTTTTATCGCAGTCCTCATTTTCCATCTTGCAGGGATTGGACTGATATTGGGTTTGGGATCATTGCTTTCATGAAATCTGGTCCACTTGAGAAATTCAAATGCTTTGGTTCTGGGTGATTCTGTGACTGTTATCGCGTGATCGATGTGGAACAGGGACGGTGGCAGCGGCGCTACTGGACTTTCTCGCCGGCGTCGCTCCTGTCCTCGCTGGTTGTTGATTTCGTTTTATTGATGAAGCATATCGTTTGGACTTGGCCATATTTCGCTGTTCCCTTTAGCGTTTGTTATGCCCGATTTAGCACTAATCTGGGCGGATGGAATATTAATTTGGCCTATGAAAAATATATATTTACTTGAGACCTACACAAAGAATTGATGGACACACAATGAATTGACGGATGCTACATCAATTATGGCCAAGAAAAATAATTATTTATTTGAGGCCTATTTAACTAAATTGAACATGATACTACACTTAAACAACCCATTTTCGTGTCCCTAAAACAAAACAAAAAAGGCTATGATGACTTGTATGAGCCGTAATTGCAAAACGAGCCGACGATGGAGTGGTGGGACCGGCACTTGGCATGGCAACACGACCGGCCGGGGTGTTGGCAGCCGTACCGACGTCCTAAACTTCTAGCCGATTCATACATACCTGAGCCTACCTTTTTATAAAATTCTTTTTCTCCTTTATTTTATTTTTATTATTATTATTGATTATTTTATAATATTATTTTTTTTATTAATACTAACTTATTAACTTTATTTATTTTTGCGAGGTACAATTTTGAAGACGACATTCCAAAAATGCCTGTTAATTGCACTACCTTTATTAATCTTCATTTTATTATTATTAATTTGTTTTGATATACTAACTAATTTGTTTTATTTTGCTAGATGTAATTCTTTAAGAAAGGAGCCTATTAGTGAATTGGAACCTTTTTTTTATCTATCAAATCTTAATTATTATATACATATCATAACAGTCGTTTAATTATTAGGTGGAGCTCGAGAGGTGCCTAACCCCTTCCTCTCGAGTTAACTTGAACCTCTTAACTAGAATTTCTGGTTCGTAGACTAAATTTTGGAGTTAATTGTTAAAATTGGAAAGAAACAAAGTAGGTGCCCTAATACGCCTAGTTAAAAAAATATGTTAGGTGGTGACTCCAACTCTTTAGTCGTGAGTTACCCAATAAGTCGAGCCCTATTTTGAACCTTAACCGGTTTGGATAAAAATAAGATGCGACAATTAACCTCCTACTTTTGGAAGAAATTCCAAGAGAATTGGGAATGCGAGTGGATCTAAGCACTACATTCCACCCACAGACAGGTGGGCAGTCTGAACGGGCCATACAAATTTTGAAAGACATGCTAAGATAGTTTTTCCTTGATTTTGATGGTAGTTGGGACATGTGCATACCTTTGGCTGAGTTTTCTTATGATATCAGCTTTCAAGCAAGTATCTAGATGGCCCCTTACGAGGCTTTATACGGAAGACGATGTAGATCTTCTATTGGTTGGTTCAAGAATGGTGAAGTTAGGATTTTGGGCCAGAGTTCAGTTAGCAAATTGCAATTGATAAGGCAGAGGTTGCTGGCAGCTCAAAGTAGTCAGAAAGCATACAAGAATAAGAGGCATCATGAGATAGAGTTTTTGGTAGGAGATCATGTGTTCTTGCGGGTTTCACCGATGAAAGGTAACTTGAGTTTTGAAAGAAAAAAAAAAGAAAGGAAGTTGAGGCTGAGGTACATTGGACCATATGAAATACTTGAAAGAATTGGCAATGTAGCATATCATCTAACACTTCCATTGAAGTTGTCTTCTGTTCATTCAGTAATTCATGTAGCTCTGTGGTGGATGTACATACCTGACCCTTCTCACGTGCTTGAGGCAGTGAATGTTCAACTAGATGAGAACTTGGCTTATGAGGAGCAACCTATGGCTGTAGTTGATTTGGCAAGTGAGGAAGTTACGGTCAAAAGAGATTGCAACAGTGAATGTTGTGTGTAGGAATCGCACTGTAGATGAGGCAACATGGAAAGATGAGGAGGAGATGTGAGCCAAGTATCCTAATTGATTCAAACCCAAAAATATAAAAAATAAATAAATAAATATATATATATATATATATATATATATATATATATATATATATATATATATATATATATGTATATATATATAATAACAATAATAATATTAATATTAATATTAATAATATGGTATTGGAAATATTAGCAAAATATTTTAATAGGCTCAAAGCTTATTGGCCCATTTACAAATGGCCAGTTGATTTTCTTGAAATCCAAAAGATACAAAAATAAAAAATAAAAAAATAAAGGAAACAAATATAAAGAAAATAAAACCTAATTAGCCAATAGTTAATCTAACTCACCTGCGAAGCCATCTACGCCAGAGATAAATTGGGAGCATGGTGGCTTTGGAGCAAGCAACGTAGGAGAATCTTTTTTCTCAATTTGATTAAAGTAAGCTTAATTAATCCATAACCAATTTAGTAAATCCTATTGGGGTAATATCCATTTTTAGAAAAGTAGACTATTAGTTTATATATCCGAATATCATTACCAGTAGTGTAAATAAGAGGAAGATGATCTCTAAAGATTTAATTATGTGTTCAGTAACAAAAAAAAAAATGATGAAAAGACTTTATAAGAAACCTTGCAAAATTGTATAAGTGAACTATGAATACACTATCCACTAGATTGTTGACTTGGTTCAGTGAAGTTTATTAGTAGAATAAATTAATGTTCACGAGTTTAGGGATATTTAATATACAAATGTTATATTATGTTTTTAGATTATTGACACTTCGACAATGAGATTGGTGGACACAAGCTAGAATTATTCGGCAAGAGTACTGTGAGTGAAATATCTCTAGTAGTTGGTTTTCAACTATACCATGTTTAAAACTCATTTTTGTGCATCAATACTATTTTGATTAAATTATTTTATTTGCATGAGACAAGCGCTATTATAACTGGTATGTTGATATATCTAAATATTATTTTGATACTTGAGTTGTTCATACAATTGGTATGTTTTGAAACCTTGATTTATTCAAGAGTTGCTTGATATCTTGTCAGGAAGAAAATACAAAAATTGAGATATTGTACTATAAAGTAAATATTGTTTTGGGAATTAACTTAGCCAGATCGCCATTATCTAGCGTCGGGATCATTAGGCTTGGTGCACCTTGTATTGTATTCTCCTCCACTAGTAGGAAAGAATTAGTCGACCCTCTAGAAGGGAACCCAGCTGACGGAGTAGTCAGACGGCCATGTTAAACTCATGGTGTCCGAAAATACTATTCGACTCTAGCTTAGGAACCTCCCACTTATATAGATATGAGCTACAAAGGTTGAAAGTTTTTATCAATATTTTCAATGCAAGTACTGCTGATTATTTTATTTATGCATGTTTCTTATATATGTTTTTTCCGAATAAAAAATCTATGGTTGATGTTGTCCTCACTTAATCTGTATGACTAACCCTTCTCTTTTCCTCACTCATAGATAAGCTAGTTGAGGCTGGTACTTTGAGCCAAGGCGAGTGACATAGATGAGAATTGATCCAGTAAGCCCTGCATTTGCTTTGCATGGGCTATTATTTATTCCTTAATTTATTTCAGTCATTAGTTCCTTTGAATCTAGAGTTTTGCTCCTTAGTCAGTCTTGGGATGTCGTTTTGATAAAAGTTAGTGTTAAAGTACTTTATAGTTTAATTGTAGTCATGGACTACGTGGATTTGATTTTGTTGAACCTTACTTAGACCTTGAATATGCGTAATGAGGTAGTAGTTGATTATTACACTGTTTCTGGCTGCTTTTTGACGGTTTAAATGTTGGTTTGCTCCCGGTACAGGGAAAACTCTGCCAAATTTTTTGCGCGAATTTGATAAGCTTGCTAGGTATGCTTAGTCTGTTCTAGCTCCGATCACGGCCTTAAATAGGGTCTTGACATAATCAACGGCGAGCTGTATCGCCGAATGTTTAGTTGACCTCTAGCTAAATGTTTGGGACCCTTTAAAGTGGATTACGCGCTTAGGGAAATCCATGAGGGACAATGTGGAAATCACTCCGGCATGCGATCTCTAGCTTTTAAGTTAATCAGGGTGAACTATATCTGGCCCCGAATGGAAGATGACGTGAGAAAGTTTTCCCGGGCATGTGATAGCTGCCAAAGATTCTCCTGTGTGCTTCATCAGCCGGCAGAGTTATTCACTCAGTAATAGCCCCTTGGCCTTTCATGAAGTGGGGAATGAACATCGTAGGGCCCATGCCTAAAGCCGACAGAGTTATGAACATCTTGTAAAAGTTCAAGTCTTAGTTCAATTGTAGTAAGCAAAAATAGAGTTGTAAACTTTCTGGTTCAAGTCGTGGACTTGACACAACTTCACTGATCGTGAGAAAGATCACTAAAGGATTAGAGTTAGTCCTAGGTTAGTAAGAGTGAGTCTTGTAACCAAGTGGGTCTTTTTACATAGTGAAGTTGAAATCCTACTTGAGAAGTAGGTCGTGGTTTTTTGATCCCGTGTCTAGGGGTTTTTCCACGCTAATATCTGGTGTTCAATTACTTACAGTTTTTATTCCGAACATCGTAGAGTAAAGGAACACATTTTAAGGAACTGGTCCTTAAAATATTAAAGTGGTGTAATCGTGGGAAAGAATAATTGGTATCAGAGCGGGTTATCCTTGAAAAGGCTAACACCTAGGATTAGATGAGTACATCACGAGAGAACAGTGAGGGCCAGTCAATGGTTAGAGCACCTTACTTCAATGGGAAATACTATTCATGGTGGAAAGAGAGGATGCGTGATCACCTTCAAGCAGAAGATTACGAATTGTGGGACATAGTAACTGAAGGTCCCATGATCCCAATGAAGAAGGATGCTGATGGAAAGGATGTTCCCAAAACCAGGAAGGAATGCAATGCTGAAGACATAAAGCAATGGGAAAAGAATGCTAAGGCAAGGAAGTGGCTGGTTGGTGGACTTAGTCCTGACGAATGTACAAGGATCAGAGTGTATGCCACTGCAAAGGAGATTTGGGATGCTCTACAAGTTGCACACGAAGGAACAAGTCAAGTAAAAAGGTCCAGAGGTACACTTCTTTATGCTGAATATGAAAGCTTTAAAATGAAAGAAGAAGAATCAATCTCTGAAATATATACTAGATTTAATGCCATTGCCTCTGAACTTATCTCTTTGGGAAGGGTTTTAACTGTGGAAGATAGGGTAGAAAAGATTTTGACTAGGGTTCTTCCAGACTCTTGGGAGATCAAAGCTTGTGCAATCATTGAAAGTAAAGATTTAACCACTTTATCCTTAGATGAGCTTATAGGCAATCTAAAGACTTATGAACTGAGAAAGAAGGTTAAAAATATAGGAGCACCAGTTAAAACTGAACTTAACCTAGCCTTGACTGCTGGTGAAAAAATCATTGATGATAAGGAACTGGTCCTTATCGCTAAAAGTGTTCAGAAATATTTGAATAAGAAAAGGGAAATTAGTGTACAGGGTAGGTCTACTAACATGAAACAGGCTGGAGAATGCCACAAATGTGGAAGCTCGGAGCACTACATCAGCAAATGTCCAATTATGGAAGGAGAATGGAGGAAGAAATTCATTGATGAAATGAAGAACGCTAGGGAACAGGTCCATAAGAGAAGTGGAAATCCCAAAGCGCTGGTTGCAGGATGGCAAGACAGTGAAGACGAAATAACTGATGATGATCTGGATGAGGATCTTGCTCTAATGGCACTTGGAGATTCAAAAAATGAAGAAGATCCTGAGGTATTTGTTTCTAAACTTAAAGAAGATGTAAAAAGCATGTTTAGAGAAAATTTGGTTAAAGTATTCCATATTGTGCTAAATGAATTTAAAACTCTGAGAGATGATAATCACCAATTGCATGATAAAGTTGACTGTTTAGAAACAGAATGCAAAGAGGAAATAATTAAAAATGATTTTCTGGAAAGGAAGATTAGCATGCTTGAGGAACAGGTCCTCACACTTGAAACAACTGCTCAGGAATTAGAAAATGTTAAAACAGTTGTAAAAGGTAAAGGTATTGCTAATTCTCATCAGATCATTGCTGAAGAGAAACTGAAAGACACAGTTGATGAACTGTGTAAGAAAGATGAAAAGATAAGATCTTTAGAAGAAGACTTGGTTAAAACAAAAATGGAATTAAGAAAAACTGTAGAATGGAACAAGTCTTCTGAAGCACTAGAATGGTTACAGGAAAATCATAGTAGTAACAGGAAAGGTATTGGATTTATGAAAACACAGAGTTCATCCAAATGGAATCCAAAGAGTAAGTACTTATCATTTCCTGAAAACTGGCTATGCACTCACTGTGGGAACACTGGTCACCGGAAAGAAAATTGTCAATCTTTAAAAAGGGCTGCCCAGAGGAACAGGTCCTATAAACCTGTTCAAAATCCTGTGAAACAGAAGAATAGGTCTTATAAACCTGTTCAACATTCTGTAAAAAGGGAAAATGTTCACACAAAGAAACCATTACCATTCTGGGCCAGGAAAGATCTGATTCATCCTTTTTCTAAAGGAAAGGAACCCAAACTAGTTTGGGTTCTTAAAACTAACCCCTAGTTTTCTTTTGCAGGCTAGAGTGAAGGAGACAAACCACAAATGGTACATGGACAGTGGTTGCTCAAGACATATGACAGGGCATAAGGAACTGTTCCTTTCACTCTCAGCCTTCAAAGGAGGAAATGTTTCCTTCGGTAATGGTAAGAAAGCGGAAATTATTGGAATTGGAAAGGTAGGTAGGTCTGATTCACACTGTATAGATAATGTATTTCTAGTAGATGGGCTGAAGCATTGCTTATTGAGCATATCTCAATTGTGTGACAAAGGTAATAATGTTAACTTTTCATCCACTGGA
Organism: Petunia axillaris subsp. axillaris; assembly: GCA_029990575.1. Lineage (NCBI taxonomy): Eukaryota > Viridiplantae > Streptophyta > Magnoliopsida > Solanales > Solanaceae > Petunia > Petunia axillaris. The sequence goes on from JARKNS010000004.1 coordinate 62,017,381, forward strand.
TGCACTGTGACTAATCAAGCTTCTGGAGAGGTTATTTTGCAGGGAAACAGACATGGAAACATCTACAAAGTAGACTTGCTGACATTATCTGATGGAAGCTTGAGCTGCTTAAGTGTGGTGCAAAATGATCCCCTCCTATGGCACAAAAGACTAGGACATGCTAGTCTTTCACAATTGAACAAACTTGTGTCAAAGGACTTGGTGATAGGTCTTCCTAACATCAGGTTTAATGAAGAAAAAGTATGTGAAGCATGTGCCAGGGGGAAGCAGGTAAAATCCTCCTTCAAATCGAAGAAACAGGTAAGTACCACTAAACCTTTGGAACTGGTCCATATGGATTTATGTGGCCCTATGAGAACAATGAGCCGTGGAGGTAAGAAATATGTTATGGTATTGGTGGATGATTACTTCAGATTTACATGGACTATATTTCTTGCATCTAAAGAAGAAGCATTTAATGCATTTTCAATTTTTGCTAAGAAAGCTCAAAGAACTCTAGATAACCATATTGTTGTCATTAGGTCAGATCATGAAACTGAATTTGAAAATCATATGTTTTCAAATTTTTGTAATGAAAATGGCATTAATCATAATTTTTCCTCACCTAGAACTCCACAACAAAATGGTGTAGTGGAAAGGAAAAATAGGACTATAGAAGAAATGGCAAGGACTATGTTGATATCTGCAAATCTTCCACAGAACTTTTGGGCTGAGGCTATTAATACTGCATGCTACATAATAAATAGATGTATGACAAGACCTTTAATAGAAAAGACCCCATATGAATTGCTTAAAGGAAGAAAACCAAACATTTCTCATCTTAGGGCTTTTGGTTGCAAATGTTTCATACACAACAATGGGAAGGATGCCTTAGGAAAATTTGATCCTAGAAGTGATGAGGGAATATTTGTTGGTTATTCTTTAAATAGTAAATCTTAAAGGGTGTTTAACAAGAAAACATTGAAAATTGAAGAAAGCATGCATGTTAAATTTGATGAAACTGACAGTCTCACTCAAGAACAGGTACAGGAGGATGAAGAAATTGGAATGCTGAAAGAGTTTGAACTTAATCCACAAATGCAGATTCTGGATATGAGAAGTGAACTGCAAGGAACTGTTCCTCAGGACAGAACTGAGAAGAGTAGCACTGAAACAGGGGGAACAAGTGTTGGTTCCACCTCACAAACTGGAAACACTACTCTATCAGAAACTGTTCCTCAGCAGAGGACTTCTGACAATGGATTGACACCCAAGCCTTTCAAGTATCAAAGGTCACATCCTGTGGATCAAATAATCTCAGATAAGGCAGCCGGAGTTCAAACTAGATCAGCAGTCAAGAATCACAATTTGTGTGCCTTTAGTGCCTTCTTATCTCTTGTTGAACCTAAGAATGTGAAAGAAGCACTGAAGGATGCAGATTGGATTAATGCTATGCAGGAAGAACTGAATCAATTCCAAAGGAGTCAAGTTTGGCATCTGGAACCCAAGCCAAGGAACAGGTCCATAATTGGAGCAAAATGGGTTTTCAGAAACAAACTTGATGAGGATGGCATGGTAACAAGAAACAAGGCCAGGCTAGTTGTTCAGGGATACAGTCAAGAGGAGGGCATCGACTATGATGAGACTTTTGCTCCAGTTGCAAGACTGGAAGCAATAAGACTTCTTATAGCCTTTGCTACATACATGGAATTTACTCTACATCAAATGGACGTTAAGAGTGTGTTTCTGAATGGTTACTTGAAAGAAGAAGTGTATGTCAAGTAACCTCCAGGTTTTGAAAGTGAACAGTTCCCTGAACATGTGTATAAGTTGGACAAGGCCTTGTATGGGCTCAAGCAGGCTCCAAGAGCATGGTATGAGAGGCTATCAAAATTTCTACTCCAGCATGGATACAAGAGAGGTAAAATTGATAGTACTTTGTTCTTAAAAGAAAAAGGTAAGGATCTCTTAATTGTTCAAATCTATGTAGATGATATAATTTTTGGTGCTACTTGTGAAAATTTAAGTAAGGAATTTGTAAACTTGATGGGGAGTAAATTTGAGATGAGCATGATGGGTGAACTCAATTTCTTTGGGTTTACAAATTAAGCAAACCTCAAATGGAACTATGATCCATCAACAAAAGTATGTTAAGGAATTACTTAAAAGGTTTGATATGGATAATGCTAAGGAAATTGACACACCTATTGCCACTGCCACAAAATTGGATCTTGATGAACATGGAATATCAGTTGATCAAAAATTGTATAGGGGTATGATAGGTTCCTTACTTTATCTAACTGCTAGTAGACCTGATATTGTGTTCAGTGTTGGTTTGTGTGCTAGGTTCCAATCAGATCCTAAAGAATCTCATTTGAAAGCTGTTAAAAGAATTTTGAGGTATCTGAAAGGAACAGGTCCCTTGGGACTTTGGTATCCAAAAGGTGGTAGTTTTAATCTTGTTGGATATACTGATGCTGACTATGCAGGTTTCCTTGTTGATAGAAAAAGTACCTCAGGTATGGCACATTTTCTTGGTGAATGTTTGGTTTCTTGGGGAACTAAGAAACAGAATTCAGTGGCACTTTCCACTGCTGAGGCTGAATATGTTGCAGCTGCTTCATGTTGTTCACAGTTGTTATGGATCAAACAACAATTACAGGATTTTGGTGTTGATGTAGGAACTGTTCCTATTTATTGTGATAACACTAGTGCTATTAGTATGACAAAGAATCCAGTGCATCACAAAAGGACTAAACACATTGATATAAGACATCACTTCCTAAGAGACAATTATGAAAAAGGTTTGATCACCATAGCATTTTGTCCTACTGAAAAGCAAATAGCTGACATTTTTACTAAAGCTCTAGGTAGAGATGATTTTGAAAGAAATAGATTGGAATTAGGGATGATTAAATTCACATAAAATCTTCAATGCTTTACTTCATAATTGGCTAGAAAATTGCTCTTAAAATGAATTTTATTCAAGTCATCATGAATTATTCAGTCCAGTTTTCATACTTAAATGTATACTCTCATGCTACATATCTTATTTAGAGTTGCTAAAACTGAATGATGTTACCCTTATGCTCTTAGAATTTCAGATGATCAAAAATTGCAAATTGGAAGGACACTGAATTGTAGTGTTAAAAACAGGTATGTACTCGTAATTATTCAGTTAATTTAGAAGTATAAAGGCTATAGGTAACTTGTGTTTAGGATAAAATCCCACTAAGTTTCCTACCCATATCCAAATTGCAAAAGTCCCATCGGAGGAACAGTTCCTGTTCTGAAAAGGTATTCTGAAGCCTAACGGCTCTTTTTCTCCGGGAGACTCCCAAGAGTCCATAACCGTTGCATGCTGTGCTGAGGTAAGTTGATCGATTTCTACTCTAACTCCACTACCTAATTCACTCTATAAATACACTTCTTCTTCCCCATTAATCTTTTACCTTGTTCATCAATTAAAACTCTCAAAATTTCAGAAAGAATTGTTAATTATCTGCTAATTCGAATTGCAAAAATGTCTCTTACTTCTGATAATTCTTCAACTGCACCTATTGATGACCAACCAAAAAATATTAATCCTCCCTCACCCATGGAAACCACTGACCTAAACCCTGAAGTTCCTGAACCAATCCCAGAAATACCTGAACCTGACATTCAGGGGGAAGGATCAGTTCCCACGGCTGAGTCAATTGCTGAGCAGGTTGAGGATTTATCTCGTGCTATGGTGTTGTATCAGTATCAGGTAAACTTTACCTACCCTTTGAATGTTGTTATAGACGAGGAAGAAAAGGGAGAGGGGTCTGAGGCTGCTCTTGAGGGGGAACCTATTAAGAGGTTGGAAGCACCCATGCATGGGTCATCAGGGTCTCCAGAGGCTGCTTTTAGAGCACCCATGGAGAATGTGATAGATGTTTAGGAGGCTATAAGTGATAGTGACAGGCCCCTAGTGGATTTGATCAATATTAGGAGTCTGAGAAGAAAATTGGCTAGAAAGGGACCCATCGATGACCATGTGACTGCTGAAATTGCTGCTAAATTGAAAAAGATAGGTGATAGTTACAAACCTGGAAATAAAAAGAAAGCTGAAAGTTCCTCTAAGGCAAAAGGACTTGTTCCTTCTGCCTCAACCCCTGCTTCTGGGGGTAGGAGGACAAGAAGTGCTGCCAAAGCTGCTGATGAACAACTAGCTGCTGCCTTGGAAAGGAGCAGAAAAGGGAAAGGAAAACAGGTAGTTGAGGAGGAAGAAGTGGATGATATTGATAATCTTGATCTTGCTGATTTTTCTAAGGATGATGAGATGGTAGAGGCTGAGGAGGTGGTGCCTCAGTCAAAGAAAAGAAAAGTACCTGAGAGAAGAGTAACAAGAAGTTCAGTTAAAGCTGCTGAGAAAGTTGCTAAGAGGACCAGGTCCTCCAAGAGAGTGGTTGTTTCTGAAGACTCTGCTAGTGACAGTGATGAGTTTGTTGCTGAAGATGAGAGTGATAGTGATGCTGAAGGTGGTGAGTCTGTGCACTGTGTTCATGAAGACATGTTGACCAGGAAGGTGTTGAAAGGTCGGGTCATGACTGATGTGCAAGAAGAAGGTATGTTGTGGCTGCTGTAAAAACTGCATGCTCAGGGTTGGAGGGACATGGTCCTTAAGATCTCTGGGAGATGTGCTAAGGGAATGGTGCAAGAGTTCTACAAGAACTGCTCCATCAGAGAAGATAGACTGACTACCTCTTTCAATGACAATGTCATTATGTTTGACACACGGGAACTTGGTGAGCTGTTGGGGATTCCTGCTACTGGGTATGCTAGCTATGTCAAGACTGTTTTGCCTGACTTGACAAACTTGCCTACTGATCTGGAGATCACTAGGAAGTTTGCTGAGAATGATGGTGAAGAAAAACCCAGGGCTGTGCAGAAGAGTGAGATGCATCCACAGCACCAAGTATTGTTTGAGTTTGTGAACAAGATTGTGATGCCAAGGCAGGAGAAAAGAGGAGTTGCCAGTTTCATGGACCTGGTCCTTATGGAACTGTTGGACACTGAAAAACAGATCAATTGACCCAGCTTTATGATCCACCTGATAAAAATGGTGATTGCTGGGAAGAGAAAACACTCCCTGCCGTTTGGTTTCATTCTGACTGATATCTTTGCCAAGTTGAAGATTCCCTTGGAAGGGGTTGTGAAGGTTACAAAGAAGGAGAAGTTTGGGTGTGCTACTTTGATAAACTGTGACTTGCCAGTTCAGTCTGATCCTCCACAAGCTGGTGTTGGGAGGCAGCCTCTGAACAACAAAGTGAGGGCACTTAGGCAACAGGTTGCTATGCAGGCTGCTGAGATAGCAAGGTTGGAAGAGGAGAGGAATTACTGGAAGGCAGAGGCCTCAAAAGCAAAGGAGACCAATGAGGGAATGCTCAAGCAGATGTTTGATCTGCTTATCAAGTCTCAGGGACCTGGTCCTTCCACATCCTGACCACCTTAGCCTTAGCCTTTAGCCATCTTTTGTCCAGTGGGATCTAGCCTAGCCTAGTGCCTTAGCCTTTTTCTTCTTTAGTAGTTGGATAATTTTGTAGTACTTGCTTGTATCTCCTGATTTTAATATTTGGTTAAATGAACTTTGATGGCTAATATCATTGTCTTGCAGTTGCTTTGATTTGATTTATGTTTGCATTTTCAGTTGCCTCAATGGCTATGAACTGATTAATTCTAACACTTGAGCTTGAGTATATGCAACCTTTTCAATGATGCCAAAAGGGGGAAGAGTAAGTCTGATTTTGCATGATTTTATACCTAATAAAAATCTGTTCCTTAATGGTGAATTAATTCTCCACTGATTGATTGGTTTTGAGCTTAATTTGTACTTCAGGACATTCATGATATGCAGCTATGTGTATGAATTTGTCATCATCAAAAATGGGGAAATTGTTAGCTTGGATAAGCTTGGAGTTTTAACTGATGACTGAGGAACGGATTCAAAGGACCAGTTCCTTTGAATCACTGAAGCAGAATAGATAATTCATGCAAAATCATTTAATTGAGATATTATTATTTATCCTAATACTGACGTATATCTTGGTAATTATGCAGGCCTAATAAGATACGAAAAGATTGCATAACTAAGGGATAAAGGATTCGGATTCTAGAAGGTAGAATCCAATTAGGATTCAAAGTCAAGGGAGCTTTGGAATTCTAATTCATTGAGACTTCTTGGCTGCTGGAAGCTATAAAGTGTGAAGACTATCAGCCATAGAAGGATACACAAATACAGAGAGCATCGAGAAAAAGCTGAGAAGAATTATTAGCTTATTTGTGTAATCAGTTAGCTACAGTAGAACTAAGTGAGAACCTGTTCCTTAGATTGAATCTTGTAAAAGTTCGAGTCTTAGTTCAATTGTAGTAAGCAAAAATCGAGTTGTAAACTTTCTGGTTCAAGTCGTGGACTTGACACAACTTCACTGATCGTGAGAAAGATCACTAAAGGATTAGAGTTAGTCCTAGGTTAGTAAGAGTGAGTCTTGTAACCAAGTGGGTCTTTTTACATAGTGAAGTTGAAATCCTACTTGAGAAGTAGGTCGTGGTTTTTTGATCCCGTGTCTAGGGGTTTTTCCACGCTAATATCTGGTGTTCAATTACTTACAGTTTTTATTCCGCACATCGTAGAGTAAAGGAACACATTTTAAGGAACTGGTCCTTAAAATATTAAAGTGGTGTAATCGTGGGAAATAACATTGTTTATAAAAAATATTTAATTTGCACGCATTTTGCTAAATGGCCCCAGTTTACAATAAATTAAATAACGACTTTAAAATAAAAAGGCAATGAACATAAAGTAAAGCAATCAATCAAATAATCATATATAATCAAAGGTTCATTTTACAAATAAATTGTACAAATTCTATCAAGTCTAACTACATAAATAATGAGAATAAGTTCAAAAGGTAGAACCCGGGAGCTGCATATTCATTCAATAAAATGTACCTCGCAAAACAAACAAAATGAAATTGGATTAGTACAATGATAAAGTGTAATTACTAATGAAAATAAAATAATAATAATAATAATAATAATAATAATAATAATAATAATAATAAAGTAATAATAATAATGATAATGATAATAAAATATATATATATTAATAATAATAATAATAATAATAATAATAATAATAATAATAATAATAATAATAATAATAATAATAGTAAGGGGGTTTTGTTTTTGAAAAATTTAGGCTCAGGTTTGTATGGCGTATCATGTAGAGGCTCGGGATATTGATACGGCTGCAAACACGGAGCCCGGGCCGGTTGCCATGCCAAGTACCAAATCCACCACTCTATTCAACTTGCTTTGCATTAAAGTGCATACATTCATAATCGCCTTTTGCTTTAGAGACACAAGGACGGGACTGTTCAAGCGTAGTATCATGTTCAAATCAATACCGAGGCCTCAATACGTGTATATGTATTTTTTCATTGGCCAATTAACGTAGTATTTGTCCAAATCAGTTCAATATTCCAAAATGGATAAACTTTATCCAAAATGGATCCCTGCACTCAGAAAATCCAGTCAATGCATAAGCCAGTCCAATCATGTAAACGGGTCAAACCAATAATTCAACCGGGTCAAATTTACGAAAGCCAAGCAACAAACAGGAAAGAACATCGACAAAGAACAAGGCAATGATCTAAACTCAAGATCAAAAGGGTAAACTGTTCCAGTCAGCGAAGAGTATCGGGACATCAAATTGATCAGTTTTTATGCATAATCAACTGCTCAAACGAGCGAGGGTGATGACCCAGAATCAGTGAATGAGGCGACAAAACAAACTCGCCAAGATAATCAATCAATCTAGAATACCAACAGATCTGATAACTGCAAAAGAAACAGCGACCACAGCTGAGTTTTTCGGTGGTAACAAAACAGGGCCACGCCACCGGTGCAGGGAGGAGGAGCGACCACCAAGCCGTAGCGGCGTCGCTGCGACCCTTCCCTTTCTCTCCAGTTTTAGATTCAGAGGAGAGTGACGGAAGAGAGATGAACTTTCCAGCCAAAAGCAAGTAAAGCCACCGGTTCCACCATTACTGACGATGGTGATGGTTTTCCGGTGGTAGTTCCCTGCTATCGCGATCTCCTTCCCTCACTGTTTCCTTTTTTTTTCCTTTTTTCAGATCTGTGGGTATGTATCAGTTCCCACTGCTGGTTGCGAAATGGAAGGAAGAGGGGTTGGAGTATGTATGTATGTGTGGTGGTGTATACTCAGTCGTTGTTGTGGGTTTTTTATTTGTATGCATAGAGAGAAAAGGTCTGATTTTTGTTGTAGGGGAGTGAAAAAGAAGATGAATGAATAGTGGGCTAGGGTTTTAGAATTTATAGGGAGGGGATTAAGGCTTTTTAGAATTTGGGCTACGAAAATTGTAAATGCGAATTGCGTAAAATAGGCCGGGACTTAAAACGAAAAACAATTATGACCCTTTTTCATTAAAATTATGGACTTAATTTATTCTAAAACTTAACCTTATTTTAAACATAATTAGACGTTAATTGAAAAATTCCGGGACAAAATTGGGTGTCAACACTACACCGATTTGAACAAAGCTTGACCAAAAGATTCGTTCCCGCTTCCTCACATCGATCGGGTGATCGATTCAACGGCGGGACACGAAATGTTCATTTTTTTAGATGCATATTTTTATAATCAGATATTTATAGAACCAAAAAATCAGAAGAAGACGTCGTTTATTACGAAAAAGGGGACTTACTATTACACGGTCAGGCCTTTCGGTCTAAAAAATATTGGGCTATCTATCAACGATTGGTCACAACAATGTTCAAAGATTTAATTGGAAAAATGATGGAATTTTATATCGATGATATGTTGGTAAAGTCGTTGAAGTCGAGAGATCATTTGAGTCATTTGAAAGAAAAGTTCGCAATACTTAGGCAATTCAACATGAGGCTGAACCTGCAGAAGTGTGCGTTCGGGGTCCAGCAAGTTCTTGGGACTCATCACAGAGAGGAATTGAAGTAAATCCGGACAAGATCAAAGCAATCGATGATACTCCCGATGTGCTGACAATGGTGAAGGAAGTCCAACGGCTGACCGGTAGCGTAGCCTATCTCAGCAGGTTCATCTCGAGGTCGTCCGAATGGTGTCATAAGTTTTTCTCTGTTTTGAAGGAAAACGCAAGCTTTGATTGGACGACGGAGTGCAAACAGACCTTGAAGGAGTTGAAGCAATACTTATCCAACCATCTGTTGCTCTCAAAACTAGTGGATGAGGAAGTATTGCTTGTCTACCTCGCCGTTTCAGAAGTAGATGCAAGTGTAGTCCTCGTCCGAGAGGATGAAGGTATACATTATCCTATTTACTACGTTACAAAAACTCTACTTGATACAGAAATAAGATACCCACATCTAGAGAAACTAGCATTAGCACTCGTTATAGCTGTATGAAAACTAAGATCGTATTTTCAATGCCATCTTATTTCTGTTGTTACTACTTTTCCTTTGTGAAGTCTTTTACATCGGCCGAATTTATCGGGACGACTAATTAAATGGGAGGTCGAGTTGAGTGAGTATGACATCACTTACCAACCTCGCATCACTATCAAATCACAAGTGTTGGCTGATTTTGTAGATGATTTTAGAGTAAATAATCTTCCGGAAGCGAAGAAAGAGGAATTGATGATGAAAGATCTGGACCCCGAAGTTTGGACACTCTACACGGATGGTGTTTCAAACGTAAAAGGGGTCGGACTAGGCATTCTTCTCATAGCTCAAACGGACGAAAAATTGAGGTATTCGATTAAATTATATATTAAGACTAACAATTGAGCTTCATATTCTCGAGGTAGGGGCCGTGGTAGACGAGGTCGTGGATTCAATGGCCGGGGTCAAAAAACTGGTCCAAACAATATTGCACGTCATGGCTTTACTGGTTAGTCCTTGTCAGTTATTGGCGGTACATCTTCTATTCCCTATAATTCACAACCTATTGGTACATCTTTACCATCCACTGGGATATTGGGTCCCTTGCCCTCATCGGTTGTTTTTCAAATCTGTCAATCTCCTAGCCATAATGCCTTGCGATGCCCTAATCGCTTCAATCACTCAGTTGTTGCTAATGATCTTCCCAAGTCTTTTGCTGTAATGTTTGTTGGTGAAACAAATGATGCTACTTGGTATTTTGATTCTGCTATTTCTGCTCACATGACTCCATCCGAAGGTAATTTTATATGAAAAACTCCTTACTCTGGTTCTAATCGTGTTTTGATAGGAAAATATTGCTAACATTGGTTATACCCAAATGCCTTCTATATCTCGCCCTCTACACTTGAATTCTACATTCCATGTTCCGCAGCTTCGTCATAATCTAATTTATGTCAAAAGGTTATGTAAAGATAATAATTGTGTTGTTAACTTTGATTCATCTTCTATTTTTGTGAAGGACAAAATCACGGGGAAAACTCTTCTCTGGGCCAACAGTAGGGGCGATGTTTATCCTCTATCCTCTTCATCTCAGTCCTCTCATCCTCAAGTACTTGTAGCTTTGCACCAGTCTGTTAATGTATGATATCGTTGTTTGGATCATAGTGGAGCTCATATTTTATCAAGTCAACGAAAGATAATAATATTAGTTTAGTTAACTCTTTTATTGATAATTGTGTTTCTTGTCTGTTGGGCAAATCACATCGTTTGCCTTTCAAATTAGTTGAATATTGTGTTCTTTCCATAAGAAATTATTCATTCAGATGTTTGGCAATCACCGGTTTTATCAAATTTGGGTTTTCGTTATTATGTTATATTTATTGATGATTTTTCTCGTTTTACATGGCTTTATCCTATGAAAAGCAAATCAGGAGTTTTTCATATTTTTGCCTTTCAAAAACTTGTGGAGAATATTTTTACGACCAAAATAAAGGTTTTCCAAAGTGATGGAAGTGGTGAATTTTATAACAAAAATTTTTTGCGGCATTTTTCTAACTCGGGCATTTCTTTTCGAAAATCTTGTCCGGACACTCCACAACAAAATGGGGTTGCCGAACGAAAACACAGGCACATTATTAAACGGTACGTACTATTCTCACATAGGCTAAATTACCATCTCAATTTTGGGTTGATGCTGTATTTTACGCAGTTTATACAAGTAACAGGCTGCCCACCCCTGTTTTGAAAGGAAACTCTCTATTTGAAAAACTTTTTCACACACCTCCAGACTACAATTTTCTTCGAGCCTTTGGTTATCAATGTTTTCCAAACTTGTCTGGTAGAGTAGCTGACAAACTTACACCGCGTTCTGTACAGTGTATTTTCTTAGGTTATGCTCCTAACTATAAGGGGTATCGTTGTTTTGATCTTAAAATACTCTCATTATTGAAACTATATTTAAAGAGAATGATGGATACACAAACTCCAAAAGGCAAACTTAAAGACATGATGACGCATTTACTTGTTGAAGTTATCAAAATGTAAGAGAATAAGGATAAGGATGCGCCTTAATTTGGTCAAGTATTTGGAGCAAAGTAAGGCATTAAATTGAAGTCGTTCCGTTTACATGTGATTGACCGTGAGGAATTGATGCTATCTATTTGATGTGGCTAAATGTAGCAGACTATTATCGAGAAATTAGATAATAGGTGATTTATATAATTATATAAAAAACATTGCAATTTACACGAAAATCTCTAACATTACACCTTTTTCAAAATATTGCAATATTTAAAAAAAAAATAGTAAATATACATAATGGTGAAACAAAATCCTAGATCCCTTTTCTTCATCCACACTTTCCCCTACATAGCCGCCAACACCCCTGCCCCTAAGTGCCCCCCCCCCCCCCCAGCCTGTCTCCACCCGTCGCCGATCACCAGAATAATTATTTAGTTTTTTTAAAAAATTATTTATAATTGTATGCCAAGTATTTACCTACTATATATATATATGCAATAGACATACACGTGATATACAATAACGTACTATTATACAATTGGTGTATGTCACTGTATATCACTTATATGTCTGGAAAAATAGTGGACATACTTCCTTCAAAACAACCACCAAAAGCACCATAACTACGATAACCACCATTATAGTCACTATAAAAATGGAGAAAAAAAAAAGAATGAGAATAAGGAGTATGTATACATATACACAAGTGAAACACAAGAGATACAAAACATGATACAATTGATAAACATGACATAGAAGTCATATGCAACTCAGTTACAATTGGAATGCAAATTAAAACGATCTTAGCTAGTCATTTTGGGAGTTAGGACTCCGATCGGTATGCTGATAGTCTTAAAAGCTATGTAGGACTCATTAGGACATGTCTGCAAAGTTTGAACTGAATCAGACCTCCTTTTGTAGGTCTTGGGAGAAGGTTTCAGTTTTGGTTGTCAGTAAAGCTTAAAAGAGGTTTTCGAGCTCAATTTGAGCAAATGAGCTCTGATTCGAAATCTGGAAGTGTTGTTAGGTTCATCTGGTCATTTGTGACAAACTTTTGGAAATGAAATCCAAGGTTTTTCGGACATGTCTCGAAAGTGAAGAAAGTTGTAAAATAATAGTCTGCATAAATTTTTCTGAAATTTGGGTCGAATGTCACTGAGTTTTTCTCCCAATATACTTGGATTTACAGGGTGTTCCACCCACCAAATGGAAGGTCTACGAGTCTAGTTTCTAATGCATTAAACCATTTGTCAATGATAGAGAGATATTCATATTTTTGCGAGAGTGCGCAGGCAGTCCCTTTTGAGACCTACTATGGCGGTGGCCGAACTTTGAGGATTTTATAGGGTAGAACTTCTATCTTAAGCCATTTTTCACCTCAAATCAGTCCTATACTTCCTAAACACTCTCCTAAAGGTCTCTAAAGGTTTCAAGAGTTGCCAAAAAGATTTCACCATAATTCCACATCAAAGTTGAAGTAAAAGAAGGATATGTTCTTCTATGGTATAGTAATGCCATCAAGGGTGATTAGGAGCTAAATCAAGCTTAGGATTCTAGTTGTAGTTGTTGTCTAATGTGATTATATTATATTATTTGTTGTGCTTAAGATTATTTTGGTTTTGGTTATATTGTTTGAGTAAAGAATTGTAACTTAACACTTGGAAATAGTATGGAATATTATTGTTCTTGTTGGACTGTGTTGGAAGCTATATTCATGAATTGTTGTGGTTGGAAAATGAAGAGAAAAACTTGAATATGGTATACTTGATGTTGTTATGTATGTTTAGGTATTTATGAAGGGGATTGATAGAAGAAATATATATAAAGTTGAAGTAGAAAGTAAAGATTAAGGTGGTGCGCATATGGGTTATTTTGAATGGATTTTATGAACTAGTTTTGGTCATGTTTGATTGTGGTAACTTATATGTATTATTTTTATTTTTTTCTCGTTGTTCTTATGATATATGGAGTTGGAGGAAATTAATGATATAGGGGAGATGCTGCCTAAATTTGCCTAGACAAGCTACTAACTTAAGTTACAAACATAATCTCTATTTAGTATTAATCATGAACCTCATTGTGTTATTGTAGATTGAATTTTTATGTGAGCTCCTTGAGAGGTGGAAGAAGGGAAAGGAGGTCGTTCAGTAATTGATTTGACCCAGGACTTGAGGTTAGTGATTATATTCATTTCTTTGGCACCCTTTGACCTTATGGATATTCTATTCACGTGTTTTTTACGTGAATAGTTGCCGATAAGGTGAATTTACTACACTAGAACCGTGCAACACATTCATATGTTATGTTTTCTAGTTATGGGTTGTTATGTCATATATTGAGCGTAGGAGTACTCCGCCTCAGCTTTATATTATATCGGGTCCAGGAGTATTTCGCCCGAAGAGCAGGAGTATTCTGCTCCATTCGGTTATCAGATTTTACGCATGAGTATTCCGTTTCGGGACGGGATAGCGGGTACATGTGACGTTATTGCATCATATTCCATTTCATGTCAATGCCATTATGTGTGTTGACTTGTCGTACATAACTGTTGCTCTGATTATCTGTGCATTACTTATTTGTTAGTTGTTGTTTGGTTCTATTTTCCTAGCTAGCATGCTTATCCTTCGGATTAGTTTGCTATTCGTCGCTTTCTAAGTCTTTATGACTTACTCCCTATCCGTTTCTTCTATTGTCTTTTCGTTTTGGCAGATTCTACTCCATGACCCAGCACGCATCATGAGTGAGGAGCAAGATGTATTCAACTGTCCGTGGTGAGGCAGCTTGTTCTTTGAGGCCACCAGCTATAGTTTTTATAGTTGTATATTATTTTTGCTCCTTTCAGAAAATGTATATATATTTGGAACTCATAAATGTCTGATCTAGCCTATGTATTTTGGGTAGTTAGTTGTATTATTCAAATAACTTGTATATATATCTATCTTATATATGCACGTCCTTATGAGTTATCTTGTGTTGTTAAAGTTAGATTCATTTTGTTTTCAAAATAATTCTACGTCATATATATTGATTCAGGCGATCGTGTTCGCCTGACAGGTTTAGGAGGTGTAGTGGGGTACCCGCGCGGCCTAGTCGGAAATTTGGGTTGTGTCACAAATTCACATATAATTGTCATACAATTTCCATACAACTCAGATACAATTGGCATATATAATTTTAAAAAATTCAGATCTGACATACAAATCATAAACAACACAGAAGAAATGCTGTAACACAACCAGCACCGTCAACATAGCTCGTCGGAGATCTTAAACAGCAGCTGTTGGAGAAACGAAGCAACATCACGTTTCGCCGGAAAAACAAAGCAACAGCAACAACACCTCCCATTGCGCCAGAGAAACACTATTGTCGCCGAAGAAATGAAGCAGCACACCGACGGCAACAAGGGTACGCGATATGAAGGGAAAGGGGGATAGGCGACGAAGAAGGGAAAGGGGGTTGGATGTCAGTGGCAACATAGCAGCACCATCAGCAGCGCCTCGCCAGAGAAATGAAGCACCGGTGGTCACCGGCCACGGGGGAGGTAGGAGGGATGGCGACCGAAAAACAGTAGGGATGGAGGAGAGAGAAGAGGGAAAGAATAGAGGGAAGGAGAATTAGGATTTTGCTATGTCTGGTAGCATAATTATAAAATATTGCTATGATTGATAAAGTGGTAACATATTGTTATGTTTAAAAAATAATCCCTACAATACAATGAGAAGGTCCTTGTATTCGGCTCTTCACGTTGTCTGTATATATTAGTATTACTATAGTTAAACATTCTGTTTTGATAGCCATGTACTCTTAGGAAGAAACACCATGTTGGCCTGTCTTTCACAACAGCATATGTTCTTAGGACGTGTCCCAAGTTGTATTATTGCCGATTGCGCTATACTTTTATCTAAGCATTAAGTTTGAGTTCTTAACTTCTTAGTTCCAAGCATTACCTTTTTTTTTTTAACTTTTTTCTCTTTTCCGAAAGACAACAGTTGTTCAAAGCATTACTCTGTGCGTGTATTACCAATCTGATATTCTGCAGTCACTTTTTCAGTACTTTACGGGCTTAAAATGAAATTTAAAAAATTACTTGTCATATAGTGTTAGAGCCTATTGTTTAGGGAAATTTTGATCACTAACCATTTTTTTAAGCGCTCATTGAAAACCCACCGTTTCAAAATTCATTAAATAGCCAAAAATTCGCACGCACACTTAAGCTTCATTAGCGTTGGAAAAACACCCCAGACTAGTCTCATAACAAAATACTGGAATTTTGTTCAAAGCTCAAGTATTTTGTTATGGGACTGAAACTTTATATAAAGCTTGTTCAGAGCCCCAATATTTTGTTATGGGACTGAAGCTTTATACAATGTTCAAGACCCCAGTATTTTATATTGGGTTAGTTTACTAAAACCTCCCAGTATAAATACTGGGGCTTTGAACAAAACCAGTATTTATACTGAAATTTGTCCGAAGGTGACTATTTATCAACGAATTTGTTTTTGATGGCTACAAATCAATTAACGCGCGCCAAAACCCCTACACGAAATTTTTACTATTGTTCTCCTCGCAACCAAATAGTGGAAAAAATTACTTACCAACCAATTACTGGGAAATAGTTTCCAATCACCAACCAAAGAAAATGTTCTCCCGCCAACCAAACAATGGAAATAAGTTAGAAATGCACTTACTTTCCTAAACAACTTTTTCCAAAAACATTTTAATTGGAAAACATATTTTCTTTCCAGACACACCCTAGTTCTTTACTCTTCAAGCAAAACAAATGTCAATATATTGGAAGCTAGTTAGATTCCGAAGCTCTTCAATGACCTAAAGGTTCGCAAGTCTTATGGAAATTTCAGAGAACATTTGAGAGGTGATACAAAAATCAAAGAATCATTGTTACTCTTGCTTGTGCAGTCACAATGTACTATATATTTAGACATCTTTTGTATGCTCTATACCTGTAGAAGAAGAAAAAACTTTGTTCCTGTTTGAAGGGGAGAAAGAGGTTTCTTTTGAAGAGACCAATGGTGTCCACATGTCCAGCAAGACGAGTAAGCTGGCTGCAGGAGTTCTTCTAAAGCACGTTCGAAGAATTGTGTTTGCTGGTAGTTTGCCCCGGAAAAAAGTTGGGAGCACATCCACGATATTCCAAAATCAGCATGCTGCCACAGTAAGTTAAACTCTCTTAGAAAAAGATAATCCGCACCGGGCTAGATATTGATGGCATAGAGGGCAATGAACAAGAAAACGAGGTCAAGATATGTACATCTAATCCTAATCATCAGGATCCATTTCCTCATCCTGTTCTAGGGATGGAATTGCATCAGTTCCATTGTATCCTTCGGATTCTGACTGCCCATCTAACTCAGTATCATCTTCTTGAGAGTCAACTTCTTCAGTATTGGTCTCTTGAGTTCTTACTTGTTGCATCCATTTGGGGCACTCGTCTTGCCCTTCAAACAACCTATGGAGATTGTTGTTCTTTTCTGAATGCAAAATATCAGCAGCCTTGACAGTTGAACACGAGCATTCTGGAATAGGGTGAGAAAGGAAAAACTTTGACTTTGAAAGATTAGATTCCTGCAAAAGGCCCTCCTCTGCTATGCTCTTGTTAAGATGTTCTCTGACTGCAAGAGTCCAATTACGAGGTGGATAGTAAAGATGATCAACGGTACTATTAAAGAGCTCTGCGAGATATTTCCTGCAAATACAAGATAGATTTCAGAAACTAACAGTAAAAAAAAGAAAAGACGGATAAAAACCCAACCAAAGAAAGGACCAGTAGAGATGGTAATTACCTGTTTGGCCGGAATGTTCTTGCAGATGCCATCTCATAAAGTCGGTGTCCCATCACCAAGCTGGCAAATTCAGGCCCACTACCACCATTGTCAAAACCAGGGAAAAAAGCTTCAGCTTCAACCGAGACTATGTAATCAAGAGCATCCCATAGCAATCGGTGTGCTTGCTCCCTCTGATCATTGGGAGAAGGTTCTGGTTCTGTATCTTTCTCTGCGACCCAACCATACCAGCCTTCCTTTTCATGTCGGTAAATAGGTCGATCAGGAGGAGGTGGTAGAGGCCTTGGGCGGGGGCCAGCCTTGTCCCATTCTGCTTTTAGTTGATTTGAACTTTTTGCAGGTAAGAGCTGATCAGGATCAGGAGGAAGGGGGATTTCTGGGCCAACTAAATCGGCTAGCTCTTTTTTGCTGCACAAAGAAGTACGATCAACTAAATTGGTGTACATGGCGCGTAAAGGAATCATAACCCGTTGACCGCCAAAGGCTTCAGACCCTGCTAGGTATATTCTTGTTCTAGATGGGTAACCCATGGCTCGAAGCAGAAGTCCTACCTAAAGTTTGCAAAAAGTTAATCACATTATCTCCAGTCTGAATGTTGAGTAACTGTTTAAATTCACATTCACGCATGAATCTTTAAAGTATTTTTGAAAGAAGACAGGAGCAGAAAGCAATAGGAACATTCACATTAACCTTCCCAACGTCAATCAATGAGCAATAAAGGGGAGAGGGTTTGAATTATCAACGGTTCCTCGGTGAATATCTCCAGAAAGGGTTATTGGGGACTCGGTGAAAGTTTTCTATATCACAAAACAAATGAAGATTGCCTTAAACTATTAGAGATGGCAGCTAAGTGCATGGATGCTATCTAAAAGTGTGCACCGAAGGTGGCTTTAGATGCAACATACTGTATATAAGCTACTTACATAGTATGTACTTTACGAAGACGAATAAACTGTTTTTACAGATTTGAAGAGAAAATCCCAAAGTACCTCTTCGGGCATGAGTGGGCACGACCCATTTCTTTTTCGAGCATTCGAATCAACAGTAAGTTCTTCATTGATAATTCCTTGTTTAATCATCTGGGCCCTCCTGTATTGTATAAGTTCTGTGTGAATATCCTACACCAACGGAAAGCAATAGGTTACAGATATCGTGATATCAGTTGCTCTTTTAATGAGTGAAAGGCACAATTAGGTTCGTTAAACGAGATATTTAGAGCAGATAATTCCTTGTTATGCACTGCTAGTACTGCCTCTTTCTCTGTCCTTCTTTGTCCCTTTTTCCCTTTTTCTCTTTTCTATTCCCAGCAACAGAATAATACACTCACTTCACAACCCAGAATTACAGTCGCAATAACATTGTTTCTTTTCATTTTCATAAATCTCAGAGGATTCAAATGAATGACAACTAGCCATACTTATTTTGAAGACAAGTCAAGAAATAAAAGGTTATCCACATTCCACCTATTGCATTTGAAGCCATAAAATCAGAAGCACCAGGAAACAGAATGGAACGAGTAACTATTAACTGACACAATGATTTGTGGAAGAAAAGGAAGGTTAGAGGAGCAGCATGGGTAACCTCTTAGTTTGGTTACCAAATCAAGAGGGAAAGTAAAAGTTGAAGATTGCATATGGCATCCGGATACGGGACAGCTTTTGTCAACAATTCAAAATTGGACAAAAAGGAATAAGTAAATCTCATGCACTCTACATTGCTTGCCAAAAAGGATGTGGCAATTATATCATTCTGTTGAATTAAACTTAACAGGTCTCTTTATCCCTTTCTCTTCGCCTCCCTTTGGTTCAAACAAATGCTTTTAGTTTAAGTCTTGGTTGAACTAAACATATTATGTAAGCAATATGAATATGCTGCTGACTCTAATCCCAAATTCTCATCGATGTCGAGTGTTCTTGGAATTACTAACTGTTCATGGAATCTTTAGATCCATCAGATCCTCATGCACAGCTCTTGCATTTTCCAAGATTGAAAGCTAAGCAAGCAAATTCAAGAATACATGCTAGAGTTGATACTAACTAAAAGATTAAAGAATGCACATGATACTTACACTAACTTCTGTTTTCATATGTGAGTTAAATAACCTAACTTTTGAAATCGATCATACCATGTTCTCATTGATTCCCCAACCACAAAATTTGAAGACCAATGTGGCTACAGCCAGCATTTTTTAAATCAAGTAATAAATCTTAAAAGTAAAGGGCATTAAAAGCCCGTATACAAGGATTTACCAGAATTTACCAAGATTTATCCATTTTCCGATAGATATTTCCAATCACAAAATTTGAAGACCAATGTGGCTATAGTCGGCATTTACCAGATTACCAAGATTTATCCATTTTCACATGAGATGTCAAGAACATTGACTACTGATTAGACAGTTCAAGTTCCTACAGCAGCGATCAGATTAAGAGAACATATTACTCGAAGACAAGTTAGCAACCTGAAAAATTTCAGCACAACCATGATAGGCTAGGGCGTCTCTCTTAAGCCCAGAATGATAGGCAAGGTATGGTTGGCCTGAAGCTCGTAACCTGCAGAGAGATGAATTAAAAATTTGATCATCTTTTTAGAAGAGATAAAAAAAACTCCACACATCACAAGAAAAAAAAAAAGTGCAAGAAGTTGATCAGATTAACTTCTGTTTGAAAGTATATTCATTTTGTTCACCGTCCAGCACCAAGTGCGGGATATTTGGAGTATGAAAGATACAAATACTCGGTCCTTTTACCGCACATGTGACGAACGGAGAAAGTTTACTATCAACTTCACGTATATACACCATGTTGCACCAACTCAAGCATGCAAAATAAATCTTCAGCAGCCAAGTATCTAATGAAGGCTCTCACATGAAAACTATGGATGACTGCTTCTGAACATAGAATAGTAACTTCCGTCTTCAATTTTTTTATATAAGTTATCCATTTTATGGTTGACCAATTGTGACTTGACAATCAATTTTTCCACCGAAGTTGTCTTTCTGTGCCCATTTTGAAATTAAATTTAATGATGTTAGAGTTGAAATTTGAACTGATATTATCATTATTGTATGCGGAATTAGAAATTTTAATTGCACGTTGATGTCATAACTTACAAGTATGAAGTCATAATTAGGTTTAGTTTTGGTATTCTCGATAAATTGCACACTGCATTTTAAAAATGAGCGCACTTCACTCCCTCCTTTTTAACTTAAAGTTCCGTGGGCATCGTTATCTTTGTGTTTTTTGCTTTCGATAACACTACGTATGATGTCCTTCAACCCTCAGTGCAACTTAGATCTAAACAACAACAACAACAAACTCAGTGTGATCCCACAAGTTGAGAGGTTGGGGTGTACGTAGACCTCACCCCTACCCTGATGAGGTAGATAGGCTTGTTCTGATAGATCAAAACAAACATATCAGTAAGATTCATCATACAGGACTTTTTATTTTTTGTATGTCATACAGGATATTATAATGTTTAAGGAATAAAAATTTTCACTTTTACCAAAACCTTACCAGTAAAGCTTTTGACATTTTTCAAACATTGGTGGAAGTTGCACATTTTAAAAATCAATATTAGCTACCAATTCCCGGATAAAAATATTTAGTTCAAAAACACCAAGTGCTAAGGTGATCAAAATTAAGAGAAAAAATATACAGTAAAAAGTTCAGTTCCTTACCTTTCCACCATCAGTTTCCCAAGAGCTACAATTTCTGGGCGAAATTGGAGTGCATGAAATGCCACACGACATCTAAGCCTCTGATATTCAGCCATGCTAGGGGGAACGGCAGACTGAGAAGCGTTTAAAATGATTAGATGGTCATTGTAGGACAAGACAAACTAGGAATTAGGCAGGTAAATATAAATAGGGAATAAATCGGCATTGATCATGTTAAATATCCTTTTATAAGAAAGAAAGCATGAAACATTCCCAAGCTGGAGGTTAAATGGAAATAAGGGACAAAGGGAGTACTTTCAAAATAAGTAAAAAGGAAAGCTTTCCATGCTCCAAGGTAACCTAGCCTGGTATTAGGTGTTAAAGACGAAAAGATATGTGTGCTCAGATGCTAAACGGAGGCATGAGCTTCCATTATCCATTGACTACCCAAACCTAAACCAAAAGCATCATTGCTGACTTGAGTTGCTCAGATGCTAAACGGATGCATGAGCTTACATTTCCCATTGACTAGTTAAGCCCAAACCGAAAGCAACATTGCTGACCTGAGTTTCTAAGGTGGATGATATTGTTCATCCCTAGCACAAGCAATAGGGCTACTAGCACAATGACAGAAAGATCATATTTGCTGCATCAGATTATTGATCATCCTACAATGATGTTAGAATTGGTGTTACATGGCTGAGCATAAATATGGTGATTGCTTTCTATTATTCCTCCTTTCACTTTATTTTTTTTCCTACAGTAGGTAAAACAAAATTATTGACAAACTACAGCACCAAGAAGGTAGTACAATTGTAGAAAATTATGTAGTATTGATTCCTCCAAGTATACAATATGAATTCAAGTATTCAACCATATTGTTAACGTGATCTACAGCAATTATTTACATAAAAAAACTGAGTTGACAACCCCCCCCCCCCCTTGTAATTCAGAAATAGCCGATGCTGGAGATAGAAAAGAAACAAACTTTTTCCTGTCTGAGTAGTTACGTTTCCAAAAACTTTTTAATCTTGTTTGGAGATGTCCTTCTAGTCCTTGTCTTCATCACTTTTAAGATGATCAGTAAAGTCTTTCTCACTCCTCTTGCTGCAAATTCTAACGAGCCACCCATTCACGTTAAAATTCTGGAAGATAAGGTAGTTCTTTTTTTTTTTTAATGGTAAGATAATTCTTTAGGGTATGCAGCAAAACATTACTCCTCTTTCCCCAGTCTTCTGCGGATCTTCCAATTCCTTTTTCCGTCTATAGTAGTTTTAGTTAGAGAACTCCTTTTTTTCTTTTTCCTACCAATTTGTACAATTCATTTGCATTGGACATAGCTTCTTTGGTTTAGATGACTTATCCTCGGGCAAGAGAAATGTTTTTATTCTATTTGATGAGTATCATCTGCGTACATCCCACCCTCCCCAGACCCCACTGGATGGGATTAAGTTGGGTATGTTGTTGTTGTTAATGAGTATTGGGATAAGTAAACGAGTAATTGCTACTTTGAAAAGATACATAAATTAGTTTACAATTCTCGCAGCCATAAACTAGGCTTAATTTACTTTATAAATCAAATCTTTAACTTCGCTAATAAGGACGATTAAAACGCATGTGGCTTAACAGAGGTGTTGGAAATATCTTGTTAGAGATGGATGTCTCAAGGGTATGAATAAGAAAAATAGTGAATGACCAATGTGAGATTAGATTGCAAAGAAGGGAAAAGATGACTTTTTCTGAGAAAGTAGGGAAATGTTTGGGATCATTGTAGAAGAGTGTTTGTTGATGCACCCCATGGTGTGGCTTAGTGGTTAATATAGTGAGTGTAACCCTTGGTGACCAGGGTTCACATTAGGAAGAAAAACACTAGGTGAGTTTTTCATATCTATCCAAGTCTTGGTGGGCAGAGATACTGGGTATCTATGTTGATAGGAGGAAGCAGGTATCTGATGAAATAGTCGAGAGGCGTGGAAGCTAGCTCGGACACCACCATTATTGAAAAATGAAAAAAGGAGAGGGTATCTTGATGATATAGTGAGCTAAAGTTCTCGGGAGAAGACAAAGCTTCTCCTCTAGTCATTTCACAGCATCCACGCTAACAGTTGTATTCCTCCTTTCAGTTTCTCACAATTTCCTTTTGCTACGTTCTCGTTTTTTATCATTAAACAATCATCCTAAGCGCATCTTCAATCAGTTCCACAAGCAACTCCCTCGGGAAGTTGGTCATTCTTGCTAAAAGTTAGGAAGCACAGCCATGAAATCTTTGGCAGCATATTCAAGACATACTCAAGTCCGATAGGCGTACCAATTGGACACCCATCTAAAACCAACCAGATGATGTAGAACTTCTTTACGAAATCTCCATTGCACACGAATATAGCAAATGTGGTATTCCCCTTGACTTTTATTGCTCTTTCATTACATTGAAACTGTACATCATATTACATATATAAGTAGAGCTATGTTCCATTAATTTTCAAAATTTCCATGTCTTCAAGTCTATAAATGTTCATATACACTATAA
Organism: Petunia axillaris subsp. axillaris; assembly: GCA_029990575.1. Taxonomy (NCBI): domain Eukaryota; kingdom Viridiplantae; phylum Streptophyta; class Magnoliopsida; order Solanales; family Solanaceae; genus Petunia; species Petunia axillaris. The sequence continues at coordinate 62,040,791 of JARKNS010000004.1, forward strand.
CTAGGACAAATGATTCAGTAGATGTTCACTCTGTGAGAGGCAAAGTGAGGATGTCAACCATCTTTTTATTCATTGCACCTTCACCAAACAGTTATGGGACTTTATTTTGAGTATTGTGGGGATTCAATGGTCAATGCCAAGAACAACAGAAGAGTTGTTGCATTGCTGGTCGAGGATAGGTCTTGGGAAGGTTAAGATGAAGATTTGGAACACACTCCCTGCAGCAGTTTGGTGGAGCATATGGAAGGAAAGGAATGCAAGAATTTTTGAAAGCAAATCTGAATCTGTAATTACTGTAAAAGGCAGATGTATTTCTCTCTTAATTTTTTGGTGTAACATGGCAAATGCAAATGATACCGAGGCCATGATAGACTTTTTGAGCTCAACATGACATGTAGTGATGCTACCCCCTGTATATAATTTTTACAGCACACTTTTGTTGCTGGATTTCAATAAAATTTCTTTTAACGATCAAAAAAAAACTAGGACAAATGATTCAAACATCTTAGGAAGTAGAACCTACACACATCTTAGGTTTCTGTGACTTGCAGAACAAAACAGAAAGGAATAAGGATACCTGTAGACATCCTCCATCTGTCAATATTAGTCCAATGACCTTTGATTTCTTCAGTATAGGTAAAACTTCAGAAGTATAAAATTTTAGAGATGTAGAACTTTTGAGCTTGAAATTTTGGTACTTTTTCCGTTTCCTAGCCTCCCTCAAGATAGGTGGCAGACTCCTCACAATGGTGACATCATTTGCTAAGGCTGCTATAAACTGATCCTCGTTATAGAGGTATGAGAAACTCTTGAACTTGGAACTGAAAAGTTCAAATACAATTCAAAGTTCAGGAAAGCAAATACACAATCACAAAAGCTCCTTATCTTTTATGTTACATTAATCAGAACCTGATGCCCTTTGAACGAGTACTTTCTTGAATCTCTGGAATTACAAGGGTGGCATTTAGAAGCCTTGATACGGCGACCAGATCAACAATCTATGAAAAAAGGAAACGTGTTAGGAACTCTGTCCCAAACAATTTAGTGCAAAAAGGGTAGAAATCTTTTCAGCAATATAATGAGCTTACCGAGTTCCTAATCTTCTCAAAACTACCAGAAATTTTTGCATAGATGAAGCCATTGTTCTGTTCAACTGCCACTAAAACCATGACAGACAAGGTCAAAAGAAAGAAGCAGTTTCAACCAATGATGGAGGTACTTAACATGTAGTTGCAACAAAGTTAAATTAACTTAAAATGGTGAAGGCAGCGAGTCAATTTAAATTTTGGCATAGCTGCCATGACTAAACTCTATGCTTCTCCAACCTAGAACGCAAAAGGTAAAAGCGCGTTAAATTTTTTAGTAAAATATGGTACTTCTCCTTTCCTTTTTTTATACAACCAAGAAATCTCCGAGGCCCGGTGGTGCACGGTTCCAAACTCGGACCATTGCATGCGCCTAACCCACACATCACAAGCAACAGTCTTACCACTACACCAATGCCTCAGGGCAACTCCCTCCATTCCATCTTATATGGTTCTCTTTTAAAAAGAATAATATCTTCTTATATTTGGAAGTTCTTTAATCTTAACACTCCACCCTTAATAACATGCTCTTACAGGACGTGACATGGTCAACCATTAGGCTTTAGCTGGCATTAAAAGTCTTTTATCTCTTTCTTAAACTTTGTGCCTAGTCAAATACCGTCAAATAAAATAAAACAGAGGGTGCAGCTTCCTTTATTTCTTTTTTGGAAAGGATAAATTGAGATTTGGCTGACGCGCGTGGGAGTAGCTTCCTTTATTTCCAAAAATGCTTCCTGAAGAAACTCCTGCTGCTCCATTAATTTTCTTGCTCATGCACAACACATTACATAGCATCATATTTCTTGTGTTTCCTACTTTGAAATATATCACTTTATGTGCAAGTAAAGCCAAAAAAAAAAAGAGAGCAAAAGGAGGGATCCATGGAGCTAAAAGATGGTTTCCTGAACTAAAATGGCAACCTAGCTAATTCTTTCTACGATCGGTGAATCTGGAGCAAATATAATATAGATAATCCAGACAGGATCCTGAGATTAATTCAGAGCAGAAAGTAACTAAAGGTTGCAGATATTACCTGGATATGTACTTCTTGGATTTGGATAAGGGTGCAAGGGCTCCAATGACTTCACATTTCCCCACAACTTGCGAAACCCAGGACCCTAATCAATGTTTCCAATATGAAAATACAAATAAAATCATGGGGTAATCAAATCAACCTAACAGGATGTAGCATTGTATTGTCATAATATGCAGTGTTTTGGAGAGCGCGAAGCGAAGAAAAGCGACAAGGGCCCCTAACACGTGAAGCGTGAAGCGAAGCGTGAAGCGAAGCGCTCGCTTCATTGAAGTGAAGCAAAATTTAAAAAATAAAACATAATTCTTGCGAAAATAATTAAAATTCAATAAGAACTCACCAAGAACATTTAAGCAAACTTTATATTTAAAACAAAAAGCAAAGAACAAAGGAAGAAGACATAAGAAATAGAAAAAAGAACAGAGCTTAAATAGAGGAAGAAGACATAAGAAATAGAAAAAAGAACAGAGCTTAAACAGAGGAAGAAGAAGAAAGAAACAAAGCAAGAAAGAAAAAGAGGAAGAGGAAGAAAGAAACCCTAGCAACTAAAGAAGAAGAAGAAACCCTAGGCAGCGTGATTTTTCTCCAAGACTCCAGTGGTCTTATTTTTTCTTTAGAAATTGGTCCCAGCTTCTATTTTTTCTTTCAAAAAACACCGTTTAACACTTTTTTCACTGAACCGCTCACTTCACGCTTCAGTCGCTTCACATTTCAGCACATGAAGCGTGCGCTTCATTACGCTTCGCTTCACAGATCAAAAGCGCTGAAGGGTCGCTTCGCTTCATCGCTTTAAGCGATGAAGCGACCGCTTTTCAAAACACTGATAATATGCATACACTCTTTAACCACATTCCGGTTATGGTACCGGAAACCACAAATAAAAAATGTTCCAATATCACCAAACCACCAGCATATGAAAATTGAATCGTAAGTTTCTATATGCTTAAGGAAAATGAGTACTTATGTAATTTTTTTGAGTAATCGACACATCCCAAGGCCCTATACGGTTGAAACTCAGGTGAACAATGAGTTCGTCTTCTACTATTTCCCACTTAATACCAAACTTTTGTCTGCAACAAGGTTTAAACCAATGACACATAGAGGTGGATCAAAGATTTGAACTTTATCACTTCTAGATTTTAAGATAGCGACCTCAGGCGTTAGTAACCAGGTTTTGAATTTAAGTTTTTGTACATAGATAGTGGTATCCATAATAAATATACAGAGTTTGAGCCAAAGCTACTGGTTATGCCGAACCCACAATATTGAGGCTACATCAGCCCCTGGTGATTCTCGGGCACTTCCCCACTATTTCAATAAAATTACTAAATTTATCAAAAAGTGAAAGCATAGGGCATCGAAAACAACCTAGAATAAACATTGCTAAATTTTTGTATATAATAATATTTAAAAAAACTAATAATAGATATACAACAACAACATTCCCAGTGATATTCCACAAGTGGGGTATATCACTAGTGGGGTCTGGGGAGGTGGGGAGGGTATTTTCGGTAGACCCTCGGCTAGAGACAAATACTTTGAAAACATGTTTGAACAAAACAAGATGCAAAAATCGTGATAAAGAAAGTATTGACATAAACTTATCCAAGGTAAACGGAAAAAAAACACCAACGACGAAGAATAAGATAGAAATAACATGTATTATACGACAGAAACCACTCAGCTGATATAAAAAGTTGAGATTTTTTACCTTTCTGGTGGTTAAAGTAGGGGTTAAATCCTCGGTGAATATGGTGATGGCAGTGTATTGAACAAGATCAGAACTGGATTTGGCAAGAAATAAGTGAACCAGTAATGATGCAAATGATAAGACTACCCCTCCTAGTGCTGCCCATTTTATTTTCGATTTCATGTCCCAATTATAATTATTTAATGCAACAAACAGGATCTAATAATAAGGAAGTTTTATTTAATTAGATCAAGGGAGAAAGTGAATTTGATCTGGTTAGAGAAAGAACAAAAGGGAATTGTAGTTGTGTTTTGGGTACTAAAGCTTAATAAAAGAAGAAGGGTTTAAGCGGATTTTGGGATACTGGGAGTGAGTGTGGTAGATGGTGCCAGGTGAACAGAGCTTTCATCTTCTTGAAGGCTACACGGAGTGCAGGTGAGTTCAGACTTGGAAGAAGTTCCCAATGTCACCCCTAACCTGGGGAAAAAACAAAAAATAATAAGACAAACAAATTATTCTTTTTTTTTTTCTATTTTTTGTTTTGGATAAGATTTAAAATTTTCAATAGTTCATGTTTTTAGAACCGACCGTCCGGAAACAATCTCTCTATTTCGTTCGAGATAAGAGTAAAGATATCTTGCTCTTCACGTGTTGGAATCATACTGTATTTGTTGTCGTTGTTGTTATCAATAGTTCGGTGTTTATAAAAAGAGCATTAAGGAGCTTCAAGATTTTAATTGTTGAAGCTTAGTTGATGAATTGCATACTTGAAGTAATTTAAATAATTTTTTTACAAAAATAAATATAAATTAATACTGATTGAATTATGATTATAGAAGTATATAAGTGCAAGTTATTTGTCAAATTAATAATACGTAGTATTAAAAAGAATTGCTGAATATAAGTGAGGTTAGTGTTACTGAGCAATACATGAAAGGTGATCTTTGAACATATCTCTTAGAAATATTGTATATGTGTGTGCTAGATTACTCCCTCCGTCCCAATTTATGTGGCACCATTTGACCGGACACGGAGTTTAAGAAAATAGAGGTTGACCTTGTTAAATATCAATTTTACCCTTGAAAAAGTAAGAGAGAGAAGATTTGAGTAATAAAAAAGTTGTTGCTAGATTTAAAAGTATGTAGGGTCCAACAAGGGTAAAATAGAGATGATACATTAAATAGTTGTCAAATAAGGAAAGGTGCCACTTATTTTGGGACAAACAAAAAAGGAAATGGTGCCACATAAATTGGGACGGAAGGAGTAATAGCCAAATGCCAATAGAACTCGTGCACGTTTTCTAAGTTCACATAAGCTGGACGAAGTGCACAAACAGCCGCTTGAAGGACCACTACTTAAAACATAATTGAATGAAACATTTAACAGTACCTTCAAAATCAAACTTCATACTTCAAAGTTCAAGGTATGAAGTTTCAAACTTCAGTCCTCTGACTATGAAGGTTCGACTACAAAGCTTAACTATAGACCTTGACAGTTCAAGCTTTAGACCATCAAATCTGAAATTAGGCTAGACTAATTCACAACTTCGAACCTTAGGGCTAAAGTGGGAAAATTTCCTCCAAAATTCTGAAGTTAAAGATCTGAACTTGCGAACCGACAAGCCAAACTTGGGCGAAGTGCGCAAAAGGCCAGTTTGGCCACTGGTCTTATAGCAAAGGCCACTAAACCCAAAAAATTAACTTTGAGGCCACTTTAGTTACACCCACAATAAATGAAAAACGAAAAAGACTGAATTACCCCTCGTTTTATATATACAACAAAGAGTTCGTTATTCTCCATACTTTGTCGCTGCTGCTGCTGAATTCTCTTCACCAATTCTTCACGCCCCAATCTCAATTTTTCAAATTTCTTCACAAGTTTTGCTTCAAAATTGTAAGTATTCTACGTTTGAATTATACGTTATGCTGCATTACGACTGAGTTTCAACTAAATTCAATCAATGTGAACTGAATTCAGAGAAATTCGTTTAAAATTTACTAGTTTTTATACCTCGATGTGCCGTTGATGACTGAACATCAGTATCGCCGTTTTTTGTGTTAAGTATAAGCATACTAGCACTGAAGTTTGAACTAAAATTCAATTCATTAAGTATTTTATGTTTGAATTTTACGTTATGCTTCATTAGGACTGAGTTTCAATCAATGTGAACTGAATTCAGAGAAATTCGTTTAAAATTTACTAGTTTTTATACATCGATGTGCCGTTGATGACTGAACATCAGTATCGCCATTTTTTGTGTTAAGTATAAGCATACTAGCACTGAAGTTTGAACTAAAATTCAGTTCATTAGTATTTTACGTTTGAATTTTACATTATTGCATTAGGACTGAGTTTCAATCTATGTGAACTGAATTCAGAGAAATTTGTTTAAAATTTACTAGTTTTAATACCTCGATGTGCCGTTGATGAGTGTACATCAGTATCGCCATTGTCGTGTTATCAGCATAGTACCACTGAAGTTTGAAGGGGTGAAAAGTTCATTTATAAACTGAAAAAAGCAACCTCAAGACTTTGCGATTACTTATTGGCATTGCCGTGTTAATTACCAGCACACTAGGACTGAAATTCAGTTCATAAGACTGAACTTCATTGGTTCAATCCTTATGCTATAACTTAAGTCCACATGAACTGAACTTCAATCCACATGCCGTAAAAAGCTTTTTATAAACTGAAAGAAGGAACCTCAAGACTTTGTGATTACTTATTGCCATCGTTATTAAGACTGAAATGCATTCTAACACAATTCTTTCTCTGGTTTACTTATTCATTGCAGAATGGATACACTTTGTTTGGTTATTGCTTTCAATGGGAATTGGACAAAATATTACAAGTACATGGATCATGAAACAAAACTTGTGCTCGTTAATGAAATGATCGAATTCAAAACTTTCATGCACAAGATTTATGAAGCAACACATTTCACAGGCACTGTCAATATATGGTTTGATATTAGAATGGACTCAAGCAGAGGAATGTTTGTAACTATAGAAGAAGAACTGAGGACATGCATGCTTTTGTTGAAGAATGATCCGACTTTCAAGAATAGCCGTTTCGTGATTGACAAGCTAGAGAATCACCCCATGAGGGAACCCTGATAATGCAGATCGACTGCATTCAAGCAATTGAAAATAATCATACTCCGTGCACAGAGCTTCCACAACAAGAGGGAGGCTTGATAATGCAGATCGACTCCAACCTAGCACTTGAAACGCCTGGCATTGCTGAAACACTGCAACCAAACAATACTCAATTTCAGTCACCAGTGCCAACATTTGAATGCCCTAGTAGCACACCAGCTGCCAGGATCAAACGGAAAAGGTCCAGGGTAAAACAGAAACAATCTCCAGTGATGATATTAACAGGAGATGTATCATCGAAAGATGTAGCAGCATACTCAACATTTGACACCAAAGAAACCATGATGAAGTGTTTTGTCAAGATGGCAATCAAGGAGCATTTTGAGTTCAAGGTTATCAGATCAAACAGAACGAGATATGAACTGAAATGCATCGATCCAAACTGTGATTGGAACATCAGAGCAAGAAGGATAAAAAATTCCTCACTGTTTAAGGTAATTAAGTTTCAGAATACACATACATGCTCCGTTGACGTTAAGAAGGCTGATCAAAAACATGCCACGTCAACATTGATATGTGAATACTTTCTTGAAAACATACGCGACAACAAAACAGAACTTAAACCAACATTTATTGTCAACGAAATGAGAAGGATACACGGGGTTGAAATAGGATATCACAAGGCATGGCGTTCAATTCAAGCAGCAAACGCATTAATTAGGGGACGACCTGGTGAGCATTATCATCTGCTCCCTTCATACTTGCATGTCCTGAAAGAGAGAAATCCAGGCGCTCACACAAATCTAAAGATAGACAGTCTTAATCGGTAAGCATTTCTCAAAAGTGAGTTCGATTGCTATACGGAAATTGAAAACTTCCTAAGAATTTTTTAAAATATTTCAGGTTTTGTATATGTTTGTTGCTTTCAAGCCATCAATAGACGGGTGGAGGTATTGTCGACCAGTGATAGCAGTAGACGCGACATTTCTGAAGGCGAAATATCTAGGTGTTCTCATCATTGCTGTAGCAAAAGATGCAAATAATCAAATCTTCCCTCTAGCTTATGGGATTGCAGACTCTGAAAATAATGAAGCTTACACTTGGTTCTTCACTGAGTTGCGAAGGACAATAGGTACTCGTTCTGAACTGGTATTTCTATCAGACAGAAACAAATCAATCGCGCATGGAATTGCACAAGTTTATCCTGATAGCCACCATGGTATCTGCATCTACCACTTTGAAAAGAATCTAAACCAAAAGAACGTGAGAACCACAGTGATAAGTCTGTTTCAAACTGCTCCAAGAGCTTATAAGCGTGAAGACTTTCATTATTTCATGTCCGAATTAGAGGGAATGGATAGAAACACATACAACTACATAATGGAAGAACCACCTGAAAGATGGGCTAGATCTTACTCACCGAGGCGGCGATATGATATGCTTACAACAAATATAGTTGAGTCGATGAATTCTGCATTACTTGAAGCAAGAGAGTTGCCCATTTTAAGCCTATTGGATTTAATCATTCTTAAGAAGCAGAAATGGTTTTGTGAAAGAAGAACTACTGCTCAAGAGACTTTTCATAGCTTATCAAGGTGGGCAGAAGATGAATTGAACAAGAAGATTCAACTGGCCTTCACAATCAATGTAAGTATACAGCGCCAAATATGCAATCCTAATAGTGTATAAAAAATACAAATAAAGATAGACTGAAAATTCATGGCTGTGAATGGAACTTCCGTAAAAAAAAAGGGGGAGGGGGTTCAACCTTTTGAGGATAGCACTTCTGTTTGTAACCACTGGTGGGTGGAGTTCAAAATACTTGTTGATACAAAATTCAGTCCATAACATTAAGCAAGTTCAAGTACAGACAGTTCGATCCTTGTGGGATTGAACTTCAGTCCATATGATTTGAACTCCAATCAGTCCATTAGAACTGTACTCATGAACTGTACTAATAGCCGATTTTAAATAACATCTGTGCTGACTCACAAAAGTTATTATTTTTCATTTCAAATAGGTATTTCCCACAGGTACAACAACATTCAACGTGCACGATGAAGGAAAAAGCTTCAACGTCGACTTAAAGAAGAGGACCTGTGACTGTCTTCAATTCCAGACTGACGAACTCCCATGTGTACATGCAATTGCATGCATTGAGAAAAGACGCCTGCTGAAATCTAAGTTCTGCTCAAAATGGTATACACGAGAGTTTTGGTTTAACGCATATCAAGGTGATGTGAATATGATAGGGCACAAAAGCTCTTGGACTGTACCAGATACCGTGAAAAGCCAGAGAATAGAGACTCCTAATGTCAAAATACAACGAGAAAGAAGGAAAACAAAGAGATACATCCCGATTGCTGAGGCTGTACGAGTCCAAGGAAACAAATGTAGTCGATGCAAACTCAGCGGACATGATAGAACCTCATGCATAAATACTCCAGTAGCCCGACCCTATTAGAGGATATATAGGTACTGCTAATTCCTTCATTATACATAAACTTTTTTTTTACTAAATATGTCCCTCCTACTAATTTGATTTTCTAACTTCTTTTTGTTTCATGAAACTGCTTGGCTGTGAATGATGGTGCAGAAATAAATGAAGATATTCAAATTGCTGATAGTTTCTTATTCAACATTCAAGATAATGAAGGTATTCAAACTCTGAATGCATTGCAGTTTATTTTTTTTATCTGTCTGTATGTTAATTAGTTTCATACTAGTATTTGAATTCGAAACACTTTCAGTCCAAAGTTCAAACTCATTGTTGCAGCATTGGTGAACTTGAAAAACAAAAAAAATCTATAAAACTCACAATTTATTACCAACAAAACATAACAGACAACACAGAGATGTTATCTTATCAAGCATCTTCAACATCAGACCCACTACTAGAACTGGAACTTAAAGGTTCAGTAACATCCTGGCAAATAGTAGCACTTAAAACCACACGATCTGAGGATTCAACAACTCCAAAAAGTATCCTAGTTCCTACTACAACATTATTACTACGGACAAACTCCCTCCATCCATTAGAGAACCACCTTTCTCTTCCCACTTTTAGGTAATTCATCCGGAAATGAGTACCACGGCAAATTACAGTTGCCGGAACATTACGTCTGGGAAGCATAACTGCCAACAATGCTGGCAAAACCTTTGCAACAAAAAAAAAGAACTCTGTTATTTTATAATAACAAATAACAAAAATAATACTTTTGAAAGACAAAAATTGTATGAATAACTTACAAACTGATCTGATTCAGTATCCAATTGAGTCAAAACTGCATCAATGAATGCTGCCATCTTAGAAATAAAAATTATTTGGTTGTTCTCTTCAATAATAGTAAGGTCTATTTCTATTGCTATAATTATAGAAAAGATATTCTGTATTTTTGTGTGTTGTCATTTTATTTTACTGTTTGAAAAAGCTGAAGATTCTTTCTTCTTTTGTTCTGTAGTCTATCTCAACACAACTGACAGAATACATGTCTCCACTGGGATTTAACTACACAGTTGACTGAATACATGACCCCAGTAGGATTTAACAAGTGCACTGCAATATCAGTCCATGAGGGGGGAGTAAAATTCAGTCAAAAAACTGCAATTAATAAAAAAACTACATAATCCCAGTATGATTTAACAACTGCACTGCATTTTTCAGTCCATGAGAGGGTACTAAAGGTCAGTCCATTAGTGGGTACTGAAGTTCATTCAATAAGGGGAGTGAAGTTCAGTAAAAAACTGCAATTCATAAAAAAAAAATACATAAAGTGCAGTGCAATTTCAGTCCCATTGAGGGGTAGTGAAGTTCAGTTCATAGCTGGTTAGTGAAGTTCAGTCAATGGAGGGGTACTGAAGTTCAGGTCAAAAACTGCCATTAATAACCATAACTGTACAGTTTCTGTAAAACCATAAAACGCATAACTGTACAGAAAACTGTAACACCATAAGAAACATAACTGTACAGAAACTGTAACAACATAGAAAACATAAACTTCTTTGACTACATTTAATGAACCATAGAAACCATAACAGTACAGAAAACTGTAAAGACAATCCACTTGGCAGTTACTGATTTTTTAACTATAAATACCCCCCCTTTGCAGTTAAAGGAAACTACAAAATTTATTCACTCTTCATCTGATACATACTACACAGTTTTTTTTGTCAGAAAACAAAATATGGCAGATGAAAACAACCGCGTGGAGGAACTAGGCAGTTTCAACAAAAAAATAACATCTTCTTACTATAATAGAGATGATTTTTTATGTTAAAAGAAATAACCAGAGTATTTTTTATATTTTTCATTTAACTTTTCAGTCTTTTGTGATTTTGTTTATTAACTGTGAAATATTGTTGCTTTAGATCTTTTCAGACAATTGGAAGCAGAGGCTGCCAAGTATAAATGGACTGGCATGCATAATTTGTGACGATGGAGATGATGATGTACATTTGATGAACTTCAAAGTTGGGAGGCACGCAAGGCTGTGTAACGGTTGGAAGGCTATGCTTATTAAGAAAGGCTCCAGAATAGGTCAAACGCTTCGTTTTGATCACCTATGGCACGAGATGATCGACGGTGTTCCATCTGTTGTTTTTTGTGTTTCTCTTATAAACAATCAGGCTGGTGAAGGAGAAGATGATGATGATGATGATGATAATGATGATTTAAGCAGTGATGATGATGATGATGATGATGGTGGAGCATCAGCAGACAATCCAATTTTAATTGAATAATTCTAGTAGTTGTTTGTTGTTTTCCTTTATGCAGTACTGTTTGTTTTGTTATGACAATATCTATTTTTACATATCAACTTTAACCTAATTATGTTCTATATATTTGATTCTCTCATTATTAACTGAAAATAACTGAAGTAGAAGCATCCTCATGGACAGAACTTCTGTCGATGAGGATTAGAAGCTCCTTGTTTAAGTAAACATAGAACTTAAATCAACATGGAACAGAACTTCTATCATCATGGACAGAACTTCTGTCAATGAGGATTAGAAGCTCCTTTTTTAAGTAAACATAGAACTTAAATCAACATGGAACAGAACTTCTATCATCATGGACTGAAGTTCTGTCCATGAGGATTTTTTAAGTTTCAAATTGAAATAACTCGATTAGAAGATCTGTCTTTAAGTAAACACAACTCATCATGGACAGAACTCCTATTTTCATGGGCTGCTATACTTGGAATATATGTAAATGTAAAAAATTAACATTAAACATTAATAACTGTTGTTACATATATAGGCACAGAACTTATAAAAAACTCTACACCATAGAAACTTCATACATATTCAGTTATGGAGATGGTGGTGGAAGAGCAGAAAGATCAAAACGAACATGTGCTGCTATAGCTTCAATACCCTGGGTGATCATTCGCACTTGTAGCCTTTGGAGGTTATGCATATGCAAAATATCATTTCGCATTTCCTGTATTGCACGCTCCTGGTCCTGCATCTGACACCTTAGGACTGCAATCTCCCATTGTATATTATTTGGAATGCCTACTGCTACTGGTGCAAATCCTGGTACTGGGGCGAACCCTGGTGCACCTGATTGTTCTGCTTGTGGTGGTTGATTTACACTACTTTCAGACATTATTGCACCTGAAGTTTAGAAATCTCAAAATAGATAATACTAAAAATAATAAGATGATAAGAATTAACAATCAGTTATGTATTTATAAAAAAAATCAATAACAGTTGCAACTTGTAGTTCAAAAGATACAATAAAATACTAAAAGTTGCAACTTATAGTTCAAAAGGCACAATAACATTTTAAAAGTTGCAACTTATAGTTCAAAAGTAACCAATCCATAACAGGTAAAATAGATATTGAACAGTCACAATGAGCGTAATAAAGTTCAATCAATGATGATAGAAGTTCAGTCCATCAATGTGTGGTAGAAATTCAGTCCATGTGGTTTGAATTTCCATCCTTGGAGACAGAAGTCCTAGTGGACTGAAAACACACACAGACACAGAGTTGATGTAAAACTTCTGTCATAAGGATAAAACTTTAGTCCATCCTGTGGACTTCAATCAATTGGAGACAGACATTTATCCCTGGTGGACTGAACACACACATACACACACACAAAAAAAAAATACAGGGGGAATAAAAAAAGTTCACTCCATGAGAATAGAATTTAAGTCCTTAATGGTAAAAAACATTACTGCAACAAAAATGCCATTTACATAAATCTATGCATAATAATCTGTTCATTTGTACATAATATCTGTTTCACCATACTTTACCAAAAAACTTTACAAAAAATATTACTAGGAATTCTGAAGATAAAAACAAAAATATCTACAACTGACACATGTCTTCATTATGTTCCCCATAATCATGCTCAACAAATTCAGGTGGAGTCTCAAATCCATCCCTGGCCTTTGCACGACCATGAGCCCAAAGCTGACAACCAAACCGCTCCATGTAACAATGAATTTGATCTGGTTTAACCTTGTCAACACTTTTATCTCTGGTCAGTAGATTAGCATACCATATTGCAAAAGCGCCACAACTAGTCCTAAAATATGAGGCACAAAAACAAAGAGTAAGACATAAGTAGGCAGGGGGTTATAAGTTCAGTCAATTATATCAAATTTGCACTAAAACTTGCACAAAAATGAAAAGACTTACCCATCTAGTTGATTCGGTGATAGTACCCAATGAGCTTTATAGGCAGCATTGAACTTGTCGTTTTTGAAAGAATCATGTAGAGACCCGAAGTTGACATACTTGAAAAGATGTGGGAGCACAACAACATAAGCCTTGATATGGTCTAATTTGTCTGCTGGTGGCTTCTTTTTTTTGACCATGGAATCATATACACGTATTTTCTTGTCGTGCAAATCAAAGACTGCCAAAAAGTAATGTGTCACCGTTTGACCAGGTGCTGCTTGCAATCGGCACGGAAAATACAGTTTATCAACTCCACCCCAGGGGATTGAACACCTCCGTTCCAGGCCATGAAGGTAATCGCACATATACTGTCCAATACCGTCAAGCCAGATTTCATCACCTGGTCTACTTTTGTCTTTGAATTCTGACTCATAAATAGAGCACATATAACTATCAAAAACAAGATCAGTAATTGACAGTGTATGAGGAAACTGGAACAAATGGTAGCATGCCCTCTTCCTAAGATAATACATAGCAATATCGATATGCTGCAAAAAATGAACCTGTTTAGTCAATACACAGAATAACGAACACGGAACAAACCAAAGAACAGAATATGGACTAACATTATCAGTCAAAGGGTAGGCAACATCTACAAGCTCCAAAAACCACTGCTTGTCTGGCTTGATTGTTTCCAACTGATATGGATTACTGTCGTAATCATTATTGCATATATAACAAGCACGGTTGTTCCTAATTAAAAATATATAAAATACAAAACACGTGTTACTTTTCCATCAGGAATGAACTTAAGAATATCATAGGCAATGAAGTTCAATCTTATAGGGGACAGAACTTTTCGCGTCCTTGTGGACAAAAAGTCCATGGCCTGTTGACTGAGGTTCAATTCTTACAGACAGAACTTACTCCATATGCACAGAACCTCGATCCATAGGGGCAGAACTCATGGGATAAGAAGTTCAGTCCATAGGGGATTGAACTATAGGTTTCCAAATTCATCCACTATGCACTGAACTTAAAAAACTAAAGACAAGAAATCATAAAAAAAATACAAATAGACTTACTGGTCAAGTTTAGTGCCATTTCTTTGAAATAGCAAAAAAGATTTAAACTCTTCCAACACTGCTGGACTAATCTTCAAGTGGTGGAATGGACAACTACGTCTGTAATTACCTTTCCAGTCAGTTGTATTCTTTTTAGTCCTTTTGGTATCAAATAGAGATAGCAACCACTGACTGGGCTTTCGGTCCCTTTTGCCCAGAAGACCTTGCTGCTCAGACTGTTCTACCTTAGTACTTTCAGGGGCTTGGTCACTTGACTTGGCAATCTCCCTAACAATCGGAACATGCCTCTCCTGTTCCTGTGTAAGCATCTCTTGTTTACCTGCTTCATCGACCGACTGACCTTTGCCCACAACAATTCCGTCAGCCTGTTGTTCTTCATTCAGCTCCTCTTTCTCCTGTTCTTGAGTCATTACTTCTTCTTTGCCCGCTATACCGACTGACTGTTGTTTGTCCACAAGACTTTCGAAAGTCTGTTGTTCAGTCAAATCAACTTCTCTTCTTGTTTGCTCAATAGCCTGGGCATTCTCCATAACAATCTTAAGAGGCATCTCCTGTTCCTGTGTGGTAACCTCTTCTTTGGGTGCTTCATCAATTGACTGACAGCCAAGAGCCTGCTGATCTTCAGTCATATCCCCATCTCTTTCAACTTGGTTACTTCTGTCAGCATTCTCCATAACAACATCAACATGCATCTCCTTTCTGTGCAAAATCACCTCTTCTTCTACTATTTCGTTGACCGATTGCCCTTCTGGTTCTTCTCTTGCTGCTTGATAACTCACAGCAACATTATCCATTTCAACGTCATCAGTCCTCTCCTGTTGCAGAATTATTCCTTGTACTTTTCCAAGTTCAACCTGCTGCCGACTTTTCGACATATCTTGCTGAATTTCTTCAGCTCTTGGTGTATCTTCAGCATCACATGAACCCCCGCTAACACTTTCTTGAGTCGGTGGCAGTATATTAAAAGTAGGCATATCAGGATGTGAACTATTTTTCTTCAACTTCTTCCTTTTCCTTTCATAGGTTTTTGGTTGGATGGGTGCAGAAGTTGTACCTGATTTCTCCACAAGCATATCCTGAGGGAGCAAGCGAGGTGTCGACAGATCAAGCTCTCCACTTATAAATTGCAATTGAATTTCAAGGACCTCCTTCTGTGCCGCAGTCAACTCACCAAACATGTCTAATTCACTATCAATTTGTTCATGAATTTGTCTAGGCGTTTCATTGACAAACACACCTTGCGACGCTCCATGCAATTGTATAGCTGAATTTAGACCTGCACCACCACCACTAACTTCTTTTCTTACATCTGAACAGCTTTTTGATTTCCTAACAACACTGCCTTCACTGGAGTCTTGTCTGTCATCTGAAGGAGATTTTGATTTCCCGGATACAGCGCCATGACTGAAGTCTTTTCTTACATCTGGAGAAGACTTTCTCTTCCTTCCATCACTAGCATTGCCTCCACATGAATACAAATTTAAGGAATTATGAAAGCTGCCAGATTGTTCCTTGCCCCTTCTTCCACTAACATCTTTCCTCCAACTTCCTTCCTTTTCCTCAAAATTCTTAGCAAACTTCTTCATAAAATCCAGAACACAATCAACCTTGTTATCTACACAACGAACCTTGTCATCTACACAACGAACCTTGTTATCTACACCACGAATATACTCCCTTATGCGCCGTCGCTAACTACACATCCTCTTCCGGAATTTTATATTCACCTTCTGCAAAAACAAAAAAAAATCAATAGAACTGATAAAAATATTCAATTAAAATAAAAACAGAAAAAGATGAATGCACATGATACTTGAAAAACTCACTTTAACAATTGCATTAACTAAATCTTGATCAAGCTCTACAACATGTCGAGCATCCTGCCTATCATCACAAGCACCCTCACCCACATGATCATCATCCTCAGTCTTAGCAACATCATCCTCACACACATGATCATCATCCTCAGTCTCACCACCAACATCTTCACTCTCAGCGCCACCATCCTCAGTTTCACCACCACCATCCTCAGTATCAGAACCATCCTCAGTCTCATAAATATCTTCACTTTCAGCACCACCATCCTCAGTCTCAGTCTCAGCAATATCTTCACTCTCAGCACCACCATGATATATCTGAGCCCCACCAACCTCAAAATCATCACACGTATCCTCACTATCTTCAACAACTTCTTTTCCTTTTAAAAGTTTACATACAACAACAGGTACAACAGGACCTGCTTCTATCACATTCAATTCCACCGACCTTTTTTCTTCCTCAGATAGAACAATTGGAACCATTTTAAATTTGTCAAAACTCTATTAAAAAAAAGAAACCATGAGAAATATATTAGCACCACAGTAAAAAAAGAATAAAAGTTTTATATGCAGAAATAGAAGTTTTTTCCTCATGGACTGAACTTCAATTGGTACTATTTTAAAAGTTCAGTCCATGAGGACAGATACATAGATGGAAGAGAAGTTCAGTACATAATGATAGAACTTCAGTAAGGATGAAGAAGTTCAGTACATTAGGATAGAAATTCAAGTCCATGAGGGTAAAGAACTTGAGCAACCACACACACACACACAGACACAGATATAGAAACTTACATTTACATTATGAAAATACTGATCAACCAAAGTGTTATACGAAGGATTTTTGAAACTAATAAACCTAACCATCCTTGGGAAGCCATGACCATTATATGTACAAAAGTTAGAACGAAGTGTTGGAAATAAATCCAGAAACCAAGCGCATAACACAAACGGAAATCCCAGCACATAGTAATTTACACCACTTTTGAGAGGTCTCATTGCAGAGTTAACTAGTGCTTCAAAACCCGCACTGCCCCAAGGATAAACTCTACACAGATCCTCGTTGTCAATGATATCCAAGTAATGCACTTCAACCAAGCTTGTTTTTTTGTTAGAACACAAAATGATTTACTGCAAAATATAAAACTCTGCAATATTCACTGCATCATCTTCATCAACCACAGATGCCGTGCTCATTGATACTAAAAATTTACGAACGTCTGACACCTGAAGATTGCTTTTGCCACGAAAGTACTGCTTCAGAAGCCTCTGATCCATATTTATAGCAGGTCCATCAAACAATTCATCACGGTTTGCAGAAAACCTCAAACTAGTGTAAACATGATATTCTTCAGGACCAAAATGGATGACATGACCAAAAATATTAAAACTTAATCTATTCGGATCACTGCTCACAATACGTGATAATATAAACAATGCAGTAACCTCATAGAAGTTTTGTACGACTGCAACTTCAGAAAGCTTCCAAACACACCATCTGAAAGCTTCTTACGCTGTGCTTTACTGAAATTTGAAATGATATTATCCAAATTGTGCTCCCCTTGCCAATATGCATTCATGTTGAACCAGCGGTCAAATGGATACACTAGATTACCTTCCATTCCAGCATCCATATTGCAAAAAGCTAACAATTAAAAAAAACTATCAGTCACACATACAAAATAAACAAAAATAAAGGTTTGAGAATACACACAGACACACGCACGCACACAGAAGTTCATTCCTTGGAGACAGAAGTATAATAATAGTAGGCTGAGAGCACACACTGAGTCACACACATATGGGCGATAGGCTTCAGTCAACTAGGAATGAACATCTGTCCTATGTGGACTGAGCATACACACATACATAAGTTCTTGGTGCTGCACCAGCTATAGGCAACTTGAATCAGGGTGCAATGTACACTAAGGTCAGAGGAAACCAGGGAAATCAAAACTTCAAGAGACAGGCAAAGAAATTCTACTGTGATTTCTGCAAACTGACTAAATGGTGGCTAGAAACTAAATGCCTACTGATGCAGGGCAAAATACGCGGAAGCTATACGAGATACAAATATGCGGAAGCGATAAAAACAAGATACGAATCTAGGATATCGAGAAATTAGAGACTAGGAAGGCAAGAAATAGAAGAAAGAATCGAATTCAATTTACTAACGTTAATCGAATTCAAAAGGGAGAAGGGAAACTCGAACCTTACAATGGAATCAAACTAGGTGTCGATCTCCATAGGTTCCAAGTCGAGACATACATGAGCCTCGGGCTCAAACAAGAAGGGCTCGGCCTCTTCAATGTTCTCTCTCAATTCTCTCTTCTAAACAATGGCTAACTCCTGAAATGAAGAGCAATTGTGCTATATATACATTTACATTGATAACTGGACAAAAATGGCCCTGAAGCTGATTCTGCCTCGCTGCTCAGTACTTCTTCTTCGCGATCGCGCAAGAAGATATGCGATCGCGCTGGGCATTATTCAAAGCATCGCGATCGCGCTTGCTTGGACGCTGTCGCGCAGAGATCAATCGGACTGGCCTGCAACTCCTCGCGATCGCGCGAGATCACACGTTGTCGCGCAGGGCATTGGACTCCTCTTCGCGATCGCGCAGGTATGGACGCGATCGCGAAGAACACTTGTTCTTCCTCAGGCAGTGAGCTCCCAGAATGCTCCCCTGTTTTGCCCTGTTTTGGGCTGGCTGTTTTCCTGCCCTGTTCCTCCGTCCTCAGCGCTCAAATGCATGATCTTCCAAGACGTTCCCGGAGGCCTTGACTCGTATCCGTTGTGCTCTCGAGCTTGGCTTTTGATGGTTGTCATTTAGGCCATTTTATACTGCATCATCCTCCCCTTCTTGAAAGGATTTCGTCCTCGAAACCGAACCATCAAAACCTACAATCAAAACAAGCACAACCAAAACTTCCTACTTCACAAGTAGGTTAGCTCAACAATAATAAGTGCAAGTGGTGTAGAAAACACACTCTTGTGATAGAGCCAAGCATCAATACCTATGAAAAAGCTTACGTCCCCAAAGGAGACAACATAGTCTTGGCTCGACAAGAACAAGCACTCCTTTTCAAAACAAGCAAAGAGATCAAAGTCATGCAACATGTAGCATTCAAATGTTCTATTGTCCCTAAGCTTACTATCAACACACCAAGCCTTCAAATCAATTTTATCACAATGTGATACATCGGCTTTGGCATACACATCACTCAAGGTGTGCTCAACATATGGAATGGAGTAAGTAAAATAGTTCAATTCACAACTAGCATCGACTACTCCACTCCCCTTCTTAAGAGCATTCTTACACACACCGAGAGGTACCTCCTCACTTCCAAATACTCCTCCAAGATAACCCTCGCCACTAGACAAACTCCCAAGGGAGGTCTCAAACAATGGGTTATCCATAGAGTTAGGCATTCCAATCCATGGAGGTCCAAACTCACACTCTACTCTAGCTTGATACAATTCACCATTTTCATTGAAGTTGCCCTCATACAAAGGATTAGCATAGGCACACTTTTCAAGTTCATTGGCAAGCAAAGGTGAAGTTCTCAAACTAGAGACAACATCGACGCTTGAGGAGTCACCGAACACAAGTCGATCGATCTCATTCTCAGGAGACCCCTCAAGGTTACAACTCTCCTCACTACGACACAAGATGCCACCATTATCAATTAAGCATTCAAAGGGAAGAATAATAAGATTATCATGCAATTCATCTTCACCTTTATCAAATATGGGTGGAGTGTCATAACAAGGTTCACAAACAAGGTCAACTTCAACATCTTTACTAAAGAGAGGTTCAATGAAAACCGAGCTCACATCATGATGTGGCTTTTCAATCCTCTCAACTAGCGGTTCATTTTCATACACAAGTTGACCCAAAGACCCTACACTAGTTGCAAACACATTGTAATCATACATATCATCAACTAGCCTAGAGTTTTCACAAATAATGTCACAAGACAAGGAAGTATCATGCTCAAGGGAGGAAGAACTAACACATACCTTTGAAGTGTCATGAATGTCTCCACCTTGTAGCTCACATTTGGCATCTCCTTCACCTTGTCTTTCCATCTTGGAACATGGTTGAGGTTCCATTGGTTTGCCTCCAAGAATCCCTACACAAGAACTCAAACACATAGAAGAAAAAGATAAAGGGTTAAGGTTAGAATAAAGGGTGTCCTCACTCTCAATTTTTCTTTTTCCCTCTTTCTTTTCCCTCATTTTTTTTCCAAGGTTGGGTGTAGATTCGGGTGGCGACAACTCACTCACATCACTCAACACAATCTCTCCTTTTTCCACTCGAGTGTTGTCACCGGTCGCTCCCTTACTCCTCTCTATCTTTTGTCTCTCAAATTCGGGTGAATTGGGACGAGGCCCAAGAATTCCCATAGCCGGAGTAGGTGGACTCTTCACGTCAACCCGAAATTTAGGACTTGGAGACTCATCGCTTGAGGTCTCCTTCTTCTTTGTTGGTGAACCACTTAGTTTTGCAACTTGTGGTTGGTTCACCTTGTTGACATTCATCAACTCCTTTGTAGCACTTGTCCCACCACTTCTTGTAATTGTAGGACTCCTTGATTGCTCAACTATACCCATGGAATGAAGATCTCGCTCCTTGCCCCTTTGCATTGCCAAAGAAGGTGCACTAGTAGGCACTTGGCCCCTTGCCCGATAAGGCACAAAGTCATAAACCCTTTGCCCTATGCTCACAAGATACGCATCCTTCATAGCACTATGTCGCACACTCTTGTCTTGCAACCACGGCTCACCTAGCCAAACATCAACATGTTGCATTAGATACACATCACACCACACATAACTACTATAATTCCTATGAGATAGAAGTACCCGAGTCTCCTTGGAAACCCACACTCCCTCATACTCATAAGGACTCTCTAGCTTACGGCATGGTATCCTCAATTTATCAACCAAAGAGGTGCTAATGCAATTAGCATCGGTATCATCAATTTTGAGCAAGTAACCTCCAATACCATTTACCCCAACAACAAACCTTCTCCTACCCAAGTTTTCTAGAGATGCATCCAAGAAAGAACTTGAATGCCCACGAGTGTCAACACCAACAACTTGGGTCTTCCTTATTCCTCCGCTAGTGGCAACACCACTAGGACAATCTCCACTTCCCGTCACTCTCCCAATATTAGCAATGTTATTGGAAGTCAAGGAAGGAACCTCGCCATGGAACCCATAAGTGCCTCTCGCCTTGGTTCCATAGCTCATAGCACTACTCCTACTACAACCATCCACGCCCCTCACGGCATACATCCCCTTTGTAGCAAAAGCAACACCATTACTCAATCCATCCTCCACATGGGAATTAGAAGCATTAGGTCGCTTAGCGTACCTAGAAGATGCAAGCTTCTTCTTCCCCATGGAACAACCACCACCACCTCCCATACTAATGGAAGGTCATCTACTACTTCCTTGTACACCGTTAGCAACACTAAGAGAAGATGCATAAGAATAACCCCTATGTTCATCATCATCATCAACTCTACCTATGTCACCATCATCAATATAAAATTCTTCACAAGAAGAGTAAGTAGGATCATCATACCTTGAAGCGTCACCATCTTCGATTTCTTGACTAGAAGCATAGGCATCATCACATTCGTCATCACAAGCCTCATAGTCATCATCAATCTCACGATCATCATAGTGAACCGCTTCATCATCATATGAGCCATGGCTTCCATCATCATAGTAATGGCCTTCATCACCCTCATAGGAACCATAGTCTCCATCATCACCATACGAGTCATAACAACTCGCATCATCCCCGCATGAGCCATAATCCCCATAATCCCCATAATCAACATCCGACATTGTTGCAACACCAAAGAACAATACCTCCCAAAAGTCACTCCCTCACGTGTATCACTCAATATATGTACTCTCAAGAGCGAGGCCTTATCAACTTGGGAACCAAGGTAATCACAACATGTCCAAGTTAAAGTTCGGAGTGGAGTTAATGAGACTCTATGTACGGACGGCTATTTAAAGTGCGCACTTGAGGCCAAAAGGAGTTCTACAACTCTTCTTTGAATTCTAATCTCCTCTACGCACGAATACCCTATACGCTAAAGGATTAGTATCTTTCAAGTAGGCCAATTACCTTCAAAACACTAACCAAGAGGTACGTTGAAAACGGGACACGGGACACAAAAGATTTGACTCGAATTGGCACCAAACGGATTTGGAATCGGATGAAATTTTGTTTGTGATCTACAAACTCATCATATTTAATGGTCCAATTGGAGTTTAGATGTTTGGAAACTGTTTAGAAGTCGTTGCGAACATTCTGTCCAAAACTGGAATTTTCTGGAAAAACTTGTCCTTCGCTATCACGTGGGTTGGCGCGCGATCGCGATGACTTAAATTGGGGAGTTGTCGCGATCGCGTGAAGCTTTGCGCGATCGCGCAGGCTTGTATTCCAGAACCAGAACCCCGACTGCAATTTCAGTTTTTGGCACACCAAACCACCCCGACTCGACTTTTACTCAGTCCCAACGATACCCAATGGTGTTTTCAACTATAACAACCAAATCCCAATGGGTTTAAACCTCTAACAAAGCTTCGATTCAAGTTTGAAGCGTTTTCAAGAAATTTTCAACTTTTGGAATTGATTTTCGAGTTTTTGAATCGTGACACCAAAACACGAGATATAGGTTTCAAAACGACGAGAATACAACAAGGAACAAACCCCAATACTTTTTTAACACTCGGGGATTCGTATCCAACCCGCTCGATCAAATTTTGTCAAGTTTTCTAGTTTTTCAATTTCTTTGTTTTTCTTCAATTTTTCAAGAACAACAACAACAAAATAACGAAACTAACACGTTGAAAAAGGAACGGGGGTTTGTAAGAACATAACCGAGCCTTGCTCTGATACCAACTGATGCAGGGCAAAATACGCGGAAGCTATACGAGATACAAATATGCGGAAGCGATAAAAACAAGATACGAGATATCTAGGATATCGAGAAATTAGAGACTAGGAAGGCAAGAAATAGAAGAAAGAATCGAATTCAATTTACTAACGTTAGTCGAATTCAAAAGGGAGAAGAGAAACTCGAACCTTACAATGGAATCAAACTAGGTGTCGATCTCCATAGGTTCCAAGTCGAGACATACACGAGCCTCGGGCTCAAACAAGAAGGGCTCGGCCTCTTCAATGTTCTCTCTCAATTCTCTCTTCTAAACAATGGCTAACTCCTGAAATGAAGAGCAATTGTGCTATATATACATTTACATTGATAACTGGACAAAAATGGCCCTGAAGCTGATTCTGCCTCGCTGCTCAGTACTTCTTCTTCGCGATCGCGCAAGAAGATATGCGATCGCGCTGGGCATTATTCAAAGCATCGCGATCGGGCTTGCTTGGATGCTGTCGCGCAGAGATCGATCGGACTGGCCTGCAACTCCTCGCGATCGCGCGAGATCACACGCTGTCGCGCAGGGCATTGGACTCCTCTTCGCGATCGCGCAGGTATGGACGCGATCGCGAAGAACACTTGTTCTTCCTCAGGTAGTGAGCTCCCAGAATGCTCCCCTGTTTTGCCCTGTTTTGGGCTGCCTGTTTTCCTGCCCTGTTCCTCCGTCCTCGGCGCTCCAATGCATGATCTTCCAAGACGTTCCTGGAGGCCTTGACTCGTATCCGTTGTGCTTGGCTTTTGATGGTTGTCGTTTAGGCCATTTTATACTGCATCACCTACCCTCAAGATTACAAAAAAAAAAAAAAAAAAAACTGGTCCTTCTGCCTATAATGTGCAATCAGAAAGTGAAGATATTCCTTCACAGATTGGAAAGATAAGTCAAAACTGGAAGCTGCACTATTCCAACCGTGTTCAATGAAGCGCACGCTTCATGTGCTGAAGCATGAAGCGACTGAAGCATGAAGCGAGCGCTTCAGCGAAGTGACTGAAGCATGAAGCGAGCGCTTTAAGCGATGAAGCGACCGCTTTTCAAAACACTGATTTCTACCTAATGCAATGGTAACATTGTGACACATACTGGCACAAGCACTATCTCAAAGCAAAAAACACAGTATGTGTCTCACACACACACACACAGACACACACAGAGATAGAAGTTTAGTCCACAACACACAAACACACACAAACACATACAAACACACACACACTGAGTCACACACATTGGGGGGGGGGGGGGGGGAGGACTTCAGTCCACTAGGAATAAACTTCAATCACTGGAGACAGAAGTTCAATCCTAGTGGAACTTCAGTCCATCACACACAAACGTAAATTCAGTCAATCACACACACAAAAACACACACGCGCACACACACGGCGATCACAGAGACACGCACACACACATAACTTTACTATACACACACTTGAACTTGAATAAAAATTAACTACTAAATACGCAAAAAACATATAAATTTAAACTTAAATAACGTTACTTAACTTAACAACAACATACTTCACAAAAAAATACAACAAAAAAAATACAAAAAAGTAGTATATGAAAAGAGAGAAATGTTATACCTGCGAAAATGCAAAGGTGAAGAGAGAAATGTAATTCAACGTACGTAATGCAATGCAACTAAAATTCAGTTCGTTAACTATTCTACGTTTGAAGGTGATTTTTGCATGAAGATTTAGTGAAGAAGAAAAAAGTTAAAATGCATGAAATGAACGGTTAAAATGAAGAAGAAGGGTTTTAAAAACCCCTGTCAATTCAGAAAAGATGAGGAGTAATTTGGACTTTTAAATATGCCCCCTTTAGTCTACTGCCACAAAAGTGGCCTCTAGTGTAAAGCCACTGAAAAAAGTGGCCTCAAACTAAATACCAGTGTTAAAAGTGGCCTCTGGGCAAAATTTTTATGCCAAACTTAGGTCAGAAATTGAATGATAGTTCAAACTTTAGACCATTGGCTTTGTGAAGTTCAACAGTTTTTTAGGGCAAAGTGCACGAATAGTCACTTTTGTCTATGGTCTTTAGTTTGAGTTTATTTTTTTAATTGATTTTGCATGAAAGGTCATTTTTTGAAACTTCAATCCTTATAGGTTGAACGGCTCATTTGCAAAAATCAATAAAAAGACGCGCTCAGTCCTTCCTCTTCCTTTTCACCAGTCACGCGACAACAAAAACCGTAAACACCCATTCCTTTTACAGATTGCTCCGTTCAAGCAAAGATCTGCTGCAATTAGCACATGTCACAGACTGTTGCTTATTGCCAAGACTTTAAGCCTTGTTGCAAGAGTAAGATACTCTGCAACTCTTGGCTTATTGACAATAGTTTAAGCTCTGGTGCAATGTGAGGCTCGTGGAAAGTTCTTGCCTATTTCAAAGACTTTCAATCCTATTACAATGAGGGACTATAGCCAAAACTTACAGCTCTGATGCAATGGGGTCCTTGTAGACACTTCTTCCCTACCTGTTGCAATGGGGTACTTGCAGAAAAACTCTCTGCTAGCCAAGACTTGCACCTCTGGTGCAATATAGCACAAATGAGAGACTTATTGGCATTGCCAAGACTTTCAGACCTGTTGATATGAGAGACTTGCAGACAAAGTCTCTGCAAGTCTTGGCTATTGCCAAGAGTTGCAACTCTGGTGCAATAAGCACCTAGTAAAGACTTCTTGGTTATTGCCAAGACTTTCAAACTGTTGATATGAGGGACTTGCAGACAAAGTCTCTGCAAGTCTTGGCTATTGCCAAGAGTTGCAACTCTGGTGCAATAAGCACCTAGTAAAGACTTCTTGGCTATTGCCAAGACTTTCAAACTGTTGCTATAGGGGGCTTGCACACAAAGTCTCTAAAAGTATTGGCAATAGCCAAGACTTTCAGTTCTGTTGCGAAGGGAACGCATACACTGAATAACTAAACATATTGGCAATAGCCAAGACTTTAAACTCTATTGCAATAACCAATTTAGAAAAAGTCTATGCAGCTCTTGCCAATAGCCAAGACTTTATGCTCTGCTAAAAATGGGACCTTACATTGAAAAATACCTACGGTCTTAGCTATTGTCAATACTTTAAACTCAACTGCGATAACCAATTTAGAAAAAGTCTATACAACTCTTGGCAATAGACATGACTTTACGCTATATGAAATTTGAAGCTTCAAATCACTGAAATTAAACAAACACAGCCAAAAGAATCTACAAAAACATCAAACATAAATCAAAATGGAAATAACTGACAAATAAATATATAAACAGCCACAATAAGTATACAAATAAAATTGCAGGGGAAAAAATTTGAAGATAAATGATTAGGCTTAGTAAAAATAACAATTTAAATAAAAAATAATACAACAAATACACGAAAATGAGAGAAATCAAACATTAAATCTGCAGTACAAAACGAAGAAACAAGGAAAGAAAGATCAGGAACGTCGAAAGAGACATAGAAACCCTTTCAGCGTGAATGATGTTAGGCGGGGGGCAAAATAGTACTTTCACAAGGGGATATGATGTGGAGGGCATTTATTTAAAACATTTCTAAGTGGAGCAATTAGGTAAGACCAGCTCTTATTGAGGGCACTGGGTGAAATTTTTTGGGGTTGAACTTCACAGAAGTTCAGCCCACAAGGGTTGAAGTTCAACTTCAGCCCACTAAAAGGGTTGAAGTTAAAATTCGGCCCACAAGGTTGAAGTTTACGCATCTATGCCTAAAAGTTTAGCCCTTATGGATTGAAGTTGAACTTCACAACTTAGGCATGAAGTTCAGCCCACAAGGTTTGAACTTCAACCCACAAAAATTGAAGTTCTTAAAAGTGACCTCTCATGTAAAATTAATAAAAAAGTGACTTCAAATCAAATACCAGTGACAAAAATGGCTGGTGGGCGAAATTTTTACAATTTTTTACTGATGTTTTTCGTGCAACAGTCTGAAAATTTAAGACCACTACTTTTTAACACTCAATACTCAGTGGTCTGAAGTTTGCCCCCCAATAACTAAAAAGCTTAGTATGATTGACACTCAATTTTAAAACAATATCACTACAAACAAACATGAAAAATCAAATATCATGTCTTTGGAAGATAAGGATGTTATGCATTTGTGCTGCATGGAACTTCATCTATGGTAAGTTCAAATACAAATCACAAAACCTCGGAACTTACATACTGATTTATAAGATATTGTTGGTAAGTCGAGTTTAATATGTCTTTGCAAGAAGAAGAAGAAGAAAAAGAAGAGAAAGAAATGGTAATATGAAGATTTATAATTTAATTTTAAATAATATACAAATGGGTTATGTCTGAAATAGGGTATCTAGAGGCAGGCATTATCTGCAAATTTACGATATAAGTCGGGAATACTTAATGGGCCTCCCATGATATGCCGTAAAAATTTCGTTCAGACGCCAATTTTGCCACTAGTCTTTACTTTGAGACTATTTTTTAATTGATTTTGCATGAGAGGCTACTTTTTGGAACTTCAATCCTTTTGGGCTGAGCTTCATACCATAAGGGTTGAAGTTTACGCATCTATACATAAAAGTTCAGTCCTTGCAGGTTGAAATTGAACTTTATACCTTAGGCATGAAGTTCAGCTCACAGGGATTGAACTTCAGCCCACAGGGATTGAACTTCAGCCCAAGAATTAAAGTTCCAAAAAGTGGTTTCTCATGTAAAACCACTAAATAAAATAGCCTGAAACCCAAGACCACTGGCAAAAGTAGCTATTCATGCACTTTGCCTTAGATATGTCCACCTATTTCCGAAGAACTGCATAAATGAGACACTATAACAGTAGTTTTGAACTTTGGCCAAAATTTTTAACAAATGACATATGTTGCTCATCGAACATAGCCATGGTTGTAATGTGGGAGAGTATGGTTTTAGTGTGGAATTCCAGAGAATTCTATAGTATTATTGGCATTTTCTATTTTTATCTTACTATTGCTTTTACTAGTGCGGTTATTTCTTTGTGCCATTGTTGTTCTTTGTCTTGATATTTCCATCTTTATATTTTAATTTTAATAATATTTTTCTTAAGCCAAGGGTCTTTCGAAAACAACTTCTCTGCGTACAGCTCACCCTCCTTCGATCCTTTGTAAAAATATACCGGTTATATTGTTGTTGAGCTAGAAGTTTGGGGTATGTCAAAAAGTTAAAAACAGTGAAAATATGTAATGTGTTACTTGTTGTGGATGAGTTTTTCAGTTGTATTGATTTGTCTACAATCGATAAACACATGCAATTTTTACCAATGAGGCAGGACTTCTGCCAATTGCGCATGTCTTTATTTTATTTTCTAACTATGTGAAATAAAAGCGAAACAAGTTGGCATATTTTGCAAGTGATCTTCCTGTGTCGCCTTAAGATATCGTAGTAAGTATTAAGTATATTTCAGCTATGTTGCTTCACGGGACATGAAATTTTATTACAAAAGCAAATGAAACAAATCTCCAGACGCAACGTTTGATTTTGGGACTTGGAAGGAACTTCTTTTTGTCCATCGACAACTTTTTGACTAACATACTAGAAGTTGTCCACCAGGCAAATGATTGAGTCTTTCCAAAAACCAATGAAAGCATTGGCACATCAATCAAAACCTAAACCTAGCTATGTCTACATTTTATATCCTCGGTTATAATTTTGTTTGATATCTTGAGCGTTTTGACTGAGAATTTTTCTCTCTTCGATGGATGGAGACATTTTAAGAAAAAAAATTCTGTAACGACGTTCCTCCTTTGACCCTTTCAAAAACATTGTAGAAGTCACTATAACAAGACAGAACATTTGATTTGATTTTTGATTTGATGGTTAAGATTGGATTAATTTCCTTTGTTCCAAGGTTTGATCTTTTAAGAACTACTGAAGGCCCTTACAAAGCTCTTTGTTACTACTTTACTACTATATCAATTTTAATTTACGTGACATAGTTTTACTCGACACAATATATATGAAATGAATGAAATATTTTAAAATTTATGATCTTAAACAAGTCATATCATTTATACTTTTTATGTTTTTTGAAACTTGTGATATTATACAAGTACTCTATTTCAAAACATTTTTTTGATTTAACAGTTTTTCATTTAGAATAAACTAAAATGTTAAAATTAAATAGTTCCCAAAAATTGTCACGCGTCTTTCTTTTCTAAATGAACCACGAATGTGGAAATGGCGTCACTTGAATTGGAATGGTAGAAATAACTTTTATTGAAAGTTGTCCAACTTCCTTTCAGCATACAGTATACGCTCTCTATTCGATAAGACCCTAGTTATCTAATGACTATGTGTAGGAGTGAAAAGTATATTTCGTGAGAATTACGAAGATGGTCTTTTACTTCTATTATTGTCATCTAATCTCTTTTAAATTAATTATGTTGCACCATGGGAATCGCAATTGTAAAGAGAAACAAATAATTAAGGATTAATGAGAAAAACAAGAAAGAAACGAAAAGAAAAGAAAAGAAAAAGAAAAAAAAAAAGTAGTATAGAAAATAGAGTCTTTCGTTCATTCAACATAACCATATAGTGCTATTTCTAATAAAATATATATATGTCCAATGAGCTAACTAGAAACCCATAACTGGTACCTAATTAAGTTGTAAAGTCAAAAGATCATATTATCCCCTTAATTAAAATATTGCTCTAAGTATAATTATATAAAAGAAGGTAAATACGTACTCAAATAAATAAAAAATAAAAAATTCAATTATAAAACATGCATCTAAATGGATTGAGACAAAAATTTAGAGAATATAAAGAGTTGCATTTGATAATCTAATTTAGAATAAATTTATTTGACTAATTTAACAGTACAAATCGGCTTCATCTACAATAAATACAAACTACTCATTAGACATCTGAATGATAAAAAATTATCTCAACTGATGGGGGAAACCAATAAATCATCAAATACTTTGTTGAATTTTCATCATATTCTTCTTTTATTTAGTGGACTTCAACATCATTTCGAATATTCTACCTCCCATAAATTAAAATTATTGTAAATTAGGATTATATGTTCAACTCTTGTAACACACAAATTTACTTTGCAAATGTCAACTCTAGTAAGTTCATTCCCTTTTTTTTTTTTTTTTTTTTTAATAGAAGCATTCCTAAAACTATGTATTTGGTATGTTATTATTATAAACTAGGATAATATGTGCATGCCCTGGGATACACAAATTAAAGCAGTAAATGTGAACTCGACTAGGTGCATTCTATTTTTTTAACACTTTCTATGAGCATTCATGAAACAATATATGTATTTTTATGACTAAGGAATTGTATTTACTATTTTGTTCGTCAAACAGTAATTATCTTTGATAATAGTTGTATTACAATTTCACGTGAAACTAAAAATATATATGCACAAAAAAAATTATGTTGTGATTCACTATTAAGTATCTCTATCACAAAAACTACAACTTCATTTTTATCAGGGGTACATATCATGAAATTGATAATGACTTCTTAACCATTTTAAGGAAGATATATGTTGATCGAATTTTGGACAACTTCTACATAATACTATTTTTATTCGACAATAATTTCTTGATATGTGTGTGACCGTAAAAAAGTAGGAGTGTCATAAAAATAAGGCAGAAACTCTAGCTAACACATTGATGAATATAAATTATTCATGTATTTTTATATATAAATTTAAATATTTTAAATATTATAATAAATAAATATATTATATTTTATTATATTTTCTAAACAAGTTTTGCGGTGAAAGTTCAACTGAGGAATGAAGACTACAAGCAAAAACAGAAGAAAAAAGAAGAAAAAAGAATGATGTATAAAGGAAAGAAGAAATGATATTAATTCATGTTCTGACTTGAAGTCGCAACACCAACTCATGTTCTGACTTGAAGTCGCAACACCAATTCAGGGTCCTTTACCAAGCAATACAGAGAAAAATCCAAAGGAACACCTTAAGGCCATCGCCTTAAGGTCAGGTAAGATTCTTAATTATCCATATGTAGACAGAGAAGAGAATCAGCCAGAAAAGCAGGTAGATAAAGGTAAGAATGTTGAAACACCCTTGTCACAAGAGGAAGAAGTCAAGAAAAATGAAGAAAAAAATATTGAGAAAATGACTCCTCTCCCAGTGACAATTCATTTTCCACAAAAAATGAAAAGAGAAAAACTTGATAATCAATTTGCAAAGTTTTTGGAAATTTTGAAACAAATTCACATCAATATTCCTTTTACTGATGCTTTGTTGCAAATGCCTTCATATGCTAAATTTTTGAAAGAAATTTTATCAAGCAAAAGGAAATTGGAAGAAGTTTCTGTGGTAATGCTTACTGAGAAATGCAGTGCTATACTTCAAAATAAGCTACCACAAAAACTCGGTGATCCAGGAAGTTTTACAATTCCGTGTACATTGGGAGGGGTATATATTGAAAAGCACTTTGTGATTCTGGAGCTTCAATAAATTTAATGCCATTTTCTGTTTTTAAAAAGTTAGATCTTGGTGAGATGAAAAATACGGTTGTCTCTCTTCAGTTTGCAGATCAAAGTACTAAGAAACCTAAGGGAATTATTGAAAATGTGCTCGTGAGAGTAGATAAATTTGTCTTCCCTGTAGATTTCATAGTACTTGAAATGGAAGAATGTCCTGATGAACCAATAATTTTGGGTAGACCTTTTCTTGCTACAGGTAGAGCAATCATAGATGTTCATCAAGGACAACTAATTTTGAGAGTTGATGAAGAAAGAGTCATTTTTGACATGCAAAAGATTCTAAAGTTTCCAGGAGATGAGTCATCATCTTCTTGTTTTACAATTGACATGATTAGTGATCTTGCAGATGAATTTAAAGATAATCAATTGATTCCAGACTCGATGGAGAGGTGTTTGGCCAATTCTGGCACAACACAGGATGATGATCCCACCATTATAAGTGAAGCAGAAATACTGGAAAGATATTCTGAGGATGAAGGAATTCAATCAGAAGGAGTTCAACAAAAAATTGAACTCAAAACTCTTCCTTCTCATTTAAAATATGTTTATCTTGAGCCTAAATTATTTCCTGTCATTATTTCAGCTTCACTAACTGCAGAACAGGAGGATAAATTAATTGAAGTACTGAGAGCACACAAAGAAGCCTTGGGATGGACTATTGCAGACATCAAAGGGATTAGTCCAGCTGTTTGCATGCACAGAATCCTCATGGAGGATAAGTACAAACCAATAGTCCAACCCTAAAGGCGGTTGAATCCAGCAATGCAAGAGGTGGTGAAAAATGAAGTTATTAAGCTTCTGGCAGCAGGTATCATTTACCCGATTTCTGATAGTCCTTGGGTAAGTCCTGTTCAGGTAGTGCCAAAGAAAGGAGGTATGACAGTTATAAAAAAATGAAAATAATGAACTCATACCTACTAGAACAGTTACAGGATGGAGAGTCTGTATTGATTACAGACGTCTCAATGATGCCACCAGAAAAGATCATTTTCCTTTACCATTCATTGACCAAATGTTGGAAAGAGTGGCAGGATATGGTTTTTATTGTTTTCTTGATGGATATTCAGGCTATAACCAGATCCCAATTGCACCAGAAGATCAGGATAAGACAACTTTCACATGTCCCAGTGGAACCTATGCATATAGGAGAATGCCCTTTGAACTATGCAATGCACCTGCTACATTTCAGCGGTGTATGTCTGCAATTTTCTCGGACATGACCGAAAAGTTTTTGGAAAATTTTATGGATGATTTCACACTTTTTGGTAAAACATTTGAGGACTGTCTTCACCATTTGACCTTAGTTCTTAAGAGATGTGAAGAGACAAACTTGATTCTTAATTGAGAAAAATGTCATTTTATGGTTACAGAGGGAATTGTCCAAGGACACAAAATTACTGCTAAAGGGATAGAAGTTGATAAGGCTAAAATTGATCTTATAGCAGGATTACCCCCTCCTACAACTGTTAAGGGCATTAGAAGTTTTTTAGGCCATGCAGGTTTTTACAGACGGTTCATAAAAGATTTTTCAAAAATTTCAAAACCTCTGACTAACCTTTTAATGAAAGATGTTAAGTTTAATTTTTCAGGTGATTGTTTGAAAGCATTTGACACCCTCAAGGAAAAATTATCAACTGCTCCTGTAGTTGTGTCCCCTGATTGGAATCAATCTTTTGAGGTCATGTGTGATGCTAGTGATACAGTAGTTGGAGCAGTTTTAGGCCAGAGAAAAGATAAGATTTTTCGTCTTATATACTATGCCAGTAGGACTTTGAATGAAGCTCAGTTGAATTATGCCACAACAGAAAAAGAACTACTGGCAGTAGTATTTGCATTTGATAAATTTCATTCTTATCTGATAGGAACCAAGGTCACTGTTTTTACTGATCATGCAGCTTTAAAATACATCTTAGCAAAGAAAGATGCCCGACCTAGATTGCTAAGATGGATTTTACTCCTCCAAGAGTTTGACCTTGAGATAAAAGATAAAAAAGGAACGGAAAATCAAGTTGCTGACCATTTGTCTAGAATAGAGAACTCTCCTTTTGAGATTTGTGATATAAAAGAAGAGTTTCCTGATGAACATATTTTTTCTGTCAGCTCAGTTGTGACTCAACCACCCTGGTTTGCAGATATTGCAAATTACTTGGTTGGAAAATGGACACCCCAAGATCTCTCTTACCAGCAAAAGAAAAAGCTTATTTCTGATGCTAAATATTATCTGTGGAATGAACCTTTTTTGTTTAAAATTTGTGCAGATAATATTATCAGAAGGTGCGTGCCGGAAGATGAAATGACTAAGATTTTGCATCATTGCCATGATGGTGCAATTGGAGGACATTATGCTGCAAATCGGACTGCATTTAAAGTCTTGGAGGCAGGATTCTTTTGGCCAATACTTTTCAAGGATGCACGTGCATATGTTGCACAATGTGACAGGTGTCAGAGAACAGGTAATATCACCAAGAGAGATGAAATGCCTTTGCAATCAATACAGGTATGTGAAATTTTTGATGTTTGGGGAATAGATTTTATGGGCCCTTTTCCTTCATCTCATTCTTTTGAATATATCCTCGTGGTTGTGGATTATGTCTCAAAATGGGTTGAAGCCATTCCTACGAGAAAAAATGATGCTCGAACCGTGTGTAATTTTCTTAGAAAAAATATTTTTACTAGATTTGGCACACCACGAGTCATCATTAGTGACCAAGGGACTCATTTCATAAATAAACAATTTTCTGCTTTATTGTCCAAATATGGTGTGACTCACAAAACAGGAACACCATATCATGCTCAAACACAAGGGCAAGTTGAGGTTTCCAACCATGAATTAAAAAGGATACTTGAAAAAACAGTTGGAATCTCAAGAAAAGACTGGGCTTTAAAATTAGATGATGCATTATGAGCATACCGAACGGCGTTCAAAACGCCAATTGGTACATCCCCATACAGATTAGTCTTTGGAAAAGCTTGTCATTTACCTGTTGAATTAGAACATAAAGCTTTTTGGGCATTAAAAATGCTGAACTTTGAATTAAACTCTACTGGTAAAAATAGATTCTTTCAGATTAATGAATTGGAAGAGCTGAGGTTGGAAGCTTATGAAAATGCCAAAATTTACAAAGAAAAAACAAAAAAATGGCATGACAACTTGATTCGACAAAAAAAATTCAAAATTGGAGATCAGGTACTCCTTTACAATAGTCGACTCAGGTTATTTCCAGGAAAATTGAAATCCAGATGGACAGGTCCTTACATGGTTACAGATGTTACTCCATACGGAGCAATTGAAATTCAACAGATCAATGGAGGGGACAAGTTCAAAGTAAATGGTCACAGGCTAAAATTATACTTTGGAGGACAGTTTGAGAAACAACCATCAGTAACCATGATAATCTGATAAATATCACAGTTACTACGTCGAGCTGGCGACGTTAAACTCAGAACTACGGTTTCTTACCCGTAGCCATTGAGGGTGAAGCAATGGAGCCTCATAAGTCCAATATACATTTGAGTAATTAAATGCTTAACCAATTGATCTGGTTAATATCCAGGTTATTGTGCAACCAGAACATCTCATGAAGACCTCTACAAAAACAGAGTCACCTACACAGGAGTAACTCCATGGTGATCGGTATGCCTAAGTAACTGGTTGGTTAGCCATTTAATTATGCAAATCAAATGTTGGCTCAGGTAATTTTCTGGTTTATAATAAACCGGAACCCCATGACTGTTAAGGTGAAAAATTAGTTCAGTCTATTACACATAGAATATGTGTGGTCACAGTTTCTTTCAAGCTTTCTTCTGTGATTGTAAATTTGAAAGCCAAAAAGATTTTTTTTTTTTTTTTAAAAAGAGTGTATTCTTTATTTTAGTTTATATATATATATATATATATATATATATATATATTTAAAAAAAAAGATTTTACCCCCTCTTTCACTTTTTTAGGGATGTGCTTTCATCCAGGAGAATGAAAAGTTTAAGTGTGGCGGAGGGTTGTTCTAGTTTTATATATATATATATATATATATATATATATATATATATATATATATATATATATATATATATATATATATATTATATTATATTTTCTTCTTAACTATGATCATTTGTAGGTATTTAATTAACAAATTAAATTTTTTTCATTATGGTTAATATTATTTCTTTTTATCCTCACCATATGATTTGTCATGTTGATGATTTTTATTTTGTGAAGTAAGAGCAAGCATCTTCAACTCAGGTAATCATTTGAATTGAGAAAAGTTATGATCAGCAAAGCAAATGGAATCAACAAACTTGGCTAGAACTTGCTCTAAATGTTTTTCGAGGCGAAATAATAGACGACACTGATTTTCAAAAAATGAAATTAGGCCTTCTTTGATACACAATTCTAACCTCTTTATTTTCATCCAAATATACATATATTACCTCCTAGAACCCTTCTTTCAGCCTTAATCTTTTTTCTCGAACAACATAATTCTCTTTAAAAAAAAAGAGAGAGAATAAAAATCTCATACTATATATAGTATGCATTAAATATACACATTTGTATATATATATATATTTAAATATAATAATTATTTCTTCCAGCTATGAATGAGCAGAGATTGATATCAACGAAAGGAAGAAATATTGTGAAAAAAAAAAAGATTTTGTATGATTGTTATGATTTTTCAAAAAAAAAAAAAAAAAATAAAATAAAATAAATAAAACTACGAAATGATGGAAATACTGAGGATTAAGAAATGTTTGCTCAAAGCTGGAAGAGTAAAAGTCACTATAAATATATCCATATACCCTACCAGCATGAAGCCTAACATTACAAGCCGAGAAAAGTCCTAAAAAGATTTTGAAAATCAGTGTTGAATCTATATTAGTGGAGATAAACATGAGGAGCAAGCATATGGACAAGACGATGATACTGAATGAATAAGTGATCATAAATCTATCAATTCTGAAAGATTCAAGGGGAGAAAATGCAAGTTCTTATTGATCAGAGTGGAATTCAAAAACAAGGTAATGAATTTGGTGATTTAAAAAGGATGATTGCATTAAAGATAATGAAGGAGGTTTATTTCGAATAAATTTTTTATGCTACAAAGATCATGAGTTTGAAAAAAAAAAGTTTATATATGTATATATATATATATTTTTCCTCGAGGACGAGCAAAAGTTCAAGTATGGGGGAATTTGATGAATATAAATTATTCATGTATTTTTATATATAAATTTAAATATTTTAAATATTATAATAAATAAATATATTATATTTTATTATATTTTCTAAACAAGTTTTGCGGTGAAAGTTCAATTGAGGAATGAAGACTACAAACAAAAACAGAAGAAAAAAGAACAAAAAAGAATGATGTATAAAGGAAAGAAGAAATGATATTAATTCATGTTCTGACTTGAAGTCGCAACACCAACTCATGTTCTGACTTGAAGTCGCAACACCAATTCATGTCGCGACGGTAACTGTTGAAATCAGAACACCAACTCATGTTCTGACTTGAAGTCGCAACACCAACTCATGTTTTGACTTGAAGTCGCAACACCAACTCATGTTCTGACTTGATGTCGCAACACCAACTCATGTTCTGACTTGATGTCGCAACACCAAAGATTTTTCTATAAATAGGAAGCAAACTTGTAAAGAGAAAACAACTTTTGATTAGCCAAAATCCAGATTTCTCTCTTGTTCTTGTTTTCTCTCTTTTGTAGTAGAATTATTTCCAAAGTCTTCTAAATTCCTTTTTTTGCTTTTATCACTCCTTAATGGAGTAATTTCCTTTTTTTGGGATAGTTGATGAAATTTGGTATATTTATAATATCTACCTCAGTTTTAGTATATGCTTGGCCTAAAACTTTATATCTGCATTTTCACACTGTGCTAGAGTGATAGTTCTGTTACTCTTCATTTTCACATCTATTTATTTTTAGGTTATTATATATTAATTTTGTAATTCTCACGGAGCAAAATTAATATATGATGACTGATGAATAAAATAGTAGAGTGAAAATGGAACCTATAGTAACCTATCATTCCAAGTCAGTAATCTTGTTTCCCTCAGTTTTAATTCTCACGGAGGAATTGTTGTAAGCAAGATTGTTGGTTTTAGTGAAAATATTCTCACGAAGTTTTTGCTACCTTTTAGCACAATTCAGGCAAGGATATTATTTCGGTTTAACCATCACAAAGTCATAAATCAATTAATATGCATAACCTCACAGAGTGTATTTAATTATTATTTCTGAGTGAGTAAAATAAAATTGTATTAGCAATAAGTAATTTTTCTTTAGAAAAATACATGTCAAAACTGAGATTGAATTATGAATATTACCAAGTGAATTCAATGACTCCCAACTCTTTTTAAATTTGAAATTTTTCGAAAGTTCTTTGTTTTAGTTAAAATTAATTAAAAGTTCAAAAAACTCACCTTTCATCAATTTGATTCTCTCAAATAGTAGTGGAAATATTATAAGTCTGTAGAATAGATTTACCCAATCTCTGTGGGACGATATCTTAAACTATATTATAATTTGACTTAGCACGAGCATTAATTCCTATACACTTTGGCCTCGTCACACATGAAGCATTTGAAGCTATAGTCGTTGTTACTCTTATTCACATTTAAATTTTGTGTTATAGAAGTATAAATAAAGTACTATGATATTAACGAATGTCGTGTTATTCACCTTTAAGATTTAAAAATATTTTCTTACTAATATAAATTGCACGTGCAACGCACGTATTAAGAAACTAGTTAACTAATAATTACAAGTATTCAAATGAAAATAAATGATGAAAGCGGATAAAATTTTATGATACTCTCATAGAAATGTTGCACATTTTCTTCGACTCATTACAACTTAACTCATCGTTTGCATTTTGGTATTCCTTTTTTTTCTTCAGTTCCTTTTCGTCATTAATTTTGGACGGGAAAATATTAAATAAATTCTGAACTTTTTTGTTTGTTTGAGTACTTTAACGGTTTAACATGCATGTTCGTCCATAATAATCCACTCACTACTTTCAACTTCAATTCTTAACTTAATCAGTACTTTTATATTTCAAACTTTCAATCAAATATTGTTTAGTCCAGAAAAAAAATCAAATTAGTTAGGATAAAAAAAAAAAGTGCAACAGATGGCTAAGAGCTTTTGTATAATATTTCATTAACAAGCTAGTAAAGAAAGAATCAAAGGACAAGATATTAACAGTGGTATGGCTTTGTCAAATGTCCATAAAAAACCTACTTTGCTGAGAACATAGAAAGTTTCTGGTCTGCCTAACCTCTAATAGAAATATGCCATTACTTTCTTCACATCTCTTTCTATATCATCTTCTTCCTCCTCTTAGTACTATTCATCAAATTAAATTCCCATATTCTCCACTTTCAAAGCCAGTAACTTCAAAGAGAAGTGAGATATTAGGTATGGGGAGAGGAAAGATAGAGATAAAGAGAATAGAGAACTCTAGCAACAGGCAAGTTACTTACTCCAAGAGAAGAAATGGGATTATCAAGAAAGCTAAAGAAATCACTGTTCTTTGTGATGCTAAGGTTTCCCTTATCATCTTTGGTAATTCTGGCAAGATGCATGAATATTGTAGCCCTTCTACTACGTAAGACATGAAAAACCCTAGTGTTTATATTATAGTTTTCTTTTTTTAAAAAAAAAAAAATCAAGGATATGATTTATATTTTTGAATTATTTAGGTTACCTGATATGCTGGATGGTTATCAAAAAACTTCTGGGAGGAGGCTATGGGATGCTAAGCATGAGGTTTTTTTTTTGGGGTTAAATTCACTTTTTGTGTGTGTGAATTTGGAAACTCCCTTGTGTCCATATTTTTTCTCTTGAAAGTACAACTAGATTCTGGCTTTTTTCCTGTGGAAGAAGACATGAGTTTTTGCTAAATCTATGTCAAGTGACATGAAACATGAAATCTAGGAACAGATCTACAAATAGGATGTGTGTAGCTGCTCTTATTTCTCTCTCTCTCTCTCTCTCTAGATCTCCCTATTTCTCTAGCTGTCTTAACAACTTTAATTCTCTATCTCTACTGAATATCATGACTGTTTCTTTAAGGATAAAGAACATTGAAAACCCTGTATGAGATGTTACATCTATCAATAGATCTGAGTAAAAAATAAAACAAATCATCTTCTTCCTCTCTCTCTAGCTCTCTTTCTCATTTTCTTGTTCAAGTTTGTTACTATAGCAAATAAAAAGGAAAGGGACATTACTAAACAGATCGATGGATGACTCTACAATTAATCTCTCAAAACTGTTTATGTGTGTGACTATCGCAGATTCTGTACACAGTTTTAAAGAAAATTTTGAGAAGTCTCCCAAAAATGTTTTTATTTGAGCAAGAATATTATATAATTCATATAACCATTTATTACTTTCTTACACTATTTGTAAAGTAACAAGTAATAAGTTGTTTAGTTGTTTGAAGACCTTGCAAAATCAATGATTTCCGATTGTAACATATATTCTACTTGATGAAAATGGCAAATATATTAAAACAAGTTCAAATGAAACAGTTAAAATATTGTCTGTTGCCTCTTGTTGAATCATGAAAATTTCATTAGTAACAATGTTACTCTTTTTCTATATGAATTGGAATATTTAATACAGAACTTGAGCAATGAAATCGATAGGATCAAGAAAGAGAACGACAGTATGCAAGTTAAGCTCAGGTACATTTCATTCTTTCGTCTTCTATATACTCCCTCCGTTTCAAAATGGTTGTCATAGTTCGGATTTCGAGAGTCAAACGAGTTCATTTTGACCGTGAATTTAAACATATAATCTTTAAGTTTTTTGTAACAATGTTTATATATTTAGAAACTACATAAAAAGTACTATAAGTCACAATAATTAATGATTCAAAATATTTAAAAGACATATGAAAATATTACGGTCAAAGTTAAACTCGTTTGACTCTCGAAATCCGAACTATGACAACCATTTTGGAACTGAGGGAGTATTAATTAATTTATAATCAAGTTTATGTAGGAAATATGTCTTTTCAGGCACCTCAAAGGAGAAGATATCAATTCTTTGAACCACAAAGAGCTTATGGTTTTGGAAGAAGGCTTAACAAATGGACTTTCTAGTATCAGTGCCAAGCAGGTAATTAAATTTTCCCCTAAATTTTTATCAGTAATCATGTCTTGCCTTTTAATTACAATTATCAGAAACAGACTCTGATGACCTTTCTTTTTCTTTTTGTTTCTAATTACTTACTGTTCTACAGTCGGAGATCTTGAGGATGGTCAGGAAAAATGTAAGTGTTTGCAAATAAAGATACCTGCTTATACATAGGTCTGAATTAATGAATTGATGCATTTGGGCCAAGTACTAATATGGAGTAGTATTTATTTATTTATTTGTGATGAATAATTCAGGATCAAATTCTGGAGGAGGAACACAAGCAACTTCAATATGCTTTGGTAAGTCAATCATACATGGTAAAATTTACCTACAGCCGATATTTATTTCACCACCCTTATCCAAAACAATTATTACACAAAATCATGTAAGTTTCACCTCAACAACTAAAATTAAAGTGATTATAATTATCATTAAAATTTGGTTAAGTGACAAATTGGGTGTATGCAGCATACATGTCTAGCATTCTTTGATTGGCGTAAATAACTGCGAGTTTCCAACATATTTTTAGTTACGGCTC
Organism: Petunia axillaris subsp. axillaris; assembly: GCA_029990575.1. NCBI lineage: Eukaryota > Viridiplantae > Streptophyta > Magnoliopsida > Solanales > Solanaceae > Petunia > Petunia axillaris. The sequence continues at coordinate 62,082,393 of JARKNS010000004.1, forward strand.
TGATTTTGATAGTAGTGATTTTTATGTTCATATTGGCTCTGGGTTGGTTATTCTTATTGTAAATTGGTAAAAATTTCAAGTTTTTATGGGTAAAAATCTTAAAATTTTGTTTATTGGAGAACAACTTGACTTATATAATCAACTTTATTAATCTGTGCACAGCACCAAAAGGAGATGGCAGCCATGGGTGGAAATATGAGAATGATTGAAGAAGTGTACCATCAAAGAGACAGGGATTACGAATACCAGCAGATGCCATTTGCCCTTCGAGTTCAGCCAATGCAGCCAAATCTACATGAAAGAATGTAGAGCCTATAATTCTACTATATGCATTTTAAATGAAAGATCGTTAACAATTTAGGGTATGTACTAGAAGACTTCTAACTAGTGATATGGTGAATTAACTAGACTATTGCGGGACAACCTTTTCATGTGTGACAATATAATTATAGTATATTACCTAATGGTTGTACTGAATATTGAAGTTCTCTTCACTTCCTACATGGTTTTAAGTATTGATATGCAATGTTTGTGCTACTATATATAGATATGGCATATTTTGGTTGCATTGTTATTACGCACATTATTGTTTCCTAATTTAAGTTTTGTACTAGAAGAGTACTTCTAGCAATGTCTGTGATATGATGGGGAGACATTTTAATATGCCAATTATAATAGTTGAAGGGCTCTTTCCCATAGTTATCCAACAAAAATACTCCTATATATAATGCTTAAGTTTTATGCTGTTACATGTAATCGAAGGCATTCTTGATTAGCATATTACTACATTGTCTTTCTTTAGGTTCGGATGATCAATATGACAAGCTTGTTTTCTAACGCGGAACTATTTAAAAGTTGTGCTACGTTGGAGTTGTTAGCATTCAATAATTTCAGGACGGTGGAACTATATGATTTTCACATTCAAACACATTAATAGTAATTTAAGAAAACGTACCTGAACCTGCCATAGCGTTCTCTTGACTTGAAGCGGAAGCCTTAATTATTTTATGAATTCGTTTCTCTCTCTTATCCTTCTTGTCTTTTCAGAATGGTATAGATGGAGAATACCTATTCTTATTTTAATGGTAGAGAGAGAGGACCCATGACTTGGGGAGTTACTGCTTCTCTTATACCCACTCTCCATCACGTGGGTAATGGGGAGTTACCAAATAACTTCCTCAAAATATATCCAATAATAATTTAGCTATTTATTTATTAAACCAATAAGTCATGTGGGCCACGTCTAACATTCTCCCACTTGGCACGCGTGACAATATCATGTAATGATTTAATAAACATTTCAATCATTATGTGCACAATAAAGCTAAATCATCCTTTTATCGGAACGTTATTCGTTGTTATTAAATAAATCAACTAATATGAGTCATGGCGGTTGTACATCACTTTTGACATAGTTCCTTCCATGTACTACAATATTAGTCTATTACCCAACACAACCTTTAATACATAATGGTCCAACAATAATACTTAGAATATCTTTATCTAAGCTAAAACCTGTCATCATCATTCTCAACATTATGTATACGAGAGAAAAGCAGGTAATGCAGAAACATTTACATTAATGAGCTCCAAGTATCAATCTCATAAACATCATAAGTCTTTACATAAAGTCATACATTGCTATCAAGAATGCCCATTCTTTCAACATGTTACATAAATGTCATGGGCGGTAATCCTTTCGTCAAAGGATCATCAATCATAATTTTGGTGCTAATATTTTTAATTGACATTTTATGTTTCTGGACTTGTTCTTTAACGACAAGATATTTCAAGTCTATTGAATTAACACCCTTCATATACTTGTCATTCTTAGGAAAGAACACTACTGAGAAATTATCACAATAAATTTTCAGCGACATGACAATAATGTCGACTAGTCCAAGTCCTGAAATACAATTCCACAGCTATATACTGCGGCCCAAAGCATGCCACAACCAGCATAATCTAAATCTGAATATCCAATCATATCTAGATGGTCAGATTTTCTATGAGTGAGCATATATTTCATTTGGTTACATCCCAATTTGGAATATTATTGGATGAGAAGTTTTTCATTCTATATATCTCTAACACTTTATTGATATAGGCTTTCTGAGTCAACCCCAATAATCCTTGTGATCTATCTCAGAATATTTCTATCCTATCACATAGGTTGCCTCTCCTATATCTATCAATTCAAAGTTTTTAAAGAGAAATTCCTTGGTCTCATCCATCATACCAAGATCATTAATAGCAAGCAAGATTTCATCAACATACAGGACTAATATTATAAACTTACTCCCACTGACCTTCAGAAATATACGCCGGTCAACGATGTTTTCCTTAAATCCAAAGGCGACAATAGTTTCATGAAACTTAAGATACCATTGTCAGGAAGCTTGTTTAAGCCCGTATATTGACTTCTTCAGTTTACACACCATGTGTTCCTTTTCTTTAATTTCAAAACCCTCTGGTTGATTTATGTAAACTTCTTCCTCTAAATTTCCATTCAGAAAGGCAGTTTTCACATCCATTTGATGTAGCTCTAAGTCATAATGAGCCACCAAAGCCATTATAATTTTAAGTGAATCCTTTTTAGAGACAGGTGAAAATATCTCTGTATAGTCAACACCATGTTTCTGAGTGAAACCTTTGGCAACAAGTCTGGCCTTGTGACGTTCAATATTACCATTTGAGTCACGTTTGGTCTTAAAGACCCATTTACATCTGACTCTTTTGCAACCTTCTGGTAATTCAACAAGGTTCCAAACTTCATTATGTTGCATGGATTTCAACTCATCTTTCATAGCATCTAACCACTTATCAGAATTATTACTTTCAATGGCCTATGAAAATGAAACTGGATTATCATCGATTTCTAAATCATCCAAATCAATTTGCGGATCAATTTCTGACTCATATAAATATACCAAAAAATCATCAGAAATAGCATTTCTCATTTGTCTTTGAGATTTTCTTAATGCAACTTCTTGAGGTACATCTACTGCAGGTTCATTGATTATGTTTTCATTATGAATAGCAGGATCATTAATTTTTTGTTCTAGTTGGTTGTTAGGCGGTACAACAACTTCAGGAACAACAACTTTAGAAGAAGTATAGGGTAAAGGAATTTGCATCCTAACTTCCCTAATTTCCACATTATGTGGTTCTTCACTCCCACTAACTCCACCATTCTCAATGAACCTAGCATTTCCAGTTTCAACAATTCTCGTACTATGGTTAGAACAGTAAAATCTATACCCCTTTGATTTTTCTGGATAACCAATAAAGAAACCACTGATTGTTCGTGGATCCAGTTTCTTTTCTTATGGATTATAAATTCTTACTTACGCCGAGCAGCCCCAAACATGCAGGTGCTTTAAACTAGGTTTCCTACCAGTCCAAAGTTCAAAAGGTGTCTTTGGAACTGCCTTACTAGGAACCCTATTTAGTAAGTACACGGCAGTCTTTAAAGCATACATCCACAATGAAGCGGGTCAAGATGAATTACTTAACATACTCCTAACCATTTCAACTAATGTACGATTACGCCTTTCTGCCACACCATTTTGTTGTGGTGTGCCATGCATTGTGTATTGAGCACATATGCAACGGTTTTTGAGGAATTTAACAAATAGACCAGGGTGTTGTCCAGTTTCATCATATCTTCCATAATACTCACCACCTCTATCTGACCTGATCATTTTCACTTTTCTGTCTAATTGCCTTTCAACCTCATTAATAAATACCTCTAAGGCATTTACTACTTGAGATTTTTCGTGCAACAAATAGACATAATCATAACGTGAAAAGTCGTCAATAAAGGTGATAAAGTACTTTTCCTTACTGAAAGATGGAACATCAAAAGGACCACATATATCAGTGTGTATAATTTCAAGAAGTTGTGTGCTTCTTGTGGCTCCTTTCTTTGTGTGTTTTGTTTATTTTTCTTTAATACAATCCACACAAATATTTAGGTCCGTAAAATCCAAATCTAGAAGGATTTCATTTTTAACTAATCTTTCCAGTCTTTCTTTGGATATGTGACCTAAACGTCTATGCTACAAGTAAGCAGAGTGTTCATTCACCAAACTACGTTTGGTTCCAATATCATGACGCAGAGTTAAGAGGGTTTCAGCAAACAGATTATCAAGATTTAGTTTGTATAAACCATCACAAAGAATGCCAGAACCAATGAGATGATTATACTTAAACAACCTAAAACATCCATTATCGAAATTAAAAGAGTATCCGCTCTTGTCTAACTTAGACAAAGAAATTATATTTCTAGAAATAGAAGGTACATAATAAGTTTCAAATAAGTCTAAGTGACGCCCAGTATCTAGGATTAAACGATACGTCCCGATAGCTTGAACTGGAGCCTTCACTCTATTCCTTATGTACACAAATCTTTCATTTATATTTATGGTTTGGGTTGTAAGAAATCCCTGCATCGTGTTAGAAACATGAACAGTACAACCAAAGTCAATCCACCAAGTATTATAGGAACTTCAGTTAAATTTGATTCGAGACATGTAAAAGCACAAGGCTTACCTTTCTTCTCGAACCATGCCTTACGTTTCAGGCAGTCTTTCTGAAAATGTCTAGGTTTACAACAGAAACGACACTTATGATTCTTGTATTCCTTCTTACGTACTTGATGAGAGGACTCACTAACATTAGGGTTCCTCTGTTTACCCTTAACATGCTTCTTTCCCTTCTTTTTAGCTCCTTGATGGCTTACAAAGTTAATGAAGTGGGTTCCTTGATTTTTTAGCCTTGTTTCCTCCTGAACCAACATTCCGTGCAATTCATGCACATTCCATTTGTCTTTCATGGTATTATAGTTCATTTGGAAAGGGCCATACTCAGACGGTAATGAGTTGATGATGAACTGCACAAGGAAATTTTCATCCACTTCCATTTCTAGAGTCTTAAGTCTTGCTGCTATATTTTTTATTTCTATGACATGCTCATACATGGTACGTGAAACATCAAACTTCATGGTGGTCAAAGTACCCATTAGAGTCCCAGCAAGAGACTTGTCAACAGTTTGAGAGCATTCTTCTACAAGTCTTATAAGCTCTTTGGCACTTTCAGTGTTGGGAAGAGCAGACTTAATGTTGCCCGCAATACTCATTCGCATGAACATTAGGCTTAATCTGTTAGACCTGTCCCACTGCTTAAAATAGGACTTTTCTTCAGCAGTGCTAGTTGCAGTAATAGCAGCTGGCTTCTCAGTGTAGAGTGCAGCATCAAGATCCAAAACTCCGAGATGGAATTTGATCTGTTCGGACTACTCTGAGAAGTTCAGTTCGTTTAAAGTCGTAACAGAAGCAGAATGTGAATGAAGAGCTAGAGCTTTTGATAAAATATGCTCGTTCGTCAGCGCTTTGAGTTATAGATTTAATTATAGTGTCAGATTCAGGAATGGGTTTATATAGACTTAAAGTGTATCTTGATGTTCACCTTTGGGCAAAACGCCAAAAATACTAACTTTAGACTTTATGATGCTTAATATAATTTAACATAATTTGATAACTTTTAATGTACCTATTAGTGATGTTTACTATCTTTGGATAAGTAAACAAAACTAATGGTATATCTAAATTATCTCTTTAATGTTCCACGAATATAAGAACAAACGATCAACCTTTGGGCGATCCATAAATATCCTATAACCATGAACTTCAATTGACCCATAAATTATGGCATTCCTAAGCATCAAGATCAATGGGTAATTGATATAAGATTATTCATTTATTTTGGAGTTAATTTTTCATAAAGATTCGACCACTTTGGTGATTAACGAATCACACATAATTAATTCCAAATAAATTATGAAAGTAATTCACTTTTAGATTTCATAAGACTCTATGGGATTCAAAAGTTTTCTAATACATATTGATTAAAGTTCTATAAAGAACTATTATTAGTCAATATAATATTGGCTATGCAAAGTCAGTTAATTGCTATTGCAAACTCATATGAAGTAGTCTTAAGAAGAACGTTTCCCATCTCCAGTACCAAAACTATAGTATTAATGGTTTCCTTTTCCATTATATTAATAATGAAGATCGCAAAACCAAATTGATTAGGTGCAACCATATAACCTTTATAACTATTATATCTCTAAACTAGGTACTTATTCCATCAAAGCTAAAAGATAACACATAAGTTAAAGCAGTAATTTAGAGTTTCAAGTACTTGGACATAATTTTTGAAACCATACAGTAATTCCCAAACCAATAAAGAGCAGTACCGTATCATAATACAAAATATTTGTAAATCCTAAATTTCATAATTAGAGTTTACAAAGTTGAAAGAAAACGTTCTATCGACGGAAAATCATTAGTTCCTGAACCGTGCTCGGTTACCACATGTTAGCATTCTCAGGACGGTGGAACTATATAATTTTCACATTCAAACACATTAATAGTAATTCAAGAAAACGTACCTGAACCTGCCATAGCGTTCTCTTGACTTGAAGCGGAAGCCTTAATTATTTTATGAACTCGTTTGTCTCTATTATCCTTCTTGTCTTTTCAGAATGGTATAGATGGAGAATACCTATTCTTATTTTAATTGCAGAGAGAGAGAGAGGACGCATGACTTGGGGAGTTACTGCTTCTCTTATACCCACTCTCCATCACGTGGGTAGTGGGGAGTTACTAAATAACTTCCTCAAAATATATCCAATAATAATTTAGCTATTTATTTATTAAACCAATAAGTCATGTGGGCCACATCTAACAGGAGTGCCTACTAAAGGGGAAAGTGATCTATATCATAAATTGTTAGGAATCTGATTTTGTAAGTAACCAAAATAGAAAAATAGATAAACAGAAATATGCAGAGTTATATGTTTCGAGCCCACAAATTTCTTGTGCGTCTTTAAAGAATCTTATCCCCTCACTGTTGCCCAAGGTTCACGAATAAATTCTTCTCAGTGGCTATTCACGGATAAACTTAGCGGTAGCGGCACTTCAAAGCACTAAGTTATCGGCGAACTCAAAATAATGGTGCAAATCACACGACTGCCTTACTTTGTTTTTTGAAAGTAATGATGCAGAAAAGAAGAGGAGATATATCAGAAAATTTCAGGGTGAAAAATTCTGATGAAATGGCTATCTATTTATAGCCAACGAAATTCTGGATGAAAGGGTATGAAGGTGGCTATTCACATTACAAGTGGCTATTCATGAAATGCAACCCTTCAGGTGGGTGGCTATTCACATTACAAGTGGTTATTCACGAAATGCAACCCTTCAGGTGGGTGACTGTTCACATTGCAAGTGACTATTCATGAAAAGCAGCCCTTCTAGAATGTGCAGGAACTTTCTAGAGAGGGAATTTTATTAAAGACAAATTACCGTTATGAAAACAGTCACATAAACTATTAATATTAAATAAATAATCTATAAGTTGCCTTTTCATCTTCTTCCCTCATTTCCCATTCACACTACCACACTTCAACCCCAACAATCCCCCACATGAATGGGGAATGATGGAAACATGCATGGAAAAAAAACTTGTGTGATTCGAACCTAAGGACTAATTGCATCGGGATAAGTAGGTTTCCCTTTGAGCTTTCCGTAGTGAACATATATCGGATATACTCGATCAATCGGTAGATTTGATATCCTTGAACCGTCGAGCTTTAGTGTATACCTAGACAACATATGTCGCACAATTAATCCTTATCCATTTTTTGGTTCTCATTGTTGTGTTCGTTTCAGCCATGAACACCGCCTGGTTTAATAAGTGCATAGAGAATTGGCCTTACAGAATCCTCTTTTAAGCGGCTTCCACTTCACATTTACATAGGTGATTTCTAAACGTGCAGTCCCGTAGATGTACACTGTTTGATAATCCCCATATCAAACTTAGATAATCATTAGAAAGCGATGATGCTTTATCCTTGGTACTGAACATTGTCTCATCATGAGAATGGTCCAAAATAAATTTAGTTTGACAATGTTGAACCGTCACTCACAACTCTGTTTGAGCTCCTTGAACCTAGATCTTGGGATGTCAGTCTTCTAGGTAGAGTTACCACCATGAGTCACTTGTCCTTGGCCATAGTCCTATTCCCTTTGATGACCATTCTACTGCCTCTCTAGTTAGACCTTTTGTAAGCGTATCCGACACATTTTCTTTTGACCTCACATAGTCAATTGTCATAATGCCGCTAGAGATCAGTTGTCTAACGGTTTTATGTCTTCGTCGTATATGACGATTTTTACCATTATACATAACATTCCTTGCCCTTCCTATAGCCGATTGACTATCACAATGTATGCAAATTGGTGTCAATGGCTTTGGCCAAAATGGAATATCTTCCAAGAAATTTCGAAGCCATTCGGCTTCCTCACCGGCTTTGTCTAAAGCTACAAATTCAGCTTCCATTACGGAGCGAGCAATTAATGTCTGTTTGGACGACTTCCAAGACACCGCTCCCCCACCAATTGTGAAAATATATCCACTTGTGGATTTAGACTCACTTGAACCGGTGATCCAGTTTGCATCACAATATCCATCAATAACTGCAGGGTACTTAGTATAATGCAAAGCAAAGTCTTGGGTATATTGCAAATATCCCAAAACTCGTTTCATAGCCATCCGATGAGTCTGTTCTGGATTATGTGTGTATCGACTCAATTTACTTATAGCACAGGCTATATCTGGTCGAGTGCAATTCATTATATACATTAAACATCCTAACACACGTGCATAATCCAGTTGAGACGTACTTTTACCTTTGTTCTTCTAAAAGCAAGAGTTACGTCTATTGGAGTTTTTGAAACTTTGAAGTCCAAATACTTGAACTTGTCAAGTACTGATTTGATGTAAGAGATTGAGACAGAGCCAAACCACCAGGAGTTTTATGTATTTTAATACCCAAGATTACATCGGCAACTCCTAAGTCTTTCATATCAAATTTGCTAGTCAACAAACACTTTGTAGCATTTATGTTGGCAATGTCATTACTCATTATCAACATATCATCCACATAAAGGCAGACAATGACTATTTGTTTTGGAGTGTTTTTAATGTAAACACATTTATCACACTCATTAATCACAAAACCATTTGACAACATTGTATGGTCAAATTTTGCATACCATTTGCTTAGGTGCTTGTTTAAGTCCATAAAGAGACTTAACAAGTCTACAAACCTTTTTTTCTTTTCCAGGAACCACAAATCCTTCGGGTTGTTCCATATAGATTTCTTCCTCCAAATCTCCATTTAAGAAAGCTGTTTTAACATCCATCTGATGGATTTTAAGACCATATATAGCGGCTAAAGCGATTAACACCCGTATGGAAGTAATCCTTGTTACTGTCGAGTATGTGTCGAAATAGTCAAGACCTTCTTTTTGTTTGTACCCTTTGACAACTAGTCTTGCCTTATACTTGTTAATAGTGCCGTCAGCTTTCATTTTCCTTTTGAAAATCTACTTAGAACCTAATGGTTTATTCCCAGGAGGAAGATTAATCAGCTCCCAAGTATAGTTGCTCAAATAGATTCTATTTCACATTGACTGCCTCTTTCCAAAAAGGTGATTCTGAAGAAGACATGGTTTCTTTAAATGTTCGAGGCTCATTTTCCAATAAGAACGTCACAAAGTCATCTCCAAATGAAGTAGATGTCCGTTGACGCTTGCTGCGTCTTGGTTCTTCTTCATTTGATGTACCCTCGTTAGTTCCTTCCCGAGGTTGTTTGGATTTCTCACCAAATGATTCATGATCCTTTTTATACGGATATATATTTTCAAAGAATTCAGTATTATCTGATTTCATTACCATATTAACATGAATGTCAGGATTTTCTGATTTACAAACTAGAAAACAATATGCTCTACTATTTGTAACATATCCTATGATAGCGCAATCAATTGTTTTCGGTCCTATTTTAACCCTTTTGGGTTTAGGAACCTGCATTTTTACTAAACACCCCAACTAGAGTCTACCTAAGTAAATTTGGGATTAATATTGATCCTATGTGCCCAATATGTAAGGATGCAATAGAGATTCAATACCACATCTTTTTAGGCTGTCCTATAGCTAGAAAATTTTGGGGGGAAGGATCTTTAAATTGTCAAATTAACGATTGTCAAGACTGGTTATATCAGTCGAGGAATCTAAGTAATCCCAATTATAACAAATTTTACTCATGGGAGGAATTTATGTTCTTTGCTTTATGGAACTTACGGCTTAAAAAAACCATAATAAATAATCGGGACTCTACCCTTTCTTTTGATCTTGTTTGCAATAGAACTCTAGAGTTTAAGCTCCTAACTTCCAGTAATTCTAGAAAATCTATCATTAGAGCTATTAAAGTTTCTTGGTTCCCACCTAATCATAATATTATTAAACTAAATTTTGATGGCTCGTACAAGACTAGGGACAAATCAGCTAGTATAGGTGGTGTTTTCAGAAATTCAAGAAGAGAATGGATTTTAGGTTTTCATAGGCAAGTGCATGCAAAAAATCATACCCATGCAGAACTTCAAGGCTTATATCAAGGGCTACTCTTAGACATTGATCAAAATTATGCCCCACTTGAAATTGAAACTGATTCCACAAAAGTAATGACTCTCTTAGAAAATCCAGCACCTATTTATATTTCTATGATTCAAAATTGCAGGTTGTTGATGCTCAAGTTGAAGATGCCAATAATCCGGCATAACTTTCGACAAGACAATAGAGTGGCTCATAACCTGGCACAAGGAGTTCCCTCACAGTCTAAAACTTTCTCTACCATCCATTATGCAGTGCCGCCTATTTTTGTTCATCAGACTTTGGTGCAAGATCAAGTTGGCACAAATTTTGTGACTACCATTTTGGATAGTAATTGTTCTATGTTGTCTAAATTAGGAAACTTAAGTGCTCTTTATGCTATTCCTATGTTTTGTATGAACTCAAATGCGCATACGGTCGATTCCAATGAAATCCGTATGAACGTATTATGTAATCCTCCGTAATTTCTCTATTCGTATAAGTTTCGTTTTTTTTTTAAAAAAGAAGTTGAATGCCTAAATCCTGTAGCTAGAGAAGTAAAATAAATATACAAACACAATCACTAAGGTTTGATTAGCTATATAAGAACCAACTAACATACAAATGGTTGGGGCGATTGACTGATTGTTACTGTTACGGACTAGGGAATGGAGGAGAAGGGAACATTTTGAAGGTGCAAATAAGAAACAAGTTTTTGCGCATAATAGGTACATCTGATGCTGTTGTCATAGTTTTGGCCACAATAAGAAAAGTCTTATTTTTTTTCTCCCGTCAGGAAAAGTTTGAGGCGATCTTTAGGTCTTGCTAATAAAAAAGTAAGGCAATTGTCAGGAATGCTCTTACTGGGACAAAAAATATAAGACTTTTTTAGGAGGGCTAAATCTGTGATGAGGCGCCAAAAGTATACTATTTTCGTAATTTCCCAATAAGACACTGTCATAATATGATCATCTTAACGAGGGGAATGTGTAAGACGGTGTTTGGATTGGCTTTTCAAAAAATACTTATAAGCTAAAAGCTAAAAGTTAAAAATTGGAAAAAATTTAACTTTTAACTTTTAGTTTTTTATTTATTTTTTATTTTTTTGGCTTAATTAAAAGTAAGTACTTCAAAGCACATTTACTTTTACCAAATACCTCATAAAGTTAAAAAAAGAGTTTAAAACCTATTTTGGCTAAAAACACTTAATATAAGTCAATCCAAAGATATTGCTTGCTCAAAATGACATCTCTCCATACACATTAAATATTGAATATGTAAAAATTACAATGCCACATGTAATTTTCATATAAATATTTTGAGAAAAATTTGCTTGGATTTGGTTTTGGTCTAATTTAGAAAAAAGATTATAAGGAAAGATCTTTAAATTTATATAGGAAACTGGATTCTGATTACAAAGGATAAATATTCAAATGGTTTCCAAAATTTGAATTATGCTTTTAGGGAATATTTTGCATATATAGTTTTAAAAACTAAGGTATTTTTGAACCAAGCAAGTGGAATGTTATGAGCTTTGCAATTTTATTTTTTTTCAAAATTTGGCTATCGTTTGGACATAGATTTGGTCGAAACTTTAAAAAAATAGTTTTTAAAGTTCAGTTTAAAAATAATTTTTGAAAGTTGAAGTTGTGTTTGGATATGCAGTTTACTTTGTAAAAAAGTAGAATTTTTGTGAGTGGAGTAAAAAATTTTGGCCAAGAACTGATCCAAAGTACTTTTTGAAAGGGATTTTTACAAATAAAATCACAACCTCAATTTTTCGAGCCATCTGGGATCTCAAGGAAGGATAAAGGTCATCAATAAATCTTTGAATCTCTCAAAAGGCTCATGGACTAGTTCTAATGCATATTCAGCCATTCTATAGAATTCAATCTCATATTCTGAAACACCAGCATGCTAACCGACAAGCTACCCTGTCCAATCCACTCAGACTGGCAATATTTTTCATCTCGATCGCTACTCGAAAGGAACTTTTCCATGAATCTAGAAGAAAAACCGAACCAAGTTAGCTAATAAGAGAGCGGCCCACCAATTCAAGGCTGGACACTGAAACCGGAAAGCAGAACAATCAACACCATACTGGTCGATATAATCAAAAGCCTGAAGGATACACTGACATCATTTTATTTTTAAAAATAATCACGAGGTTTATCTGATGCATTGCTTAAGAATATCGGAAGGTTCAACCGCGTAAAATAATGCAACCTCTTCGGACACTCGGACCGAGCCATTACTCGGGCTAGCTAACCAGCCAGAATAACTAGAGGCACAACACATGCTGCCTCTGGAACATACTTTACAGCGACAATATTAAGAACTGGAATAGAAGCTCCCTGACACCGAACGTCTGCACATGCGGCAACCTGATAGGCTGCCCAGCGAATAATAGGTTCTTACGGTATCTGTGTCGCCAAGATTCTCGTAAAGCATCGTAGAGAGCCAAGGGAACCACAAGGCCCTGCTGCCTTGCCCATCGCGAGCTCGTACAACTGGGACCTCCGTAACTAGATCGTCAGCATGATCAAAACACTTGGGGCTTCGTCAGTACTAACCCCAAGCTAGACTGCGTCGTTTTGAACTCATACCGTTTGCTGATTCGTCGCACGAGGGTTCACAATTACCACGAAGGAATTAACGAATTAATGAAAATACTTTTGAATCCTAGACCGACGCACAATCAGAAGTGAAGGAAGTGAAACTTCCTAAATGCCATCATAGCCTCTCGTAGATAGGTACGGACGTTTACGTACCAATCAGCGAGACTCTACTAGACACTGTCTTAGTCTGGATAGACTTTAAGCCGGGCTCTGATACCAACTGACACGACCCGGAATCCGGTTAGGCCGTGCGGACACCCGACATCCTTCCCTAGACCCATCGGGCGAACCCTTATCAATTAAATTGAGAAAATAAATATAATTCAATTTGTAAATAAAAGCAAGACTAGAAAAAGTACAAATATAATGATACTTCTAAGCTATAAAAAAAAAAAAAAAGAAATTACAGTTGACTACCTACATACTAGGTTTAGGGCTATCCAGAGTAGACATCTAAGAGTACAAAAGAAGACAGATACCTCTCGAGGGGAGCAAAATGCAGCTGAATAATAAACAATAAACTGGTGGCCATCCGGAATAAAAGCTAGCTCACCCTGACAGCTGAAGTCGTCTTCGCTCCTGAACAACGTAGCGAACTTAATCCTGGAGCGAACCTGTCGAAACGAAATAAATAGACAAGAACAAACAACAAACAAGGGTGAGTCAAAAGGACTCAATAAGTGGGGCATACTAGCCACCTCAAAGAATAGGATAGCTAGCCAGGGAGGAGAAACAAATAAACAAAATTCCTCTTATTTAAATTATAAAAAGGCAGAGCCAGGTAATAACTAGAAACACGTATGTAATGACAAACTCATCAACAACTAGGAACGTAAGATAACCAAAACATATAGGTATCCCGAACTCATCAACAATCAGAAATATATCCTGTTGCGGCGTGCAACCCGATTCCTATATTCATCCTGTCGCGGCGTGCAACCCGATCCATATATTCATACCGTTGCGACGTGCAACCCGATCCATATATTTATACCGTTGCGGAGTGCAACCCGATCCATATATTTATACCGTCGCGGCGTGCAACCCGATCCATATATTTATACCGTTGCGACGTGCAACCCGATCCACGCAACCCATAATACGAGCCAGAAATATATAGGCAAACTGAGATATGTCTACGACATAGTATACATACCGCATACATAAAACACAACACAATACACACAATAGTCAGTATGCGGTGCAATGAGAAGGGATGAATGCGGTACGATGCAATGCAGTCACATATGCCTGATACTTATCTCCGGCGTGGGACTTTCATCGTCTACCAGGAGATATATGCAATAATGACCCTTCACCGGCTCGGGACTCTCATCGATTACCGGGAAGTATATGCAATGATGACCCTTCACCGGCTCGGGACTCTCATCGATTACCGGAATGTATATGCAATGATGACCCTTCACCGGTGCAGGACTCTCATCGCCAACCGAGAAGTATATGCAATAATGACCTTCACCGGTGTGGGACTCTCATCGCCAACCGGGAAGTATATGCAATAATGACCCTTCACCGGCTCGGGACTCTCATCGATTACCGGAAAGTACATGCAATAATGACCCTTCACCGGTGCGGGACTCTCATCGCCAACCGGGAAGTATATGCAATGCTCAAAACCAGAGTGCAATGCTCATATGCTCAATGCAATACCAACAACAGGGCATAACATATAATATACAATGTAAATTTAAAGCTAAGGCCTAATGAGTACGCCTATCGGCAGCTACACATGCAAGGAACACGTGGTAGAATATCCACAAGTAGGGGTGGGCACTAAACCGAAAAAACCGAAATACCGAACCGAACCGAACTAATTCGATATTTCGGGTTCGGTATTTCGGTTCGGTTCGGTCCTAGAAATTTTGAAATTTCGGTTTTTCGGTTCGGTTTTAGTTTTCGGGCAACCCGAAATTTCGGGACCCGAAAAATCGAAAAAACTGATTTTTTTTTCTGACTATATGTTTTGTTGCTTTGTACTGTTGTTCTTCCATGGCTTTCTGCTAATAGAATGTACACGAAGGAAAAGTAGCTACGTAAATAAAGATAAATAGAGATCAAACGTGTACTGTGTTTGTGCATTGCTAATGGTTCGTCTCACCTGCTTCTGCTAAAGAGCATCTTCAAGGCCAAGCTTAAGGCGTCTTGTGAGCTAGGCCTTTGGGTGTTGGATTTGTTTGGGTTAGCTTCAACCTAATCCAGAAAACGATCACTACTATATCTTCAATTTGTTAGAACGTAATCATAATTTTGCTAAGCGGGGTGATTACTGCACTTCTTGAAAATAGTACTGCTAATTCCAAAGTTTTTCTAAATTACAACAATGTTACACTTGGAAAAGCTGTTCATCTTTGTGAGAAGAAATGCATAGACTAATTTCTTTTAAGCTAAAAGAAATTGAAAGAAATGAGAAAGTGAGAAGACCAAATTATGGTGTGGTCGAAGGGACCAAATTATCCTAGTTAGTCATAGGCTATAATTTTTTTTTTTTTTTTTTTTTTTGCCATAAACTTTGGTTTAAACCGAAATACCGAAGTACCGAACTAAAAAACCGAACCGAACCGAATTATAAAAATTACGGGTTTTTCTAAACTTCAAACCGAACCGAAAACCGAAATACCGAATCGAAGTTTCAAAATACCGAACCGAAATACCGAACGCCCCCCTATCCACAAGGCCAAGGGCCTCCAAAGAAATGGATATAAACACTTACCTCGTCCAAAAGTTAGCATTGCTAATCAACAACCGCTTTATCCTTTGGTTTCATTGCCAAACGATCCCACTCTATTCAATAAGTAGAAAAATATATCAAATTAGGCTAAAGGCTTCATTCCTCACATCTTAGGGCAATCCAGGTAGGAACCTGATACCCTATTTGCATATGCAATACGCAGGCTAGGCCAATATACAGGGTTTATGGTCACATAACCAAACCCCAAATAAATTACATTTATATGTTGCCCATAACTCACTGAGTACGAATATATAATCAATTCCATTATCGTGGTCCATTTGACCCTTTAAACTATTAATTGAACTTATTAAAACGATGTCTAATATTTTAAGTTTTATCGTGAAAATATATTCAAACACACGTAATAAACTCAAATGATATATTAGGATCATTACCTGAATGTTTTGGGGTAAAAATACTATTTTTCTCCGGCTCTTTTCGCATTTTCTGACATTTTCTCTTCTGCGTGTTTCTATTTTGTTTCTCTGTTTCTTCCTGTTTCTCGTTTTCTAAGCTTCAAACGAAGCTGCATGGATATATATATATATATATATATATCCTACCAGCCTACCGCCTAACTTTTTGTTCTTTTGTCTTTTCCTTTTTTTTTCCTTTTAAAATTCACTGCTACGGTAAAAATTAAAACTGTACTCTACGGTATTCAAAAAAATTCCAACTTTTGCATACAAGTTATACAAAATATATGTAACATACTCGCGAAGGCGGATCTCAAATCGGACTCCCAAAACTCTATATGTAAATTAAATGGAAAAAGATCAAATTATTTAACTTTCGGCATTTTAGCGGAAACTAGCCGAACAACATTGAAATTCACTTTCGAAAAGTCACAAAAGTCACAAATAATCATATGAACCTAACGGCGCTTTCGGATTTCGAATCAGAGCTCATTCACCAAAACCGAGCTCGAAAATCTCTTTTTAATATTTATCGACAATAAAAACTGAAACCTTCTTCTGATGCCTACCAAACGAGGTCTGATTTAGCTCAAATTTTACAGACAGGTCCTAATGGATATTATAAATATTTTAAAATTATCGGCACGCCAATCGGAGTCCTAACTTCCAAAACGACTGACCGAGGTCGTTTCAGTGAGGCCAAGATGTAACGGTTGTGTTATTTGGTTGGTGAATCTTATTGATTGAGTTGATCACATAACAATACTAATTTGTCTTGATCTGAATTTTAAAGGTGGCTAAAACGTGTGATAACAATAATGGTTATTTGAATGATAAGGTTTTGGGAAAAAGGAATTCGATGAAAAGTTTGAAACAACAGTGAAACAAGCTGAAATAGTGTTGAAACACCACAAAATGGTGCTGAAATAGTTAGATACAGTGCCAAAATAACATGAAACGGTGCAGAAACAGTTAGATACGGTTCGATAATAGTGCAGAAATGGCACTGAAACGGTGCAGATACAGTTCGATATGGAGCAAAAATAGTGCAGAAACAACGCTGAAATGGTGCAGAAACAGTTAGATACAGTTCGATACGGAGCAAAAATAGTGCAGAAACAACGCTGAAATAGTATAAAACAACTACTCCCTCTGTTTCAGAATGGATGAACCTTTTCGCTTTTCGAGAGTCAAACTGGATGAACTTTGACCAACAATTTAAGATGATTCTTTTCATCATATTGATATGCAAAGCGTTGCATGTTATAGTACTTTTCGTATAGTTTTTGAATATGCAAATTTTTGTTTGAAAATATTAATTTAATATAGTCTAATTTAGGTTCAAAGATTAGTCAAATTGACTTTCAAAAAGTGAAAAGGTTCATCCTTTTTGAAACGGAGGGAGTAGTTAAAAAGCTTAAAATAAAAAATAATGTGAAACAACGCAAATAAGGTGAAAATAACTTAGAAACAGTGAGAAACAACGCACAAACAGGATGAAACGATGCTGAAACAGTTTAGAAATAGTTAGATACAGTGCAAAATAACCTGAAATGGTGCAGAAACAGTTAGATACAGTGCTGAAATGAACCGAAACGGTGCAGAAATATTTAGATACATTGCTGCAGAAACAGTTTGATACGGTGCAGAAACAGTTTGATACGGTGCAGCAACAATTAGATACAGTGGTGAAATGAACCTAAACGGTGCAGAAACAGTTAGATACAGTATTGCAGAAACAGCTGATACGGTGAGATACAACGAGATACATTGAGGATGGGATGAGGAAAAGAGAAATTTGGGGAAATGAGAGGAGTAAAAGTAAAATTGGGGGGAAATGGTGGGAAGAAAAGTGAAATAGGGGAAAATTGGAGTAGCAAAAGTGATAGTGGAGGAACGATAAGGAAGAATGTAAAGGTTTGGTATGTTATGGGAAAATATTGCTATGTTTTTGTTATGTTTGTAATTAACTTGTGTTTTCCTCTATATAGGGTTATTTTGCTAAAATGTTGCTATGTTTGGTAATTAAGTTCTAAAACTTGTACTTTTATGTAAAAGGGATACTTGCAAAAATACCCACAAAACCTAAAATAATTACAACAACTACCCACTATTTTCAAATATTACATGACCTACCCACTAAATTATTTACCAACTCCACCTATCCAGACTTGTATACCATAGTTTATGCAGTATACCATAAATGTATATACATATAAGGTATAACAAATGTATACAGTAATAAATGGCCCTCCAAACCTTTATACCATAATTTATGCAGTATACCTTAAAGGTATACACCTATAAGGCATAAAAAAGGTATACAATAATAAATGGGTAGGTTGGGTAAATACTTTTAGTTTTATGGGTAGTATAATTTTTAATGGTATGACTTGTAAATATTTTAAATTTCATGGGTATAGAGTGTAAAAATTCCTATGTAAAAAATCCTTTTTGAAACTAGGAAAAAATATTTCAAAATTTATCCCAAAACTTCTTAAATTTTATGTACAAACACTGTTTTCAAAAAGAATTAAAAAAAATGTGTCCAAATTCTACGTCCAAACATGAGCTTAGTGTAAGGTTTTAAGCAAACACCTCCAAATTGGGCAAAATAATAAGGGTCAAAGACGAAAGTACATTCCATCATTAAAACTGATCGAGGAAAAAAAGAACCAACAACGAATATGTAAAGTCAAAACCTCATTCGGCTGTCGGTCAATGCAAAAATAATTGATTGTAAAATACTTAGGACTACTACTATGTACTCCCTCCAATCTATTTTATTTGATCACTTTCCTTTTTTAGAAGTCAAATAATGTAAACTTTGACCAATATTTTGAGATATATTTCTTCACCATATTAATATGACAAGAATTGCAACTTGTAGTACTTTTCGTGTAGTATTTTAATATCTAGCCTATCTAAATTATAATTTTAAAATATTGATTAAATCTAGTTCAATTTGAATTTGAAAATTGGTCAACTTGACTCTCGAAAAGAGAAAAACATCAAATAAAATGGATCAGAGGGAGTACTAAAAATGCAAAAGTGGTGAAGTCCAATAAAATCTCTAAAAGACCCCTTCGTTCCATGTGTCAATCAACGAAATAACTGCAAACATAAGTACAATAACAAACTCTCTAGTACATTTTAGCCAAAAACCATTCAATTTAATTTATGTGGACTTTAATTTTAACTGGATGCAGAATTTAAAAGGAGCAAAATTTTAAAATGTATGGCCTTAAACAAGATATAGTATTTATATATAATACTTTTATTTGAAACTTATGGTCTTAAACATGTCATAATAATTGTGATAAAATAAAGTTGCTTAAACTGTATTAAAATTTGAAGAACTTGTCATTTTATAAATAAATTAAATAAAATAAGATCACGTTAACTAAAATTGAATATTTTTTCGATTAATCTGCTACATAATTTTCTTAATGGACGTATTAAAACATTGATTGAATGTCCAATAAAAAGTATAGCATACATGATGGCATCATAGAGTAACGAATAATAGTTTCTATTGTGTTTATATTGCAGTTTTCCTGTTTTACTTTATAATTAATGTGACAGTACTAAAGTAATTATAAAATGGTAAGAGTGTATAAAACTTTTATGCATTTTGAATGCTCTAAATTTTATGTAAAAAGATACTCCAACTGGTAAGACATAAAATAAAAAGGGTTGACCTGGTTTACCAGAAAAATAATTATTCACAGATAAGGAAAATATTACTATGTCAAAATAAAAAAGGAAAAGCACTAATAACTCCGTCGTCGCCCTTTTTCTCTTACAAAACCGTTTGCTAAGCGATTCCTCTATTTTCTCTCTCTAAAAAAATATCCACTTTCTCTCTAAAACTATACAAATAAATTGTTCTTCCTACTAGTATTCCTCAACTTTCTTCAAATTTATCAGGTATGATTTTTTATTTTTTATATTTTGTAATTCTTTGATTTTGTGCCAACTAGGTGGGTGTGGTGTATATATGTTATGTATCTGCATTGGTGTTACAACTTTGATTTTAGGGATTTTTTCATGAGTTTAGCTTCTTTTAGGGTTTTGTTTTATTGGTGTGTGTGTCTATATATATTTATATGTAACTCTTCTTTTTGGCATTAAGCTAAAAATAAGATTTTTTTTGGTATTCTGTTTTTCTTTTTGCTTTATGTAGCAAGTGATCATCTCTCCATTTTTTTAACTGAGAAATTCACGAGTGCCAGTGGCACGTAGGTTGAACTCGGTGGATAATAGTCCTGCTCTTTTATGATTGATCAATCTCTTTTAATGGGCTTGGTGATCATTCGGGCACCATTACAATTTACATGTACTGGGTAGCTTTGCCAACTAGGCTTTGACATATGAACAAATTACATACTGCCCTTGTCCCAATTTATGTGACCCTCTGTCTCGGTACAAAGAAAAAATTACATCTTTCTATATTTAGTAACAATTGAACTTTTAATTTCCCATTTTATCCTTAACAAGGTGATATCTAGTTACAAAAATTTATATGGCCTATTTTAGACTACAAGTTTCAAAATTCTTTCCTTTATTCTTAAACTCCGTGCCCAGTCAAACACCTCTGCATAAATTGAGACGGAGGTAGTTTGCTGGGAATTTAGACGTCGGTCTTCCATGGTCTTCAAACCAGCTTCATTGGCTGACAGGGACAAAATGTATGTACTAAATTGTATTATTAGTTTTGCTTATGTTTCAGTAATACAACTTGTGCACCTCTATTGTTTCGTCATGTACCTACTATCACCTAGTATTTTCTTGCCTCCATTGGAACTTGAACCTGAGACCTCATAGTTCTCCGCCCACTTTGTTGACCACTAGGACACACCCTTGGCGCTAGTTGGGCTGCATTATTTTTAGTTAATCTTGAGCAGGGAAATATTGGTTAATGTAGTATTTAATTACTTTGGTGAGTTTCAAAACCCGTGCTGCTGGCCCTTGGCGACTTGGCGTTATAGAAAAAAGATTTTTAGTGCATGTCGCAGCATTTTTTCCTCTCATGAATGGGTGGGGAATCGATCTCCAATTCCAGTTTACAGCCTTCTGTGTGTGTGTTTGCTTCAAGACTTGTTTGATGAAGATTATGAATGTATTTTCTTATTAAATAACTAGCGCTTCCTCTTACAGGTTTCTGCAGTAAATTTCTGATGCAAGCATCTTTACACGGCACTTAGTTCTTGTGCTGGTATAAGGAGGACTTATCTTTGAGGCCTATGCTTTCTTTGACCTTTGGTAGTTAGACTGTTGATATGCTTTCTCAGATATCAATAGAAGACAATGTCTGCGATTTCGGGCAGAGTTCATCTGTCTTGGATCCCAATTGCACATCTGGAAACTTATCTGTTTCTTTGCAATCAGCTCAACCCTTTGAGATAAAAGATGATGATGTGTCCCAGAGAATGGTTGCACTTGATGTTCCAGGAACTGATGTTTTTGTCAATGCATTTGACTCAATTATCCTAACTGAGACGCTGTCACAAAAGGAGGATGATGAAGGCAAAGATACTGTAAAAGCTGATAATGCTTCTGAAAGTGAACGTCCTGACTACGGATGCATTGCCCCTCTGAGAAGGAGTGGGCGCAACAGCAAGTTAAGCCAGAATCTGGCTACAGTACCAGCAAGAAGTGGCAGAAGAATTGCCACTAAAAAAACATCCATAGATCTTAGTTCCATGCAGATTACGAGAAGGAGAAGAAGCTCTTTTAGTAAACAAGCTCGTTCTTCAGTTTGGGGTTTGCTGGAAAATATGGTGCAATCTTCTGAACATAATCTGAGGCTTGAGATAGCTTCAAGCGAGCAGAAAACTATAAAATTAGGAACAAAGAGTGGTAGGGGAAAAGAGAAGCATGGTAAGAATGAGATTGGTCGAAAGTCACAGAAATCAAAGGGTAAAAACTCCATTCCAACTGGGCCGATATCCTTGAAGGTTAAATTTGGTCCACGTTGCCTGATGGATGTTATTCCCCTTATTGATAATGATACTAACAGAAACTGTACTACTGGAGAAGAATTAAATAAATTGCCTGAAATTGCCAGAACTCTTGATGATAGGTTAGGGGAGGAGTTGCTAAGTATGCAGTTTCATGATTGCGATGGAAATTTGGATAATGAATATGTTTCTTTACTGGATGGATGCCAATCTGGAAAGAACACGTTTCAAGATCCAGCTGCTAAGGCTTTAGTTTGTCACGATGAGTCACCTTCCCAGGAGGGAGGATCTATCTCTAACAGATTTTCAGATCCTGAAACTTCCCCTGATTCAGAAGTCATCAACGTGATTCCTGACACTCCAGTCAATGTTCCAGAAGACTTGCATGACTTAACTCTGTCTAAGCCATGTTCATCTCCTGAGGTTGCTCCAGTTTCGAGGATGCATGGGAAGAGCAGTAAAATTGAAAGTAAAAAAGGTAGGCTCCCAAAAGTTTCCAGTTGTGGTCAGGAAGAATTGCTTAGTCCAGAAAGTATGAGCTATGCACAAGTATTTGGGAATCCCATGCAGGTAGAAAAACAAAAGGATGGTTCTTGTTGTTCCGATACTTCTGTTTTAACTACAGCTGGAAATGGATCAGTTTACCCTTTCAGCACTGAGATATTTTCGGGAGAACTGCTACATTGTCCAGGAGCGCCAGGGTTGGGAATCTCCCGTGCTTCCTCAAAGCTTGAAAGTGATCTTGAGCGGAATCACTGTTCTAGTCTTGACACTGAGTCTCCAGAGTCGGGGTTGTCTGAGAAACTGGTATCCTCTCCTGATAAGCAAAAAGTCTCTAAAGGGGAAAGACCAAAGCTATCAGGAAACAGCAGGTCAGAAGTTCCAAAATCGTCAAAAAGAAGAGGTTTTAAAAATAAGGGAATCAAAGAAAAGGAAGATATTAAGCATGATGTGAAGCACAAAAGTGACCTTGCTCAGGGTTTAGATGAAGTGAGACAGCACTCAGGAACAGGTATTGTCAGATGATAAAAATAATAACACATTGAGCTTTCTAAGTTCAATTTATTTAGGCTAATCTTGGTACATTATAGTATTTAGTAACTATTGTAATCAATGTTGTAGAAAACGGAACACTGTCTGGGCTTGGACAAGTTGGCTCTGAAAAGAAAAACTTAGATGGAGGCATTTCAAAGTTGGACATTCAGCGGAGTGAGGTAGGCGGCGATCATTTCTTGCCACCAAGAAATGCGTGGGTGCAGTGTGATGATTGCCACAAATGGAGGCGTATACCTTCGTTGCTTGCTGATCAAATCGAAGAGACAAACTGTAGATGGTATGTGATATGCTCATTTAATCTCTGGATTACAAATGTGCCAATATTGTACTCTTCTGTTTCCAGTTAGTTGACTGCACGTGTGTCAATCAAGCACTGTAAAGGATTTAGTTTTCCTCTATTTTGACTGCTGAAGGAACAGTTTTTTTCTTGGTGGACAATGGCTAGATCACACTTCCTCTTTATGTATCTGTCTGCACGCGCATGTGCATGTGTTCTTACATACGTATGTATGCATTATATTTTCCTGCTGTAATTTAAAAACTACTAAGATAACCTTGCTAGATTTGCCTTCTTAGAATTTGCAATCCATAGCTTTTGTCGGTCACTGTAAAAGTCATCCTTCCATTGTTAGATGCTATGGTGATTCTATATGCTCTGAAACTATAGTATTCAGATTGAAATTGCTAATTAGATTTCTGTAGTTATAAGCACTAAATCTCCTATACGATTGGTAATTTGTTTCCTGTAATTGATGGGGTTTACTTAGAAGTGCGTGCTTCTTGTTTCGCTTAGGAGCCCTGTCACTTTCTTGCTTTATTGGTCCGACTTGAGCAATCAGATAGTTAAACTTCTAACTGTTTATTTTTTTTATTTATTATTTATTTATTTACTTATTTATTTTCATTTCTAGTTGTTGATCTAGGATTTGAATTTTTTTGGGGTCGAAGTAACTTTGTCAGAGAAAATAAAGGTGTAAAAGAATGCAAGACATTTAGGAATTGGGGCTTATTGTCTTCTCTTTCTTTTGAGAAATAACACTTCCCTTCCAATTTTGTATATGCGTAATTCTTGAGGTTTTTCATACCAAACTCAAATTTTTAGAAGAAATTATAAGTTGCATCTTTTGATCTTGTTTATGAATAGCTAATTATATCGTCCTACCTCGACCTTTGAAATTCAAATGTGACGTAGGTGCATTTACTTGTTCTAATTGGTCATTTTTGAAGACCGAAAGTATTGCGGGCTTAAGTTGCCACACAGTGAATGGTTTAGCTTGTAAAGATCATAGTAAGTGGTGACATGCTATATTAAAATCGTAAGGTGGCATTGCTTATTCCATTCTTTCAATCATTTTCCGAAGTTAGGCAACTTATTGTTTTATCCTCTCGCTGTCTTCCATAATTTACTCTCTTGTTTATTGACTTATTTTACAAGTTCTAGTTTTAGTGCATCCAAAATACTTTTGTATTGCTGGCAGTTTGGGTGTAGGAATGCTCAGTTGATGGTTTGATATTTTTTTTTGATAACGGTGTTGTCCGGGCTTAGCTTACGCGCACCTCGACTAAGTCCACCGGATACCAGCCACCTCTCACCAGCAACAGGTACCAGGTAACTCTATCCACCAAGGCTTGGATAGATGGGAAGAAAGACCTAGTGTTTTTTGCCTCCGCTGGGATTTGAACTTGAAACCTAAGGGTTCTATCCCACTTCATTGACAACTAGGCCACACCCTTGGGTGCAGTTGATGGTTTGATATTTTATAAATCTGCTAAAACTATACATCAGTTGACCGGTAGCTCCTGTGTTATTAAAAGTCATCTCTCAGTCTCTTTAAGAGAAGTGCAAATTGATCACACCAAGAATCAGTCGCTTCTTTGCATCTCAACTTTGAGGAGTTGGATAAAATCACAGTTGAAGACATAATCAAGAAAATATAAGGGTGCTCTCTCAACAACTTACGCTTTAAGTAAGATGATCAGGCACTTAACCATGATATTAGAGTAGGTAGAGGTCGGTCGAGTCTCACCTGCCGCCAATTATTAAAAGAATTTCTACGTGCTTGGTTTATGAAAAAAGATCAGGCTGCATGGGAAGGAGGCGTGTTGAAGACATGATTAAGAAAATAATAGTGTGATGTCTCAAGAAATTTAGCTTTTAGAGAGATGGTCACACACTTTAACAATCGGCATTATTGTATATTGGATGCTGAAATTAGTTATTCTATTAATTTTATTTGCAATTAATTTTGCAATTAATTTTCAATTTAAACATTCATAGATGTTTGACATTTTTTAATTTCCATAAATTGTGCGCTTCACTTCTCTTTTTCGCTTCAAGATTTTCGCTCTTTTGCACTATTCACTTTTAAAAACATTGGATGTAGCAGCTCCACAACGTCAGGGTGATAAACTCTTCTTCAGAAATTGGTTGGGGGGGGGGGGGGGGGAGAGGTTGATAATCTTGACTTAATATTGAGGTGTCATTAATGGAGATAGAAACTCTTGTGATTACAAAAGCATAATGTGTTTTTGTTTAAAAGCTAATGTGTTAACGTTCTTCTATCAATGTTGAAGGACTTGTAAGGATAATCTGGATAGAGCTTTTGCTGATTGCTCATTTGCCCAAGAGATGTCAAATTCAGAAATTAATGCTGAGCTGGAAATATCAGATGGCTCTGGCGAGGAAGATGTTTCTCGTACACTCTTGAGGTCGAATGGATCAGGACAGAAGAATCCACTTGGTATATAATGATTATAGTAATGAAATGGTGCTGTATACATATTTTCATAGCAAACCTGCACTGATCCGTGTATCTTCCTTTCTTTATGTTTTTTGCAGTGGCCCTTCAATCATCTTGGACCCGGATCAAATCAAACATGTTTCTGCATCGCACCCGCAAAAATCAAACTGTTGATGAGGTAGATGCCTGATCAAGTCTGCATTATTGCCTCATATACAATTTGGCCCACATCTTGAAGAATAAAAATAAGAGGATAAAGGCCTTAAAGTTGCAGTCTTTTGACAAAATTGTCTCTGACTTTGAAATTCACAAGGAAAAAAATCTAAACTTGGTTTCCTAATTTTTTTGTTCATCGTAAATTATCTTGTTACTTATTCTTGGTTGAAGGCTGTTGCCTTAAAAAAAGAAACTTTATCAGAAAGGATCGACTCTATTAATGAAACCATTTTTCACTGTTGTGGTTGACCATTTGGAAAACATGAATCATCATACTTCCCAGTTGGTAGTTCATTATTATTTGATTTGCAATAAGGAAAGTGATTTTTCAGCGATTATGGTGCTGTATACTAGTAGCTGTGCGCATTGGTTAACTTGCTGGATCTGTAACTCTGCCTCTTTCTGTTTTTTTCTTATTTTTCTTTTCTGGGAGGTATTGGGGCTTCACATTATCTATTTCTTCAGATATGTTCTGTTTGGTGAAATGCACATTTTTGCATTACATAATTCAACCAATCTTGTGCCTTGCTGTTGTTTAATGTAGTTTGCATTTATGCTTAACTCAACCAACCTGGCTATGATACTAAGCAGAGATATTATTGTTGTGAAGTAGATTTTTCCGTAAAATGAAAGAAGATAATTGTTTTAGAAGGAAGGATCACCTGATTCTTCTGGGTTTCCCTTCAATGATGTTTTCCAGATTGTCTCTTGTCTATTATCATGATAGGAAACATTTAATTTCTAGAACAAAGAAATGGACTTATATTTACTATAGCATTTTGGGATGGGTGAAGTAAATGAGTTTTCAACTCTCAATTGATAGAAGTTGTTGGGCTTTGGGAGATTCTTCAGTAATTTCTAGAGCAGCAAAATCATTTGTAGACTTAGCTATCAAATGATATGCCATGTTTACAAGAATGACATGCTATAGGGCTTTCTTGATCTTAATACACAACTAATTATATGATGCACACCATGCCCTTGTCTGGTGCTATGTTTGGGCTAACATTTTGTTAGGGACTTGTACTTTCCATTGTCCCTATTTTTCTTTCTTCTGAACAGATGCTTCTTTGAGCATGTGCATGTTCATCTAGAACTGACTTACATGTTCGAATGTGCTTGAGGTAACAGAAATTAGGTTGCTTGCTTCAATAACTGCTATTTCCTTCTGTTATCCTTGCCTATAGATCATGGTCTGCCATTGCAAGCCACCTTCAGATGGTCGAATGGGCTGTGGAGACGGATGCCTGAACCGAATGCTCAATATAGAATGTGGTAGAGGGACTTGTCCTTGTGGAGAATTCTGTTCAAATCAACAGGTTCTTAAACTTGCAAAAGGTTATTTTTTCCTGTATTTCAAGATGCAGGTTGTATCATCTCTATCATATTCTGCTTGCAGTTCCAGAGACGCAACTATGCTAAATTGAAGTGCATTAAATGTGGAAAGAAGGGTTATGGCCTGCAGCTGCTTGAAGATGTATCTGAAGGGCAGTTTCTTATTGAATATGTCGGGGAGGTGAGCTATCTCCTCTACAGAATTGTTGACACAGTTGTGGAAGGGAAGTGGATGGAATAGTTGGAAACTACATAGTTTTTCCAATGTCAACTAGATTATTCTGAAACGTTAGTCTGTTATCCCAACCCCACCCCTTGGGGAGAAGGGGGAGGAAAGGTTCTTTCCAGGAAAAGAGATTCTGAGAGTGGGGTTTTTTTTTTTTTTTTTTTTTTTTTTTTTTTTTTTTTTATAAATAAAGTAAATAATTAATGAAGGGCCATAAAAACTTAAGAGATGACCTTGCTCTTAGTAACTAAATTTAATCAGAAAGGCACCATCTTGAATTGGAAAACCTTAGCAAAACATTTAGATGATAACCTTTTTACCCGTATAACACTACCCTGATTTTTCTTCAGAAAAACAAAACAAGTTGCCCCTTTTAGACAAAATCATTTCTTTAAACTTAGTTCAAAACTGTATTATTGGACTTTTTAGTATCATAAATCCTTTTCTTTTGATAAGGAATTTTATTACTCTAAATTCAATTCTCTTGGTTCAAGTTCAAGCTATGGTTTTGGGTTTTTTTTTTTTTTTTTTTTTTTTTTTTTTAAATAATACTTTTTTAGTATTATTCTCTTTATCGCTAAGTTCCTGCTAATGTCTGTTGACTGTCGTATAAGGTTTCTAGCTCTTGCTTTATTTAATCATGATGATATCCCAAACAACTTTTTACCCTCCTTGAGCTGTCACCATTCAGCGTGGAAGCTAATTTGCTTTCTCTGGATTCGTGTCGACACATCTTTGTGGCCAGGCATGCTCATTCACAGTTGGTGGCTAATGCCACACTAATGCTTTATTTCTACTCCTGTGCTGCTGTTCCCATAGTTTTAGTTCCTTGAAAGTTGTGAATCATCTTTGATTTCCCCAATCTTTTTGCACACCCTTCCCTAGAGTCATTTTTGCATTATTCTTTTTCTTTTGCTGTCTTTCCTGTTATATGTACGCCTTTGAACCTAATCAAACTCTGCCACAGTACTGTATTTTAAAAGGAAAAGGATAATGGCTTTCCAACTTAATTATTCCTCTGTTTGCTTTATTAGTTTTGGCATTATTTGCCTACTTAATTCAACTGTAGTTCAAACAGTGTTGCATCATTTTAACCCGAGAATTCTCTGAACTTCCTCCCGGTCAACTCAATAATCTGTGATTCAAGGAGTGTTTTAGAGGCTGAGTGTCAACTGTTTCTGGCCATTTATTTTTGAAGGTAACAATTTTATTCATCTAACCACCAGAAGGTGGAGGTAACATAATTACATATTCAGCAACCTTGTAGATCCTACAAGGAGTAAAAAAAAAATCTACCAAAGCTTCAGCATCATCTATACAATTTTGCTTGCACCAAACGTAAAAGGATTGAATACATTTAAGCTTAATCTGTTGAATGGAGCTGCTCCTATCTCCAAAGCACCCTGCGTTTCGCTCTTTCCACACAGTCCACCAGACACAGGCTGAAACCATATTCCACCATTTCTTCTCTCTAATTCCGCCTGCTGTATTGTTTCTGGCCATTTTCCTATCCAACTCAACCGTAATATATCTTTGAAAGTGGATTATACAAAAAGAAGGCTGTTTACTACATATTCCACTTCTTGTTTAATAAAATCCAGAAAGTTCCTCATAGCTTCTTCTCCTGCATACCACAATCCATATTTGGATTTGAGGTTCTCCTCTTCCACTAATAGTTGTGAATTCCAGAAGAACTATATCGCTGATGGGTGTCTCTGTTTTTCTGGTGGCCTCCAGAACTTTGATACTTTGGTCTTCTTGCCTCGATGTACATTAGTGTACGTCAAACCTAAACACTTATTTGCATTGTGTCAGTTGCCCATTACTCTGTTTGCTTTTCAAACTTGGCAGCAGCCAGCAGGATAACTCATTCAGAAATGTATTTCATTTTAAATGGTGAACCTCACCCCCATCTGCCCTCCCAGGATTTAAATAGTGGCTTGTAGTGCTTTGCTCCCCTGGTTGCTTGAATTTCCAACGTCATGTTTTGAGGTGAGGCCCTTTCCCCTAGTTTTTTATTTTATTTTTTGGGATAAGGTAAAGAAACAAGCCCTTAGTCTATCATTCCTTACCCAGGTTACCTCATTCAGAAATTCATTTAACATTTCCCATTAATCCCCTCCAGATCTCCGCCATGACCATTTATTGGTATATTGGTTCTTCTAGATTTTATGTTCCTTGAGAAGAAATATTCTTTACCATTCTTCGCTGTCTTATAGATTCCATCTCCTTATTCTGCTTTCATCACCACAAGGGCTTGCAATTGTTAGATCTTTCTTAGGATCTTTTCAATTCAACTTATCCAATACCTTGGACCTTTTCCTAGTAAGAGGTGAAACTACTGGTTGATGCATTTCTTTTAAATTCAAAGGTCTGATTGTCTATTTGAGCTATTTTCTCTTGATGCAACACCTTCATCTTGTGAATGGCGACTTTTATCACTTCACTGGAACCAACTAGACCTGGTTTTGAGGTGATTTAAATAAGGGATGTTTACGAAAATACCCATCAAAATCAAAATATTTACTCACCTCTACCCATAAGTTTTAGTTTTACCAGCTCTACCGATAAACTATTTACATGTCCTACCCTTCCAGACTTGTATACCATTATTTATGCGGTATACCTTAAAGGTATATACCTATATTCCTTTAAGGTATAACAAAGGTATACAACAATAAATGGGTAGGTTGGGTAAATAATTTTAATTTTACAGGTAGTGTAATTTTTAATAGGTATGGCTTGTAGGTACATAGTGTAAAAAACCCTTTAAATAACTGCAGTATTCTAAAATTTGAAACTTTTTTTGAAGAGACTGCCTAGAACATGGCTGTAAGCCTGTAAGTTTGCTCCAAGTTCATGATATCTTACCATTAGTGTCATTCATCCCGTTTTATTTTCATCAAAAGAATTTCTAGCAAATAGTAATGTCAAAAAGGATTTAGCACCCAAGGGTGCGGTCTAGTGGTCAATGAAGTGAGATGAAAACCATGAGGTCTTAGGTTCAAATCCCAGTGGAGATAAAAAACACTAGGTTTTTCTTTCTATCTATCCAAGCCTAAGTGGGTAAAGTTACTCGGTACCTGTTACTGGTGGGAGATGGCAAGTATCTGGTAGAATTAATCGAGGTGCACATAAGCGTGCCCGGACACCACCGGCATAAAACAATGTGATGTCAAAAAAAGATATGAGTTCTAGAGGTTTCCTCTTCATATGGATGATGTGTGTCTATGAATGATTTACCTTTGCATTGCTGAAACATTATAGCTTTAAATTTTAAAATTTTGTAGGTGCTGGATATGCATGCTTACGAGGCACGGCAAAAGGAGTACGCGTTTAAGGGGCATAAGCATTTTTATTTCATGACACTTAATGGCAGTGAGGTATGTCTAATTAACAGATATAAATGTCCATCTTGAAGTTGTTAAGTCTTTTATATAGACGGATTTTAATGTGAGGAGATCAGCTTTTGGTGTGCGTCTATTTTAAACCAATTATCATTCTACAGTCCTATGTCCTAATTTGTACTTCACTGGGAATGATACACCGACTCAGTGTATGTTGTGTTCTTAATTATTATTGTTATCATCATCATCATTGTTGTTGTTACTATTTATGTTTTTGGATAACTGAAAACAGAAAGGACGCAGTGTATACTGTGGCTCTTTAATCTTTCTGTTTCTCTCACCTATTGTGTTGTGTTATGCCTCATATTTCAGGTAATTGATGCATGTTCTAGGGGGAATCTGGGCCGTTTTATTAACCATAGCTGTGATCCTAATTGTCGTACAGAAAAGGTGAATATGCTTGCCAACTGCACTTTGCATATAGTTCAAAATCCCCTTCCTATTCAATTGAACAGAAATTTGTGCACAAAGCAGACATTACTTGTCCTTTCATTATCTTTTGCCTATTTCATGTTATTGTGTAGCTTGTCTTCTCCGTTATTTTCTCTTACCTCTTGATTATAAATTTGTGTTCTTGAATTTGGAGTCTCTCTTACTTCTTTTTTAATTGTAATAATTTCTTAGTTCCACACAATAGGTGCCTTGTAATTAGTTCTAAGTTAGATGTTCCCTACTTTTGCTCTTTTGGAGTTGTAATCTCAAACTTCATCATCTTCCTGATGCTGAAGTTTGTTTTCTACTATTAATATATTTTTGTTACCTTCTTAAAAATAATTATTTCTTAGTTCCTTGAACAATGTACATATTCAGCACTTATTGCTTACTCAAGAATATTTCATTTACTTATAATAAATAGTATATTAGTTATGGCAAAGATCAGAACCAGAGTACTCTTCCTTTGTCTCATGCACGGCATGGGATCTGGATATTAGAAGGCTATTGTCTTGCTGCGGCTTTAAAACTATAGTGTTTTTTTGGAAAAAGTGGATCATAGATAAGGTTCTTACTAAAAGAAGTGGATCATAGATAAGGCTTATATGTCAGGGGTAGTCAATATGGTGCATGAAATGGGCTGACATGGCAGAGGAGTGAGATGAGACACATGGATTTCGGAAAGCATTCCGTCATCAGAAAAACATTAGCAGCTGCTAGATGATTAAAATGTAGTCATAAGAGATGAGTTGAATTTGAGGTCAAATTATCACCTCTATTATGAATTCCTTCAATTTTAAAACTGAACTATGAACAATCAAAAACTAAATAGAAACTGTATCTGCTACAATATTTGGATTATTAAAATGCTTACATATCATTTAAAAAAGTCACCCTCAAAATTATAAATTCGGACTTCAGAAGTCTAATTTGCCACATAAGATTGGACTAAGGGTGTGGTATTTTGAAGGTCTAATTTGCCACAGAAATTGGGAAAAAAGGCAGGCCACGATTGCGTTCTTTGTCTAAGGATTTTGATTGTTCATTCTTTTTTGAACCCCGGATTTTGTAATTGTTTTGCTCATGGTCAATTTATTCAATCATATTCCTCTTGCTTTCTTTGCGGTTTGCCTCAAGTTGTTTGCCCTCCTTTAAGCAGTGTTTGTTTTCCTCATGGCGATTCATTTTTTTTTTTGATGCCATGTGGTCTACAAGTTAATTACCGCTCTATTTTTCCGCATACGACTTCAAATTTTCCATAAAGTAACTTTAACTCAACGTTTGGTCTCGCCTCTTTAAAAGTACTATCTCTGGCTTCTTGCTACAGAAAAGGGAAGTGATGAACGTTTTAATGAAGTACATCTGCTTTAACACTATAACAACAAAAACATACCTAGTATGATCCCACTAGTGGGGTCTGGGAGGGTGAGGTGTACGCAGACCTTACCCCTACCTCGAGTGAGGTAGAGAGGCTGTTTCCGGGAGACCCTTGGCTGAACTGCTTTAACACTATAAAACGTTCTAAATGGTTACTGCAGCGTAGTTAGTTGGCCCAATAGTATATACCAGTGATTAAGATGCTGCATTGGTTTTTTTGTGGACTCAATTTAAAAGTACTACATACTGTTCTTCAAAAAAAAAAGTCCTAGATACTGGTCACAGCTCATTGTCTTATGAAAGGGTAAAATATTGAAAGTAAGAATCTTGCAAACTATTAATAAAGATAAGTTATAAGCCTGCCTCTTAACATCTTTATGTTGGGGTTACATTATGAGATCCTTTGTTCTTTCGGGTAAAACTAAACCAAGTCCCCCCGCTCCTCCCACCAATATTGGTCAGCAGAAGATGTGTGATATAGTTGCAATCCTTGTTCTCTCAACTAGTTAACTTGGAAGTATTGATTGCATGCTTCAACAGTATTAATGATGTGACAACTTTCTTCATTTGCTGAACAGTGGATGGTGAATGGAGAGGTGTGCATTGGACTCTTTGCTTTAAGGGACCTTAAGAAGGTAAAGTCTCTAATTATATTCGTCCAAATTGCTTTGCTTTGACCATCTCATGGGATACTAAATGCATATAGCAAAACGGTGGCCATACACCTTACTAAGTTTCAGTTTAATGTACAGCCAACAAGTATACAAGTAGTTCTAAGCTCTTTAACACGAATAAGTTTAATTATCAGCATACCTGACAGAGAAAATTGTAACTGCTGTTTTTTTGTAATAATCAAGTCACGAACTATGATATTTACTTTGGTGGTTGTTTCTAGTGATTTCAAAAGTATTATGGTGAGTTTAGAGCTGCTATAATCTGACCTTGTAGTAGCTGGTTTGTCAAGCTGCTACATTGCATTCGTTATGCCAAAAGAGATACTCCCTCCGTCCCAAAATGAGTGTCTACCTTTCTTTTTTTGTTTGTCCCAAAATGAGTGCCTCTTTCCTTTTATGGCAACTCTTTAAATCTAAGATTTGTTTTGGACCACAGGATATAAAGATTTTGGCCCACATTACACACAATTTTCATTTTAAACCACAAGATTTAAAAGTCTTCCTTATTTTCTTAAACTCTGTGCCCAGTCAAACCCAGACACTCATTTTGGGACGGAGGGAGTTCTATGTAAACAGTACGCAGTCAACACAATGATTTGGACTGAAATACAAAATATTGTGTTTTATGATTCTTTCATTCTTTTAATCTTTTCTTTGTGACTCTTACTTAATTATGAAAGAACTGTTTTAGCGTTGTGAGATGATTGCTCTTTGTTTTGTGCTTTTATTTTTAACTTTTTCTAATTAAGAATTTTATTTTGGGTTTGTTGCGAGGGAATTGGTTTTTGTTATTTTTTGAAAACTAGCAAACCAAACAGCAATATATATATTTGAACATAACAATATCTTTTCATAAAGAAAAATGTTTTTGTTCTTGATGTCAAACAGCTAAAGATGTGACGTGCTGCTTAGATGTTCTTTTAGGAATTAACATTTGATAGGAAATTCTAATTCTTATCTTGCTAACACCTGTATTTTCATCAGAATGCTATCAATAAAATTTCCTTTGACAACGATTATTCCTTTTACTTATCAAAAAAGAAAAGAAGAACGCGGGGCAGGAAGAGAGTGTCTTCATTAATGAAGGAACTAGAGACATATCATACATATGGTTCTCCATAGATTATTTCGACTCCTTGCTTCTCCAGTTGTTTCCTAACTAGGCCCAGTTACCATACCACTTTGAATGCTATCTTGAGTAATTTCTGTGTCTTCATATTATACATGTGCTTATGATATGTTTCTAGTATATTGCCAACTTGTATATACTTTGGATCCTATTATCAGGGCGAAGAGGTTACATTTGATTATAACTATGTACGAGTGTTTGGGGCTGCTGCAAAAAAGTGTGTCTGTGGCTCGCCTCATTGTCGGGGCTATATAGGTGGCGACCCGCTGAATGAAGAAGTGATTGTTCAGGATGATTCAGATGATGAGTATCCTGAACCTGTCGTGCTGTGTGAGAGCGGTGACATAGATGATAAACAAGACAACATTCTATGTGCTCCAAGTTCTATTAATGTTACTGAAACTAAAATTCAAGGGGAACCTACTAAAAGCAAAATTACGCTGGATGAACTTTTTGCTGGGAATCAGGAGACCCGTCAAACACATAGTAGCACAATTCTGGGTCAAGAAAATGTTAATTTCGGCAACTCTGTTGCTGTTGTTAGCTTGAATGTTAGAGAGGAAAGCAAAAACTTTGTTGATGGATCCACTGCTTCAGCTTTAAAGGCTGAAACATGTGCGGGACCGAAAGCCCCAGAGAGTCTGTCTCATTCTTCTGCTCAACCTTTTGAGACTTCGTTATCATTGGAAGATACATATGAAACCACGTCTGGAGTGAGAAATGTGTGCTCAGTACCTGGTAAAGTTACAAAGGACTCTTTCTCTTCTGCTCCAGGAATGGTGGTAACTTCTCTTGGTGCACTGGTAAGCAAGCCTTTGAGGAAGCCAAAATCCAGCAATGGGCAACAGACACATGATCCCTTGAAATCTTGTCGTGTGAAAACTTTGCGTGAATCGTCTTCAGTGAAGAAGGGGAAACATAGGAATAGTGCTGTAAATTCCAGACCACCACCTGATGTGGACAGCAAGTTGCAAGTTCCACAACCTAAATTCAAAAAACCGCCAGATGACTCCTCACATGGCCATTTTGAAGCAGGTATTTCATTATTATCATTTTTTTGGGTGGAATCTGCAGGTTGTGGACATTGTTTATTATCTCTTTCTTTACCTGAATTTGCAGTTGAAGAGAAACTTAATCAGTTGCTGGACCATGACGGTGGAATAAGCAAACGCAAGGTGAGTAATTAAAAGCTATATGATTTAATCTATATTACTTTCTGTTTTCTTGCTTGGTGATTCGTAATTAATCATTCTGCTGGTTCGTGGGAAGCTCTCATCGCCAGCTTTTTTTCTTTCCGTCACTGCACTTCGGTGTTAACTGTTAATTCATCGAGAGGGTAGAGGCTGGAAAATTGGTGAAAGGGAGGGCTAGAAGGCGTTTATATAGTGGGTGGTGAGGGTTCATCATTGTTGGCCACATAATGTAGTAATAACCTCTTCATTTAGATTTTCATGGTTCTATTTTGATCTTCTGAGGCACTTCCGGGTTTCTTAACTCAGGCTTCTCTTATTAACCTCTCTATTTAGATTTTGATCGCCCTATTGTAATTTTCTAAAGTACGGTAGTTTAACTTCAGCGATATGTGTAACACCACAGTGAATCCACTGCACTCAATATTTTAATTTTCTTTCAACTATTTTTTCCTTTTCTTGGAGCAGGATGCATCCAAGTGCTACTTGAAGCTCCTCCTTTTAACTGCTGCTTCAGGGGATGGCTCTAATGGTGAAGCTATCCAGGGGTACCAAATTGATTCCCTATTAACTCTTTGTAATGCTGCGAGTTGCAGTTTTTCTTATTTACATAACTGTTAATTTATGCATTTATTTATTTGCAGTAACCGGGACCTTTCTATGCTCCTTGATGCAATCTTGAAAACAAAGTCACGCACAGTTTTGG
Organism: Petunia axillaris subsp. axillaris; assembly: GCA_029990575.1. Classification (NCBI taxonomy): domain Eukaryota; kingdom Viridiplantae; phylum Streptophyta; class Magnoliopsida; order Solanales; family Solanaceae; genus Petunia; species Petunia axillaris. The sequence goes on from JARKNS010000004.1 coordinate 62,119,134, forward strand.
TGGATATTATTAACAAGAATGGTAATAAATTGGCGTTTCTTGCATGCTCCAGCCTTTTCTATTATCAAATATACAGATTGTTGGATCTGTTTCTTGCTTGTTAGGTTTGCAGATGTTACATAACATAATGAAGCGATACAGGAGGGAGTTCAATAAGATCCCAATTCTGAGAAAATTGCTTAAGGTAATGTCATTCTGTAATCATGTATCTCTACTGTACTGATTGAGTAGTTTGCTTAGAAGTACCATTAAGTGTGAGGCTATGTAGTAAATGTCAGTTCTACCACAAGCTAATCTGCTGGAGCCAGAAAGTCACAATGGAGCATCTTAAGGTGTCACTTTAAAATATGTGCATAAAGTTATATCAAATAGTTAAAAGCTTATGGTATTTGAGTGGAGAAGGGTGGAGGGGCGGGCCTATATCCATCGAGTTTTGAACCGTGTGCTACTAAACTTGGGGGATGTCTGGGTTAGAGAAAAAGAGAGCTTACAGCTTATGGAGAAAAGGTTTCAACTGGCTAACATAAATCTGATAATCACTGTCAAAAAAAAAAACATAAATGTAATAATCACTGTAGGTCAGTATGCGAATAAAAAAGTAGAATAATATATTTGTCAAGTGGTGCCATTGATCAATTCATCCGTTCTGAGATTAAGTTCAACGATCAAAAAGTCAAGTAGCATAGACGATATTCCTTAAGTTTGAAATTATAGTGTCACTACACGAGTAGGATAATATAAATATAATATACAAATAAACATCAAAACAGTGGCTATACCCTCTGTACTTTATCATTCTAATGTCTGAAACATTATACTTAAATCATTTACTGGTAAGAAATATAAAACAATGTGAATTCCCAAAACTAGTTAGATTTTAAAAGAGCATAAAACACCATTGCAGTATTGTACTTTGTATCACCTCCTGGTTGCTCTATTGTTAATAACTTTATCTTATTTAAAAAAGCATAAAACATAATGTTATATATCTTTTGTTATATCAGTATTTTACTTTTGTAGTAACTCGGTTACTTTATAAAAATAATCCGTTTATCTTATCTAATAAAAGAGCATCTTAAAAAAGAATGTTACGTATATAAATCCGCTAGTGATCTTATTTCCTTTCTGGCATTGGAGTTTCAACTTTTCACAAAGTCTTCATAAGTGTAAAGAGGTAACTTTTAACCTCCAAAAAAAGTGTAAAGAGGTAGCTTTTGTTCCTTTCAAACTTCTTCTTTAACTAACATAAGAAATTTTACAAAAGCAGCAAATTGGGTGGTCTCCTATGTGGGAAAGAAGATTTACTTTCTTGTTGTTTGGATGCTGTGACAGAAAATCTCAGTGAGCAACATGTCATTTTGGAATTGAGGAATGTATTAATGGCGTCTATGAGTCATCCTTTTTTGTAATGCCCATTTATTTAAGTGAGATCTTCTGTTGGATAACCTTTTTAGCAAGGCAGACCTCTTAGTTGTCATTGCTCTCTAACCAAGATTTTTGTTTCACAATATGCATACTGCACTTTACAGGTTTTAGAGTATTTGGCTGTAAGAAAGATCCTTTCTCCTGAGCACATTAATGGAGACGCGTCTAGAGCTGGAGTTGAGAGGTTAGCATATGTTATTGCACTCAGATAGAATATTTCTACTTCTGTTCTGATCGTTTGAGTGGATCTCATACCTGCACAAGTACAATATCAATATGCCACTAGATTGGATGTTTTTGTTGGTGTTGAAACTTGATTTTGTTAAAAGCTCTAACCTGGAGAAGTGCTACTAGAGTTTCGTCATCTCAAATTATGACGAGCATGCTAAGTATGTTTGATTTGCAAGAAAGTTTTATGATGTTCCGCTCTACTAGTTTATATGATTTGTGGAAGGGCCCGCAGGAAGGATCAATGAGCTGGCAATTTATTGTGTCTTTCCATCCTTCGTAGGATTTGGATACTGTACATCTTTGTAGACTCTTTGCGCTCTTCTTTCCTGTGTTTCTTTTGGAGACATTGGTTGTAGCACTTGTTGCAGGTTCCTAATTTATGATAAAAAGTAAAGATTTATAACCACCCATCCACTCAAACCCAAGAAACCCAAATAAATAAAAATAATTCCCATCTAAGAAAAGTTTTATCAAGTTTAACATGTAATTACATAAAGGGTATGGGAAAACTTATGTTGATCTATTTGTGTTGGAGCAACCTTTTTTATTCACTTCACCACTCTATCCATTCTTGTGTATCTATTGTTCTCTGCGACTTTCTTCGATGCTCCTGCATGCATGTTTAGTTCGTCACTTTGCCCTTGAACAATATAGTGTTCAGGAGAACTAAGCTATTTGTTTTGTGAGCACTGCAGGCAATGATGTGTCGATTAATGCCGACTGCTTTGCTTGTTTTGTCCATCTTATGTGTTGTATGCCACATCTTTAACATTCTGTTGAATTGTGTCTGCAGTTCCCTTCTTGATTTGTAGTCCTCAACTAAATTAACTTGGGTCTCTTTGACAAATTAGCTTTTCGATGAGGTGGTTCACACAACAGAGATGCTCAATTAAATCTCGCCATCGCCCACAACCAAATACTTTCACGTACTTGGCCCAAGAGTCAAGCCTGAGCTCGTGGTGTGTTTTTTGAAGCTACAAAAAAAAAAAAAGACTATAAAAGTGTTCTCTCTTTTACAGTTTACGCTTTTAGATAAGACATTGACATAGTTAAATATTGTTTAAAAAATTTGAACATTCAACCCAAAGCCTTAAGGTGCGACAGGTGGAGTAGCCCAAGGCCTGCATTACCCATTTGGATGCCCTTATGCCTGTTGTGATACATAATATATCTCCCGCATGCTCGAGTTAGACCCTTAGACGTAGCACCATGTGATGTGTCGGTTACGCATACGTCATAGGTTCGAACTCTGCCACAGACAAAGCATGATATTTAAGTCGAGAATAGTAGAGGTGCGGGTCATTGCCCACCGAGTTTCGAACCATGCCCCACTAGCCTCAGGTATTTCTCGGCGATAAAAAAGTCTCTGTTTCAAGCTTTTGGTTGACCTTTACTTTTGTCAATTAGGAGTAACAGAAGCCCATGATAGCGTCGCAACCTCATTCTGTATACTGTATGTTGTCTCATAACTAAGTTAAACAGGGTCTATACAGATTCCTTATGTAATCCCACATTTATGGGATTTCATTTCACTATATTACATACCAGTGTCTCTCTCATTATTTTATTTAGCCGAGGGTCCATCGGAAACAGCCTCTCCACTTTGGTGGAGGTAAGGTCTGCGTACATCTACCCTCCCCAGACCCCACCTTGGTGGGAAATCACTGGGTATGTCCAGTGTCTCTCACTTGTTCGTGTACCTATCACCCCCATATTTTATTTGTTTAGTACTAGACAATATCAAACTTTACAATTTCTATCATCATGACAATATAGCGATGATACTTTCTAGGACTGTCCTCCTCCCTATCCATTTTTCCTCTGCAACTTGCTTTGATCTCCTGCATTCATGCATAGTTCATTATGTTTCCCTTCAACAGCATACTATGTCTCTTGTTGTTGATGTTGAATACAGCTATGCGATGTGTTTTCTGACCATTATGGTAATATGTCTCTCCAATTGCTGACTACTTAAAATTTGTTTTCTGTCTTTTGTGGCGCATATCGTATCTTTAAGCTGCATTTACTTGTTATAATTGTGTACGAATCATCTTTTGGTCCACGACTTTTCAAATGATAACCTTGGGTTTCAAGATTACTTCTGAAAGTGTTTTATTTTGCTCTTTACAGCTTTAGGGACTCAATTTTAAGATTGACAGACCACGAAGACAAACAGGTACTGCATTCTGGTTACCATGCAGCTCTATTGTTTCCATCAAACGTCATAGAACCACGTTTACATGCACTTAGTTGATTCTTAAATAGAATTGAGTTTCTTATTGGTATGAAATTGAAATGCTTCATAGTTTTGATTGTGCATGTTGCGTGAGGATGTACGGATGCATGAGGAAGGTTGGTCCATCAAGTGTCAACTAATTGATAACCATAATATATGCCAGAGAGCGATATATCCAAACTGAAGTGAAAATAATAGGCAAACAGAACAAATATCACCACTTGTCTGCATGTCTCAGCTACTAGACTTAGCCTACACAGAACCAATGCATAAGTCTGGCCTCACGTTGTTGCTACAAGGAAAGTTAACCGATCTCCTATGCCTTCAGCTGGGAGAAGATTATTTAATGTTGTTGATTCTTTCCTTACTGATTTATGCCTACCATTATCCATCTTAAATCAACTACTTTTTATGGATGCTGGAATAGTAAAAGACCAGCATATCTATTACCCTTGGAAGACTGGTAGGAAGGAGGAAAGAGGGAGCTCTGGATTAAAAGAGGAGGGAAGATCCTCAAAAGATCACCCACATAGACTGATTGATAGAGGAAAGAGCTAGTTTAGAAAAAGGATACGTCGAACTAGGTCTCGCATCTTAGAGTTGGGAATGAACAATATATATTAGCTTTATAGAACTTGGTAAAGGGAGGTGCTATTCATTTTGAAAAGGAGGAGGAAAGAGGGTCTGAGGGAGCTCTGTGTGAAAAGAGGACTGAACATCCCCAAAATGATACTCTTTGATCGATAGAAGAAAGAGCTATTTTAGGAAAAGGATTGGTTTACCTGGGTCTTGTTCTTGTAGTTGCGAATAAACAATGATTTTCTGCTATCTTAACTTTTAGACAGAGATATATTAGCTTGACAGAACTTGGTTAAATGAGGACGTTCACTTAATTTTATGATGCAATAGATTGTTCACATGCTATTCTTTTTATTGTTGATTCTATGTTTCAATCTATTGCTGTTTGTAGGAATCTTGGGTTAATTACTTCGTATAGTTTTTTTCTTTGTTCAGAGCCATTAGGTGACAAATCTGTGTGATTTACTGCATGTCAGGTTCATCAAATTGCAAGGAGCTTCAGAGATAGGTGGATACCCAAGCCTCTTAGGAAAAGGAGCTGTATTGATAGAGATGACAGTCGAACCGACATGCATTCTGGCTCACAGTCCAATAGGTGTCTAGCTTCTCAAAATCAATTGTGTGATTTGGGTGGTAAACCTCCGGAAGCGACTGAGTCAGCCTTACACTCGATAGTTGCATCTGTTCAAGCAGATGCTGGTTTGCTTGAGGGCTCCTCTGCTTCATGTTCTGATATTGGGGCAGCTTGTGAGCGAAGAAAACGTAGGCGTACGAGTCGATGGGATCAAGAGGCTGAAGCAAGGTCAGATCCAAGAAATGAGTTCAATGTAGCTGATGACCAAAGGCCTGTCCTAGATGGTGATGTTCTCCCTGGTTATGAATTTCCTCCTGGATTTTCGGTCCCAGTTAAGGCTTGTAGGGTTTTATCCGATGCTTCTTCATCCCCTATTAGTCCCGGAGAACGTACATGCGGAGGACATCTACAGCCAGTAGTTATGGGGCATTTGCAGAAGCGGTTCATTTCACGATTGCCCGTCTCTTATGGAATTCCATTTTCCATGGTGCAGCAATTTGGGTCTCCTCAAAAAGGAACATTTGATGCTTGGGCTGTAGCCCCAGGAATACCTTTCCAGCCTTTTCCTCCCTTGCCTTCATATCCCCGTGATAGAAGAGATTTTGTGCCTTCTGCTGCTTATCCTGAGTCAATCAGCGAGCTGATTCAGATTGCTGGTCACTCGGCTCAAAATCCTGATTGCCATACTTGTTCTCCTGGTCACTCGGCTCAAAATCCTCCAAGTATATCTGGAGCAGACCAGCCTCAGGATGTCACTGGTAGCCGACTTGATTCTCAACGAGCTGGGGACTATCATAACTTCGGTAGGAAATACTTTAGGATGCAAAAGTTTAATGGTCCAAAATTACCGCCTCCCTGGCTTCGTCGGAGGAGTGGCTGGGAAAATGAATTTAGGAGTACGCATAGTTGGGAGGACCATAACCTTGGAATGCAGAATATGGGGCATACTTTTCGACAAAATACTTCTCAAAGGTATTAGATTTATCTTTATATTGACAAATTTCACAGCAGCTTCCAGATTTTCTCCATTGCCTCTTTTTACTTTGCAGTTCTCTGTGGCCACAGGAAATGAAAAGTACCCTTTCGTTCTGTAAATTTGATTCTTTCATATATTTTTAGGTTTAGGACCAGTTACTCCAATTTTATTGATGCCATACATTGACAATGACCTTTCAATGCCTCAAAGAGGTAAACTGCTTAATTCTATTCGTTATTAATTGAAAATTGAAAAAAGAAATGATAAGATCCTGCTGGCCTCTGGATGGTGTCATATCAGGTACTCTTTGTGTGCATATGGATATAGTGGATATCTCTGTTTAACTAGTGTATGCATTGACCTAGAAATTAATTCTGCCAGGGGCACGGTTTGAGACTCGGTATATTCTGAGTTTGAATCAAAGTATTTAAATTTTGAAACTAAAGTACTGTTTCAGTTTGGTTTAGTTTGACTTGCAGTTCGAGGCATATGTTTTGAGAAATATTTTCTATTCATCGACCAAAGACGAGAAAACAATTTCCGGGAAAATAATTTTCATGGGCAACATTTTCTATGAAAACATAGGGGAAGTGGAGGGCAAAGGATTAAATGACCAGTTACATCATGCTACATTGTTTTCTTTTTGCTATTATAACATGAGGTAAGGGGGCGGTCAGAATTTGAACCAACACCTATTGGGTGGAAGACTCGCACCAGTATCGTTATTCTATAGACATCAGAGATGTAAGAGCTTTCCTTTCCATTCTCCACGAAGAAAATAAACACAATATTTTCTAACCAAGTTTCTCGTACGGATGAAGCACCAGGATTTCAGTAGTATTGTTTGCTTCTTCATCCATCAAAGTACCTTCCAATCACCTTATAACTAGGTCTTTGTTTCACCACAGCCCAATATTTTGCTAAATTTGGTTGACTTTTTATGTGCTCATTTTCCAACTATAACAATTCTAATCTAGCTAGAACTGGAATAAACATTACAGCAGCTAGACTAAATTCTTCCCTAGCTAAACATGATGTTTCATCACGCTCAATTTTCACTTCATCATGAAGCTTTATTAGATGTTACGCCTTAGAACTTCAGCATTCTTCAACTTATCTGGATCATATGCCATTCGAGCAATTATTACACGTCTTAAGAATTTGGAGACATACTAATCTTCACAGGGATATGGAAAAGGGTAAAGTGCTTCGACTCCCATTCGTGTATCTTGTGCATGCTTTTAACAACGCCGGTACTAAGTGTTGTACTTTTGTCACTAGAAGACAATGTTTCAACAATTCTTTCAATATATCCGTGCAGTTTGGAACAGGTTAGTCTTATTCTATAAACTTAAAAAAAAACAGTCAAGATGCAGTTATTACTCTCTATCTCCCTTTCATTTAATATAGTTAAGTTTGACTGGACACGGAATTAAGAATTTGATAGAAAGGCTTTGGCATATACCAAAGATATCTTTAAAACTTGTATCTCGAACATGTCATGAGACTTCTATGGCTATAAATCATGTCATTAAGGGTAAAGTTAAAGATTCTTTTGAAATAAACTCAAAAGAAAAGAGTGAGATGTGAAAGGGAACAAAAGAAAACTAAGGTTCATAAAACAATGCAGCTACGGCTGTAAAACTGGAATGTTGCAACTTGAATTCATCCTGAAGAATATCATCAATACATGTTCTTTCTAGTTAAAGGGTTTACATGGTATGATGTGTAATCAATGCCCTTATCCTCAATAGCAAGTCTCACCTTCTGGCTATCCAAGGAAAATGGATGATGATATTACTAACCCATGCACATGATTAGAACAGAATAGCTGGATAAAACCTCACTATTTTCTCTAAAAATTAAACAAAAGTGAGGGGGTTGTAGGGAAAAACACCCCGTAACCCAAATTAGTAGATGGTGTTAAAAACAGTGCAAACCTTGTGACACTATCAGTTGTAATTTAACTTGTCGCAGCATGTTGTTCCTTATTTTTCAGGTACTGTTGCAACGTCAAAGCACATAAATTCAACTGGTAGATGACATCGGGATCAACATGGAAATAAAGATCTAAGAAATGACATTACCAATAAAAGAACCCCTGAACAAGTGTTTTTTTTTTTTTAAGTAAATAAGAATAGAAAATTTTCATCCATCAAAGTACCTTCCAATCACCTTATAACTAGGTCTTTGTTTCACCACAGCCCAATATTTTGCTAAATTTGGTTGACTTTTTATGTGCTCATTTTCCAACTATAACAATTCTAATCTAGCTAGAACTGGAATAAACATTACAGCAGCTAGACTAAATTCTTCCCTAGCTAAACATGATGTTTCACCAAAAACTAAAGCCATATCTCGAAGGCAAGGCTGATTGTTGAGTTTTATTTACAAGTACATGGAATTCAATTGCCAGCTTTCACAGTACAACTAAGTAGCAAGATGAAATAACACAAATAGTGTATCCATTTGGTTATCACATACATAAAATTGCGGACTAGTAAATTTTATATAGCATGTAACAGAATCGGGAAATTATACCAACCTTTCAAGCATCAGACTACCAATTTAATCTCTTTACAAGTTTACGCAGGAATGCTGAATAAGTAAGCTAAAACGTTTTTATGCATTTATGGAGAAAGCAAGAGGGAGCGTCAGATCGGGTAAAAATCGCCAAGGAATATGTTGGGTCGAATTGCAAAAATATGACACAGGAAGTAATGGTTTGCCAAAATGCTCTCAATAACAGTGGTTTAGCAAAATTGCCCTTCATTAATTTAATAAAAACTTATTCCGGACGAAAATATCCCTCACAACTAATAAAATGATCCACATTATCCTCCACTTCCTTTTCTCCATTTAAACAATCTCTAAACCCTAAAAACCTACAACTTTTACAGATTCATCCATTGAAACGAAGATTCAAGGTTAGTTTCCTTCAAATTTCTATTCTCTTACATTCATTTGGATAACCCTGTAGAAAATCTATGAAAATAGGTATCTTACACAGACTTCTTGGAAATGGCCACCTTGCACAGACTTCTTGGAAATTGTGAAAACTTTAAGCCCTGTTGCAATGAGCAAATTGTCTCTGCAAGTCTGGCTATGCAAAGAGTTTAAGCTCTGGTGCAATGGCACCTTACACAGGCTTCCGTGGCAATTGCCAAGACTTCAAGCTTTATTGTAGTGGCCAACTTGCAAAAGAAAGTCTCTGCAAATCTTGGCTATTGCCAAGAGTTTAAGCTCTGGTGCAATGGGCACCGTACAAAGACTTCTTGGCAATTGCCAAGACTTCAAGCCCTGTAGCAGTGGCCAATTTGCAGAGAAAGTCTCTGCAAGTCTTGGCTATTGCCAAGAGTTCAAGCTCTGGTGCAATGGGCAGAAACTTATTCCGGACGAAAATACCTCTCACCACTAATAAAAAGACCCACACTATCCTCCCCTTCATTTTCTTCATTCAAACAATCTCTAAACCCTATTTAAACGAATATTCAAGGTTAGATTCCTTCAAATTCCTACTCTCTTACATTCATTTGGATAACCTTGTAGAAAATCTATGAAAATAGGTATCTTACACAGACTTTTTGGCAATGGGCACCTTGCACAGACTTCTTGGAAATTGCGAAAACTTTAAGCCCTGTTGCAATGGGCAACTTGTCTCTGCAAGTCTATGCAAAGAGTTTAAGCTCTGGTGCAATGGCACCTTATACAGACTTCCCTGGCAATGCCAAGACTTCAAACTCTATTGTAGTGGCCAACTTGCAAAAGAAAGTCTCTGCAAATCTTGGCTATTGCCAAGAGTTTAAGCTCTGGTGCAATGGACACCTTACAAAGACTTCTTGGCAATTGCCAAGACTTCAAGCCCTGTTGCAGTGGGTAATTTGCAGAGAAAGTCTATTCAAGCCTTGACTATTGCCAAGAGTTCAAGCTCTGGTGCGATGGGCACCTTGCACAGATTTCTTGGCAATTGCCAAGACTTCAAGCCTTGTTGCATTGGGTAATTCGCGAGAAAGTCTCCGTAAGTCTTGGTTATTGCCAAGAGTTCAAGCTCTGGTGCAATGGGCGCCTTAACTAGGAAATCAAAGTGGAATCAAACACAAGAAAAATAAAAACAAGATTGAATGAAAGTTACGAACATCGTCATTAAGGGTCAACTTATCACTGGACAAATCAAGAAATTAACTTCTTTTATCAATGGTAACGCCACCCAAGTGATGTTACCAAATTCTCTGTAATTTTTGGCAATAGCCAACACTTTAAGGTCGGATGGAAGGAGGCAACTTGTAGGGGAAGTCTCTGAAGGTATTGGCAGTTGCCAATACTTTACGATTTGGTGCAATAGGCTACCTGCATATAAAGTCTCTGCAAGTATTGGTATTAACCAAGACTTTAAGCTCTATGCAATAGGCAACTTGCAGAGAAAGTCTCTTCAAGTCTTGGCAATAGCCAAGACTTTAATCTCTTTGCAATAGAGGCTACTTGCAGAGAAAGTCTCTACATTAATGGCAATAGCCAAGACTTTAAGCTCTATGCAATGAGCAACATCAATATCTAATTACTATTGCCAATAAGAACCTTAAAATCATCTTAATCAAGTATAAGAAGTTAAAAAAAAAAAAATTCACAGAAACGTCAAATTTAATTCAACGATCATCAATCAAAATGGAAAAAATATATATATAAGTGTATAGATAATAATTACCAAAAAGATATACAGAAAAAAATAAATACATATAAAGGATTAGACAAAATAAAAATTACATTATAATACAAAGTAAAGAAAAATAATAAAATAAATAAATCTTTTACAGATTTCCTAAATCTTTCTAGGACATAAAGAAAAAAGAAGGATAAGAAGGAGGAAGAAGAGAATGAAAGGAAGGAGGAAAGAGAGAAGGAGGCTGTTCCATGTGAATTGGATTTAGGCATGGGTAAAATAGTCCTTTCGCATAGTGAGAAATGATGTGGAGGGCATTTACTTAAAATATCTGAAAGTGGGGATAAATTGGTAAGACCAGTGCTTATGGAGAGCACTGCATGAAATTTTTTGAATATGTTGTATTCATTATAGAAACATGACACTTTGGCGCCACTCTCATATTTTTTGTCCCCATAAGAAAATTATTACATTTCTAGCCCCAATTTCTGGACTTTAGTACAAAATTTATGGCGGGTCTTGGCAATTGTCAAGAGGTTTTTAAACTAAAGTATGATGTGTGTCAGCAAATTCTCTGACGATTGGAGCTAAAAAACTGAGAATTTTCTTCTAGGGGCCAAAAGAGTGACGACAGCGCTAGAAGTGTCTGCTGGATAAATAAATTGGTAGAATCTCTTAGTAAAAATTTCGCACATAGGCCACTTTTATCAGTGATCTTTTGTTTGAGGCCACTTTTTATTGGTTTTGGATGAGAGGCCATTTTTTAAAACTTCAATCTTTGTGGGCTGTGAAGTTCAACTTCAGCCCACAAAGGTTGGAATCTACGTATTCTATGTCTAAAAGTTCAGCCCTTGCGAGCTGAAGTTGAACTTCATACCTTAGGCATGAAGTTCAGCCCACAAGGATTGAAATTTCAAAAAGTAGTCTCTCATATAAAATCAATAAAAAAAAGTAGCCTCAAACCAAAGACCACTTGCAGAAGTGGCTATTCGTGTACTTTGCCCAATCTCACACTGTTGATAGGAATTATTTCACCCATGGCCTTTCTTAAGGCCCCTCTTTATATTTGTTCCCGTCAGCCTAGTGAATTAAATATAATCTTTGAAAGTAGTTGTATGAATTTTCTAACTGTTTTTACGGACAACCAACATTTCAATCTTCCGAAAACCTTAATAAAATATACTTTTCAAAATTATATATCCCAAATAAATTCTTCATAAACAGGAGGTGAAAATGTGAAAATCCAGTCTTTTCCTTCAATAATTATTGCAATTTTAAATCTTGATAGACAGAGTATTTGGTACATGTACTGTGAGATATAGCTATGGAAAATAGCCAGAATTATACCTAACGTATTGAAAATTATTCAAATTTACCCTTCGTTAACCTATTTGTCCTAAATATCCCTACCGTATGCCCCAACTTTTAACGGAAGTATGAGTTGGCATATGTGGGGCTTTTAATAAATAGGTAACACTAATTTATTGGTCCATGTGGATATTATACACAATCCATAAATTAATGATCCACCACATCACTACCCTCCTTCAACCACCATCAACACCACACTGCCAAACGCCAGTCCTCCATTGAATACTAATTAACCAAAACAATACAACTTTTTTTAAAATTTATAGAACTAGTATAATTGTGGTCCGAATAACGACTTATAGAATATTTTATTCAAAAATCTCAACGAACTAAAACTGACAAAAAAATAATTGTTACTATCATTTTATGCTGAAGTCGTTACTCACAGTTACTTCATTTGTTTTTTGGCTAGAGTATTTCTGAAACGACCTTAGATAGTCGTTTCAGGAGTTAGGATACCGATTGGTGTGATGCTTTAAAATCTTTATAAGGTCCATTAGGACCTGTCTGTAAAATCTGAACTAAATCGGACTTCGTTTGATAGTTATCGGAAGAAGGTTTCCGTTTCCATTAACGGTAAATCTTAAAAAGAGGCTTTCGAGCTCGATTTTGGCGAATGAGCTCCGATTCAAAATCTGAAAGTGCTGTTAGGTTCGTATGGTCATTTGTGACATGTTTGAACTTTCAGAAGTGAATAAAGAAGTCGTTCAGATAGTTTCCGCTAAAATACCGAAAGTTAATAATTTGATCTCATTCCGTTTAATTCGTATCTTGAGTTTCAGGAATCTGATTCAAAATCCATCTTAGTGAGTACGTCACATGAATTTTGTATAACTATCTTGAGAAATTGGGTTCATTCCAAATTTCGTAGGGTTCCGTTTTAATTTTAGTCGCAGTAGCGAGTTTTCAAAAAAATAAAAATAAAAGAAATAAAAGAAAAAGGAAAATAAAATAAAATAGAGGCGGTGTACAGGGATTATATAATCCCTTAAGCTTACATTTCGAATCTTAAAAGCAAAAACAAAACAGAAACGAGAAATATAACACAGAATGCAAAGAGAAAAATAAAGCCAGAAAATAGAGAAAGGAAAGGAAAAGGAGAAGGAGAATAAATAGAATTTTCACTCAGAAACATTCAGGTAATGATGTTAATTCATCATTTCAGTTTATTATGTGTGTTTGAATATATTTTAACGGTAGAAATTGAGATATTAGACATCATTCTAATAAGTTAAATTCATAGTTTAAAGAATTAATTGGACCCTGAAAATGAAATTAATTTTATATTCGAATTCAGGGATCTATGGGCAACCCATAAATATAATTTATTAAGAGTTTGGTTATGTGATTTTGAACCATGTACATAGCTTGGACTGCGTATTGGCTATGCAAATCAGGTGTCGGGTTCCTGACCGGATTGTTCTAAGATGTAAGGAACGAAGTCTTTAGTCTTACTTGATATATTTTTCTGCTTATTGAATATAGCGGGACCGTTTGGCACTGAATCTAAAGGAAAAACCGGTTGTTGAGTAGCAGTACTAACTTTTGAACGAGGTAAGTGATTAAATCCATTTCTTTGGTGGCCTTTGACCTTGTGGATATTTTACCACGTATTCCTTACGTGTGTAGCTTCCAATAGGCGTACTTATTACGCCTTAGCTTTAGATTTACATTGTATATTATATGTTATGTCCTGTTGTTGGTATTGCATTGAGCAAAGAAGCATTGCACTCTGGTTGTGAGCTTGCATATACTTCCCGGTAATCCATGAGATTCCCGCGCCAGTGAAGGGTGTAGTCGATGAGAGTCCCGCACCGGTGAAGGTTCATTATTGCATATACTTTTCGGTAGTCGATGAGGGTCTCCCACTAGTTAAGGGTCATTATTGCATATACTTCTCGGTAGTCGATGAGAGTCCCGCACCGGTGAAGGATCATTATTGCATAAGGGTCATTATTGCATATACTTCACGACAGTCGATGAGAGTCTCGCGCCGGTGAAGGGTAATTATTGCATATACTTCCCGGTAGTCAATGAGAATCCCGCGCCGATGAAGGGTTATTATTGCATATGCTTCCCTGTAGTCGATGAAAGTCCCGCGCTGGTGAAGGGTTATTATTGCATATATCCCCAGGTAGACGATGAGAGTCCCATGCCGGAGATAGGTTTCGGGCACAATATTCATTCCATTTTATTGCACCGGTTGCTGTGTATTGCGTGATTATAGTGTGATGTTTTGGGTATGTGTCATGTATTTCTGATTGTTGATACGTTCGGGGTACCTATATGTTCTGTCTATCTTATGTCCCTCGTTATTTATGAGTTCATGGTTCCATACATGTTTCCAGTTATTATCTGACTTTGCCTTTTTATAATTGAGATAAGGTGAATTTGGTTTTTATCTACTTTTCTTCTCCCTAGCTAGCATATCTGCTTCTTTCAGTTGGCTAGCCAGCCCCACTTACTGAGTCCTTTCGACTCACCCTCTGTTTGTTTCTTGTCTATTTATTTCGTTTCGGTAGGTTCACTCCAGGATTGAGTTCGCCACGTTTTTTAGGAGCGAAGACGACTTCAAGTATCAGGGTGAGCCAAATCTTGTCCAGACCGGCCACCAGTGCTAATTTTGTTTTGGTAGTCTAGTTTTGCTCCCTTCAGGAGGCGTATGTATTCTTTTGTACTCTTAGATGTCTAGTCTGGATAGCCCTAAACCTAGTATATTGGGTAGTCAGCTGTAATTTCTTTTGTATAACTTAGAGATATCAGTATGTATGTGTTTTTCTAAGTCTTGTTCTTATTTATGAGTTGGAATTATATTTATTTTCGTGATTTAGTACGTAAGGGTTCGTCCGACGGGTCTAGGGGAGGTGTCGGGTGCCCGCACGGCCAAGCCAGAAATTCTTGTCGTGTCAGTTGGTATTAGAGCCCGGTTTAGAGTCTATCCAGACTAAGACAGTGCCTAGTAGAGTCTCGCTAATGGGTATGTAGACGTCCGTACTTATCTACAATAGGCTATGATGGAATTTAGGAAATTTCTCTTCCTTATTTTCTAATCGTGCGTCGGTCTGGGATGCAAAAATATTTTCGTTGATTCCTTCGTCGTAATTGTGAACCCTCGTGCGACAAATCAGCAAAGGGTAGTAGTTCAGGACGAAGCTGTCTAGCTTGGGGCTAGTGCTGCCCAAGCTCCGAGAGTTGTGGATCGTGCTGACGATCCAGTTATAGAGGCCCCAACTGTGCCAGCTTGCGGTAGGCAATGGGAGCAGAGCCTTGTGGTTCCCGCGACTCTCTATGATTTTTTTTTTTAGAATATTGGCGGTGCAGATACCGCAAGAACATTCAATTCCCTAGGCAACTCATCAGGTTGCCGCAGATGCTAGATGTTCGGGCTCAGGGAGCTCCTGATTCAGTTCTTGATGTTGCCCCAGTAAATTATGTTCCAGAGGCAGCATGTGTTATGCCTCCAGTTGTTCTGGCTGGTTAGCTAACCCAGGTAAAAGTTCAGTCTGAGTGCCCGAAGAGGTTGCATTATTTATCTGATTGAACCTTACGATATTCTTAGGACATGCATCAGATAATCCACGTGTATTTTTTAAAAATAAAATGATTTATGCGTATCCTTCAGGCTCTTGGTTATCTCGAGCGGTATTGTGTTGATTATTTTGCTTTCCAATTTTAGGGTCCAGTTTTGGATTGGGTGACCGCTCTTTTATTAGCTAGGCAGGACTTACGTAAGTTGACTTGGTGAGGATTTTCTTGTAGATTCATGGAAAAGTTCCTTTGGCGCTGCAAGCGAGATGAAATTTTTTACCAGTTAGAGTGAATTTGACAGGGTAGCCTGTCGATTTCAGATATGAGATTGAATTCTATAGGATGACTCGATATGCACTAGAACTAGTCCATAAGCCTTCTGAGAAGGTTCAAAGATTTATTGATGACCTTTCCCATTCCTTGAGGTCCCAAAGGGCTCGAGATATTTATCGGGACTTCATTTGATATTGCTGTTGATATTGTTCGGAGGTATAAGGCATACCATAAGTTAGAGCAGGAAGAGTCAAAGCGGGAGAGCAAGAGATCCCGTGGCCCTGGTAGGCACTATGGTACCTCTTCTGGAGGTAAGGGTTCTGATTATCGTGGGAGATCACCTAGTTTTCTCAGCTTGTGGCACGTGATTCTCAAAGAACGCTAGTAGTTCATCAAGATCAATCTCAGTCTTCTCTTTATAGCTATCAACAATCTGTCCAACTTTCTTTTTCCAGCAAAAAGGTGTTATCATTGTCGTGAGCCTTATCATCTTTAGAGGAACTGTCTCTTACTTCGGTAGGAAGGTAGTCGTCCTTCTTCTCTCCCTCAGGCACCTGCCCAGTCGTCGAGGATATTATTTAGATCTCAATCAGCCAGAGAAATGCCACCATCCAATAGAGATCGAGAGCGTGGTGGCAGTGGCTCTTTAGAAGGTTATTATCAGGGTAGTGGCTCAGCTCAGCTGCAGAGGCAGTTCTATGAACTGCTAGTCTGGTAGGATGTTGAGGCATCCGATGTAGTAGACCCAGGTATTTTTTTCTTCCCTTATATGTGAGTAAGATTTGATTATTCTGATCGATCTGGAAATGATGTGTCTTATCATGTTTCCATGGTTTCCTTGGATATCGTTTTTACTAAGAATCAGTTATGGTAGAGGGGTGAGCTTTTGGTATGAATGATTCCTGGAATTTGTGAGACTCTACTAGTTTATCTGGTTCAAATGTGAGGGATTTGGGAGTGAGTGTCGGTATTGTCTACTTGGCATCTTGTTGTGCCACTTTATGTTATTATGACAAGTCAGTTTATCTCCCCCCTCAGAATTCTAGGATGATGCGATTCTTATTCATCACCATCAGAAAGTATCATTGTTTCTTTCGGTGTAAAGTGATTAGTAAGTAATATTCGATCTACATGTCTTCCCATTGGTTCAAGATGCTAGTAGAGTCATGTTATTCTATGAGATTGTCTAGGTTATAAAAGGGTTTTCTGGTAAAATGTTTGGAGTTTCCTTCTTATTGGAAGGTTAAATAGGCATGGATGCTGTTCCATAAAGTTCATTTAATATTTATTTCTTCAATTGCGATTCTTTGGCTAGCCTGACCCGGAAGTAGTCTAGCTCTGGTAGCCAAACAAATACGAAGATAAGCTTCCTGAAGCTCTAATTATTCCTATCCTCAGTCTATTGTCATTGTTGACACCCAATTTCGTCCCGAGATATAATTAGCGGCTAAAATTATTTAAATGAGAATTAATTATTAAAATAAAATTAAAATTAGAATTAGATAATTAAAATTATTTTAATTGGGATTAATTAATTAAATTTAATTAGAGTAAATTAGCTAATTTCAAAAGAAGGCTAAAATAGTTCCTAGCTTAATTCCTAGCCCACCCGCGCAATATTTCTATTTAATTAATCCCCTTTTTAATAGGGGCTATTTTTGCTCTTCCCTCTTAAACCCATTCTATTTCTGCAACCCCTATATACATACACAATACACACGCACACACTCTTTCCATTTCCCTTACCCGTTTCCTGAAAATCTAACCCGATTTCTTCCCTTACCCGCGACCCGATTCCCAGCCCTAAATCCCCAACCTTTTCACCCCAAAATTCCCGCAACAATCCAAGAAACCTAGTACCATGGTCCCCCCCCCCCACTCTCTTTTTCGTCTCTTTTTCGTGCAATCTCACTCAAATCTAAATCGTCCATTTTAAACGCGGATCAATCCGAGCCGTAGAGGGATTCAACGTCCGTTTTCTCTTTGAATCAGGGTGAAAGTAGTACAATCCAAGAGGATTATACTATTTTGACCTTGGTTTCAAAGGGGAAAAGCAAAGGGAGTAAGGATCGGCTTGGAATTTCAAGAGAATCCTAAAACCCTAGGGCGCAGGTATATATTATTCATTATCTCATTTTTTATTCAGTTTTTGAAGGGTTCTGATCTTTACACAAGAAAACAGCGATATAAAAAATATTTTAGAGTTCAACTTTCCTTTTTAAAAAATATACAAATAGGGTTCTGTTTCTCCTGGGTTTGTTGCTGGTGTTTACCTGTTATTGTCGCTACATCGTTGTCGTCGTCTTTAAAGTTCAGGTCGATAACTTCATTTTCTTTGCCTCAGCCGCTGCTCGCAAAGAGGTAAAATCTAGACCTTATTTCTTTTTTTTTTTTTTTTGATATTCTGTTTTAGCAGCGTGAGATTTATTTTTGTTACTATGTCTTCTTTGCTTATTTCTTTGTGTTTGTGTTTAGATAGTTAAAATGACATTAGAAAGTTTCTTTAGTGATTTGCTAACAAAAAATGCTGAAAATAGTTCTCGATAGTATCAGTAACTTGAAAATGAATCAAGACTTAGCTTGTAACAATGGAAGTAGCAGCAAAAAATCAGTACACTCCTCATCTTTCTATATGGTTTTTAAGTGGTGGAGTATGATTATTATTGATAGCTGAAGGTTAGTTTAAGTGTCAATGACTATCTTCCTTATTTTCTGTTAGTTTAAGGTGAACAAGCTTGGTTTTGCATTTGAATTTATTATTCAACTGACATTCTTGAAGCCGTGATAGAAGCCTGAGAGTCTTAATTGGTTTATTTCGAAAATTCATTCCTTTGAACTATATTAATAAAGGAAGCTGATTTTCTAAATGGGTTTTTTTTTGGTTGGTTGCTCTATTGCCTAAAAATAAGTGTTCCCTGGATTTGCTGTCTTTGCTCTGCCTGGTTCCATTCTGCCTGGGATGTTATGTATTTGAGGAAGCTCAGAAAAGGAGGGTCTTAATAGCAGCTCTGTGAGTTTAAAGGGTGGTTCAGGGTGTTTTTCTGTCTGGTTCAAAAGATAGCAGGCTGGTTCAAGGTCAGTTTTCTGTGAGTGTGTGTATGAAAGGTCTGTTGGTTTCATGGAATTAGAAGAAAAGCTTTCAAGGGTCTGTAGTTGTTTCTTTGCTAAGCAGGGGCTTGAGTGAAGTTCTGGATGCTGCAATGGCTTCAGTTTGGGTAGTGGAAGCTGCAGTTTGTTCTTTAAGAAAGGAAGGAGCATGTAGTGAATGCTGAAGGTTGTTAGGAGTTAGTTGAAGGTGCTGTAGGTAGTTAGTAGTTGGTTTGGGCAGGCTGTTGTAGCTATTTAGAAAGTTTGTAAGGTGTTTTGGGTTTTCTCAGGCTGTTGCAGGGTATTAGGGGGGGTGCTGAGAGTTGATTGCAAGTGTTAGAAGGTCAGGGCCTGTTCTGGGAGTTAGTCCTAAGTTTTGTGAAAGGTTCAGAGTCTTTGTGTTGGAGGTATGTTCAGGGAGTGTGTGCAGGGGTTTGTGAAGTGAGTGGAGGGTGTAGTTTCTAGTAGTTTGGGGGGCAGTCTCATGGTGTGTGAGCATGTCTGTTAGGTGGTTTAGGTGCCTAGTAGTTTCAGCAGTTGGTTCAGGCATTTGTAGAGAGCTGCAGGTCCTGTTATTGGACTGGGAGCTCTAAGATGAAATCTGGGGTTCAGGAATCTGTCCCATTTAATCATAAAATGGATTAAAACTTAGTCTCTTTGATCATAATAATTCATTCACTCTTGATATCAGGCGTAGTAGTTTTCTGTATCTCTTGAGGTGTTGGATAGCAAATGACCATTGTCGATCATGTTCTTTAGTTCATAGCTCTTAGTGTTGTCTGTAGTATCTTATCATGTGCTAATAATATTAAGCTGATTGAAATCTCTCTTGAACCTGCTTGATTTCCATTTTAGAAAGATGTTAGACAGTGAGCTGAAAATTGAACTTTTCTTTTGAGCCTTGTTGTTTGAAAATTCTGCCTAGACTCGTATATCTGCTTCTCTGTTTCTGTGTTTGTATCTGTTTGTATTCTTGGGTTTGTATGTGTCTGCATGTACTAGTGTATGTGCGTGTGTGCTGCGTGTAGAGTGGTTTGGTCAGGGAGCCAATTCTGAGGTATGCAGGTGTCAGGGTAGGGCCTGACAGTTTGCTTGGAGGTGCATTGTGTGACTGAGGGAGTGTGTGATATTGCTGCAGTGACAGTTGGGGTCTGTTGAAGCCTGAAGAAATTTTGCAGGTGTTGTTTTCAGTTTGGGGTTGGTCTGCAGGAGTAAGGTTGAAGTCTTGATGGTTTTGTGTGAGTTGAACGAGTGCGAAAGCATGAGGGAGTTGTGGAGAGGAGTAAAAGGACCTGTAGGTCATCCATGGAGTTTTGTTTAGGTTCAGTTTAATGAAGGGTGTTTGAAGGTTTGTCTTGGATTTATTTTCAGGTTGGTGTGCATGTGTTGTCCTAGGCTAGTCTTGGCGATGGAGTATGCCAATTGCATACTAAGAGGCGAAGCCCCTGGGATTTTTAAAAGATCAGTGGGGTCCCTCTCGGGAATGGCTTTGCGTGTGTGCAGGCCAATATTGACTGACCAGCTGCATCTATGGTAAAATGAAGTATGCTTGTCGCATACTAGGAGAGTGAAGCCCCTGCGTCTTTAAATGACTAGTGGGGCCCCTCCTTGGAGACCAGTGCGGTCTTGGCTACCGAGGAAACTGCGAGGTTTGATTAAAGCCGAGGACCAGTGAGGAGCCCTATGAGCAAGGTCTGTGAGCTTTGCAAAACCGAGGAAACTGAGAGGCTTGATTAAAGCCGAGGACCAGTGAGGTTTATTTTGAAAGGCCAAATGGCGCCTTTCCTGATTTGCAGTCTGGTATTGAAAATAATTGAAAGTTCATCCCGGGTATGGTGAAAGCATTTGGGAGTTGTTATTTGGGAGCAGTTGGAGTTAGTAAAGGTGTGGAGAATTATCTAGGCGATGGGATAGATTAGTGTCGGAAGTCCGTAATAGAACGTGTTATGATTTGTGCGTGTTATTGCATTTGCTTACGATTGCCTTAGAATGAATGCTAATCTTTTGTTCTCTTATTTTTCCTTGTCATGTACACTTTTGGGAACGAGTTGAAATAAAACTCACAAATGGGATGGCTGCATGCATTGGAAGTTATTGAATCCACTCCGCATTTTCGGGACTTGATATCCTCGAAAAATGTAAAAAAAAAAAAAGAAAGAAAAGAAAATGAAAATCTCTAAGGTCAAGGCTCAATGATTGAGTTGCGCTTCCGGGTTTTACCTTCTAAAACTCCTTCTTTCCCGTCCCCTTTAGAAAACATGTTTTAGGAAGCCCTGAAACTGGACTAGGATTTGCATGTTAGAAACTTGGTAGGATAGTCGCTTTATTGAAGTGTTAACTTTTGCATGTTTTAAAATGATTATATAATTGCTTATCCCGTTTCTTTGGGACTCGCCAATTAGTTTAAGTTAATAGTAATCTACGGTTAATTATCGAGTGCAAAAGAAATTAAAATTTAATTAAATTATACATCCCCTCTATCATTTATATTTATGTATCCATCTATTAAATAGTTATTATCTATCCACTCATTTATTCATTAATCCGATTAATTATGCGATATTTAGTTATTAAATTATTTATTTAGTTAATTTTATTTATTTATCTAATTTAATTAATCATTTATTTATTTATTTAATTCAGTTAATCATTTATTTATTTAATTAATTAATAATAATAATTATTTATTTACTCATTCATTTATTTTATTAATTATTATCAATTTATTCTTTGTTTAATTAAATTAATATAAACATTAATTTATTTAATTAAGTTATCTATTTATTTATCCATTTACTTAAGTGATCAATTAATCAATTATTTATCTAATTATTTGCGTAGAATATTTTATTTTATTTATATAATATATTTATCCTTGTTTATTTAATCAACCAATCAATCAACCATGTTGTAATTCATCCATTTATTTAATCTTAAAATTTCATCATCTACTTATCTAAGTATCGGCGTAATCTAAATCCTTATCTTATTTACATTATCCTTAGTTAAAATTAATTCTATTATCCTTAACAAATTCGTGAAAACCGCCGGATTAACCGCATTTTAGCGGATTTTCGAAAGTGCTCCCGCAAGGGACCTTCTTTCGAATTTAATAGAACCACTTACCTAAGAATCTCTGATTTTAATTTAATTTCCTTTAAATAGAGAATAAATTGCACTCTTTAGTTAACTTAGGTTCCTAATAATCCTTAAATTAGGTGGCGACTCCAAAGAAACCCCTTGGAGTCCCATTTTGTTGAAAATATTCCGAAACCTATCCTTTTCTAAAGAAAGGATAATTTTTGGGGTTCAACAGCGTGGCGACTTCGCTGGGGATAACGCAAATGGTTCTAACCAAAAGGCTTTCACGAATTTGTTTTGTTTGTATTGTTTGAATTGTATGCCGATATTAGTATGCGTGGCTTATTTATTTATTGTTTAAAATTAGCATGATTATCTATTGTTTATTTGCTAGCATGCTTAGATTAATCTAATTGATTGTTGTGTGTCACGAAAGCATGTCACTACACCCCTATTTGCGCACATATGAATTGGCATTCCGTTCATACTTCCCCCATTCCTGGGAACCTCTTGCATTTTCACCCCAAATATCAGCGAGGTGCGCCCAGGCGCACCCTCACTTTCTTCCACTAAAGAACCCTTGTGACGAGTTGGTACACCGGCGGCCATCGTAGGAGTAATTCGACTGCGAGACCGCTTGCCACTCACCTGTTAGCCTCAACCGTTAACCCACTCTTAGAAGGATATTAGGAGCATGCATGCATTTTACACTTTAGTCTGGACCCGGTCCTTGGTACCGCCTCCATAGTTAGGAATCCACCCTTATGTCAACGGGCTCTTGTTACCCGGTGACCCGCATATTATGTGTTTTGTGATAACGAATCTCCAGTCCCAGCCGAATTTTGAGCACAATCAAATTTAGAAACTTTGTTTTCATTGTCTTGTAGGTTAAAAAATGGAACAACAGTTTGACAAAATTTACATGGTTACTGAGATCCCAGAGAAGTTAAAGTTGTGGTGGGAAAGCTTTACTGATCGAGAACAAGGAACAGTTCAGGAAAAACTAGGTAGAATGGTGGACTTGCTTTATTGTGTCACCCCAAATCGCAATTTGGTTCAGGCTCTGGTCCCGTTCTGGTGTCCGACACGAGCTGTTTTTAAATTCAAGGACTTTGAGCTGACACCCACTCTAGGGGAGATGGTTGGAATAACCGGTTTGAAATGTCAGGGCAGGGACATGATCTTCCCAAATCATCAAGGGGGAATGAAATTCCAGCAGAAGCTGGGGCTAGACAGAGATAATAGATTGGGTTTTGTTGATAGAGATTGGGTTCATTTAGATTATTTGTATACGAGGTTTGGAAGTAGGTGGGGTTACCGTGATTTCGGGACGGAGTTCGCTTGTAGTAAAGAGACTTGGGGGGAGAGGCGTGTGAGAGCTTTTGTGGTCGCTTTTTTGGGTGCCATAGTCTTCCCTAAAGAAAAAGGACACATTAGAACATGTATTGGTTCAGTGGCTCATGCAATGTTTGACGGGATTAACAAGAACAAGTCCACCACGATTATTCCTATGATTCTAGCGGAAATATACCGGGCTCTAAATGAATGCAGAAGGGGTTCAAAATATTTCGAAGGTTGTAATCTTCTCCTTCAGGTATGGGCGATAGACCAAGTATGCCATCGAAACCCCATGATGGATATCTGTAAAGGGTTAGATAGCCAGAAATTAACAAATCCTATTGCTACCCAAAACATAAGAACGAGATGGTGTGAAAAACCTGAAAGTTTTGCAGGATGGTATGATTTCTTAGCCTGCCTTACTGATAAGAAAGTAATGTGGAAGTTAACTTATGCTCCTGGAGATGAGATAGTGCTTAGGACCTCTAAGCGATACTATATTGAGTTGACTGGTTTAACTGGGCTTCAGCCTTATGCACCTTTGAGGGTCCTCCGTCAGTTTGGGATGGAGCAATTTATTCCCCTCCGTGCCGATATGTCAAAATCAGAAACTCGCTACAACCTGCCGAATGCAATTCCAAGAATGAAAGAAATACTCGAAGATTGGAGAAATCTGCAAACAGTAGAAGTGGCAACAAAGCACAAGAGCTGCACATCAGAATATCGCCTGGATCAAAGAAGAGCGGCGCTCAGGTCTCAGTCCTCCAGGAAGAGTTGGCTATGAAGACACTGATATGACGAAGAAAATGAGACAGGCAAGGGCAGAAACCAGTCTTGATGAAACATCCGCTCCAACAAGCAAGAAGGTGAAGCAAGCAGAAACATGATGCAGAATTTGGACAAATAGCAGTTCATTTATTTACTTTTGATGTACTTTCTATTACGCTTTCTGTTGTTGTATTTTCATTTATTATGTAATGGTGATATATTGAAAAGAAAAAAAAAGGGGAAAGGAAAAGAGAAAATGTTGAAAAAAAAAAGAAAAGAAAAGAAAAGAAAAAGATAGGAAAGGAAGGGAAAGCAGAAAAAGAATGAAGGAAGTTGATTACAATGATGCAAACTTGACGATGAAGAGGAAGCAAAGAAAGCAGGATTCAGTCACAACAATGCACCTACACCGGCATGATGCAGTTGGTCGGCAGAGTGGCGGCTTTTATTTTAGTTTTGATGTATTCTCAACTATGTCTTTATATTTATTGTATTTTTCATTTGCTATGTAAGGATTATGTATGAAGAAAGAAAAGAAAGAAAAAGAAAGAAAAGAAAAGAAGAAAAAGAGAAAAAAGAAGAGAAAAAAAAGAAAGAAAGAAAGAAGAGGATGAAAGTATGATGTTATGTTATGAAAGACAATTTTGTATCAACTTTATCTATTTTAATGAAATATCTTACTCTAAATTTGAATTGCTAAAAAATGGCTGTGACTATTTTTCGTTATCATTTATTTGCGCGATTAGGCTCGCCTCTAGCACAAAGAGGCACCCTACAGGGTAGGACGCGTCCGCATTTTATTTTACGCACATTATTTGTGGTTGCCACATGCCTAATTTATCGCCTGTTTAAAATTCAAAAGCGCTACGTGACGCGTGCTATGTGCTTACGTGCAAATTTTACCAACAACATGCAAACTATCACAGTTACCTTTTGAATTTTTCTTTTGTTTTGTTTATTCCCAAACAGAGGTTTGATTTGTGCTGATTGAGCTGATCCAAAGACTTTCCCCTGCACATTGATATACACTTCAGAATTCAACAAAAATGTCCGGTAGTGATGATCAGCCTCCCGTTCTCAATGATAAGACTCTCGAAACTCCCGGATCTTCGAGGGGAAACATCCTCCTTGCTCAGGATGACCTTATTTTGAATCTGACCAAACAGATACAGATGCTGAGCGATGAGCTAGCAGCCATCAAAGGGCAAGCCCCTCAAAACATACCTTTAAATGCCAATCCTGTTCACAATGTACCCACATACCAAAACAACCCACTTAATCAAACACCACCACCACAAAACCGCCCACAAGTCAGTCAAAATACCCCGCCCGCTCAGCAAAATACCCAACCCGCTGGTTATCCCTCATATTATCCATATCCTAACGACCCCACTCCTATTCACTACCAATATTTTCCTGCTAAAGACACTCCCCGTCCTCCACAATCTCAAGCGCCCATTCCTGTATCCGTTGCTCCTCCAAACGCCAATGATCCAAGGCAGGGATATCCCGAGGCATTATATTATGAGCATGACCCTAATGGGAAGAATGCGGACTTCACAGACTATCCGCCACAGAATGAAATGCCCACAGCTGTGGAAAAATAGGGAAGGACAAGCGAACAAGATGAGATAATCCAAGCAATGAAAGTCATGCAACAATCTATTAAGGACTTGCATGTGACTAAGAAACGGCAAAGCACTTCATACCGCAGTCTTTATCTATTCCCGGACATTACTCCTCCTCCCAGTTTTAAAGTGCCGAAGTTTGACATGTATGATGGTCATGGTGACCCATTTGCTCATTTAACCAAGTACCTCAACAGAATGAGAGCGGCGGGAGGCAAAGAAGAACTTCTGATGGCTTACTTTAGCCACAGTCTGGAAGGTATTGCTGCTAAATGGTTTGCCAGACAAGACATAAACAAATGGCACGAATTCGATGATATAGCTGGTGATTTCACAAAGCAGTTTGAATACAATGTGGCGATGGTCCCTGACCTCATAACCTTGGCCAATTTGAAGAAGAAACCAACAGAATCTTTTAGGGAATACGCCTTGAGGTGGCGTGAACAGGCTGCACGGGTGCAACCCTCGATGACTGAGAGGGATATGGTGAAATACTTTATTCGTGCTTAAGACGACTCCTATTACATGCATATGCTTCCTATGATGGGTGCACCTTATGCTGAACTTCTCACAATGGGGGAGATGGTGGAAGAAAACATCAAATCCGGTCGGATTGTGAGCTTTGCTGAAATGAAGTCAAGTGCTCAAAATGCTCAAGCTAGCTCAAACAATACTAGAAGAAGAGAGAAGAGGGAAGAAGTCACAGCTGTTGCCGCAGACATTGACCGCCGCCTGGCTAGGAGGTTTAACTTTGATAATCCACCAGCCTACCCTACTTACCAAAATACCCCTCATCATTACCCAAATGCACCTCCTCATTACCCAAATATTCCTCCTCCTTACCCAAATGCACCACCACCAAATTACCCTAGTCACTATCAAATTCCTCCCGCTCCATATCCTGTCTATCAAGCGCAACCCAGTTATTATCCACCACGAGCACCAGCACCACAACAATACCCTCCTCGTCAACAAAATTACCAACCCCGTGCTCCTGTCCGTCCAAATATGCAAGGACCTAACCAAAGCTATGAGAGGAGAGCACCCAAAACCTATACTCCTATAGCTGAATCTTATGGTCAATTGTTTGAGAGACTAAGAAGCGCCGGAGTTGTGCAGCCTGTTCCTGACAATACTCCAAATCCTCCTCCAAGGTGGTATGATGTTAATAAACATTGTGTTTATCATTCTGGGGCTGCGGGCCATGATGTGGAAAGGTGTTATGCCTTCAAGGATAGAGTGGAAGCTTTTATCAAATCAGGCACTATCCAGCTTACTGGAACTCAGCCAAATGTGCAAGATAATCCTCTTCCCGCCTATGGAAACAATGCTGTCAATGTCATTTCCCTTGATGAGGGGTTTGATTTGAAAGGGACCATTGTTCCTGTTAGCAATGTGAGGGTCGCTAACAAGGCCAAAGTATCTGTGCAAGTTAGAGCTCCTATTCTGGTGCAAGCTGGTATCCCACGGCCAACTGTCACCGTCATGCTTGCCTCACCCCTTCAATATGATAGCAAGAGGGTTCCTTGGAACTATTCTGAAGTGCCTATCGGAAGTGGAAAGGTAACTGTTGCTGTTGCTGCTGCACAAGGCATGACCAGATCTGGTAGATTCTATACGCCTGAGAGGTTGGGTCAAAGCCTTGGAGAAAAGGAGGGCGTTGTAAGAAGAGTGACTGACACCGAAGCTGAGGACTTCTGGAGGAAAATGCAGTCAAAGGAATACTCTATTCTGGAGCACCTAAAGAATACTCCTTCCCGCATATCCATTATGGCTTTGCTGATGAGCTCTGAAACGCATAGAAATGCATTGCTAAAAGTGCTCAAGGAAGCAGAGGTGCCCGCTGAGACCACGGGTGAGAGCTTGGCTGTCTTGGTTGGCCAAATCTTAGAACCTCACAAGGTGTCCTTCTTCAAAGAAGAGCTTCTACCCGAGGGTCTCGGACACAACAAAGCCTTGCATATTGTTATCAAATGTAGGGATAAATTCGTTGGACGGGTACTGATCGACGGTGGTTTCAGGCTCAATATATGCCCGTTGGAAACTCTGAAGGAGCTTGGAACTGACGCTGGCAAAATTAGACAGAGCAATGTGAAAGCAAGGGCTTTTGATGGGGCTCAAAGGTGCACCTTTGGAGAGATTGATCTTGATCTGCAGATAGGTCCTGTGAACTTCTCTGTGGAGTTTCAGGTATTCGACATCCCGTCTACCTATAACATGCTGTTAGGAAGACCTTGGATCCACATGGCCGGAGCCGTCCCTTCCACTTTGCATCAAAGTGTGAAATTTATATGGGATAATGAAGAAGTAGTGGTCAAGGGCGAGGGAAACAGCCCCACGCATGCTAGCACCACGATTCCTATGGTGGACAACGCCGCAGAGCTTGATGGAACTACTTTCCACACGGTTGAGCTAATGAATGTGACCCGAGCATCTAAGGATGATTCGAAGAAAGATACCCTACCCAGAGTCCCCAAGATGATTGCTGTGGAAATGTTGAAAAATGGTTTCAAGCCTGGTTCGGGATTGGGAGCAAATCTGAACGGCATTACTGAACCCATCTGCTTGCCCAAGAATCTGGGTACCTTTGGCTTGGGTTACTGTCCCACCAAAAAGGAGATTGAGAAGGCCAAAAGGAAACCAGCCATTGCCATGCCAGAACCCCTTCCTTCCTTGTACCAGTCATTTGTCAAGGCACCGGAAGTCATTATACCGGATCTGATAGAGGGAGTTGGCGATTTGTTTCTGAGTGATGATTTGGAATGCGATGTTATTATTGAAGACTGTGCTGAGGAGTCACCTGTGCAGAATGTTGAGGCAAAGGATCCGATGGCCAATTGGACCTGTGTCCCAGTGGAAGAGACTTGGTGAATGAACTCAACAGTTTATTTTGGCGTCACAGTCAGATTGAGGCCCTGAACTGTGTTTCGCTTTTGGTTTACGTTTATGTCTTTTCAAAATAATCTGTTTACATTCTGCATGTTTTACTTTAATGTATGCCTCCCTAAACTAGATTTTTGAAACAAATAAAATGAATTGCATTCTCCCTACTATTATTTTGATATGCTTTAATTATTTACTTTATTTTACGCTTTTGATTAATGTTCGTTTCTGTTTCAGCCTCCCACTTAACAAAACTGCCGAAACTTTGCTTGTGACATATAACGAAACAACTGAACAAACTGGTACTGATGCATTGAGTATTGGGGAGTTTGATGAAGATTTTGTTCCTGATGAAATAACAAGAGAAGTGGATCAATTTGAGAACAAACCAAAGCCTAACTTGGAAGAAACCGAGTCAATCAACTTGGGGACTTCAGAAGATGTTAGAGAAACCAGAATCAGTGTTCATCTGACCTCGGAAGAAAGAAGAGCTTATATTGAACTATTGAACGAGTACCGAGACATCTTTGCTTGGTCTTATGAGGATATGCCCGGTTTGAGTACCGATCTTGTCATTCACAAGTTGCCAACTGATCCTTCATTTCCGCCTGTTAAACAAAAGAAGAGAAACTTCAAAACTTCCACAAGCAAACAAATATTGGAAGAAGTGCAAAAGCAATTGACCGCTAAAGTAATTCGATCTCTCAAATATCCCACTTGGTTAGCAAATATTGTGCCGGTGCCCAAGAAAGATGGAAAGGTTAGAGTTTGTGTTGATTATCGTGATCTCAACAAAGCAAGTCCAAAGGATGATTTTCCATTGCCAAATATTCATATCCTTATTGATAGCTGTGCAAAACATGAGCTTTAGTCTTTTGTCAATTGTTTTGCCGGTTATCACCAGATCCTGATGGATGAAGATGATGCTGAAAAGACCGCCTTCATCACGCCTTGGGGTGTGTTTTGTTATAGAGTTATGCCTTTCGGTTTGAAGAATGCCGGGGCGACATATATGAGAGCAATGACAACTCTTTTCCATGATATGATTCACAAAGAGATTGAAGTCTATGTAGATGATGTTGTTATCAAGTCAAAGAAGAAAGAAGAGCATTTGACCGATTTGAGAAAGTTCTTCAACTGCCTTCGGCGGTATAACTTGAAGCTTAATCCTGCGAAATGTGCAGTTGGTGTTCCTGCCGGTAAGATGTTGGGTTTCATTGTAAGCCGGAGGGGTATAGAATTGGATCCGTCTAAAATCAAGACTATCCAAGGCTTGCCTCCTCCAAAGAGCCGGAAGGATGTGATGAGTTTTCTTGGCCGCTTGAACTACATAAGCCGCTTCATTGCAAAATCCACGGTTATTTGTGAACCAATAATCAAGTTGTTGAAGAAATATGCTGTTATCGAGTGGACGGAAGATTGCCAAAAGGCTTTTGATAGGATCAAGGAGTATCTATCTAATCCGCCTGTGTTAGTTCCTCCTGAACCCGGAAGACCATTGATCTTATATTTGTCTGTCTCGGAAAATGCATTTGGATGTGTCTTGGGGCAACATGACAAGACCGGGAAGAAAGAACAAGCCATTTATTATCTAAGCAAGAAGTTCACTCCTTATGAAGCCAGGTACACTCTCTTGGAGCGAACTTGTTGCGCCTTGACTTGGACTGCACAAAGGGTAAGGCACTATCTTTCATCATATACAACTTATCTTATCGCGAGGATGGATCCTTTGAAGTATATTTTTCCAAAGCCGATGCCCACGGGAAAATTAGCAAAGTGGCAGATTTTGTTGAGTGAATTTGACATAGTTTATGTCACTCAAAAGGCGGTAAAGGCACAAGCATTGGCGGATCATTTAGCTGAAAATCCTGTTGATGACAGTTATGAACCATTGAGAACTTACTTTCCCGATGAAGAGGTCTTGTTTCTGGGTGAAGACATCTCTTCTGAATATGATGGTTGGAGTCTTTTCTTTGACGGAGCATCAAATTTCAAAGGTGTTGGTATTGGAGCTGTCTTAATTTCTGAAACGGGTCAGCATTACCCTGTTTCGGCCAAGCTCAGATTTCCATGCACTAACAATATGGCTGAATATGAAGCATGCATTTTGGGTCTTCGATTGGCAGTTGATATGAATATTCAAGAACTTCTAGTGATTGGAGATTCCGACTTGCTGATTCACCAAGTACAGGGCGAGTGGAACACCAAAAATGCAAAGATTCTTCCTTATTTGCGTTGTGTCAAGGAATTGTGCAAAAGATTTGCAAAGATTGAGTTCAAGCATGTTCCAAGACTTCAAAATGAGTTTGCCGATGCTTTGGCGACGTTATCTTCTATGATCCAACACCCTGACAAGAATTATATTGATCCTATCGAAATTGAATTGCACGATAGGCCAGCTTATTGTTTTCAAGTCGAGGAAGAGCGAGATGGCCACCCTTGGTATTTTGATATCAAGAATTATCTCAAGGTTGGGAGTTATCCTGAAAATGCAACAAGTGTCCAAAGGAAGAGCATTCAGAGGTTAGCAAATCAATTCTTTCTAAGCGGTGAAATCCTATATAGGAGGACTCCAGACTTAGGGCTCTTAAGATGTGTTGACGCAGTTGAAGCAAATAAATTGCTTACGGAAGTGCATGCGGGAGTTTGTGGGCCGCATATGAATGGTTTTGTATTGGCAAAGAAGATCTTGAGAGCCGGTTATTTTTGGCTAACTATGGAAACTGATTGTGTTCAGTTTGTACGGAAATGCCATCAATGTCAAATTCACGGAGATATGATCAAAAGACCTCTTTCCGAACTTCATGCAATGAGTTCTCCCTGGCCTTTTGTTGCTTGGGGAATGGATGTTATTGGTCCTATTGAACCGGCCGCTTCAAATGGACATCTTTATTTTAGTGGCTATTGATTACTTCACCAAGTGGGTGGAAGCAACTTCTCACAAATCTGTAACCAAGAAAGTGGTGACGGATTTCGTGCGCAACAATATCATTTGTAGATTCGGAGTTCCTGAATCAATCATCACTGATAATGGTGCAAACTTGAATAGTGATTTGATGAGAGCGACTTGTGAGGGTTTCAAGATTACTCATCGCAACTCTACTGCATACCGTCCTCAAATGAATGGAGCTGTTGAGGCGGCAAATAAGAACATCAAGCGTATTCTTCGCAAGATGATTGATAATTATAGAGATTGGCATGAAAAGTTGCCATTTGCACTTCTTGGGTACCGCACCACCACTAGAACTTCAACTGGGCAACTCCCTATCTTTTGGTGTATGGCACAGAAGCAGTCTTACCCGCGGAGGTAGAAATTCCTTCCTTAAGAATCATTCAAGAAGCTGAATTAGAAAATGCTGAATGGGTGAAGATCAGATGTGAGCAGTTGATGCTTATTGATGAGAAAAGAATGAATGCAATTTGCCATGGGCAACTTTATCAAAATCGCATGATCAAGTCTTTTGGCAAGAAAGTGAGAATGAGAGACTTTAAACCGGGGCAATTGGTGTTAAAGAAGATCTTTCCTAATCAAGAAGAAGCAAGGGGCAAATTTGCACCGAATTGGCAAGGTCCATATGTAGTTCATCGGGTTTTATCCGGAGGAGCACTGATTCTGGCAGAAATGGATGGTCAAGTTTGGCCAAAAGCAATCAACGCAGATGCCGTCAAAAGATACTATGTTTGAGGCGATCGCAAGTTAGCATGGTTTTGAATGTAATCTTTGATGTAATGCGAACTACGCGTGATCTGAGTCCCAAGGCGGGATACGTAGTAACTCACATAGAGTTTGGTTGCATTGATATAAGAATTTACCCTATTCCCTCTTTTGTGTAAGTTTGAACTACTTCTGACCTGATTCCTGGAATGGCAACAGGATAAGTAGGCAATCCCCGTCGGATTCGGTCGAAATATTGTAACGCTTTAGGCTTGTTTATCTTTTATGATGTAATGCCGAACTATGCATCTGGGCAGATGTGTGGATTTTCCAATTCGGATACGGCTTCGTACTTAGATTGCCATATTTCCCAAAAATCTTTATGTAAGCAGAACTACGCACGGTCTGATTCCCGTGGAGGGATACGTAGGCGCTCTTAACGGGCTCGACTCTATAATATTAAAATTTTCAGTCTCTTTAAGGCAAGCAACTGGGGCAATTTTTGCAAAGATATTCTGAAGATATGGAAAATTAAAACTGGGGCAATTTTGCAAGGTAATTCGAAGATTTGAAAGATATCAACTGGGGCAAATTTTGCAAAATGAGTTGAAGATTTGAAAGTTCATAACTGGGGCAGATCTTTGCAAGAATTGGTTTGCTTATCAAAGGATGAAGCGGCAAAGTTCTTAAAGTATTCAAGATTAACACAAGTTGCAATACAAAGGACGTTCAGTTTGTTTCAGGATATGTCATGAGTTTGAGTTAAAGCAAGAATTTTAAATGCATTATAAACTTTTTATGTGCATATCAATGATTACTTGCTTACTATTTTATTGAATTACTTTATTTTGCCTCTATCTTAAGATGAGTTATACTATTGAGTTCATAAATCAAGTTTCCGAGGATGGTTTTCAAAGCCCAAGTCTCACGAAGAAAAGGAAGCGATAGCAACAAATTCAAGATGAATCAGCACAAATCAAACACCCCTCCCCAAAACTAACAAAATTTTCTTTGAGAGCAGGAACCTGAAAGCTTGCAATGGAAGGATCATTCGCACTTTGGATGAACAATTTATGGAACGCGCATTCAAAGAATTGAACATCAGATCCGATATGAACTGAAGAGGGCATTCAAAACTTTGCACCACTATCCATACAAGCAACACCAATCAAGTTGGCAATGCAAATGATTTGGCTTGACAGATCATTCAAATCTACTCTTGCGGCATCTAAGCATTACATTGAATTATTGTCGAGAAGGCGGCGCTTTTCTTTTCTCGAATTTTAACATTGTTATAATTTTTACCTCGCGATATTGATAATTTAAGACAAGGCGGCTGGAACACCGCTTTCGGAGTGTTTCGCGATGTCGGTTGTCTTGCAATATTGGCATTTTATATTTAAAATTTATTGATAATTTAAGACAAGTCGGCTGGAACACCACTTTCGGAGTGTTTCGCGATGTCGGTTGTCCTGCAATATTGGCATGTTATGTTTAAAGTAGATTGATAATCTAAGACAAGTCGGCTAGAACACCGCTTTCGGAGTGTTTCGCGATGTCGGTTGTCTTGCAATATTGGCATTTTATATTTAAAATTTATTGATAGTTTAAGACAAGTCGGCTGGAACACCATTTTCGGAGTGTTTCGCGATGTCGGTTGTCCTGCAATATTGGCATGTTATGTTTAAAGTAGATTGATAATCTAAGACAAGTCGGCTGGAACACCGCTTTCGGAGTGTTTCGCGATGTCGGTTGTCTTGCAATATTGGCATTTTATATTTAAAATTTATTGATAGTTTAAGACAAGTCGGCTGGAACACCACTTTCGGAGTGTTTCGCGATGTCGGTTGTCCTGCAATGTTGGCATGTTATGTTTAAAGTAGATTGATAGTTTAAGGCAAGTCGGCTGGGGCACCGCTCTCGGAGTGCTTCGCAATGTCGGTTGTCTTGCAATATTGACATATTGTATTTGAAATACATGTTTCGGCTAGAGACATTACGTCTCGTTAGTCAACTTATCTTATGAAAGCCTTACATTTCTACAATTCATTTTCGCTTTACTTATTGTCTTACTTTACTGTTCCAGAATAATGATCAGCCTAGAGGTTCTCCGGGCGGAGCATCTCGTCAGTTGATCGAGAGAAGAACTTATTGAGCGTCACAACCAGCATTTACAATTTTATATCATCATTTTATTCACTTCCTTATTCTAAAAAGTCATCAAAGTTTATTAGCAGTTGCTCGCTTATTGTTTGTTAAGTCTTTACAGAATTTTAGCGGCATCGCAGCAACATTTGGAGCATAACGTGGAACCCTTTTCTTAGCAGTGAACTGGGGCAATTGTTGATATGAGCTAGACTCATCAACAAGGATCTGAAGAATCGCACTCGAACAAGCAAGTTTTACCTAATCTTTCATTTCGGATTAGGCGTCAGTTTGAACTCTTTCCTATTTGTGCGTCCCTTCTTTTGTCAAGCATGCGAGTCTTCGTGTCTAAGTGTCGTTGAACTGCATATGGTCTGATTCTCTTTCAGCCGGAGATATGTAGGCAACTCGGAAACCGGAGTTCGGCCATGTCCTCAAGCCTCGCCTTTTGGTCCGTGGAATCAAAAGTCTTGGTTTTATCGGGATAAAATTGGTTTCTCGTCAACTTCTTTACCCTAAAAACTCTTTCATCCTTTTCCGAGTAAAGAGGGGCAGCTGTTGACACCCAATTTCGTCCCGAGATATAATTAGCGGCTAAAATTATTTAAATGAGAATTAATTATTAAAATAAAATTAAAATTAGAATTAGATAATTAAAATTATTTGAATTGGGATTAATTAATTAAATTTAATTAGAGTAAATTAGCTAATTTCAAAAGAAGGCTAAAATAGTTCCTAGCTTAATTCCTAGACCACCCACGCAATATTTCTATTTAATTAATCACCTTTTTAATAGGGGCTATTTTTGCTCTTCCCTCTTAAACCCATTCTATTTCTGCAACCCCTATATACATACACAATACACACGCACACACTCTTTCCATTTCCCTTACCCGTTTCCTGAAAATCTAACCCGATTTCTTCCCTTACCCGCGACCCGATTCCCAGCCCTAAATCCCCAACCTTTTCACCCCAAAATTCCCGCAACAATCCAAGAAACCTAGTACCATGGTCCCCCCCCCCCACTCTCTTTTTCGTCTCTTTTTCGTGCAATCTCACTCAAATCTAAATCGTCCATTTTAAACGCGGATCAATCCGAGCCGTAGAGGGATTCAACGTCCGTTTTCTCTTTGAATCAGGGTGAAAGTAGTACAATCCAAGAGGATTATACTATTTTGACCTTGGTTTCAAAGGGGAAAAGCAAAGGGAGTAAGGATCGGCTTGGAATTTCAAGAGAATCCTAAAACCCTAGGGCGCAGGTATATATTATTCATTATCTCATTTTTTATTCAGTTTTTGAAGGGTTCTGATCTTTACACAAGAAAACAGCGATATAAAAAATATTTTAGAGTTCAACTTTCCTTTTTAAAAAATATACAAATAGGGTTCTGTTTCTCCTGGGTTTGTTGCTGGTGTTTACCTGTTATTGTCGCTACATCGTTGTCGTCGTCTTTAAAGTTCAGGTCGATAACTTCATTTTCTTTGCCTCAGCCGCTGCTCGCAAAGAGGTAAAATCTAGACCTTATTTCTTTTTTTTTTTTTTTTTTGATATTCTGTTTTAGCAGCGTGAGATTTATTTTTGTTACTATGTCTTCTTTGCTTATTTCTTTGTGTTTGTGTTTAGATAGTTAAAATGACATTGGAAAGTTTCTTTAGTGATTTGCTAACAAAAAATGCTGAAAATAGTTCTCGATAGTATCAGTAACTTGAAAATGAATCAAGACTTAGCTTGTAACAATGGAAGTAGCAGCAAAAAATCAGTACACTCCTCATCTTTCTATATGGTTTTTAAGTGGTGGAGTATGATTATTATTGATAGCTGAAGGTTAGTTTAAGTGTCAATGACTATCTTCCTTATTTTCTGTTAGTTTAAGGTGAACAAGCTTGGTTTTGCATTTGAATTTATTATTCAACTGACATTCTTGAAGCCGTGATAGAAGCCTGAGAGTCTTAATTGGTTTATTTCGAAAATTCATTCCTTTGAACTATATTAATAAAGGAAGCTGATTTTCTAAATGGGTTTTTTTTTGGTTGGTTGCTCTATTGCCTAAAAATAAGTGTTCCCTGGATTTGCTGTCTTTGCTCTGCCTGGTTCCATTCTGCCTGGGATGTTATGTATTTGAGGAAGCTCAGAAAAGGAGGGTCTTAATAGCAGCTCTGTGAGTTTAAAGGGTGGTTCAGGGTGTTTTTCTGTCTGGTTCAAAGGATAGCAGGCTGGTTCAAGGTCAGTTTTCTGTGAGTGTGTGTATGCAAGGTCTGTTGGTTTCATGGAATTAGAAGAGAAGCTTTCAAGGGTTTGTAGTTGTTTCTTTGCTAAGCAGGGGCTTGAGTGAAGTTCTGGATGCTGCAATGGCTTCAGTTTGGGTAGTGGAAGCTGCAGTTTGTTCTTTAAGAAAGGAAGGAGCATGTAGTGAATGCTGAAGGTTGTTAGGAGTTAGTTGAAGGTGCTGTAGGTAGTTAGTAGTTGGTTTGGGCAGGCTGTTGTAGCTATTTAGAAAGTTTGTAAGGTGTTTTGGGTTTTCTCAGGCTGTTGCAGGGTATTAGGGGGGTGCTGAGAGTTGATTGCAAGTGTTAGAAGGTCAGGGCCTGTTCTGGGAGTTAGTCCTAAGTTTTGTGAAAGGTTCAGAGTCTTTGTGTTGGAGGTATGTTCAGGGAGTGTGTGCAGGGGTTTGTGATGTGAGTGGAGGGTGTAGTTTCTAGTAGTTTGGGGGGCAGTCTCATGGTGTGTGAGCATGTCTGTTAGGTGGTTTAGGTGCCTAGTAGTTTCAGCAGTTGGTTCAGGCATTTGTAGAGAGCTGCAGGTCCTGTTATTGGACTGGGAGCTCTAAGATGAAATCTGGGGTTCAGGAATCTGTCCCATTTAATCATAAAATAGATTAAAACTTAGTCTCTTTGATCATAATAATTCATTCACTCTTGATATCAGGCGTAGTAGTTTTCTGTATCCCTTGAGGTATTGGATAGCAAATGACCATTGTCGATCATGTTCTTTAGTTGATAGCTCTTAGTGTTGTCTGTAGTATCTTATCATGTGCTAATAATATTAAGCTGATTGAAATCTCTCTTGAACCTGCTTGATTTCCATTTTAGAAAGATGTTAGACAGTGAGCTGAAAATTGAACTTTTCCTTGGAGCCTTGTTGTTTGAAAATTCTGCCTAGACTCGTATATCTGCTTCTCTGTTTCTGTGTTTGTATCTGTTTGTATGCTTGGGTTTGTATGTGTCTGCATGTACTAGTGTATGTGCGTGTGTGCTGCGTGTAGAGTGGTTTGGTCAGGGAGCCAATTCTGAGGTATGCAGGTGTCAGGGTAGGGCCTGACAGTTTGCTTGGAGGTGCATTGTGTGACTGAGGGAGTGTGTGATATTGCTGCAGTGACAGTTGGGGTCTGTTGAAGCCTGAAGAAATTTTGCAGGTGTTGTTTTCAGTTTGGGGTTGGTCTGCAGGAGTAAGGTTGAAGTCTTGATGGTTTTGTGTGAGTTGAACGAGTGCGAAAGCATGAGGGAGTTGTGGAGAGGAGTAAAAGGACCTGTAGGTCATCCATGGAGTTTTGTTTAGGTTCAGTTTAATGAAGGGTGTTTGAAGGTTTGTCTTGGATTGATTTTCAGGTTGGTGTGCATGTGTTGTCCTAGGCTAGTCTTGGCGATGGAGTATGCCAATTGCATACTACGAGGCGAAGCCCCTGGGATTTTTAAAAGATCAGTGGGGTCCCTCTCGGGAATGGCTTTGCGTGTGTGCAGGCCAATATTGACTGACCAGCTGCATCTATGGTAAAATGAAGTATGCTTGTCGCATACTAGGAGAGTGAAGCCCCTGCGTCTTTAAATGACTAGTGGGGCCCCTCCTTGGAGACCAGTGCGGTCTTGGCTACCGAGGAAACTGCGAGGTTTGATTAAAGCCGAGGACCAGTGAGGAGCCCTATGAGCAAGGTCTGTGAGCTTTGCAAAATCGAGGAAACTGAGAGGCTTGATTAAAGCCGAGGACCAGTGAGGTTTATTTTGAAAGGCCAAATGGCGCCTTTCCTGATTTGCAGTCTGGTATTGAAAATAATTGAAAGTTCATCCCGGGTATGGTGAAAGCATTTGGGAGTTGTTATTTGGGAGCAGTTGGAGTTAGTAAAGGTGTGGAGAATTGTCTAGGCGATGGGATAGATTAGTATCGGAAGTCCGTAATAGAACGTGTTATGATTTGTGCGTGTTATTGCATTTGCTTACGATTGCCTTAGAATGAATGCTAATCTTTTGTTCTCTTATTTTTCCTTGTCATGTACACTTTCGGGAACGAGTTGAAATAAAACTCACAAATGGGATGGCTGCATGCATTGGAAGTTATTGAATCCACTCCGCATTTTCGGGACTTGATATCCCCGAAAAATGTAAAAAAAAACAAAAAGAAAGAAAAGAAAACGAAAATCTCTAAGTTCAAGGCTCAATGATTGAGTTGCGCTTCCGGGTTTTACCTTCTAAAACTCCTTCTTTCCCGTCCCCTTTAGAAAACATGTTTTAGGAAGCCCTGAAACCAGACTAGGATTTGCATGTTAGAAACTTGGTAGGATAGTCGCTTTATTGAAGTGTTAACTTTTGCATGTTTTAAAATGATTATATAATTGCTTATCCCGTTTCTTTGGGACTCGCCAATTAGTTTAAGTTAATAGTAATCTACGGTTAATTATCGAGTGCAAAAGAAATTAAAATTTAATAAAATTATACATCCCGTCTATCATTTATATTTATGTATCCATCTATTAAATAGTTATTATCTATCCACTCATTTATTCATTAATCCGATTAATTATGCGATATTTAGTTATTAAATTATTTATTTAGTTAATTTTATTTATTTATCTAATTTAATTAATCATTTATTCATTTATTTAATTCAGTTAATCATTTATTTATTTAATTAATTAATAATAATAATTTATTTACTCATTCATTTATTTCATTAATTATTATCAATTTATTCTTTGTTTAATTAAATTAATATAAACATTAATTTATTTAATTAAGTTATCTATTTATTTATCCATTTACTTAAGTGATCAATTAATCAATTATTTATCTAATTATTTGCTTAGAGTATTTTATTTTATTTATATCATAAATTTATCCTTGTTTATTTAATCAACCAATCAATCAACCATGTTGTAATTCATCCATTTATTTAATCTTAAAATTTCATCATCTACTTATCTAAGTATCGGCGTAATCTAAATCCTTATCTTATTTACATTATCCTTAGTTAAAATTAATTCTATTATCCCTAACAAATTCGTGAAAACCGCCGGATTAACCGCATTTTAGCGGATTTTCGAAAGTGCTCCCGCAAGGGACCTTCTTTCGAATTTAATAGAACTACTTACCTAAGAATCTCTGATTTTAATTTAATTTCCTTTAAATAGAGAATAAATTACACTCTTTAGTTAACTTAGGTTCCTAATAATCCTTAAATTAGGTGGCGACTCCAAAGAAACCCCTTGGAGTCCCATTTTGTTGAAAATATTCCGAAACCTATCCTTTTCTAAAGAAAGGATAATTTTTGGGGTTCAACAGTCATTTCTTCTTCGTCTGGCACTAGTTAGCTTGGGCGATTAGTAGTCGCTTGTTATATTTCCTATGTTTAGCCAGAGTGTGTGTTAAGGTAGCCGGGTAAGCATATTGTGGTGTTTTAAGGCTACTAAGGGCAATGAGAAGCGTCATTTAACCCCTGAGTTGACCCATCAGGAGGTGGTGCTTACGGCAAAGGTATGGAGTTGTGAACTCAAGAGTTGCAGCTGTTTGGCAACTCGAATGGGTAATTTGGTAGCTCAGGTTTGAGCCGCGTTATATTTTTAGCTAAGTCTTTCTTAGTCCAACAGACTGTGCGAGGATGACTATTCCTATTCAAAATAGCTATATGAGTTTATGCTCTATGTGGAGGAGTCTTCCTCCAATACTAAATGCTAATATTAAATCTCTAAGGCATTGCTGAAGCGTAAGCTAATTCTTGGGTTCATCGACCTGTTATATATCGAAAAGTATATCGACGAGGTGATTCGTCGGTAGAATAATGTTAATCTATCCAGAGTACCGTGTATCTTTGTTCTAAAAATGTATAACTCTCCTTTCATGATCGAGGAAGCGTCAACTTGGTCAGAATTAAGCTGGGCAATGGTGTTATGATATTATCCAGATATGTTTTATTCTAAGAGTTCGATGTACGTGTTATAATTCTGATTCTATAATCATGAGATAATGTCCGTGGAGTGGTTTATGAAGGTCGTGTAAGTTCTCTTTTTATCTGTATGAATTTTACTTTAGACTCAAGCTCGTTCGAGGACGAACGAGAGTCTAAGTGGAAGAGAATGAAACGATCTCAGGTAGTCGTTTCGGGAGTTAGGAATCCAATTGGCGTGCTAATAATTTTAAAATCTTTTTAAAGTCCATTAAGACATGTCTGTAAAATTTGAACTAAATCGGACTTCGTTTGGTAGGTATCGGAAGAAGGTTTCCGTTTTCGTTGTTGGTAAATCTTAAAAGAGGCTTTTGAGCTCGATTTTGGTGAATGAGCTCCGATTCAAAATCTGAAAGCGCCGTTAGGTTCGTATGGTCATTTGTGACATGTGTAAACTTTCAGAAGTGAATTTAGAGGTCGTTCGGATAGTTTCCGCTAAAATGCTAAAAGTTAAGAATTTGATCTCTTTCCGTTTAATTTGTATCTTGAGTTTCAGAAATTCGATTCAAAATTCATCTTTGCGAGTACGTCATATAAATTTAATATAACTTCCTTGAGAAATTTGGGTTCATTCCGAATTTCGTAGGGTTCTGTTTTAGTTTTAGTCGCAGTAGCAAGTTTCAAAAAAATAAAAATAAATAAAATAAATAAAAAAGGAAAAGAAAATAAAATAGAGGCAGAGGGTAGGGATTATATAATCCGTTAAGCTTATATTTCGAATCTTAAAAGAAAAAACAAAACAGAAAGAGAAACATAACACAAAACGCAAAGAGAAAAATAAAGCCAGAGTAGAGAAAGGAAAGGAAAAGGAGAAGGAAAATAAATAGAATTTTCACTTCGAAACATCCAGGTAATGATGTTAATTCATCATTTCAGTTTATTACGTGTGTTTGAATATATTTAACGGTAGAAATCGGGATATTAGACATCGTTCTAATAAGTTAAATTGATAGTTTAGAGGGTTAATTGGACCCTGATAGTGGAATTGATTTATATTTGAATTCAGGCAGTTATGGGCAACCTAAAAATATAATTTATTAAGAGTTTGGTTATGTGATTTTGAACCATGTACATAGCCTGGACTGCATATTGCCTATGCAAATCGGGTGTCAGGTTCCTAACCTGATTGTTCTAAGATATAAGGAATGAAGCTTTTAGTCTTATTTGCTATATTTTTCTGCTTATTGAATATAGCAGGATCGTTTGGTAATGAATCCAAATGACAAAGAGGTTGTTGAGTAGCAGTACTAACTTTTGAACGAGGTAAGTGATTATATCTATTTCTTTGGTAGCCTTTGGCCTTGTGGATATTTTACCACGTATTCCTTACGTGTGTAGCTGCCGATAGGCGTACTTATTACGCCTTAGCTTTGAATTTACATTGTATATTATATGTTATGTCCTGTTGTTGGTATTGTATTGAGCATAGAAGCATTATACTCTAGTTGTAAGCTTGCATATACTTCCCGGTAGTCGATGAGAGTCCCGCACCAGTGAAGGATGTAGTCGATGAGAGTCCCGCGCTGGTGAAGGGTCATTATTGCATATACTTCCTGGTATTCAATGAGAGTCCCGCGCCGGTGAAGGGTCATTATTGCATATACTTCCCGGTAGTTGATGAGAGTCCTGTGCCGATGAAGAGTTAGTATTGCATATATCTCTTGGTAGACAATGAGATTTCCGCGCCGGAGATAGGTTTCGGACACATGTAACCCCATTGCATCTGCATTCATTTCATTTCATTGCATCGGTTGCTGTGTATTGTATGATTATAATGCGATGTTTTGGGTATGTGTCATGTATTTCTAATTGTTGATACGTTCGGGGTATCTATATGTTCTGTCTAACTTATGTCACTCCTTATTTATGAGTTTTTGGTTCCATACGTGTTTTCAGTTATTATCTGGCTCTGCCTTTTTGTAGTTGAGATAAGGTGAATTTGTTTTATCTGCTTTTCTTCTCCCTGGCTAGCATATCTACTTCTTTGAGGTGGTTAGCCAGCCCCCACTTCTTGAGTCCTTTCGACTCACCCTCTGTTTGTTTCTTGTCTATTTATTTCGTTTCGGCAGGTTCGCTCTAGGATTGAGTTCGCCACATTGTTGAGAAGCGAAGACGACTTCAGCTGTCAAGGTGAGCCAACTCTTGACCAGACCGGCCACCAGTGCTAGTTTTGTTTTGGTAATCTAGTTTTGCTTCCTTCAGGAAGCGTATGTATTCTTTTGTATTCTTAAATGTCTAGTCTGGATAGCTTTAAACCTAGTATGTTGGGCAGTCTGCTGTAATTTCTTTTGTACATTTTAGAAGTATCAGTATTTCTGTGTTTTTCTAAGTCTTGTCTTATTTATGAGTTGGATTTATATTTATTTTCTTGATTCAGTGGGTAAGGGTTCGCCCGACGGGTCTAAGGGAGGTGTTGGGTGCCCGCACCAAGCCAGAAATCCGAATCATGTCAGTTCGGAAAGAGTTGAACTGGTCCAAAGAATATGGTAAAGATAGTCTTGATTCTAGCTTGAGATTGACATTGATTTGAATCTTTACAAGAAGGAATATTTGTATTGAAAGTGAGTCTTGCTCGGGCCATGAGTAAAAAATTTAGAATCATCCTAATATCTAAGACTGCTATTTGAGGCTACCAATGTTCTTAGGAAGAACACATTAAAAGCAAAAGTTCTGTAGACGACTTTGATTCAGTGGAACCAAAGAAAAAAAACTTAATTAATGGTAGGTCTAGACATTGGTATTTCTATCTATTTTTGCAAACTCTTTATGCATCCCTTCTATAAATGCTTATTTTTCAAATCTCATTCATTCAGTACTCAAGAATTTGAAATGAGCAATTTATAACTAGAAATTAGCTGCAAATAAATGGCTAGATCAATTAGGGCATTCTTATTTGTTGTGGGTCTGGTAATGCTTGTAGAAATGGTAGAGGCTGAAGACGCCCCCCCCCCCCCCCCCCCACATAATAGCAACAACTTCTACGCACCCAGTTGGATAATAGTTCCAGTTTGGGCATGTCTTTATCTATGTACTCCTAATTTATAAGAGGGAATTGACCTATATATTTACTGTATCAAGAGCAACATTATTTCTTTATTACTATGATTTAGCGGAAATGTTCAGACATCAATTTGTACATTTTCTAATTTAATAGGAGTATTAAACTATGCGAGAACAGAAATAGCTATGTTGTATGCTAGCTTTTAACTCATTCAATGAAGTTACTACTCCTGTAAGTTTTTGTCAGATAAAGCACTTTGGTGGTAAATATTCCTCCAATTTGATTTACCCATAATTCTATACTGAGTCCTTTGGTAGTTAATTTCAGCTTTGTTAAATTGCATGCCTCTAAAAGCTCACTTGATTGGAGCATACTTATTCATGAAAAGTTTTGTTCAATGCTCTAATTTTTATCCTCATTTTTCCTCAAGTGACTCAAGTCTTGGTTTTGTTACTTTAACAATTGTCATTAACACTGGTTACAGGGGTAACAATGAAAAAAGGTTCCTAGTAATTCCACTAATATAATTATATTTGGTTTTGTTCGTCATCGGTTGGCTCATTGCTTTTGGCTATTGAGCTAAATTACGTTGTAAAACCAAAAAAAGGCTACATCACAAATGGCAACAACATAAGTTGTAAGGTCTGCTTCCATATTGAAATAAGCTACTGTTTTATTATCATTTTTATTGATAGAATTCTGGCATTACCTACTCTATTTTCGTAGGTTTGGATGATCTACTTGGCAACTATTACATTAGGTTCACGCTAGGGAGAATACTCAGGATTTCACCCAAGAATCAAATATGTCATACCAAACACCGGACACTCAAATTGTGCCATTAATGACACAAAAACATCAGGAAAATCCACAATATTAAATCGGACTTGCAGCAGAATTTGTTTTGGCAGAATGAAGTATCTCACAGCTAGTGACGTAACTGTGAGTAACGACCTAAGCATAAAAAATTATTGCTAATAACGTATTGTTATCCGTTTATTTCTCCCCCATTAATTTTAGTCCGTTGTGGTTTTTGAATAAAATATTCTATAAGTAGTTATTCAGGACCACATTTATACTAGTTTTGTAAACTTTTAGAAAGTTGTATTATTTTAGTTAATTAATAATGTAAAAAGTAGCTTAACTTGGTCAAAACTTCCAGTTTTGTGACTTAATGATTGTCTCTAATTTGAATTCAACGAAAAATATTCTTTTATCTGCTAACAGGGTTTCACCAAGGTGATAAGATTTTGTGTATGTCAATGGTTCCTTACCAACTTTTGGGATTTCAAGCACCGTTGTT
Organism: Petunia axillaris subsp. axillaris; assembly: GCA_029990575.1. Lineage (NCBI taxonomy): Eukaryota > Viridiplantae > Streptophyta > Magnoliopsida > Solanales > Solanaceae > Petunia > Petunia axillaris. The sequence continues at coordinate 62,164,084 of JARKNS010000004.1, forward strand.
CTCCATCTCAAATGAAGTAAAACCTTCAATTTTATGGTTTTAAATGATGAATCATTCAATTTACTTCAACAACTATCAAAGTCAATCTAATTTGGTACCTCGACATGAAAAAATTAAGAATTATGAACAAATGCGTGATATGAGTAGAAATAAAAAGACCGGAGATGAAGAAATTTGCTGAAGAAGTGAAGAGATGATGAGATTACTATAGTTTTGCTATTGTATACAGTTAGGCAATTTTTGAGGATGGGTTAGGTAGGAATAAAGAAAGAGAGGTTTACGAAAATACCTATCAAAATCAAAATATTTATCCAACTCTACCCATAAATTTCATATTTACAAGCTCTACGCATAAATATTTATATGCCCTACCCATCTAGACTTGTATACTATTATTTATACAGTATACCTTAAAGGATACACTCATAAGATATAACAAAGGTATACAATAATAAATGAGTTGTTGGGTAAATACTTTAAATTTAATGGGTGGTGTAATTTTTAATGGGTATGGCTCGTAAATACTTTGAATTTCATGGGTATATAGTGTAAAAAAGTTAACAAAAATACTCATCAAAATCAAAATATTTGCCCACCTCTATCTGTAAGTTTCATATTTACAACCCCTACCCATAAATTATTTACATGCCCTACTCATCTAGACTTGTATACTATTATTTATACAGTATACCTTTAAGGTATACATGCATATCTAGACTTGTACACTGTTATTTATGCAACATACCTTGAAAGTACACACCCATAAGGTATAACAAAAGTATACAGTAATAAATGGGTAGACTTGGTAAATACTTTTAATTTTAGAGTAGTGTAATTTTTAATGTGTAGGACTTGTAAATATTTCAAATTTTATAGGAATATAGTGTAAAAAACCTTAAAGAAAATGGGTTGGATTTATATTTAACATAGTAATTCCATGTGTACCACTGAGGTTATACTAAGTAATGAAAAGAGCGGTCCACTTGGACCAGCTGGCTCATCCGTTAGTTTTAAGGGCATTATTATTCAAAAAATTAACTATAGGGATATTTAGGGACAAATAGATCAACAAAGGGTAAATTTAAACAATTTCAACACATTAGGGATAGTTTTGGCTATTTTCCAGATATAGTTAAGGTACAATTGCAAATTCGTTGTCAAAAAAAAAAAGTCATTTACATATCGGGTCGACCCGATATGTAAATGGCTTTTTTTTACCTGTTGTAGTAGATAAATTATTTTATTTTTAAAATTATAGATTGTTACTTTATATAGAGGATTAACTATAGATATTTGGTTGGCCTGATGATATAAAATTTTCTTTACATTATTGGTATATATAAGTTAATCTCTTATTGGCCTACAACTCCTTGCGTTAAGAGTCTGGTGTTTCCAAATAAGGAATGACAAGGAATGTTGCAATCCTTTTTTTAGTTTGAGGGTAGATGCTTTATAGTTACTCCTCCATCCATTCCAGAAAGAATAACATAATTTTACTTGGAATAAAATTTAAAGACGACAACAATACTTTTGATACTTATGATCTAAAATAATTTATATATATTTTTATGGCTATAAATCATCTAGTGTGAAGTTTGAAGTTGAATTGCTTCCAAATTTAGAATTGTGTTATTCTTATATAAACAGACTATAAGAAAATTGTGTCATTCTTTTTCGAATGGAGAATGCAAATAATTCCTGCATACTCACGCTAATGAATTTACTCAAGTAGTTGAGGTTTTAATAAGAATATTCATGTATTTCTCTATAACAGAATATAAAATGTGGAACCATTTTGTTGTAAGAATGACAGATCATTACTATTACTACAGTCACACAGTCACTAACAAATAAGTTGCTACTTCTGTAGACTGTAGCTACCTGGCTGAGGGTATTGCAGCTAAACATATTTAGAACATATAGCGAGGGAAAAAGAATACAATCTCGGGGGGGGGGGGGGGGGGGGGTGTTGGAGTTTTTAAGTTTGGAAAGTTAGGAAAATCTTAGTGGAAACTCCCGATGTTTATCCAGAAAAACTTGTTTTGATCGACACAATCCAACAATTGGGAGTAGCATATCATTTCGATAAGGAGTTCGAGACATCCATTCAAAACATCTTTGATGTGTCCCAACAAAGCAGTGAAAATAATGATGACAATCTTTACGTTGTAGGTCTTTGTTTTCGACTATTGAGGCAACAGGCACTACAAAAAAGGGTTACCAGCGGCGATTTAAATGTCGTTTAGTGGCGGTTCTAACCTCCGTTAAATGATTGTTCCAGCGGTTCACCAACTGCTACAGTTGGAGGCGCCGCAAGGTTAATTAACGTCGGTTAGGATCAACCGCTGGAAGAACCGCCGTAAGAACTCTAGCTGCGGTTTTGGCGATGGTTATAACTGCTGTTAATTGCCAACGGTGTAGGATCATTATTGATAATGTACCAGCAGTTTTCCTTCGAGTTAGCAGCGGTTTTGAACCCCCGCAAATAGCATCGATTTTGAAACCGCCAACAATTTTTTTCCTTTTCTCGTGGTTAGATTACTGAAGCGGTTTTAAACCGCTGCTTTTTATTTTCACCAGCTAAGTTTTTTTTCCTGTTTTCTATATTTTATATTGTTTATATTTTATAATCAGTGCTATTATAATTGTTGAAATTTCATAATTACATCTAGTTTGTACCTGCTATATGTTTCACAAAATATTTTTCTCATCCATCAACATTATTTATAATTCATACTAGAATCCAACGTAACCATTTGTTACTGCAATAAAACAGCATTGATCTTGTTCAAGTGCAATTCCTTGTCAAAATATCACTACGCAAAATGTTACTAGAAAATACTAAGTAATTCATTTACTCCTAAACAGAGAACTAGGTAGAATATGATTCGCCTCAACCTTCTCCATTGTGACTAGCAGTGGATGAACCTCCTACTGGTGGTGAGCCAACATCTGCAGCCTGAAATATTAAAGAAACATTAAAAGAATTATTAGTTTCGCAGCTGGTGGAAAAATCTTGCAAGAACCAGCTATTCAATCAACTAACACGCCTCAATCTCAAACATATTGAGGTCTAATATATAGAGCAGAACACTTGACTCTTAACTACTTCCCCGAGAATTGTTGTAAGAAGCTTTATTTACTTTGGAAAAGAAAAGCAAGGAAGCAATTCCAAGTTCTTAAAGTCAATCAAGATCCATCAATTAAAGAACAACTTCTAAAATATAGCAAAAGTAAGTATCTATTTTGGTGGAAGGTAATTGAAGTGCGTGAAAACTGGCTCGAATAACACTTCTATAATATAAATAAATACAACAAAAGTTGTGGGTAGATAAAAGTTGTCGATCATGATACCATGACTTTTTGAGGTAGCTATGGTACTGGTATCATAATGTAAATAGCCAAACCAACATAGTGTTAAAATTCTTACACTTTCTTTCTCTTTAGATCTGCAGTACACTTAATCCATGTTAACAAACCTAATTATGCCCGCTTCTATTTCACCTCTCAGCAAAGCTAAACAAAATTCAGTGAGGCATGTTTTGACAAAATGGAGCCTTACTATGAGCTGGCTTTGGTTACTTTTTGAGGTTTTGAGCCCCTTGATGCTGTTATATATCCAGAATTTTTTTCTTTCGATCCACTTGTTTTTATATTATCAAATCATATTAACTACAAAGATTACTAACGTAAAAATAAGGCAATACCTAAAAACGAGATTCTATTCTTCATTTTTGGAACCATCTAATAAAACTTCAATTCATCCACAATCCACATAAATAAATACAATAGAATCTCTCATCCTTTGCAAATTCAAATATCAAGTGCATCAATAGTTCTTCCATTTTCTTAACAGAAGAAAGAAATTATCAAGTGCATCAAGTAACAGATCCATTTTTTCTCTTGTGAGAAATTCCATACATTTCTCCTGTGCTAAATGGTCGCCCAAGTTTCTTTTCCTACCATTTAGAACAAAAAATAGTTAACATCATGAGATCACTTTATTTTTAAATTTAACACAAGTAAAACAATAAATAGACCATACCTCTATCCACTTCATTCTAGCAATTGACATCGACCCAAGAGTATGAGTAGTATCTTGTTTTGCTCGATTTGCATGGTTTTGATCACACCTCCTCTACATTATGAAAAAAATAAGAAAGTTAATAGAAGATTATATTTATTACAAGGATATTTTTATCATGTCTTATTACCTTAGTTTCCTCTTTCTCTCTGTAGTTTAAGAACAGTGCCCATTGATCTCTACTCATTCCATCTGGGGCGAGTCAATATTGGTATCCAGAGAAAGCCTTGAGTCATGATATGCATTATATAATTCACACTGATTATTAGACCATTTCCTCCCAAGATTTGAAATTATGTATTCCCTGTCCCTATCATCATTTACTTGAAATTTTTGCTTCAAGAAAAACATAATAAATTAAATATTACTCAATGAAATAAATCACTAAACTCAATTTTTTCAGTTAATTATATTTATACCTTGATAGTGTTATTCCAGATGTGTTCCTTGTAGGTATTTGGAACCTTAGGCCAACTCTCAAAACCAATAGAAAAAATTGAAAAATTGCTTGCAATAGATCCTAGAAATCCTCCCTAAAGGCCTCCTGAATCTTCAACTGGTTGGTGATCATGACTCCACTCTAGGATAATCTTATATTCAGTAGGGAGAACAAACACGTCTTGGACCTTCAGTCTTGATTTCTTAACAACTCCTTCATCTAAAACATATAAAGAGTAGATAACATATGATTAACCACAGATTTTAGGGTAGATGACTTTGCCAGAAAATTGAATTAGCATAAGCTAGTGAGCCTCCAGAAAAAGAAAGCATCACGAAAGTCAGAAGATCTAAAATGCTGATCATACAGTACAACAGTAAACAAATTACAGTGGATATGTGTTGAACATAGCTAAAGGTATCATGCAGGAGACAAGATAGCTAAAAACTTATACTAGAAAAAATATTACAAGCAGTAACCTCAAAATTTACTACTAAAAGTACCTTCCAGGTGATGGATCATTAGAACTTTTCCAGGATGTTACACTGTGTTGGTCACTTATTTGAAAACATTAAATGTGGAAATACTTCCATAGCTAGTTTTAGAAAATAGAGAAGGAAAGAAGAAAAAGAAAGAGCTGGAGATCTATATACACAAACTAATTAAACCAAAACGTTTAAATATATACCAATCACATTAACTGTCAAATACTTAGTGGGCTTTCTCCTGGTAGTGGGTGGGGGATTTTGAGATTGATCCTGAGTTTGTGAGATACTTTGTCCTTCAGAGTGATTGGATGATGCACTTTGAGTATTAGATTGACTGGATGTGTTAGTTTGGATCTCAGGTTGAGTGGATTGTGCAATATGTACTACAGGCTCATTACAAGGTGACTCGTGGGATCCAATCTGAGAAATGCTACCATTAACTTGACTTTGAGTTGGCATAGCCCGACTCCTAGGAGCATACCTCTTTCTTTTTAGGCATACATGCAAAACCAGTTAATTAGATGATATTGAATTACACAACTAGAAAAGGAAAAAAAACATCAAATATCTGGCAATAGTTCTAATTTTAAGACATAAATGAGTCAATATAATTAGCTAAAAATCTGAAGCATCCAATACAATTCTAAAGAATTATTTAGTAGAAAAAATATCCAGAATGTCAACTCTAGAGAAGAAGTGTTCTCCAGAATGTGAACTCTTTCTAATAGTGTTCATTAATAGTAGAACTCGGAAGGTCATAATCAGTGGTTTCTCTTGCCAATTGTAGTTGTACAGCATCTGGAAAAATTTCTTCCAAGTTTTGTGATGGGTATGCCTCATCCGACAAAATAACATCTTTGCCTTCTTCACCCATTTCGTATAAATCTCTTGGCTTTAAATGAATAGGTATGCTCCAACCTTTCTCATTCTCTTCCTCCACATAAAAACCCATTTGAGCTTCAGAAGCTTTAATGTATGGCTCATCATCTTCATGTTTACCAGTATGTATTAGTCTTGTAAAGTTAACGGATGTGAAACCCAACTTATCTGTCTTTATGCCTCTAGGGTTAGTGGTATTAGCCCATTCACATTTAAACAAGAGAACCGTGAACAACCCATTGTAGCAAAGTTCAATGATGTCTACCAATTTACCATAATATGGTACCCCTCCAAACCTTATTTCGGAGTCATTGTTGCTTGAGTAGCTCCTTGTTCCAAAAGAACCAAAAACTCCACTATTCTGAGTTTTTAATCCTTCATCTCGTAACAAAGTTCGAAACTTGTATCCATTGACATTATATGCAGTGAACCTTCTAGCTTGGTCGATTGGACCTTGAGCAAGACAAAGGAGAATTGTTTTATCTGATTCACTAAGATTATCCAAATCGCCGACAATCTAGAATTAAAAAAAAGTTAGTGTTAGTGATGTGTATATTACCAAAATAAATGCAGTATATATAAATCCAGGGATATTTTACTCACGCGATTAGAGAACCATCCAAAAAATTCCCTATGAACCTTCTTATGTATCTCAGAATTACTCCTTGTACGGCTCCTTAATTGCCTCCACACGATATCTCTAAATTCTCTCTCTCTCTCTCTCTCTCTCTCTATATATATATATATATATATATATATATAAGAGACATTAGATTAGAAATCCAAAATGGAAAGGTAGTATATAATAGAATCATCAAAATTACTCACCGGAGATAGCGATTAACTGCAGAGCAATTGGTTAGCACATGTCTATGAGCTTGCAGCTTCTCGATTGAGTTAAGTCTGAAATATTCAGAACCACTAGCAGGTTTTCCTACTAGGGGAAACAAATAAGCTACTCGTGAATTTAGTTGTATGCCATTAGGTGCATCATCGACACGTCCACGACGATTTCATCTTGTCCCAATATTATCTAGGTACCTTGAACGAAATGTTAGAATCTCTTCCATTAGGTAACCTTCTGCAATAGAATATTCTGTTCGTGACATGTTACGTACAAATAATTTCATATGTCCCAAGAACCTATTAAATTGCAAAAAATATAGTTAATAATGCTCACATATATTAGTAAGGAATTACCTAGATATATATATATATATATATAGAGTAAGGAATTAAAGAATTAACATTATACAAATTTACCTCTCTATAAAATACATCCAGCGATAATAGACAGGACCGCCGAGCTTAACTTATTGAACAAGGTGAACATGTAGGTGAACCATGACAGTGAAGAATCAGTGGGGGAAATAATATTTCCATGTTGCAAAGAGTAAGCTCAATTTGGCGCTGCAAATTATCTAACTGTTGAATGCTTAAAGCATTGCCACATAATTGCCTAAAGAATGAGCACAACTCGATCAAAACTACAGAAACCTCATCAGGCAACCCTAATCGCATGGCCAATGGTAGCAATTGCTCCATCAATATGTGACAATCATGACTTTTAAACATCCCATTCAACTTAAGATTATCTATATCAATGCAGTTAGAGATATTGCTTGAATAACCCTCTGGCACTGTGATATTCTTTAAAGTTGTTAGAAATGCCTTCTTGCCCTTCTTGTCCAATGTATAGATAGCTTCTGGAAAGTTTCTATTTTCATCTGGCCAAAGGTCACGCTTAATACCCATTGCTTGTAGGTCTTTTCGAGCATGAATATGATCTTTTGTCTTTGAATCATTTAGCAAGGTGTAAATGACATTATCACATACATTCTTCTCAATATGCATCAGATAAAGATTGTGGTGCAACAAATTATACTCCCAATACGGAAGCTCAAAAAATATACTTTTCTTTTTCCACTGTTGAGTGCTACCCCGAGTGGCAGATCCACCATCTCGTGTTCTTTTTCCCCTTCCTCCAACTTCTATTCTACGACCAAATATGACATTAATATTCTCAACCTGTTTAAGAATTTCAGATCCAGATAATATTTTTGGTGGATTGCGCATCTCTTACTCCCCATTAAATCGGACCCTGTTCAATCTGTCTTCTATCAGGAAAACGACGATTACCCATAAAATACCATTTCTTACTATGAGGAAGACGACAAGGAATAAAGTAAAATTTGCCGGTTGGACAAGCTAGCCCAGTGTATGTATTCCATCCAGAGAGGGTTCTAAGCCCAGGAAAGTCACTAATGGTCCACATTAAAGCTGCACGCAATTTGAACATCTCTTGTGCGTAAGCATCGTATGTATCCACACCATCATGCCATAACTCCTTTAACTCTTTGATTAAAGGTTGTAAGAAGATATCAATATCATTTCCTGGCATTCGTTTACCAGGAATAATCATTGATAGGATAAAAAAATTTGATTTCATACACATCCAGGAAGGGGTGTTGTATGGTATGAGGATAACGGGCCAAATGCTGTAACTCATGCTCAAACTACCAAATGGATTGAAACCATCTGTAGTCAATCCAAGACGCACATTTCGTGGATCTGACGCAAATAAAGTGTTTGTCGAAGTCAAACTTTTTCCAAGCTTCCCCATCTCTAGGATGCCTAATCAGTCCATCCTTGTTACTTTGTGTAGCATGCCACCTCATACTCTCGGCTATCTTTGAAGATGAAAACAATCTTTGTAGTTGCGGTTTTAATGAAAAATATCGAAGAACTTTTGCAGGAAATTTTTTCCTACTGTTGCAATCTTCAGATGCCTCAATCTCACCATTTTTTGTTCTCGACTTCCATTTTGACATGTTACACACTTTGCATGTCTCCCTATTTTCATCTTCACCCCAATACAACATACAATTATTTGGACAAACAGGAATCTTCTCGTAATTCAAACCAAGCTTGGAAATAGTTTTCTTTGCCTCATAGAATGAACCAGGAATCTTTGCGTGCTCAAATGCATCATGTAACAGTTCTAAAATTATTGTCATAGCCTTGTCACTCATCTTACACAAGCATTTGATATGACACAACTTCACTATAAAAGAAAGTCTTTGAATATTTTGTACACCCTTCATACAATGGTATTGCTGCATCTCTTGCTAGTTCATGATATTCTTTGGCGTCTTTCCCTTCTTGAGTTACATCAGGTGCCACACCTTCTCCTTCAGTAGTATCTTCGTTCGCACGAATATTGCCAACTCCAAAAACATCAGTGATCATATTTTGAATTGGATCTTCATCAATCACAATGTCTTGTACAACATTATGAGGGTTACTAGTTGAGACGCCACTAGAGTCCCCTGTGATCGACTCCCATGATAGAACAAAAAAGTGTACCTTTCCGAAAACTTTTTATAAAGTAAATGATCATACACCACAACTTTTGTTTGCCAGTCCTTAAAGCGACACAGAGAACAAGGGCATATAATTTTACCACCCACAGAACTACGTTCAAAAGCATAGTTAATAAATTCTCTAATCCCTTGTTCATAATCGGGTGAATTTCGCGGCTTTGTTATCCACGACTTATCCATTTCTCAAAAAACTTTCTTCAATTTGCACAAAAAGAGACTAAAATTTGGTGCTAAATGCGAAGCAACACGAGTAAAATATTGACACTTAAATCCTAAGCCAAAATTACACGAGTTAAAACCCTAAGCCAAAATTACACGAGTTATACCCTAAGCCAACATTAGTTTCATTTCAAACCGTAAGCCAAAATTACACAGTTTGAAGACAAAAAATATAAAGATTTACTGACAAAAAAATGATGAGAACACAGTTTGAAGACAAAAAAATGTAAAGATTTACCGGAAAAAATCACAATTAAGTGCAGTGAAAACCTGAAATTTTGTGGGTTATCGCCGCGTCTAACTTTTGGGAACTTTTGTGAAGTGCACTTTGTGTGAAGTGAAATATGGGTACGCTTTTTGAGTTCCCTCCTTTTTGTTAATAAAATATTGAATTCCCTCTCTTTTTTTCATTCCTATTTTAAATATACAGGTGTATCTAAAATTATAAATTGTCAAGAGACTTAAGTCTAGGAGGTGTAATTGTGTGATTTTAAATATAGAGGTGTATCTAAAATTATCACTGTTACACGAGCGCTTAGTGTTATTATACAAAATTTTAACTGGTATTCTGTCTTGCATATAATCTAAAAGTTAGTTTTTTATAAGAGTCAATATATATATATATATATATATATATATATATATAATTGAGTAATTAAGAACTTTTATTCAAAATTATTATTGATGATTTAGTATTTATAATAAACGAATGATTTTATTCTGAAAACCAACAATTCTTTTAAAGATTTGATTATTTAACTTTACAAAATAACTTTTTAATAAGAAATATGTTCTAATTTAAAATAATATAAATATTTCATAAATTTTTAAATAAATTTTGAAAACCGCTGCAAATTGCAAAAAACCGTCGCCATATGACCAATTCATCGCAGCAAATAAGTTGGTTATCTGCAGCAGCTACACTAACTGTAGCTAAATGACTGAAACCGCCGCTAAAAGCATATAAAAGCATATATATTGCAGCAATTACGTGAAACCGCCGCAAAAGAAAAGAAAACCGCCGTTAATGTTCCTCACTTTATTGCGATGTCCTAAACCGCTGGCAGGCGCACAACAGAAGAAATTTTGATGACGGTTCTTCTGAACCGCCGGTAACAAACCGCAGGTAGTTGCCCTGTTTCTTGTAGTGAGGGGCATTACATATCTTTTGGGACAGCTTCACTATTTTTTTTGGTCCTTCTCTTTGGTCGATACTTGATCTTTTGAATAGTTTCGGAGTTTTAAGTAATATCCATCTACATGTGAGCTCACATTTTTTTAAGTCATAAGTTAAAGTTTACTCTTACCTTGGATGTATTTAACTAGGAATTTTTGCTTGCTAAGAGTTCTCTTTTAGAGACTCTTTAATTGTTTAATTACTTAGACATTAAACAGTGCTTTATCATCAAACTCTTATATCTTACTTCATTCTAAGTGTGATCATGTTCATGGCATTTCCGAGTAATCCAGAGATGAGTTAATTATTAGTGAATTATACTATCAACTATGTCTTTGAAAAAATGGCTTATGAAAACAGTTGAACCAAAATGGCCGAAAATTTTAGGAATACAGTAACTGTCTAAAGTTACAGTAACGCTGCACTTCTTAAGTTCAGAGGTTATTTGAAGTTTCTTAAAGGAAGATATATAATTTCTTGATTATTAATAAGACTTGTCTTAGATGGGTTTCCTACATATTTTAACAATAAACATGATATTTAAACAGATGTGTCCAAGCAATTCACAAAGACAGAAAATTCAAGGGAAGCCTTGCTAATGATATCCAAGGACTATTGAGTTTGTATGAAGCAGCACATCTGAGAGTGCGTGAGGAAGAAATTCTTGAAGAAGCTCTTACCTTTACCGCTGCTTATCTCCAAAGCATGGACGTCCCTAAAATGAGCAATGTGCTTAAGGTTCAAGTCATTGAGGCCTTAAGGCAGCCCATTCGCAAAAAATAAACTAGGCTGAGAGCAAGGAAATACATATCCATTTACGAAAACATTGAAGGACATAATGATTTGCATTTGAAATTTGCAAAATTGAATTTTAACGTGTTGCAAAAGCTGCACCAGAGAAAGCTTAGCAAGCTTACAAGGTACCTACAACATTCAATCCTGATCTATCTTCTTTATTCAATATTATGAATATACAAGACAATCATTAATGCTTTTCTGATCGATGTAGGTGGTGGAAAGATTTGGATTTTGCAAATAAATTGCCTTATGCAAGAGACAGATTGATGGAGTGCTACTTTTGGATATTAGGAGTGTATTTTGAGCCTCAGTATAGTCGTGCAAGAAAAATGCTAACGAAAGTAATCAAAATGATGACACCTTTGATGCTTATGCATTCTTTGACGAACTTATAATTGTTAATTTGTGACTTAAAAAATGTGAGCTCACATGTAGATGGATATTACTTAGAACTCTGAAACTATTCAAAAGATCATGTATCGACCAGAGAAAAGGACAAAAAAATAGTGAAGATGTACCAGAAGATATGTAATGCCCCTGTTGCTTCAATAGTCGAAAACGAAGACCTGCAACGTAAAGGTTGTCATCATCATTTTCACTGCTCTGTTGGGACACATCAAAGATGTTTTGAATGGATGTCTCAATCTCCTTATCGAAATGATATGCTACTCGCAATCGTTGGATTTAGTCGATCAAAACAAGTTTTTCTGGACAAACATCGGGAGTTTCCACTAAGATTTTCCTAACTTTCCCATTCAACTCTTCAAGTTCAAGTTTCTCTTGGTTGCTGATTACCTGCATCCATAAATTGAGCATTATTAATGCTCAGAACCTTTATGTACAAAATACCGGTACTACATATCTTATCTACCAGTATAAATTTCTCCCTCTGATGTAATTGATATGGCATAGTTTTACCCGGCACAATGTTTAGAAAATAAGTGAAGACATGACATGACATAATATTTGTGGCGAATATGAAACTTTTAAAACTTGTGTCTTAAACATTCTACAATATATGTGCTATAGAGTCTTCTCACTAAAAGTAAATAAAATGTAACCTAAATTATTTAAAATTTTAAAGTTGTCAAATTTTTTTGGAATAGACTAAAAAAATCTATCAGATAGACCAGCAATATAAGAAACAGGTTATATGACTGTGAATGTCATACTGTGAGTTCAAAAGTGTAGGAGAGGAAATGGCAACCCCAAACGGTTGAAGGAAAATTTGCCAAGGGACGGCAACTAGCTGTTTCACTCATCTCTCTTTCTTTTTCGTAAAGTTTTATGGTTCTTCTGAGCACAACTGCAAATAGAATGCGCTATTTATAATGAAGTTGGATGACTTGATGTGAATTTCGCATGTACCCAAAGAACATGCTAGTTTTATTGACGTTATTAATTAGAGCTATAATATATTTCTATATTAAGATATCACACTTAGAAGAGTCATAAACACAAAGTAAGCATATTCCACATTTTTTATGTTTTATAAAAGTTTAGCCATTGGTATTCTACTTTTAATAGCCATTTAATTGATGAAACACACTTACACATTTAATGCCTATTTTGGTGGGTCGTTGATTGGTCATTGCAGTTATTTTTAGAGATATTCTCTCCAACTATGGGATATCTCCTAAATATTTACCACAATCAATAGTCTCTCTATTACTATCTCCTAGTTTTAGGGTACGAACATATCTACTGAAAGTAGTAAAAAGTAAAAAAATTCAAACAAAATATACAAGACCATGTTTATGTGTGCACGTGCGTATCACATTTATGTGCCTTATTGCATTCAGATGTATATTGTTGGCATATTTAATTCATATACATTGCATATTGTTAGTAATTAATGTTGTTAATGGTATAAATTATCATTTTGGGTGTACCAGTATATATTATAAGTATACAAACTATATATTTATACATACTCAGTGAATATCATTTGTATATTGGAATGGTATTGATACAATACCAGCAAGCGGTTTGTAATTATGAAGGAAATTTACCTTTTTGCTAATGCTTTTGTTGAAAAATAGAGATACCGACCAATGTTTTAAAAGGCGGGGGCGCAAGGCGAAACATTTTACTTACAACGGGGCGAGGCGTAAGCCTCGAGACGTGGGGCGTAAGCCCCATGGATCTAATTTTTAATTAATTTTAATTAATAAATAGCATAATGAGCCAAAAAAATATCGAAAATACATAAAAAAAAGTTAAGAAAATTAAAATAAGAAAAAAGATTATAGTAACAAACAATCTAATATTTTTTACAAGTATAAGAAACTGAATAATGTTACAATTTTTTATGAGACAAATAAATTATATTAACTTTCAAATAATTAAAAAATTAAAATTTTGTTAATATTAAAGTGAATAAAAATAAAATTTATTACTATTACAATTTACAATATTAATTCTTTATTGATCAATATAAATTGCTTCTTAATTGTAAAATAATTTATGTCTAATTTTGAGTGATAGAAATAAGACATGAAGACTAATAACAAGTGATGATATATACCTCGACTACGTATTTTCAAATTAAGTATATAGATAAAATATGTCTGGTTAATTGAGGTACACTCAATTTCTCGATTTCTATAAATGAATACAACTTGTATCAATCTTTTTAAAGAAAATTGTGGATGAACAATCTTAATTAGGGAATTGGACAAATTATTTGCATAGGTTCTATAAGGCGAGTCACGAGCGTTGGGCGTGCTTTGGGCGCACTTCCAGACTCTTGAGGCGTAAGTCTCACGGATCTAAGCCCCGTCCGAGATCCTCAGGGCGTTTTGCAAGTGCCCCGCCCCGGAACGAGTTCCAGGCGAGTCCCAAAACTACCTTTTAAAACAGAGATACCGACCAGTTTGTCTAAGAATATTGCTGAGATACTGAATGCTTTTAGAAATATTGAATTAGATGACTATGCCTAATTAATAGCCAAATATTTGGATATATATTAGCTAATAGATTTGATTACCATTTGCTGTTACGGTTCCTTGATTGACGTATATTCGGTTTGTAGTGTTATCTTTTCTTAACTACTTTTTAGGGATAGAATCAGCATAAACATATTTATATTGGGTAATTTTTTGTTAGCATATGTGGAAAATCCCGTGGCTATTTGAATAAATGGCTTATTTTGGCAAGGTAAACACTTATCCGCACCAAGTGTTTACACCTGTCTTAGTTAAGTTAACCATAGAAATAAACTAAAGAATATTAGGAGTTTTTTTTAATAATTTTTTTAAAAAAGTAATAGAGTCATGCAAACTCAAAATAACTAATTTAGAAACACTTAGGGTTGTTGTCACTTTTTTCTAACATTTTTGCTGCATCTTGTATATTCTTCTTCATTGTTTATTTCTTCATTACAAATCAAAAGGTTAAATTAAAATTAAAACGTGGTTGGGAGTTCAAGGTTTATGTCTTTATGATATTCGTTTGTCAATAAAGATGTCCCTTAAGCTTTCTAGCTATTTGAGTTTCTATATGTTACTACTTTTAAATGGATGACATTAATCATAAAGGATGTTGATAATTTCCATGTTTAAGCTGAGTTTAAGTTCTCAATGTTGCAACTTGATAATTAATGTACATATTCTGATAAAAATACTCAATCAAGTGTATAATGGGGAGACAGGCTTTGTAGGTATATATAATTCAGTTTCCTAAGAAAAAGTTGTTAAAACATAAGTTGAAATTCTATGTCTCGATTAAGTTTGATAATTTTTTCATGAGCAGTAATAATATAACTTTGTAAAGCTAAGCGAAATTCTATTAAGGTTTCTTGTGTGAGAGTTAATCTTTTGATGTTACAATAAATGTATACAAAGGCAATTTATTTTTTGTTATGGTTAACATGTTTATACGGCTATTGAAAAACAACAGAAAGATGGTTTTGTATAATTCTTTCTATTATATAGAAATGTGAGTCTTGTGGACGACGAAGGGTATTTATGAAAATATCACCTCCTTTAAGGCTAATTATAAGATGTCCTTCAACCTGAAATGCAAACACGTGTCCCACTGATTTCTACCATCTTGCACACTTGTTCCTTGGCATTCCCTTTCAAAATTTTCTTCCTCTCCCATATTTTCAAGTTTCTATAAATTTTTCTTTGGGGTTATCACTGTATATTTTTCAAAGTTTATCCATCTAGAAGTTGTTGTGAAGGTTGTCCATTTTTGTTTGTCACTGATCTAAGCAATCAGTTGTGGTAAGTTCTTTTTCTAATTAATCTATTCTTGTACACTTGTTTGTGGGTAACTTTTTGCTAGATCTTTACATGCGTGTCCGTATTTTTATTTGATCTACCATGCATTGCTAAAATAGATACTCCAAATGCATGATTAGATTATTTTTTGCTGTGTCTTTTGATTAATGTTTTCTTTTGCTGCAAATTAATTTATGGCATTATTAATCCTATTTTTCAGAAAACTTGAAGTATCAAAATACCTGATACAAATTTAGTCCACCGAAGATTATTTCCATCTCCGGTATGAGTCTTTCCCCAGCTTTTTCTTTTAATTTTTCTTCCAAAATTTTCCTAACTACCGTGTAATATCATTCGCTGTCCATATACCTATGCAATTCTAGAGAGGAGACCAGTGACAAGGAAAGAATAATCATTGAAGTGGGGTTTTCACCTTGGCGCTTGATAATATGTCCGATTCATTATATTTTGGATGAACGAACTACAGCTCTTCCAGTTCCTCAATGGGCTTAATGCTAGCTAATTTGGAGTAATGAACTACAGTTCTTCCAATTCTCTACTTGCTGCAGAGGTTAGACTATTTTATTCTTCCAATTCTTCAAAGTTTTTATGAATTACAATGCCAAAAAACCATGCAAAGGGCTTAATGGTAGCTAACTTGCATGACATAGTAGATATTTCCGTATTGGTGCAGTTATATTCATTTTTGCGGCATGAGAAATCCCATAGTACATATCTTCAATTTGTTTGACACCTAATAGATAAGCTAACTTAAGAAGGAAATATAATAAGAGAAGGATTGAGAAATTCTTCATGTTAACCGTCCCATTTTATTTCTAATTATATTTTAACTAATTATAAGTTATATCTTCTTTTGGCCAACTTAAATTTATATACTAACTATCTAAAGAAAGGTTTTATCTCCTTTTTGGCTAAGATAGGTACAAATATTAAAGTAAGTAGTAACCTTTCTTATAGCAGATGTATTACCAATTTAGAGGAAAGATTTGAAAGAAAAGAAACTAACCATATAATTAATGTAAGAAGGATGAAAGAAAAAAAGAAAGTAATCATTGTCACTTACACGTTCTGGCTCAAGAGTACACTTATTTTGAGTGTTCTTGAGCTGATAGGAGTTAGTAAATCTTTTTTAATTTACAAATCTTAAAGTGTGTCTCCTGCCTTATATTGAGATTCCAGGAAATAACATTATCGTATTCTTAAAAGAAAATAGTAAAAAGGATAGGAAAAAAATATTTGTCCTGCAAGTAGGAGAGAACAGGAAAAAAAGAAAAACTTTAACTTCATCTTATGGTAGATACTGGACTCTTATAAGAAACCAATGACTCACTGTGTAATTGAGGGAAGGTTTGGATGAATGAGAATTTTAGATAGGAGCTTTAAGAGCATAAGAAAGAAATTGTCGATGACATTAATCTTGAAGATCAATTTTAGATATGTGGAATGTATTTCGTGGGAATACAATGTTTAACAAATGGTTGTAGGTTAAATTGGTTCAATAGATACTAATAAAAGGACAATAGAAGACTCTTGACTAATGATTGGACTTGAATAGGTACATGACAATGTGTTTCCACTACAGTTTTGCCAAACCTTGTGTCCGCTCTTTTAAGCCCACTTCCTTTTCGGTTTTGGTTTAAATTTTTTCTTTAAAAGGGTGGGATACTACCAATATAACATCGGTAAACACCACCCTATTGATGGATTCGTGGTGACTATGTTTCAATTTTGGATGTGTTCATGTTATGATTATATAGGTACAAAGTTTGAAGTCCCTATTGTGTTAATAGGGAAATTAAAAAGGAAGGAGACATTGTGCAAGCATTAGATTGAGGCATAAATGATTGTTCGTTCGTTGATTTTGATGATTTAGTTTACTTCAAAGTCTTTATCTTCTAACGTAGAATTCTATGCAGCGATTAGTTTTTGGTGCTTTTATGTTGGTTTTCCCCGTGTTAATATATATATATATATATATATATAGTTTTATACGTTCCACAAAAACCTGGAGAAGATCAAAACAGGTGAGATCTTGAACAAGATAGAAGTTCAAAGAGGAACATGGTGTTTTTTTTATCTGAAAAATGATGTGTACAAGTTGCAAAATAAAATTCGGGAAGAAATATTTATCTATTTTTGTATTTTTCTTGACTTAATTTGATTTTTTTATTATCTCGTCCATTAATATCTCTTACATGCTACCATTCGAGAACGTTGTTCATGTCCATTTTGTTTAGAACAACAATTTACAAGAATGTAAAATTTGGATGTTTTACATAGCTCATGTGATTTCTCATCTTAAACGTAAGAAAAACTCAGGCACCCGTGCGGAGCACGGGTATTCCATCTAGTTTTGGTATAGCCACCAGTGATGATCTTTGTATTATCCCAACATACTACTAAGTATTTTTATATTATCAATTAAGATGTGCTTGGTAGGTAACTATTGTTAAGCACTAATAATTGTGGTTAAATCAAGTGACATGCATCATTATTTAGTTAGATATATTTACACACACACACACACACATTTACTATATTTCGTACGTTTCGGATATATATAGACAGAGAGAGAGATACTCTTTTTGAGACATACAAAAAAGAAAAGTAAGACATTTAAATTGGGACGGAGGAAGCACATACTCCCTCGTTCCACAAAGGTTGTCTTAATTTGCGTTTCGATAGTCAAACGAGTTTTTCTTTTTCCATAATATTTTCATATATCTTTTAAATATTTTGAATTATTTATTATTGTGACTTATAGTTGTTTATATATAGTTTCTAAATATATAAATGTTGTTCCAAAAAACTTAAAAATTATATGTGCAAATTCACGGTCAAAATGAAAGAGTTTAACTTTTGAAATCCAAAAAGATACATAAACCTCCCGATTCACGGTCAAAATGAAAGAGTTTCATTTTGACCTTTGAAATCCAAAAAGATACATACACCTCCCGAAACTAGACTATCAAAACAAAACTAGCACTGGTGGCCTTCTGGATAAGAGTTGGTTCACCCTGACAACTGAAATCGCCTCCGCCCCTCCATCAAATGATGAACTTGGTCCAAGAGCGGAACCTGCCGAAACAATTAGATACAACAAGAAACAAGCAAAGGCGAGTCGAAATGACTCAATACGTGAGGGCTGACTAGCCACACCAAAGCACAAGTATGCTAGCCAGGGAGAAGATATAAGCAAATACTAACCAGAAACGTGTAAGCAAGTAGAAGCATATGAACAACTATGGATACAAGATAGCCAGAAACATATAGACAATCCAAAACATATCCACAACCTGATATACATATCTCATACACGAAAGATAGCGCATCAGTCACACAATAATCAGCAGCCAGTGCAATGAAATGGGATGAATGTTGTGTGATGCAATGGAATCACATATGTCCGACACCTATCTCTGGTGCAGGACTCTCAGCGTCTACTAGGAGATATATACAATATTAATCCTTCACCGGCACGGGACTCTCATTGACTGCCGGGAAGAACATATCAAATCCATAACTGGAGTACAAAACTCTTTTGCTCAATGCTCATCCATGGAGATATGATACGCAATGCCACACAATTAGAACTATCACACAATAAGTAAGTTTTGCGACCCTATAAGGGTTTCCAACATAGTAGGATTCTGTCTTCTAATGTATATGCATAATCATACCTGAACTTCCCTTCTCAATTCAACACCAGACATACAGTTCAACAATAGATATTCCTAACTATAATGGAGTTTCTATCCTTAATATAATATTCATGCGTCGTGGCTTAATAGTTCAAGTTCATATTTCCAACAAGATATTTCTATTCTTTGCTCAATATCGAGCCTAATATGATGCACCTATCATAAGGTTGCATATCACAAAACAATAAATTATTTTTCAATTAATATCCACAGTCCAATCTAAGCCTTTGTGTTTTATTCATAATCTTAGACTTATAGCTCCTCAATTAAAATTTAAAGCGAACATAACTCTCTTATCCTTAACTCGCTAATATATATATATATATATATATATAGAACATTCTAATGTACATACCAGATAAAAAAACACGTCATGCTTACAACATGAGTACAATACTCCTAATTATAGTAAAACACCGAACAACACTTAATAACATAATAAACAATTATACATGAAGTTACAGCGTAGTAATTCTGCATCTTCGGCAGGTAGCACGCGAAGGATACGTTCATAGATCATCCGTAAATGCCAAAGGCCATGAAAGAGTAGGATGAAACCACTTACCTTTTAGTCTCGGGCCGAATCGACTATTAAACGAACTCCTTTCCTTCCCGGCGCCTCTTAGAACAAATTTCCTCTAAGCAGAAGGAGATAATTCACATATATATAAGCGCTCACAAACTGAATCTTTAACTATTAGCCGGCAATGGAAGAATATTACAAAAATGCCCCTAGGACGAGCTTAGTTGATCGCCCACAAATTATATATTTCCGGACTCCTCACAGTACTACGAATCAAAATATACAATAGGATTATATTTTCGAGTTTGATTCGACCACTTTCGTCATTATATATACTTAGGGTTCTAACCCCAATTTCCTTCAATCTAATTCATGAATTTTCCACTTTAATCCTTAAATTAACATAAAGAATTGAATTAGAATTGATAGCTGAACAATTGGAATGAAGTAGTATCCAAATTTTCCCCTAAACCAACTTGGAAATAACTTATTATCAAAAAATAGCTGGACTTTACCCTTTTTATAAAAATGGCCTATGGCAACGGTTTTAAATTCGTTGCGATAGGTGGGAAAACCGTTTCTATAGCACCAGAAAATACCAGCTGTGCTGGTGCTGTATTTTGGGTCCAATAGGGACCCTACGAAGCATGGAATGACTCCAAAAATTTGTGCACAAGTCATACAATATTTATATAACATACTCGTGGAGATGGATCTCGAATCGGATCTCAAGAACGCAAGATACGGGTCCTACGAGAAGAGGTCGATTTCTTCATTTTTGAAACTTTAGTGAAAACTATCCGAATGACCTCGGATTTCACTTCTAAAAGTTTTCACAAGTCACAAATGACCATACGAACCTAACACAATTTTAGATCGGAGCTCGTTTACTCAAATCGAGCTCCGAAACCTCTTTTAAGCTTTACCGACAATCAAAACAGAAACTTTTTTCGAAAACCTATCAAACGAGGTCTGAATCAATTCAAAATTTACAGACATGGGACTTTTCAAACTGTCTGCATGCTCATCGGAGTCATAACTCTCGAAACGACTAGCCAAAGTCGTTTCAATTTTTATTTGATTAAGTCATATAAGATAAAATTTTACTCCTAA
Organism: Petunia axillaris subsp. axillaris; assembly: GCA_029990575.1. NCBI lineage: Eukaryota > Viridiplantae > Streptophyta > Magnoliopsida > Solanales > Solanaceae > Petunia > Petunia axillaris. Next base: position 62,185,135 of record JARKNS010000004.1, read on the forward strand.
TACATTTTAACTTCCATTAATGTTTAGAATGTAAAGAGTTCCTATTCCAAAACAATTACAACTATGTACTTTTAGGTTAGTTATGATAGAAGAGTGCAGTTTAAAGAAGAGATCTAATTTTGAGTCAACGTTTGTTGCTCTAGAATTTAGCTAGCAATTAAATATGTAAGTAAGGAATTAGAGTAATATATATGAGGAAGAGGAAAAATATATATAGGGAAGAGGGAGGGCAACCAAGCACGTATGGTAGGACATAAGCAAAGAACGTATCTATCAGGCCTTCCATTTTTCGACCATAAGCCAGATTTAATTTGACAAACTTCATTTTTTTGAGTTAAGATCAAATTAATTCATTGATATTCAAAGAAGTTAGTGCACATACTTACCGATTTTAATTCACAATTTCATATTTCATGCTACAAATTTCATATGGCTTTTGAATATGAACTTTCCTACAAACTAGCTATTTTGTTTTCTCTAGCTATCTGTCGTCTAATACATTTTTCTTAGGATTATTATTTAAGAAGACTCAAATTAATCTTGTTCAAAGGTGCAAAACATGTGCAAATTATTCGTTTTTGGAGTTGAAACTTAACTTGCAGCAATATCTTTGGTCAATATATTTACGCAACTATACATAGTGATTTGTTTGTGAGGACACCAAAGAAGAAATATGATGACCACAATAAGTAAAATTTTCTATTTAAGAGTGCATTTTTATTCGGGTGCTCTTTGCGATTTCTATCTATTAAGGATATTTTATTTAGTTATTTGAATTACTTTTCTTGTGTTCCTTTTCGTGTAAAATATATACGCTAACTAACTTGCCAACTTACATGCCCCTTGATGCGATCAGTTTGAGGTAGTTCTCTAATTCATATTCACTGGGTAGAGTGATATGAAAACTAACCACAAGAAAATGGAAATAACAAGAATGGAAAGATTGAAAAACAAGACCAACTTTAAATGAGAATTAAAGAAGTAGATTAGGAAAAATGAGCCTAATCACCTCTTTAAGACAATTAACAAAGCAACATATGCTATTAGATCCTCAATTGGATCTAATCCAATTGCAAATCAAGAACTTAAACGTGCTTAAGCAAACAAGCTTAGTCAATAATCTCCTATATTCAGTGTCATCAAAATCTAGCCCTAATTAATAAAAGGTAAGGACCTTATATAGCGGTTCTCAAAATGGCTATAATGCCTTAATTGCGCTTGTAATGGGTTTACAATAGATCCTTAAACTGAAAATAGTGTTCTGGTCATCGCCACAGCGCTATCGTGCTAGGACACGCGCGATCGAGTGGCTGGAGTAACCGGAGCTTCGCGATCGCGGCTACGGTCACGCGATCGCGAAGACAATTGCCTTCATCCATTGTCAGCTTCCTGCGCGATCGCTTCTGAGGCCTCGCGATCGCGTTGTTCATCATTTCTTTCTTGCGCAATCGCGTTTGCTGACGCGCGATCTCGATGATCAGCTTTTTGGCTTTGCGCGATCGTGTAGAGTATTTCCTAGTTTTGAAGCAGTGAGCTTGCAAACAGGTCCTGAAGCCTCCAACATCTGCCCCAGCAGCTCCAGTTGTGTAAATGCGGCCTGCAATTGTTGCAACTCCCTTGCTTAGCTTTTCGTAAATGGCTTGCTTGAGAAGAATTCGTCCACGAATTCGCTTGTTCTTCGACTTTGAAGCGAGACAAGTCGCACACGTTGAAAGTGTTGTGCACTTGATAGTTGCTTGACAGATCAACTTTGTAGGCGTTGTCATTGAGCGCTCAAGGATTTTAAATAGACCATCGCCTCTCTGCATCAACTTGCTCGCCCGCTTGTTGGGAAATCTATCCTTCTGGAAATGGACCTAAACCCAATCACCCGGTTCGAAGACAATCTTCTTTCTTCCCTTGTTAGCTTTTTTGGCAACTTCTTGATTTTTCTTTTCAAGTTGCTTCCTCACTTGCTCATGAAGTTGCTTCATCTCTTGAGCTCTCACCTTGGCATCTAAGCTTAAAACTACATCTTGAGACAAAGGCGTGAGATCCAAGTGGGTTAGGGGGTTAAAGACATACACAACCTCGAAAGGCATCATGTAAGTAGAAGTATGCATGGTTCTATTATATGCAAAATAAATCAAAGGTAAGTGTTCTTCCCAATAAGCAAGTTTTCCCTTAACCAATACTCTAAGCATGGCACCAAGGTTCTATTGACAACCTCGGTTTGGCCATCGGTTTGGGGATGGCAAGAAGTGGAGAATAACAACTTAGTGTCAAGCTTCCCATAATTCTTTCAAAAAATGACTAAGGAATTTGGAATCCCTATCACTAACAATAGTTTTAGGGACCCCATGCAATTTAAGTACATGTTCAACAAACCTATCAATAGTTTTGGGATGCATCATCAATCTTATGACAAGAAATGAGATATACCATTTTGGAAAACCTATCAACTACCACAAAGATGCTATCGTTTCCGCTTTTGGTCCTAGGCAATCAAAGCACAAAGTCCATAGAAATGTCAAGCCAATGACCTAAGGGAATGGGAAGGTGTGAGTACAAACCATGTGGAAGTAGCTTTAACTTAGCTTGCTTACACTCCAAACATTGACCACACACCCTCACAACATCCACCTTCATTTTAGGCCAATAAAATTGCTCCTTAAGAATCTCCATGGTCTTGCCCACTCCCAAGTGCCCCATTAATCCCCCACTATGTGCCTCCCTCACTAGCAATTCCCTCCAAGATGAACTAGGCACACACACAACTCCCATTTCTAAACAAGAATCCTTTAAACTTATGGAACCTCCTTTTTTCTACATCACCACTAGGTTCCTCCTCACCACATAACTAATTGATCCTTCTCCCCCTTTTCTCTAATTCACAATTAGTATGTAGTTCCCCAAACTCCGGGTCATTGGCATACATCTACTTCATACTTTCAAAACCCATGAGTTTGGACCCCAAAGTATTCAACAGCACTTGTCTTCTCGATTGAAGCACAAACTTCCTTGACAAGGCATCCACCACCATATTTTCTTTTCCTTTTTTATAATGGATGACATAAGGAAAGGTTTCAAGAAATTTCACTCATTTGGCATGTCTGACATTCAGCTTCTCTTGGGATTTGAGGTGTTTCAAAAATTGGTGGTCGGTTCTAATGACAAATTGATGCAATGTAAACACGGAAGCGATAAAAGTGAGACGCAACTTAAACAACTTACGAGGTAGCACCAAAGAACGATGTTTCGATACACCCTCGCTAGAGTCAAGAAGAATCTATACTATAACTATCGTCAAGAGACATCCGGCCCTTACAAATAAAATGATCAAGGAGGATTGAAGGTCAACTTCGATTCTTCCAATTGATTTCAAGCCAAAAATATTACAAGGTTTGAGAGTGTTCTCATTAAGGTGTGTGTATTCAATGTGAGCTAAAACTGACATAAATGAGCGAAGGAGTGTATTTATGCACTCTTTACATTATTATGAAATCTCTAAAATGCCCTCAGCTATGTTGAAACACATTAGAACACTTAGGGCTAAATTAGGTAGTTCACACAAAAAGTTGGAGAAGTCAGCTTGCTAGGCACTCTGCCTGGAATCGGGCGCTCCGCCTGGTGGAGCTATTGACCAAAAGGCTGGGTGCTTCGCCTGGTTGGTCAGGTGCTCCGCCTGGTTTGCCTTGCTTCTGGGCAGTCCACCTGGCCTTCAGGCGCACCTCCTGGGCGCCTCAGCTAGGCGCTCCTCCTGGGTCTAGGCGCTCCGCCTGGCCCTGAAGCGTAGGTGTTATTCCTTCAATCGAGTTCAAGTGCATGATCTTCAAATCGTCTCCGGAGCTCAGTTTCATCAATGCCCTTCCAAACCAAGTGTAAGTGAGCATCTTGGAACTCCTTGGCTTGACTTCGAGTGAATGGTCTCGATGCAATTTTGGTTGCATCATTCTCCCCTTCTTGAGAAGATTTCGTCCTCGAAATTAAAGCGTCATCCTCCAAGGTATCATCACCTACATTAGAAAGAGTCAAGTTAGAAATATTGAATGTGCTAGAAACATTATACTCATCGGGCAAGTCGATTACATATGCATTGTTGTTGATCTTAGATATCACTTGGAATGGCCCATCTCCTCGGGGTGCCAACTGTTGAACACACCCAAAATACATATAAATATGCATCGGATGTAATTTCAACAAAATGAGACTTCAAAGGGTTTCTTTGGAGTCGCCACATAATTTAGGATTATTACCAATTGTTAATTAATGAGTGTATTTCTTCCTTATTTTAAAAGAAAAATAAGTTTCAGAGATTCTGAGTAAGTGGTTCATTTATTTTCGAAAGAAGTTCTTTGTTTCTTGAAAGAGCACTTTCGAAAATCCGCTAAAAGCAGTTAATCCAGCGGTTTTCACGAATTTAAATAAAATAAATAACTTAGAGATTTTTAAAATATAGGATAAATAAATAAAGAAGTAAATAATAAGTAAATAAATAAGTAAGTAGATAATAAATAAATAATAAATAAATAAATAACTGAATATTTAATAAAATAAGTAAATTGATAAATAAATAATTTAAATATAAATAATGATAAAATAAAGATACAAATTTAATTGAATTTTAATTTGCACTCATTAATGACAAATGGTTTTCAATACCTTAAACTAATTGGCGCGTCCCAAAGAAACAGGATAAACAATTATATAAACAGTTCTAAACATGCAATAAGATAATAATTTAATAAAGCGGCTATCCTACCAAGATTCTATCATGCAAAGTCCTAGTCCGGTTTTCAGGGATCCTATAATATGGATTCTAACAGGAATAGGGAAAGAGGGAATTTAGAAGGTAGAACCCGGATATAGCAAACTCAATCATTGAGCCTTGAATTTTAATAGTTTCATTTTCTTTCAGGGAACTTAAGCCCGAAAATGCAGCGCGAATCAAACAACTCCAAGGCAAATAGCCAACCCAGTTTGTGAGTTTTATTCCACTCGCCCCAAGACAATGTACATGGCAAAGAAAACAAGAGATAAAGAATTAGCACTCATTCAAGAAGAATTGTAATAAATAGAATAACACACAACAATTGCAACACAGTTTACTTGCTTCCTCCTCGACTCCTACCATAGACATCCCACACTATTCTTTCCTACCACCTAAAATAAATAGAACAACCCCGGGACTAGCTCCTACACCAAACAATCCTCCTGATCTTTTCAAACCTCCATACTCATCCAAACAAAACTCCCAGTTATATTGAACAATATCAAGGGATGAAATTTCCAACTATCTTCACAATCGAGGCTGCAAATCATGAAAGGTTCCAATTGACTTTTCACAAATAAAACCTCACTGGTCCTTGGCTTTTGTCAAGCCTATCAGTTTCCTAGATTTTGCAAGGCTTACAGACCTTGCTCATAGGGCTCCTCATTGGTCCTTGACTTTAGTCAAGCCTCTCAGTTTTTTAGGTAGCCAAGATCTCATTGGCCTTCAAGGAGGGGCCCCACTGGTCATTTAAAGATACATGGTCCTAGTATGCAACAAGCATACGTCAATTTTCATAAAAATGCAGCTGGTCAATCAAACATAAACCTGCACACTAGGGGTGTGCAAAATCGAACCAATACCGATAGTCGAACCATTACCGCTGCCGATAAGCATAACGGTATCGGTATAATGGTTATTGGTTCGGTAATGATATTGATTTTCAATACCGATAAGATATCGGTACGGTAATGGTTTCTATATCTCTTTACCGTTACCGTACCAATAAGGTATTTTTTTTTTATAATTTTTATATATTTTATTTTATTTATTACTAGTATATTAAGTCATTTAAACTCTTAATTTACAACTTTAACTTATAGGTTAAACTTCAATTATTATTATTTTTGGTGGTTATATTTCAACACTCATACACTTATAATTATTAGTCATGGCCCATTTTATAATTAATTTTGCTTTCTCGGGTTATTGATTCAACTTTCTTATCTTTTCCTTTTCTTTTTCTATTTCATTTTTTTGTGTCATGTTAGCATATCCTTAAGACTTGTTGATTGCACTTGTTTACTTAGTTTGTTTAGATGATTTGTCTTTTACTTTAGTGGTTGTTCATAGTAATGAAAAATTCTTACCCATTGACAACCATCCACCGAGAAATCGTGCATTACTTCGGTGTACCGGTTACCGAACCGTTAAGAACCGATAACCGATAGCTTATTGGTACGGTAATTGTTTTACATAATTGCATACGGTTAACCGATATACCATTATCGATAAACTCAAACCCGAACCCTACCGCCCCATGAACACCCCTACTGCACACACACAGGCTTCCTTCAATTCAACTGAACTCATTGGCATATTTCTGCAGTCTCATCCCAAACAGACACAAACAGCCCGCCCTAACTCCCTCTTTACATTCTCCAAACAAACTAATCTGCACACATTCTCATAGAACCTGCAGAAGCAATAATCATCCTCACAATACAAATCCACACATAGATCTTACACACCTCCACAAAGCATAGACACCTTCTCCTACACTTAGACCATCAGGCAGATTCCATTTTAGAAGAACAATAATATCAGCTTCTTTTATCATTACAAGGACATAACTAAAAATTTTCTAAAGCCGAATCAACATCCTAGAACCAATAGGGAATTAAAACAAAGATCCGGGACTGGGATTAAGTACTTACCAAGAATTCGCACTCCAAAATAAATGAGGAGCTGAGACAGAACCTCACTCTTACCAAGACCATGCCAAGGAACTATGGGAAGACCTAAACTTCACAATTCTAAACCTACTGCACTACCTGCATACCTAAACTCTGCAACACCAATAAACAACTTTAAAAAAAAACTGAAATCTACAAAACTATGACTCTAACACCTACAAACCCTGAACCAAACTATAGACACCTGCTCCACAAACCTATGACATAAGACAGCCTGAACTTAGGATCTGCAGACCCTCCTTATGCTCACATAGCACCTTCTCACAAATACCAAATACCAAATTCCAACCTCCCTGAAATACCAGAACCAAACCTCAACATCCAAGAACAGACCCTATACAACAGACTCTATACACACTCTCCATGCAGAGAAATAGACCTATGCTTTTCTACTGCTCAAGCACCAGACTAGACCTCTCCTGAACTCAAACATATACCTGCATGCACACACTTCTACAACCAATAAAACATTCTCTACTACTCCTACCTCCAAGCCGTGCTATCACTTGCAGGAGTAACCGTACACTAACCTGCACAAAAAACCAACTAATACTCCCTCCTGAACTACCTACTAACTCTGCACACACATTTACAACCAGAAGACCACCCTAAGACTACCTGCATGACCTCAGAACCAGCTAGAATTCTTATAGCAGACCCTTAACACCATCTGAACACTTGCACTACCTCAGGACACACACAACACTCACACTCGCAGCTGCATACCTGACAGGCCCCCTTTTTACATCCCTGGATCACCTGCAAGCCTTAAACAAAACTTCCTAAGGCTGCAGCCTAAGATCTAACCACCTGCAGATTTCTAGATGCAACTCTAAACATCTATAAATCAAAGGACAAACCTCACACATTTCTGACAACAAATTGACCAACCCGATACCAAGAAGACAACCTGCAGGCCTACAACAACCACCAGACCCACCTCTAAACCAAACAGCCCTCTCTACACCCTATACACCAACCTATCAACCTTCTGACACATCATTTACCTCTTGAATAGCCTTAATTACCCATACATAAAACTGCAGACACCTGCAAACCATAACGGCCAACCTACATGGTGCAAAACATCAACAGAAACCAGGAAAAACTTCTACTCCTACTCTTCTTCTATTCAAAGCCAAAGACAACATAAATAGACTGCAACTACTTCAGAAAATACATTCATTTTGCAGTTATAACACTTTAAAATTAAAACTTACTCTTTATTAATTGATTTATACCATTTTAAACTAATTAGAATCTCAACCTATTATAAAGTTATAAACTTTAGCTCAAACAACCTAAACATCTCAAACTTCTTTAGATTCAGGATTCAATAATAATAAACAATTATTTTTAGTCAAAAGATTCAAGCTTTATTCGATTAAGAGTTGAATACTACTTCTTTAAGACATTTCCTTTTCATCTATGATAGTGTATAATATCATGATCAGACTCTAATATTAAATCTTATAAATCATAGAATATAAACAACATAAGCAAAATCTTAAAGGGTTCAAGATTTTAACCTGTTTTAAGGCAGTGAACGGAGGCTATGAACTGAAGATGAGGGCTCGAACAAAAACGATATGACGGCTTGAACTTTGAGAATACTACATCTATTTCAAACAAGAACAATATACTATGTGTGTGTGTGTGTGTAATATATATATATATTCTTATGTATATTATGCTTCCGTTTCTTATGATATCAAAAACCTAGAACCTCTCTAAAACCCTAAAAATGACAAATATATAGTAAAAATACTATGGTTTACCTCAGTTGAAATTCCAGAATTACTCCTCTACTTTTTGATCCCTTCTCTTGTAAGATAAGGGTGTGAGGGTCAAAATCATGCCCCTCTCGTCCTTATCTTCAAGAAAATTGATCGAGGGCTTGGATTGGCTTTGATTCAAATTAAAGGGACGAGATTAAGTGTCTGTTTTACTGAGGGAATAAGTGAGAAAGCTTCCAATAAAACCACAGCTGGAACAGTGTCAGTTGTCCAGCACATCGGCCTTACGGAGAAGATGATCTGTTTGGGTGGGGTTTTTGGGTCGCGATTGGAATCGGGTTGGGGGGAAATTGAAATTGGGGAGGAAGAAAAGGCACGCATGTGTAATGTATGTGTGATTGTTGTATGTGCTTTGCATGTATAACCTAAATTTTAAAACTTATAACAAATATAGCCTCGATTAAAATAAACTAGGAATTACAATGGATAGGCTGAAATTTGGGTTTCGCATTGCGAATTTAGCATTTCTTCCAAAATTCATTAGTTCACCTCAATGAATTTTAATTAATTAATTTTATTTTATTAATTTATTTTATTTAAATAATTTAGACATTAATTAAACTTCGGGACGAAATTGGGTGTCAACACCAACTTCCTTTTCCGAATGTTTGGGAATTTCTCCTTGTGGAAGTGCACCCACACATAATCCCCTTTCTTGAGTTCCCCTTTCTTTCTTCTTGTGTTCTTCTTGGTTGCAATCTTTTCATAGGCCTCCTCCAAGTTCTTCTTCACCTTGGTATGAAGCTCAAGCAATACCTTGGCTCGAGTTTTAACTTCAAAATCAACAACCACATCCCTTGGCAAAGGGGTAAGATCAAGTGGAATCAAAGGATTAAAACCATAAACACACTCAAATAGAGTCATGCCAATCATTCTATGCAAAGTGCTATTATATGAAAACTCCATGAGTGGTAGCTTATCAATCCAAGTCCTGGCCTTACCTTTGGTCATGGATCTAAGTAGAGCTCCCAAGGTTGGTTCACCACCTCAATTTGCCCATCGGTTTGAGGGTGGTGGGACGTAGAGAACAACAATTGGGTGCCAAGAGCACCCCACAAACATTTTCAAAAGAGGCTAAGGAACTTAGAGTCCCTATAACGAACAATGGTGCGAGGCACCCCATGCAACTTTAACACATTATCAATAAATAAATAAGCTACATGTTGTGCATCATGACTCTTTTTGCACGGGATGAACTGAGCCATTTTGGAGAACCTATCAACGACAACATAAATGCTATCGTGTCCTCCCTTAGTCCGAGGCAAAGCCATAACAAAATCCATAGAAATATCAATCCACAGACTAGTAGGTACTGGCAAAAGAGTTTACAAGCCATGGGTGTTGGATCAAGACTTAGCCCTTTTGCAATCTAAACAAGTATTACAAAAGCGTTCCACAAGGGGCCTCATCTTCGGCCAATGGAATTGCTCTTTAACTATGGCCATAGTCTTGTCCACCTCAAAGTGGCCCATCAAGCCCCCATAATGTGCTTCTCGCACTAGAAATTCTCTCCAAGAGGACTCAGGAACACACACTCTCCCATTCTTGAAAATGTAGCGATTTACCCTTTGGTATTTCTCCACCCTCTCCCACTCACTAGAGCAGCATGAATGCTCTTGAGCTTTGGTTCATGTTCATACAACAATTTTATACTTTCAAAACCCATATGCCTAGAAGCAAGAGTAGTAGCAAGGGCGAACTTCCTAGAAAGTGCATCGGCTACAACATTGTCCTTTCCCTTCTTGTAATGAATTACATACGGAAAAGACTCATTGAACTCCACCCATTTGGCATGCCTTTTGTTCAACTTCTCTTGGCCTCTAAGATGCTTGAGTGACTCATGGTCACTCTTGATCACAAATGCCCTAGGCCATAGATAGTGTTGCCAATGAGCTAGAGCTCTCACAAGGGCATACAACTCCTTGTCATACGTAGAGTAATTCAAAGTTGCGCCCTTTAACTTTTCACTAAAGTAGGCAATGGGTTTCCCTTCTTGCATGAAAATACCCCTAATACCCACTCCCGAGGCATCACATTCAACCTCAATACCTTTCTGAAGTTAGGCAATTGCAACAAAGGGGTGGTACTTAACCTACTTTTCAAATCTTGAAAAGCCTTTTCTTAAGGCTCTCCCCACACAATGGACTTGTCCTTCTTCACCAACTCGGTGAGTGGAGCGGCAATGGTGCTAAAGTCCCTCACAAAGCGGCTATAAAAACTAGCAAGGCTATGGAAACTCCTCACATGAGATACGGTGGTAAGAGTAGGCAATCTCTAATGGCTTCAACTTTGGACTCATCAGCCTCTACACCATTTGCACTAACAACTAACCTAAGAAAGACAAACTTTTCAACACAAAAGGCACACTTTTTAAAGTTGGCATAGAATTTTTCGGCTCTTAGCACTTCAAGAACTTGACTCAAGTGGCCCACATGGTCATCTATTGATTTGCTATATATCAAGATATCATCAAAATAGACGACCACAAACTTGTTGACAAATGGCTTTAAGACATGGTTCATTAGCCACATGAAAGTGCTAGGTGTGTTGGAGAGGCCAAAAGGCATCACCAACCATTCATAGACACCAAACTTGATCTTGAATGCGATTTTTCACTCATCACCTGGTTCCATCCGGATTTGGTGGTAGCCGGACCTAAGATCTATCTTGGTGAAGACACTAGAACCACTCAATTCATCAAGCATGTCATCAAGTCTAGGAATGGGATGGCGATACTTTACCGTTATCTTGTTGACCGCACGACAATCAATACACATCCTCTATGTCATGTCCTTCTTTGGCACAAGAATGACTAGTATGGCACACAGACTTAAGCTTTCACGAACCAAGTCTTTATTGAGCAACTCATCCACTTGCTTTTGCAACTCCTTTGTATCCTCGGGATTGCTCTTATAGGCCGGCTTGTTTGGGATTTGGGATCCCGGGACAAAATCAATTTGGTGTTCAATCCCCCTCAAAGGAGGAAGTCCACTTGGCATATCTTCCGGGAACATATCCTCAAATACCTTCAAGACATACTCAATAGCACTAGGCAAAGGGTTAGGGTTAGAAAAATAATCACAATCGAAATTTCGAACCATACCTTTGTGCACTAGGCAAATGAGCATTTTGGTGCCATCATTACCTCTTAAGTACTCACCCGGTTGCATCATGGCACAAATGTTACCGGTGATAGATGGTGGAGTGGTAGGGCTCTTGACCAAAGGCTTAGTCACCACAACGGACTTAGCTTTAGCCACTTCTTTCAATGCCCTCATGCGCCTATAATCTTCACTCACTTGTTTAGGCGTCAAGGGTTTGAGCACATATTTCTTACCCTCATGTTTGGCCGTGTAAGTGTTGGCTCGGACATCATGTACCACACTCCTATCATATTACCAAGGCCTACCAAACAAGAGGTGGCAAGCTCGCATTGGCACCACATCAAATATTAGCTCGTCTTGATAGTTCCCAATCTTGAACTTTATCAAGACTTGCTTCACCACCTTCAATTCCCCACATTCACTCAACCATTGTAATCGGTAGGGGATTGGGTTTTTAAGGGTAGGTAATTTCAATTGTGAAACCAAGGTTTGGCTCACCACATTAGCACAACTACCCGAAATCAACAATCATGGAGCATACTTGTCCCTTCACCCTACACCTAGCATGGAACAAGTTCTCCCTTTGCACATCTACCTCCTCCTCACTCACCATGGCACTCAAACTACGACGTACCACCAAGAACATGCTAGGGTCATCACCCTCCGCCGCATCATCTTCTTCCTCAAATACCTCACCATCCTCAACAACCTCTCACTCGAGCTCACTTTCCTCCTCATACACCAACCATCATCCAGGATTATCATTGTTTTTTCGGGTAGGACAATCTTTAGTAAAGTGGCCATAACCTTTACACTTGTGACATTGAAGTAGAAGAAAAATGAGTATTTAATTGAGTTTTAGAGTTACTTCCCACTTGTTTGAAGTCACTTCTTGGAGTGGCCTTCTCAAAGAGCTTCTTAACATCACGACTTCCACTAGCACCACTTGTGTTCGGGATTTTCCATTCTTTGGGTTGAGTCATTAGAGTTGAAGTAGTACTCCTATAGTGAGGAGCTTTATCTTCCTTGAGCCACTTTTCGGCTTCAACCGCGGTATCACAAACATATTGAAGAGAATGAAAGATGTGTAGCCTCAATTGAGAAGAAATCTTCCGGCTCAAACTATTCTTGAATCGGATGATAGCTTGCTCTTCATCTTCCTTTTCCATGTCAAGGGCCATTCGGTTCTTTTTAAATTTGTTGAAATACTCATCAACCGATTTGAAGCCTTGTCTTAACTCATAAAGCCTCTTGAGTTGTTCTTGCCTATATTTGGGTGTGACATATTTGGTACTCATCACCTCTTTCAATTCTTCCCAAGCAATGTTCATTGGCATCCCAACTCGTCTTCTTGACCTCTTGACGAATCCCACCACGTGGAAGCATATGACTCAAATGAAGCAATGGAAAAAGTGGCTTTCTTCTCCTCGGACATGTCATTTGTGTCAAACACCCGCTCCAATTGAACCTTGCACTCTAAGAACTTTTTCGGATCACTAGTCTCTTTGAAAGGTGGGATAGTGATCTTTACAGTATTTAGATTGTTGTCACGACCCCCATGGTTTGGTTCCGGTTGACCCCCGTAGTAATCATCAACTTCATCATATTTACGTCTTAAGTTCCTCCTCGCATAAGCCCTTGGAGGTCTATGAGCTTGCCCTTGACCTCTATCCATTCCCCGGCCTCCATTCATTGCCATCCTATGTGGATAGGGAGCATCATAATCATCATAATTGTCACCAAGTCTGGGGCCCTCCCCTTCTTGAGCCTCAACAACTTGCTCAAGGAGTGCAACATTTCTACGGGGCTGCATGAGTCAAACTTCACCTTGGGGATTGCCCAAGGGTTGGGGATTTCCCAACATTCTTTCACGAACAAGAGCCTTCTCTTTCAACCGTTGTTGACGAGCTAGCTCAGTAAATTAATCCGGCCTCACGGTTGAGCCATTACTTGTGCCTTCTCGGGCATCTTTGTGGACACTTGGGGTCCTTTCTCTTTCAAATATTTCTATTTTGAGGTTTAGAGACTTCACCTCAGCTAAGAGTGTAGCCAATACGCTTGTTGAGACCTCAACGATATCTTTTACTTGTTCCTCTGCCATGTACCTACAAGCAATTCAAAAACAAGAAAAGAAATTAGAGTATTAGTCCTCACACACTCCCTCATTTTTTAATGTCGCTCGGGTACTTTCAAGTTGAGGGTAGGTTCACACAAACTTGATCTCAATGGCCTCCTCGTAGTTGATCAAGTTTCTTGATAACCAAACCAATTCACAAGAACCAAATACTCTTCGGGAAGAGTGGAGTTGATGGGACTCGATGAATGCTAGGCTATTTAGGTGCGCACTTGAAGCAAAAATTATACTACGAGGCTTCTTTGAGGTCTACTCTCCCCTAGGCATGAGTACCCTAATCGCTCAATGAACTAGTACTAATTAAGTAGGAGTGTTACTCTCAAAGTACTAGCCGGAAGCAACGGAAACCAAAGAAACACGAAAACCTACATAAACAAACTACCCAAACCCGTCCCGGGGCTGGGCGGTCCGCCTAGAATTTTTGCAAAATCAGGCAGTGTGCAATTCGGGGGGAGCGCCTAGAGCTTGGACGGTCCGCCTGAACGGGTGTTGCTCCCAAAGGCACGCGCAAGTATACGTGGTCGACAAGTAATAAAGTGATAAGGTGAGTATCATTCCCACGAGGACTATTGTTCAGACTGTATCCTAGTAAACATTTTCCTAAAAACTATTCAAGAATCTTTTTCGATGATGATTGTGATTTTTCTACTACCTAAAGAATACAATCATTAAAAACAAGTAATTGAAGTCAGGTAATAGAGAGAAAATTATGGGTTGTTATCAACAAAAGAGAAACGGTCCAGAGTCATAACTACAAACAATCCAGTTGAGTTTTCTAGTTGATTTTACTTCTCAATTTCCTAGATTGCTAACTAACAGGTTACTTATATTTGTGAAAACATGTCGATTCTTCACGAGTCTATGCAAGCTACTTTAACGCCCATATTTCTATGGAATTAAATCACATGCATGCATTAAAGAACTCTGTATTTAGCTAAGCAAGGAGAATAGATATATGTCTATCCTACCCGCAAATCAATTCCCTGATGCCCAGGTTCACAATCAAGCCCTATTCTTTCTTATTTGCGTTCACAAGTTCCCTCTGTTGAGTTCACTTGTAAACCGTAGATAGTGTTCAATTATCAGGCCTCAATAACAAAACAATTAGGCTCAAGAAAGAATAAACAATCCGTAATTATAAATTAATAGGTAGAAATCAACTTTCAAACATCAACCTTCATGTATTTACTCTAAGCCTAGAACAATATGTTTAGATACGCATATTCATAGTAACAACACAAAAATTCATGGAAGAAATATGAAAGTTTGTAATAGATTAAGTCAGCTAATTAAACCCTTGGTTCAATGTGTTAACAACTCCAAACTTACTCCAAAATCTGACCTCTCCCTCAAAATAACGAAATAATAATATTTTATTGTGTTTACAAAGTCCTACCATAAGTTAAACCAAAGCCTAAACTAAGTTGGAAAAGTTGGGGTCGCTGAACTTCAAGCTGTAGGGCAAGCGCCGTATGGCTCATAGCATCTGGATGTCGCGCGCTGTACTGAAGGCGTCGCATGGCTCATAGCATTTCAAAGTCTGAAGCTGTGACAAATCTACAGCTTGCACCATAGCCTTGCCTTCTAATGCCATATCCCACAATTAGCTAAGTTCATCAACTTCTTGCTCGATTACATCCATCTTTGCTCCGTTTGCAGTCGTATTCATCCAAACCATTCCTAAAATCACAAACACAATAAGTGAGCGCAAGAATTGTAATTATTCCGCGTAATGGGCGAATAACGTATCAAAATGCGAGGAAATATTAAGGTAAAATATCTAAATATTGCCAAACATCACCACCCCACACTTAGACCTTTGCTCGCTCTCGAGCAATCACCAAAACTAACTCCCCAACTAAATACCAACACTTGATAAAACAGGTCTACCTATGGTTATAGTTGATACCGACCATTAAACTAGAGCATAAATACATACCATGTGATCCACAACATGCGAAAAATTCACCAAATTTTAAAACACTAGAACAACCAACTCAAGACATCTCAATTTAAAAAACCGACTCAATGAAACCATGCTTTCACAAAATTACACCCATTCACTCAATCAAGAAGTCAATAACTTTACATATCTCGCGCAAACCATGTGCCCGCACCAAAAGTAACCAAGAGAGAGTCCCAAATATCACACAAAGAATATATTTCAAGAATAATTAGGGACATAATATAGGAAGAATTCACTCGCTCTAAAAAAGAAGTTCACGTACCATAGGCTTGCCCGTAGTGTAGGACTCCACTAATGTAAGCTCACTGCAATCGGGATTAACTAGGACTTTAAGGGTTATAATGTAGGCTAAAGGATGGGTAGAATAAATATAGATAAAATAGTGACTACCTCCCTAAGCACTTTAATACATCACTTTCAATTTTTAGCTCAATTCTTCTCAAAACCAACCAGCAATCAGCCGAACAATGCACCCGAATTTCCCTCTCAACTTTAAGCAATTTGCAACTTTACTTTTTGCACAACACTAGCAAGGATTGATATTTTTTTTCTTTCTTTTGTTTTATTTATTTTTTCTCCTTTTTTTCATTTTTTTCAATATTTTTCTCAACCTTGCCAATGATTCTTTTTCAAAATACACCATATTTTTCTTTTATTGGTTTCACTCAAAAGCCATCCAGTTTCTTCAACCACAACTCCACAAACATCAAATATTTCAATTAAAGTGCTCTAAGGAGTACGGGTTCAAAAAGAATATAATTAAGAACAAAAGGGATAAGGCTTGAAATGTGGGTGCCAACAAAAAGGTCAATAGGCTCAAAAGGGCTTAATAAGGATAATATTAAAGGGTAGGCTAATCAAGGCTAAAAGGGCTTATCAAAGAAATGCCTGTATCATCTCCCAACTAGAGCAAACCTATGATTTCGCTTTGAACACACACGGGGCAAGTTCTAGACATCAATATGCAAGCACGGAACATAAAAAGGATACCTCACATCACCCATGACACATAGTTCACTAAAGACGGTTTCATTCCAACTCTCGGTTTAAGCAAATAAGGTGCAACTCTTGAAATTTAAGCACTAAGGTCACAAAGGTTCACAAAAGAGTCAACTAGTTGAACCTAAGTATCTCAAGAAGGTAATTCAAATTTTTCTAGGCATGCATCACAATTTTAAGACCAATTCACAAATAGCATATGCTCAAGTCCAAATTCACCGGTATCAAACATATCAAAGGCACCTAGCATTTTACCATTTTCCTAAAAATACTCTACTAACTAATACTATACTACTCCTAAAAATAAAAATTACCCGGTTCAAAGGTCTACCCATGCAAAAAAGAACCGAGGTCATAAGAAAAACCACGAGGAGGATGACATGTACCACTAACTAAAACTAAAAAGAAAATATTTTTTGGAATTTTTCATTAGCTTTCTATTTTTTTTCATTTTTATATATATTAAAGCAAGAAAAAAATAAAAATAAAGTCAAGTGACAAAAATAAAAATTTCTAAAATTAAATTCCTAATGGTACAATCATCCATAACCTCAAAAAAAGAACGGAAGTTCCCCCACCAGGTTATCAATATTAGGCAGGGGTGAGGACACTCCAGACTTAAACTCGACATTACATGAACCTGCAATCCAAAAAATCACCCAAAGTAATATACAACCTTAAAAATAGTAATAATAAAATAAAAATAAAAGTAAAGCAAGAAAATTAGGTTGCCTCCCAAGAAGCGCTTGATTTAACGTCGCGGCACGACGAAGACAACTTTATCGCTTTTTCCTCCACCTTGAATTTATGAATTGAATCCCCAACTTTGCCTCAAGCTTACGACTATGGTATTGGGGTGGTGGCAAAAATACAAAAGGACCAAGTAACCAATGTCGCATTTTACACTTCTTAGCCTTTAAATGAGGGATGTCTTTTTGTCTCCTCGACATCACACACTTTAAAATATAGGCACCTTGTTCCTCCTCCTTTGGTTTCTTCATAGGCTCGGGTGGCTCAATTTTCATGTCACCATCCAAACACACTGTTGAAAAATGATTGGAATGAGGTCCAATATGCTTCAATTCCAAAATTGCATTACTTTAGACACCTTCACTTGCACAAACACTAGAGTCCTCAAATATAATGTTTTCTTTTTCCTCACTTGATTCTAATGTAATTTTGTCAACTTCGGCATCCTAAACTAATATTAGATCGAATGGTAGAAATTCCACTTTTTGCTCCTCAAATTGGTTCCTAAGCTCTTCTATCTCAAATCTACTATTCACGACAATTGATAATTGGGCATTAGACACCTCAACCATATCACTGAAATTCGCATCCAAGTCATGAATAGCTAAACCAAATTGATCAATTTCTTGTGTGAGCTCCACTCTTTCTTCCATAAATTGCCTCGTCATATTTGTTATTTCCTTTGAGAAATCCTCATATGCTTCAAAGAGTTTGGTGTGCTCCATTATCCAAGTTTCGCTAACAACCTGCACTTTATCGCTCCTGTCAAATTCACACACACTATTAGAATCATTACACCTATTGATTGGGGAAGCAGTATGACACTTAGGACAAGAATTCCACAGACCACCGCACAATTTACAAAAGTTCCAATCAAAAGTGAAAATTCACATAACCAATCTCGTAGGGTTGAAAGATTAGGACAATTCCACAAGTGAGTTCCTCCACACAGTAAAAAAATATCATCAAACTTTGAGCAACTATCATTCGACCAGTTTTCAATAAAAGATGCCATGTTAACAAGTAACACAAAAATAAACTAGACAAAAAATTAAACCTGAATAGAAAATAATAAATCGTTCAAAAAGAAAACAACCAATTATTTGGTCCCCGGCAACGACGCCAAAAACTTGTTGCCCCCAAATTCACATGCAAGTATACGTGATCGAAAAGTAATAAAGTGATAAGTTGAGTATCGTTCCCACGAGGACTATTGTTCAGACTGTATCCTAGCAAACAATTTCCTAAAAACTATTCAGGAATCTTTTTCGATGATGATTGTGATTTTTCTACTACCTAAAGAAAACAATCATAAAAAACAAGTAATTGAAGTCAAGTAATAGAGAGAAAATTATAGGTTGTTATCAACAAAAGAGAAACGGTCCAGAGTCAGAGCTACAAACAATCCAGTTGAGTTTTCCAGTTGATTCTACTTCTCAATTTCCTAGATTGCTAACTAACAGGTTAATTATATTCGTGAAAACCTATCGATTCATCACGAGTCTATGCAAGCTACTTTAACGCCTATATTTCTGTGGAATTAAATCACATGCATGCATTAAAGAACTCTGTATTTAGCTAAGTAAGGTGAATAGGTATATGTCTATCCTACCCGCAAATCAATTCCCTGATGCCCAGGTTCAAAATCAAGCCCTATTTTTTCTTATTTGCATTCACAAGTTCCCTCTGTCGAGTTCAACTTGTAAACCGTAGATAGTGTTCAATTATCAGGCCTCAATAACCAAATAATTAAGCTTAAGAAAGGATAAACAATCCGTAATTGTAAATTAATAGGTAGAAATCAACTTTCAAATATCAACCTTCATGTATTTGCTCTAACCCTAGAACGATATATTTAGCTACGTATATTCATAATAACAACACAAGAATTCATGGAAGAAATATGAAAGTTCGTAATAGATTAAGTCAAGTAAGTAAACCCTTAGTTCAATGTGTTAAGAACTCCAAACTTGCTCCAAAATTTGACCTCTCCCTAGAAATAACGAAATAATAATATTTTATAGTGTTTACAAAGTCCTACCATAAGTTAAACCAAAGCCTAAACTAAGTTGGAAAAGTTGGGTTACTGAACTTCAAGCTATAGGGCAAGCGTCGCATGGCTCATAGCATCTGGATGTCGCGCGCTGTACTGAAGGAGTCCCATGGCTCATAGCATTCCAAAGTCTGAAGCTGTGACAGATCTACAGCTTGCACCATAGCCTTGTCTTCTAATGTCATATCCCACAATTAGCTAAGTTCATCAACTTCTTGCTCGATTACATCCATCTTCGCTCTGTTTGCACTCGTATTCATCCAAACCATTTCCTAAAATCACAAATACAATAAGTGAGCAGAAAAATCGCAATTATTCCGTGTAATGGGCGAATAACGTATCAAATGCGAGGAAATATTAAGGTAAAATAGGCAAATATTGCAAAACATCAACGGGGCTTCAGTTTCGTCAAGAACTCGATTTTTGACGATTTGCAACCAATTTTTCCAACGATTTCAAGGTGTTTTTCAGGTTAAATGATACGCAAAGGTGTTTTATACTATTACAAACAAACCCCAATGATTTATAACAACAATCAACCATCAACAATCTTGATTCAAGATTTGAGCAAATTTTTCAAGGGTTTTCAAGAATTTTGAGATTCAAAAAATTTTGATTTTCATTTCGCAACACCAATCGACGTAATGGGGGTATCAAAGCAATAGATTAATATCATAGAACATTCCCCAATAACAAACATCCAAGAAATCACTACAACCAATAAGATCTGGCAATATTTTTTGCAATTTTCAAGTTTTTTTTGATTTTTTTTTGTTTTTCTTCAAAAATTCAAGAACAAGAACATGCATAACAACAAGAACAAGATAAAACTACGTCGAACAAGGAACGAGGGTTTTTAGAAAAAACACCCGAGCCTTGCTCTGATACCAACTGATGCAATGTAAACACGGAAGCGATAAAAGTAACAGTAAAAGTGAGACACAGCTTAAACAACTTATGGGGTAGCACCAAAGAACGATGTTTCAATAAACCCTCGCTCGAGTCAAGAAGAACCTACACTACGCAACTATCCTCAATGAAATGTCTAAAACGCCCTCAGCTATGTTGAAATATATTAGAATACTTAGGGCTAAATTAGGCAGTTCACACAAAAAGTTGGAGAAGTCAGCGTGCTAGCCGCTCCACCTGGTGGAGCTAGTGACCAAAAGGCTGGGCGCTCCGCCTAGTTGGTCAGGCTCTCCGCCTGGTTTGCCTTGGTTCTGGGCGGTCTGCCTGGCCTTCAGGCGTGCCTCCTGGGCGCCTCAGCTCGACGCTCCTCCTAGGTCTAGGCGCTCCTCCTGGCCCTGAAGCGTAGGTGTTCTTCCTTCAATCGAGCTCAAGTGCATGATTTTCAAATCGTCTCCGGAGCTCGTATAATCAATGCCCTTCCAAACCAACTGTAAGTGAGCATCTTGGATCTCCTTGGCTTGACTTCGAGTGAATGGTCTCGATGCAATTTGGGTTGCATCACAAATTCTTTTAACCAAAGGTGATGTTTCCAATGAGCCAATGCCCTCACCAAGGCATACAACTTTTTATCATAAGTGGAGTATTTAGTGGTTGCTCCCTTGAGTTTTTCGCTAAAGTAGGCAATGGATTTTTGATCTTGCATCAACATGGCTCCAATTCCTACCCCACTAGCACCACACTCAACTTCAAAGGTTTTATCAAAATTTTGTAATTGATGGAGAGGTGTAGAGCTAAGCACTTCTTTCAATTTTGCAGAAGCCCTTCTTGCTCTTTCCCTTACATGAATGCCTTATCCTTCCTTATCACTTCGGTTAATGGTGCGGCTATAGTGCTAAATCCCCTCACAAACCTCCTATAAAAGCTAGCCAACCCATGGAAGCTTCTCACATCACAAATGCTTTTAGGAGCGGGCCAATCCCTAATGGCCTCAACTTTAGCCTCATCTATTTCCACACTATTTGCACTCACCACAAAACCAAGGAACACATCTTTTTCAACACAAAAGGAGCACTTTTTCAAATTAGCAAATAATTGCTCCTTTCTCAAAACATCAAACACTTGTTTCAAATAAGAAGCATGCTCATAAATGGATTTTCTATAGACAAGGATGTCATCAAAGTAAACTACAACAAATTTTCCAATGAAAGATTTAAGCACATGATTCATCAACCTCATGAAGGTTGAAAGAGCATTGGACAAGCCAAAAGTCCTGACAAGCCACTCATAAAGACCAAAGTTAGTCTTAAAGGCCGTCTTCACTCATCACCCGGTTTTATTCGGATTTGGTGTTATCCACTCCTCAAATCAATTTGAGAGAACACACAAGAACCACACAACTCATCAAGCATATCATCTAACCTAGGGATAGGATGACGATATTTTACCGTTATCTTGTTGATGGCTCTACAATCCACACACATGTGCCAAGTCCCATCTTTCTTTGGTACTAGGATGACCGGGACCGCACATGGGCTCAAGCTTTCTTGCATAAGTCCTCTTTCAAGCAACTTGTTGCTCCCAAACGGCCACGCAAGTATACGTGGTCGACAAGTAATAAAGTGATAAGATGAGTATCGTTCCCACGAGGACTATGCAGACTGAGTTCTAGCAAACAATTTATTTAAACTATTCAGGGATCTTTTCCAATAGTGATGAGTTTATTAACTAAAGAACAGTAATTAAATGGTAGAAGTGAATTCAAGCAATGGAGCAAAATTTGGTTGTTATCAGTAATAAGGAGACGGTCCAGGGTCAGAGTTACGAACAATCCAGTTGAGTTATCCAATTGATTCCACTTCTTAAATCCCGGGTTACTAACTAACAGATTAAATGTACCCGTGAAAACCTTTCAGTTCTTCACGGTCTATGCAGGCTACTCCAATCCCTATATGTCTATGGGTTGAATCACGTGCACGCATTAACGATTTCTGTAATTAGTTAAACTAGGCGAGCAAGTATATGTCTATCCTACTCACAAATTGGTTCCCCGATGCCCGGGTTCACAAACTAGTCCTATTCTTTCTTATTACGTAATTAAATTCCCTCTTTCGAGTTCAATCTAAAAACCATAGATAATGCGTAATAATCGGGCCCTGACAATTACACAAGTGGAATCAAGAAAGAATAAGCAACCCGTAATGGGATTCAATTAATGGAAATCAATCTTCAAACATCAACCTTCATGAAATACTCTAACCCTAGAACGATAGATTTAGCTACGCATACTCATAATAACAACACAAGGAATTGATGTAATAAATTAATGGTAGGAAGAAAAACCCTTGTTCTTGATGTTATGAGCTCTCAAATTTGCTCCAAAGTCTGAACTCCTTACAAAAACTAAGTAATAAACTATTTATAATGTTTCCAAACCCTTGGTAATAAGTTAGACCCAAAACTAGAAGGAATAGGGAGTAAAATCGCGCACAAGGGGCGCTATAACGGGCGCCCCGCGCCTCGGAACGCGTGACAATGGACAGAGGACGTCGAAAGTTGGCCGCCTTGGGCATGCGGCGCGCTGAAAAACGCGCAGGAACAGTGGGCGCGGTGGGGCCCGCGGGGCGCCCCCTACAGCGCCAGGCCAATTTTTGTGTTTGCTCGCTCCTTTGCTCGCTCGTGTCGTGCCTTCGTGTGCTCGATCCAATCCTAAATCAAAATCCAATCTTTTCTTGCTCAATCATGCTCTTAAAAGCTCCAATTACATTGCGTAACAACCTACACACGCACGACATAAAATCAGTGTAAAACCGCATTCATAAACTATAAAACGAGCGAATAAGGTACTAAAACGTGAGGAAATATTAAGGAAATATAGGCATATTATGCCAAACATCACCACCCCACACTTGAACCTTTGCTCGCCCTCGAGCAAGTCACATCTCACTTTCCAACCTAGGTAAAACAGGTCTGCCTATGACCATGGTTGATACCGACCATTGAACCAATGCACATATGACTACTATGGATCCACAAACATGCTAACAATTTACCAAAACCAAAAATATGAGAACAACCACCCCAAAATAGCTCAAATGCACAAACTCAACTTAATGCAACCATGCTCCCACAAAATTACACCTATCTACTCAATCAAAAGCCATCAACTTTACCTACTTCATGCAAACCACGTGCCCTCACCAAAATGAAGCAAGAGAGTGTCCCCCAAGTATCACACACAACCATGAATATCAAGAATAGAACGGGGACAATAGCACTTGAATTCACTCACTCTCATGAAAGGCTCACATGTCACACACAATGTACCATAGGCTTGCCCGTAGTGTAGGACTCCACTAATGTAAGCTCACTCCAATCGGGATTAACTAGGACTTTAAAAAGGTTGTAATGTAGGCTAAGGTGCGGGTAGGATACATATGGTAATAGTGACTACCTCCCTAAGCACTTTAATACATCACAATTAATTTCAAACACAATTCTCATCAAACCACCCAATCACAAGTATCACACATACACCTTTCCAACAAGTAGCATTTTTATTTTCAAGCACACACTAGCAAGGAATGGACATCTTTTTTTTTTTTTTTTTTTTCTTTTCACAATTTTTTCAACCTTGCTATTTTTTTCTCATTATCTTCCAACCTTGCCAATGCTTTTCACTACTTCACAAATTTTCAATTATTCTCCTCCATTAGCTCCACTCAAAAACCTCCCACTTCCAACCACAACTCCAAATTAACAACACAATATCAATAAAGTGCTTAAGGAGTAAAGGGCCAAAAGAGTCAATTAAGAACAAATGGGTAGGCTCGGGGTGTGGGTACCAATAGAAAGGATCAAAGAAATCACAACAACAATTTTTCCAAGGTATATATGTAAGGGTAGGCTAACAAAAAGAAGGCCTTGTATCATTTCCCGACTATAGCAAACCTAGGATTTCGCTTTGCACACACACGGGGCAAGTTCTAGACATTAATATGCAACATGGAGTAAATAAGAACATGCCTCACAACACACATTGCACATAATCCACACAAAAAGATTCCATCAACAACTCTCAACTAAGCTTCTAGAATGCAACTTGTGGAAATTTAAACACTAATGCACAAAGGTTAACAATCAAGTCAAGCAAGCGGACTTAAGCATCTCAAGGGGGTCGTTCCATTTTTTCTAGGCATGCATCAAAATTAAAACTCTAGGACACCACAAATAGCACATGCAATCAATTCAAGTCCACCGGTATCAAACACATCAAAAGCACCTAGCATTCTACCTCTTTCCTACGTCTAGGGTCATCTACAACTAACTATCCTAATCCTAAAAAAATAAAAACTACCCGGTTCAAAGGTCTACCCGTGGAAAAGAACCGAGGCCATAAGAAAAACCACGGGGCGGATGACATGTACCACTAATAAAACTAAAAGGAAAATCTTTTTGGAATTTTTCATTGGTTTTCTAATTTTTTTTTCATATATTAAAGCAAGAAACAAATAAAAATAAAGTCAAGTGACAAAAGAAAAATCCTATGGTACATGCATCCCTAACCTCAAAAATAAATAAAGGGTAGTTCCCCACCCCACACTGAAACTAAGCACTGTCCTCAGGGCTAAAAATAAGCAAGCGCAAGGTAAGGAAAACTTCCCTGAAGATTCTAGTCCTTGGTGCTAGCATCCTCCAAGCCTTCATATAGTATGAGGTACTCAGACTTCCCCCAACAGATCATCAACATTAGGCAAGGGTGAGGACACCCCACACTTAGCCTCGACATTACATGAACCTGCAATCCAAGGAAAAACAACAACTACGTGACACTATAAATAAAATAATACAAGTACAAACTCGGGTTGCCTCCCGAGAAGCGCCTTAGTTAACGTCGTGGCACGACGACACTTTTAGCTCACTTCCAGCCTTTATGTCTTCTCTTCTTACGCCGAACTTTTGCTTTCTTCCCTTCTTTTAGAGAACCCATCTTCAACTTCACATGTGGTTTACTTCCATGTTCTTGTTTGACACATTCAATCATAGAGCACTCTTCCACCTTAGCTATGTGCTCCTTCTCATTATAAACCTTGAAAGTAACCTTTTCTCCATGCGCTCTAACAGTCATCTCACCCAGCTCCATGTCAATAATTGCCTTCGAGGTGACTAAGAATGGTCTCCCCAAAATGATTGGAGCTTCTCGGTCCTCTTCATAATCTAGGACTACAAAATCAGCAGAGAATGTAAACTTACCAACTTTTATCAACACATCCTCCAACTTACCCTCAGGGTGAGTGAGTGATCCATCCGCCATCTTAAGAGTAACTGAAGAGGGCTTGATTGCTCCTAGCCCTAGCCTTTTGCAAACAGACAGAGGCATGAGATTTATGCTTGCACCCAAATCACACAAGGCACCAGTGATACTATGCCCTTCAATGGTACAAGGAATAGTAAACTTCCCAGGATCTTGAAGTTTTGGAGGTAGCTTACTCAAGATTGTGCTACACTCCTCAACTAACTCAACTGAATCTATTTCTTGAAGCTTTTTCTTCTTGACTAAAATCTCTTTTAAGAACTTCACAAAGGATGGCATCAATTCAAACACATCAGTCAAAGGAATATTAACATGAAGTTCTTTCAGCATACTCACAAATTTTTGATACTGGGCTAAATCCTTCGACTGTATAAGCCTCTGCGGGAATGGTGGAGGTGGCCTAGGTGCCTCCTTTATCTCTTCTTTCTTCTTTACCTTCTCCACTTTTTCAATTTTTTCAATTTCAGCTTTCTCCTCAGGCTTGGCCATCAGCTCTCCACCTCCAATTAAAGTCACTGCAAGACATTGTTCAGGCTCTTTCTTCACAGTGCTTATTTCTCCCACCAACTGCCCCAACTGGTGCTCCAAGTTCTTGTGAGCACTGGCAAGATCTTGTATGGCCTGTGCATGGGCTGCAGTGTCAGCTATCATTCTCTGCTGTCCCGCCATTATCTGCTTTAGCATCTCCTCAACTGAATTGCTAACCTGCTGTGGTGGAGCTGGGAGTGGGTGGTAATTATTCGGGGCTCTCATATTACCATGATAATAACCATTACCAAACTGATTTTGACCCTGCAGCCTGTTTTGATTACCCACGTAATAAACTGACTCTGGGTTAGAAGAGCAAACCTCTGTAGCATGGTCTTGACCACAAACCTCACAAAAGCTCTGGAGTTGTTGCACTGGAGCCACTGGTTGCTGAGTCTTTTGCAGAACTAGCTTGCTAATTTGATTGGAAATAGCATCCATCCTAGCCCGTAGCTCTGAAACTGCATCTAATTGAAGTACCCCTGCAGCTTTCTGCGTAGTAGCTCTACCATCACCCTGCCAGTCGGGATTGCTCTGCGAAAATTTATCTAGCAACTCATAGATCTGGTCAAAATTTAAGGCCAGTACTTGACCTCCAGCAGCAGCATCTACCACAATCTTAGTATGTGCAGTCAACCCCTCAACAAAAGTATGTGCAAGAACCTCATTGGATTGGTTGTGGTGTGGACAATCTCTCAGTAAAGCTTTGAACCGCTCCCAGGCTGAATATAAAGATTCTCCTTCTAACTGTCTGAAGGACATAATTTCACTCCTCACCCGGGCTGTCTTGGCAGATGGATAAAACTTAGCCAAGAACTTCTTAGCCAAATCATTCCAAGTGGTGATAGACCCAGACTTTTCAGCCTTTAACCACCTCTTCGCTGCCCCAATCAGTGAAAACGGGAACAATGTCAAGCGAACATAATCAATAGGAACTCCCGTTGGTGTATAAGTATCACTGATCTCCAAGAAATTCTGGATATGTTGTTGCGGATCTTCATGAAGCAATCCACCAAATTGTCCAGTCGTATGTAACAGTTGTATCATACCGGACTTAATCTCAAAGTTTCCAGTAATTCTTGGCTTAACTATGCTTGAAGCTACTCCATCCAGGCTGGGGAGAGCGACATCTCGCACAGCTAAAGCTCGTTCTTCTGCCATTCCTGTAGGTAAAGATCAAGCAGGACCTAATACCTGAAACAGCAGAAAACTCAAAACAAAAATTAAACCTGAATAGAAATTAATAAACTGTTCAAAAAGAAATCAGTCAAAAATTAGTCCCCGGCAACGGCGCCAAAAACTTGTTGCTCCCAAACGCACACGCAAGTATACGTGGTCGACAAGTAATAAAGTGATAAGATGAGTATCGTTCCCACGAGGACTATGCAGACTGAGTTCTAGCAAACAATTTATTTAAACTATTCAGGGATCTTTTCCAATAGTGATGAGTTTATTAACTAAAGAACAGTAATTAAATGGTAGAAGTGAATTCAAGCAATGGAGCAAAATTTGGTTGTTATCAGTAATAAGGAGACGGTCCAGGGTCAGAGTTACGAACAATCCAGTTGAGTTATCCAATTGATTCCACTTCTTAAATCCCGGGTTACTAACTAACAGATTAAATGTACCCGTGAAAACCTTTCAGTTCTTCACGGTCTATGCAGGCTACTCCAATCCCTATATGTCTATGGGTTGAATCACGTGCACGCATTAACGATTTCTATAATTAGTTAAACTAGGCGAGCAAGTATATGTCTATCCTACTCACAAATTGGTTCCCCGATGCCCGGGTTCACAAACTAGTCCTATTCTTTCTTATTACGTAATTAAATTCCCTCTTTCGAGTTCAATCTAAAAACCATAGATAATGCGTAATAATCGGGCCCTGACAATTACACAAGTGGAATCAAGAAAGAATAAGCAACCCGTAATGGGATTCAATTAATGGAAATCAATCTTCAAACATCAACCTTCATGAAATACTCTAACCCTAGAACGATAGATTTAGCTACGCATACTCATAATAACAACACAAGGAATTGATGTAATAAATTAATGGTAGGAAGAAAAACCCTTGTTCTTGATGTTATGAGCTCTCAAATTTGCTCCAAAGTCTGAACTCCTTACAAAAACTAAGTAATAAACTATTTATAATGTTTCCAAACCCTTGGTAATAAGTTAGACCCAAAACTAGAAGGAATAGGGAGTAAAATCGCGCACAAGGGGCGCTATAACGGGCGCCCCGCGCCTCGGAACGCGTGACAATGGACAGAGGACGTCGAAAGTTGGCCGCCTTGGGCATGCGGCGCGCTGAAAAACGCGCAGGAACAGTGGGCGCGGTGGGGCCCGCGGGGCGCCCCCTACAGCGCCAGGCCAATTTTTGTGTTTGCTCGCTCCTTTGCTCGCTCGTGTCGTGCCTTCGTGTGCTCGATCCAATCCTAAATCAAAATCCAATCTTTTCTTGCTCAATCATGCTCTTAAAAGCTCCAATTACATTGCGTAACAACCTACACACGCACGACATAAAATCAGTGTAAAACCGCATTCATAAACTATAAAACGAGCGAATAAGGTACTAAAACGTGAGGAAATATTAAGGAAATATAGGCATATTATGCCAAACATCACAACTCCTCCACTTGCTTTTGGAGCTCTTTAGGGGCCTCCGGGTTGCTTCTATAAGTGGCCTTGTTGGGTAATTTGGAGCCCGAAACAAGGTCAATTTGATGCTCAATGCCTCTTAGTGGTGGCAATCCACTAGGCAACTCCTCGGGAAAGATTTCTTCATAACCATGCAAAAGAGAAAAAATAGAACTAGGCAAAGAAGGAGTTAGTTCGTTAGTAAGAAAAACATGGTGCTTGTGTAGGAGGAGAATCATGGGCATTCCCTCCTTCACATCATTCAAACACTCATTCTTTGACAAGAACAAGTTCACTCCCTTTTTTGTGTGACAACTCCTACTCTTTTATACCCTTCGACTCCCTCTTTCTTTTCTTTCTCTTTTAAACTTCAACTCCCTCATATTACTATAGCCCTCACTCACTTGAGCCGGAGCCAATGGATTAAGAATAAACTTCCGTCCTTCCAAATCCAAGGCATACTTGTTAGTCTTGCCATCATGCTTTGCTAAACGGTCATATTGCCAAGGTCTACCAAGCAAAATTTGACAAGCTTGCATTGGAACCACATCAAATAAGAGCTCATCATGGTAATCTCCAATCTTGAATTTGATCAAAGCTTGCTTGGCCACCTTTAGTTCACCGCATTCGTTCAACCATTGTAGCTTATAGGATTGTAGATGTTTCCTAGTAGGAAGCTTGAGTTGATCAATCAAAGTGGTTCTCACTACATTGACACAACTACCACTATCAATGATAAGAGAACAAATGGTTCCTTGGACCTTACAATAAGCATGAAACAAATTCTTCCTTTGATTCGACTCCTTCTTCACTTGCACTCATATTATTCTCCTTACCACAGGAGTAGCGGATATGTCTTCCTCAAATTGCTCACCTTCCCCTCTTCCCCCATCAAAGTCATCATCATAAGGAATATCCCCATCTATCTCCTCTGCATCACTATTACCCCTTAGATAACCACCATCACCCAAAGCAATAATGGTTCTCCTATTTGGACAATCCCTCATCATATGGCCTCGACCATTACATTTATAATATTGAATGTTAGACAAACTTTCAAGTTTAGCTTTGTTATCTCCCACCTTTGGCTCTTCCTTGTCAAATTTTCCCTTAAACTCTCGCTTGGGCTCATTTGCTTTGTCCCATGGGGAATAGGTCTTCACATTATCCTTTCTTTTACTCCAATTGGTAGAGATGTTTTTGGACTTGTAGGACTTGTCTAATTTAAGCCCTTTCTCCACCTTAAGCGTCGCTTGAAAAGCTTCATACAAGGAATCAAATTGATGCAATTCCATGGGAGAAGAGATTTCCCTATTCAAGCCTCCACAAAATTTTGGAGTGAGGAATCGATCAACATCTTGAATGTTTGCCCTTATTCTTGTCTTCTCAGACTCATCAAAGTATTCCAGCACACTTTTGTTCCCTTGCCTCAAGTTATAGAATTTCTTGATCAACTCATTTTCATTGTTAGGGGGTAGAAATCGAGCTTCCATCATGGCCTTCAAAGCCGCCCACCCACCATTTACAATTAACCTTTGAGTCTCCCTTTGCCTTCGCTTTCACTCCCACCAAGTGGAAGCAAAATTCTCAAATTGAGTAATGGCATACTTGACCTTCGTGGCTTTTTGAACACAGTTGGTTTGAAAGATCCCCTCCGTCTTAAAAATCCACTCTAGATAATCTTCGCGATCACTTTCTCCTTGGAAAGTTGGTAGGTTGATCTTGATGGTGTTCAACCCTCTATCATCATCATGATGTCTCCGATTTCCACCATGACCACCATAGTCATAGTAGTCCTTTTCACATTCCGCTCTCCCTTGGTAGCCTCTCCCAAATCGACCACCTCGACCTCTCCCGGATAGAGAAACGGATCATTATCATAGTTTTTGTGTGCATGAAAGGATTCTTCATCATATGGACGATCATTTTGTGGAGGCACTATTCATTCATGCCTTGGAATCTCATTCCTTGGTGGTTCATTTCTTGGAAGATCATGAATAGGATCCTTCACTTGTGGACTGTCATTTGGAGAATAGGTGTCTTGGACCACCATGTGAGAGTAGCGGTCATTAGCTCGAGAGATCCGACTAGTTCCACCATTATCTCGAGAGATCCGACTAGGTCCATCACCCCGCACCCCAATGGTTGGAGGTGTCTCAACCACTTGCTTTCCCATTTCTCCGAAGCCTATCTTTTTGGGATAGGTCATCAATCGTCTCCTTCATCCCTTTGAATTCATCTTGCACTGAATTAACACTCGCCATCAAGGCTTGCAACATGGTTTTGACTTTCATGGCCCCCTCGACTTCTTTTTGAGCCATCGAACCTACAAACTATTAAACAAACAAAGGTTAGTAGACAAATTCCTCACCAATTCAGTCCCTTAAGTGTTTACAGTTGATTTGATTGCACTCAATCCACTTGTGTTTACACTCAATGATTGGCTTTTACTCGCTCTAATACTCTCACCACACTTGCCTTTGTCCACTCTTGGCTAATGCAAGTTTGTTCTTCGCACACAAGTCCGATTCAACAATCAAACTCAATCCAATTCGGGATGGAAAGGATTTTTTGTAGCAAGGAATGGACAATTAAAGCTAATGGACAGAATCTAGAAAAAGTCAAAGAAAGAAAAGAAGAAAGGTACAAATCGAATTGGCACGAATCGGATTCGGATTCGGATTTGGATGAAATTTTATTAATGATCTAGAAACTCACTGTACTTGATGATAAAATTGGGATTTTGTTGATTGAAAATTGTTCAGGGGTTGTTGCAAGCAACCTGTCCAAGAAAACTGCTTTTTCGGAAATGTTGTTCTATGTGATCGCGTTAGGAATGTTGCGATCGCGAAGAAGATCCTTGCAGCTGGGGCACGATAGTGTATTACTGGCGCGATTGCAAGGGGTCTTTAATTATCAGCCCTGCGGTATCGCGCTTGAACATGTGTGATCGCGAAGGCTTCTGGGACTGAGGCAGAACCCGTTTTTCAAGTTCTCTTTTCCACTTGAATCTTCACAAACCAGCGTGTTTTTGCTCCAAGTTTGAGATTTATATTCCTTGTTGGTCCGTGAACAAACCTCAGTAGTTGAATCTTCAAAAGCAACAACCAAATTCAAAATCCCCAATTCTTTGTTGATGAACCCTAACTTTTACATCTTCAAATCGAAACCCCAAATATTGTTTGTTGTTCGATTCCTTCAAGAAACAGCTTCTAGATTCATATATCAACAGTTGGTAACAAGAATTTCACCCAAAAAAAAAAACCTAAACCTAAGACTCTTTTTTTTTTTTTTTAGATTTTTGGATTTTTAATTTTTTTGGTGGTTTTTGGATTTTGAGAACCAAAATTTGGTTAGTGATTGTATGAACAAACACTAATCCCGCTCTAATACCAAATGATATGAAAACTAACAACAAGAAAATAGAAATAATAAGAATGGAAAGATTGAAAAGCAAGACCAACTTTGATTAATGAAAATTAAAGAAGTAGATTAGGGAAAATAAGCCTAGTCACCCCTTTAAGACAATTAACAAAGCAATCTATGCTATTTGATCCTCAATTAGATCTAATCCAATTGCAAATCAAGGATTTAAATGTACTTAAGTAAACAAGCTTAGCCAATAATCTGACAACATTCAATGTCATCAAAATGTAGCCCTAATTAATGAAAGGTAAGGACCTTATATAGTGGTTCTCAAAAATGGCAATAATGCCTTAATTGACCTTGTAATGGGCTTACAATAGACCATTAAACTGAAAGTAGTGTTCTAGTCATCGCCACAGTGCTATCACGCTAGGATACGTGCGATTGCGTGGCTGGAGTAACCAGAGCTTCGTGATCGCGGCTATGGTCATGCGATCACGAAGACAATTGCCTTCATCCATTGTCAGCTTCCTGCGTGATCCTTTCTGATGCCTCGCGTTCGCACTGTTAATCATTTCTTCCTTGCGCGATCGCGTTTGCTGACGCGCGATCGCGATGATCAGCTTTTTGACCTTGCGCTATCGCGTAGAGTATTTCCTGGTTTTGAGGTAGTGAGCTTGCAAACAGGTCCTGAAGCCTCCAACATCTGCCCCAGCAGCTTCAGTTGTGCAAATGTGGCCTGCCACTGTTGCAACAACCTTGCTTGGCTTCTCGTAAATGGCTTGCTCGCGCATCGAATTGCCTCATAGAGCCATAGAGGTTAAGCTATTTTTTTTTAACTTTTTTTTTGTTTTCTACTAATTACATGTTACTTTATCATGTTCAACATCCTTCTTCTTTTGTAGCTAAAACAATTCTTTTTTAGAAGTATTTAACCTAACTTTAATTTATTTTGGTTCATCTTTAATTGTGAAAATGTGTGGAGATTAATCGTTGTTCATACTCCCTCCGTCCCATTTTAGTTGTCGCTTTAGGCTTATGCACGCCCATTAAGAAATCAATAAATAGTGTATGTCTTTTACTATTTTACCCCTAATAAATGAAACTCAATTGACTTTTCTAGGAAATACTCCTTTATTAAAATATGGGCATAGTTGGAAAGAATTGGTAAAAAATGTCTTGAAATGCTAAAGCTACAACTAATCTGGGACAAATGAAACTTACTAAAGCGACATCTAAAATGGGACGGAGGGAGTATGTAATAATAGGTTCACAGAAAAACATAAAGAAACGAAGACCTATAGAACAAAGAATTAAACAAAAAGTTATGGGATAACTAATTTGTTAGACGTAAACCTGACATTAGTTTGGTGAAGCTTGCTACATGTATTTGGCCAACAACATTTATTAGAAATATTTTGTGTTTAACAAATCGTTCAAAAAATGCTCAAACATCACATTATAAACATGTTGACTTGAATTCCCTGAAAACGAGAACACACTATATGCATTTAAAATTAAAAAAGGCTGGATAAGAGCTATTTGAACTAATAAGGAAAAGTAAGAATGCTAAGTACAATTTGAAGATATGAATGGGTTTACAGTATTATGTATGGGCAAACCTGGTAGCCCCTCTAGCAACAGAAAAAAAAGATGCATTAATAAGGATTTGTATAAATTCGAATAGCCATTTTTTTTTACAACCTAATCGATTATATCAAGTTTATCCTTATAATGCATTCCAAAAGGAGGAAGATAATCGGATTACTTCAACAATTGAAGGGAAAAATAGAAATACATCGAAATTTAAACTTTGAACTACACATATATACTTTGAACTTTGACGTTAATTTTAAATTTGACAATCTTAATGGGGATAAAAACACCTGTTGAAAAAGAATTTCGTGTTGATTAAGATAAATTAATATCCGTCGTCTTTAGAGATTTTCTCTTTTCTCTTTAATTTTCAATTTATAACTCAAACATATTATTCAATAAGGAGTAATTACGTGAGGTACATGTGCAAAGTGCACACCCATAAACTAGTATAGGATAAAAGTCATTCGATACTACTTGGATTTTTCTTATTCTGATTGGATATACTTGAATTTTAAACTTAGCTTAGGATAATGTTTTTGAATTTAGATTGAATTTTAAAATATATTATCAAAGATAATCCTAAAGTTGGTTTGAAATTTGAAAATGGTAAATCATAGGAACAAACTTATATACAACTGTCCTCTCAATATAATTAGACGTGGACATAGACATAAAATTCCGTTAGATAAACTTTTGAATTGAACAATAAAATTTTAAAATTTAAAATGAAAGATAAAATATCTATATCTTTAGTGAATAACGGTAACAACTTAGTCTTCTTATTTTTCATCTTTATTTAGTAACAAATATTTTGAAGATAGACATAACATTTGTTAAATTCCTGATTCTACCGCTTATTGAGTAAGCTAGTTATGGATAATTACTTTAAGCTGGAAGGGGAAGAAGGGGAAGAAGGAACTGGAACTATGCAAAGGTAGAAATCGAGCTAGAAGAGTTGAACCTCTTTATTGAGAGAGAAAACTTGGAAAATAATGCTCTTTTTATTAGCCTCTCATGGAGATTTCTTACATCTCCACAGGCTCTTTGGTCAAAAATTCTGAGTGCTAGATACCTTCATGCTCGACCCTCTAAAAATCAATCATTTATTTGGAGAAACATTGGAAAAAACCTTCCTTTCTGCTATGAGAATACCCATTGGGTACTTGGACATGGTGAGAATACTTTATTATGGGATAACTCTTGGCTCCCTATTAAAAAATCCTTGCGAAATCTCATTAGTGGCCCTCTAACCAAAACCGAGATTAATACTAAAGTATGTGAGGTTCATAATAATAATAGGTGGGATTTCTCTAAAAACTCCTTTGAGCTCCCAACTTTTATTAAAGATATCTTCCTCTCCACTCCTACTCCTAGTAGAACCCCTAAGCAAGACTACCCTATTTGGAGATTAAATAATAATGGAATTTTTTCTTTAAAGTCAAC
This sequence comes from Petunia axillaris subsp. axillaris, assembly GCA_029990575.1. Lineage (NCBI taxonomy): Eukaryota > Viridiplantae > Streptophyta > Magnoliopsida > Solanales > Solanaceae > Petunia > Petunia axillaris. Next base: position 62,220,459 of record JARKNS010000004.1, read on the forward strand.
CTATAATGTTCTCCTAGGCCACACCTCCCCTACTGATGATGAATTCAAGTGGGTATGGGATGTTAATACTCCCCGTAAAGTAAAATTTCTTTTATGGCAATGCCAACATAATATGCTGCCCTGTCGTTCCTATCTCTACAATATAGATATTAATATCGATCCTATTTGTCATATGTGTAAGAATGAGCATGAATCTCTCTTTCATATTTTCTGGAATTGTACAATTGCTAAAGCTTTTTGGAATAGTTGTGGTATTCCTCTCAATTTGAATTTAACTCCAGCAAATTGGCTTAGAACTTTAAAGGACCACTCTCCTTCTATGTCATCGAAATTTTATTCATGGTTAGAATTTTTATCTTTTGCTTTGTGGGGTCTGTGGCTTAACCGGAATCACAATAATATTCACAACCTCTCCAACCATCTCAACTACTCTAAAATTCATAAAGATGTAACTGAATTTAAACTTCTTATTTTAAGAGAGCCAAATCTTGCAAATAATAGGGACATTAGGGTTAGATGGCACCCCCCCTAACCCTAACTTTTATAAGCTAAATATTGACGGCTCCTATAATCAAAACTCAAATAAAGCTAGCATAGGAGGGGTATTCAGAAACAATCAAGGGGATTGGATTCTTGGCTTCCACTCCTCCTTTCATGCATTAAATCATGCCCATGCTGAACTTTCAGCTTTGCTTTATGGATTATCCCTAGCTTTGGAGCAGAATCTTATGCCATTAGATATAGAAACAGACTCCACTGAGGTCCTAACCTTACTTGACAATCCTACTCCTACTTATTTGCCTTTAATTATTCAATGCAGGTTGTTACTAACGAAGCTGGAGATGCCCCAAATCAGGCATAACTTCCGTCAAGGAAACAAAGTTGCTGATCTCTTAGCTAAAGGAGCTTCTGGACAGTCCAAAGAGAATGTTCTATATCATTATGTTCTACCACCACCTTTTGTTAATCAAGCTATGCTGGATGATCGTGAAGGAAAATATGTTATCAAAAAACTATCGGATAGTACTATTAAATATCTTGCTACTTTAGGAAATCTTAATATCCTAAATCCTCCTCTTCCTCCAAGAAGGAACCTACCTCTGGCTAGTAGGTACTCATGTATTCAAAGTCATGCACTGCCTCAAAACAGTCGCATGAACTCTCTATGTAACCCTCCGTAATTTCAATATAATTATTATCATGTTATTATCAAAAAAAAAAAAAAGAGAGAGAGAGAGAGAAAACTTGGAAAGGGATCTAAAAGGATTACGTCAAAATATCTACACCTACTTATATATCAGCAACTATTAGAGCTAAGCTCATTCAACCACTAACTACCGGTTACTTAAAAGAAGTGATAAATTACAGTTTAGTCACCACTTCCTAACCAATTAAATTTACATCCTACACTTATGTAGCATGTGTTCAACACTCCCTCTCAATCTGGAGGGTGAAAAATGTTGCACACTCCCAAATTGTCTAGCAAATGCTCATGTTTTCCTTTGCCCAAACCTATTATCAATATATCTGTTAACTGCTCTGTAGTTCTCATATAAAATATGCTATAGATTTCTATTTTGAACACTTGAATAAAATACAAACAGAAGTCACTGCAAAACTTCTCTCTCTACTTTTCTCTCTTAGCTCAAGGCCGAACACCATTACTATACCTTACCAGAGCTTGTATCCATAGCTGAACCACATGGATAATTAATCTTTACAAATTAATTTTTTCCAAATTCAGCATAGTGGTTTTACTACGGGAAAAGAAAATTTATACATGAAGAACTGTTCACCAATAGTTTTTTCTCGCCACTTCCACTCATTTGGCTTTGATTTGTAGCCATCACTCATATGTTTTCACTTTTTGGCAATGTTTCTAAAAACTGTTGGCATCTTTATCTCCTTAATTGGATATTTCTCTATTGATCATTATATGATAGTTTTATTAGAACTTGGGAGTTTGCAAGTTTAGGTTGGAATTATTGATTCAGAACATAAGCGAAATATCTTTAAAACTCTATTATTAAAAGTGCTGGAAGAAAAAATGGAAGAGGAAAAGATATAGGGGAGGGGGAAAATAGGTTTGGTAGTAAGTGACGTCTAAAATGGAAGTTTAATTTACTTTTAGAATGGATAAAATTGATTTTTCTTTAGTTGTCCATAATTTCACTTTTAAAGAACGAAATAAAATTTTGTGGCATTATTTCTTTGAAGGCCATTTGGGGTGTTCACAGTCTGATTAAAAATTGATCCAAATCGAAAAGTCAACCGAACTTGTTAAAAAATTGATATATCTCTTGGTTTGGTTTCCTTGGTTTTAATTTTTACAAAACCGACAATATTTGGTTAATTTCTATAAAAATTGACTTTTAATCCGATTGTCGGACTTTCCAACGTCATTCGAATAGATAACAGTCGGGGTGTGGTTTCCAAAACACAACCAAAAAAGATAATAAAAAATGCTTTAAAATAAAAATATTTACGAAAAGTTTCAACGAAATTTTGTTTAAAAATAATAAAAAAATATTTTTTAAAAATTTTTCGACAAAAATTCGTCGAAAAATAAATTATTTAATACTCCAATATTTTATATCAAAATTCATATATTCTTCATAAATTCATATCACATTATTGCAAATTTTCTAACAAAAAGGATATACTCTACTCATGTCACTGCCTTCATCTCCATTCCTTTTCACACTTTCAAAAAGTCTTACTCCATACCTATAACCACTTAGATAAAATAACCCAAATTGAAACTTACACAAATAATTAAAGGAATTAAAAAATGTTATCGTGAGATACAACACCAGCAACAATAATTCTGGCCGTGAAATCCCGCAGTGAGAATTCTGCCCTGAGGATTCTGTCCAAAAAATTAGGAGTTAGGATTTTTTAATTAGGTAAAAGACTAGAATATAAGAAATTAAAAATATGAAATTGAGTTTAAAGAATCTCACCATCTTGTAATGTTTCTACCACTGTAGAATATTTTTTGTATAATTGTAGAGAGGAAAGAGATAGGAGAGATGGAGAGATAGAGAGTAAAAAAGATAGGAGAGATGGAGATAGAGAGGAAAAAAGATAGGAGAGATAGAGAGAGTGAGAAGAAATGAGATCGGAGAGTGTGTTACGTTATGTTTTAAGGGTTTTTTAAATGAAATTTGACGGAGCTTCGACGATAAACAATAGTCAGATTTGATCTATATTTCATTGTATTTAATAAAAAATATTTTTAAAATTTACGACAAAATTCTGTCGAAAAAAAACTAAAAATATTTTAATAAAAATAATTCATTTCATTTAATAAAAAAATATTTAAAAATTTCGACGGAATTCCAACGAAAAAGAACAAAAATTATTTTTATTTATTTAAATAAATTATTTTTAAATTGAAATTCATTAAAAAAATATTTCCAATGGAATTCCGTCTGAAATAGAACAAAAAATATTTTTTATTGTTTGAAGTGAATTATTTTTTATTGGATTTCATTGTATTAATACAAAAATATTTTTTAAATTTTCGACGGAAATCCATTGGAAATGCAACAAAATTTATATATATATATATATTATTGTCTATTCCAACACCAATCTTTCGAAATGTTTCGCCAACCCCTGACCATTGGAATTTACCAAATTTCTAGTAGTTAACTTCATCTACAATTATTAGTAGGAATTGTCAAACTGATGAAGAACCCAAATATTATGGCCAAGGCCCAAAGTGAAGTGAAACAAGTCTTGGAGTGGAAGAAAAATTACGATGAAAATGATCTTGAAAAATTGCCATACTTCAATTAAGTGATTAAGGAAACATTAAGGTTGCATCCTCCAGCTCCACTTATGGTGCCTAAGGAATGTAGGAAGTAAATAGATATTGATGGATACACCAGACCTAATGAGACTAAGATACTTGTGAATGTGTGTGCACTTGTTAGAGATCCTGAATATTGGCTTGATCCTAAAAGTTTTATAACAGAGATTTGACAACTCCCCTATAAATTTCTTGAAAAATCACTTTGAGTATATTCCTTTTGGTGCAGGAAGAAGAAGTCCTCGAATGCAATTTGGTTTAGCTAATGACCTAATGTCGGACTTTTTTTGGATCAGTTGCTAAACCACTTTGATTGGGAACTCCCATATGGAACTAATCCACAAAATCTTGATATGACTGAAACATAAGGTGCAGGTAGAAAGAATGATCTGCATTTAATTTCAACATATATGCCATAGCTAGAAACGATGAAAGAATTCTGATGTTATTGCTTGAGATGGTGAAAATGTCATGAGCACGTACCGCCTACCACAAGTCTTCATCTCTCATTTAGTTTTTGATTTGTTCATGTATGTGTATCCAATATTTGCAGCTTTGAAGAACGCCATGAAAATGTCCAAAGAATGATCCATAGTTGGTTGCGAGGTGTTTCTTTAATCCTTTGGACCACTTAAAGGGTGTTTGGATGGGCTTAAAAGATGATCAAACCAGCTTTTAAGCTCATTTTGGCTTTTTGGAGTGTTTGGAAAATTTAAAAGTGCTTAAAAGTAAGTGGCTTTTAAGCAAAAAATAAGTCAAAAGCTAAAAGTTGGATAACCCCAACTTTTGGCTTTTTAACTTAAAAGCTATACTAGTTTGACCTGCACTTTTACATTATTCCCTTTTACTTTTTCATATTTCCAAAATTACCCTCAACAAAATAAAATCCCTAATAGCTGATCTTCCCTTATTTCACACTCACATTCACGCGTCTTCTCCAAGTGCTCTGAACTTTCGTCCTCTCTTTTTCAGTAGGTTTGATTTTTCTCTCTCTTATTTCTTGTTAATGTTTGTTACTTTCTCTAATTTCTTATTCTTATTTCTTATTTATGTTTGTTCATGCTGGAACTAAATATTTACCGGGGAAATTTTACATCCATTTTCATGAAGATATTTTTTTTGGGGGCTTAAAAGACATATATGTGGTGATTCTGCAAGTTGTAGCTGAAGCAATATAAGCACAGCGGAAGCAATTCTAGGATCATGAGCTCACACGTAATCTAGACAAACTAGCAGACCATTAAGTTTTACGTAAACATAAAACGGGATACCTCTTGAAGCGTGACTTCAACCGCAAAGCAAATCTTCAATCACGAGCAGGATCATCTACGGGGTCGTCCTCCAGTTCCATGATCTTCTGTCGTGTGCCCGAATAATACCCAGACTAATAATATTTGGGTGGAACAAATATTTTAGAGAGAGAAAACTATTAGGTTTTTCTTGTCTGTTTCCTTTTGGCCAAGAATCCTCCTTATATAGTTTTAGGGTAAAACCCTTTTCCAAAACTATCTAAGATTCTTTTCCACCAAGAAACCCCTCTTAGACTTTTAACCATGCATCTACAACTTTCATAAGCATTTCTTTTACATGAATACTAAAAGGATCTAGCCAAGTTGTTTCAGATGCAATCATTGTCCAACAGTGGTTTAGATTACTAATCGGCCGGTCTTAACCTCTGCAGGGATCCAGTTAAGAAATTCTCCCAAGAGAGCTAACCGAACCATTTTCATTCTTTTCTCCCATTACGAAAAAGTACTACTACTAAGTCACACTACCATGTTCTTATGGACAAACCACATAACAATTAGAATCTTAAGTATCAATATTCTTTCCTTACCTTACTGTATTAGAATATGAACAATTTTTTCTTGTTGTGTATATTAATGACTTATCAAAAAATCTAGAATATGAACAATTTTTTCTTGTTGTGTATATTAATGACTTATCAAAAAATCACTCCCACTACTTTGGAGTAGTGGATAATCCAAGCATCTTTTGTCTATTGACATTTCTCCCACTACTTAAATGCAATGGTACATCAATTCCGACATATAGACATATAGATTGGATTTCTTGAACTTTAGGATTTTTAAGTGAATCACTTGTTATTTCTTTGTACAGTTCCAGTAAATAAAATTTACTTCTAGGAGCATTGTTTATTAAGTAGTCATATTCTAGAAATCTGGTATTTATGCTAAACAAATACCTTCTTTTCATTATGACAGGTAAATAAACTTCTTTCGTCCCTTTTGGATAGCCAATAAACATATACACATTCATCCTTGATTCCAACTAACCAGTTTTCCCTTTAAAAGGTACTAACATAGAAGGACTACATTTAGAATGTAATTTAAATTTTCTAAGGCATATTCTCAATACGAAAGTGAATAACAAGTTTGAATAACTTCACATTGATCTAACTATCTCCATAAGAGTCTAATTTATCCTTTCTACTACACCATTTTATTATAACGTCCCAGGTGTAGACACAATTCTTTATTCTGATAAGTAATTAGTGAACTTTGCAAAGAGGTATCGCCACTACAGTCAGATTGCAGTGACATAATATATTTTCCATAATGCATTTCCTTTTCAGTCTTAAACTCCTTGATTTCTCAAAGTATTAATACTTATAATGCATCAAATAAATATTTTCATATTTTGAGTAATCATTTATGAATGTCATAAAAATACTCAAAAATACCCCTTACATATATGTTCACTAGACCATACTAATCAGAATGAAATAATTCTAACTTATCACTAGCTCTATTTCCTTTTAAGGGGAAGTATCACTTAGTCATATTTCCTTTTAACAAAAATTCACAGGGTTGATAGTGCCTCCACTTTCAATGAACCTTAAAGATCCATCCATAACCAACCATAATATTCTATTAAAATACATATGACCTTGATACATGCGCAACAGATAAATGTTTTTCAATTTCAAAGAATATTTTATGGGGCAGATCAATATCGTTATATTCGGAAGACATATCAAATGAAAAGGTCTTGCAACATTGTACCACAAAAGATAAATATTTATTAACCTCAATAACACCAAAGTCATTGATAAAATAAATTGAATATCTATCTCTTATTAAGCTAGAAACTGAAATCAAATTTCTTTCTAACTTAACATACATATAATGCATCCTTTAAATTAATGTCTCGTCATCACCAAAATAAATCCTAGAACATTTAGTTTTGTGAGAGAATAGCACTTAGAGAATTGAAATAAAGACAAATCTAATTAGTGAGACAAAAAAAATTTAAATAGATCAATACTGGTCATGTAACATTGAATAATCAAATTCAAAACACATCACACATATTTTCATGCATCTTGAATAGCCAAATTCGTTGGGAAAGTAACTATTCATGCACCATATACATGCAATGTCAGATATCACTCATTAAATTAAATAATATCAAACTCAGTTGGAGAGTCTACTATCAATTTAATTCAAGGAAATATCAATTATTGAATAGCCCTAGTCTCATTGACTCAACATGCAATTCTCAGTTGGAGAGATATATACAAGTCATCAACAACTAGTGATTAAACCTAGTATACCAACAATACATTTATCCATTAGGGAGGAAGACCTATTATTAACACGTAAACACATTGTTTATACTAGTATTTAATCATGGATACCATAGGGACTTTAAGCCAAGTATACTTAACAATAAATTTATCCGTTATGGAGGAAGATCTATGTCAACACGTAAACTTATTATTTATACGAGTATATGATCATGGAGACCATATAGAATAATCCCTATTATCACTGGGTGCCAACCATTAAGTTTTCTTAGAAAAATAATTTTCAGAAAATAGAAAAATGTCGAAAACACCATCTTAACAGCCTTAAACTGCCCAAAAACTACATGGTTCACTGCAAAGCAGTGAGTGTTTTTCATTGGTCCATTTTCGATGATCCTACCAAATTTCAGGTCAATCGGAGTCCGTCAAATTTTCTGATCTCCGAAACTATGACCAAATTCGGACAAAAATTGTTTTCACGTTTTTAGAGTTCAAAATATATCTGTTGCGTGTTCAAATCATATATCAACAAGTAATCTTTTGATATCCATGAATCAAGATCAAACAACATATTTTAAAATTTTGTATTTCATTAAAACAGTGCAATACTTACGTTTCTAAGAATATAAAATATGAACTACATTCTTATCATATATCAACATATATTAAATCATCATGCATTATCATGTCCTAAATTTAATATAAACCAAAATTGATATATAGAATGACTTTTCATATTTAATTCACGTTTTAATCCAACACACAGCCTAAAACTCCATCCAAATGATCTCAGAAGGTCACTCAGTCCAAAACAGTGAAAACTGCTTACTTAACCGTTTCTGATGTCTCTACCGAATTGCTGGTCAATCATAGATCGTAAATTCTTGATCACAGAGCTATGACCAAATTCGGAGGAGAACTATTTTAGGCACTGTTATGAATTAAGGCAAATAGGACTCCGGTTCCTTTCTCTTTATAATTATCCCATGAGTACAAGACATACATTGTGTAACTTCTTTGACTAAGCTACACAAAACCATCTCTTACGTCAAATTGTCCTTTCAATTAATACACATGAGAATCCAAGATATTATTTTCTCCTATTGGGTGAAAACCTCAATATCTTATTTCATGAATTAATTAAGTGTTTCTAGTTATCTAGAAATTAAACCTTCTTTTCAAGTAGATAAAATTTCACCATTAACATACACTTACCAAGAGACAATTTACACATGATACATTGAGAATATTCAACGATTCAAATAAATAGATCACTCTAGTGAATCCTATTTATTAATCATAATTCTCAATTCATGCATTGACATAGTTTCACATGTATAAAGCTTTAAGAATTTTCAATGACTCCGAATAAATATTCCACATAAAATGATAACCATTTATCAATCATAAACTCTTAATCTCTAAACGATATCATCTCATATGAACAACACAATTAAACAATTTCAAAGATTCCAAATAAATAAATCACTTTAATTGCAACCATTTATTTATCACAAAATTCTTAATACATTTATAAAGTACTGTTAAGAATTTTACCGTGATTCCAAATAAATAAATTAATTTGATTGCAACTATTTATTAATCTAAATTCTTAATTCATATAGTACATGACCATGTATAAAACTATTAAGAAATTTCAATGATTCCAAATAAATAAACCACTTTAATAGTAATTATTTATTAATCATAATTTCTTATTTATACACATTTGAGGAGACAGTACGATTAATATAATTAAAAGAAATCAATATAGAAAACGACCTTTTAACCGTACTTCTGGCATATTTGTTCACCAAGAATTTCTTAAAAAAATCTCTATAAATACCCATACATTTAATTGAGATAATTCAATTCAATTTTCGCTTAATGTATCAACAGAGCAACGGAAAGTACTTTTCACTCGAAACTTACAGACAAACCTTAGCACAAAAACTAAATCATAGCCATAAGAGCAAAGACTTATCCATCCGTTAGACTAAGAAACAAATCTTGACATAATGGCAGGGGTTCAACTAATTGACTCCTCCTTATTTTCTTAATTATTCCCTTAAATTAAGCCCGTTCAAAGACTAAGAAATCATCAAATCATGTGGTTTCAAAAATTTTAAGAAAAATAATGCACACATTGATGATTCTTCTTAAGGATGGGCACTGGCACGTGATGTGCCTTAGGACTTAGACCTAGGAATAATTTCATTAAAAAAATAAAAAGAAAAGAATATTTTAAAGGACAACGAAACAATGCTAGAGACCTCTTACCAATCAACCAGAGAGTTATCATTACTAAATTAGGAATCTTGATTCCAATTTAAGAAAAATTATTTTACCAAAAGGTTTAACAATCGGCAGATTTAGCTCTATAGGCGCTGAAGAGAACCGCAACATTAACTAAAACTTTAACCCTTCCAATTCCTACGCCGCTTTCAACAACATGAATTCGTTTGTCTCTTGAATTTGTATTCATCAGCGAAGAACATCGACACAGAATTCAGAACAAGGCAACGATTTAGATTTCGCACACGATTTTACACTAAACAATAAATCATGAATCATATATGTGAACAAGGTAATCTCTTCTCGTGAAACCCTAGTTACCTAGTAAGATGTGAGCAGGCTCTGATACCAATTCTTAGCTTGGATAAGCTTAGAGTTTTGACTGATGATTGAGGAACGGATTCAAAGGACATGTTGGCTGTTCCTTTGAATCACTGCAGCTAAATAGATAATTCATGCAAAATCATTTAAGCTGAGATATTATTAATTATCCTTAGACTGATGTTTATCTTGATAATTATGCAGGTCTAAACGGATATGAAAAGATTGCATAAATAAAGGATAAAGGATAGAAGATCCGTATGCTAAAGAGAAGAATCCAATTAGGACTCAAACTTATGGGAGCTTTGGAGTTCTAATTGCTCAAGACTTCTTAGATGTTGAAGCAATAAAACGTGGAGCATATCAGTCATTGAAGTATGCACAAATATAGAAAGAATCGAGCAAAGCTTAAAAAGAGTCATTAGCTTATTTGTGTAATCAGTTAGCTACAGTAGAACTAAGTTAGAACATGTTCCTTAGATTGAGTCTTGTAAAAGTTCAGTCTTAGTTCAACTGTAGTAAGCATAATCGAGTTGTATCTTTCTGGTTCAAGTCGTGGACTTGACACAACTTCACTGATCGTGAGAAAGATCACTAAAGTATTAGAGTTAGTCCTAGGTTAGTAAGAAGGTAGTTTTGTAACCAAGTGGTTCATTTTACATAGTGAAGTTGAAATCCTACTTGAGAAGTAGGTCGTGGTTTTTGGATCCCGAGTAAAGGGGGTTTTCCACGCTAATATCTGGTGTTCATTTACTTACAGTTTTAATTCCACATATAGTATAGTAACGAACACATTTTAAGGAACTGGTCCTTAAAACAGTAAAGTGGTGTATCTTGGAAAATATCAATTGGTATCAGAGCGGGTTATCCTTGAAAAGGCTAACACCAAGGATTAGATGAGTACATCACGAGAGAACAGTGAGGGTCAGTCAATGGTTAGAGCTCTTTTTTTCAATGGGAAATACTATTCATGGTGGAAGGAAAGGATGCATGATCATCTTCATGCAGAGGACTATGAATTATCCCATGATCCCAATGAATAAGGATGCTGAGGGAAATGATGTTCCCAAAACCAGGAAAGAATGCAATGCTGAAGACATAAAGCAATGGGAAAAGAATGCAAAAGCTAGGAAGTGGCTTGTTGGTGGACTCAGTCCTGACGAATGCACTAGAATCGGAGGGTATACCACTGCTTTATGCTGAATATGAAAGTTTTAAAATGAAAGAAGAAGAGTCAATCTCAGAAATGTATACTAGATTTAATGCCATTGCTTCTGAACTTATTTCTTTGGGAAGGTTTTCAACTGTGGAAGATAGAGTAGAAAAGATTCTAACTATGGTTCTTCCAAATTCTTGGGAGATCAAAGCTTGTGCTATCATAGAAAGCAAAGATTTAACCACTCTATCCTTAGATGAGCTTAGGTAATTTAAAGACTTATGAACTAAGAAAAAAAAGTTAAAAACATAGGAGTACCAGTTAAAACTGAACCTAACCTAGCCTTGACTGCTGCTGATAAGATTATTGATGATAAGGAACTGGTCGTTATCGCTAAAAGTGTTCAGAAATATTTGATTAAGAAAAAGGGGATTAGTGGACAGGGTAGGTCTTCAAACATGAAACAGGCTGGAGAATGCCACAAATGTGGAAGCACGGAGCACTACATCAGCAAATGTCCAATCATGGAAGGAGAATGGAGGAAGAGATTTATTGAGGAAAGGAAAAAGGCTAGGGAACAGGTCCATAAGAAAAGTGGAAATCCCAAAGCAATGGTTGCAGGATGGCAAGACAGTGAAGATGAAATAACTGATGATGATCTGGATGAGGATCTTGCTCTAATGGCTCTTGGAGATTCAGAAAATAAAGAAGACGCTGAGGCTAGAGTGAAGGAGATAAACTACAAATGGTACATGGACAGTGGTTGCTCAAGACACATGACAGGACATAAGGAACTGTTCCTTTCACTCTCAGCCTTTCAAGGATGAAGTGTTTCCTTCGGTAATGGTAAGAAAGGGGAAATCATTGGCATTGGAAAGGTAGGTAGGTCTGATTCACATAGTATAGACAATGTGTTTCTAGTAGATGGGCTGAAGCATTGCTTATTGAGTATATCTCAATTGTGTGACAAAGGTAATAATGTTAATTTCTCATCTACTGGATGCACTGTGACTAACCAAACTTCTGGAGAGATTATTTTGCAGGGAAATAGGCATGGAAACATCTACAAAGTAGACTTGCTGACACTATCTGATGGAAGCTTGAGTTGCTTAAGTGTGGTGCAAAATGATCCCCTCCTATGGCACAAAAGACTAGGACATGCTAGTCTTTCACAATTGAACAAACTTGTGTCCAAGGACTTGGTGATAGGTCTTCCTAACATCAAGTTTAAGGATGAAAAAGTATGTGAAGCATGTGCCAGGGGGAAGCAGGTAAAATCCTCCTTCAAACCGAAGAAACAGGTAAGTACCACTAAACCTTTGGAACTGGTCCATATCGATTTATGTGGTCCAATGAGAATAATGAGTCGTGGAGGTAAGAAGTATGTTATGGTATTGGTGGATGATTATTCCAGATTTACTTGAACTATATTTCTGTTATCTAAAGAAGAAGCATTTAATGCATTTTCAATTTTTGCTAAGAAATCTCAAAGAACTCTAGATAGTCATATTGTTGCCATTAGGTCAGATCATGGAACTGAATTTGAAAATCATATGTTTTTCAATTTTTGCAATGAAAATGGCATTAATCACAATTTTTCTTCACCTAGAACTCCACAACAAAATGGTGTAGTGGAAAGGAAAAATAGGACTCTAGAGGAAATGACAAGGACTATGTTAATATCTGGAAATCTTCCACAAAACTTTTGGGCTGAGGCTATTAATACTGCATGCTACATAATAAATAGATGTATGACAAGGCCATTAATAGAAAAGACCCCATATGAGTTGCTTAAGGGAAGAAAACCAAATATCTCTCATCTTAGGGCTTTTGGTTGCAAATGTTTTATACACAATAATGGAAAAGATGCCTTAGAAAAATTTGATCCTAGAAGTGATGAAGGAATCTTTGTTGGATATTTCTTAAATAGTAAATCTTATAGGGTGTTTAACAAGAAAACATTGAAAATTGAAGAAAGCATGCATATTAAATTTGATGAAACTGACAGTCTCACTCAAGAACAGGTACAGGAGGATGAAGAAATTGGAATGCTGAAAGATTATGAACTTGATCCACAAATGCAGACCCTGGATATGAGAAGTGAATTGCAAGGAGCTGTTCCTCAGGATAGAACTTAGAAGAGTGGCACAGAAACAGGGGGAACAAATGTTGGTTCCACCTCACAAACTGGTGGTGCTAATCTCTCAGGAACTATTCCTCAGTAAGGGACTTCTGACAATGGATTGACACCCAAGCCTTACAAGTATCAAGGGTCACATCCTGTGGATCAAATAATCTCAGATAAGACTGCTGGGATTCAAACTAGATCAGCAGTCAGAAATCACAATGTGTGTGCCTTTAGTGCTTTCCTATCTCTTGTTGAACCTAAAAATATGAAAGAAGCACTGAAGGATGCAGATTGGATCAATGCTATGCAGGAGGAATTAAATCAGTTCCAAAGAAGTCAAGTTTGGCATCTGGAACCCAAGCCAAGGAACAGGTCCATAATTGGAACAAAATGGGTTTTTAGAAACAAACTCGATGAGGATTGCATGGTAACAAGAAATAAGGCCAGGCTAGTTGTTCAGGGATATAGTCAAGAGGAGGGCATCGACTATGATGAGACTTTTGCTCCAATTGCAAGATTGGAAGCAATAAGACTTCTCATAGCCTTTGCTACATACATGGAATTTACTTTACATCAAATGGTAATGTTAAGAGTGCATTTCTGAATGGTTACTTGAAAGAAGAAGTGTATGTCAAGCAACCTCCAGGTTTTGAGAATGAACAGTTCTCTGAACATGTGTACAAGTTGGACAAGACCTTGTATGGGCTCAAGCAGGCACCAAGAGCATGGTATGAAAGGCTAAAATTTCTACTCCAGCATGGATACAAGAGAGGTAAAATTGATAGCACCGTGTTTTTGAAAGAAAAAGGTAAGCATCTCTTAATTGTTCAAATTTATGTTGATGATATAATCTTTGGTGCTACTTGTGAAAATTTAAGTAAGGAATTTGCAAACTTGATGGGGAGTGAGTTTTAGATGAGCATGATGGGTGAACTCAATTTCTTTTTAGGTTTACAAATTAAACAAACCTCAAATGGAACTATGATCCATCAACAAAAGTATGTTAAGGAATTACTTAAAAGATTTGATATGGATAATGCTAAAGAAATTGACACACCTATTGCCACTGCCACAAAATTGGATCTTGATGAACATGGAATATCAGTTGATCAAAAATTGTATAGAGGTATGATTGGTTCTCTACTCTATCTAACTGCTAGTAGACCTGATATTGTGTTCAGTGTTGGTTTGTGTGCTAGGTTTCAATCAGATCCTAAGGAATCTCATTTGAAAGCTGTTAAAAGAATATTGAGGTATCTGAAAGGAACAGGTCCCATGGGACTTTGATATCCAAAAGGTGGTAGTTTTAATCTTGTTGGATATACTGATGCTGACTATGCAGGTTTCCTTGTTGATAGAAAAAGTACCTCAGGTATGGCACATTTTCTTGGTGAGTGTTTGGTTTCTTGGGGAACCAAGAAATAAAATTCAGTGGCACTTTCCACTGCTGAGGCTGAATATGTGGCAGCTGCTTCATGTTGTTCACAGTTGTTGTGGATCAAACAACAATTACAGGATTTTGGTGTTGATGCAGGAACTGTTCCTATCTTTTGTGATAACACTAGTGCTATTAACATGACAAAAAATCCAGTGCATCACAAAAGGACTAAACACATTGATATAAGACATCATTTCCTGAGAGACAACTATGAAAAAGGTTTGATCACCATAGCATTTTGTCCTACTGAAAAGCAAATTGCTGACATCTTTACAAAAGCTCTAGTTAGAGATGATTTTGAAAGAAATAGGTTGGAATTAGGGATGATTAAATTCACATAAAATCATCAATACTTTACTTCATAATTGGCTAGAAAATTACACTTAAAATGAATTTTATTCAAGTCATTATGAATGATTCAGTCCAGCTTAATACTTAAATGTATACTCTTATGCCATAATTCTTGTTTAGAGTTGCTAAAATTGAATGATGTTACCCTTATGCTCTTAGAATTTCAGATTGATCAAAAGTGTTGCAAATTGGAAGGACGCTGAATTTTTGTATTAAAATCAGGTATGTACTCGTTATTATTCAGTTATCTTAGAAGTGTAAAGGCTATAGGTAACTTGCAATTAGGATAAATCCCACTAAGTTTTCTAATCATATCCAAACTGCATAAGAGTCCCATCGGAGGAATAGTTCCCATTCTGAAAAGGTGACTTAACAGTCCAACGGCTCTATTTCTCCGGGAGACTCCCAAGAGTCCATAACGGCTGCATGTCTTGCTGAGGTAATAGTGATCGTTTCATACTCTATCTCTTCTACCTAATTCATTCTATAAATACACTATTTCTTCCTCATTATTCTTTTACTTTGTTTACAAACTGAATTCTCAAAATTTCAGAAAGAATAATCAATTATCTCTTAATTCGAATTGCAAGAATGTCTCTTTCTCCTGAAAATTCTTCAACTGCACCCACTACTGAACAACCACAAAATCTCAACCCTCCTTCACCCATGGATACCACTGACCTAAACCCTGAAATTCCTGAAATGAACCCAGAAGTGCCTGAACCTGAAATTCTGGGGGAAGGACCAGTTCCCACGGCTGAATCAATTATTGAGCAGGTTGAGGATTTGTCACGAGCTATGGTTCTGTATCAGTATCAGGTAAATTTTACCTATCCTTTAAATGTTGTGATAGATGAGGAGGAAAAGGGAGAGGGGTCTGAGGCTGTTCTTGAGGGGGAAGAAGAAACAGTTAAAAGGTTGGAAGCACCCATGCATGGGTCATCGGGGTCTACAGAGGTTGCTTTTAGAGCACCCATGGAGGATGTTATAGATGTTGGTGATGCTATAAGTGATAGTGATAGGCCTCTTTTTGATTTGATCAACATTAGGAGTTTAAAAAGAAAATTAGCTAGAAAGGGACCCATCGATGACCAAGTGACTGCTAAAATTGCTGCTAAGTTGAAGAGAATCAGTGATAGTTATAAGCCATGAATTAAGAAGAAAGGTGAAAGTTCCTCCAAGGCAAAAGGACCTGTTCCTTCTGTCTCAACCCCTGTTTTTGGGGTTAGAAGGACAAGAAGTGCTGCTAAAGCTGCTGATGAGAACTTAGTTGTTGCCTTAGAAAGGAGTAGGAAAGGGAAAGGAAAATAGGTTGTTGATCCTGTTGAGGAGGAAGAAGTGGAGGAGATAGACACTGATGGTGTTGGTGTAGATGATGAGATGGCAGATGCTGAGGAGGTTGTTCCTCAGTCTAAGAAAAGAAAAGTTGCTCAAGGACGAGTAATAAGAAGTTTTGTGAAGGCTGCAGAAAAGTCTGCTAAGGGACCAGGTCCTCTAAAAGAACTGTTGTGGATGAAAGTTCTGCTGCTAGTGATAGTGATGAGTCCTTTACTGGGGATGAAAGTGAGAGTGAAGCTAAGGGAGAAGATGTTGTACATTGTGTTCATGATGACATCTAGGAAAGTGTTGAAGGGAAGAGTGCTATTTGATGTACAAGAAGAAGGAATGCTATGGTTGCTGCAAAAATTGCATGCTCAGGGCTGGAGGGACATGGTCCTTCAGATTTCTGGCAGATGTGCAAAGGGGATGGTGCAAGAGTTCTACAAGAACTGCTTCATCAAAGATGACAGGATTACTACCTCTGTTAATGATAATGTGATTACGTTTGACACCAGGGAACTTGGTGAGCTATTGGGGATTCCTTTTGCTGGGTATGACAGTTATGTCAAGAAAGTGTGGCCTGATTTGACAAACTTGCCTACTGATTTCGAAATTACTAGAAATTTTGCTGAGAATGAAGGGGAAGAAAAACCCTGAGCTGTGCAGAAAAGTGAGATGCACCCACAACACCAAGTGTTATTCGAGTTTGTGAACAAAATTGTGATGCCAAGGCAGGAGAAAAGAGGAATTGCCAGTTTCATGGACCTGGTCCTTATGGAACTGTTGGACACTGAAAAGCAGATCAACTGGCCCAGTTTTATGATCCACCTAATCAAAAGGGTGATAGCTGGGAAGAGGAAGCATTCCTTGCCGTTTGGTTTCATCTTAACTGATATGTTTGCAAAGTTGAAGATTCCCTTGGAAGGGGTAGTCAAGGCTACTAAGAAGGAAAAGTTTGGTTGTGCTACATTGATTAGCTGTGACTTGCCTGTTCAGGCTGATCCTCCACAGGCTGATCCTCCACAGGCTGGTGTTGGGAGGCAGCCTTTCAACAACAAGGTAAGGACACTGAGGCAACAGGTTACTATCCAGGCTGCTGAAATAGCAAGGTTAGAAGAGGAGAAAAACTACCGGAAGGCAGAGGCCACAAGGGCAAAGGAGACCAATGAGGGAATGCTCAAGCAGATGTTTGAGTTGCTTAACAAATCTCAAAGACCTGGTCCTTCCACATCCTGACCACCTTAGCCATAAGCCATCTTTTGTCCAGTAGGATTTAGCCTAGTCTGGTGCCTTAGTCTTTTTCTTCTCTAGTCTTTGAATAATTCTGTAGTACTTGCTTGTGTCCCTTGGTTTAACATTTTGATTAATGATGAATTGTCTTTGATGGCTAATATCATTGTTTTGCAGTTGCTTTAATCTGATTTATTTTTGCATTTTGAGTTTCCTAAATGGCCATGTGCTGATTAATTCTAACACTTGAGTTATATTTTTTATGCAACCTTTTCAATTATGCCAAAAGGGGGAAGAGTAAGTCTGATTTTACGTGAAGTTATACCTAATTGAAATCTATTCCTTAATGATAAATAAGTCTCTAACTGTGTTTTTGAGCTTAAGATTGTATTTCAGGACATTAAGGATATGCAGCTATGCTTATGAATTTGTCATCATCAAAAAGGGGGAAAATGTTAGCTTGGATAAGCTTGGAGTTTTGTCTGATGATTGAGGAACGGATTCAAAGGACCTGTTCCTTTGAATTACTGCAGCTAAATAGATAATTCATGCAAAATCATTTAAGCTGAGATATTATTAATTATCCTTAGACTGATGTTTATCTTGATAATTATGCAGGTCTAAACAGATCTGAAAAGATTGCATAAATAAAGGATAAAGGATAGAAGATCCGTATGCTAAAGAGAAGAATCCAATTAGGACTCAAACTCATGGGAGCTTTGGAGTTCTAATTGCTCAAGACTTCTTGGCTGCTGAAGCTATAAAACGTGGAGCATATAAGCCATTGAAGTATGCACAAATACAGAGAGAATCGAGCAAAGCTTAAAAAGAGTCATTAGCTTATTTGTGTAATCAGTTAGCTACAGTAGAACTAAGTTAGAGCCTGTTCCTTAGATTGAGTCTTGTAAAAGTTCGGTCTTAGTTCAACTGTAGTAAGCATAATCGAGTTGTATCTTTCTGGTTCAAGTCGTGGACTTGACACAACTTCACTGATCGTGAGAAAGATCACTAAAGGATTAGAGTTAGTCCTAGGTTAGTAAGAAGGTAGTCTTGTAACCAAGTGGGTCTTTTTACATAGTGAAGTTGAAATCCTACTTGAGAAGTAGGTCGTGGTTTTTTGATCCCGAGTCAAGGGGTTTTTCCACGCTAATATCTTGTGTTCATTTACTTACAGTTTTAATTCCGCATATAGTATAGTAAAGGAACACATTTTAAGGAACTGGTCCTTAAAACAGTAAAGTTGTGTATCTTGGGAAATATCACCAATTGAAGGAATATAAGCACAGCGGAAGCAATTCCAGGATCATGAGCTCACACGTAAGCTAGACAAACTAGCAGACCATTAAGTTTTACGTAAACATAAAACGAAATACCTCTTGAAGCGTGACTTCAACCGCAAAGCAAATCTTCAATCACGAGCAGGATCATCTACGAGGTCGTCCTCCAGTTCCATGATCTTCTGTCGTGTACCCAAATAATACCCAGACTAATAATATTTGGGTGGAACAAATATTTTAGAGAGAGAAAACTATTAGGTTTTTCTTGTCTGTTTCCTTTTGGCCAAGAATCCTCCTTATATTGTTTTAGGGTAAAACCCTTTTCCAAAACTATCTAGGATTCTTTTCCACCAAGAAACCCCTCTCCTAGTCCTAATTGAATTCGGTCACAACAGGGACCACAGAATTTATTAATGAGGCTTCCAATTTTGGAATTAATTCTTTTTCTCTAGAATTAATCTTTCCATAATAAATTACAAATTATTTCCACTAGAAATTCATAATTGCACTCCTCAGTTGAATTTCGAATTCTTTCATCAAATCTTATTTAATTCCCCACGTTAAGATTACAGGCACCAATCAATATTATTAAATTACTGACAATTCAATATATTGACTAAATATATATCCTTTAGAGTTTCGCTTAACTTATTCCATGTGCCGAATATAAAAATCCAGTGGCCAGATTTGTACATAGAAACTTATAAGCTTTCATAAAGGGGTGTCTTCAATCTCTATACCGAGACGTGGATTCTATCAACTAGCTATCACTTCGCAAATGCATATTATCATTATCCAACTTATCAGGAATTATTTGATCCAAATATCCTGGACCTCACCTATTGATAAATCAAGACAATGAATAATATACACCACTAATAATAGCTATATCAAGATTAAGAGTATAAGTACATTTGATGAGCTAGAGAGTTTGTTTTACATAGTCAGTATAAAAACACTTATCTCTACTTGGTCCGTTAAATGCACACAAAGCGCACTAGCACAAGAAGTTGGAACTATACCATTCCCATAATCAATATAAATTATATACAATCTTGTACTACAATCATACCAATGGCTTTGTCTAATTTCCATCTTAGATTGTGAATATTGCTTTATTATTTATAAGAAGCGATGATTTAATCTTCCATGTATAAGCTTGACTCTGCACACTAAATCAACTACTATATAAATAATAGGACACACATGACACAATTGATCTAAATAAATAATACTTCATTATATTAATAAATGAATACCAATTGTTCAATTAGGAATAATCCAACTAAAACCGCATGGTTATTAGTATATTCCAACAGTAGCCATCTCCCTCTCTTAGCAATGATAGAATATTTTAGTGCTCGATCAGAATTTTAGGTCCTCTATTTCAGTATATGAGGAAAAACTTTTCCATTGGTCCTTTATTTGGTTTTATTGTTGTTGTTAGTGGTCTTAGAAAGCAAAAATATATTGATGTTTGATCTTTTTGTTTAGTATTACATCTGTGATTTTTTATGCCTTGAACTTAGAATAGGTTTGTCAGACTATTCCAGTTAACTTGAATGACCTCATCTTCTGGTTTAATTCGACATTTGCTTCTCCTTTCTTCAGATTGTTTCCCTTCAATAATGCCATAGAATAGTTCGGGTAAAAATAATACTAAATGGGACGACGAAAAACGTCTGATATTTATAGAGTTGTATGAAAAAGAGATAAGAAACGGAAATCGGCCAAATACTTACTTATCTAGAGAAGAATGGCATAATATGATAAATGAATTCTATAAGAAGACGAAAATAAAGTATAATAAGAAACAAATGAAAAATTATTGGGATGACATGAAATTTGAATGGAGTCTTTTTAAGCAGCTCATGAAAGGGGAGACGGGTTAAGGTTGGGATGCTGCAAAAAATACAATAATGGCAGACGATAATTAGTGGGAGCGAAAAATTAATGTAATATATCACATTTATCTATATGTTTTTCTTAGCGCATTCCTCTGTTTGTTTCTCATTTTTTTGCTTAAGTTATTTAGAATAATTGTTACAGAAGGTTCTTAGATATAGAAATTTAGGAACAAAGATCTTTCACTCATTTGGACTCATTATAATGCACTATTTATTTGCTGATGTTGTCGCCACGGGAGATTGAGCACCTGCAGCAAATCAAGAACAAATTGCGGACATTGAGTTAGATCTCGATGAAAAATAGATCAATGACACTGAAGACAATAACAAAGAACAACTCAATGACGAGAGGGGTGATGAAAGTGATGATTTGCATCTTGAGGATCCAATTTTGTTTCCTGAGCCATCACTAAATAAAGGAAAATCAATAGATAGTATTGGCACTAGCAGACAAGTTTAAAAAAGTAAGAAAAAACATGGTGCAACAGGTATAAAGGTCTTGGAAAAGTACCGCCACGACTCCTACATCAGATGAGACTACTATCGGTATGTGTTTTGCCCTGTTGGAAAATACTCCAGATATTCCTCTAGGGAGTGCTATTTATAGTTATAGCTTATCTTATTTCTTAAGAAAGAGATACGGCAAGTATTTTGCAGGATACCTACTGATGAAGCTTGGAAGGCTTGGTTGGAGTTCAACTACGAGCAATTCCTTAAGAAGCAGTGAATCTCGTTTTTGTTTAGTCTGTGTTGTTATAAGGTTGAATCTTATTTAAGTATTTTTCTTAGATTTCATGGTTGTAAGGTTTAACCTTATTTATACTTTTTGTTTAGACAATATGGTTGTAAGGTTGAACCTTTTAAATATTTTTGTTTAGACAATGTGGTTGTAAAGTTGAACCTTAGTTAATGTTTTTGTTTTGACAACTTGGTAGTAAGGTTGAACTTCATTTAAATATTTTCGTATCGACGATGTGGTTGAAGGTTGAACCGTATTTATTAAATATTTTTATTTTGATGATGTGATTGTAAGGTTTAACCTTATTTAATATTTTTATTTAGACGACGTGGTTGCAAGGTTGAACCATATTTAATTGTTTTTGTTTATGAACCTTATTTAATTATTTTTGTTTAGACGACATGGTCGTAAGGTTGAACCTTATTTAGTTTTTGTTTAGACGAAATGGTTGTAAGGTTGAACTTCTTCAATATTTTTTTAGACGGTGTGGTCATAAGTTTGAAGCTTATCTATTTTAATGATTGGTTCATGATGTGTGGCTAAAATACCACACATTACATACTTGTACTTGAGCTATTGTTGTGTTAAATTGATGAAATAAGTGCACTTATGAAACGACTTCGGTCAGTCATTTCGAAAGTTAGGACTCCGATTGGTGTGCCGATAATTTTAAAATATTCTTAATGTCCATTAGAACATGTCTATAAAATTTGAGCTAAATTAGACCTCGTTTGGTAGGAATCGGAAGAAGGTTTCAGTTTTTATTGGCGATAAATATTAAAAAGAGATTTTCGAGCTCGGTTTTTGCCGAATGAGCTCCGATTCGAAATCCGAAAGCGCCGTTAGGTTCGTATGATTATTTTTTATTTTTGTAAACTTTCGAAAGTAAATTTCGATGTTGTTCGGCTAGTTTCCGCTAAAATGCCGAAAGTTAAATAATTTGACTTCTTTTCATTTAAATTCGCATCTTGAGTTTCGGGAGTCTGATTTGAGATCTGCCTTCGCGAGTATGTTACATATATTTTGTACAACTTGTATGCAAAAGTTGGAATTATTTCGAATATCGTAGGGTACCGTTTTAATTTTTACCGTAGCAGCGAATTTTAAAGGAAAAAAAAGGAAAAGAAGACAAATTTTATATGTCGGTTGGATGAGCTTTATAAAGCTCACATTGATAGGAACATAGAAAAACGAACAGAAATGGAGAACACGAGCACAACAGGAAACAAACGAAAAAAATGCCAGAAAATAAGAAAAAGGGCAGGAGAAAAGTAGAATTTTCACTCTGAAACATTCAGGTAATGATCCTAATATATTATTTAAGTTTATTACGTATGTTTCAATAGATTTTAACGGTAAAACTTGGAATATTAGACATCGTTTTAATAAGTTCAATGAATAGTTTAAAGGGTCAAATGGACCCCGATAATGAAATTGATTATATATTCGTACTCAGTGAGTTATAGGCAGCATATAAATGTAAATTATTTGGGGTTTGGTTATGTGACCTTAAACTCTATATATAGGCCTGACCTGCGTATTGCGTATGCGAATAGGGTATCAGGCTCCTAACCGGATTGCCCTAAGATGTGAGGAATGAAGCCTTTATACCTATTTGATATATTTTTCTGCTCATTGAACACAGTGGGATCGTTTGGCAATGAATCCAAAAGAATAAAGCGGTTGTTGGGCAGCAGTGTTAACTTTGGAAAGGTAAGTGTTTATATCCATTTCTTTGGAGGCACCTGGCCTCGTGGATTTTCTACCACGTGTTCCTTACGTGTGTAGCTACCGATAGGCGTACTCATTACGCCTTAGCTTTGGATTTATATTCTATATTATATATTATGTCCTGTTATTGGTATTGCATTGAGAATCTGAGTATTGTACTTTGGTTGTGAGTTGGTATATACTTTCCAGCTGTCGATGAGAGTCCCGCGCTGGTGATGGGTTATTATTGCATCATGTTGCATTCTTATGCACATTGCATCATATTGAGGGTAGGAGGATTCCGCCCTCGGAGAAGGAGGATTCCACTCCATTGCATCATATTGAGGGTAGGAGGATTCCGCCCTCGGAGCAGGAGGATTCTGCTCCATTGCATCATATTGAGGGTAGGAGGATTCCGCCCTCGGAGCAGGAGGATTCCGCTCCATTGCATCATATTGAGGGTAGGAGGATTCCGCCCCCGGAGCAGGAGGATTCCGCTCCATCTATTTGGCACATGTGACATTATTGCATCATACTACATTCATCCCATTTCATTGCACCGCGTGCTGACTATGGTGTGACTATCGTGTTGTGTTTTATATATGCGGTATGTATACCGTATCTCAGTTTGCCTATATATTTCTGGCTCGTATCCCGTGTTGCACGTCGCGACAATATAAATACATGGATCGGATCGGGTTGCACGCCGCAACAGTATAAATATACGGATCGGGTTGCACGCCGCAACAGTATAAATATACGAATTGGGTTGCACGCCGCAACAGTATGAATATATGGATCGGATTGTACGCCGCAACAGGATGTATTTCTGATTGTCGACATGTTCAGGATATCTATATGTTCTGTCTACATTATGTCCCTGGCTGTTTATTATTCCATACGTGTTTTCAGTTATTATTTGGCTTTGCCTGTTTATAGTTCAAATAAGATGGATTTAGTTTATCTGTTTTTTTCTTCTCCCTGGCTAGCTATCCTATTCTTTGAGGTGGCTAGTCTGCCCCACTTATTGAGTCCTTTTGACTCACCCTTGTTTGTTGTTTGTTTCTTGTCTATCTATATCGTTTCGGTGGGTTCGCTCCAGGATTGAGTTTGCCACTTTGTGAAGGAGCGAAGACGACTTCAGCTGTCAGGGTGAGCCAGCTTTTATTCCGGATGGCCACCAGTTTATTGGTTATTATTTCAGTTGCATTTTGCTCCCTTCATGAGGTATTTGTCTTCTTTTTGTACTCTTAGATGTCTAGTCTGGATAGCTCTAAACCTAGTATATTGGGTAGTCAGCTGTAATTTCTTTTGTACAGCTTAGAGGTATCAGTATGTCTGTGCTTTTTTTTTTTAGTCTTGTCCTTATTTATGAATTGTTATATTTATTTTCCTAATTTAATTGGTAAGGGTTCTCCCGACGGGTGTAGGGGAGGATGTCGAGTGCCCGCACGGCCTAGCCGGATTTTGGGTCGTGTCAGTTGGTATCAGAGCCCAGTTTAGAGTCTATCCAGACTAAGACAGTGTCTAGTAGAGTCTCGGTGATGGGTACGTAGACGTCCGTACTTATCTACAAGAGGCTATGATGGCATTTAGGAAGTTTCACTTCCTTCATTTCTGATCGTGCGTCTGTCTAGGATGCAAAAGTATTTTCGTTAATTCGTTCGTGGTAATTGTGAACCCTCATACGACAAATCAGCAAACGGAAGGAGTTCAGGACGAAATAGTCTAGCCTGGGCTAGCACTGACAAAGCCCCGAGAGTTTTGATCGTTCTGATGATCTAGTTACGGAGGTCCCAGCTGTACGGCTCTCTACGATGCTTTACGAGAATCTTGGCGACGCAGATACCGTAAGAATCTATTATTCGCTGGGCAGCCTATCAGGTTGCCGCATGTGCAGACGTTCGATCTCAGGGAGCTTCTTTTCTTGATCTTAATATTGCTGCAGTAAATTATATTCCGGAGGTAGTATGTGTTGTACCTCTAATTGTTCTGGCTGGTTAGCCAGCCGAGGTATCAGTTCAGTCCGAGTGTCCGAAGAGGTTGCATTATTTTACGCGGTTGAACCTTCCGATATTCTTAAGCCACGCATCAGATAATCCCTGCATAAATTTTTAATTAAAATGATGTCAGCGTAGCCTACAAGCTTTTTATTATATCCAGCGATATGGTGTTGATTATTCTGCTTTCCGATTTCAGAGTCCAGCCTTGAATTGGTGGGCCGCTCTTTTATTAGCTAACTTGGTTCGGTTTTTCTTCTAGATTCGTGGAAAAATTCCTTTCGAGTAGTGAGCGAGATGAAGAGTGTTGCCAGTTTGAGTGGATTGGACAAGGCAGCCTGTCGGATAGCCTATTGGTGTTTCAGAATATGAGATTGAATTCTATAGAATGGCTGAATATGCATTAGAACTAGTCCATTAGCCTTTCGAGAGATTCAAAGATTTATTAATGACCTTTCTCCTTCCTTGAGATCCTATATGGCTCGAGAAATTGAGGTGGAACTTAATTTGATGTTGTTGTTGATATTGTTCAGAGGTATGAGGCATACCATAAGTTAGAGTGGGGGAGCAAGAGATCCCGTGGCCCTAGTGGGTAACCATGGTACCTTATTTGGTGGTAAGAGTTCTGATTATTTTGAGAGGTCACTTTCCAGGTTATCTCAGCTTGTAGAGCGCGATTCTCAGAGTGCGCGGGTAGTTCATCAAGATTAGACTCAGCTTTCTCATTGTAGCTATCAACAATCTGTCCAGCTCCTATAGTCAGTGAAAAGGTGTTATCATTGTCGTGAGTCTGATTATCCTTTGAGGAGTTTTCCTGTTATCATTGTCGTGAGTCTGGCTATTCTTTGAAGATTTTTCCTTACTCCGACAAGTAGGCAGTCATCTTTTCTCTCGTTATTAGGCATCTGCACAGTCGTGGGGGATTTAATTTAGATCTTAATCAACCAGATATATGCCACCATCCGATAGAGGTCGAGAGTGTGTTGGCAGTGGTTCTTCAAAAGGTGATTGTCAGGGTAGTAGCTCAACTCAGCTGCAGGGGCAGTTCAATAAACTTCCAGTCTGGCAGGATTCTGAGGCATCCGATGTAGTAGACCCAAGTATTTCTTCTTCTCTTAAATGTGAGTAAGATTTGATTCTTTTGATCGATCTGGAAAGGGTGTGTTTTATCATGTTTCGATGGTTTCCCTGGATGTCGTTTTTATTAAGAATCGGTTGCAGTAGAGGAATGAGCTTCTGATATGATTTATTCCTGGCATTTATTATGACCCTACTAGTTGATCTGGTTTAAATGTGAGAGATTTGTAAGTGAGTATCGATATTGTTGCCTGGTATTTTGTTGTGCCTCATTCTGTTATAATAGCAAGTCAGTCTACCTCTCTTTGGAACTCAGTGTCGGTAGGATGATGAGATTATTATTCGTCACCATCAGAAAGCGTCATTGTTTCTTCCGGTGCAAAGTGATTAGTAAGTAATATTCGATCTATGTGTCTCCTCTTGGTTCGAGACGCTAGTAGAGCCATGTTATTCTATGAGCTTGCCTTAGTTATAAAAAGGGTTTCTGGTAAATTGTCAGAGTTCCTTTTTATTGGGAGATTAAATTGGCATAGATGTTGTTCCATAAAGCTCATTTAATGTCCATTTCTTCAATTGCGATTCTTCAGTTAGCCTGACTCGTAAGTAGTCTAGCTCTGGTAGCTAATAAAATAAGAAGATGAGCTTCCTGAAGCTCTAATTATTTCTATCCTCGGTCCATTTCCATTTCTTCTTCGTCCGGCACCAGTGAGCTTAGGCGGTTGGTAGCTGCTTGCGATGTTCCCCGTGTTGAGCCAGAGTACGTGTTATTGTGGCCGGATAAGCATATTATTGTTTTGGAAGCATATTATTCTTTTGGTCCAGTTGTCTCATCTTGTTATCCGTTTAACATGTTTATGTTATTACTTTATCCGGGTATCCATTCCCGTGTATAGTATAGCGCTGGTTCTGTTTTGCGGATCATCCAGTTTCAGGGAAAACTCTGCCGAAATTTTTATATAGAAGTACCATCCATCGGGCGGTGGTGTTTACGGCACAGGTATGGAGTTGTGAACTCGAGAGTTACAGCTAGTTGGCAACTCGAAAGGGTAGTTTGGTAGTTTAGGTCTGCCTATGTTCAACTTTTAGCTAAATCTTCTTTAGTCCAGCAGATTGTGCGAGGATGACTATTTCTATTCAAATTAGTTGTATGAGTTTATGCTTTAAGTGGAGGAGTCTTCCTCCAATTGATACCGAATCATAATATTAAATCTCTAAGGCGTTTCTGAAGCGTAAGCTAATTCTTAGTTCCATCGACCTGTTCTATATCGAAAGGTATATCGAAGAGGTAATTATCGACTGAATCATGTTAACCCATTCAAAGTTTCGTGTATCTTTGTTTTGAAAATATAAAACTCCTCTCTCATGATTGAGAAAGGGTCGGCTTAGTCCGAATAAGTTGGGCAATGATGTTATCATATTATCCAAATATGTTTTAACCAAGAGTTTGATGTGCGTGTTATAACTCTGATTCTGTAATTATGAGATAATATCCTTGGAGTAGTTTATGAAGGTTGTGCAAGTTCTCTTGTTATCTGCGTAAATCTTGCTTTAGATTTAGGCTCGTTCGAGGACGAACGAGAGTTTAAGTGGAGGAGAATGAAAAGACTTCGGTCAGTCGTTTCGGAAGTTAGGACTCCGATTGGCGTGCCGATAATTTTAAAATATTCGTAATGTCCATTAGAACCTGTCTGTAAAATTTGAGCTAAATCAGACCTCGTTTGGTAGGCATTGGAAGAAGGTTTCAGTTTTTATTGGCGATAAATATTAAAAAGAGATTTTCGAGCTCGGTTTTTGCCGAATGAGCTCCGATTCGAAATCCGAAAGCGCCGTTAGGTTCGTATGATTATTTGTGATTTTTTTAAACTTTCAAAAGTGAATTTCGATGTTGTTCGGCTAGTTTCCGCTAAAATGCCGAAAGTTAAATAATTTGAATTCTTTTCATTTAAATTCGCATCTTGAGTTTCGGGAGTCTGATTTGAGATCCGCCTTCGCGAGTATGTTACATATATTTTGTACAACTTGTATGCACAAGTTGGAATTATTTCGAATATCGTAGGGTACCGTTTTAATTTTTACCGTAGCAGCGAATTTTAAAGGAAAAAAAAAGAAAAGAAGACAAATTTTATATGTCGGTTGGATGAGCTTTATAAAGCTCACATTGATAGGAACATAGAAAAACGAACAGAAATGGAGAACACGAGCACAACAGGAAACAAACGAAAAAAAATGCCAGAAAATAAGAAAATGGGCCGGAGAAAAGTAGAATTTTCACTCTGAAACATTCAGGTAATGATCCTAATATATTATTTAAGTTTATTACGTATGTTTGAAAAGATTTTAACGGTAAAACTTGGAATATTAGACATCGTTTTAATAAGTTCAATTAATAGTTTAAAGGGTCAAATGGACCCCGATAATGAAATTGATTATATATTCATACTCAGTGAGTTATGGGCAATATATAAATGTAAATTATTTGGGGTTTGGTTATGTGACCTTAAACTCTATATATAGGCCTGGCCTGCGTATTGCGTATGCGAATAGGGTATCAGGCTCCTAACCGGATTGCCCTAAGATGTGAGGAATGAAGCCTTTATCCCTATTTGATATATTTTTCTGCTCATTGAACACAGTGGGATCGTTTGGCAATGAATCCAAAAGAATAAAGCAGTTGTTGGGCAGCAGTGTTACCTTTGGAAAGGTAAGTGTTTATATCCATTTCTTTGGAGGCAACTGGCCTCGTGGATTTTCTACCACGTGTTCCTTACGTGTGTAGCTACCGATAGGCGTACTCATTACGCCTTAGCTTTGGATTTATATTCTATATTATATATTATGTCCTGTTATTGGTATTGCATTGAGAATCTGAGTATTGTACTTTGGTTGTGAGTTGGTATATACTTTCTAGCTGTCGATGAGAGTCCCGCGCTGGTGATGGGTTATTATTGCATCATGTTGCATTCGTATGCACATTGAATCATATTTAGGGTAGGAGGATTCCGCCCTCGGAGCAGGAGGATTCCGCTCCATTGCATCATATTGAGGGTAGGAGGATTCCGCCCTCGGAGCAGGAGGATTCCGCTCCATTGCATCATATTGAGGGTAGGAGGAATCCGCCCCCGGAGCAGGACTATTCTGCTCCATCTATTTGGCTCATGTGGCATTATTGCATCATACTACATTCATCCCATTTCATTGCACCGCGTGCTGACTATGGTGTGACTATCGTGTTGTGTTTTATATATGCGGTATGTATACCGTATCTCAGTTTGCCTATATATTTCTGGCTCGTATCCCGGGTTGCACGTCGCGACAATATAAATACATGGATCGGATCGGGTTGCACGCCGCAACAGTATAAATATACGGATCGGGTTGCACGCCGCAACAGTATAAATATACGAATTGGGTTGCACGCCGCAACAGTATGAATATATGGATCGGATTGTACGCCGCAACAGGATGTATTTCTGATTGTCGACATGTTCAGAATATCTATATGTTCTGTCTACCTTATGTCCCTGGCTGTTTATTATTCCATATGTGTTTTCAGTTATTATTTGGCTTTGCCTGTTTATAGTTCAAATAAGATGGATTTAGTTTATCTGTTTTTCTTCTCCCTGGCTAGCTATCCTATTCTTTGAGGTAGCTAGTCTGCCCCACTTATTGAGTCCTTTTGACTCACCCTTGTTTGTTGTTTGTTTCTTGTCTATCTATTTCGTTTCGGCGGGTTCGCTCCAGGATTGAGTTTGCCACATTGTGAAGGAGCGAAGACGACTTCAGTTGTCAGGGTGAGCCAGCTTTTATTCCGGATGGCCACCAGTTTATTGGTTATTATTTCAGTTGCATTTTGCTCCCTTCATGAGGTATTTGTCTTCTTTTTGTACTCTTAGATGTCTAGTCTGGATAGCTCTAAACCTAGTATATTGGGTAGTCAGCTGTAATTTCTTTTGTACAGCTTAGAGGTATCAGTATGTCTGTGCTTTTTTTTTAGTCTTGTCCTTATTTATGAATTGTTATATTTATTTTCCTAATTTAATTGGTAAGGGTTCTCCCGACGGGTGTAGGGGAGGATGTCGGGTGCCCGCACGGCCTAGCCGGATTTCGGGTCGTGTCAACTTATCATGGTTTTGTTGCATTTTTTAGGTTGAATATGTTGGAAAAGAGTTATGGAAGAAACAAGTATAAAAGAAGTCAAGTTGAAGAAAAAGAAGAAAACTGACTAGTCTGTCAAAAACGCAGAAGAAAAGTGCCTATACGTGAAACAGCGACTAAGCTGAGCTGCGAAAAAGTGGCTATCTGGTGAATGTTGGTACCAGGCTGGCTACGGGATGAAAATTCTGCTATTTCATTGTTTTAACTTGGGGATAATTTTGGGAAAAATATGGTAATTACTTTGGGGACTACAAATAGATAGTTTTATCATAGTTTACACATCTTTGGCTACTTTTCCAACTTGGGAGCAAGAATCATCAACAATCCTTGGAGATAGAAGATTGGGTGCACTTTAATGAGCAATTCTTTTTCCCTTTCTTTATTTCTTTCATTTGTATTGCTACATTTGGATAGTTGATATAATTTTTGGACATGATTATATGAATGATTCATGAATAGGATTTGATTTATATGTGGGTTTTGATTATCTAGCTTCTATTGTTTTGGTTACTTAACTTTAATGTTCATGACACTAAAGTTACATGTCTACTTTGCTAATTAAAGACTCGGGAAAGATTAGTTAGCGTAGAATAGTGAAGCTAGCGAGGATTTGGGTTGATAGGCTATTTCATAGACTAACTCATCTAAAAGAAGTTATGCTCGGAAGAGGTCTTCTTTCCTCAGGTAATGGGTAGTGCTTTATAAGCTCAACCATGGCTTTGACGAGCGCCGTTGAGGTAAATCCCTTCTAGGTCGGAAGGATTCTAGGGATTACATTAGAACGACTCGGCCATAATATATAAACCCCGTACTATAATTGCGTCATAGGCTCAAAACTTGACTTCCTTGGTTGTGAGAAGGCCATTGATCACATTTACTTGCTTTCCTAGTGTAGTTTGTAGTTGTTAATATCATACCATCACCTTGTTATCCTAGTTTGACTTTGTCAAATAGGTTTAGTTCCTCCACTACTTTGATCGCATCACTTTGTTCCTTGTGGATTCGACCCCGACTCCTAGTTGGGTAAATTGTATTGCGATGACCATTCATACCTCAAGACGAGGTGTGTGTTGAGCGTTTGTCAAAATTGGCGCCGTTGCCGGGGAACAATTGGCGTATTAGAGTAGTTTGAGGAGTTGAGCTAGTTGGCTTAGTTCCAAACTTTGTGAATCTTTGTCGTGTAAATTGTGAATAGTAGTAATGTTCTTTGTAAATTGTAAATATTTGTTTGTGTGGAGTGTTTACTTGCGTTAGTTAGTTAGTTTAGCATAGTGGTAATTATCTTGAAATGGCATCATGGAACCAAAATTGGTCAAATGTTGAAAATCCATACACAAGTGATCCTTGTCCTTATTGTGGTGTCA
Source organism: Petunia axillaris subsp. axillaris (assembly GCA_029990575.1). Lineage (NCBI taxonomy): Eukaryota > Viridiplantae > Streptophyta > Magnoliopsida > Solanales > Solanaceae > Petunia > Petunia axillaris. Next base: position 62,252,294 of record JARKNS010000004.1, read on the forward strand.
CTATTGGCAAGATTGCCAAATTGTTTTCGGGGGCGATCAAAATGAAAGATTGGAATATTTGATGGAACGGGTACTTAAAACCCATTGTGAGAATGTCGAAGCTTTCAATGAGATAAAAGAGACGATCCATCAAAATGGCTTAGCAATTCACAACTTGGAGGCTCAATTGAGCCAATTGGTTGACACTTTCAATGATCAACAAGCTAAGGATGTTGCCAAATTTCAACAAAGGCTTTATATGGAAGATGAGCTTGAGTTACAAAGTGAAGAGATGGAAGAAGAGGAAATCCATGATGAAGATGATGTTTCGAGCCAAGTTGTGGAGCTAAAAGTGGAAATCCAAGCATTTGACTCAATGGTTGAAGATGATGCCAAAGAGAAAGAAAATGCACTAGAGCCTTTTGTGGAAATGCAAAAGATTATTTGTGGGGAATCTAGTGCAATAAGATATGAGGATGTAAAAAGTGAGGAGATATTAAAGTTCAAGCGAGTGAAACCTCACTCATTTCATTTTTCAACATTGTGTTTGGAGGGTGAAACGGAAATTGACCCACTTGATGAGCCCTTGGAAGAAGAGAGCAATGAGGAACAAAGTGCTTACATTCTTGAGTTTGACATGCCAAGAAAATAAAATGACATCCCTCACTTGAAGGCCAAGAAGTGCAAAATGAAGTATTCGGCCTTCGGAAGTTTGAGATTCGTACCATCACCCCGAGAGCACGATCGAAAACTTGATTCAAAATTGGGGAAGCAATTCATATCCTCAAAATTGAGAGAAAAGTGTGATTTTGGTACTCGTCGTGCCACGACGTTAAAAACGGCGCTTCTCAAGGAGTTAATCCGAGAATTTTAATTTTTTTTTGTATTCTTCACTTGTAGATTAATTTCATTTGTTAATTTTTATTATTTTACCAAGTTTCAGGATTTTTGGACGTAATTTGGATTGAATTTGGGATGTAGGACCGTCTGAACTCTGTATTAAATTGCATTAGAATTGGCTCTGTGTATTTTGCAAATCCTGCTTTCTGTAGTTTGCAGTGGGCGGTCCGCCTCACACAAAATGTGGCCCGCCTCACTCTGTACTTTAATTTTACCCAGGCAAGTCAAAAACTCCTGAAACTCACTGAGAACATTTGATACACGCATACACAGCCATCCCCAAGATCACTCGCCGTTCACTTCAATTGCATCCACCATCTCCACCTTCCACCACCAGCACCGGCGATCAGGTAAGTCTCTTTCCCTCTCTCTTCTCTAATCAGTCCTCTCTCCCCTCTATTCTCAATATCCTCCCATCCCCATTTTCCAGTTTCACTGTCTCGATTCCCCTCACCCCACCACCAGCTCCGATCACCACCAGTTTTCGCCTCTGATCGACCCACTGTCGATCATCACTGCTGCGATCACCACCAGCGACCACAACTCAGGTATGAATTTCTCCTCTCCTCAGTTCTGCTCATCCCCTTCCCAATCCCCGTCAATTTCCACCATTGATTGCTGCTGCCTTTCACCATGTCACACGCTACCAGTCGCGTCGTCGCTCAGGTAAATCTCTATCCCTTCTCTCCTTCTTGCTCACTCAATTTCTTCCCCTGTCATCAATTCCCGTTCCCGTAATCCCCATGCCCCTCTGTTGATTTAATCATGGTGAGGAATTAATTGAGTGTTTATCTATGAGTAGCTGAGTGCTGGATTTCTGTTGGAAAATTTGCTGAAGTCTGAGTATTTGTCATCTCTTAAAGCTGTTCGGACTCATCCATGCCCTCCTAGTGTTTGACAAAATGTTTCAGTGAAATTTTGATGTTTCTTGGCCTAAATTCTTGTGTGCTAGGTAGTATCCTGAGTTTGATTGCTTATATCGTCTTGAATGTGCTTACTGGATTAATTTTAAGTTCCATTGGTGTATATTGTCTTGATTTGCCCGACTGCAATCTAACCTTGGGAAGAAGGCAGTCTTGTGTGCATGGAGACTAGGGCGCAAAAGCGAACCTTCCAATAAGCTTATTCTGTCAACTTTGTTTTCGTCCACACTGGGCATCTCATCTCTGGGAACTGTTTTAAGGTAGTAGAGAGTGTCTGAATTGTGCACTAAATGTGCTTGCGGAACTGTCTCAGTGGGAATTTGAGAGAGGAAGTCTAGGTACCTTATATGCATTGGTTAATTATTTTGGCATGACACTGTTGTTTAACTGTTTGAGAGTTACCCTTGTGTGCTATTTTGTTTGCTCTGTCCGCAAGGTGTTCGATCACTTGTGTCAATGAAGTGTTTTCACTCATTCATTGTGCCTTGACTGTTTTCCTAAATCAAATTGTTAAGAACTATGGTTTTAAGCTGATCAATTGGAAGTAATGTTTGGTTTGTGCATAATTGAAATAATTGTTGTGAAAGGTTGGAGCCTTGCTCAAAATGCAATCATTCTGAAATCCCGGGAAGCTACAACACCAATGTCTTGGAGACTGAATGTATTTTTTTTTTTTTGGTTCTGAGCTATGTAAAGTTGTCTTAGATTGTAAGTTATGTCTGAATTGTGCTCTAAACGCGCTTGCTAAACTGGATAGATTGCCATAATGAAAGTTTTGACTGCAGAGCATTATTAGAAATGTGATATATTGCTTACTGAGTTTTTCTTCAAGTCTAGCTGTTTTGCCTGGTCTCTGCTTGCACTTTAATCTTGGGTGTTTCATGAGTTCTTTGATTTGTCTCTGTGTGTGTGCCTAAATGGCCTAGAGGTTCAATTGAAATTGATGCAAGAAATAGGCTGCAGTTATTTCTGTCATTGTGTGTATCTTTCAATAGAGTTTTGTTGTATTTACTTCCAGTTTGGAAAAGTCCTGTATATTTAATAAACATTGCCTTGATTTTGGAGATCTTGTAAGGCTCGCTATGTGATGTTGTCTTGATTCTTGATGAGTTGTTATGCTTGCCATTGGGATTGAAATACTAATTGCTCTCGAGAAGTGCTTCTTAAAAAAAAAAATTTGAGACAGGAAATTGTGTCGGGAAACAGGATGTTATGCTACTGCCGTGAGCTTTGAAATGTGATTCTTACTCTTTTGATTGGATTGAGCTAAAATGTGCTAAATTAGTTTTTCTTTTAACTGGCGCTCACTGATCTTTTGTCACTGTATGAATGATTCTTCCTATGGTGAATGTGGCTGATTTGAACTTTATTTGTGCGAGCATTACTAAGTTGATATGTGCAAGGTTTCTCTCTAAACTGTGAGTATAGCTCATTTTCAAGCCGGTCATAGCTTTGATATTGTGTGCTTCCAATTCACTATCCTTGGCAGGTTTCCTATGTCATGCTGCTGCTTACGAAAAGTGTTATTGTGTTGCTCTATTTCTCACTGATATTTGGGAAGCTGTTTTGGTTTGTCATATGTTTGGAGTGTTAAGAGGGGAAGTCTGAATACCCTCACAATTCTTCCTATATGTCTATGCTTGTGTATCTTTCCAGGAACCTTAAAGCGAAACAACTTTTGTGCATTGTGGATTATTGTAGTATGCTACTCTTGTGAGAAATAGTCAAGGGGAAAGTCTGACTACCCTTAATTTTCTTGAATTTAATTGCCTCGCACTTGCATGTTGTTCACTACTTATGAGTGACAAGAATTCTGAATACCCTAACTCCTGTTGAAGCACTTGAATGATTTTACTGACTGTTTGACTGGAATACCACTGATCCTTAGCTAACAACATGTAGGTAGTAACACTTAGAGGCTTCTGATTCATCTGCATGGGTTCAAAAAGTGCTGGTCAAGTCAAAGAAGGAAGAGGAGAGGTGTTGGGACTGTGAAGCTTACTCAAGGAATGGAAGAAAGAAGGGAAAGCAAGACAAATCCCCTGAGACACATTTCCAGGGAGCCCCTTAAACTTTGTCTTTAATTTTTAGTTCGCTTGAGGGCAAGGCAACATTTTAAATTGGGGGGAGGAGCTTAATTGTTTTAGGATGATATTATATATTGATTGTGAATAATGTTATCGTACTTGATGAATTTGGTAGAATTGATCTTTCTTGAGCATTTTTATAGTATATTAGGATATATTCTTTATAGTAACCTTTTATTCTTGTTCTTAGTTTAATTTGTGTCTTGGGTAGTTTAATTTTCCATTTCAAAAAAAAAAAAAAAAAAATTGTGTTCTTGGGTAGTATTTTATTATTAAAAAATAGAAAAAGAGAAAAAAAGAGAAAAACTTTCAAAAACAAAAAGTACTCCCATGAACTACGCTTGGGATGTTGCTTCTTTTTATCTGATTCACCTTTGTGTGATACGTAGGCATCCCACTTGGGTACGAAAGCCTCATTTGGGTCCGAACAACCATTTTCATTGTAAATACCATTTTTGTATGAAATTTTTGAAATAACTTCCTTGGTTTTTCTTTGCCATGGTTCTTTTCCGAAGGAGTAATTATGTTGAATCGGACATCTTTAGGATCTAATTAGTAGTATAGTAGTAGTTGTGGATTTTTGCCCCTTGGCCAATTTTTGGCATGTTTGGTTCCACCATTATTTAATCCTTGTCATGTGAGCTTGTTTTGAAAAATGAATAGAAAAAATTAGTTGGTGAATTGTGCTATGATCTTTAAGTTCAACTTTTGGCTCTTATGTCACTAATTAGCACTCATTAGGCTATGAGTAAACTTTGGATGCTTAATTGCCTTTGATTGGGACTTGAATGTACTCGTCTTCCTTGCTTTACTTGTGCCATGTGTGGTGAGGTTTTGGTGTGTTCATGTGTGTGCTTCTTGATCTAGAACTTGCCCTAAGTGTGCTTCGAGGCGAAATCCTAGGTGATGCTTGACTTGAAAAATGATTTTCGGCTTTCTTTGGCCCGCTCAGTAATCTAAAAAGCCTACTCTTGCATTGTATTCTTAGTCAACCCCTTTGAGCTTAATATCCTTTCTTTTGGCAACCACATTATTAACTCGGACCAATTCTAAGTGCTTAAAGCACTAACCCTCTTTTTGACCCTATCTCCTTGAGTGCATTGAAAGAAGTGCAACTTAGGCAAAAGCCTAAGTTTGGGGGTGGCACAAGTTATGGTGAAAGTGTGGAAGTTAATGAAAATCAAAAGAAAAAAAATGAAAAGAAAGAGCAAAAAAAGTGAGTTAAAAAAAAAGAGAGAAAAGAAACAAAAAGAAGCAAGTGAAAGAAAATAAAGAAAAAGAAGAAAAAGAGAATTGATGAATAAAAAGGGGAAAGACTAGTGTATAATCCTCGATTTAGCAAGGTGTAAGTGCAAGAAAAATGAAGTGTGCCTTAAATTTTTGTATGGTGTAGTGCTCAAGGAGGTGTGTAGTCACTATTTGCCCAAAATTTTACCTCACCTTTAACCAAAATCCTACATTACAACCCTAACAAAGTCCTAATTGATTTCGGGTCAAGCATTCCTACATTTGTGGAGAGGTACAGAAGGGGCAAGCTTATGGGTCTTTAGTGTGCATGATGAACTTCTTTTGAGAGAGTGAGTGAGTTCTTCCAATCATTAATCCCATTTGTGTTGTCATTGTATTTTTGTGGTTGGGATATTCTTTTGAGTGGTGAGGGCACTTGTGAAGTTGAGTTGAAGAATTGTGTTTCGCTTCCCAATTGAGGTGAGCAAGCAAAGAGGTGAAATTTTGTGACGAAGAGGTAAACTTTGAAAATCTTGTGTCATGGCATGTATGCCTTCTTTGGTGTTTTGTATATATAAAAGTTATGCTCACATGGCTTGGCTTAATTGTTGGCTCCAACCAATGTCATTAGTTATTGAACTTGAAACGGGTTTTGACTTGTTGTGGCTTTAGTAAAAAGATGCATGAATAGATTGAAATGCAATTGAGAATTTAGTTGAGTATACTTTGCTTGAGGACAAGCAATAGTTTAAGTTTGGGGGTGTGATGTGTGGCTAAAATACCACACATTACATACTTGTACTTGAGCTATTGTAGTGTTAAATTGATCAAATTAGTGCACTTATCATGGTTTTGTTGCATTTTGTAGGTTGAATATGTTGGAGAAGAGTTATGGAAGAAACAAGTCCAAAAGAAGTCAAGTTGAAGAAAACTGACTATTCTGTCAAAAACGCAGCAGAAAAGTAGCTATACATGAAACAGCGACTAAGCTGAGCTGCGAAAAAAGTGGCTATCTGGTGAACGTTGGTACCAGGCTGGCTACTGGATGAAAATTCTGCTATTTCATTGTTTTAACTTAGGGATAATTTTGGAAAAAAAATGGTAATTACTTTGGGGACTACAAATAGATAGTTTTATCATAGTTTATACATCTTTGGCTACTTTTCCAACTTGGGAGCAAGAATCATCAACAATCCTTGGAGATAGAAGATTGGGTGCACTTTAATGAGCAATTCTTTATCCCTTTCTTTATTTCTTTCATTTGTATTGCTACATTTGGATAGTTGATATAATTTTTGGACATGATTATATGAATGATTCATGAATAGGATTTGATTTATATGTGGGTTTTGATTATCTAGCTTCTATTGTTTTGGTTACTTAACTTTAATGTTCATGACACTAAAGTTACATGTCTACTTTGCTAATTAAAGACTCGGGAGAGATTAGTTAGCGTAGAATAGTGAAGCTAGCGAGGATTTGGGTTGATAGGCTATTTCATAGACTAACTCATCTAAAAGAAGTTACGCTTGGAAGAGGTCTTCTTTCCTCGGGTAATGGGTAGTGCTTTATAAGCTCAACCATGGCTTTGACGAGCGCCGTTAAGGTAAATTCCTTCTAAGTCGGAAGGATTCTAGGGATTACATTAGAACAACTCGGCCATAATATATAAACCCCGTACTATAATTGCGTCATAGGCTCAAAACTTGACTTCCTTTGGTTGTGAGAAGGCCATTAATCACATTTATTTGCTTTCCTAGTGTAGTTTGTAGTTGTTAATATCATTCCATCACCTTGTTATCCTAGTTTGGCTTTGTCAAATAGGTTTAGTTCCTCCACTACTTTGATCGCATCACTTTGTTCCTTGTGGATTCGACCCCGACTCCTAGTTGGGTAAATTGTACTGCGATGACCGTTCATACCTCAAGACGAGATGTGTGTCGAGCGTTTGTCAGTTCACTTAGGAGATAAATGGTTCATTGTGTTTATATTACTTTATAACAAGATATGCATAAATATTATTTACATTAAAATGGAGAGCTGGGACATTAGCAACTTGGTCTCAGTTGATCCAAGTGAGCTATTAGATGATGAAAGCCAAGAAGAACTAGAGTAAATTCAGAGGGAGCATAAGGAAAAAGAATGGATGGCGTTATGTCAAATAGAAGGTAATGCATCAAGTTGTACTATGAGAATTACTTATGCAAGAGGCCAGGTCGCACATCTAGTCACTCTGGAAATATCTTTATTCAAGAGATACTACGAGGGAATGAGGCTCGTTGTTATGAAAATTTTCGATTGAGGAAGTCAGTGTTTGTTGATCTACCTAAGGACTTAACTGATAAATATGGGCTTAAAGTAACACGTGGATTGTCTGTACATGATATGTTGGGGATTTTCTTGATGACGTGTGCACATGGTGCTGAAAATCGATTGATACAGGATATTTTTCAACATTTGGGAGAGACAATCCATAGATACTTTCATAGCGTCTTAAAAGCCATTTCTAGGCTTGCAAGAGATATTATTAGGCCACACCCCAATTATAACGATGGTGCAAGAGATCACAAGTCATGTAATCAACGATACCTTCCATTTATTAAAGTAAGTACAAGCTTCTAAATAATTATTTTTTTACATAGGAGTATGTACTTAAATTCAGATATTTAGCATGTCCTTGATATACATAGTACCTGTTGCAGAGGTAAAATGATGCAATACAGGAAGAAATAACCGGAGCAATAGATTTTCCACAGGTTAAAACTTATGTATAGCTGGTAGCTTGTTAATTCAAATGTTACAACTCACTGCTCAAAATATTTGTTGTAAAGTTAGAATTCTCTGGCACCCCTGATTAATTTAGCATGTATCTTCTATTTATGGTGGACAGAGGGAAAAAATTTCCATAGCTTGATTTAGTATGGAAAATCATATAAGTAGTTTTTTGCCAATAACAATCAGAACTTTGTGATAGTATATGTTGCTAAAATCGGTACCAGTTTTGTTTACCATGTGAATTATAGGTAGATTCAGATGCTTTCCAAGAATAAATTGGAATATCTTTTGACTCTTACTAACTTTAAACTTTTATATGTGTATGTTTATAGGATTGTATTGGAGCGCATGGTGGCACACATGTAAAAGCAAGATTACCGCAAGATCAAGAGATACAATATATTGGACGTAAAGGTTATCCTACTCAAAATATTCTTGCTATTGTAGACTTCAATATGTGGTTTACATTTGCATGGGCTGGATGGGAAGGAGCAGCTCATGATAGTCGTATATTTGGTGAAGCCCTTCGTAGACGAGAGGTCAACTTTCCAAAACCATTGGGAAACAAGTAAGATATCCACATATGAGGGAGTATATAGCTCCATACAAAGGAAATGTGAGATACCACCTAGCAGAATTTCGCGTTGGTACAACTCGACAATTGCGAGAACCCAGAGGATTTAAAGAAAAATTTAACTATTTGCATTCTTATTGCAGAAATATTGTAGAGCGCACATTTGTAGTTTGGAAAGCAAGGTGATCTATTTTACTAGACATGCATTTTTATGACACTCAAAGAGACATCATACTTGCTACTATGGCGATTCACAATTATATTAGAAAGAAATGCAGGGTGGATGATGCATTCTGAACCGCTGAGAATGAGCGCTATGTTCCATCGGTTAATCCTATTGATAGCACATCTACGGAAGCCAAAGATATAAATGAAGAAAATTTAGAAAACGAAAGTGATAACTACTGGATGGTTGTTCGCGACGTGATTGCTGAGGATATTTGTAATGTTGGATGACTATATTTACATCTATAAGAGCTGCTGTTGATCAATATTTGAAGTTTTATTAGCTCCCTGATCTAAGCTGGATTTCTCTTATAGTGGAGCTAACTCTCTATTTTGTAATTATTGCATCTACTTGATGCCTTGTATAAACATTGTTATCATTTTGTAACTAACGTGATCACAGTGGTTATTCTTATCTTGATGGGTATCATGGTGCAAGAACATGTTTTTATTATGATGAATTCCTTTTGCTAAATTATTCAGAGTGCCTTTTAAAATATAAAGTTAAAGAGTATAATTGAGAAACGGATTGTGGATAGAAAGGCCTTCAGCCTTTGATCATTTAACACTTAAAATTTCTGGGAGTTATCAACAACTCCAAGTGCTGCTGGACTTTAATTTTGTGAGTTCAGAGGATGAAGCCTGAATCTTTTGATCACCACTGCTTTCAAGATTCCATGGCTCTAGGATGCCTCAAGAGCTTTGTCTTTATCCACATCAGAGTTGTATATGTTCTATCCGTACCAGCAGCAAATGAATCCTATACAATAGAAAAGAAGACGACAGAACATATTTGTAAGTTCCAATTTTATGCCAACGAGCTTTGTGACAATTGAGTTATAGCTACTGACCATTAGAAATGAAACACCAAAGTAGATCTTCCATTTTCTATTCAATGTGGAACTTGCTAGTTTATCCAATTTGAATAAATGATAATTTATTTTAACAAACAGAGAGAGAATATTTACTTATGCGATTTCTGCATAAATAGCCCTCAATATACCATATTAACAAGTCACTTAACACTAACATAATCTAACCACAATATTTATATTTAAAATTTGATTTATAATTAAAATATGGCATATAATTATATTGATATTCTTTATATATATCTTCTATATACATATATACATACATATATTTGTCTTATATTTTTAAAATATTTATATCATCAAATTATATCTAATAAATATGCTAGGAAAAGAAAGAAAAGACAAACTATATTTACAAAAAGTGAATATGGGCTGGAAATTATCATGTGGGATAGTAATCCCTTTACTTACTCCAAAACAAGTCGCACAGGGGACTTTTAGCTAAAAGATCTTTTTGAAGTCTTCAATTAAAAAAATAACCTTCAAGTTTTAAAAATTGGGTAGATGACCTCCACTAGATAATCATGATTAGGACTTAATTAGATCAAAAAAATATCTACACGTCCCAACCCCCTAAGTTTCTAATTAGTACACTTTGGCCCATATTAAAAAAGAAAAATTTCCTCTCCCCCTACCAAAATTCCCTTGATCCCCCCCCTCCTCTCGTTCCAGCTGTCTCCAGTGCCCTCTTCTTCAGCTGAACCTCGTTCCAGGTCTCAAATCCCTACCATTTTATTCCATAGCTATCACTAATCCAATTCCCATCTTCTATTTTCCCTCATTTCGTGATTTCTGGTCGTGGGAAGCTTTAAATTTTCAATTTTCGTCTTTTTCAAAAGGCTCAGTCTGTCGATCGTGGTGGGTGCATTGACATCGAATTGGGTTGGTATCAACTTCATCGTGGTATATGAAGTATTTTATTGAGCTGGTAAGCTACTTTAATATCTCTGTCATTGTTTTTGTTCCATTAGAACTCTGTTTTAATTCATCGACCTATTTTAATATATTGTCGACTTGTTGATATATTAGCAAATAGAGTTGTGATGGGGCTATACATCAGTATGCGCTGATTACAATGGGCAATGGGTAGAGACGTCTGGTTGGTCTTGGTGTTCCAATACTAGTGCAACAGTATCTATTGCATTGAAATTGGAGGGTACATTTGACGAGTTGATTGACAGTGTCATTTAACGAGGACAATTAACTTGTGATCCGGGCGATGTATCTATTAGTTATATGCTTAGTGTTATGCCTGCTAGGGAGAAAATAGTTCCTTTATTCATTAGGAATGACAGTGATCTGCGCATATACCTCCTAGATATAGATGGTAATAGAAGTAGGCCTATTCTATATATTTTGCGGGTCGAGAGGTCCGCCACAGCTTCAAATATTGTCGCAGCATCTCCCATAGTAGTTGATGATAAAATGGAAAAGTCCACTAATATTATTGGATATGGTACATGCAAATCATTCTTGGAAAATAATGTGAGAAGGCGACGAGCAACCTGTACATGTAAGATATTTATCAAAAGGGCAGGAAAAGAGTTAAGCACATTTTATCCATTGGGGTATCTATTTACGTTCAAGAAGAGAAGGAATAAATGTTCAAATTGTAAACGACCCAACCATAGAAAAACAACTTACCCTCTAGCTCAAAATAAATAATGATTTATTATTTTTTTCCTGATGAGTTTAATAATTTATTTTTCTAAACATTTGTAATAACTTGTGAACTAAATAATTTATGTATCTTCGCTTCCAATATACCAGTGTTTACTCAGTCTTGTTGTTTATTATACTTAGATATATTGATAATAGACCCTTGTTGCGCTTGAAGTTCGGATATTTTTGGCCAAGTATGACTAGTCGACACTCGATTTTAACGAGTTGACAATAAATCTTAACTAGCTTTATTAATATATGTAGTAATTTTTTTTGGTTGGACATTGTTCGAGCATAGACCATCTGAGCATAGACTGAAGACATTATATCCAACAATTAGTGTTCAAGTAAAGTGGATTGTGTGGTAGATAATAGGCTATGGGAAACATGTACCAGGTTCTTTAGTGGGTGCACTGCCCAAAGTAAGAACTGTCCCATCGGATACAATGAACATAACTCATGTTCTTTCACCTTCTTCCCCTATAAATAGGGCCATTATTTCCTTTTTTTTTTACACCCATTAACAAGTTAATCTATCTACTTTTTTGCCTCCTTAATCTTCTCCCTTTCTCTAAAATATGCTAGACGCAAGTGACAACCATATCTAGCCTTTTGGACGGTTCATCCGAACAGAGGACCATCCATGCTTTAATCTAACTGTACGCAGATCATACTCTATAACAAATGACCAAATAATTTTCATACTTCGTTCTTTAATATGTGGATTTGTTAACGGTAGCTATTTGATTTTTAACCCATTAGACATTGTACTCTTTGATTATAGACTTTTCCACCGCGTATAAAAAATCTTTTACCTGATGAAACGACGGAAGCTTGTATCTACAGTAGTGACATTAGGTTCCACATGGAACTCCATGTGTCACTGTCTCGCAAAAGGCTTCAGCGAGGTTGGTTATGGTTTGTTACTACACGTCATATCACAGAAGACCAAGTTCTCCACTTCCAAATTTTGCCACCACATCCCAAATATGATTTTTGTTTTCGTGTTCATATGATGCTACAAGTATGAAGAGCTTTTTGAGTAAAAAACTCTTTTTTTATTAATGTAATTATTAAAAATATTATTAATGAAAATGGATGATTTTTTGTCGGTGTATTAATTTTGTTGTTTATTGTTAAGGTTGTTATAAGTTCTTATTTTTGGGCAAAGTATGCATAGTTGACAATCTGTCCTAATCGGTTAACAATAAATCTTAACCAGCTTTATTGATACCTATAATTGCAATTTTTTTTGTTCAACTAGGAAATAAATTATAAATTACTATATATGGCCGATACTATATAGATGTTGGATTTATACTTGAATACTTAAAATTAATTTGGATATTATTCGAGCATAGACCATCTGAGCATAAACTAAAAGCAAAAACAACAATTATAAAAGAACTGACATTTATTAATAGACGGAAACTTAGCGTATAAGATTAGTATATTGTGCGGTAGATAGTAGGCCTTATGATGCACATGGAAGGTTTTTTACTTGGGTACACTACCTAAAACCAGAGAAGTCCCATCGGACTCAATGGAGGATTGTAAAGGTCTTGCCGGGAATAGTATAATCTAATAATTACAGTTAACCCATCCCCCCTCCACCCCTACTCTTTCCCACTCTTCCCTTATAAAAGAAGCATTATTTCTTAAGTTTTCCACATCAATTAACAGGTTAATATATCTATTTTCCTTGCTTTTACCTCAACCCCAACAATGGCTTACCTCCCAATTCAGGATGTCATTTTGTTGTGCCAAGCTTTGGAAGCCCTAATTCGCCAGATCGATGAAGAGAGGACGTGGCATGAAATGATTATCCGAAACATTGCACGCGTTTTGCGTGTAATGTGCCTCCGCATCGCCGATGACCTCATCAACCCCCCCCCCCCCCCTCCCCCAAATCCTCCCCCTAAATATTATGCTTTTTTTAGTGTGTCGAAGTATTTTAGTATTGTTAGTATTTCTACATTTTATTTTTATATTTTTTGGCTCTACCTAATTAAGAGCTTTCTGACTAAAGAAAGCTCTTATTTTTTGTAATTATAAAAATCATCATTAATGGAAATGGGGATTTTCGTCGCGTATAAATATTGTTGTTCCTACTCTATTCGCTGTTTTAATTTTTTGTTTCATCGGAGAAGATGATGGATTCTGTTGAACTTTATAATGGACCCATGTATGTTTATAAACAACTACAGATAAAGACAAGGACCATTTGACTGTGTAGAATTTTGAACTAAAGTATAAAAAACAAGGACAATGTTGGTGTATACAGTCACTCATCTGATGAATTAATAAACCATATAAAGCATATAAACAACCAAGCATAAAACAAGTCTAATAATTATCGTAAAGTTAATAATTCACCACATTGGATAAATAGTTAACCTATTGACTATGTAATGGAGAGATAAATATAAAAAAAAAAAATTGTCTATAGTAATAGCTATGGAATTGTAAAGTACAGGACAAATTTAAATCATTGTGGAATTCTAATGTATTTGATAATCAAACATTCATGGTTGACAATCATCATTTGTAAACTTGAACTAATTTGACTGAGACAAAAATTTTTTTATAAATTAATTATCATATCCCCAAATGTGGTGAATTACTAAAAAAAATTATAAATGACCACTTGTCCCCTTCAATTTATCTGGATTGCACATGGTTGACAAGGTTTATCATCGATTATAATGAGTAATGATTAAATTGAAGCGTTAATGTTGATACATTTGTTAAACTACCCTTAAACATTAAAAAATATGTTAAAACGAGTAGGTGGTGTTATTAATCCATATAACTAAATCAAAGAATTAGTTGCTTGTCATGCTACGATTTTCTTCAATGCCTTCGGGAATGAGGTCTTGTTATACCACAACCTTATCATTTGTATATGTTAAATAATGAACGTAATCTAATGTTATTTATCATCATTATAGTGTTAGGCTGTATAATTCATATAACTAAATCAAGGCATTGCTCGCTTCTCACGTTACAATCTTCTTTCATGCATAGAATGAGGTCTTGCTTTCTCAGAACCTTAACATTAGTATACCTTGTATCATATAAGTCATCCAATGTCATTCCTTATCAATATTATTGACTATTATTAAGATACGTTATACAACAATTTTGTCATGTGAGTGATTTCCTAGTTCGTAGACCATTAAATTGCCCCTTAATGGTGTTTAATATAAGTATTTTATATTATTTTAAGGAAAACTATACGTGTATATTATCAATTCGATCAATGTTGACTATCCAAAATAGTGTAAACTATTGATAATATACCCATCAAGATAAAATCATCTACATATACCCTAGATCCCAAACCCCAAACTCCAAGCGCGTGGACCCTAAGTCCAAATTCCAAACCCAAAATGCTAAACGCGCACGTGATAATATCCTGAACGGTAAAATTATCACACCCCCTGTTTAATAGGAATACAATAGATCAAATTGAGGTTGACTAGCATCTTTTAATTAGTTTGGTATGTAATGCCTAAATGGGTATAGTCGGTCTAGTTAATTTTGTTAATGCGATAGTAATTTAATTATTTTATTTGTTTGATTACTGTTAACTCTTAGCACTTTTACTCTGTTTGTTAAATTTAATTAATAGACTATATGTGGTAGACAATCAAAATTATAACAGAATCAAAAGATATGGAGATGAACAATTTCAATAGACCTGCAGTGGTGAAGAATCAAAAACATAACTGAAACTAATATTACCAATATATCAGAAGGTCTAATAAAAAACACAACTGAAACAACATTGTATGATCAATTATAAACTAATATTAACCATCTGAATAATAATTAAAACGTCTAGACCATTAAAACATAAACAACAACTAACAGACAACTAGTTTGGTGCATTTGATGAATTTGGTGAAGTTTCTTCAACCATATCCTCCTTTTCATTTGTGGATCAGCCTTTGCATTTGGTGAAACTAGTGGACTTGCATCTTCCTCTTTGACGTTTGGCTCGAATGTTGGTGGTGCATTAATTTGCATCGAGTTTTGCATTGATTGCTCACACCTGATTTTCCCTCACATGGGACTCTCTCCACATTTGTTCTTCAAGCTTCTTCAATCTTTCCTACATATCCGCAACATCGCTATGAAATATGGCTAACTCCCAGTAGATATCAAGCTGGTTATTTGGTCCGACCATTTTGGAAATTTCTTTTGATAGTTTGAATACAGAAAAAATTATATTGACCCTCAGAGTTTCCCAGTGGTGCACTCATTCTAATCTTAAGGTGTTAGACTCTTCAAGGATAACCTGCTATGATACCAATTGATATACCCAGTATGCACCATAATTACAAAAGAGAGGGGTGGCTAGTGTAATGCCCGATTTTATTTTAACTTAAGAACTTAAGGACCAATTTCTCATATGAGTTTCTTTACTTAACTAAGTGCAGAATAAGCAAATAATTAAATGAACACGAATATTTTAGCATGAAAAAAACCCCGACAACTTGGGTTCAAAAAACCACGACCTACTTTCTCAAGTAGGATTTCAACTTCACTATTTGAAAGAATAGGCTGGTTACAAGACTTCCTTCTTACTAACCTAGGACTAACTCTAATCCTATAGTGACCCCTTCCACAATAGCTAAAGTTTCTTCAAGTAACAAGACTTGAATTGTGTACTCTTTCAGAACTTCTAAATAAGTAAATAGTACAACTCAATAACTCCTACTACAGATGAACTATGATCAAGAACAATACAACTCAATCTAAGGGACAGGTTCTTCACTTAGTTCACAGTAGTACTTAAGACTGTTCAAATACAACTTAGACTTGCTTCAATGCTTTAGCTCTAAATTCTATGTATTTTTGTGTATCTTCAACTCACAAAATGCTTCTCAATTTATAGAGTTGGTAACTTGAGAAGTCTTGTACAATTAGAACTCCAAAGGTCTTCCAGAGTTTGAGTCCTAATGGAACTCCTTCTTGGATAGATGATATCTATTTGTCTATCTCAATCTTTATGCAATCTTTTCAATCTTGTACAGCCCTGCATAATTATCAAAGATAATAATTAGAATTAGGATAAAATTAATTTTTCCCACTCAAATTATTTTGCATTAATATATATTCAGCTGCAGAGATTCAAAAGAACATATCCATTGATCTATTCCTTAGTCATCAGTCAGAACTTCAAGCTAACAATTTCCCTCTTTTTAATGATGACAAACTCATAGATTGTGCCTCATATTCTTAATGACCTTGAACATCAGTTAGACCTCAAAAGAACATTAGAAGAGATTTTTATCATTAAGGATCAGGTTGTAAACATGTTCAAAATATCACAATCAAGATCATACTCACTCTTCTCCCTTTTGGCATCATTGAAAAAGTTCCATAAGTAAGAATTATGTTAGTCATAGTAGAAAAGCAACTCATAGCCATTTAGGCAACTCAAATGCAAACATAATACTCAAAATCAAACTGAATTAAAATGATATTAGCAATTAAAGAAACATCCTCATAAGTAAAGGATTTCAACCAGGGGAACAACCACTAAGCAAGTACTGATAAGTTATTCAAAGACTAGAAAAGAAAAAGGCCTAAGGCACTAGAACTAAGCTAAATCCCACTGGACAAAAGGATGCCTTTGGTTTGGATTATTAGGGGTTGAAAAGGCCGGGTTGTTGAAATTTGCCCTGAAGCATATCAAACATCTATTTAAGCATCCCCTCATTAGCTTCTTTAGCCTCTGCTGCCTCAACCTTCCAGAAATCCCTTTCCTCCTCCAAACGTTTGATTTCAGTAGCCTGCAGTCCAATTTGTTGCCTTAGCACCCTAACATTGTTATTCAAAAGACCTCTAGAAGTCCCAACTACAACAGGTTCAGCCTGCACAACCACATCACAACTCAGCAAAGTGGCAATCCCAAAATTCTATTTTTTGGTAGCCTTTTCAAACTTTGACAAAGAAACCCCAAATTTCTCAAATAAATTAGACAGAATAAAGCCATAAGGATAAGCATGTTTCTTTTTCCCTTTGACAACCCTCTCAATTAGATGGATGATAAACCTAGGCCAATTAATCTGCCTTTCAGAATCAAGAAGCTCCATAATGACCAGGTCCAAGAAAATTGCTATACCTCTCTTTTCCTGCCTAGAAAACATAATCTTGTTCACAAACACAAATAGCAACTGATGATGAGGGTGCATCCCACTTTTATCAACAGCTCTGGGTTCTTATTCATCAGGATTTTCTGCAAACTTACATGTTATTTCTAAAGCTGTGGGAAGGTAGTCAAATCAAGTCATCCTTTTTTTATGTAGCAATCATAACCAATAGAGGGAAGCTGTAAAAGGTCACACAGTTCCTTTGCATCAAAAGTTATTCCCCTATCATTGATGGAACTGGTTACTCTGCCTTCATCAATTGTGCAGTTGAAAAAGAATTCAACCACCTCATCTCTGGCCAGTTTCCCTCCAACGTTAAGGACCATGTCTTTCCATCCCTACTTTTTGAATTTTTGCAGTAGCCAAATCATTCCTTTTTCTTGTAAGTCAGCAAAATACCCTGCCTTTCAACAGTTTTCTTTTTTAAAAATCATCATGTGCTGTTTTATTAGCCTCATTTTCACTGTTTTCATCCTCAAGCTCCTCATCCTCCTCAGAATCAGTTTCTTTATCTATAAGTGTTCTTACATATGACATGGTTCTTTTGGAAACAGGACCGGCACTAAAAGACTTCCCATCAGTCTTTGCAGACTTCCTCTGAGAAGTTTTCCTCTTTTTGGACAGAGGAACAGCTTCTTCTGGAATTTCCTCCTTAGATTCTTCCTCTACTACCACCACAGGTTCAGGCACCTGACGAGTCCAAAGTGTATAGGGCATTCCTGCTCGTGCTTGTCAAATTATAGTATAGTTTAAGATATCGTCCCACATAGATTGGATATTCTTTGCTGCAGACTTAGAATATTTTATTTACTATTTGAGAGAATCAAGCTGATGAAAGTTGAGATTTTTAAGTTTAATTTACTTTAACTAAACAAGACAATTTTCAAAAAATTTTAAATTTAAAAATAGTTGGGAATCATTGAATTCACTTGATAATATTTATAATAAAATCTCAATTTTGTAACATGTATTTCTCTAAAGAGTAATTGCTTATTGCTCATTCAATTATATTTTGCTCACTAAGAGAATAATCAATTAATAAAACACTCTGTGTGGTTATGTAAAATCAATTGAGTTAAAACTAGTGACGATTAAACCGAAATAATTTTCTTGCTTGAATTGTGCTAAAAAGTAGTAAAAACTTATTGAGAATATTTTCTCCAAAAATCAATAATCTTTCTAACAACTATTCCTCCGTAATAATTAAAACTGAGGTAATCAAGATTACGGGTTTGGAATGATAAATTACTAAAAATTACTTTCACACTATTATTTTGTTCATCGGTTCTTTATATATTAATTTTGCTCCGTGAGAATTACAAAATTAATATATCAATAACCTAGAGATAAAATACATAGATGTGATAATACTTGTTAAGTAAAAAATATCATTCTAGCACAGTATGAAATCAAATTGAAAGTTTCAAGCCAAGTGTGGTTTTAAAATTGAAATAATATTATAAATATATCAAACTTCATCAACTATCCCAACAAAAGAGATTACTCCATTTTGGAGTAACAAAAACTAAAAGGGAATTTAAAAAGACTAAAAATATTTTTACTACAAAGAGAAGAAGAGAGAGACCAAGAGTAATTCTTGTCTTGCTAGAGAGAAAAGAAGAAAATGATTACAATGGATTAAAAAAAAGGCTTGTTCTTCTACACAAGAGGGAGTGGCTATTTATAGCCAAAGATGTCTCCTCACTTATGGCAAAGTGAGATGTAAATTGCCCAAATGATATCTCTTTCTCTTCAAATCCCATGTGCTAACTCACACTTAGGCCAATGTAAATGGCAATGTAGTTTTCTACCTTCACATCCCATGTGCTAGATTTCTTCAATTTACTTTGGCAAAAGTGGAGAGCAAAGTAGTTTTTTCTTCCTTCAAATCCCACGTACATTTCCAATTTAGTTGCTATTTTGATAAATGTGACTTTTTCTTCATTGTTATCAATGTGCTAGCATTCTTCAATTTACTTTGGCAAAAGTGGAAGACCAAAGTAACTTTTTCTTCTATTTCCCACATGCTAATTCCACATTTGCTATTTTGGAGTTTGTTTGCCCAAAGTGACTTTACTTCTTCCCTTGCTAGAAATCTCCCGAAAAAAATTACTTTGGTAAAAGTGGCTTCTCTTTTCTAGCTTCTTTATATATTTTTTTTCTTTTCCAAGTATTTCTTTTTTCTTAAAAAATTGTTAGAAAATATGCGAGAATATGATATAAATATTCATGTTTTATTTTAAAATATTTATTTTTATATTAAAAATACATGAATAATTTATATCCATCAAATTCCCCCCACACTTGAATTTTTGCTCGTCCTCGAGAAAAAAGAATATTTTTTTAAAAGGAATGACTTTTGTAGGATATAAAATGTGCTCAAAATATATAACCTTCATTATGTTCAATGCAATTATCCTTTTTAAATTCACCAAATTCTTTACCTTATTCTGAATTTTGGTTTGATCAACAAAAGTTTGCATTCTTCTCCCCATGAATTCTTCAGAATTGATTGTTTTATGACCACCCTTAGGGTGTGTTTGGTATGGAGGAAAATGTTTTCCAAAGAAAATATTTTCCATAGAAAATGTTTCCATACATGTTTGGTTGGTGACTGGAAAATATTTTTCGGAAAATATTTTCTAGTGTTTGGTTAAAAGCAAAAAATATTTTTTAGAAAATAATTACATATGCTTTTCCTACCCAACCCCATCCCCAATCCCCCTCCCCAAAAAAATTAATGATACTTGAAATATGTACTTACTAAGTACATAACTAATTTTGGTTGGTTTCTCACTCATTGTCCAATCTTTGTTTCAAGGCTCGACCAATTCAAATTTTTGTCGGGATAAAACTCCCAACAAAAGACAACTATATTCTTAGCCTCCGAGACCTTGAATTTATTAATAATGGAATGTACTCACCACCCTACCATAAGTATAGTAGTTGTATTAAAACTAATAAATACACAGTAAGAACATAACATTAAGCTAGAAACTAAAAGTTAGCCAACTTACTAAACATTACAATATAATAAAGAGAATCCGCAATAAATTGTTCATTTCAACACAAAAAAAAAAAAGTTAATTTTTGTAACTACACATGACAAACAAATTAGACAAGCAACAAACTCTATCTAGCTATTCTGCAGATTTGTGTACGATAGTATCCGGGCTGTCAAACACTTTTACATACCAAGAAGTTGAAAATTTTGATAATACATTATGGGTGTGTTTGGTATGGAGGAAAATATTTTCCATGGAAAATGCTTTCCTAGAAAATATTTTCCCATGTTTGGTTGGTGAGCGGAAAATATTTTTCGGAAAATATTTTCTAGTGTTTGGTTAAAAGCAAAAAATATTTTTTAGAAAATAATTACATATGCTTTTCCTACCCAACCCCATCCCCAATCCCCCTCCCCAAAAAAATTAATGATACTTGAAATATGTACTTATAAGAAAAGTAAGTACATAACTAATTTTGGTTGGTTTCCCACTCGTTGTCCAATCTTTGTTTCAAGGCTCGACCAATTCAAATTTTTGTCGGGATAAAACTTCCAACAAAAGACAACTATATTCTTAGCCTCCGAGACCTTGAATTTATTAATGATGGAATGTACTCACCACCCTACCATAAGTATAGAACAAAGAAAGTTATATTTTCTAATAGTTGTATTAAAACTAATAAATAAACAGTAAGAACATAACATCAAGCTAGAAACTAAAAGTTAGCCAACTTACTAAACATTACAATATAATAAGGAGAATCCACAATAAATTGTTCATTTCAACACAAAAAAAAAAAGTTAACTTTTGCAACTACACATGACAAATAAATTAGACAAGCAACAAACTCTATCTAGCTATTCTGCAGATTTGTGTACGATAGTGTCCGGGCTATCAAACACTTTTACATACCAAGAAGTTGAAAATTTTCATAATACATTATGGGTGTGTTTGGTATGGTGGAAAATATTTTCCAAAGAAAATATTTTTCATGGAAAATGTTTTCCTAGAAAATGTTTTTCCATGTTTGGTTGGTGACTGGAAAATATTTTCTAGTGTTTGGTTAAAAGAAAAAAATATTTTTTAAAAAATAATTATATATGATTTTCCTACCCAACCCCATCCCCAAAAAAATTAATGATACTTGAAATATGTACTTATAAGAAAAGTAAGTACATAACTAATTTTGGTTGATTTCCCACTCATTGTCCAATCTTTGTTTCAAGGCTCGACCAATTCAAATTTTTGTCGGGATAAAACTCCCAACAAAAGGCAACTATATTCTTAGCCTCCGAGACCTTGAATTTATTAATGATGGACTGTACTCACCACCCTACCATTATTATAGAACAAAGAAAGTTATATTTTCTAGTAGTTGTATTAAAACTAATAAATACACAGTAAGAACATAACATCAAGCTAGAAACTAAAAGTTAGCCAACTTGCTAAACATTACAATATAATAAAGAGAATCCGCAATAAATTGTTCATTTCAACAAAAAAAAAAAGTTAACTTTTGTAACTACACATGACAAAAAAATTAGACAAGCAACAAACTCTATCTAGCTATTCTGCAGATTTGTGTACGATAGTGTCCGGGCTGTCAAACACTTTTACATACCAAGAAGTTGAAAATTTTCATAATACATTATATGTTATATTGGAAAATTAACTTCCAATGTTCCATATATGTGGGCTATATGTAAGCTGACAACTTCTTAAGTCAGTTTATACTAAAGCTACAGAGCTCTAAGATCTTTTAGCAATTCTTGATACCATGAACCATGAACATTGAGAGACACAGATGCTAAAACCAACAGATCTTTCATAGCCTCCGCTAGCTTTGTTGTGAGCAGAGTGGCACCAACACACTTCAGGGTGTTCTCCGCCAATTGCCTACCCTCGGCTCCACTTCCGCCCAGTAAAATTGCTCTTGCTGCTAAGAAAATAGCGCAGGAAACTCGAGTGAAAATGGCATCCCTTGCTCGCAAGTTCTTTTCTAACACGTTCGCCATATCTTTTTTCTTGCTTGGCGCTTCTCTTGCTCATCACCTTCCAGGCAAATTTCCATCGTCTCAACAACTTCAGTTATACTTGCATCCTCCTCGTTATCCAAAAGCTCAAACAGCTTTGTAATAGATTTACATAATAAATCTTCCATGTCTGAGGGGCTGGTAACCAAGCATTCGGCAAGAAAGGGTCTGCAGCGAAACCAATATGTTGCAAACACGAAAAAACCAATCAGCACAGGAGATATATCCCGTCACTTTTCCAATGGTGGGTGATGCCTGAAGTGCAGAAACACAAGGTAAACCCTCAAGGGATTCAACAAATTAAGACCTTCAAGTTGAAAACAATGAGTCATGAATAGCAAGTGAAATGACACTACTAATAAGTTTTAAGATGGAAGGAAAATTTTAATTCATTACTTTATAACTCTACAGTCGATGCCCTCAAAATGGACCTAATTGAATTATCTTATATTATCATGACCAGTATAAGCTGCTAAGACCTCTATACTCTTTCAAAACAACCTGCATACACACACTATGCCAACTGGACCTCCACCAGACCTACTACAACTAGAAGATGACAAAGAACACCAACACCCTCATACTCCTGCTACAGCTAGAACATCATCACCCTCGCACTCTCAGGACCAAACCAGCAACCAGAAACATACCCTGCTACTTCTAGAACAAACCTTTTCATACCCTGCAGCAACGAAAACCAGAAATGGTTCAAAAATGCAACCTGCAGCCTCTTTCTCAAACTCTTGAACCATCACAGCTCCCTTAATCAGAGACAAGCCACCTGCAACTACCAAAACAGCCCTCACACACTTCTAAAAGAACCTGCAACCACCAGAAACCTAAGCTAACACCTGCTATGCACAGGACCTCCTATAATCATCCAATGTAAACCAAAGGTTTTCATAGGCTACGACAAACGCAACACCAGCAGCTAAGACGGATGTCGCTACAGCTCTAATTATTACGTCCTCTTCGTCGTCGTTAATCAAACTCATATGTCGCAACCCGACTTTAGATAATGATTGAGAAACTAACATAAGTATTTTGAAATTCTAGAAGGCATGCAACTAACAACAAATGAAAACCTAGGTTTTTCACAATTTGAATATTTTTTCTACTCACAATTTAAGCATAACAGAGTAATCAAGGCTAAAATAGCAAAAAATCAAATGCCTGAATTGAAGTAAAAGTTAGAGTTTTTATGATGCAGATAACAAACAGATCTGAGATGAAAAATTCGTAGCCAAAATACACGAAAAATACCAGTATTTTACCTAATAAAATGAAAGACAAATACCTCTACAAGGTCACCGGAAAATACAGTTCGCGGAGGAGGATAGAAAAATTCGCGATGGAGAGCAGAGAAATTCACGACGGAGAAGTGGCAGAGAAATAAAAAACCCTAGACTAGAGATAGAGAGAGAGAGAGAGAGAGAGAGAGAGAGAGGAGTTCGCTAGAGAGAGAGAGCAAAGAGGGAAATGTCTGATTTGGGTAGGGGGTACAGGCGAACAGGGGTGGGGTGTGAGAACCGTGTGTTTTTTTCAGAAAAAGAAAATGTTTTCCCACCTATTTTTGGGGAAAACATTTTCCTCTATTCGGAGGAAAATGAGTATACTAAGAAAATGTTCTCCAAGCATACATCTCAACCAAACAGCAGAAAATGGGAAAACATCTTCCCAGAAAATGTTTTCCCCCATACCAAACACACCCTAAGTATCATTGTCTTGTCCATAGGATTGCTCCTCATGTTTATCTCTACTAATATAGATACAACATTGATTTTCAAAATCTTTTAGGACTTTTCTTAGCTTGTAATGTCATGTTTCAGATTGGTAGGTTATAAGGATATATTTATAGTGACTTTTCTTCTTCCAACTAGGAGCAAATAATCCTTTCTAAGTACTTACATCCTTTCTAAGTACTTTCTATTTGTATTTCCTCTTCTTTGCACTATCATACACAATCACATATTCACAATAATTTTTTTTTTCATCTTTCAATTTTTCTTTTCATTTTTTTTTTTTACAATATATATATTTTTTTTGGATGTCAATCTATGCTCTTTCATAGCTGGAAGAAATGATAACTATGTCTATATGTGTACATAAGGGAATATACATAGAGACTCATTTTTTTTAGTAGAGAGGGTATTTGAAAAAAAAATAGGATTAAGGCTCAAAGAAGGGTTCTAAGTGGTAAATTTTTACATTTGGATAGAAATAAAGAGGCTTCAATTGTGGATCGAAGAAGGCCTAATTTCCTTTTCCAAAAACCAGTGTCATCCATTATTTCGCCTCGAAAAATATTTAGAGCAAGTTCTAGCCAAGTTTACTGATTCTACCTGTTTTTGTGATCATAACTTTTCTCAATTCCAATGATTTCTAGAGTTGAATATACATTCTCTTACTTTCACAAAATCAAAATTATCAACACGAAAAATTATATAGTGAAGATAAAAAGAAATAATATTGAATACAATGCAAAGAATTTATTTTGTTTATTAGTATACCTACCAAAGATCATAAAAATATTTTATAAAACATATATAAATCAGAACAATCCACCCCTACACTTGAACATTTCATTCTTCTATGTGAAAATGCATTTCAGGACGAGTTAAAAGGGAAGTAAAGAAAGAGTTTTTTAAAAAAAAAAATACAACAATTAAAGTAGAAAATACTGCTTAATAAGTAAAATGTAAATATTTTTTGGCTTTCAAATTTACAATCACAGAAGAAAGCTTGAAAGAAACTATGATCACACATATTCTATGTGTAATAGACTGACTAATTTAATACCTTAACAGTCATGGGGTCCTAGTTTAAATATAAACTAGAAAATTACCTGCGCCATCATTAGATTTGCACAAATAAACGGTTAACCAACCAGTAACTTAGGCATACCGATCACCATGGAGTTGCTCCTATATAGGTGACTCTGTTTTTGTAGAGGCCTTCATGAGATGTTCCGGTTGTACAATAATCTGGATATTAACCAGATCAATTGGTTAAGCATTTATTATCCAAATCTATATTGGACTTATGAGGCTCTATTGCTTCACCCTCAATGGCTATGGGTAAGGAACCATAGTTCTGAGTTTAACGTCGCCAGCTCGACGTAATAATTGTCATTCATCAGACTATCATGGTTACCAATGGTTGTTGATCAAAATGCCCTCCAAAGTACAATTTCAACCTATGACCATTTACCTTAAACTTGTTACCTCCATGGATCTGTTGAATTTTAATTGCTCCATAAGGGGTAACATCTGTAACATTGTAAGGACCTGTCCACCTGGATTTCAGTTTTTCTGGAAATAGCCTAAGTCGTCTATTGTAAAGAAGTACTTGATCTTCCATTCTGAAATTTTTTTGTCGGATCAAGTTATCATGCCATTTTTTAGTTTTTTCTTTGTAAATATTGGCATTTTCATAGGCTTCCAATCTCAGCTCTTCCAATTCATTAATTTGAAAAAAAATCTATTTTTACCAGCAGAGTTTAGTTCAAAATTTAGTGTTTTTAATGCCCAATAAACTTTATGTTCTAATTCTACTGGTAAATGACAAGCTTTTCCACAGACTAATCTGTATGGGAAGGTTCTAATCGGCGTTTTGAATGCTGTTCGGTATGCCCATAGTGCATCATCTAATTTTAAGGCCCAGTCTTTTCTTGAGATTCCAACCGTTTTTTCAAGTATTCTTTTTCATTCGCGGTTTGAAACCTCAACTTGCCCTTGAGTTTGAGCATGGTATGGTGTTCCTGTTTTGTGAGTCACACCATATTTTATCAGTAAAGCAGAGAATTGTCTATTCATGAAATGAGTCCCTTGGTAACTAATGATGACTCAAGGTGTGCCAAATCTGGTAAAAAAAAATTTCTGAGAAAATTGCACACAGTTCGAGCATCATTCTTTCTTGTGGGAATGGCTTTAACCCATTTTGAAACATTACCCACAGCCACCAGGATATATTCAAAAAAATGAGATGAAGGAAAAGGTCCCATAAATCTATGCCCCAAACATCAAATATCTTACATACTTGTATTGATTGCAATGGCATTTCATTCCTCTTGGTAATGTTACCTGTTCTTTGACATCTGTCACATTGTGCAATGTAAGCACGTGCATTCGTAAAAAGTGTTGGCCGGTAGAATCCAGCTTCCAAAACTTCAAAGGCAGTCCGATTTGCAGCATAGTGTCCTCCAATTGCTCCATCATGGCAATGATACAAAATCTTGCTCATTTCTTCCTCAAGTACACATCTTCTGATAATATTATCTGCACAAAGTTTAAACAAGTAGGGATCATTCCACATATAATATTTAGCTTCAGATATGAGTTTTTTCCTCTGCTGGTAAGAGAAATCTCGGGGTGTCCAATCTCCAACCAAGTAATCTGCAATGTCTGCAAACCAGGGTGGTTGAGCCACAATTGAGTTGAGAGAAAATATATGTTCATCAGGAAACTCTTCTTTTATTTCGCATGACTCATGAGAAGGGTTCTCTAATCTAGACAAATAGTCAGCTACCTGATTCTCAGTTCCCTTTCTGTCTTTAAGGTCAAACTCTTGGAGAAGTAAAATCCATCTTAACAATCTAGGTCGGGCATCTTTCTTTGCTAAGAGGTATTTTAAAGTTGCATGATCAGTAAAACAGTGACCTTGGTTCCTATCAAATAGGAACAAACTTATCGAAATCAAATACTACTGCCAGTAGTTCTTTTTCCATTGTGTCATAATTGAGCTGAGCCTCATTCAATGTCCTACTAGCATAGTAAATGGGACGAAAAATTTTATCTTTTCTTTGACCTAAAACAGCTCCAACTGTTGTATCACTAGCATCACACATGATCTCAAAAGGTTGGTTCCAGTCTGGGATACAACTACAGGAGCAGTTGATAATTTCTCCTTAAGAGTGTCAAATGCTTTTAAACAATCACCTGAAAAATCAAACTTAGTATCTTTTATCAAAAGGTTAGTCAGAGGTTTTACAATTTTTTTAAAAACTTTTTATAAATCTTCTGTAAAAACCTGCATGTCCAAGAAAACTTCTAATGCCTTTAATAGTTGTGGGAGGGGGTAATCCTGCTATAAGATCAATTTAAGCCTTATCAACTTCTATCACTTTAGCAGTGATTTTATGTCCTAAAACTATTCCCTCAGTAACCATAAAATGACATTTTGTTCCAATTAAGAATCAGATTTGTTTCTTCACCTCTTTTAAGAACTAATTTCAAGTGGAAAAGACAATCTTCAAATGTTTTGCCTAAAAGTGTAAAATCATCCATAAAAATCTCCAAAAAATTTTCAGTCATATCTGAAAAAATTGCGGACATGCAACGCTGAAATGTAGCAGGTACATTGCATAAACCAAATGGCATTCTCCTATATGCATAGGTTCCATAAGGACATGTGAAAGTTGTTTTATCTTGATTTTCTGGTGCAATTGGTATCTGGTTATATCCTGAATATCCATCAAGAAAACAGTAAAAACCATATTCTGCTATTCTTTCTAACATTTGATCAATAAATGGTAAAGGAAAATGGTCTTTTCTTGTGGCATCATTGAGACGTCTGTAATCAATACAGACCCTTCATCATGTAACTGTTCTGGTAAGTATGAGTTCATTATTTTTATTTTTAACAACTGTCAGATCTCCTTTCCTTGGTGCCACCTGAACAGGACTTACCCAAGGACTGTCAAAAATGGGGTAAATGATACTTGCAGCCAAAAGTATAATTATTTTATTTTTAACAACTTCCTGCATTGCTGGATTCAATCTTCTTTGGGGTTGGACTATTAGCTTATAGCTATCCTCCATGATGATTCTATGTGTGCAAATAGATGGACTAATGCCTTGATGTCTGCTATAGTCCACCCTAGAGCTCCTTTATGTGCTCTCAGTACTTCAATCAACTTAGAAAGACGCCTGTTCCTTAGTCTTTCTTCTTCTTTCAACTTGCTTCTGTTCCTTAGTCTTTCTTCTACTTTCAACTTGCTTCTTACTCCATTCTTCTTCTATGACTGGACATTTGCTGATGTAGTACTCCATGCTTACATATTTGAAGCATTCTCCACCCTGTTTCACGTCAGAAGACCTACCCTGTCCACTACACCCTTTTTTCTTATTCATGAACCTTTGGATACTTCTAGCTATCAGGATCAGTTCCTTCTCATCATTAACAGGTTTATCACCAGTAGTTAAAGCTAGGTTAGGTCCATTTTTAACTTGCTCTCCTATATTCTTGACTTTCTTCCTTAGTTCATAAGTTTTTAGATTTCCTACAAGCTCATCTAAGGAGAGAGTTCTAAGATCCTTGCTTTCAATAATAACACAAGCCTTAATTTTCCAAGAATCTGGGAGAACCCTAGTCAAGATCTTTTCAACCATATCTTCAACAGTTTAAACCCTTCCCAAAGAAACAAGTTCAGTTGCAATGGCATTAAACCTAGTGTACATGTCAGAAATTGATTCTCTTTCTTTCATTTTTATAACTTTCATATTCAGCAAAGAGAAGCATACCTCTAGATCTTTTTATTTGGTTGGTTCCTTCATGAGCAATCTGCAATGCATCCCAAATTTCCTTACCAGTGGAGCAGCCTTGAATTCTAATGTACTCATCAGGACCAAGTCCACAGACAAGCCACTTTTTAGCCTTGGCATTTTTCTCCTATTGCCTCAAGTCATCACCAGCGCATTCCTTTATAGTTTTGGGAACAGCATTACCTTCAGGATCCTTCTTCATGGGAATCATGGGACCTTCAGTGACTATATCCCATAGTTCATAATCCTCAGCTTGAAGATGATCTCTCACCCTTTCTTTCCACCATGAGTAGTATGACCATTGAACAACGGTGGCCTAATTGTAGACTGACCCTCAGAGTTTCCCAGTGGTGCACTCATCCTAATCTTAAGGTGTTACCCTCTTCAAGGATAACCTGTTGTGATTCCGATTGATATACCCAGTATGCACCACAATTACACAAGAGAGGGGTGGTTAGTGTAATGCCCGATTTTATTTTAACTTAAAAACTTAAGGACCAATTTCTCATATGTGTTTCTTTACTTAACTAAGTGCAGAACAAGTAAATAAGCAAATGAATATGAATATTTTAGCGTGACAAAACCTCCCGACAACTTAGGATCAAAAAACTGCGACCTACTTTCTCAAGTAGGATTTCAACTTCACTATTTGAAAGACTCAGCTGGTTACAAGACTTCTTTCGTACTAACCTAGGACTAACTGTAATCCTATAGTGACTCCTTTTACAATAGCTGAAGTTTCTTCAAGTAACAAGACTTGAATTGTGTACTCTTTCAGAACTTCTTAATAAGTTAATTGTACAACTCACTAACTCCTACTACATATGAACTAAGATCAAGAACAATACAACTAAATCTAAGGAACAGGTTCTTCACTTAGTTCACAATAGTACTTAAGACTGCTCAAATACAACTTAGACTTGCTTTAATGCTTTAGCTCTAAAATCTATGTTTTTGTGTGTATCTTTAACTCACGAAATGCTTCTCAATAGAGTTGGTAACTTGAGAAGTTTTGTCCAATTAGATCACCAAAGGTCTTCCAGAGTTTGAGTCCTAATTGAACTCCTTCTTGGATAGATGATATCTACTTATCTCAATTTTTATGCAATCTTTTCAATCTTGTGCAGACATGCATAGTTATCAATGATAATTATTAGAATTAGGATAAAATTAACTTTTCCGCTCAAATGATTTTGCATTAATATTTATTCAGCGGCAGAGATTCAAAGGAACATGACCATTGATATGTTCCTTAGTCATCAGTCAAAACTCCAAGCTAACAGGAAGTACTCTCTATGGCAGGAGGATTTGTTGTGGTTGATTTGTTCCCTTCTTGAAAATTACTTCAGAAAATTAGTGGTTCGAAATCCATATTGGTCGATGAGCATCACAAGTTTGATGTAGTTTTGAGGACATCATCAATGAACATATTCTAAATAGAGCAGCTGGGGAAAAGGGAATTGGTGAGTTTAGAGGGGAAGATTTAGTTGATGTTTTCCTAAGAATTAAGGAGAACACTCAACTTCAATGGCCAATCATTTCTAGTCATCATCTTACTACACATACATTAAATCACATAATTTCTATGCATACATTGGTCTCCACTACACATGGTGACAGCAACTCCATAAATGCTTTGAATAAGATCGATCGAATATAACCTATGTAATTATCCAATACTTTTGGAAATTATGATTTATGATCACTTCTAGTCATCATCTTACAACACATACATTAAATCACATGATTCTCATGCATACGTTTGTCTTTACTCCACATGGTGACAACAATGCCATAAATACATTTAAATATTTTAAACATTTGATGTGTATATTTTTATAGAAAGCACTTTTGGAGGGTAGGTCTCTACTTATCTCGATCCATGGTACATAGTTGAAGTTACGAGTCGAACAATGTCTCAACCAAGTTAATCAATCTACCTATTGTCATACCCGATTTTTGACTCGACTCGAGGCGAGTCGGGTTTCGGATTTGACTGGGTAAACTCGTTTGGAGTTGGAGTTTGGAGTCGCCACCTAATAAATTTCCTAGGCGTATTAGGTCACCTATTAATTTCTAATTCTATCTAAAAAATTAACTCTGGGTTGGTCTACGAGTCAGAGATTCGGGTAAGTGTTCGAAATAACCTAGAAGGAAGGGGTTAGGCACCTCCTAAGTTCCACTAAACGTGGTTCCCGGCCGATTTCTATATTGGGTTTAACATATTTTTTATAAAAGAACGAAAGCTAAATAAAATGAATAGAAGGGATATGAGATGCAAAGATAACAAAATAGGCAGTTTACTGTATATGCATAAACAACCTAAAATAAAAATTATCGCACAAATAGCCACAAATGAACTAAACAATAAATAACCATTTAAACATCTCGAATAAATAACCCTAGGCTTTGTTACCCTATTCGGATCAGAACCCGGCTTTCGTAAGGGACGATAGTTTCAGAATCCACTATCAAATATAGCTCGGGTAATTTCCATCATTTCCGAGGAGCTTAATTTTCTTTAACCCTCTACCCTCTTTAAGTATTTAACTAAAGCGTTTCCTGATGTTTTATAACGCCCTAAAAAGTTTTCTAGCGTCCCACTTAAAGTCTCGGAGGTTATTGAGACAGCTAATTTAAGTATCTAGACCCCTAAGTTTATTAAGCGCACCAAACTAGACTCAAGCTAGGCGTCACATAAAAGTACGGTCACAAAAGCAAATAATGACAATCTTATAAACTTAAAAGATGATTGGGCCTCCAAATTGTAGTAAAGATTCAAAAAGGCTCACATGTTCAGCATACTAGAGTTGCACAAATAACCTAAACTACTTTCAAATTCCAGTTTTAACCACCTTCAAGAAAATCAAACTATAATGTAATGTTTTAGAATGTATGATTTACAGAAATAAACCAATTTTAATATTGTCTTGTATTTTCAGCCTGTTTACTAAAACAAGGGGACTGTTACATTTCAGGGGATAAACAGTTGCAGAAATAATCCTAGCTCAGATAGTATTTCAATATTAGCCTATTTTATCTAATTTGCAGCAAAATAGCCCATATGTAATCTGATTCTGAAATATCTTAAGAGGTTATGCTTACAAAAATTTCAGCTTTCATACTAAATGCAATTGTCATGGTTTTAAACTTAAAACTTTGCACAAATATACCAGTTTTCAAACTGTATGCCAAATTCAATCTCAAACACATAAAAATAAGTAATAAGGTTAAAGAGAGGCCCGTGTTAGCCAATTTCTCATGCTCTTAGTGATAAGCGACACTCGCAATACCTGTCCTACATACTAATTGCACCTTAGGGTGCTTATACACGCGGGGTAACCCAGCAAATATATTATATCAAAGGATTCGAATTTCTAAGCACATATTTTGAAGAGAAAGGAAGAATATGGGCATGTATCTCTTTGATTTACAGATTCTCTATTGGATTTTATTCACTCAGCTTCAATCAATCAAAAACCTGCAATGATATATTAATACAAGTATAGCTATTTTAGCTATCTCAAAGAAAAGCTCCTGCAACGATGGTTAGTAATGGCCCAGAACTGGCCCAGACAACATCATACGTGCAAACAAAAGAGATGCAAAACAAGGAAAAATAAACAGGGATAAGCAATCCTTCATCCAGTTGGTAAACTTTATCTTAAGAGAAGACCAAATATCAAGCGAAACAGACCAAAATGGTATGCAAGTCACAGCCAGAAACTAACAAGGAGTGCCAAACTCTGCATTGGCTTACAGCTAGTATAATAGAAGTTTAAAAGGAACGGGGGCCGATTTCTATAGTGTTTGTCAAAATGAAAGAGAGAGTGGTAATTCTCAGCATATTTCCATAGAGGAGGGAAGTAGATTCAAAAGTATTGAAGGTGTATAAGTCTGTGAGGGGAGGGGCTTGTTTGTCTAAGTGTAAGAGATAGGTCTGAAGGTGCGCTCAAAACTGTATTAGTCTGTATCAGCCTGTAAGGAGGTCTTCAAAGATGTGTAGAGGAGAAGAAGAGGGTCTGAATATTTTCAGCTTGTAAAGGTGTGTGCTTTCAGATGTAGTCAAGGGACCTGTAGCCTGTCTAAGTGTGTGTAGTCTGCTAGTCAGTGCTTTCAGAGATGCAGAGAAGGAGAAGGGAGAAAGAAGCAGTGGTGAGGGTGTATCTCGGTCTCCTTAAGTGAAGGGAAAGTGTCAGCTTATATAGGTCTAGGGATAGGTTGTTTTGAATTTCAAATTCTCAATAAGAAAGGAAAGGAAATCAGTCGAATATCAGACCATTAAGCTATCAATCTATGCCAAATCAAAGGGATTCTACAGCATATGAAGCTTCCAAGAATAGCTCCCCTATTTGAATTTCGAAGCAAATCAGGATGCCTGTATACATGGTAATCTGTTAACTAAACTAAAGCAACATGCATCTATTCAAGACTGAAATTATATATATACGAAAAGCAATCTAAATTTAAGGGGATTAAAGTGAATCTCTCTCCCTTATACTTTCATAAATCAGGTAAAAATACATGTATGCAGCGAGTACAACTATTCTCTTCTATTTGCACAATATCAATGCCAAACTGAAACAAAGTCTTTCAACATCAAATTCGCTAAACTGACAGACGCTTTAGGATTCGATTTAAACTAAAATGGCTTCTAACAATTCAAACACATAACTAAAACTGGATCAACTTCAACCAACCAATATAATTTAAAACCATTTCAATTCTCATCTTTAATTAATTTTAACAACTTGAGCATATAATCACGGAACAAAGATAGGCATGTGAGACACAATTTCTTTATAAGAAATGAAAGTGAAACAGAAACAGAAAAAAAAAATAAAAAAAAAAAAGGTACCCATTTCAACGTCGGGTCGGGCCAAGACTGACCCGATTCGTTTATGTTTGATTCTTAATATTTTGAGTTCAAATCATTGATAAATTGCCTTGTGCGTGTAGAATCCGTTCCAATCTCAGTTTGTAGGTGCCGGATTTGAAGGGATTCGTACTTGATCCCTTGTTCCTATTTCGGATTCACAAGGCAAAGGAAAGAGAGATTTGTCCCGTGTAATCAGAGATAGGATGAGGGAGAAGGTCACTGCGTTGATGGCAGAGGAGACAGCGGGGGACTGGTGGTGGAACCTGGACGAAAATTAGGGAAAGGGGAGAGAGGAGATGAAGGCGACGGCTGATTTAGTTTAGGAAGAGAATGAGAGTGATTTTAGGGTTAGGAGTGTGAGGGTGTGTGCGTATAGATAAAAGGAAGGCTTCAATCTAAGCCGTTGGATGGGGAACGTGGAGGTCCAGGATCGTGCCACGTTGGCGCGTATATGTATATGTATAATATAGTGGCTGATGTGTATGAAGGATAAGGATGCCTTGGGGGGATTGTGCCAGGTGCTGGAGTGAGTTGTACGCGTGCTTAATGCGTGTGTACTTTGTGTTATAAGTGTATTTAGTGAGGTGTAGGCTTATGTGGAGCTTAAATGGCGTACACATGGATAAAATGTGATGACGGAGACTAAATATAGTAGAAATGAGTTGTAAAATAGCAAAATGGCTAGTATTTAATTAAAATACTTATAAATATAAATAATTAGTATAAAAATAGAAAATTTGGTAAATAATTATAAGTAAATGTATTTAATTATAAATAAATATAAATTACCACAAATAATACTAATTAGATATAAATAGCCACAAACAATTAGCAAATGATATCGTAATGCGTTAAATTATACAAATAGCACACGTATTTTAGAAAATAACCTAAATGAATGCAATTACGTAATTATAATCACAATTAAACAAATATTATATAAATAGGGGATTAATAATAATATTACACACGTAAATGCATGTTGTCTAATGCATTTTTTTTTGGAAAATTACTATTATCGAATTTAATTAAATATAGCCAAATTGCGAAAAACGGAGGGATAAAATTGGGTGTCAACAGCGATAACTACCAAGTCATTAAAGGCCAAACAAGGGTAATTCAATAAAATATGTATGTAAGGTCGAAGATAACTCAATAAAAAGCAGTGCTCCGAAGTCATATAGTATGATACTATGGTACTCCTTCTACTCCTAGCTAATAAAATGATCACGTTTAATCTTGACTAGCTAATTTGGCTTATTCTTGCAGGGTCAACTTAAATACTGAAAAGATAAATCATTAATCCTATGTTTGTTACTAAATCAAATGTGTTCAAGTGCATAGTCTCAAAGTTGCAAGTTTATAGCTCTAGACCTCTCTCCTTAAAATTATAGTAATAGTTTTCAAACTTTTATTGAGTTATCTTCGACCTTACGTGCATATTTTATTGGTCAGGTTTTATGAAAAAAGTTCGAGGAGCATCCCACAGGGTACAATAGAGAGAGACTTCAGAGAGTGAATGCAAACCTGATTCATTTTTATGCTCTGGAAGAGCTGTTTGGAAGCAGAAATATGGTGTGCAGTGGTTCAAAGCCGGGGATAGAAACACAAAAAAAATCCATACTCATGTAAATGGAAAGAGGAAGATGTTGCAGGTTAGAAGAATTCAGGATGCTAATAGGTCTTGGCTTGAAACGATACAGACATAGCCCAGGAGGCAATCAAGTTTTTTCAGGCTCAGTTTTCTACTGATTCGGTGCCAGATGATTTTTCTATACTTGATCACCTGCCTAATCTTGTTACACAGGACCCGAATGATGTTGTTGTTGCTGAGCCAGATGAACAGGAGGCGAAGAAGGCGGTTTTGGGCCTAAATGCTAACTCTGTGGGGGGCCCTGATAGTTATACGGGTGCCTTTTATCATTCTTGCTGGGATATTATTGGTGCTGATGTGGTTAAAATGGTACATGCATTCTTTCGGGGTCACTTTATGCCTCGTTACATCACTTCTAATAAATATTTTGCTACCTTTTTAGACGTGAAACCAATTAGTCTAAGAAACTTCAACAATAAGGTGTTTTCTAGGGTGATTTATGACAGGTTTTCTATTTTAATGTATGGGATAATTTCACCACAGCAGTCTGGTTTTGTGAAGGGGAGGAGTATTTTTGAGAATATTTTGTTGGTGCAATAAATTGTGCGTGATATTGCTGACAGGGGGAATCCAGCTAATGT
This sequence comes from Petunia axillaris subsp. axillaris, assembly GCA_029990575.1. Lineage (NCBI taxonomy): Eukaryota > Viridiplantae > Streptophyta > Magnoliopsida > Solanales > Solanaceae > Petunia > Petunia axillaris. The sequence continues at coordinate 62,288,379 of JARKNS010000004.1, forward strand.
AGTAATCAAACTAGACATGGCTAAGGCGTATGATAGAGTGTCATGGCTGTTTCTGACGAAGGCCCTGAGGAGGATGGCATTTTGGGAGATGTTTATCGACATGGTCTAGAGGACCATGTATAATAACTGGTACTCTGTGCTTGTAAATGGCCAGCCATATGGGTTCTTTCAATCTTCCAGGGGTGAAGCAAGGTGATCCTCTGTCGCCAACCTTGTTTTTGCTTGCTGCTGAGTGCCTTTCCAGAGCTCTGACCGCTGCATAGAGATGCTAATTTGTTGTCGTATGGGATGCCAAAGTGGAGTCCTTATCTTAATCATCCGGCGTACGCGGATGATATGATTATTTTTTGATCTGCTGAGAAGGGATCATTAAAACTGGTGATCGAGACTCTTACTAGTTACGAACTGTCCAACGGGCAGAAAATTAATAAAGAGAAGAGTAATATGTATATACATAGTCATGTTACGCAGTTGATAGTTGACAGGATGCTTGATATTACTGAGATACCAAGGGGGAATTTCCTTTCAAGTATCTTGGCGTGCCTATCTATTATGGTAGGAGGAAAAATTGTCACTACAATTAATTGGTGGAGAAGGTGCAGAAAAAGCTTGACTCCTGGACTGGTAAATTGCTTTCCATAGGTGGACGGAAGACTCTGATTTCCTCAGTGCTTCAAAGTATGCCTATTCACTTGTTATCTACCTTTGACCTCCCTGCTGGAGTGGTAGCTCAGCTTCACAAGATGTTTATCAAGTTTTTCTGGAGCAATTCTGTGGGTCGGGATAGCAGGCACTGGGCTTCTTGGAAGACATTGTGTCATCCTATGAATGAAGGTGGAGTTGGCTTTAGGAGCTTCTATGATATCTCCAAGGCATTATTCGCAAAGCTGTGGTGGAATTTTCGTACCAAGCAGTCTTTATGGAGGGATTATATAAGCAACAAATACTTGAAATGCATCATTCCGTGGTGGTTCCATGTAAGAAGAGGACTTATATATGGAATAAGATGTTGCATAGCAGGCTTGAGATGGATCATTAGATATTTTGGCAACTGAAAAAGGGCAATTCTTACTTCTGGCTTGATAACTAGACTGGACTTGGTCCGTTGTATCATGCAGTTCCTCGTGAGTTTGTATGTGATGAGACTGTTGTGTGTGTCTACGATGTTGCTGAGAGTGGAGTATGGCTGGAACAGCGCCTTATGGAGTTACTGCCTGAAGGCATTACTGAGCACGTGATTCAGAATGTCAAACCGCCTACCTGTACTGAGCAGAGGGACATGCCTTTTTGGATGTTGGAGTCTCGGGGTACATATTCAGTCCGGTCAGCTTACCATTTGGTCAGGCAAAGGAAGAAGCCAAGTGATCTTTACAAGCACGTGTGGATTAAAGGTATTCCGTTTAAAATGTCATTTTTCTTATAGAGGTTGTGAAAATTTAAATTGCCCTTAGATAATATGTTGAAGAGGTGGAGAATTCAATTTCCCTCTAGGTGTCATTGTTGTGTGAGCCCTGATGTGGAGACTGTTTCATATGTGTTTCTGAATGCACCTATAACACGTTATGTCTGGAAATATTTTGGAGGACCTGCAGGTCTTAATTTTGATGGGTTGCACTTGACACAAGTTATAAATTTATGGTGGGATGCTCTTGGTAACCCGGTCCTGAGGTTGATTTACCATGTTATTCCAATTTTTATGTTGTGGGAGTTTTGAAAATAGAGGAATAATTTGAGGGATGGTGGGTCGACCTCAGCTCATAGGTTGGTGTATCTTGTCACTCAGCATATTATCACATTACTGAGAGTTTGCATGAGGAACTTTTAGTATGCTCCTGGTAGGTGGGAAGATTTGTTGCTGGTGTTAAGGGATCATACGCCTAAGCTTTTGATGATACACGTTGTTTGGAGCCCGCCTCAGGTGGGGTGGATCAAATGTAATACGTATAGAGCTTCTAAAGGTAATCCAGGTATTAGTTCTTGGGCTTTTTGTGTTCGGAATGATAGGGGGGATATTGTTTATGCTTGTGCTAAGGAGATGGAGAATTGCATGACCATGAATACTCAAGCGGAGGCAATGGCAATTCTTATGGCCTTGAGGTATGTGGCTTCTACTTTTTATTCACAAGTTATTGTTGAAACGAACTTAATGTTGCTCAAGAATGTAGTGACTAAGACTTGGGAGGTACGTTGACAAATTGTGCAAATAATGGAGGAGATTTGGAGTTTGATGGAGGACATAGAGGTGGTGGTGATGCATGTGTTTAGAGAAGATAATAAATTGGCGGATCACTTGGCGAACTTGGCTATTGATCAAGGAGATGTCATAGTTAATTCGTTTCATATAGCATGGGAAGGAGGTTGGTGAATGGGGATAAGTGTAATGAGCCATACATTCACACTAGGCCAAAGAGGAATGTTTAGAGACAAGGGAGGTGGAATTTTCCTTCATGCTCGAATCTATAAAGAGGAGAGCATGGAGGCTTATACTACTAACGTTATTTTCTTTTTTGTAGGTACATTCATAATTATAATTCATGGTGTGAAGATCCTTCAAGGTTTTTGTGATTGGAGATGCAAGATTCGGACTATACCTCATATGAGATGGTTGCAAGCATGTATACAATGTTTTTCTTGGTGGCGGACTGCTTTTTGTTTGTTTCAGTTGATACATTGCTTGATGCGTCGCGTGGATGGTTGTGTTAACTGGGAGTGCAAAGTTTCAGATGATACATTGACTAATGTTGCGCGCCATAGACTATATGCGCTGGGCGAATTTAATTCAGCTTGGTCAGTGGTAAAAAGCAAAGGCGCCAGCGGCTGTTTCGTTAAATCATCAGGCGAAACACTGATTGACGCGAAGCATGGAGCGTTGTTTGCATTGTTTTGTTTAGGTTTGATCTAGACCATGGGGCGATGCATACAACCCATCACGTGACGCATGTTTGGCATTCTTACTTGCTGGTTACATCAAAATATTGGGGCAATGTGGAAGAACGAACATGGACGAATTTCAACTCAGTCACATTCATTGGATCGTCATCATTAGACTATATTTATACATTAATTTTATTACTAGCTAGAGATGCTCATGTAAAGTTCATTATCAAGTTACTATATTTGCTTCACTTGGTGGTATTAACAATTAGTTATGCTCAATCCAAGGAAGGAGGTGTAGCATGTAGGCATAGAATTATTTTTTCTCTAGGTAGTCACTACTTAGTTCTAGCAATTTCATATTTCTTTCATGATTGTAAATTAGAGACCGAATTTATTAATTTTTGTTTACTATTAATAAAATTAGTCACTAAATTGTATGCTTAGTGGTATTTTTTTTTTTAAAAAAAAGTACATATTTTATTAATAAATTTTGTTTGTTGTTTGACGAAGGACGTCATTGTTGCTGGAACTGACATTTCAGCTACCACTATTATTTGGGCGTTGTCAAAAATAATGAAAACCCCAAATGTTAGGACCAAGGCTCAAAATGAAGTGAGACAAGTCTTTATGGGAAAGAAATCTTATGATGATGAAGATCTTGAAAAGTTAAACATACCTAAATTTAGTAATTAAGGAAACATTAAGGCTACATCCTGCAGTTCCTATGGCGCTTAGAGAGTGTAGTGAGTAAACAGATATTGTTGGATATACCATACCTCATGAGACTAGAGTGCTTGTAAACTTAATGGCACTTGGGGGAGATCCTGAAAGTTGGAATGATCCTGAAAGTTTTATGCCAGAGAAATTTGAGAATTCCTCTATTGACTTTATGGGAAATCAGTTCGAGTTTATTCCATTTGGCGCTGGAAGAAGGATTTGTCCCGGAATACAATTTGGTTTAGCCACTATTGCACTTCCTATAGCTCACTTACTCTACCACTTTGATTGGGAACTCCCAGGTGGAACTAATTTCAAGATTTGGATATGACTGAAACACAAGGAATAACTGCATCTAAAAAGAAACATTTATGTTTCAACATATCATGGAAACGAATAGAGAATTTCAATTGTTTGGCCTCCGACTTCTTCATCCTTTATTTAACTTTTGGCTTGATTTATGTATGTGTATCCATTTGCAATTTGAAGAATAAGATCCATAGTTGGTTGCTGTATGTTTTCCCTTCTATCCGTCGGACCAAATAGTTTCTTCAATTTATTTTAAAGGATTACAAATTTATCAAGGAGTTACTATAGGATCATTTCCGTCATGAACTAAATAGAAATGGTATTTTAACAGACCACAAAATTTACTATTGAGACAGAGAAGAAATCAGGAAACACAAAAGAAGATATTTCGTGATTTCCGACAACAATCTGGTAGGATTATTGCTGAAGGAGAAAGAAAAGCTAATGTTTTAAACACATGGCTAATTCTAGTAAGACCAAATAATAAAGGCTAAACGAAAAGGAGTAAATATAGGCCAGTTTGGTAACGACAATTACTGGTTGAGCACAATTATTACTGGAGTGCAACCATTTCGCTTAATTCAAGGGTATATGTGGATCATTTCCCAGATAGAAATACCATAGATGCATACTCACTTTCGAGAACTTGAATAGATGTTATTGTTTCCTGATTTAAGCTTTTGAAGTTCACCTATAACTTCCAACTTTCTAGAACTTGAATAGAGATGGTTGTTTCCTGATTTAGACATTTGAAGGTCACCTCTAACTCATTTGTAAGGGCTGTTACTTTGGCTATTGGTCCCTAAAAGAATCCAATAAACCAGGACCACAAAAATCACCCAACGTAATGCTGCAATTGCTTAAGATAAAAACTGCAAACTGTTACTCTATTAGTGCCTCGCAGAGACTAGTGAATTTTCCCCCCCACTCGTCTCATTTCTTCCACAATCACCTTTATTTTTACTTCCCTTCTTTCAAGAGATCTTGGTAAGTTCATCCTAATTATTTATCATGTTCTATGTTATTCCTTTGACGATGTTCTGACACTTCATCTTATAATATTGAATCAACAATAAATCCAAGTGCACTTGCTTGTTTCCATGTGAGACAAACACAGTAGGATTTTCGAACCTAGTAAGCATCAGCCTATGCCATTCAAAAGTAGAATAGCAGAAACCACAAAGTAAAGAACACACAGAGACCATCACGAATAGATTCCGAATTTGAGGATAGGTTTTATGTAAGGGGGCAAAAAGTTGTGATTCCTATAGTACATGCTGGGGAAATACTTTTCCCACAATCAAAGAAGAGTCATTAGAGACCTCACTTGGTTTTCCTCACTTTCCACCATTTTTCATCTCATTTTCCCCTTGGCACCTGTATGGGCCTAAATCGTTTTTAGATACACAAATCGAATTTGGATTCGAATATAAGCAAATCTCTGTATCAAAGCGGTAAATAATGTGCGAAACAGATGAAAAATACGTAAAATAACTTGGTTTCAATATATGGATGTTCAGTACAAATTTGGGCAGAGTTTCGGTATTAATTTTTTTCTCCCTATTACATAAAATGAGATACTATTTATAGGTATAAGCTTTGCACACGATCTCCACTATCTGCTACCATGTTGTTCACGATCTTGGTGTGTAGTGGCTGAGTTAGTGGGGTGAAGTAGTGGGCTGCAAAGCCGCTTGAACCGAGGGGATCCACCGAGGTGAGAGTTGACGACCTCGGTGGCGTGGCCCTGTTGCTTGACCGAGGTGAAGGTTACCGAAGCTCAGCTCACGGCTCGCCTTCGGTGCCCACTCCTCGGTTTCAAGGCTTTGGCGATTCGCTTAGCCGCCTCGGCGACTGCTTAGCCGCGACGTGCTCGGTCCTTGAGACTTGCGTGACCGGGGCAAATCGCCGTGGGTCGATTTTTACCCAATACAGATAGTCCCCCCACTCCTCGGTTGGCAACCGAGGGGACCGAGGAGTGGAATGAAGTTTTAGCGGGAAAGCGACGTGGCTCAACCCTATCCAAGCGTTTCAAAATTTTTGTCAACGGTTCGCGTCCCATCAGGTCTCTTCTCAATGACACGTGGCGCTCATCCGTGGTTTGACCGAACCGTCGCGCCGAAATTTTTGTTTTCTCCAACGTCTCAATGATGACGCTGACGTCACTTCCTTTTCAAATTCCATACCTATAAAAGGGGAGATCCGCCAAGCTGCCTATTCACTTGTTTCAGAGCAATCAACAGTGAAAACTTACGAATTTCCTCAAACTCCTTTCAATCTTCCAACCTTAAAGAGAAATTTCCAATTTCGAATTCGTCACCATGTCTACCACCATTTCTAGGCAAGATTCCAGCGACTCAGGTGAGAGAGTGCGAGTTCTGCCTCCGACCGCAGCTGCTGTCAGTGGCGATGCCGCCGCTGCTACGCCGGTGACTACCACGGCCGTGGTGGAAGGTGGTGAAGTATCCTCAGGTGTTGGAGGCGTGAAGCGCCGTAAGATGAGAGCTATGCGCCAGCTGGCGGCGGAGGAGGAGGTTGCCTCAGGCGAGGACGACGTCGTGCTGGACGACGCCGCCCTACGCAGCTTCAGCGACGCTCTCCTTAGAGATGATGATGATGATGGAGGGGATGGTGAGGGAATTGGTACAGAGGACGTTGACGCCGAGGGTAGAGGCACCGAAGCCATAGATGTTGCCGAGGGGGGATCCACGGGACCGTCTATTCCCCTCGGGCAGGAGCTTGAGCCACACCAAATCATTCCCTCCCATTTTGATAACTCCAAGGACCTAAAACTACAGGCTCGGACGGCTGAGCAGGAGGGGAAGCACAGAAACGTTCCCGTGAACACTACCCCAACTCTCATTACTCAGGCTCACACTGAACGAGTTCGGAGGGAGTGTCAATTTGCCGCCGAGGTCAAAGTTGTTATCCCCGACCCAACAAGCAGGGTATGCCACGAGATCGAGGGTATGTCCTTTGCTTATACTTATCCATTCACCATCGGTTTCACCCTTCCCGTACACAAGGTCATCGACGACTTTTGCCGGGCTTACAATTTGTGTCTGGCCCAACTTGGCCCCGGTGTCTGGAGAGTCGTTCAATGCATGGACTGGCTAAGCAAGAAAGCGAAGGTGGACTTCACCTTTCAGCATCTTATCTCCCTCTACTACCCTTACTTCCACAAAGCCGGGGTGGTGGCGCTCAACAACCGGGGCAAATTTGCTCTTCTTCACAAGAGTGAGGATCACGGGGACCGAGGCTGGAGTCAGCGGTTCATCTTGCTGGAGACCAAGGTCTTATCCACCGAGCCTGATTTTCCCGAGCGGTGGAATAACACACGTAAGCACATCGCTTTTGTCATTTTTCTCCTCGGTAGTTTGCCAATATTAACTGATTTTGCTATTTCTTCAGCCAACAAGGTTGACATCGTGCCCCCGGTGGGCTTGACCGAGTGGGTGAAGGCGATGACTAACGCTCGCACGCGCCCCGAGAGGACGTGGATGAACATGGCTGCCGAATTTGGTTGGCAATGCAAGAGGCATGGTGAGTTTTGATAGTGTTCTAGTAATGGTTAATTTTGGGAATTTTCTGATTTTCCCCTCCCTCGGTGTCAGGTTTTCCAAATCGTGCCGCTAACACCAAGAAGAGCAAGAAGAAGAAGGAAGAAAAGAAGAAAAATGATGAAGAGACCGAGTCTGACGATGATCTGGCTGCGGTAGCCGGGGAGTATAAAGGATTGAAGGCTTCCAAGTCTTCAAAAATCTCCAAGGGAGCCCCCGATCAAGGGACTTCCAAAGGTAAACGTTTATCCTCAGTACGCGTTGTTAAGCGTCGTTTTCTTTCTATCCCAATGTTAAAATTTTCCCTTCGCTTTTAGGTGTGAAGCGGAAGAGGGCTACGTCGAAGAAGTCGTCCCGTTCGGTAGCTCCTCGTACCGAAGCGGAGACACTTCGCCAGCCCGAAGCGGTGATTGAAAAACGCCGAGGGCTGGTGGACGAGCCTGAAGATAAGGCAGCCGACGAGGCTTGGTCCCGAGGGGATGTCGCTGTCGTTGATCTCGAAGGCCAAGAGTTTGAGCCTGATGCAGCTGCGGAGAAAGCCAAAGGTAAGGCTAAAGTTGCCGAAGCTGGAACCGCTGCATTCTTTGGAGATGCTGGCTCTGGGTCAATGAGAGCGCATTCCGAACCTGCGAGGATTTCTTCCTCGGTGGGAACTTATCGGAAACTCGAGGTGCCTACGTCTTCAAATCTTCTTGGGTGCACCCCCGAGGATCTCCTCAGGCTTACGCCCCTGCTGGGGCCAATCGAGGATAGGCTTATGCAGGAGTTTACCCCGGGTCAATTATACAGCACCTTGGCCTCCAACGCAGTAAGGGTAAGTTTCGTCATATTAGAAGCTCTTAGGAGACCAAAAGAATTTAACTTGCAACTTTACCTTCGGGTTATTTTTGACTTCGGTTTATTTGGCCTTTGCTCAGACTTTCATCCTTTCTTTGAAAGCCATCGAGGTTGAGTCCTCGAGGACCGCTGAGGTTCGGCGCGTGGCCCGCTTATGGGATCAGCAAAAGGATAAATTCAATGCTCAGATAGCTTTGCTGAAAGCTGATTTAGCCAAGTCCCAGGCCGATTTACGCGAAGCTGAGGCGAACTCCGAAGCCAAGATTAAGATCCTCGGTGATGATTTTGAAGCCGAACGCTCAAGGCTTGGAGAGGAAGTCGCGAGGCTGAGCGATGAGCTGTCACGAACCAAAGCCGAGGCGGTTAACATGGCCAAAAAACACCAAGATCAGCTGAGAGATCATCTGCTTCACATTAAGAAGCTAGAGGGCGAAACTTCCAAGCTTTCAGCCAAGGATGATCAGATCGCTGCCTTGAGAGATGAAATTGCGGCCCGAAAAGATAAAGCTGCACTCAAGGTGAAAAGGGCCGAGCTCGACAAGCGGTGGGCCATCATCAAGTCTCGATTAAGGTTGCTCAAGCGGTGTCGCGCCGGGGAGCTTAACCTTGATGAAGAGATTGAGAAGGCCGAAGCTAAAGCAGCCGAAGCCCAAGCTATCATAGAGGATCTTCCTTCGAGTGAGGCCTCGAGCGGCGATGACGAAGATGAAGAAGATGAAGAGGCCGAAGAGGGTTCCGGGGACGAAGGTGGTTCTCCTGAGGCCTGAATTACTTTTAGCACTTATTTTTGCAAGCCTTCGGGCTTTTGTGTTTGTACTTTCGACCTTCGGGTCGTTTTTGGAATGTATATATTCAGCCTTCGGGCTTTTAATAAGAAAGAAGCATTTGCATCCTTATTTTGTGTAATGGCCTTTTAAGCATATCGAACATTTTGATGCAAACTTTACTTTAATCTTGCAAGATTTAGATAGAGTTTGACCGATGCGAACCTAGGACGACGTCTCGTCCTCGGGTCGATGCATTACGCGGCTTTCAAATGTAAGATTTAAACAGATAAAAATGGGTGCAACCGAAGTGATTCTTATTGATATCGACGAGCCAAAAGGCTGCATACATAAAACCAAGCCGAAACGGACCTTGGGTAAAATTTCGAAATAAAAGCAAACTGACAAAAAACGCCGCTACCGGGCTAATTTACAATGTACTAAATCTGGTCCTCGGGCATTAGTCCCCGGTTGTCGGATAGATAAGCTTGGGTTGGGAGGCTCGATGCGGACCTCGATATCAACCCCTTCTCACTCCCCCCCAGTGTTCGGTTGTGAATCTTGATGAAGATCCGAGCACTGGAATCGGTTCGGTTCGCTTCCTGAAAAGGTCAAGCAAAAAGGCGGAACGAGGGGTAAGTTAGTACATTTTCTGTTAATGCCATGGGAGCGGGGTTCGGCTCGGGGCTGTTTGATTTAAAGGAGTTTGAAGATATTTACCTCGACTAGAAGTAGTACCGCTTCAAGTTGGAAACATTCCAATTTAACGGTTCAGGCTCTCCCTGCAAACTTTCGATTTGATAAGAACCTTTCCCAACAATTGCTTTGACCCTGTAGGGTCCTTCCCAATTTGCAACGAGCTTTCCTCCGTTTTCTTCTTTGGTTGATTGCTTCACGGTTTTCAGCACATAATCCCCGACCTTGAAGTCCCTGAATTTAGCCTTTCTGTTGAGATATGCTTCAATCTGTCTCTTTTGAGCAACCAGCCGAACCAAAGCCAATTCCCTCTTCTCCTCGAGCAGATCCAACTCAATGCGCATTGCTTCCTGATTTGCGTCCTCGGTCGTATGGGCATACCGAAGGCTTGGTTCGCCCACCTCTACGGGAATAAGAGAGTCCATGCCATACGCCAAAGAGAAGGGAGTCTCCCCGGTGCTGCTCTTTTCAGTCGTTCGCATGGCCCACAGAACCCCGTGCAACTCCTCGGGCCAAGGACCCTTTTTCTCATCGAGCCTTTTCTTGAGATTCTCAATTATAATCCTGTTTGAAGACTCGGCTTGGCCATTGGCGTTTGGATGATAAGGAGTCGAAGCTATTCTCTTGATACCCCACTGCTTGAAGAAGTTGGTGATAGCAGTCCCCATGAATTGTTTGCCACTGTCGCAAGCAATTTCTCTTGGGACCCCGAACCTGTAGATGATGTTCTTTCTGATGAAGTCGATTACTTGCTTTTGCTTAACTTCGGTGAGAGCCGCTGCTTCCACCCATTTGGTGAAGTAATCAGTCAACACCAGGATGAAACGAACACCACCCTTTCCCTTGGGCAATGGTCCAACAACGTCCATTCCCCATTTCATGAAGGGCCATGGCGACACCACCGAGTGAAGAGGCTCGGCCTGTTGGTGGATTAGCCGCCCATGGCGTTGGCACTTGTCACATTTTTGTACAAAATCCCTCACATCGGTACTAATAGTGGGCCAGTAATACCCAGCTCTTAATAGCTTTCGTACCAAAGATTTTGCCCCCGAGTGGTTGCCACACTCACCTTCATGCACTTCTGCCATCACGTATCTTGCTTCATCGGGGCCCAAACATTTGGCCATCGGGCCGCAATACAACCTCTTGTATAGATTGCCTTCGATCATGTGATACGAGGTAGCTTGGGTCCTCAGCTTCTTCGCTTCTTTCTTATCTTGGGGGACAGTCCCCGAGTCGAAATAGGAGATGAACTTACTTCGCCAATCCCACCGGTTGTCCACCGAATTGACTTGCAGCTTCATCTCTCTCATCTGTGCAGATAGTAGCCGAACCATTGAGTCAGTCCCCGAGTGATCTTCATCAATAGCCGAACCCAGATTCGCCAAGGCATCAGCCTCGGTGTTCTCCTCCCGAGGTACTTGTTTAATTTCCCATTCTTGGAATTGGCTCAAGATCCTTTGTGCTCGATCTAGGTATAACTGCATTCTGGGCTCGCGAGCCGTGTAATCACCGAGGATTTGGTTCACCACTAATTGAGAGTCACATCTCAATTCGATTCTTTCAACCCCCATTTCTTTGGCCAACTCTAAACCCGCTAAAGCCGCCTCATATTCTGCCTCGTTGTTGGTTACTTTTTTGAATCGAACCGAGTGTCTGATTTTCTCCCCGGTGGGTGCTCTTAAGACTATGCCCAGCCCCGAACCTTTGGAGTTAGTTGCTCCATCGGTATAGAGTACCCATAAGCCCGGAGTTGTTCCTTTAGCTTCGGCGTTTTCTCTTTCAGCCTCGGGTAAGATTCCAACGCTAAAATCTGCCACGAAATCCGCCAAGACTTGGGATTTAATGGCGTTTCGAGGCTGATAGGTGATGTCATATTCACTTAACTCTACCTCCCATTTTGATAATCTTCCCGACAACTCTGGCTTATGCAAAATATTTCTCAAGGGGAAGGTTGAAACTACGGCTATTGGATGACATTGAAAATAAGGCCGCAATTTCCGAGTGGTAACAAGTAAAGCAAGAGCTAGTTTTTCCAGATGTGGATACCTGGTCTCAGCATCGAGGAGTGTCTTGCTCACATAGTAAATGGGCTGCTGCTTTCCGTCTTCTTCTCGAACCAGCACAGCACTTACTGATACCTCGGACACTGCTAAATAGACTAGCAATGTTTCACCTTCTTTTGGCTTGGCAAGCAACGGTGCGTTAGCCAAATACTGTTTCAAGTCTTTCAACGCTTGCTCGCACTCCGGTGTCCATTCGAAGTGAGTGTTTTTTCTCAAAACGGAGAAGAATTTGTGGCATCGCTCCGAGGACCTTGAGATGAAACGACTCAAGGCAGCGACTCGGCCAGTCAAGCGTTGGACTTCTTTCACCCCGGTAAGCTTTTCGGGGATTTCTTCGATAGCTCTGATTTTGTCAGGATTAGCTTCGATGCCCCGTTCGGAGACGATCAATCCCAAGAATTTGCCAGACCCAACGCCGAAGGCGCACTTTTCAGGATTCAGTTTCATGCCATATTGTCTCAACACAGCGAAGGCCTCCCTTAGATGATTCAAGTGATCCTCCATTTGGATCGACTTGATGAGCATGTCGTCTATGTAAACTTCCATAGATTTTCCAATATAATCCTTGAACATGCGACATACTAGCCTTTGGTAAGTTGCCCCGGCGTTTTTGAGACCGAAGGGCATGACCTTGTAACAGAATGTACCTCGGTCAGTGATGAACGAGGTTTTTTCTTCGTCCTCAGGGTCCATGAGGATTTGATTGTAGCCCGAATACGCATCTAAGAAATTTAATAGTTTGTGTCCAGCCGTGGAGTCTATTAACCTGTCAATTTGTGGCAACGGGTAAGAATCTTTGGGGCAAGCTTTATTCAGGTCGGTGTAGTCTACACACATTCTCCACTTGCCATTTTTCTTCGGCACAACTACCACATTTGCCAGCCATTCGGGGTATTTCACTTCCCTGATGAAACCATTTTCTTGCAGCTTCGTGGTCTCATCTTCAATCGCCTTCTTTTTCACCCCGGCGTGAGGTCTCTTCTTTTGTTTCACCGGGGTGAATCTTTGGTCTACATTCAGCTTGTGAGTCATGATCTCCGGATCGATACCTGTCATGTCTGAATGAGCCCAAGCGAAACAGTCATAGTTGGACCTTAAAACTTCCATAATTGCGTCTTTCGACTTCGGGTCCAATTCCGAGCCGATGTGCACCTTCCTTTCTGGGAACTCTTTCAGTAGAGTGAAAGAGTTCAGCTCTTCAACGGTGGAATCCTCGGCTTTTTGCTTCCGAGGCTCTTGCACGCATGCCGGGATCTTTTCAATTTCATCTTGGAGGCTCGCCTCGCTTGACCCCGGTTGCGTTGGTTGCTATTTTTTAGGCCCGCTCGGGGCGACTCCACTCTTCAGTGCAACCGAGTAGCATTCCCTCGCTACTCGCTGCTCCCCCTTAATTGACCGAACCCCCCAAGGCGTTGGGAATTTGATCACTTGGTGTAAAGTGGAAGGAACAGCTTCCATGGAGTGGATCCATGGCCGCCCGAGGATTACATTATAGGCCAGGTCCTCGGGCATCACTTGAAACAGTGTATCCTTGGTGACACCCTCAGCGAATGTCTTCAGTGTGATTTCACCCAACGTCTTCTCCGTTGAGTTGTTAAAACCAGCCAACACTGTTGATTTGGGAACGATTTCCCCTTTTAGCCACATCTGCTTCACCGCCCCGTAGCTGATGATGTTTACCGAGCTACCGGGGTCAATCAGCACTCTCTTGATGTCGGCGTTGTTAATTCTTAGCATGATGACTAGAGCATCGTGATGGGGGAACATCATCCCATCACAATCATCCTCATCGAACACGATATCCTTGCCCGAGCCTCCAACTCGGGTCCTTTTCTCCATGGTGATGGAGAGCTTAGCAAATTTTTTAGCTGCGGCGAAGTTCACGTCGTTTACTTCGGACCCCCCGGTGATGACGTTAACTACTCTCTCCGGGGGTGGAGGCCGAGGTGGTTGCCCATCCCCCCGGTTCTTTGAAAAATTGTCTTTCCCCTTATCAGTGAGAAATTGGGCCAAGACTCCTTTTTTCAGTAGGTGAGCTACCTCGAGGCGCAAAGCTTTGCAGTCCTCGGTTCTGTGACCATAATCTGCATGAAACTCGCAATGCAGATTCTGATCCCTTTTGTCTGCCGGGGTTCTCATGTCTTTGGGAACTCTAACCCCGGCTGTCCCCTTAACGACGACGACCAGCTCAGAGGTCGATATGTTAAAATTATAATCTTGGATCCGGGGGAGTTCCTTTCTTGGGACCGAAGCGGAGCTCGAGGGATTCCTTTGGTTCATATTGGTTTGAACCTTCCCCCCTAGCCTTTGGCTTACGTGAGACGCCGGGTATGAGTTATCGGGGTTGTTTCCCAATCTTTGAGTAACATGTTGCCTCGGCGAAGTATAAGGTTCATACCTCCCTTTAAAATTATTTCGTGGCGCCTCGGCGCGGTTTGACATATCACCTCGGTTTTGATAACCTCGGTTTTTGAACTCCGCCTCCTCCAATCTGATTTTGGAGTAAGCTCTTCTATGCAGGTCCTCCCACGTCAGGACCTGATATTGTTGCAACTCTTTCCGCAATTCGGCAGCAGCATTTGAATTGCGACCGTTGATACCTTTTTCAAAGGCCATGATAGCCAAGGTATCATCCATTCGAGGCAATTCCATACGTTCAGCATGGAATCGCTCGAGGAACTCTTTAAGTGGCTCACCGGGCCACTGTTTTACTTCACATATATCCTCCTTCCTCTGGAGGATCTTTTGCGCGCCGGTGTGAGCTTTGACAAAGGCGCGGGATAGTTCTTTGAACGAGGAGATTGACCCCGGCGGTAAGCATAAATACCACCGAAGTGCACCCTTTTCCAACGAACTACCAAACTTCTTTAAAAACATGGATTCAAGCTGCATGGACGTCAAGTCGTTGCTCTTCACCATGGACATGTACTCCCTAACATGCTCCTTGGGATCAGTTGTCCCATCGTACTTTTTGAGGAATGTGAGTTTGAAACCCACAGGAGTTGGAGCTGGTGCTGCCTCGGGCTTATAAGGCTGTTCCCTATATTGCTCGATGTCGAGGTCGTCATCTTCCTCCTTGCCTATCCCCGGTACGCGTTCGAGGCGCTTTTCGACGCGCGCCTCGATGCGAGCCTCGATTTCTCTACTCATTTTTTCAACGTCAACCGATGACGTTGTTTCTGCCATGGAGGGAACCGTGCCGAAGTGTGGCATGGAAGATGGACCACTCCCCGACCCCCCAGACGCGGTTCCGTTGTGAGGTCCCCCTGTTGTCGCGCCCTGAGGAACGAAAGGCGGGGTGCCTCCACCAGGAGCAGAGGGCTGGGTGCCGTTTGGGGCGGCACTGTTTCGTCCTTCTAGTGAGGCGCGAAACTCGGCATTGATACTAGCCTGCTCATCCTGTTTGTTTTGGAGAGCTCTTAGCGTGGTGACAACGTACATTTGAAATTCTTCGGTTGTCATTGGGGTGAAGGATTGTTGGTTCGTCGGAACGTCAACCCGATCACCATTACCACCATCATTGTTATCAGCCATAGCGTTAGATCACAAATTTCTTGACGAAGAACGGATTTCGAACTTTGGAACAAAGCGTTATTGCTTATATCCCCACAGACGGCGCCAATTTGTATGGGCCTAAATCGTTTTTAGGTACACAAATCGAATTTGGATTCGAATATAAGCAAATCTCTGTATCAAAGCGGTAAATAATGTGCGAAACAGATGAAAAATACGTAAAATAACTTGGTTTCAATATATGGATGTTCAGTACAAATTTGGGCAGAGTTTCGGTATTAATTTTTTTCTCCCTATTACATAAAATGAGATACTATTTATAGGTATAAGCTTTGCACACGATCTCCACTATCTGCTACCATGTTGTTCACGATCTTGGTGTGTAGTGGCTGAGTTAGTGGGGTGAAGTAGTGGGCTGCAAAGCCGCTTGAACCGAGGGGATCCACCGAGGTGAGAGTTGACGACCTCGGTGGCGTGGCCCTGTTGCTTGACCGAGGTGAAGGTTACCGAAGCTCAGCTCACGGCTCGCCTTCGGTGCCCACTCCTCGGTTTCAAGGCTTTGGCGATTCGCTTAGCCGCCTCGGCGACTGCTTAGCCGCGACGTGCTCGGTCGTTGAGACTTGCGTGACCGGGGCAAATCGCCGTGGATCGATTTTCACCCAATACAGCACCACTTAAGTCTTTCTGTAAACGATGGCGGACTTCTACAAGCAACGCTGATGGAGATGCATTAGGTGGGCTGTAGAAGTCTCAATTAGAGGGCTAAGTCGAGAGGTATTTTTACCAGTGGTAACGGGAACAAAACTTGCTGGATAATTTTTACAAATAATTACATAATTATAGATTTTTTTTGTTAAAGTCCCACAACTTTATTTTCTTACTTAAATGTCACTCTACTATTCTCTTAGTAACACAAAAGTAACAATGGCCGAAAAATATAACTTCCGGTGAACTTTTTGTATTTTCTTTTTCCACCTTTATGAAGCAAATAACTATTGGAAGCAAAAAAAACAACTGGAGATTTACCAATATAAACTTATCTAGATTAATTTTTTTCTTCACTTCTTTATATACTTTATGAAGATAAATTTTGGAATTAAAAAATTATTGTGTTTTCAAGAGAAGAAAAAAAATTTTATTCTCAAACTAATCAACTAAATGTTATTAACGTATTTTTCAGTTTGTTACTTTACGGGTTGGTTTTCTTAAATATATGTCTTTTCTTAACGCGAAGTATATATACACGATGCTTCTACTTTAAAAAAAAATAATTGTAGTGTACAATACACTAATATAAGAGATAATTGTTTTACTTACAAAAATATTTTAAAGTAAATTGTCGTGCTTACTTATTTAAAATGATTTTAAAGGAGACCGTTTATGTGGCTTCTGAAAATGAATCAACTTGACTAAAAAATTACTATAATAATTTATTTCACTAATTTTAAACTTAGAATATAAGTTATTTTCGTTATATTGATTTGTATTCAAATTATATTAATAATGGTGAAAATAAAATTAGTATATATTTTAAAATCTATCATGATTAAAAAAAAAAACTAAGAGCTTATTGATAAGTCTCCAGTTTTTTATTTATTTAATGATTATTTGTGTTAAAAAAATTTTAAAAAAAGAGGGAAAAAGGTAAAAAATACAAAAAGTCTACTAAAAATTATATTTTCCGGCTATTGTGACTTTTGTCTTATCAAAGAAATAGTAGAGCTTTGAAGTAAGGAACAAAGTTGTAATTTTAACCTACAGTTGTGTGACCGTTAGTGAATTACCCAAAACTTGCTCTTGTTTCATCTTTTTTCTGGATTAATGTTAGAAAACACGGTAAGATTATCATATTTTGAATGGGTACTTTTCTACAAAGTCGAGTCTTTCTTATCTGGCTAGTCGACTACTCTGAGCTGTTTACCTAATTGTATGGGTGTCAACGGTTCGGTTTGGTCGGTTTTTACATGAAAGTTATACCATATCAATTTTTTGGTTACTCTACTGTGTATAACCAAAATAAGACTTTTCAAAACTGTCACATTCATGTCTGTTTTCCTTCGGTTTCGGTTCGGTTCGATTAATTTTTGCTAAATTTTTTTAGAACTTTGTGGTAGAGTCGTACCATTAACGGAATATGCCATTTTTATGTAAAATATCTATAAATTTAATATAACACATAAAGTATGACTTACAATAGTATTTGAATAAATAATGACTCTTGAATGGTCGTAACTAATATTTAAGTACGCGACATATTTTCGTTCTCCGGTATGTAAGTGATTGTCACTCTCTATTAAGTAGATAATAGAACAAGAATCCATATACATGACTTTGGTAAAATTTATTTATAAGGCAATTAAAAAAAATATTATTCTATAGTGATATTATAAAATCAATGAAGCAAAGATAAAAGAATTCTAAATAACACGAGTTGACAAATATTGATTAAATATAACTCAAGAACTAGAATAATAAAAGATCAAGTATCTGCTAAGAGAAATTAAACGAGTAGAAAAATATTTGATACCTTGATCACTTATTAGCTTGATATATGCGCAAGTTTATTAGTCGTACCAATTGATTTAGTTTCAACATGATTATAGGGGTGCGGATGAGTTTTGTAGTTTGCACTTTCAGTGCTAATTAGTATATGCAACGTTGTGTTTCCATCACCTCAAGGTCCAAGACCGCGACTAAAAATGTGTGCTTATATTTATTTACCGAAAAAAAAAATATATATATATATATATATATATATATATATATATATATATTCGATTCAGTATTTTTTTGGTATTTTTATTTTATAAAAAAAAAAAATCTACCCTAATTATTCGGTACAATTATAAAGTTATATTCAAATCATCAATTTTGTTATAAAAATAACCTAAGAATCGATTCAGTTCGGTCGGTTGCGTCGTTTTTTCGAAAATCATTGACACCCTACCTGATTGTGTCTGTCCTCGTGTATCAGTTTATTTAGGACTCTTATCCGGCTATTCGACTACTCTGAGCTGTTTACCTAATTGTGTTTGTCCTCATGTATCAGTTTAATTTAGCATACATATAGTATCAGCAGGAGTGAGGGATAGCAGGCTTGAAAATAAACAGAGGGTTTGTCTTAAGTTAAAGAAACACAGCCGTCAGACCATACAAGCCGATTCCCTATAGCTGCTATTATTATTAATAATAATGTATTCCACTAGCGCAAGCATCATCTAAGGTGGGCAACTTTTTCTATAGATTGTATTGAATACTCCTACTGAAGATCAAAGAAAGCTGCTGGCATACTGAAGATCAAAGAAAGCTGCTAGCTGCACCAGCAGCTTCATCACCCATCTCATCAAGTCACCACTCACCAGTTGATAAGATACCAAATAGAAAAGGAAAAAGGATACGGATTACACCAATATTACAGTAACAAGAAGTAAATCAAAAGATTCAATCAACTAGTTGTTGCTTCAGCAGATACACAATGCACCTTGTCGGTAATTTCCACTTCTCAAAGTCATTTTCTCACAATTTCAGAAGCTCAGATGGGGCAACGGGGATACAAGAGGCAATCAAGAGGTTAAAAGCTCACTAAATTTGTCACAGTAATGAAGTGAGACTAGAACAAGGGCAATATATTCAATGAGTTGCACTTATGGTAATACTTATAGACAGCTCGGATATTACTTTTAAGAGTCGCAGCAAGGAACAAGTTGAAACAATAACCCCAAATGTTTTAATAACAAGAGAGTTGATGCACTTTGGATGTCAACGAGAGAATAAGAACTCAGACCTTAAGGAGAGGCAAAACACATAATTCTCAGTTTTGACACAACAAAAAATCACAACTGATTGATGCAGCTATCACTACAACAAGTTGCATGATGTTGCTATCCAGTTCTAAACTAACAAAAACACAACAAATCTATTCAACTACTGTTTCAAGAGAAACATAAGCAGGTACTTTGTGCAGCCAAGTACCTCGGATTCAACTAACACATAAGACACAAGCTAATAAGATACCACTAATAGACAAACAGCAATTTCTATTCTCTGGATGTGAGTTTAACAGTACTGATAAACTTGTCCAAGAAATGCAGAAAATATCCCTACTAACAATTGAAGGAAAAACAAAACTCAAAACAAACTTGAACCATTTCAATTCTATGGAAGGCCGAAGTACACCAAAACTGGGTGTTACATGCTTGTCAACACAAGGAGCTTAATAAAAGAAACCAAGAACTTTTCCACCAACATTCTTCCTTCTGGCCTCCTCATGGTCCATGATACCGGCAGAGGTAGTCAGCACAATGTATCCAAACTGCAAGGTCAAATGAGACATTTGAGGACCAGATTGAATAGTATAATACAGGATAAAAGAACTAGTACATGCAATCCATCTGAGGTAGGGACACCAAAATCTACAATTTCCATCAAATTATTATAAGTAATTGACAGATCGCATTGACTGTTCAAGTGCCAGCTACAAATACAGCTTCATATAAGTACGTTACGCATAGACAAGCTGAAAGACTAATACTACCAGGGATGCTTCATTTACTATATGGAAAAATTGGAGTACCTCCACTACAGAAGATCCTTGATTCAAGGAATCAAAAGAAACTGCTACATGTTTATAATAACAGTACCATCAGCATTATAGGGACTCGGCCAGACCAGTTAAAATTATCACATTAAAAAGTAGCCTAAATTCTGCAAGTTTAGATCAATTAAACAACTTCTTCCCATGATTGTATTTTGAACCAAGATATCCTCAAGGGCCCACGCTTCCCACAACATTTTAGCAGGAATAAAAGCATATACATCTTTCTTTTTGCACATAAATTAGTATATGAATCGAAAGATGGCATCCACAAATTGATCTAATGAGGTGCACAGTAGGTTAATGCTTTTATACCTGTCTGGAAGGCAACAATCTTGCAGTCCATCCTTCAATCTCCTTAACTCCAACATCAAAGCGAGGACTAATGACACCACACTTGTTCAACCTACCATTCAGTTCAACAACAATTTTCCCTGACCTGTGATCATCAACATACTCAAATTCTCCAATGTAACCTACACAGATGGGAAACATAAGAATACAAGATGGTTGAGAATAACTCAGCATATAAAATAAACAAAACGGAGCTATCAGAATACCATGCTTTTGCATGACAATGAGAAACTTGATGATGACTTTTGACGAAGGCCTAATCATGACCTGACGCTTTCCTCTCTTCTCAGCATTGTACATGCTCTTAAGAGCATCATTCAACACACTTACTCTAACCATCTTCTACAATAATGCTGTTACCAAAAAATGCAATGATCAGGCACAATTTCATAAAAATGACAAAGGGAATCTTAGGCCCGCTTCATAGCAGAATCAAATGATAAAATAACAAAAACAGACCACAAAGAATAGTATTTCACTAAAAAACTTGTCTTTTATAAAAAATAAGGAATGTCCGTTGCCCAACGGTGCAGTGGTCGGTGTGTACAATAAAAATGCACCCCACTATCCTTCTTCACTTAAATACAAGGCTGTATGTCTATGGCCAGGTTCGAACCCTTGAGTCGCACCTAACCCACAAATCAAGTGCTACAACCTTACCACTAGACCAAAACACTAAGGGCATATTAGAACGAAATTACAGTATAGCCACTGAATATAAAACCTAGCACAAAATGAGCTCAGGACGGGACATTAACATACATTATTGCAAACTTAATCAAGTAAGACCAGGGAACAAGGTAGTTCAATGGTAGACACAGGTCACAAGCTCGATACCAATTTGGACAAGATCTTGTCTATTGTGTTCCAAAGCTAAAACAGCAGATTTCTAGATCATCATCTAACAATAAAATCGAAAAGAGCTACGAGATCTAACAGCACACCCTACGATCATCATAAGCAGTACAAGGAACAATATTTCAGCCACTAATTAATAAACATCTTTGTCTAACAGAATAATTTTTTGAAAACGTTATTGACACATCATATTCAAGCAATGTTTAAATTACTTTTTACTAAGTGATATTAGAAAACTTACATGGAGCTTTAGGAACTCTGGTTTGGACTTTGGAGTAGGACGGCGAGAAGATCTGCTACGCGCGCACACAGAGAAAATGAGAGTGTATGTTTTAGCTGGTTAATATAGCTGCGACCAAGAGTGGCTAGGGTTTTCGTTACCCTTTTAAAATTAATGGTGGGCTGAATTTATTTTTGGGCCTTTGACAAATAGCCAACTATTTATATTTGCGTTTTTTACACTATATACCTATGAAATTCAAAGTATTTACCAACCTACCCACTTATTACTGTATACTTTTATTACTATCTTATGTGTATATACTTTTAAGGTATACTGTATAAATAATAGTATACAATTCTAGATATGGGTGTATAACTTTAAAGTATACTGCATAAATAATAGTATACAAGTCTAGATGGGTATAACATATAAATAATTTATGGGTAGGGCTTGTAAATATGAAACTTATGGGTAGATATGGATAAATATTTTGATTTTGATGGGTATTTTCGTAAAAATCTCCTATTATATTTCAACTTCATATTCAGCTCTTGGCGATCACCACAAGTCGTCAGTGTGATTGAGCATCGAAGTGTCTTATTTCTGTAAATCAGCCTTTCTATTTTATCCATATTTTTAAAAGTTTTGCAAGTATAGTCTAAGTTCTTCATAATTGGAAGGTGGCAAAGTTTTACGGTATCGATTCGTGATGGTCTAAAGTTTAGTCATAAAACATTTTTGTAGGTGATTTAATTTTTCTTCAAATTGCTTTGAAGTCCGAATATGACCTTTTTTTTTCTTTAATTTCACATTCTGATGTTGTTTATAGTGAAAGAGACTTCCAAGATCGCACTATTTAGGAGAAAAAAATTCAGTAAGTGACAAGTAATTAAGCTTCATTTTTTTGTATGAATTGAGCGCTTTTGGGCATGGTCTTAATTTCCTTAGCACTTTTCTCATGGTCTAGAATTTTTTAGAACTTTTAAAGATACTTCTATTTCTACCCCTTAGTCACTTTTGTGATCTGATTCTCTCTTCTCTGCTGCTGCTGGCTGTTGTCACTTCATTTAGTTCCAGTGATGACTCTGTATATATACTCCGGCGATGTCTTCTGTCGTAGGATTTCAGAGGTTTTTTAGAATGAAAATGAAGACAACTGTATATGATTGTGGTTCCTTGGTTAAAAAAGAATCAGGTCGGACGAAATGTTTTATGACCTGGTAATATAACCAAGTCTGGTCATATGCACGATAGCCTTTTTAACATGTTGATTAATGTTTTGTCCTTTGTCTTTTAAATTTGTGCAAGATAACCCATATTGCACTTTAGATCTAAACTTTGACTATCAATTTGGTGTATATGATTAAAGTGATGACGATTTGGTGTTATTTGCTTATAAAATATATATAGTAGTTTGGCTCACTTGTAAGTAAATACAGAAGATTTTATTTTTATTTCGAATGTTTGTATATATCAAAGTGATGACGATTTGGTGTCATTTACTTGTAAAATAGACACAGTAGTTTGGCTCACTTGTAATTAAATACAGACGATTTGTCTTGGTTTTATTTTTATTTTTATTTTGGATTTTAGTATATCGCCAAAGTGATGATGATTTGGTGTCATTTCTTGTAAAATAGAGATAGTAGTTTGACTCACTTATAAGTAAATACAGACATATTGTCTTGATTTTATATTTTTAATGTATTTTTGTGACTTAATAAAGTAAGTACAATTTGCTTTATTTAAAAATGAACATGATTTTTTGCTCACTATACGAAGAAATGATGCCGGATTGATCACACATTATGCTTTGCTTTGATCTTTGTATATGAGCGAAACCATGACGATTTGACTTTATTTATTCATAAAATTGATGTGAAACACAAATGGATTGTTATTGTTTCTACTTTGTAGGGAGCATAACATTTTTTATAGTTAAGATTTCAAAAAGGTGTTGTGACATTTTTGTAATTACGGAAAACGCTCAATTAGTAAGGGTGTACTTTCAGCTTGATTTAATGTTAAAATGCTCAATTTTTAAAGACCACTTTTAAAGTGCTCAACTTTTTAAAACTGCCATCTTTTTACCTATTTCTTCATTCTTTGTTCCGTCGTCCACTCTGAGCGGTGTTTTGAGGGAGTTCTCCGTTCTCTTGCGACATGATTTATGTATTTCCTTCGTAAAAACGAACAATTGCTTGAGCCCCATTTGTGGGCGCCAAATTGTTTATGCTTAGAACCTTCTGAGTAGGTTAAATAGATAAATTTATAGGGGGTCACATGCAATAAAGTAAATAATCAAGAAAGTAGGATTTGTATTCCTTTAGAAATAGAATCTTTTGTCTTGAGCATAATGAGGAAGAGAGGTGTTTATAGGCTTAAGTTTACCTCAATTCTAATTATGGTGAAATAGGTTGTTTGGTTTGAGAGAGTGTTAAATGTGATATCCCATGAACTTGAGATAAACTTTATCATAGGACTAAAAGTGGGACTAAACCTTGAGATTATTTATCACACCCTCTATATGGGATACGTTAATCCCATAATTGTAGGATAAATTTCATCTCAATATGTCTAATCTCTACCAACCAAACATGGGATAAACTAATCCCGAAATCAATTTTGTGATTATAATCCCTTATTCTTCAGACTAAATGACACCTAAGTATATACTCAAAGGTGGCTGGGTATGTGCCCCTCGGGACTCAGCTTGTGCCTGACGAGCAGCCATGACTATGGAGTAGACATTAATCCCCAGCATCCGTAGGCTTGTAGAGTAAGTTTAGCCTTTGCTAGCTGGACTTGTTTTGTTCCCCTTCGGGAGATGTATATATTCCTTTGACCTCTTAGATGTCTGATCTGGAAATATCTAGACCTATGTATATTGGCAGTAACTGCATTCAATTCAGACAGCTTGTATGTATCCGTATATATATAGGGTCTTGCTAACATAGTACATAGTTGTAGTAGGTTAGCATGGTATGCATTTTTGAGTTCTCCATAATGCCTCAAATTTAGTAACTCAAATCGAAACCTTGAATTCCTCTATGATAACTCATTTCGCCTCGATGACTCATAGTGGTTGACATACCCAGAATTATAACTCGCAAACCTTTTCTCCTCTTCAACTTTAATCATAGAGCTGACTCTACTGTGCACATTATCTCAGGTTATGGCTGGCCATTTTTGTAGGTTTTTCTTCAATTCCTTGCATTTTTCTAAATTGTCTTCATTCAAGTTATTGGTGAAAGCCATTATAGCCAAGCCAACATCCATGATCGGCATGAGCATTAACTTCACTTAAAACCGATCTAAAAAGTCTCAGAGGGATTCCCTCAACCTCTGCGTGACTTGAAAGATGTTTTCTTTTCTCTTATGAATCTTTTGGGTCCCTGTGTGAGCTTTGATGAATTGATCGGCCAATTCATCAAACAACCCAATAGATTTCGCAGGTAGATGCATGAAACAATTTAAAGCTCATTTCTCTAGCATTTCCCCGAATTTCTTGAGGAGTATCAATCCACACTCCAATTCGGTCAAGTCATTTTCCTTCACCATTGGCATATACTTGGTAACGTGATCGGTGGGGTCATATGTACCGTTATACTTTTCAACAATGGTAACTTATACTTTTTAGGAATGGGCATCAAGGATGCCTTTGGTTTTAGCACTTGCTTCTTATGCTTAGTAATGTCAATCAATTTGATGGACTTTGGCGCTTCTGGGATCCGTTCCATCCCCTCTTCAAATTCTACTTTAAAGTCTTTCTTCTATTTTTTGAACTGGTCCATCGGAACACTTTGCAGGGTTGCTCCCTCGGTTTCAGGTACTACGGGTACAATTCTAGACCCTCCGAATCCAATTCCATTTGAAGGTCCCTTATTACTACGCCCTGAGGAACAGAAGTCGAAGTGCCTCTAATGGGAATTACGGGTGGTGTGGCTGAAATTTTGAGACACTTGGAGAGGCCATGCAGCGCACTATTTACTCGCTCATTTAATCTTACCTGTTGGGCGAAGAATTGATTTTGCGCGTCAATCCAGCTATTTTGCTGAAACGACCTCGGTCAGTCGTTTCGGAAGTTAGGACTCCGATTGGCGTGTCGATAATTTTAAAATATTCGTAATGTCCATTAGAACTTGTCTGTAAAATTTGAGCTAAATCAAACTTCGTTTGGTAGGCATCGGAAGAAGGTTTCGGTTATATTATCGATAAATATTAAAAAAGAGATTTTCGAGCTCGGTTTTGGCGAATGAGCTCTGATTCGAAATCCAAAAGCCCCGTTAGGTTCGTATGATTATTTGTGATTTTTGTGAACTTTCGAAAGCGAATTTCGATATTGTTTGGCTAGTTTTCGCTAATATGCCGAAAGTTAAATAATTTGACTTTTTTTTCATTTAAATTTGCATCTTGAGTTTCGGGAGACCGATTTGAGATCCGCCTTCGCGAGTATGTTATATATATTTTGTATAACTTGTATGCAAAAGTTGGAATTATTTCGATTATCGTAGGGTACTATTTTAATTTTCGTTAAGAAAAGAAAATATAATAAAAGAAAATTAAAAAAAAAAAAGAGAAAAAGGACAAAAGAGACTAAAGAATGGCGGTGGCATACATATATGCTACTTAGCATATCTAAGTACGAAAACAGTAAGAAGAAGATTCAGAAGCAGAGAAAAAAATGAAAAAAAATGCAGTGAGGGAAAAAAATGCCAGAAAATAAGAAAAGGGGCCGGAAAAAAATAGTATTTTTACCCCAGAACATTCAGGTAATGATCTTAATATATTATTTGAGTTTATTACGTATGTTTGAATATATTTTTACGGTAAAAATAGGGATATTAGACATCGCCCTAATGATGTAAATTGATAGTTTAAAGGGTCAAATGGACCCCGATAATGAAATTGATTATATATTCGTACTCAGTGAGTTATGGGCAACATATAAATGTAATTTATTTGGGGTTTGGTTATGTGACCTTAAAACCTGTACATAGGCCTGGCCTGCGTATTGCGTATGCGAATAGGGTATCGGGTTCTTAACCGGATTGCCCTAAGATGTGAGGAATGAAGCCTTTAGCCTAATTTGATATACTTTTCTGCTTATTGAATAGAGTGGGATCGTTTGGCAATGAAACCAAAGGACAAGCGGTTATTGAGTGGATGTACTAACTTTGTAACAAGGTAAGTGTTTATATCCATTTCTTTGGAGGCACCTGGCCTCGGGGATTTTCTACCACATGTTCCTTACGTGTGTAGCTGCCGATAGGCGTACTCATTACGCCTTATCTTTGGATTTATATTCTATATTATATATTATGTCCTGTTATTGGTACTGCATTGAGAATCTGAGTATTGTACTTTAGTTGTAAGTTGGTATATACTTTCCAGTTGTCGATGAGAGTCCCGCGCTGGTGTTGGGTTATTATTGTATCATGTTGCATTCGTATGCACATTGCATCATATTGAGGGTAGGAGGATTCCGTCATCAGAACAGGAGAATTCCGCTCCATTGCATCATATTGAGGGCAGGAGGATTCCGCCCTCGGAGCAGGAGGATTCCGCTCTATTGCATCATATTGAGGGTAGGAGGATTCCGCCCTCGGAGCAGGAGGATTCCGCTCCATTGCATCATATTGAGGGTAGGAGGATTCCTCCCCCAGAGCTGGAGGATTCCGCTCCATTGCATCATATTGAAGGTAAGAGGATTCCGCCCCCGGAGCAGGAGGATTCCACTTCATCTATTTGGCACATGTGACACCATTGCATCATACTGCATTCATGCCATTTCATTGCACCGCGTGCTGACTATTGTGTGACTATCGTGTTGTGTTTTATATATGCGGTATGTATACCGTATCTCAGTTTGCCTATATATTTCTGGCTCGTATCCCGGGTTGCACGTCGCGACAATATACATACATGGATCGGATCGGGTTGCACGCCGCAACAGTATAAATATACGGATCGGGTTGCACGCCGCAACAGTATAAATATATGAATCGGGTTGCACGCCGCAACAGTATTAGCATATGGATCGGGTTGCACGTCGCAACAGGATGTATTTCTTATTGTCGACATGTTCAGGATATCTATATGTTCTGTCTACCTTATGTCCCTGGCTGTTTATGATTCCATACGTGTTTTCAGTTATTATTTGGCTTTGCCTGTTTATAGTTCAAATAAGATGGATTTAGTTTATCTGTTTTTCTTCTCCCTGGCTAGCTATCCTATTCTTTGAGGTGGCTAGTCTGCCCCACTTATTGAGTCCTTTTGACTCACCCTTGTTTGTTGTTTGTTTTTTGTCTATCTATTTCGTTTCGGCAGGTTCGCTCCAGGATTGAGTTTGCCACGTTGTGAAGGAGCGAAGAGGACTTTAGCTGTCAGGGTGAGCCAACTTTTATTCCGGATGGCCACCAGTTTATTGGTTGTTATTTCAGTTGCATTTTGCTCCCTTCAGGAGGTATTTGTCTTCTTTTGTACTCTTAGATGTCTAGTCTGGATAGCCCTAAACTTAGTATGTTGGGTAGTTAGCTGTAATTTTCTTTCGTACAGCTTAGAAATGTCAATATGTCTGTGTGTTTTTTTAAGTCTTGTCCTTATTTATGAACTATTATATTTATTTTCCTAATTTAATTGGTAAGGGTTCGCCCAACGGGTCTAGGGGAGGATGTCGGGTGCCCGCACGGCCTAACCGGATTTCGGGTCGTGTCAGTTGGTATCAGAGCCCAGTTTAGAATCTATCCAGACTAAGACATTGTCTAGTAGAGTCTCGCTGATGGGTACGTAGACGTCTGTACTTATCTACGAGGGGCTATGATGGCATTTAGGAAGTTTCACTTCCTTCTTTTGTGATCTTGCATCGGTCTAGGATGCAAAAGTATTTTTGTTAATTCCTTTGTGGTAATTGTGAACCCTCGTGCGACAAATCAGCAAACGGTATGAGTTCAAGAAGAAGCAGTCTAGCATGGGGCTAGCACTGATGAAGCCTGGAGAGTTTTTTTATCGTGCTGACGAGCTAGTTACGGAGGCCCCAGTTGTACGAGCTCGCGATGGGTAAGGAAGCAGGGCCTTGTGGTTCCCTTGGCTCTCTACGATGCTTTTACGAGAATTTTGGCGACGCAGATACCGCAAGAACCTATTATTCACTAGGCAGCTTATCTGGTCGCCGCACATGCAGATGTTCGGACTTAGAGAGCTCTTGTTCCAGTTCTTGATGTTGCCCCAGTAAAGTATGTTACACAGGCAGCATGTGTTGCGCCTCTAATTGTTCTGGATGGTTAGCCAGCGGATGTAATAGTTCGGTCCGAGTGCCCAAAGAGGTTCCATTATTTTACGCGTTTGAACCTTCTGACATTCTTAAGCAATGCATCAGATAAACCTCGTGATTCTTTTTAAAATAAAATGATGTCAGCGTATCCTTCAGGCTCTTGATTATATCGAGCGGTATGGTATTGATTATTCTTCTTTCTAGTGTCAGGGTCCAACCTTGAATTTGTGGGCCGCTCTCTTATTAGTTAACTTGATTCAGTTTTTCTTCTAGATTCGTGGAAAAGTTCTTTTCGAGTAGCGAACGAGATGAAAAGTGTTACCAGTTCGAGTGGATTTGATAGGGTAGCCTGTTGGTTTCAGAATATAAGATTGAATTCTATAAAATGGCCGAATATGCATTTAAACTAGTTCATGAGTCTTTCGAGAGATTCAAAGATTTATTGATGACCTTTCTTTTTCCTTGAGATCCCAGATGGCTCGAGAGATTGAGGTCGGGATTTCATTTGATATTGTTGTTGATATTGCTCGAAGGTTCGAGGCATACCATAAGTTAGAGCGGGAAGAGTTAGAGCGGGAAAGTAAGAGATCCCACGGCCCTGGTGGGTAACCATGGTACCTCATTTGGAGATAAAAGTTCTGATTATTTTTGGAAGTCACCTTCCAGGTTATCTCAGCTTGTAGAGCGTGATTCTCAAAGTGCGCGAGTAGTGCATCAATATTAGACCCAGTTTTTCTCTTTATAGCTATCGACAATATGTCCAGCTTCCATTTTCAATGAAAAGCTGTTATCACTGTCATAAGTCTGGTTATCCTTTGAGGAGTTTTTCCTTACTCCACAAGTAGACAATCGTCCTTCTTCTTGCCCTCTTACACCTGCACAGTTGCAGGAATTTCATTTAAATATTAATCAATCAGAGAAATGCCACCATCCAGTAGAGGTCGAGAGCGTGGTGGTAGTGGTTCTTCTAGAAGTAATTATCAGGGTAGTGGCTCGACTCAGCTGCAGAGGCAGTTCTATGAACTGCTAGTCTGGCAGGATGTTGAGGTATCTGATGTAGTACACCCATGTATTTTTTCTTTTCTTAAATGTGAGTAAGATTTGATTCTTTTGATCGATCTGGAAATGGTGTGTCTTATCATGTTTCAATGGTTTCCTTGGATGTCGTTTCTATTAACAATCGGTTGCGGTAGAGGAGTGAGTTTCTGATATGATTTATTCCTGGCATTTATGATGACCCTACTAATTTATTTGGTCTAAATGTGAGAGATTTGGGAGTGAGTGTCGGTATCGTCTGCCTGGCATCTTGTTGTGCCACATTTTATTGTTATATCAAATTAGTATACCTCTCTTCTCGGAATTCCGTGTTGGTAGGATAATGAGATCCCAATTCGTCACCATCAGAAAGTGTTATCGTTTCTTCCGGTGTAAAGTGGTTAGTAAGTAATATTTGATCTATGTGTCTTCCATGGTTCAAGATGTTTGTAGAGTCATGTTATCTCATGAGCTTATCTGGGTTATAAAAGGGTTTATGGTAAATTGTCAGAATTTCCTTCTTATTGGAAGGTTAAAATTGGTATAGATGTTTTTTCATAAAGCTTATTTAATGTCTATCTCTTCAACTGCGATTTTTTTGGCTCGCCTGATGCTGAAGTAGTCTAGCTTTGGTAGTCAAGCAAATAAGAAGATGAACTTCCTGAAGCTCTAATTATTTCTATCCTCGATCTATTTCCATTTCTTCTTCGTCCGGCACTAGTGAGCTTGGGCGATTGGTTGCCACTTTTGACGTTCCCTGTGTTGAGCCAGAGTACGTATTATTGTGGCCGGGTAAGCATATTATTGTTTTGGAAGCATATTATTGTTTTGGTCTAGTTTTCTCATCTTGTTATCCGTTTAACATGTTTATGTTATCAGTTTATCCGGGTATCCATTCCCATGTATAGTATAGTGCTGGTTCTATTTTTGCGGATCATCCAGTTTCAGGGGAAACTCTCCCGAAATTTTTATATAGAAGTACCATCCATCGGGTGGTGGTGTTTATGGCAAAGGTATGGAGTTGTGAACTCGAGAGTTGCAGCTAGTTGGCAACTCGAAAGGGTAGTTTGGTAGTTTAGGGCTGCCTATGTTCAGCTTTTAGCTAGGTCTTCTTTAATCCAGCAGGTTGTGCGAGGATGACTATTTCTATTCAAATTAGTTGTATGAGTTTATGCTTTAAGTGGAGGAGTCTTCCACCAATTGATACCGAATCATAATATTAAATCTCTAAGGCGTTGCTGAAGCGTAAGCTAATTCTTAGTTCCATCAACCTGTTCTATATCGAAAGGTATATCGAAGAGGTAATTATCGGCTGAATCATGTTAACCCATTCAAAGTTTCGTGTATCTTTGTTTCGAAAATATAAAACTCCTCTCTCATGACTGAGAAAGGGTCGGCTTAGTCCGAATAAGTTGGGCAATGATGTTATCATATTATCCAAATATGTTTTATCCAAGAGTTTGATGTGCGTGTTATAACTCTGATTCTGTAATTATGAGATAATGTCCGTGGAGTAGTTTATGAAGGTTGTGCAAGTTCTCTTGTTATCTGCGTAAATCTTGCTTTAGATTTAGGCTCGTTCGAGGACGAACGAGAGTTTAAGTGGAGGAGAATGAAACGACCTCGGTCAGTAGTTTCGGAAGTTAGGACTCCGATTGGCGTGTCGATAATTTTAAAATATTCGTAATGTCCATTAGAACATGTCTGTAAAATTTGAGCTAAATCAGACCTCGTTTGGTAGGCATCGGAAGAAGGTTTCGGTTATATTATCGATAAATATTAAAAAAGAGATTTTCGAGCTCGGTTTTGGCGAATGAGCTCCGATTTGAAATCCAAAAGCGCCGTTAGGTTCGTATGATTATTTCTGATTATTGTGAACTTTCGAAAGTGAATTTCGATATTGTTCGGCTAGTTTTCGCTAATATGCCGAAAGTTAAATAATTTGACTTTTTTTTTTCATTTAAATTCGCATCTTGAGTTTCGGGAGACCGATTTGAGATCCGCATTCGCGAGTATGTTACATATATTTTGTATAATTTGTATGTAAAAGTTGGAATTATTTCGAATATCATAGGGTACTATTTTAATTTTCGTTAAGAAAATAAAATATAATAAAAGAAAACAAAAAAAAAAGAGAAAAAGGACAAAAGAGACTAAAGAATGGTGGTGGCATACATATATGCTACTTAGCATATCTAAGTACGAAAACAGTAAGAAGAAGATTCAGAAGCAGAGAAAAAAATGAAAAAAAACGCAGTGAGGGAAAAAAATGCCAGAAAATAAGAAAAGGGGCCGGAGAAAAATAGTATTTTCACCCCAGAACACTCAGGTAATGATCTTAATATATTATTTGAGTTTATTACGTATGTTTGAATATATTTTTACGGTAAAAATAGGGATATTAGACATCGCCCTAATAACGTAAATTGATAGTTTAAAGGGTCAAATGGACCCCGATAATGAAATTGATTAAATATTCGTACTCAGTGAGTTATGGGCAACATATAAATATAATTTATTTGGGGTTTGGTTATGTGACCTTAAACCCTGTACATAGGCCTGGCCTGCGTATTGCGTATGCGAATAGGGTATCAGGTTCTTAACCGGATTGCCCTAAGATGTGAGGAATGAAGCCTTTAGCTTAATTTGATATGCTTTTCTGCTTATTGAATAGAGTGGGATCGTTTGGCAATGAAACCAAAGGACAAGCGGTTATTGAGTGGATGTACTAACTTTGTAACAAGGTAAGTGTTTATATCCATTTCTTTGGAGGCACCTGGCCTCGGGGATTTTCTACCACATGTTCCTTACGTGTGTAGCTGCCGATAGGCGTACTCATTACGCCTTAGCTTTGGATTTATATTCTATATTATATATTATGTCCTGTTATTGGTACTGCATTGAGAATCTGAGTATTGTACTTTAGTTGTAAGTTGGTATATACTTTCCAGCTATCGATGAGAGTCTCGCGCTGGTGATGGGTTATTATTGCATCATGTTGCATTCGTATGCACATTGCATCATATTGAGGGTAGGAGGATTCCGTCCTCAGAGCAGGAGGATTCCGCTCCATTGCATCATATTGAGGGTAGGAGGATTCCGCCCTCGGAGCAGGAGGATTCCGCTCCATTGCATCATATTGAGGGTAGGAGGATTCCGCCCTCGGAGCAGGAGGATTCCGCCCCCAGAGCTGGAGGATTCCGCTCCATTGCATCATATTGAGCGTAAGAGGATTCCGCCCCCGGAGCAGGAGGATTCCGCTCCATCTATTTGGCACATGTGACACCATTGCATCATACTGCATTCATGCCATTTCATTGCACCGCGTGCTGACTATTGTGTGACTATTGTGTTGTGTTTTATATATGCGGTATGTAAACCGTATCTCAGTTTGCCTATATATTTCTGGCTCGTATCCCGGGTTGCACGTCGTGACAATATAAATACATGGATCGGATCTGGTTGCACGCCGCAACAGTATAAATATACGGATCGGGTTGCACGCCGCAACAGTATAAATATACGAATCGGGTTGCACGCCGCAACAGTATGAGTATATGGATCGGGTTGCACGCCGCAACAGGATGTATTTCTGATTGTCGACATGTTCAGGATATCTATCTGTTCTGTCTACCTTATGTCCCTGGCTGTTTATGATTCCATACGTGTTTTCAGTTATTATTTGGCTTTGCCTGTTTATAGTTCAAATAAGATGGATTTAGTTTATCTGTTTTTCTTCTCCCTGGCTAGCTATCCTATTCTTTGAGGTGGCTAGTCTGCCCCACTTATTGAGTCCTTTTGACTCACCCTTGTTTGTTGTTTGTTTCTTGTCTATCTATTTCGTTTCGGCAGGTTCGCTCCAGGATTGAGTTTGCCACGTTGTGAAGGAGCGAAGACGACTTCAGCTGTTAGGGTGAGCCAACTTTTATTCCGGATGGCCACCAGTTTATTGGTTGTTATTTCAGTTGCATTTTGCTCCCTTCAGGAGGTATTTGTCTTCTTTTGTACTCTTAGATGTCTAGTCTGGATAGCCCTAAACTTAGTATGTTGGGTAGTTAGCTGTAATTTTCTTTCGTACAGCTTAGAAGTGTCAATATGTCTATGTGTTTTTTTAAGTCTTGTCTTTATTTATGAACTATTATATTTATTTTCCTAATTTAATTTGTAAGGGTTCGTCCGACATGTCTAGGGGAGGATGTCGGGTGCCCGCACGGCCTAACCGGATTTCGGGTCGTGTCATTTGCTCCGTCATTGTTTCGCTCTGCTTTGCCAGGAATTTGATCCCGATTTACCCGCTCCTCCTCCGTTCGTTTTCTCTCCTCAAAGTGAATCCTCCCTCGAACCATCTAGTTGCAAGGGATGTTCATGCTAAGAGTGAACGGACGTAGCACATCGGCGATTTGTTTCATGCCCTTGGGTTGGCCCATAAGTCTGAGGCTCAATGGAGCATGAAGTCTCTCCCTCCAAATTGCATGGCCTAAATTTGGGTCTTAGGTTATAATTAAATTTGTGCTCAAGGTTATAAGCAATCTATTATATCAAGGTAACGTTTGATGAATTTGAAAGTAAATAAGCAAACAAGAACAAGAAAGAGAAAGAACACAAACGTAATATTATTGCTTTGATGAGATTATAATTTGACAGAGTTTAGGCATGTATTTGTGAATGCCTTTTACTATGGGGTTGCAGAAGTTTTTATAGTACTACACAACCTACTCGACTTCCTGCAGTTAAGAGGCCACATCCCCACGTGTGATCATGGGGAGTGCACGCTCTGACACTCATTTAATGCGAGATCATGGGCAGTTATGGATACAGAGAGTCTGAGCCAATCTGCTCGGATGGTTCATGAATCGTCGTTCCCGGAAGGTGTCACACAGACATAACTAAGCCTTCGGAGACTTCCTAATGTGACGTTCCGTGCTATGACCTCCCGATGACTAACTCTTTAACATCAACCCATATAATCACTTGTAACATTCTTTCGTGGCACCATATCTGTACGCCATGTGTCCATGACAAAATCTCTCCAATACTATATCTTCTCAGTC
Source organism: Petunia axillaris subsp. axillaris (assembly GCA_029990575.1). Taxonomy (NCBI): domain Eukaryota; kingdom Viridiplantae; phylum Streptophyta; class Magnoliopsida; order Solanales; family Solanaceae; genus Petunia; species Petunia axillaris. Next base: position 62,323,106 of record JARKNS010000004.1, read on the forward strand.
TAATCAGGGATATTTTTCCTAACCAAAATCGGCATCTAAATAGGAAATTGCAAGAACTTTAACTTCAGGCCAATAGTTCGAATAGAAAATTGCATGAACTTTTATTTTAGACCAATGGTTCGAAGTTCAAAATTACTACAACTTACCTTCAAAACAATGTTCTAAAGCTTGAAAATATTGCAGCTGGACTTCAAATTACTAACATAAAGTTTAAAGTTATTGCAGCTAATACAGTCTAGTATTCCTACCAAAGAATAAGAATAAATTAGCTTGGTCAAAGTTTCACTTGCCATGGAACAAAACATCGATAGTTTGGAGGTTGTCCAGCCCTCAAGTGCTCGAAATAAAGCAAAGCATCTCTGAGGGACAGAAGAAGAAGATGTGGAGATGGAGGAAAAAAAAGAGAGTAGAGAAGATTGGGAGACTACATTTACTTTAGCTTGTCGACCGGTTCTAATATGTGAAGGTCTAAACGAATGGGGACAAAAATTAAAGGATTTCCTTAGAAAGGGACATAACAGGAATTAGTACTTTGTCTATATAGAGAAAGTATTTGTAATAATGTTTTCCTGGATTTGAGAAAGCAGGAAGACGCCGAAAATTAAGGAGAAGTTTACATAAATATCCGTCCATCAATAAATATTTAATATTAGTTGTCCATAATTTTTTCTATTCAAAAATTTAATCCATTAATATATATCAGAAATATTTAAAATATATTTAATATATATCTAAAATATATATTAAATATATACTAAATCTATATTAAATATATATCCGAAATACATAATATTAAATATATATCTGAAATATTTAAAATATATTTTAAAAATAAAAAATATTTATGGAAATAAAGAAACAACAAAAGGTGGACAAATATAGTAATTATTTTTTCCCAACAATTATGTGGCGTAATTTTTTCAAAATTAAATGAAATCAAACTGGTGTGTTGTTAAAAAAGTTGGTTTTATTCAGCACAATTGAATTTGATAAACTCGAATACTCGATTTACTAACGGGGAGTAACCAATGTGGCATTTCCTGGTAATGATTTTTTTTTTTCCTGGTAATGGTTTAGACATCTTATAAAAAGATTTTTGTTTTTCTTTCTTCAATTAACTTATTTGAATAATTGAATTGACTCGACTCAACAAAAAAGGCTTAAGCTACGCTTGTCCATGGAAAATTGTTTGAGACCGTGGCAAAAGTTTAATATAACGTGTTTCACTTGAAGAAGTTATTGCAATAGAAACAAAACAATTCAATTCAATTTTTTTCTCCAAAAGTTGTTCAACCAACTCTGTGAAGAAATCAACGATTATCTAAGTTTTCTTAAGTCAACTCAATAGGTTTGTTGCATTTTCCTTTTTTATTTATTTAATTATAAAACTGAAGTAATGTGAAACTTTGATTCTAATAAATTTTAATTGTAAATTAATAACTTGACAAGTCAAAGTGTATATGAACAGAATTACTAGGTTTTTTTTTTTTAAAAAAAATAGAATTACTAGGTACAAAACCTATAGACAAACTTGGAACAAGTATTACGAGAAATGTTCTATATGTCAGTTATAGTTATGATTTAGCTCAACGTGGACCAAAATGCTATGGTGAACCACGACAACGTGGACCTTATGTATGGGCCTAAACCAGTTTTAGGATCACAAATCGAATTTGGGTTAGAATATAAACAAAACTTCGTATTAAAGCTAAATAAATGCGAGAAATAAGCGTAAATACGAAAGAATAACTTGATTTCAATATACTGTAGTGAGTACAAATTTGGACAGAGTTTCAATATGTATTTCTAGATACCTATGATACAAAATGAGGTACTATTTATAGGCCTAGGAGCCTTGCCCACATTCTCCATTATCAGTTGTGCTATGGCCCACGATCTTGGCATTAATAGAAGGAGTTAGTAGGCTGAAGTCGTGGGCTGCAAAGTCGTTGGAACCGAGGTGCATCACCGGGGTTCGATCTCTAACCTCGATGACATGACCTTGCTGTTCGGTTGGAAGAGGAGGTTACCGAAGCTCAGCTCGCTGGTCGCCTTCGGTATTAACATTGGAAGTTCACCTTCGGTGACTTGATCGATTGCTTCAGTCATTCTTCCTCGGAGCATCGGCTCGTTTTTTCTTCGGTTCATCATACGATGTGCTAACCGAGCACGTCAATTTTTATCCAATACAGATAGTCCCCCGACTCCTCGGATGAACGCCGAGGTCGCCGAGGAGTGGAATGAGTTTGAGCGGGAAGCTGACGTGGCGCAACCCTATCCAAGAATTTCAAAAAGTTGCACGTCTTTTGGATTACTGTTCCACATTACGTGGCGGCCGTTGGTTGGCCATCGAACGGTCGCGCCGACTTTTCGTTTTCTCCAACATTACAGTCATCATTACTTCTCCAACTTGCACGTGTACACCTCCTATAAATACCTCACTTCAAATTCTTCTTCTCCACTTGAAAGCTTCTAATATACAGTGGAATTACAGAGAAAATCCCTAACCTTCAAGCCATTTTCTCAATCCTGATTCTCTTTCCAATCTGACCATCGCCATGTCTACTACAAATTCTGGCAACGGTTCTAGTAATTCCGGTGAAAGAGCGGAACGTTTTGCTACCGCGGCTATGAGTGAATATCTCATCACCACTGTGCCTCCACTGCAGGTAGTCGGAGTGGAGGGTGGCGGCGAAGCCACGTCAGCGGCCCCTATCCCTAAGCAGTGCAAGGCGAGGGCTGGCCACGATACGGCGGAGATTAGTTATGACGTCGAAGTTGATGTTGGTGGTGACGACCACAATGAAGACAGGGGTGACGTCGAAGAGGATGACGTCACCAGTGTCAAGGAGGTAGGTGGCTCGGCGGGCGGAGCCGAGGTGAGTGGAGGGGCCAGTGGCCAAAGGGGCGAAACCGAAGCTGGCACATCAAAGAAGTCGAAGAGGAAGATTCATCTCGAAGTGGAGATTGATCCTCAACTGGTTATCCCCTCAAGTTTCAACAATGATAAGGACTTGAAAATCCACGCTCAGTCCGATGCTTAAAAAGGGAAGAAAAGGAATATACCGATCCATGCTACCCCGAGCATCATAACCGAAGACATGCTTGAAATAGTTCGGGCTGACTGCCGTTGGGGGCCCGAAGTGGAGATTAGGGTCCCGACTCTGGACGCGGATGTTTCAACTCACGTCGAGGGGTACTCTTCGGTTTTTACGTACCCATTCTCTATAGGATTTAACTTGCCGGTACACCCCACTATTGATACATTTTGCAGGTCTTACAACTTGTGTTTGGCTCAATTAGGGCCCGGGGTTTGGAGAGTCGTTCAAGCCCTCGAGTATTTGAGCGACATAGCTGGGTTGCCCTTTACTCTCCAATATTTGATTTCTCTTTACTACCCCTATTTTCATAAAGCCGGGGTAGTTGCCCTTCTACCTCGGGGGTTTTACGCAATCTTGAGCAAGAGCGAAGACCATGGGGACCGAGGCTGGAATGACCGGTATGTGCTCATCTCTACAAGGCTGCTATCAACCGAACATGGCTTCCCCGAAGTGTGGAATGCTCAATATAAGTGTTTACTTCTGTTCCTCCTTCGGCTTTCAACTATCGTGGCTAACACTTGTCTTCTTATCTATGACTTGCAGCTGAATAGGTTCTAGTTAACCCACCGAAGAATCTGCTTGAGTGGGTTACCTAGGTTATTCAGTCGGAGACACGTCCACGTCGGCAATAGATGATTTTAGCTGGCTTGAAAGGGAACTGATGGGTATGCAAGAGGCACGGTGAGTTGCGTGTTCACATTTGCAATTCCTCAAGTTCGCTTTGAACTGCTATGTCCTGATCTTCTCCCCTTTCATGCAGGTTTCCCCAACAGGGCTGTGAAGGATGCCGAGGAGGAGGAGGAGGAGACCGAGGTGAAGGGTGATGGGGAAGGAGAGGAGAGAGATAGTAAGAAAGAGAAGAAAAAGAGAGAGAGAACAATGCTTGATATCACCGAGGGCGTCGCTAAGATGGCGAGTCTGGCTAAGCGGATCGTCGAAGAGAAGAAAACTAAAAGTTCACCGGGCCAAGGGACATCGCAAGGTGATGAAATTTTCTTAGGTCAATTTTCGTGCATCTCCACTCGTACCTATTCCCATGTTAAACAAATCGCTTCTCTTCCTTCCCCAGGCTCCAAAAGAAAAAGAACTGAATCAAAGCGAGCAGCAAAGGCGAAAGGACCTCGGGCTGAGGAGGCTACTACTCCTGTTGCCGAAGCAACGATTGTAAAGCACCGAGGTCTTGTCGATGATCCCAGTGATGAAGAAATTCCTCCCACGGCTCCAGATGTAAGGCCAGAGCCGGCCTCTGAGACGATTCCAGAGCCGACGCCCGAGGTCGCTAGGGCGATCGAAGTGATAAATGTGGAGGAGTCTGACCAGGAAGCTGCGAAGGGAAAGGGCAAGGCCAGAGTGGGCGAGGGTTTGATTAAGAGCACGGTTAAAGCCTCTCGAGCTTTGCCGAAGTCTTCCAGCACTGCACCTCGGGCCTTTGAGATATTTCCCGACGCCAACTTGCTAGATGCCACCAAAGAGGATGTTGCCACCCTTGATGGCATGCTTGGCCCTACCGAGGCTCACGCCCTTCAGAATCTTAGCCCTATGAGTCTGATGGGTGTCTCCGCCGCTTCTGCCCTTCGGGTAAGTCTTAATATACTTCATTCGCATAGTTCGTTTTGCATCTCTTCTGACATTGATACTCTATTTTAATGCAGAGCTTGGTTCTTGCGTTGCAAGCTGTTCACCTCGAGCGCGAGCGGGCCGAACAGATCCGCCGCTTGGGATGAGAATAAGAGGGGGCTGAGAGGAAAAGTTACCGAGCTAGAAGCGAAGTTTTCCGTCTTGAATAAAGATCTGGAGTGTGCTAATGAAGCTTCGGCTACGGTTGAAGCTGATCTCCGCGGGGTTGTGCAGTCTGCCGAAGCTAGGGTGCAAGCTGCAACGAACGAGTTTACTGCTGAACGTTCGAGGTTAAGCCTTGAAAATGCTCGCCTTGAGACTGAGCTCTTCGGGCCAAGACCGAAGTGCTTGAAGCAGGCGAGAAGTATCGCAGTAAACTGGGCGAATACAACGCCAAGATCGTTGGGCTGCAGGGTCAAGTGGACCAAGTGCCATCCATTCGGGGCCAAATCTCCGAGCTCGAGGGCAGAATTGCTTACCTCAACGAGAGGGCCGAAGTCAAGGCGACGAGGGCGAAGTTTGAAGAAGCATGGGCCGTTGTCAATACTAGGCTTAGCACACTTGAGCAAGTCCAAGCTGGGCAAATCATACTCGAAGAGTAGATTGCCAAAGCAAGGGAGGCTGCTGCCGAGGCCCAAAAAATTGTGGATGAACTTCCTTCGAGCGAGGGCTCAGACAATGGAGGGCCCAAAGGTGATGAAGAGGGCGAAAGTGCCGAAGAGGGCAGCGAAGATGCCGATGGGGAGAAGCCTTAATAGCAGGAAACAACAAGTTTTTGTTGTACTGTTTTTGTTTAGGCCTCTGTGCCTTTTTGATGTCAGCCTTCGGGCTTTTATATGTATATATGACTTTGACCTTCGGGTCGTTTCGTCTAATGAATAAAATTAGCCTTCGGGCCTTTTGATGTGATTTTGTAATTTTATCTTATGTTGGTTTTTGCATGTACCGAACACCTTAGAATAAATGACTTGCTTGCAAGGCTTAATTGAACTTAATCGATGCAAAATTTAAAACGACATCTCGTCCTCGAGTCGATGAATTTAAAGTACAACTTCGGAGTGCAAATTTACAGAGAGAAAGTCATGGAATGAAGCTCATTTTATTGATAGTATTAATAAGCCGAAATTGGCTTTTACAAGAAACCAAGTCGAAATGGACCTGGGGAAAAATCATGAACACACAATTTAATAATGTGCCACTACCGGGCGGAATTACAATGTACTAAATCTCTTCCTCAGGTGTCAGTCCTCGGTTGTTGAATAGATGGTCTTCGGTTGGGAGATGCATTTTGACTCGGTTGCAACTCGTCCCTTACTCCCCCAGTGTTCGGGTATGAATCTTGATGAAGACCCGGGCACTGGAGATCGTTTAATCTGCTTCTTGAGAAGGACAAGCAAAATGAAACGAGGAGTAGGTTAGTACATTTCGATCGAAGCCTTTAGGAGCGTTGTTCAGCTCGGGGTTGTGGGCAAGAATCTAAAAATGAGTGAGGGGTATTTACCTAGGTTAGAAGTAGTACCGCTTTAAATTGGAGATGTTCCAATTTAAGGGTTCGGGCACACCTTGTAGATCTTCAATTTAATAAGATCCTTTCCCAACGATAGCTTTGACTCTGTAAGGTCCTTCCCAATTTGCAATAAGCTTTCCCCCGTTTCTTCCTTCGTTGACTGATTTGTGGCCTTTAGCACATAGTCGCCAACTTTGAAATCTCTAAGTTTGGCTTTCCTATTGAGGTACGCTTCGATCTTCCTTTTTTGGGCGACTAGCCGAACCAAAGCTAGTTCTCTTTTCTCCTCGAGCAGATCCAATTCTATGCGCATAGCCTGTTGATTTGCATCCTCGGTGGTGTGGGCGTACCGAAGACTTGGTTCGCCCACTTCCACGGGGATGAGAGAGTCCATTTCATAAGCAAGTGAAAAAGGAGTCTCACCGGTGTTGTTCTTCTACGTTGTCCACATGGCCTACAACACACCTGGCAACTCTTAGGGGCAAGGACCCTTTTTCTCATCAAGCCTCTTCTTGAGATTCTCGATAATAATTCTATTTGAAGATTCGGCCTGGCCATTGGCACTTGGATGATAGGGGGTCGAAGCGATTCTTTTGATTCCCCATTGTCTGAAGAAGTTAGTGATGGCTGCCCCCATGAACTGTTTACCATTGTCGCAGGAAATTTCCCTTGGAACGCCGAACCTGTAGATGATGTTTTTCTTGATGAAATCGATTACCTGCTTTTGTTTGACTTCGGTAAGAGCTCCTGCTTCCACCCATTTAGTGAAGTAATCTGTTAACACGAGAATGAAGCGAACACCACCCTTTCCCTTCAGTAGGGGTCCAACAACATCCATCCCCCACTTCATGAAAGGCCATGTTGATACAACCGAATGTAGAGGTTCGGCCTGTTGGTGGATCATCCGTCCATGGCGTTGGCACTTGTCACATTTCTGCACGAAGGCCTTTGCATCTGCACTGATGGTGGGCCAATAATACCCAGCTCTTAGTAGTTTGCGTACCAAGGATTTCCCCCTCCCCCCCCCAGTGATTGCCACACTCGCCTTCGTTCACCTCGGCTATCACATATCTAGCCTCGTCGGGGCCCAAACACTTGGCCATCGGGCCGCAATATAACCTCTTGTACAAATTGCCCTCGATCAAGTGATATGAAGCTGCTTGGGTCCTCAACTTTTTGGCCTCCTTCTTATCTTGGGGAATAGTCCCTGAGTCGAAGTAAGAGATGAACTTACTCCGCCAATCCCATCTGTTGTCCACCGAGTTGACTTGCAACTTCATCTCTCTCATTTGCGCAGACAATAGTCGAACCACTGAATCAGTCCCCGAGTGGGCTTCATCAACCGCCGAACCCAAATTTGCTAGGGCATCGACCTCGGTATTTTCCTCCCGAGGTACTTGCTTAACTTGCCACTCTTGGAACTGTGCTAAAATCCTTTGTGCTCGGTCTAAGAATAGCTGCATCCTGGGCTCTCGAGCCGTATATTCACCGAGCACCTGGTTCATCACCAACTGAGAGTCGCACCTTAGCTCGATTCTTTCTACCCCCATTTCCTTAGCCAACTCTAAGCCTGCTAGAGCTGCTTCATATTCAGCCTCGTTGTTGGTCACTTTTTTGAACCGAACCGAGTGCCTGATTTTCTCTCCGGTGGGTACTCTCAAGACTATGCCTAACCCCGAACCTTTGGAATTAGTTGCCCCATCGGTATGAAGTATCCATAGCCCCGAAGCTGTTCCTTTTGACATTGAGTTTTCCTTTTCGGTTTCGGGCAGGATCCCAACGCTAAAATCAGCTACGAAGTCGGCCAAAACTTGGGATTTTATGGCTGTTCGGGGTTGATAGGTGATGTCATACTCGCTTAACTCTACCGCCTATTTTGACAACCTCCCCGATAACTCTGGTTTGTGCAATATACTTCTCAAGGGGAAGGTTAAAACTACCGCAATTGGGTGACATTGAAAATAGGGTTATAGTTTTCGGGTGGTAACAATTAAAGCAGGTGCTAGTTTTTCCAAATGTGGGTACTTTGTTTCGGCATTGAGGATTGTCTTGCTCACATAGTAGATGGGTTGTTGCTTGCCATCTTCCTCCCGAACAAGGACCGTGCTGACTGATACTTCGGACACAGCCAAGTATACTAGCGATGTTTCACCATTCTTAGGCTTAGCGAGCAACAACACATTAGCTAAATAACATTTCAAGTCTCTCAGCGCTTTTTTACACTCCGGTGTCCATTCGAAGTGGTTGTTCATTCTTAAAACAGAGAAGAATTTGTGGCATCGCTCCGAAGACCTTGAGATGAAACGACTCAAGGCCGCGATTCGGCCAGTTAAGCGCTGAACTTCTTTCACCTCGGTCAGCTCTTCGGGGATTTCTTCGATAGCTTTAATTTTGTCAGGGTTTGCTTTGATGCCTCTTTCGGAGATGATGAATCCCAAGAATTTGCCCGAACCAACACCAAAGGCACACTTCTCAGGGTTCAATTTCATGCCATATTGCCTCAGAACGGCGAAAGCTTCCCTTAGGTGATTCAAATGATCCTCCATTCGAACTGATTTGATGAGCATATCGTCTATGTAGACCTCCATATATTTTTCAATATACTCTTTGAACATGCGACACACCAACCTTTGATACGTCGCCCCAGCATTTTTCAGACCGAAGGGCATTACTTTATAGCAGAAAGTACCTCGGTCAGTGATGAACGAGGTCTTTTCTTCGTCCTTCGAGTCCATGAGGATCTGGTTGTACCTCGAATAAGCATCCAAGAAAGTTAATAGTTTATGTCCAGCTTTGGAGTCTATTAACCTGTCTATTTGTGGAAATAGGTAGGAGTCTTTGGGGCAAGCTTTGTTCAAATCGGTGTAATCTACACACATTCTCCACTTGCCATTCTTCTTCGGTACGACGACCACATTAGCTAGCTATTCGGGGGTATTTCACCTCTCTTATGAAACCATTTTCCTACAACTTTGTGGTTTCATCTTCGATCGCCTTCTTTTTGACCCCGGCGTGAGGTCTCTTCTTTTGCTTCACCGGAGTGAATTTTGGGTCCACATTCAACTTATGGGTCATGATCTCCGGATCGATACCAATCATGTCTGAATGAGACCAATCAAAGCAATCATTGTTGGACTTTAAAACTTCAATAATCACTTTTTTCGACTCTGGGTCCAACTCCGACCCGACAAATAGTTTTCTTTTAGGAAAATCTTTCGATAGGGTGAAAGATTCCAATTCCTCAATGGTAGAGTCCTCCCATGTCAGAACTTTTGTTGGAGCTCCTTTTGTAACTCAGCAGCGGCGTCAGAATTGCGAACATTGATACCCTTTTCAAATGCCATAATGGCCAGAGTATCATCCATCAGAGGCAGCTCCATGCGTTCAGCGTAAAGCGCTCGAGGAACTCCTTGAGTGGTTCACCGGGATTTTTCTTAACCTCACATATGTCCTCCTTCTTTTGGAGGATTTTTTAGGCCCCGGTGTGTGCTTTAACGAAGGCGCTGGACATTTCCTTGAAGGTAGAAATCGACCCCGCTGGTAAGCACATGTACCAACGCAGCGCTCCTTTCTCCAAGGACTCGCCAAACTTTTTTAAGAACATCGACTCGAGCTCTATCGCTGTTAAGTCGTTGCTCTTTACCATTGCCATGTATTCTCTTACATGCGCTCTGGGATCGGTGGTCCCATCATACTTCTTCAAAATCATGAGTTTGAAGTTCTTGGGAGTTGGGGCTGGAGCCGCTTCTGGCTTGAAGGGTAGCTCCCTGTATTGATTTATATCAAGATCATCTTCAACCTTTGTCAATCCCGGCACGCTCACGAGGCGTTTTTCCACGCATGCCTCGACGCGAACCTCAACGCGTGCTTCAATCTCCCTGGTTAATCTTTCGACGTCGACCGAGGACGTTGTTTCAGCCACGGTGGGAATCGTCCTGAACTGTGGCGTTGCAGCTGGTACATTTCCCGAACCCCCAGACGTGGCTCCGTTAAGAGGACCCCCTATTATCGCCCTCGTAGGAACGACAGTCGGAATGCCTCCATTTGGAGCCGAAGGCTGGTTGCCGTTCGGTGCTGTGCTGTTCCTCGCTTCAAAAGAGGCGCGAAATTCAACATTAATATTGATTTGCTCATCCTGTCGATCTTGGAGAGCTCTCAGTGCATTGACAATGTAAGCTTGGAATGCTTTGGTTGTCATTGGTGATGTGGTCTGTTGGTTCGACGGAACGTCAGCCCGTTCATTAAGATTATCACCGTTGTCTGCCATAACATCGTTGGACTGTAGACTTTAACGAAAAAGAATGTAAAACTTTGGAACAACGCGTTTCTGCTTATATCCCCACAGACGGCGCCAATTTGTATGGGCCTAAACCAATTTTAGGATCACAAATCGAATTTGGGTTAGAATATAATCAAAACTTCGTGTCAAAGCCAAATAAATGCGAGAAATAAGCGTAAATACGAAAGAATAACTTGATTTCAATATACTGTAGTGAGTACAAATTTGGACAGAGTTTCAATATGTATTTCTAGATACCTATGATACAAAATGAGGTACTATTTATAGGCCTAGGAGCCTTGCCCACATTCTCCATTATCAGTTGTACTCTGGCCCACGATCTTGGCATTAATAGAAGGAGTTAGTAGGCTGAAGTCGTGGGCTGCAAAGTCGTTGGAACCGAGGTGCATCACCGGGGTTCGATCTCTAACCTCGATGACATGACCTTGCTGTTCGATTGCAAGAGGAGGTTACCGAAGCTCAGCTCGCGGGTCGCCTTCGGTATTAACATTGGAAGTTCACCTTCGGTGACTTGATCGATTGCTTCAGTCATTCTTCCTCGGAGCATCGGCTCATTTTTTCTTCGGTTCATCATACCGATGTGCTAACCGAGTACGTCAATTTTTACCCAATACACCTTAAACTTTCGAAACCATACTGACATTCAATGTTGCACAAACTTGTGCGGAAACACATCACACTTCAACTAAATACTTTGGTACCACGTTGAATCCAACAAATATTGAATATAATTGTGAGTTGCTCCAAATAACTACAGTACATTTTTGACTAATGTTGAGCATTGGTTTTGAAGCATGACAAACGAGAAGGACTCAGTGGTCTTGATAGAAGAACCTAGTCCTTGAGGAAGAAGGGCACGACTGATCGAAAAGATATGTGGGTTGCAAATCCCTGCGGAACTAGGAGTAGTGGCACATGAATGAATATGCATCGTCAGACTAAAACAGGCGGTGCCCAGGCTGTGTCTTCGAAGTGCGAATAGGAGTTGGACTTCAATAAGGAAAAGAGTTACTAGGAATCCTGTCTTGCCATAATTACAAGGATTCCTTGTAAGACTCAACTAGGGTTGCAAAGCCCTTATAAATACAAGTAGTTGATGCAGCCGTAAATTAGTTATTCACAAACAGAGAGTTGAGAGCATATAAAGGCGATCTAGCATCTTTCTACGTGAGTAAACTGAAGAAGACAACTGGTGTGCTTGAGTCTAGATATTCTGTCTAGGTTCATTGCTTTGTAAGTTGTCTCATTTTGAGCGATCAATGTTTTTACCTATTGGCTTATTGCAGAAGCATATGTATTAGGTAAACTTGTGAGAGATTGCTTTGTAAAGCTAGAGTTTAGCTTTGTTTAGTGATTAGGGTCTAGAGTGTAGCCCCTTGGTTACAGAGTCTTGTAATCAGAAACTTGCTATTTGTGTTAGTGGATTGAGTTCTAAAATCCCAAAGTGTGGGTCGTGGTTTTTCTCCCTTGAGCAAGGAGTTTTCCACGTAAAATCATTGTATCTTCTGTGTGTGTGATTGGTGTGTGATGCAGTGTTCAAACAGCAGAATTAAAGAGTCAGGAACATGACTCAGGAGAATCGAGTTCTTCAAACGAAAATCGGTGGACACTATTCAACCCACCTTCTAGTGTCTTTAGGAGGTGCATAGATTATAACAAGTGGTATCAGAGCAGGTCTTCTCGTGTGAGGTTAACACATTGAGAAGGATCAGAATCATGAGTGCACCACCTACCATTACTGAAGGACAATCAATTTAGAGACCCCCACAGTTTAATGGGCAGTACTATGCGTGGTGGAAGAACAGGATGGAAAATTACATATGTGCAGAAGACTATCAACTATGTCTGATAGTATCTGAAGGAAACCTCATCCCCAGTAAAATAGTTGGTGAAGGAGCGACTGCCAAACAAGAACCTAAGTTGAAAGAGGAGTTCAATGAGGCAGACTATAAGATAATTGAAAAGAATCACAAAGCCAAACGTCTGGTCATTTGTGACCTTGGTCCTGAGGAGTTTAATAGAATATCATCTTACAAGACTACCAAGGAAATCTGGGATGCCCTGCAGGTTGCGCATGAAGGAACCACTGAAGTAAAGGACTCAAAAGAGAAGAATGCTGAAGAGACAATTCGAGCTATTCTTTATGAGAGAGAAGGAATCAATCCAGGATATGATGACCAGGCTGACCATTATTACTAATGAGATGAGATCCCTGGATATGGAGTTTCCCGAAGTAGAGATGGTGGATAAGATTCTAAATGTGCTACCTGAGGCTTCGGAACCCAAGATGACTACTATCATTGAGTCTAAACCTCTAAGATCCGTTAAACTTGAAGAACTGGTTGGTAAGCTGAAAACTCATGAGATGATGAAAGATTCGAAAACTAAACCAGCTCTCAAGAAGGACAAGGCCCTTTCACTCGAAGCAACGGATGTAGCTGATGATAATGTGGATCTGCAATCAGTTGAAGCTGCAATGGTTAGCGCCTTGAGACAGAAGCTTAACTTGGGAAGGTTTAAAGGTTTCAAAAGAAATGGCAAGGAAAACTCTGGAAGGAAGAACATAGTCGACAGTCCTGACTACTCAGGATGCTTTAAATGCTTCAAGAAAGATCACGCTGTTATGGACTGTCCTATGTGGGAAATAGAATGGATGAAAAATAGTGCATCTAAGGAAAAGGAAAAGGAGACATCAAAGGAGAATGACAAAGAAAAGAAGAAGACAAGCGACCTCCGAACTTTAAAGCAGAAAGAAGAAAGAAAAAGGAAGCTTTCTATGTCACATGGGGACCAACTGACAGTGAATCTGATCATGAAAAGGAATCTGGCGATGAATTACCACTAGCACTGATGGGATTAACAGGCTTCAGCTCAGATGAAGAAGACCCTAGGGAGTTCAAAAGAGGAAGAGATCCGACAAAGCCACCTGTGTTCAACGGGACTAACTATAAGAGCTGGAAGAAACAGATGAAGAACTTCATGCAAGCAATTGATTATAGTCTTTGGTTGATTGTGAAGAGAGGACCTCATGTTCCTGTGAAGAGAACAGCCAATGGAGTTCTGGTGCCAAAGAAGGTAGAAGAACTAGATCCTCAAGATCTAGATTGGCTACAGGCAAATTCCAAGGCTGAATTGTACCTGAGAAGAAGGCTAACTAATGATGTGCTAGCAAGGATACTTGAATACAAGTCTGCCAAGGAAGTTTGGGAAAAAACGGAAGGAGTTGTACACAAATGACAACCAAAAGAAGGACTCTGCCCTTATGGCAACTGATGGAGCTGAAACTGCACATTCAGCAGAGGTATGTCTATCTGATCTTAAGGAAAATTTACACACATACTCTTCTGAAAGTTTGATTTTAATCACTGCCACTTTGATTGAGGGTTATGAAAAGGAGAAAATTGAAAAGGATAAATTAACTGAAGAGTTAAGTGATCTCAGAACCAAGCACAAGAGTCTTCTAGAACAAAACATTGAACTAGAAGAAATCAATGCCATCTTAAAATGGCAGACTCTTGTGTCAAAATCTAAGATCAATGTACTAGAATTGGAACTCAATCAGTTAAAAGAGAGTATAAATGGTAAGCAAGTAATAAGTGAAGTTCAAACCTTTCTTGAAAATGAACTGAAAAGGGCTAATGAGATTCTGTATTAGGAAACTGAAAAGAACAAGATTTTAAGTCATAAGGTTGAAAAATCTGAATTCGAGCTTACCAGACTAACTAAATGGAATAAATCATCTGAGGCAATGAACTGGATTTTTGAAAATCAAAACAAGGGAAAACAAGGGTTAGGATTTAAGAAACTGTTGCCTCCCTATAATCCTAAGAGCAAGTATGTGGGTTTGCCTTGCAACATGTTGTGTACTTTTTGTGGTGAAACTGGACACTACAAACAAAGGTGCATGAATGTTAGCAAGGCAAAGGCCAAATATAAAAGAAGTGTCCTACCAAAATGGGCTAGACAGGATTTGATTTATCCATTCTCTCGTAAGAAGGGATCCAAGCTCGTCTGGGTTCCTAAGGCTAACCTCTAATCTGTTTTGCAGGCTGGAGTGAGGGAGAACAACCCAAGCTGGATTCTTGATAGTGGTTGTTCAAGGCACATGACAGGAGACAGAAGAAACTTTCTCTCACTCGCAGCATTTCAAGGAGGCAGTGTGGCCTTCGGAGGAGGAAAAAGTGGTCAAATCGTAGAAATTGGAAAGATTGGGAGAACTTTGGAACATGCAATTGAAAATATTTATTGTGTCGATGGTCTCAGACACAATCTGCTGAGCATCTCCCAATTGTGTGATAGAGAAAATGAAGTGAGTTTCTCCTCTATAGGATGCGTCGTGAAGAATCTACAGAGTGGAGAAATTGTCATGGAAGGAAAAAGGATGAACAATGTATACAAAGCATCGCTGAAGTCATTACCTGAAAACAACTTAACATGCTTAAACGTGCAAGAAAGTGATTCTCAGTTGTGGCACAAAATAATGGGTCATGCAAGTCTCTCACAACTGAACAAGCTCGTATCTAAGGAGCTGGTTCGTGGATTTCCAAGCAAGAGATTTGAAAGCATAAAAATGTGTGATGCGTGTGTAAGGGGGAAGCATGTGAGATCATCCTTTAAGTCCAAGAAGGTGGTAAGTACATCAAAGCCACTGGAATTATTGCATATGGATCTGTGTGGACCCATGAGAGTTAGGAGTAGAGGAGGAAAGAGGTTCATGTTCGTAATTGTTGATGACTGCTCTAGGTACACATGGACCTTCTTCTTGGCATCTAAAGACGAAGCCTTTGAAAGCTTCAAATACTGGGCTGGTGTGGTGCAGAAAAGGTTGAGCCTAGAACTCATCAGCATCAAATCTGATCATGGAACGGAGTTTGAGAACTCAAAATTTTCTGAGTATTGTGCAAAGTACAGCATTGATCATAATTTCTCTGCACCAAGAACTCCACAACAAAATGGAGTGGTGGAAAGGAAGAACAGGTCCCTAGAGGATATGGCAAGGACTATGTTGTTATCAAGTGGGCTTGCAAGAAACTTTTGGGCTGAAGCAATAAACACTGCATGTTATTTGCTGAACAGATGTTCCATCAGAGCAATTCTTGACAAGACCCCATATGAGCTACTCAGAGGAAGAAAACCAAATATTGCTCACCTAAAACCTTTTGGTTGTAAATGCTTTGTTCACAACAACGACAAGGAACCATTGGGGAAGTTCGATGCTAGAAGTGATGAGGCAATATTTCTTGGTTAATCCACTCAAAGCAAAGCATACAAAGTGTTTAACAAAAGAACACAAACAGTGGAGGAAAGTATGCATGTGGTATTTGATGAATCTGATAAGGCCTTGGGGGAAACATAGGCTGATGATCAAGTGATTGGCCTAAGTCGGGAAGATGGGATAGATGAACTGGAAGACTCAGAAGACAAAGAGACATCAAGTAAAAATCCGATCTCACCAGAGCAAGGAGTCAACATGACAGGGGGAACATCGGATGAAGTTGATGATCCAGCAAGTCAGGAAGAACCTCCCCAAGATAATGTTGTAGATTGGTCGAGTCATATTCAACTCAAGCCATGGAAACATCAAAGTTCTCACTCCTTGGAGAATGTCCTATCAGAACTGGACATTGGGATCATGACCAGGTCAACCTTGAAGAACTTCTGTGCATTCTTTGCATTCCTTTCATCTATGGAACCAAAGAATATAAAAGAAGCTCTAGAAGATCCAGATTGGATTCTAGCCATGTAGGATGAACTTCATCAATTCGAGAGAAGTAAAGTGTGGCACCTGTTTCCTAAGCCGAAGGACAGATCAATAATTGTAACAAAATGGGTGTTCAGGAACAAACTGGATGAGCATGGTATAGTGACAAGGAACAAGGCAAGGCTAGTAGTTCAAGGATACAGTCAGGAAGAAGGAATACACTATGATGAAACTTTTGCACCAGTTGTAAGGATGGAGGCCATTAGGATGTTGATTCCCTTTGCAACATACATGGAGTTCACACTATATCAGATGGATGTGAAGAGTGCATTCCTAAATGGCTACTTGAACGAAGAGGTATATGTTATACAGCCACCAGTGTTTGTGAACAATGAATTTTCTGATCATGTTTACAAACTGGACAAGGCTCTCTATGGATTGAAGCAAGCTCCTAGAGCTTGGTATGAAAGACTCTCAGGATTCCTGCTGACGAATGGTTTCTCGAGAGGAAAGATTGACAAGACGTTATTCCTCAAGAAGAAAGGAAATGATCTATTAGTGGTTCAAGTATATGTCGATGATATCATCTTTGGAGCCACTAATGAGGAGTTATGCAAAGGGTTTGCTGATCTGATGGGAAGTGAATTTGAGATGAGCATGATGGGTGAACTAAATTTCTTCCTTGGACTGCAGATAAAGCAAATGCCTAAAGGGACTATGATTCATCACCAAAAATATGTCAAGGAACTTCTGAAGAAATTTGACATGGAAGGAGCAAAAGAAATGACTACGCCCATTGCTCTTGGAACTAAGCGGGATATGGATGAACTAGGTCCTTCGACAAATGAGACAAAATATAGAGGAATCATATGTTCACTCCTCTATCTCACAGCTAGTCGACCTGATATAGTATACAGTGTGGGACTGTGTGCTAGATTTCAGTCCAAGCCCAAGGAGTCACACCTGACAGCTGTGAAGAGGATCCTGAGATAGTTGAAAGGAACTCAGGACCTTTGTCTTTGGTACTCAAGGGGAGGTACTTTTGAACTAATTGGTTTTTGCTGATGCAGATTATGTAGGTCATTTGGTGGATAGGAAAAGCACTTCAGGGATGACACACTTTCTTGGTCCTTGCTTGGTTTCTTGGGGTACAAAGAAGCAAAACTCAGTTGCTCTGTCTACTGCGGAAGGTGAGTATGTAGCAGCTGCATCATGCTGCTCACAACTGCTATGGATAAAACAACAATTGGTGGACTTTGGAATCAAGTGTAGAGCAGTGCCAATTTTCAGTGATAACACAAGTGCAGTGAATATAGCCAAGAACCCAGTCCAACATAAAAGAACAAAGCATATTGATATTAAACACCAGTTCCTTAGAGATAATGTGGAAAAAGGGTCTGATTATTATGAATTCTTGCAGGACTGAAGATCCAATTGCTGACATATTTACCAAAGCATTGAACAAAGTACAGTTTGAGAGGAACGCGTTGGAGTTAGGGATGACCAAAATACATGGATGACCCAGCAGGTAGTCCCTCAATGATTGGCTAGTTAAGTGTTCAATAACCTGTGTGTAAATTCTGTTATTACTGTTTAGTCTAATTTTGTACTTTATTAAGTATATTTGTTCAGCTTTTAAGCACCAGGTGAGGATAATGTGATCCCATGAAGAACCTACTAGGTACTGAGAAAGAACCGACTGAAGCATGAGGAATCATGTCCAGGTACAGTCACACTACCTTGCATGATAGAAGTCATAACTGAAATAAAAATTGTCAATTATACGTGTGTCAAAGGGGACTTTCCATGTTCTTATAACTGTCCTAAATTACAGGAACACATTCCTTTTTGGGATAGAATTCTATTTGACTTGTATGAACCCTACTACTTGAAAAGGCTTAGTTGAATAAGTTCATAACCGTCAAATCCATAACTCTTCCCGGTTTTCAAAAATTTCAAAAAGCTGCCTTTTACTTTTATGTCATCATTTCGTTGGCTTCCCTAGAAACCGTCTCATCACCAAAACCCTCTCCCCTTCTTCGATCAACACAGAACACAAACACTAAACAACTTTGTTTTCTCTCTACCTACTTTCTCTCTAAAAAACACAAGATTGAAAATCCTTGTAATCTCAGTCAAAACCCTAAAAATTTCACCACGTCTCAAGCACAATCTTCATCCACTTCACCCACAAAAACTCTCAAGAAATCAACTGCAAAACCACTTCTATCCACCCTCGCGGAAAGAATTGTGAAGGCAAGGACAAAATTTCTCAAAAGGGGAGAAAAGAAACTGGTCAAGAAGATGTTGTCAAGATCTTTGTCTACTACGCCTACTGAACAAGTTTCATCTGAACCATCTACTGAGGTAATTCCTGACCCTACCTCATCTACTCCTGTTGATTTAGAAGGAATAAAAAGTCCTGGTACACTGGATACTGAAACCCTAGTAACAGGACTAGATGAAATTGTAGGAGTTGTAGAGACTGGAGACAAAACTGGTAGGGGAATGTAGTTGAACAAAGAAAAAAGATGTTCAGGAAGAACCTAGGGTAGATTTGCATGTGCCTGTAGTAGAAAAGACTGAGATAGAGATGGATGTAGCAGGAAGAGTGATAGAACAACTGAGGGAGGATGATCTTGTAGAGTCCCTTAAAGAACGTGTTAATGAACCAAGTTCTAGTGATGTGGTTGCTGAGGAGAGTCAAGGGGTATCTGTCCTTAAAGGTCTAGTAGTTGGGGGACCTAACCTGCTGAGGCCTCACAGGATTTGAGCCAAAAACCTGCTTTTTTCCCAGATCCTACTGAGGCTGATGATGCAGGACTCAATTGGACAGATTCAGAAGAAGAAAAGGATGAGGAGGTTGGGAAAGAAAAAGTTGAGAGTGGAGAGGTTACAAAGAAAGCAGAAGAAACAAAAAGGAAAAGGTTGAAAAGGAAGTTTGGTGAGGAGGATGAGAGGCTGGTGTGTGAGGAAGAGGAAGAAGATGTAGTGTTTGTGAGGGAAAACAGAGTAGAGCCAGATAAGAGGAGGAGACTGGTGAAAGGGGGAAAGCCAGTATCAAAAACCAAGTTGATTGATGAATCAAGTGAAGAAAGTGATGACAGGACTGTTGCTGAGCCAGTGGCCAGGAGAGTTAGAACTAAATCTGCCTTGAAGCAATAGCTGGAGACTGTTGGGAAGCTGGAGAGAACACTTACCAATGTGAGAGACAGAGAAGCAAAGAAAAATGAGGAAGAGAAGAAAGCTTGTGAGATAGAGGAAGAGAGTGACGAGGCAGGTAGTTACACTACAAGAATTTAGGTATTTTGTGGCAACTAAAGTCGCCACCAAAACTACAAAAGTCGCCACAAAAGGTCATTTGTGGCGACTGTAGGGTCGTTGGCTATAGTCAGTGGCTAAAAGTTATTAGTGGCGACTTAAGTAGTCGCCACAAACGTAAAGTTTTATTGAGGCGACCATAGGTGCCACCAAAAAACACTAGGAAAGCCAATCCAAGAAGGGTCGCCGCTAATATATGCTAATTTAGCAGCAACTTAGTCGCCACAATAGCTATTCACTAGCGACATTTTAGCTGCCACAGATAGTCCTTAATTTACGATGCCATATTCTGTGGCAACTTTGTCGCCACTAATACTTTTTTTTTGAAAAAAAAAATAAAGCTAAATTCCTACTGTCAACAATACTAAAATTATAACAAATACCAGCTAAGACATTTGATCCAAATGATAAAGATCTTTTCATTACCAAATAGTCTATACAACAATATGAACATGAATTAATAATACATCCTGATTGTAATGGTGTATACACATGTAAAAAAGAAAAAGCAAAAAAAAAAAAAAAAAGTCTTCGAACTCTTCATTCGCCAACTCGCCAATATATTTTCCTTGTTGAAGAACTTTCTCCCTGGTATTTAAGATAAAATGCGACGGATTATTTTGATAACCACGATAACATAAAACAGTGTTCTCCTTTTCTAACAAATATCATTTCTACCACTCTATGACAGAAAATATAAAGAAGATAACACATAATTTTCAAGAGAAATTATCTTTCACATATTGCATCCTAGAAAGAATAAAAATACTAACTCTTTCAGCATGTATATGGGTTTTTTCTGCTCAAGTTCTAGAGTATGGACTCAATTATTTATCCACTCCTTTAAAAAAGCTTAGAAACTTGCTTCATACATATAATTGAAAACTATCCAATTTAAGGGGTATGTTAAATTGTCGATAAATATAGTCAAACACTGATATAGCTTCTACCTTGTATATCTCAAAATTGCAAATTATGAAGATAGAATGTAATTAAAGCCTAAGGCGCAGACCAATAATGTTTGATTATTATTTATATGGTGAACTTCCTCAAGAACAAATCCTAGTTGTGAAAGCGTTAACAAGAAACCATTCTTAACTGAAAAAGAGCTCTCAATTCTATGTTTAATAAAGTGACAAGCAGTCTTGAGGCATATGAAAAATTCACATATATAAATGCCAACAATCAAGTGCAAAGACTACACCTTGAAATATTAGCGGCACTACATGCTATAAAGGTCCTACGTACACGAAACTCTCTGCACCAATAGATAATTGCATAGGTTCAATTCACTTTAATGGTAATAGTTTGGGAGAAGAGATGTAGTATATTCTGACATCAAGAAGTTTGAAAAAAAAAACTTATTAATATTGCTGCAGCATCCAGAAATAAATGTGTAAAAGCTTGAGTCTCCATCTAAACATAATCGATAAAAGAATAGAAACACATATAGTAACTCTGCTTCTTGGTATGGAAGGTAAATGAATAAAAACAATCTTACTGAAATTTAAACTAGCCTAGCAAATATGGATGGTATGAACTCAATGCATATAAATAAATAATAAATATGCAATGTTGGCATTTACCTGTACAAAACTTGCAGCTATTAGATAAGCTAAGCCTTATTGCTCTTATGCGGTTGCTGAGAGGTTGTAGCAATCAAAGATTAAACAAAGATCATTTGTTCTTGCTCTACAAAATGAAACAAAGGCCAAAAATAATAAAGCTAAATCCACATAATTTTCATTTAGTAAAATCAAACATCTGTAGCCAAGTAAAAGGCGTACCAGTACCAAGAAGGTCACTCATTATGTGATAAAAGCTTGCATAGTTGATGCAGTAGGAAGTTCAAGTAACTCCTTTCTATTCTACCAACAAGCAAACATTTAACATATCTTGTGACTTGGAAGGTGTCTACCCAATTAGGATAGAGAGAGGTTAGCCGCTTTGATAATGAGACTTTAAAATTCTAACTTTAGCATAGAATACAAATAATCAACCTGCCAAATATACTTGAAAGATGCCATTTAACAATTTCAAAGACCAAATTTTTTATTACATATTTTGTTTAGAAACACCAGGTAGTATGGAGAAGGAGTGTCCTCAACTCCAGGGAAGATCCCACAACTAACATTC
Source organism: Petunia axillaris subsp. axillaris (assembly GCA_029990575.1). Lineage (NCBI taxonomy): Eukaryota > Viridiplantae > Streptophyta > Magnoliopsida > Solanales > Solanaceae > Petunia > Petunia axillaris. The sequence continues at coordinate 62,344,789 of JARKNS010000004.1, forward strand.
AAATATAGAAAATTGAGACTATAGGTACTGAGAGCAAGAAAAAAATTGTGCATTCATATACCATAAGAAACAAACTAAAAGCTAATATACATAAGTGACAAAAGACGAATGCAAACACTTCTATTTGACCCTTTATCAAGAGAGATGAACAAAAGAAAATAGCTAGGCTAGATTTTAGTCACTAAAAGTCATCAGAAATCCATAACACCTTTAATTTTATATTCCTTTAGCTTTTCAGAGATGATAGAAAACACAAATCTATAAAATACTAGCCAAACATTCAAACCTACTAGAAAGACAACAGATACAAAGAAATGCACCAATGCAACATAAATCAATTTGCACAAAGCTAAGGACATTGAGTCGAACAAATGACGAAATGTGGGATAAGGAGAGTGATGAGGCTTCCACAATCCCCTCTGCCTCCACCGGCGAGGACACTATAATTTCTCGCAACAGTGGTAATAATTTTGTTCAACTACAACTCTAAACATAGAAACTAAAAAATATACGCACAAAATCGAACAACAAGAATTAAGGAATAAATTCATACTGAGAAAATTCTTTTTGTAAATCAGACATCAAGAAAAGGAAAGTGCAGATTCATGAAATCGATAATAGAAATGAGAATCGTTGGTTTATGAAAAAATTGAGTACTAACATTAACAAGTGGTGTTAAGCGAAGAATATAGTACCGTTCTCTCTCGTAGGTTTCACGTCTTCTAGTTCTTCGAGTTGAGTTCTGCTGGGTTTTTATGGATATATAGAGAGAGAGAGAGGCGAAGGAGATTAAGCGAGAGGATGAGTGATCAGGAAAAGGGAGATTTATCAATGAACTCAAGATTAGTCTAGAAAAAGTGAGGGAGATGAAATAAGGGTTTCTAGCAATTGGGGAAAATTGAGGGAGATAATAAAAAGGCAGAGATTGTTCCACTTTTGTTATCTTTTTATTAATTTAAGAAAATTAAATTTTAATGGAAATTATAAGTAACCAAAATGGCTTTAACTTTATGACTATTCAGAATTGTATAAATCGAGAGTAAATACTTAAACTTCTTGTGGCGATGTGGTCGTGACAAAAGGAGTTTGGGGGCGACTTTTAATTCCTCTCCACTAATACATTTTCAATCAAGAAAATTTAGTATAAATTTGTTGCGACCTAGAGAAAGTCGCCACTAAAACACTTCTTTCTGTGGCAACTACTAAAGTCGCCATAAATACTAAAACGATTTGTGGCGACCATATCAAGTCGCCACAAAAAACACTTACTTTTGTGGCAACAGGATGAGTCGCCACAAATGGCCGCCACAGAAAATTGCTTTTCTTGTAGTGTTATGTGGAGCCAAGTGACTCTGAGACTGATAGTGAAGCAGAGAACAGGAAGAGAAGAAGAGGTGCTGAAGAGGAGGTTGATCGAGTGGCCTTCTTTGCAAAACATCAGGTGCTCCCTGGTAGCATCTTGCATGATGACAAGAAACATCATATGAAACCACTGTTGAGAATGATTGATGACAAGGATGGCTTGGTTTGTTTGGAAATAAGGATAGAATGCTATTTGCTGATGAGATCAGAGAGTTTTACACAAACTGCAGAGTCATAGCCAGGAGAGTGTTCACTACTGTGAAGGGAGTTGAGATAGAATTTGGGAGAAATGAGCTTGGGGTGATCCTTGACATACCTGCTGAAGGTTATTGCAGGTATATAAAGCTGAAGTGGCCCAAGAGGACAGATAGAATAACCCCTCTGCGTGTGGTCAAGAAATTCTCAGGAAAACCCAAGCTAAGGAAGGAAAGGAAGGTAGATAAAAATGAGATGGAACCTGCACACCAGTTGCTGTTTGAGTTTGTGCACAGGTTCCTTCTGCCAAGAGGAGAAAGAAACAGTGAAGCTAGTGCTCAAGACCTAATATATATGGACTTGCTGGATAGGGGGTAAGAATCAACTTACCTGGGCTAATCATCAGACATATTAAGAGGATTGCAGATACTGATCAGAAACCACATTCTTTAGTGCATTCCTATATCCTCCAGCAGGTTCTAGAGCATTTTGGGGTTCCACTGGAAGCTGGGAAGAAGCCAACCATTCATCAGATGTTTGGGTACAATGTGCTTAAAAGTTGTGACTTCTTCAAAGAGAGGAGAGCTTCCAAGAAGCCCATGAAGGTCAAGCAAGAGCTAGCTGAACAGAGTGAGGATTATGGACCTGAGGAGGCCATTAATGCTATGAAGGAGCTGGAGACTCATGTTCTTGAAGTGAATACTGAAAATGCAGAGCTTCACAAACAGCTGAAGTTGAAGGATCAAGAAATTGATCGTTTGAAGATAGACTGCCACAAGTATGAGGCCGAGCTGGTGATGGAAAGGGCAAAAAATACAAAGCACCTTGAGGCACTTGTCAAACACTTCAACCTTCAGCCCTGAGTCCTCCTGTCCTATCCTCCTGTTCTTTCTCCTAAATGCTGTTAATTCCTTCCATTCTCCCTTGCCCATGTGATGTTGTTTCAAACAATTTATTTTTCAGTTGTGTACTACTGGATAGGGTTGTGCTGCTGTCACACCCTGGATAATGATTTTAATTTTTCTCATGTTTATGGTTGTTTGCTCTACAGTATTTGGTTCTTGTTGGGCCCTTAGCCATATTTCTGTGTGTTTAAACTTTTTGCTAACTTGTTGCCTTGTGCTCTGGACTGGATAATACTAACTGGTTAATGCAGGTATTTGAATCTTTTCGATGATGCCAAAAGGGGAAAGAAGGAAGTGTTGGGGTGTTTGTGACCTAATTCATCTGTTTCAAATTTCTTGAACTTGTTACCTTTTGTTTTTGTGTTTTTGGGAAATTCTGTCTATTCAGGTTCTTTGGCAACATTTGTTTGTCATCATCAAAAAGAGGAAATTTTGTTGAGCATTGGTTTTGAAGCATGACAAACGAGAAGGACTCAGTGGTCTTGATAGAAGAACCTAGTCCTTGAGGAAGAAGGGAACGACTGATCGAAAAGATCTGTGGGTTGCAAATCCCTGCGGAACTAGGAGTAGTGGCGCGCGAATGAATATGCATCCTAGTTAGGTTAAAAGAGGCAGTGCCCAGGCTGTGTCTTCGAAGTGCGAATAGGAGTTGGACTTCAATAAGAAAAAGACTTACTAGGAATCCTGTCTTGCCATAATTACAAGGATTTCTTGTAAGACTCAACTAGGGTTGCAAGGCCCTTATAAATACAAGTAGTTGATGCAGCCGTAAATTAGTTATTCACAAACAGAGAGTTGAGAGCATATAAAGGCGATCTAGCATCTTTCTACGTGAGTAAACTGAAGAAGACAACTGGTGTGCTTGAGTCTAGATATTCTGTCTAGGTTCATTGCTTTGTAAGTTGTCTCATTTTGAGCGATCAATGTTTTTACCTATTGGCTTATTGCAGAAGCATATGTATTAGGTAAACTTGTGAGAGATTGCTTTGTAAAGCTAGAGTTTAGCTTTGTTTAGTGATTAGGGTCTAGAGTGTAGCCCCTTGGTTACAGAGTCTTGTAATCAGAAACTTGCTCTTTGTGTTAATGGATTGAGTTCTAAAATCCCAGAGTGTGGGTCGTAGTTTTTCTCCCTTGAGCAAAGAGTTTTCCACGTAAAATCCTTGTGTCTTCTGTGTGTGTGATTGGTGTGTGGTGCAGTGTTCAAACAGCAGAATTACAGTTCTTGACTCAGGAGAATCGAGTTCTTCAAACGAAAATCGGTGGACACTATTCAACCCCCCTCCTTTCTAGTGTCCTTAGGAGGTGCATAGATCAGAAATTAGAACTTAGTTGTTAAGCTTAACACAAATCTGTTCCAAAGCCTCCCAAGGTGGTGTATAATCCTCATTAAATTTTGAACGTTCAAGAGTAAGAACAAAAACTGTTTATGGCACAGCAGTGTAAATACAGATGAAAAATTCTCCAAGTTCTAACAGTTTAATCATAGAGGGGAAAAAATAATTGTTACATCATGTTCATCTTCTTCTAGTGTGGATTTGGTGATACAAGGTTCTGAAACCTCTTTATTAGCCTTATTGATAGCTCACTATTTCACCTTTTACAACTTCACCTATGCAGCTCGCCCCCGTCCCTCCCCAAGTATTCTAAGAACTGCTTCTGGACGAACGACAAGATCCATCGGTCCATCCCTGTGCCCATATTGAAAATCCACCTCATTTCGGCATCTTCTACTTTTCCAGCCTTCATTTAAAAGAGCAAATCAATTTACCAGATATATACACAAATATAATACTCTAGATAACACAAGTGTAACCATAATATGCCCGGCAAGTAATTAGTTGAAGAATTTTCAAACAAGTGTTGGAGATCCAGATTAAGCGGGAGGTTTGAAAGAAGGAGGAACTACCTAAGAGCCCTTGTAAATGATGGCTCCAAGGCCTTCGGGAATTACTCGTGGGATATTATCGGTGAAGCCGTCTCCAGTAATGTAGACTATTCGTTTTATGCCTCCTTTGTTGATGATATCAAGCATCTTCATTTGCCAAATACATAGGACATGTTATTACATACCCTGAGTACTGAAATTTCATTGAATGAAGTTTGATGGAAGGAAATCGACAAATAACCTGCTTAACATATATGACAATTGGGGCTATAAGAGCTTCACCAAGGTTAACAGATCCACCAGGAAGCTGATCTTTCAAGGCAGAGTTACCCCTCCTCCTAAAAGAGCAGTCAGATTGCTACCTGCATATATGCGAAAAAACCAAACTCTAGTTTAATTGACACGGTGAGAAAGGCATACCTCTAGCAATCTTTGGACAGAGAGAAAGGGGGAGATACATACCTTCTCTGCAAGGTCAACATCAAGGCGGCTGGTGGCAAAGTAATCATGAAAGGTTTTGCTCCTGATGGAACTCTGTCATTTACCGTTTACTCGTGGCAACCTGACCAGAAGACCATTGTGTTAGTCTCGTCATACTACCAAAAGGATAGAAATAAGGCCACTTGCATTGCTTTTTGTTTGAATTTTTTTTAATTAAGATAAACATTCCTTCTATTTTTGAATTCTAAATGCTGAACTTAATTAAAAGATCTTTACTTTTCTAGTTTGGACATCTCAGTCTATTTTAGTAAATTACGGTTTTACTAATTTTATTTAACACAACTCTTAAAACGTCTTTGATGATAATTTGGAATTTGGTTTTGTAAACAATGCTCCGAGTTGTAGCAAAATTCACTCTGTTAATATGCGGTGTAAGATTAAATCTTTTACTTTGGGGCACAATTTGCCATATGAATCAAGTTTTGTTTTATCAAAGATGAATTCTAAGGCAAGTGGTGCATAAAGATCCGCAAGTATCAACAAGTAAAATTTTGATTCTCACTGCAATTTGCTAGAATATTTTCTTTCAAATATGGCCTGGAACTACAATGAAGGAAAACAAAATTGAGGATCCATAAGCTACAGTATAAAATAATGATGCTTCTCTCTCTAGGGAATTCCCCCAGATAATACCTTATTTGTTTCTGTAACAAACAAATATGTAATTCCAATTTTGAATAAGCCACACTGTTGACACCAAATATGAAAACTATAGAACACATTAACAGTTACCAATAAACTACAGAGCTGGAATCATGACAAAATTTTCATCTCCCGCATAGTTTCTGATCCGTACTGGGGATGCATCCACTGGTGGGAAGGAGATAATAAACCTTAACCTGGAAAGTCAGCTCTCAGCTTTGCTATGAATGAGGTTGGGTAGGACTAGGTCATCAATCCAATCTGCATATATCCGATTGATCTTCTTGGTCAGTTTCCATTTTAAGATTTTCTTATCCTCCTTTTCTTCTTGTGTCAAAGCATTATCCACTGCATTTGTAGAGGATAACTCAACATGTGGAACATAGAAGGGCCTTGGCGTAATGGGCACAGAATTCGTTAACATCTCTGTCTCAATTCGGCCACTAGGCACCTGTAACTCTGCCAAAGAAAAAGCCAATATCAGAAAATCACTAAACGGTGGAAATCCCATTATTAGTACCTTTTGAGTCTTCTATTGTAGGCTAGGTGACTCAAGTTTTAAATATTAGCTATAGGTGCCTTTTTTAAGATTAGTGCTAATAACAAATATATTAAAACCCCAATGTTTTCATATTTACACATAACCCCCTACCTCCTCACCTCCCCCTTCTCTCTCATCCCCCTCCTCTTCCTCTACCACCCTTCTCCTCCTTTTTCATCTTCACCTCCTCCATCTCCATTTCTTTGCCTCATCTCCGCCTCCTCATCTACCTCTCTCTATCCTCCACCTTCCCCACCTCCTCCTCACCCATCTCCGCCTCTTTCTTTGCCCCCTTCACCTTCTCCTCCTACTCAACTACAAAAATTCCTCTTAAAATCAAACAAGAAACAACAACAGATTCAGTTGTTGCAACAACTACGACAGTTGTTCAACAACTTTGATGATTGTTGCAACAATTACAGAAGTTGTTGCAACAAATTCGATAAATTGTTCCAACAAATACAGTAAATTGTTGCAACAACTTTTCAAAGTTGTTGCACAAATAAGAACTTGTGCAACAACTTTGAATTTGTTGCAACAACTTTGAAAATTTGCTGCAACAAATTAGAATTTGTGCAACAATTTTAGAATTTGTTGGATCGATGTCAGAATTTCCTCCAATGATTAAAAATTTATTATTTCTCAGATCTTCTCCGCAAATCTTCATGATCAAACTAAAAACATACTTTACATTAAGAAGGAGGAGAAGAAGAAGACGACAATGACTGTAAATTCAAAAGAAGATGATGATATAGAAGAAGAGGAGGAGGAGTAAGGAAAAAGAAGAAAATACGGAAGAGAAAGAAAAAAGGAACAAGGAACAAGAGAAATGAAAAAGAAGAAAATGGAAGATAAGATTTGAAATTTGAAATTTGAAAATATGAGATTTGGGAAGGGAGTGATCTTTAAATTTTAAAATTTTCAGATTTTTCATATTACCCTAAAGTTTTAATAATTCTAATTGAACCCTAAAATTACTTAATTAGCTACTAGTTATGTTTGACCCAGTCAAAGGCACCTTTTTTTAAATGAAGACTTGAAGGGTACCTTCCCCCAAATCTTCTCAAGTTAACTTAGTTAAATCTAAACAGAAAATCAGGAAAATCACTCCAAGTGATATATGATAGGCTTTCCTGGAAATGCTGATGGAGAACAAAGAAGTCCGTAGACCACATTTTGCAATAGGAAGTCAAAGGGAAGAAAGTTGAGATTTATAAGAAGAGCATAGCACATTAACCTATCGTTCACATATTCAGTGACTACCATGTTTAGTAACATGTGGCAACAACTAAGTTAGTTCAATGTTAGACCTATAAAACCAAGAGGCAGGCCAGACTTTGAAAGTAGAACATATTGCTACTTGGTTCAAATGTAAGATATATGACTGAAGAGAGAAATAGCATATCTAATTTATTGTCACAGGAAATAGGGTTGTCATAACATGAGAACAAAGAATGGCGGTGAATGTGAAAAACCCAGGACATGGATGTAATCCAAACATGAGTTAATGTCATCCTTTTCAAATTTAAGGGAAACAAGACGCACGTGGAATAACTATTATATTGAAGACCTAGAAGTGTGTCTTCCTAGTATTGGTTACTGAACGATTTTAGATGTAATCTATCTTTCTCTCTAATGGAGGTACCATACAAAAGGCAAATCACATGAGAACAATCTCAGTTTCTTTGTCATCTTTCGTTGGAAAAGAGAGACAGTTCACCGTGAGAAAATATGGAAAAAATAAAACCAAAAAGTATCTAACTTTACACAAAATTCTCAATTTAAACCACTGCAGCTCTAGGAAATAACTTGCTTAGCATGAGGAAGCATTGTTTCTAGTTGCTCAGTCTCATATAATTTATTCGTCCTGAGATTGTATTGTTTCCTTATGAAGCCTTAACTTTTTATAATAAAGATAAAACCGACTAAAACGTTAAATGACAAGTCAGACAAACTAACAAAAAGATGAACAATGAAAATTTTAGTATACCTGAATGGCCATGAGCAAAGTGACATCGATCTCGGAAGGGGCATTGACCAGTGGTCTCCCACTTACTACATATCTTTGTCTTCCAATATATAGGCTTGATGCGGAGAGGATCTGAATCTACATTTCCATGTTTACTAATGTCAATCTGCTCAGAATCGCTTCTGTTCCCCGTAGTTCCAATGCTTATTGCAGAACTCTCCCTTTGCCTTGGGATATCAGTCTTAAATTTAGGAGGACGTTCATGAAGAAAATTACACTTATCTCCATAAGGACACTCCTCTCCGTTATAAAACTTCTTGCATATTTTCATCCTATGTATTATCTTCTGATCATCATTCCAGTTCCCTGCTGCCCCTCCTCTATCCTTTTCACGAACTATATCCTGCCAATTCGGAGGAGGCTCCCGCAAATCTTCAACACCATGAGCAAACGAACAATGTTCCCCATTTCTACAAGTTCCTTCCAAGAACTTGGCACACATGCGCGTCTTATAAAATATATGACTTGTCCCTTTGCTTCCGGGAAGATTTGGTGGATTCACTCTGGAATTATTCATAGGAGGGAACATTGCAGAGTTTGGTGAAATGCTATCGAAATTCCTCGGTCTTTTGAATGGAGGCGCATGCTCGAACTGAGAATATGACTCCTCAGGGAGTTCATGGTTTATGGGAGATTGCGGCCAAAAGCCTCCAATATTATCACCACTACCAGCAAATGGCATTTGCATAAAGGGTGGAAGAGGAGGTGGTGGATCAGAAAAACTCATCTTCCCCTTTTCTTGATGTCAGTTCTTTTTATTGAATCCAATTCTACTCTTCAACTCTCTAAAAAGATAACAAAGATTCAATCTTTAAATACCAGAGCATAAATGACAATCATTTAAAGAAAAAAGGACAGTTAAAGAAAAACAACTATAACTAACAAATAGATTGTTAAGCAACAGTTGAAGAAAAGGGCAGCTTGGTGCGCGAAGAATCCCACGATCATGCAGGGTCAGAGGAAGGGCCGCAAATATCAATGGAGAATTAACAATGGCCAATGAAGAAACTAGATTATGGGCTTGGTTTTAATAGAACATTAAGCAAACAAAACAAAAGCAACGCAAAATAAACAAACATGACAAGAATACTAAATACACAAAAAAGCACGCATCTTTATCTAACAGAGTACATGCAAGCCAAAAAAAACATAGGACAATGTGACAATTACTTTTTGGTTTTACATTATGAATAAAAGATATTAGCAAACTTACATGGAGGTTTAGGAGTTCAGGTGACAATGATCAGCTTTGTAACAGAGAGAGAAGAAGTGTCAGCTTAATATAGTAGCCGGCGTACAGTGACTAGGATTTTAGTTAGGTTTTAAAACAGGATGGGCTTGATTGATGGGCTAAACCCCATATTACTATGTAAAGCTTAAAAATGTTTTAACTTATAGCTCCCATCGAGAGACGTTGGTGGACACAATTGCCAGGACCTTCTAGGGGTTCTTTTGGTAAAAATTTCGTTTAAGGTCTGTTTGTCACGTGCTGATTGATTTGTAGCCGTCAAAAATAAATTCGCTGAAAAATAGCTACCTCCGGACAAGTCACAATATAAATATTGGGGCTTTGAACAAGTTTTGTTCAAAGCCCCAGTATTTATACTGGGACTTTATATAAAGCTTCAGTAAACCAACGCCAGTATAAAATACTGGGGCTTTGAACAAGTCTCATTATTTTGTTGTTTTGGGATTTTGTATAAAGCTTCAGTCCCATAACAAAATAATGTGATTTATCCCTTTGATGGGACCTTTGTTATAGGATAAATCTCATTATTTTGTTATGGGAACCTTTGAACATGTTTGTTCAAAGCCCTAGTATTTTGTTATGGGACTAGTCTGGGGCATTTTTCCAACGCTAATGGAGCGCAAGTGTGCGCGGGAATTTTTGGCTATTTCTCAATTAATTTTGAAACGGTGGATAAAACTCTTTGAGTGAGTCTAAAAATGGCTACGCATCAAAATTTTCCATTCTTTTGTGCTTAGCTCTTGGCTCGGGCCTAGCGTTTCGCCAAGTGTGTCGGGTAAAAATTTCGCGTAGGGGCCTGTTTGGCACGCGCTAATTGATTTGTAGCCGTCAAAAATAAATTCGCTGAGAAATAGCCACCTCCGGACAAATCCCAGTATTTTATTATGGGACTTTATATAAAGCTTCAGTAAACTAACCCCAGTATAGAAAGGGCTTTGAACAAGTTTTGTTCAAAGCCCCACTATTTTGTTATGGGCCTGAAGCTTTATATATACAAAAAATTTCACCTAGTACCCTCAATAAGAGGTGGTCTTACCTAATTGCCCCCACTTAGAAATGTTTTAACTAAATGTCCTCCACCTCATAGCCCCCCTATGAAAGTACTATTTTGCCCCCGACTAACATAATTCACGTTTCTCTATTTAACATAGCCTCCCTGAAAGGGTTTCTCTCTCTCTCTCTCTCTCTCTCTCTCGACGTTCCTGGTCTGTTTCCCTTCTTTCTTCGTTTTGTGCTGGAGATTTAGGCTTCATATTCTCTGTTTTCCTGTGTTTGTTGTATTATTTTTTATTTAAATTGTTATTTTTACTAAGCCTAATCATTTATCTGCAAATTTTTTCACCTGCAATTTTATTTGTATACTTATTGTGGCTGTTTATATATTTATTTGTCAGTTATTTCCATTTTATTTATGTTTGAGGTTTTTGTAGATTCTTTTGGTTGTGTTTGTTTGATTCCGGTCATTTGAAGCTTCAAATTTCATATAGCGTACAGTCATGGCTATTGCCAAGAGTTGTGTAGACTTTTTCTAAATTGGTTATTGCAGTAGAGTTTAAAGTATTGGCAATAGCCAATATTCTAGAGATTTTTCAGTGTAAGGTCCCATTTACAGCAGATCGTGAAGTCTTGGCTATTGCCAATAGTTGCATAGATTTTTTCTAAATTGGTTATTGCAATAGAGTTTAAAGTCTTGGCTATTGCCAATATATTTAGATATTTTCAGTGTATGTGTTCCCTTTGCACCAGAACTCAAAGTCTTGGCTCGGTCTTGTTCATACTTTGAATTTTCTGATTGTCTCTTTTTAATATTAATTTTTGACTTTATTTTATTCCTGTTTAGTTTCTGGATTCCAAGGTCGACTCGATCTTGGAGCATGTTGCTATGTTTAAGAACAGTTTTGAAGGCGGTGTATACAAAAGGGATTCTGGGTGCATTGGAATCAATGAAAGTATTCTGGTAGTTGCAGAATTGGTTTCATCCAGTGCTGGTATAAAAGGCTCTCAAGGAGAAGGTGTTGATGTTGTTGTAGAAACTGCTTCTCAGATTATTGCTAAACTGCAAAGTGGAGAGGTTCTTATCTTTTCCCAATCAGGAGATGTTGAAGTGCTGAGTGTCAAAGAAGTATGTTTGTATATGGTGTTCCTTTTATTATTTGATTTATTTGTTGTTATGTGTTGTCAGTGTTGTTTTTTCATATTTTGCAGGTAAGTGATATTGAGTGTTGTGATCAATATAATGTTCATATAGACTATGTGGATGATTTTATAAGTCAGCCAGTATCTTCTGATGAAGGTGGCAGGAAGAGGCAAAGATGTGATCTAGTTGATGAACTTTCAAATTTCCGTTTGTTATCTCCTTCGCAAGAAGATGGTGCATGTGATCTTTCTTGTAGTAGTCCAAATGATACTTTTAGTACTACAAAAGAGTTAGAGAAATCCACTGAGAGTTAGAAATCATTTTTATAGGTTTGGTAGGGATTCTTAGCTGTTGATAATACTTTTGGGTCAAGTTAAATTGAACTGGTTACTGGTTTGACTGTAAAGTATTGGCTATTTCCATGAGTTTAGTCTACTGATAATATTTGTTTTTGTATTTTATTTGTTGTTATGTTTATGTAAACAAGTACACTTAGATGATTGATATTTTTGTTAATTTGAATATTTGGGTTGTTTTCAATTGGATGAGTTTCAAGTGTTGGCAAGTGTTGCCTTTTGACAATACTCTTGCGTCAATATCAATTGAATTTTTTTTTTTTTTTTGTATATGTGTAAAGTCTTGGCTATTGCTATGAGTTGAACGTATTGATAATATGAACTTTCCAATCACTGAAGTCTTAGTAATTGCCAATATTTTGTGCGAAAAGAAACCGAAGTTCTAAATAGGTTGAGTGTAGAGTCTTGGCTATTGCCAATACTTCAGGTATATCTTTCATAACACATTTTTATTTTTAAAAATTTTATTATTTGTGACGTTAATATTTGAAAATATGATAAATAAATGTTATTGGCAAGATTGTTTTAATTCTATAGCTTTATTAGTTTTGAGTTATTATTACTTTAAAAATTATAAAGGTTGTGGTATTTCAGTCCTTTTAATTACTTCTACTATGAAGCAGGATTTTCTGAAATTCTCATCATTTTTCAGCAGAAACATGCAAGTCGTAAGTTCTTGATCATTTGTTACCAGCATTCCTCTGCACCTTTCGAGATTTGTGTCAAACCTTATCTTTACTTCAGTTTCAGCAGTGTTGATGGTTAGAGGCTTAGAGCATTACAAATTTCTTTTCTGCGTGGTAGCTTATACCTTCTTCGACAAGTATCAACTTTATATCATGGCTGATGTATTTGTTGTTTGCATCCCAATTCTCATTATAAGCTATATAAATGCAGCGAGTCTCCATAGTGGTAATCCTGCACATAATCAAGACAATAGAAGCAGGATCATCAGTAAAAGTGTTGTCCTTTTCTGGGCTTAAGGTCATGCAAAAAAGTCTCTCTAGGTGCCTATTGCACCAGAGTTGCAACTCTTGGCAATAGCCAAGACTTGGAGAGACTTTGTCTGCAAGACCCCCATAGTAATAGTCTTTAAGTGTTGGCAATAGGCAATAAATCTCTCCTAGGTGCCTATTGCACCAGAGCTGCAACTCTTGGCAATAGCCAAGACTTGCAGGGATTTTATGTGAAGTCTGAAAGTCTTGGCAATAGCCAAGAAGTTTCTCCTAGGTGCTTATTCCACCAGAGTTGCAACTCTTGGCAATAGCCAAGACTTGTAGAAACTTTGTCTGCAAGTCCCTCATAGCAACAGGTCTGAAAGTCTTGGCATAGCCAAGAAGTCTCTGCTTTGTGCTTATTGCACCAGAGCTACAAGTCTTGGCTAAGACTTGCAGAGAATTTGTCTGCAAGTACCCCATTGCAACAGGTCTGCAAGTCTTGGCAATAGGGAAGAAGTGTCTACAAGGACCCCATTGCATCAGAGCTGCAAGTCTTGGCTATAGCTCCTCATTGCAATAGGGTTGAAAGTCTTGGCAATATGCAATAACTTTGTACAAGCCTCCAATTGCACTAGAGCTTAAACTATTGTCAATAAGCCAAGACTTTTCCAGAATTGATAGATTTTATTTTCTTTATGAAAGTGCATATTACAATTACTGTAATCAATCTAATGTCATGTATTTTTTGATTATTATGAATAAAAACCATATCTCGTTTGGTTTATATAGAATTCTAACCAAAGTTAAGCATAATATAAATAAAATTATAAAGAAATTAATCAAACTGTTAGTAAAATTCAATAGCAATTTGAAGAAATCTTACAATGAACTTTTGCTTGAACGGAGCAATCTCTGAAAGGAATGGGTCTTTAGGGTTGCTGTGATCGCATGAATAGTGAAAAGGAAGGGGATGGACTGTGCGCGTCTTTTTATTGGTTTGTGGGGGTATTTTGGTCTGAAAAATGTTTCATTAAACTAATGAGGGCATTTTTGCTAAACATTTGTTAGTGAGGGTAATTTGGCAAATCATTGCTTCCGATAGCATAATTTTGCAATTCCGCTTTATATATAAAGTCCCATAACAAAATAATAGGACCTTTGAACATACAAAAAATTTCACCCAGTGCCCTCAATAAGACATGGTCTTACATAATTTCCCACACTTACAAATGTTTTAAGTAAATGTCTTCCACATCATAACCCCCCTTATGAAAGGACTATTTTGCCTCCAACTGTGTTTAATTCACGCAACAGGTTTCCTTCTCTCTTTCCTCATTCCTGGCCTCCTTCTTTCTTCTTTATGTGCTGGAAATTTGCGATTTTTTATTCTCTCTTTTTCGTATATTTGTTCCTGTTACCTTTTTATACTTATTGTTTGTATATTTATCTGTTAGTTTTTTCCATTTCGATCTATGATTGTTGAATTAAGTTTGAGGTTCCTGTAGATTTTTTTTCTTGTGTTTGCTTGATTCCAGTAATTTGAAGGTTTTTATTGCCTATGGCTATTAGATATTCATGTTTTGCATAGAGCTTAAAATCTTGACCATGGCCAAGAGTTGCATAGACTTTCTCTACAAGTTGCTTATTGCAGTAGAGTTTAAATTCTTGGCTATCGCCACTACTTGCAGAGATGTTCCGTATAAGTTGTCGCTTCCACCAGAACTTAGAGTCTTGGCTATTGCCAAGAGTTGCAGAAACTTTGTCTCCAACTTGTTCACTGCAATAGAGGTAGAAGTCTTGGCAATTGCCAATACTCTTAGAGATTTTTAGTGTAAGGTCCTCCTTGCAGCAGAACTTAAAATCTTGGCTATTGCCAAGAGTTGGAGAGACTTTCTCTGCAAGTTTTGCACTGCAATATAGGTAAAAGTCTTAGCAATTGCCAATACTTGCAGAGACTATTTGTACAAGTTGCTCCTTCCATTAGAGTTTAAAGTCCTGGCAATTGTTAATACTTGCAGAGACTATTTGTACAAGTTGCCCCTTCCGCTGGAGTTTAAAGTGTTGGCTATTGGAAATAGTTGTAGAGATTTTTTCTGTAGTTGCAGAGACCATGGCAACAGGACATAAAGTCTTGGCAATAGGCAAGAAGTCTCTACAAGCCTTCCATTGCAGTAGAGTTTAAAGTCTTGGCTATTGTCAATACTTTAGAGATTTTCAGTGTAAGTTTTTCTTTGCAGCAGAACTTAAAGTCTTGGCTATTGCCAAGACTTGCAGAGATTTTTTTCCTGAAGTTGGCCAGTGCAAGAGGGCTTAAAGTCTTGGCAATAGCCAAGAAGTCTCTCCCAGGTGCCCATTGTACCAAAGCTTAAATTCTTGGCTATAAGCCAAGGGTTGCAGAGACTTTCTCTGCAAGTTGGCACTTACAACAGGCCATATAGTCTTGGTAATAGACAAGAAGTGTATGTAGGGTGCTGATTGCACCAGAGCTTAAACTCTTGGCAACAGTTGCAGAGAACTTTACCCTTGCAACTTGAAGAATCTTATGTTGAATCTTCTCTTGAACAGAGCAATCTGTAAAAGGAATGGGGTTTTATGGTTTTCTTGATCGCGTGAATGGAGAAAAGGAGGGAGAGGGACTGGGCAGGTATTTTTATTGGGTGTGAGCGGTATTTTCGTCCGAAATAAGTTTCATTAAACTAGTAGAGGGCATTTTTGCTAAACCACTGTTATTGAGGGCATTTTGGCAAACCAAAGCTTCCCGTGTCATATTATTGCAAATCACCCTTGGACATGTTAGTTTAAAGTCCCATTATTTTGTTATGGGACTTTATATATAAAGCTTCAGTCCCCTAATAAAATAATGGGACCTTTGTTATGGGATAAATCCCATTATTTTGTTATGGGATAAAACTTGTTCAAAGCCCCAGTATTTTGTTATGGGACTGAAGCTTTATATATAGAGTCCCATAACAAAATACTGGGGCTTTAAAAAAAATTTTGTTCAAAGCCCCAGTATTTTACTATGGGACTAGTCTAGGGTGTTTTCTAATGCTAATGGAGTGTAAGTGTGCACGCGAATTTTTGACTATTTCTCAATTAATTTTAAGACGGTCGATAAAACTCCTTGAGCGCGTTAAAAAATGCTACGCATCAAAATTTTCCGTGTGTTGGGCGACTTCTGGTAATTGGGTCTAAAAGTCAAATAATATCTAAGAGCGTGAATATGGAGCAAAAGTGTCATATTTATGTGATTCTTTCTTGCGAGGTGATTCTAAAAAATAGAATACTTCAGTGCTGCTATTAACTTTGCGCCTTTCAAAAAACATTCGACTTACACCTTTGGAGCTAGAAGTTAGAGGCACATCCTGGTGGATCGCTATAAAAAATTATTTTTTCTCAAGTTCTTCCTTTGGGGCTAAAACTTAAACACTAAAGTGTCGCCAGGACTACCCAGCGTAACTTTTACTTTCTCTCTGTTGGTAGTGTTTTCCTTCTTTTTTTAATTAAAAAAAGAAGAAGCGTGTTTTGTTTTCTAGACAATATTGAATATTTTGCCCCTCTAATATAAGAGTTCATGTTTTATCAGAACAAGCTAATATTTTCTTTTCATCCCAATGCGCTAATCTTTTCTCTACAGATTACAGACATTCTTTCATTTAGGATCTTTGTTCTTCAAGCAATTAGCTTGGATAATTCTGACCGAATAGGAATTATTAGTTTCCAAGTGCTTAAGAGTAAATATTTTTCAAATGGATCTTTTCTGGAAGCGCATTCAAATAGAGATACATCATGGGTTTAGAGGGGTATTTTAGTGGGTCGCAATCTTTTAAGTAAAGGTATTAGATTGTGTATATCTAACGGAAAATCAGTAAGAGTTTGTAAAGCCCAGAGAAAGTTCCTTGTATCCCTTTATAAGTGATGAGTAGAATTTCACCCAATTTAATAGTGTAATGAACTAAGTAATTGAATAGAAAATGAAATGGAAAAGATGATTTGGGGATCTTTTATTAATTTTGTACAACTATTACAATTTAAAAGTGAACAGGAAGGAAAGATTGAGACACTAGTCCTCCATTGGTGATGATTGGTACCTGTAATGGGAAGAGAAGAATTGATAAGGATTAAGGACTTGAGAGAATTTGGGAAGGAATAATCTGAGAGGAGAAATAGGTAGTTGAGAAATTACCAGAATCAATAACCGTTTTCTCTCTCTTCTCAAGCTAATATTTAATCTATTGAGCACTGATCTCCACCATTCAATCTATTGATATAATCTTGGCCCTACACTGAATTAATGAGCTGCCCTTCTATTGACTAAGCTTGACCCACGTGAGCTCTCCACCTCAGCATTATTAACAATCTCTCCCCTCCATTATCCCACTTCATCACCGTAGGATTATTTACACGTGTACGACCAACTTGTATACTCCTAGGTTTATTCTCTGTCTGCCTCTCCAATTCGACTGATATTCCCCAATTCAACTTCAAAACCCTAGCTACCACTACAATCCGTCCCCCTTCAAATCGACCTTGTCCTCAAGGTCGTAACTGGGAAACAAACTCCGGAAATTGACTCTGAATGTACCCCAGTCCTCTCATGTTGCTTCATCGGGACTAAGGTTGGCCCAATGTACGAGAAACTTAACAGCCACGACATTATTCACCTTGACCATATGCCGCTGAAGGATGGCGATTGGATGAATCAGAACACCCCCTCGTCATTACATGTTGGTGGTTGCTGTTGCACAGTGAGATCTGGCCCTATCCGTTTATTTAGCTGTGAAATGTGGAAAACGGGATGGATCTGAGAATCTGCTAGAAGCTGAAGACAGTATGCTACTTCACCCACTCTTTGTAGAATTTTAAACGGCCCATAATATTTAGCACTGAGTTTAAGGTTCCTCTTTATGGCTACTGTTGTTTGACGGTATGATTGCAACTTTAAGTAGACTAGGTCACCTGCTTGAAGTGTTCTTTCTGTACGGTTACGATCGCCATAGAACTTCATTCTAGCCTGAGCTTGTAGTAGGTTGTCCCTTAAGTTGTGTAGCATCTGTTGTCTTTGAGCTAGGCAAGACCCTACTGTAGTGTTAGCAGAAAAGGGAAGGGATCCCATAGGCACCTGAGGGGGTGGGTAACCGTATAATGCTTCAAATGGGGTGGTGTTTAGTGAGGTTTGGTGATTGGTGTTATACCACCATTCGGCCAAGGGTAACCACTGACACCACTTCTTGGGATTTGGGTAGACTATAGCCCTCAAATAAGACTCCAGACATCTATTAAGTCGTTCAGTGTGTCCGTCGGTCTGGGGATTATAGGCTGTAGACATGTTGAGCTTAGTTCCCATAGTCTTGAAAAGATGCTGCCAAAACAAACTTGTGAAAATAGGGTCTCTGTCAGTAACAATTGTTTTAGGAAGACCATGCAACTTATAAATCTCCTGAAGAAAAATATCTGCGATGTCTTGGGCAGTGTAGGGGTGTTTCAAGGGCACAAAATGACCATATTTGGTCAGCCTGTCCACCACCACTAGAATGGCTTTTTTATGGTCAGAAGTGGGTAGACCCTCCACAAAGTCCATTGCAATATCCTGCCAAGGCACTTCAGGAATTGGAAGTGGTTGTAACAGCTCAGGGGTGTGAATGTGTTCAACTTTAACTCTCTGACAGACATCACACTTAGCAACTAATATTGCAGATTTCCTCTTTCATCTTAGGCCAATAGAAAATCATTTTGATTCTTTTGTAAGTACCCTGCTGTCCTGAATGACCACCCAAGGGTTACTGGTGCAATGCCTCAAATATTTTCTGTCTCAAATTGGCTGCTCTTCCCACATACAACTTCTGATCATGCCTGATAAGCCCATGATGTAGTGTATAGTGAGGTTTGCTATTAGGATCCACTATGAGTTCAGTCAGAAGTTGAGCAGCCACAGGGTCATGCTCATAGCTTTCAATAATCTGCTGCATCCAAGTAAGGTCTGCTGTTGTAATGGCACAAATAGTACCTTGCTCCTCTTCTCTCCTGGATAGGGCATCAGCCACCTTATTTTCAGACCCTTTCTTGTACTGTACTTCATAGTCAAGGCCTAACAATTTTGTCAGACCTTTTTGTTGTAGTGCAGTGGTCACCTTCTGTTCAAGTATGTACTTGAGACTGTGGTGATCAATTTTTATTACAAAATGTCCTCCTTGTAGGTAGTGTCTCCACCTATCTACTGCAG
This sequence comes from Petunia axillaris subsp. axillaris, assembly GCA_029990575.1. NCBI lineage: Eukaryota > Viridiplantae > Streptophyta > Magnoliopsida > Solanales > Solanaceae > Petunia > Petunia axillaris. Next base: position 62,363,752 of record JARKNS010000004.1, read on the forward strand.
CCAATACTGCCATAAACTCCTTCTCGTATGTGGATAGGCCCCAGTGTTTAGGAGCTAGGGCCTTGCTGAAATAGGCTATTACCTGCCTTGCTGCATTAAAACAGCCCCCATACCTTTGGAGCATGCATCTGTCTCCACTGTAAACGGCTTGGTGAAATCAGCCAATGCTAAGACTGGGGTTGTGGTCATAGCCTTCTTCAACTCCTGGAATGCAGATTCTGCTTCTGGGCACCACTGAAATGAGTTCTTTTTAAGGAGGTTGGTGAGTGGTTTGCTGATGATTCCATAGGAGTGGACAAATCTCCTATAGTAGACTGTCAGGCCTAAGAATCCCCTCAAGGCTTTGATTGACTTAGGAGTAGGCCACTGTGTCATTGCCTCTATCTTCTTTGGGTCAGTAGAAACTCCTTCACCTGTGATAATATGCCCTAAGTACTCCACCTTATTCTGCCCAAAATAACACTTAGATCTTTTTGCAAACAATTGCTCCCTTCTAAGAACATCCAGCACCTTTTGTAAATGTACTTTATGCAACTCTAATGTAGGACTGTAAACTAGTATACCATAAAAAAACACAAGCACAAACTGCCTTAAGTAGTCTTGGAAGACATGATTCATTAGGCTTTGAAAAGTTGCAGGGACATTTGTCAAGCCAAAAGGCATGACTTTAAATTCATAGTGCCCTAAGTGAGTTCTAAAACTAGTTTTGTGTATGTCTTCTTCAAACATCCTGATTTGGTGATACCCTGCTCTCAAATCTATCTTAGAAAATACCATAGAGCCACTTAATTCATCCAACAAATCATCCACTAAGGGTATGAGAAATTTATCTTTGATAGTCAACTTTTTAAGTTCCCTGTAGTCCACACAAAACCTCCAACTTCCATCATTCTTTTTTACTAGTAACACTGGCGAGGAAAAGGGAAGTAACTGGGCTGTATCACTCCATTGTTCATCATCTCTTTCACCTGCTTCTCAATTTCATTTTTCTAGAAAAAAATATATCTATAAGGCCTAATACTGATTGGTGTTGCCTCAGGTTTCAAGGGTATGTAATGATCATGCTCTCTTTTGGGTGGAAGAGATTTTGGCTCAGCAAATACATCGGGATATAGTTGCAGTAATTCAGCAATTGGTTCAGGTATGGTTTCTGACTCCCCTGTGCTTGTTGTAGTAGAAATGGTGAATAGGTGTGCCCACATCACTTGCCCCTTTTTTATTAGTTGCTTCATAGAATTGACTGTCATACTGTGCATACTAGCCTCCTCTGTAATCCCTTTGAGCTGCACTTTCTTTCCCTTGACTTTAACTTGTAGTTTGTCGGATTACAGAGCCTCATCCAATCTACCCCAAGAACCATTTCACAACCACCTAGCTGAATTAGTCTGACCTTACTTTCAAACTCCACTCCCTGTACCTTCCACCTGAAGCTTGGGCATGAATGATAACTCATCAAATGGTTCCCATTGGCCAATGTGACCTTCATGGGTACATCATCTATAGTGGAGCAACCAATCTGCCTTGCTATATTAATATCTAGAAAGCTGTGTGTGCTGCCGGAATCCACTAAGATAGTCAATGGTATCTTCTTCGCTTCCCCCTTAACCTGATTGTATTTGGAACTGAGGTCCCTAACAAGACATTTAGGCTTATAGCCCTATCCTCCACAACTTCTGGATCCCCTCCTATTGGTTCTTCCCCTACTTGTAGTAGTTCTTCCTCCACTTCCTCTCCAGTCATGAATTATAATTGTTTACCCCTGCACTGATGATTGTAAAAGTATTTCTCACCACATTTGAAACACAGCCCATTGGCTCTCCTGTACTCCATTAACTTGCTGTGAGAAGTGTTATTTGCTGCCCCTTCCTTAGGCCATCCAGAAACACCCTTGTTAGTAGCAGTAGGTAGTTGGTTGGGTATGGCATTCATTCTTGACCATGCTAGTTTATTTTTTCTGTTGCTTGCATCTATCAATCTTTCTTGATGTTTAGCTTTCTTCACTGTGTCGCTTAGAGTGTATGGGTTGATAAATCTGACTGCACGCTTAATATCCTCCTTCAATCCACCGATGAATGTTTCCAGAGAGAATTTCTCTGTGATAGTGGGGTTCCTAATCATCACCCATGTTTTAAGATCTTCAAACTCGTCTAAGTATTCTGATATCGTGCCTTTTTGTGTAATTTTGTTAAACTTTTCTACAATGGTATCACTCCCTATGTCAGCAAATCTCTGGCAAACCTCCACTGTAAATTCACTCCATCTAATTACCCCTCTACTAAGTTGCAGTGCATGCAACCAAGATTCAGCCCTATCATTAAGATACATTGTAGCCATTTCTAACTTTTTCTTGGATCAGATATGTGGTAAAACTGAAAATACTTGTCACACTTCCTTAACCATGCTCTTGGATCACTGGTGCCATCAAACTCAGGAAATTTAAGCTTGGGTATAAAGTGGTCTACCTGTTCTCTGTAATTATGTGCCTCTTGAATTTCTGGTGACTTCATGCGATTTAACCCATTTTCTTGACTTGGACCAGAACCCAACAACCCATCACGGTTTGAAGCTGGAGAAGTAATAGTAGGCCCACCATTATTCAAGAACTTGTCCAGCAACACTCCCAATTTATTACCCAGATCATCAAGTTTAGCATTAGTGTTGTCTAGCTTTGCATTTGTGTCATCCAGTTTAGTGTTCGTTGAAGCCATGTAGTTTTGGAGTTGATTCTCCACTTTACTAATGTGTTCTTCTGTGCTATTTTGCCTCGATTCCACCATGATTGTATGCCCAAAATTAGGCTCTGATACCAACTTGTAATGAACTAAATAATTGAATGGAAAATGAAATGGAAAAGATGAATTGGTGATCTTTTATTAATTTTGTACAACTATTACAATCTAAAAGTGAACATGAATGAAAGATTGAGACACTAGTCCTTCATTGGTGATGATTAATACCTGTAGTGGGAAGAGAAGAATTGATAAGGACTTGAGAGAATTTGGGAAGGAATAATCTGAGAGGAGAAGTAGGTAGTTGAGAAATTACCAGAATCAATAACCGTTTTATCTCTCTTCTCAAGCTGATATTTAATCTATTGAGTACTGATCTCCACCGTTCAATCTATTGATATAATCTTGGCCCTACACTGAATTAATGAGCTGCCCTTCTGTTGACTAAGCTTGACCCACGTGAGCTGTCCACCTCAGCTCTTATTAACAATCTCTCCCCTCCATTATCCCACTTCATCACCGTAGGATTATTTACACGTGTACGACTAACTAGTATACTCCTAGGTTTATTCTCTGTCTGCCTCCCCAATTCGACTGATATTCCCCAATTCAACTTCAAAACCCTAGCTACCATTACAAATAGTATTTGATTTGATGGAGAATAAGACAAATTCTTGTAACGTCCAGCTTTTAAATATGTTACTTAATCAAGATGATGTCCATTTAATATTGTCTATTCTGATATCATCTACGGGGGAGCGGGAATGTCGTCTTATTTGGCACTTTACCTGGTTCGGTAAGTATGAAGTAAATTTTGGTTATCATCTTGCGAAATCAATACTTTCAAACAATAGAGGTTCTACTACACGCCTTGAATGTAGCTCTCTTTTTTTCTTCCTAAATCGTTTTGAACACATCTTTGGACCTTGAAATATTAAAAATAAGTTGAAACATCTTCTACGAAAATATGTATTAAACTCTTCGCCTATTAGATGTATCATATCTACAAGGATTCACTCCATTGATGATATTTATCCTGTTTGTGGCATGGAAGATGTCCAATATCAACTAATATATGGAAAATGAGCCCAGTTAATTAGCCAAATCTGCAACTTGTCTTGAATTTTTCAGTATGGCGGTTTCAACTTGTTTTGGATACTCGAAAATGGACATGAAAGATTTACTGCAAATGTCTGTGTCTATTCTTTGGATGATACAAAAAGTAAGAAATGAACATGTTTTAATTCCTTAATTTTGAGTGATATTGAAGTTTTATCTAAAGTTTTATTTGATTTTCTTGAATTTACAGATGTAGTGATATATATTTCTCCGTTGTCTCAATTTAAGTGTCTACATTTGCTTTTTAGTTTGACTCAAAAGGAGTGTCTTTTTATATATTTGGTAAGTCTTTAATTCCAAAGTTTATTTTGGACCACAAGATTTAAAGTTAGTGGCCATATTAAATACACCTTTAGTTTTAAACCACAATATTTAAAAGTTTTTCTTATTTTCTTAAACATTGTGCCTAGTCAAACCCAAACACTTAAATTGGGACAGAGGGAGTACTTCTTTACAAACGGTAGAGGCTAACTCAAACTCCCTAATTATTCTCCAGAAAATATTCTGCTTTATGTTGACGAAGGATTGGATCAAAAGGCTCGAAGAGCGAGTACGGATTTTGTAGCTTTGAAGGCTAATGGTGAAGTGCTTCATGCTTATGATTCTCTAATTAACTTTGTTCGAAAAGCCGTTATAGCTGAAGCAATGGCAATTAGGAAGGCAATTCAGGTGGCGGTAAAATTTGTTGGAAGAATATAAGTATTTTTTTAGATTCACAAACAATGTATCGAATGCTTAATAGAAGAATAGTTCCTTCATCGGAGGTGAATACTGTCTGTGAAGATGTTTAGCATCTCAGACATTACCTGGATGAAGTTGCTTTTATGTATATAAGTAGACGCTAGAATACTTGTAGTTAGTAGCGAAGATTGCTTTATCACTTCTAAGTGAAGTCTCTTGGTTCGACAACTTTCCAGTGCAGATCGTCAATGTGGCTTCTCTATACTTTGTATGTATAACCGATGGTTTTTAAGTAATGCAACTTAGTTTTACCTGGAAAAAAAAGTTGCAAGGCTTTTGTTCAATTTCGATAGAGAAAGTTGAAACATAGTACTGTGTAGTGATGAATATAAATTATTCATGTATTTCATATAAGAAAAATAATTAATTGAAATAAACCTGAATTTTTCTCATATAGTATTTCTTAACAAGTTTTATAGGAAAAAGATTAATTGGGAAATAAAGGCAACAAACAAAACAAGAAGGAAAAGGAATAAAACCCAGCAATACACGTCTGAAGCAAGAAAGGATGCCACTCATGACAGTGGCTCTTGATGTCTCAACACTAACTCATATAACAGTACTGCAAATACAACACAAGACATAGTTGTGAATCTATACATTTTCAATGCCTCCAAAGGTGGTCTACGACCCTCATTAAATTTTCAAAGTTCCAAATTGTTATTGCACAGTAGTGCAAATACAAAACAAAACATTGTTCTGAATCTATACATTAGTTATTTTGCATAATGGGCAGAACCCATACAGATAAAAGTTCTCCAAGTTCTAACAATTAAATCATAGAGGGGAAAAAACAATTGTTACTCTTATTTCTTCTTATTATTGATAGCTCACTCCTTCACCTTTTACAACTTCACCTATGCGGTATGCAACACTGTTCTCCTGTCCCTCCCCAAGTATTTTAACAGCTGCTTCTGGACCAACAACAAGGACCATCCCTATGCCCATATTGAAAGTTCGCCTCATTTCAGCATTTTCTATTCTTCCAGCCTTCATTCAAAAGAGCAAATCAATTTACCAGCTACACGCAAATATACAAAACACAACTGCAACCATAATGTATAGTGAACAAGCATATAATTGAAGAACATTGAACGACTGTTGAAGACCGTGATTAAAAGTGGAGGATTCTCACCTCTTGAATCCATTTAAAAACAGGAGGAACTACCCAAGAGTCATTGTAAATGATGGCTCCGAGGCCCTGGGGAAAGACACGAGGGATATTATCGGTGAAACCGCCTCCAGTAATGTGAGCTATTCCTTTTACCCCTCCTTTGTTGATAATATCAAGAACCTTCATTAGCCAAGTACAAAAAACATGTAATTGCATATACACCAACTACCGAAATTTCATTAAGTAAAGTTCGATAGAAGGAAATTGACAAACAACCTGCTTAACATATATGACAGTTGGGGCTATAAGAGCTTCACCAAGGTTAACAGATCCACCGGGAAGCTGATCTTTCAAAGAAAGACCACTTTGCTTGAGGACCCTACAAGTGTCGATGTAGCATTCTCATTAACCGGAAATGATTGAGGAGGACTGCTAGAAAGTGAAAGGCATTCCCTATCATGATAATCCATCTAGATGCTTACACGTAGAACATACACGTAGTTCTTTTACTTTTTTATTTTTATTTTTTGAGGAGGTAACAAGGTATACCTAGTTCTTTTGTAAATAGAACATACCTTCTGACAAGAGAAAACCCATTTGAATGAACTCCACTAGATGGTAAGCCAATGAGGACATCTCCAACCTCAATGTTTTTCCCATCAATAACTGAATCCTTCTTCACAATCCCTACGGCAAATCCACTAAGGTCATACTCACCTTCAGCATAGAAATCTGGCATCTCTGCAGTCTGAAAGGAAGATCAATTTGATTCAATGCAACAATGGGAAATATAAACATCGTTTTACTTGGTCCAAGATAGAACGAACAAAAAGATGACGTCCTCACATTATATAAAAGATATGCTTTATTTCCAATATACTATTAGATCAATGGGACTCTTGCTAACTTAATTAAATTTACATGGAAAATAGATCTCACATCACAAAGGCTGTCACATAATAAATATGTTCACCCGCAAATTATCACAGAGCAAAAAGTGAGTTATCAGTACCTCTCCCCCTAAAAGAGCACAGTCAGATTGCTGGCAACCATCCACAATGCCTTTTATTACCTGCATATATGAAACGAAACAAACTCTTTTTTAGCTGAAAAGGTGAAAAAGAAGTCAGCTTGTGTATGGTCCTCTAGCATTCTTAGGACTTAAGAGAGTGATATACCTTCTCCGCAAGGTCAACATCAAGGTGGCTGGTGGCAAAGTAATCAAGAAAAAATAAAGGTTTTGCTCCTGAAGTAACAATGTCATTTACACTCATTGCAACCTGACCAGAAGGCTATTGTTAGTCTTATCATACTAGCCAACAAAAAAAGTAGAAAGATGGCACTTACCAGATCAATCCCAATAGTCTCATGAATTCCCGTTTCAAATGCCAGCTTAAGTTTCGTTCCCACACCATCAGTACCAGCGACAAGGTAAGAATCCCCTGTTAGTAAATGGGAAAACCGAAAAGAAAGGCACTATGAGTATGAATACTAACAGAGAAAAAAAAGCTGACTATTTTAGGAAAAAGATTATGAAAGGAAGCAGTGGATGGCTACTCAGCTAGACAAATGCCAGCTCTAAAATCCAACTAAAGCAATCTACAATGGAAATTTAATGAGCCAGAACAAGCTCGGGTTACACTAATAGAGTTAAAAACTTTTTATCACCAAATTTCATAAGCTCAGAAAACACATACGTTTGCATTTATTGTCTTGGAGATGATTTGGTTGTCCTGCTATACCTAGTTGGCTCAAAAAGGATTCAAGCTGAAGGCTATCTCTTAGCTATTGCCAACTAAACTTGCTGCTAAGCGCCAAAGAAACTTAACAAAAGGGAAGCTTTACTCATCTAGCATCTCGGATAATCTTAATTCCTATTCAAACAAATCTAAGAACGCCACAAGAACTTAAATAAGTAGTCAAAGATTCTCATGTGTCGCTACTATGTGAAGGTATCTTAACTCGGATAATTCAATTCACAACCAACAAGATTTTGTTACATAAAAGCTAATTGTATAATAACACTGCTACCCATCAATTAACGGAGGGTAATGGAAAAACAATACCTAAAGGGAAAAGTCCACCGAAACCCCCAATACCAGGGGCCATTTTAGCTATTCTCTTCACAAGCTCTGACCCTGCATCAATATCAACACCAGCTTCCCTATACGTAAGACCACCACCGGGCTTATTCTCCGTTCGGCTAGCACTTGAGCACATAATGCTTATGTCCCTAGTCCTTTTAACCACTTTGTGTACTGAAATTAGCTTCTTAGAGAAATTGTGGAACTTGGGTACACATAATTTTGGCTCACCAATTGAGGATTTAATGCAAGATAGCTCTACATTTGCTCCACAACAAGTGTTCATGGCAAGTGTAGAATCAATATTTCCTCTGATGTTCCACTAACTAAAGAAAAACAAGAGCATAATTATTATGAAAAGAATGAGAAATAAAGAAGCAGATAATAATTGACAAGCATGAAAGTTCATAGATTATTTTAAACAAAAGAAAAATAAAAAAGCAAGAAGAAAAGAAAAGAAAAGCAGTAGAAGATAATAAGTAAAATTAATTAAGGGTTGGAACCTGAAAGAGTAGAAGTAGGAGAAGGGTAAAGTTAGTGAAAGAGTACAGGCGAGGGAGTATAGGAGGACAAGAAGTGGCTGACTTGATGAGTTCCAGGTTGCAAACCATGCCCTAATAAGAGTATAGTTACTACTAATGCTTATGTCCCATCTTTTTTAATTAGTTGATTGCATAGAGTTTATTCTATTTTACAACAAATAAAGAATAACTTTAATTTTTAAGTTTTGACAAATCTATAAAAAATTATGAATAATATTATAAGTTTTGGCCGATCAGTCGAAATTTCATTTATTTACAAGATGTGAACAACCTTTAAAATTTAGGACTATTGGTAAAGTATTTACAAATAAGTTTTGACAAATTCGTCCAAAGTCGTGAACAAATGAAGTTTCAATGGATTTGTCTAAACTCAGTTGAAATTTAAAAATTTCGGTTAATTTTAAACCAAAAAAAAAAAGGAGATAAAATCTAAACTACCGTGCCAAAGGGACATCCAGTACAATTTGTTGGGCTATAATGGTAGATTAGTAGAAGTTAAGTCATATTCATATGCAATTTGTCGACCAACCGAAAAAAAAAAACTAGAAAAACTAAAAAGAAAGTGACAAAGAGGGATGTTGACAGTAAAAGTAAAAAGTTGCACAGAAACAAAATCTACATGCTAAATTTTAGGAAAATTTGACGAAATTTGACTTAGTTTGACATTCCATACACAACAAAGTATTATTTTGGAACAATTTAATCCGGTTGGGGAGCTTTTAACGGCGTTGGATTTTAAAGTTACAGGCTGAGTATGGAATTTTAGGGTGTTTATATGGGTGAATGAGGAAACAGATGCAGATGATAAAGTATTAACATTGCTGAAATTATTCCCATTCAAAAATGAAATAGATTAACTATGTTCAAATATATAACTACTTGAGGGAGTAGTACAATAGCAGCAATAAGCAAAGCAGTGCATTAAACAATATATTCATCATTCTAACTTCAAAAATACGACCGATTACTTAGTCCGTGTGTAAATATCACATGTCTGTATCTCTACTCTTTCGTTACAATTCTTAATTTGTGAAATGTCTTGGTGGCTAAATCAATTGGAAGATCTCCCATCACCGTCCGTGATCACATCCTTAAAACTACCGCCACCTGGAATCATAGGTAAAACATGCTCCTGGTGAGGTACAATTACATCCAACAAGTAAGGTCCAGGAGTGTCTAACATTTTCTGAATGGCAGCTCTAACATCTTTCTTTTTCGTCACTCGAGCAGCAGGAATATCACAAGCTTCAGCAAATTTCAACATATTAGGAAAAATCTGCGACTCATTAGAAGGATTTCCAAGATAAGTATGTGCTCTATTAGCCTTATAGAATCTATCCTCCCATTGAACCACCATTCCTAAATGTTGATTATTTAAAATCATCATCTTAACTGGAAGATTCTCAACTCTAATTGTTGCTAACTCTTGCACATTCATCATGAAACTTCCATCACCATCAATGTCCACGACAACTGCATCTGGTCTTGCAACTGCTGCTCCAATTGCTGCAGGCAATCCAAATCCCATTGCACCTAATCCACCAGACGTTAACCATTGTCGCGAATTTTTGTACTTGTAATATTGAGCAGACCACATTTGATGTTGGCCAACACCTGTACTTACTATAGCATTTCCATTTGTCAACTCATCAAGGACCTGAATGGCATATTGTGGATTAATAGCTTCACCAAAAGTTTTATACTTCAAAGGGTACTTCAATTTTTTCTCCGTTAACTCTGTTCTCCAGGGAGAGAAATCAAATTTCGGCTTACTTGATTCTCTTTCCAAAATTGAAATTAGACCCCGTAACGCCAATTTAATATCTGTACAAATGGATACATGAGGTAGCTTGTTTTTACCAATTTCCGCGGCATCAATATCAATGTGAACAATCTTTGCTCGACTTGCAAAAGTTTCTAATTTACCAGTGACACGATCATCAAACCTCACTCCAAATGCTAGCAGCAGATCACTACTATCCACCGCATAGTTAGAATAAACAGTACCATGCATCCCTAGCATTTGAAGGCAAAGCTCATCCCCTGATGGAAACGCTCCGAGACCCATCAAAGTACTGGCCACTGGAATACCTATAAATCAACAACAATTATGTCTCAGTCCCAAGTAAGTGGTGGTCGGTTGTATGAATTTTTGATTAATCATGTCAAATCATTTAAGCTCGTCTAGGACCAATATTTTACCAAATAAAAATAGAAGTACGAGAAGTTCTCTCTATTTTCTACAGGCTACTGGAATACCTGTGAGATCCACAAAACGCCTCAACTCCTCACTTGCGTGTAAGCACCCACCACCAACATATAAAACAGGCTTCTTCGATTCAAAAATTAGCCCAACAATTTGCTCCAAAAGCATCTTATTAGGTGGTTCAGGTAATCTGGCCATGAAACCTGGCAACTTCATTGGCTGATCCCAGTTAGGAATCGCCATTTGTTGCTGAACATCTTTAGGAATATCAATCAAAACAGGTCCAGGTCGGCCTGATCGCGCGATGAAAAATGCCTCGCGCACAATCCTGGGAATATCCTGAACGTCCATAACAAGATAATTGTGTTTGGTAATTGATCTAGTTACTTCAACAATTGGAGTTTCTTGAAATGCGTCTGTCCCAATCATCCTCCGAGGTACTTGACCTGTAATTGCGACAATTGGAATACAATGAAGCATCAGCTAGCAAGACAGTTGGCAAGCTTAATTACAATATATAGCACCAATGAAGAATACTGTGTTTGGAATGATGGTAGTCATTTTTTTATGGAAAATGTTTTTCTAATGAAAATATTTTTCGGTGTTGGTTGGAAAGTGAAAGTATTTTCGTGGAAACATAAGATATCAAAGATTACTAGTACTAATAATAGTAGTAAATTGGAGAGTATTATGATGATAAAATTTCTATACTATCATTAATAATTAGTAAATCTAAGTATTAGTTGAAGCAAGTTGTGGTAAGTCATTTCCTTGTTTTTTCTGAAAATGACTTTCTTCATAGTTCATCCTACCAAATACAATAGATACTTTTTCATGAAAAGTAATTTCCTAAAATAGTAACTTTATCATACAAAATACAACTGAAATGTTATTTAACATTCAATTATAAAAGTCGATTTTTTTTTTTTTTAAAAATTATTGTAGTGACTTTTTTTTTCAAAATAAATTTTTTTTTCCAACAACTACAATTAAACAGTTCACCAACCAATTCATCATATTTACTAGGAACTTGACCTGTAATAGCAACAAGTGGAATACTATCAAGCATAGCATCAGCAAGGCCACTAACAAGATTAGTAGCACCGGGTCCAGAAGTGGCCATACAAACACCAGGGAAACCTGTGGCGCGCGCATAACCCTCAGCGGCGAAAATACCGCCTTGTTCATGACGTGGCAATACATTTCGGATGGTTGGGGAACGGGTGAGGGCCTGGTGAATTTCCATTGAACTTCCTCCAGGGTAAGCAAATACATTGGTGACACCTTCACGTTCGAGTGATTCAACAAGAATATCACTTCCTTGTCGTGGTTCATCAGGGGCGTATCGTGACACAAATGTCTCGATTAGTGGAGCTTTTGGGGTCGTGGAAAGGACATTAGTGATGGTAAAATGACGGGTGCTAATGGTAACGGGACTAGAGATTTTATGTCGAAACGATGTTTGTGGAGAAGGGAAGAAGGTTCTTGAAAGAAGCTTGTTAGAATAGGAGGAAGAACAAGAAGTGAAAGGGTTGCTACAGAAAGTTGAAGATGGAGGAGTTGGAGAAGCTGCAGCCATATTGTTGAGAGACAAATGCATGAAAGGCGTATTATCAGATATGACAAGTGAGACTTTGAGGGTCAAGTAAGTTTATAGTACAGCAACAGACTCCCAAAAGAATGGAAGGATTTGAAGTTTCAATGGTTAAATTTTTTGTTTTAATTGGGATATAGATTTGTCCAATGAATTTAGGCAAGTAATAAATAGCAGCAAAATTTACTCACCGTAGAACACCTCTTTCAGGTCACATAGCTGCTATAGCCATAAAATGGAAAGTTTAATTTTATGGAGTATAACACTATATTGCCTATTGCGGTGTGAAGGTTTTGAGTGGTGCTATAATAGGCAGCTGTCATGTACTTGTAGCTTGTTAACAAATTAAATGCGAATTTAAAGGTACCACTAACTCTGCAGCAAGAATATACACTGTTCTGCCTACTTATAGCTAACTTTTCCTAATCTCGAAACCAACTCCGACAGAGCATCTCATCGTAGGCTTGATACATGCTGTATTAAGTTTTCATTAGAGCCTCAGTTGAAGAAATATATTGACACAAACGATGTTTGTACCAAAGCAAATGGAGAATTTCACTTCACTTAGCCTTTTTAATTTGTCACTTAATGTATTGGGCAAAAATTGATGTGCTCGGTTAGCACCTCGGCATGATGAACCGAAGAGAAAACGAGCTGACGCTCCGAAGGAGGATGATCGAAGCAGTCGATCAGGTTATCGAAGGCGAGCTTCAATGTCACTACCGAAGGCGAGCCGCGAGCTGAGCTTCGGTGACATCCTTTTCAACCGAACGGCAAGGTCATGCCACCGAAGTCATGTGATCGAACTTCGGTGGGACACCTCGGTTCCAGCGGCTTTGAAGCCCACTGCTTCAGCCCTCTAACTCCTTCCATTAATGTCCAGAACGTGGGTCTAAGCATGATTGATAGTGGAGAACGTGGGCAAGGCCCCTAGGCCTATAAATAGTACTTCATTTTGTATTATAGGCATTCAGAAAGACATACAGAAACTCTGTCGAATTTTGTACTTATTGCAATATATTGAAATCCAGTTATTTTCTCGCATTTTACGATTATTCTTGGTATTTATCAACTTTGATACGAAGTTTTGTTTATACTCTTATCCAAATTCGATTTGTGATCCTAAAACTGATTTAGGCCCATACACTTAAGCCAAAGAATGTCATTCCAAAATAATCACTTTAAAAGAGCAAGAAGGGATTAATGTCTTTTTGAAGAAGGGAATAAATGGATACATAATTTTTTTTAACTAATTGACGCTTTGGGCATATTTATTACAAAATATACCGACACTTTTAAAAACTTACCATACATAACAACATTTTTAAATTTATTACTAAACGTAGCACTTTAAACAAAACATGCACAAATTGTATATATATTATGTTAAAAAAAATATTGATATATTTATTTTAAGTGAGATAATATCATTATTTTTTAGAATTATATTGTATATTTTTGTAAAGAGCCCATACAACAATTATTTTAGATTTAGGCCCAATAAGTTTAGTCGGCTTTTTTGGCAGAATTCTTGCAAAAATTTTCATTGGGTGCCCTCCATAAGGCGTGGTTTGAGAGTTTGCCCCCCGTTTAACAATGTCTTAGCAAAATACCCTTATGTTGGTACGTGGCCTAGACTTCAAGGCACCAATTTGCAAGTGTCGCTTTTTAGGCAAGAGGTCAAGGGCAAGTGCTGTCTTGCCAACACTTCAAGTTATCTTGGGAGAAGGCATGAAGAGATTGGAAGGGGCAAGTGCTGCCTTTTACTAACCTTACGATCAAGTGCTGCTCGGGCAACACTTTCTTTGAGAGAATGTGAGATTCAAGGGGCTTCAAGTGGCAAGTGTTGCCAAAAAGAGAGGGGTCAAGGGGCATGTCTTGGCCGCGTGCCAAGAAATTGACAGGGGTAATTGCGTCCATAATTTTTTTTTTATTAAACTTAATAGGGGCATTTTTGCAAAACCCTGTTAAATTGCAGGCAAAAAGGCAAACCATTGCTTATGGTGTCATATTTTTGCAAATATTCATCGGGTGCCCTCCATGAGGAGTGGTTTGCAAGTTTGCCCTCGTTTAACAAGGTTTTAGCAAAATACTCTTATGTTGGCACGAGGCCAAGACTTCAAGGTACAAATTTGCAAGTGTTGGCTTTTAGGCAAGAGGTCAAGGACAAGTGTTGTTTTGCGAACACTTCAAGTTATATCGGAAAAATGTAGGAAAAGATTGGAAGGGGCAAGTGTTGCCTTTTGCTAACACTTACGGCCAAATACTGGCAAGTGTTGCCTTTTGCCAACACTTGGCAAGTGTTGGCAAATAGAGAAAGGTCAAAGGATAAGTCTTGGCCCGTGCCAAGAGATTGACAGAGGTATTTCACTTTAGAATTTTTTCATTAAACTTAAAGGGGGTATTTTGCAAACTTGTTAAGCGAGGGCCAAAAGGCAAACCGTTGCTTGTGGTGTTATATTTCTGCAAAAATGTCTGCTATGTGCCATCTATTGTTCCAAGTAGCTAACAACTAATGTTTTAGAGAACATTCTTCCAATGCATTTTAGACTTACCTCTGGATAATTTGAAGCACTTAACTAATTTAGCTAACTAATATTTATAAGATTAGGAATGAGATCATACGTGATAAGGTGAGTGGCCTCAGTGGTGGACAGAGAAAGCGAGGTTGCAATATGTATTGGGTAAAAACCCTATCGCCTTGGTGCAAAGGCTTAAACCACGAGATAGTTAAGTTTCACCGAGGACGACTTCTCGAGAAGGTAGTTTTCACCTCCGCCTCGGGTAAGATCGAGCCAAGTACAAGATCAAAACTCAAAAAGATTGAAGAATGGTTAATGCGGCGACCCCTCGAGGGAGTGTATTGCCTCGGGAAACGGCCACGACTAATTATAACCGTCGACCGTTGTATGATCGTTGCTCGAGCATTAAAAAGAGAGACCGTTAGCTGGCAACGAATGAATACAGAATAATTACCATTGAATGCAGTTGTAATCTTCTCGCTCCTATCAACTATAAATAGAAGCCCTATGTAATCAAGAAGATCATCCAAAAAATACAACACTTGACTTATATTCCTTCTCATAAGCTTTGTCTCGTTCTGTCCACATTATTGCTCGTTTATTTTTTGCCTCATTTATTTCATTCCATTAAGCATTTGCCTCGTTTAAATTTAATACCAGCTCGACAATAACTTTGATACAAGAAAATTACCAATAAACCCCAAAACAAATTCGATTTGTTATCCTAACTTGATTTAGGCCAACACAAATTGGTGCCGTCTGTGGGGATTTTGGTAATAACGCTTGTTCCAAAGTAGACTCTTTTCCAGATCTTAGCAAAATGTCAACTCTCCCAATGTCACAAAAACCTGTGAACGTCATAACCGGCGGCATGGAAGTAAATGGTGTCAATCTCTCCTAGATGAGAAAGTCTACAAAATTCTCAACCATTACAGAAAGTAGAACCCAAATTGGAGGAAGTGACAATGAAATCATTTTTGACGAGGGGGGTTGCTACGAAATTATGACCCTTCATCACGATGCTCTGGTTATCAACTTAAGGATCAACGACTCAGACGTAAAACGAGTTTTAATAGATCCTGTGAGCTCTGTGAATACCATCAGTCATAGAGCCATTGAAAAAATATGGTTAAAGGATCTCATCGTTCCAAAAACAATCATTTTAGCAGAGTTCAACAATTCTATGGAAAGAACTTTAGGAGAAATCACCCTTGCAACCACCGCCGAGGGGGTTGACAAGAAAATAACTTTTCAAGTAATGAATAAGGATATGTCCTACAACGCCATCCTTGGAAGGCCTTGGATTCATGAAATGGAGGCCGTACCGCCAACCCTCCACCAGGTGAAAAAATTTCCAATCCCGTGGGGAATTCGTGCAATTCGAGGTGACCAAGTAACAGCTCAGAAATGCTATTCTATCGCCGTAAAAAGTGGGAACGCCCCAATCAGGCACCTGAAATCACAACCAAGCGGATTAGAGCCCCGTAAAGAGGAGAGCTCGATTCAAGAGGAGTTCATCCAAAGCAGGAAGAGAGGATCTTAACCTTCATTCCAGAACCTCGGAAGCAAAAGGCCGAGGACTCAACGGTTGAAGAGCTAGAATCTTATGCCTTGTCAGAAGAGTTCCCAGAAAGAAAAATATTTGTAGGCTCGGAGCTGGATGTTGAGTCTAAGAAAGCTCTCATCGAATTGTTAAAGGCCAATGATGATTGCTTTTCTTGGTCTCATGCAGACATGGTAGGGATCGATCCCGAAATCATGACACACAAGTTGAATGTAGATCCCAACCACCGCCCGGTGAAACAAAAGAAAAGACCCCACGCTGGAGTAAAGCAGAAGGCGATCCAAGACGAGACCAAGAGATTGCTTGACAATGAATTCATAAGAGAAGTCAAGTACCCAGATTGGCTTGCTATTGTGGTAGTGGTACCCAAGAAAAATGGCAAGTTGAGAATGTGTGTCGACTACACCGACCTGAATAAAGCTTTCCCTAAAGACTCATACCCTTTGCCCCAAATAGATAGGTTAATTTTCCCTAAAGACTCATACCCTTTGCCCCAAATAGATAGGTTAATAGACTCCACAGTTGGACACAAACTCTTAACTTTGTTGGATGCATATTCAGGGTACAATCAGATCTTGACGGATCCCAGTGATGAAGAAAAAACTTTCTTTATCACAGATGAAGGAACCTATTTTTACAAGGTGATGCCCTTCGGTCTCAAAAATGCCGGAGCTACTTATCAAAGTCTGGTATACCAAATGTTTAAGGATTATATTGGAAAAAAATTGAAGCATATCGATGATGTGTTGGTAAAATATGTCCGATTAGAAGATCATTTGAAACAACTAAAGGAGGCCTTTGCAATTTTGAGATTGTATTGCATGAAGCTTAACCCTGAAAAGTGTGCTTTTGGGGTCAGCTCGGAGAAATTCCTGGGATTTATTGTCTCGGAGAGAGGAATCGAGACAAATCCCGACAAGATCAAAGCTATACAAGAAATCCCCGAGGAATTGTCAAGCCCAAAGGAAGTCCAATGCTTAACTGGCCGATTAGCCACTCTAAGTCGATTTATTTCAAGGTCATTCGAGCGGTGCCACAAATTCTTTTCCGTCTTGAAAAAGAATACTTCATTTGAATGGACTCCCGAGTGCAAGGAGACTCTGAGAGAGTTGAAATATTATTTGGTCAATGCCCCATTATTGGCCAAACTAAAAGATGGCGAGACGTTGTTAGTATACTTGGCTGTCTCTGAGGTGTCGGTCAGCGCATTTCTGGTTCGAGAGGAAGAAGGAAAGCAACAACCAATATACTATGTTAGCAACGCTCTCCTCGATGATGAAACAAGGTACCCCCATCTAGAAAAATTAGCGCCTGCATTGGTCATTGCTACTCAAAAATTGCGCCATTATTTCCAATGCCATCCAATAGCCGTAGTAACAACCTTCCCCTTGAGAAATATATTACATAAGCCAGAATTGTCAGGGAGGTTATCTAGGTGGGTGGTCGAGCTGAGTGAGTATGACATTATATACCAACTCCGCACAACCATAAAATCCCAAGTGTTAGCTTATTTTGTAGCTGATTTTAGTGCTAAACTACTTCCCGAGGCGGAAAAAGAGAATCTAGTCTCAAAGGGTCCCACCCATGGGGTGTGGAAGCTTTACACAGATGGAGAAGCCAATTCCAACGGCTCGGGACTCGGAATACTACTCGTAGCTCCCACAGAGGAAAAGCTAAGGCACTCGATGAAATTTGAGAGGCTAACCAACAACGAAGCCGAGTACGAGGCCGCCATAGTAGGATTAAAGCTGGCCAAAGAAATAGGAGCTGCGAATTAAGAGCTAAGGTGTGACTCGCAATTAGTGGTGAATCAAGTCCTCAGTGGATATTCGGCTTGGTAGCCCATAATGAAACAGTTCGTGGTAAGAATGCAGCAAGCGTTCGGCGCCTTTCAAGAATGGAAGGTTATGCAAATACCATAAGAGAAACACGTCGAGGCCGATGCCTTGGCGAACTTGGCCTTGGCAGTTGAAACAGATGACTCGAGGACTGACGCCATAGTTAGGATTTTCACATCAGCAATGGGAAAGATGAAGCTGGAAGTAAATGTGGTGAATCGACATTGGGATTGGCGAACAAAGTTCATCTCTTATCTGGAGTTAAGAATTCTACCACCAGACAAAAAAGAAGCAGCAAAATTCAAGAAGCAAGTAGTCCCATACACGATAATATATGGACAATTGTACAAGAAGCTTTATTGCGGCCCGATGGCCAAATGTCTTGGCCCAGAAGAGTATGAATACGTGATGAAAGAAGTGCATGAAGGAACGTGTGGTAATCACTCTGGAGCTAAAGCCCTCGTGCGAAAGCTCCTCCGAGCTGGCTACTATTGGCCTGAAATGAGTGAGCATACCAGAGTATTTGTTAGGAATTGCGACAAGTGTCAAAGGCATGCTTTCATGATTCATCAGCAGGCCGAGCCCTTGCATTCAGTGATCTCGCCATGAGCCTTCATGAAATGGGGAATGGATATCGTGGGACCATATCCCAAAGCAAAGGGCAGTGTTAAAAACATCCTCGTGCTCACTGATTATTTTTCCAAATGGATCGAAGATGGAGCTTTTGCTAAAGTCAGGCAAAAAAAAGTCATCGATTTCATATGGAAAAATATCATATGCTGATTTGGAGTTCTGAGGGAGATCACTTGTGATAACGACACACAATTCATTGGCTCAGAGGTCACGACTTTCTTTGCAAAATGGGGGATCAAAAGGTGGCTTCAACATCCTGCCACCCCAGTGCTAATGGACAAGCTGAGTCCTTAAGTAGAATAATAATCGACAATCTTAAAAAGAAAATGAACAAAGTAAAAGGCTCATGGCCCGATGAGTTACCAAGTGTTATGGGCAATGAGGACCACAGAGAAGAATAGCACTGGCGAAACCCCATTTTCTCTTGTTTACGGGTTAGGTTTGCTAATTCATGTCGAGGTTGGGGAACCAAGTCTTTGCTATACTCATTCAACCGAGGAATCAAATCAAGAAGCTATGCGAGTAGAATTGGATTTGCTCGAAGGACGAAGAGAGATGGCCTTGGTGTGGTTGACAGCTCAAAAACGGCAAATCGAGGCCTACTTGAACAAAAAGGCCAAGTTGAGAGAATTTAAGGTTGGCGACTATGTCTTGAGGGCCTCAAATTAAACGATCAAAGAGAAAAATGCAGGAAAATTGGCCGCCAATTGGGAAGGCCCCGACTGAATGAAAACAATCGTAGGGCAATGATCTTATCAACTGGAAAACTTCGAGGGGGAAGCAAGAGGCGTTAAATTGGAACATATCCAATTTAAAGAAATATTACTTCTAGCATCAATGAGATATCGCTCCAAAGCTGATAGTGCTCGAGTCCTCATCTTTCACACTCAACCACTGGGGGGTGCAAGGGGGTGAGGTCAGTCTGCAATCGATTCATAGGCTCATAGCTAGAGTTCTTCGAAAAATAACTCAGACTCGGGACTTAACTCAAGAACTTCAAAATATGGAGATCGCCCGAGGCCTAGCTAAACCTACACCGGGGACTGACCCCATAGGAATACACTTGATTACTCATATTCATTTCCTCGAATGGCTTTTGTAAATTAAATTTGCCTAAGTACAACTAGGCTCTATGTAAAACGACTCAATTTTCATCAATGGATTAAAAATAAATTCATCATCTTTTTATCCATTAAGCCTTGTTTAAGCCTCTGCTCGAGGATGAGACGTTGTCCTAAGCTAGCCTCATAATATACTTAAAAACTTGCAAGCAAATAAAAACTCGAAAAGATATTGAAACAGTTAACATTCAATATTTATGTATTCATAAGGCTCGAAGGCCAGAATAATTACAAAGAAAATGGCCCGAAGGCCCAAAACAAAACAACGAGCTGTCACCCACTAGCCTCGCTATCACTATCCAAAGTTTCTCCTTAAGATGAGCTCTCACTGCTAAAAGGAGGTTGATCCAAAAACGTTCGAGCCGTAGCGACATCCTTCTCAACCTTGGCAATCTCATCATCCAAACTAACCCCCTCTTTACATTGTTTGAGGGTCTTCAACTTGGTCTGAATAATTGCCCAATTTCTGTAAACTTTGGCTCGGGTAGCTCTTAAGTCCAGCTTGGCCTTGAACTTACACTTTAGCTCAGAAGAGGAGATTGGTTTTTTGCCCCGAAGGGTCTTCATTTTAGCTTTAAGAATCTCGTTCTTGGCTTCAACCTCTTTCATCTTTGAGGTAGGCAGCGGAGATCTCTCCTCGAATTGCTCGGTTAACCCTTTGAGCACTGCATTTGTTGCATCAGCCTGCTTTTGAAGCTCAGCTCGACGATTCTCCTCTTGAGACCTCTTCTTGGCCCTAAGATTAGCAATTTTTCTGCGAGCCCAAGAGAGTTCCGCACTCGATTGCTCAACCTCTTTCTGAGCTCAGCCCAATTTGGCTTCTGAGTCAAGGAGTTGCTTTTTCATGCTCAGAAACACGAGCTTCGAGCCCAATCCTTCTGTGATCGCACTCATCCCTGACCTGCTTAAGGTACGCTGCTCGTTTGGCCTCGATCTCAGCCGCTTTCATAGCATTGACGTAGCCCTACAGCCAGAAAAGAGGAAATCAGAAGTGGAAAAAAGCAGCTAAAATTAAAAAAAGCAGTGAAGCAAACAAAAAACTTTACATGAATCGCATATTGAGCCGAATAAGCCATCAAATAATCCGAGGGAACATTCTTGAGCCGCTCGTTTTCTAAAGGCCCAAGAAGCCCCTTACAGCTAATGGCAACCCCCATGCTATCGTCCAACATGCAAACATCGATCGGAATTGGGATTTCCCTAATTCCTTGAGGAAGGGCTGTTTCAGCTCGAGTTGAATCGGCACTCGCCCCCTTTACAGATAGAACCCCTTCGGCAGGCTTGGCTCTGCTGGACCAAATCTCCTGACGAACCTTATCAACATATTTACTCGGTTCCTTAATGCTCACCGCCTGGACCTCGTCTCGAACACAGACATCGTCTGACTCGTCAATTAGACTTCGTCGAGGGGCTTCAGGCAACTCAACCCGAGGGATTTTAGCCTTAGGTGGCTTCTTGGGCGCATCCTTTTTCCTTTTTGAACCTGAAAAGAGAAAACATGTCATTTAAAGAAAAAGAAAACAAGAAGATACACGAAGGATAAACGAGGATACCTCTTGGGGCTTGATTTGAGAGTCTGGACAGACTCCTCCAATGACTGCAAACTAGCCTCGACATCAGGGACCTTGGTGACATCCTCTCGTCGTCCCTGCTTTTTCTTCTTCTCTGTCTTCTTCTTCTTCTTCTTCTTCTTCTTCTTCTCTTTCTTATCTTCCTCCTTCTCCGCCTCGACAGGCAACTCGTTACAATCTAAAAAACAAGAGGAGTAAGACCAAAAGAGGACGCACTGTGAAAAGGAAATATCGAACTTGGAAGCACACTAACCAAGTCGTTTGCCTGACCAATTGTTCTCCTCACGAGCAACCAAAACCATCCAATCCCTCTTGGCCTCCCCTCGGCACTGATAATAGGTTGCGCCCAAGCCGCTAAGTCTTCAGGAGGATTGAGTGGAAGCTTTCTAGCTAAAAGTATAATGAAAAATTAGTTTTCTCGCACTTATAGAAGCCAAGTAAATAACGAAGAAGAAAACTTACGTGTTCTGTTCCACACCTCGGGGAATCCAGGCCTAGTAGAGAGAGAAGAAGTGGGAAGAAGAACAAACCAATCACACCAACTACGATCCTCAGTGTCATCACTTTTGGTAATGATAGAGAACTGCCCTCACTTGTTTAACTGCACAATACTATCTTTCTGCAGAGAGGGAGAAAACAAAGAAATCAAGTAGTCATATCCGAATGTGACCTCGGCTTTACGACTAATGTAGTCGAGGCACTGAATGACCCTCCAGAAGCCGAGGCCTAACTGAGCCAAACAAATATTGTGTGACCTACAGAAAATATCCACTACGGGATGAAGAGAAAGAGTAAAACCTATAAAAAATGGGTAAGTATAAATAAAGGATTGCCCCAGAACACTGTTGTATGTGCGGTGCTCGGGAGCAGGAATTGAAATTGGAACCTCGGGGCCCCAATTACACTCCTGTCGGATCAAGGCTACGTGCTCTTCCGAGGCAAGGCTCGAAGAAAGTTGAACAAGGAGATTCCTTCTCCTCCTAATATCTGAGGCTGTTTGCCCCCCCATCCTAAAATCTTTGCTGGAACCAAACTTATTTGGGATAACCTATTGAGGTTTGAGTTCCCTAAGATAAACTTTTCTTCTTTTCTTCTTTGGAGGCGAGGTCTTGACTACCTCGTTGTCATCGTCATTTTTTACGGCTTCTTCAGTTTTCGCCTCATCATCATCAATGGAAGGTTCCTGAATGGCGACACTATGACTATCATCCGAATGGGAAGAAGTGGCCGATGGAGAAGAATTTATCAATTCATCATCTGATACCAAAATACCGGCATCAACGATGTTTTCACGATGAGGAGAAGAAGACATGGTGAAAGTTTTTAGAGGGAAAAGGAAGGCTGGAAAAATCAAGAACAGTTCAAGAGAAATTATGAAATGGTAAAGATGATGACAAAAGGTGGCCAATCTATAGCAAGATGCAAGTGGATTAAAACGCCATCATGACATTTACATGGGGAAGATAAAACGAAGGGTTACATCCGTTAAAAATTAAGGCCACGTGCGGGGGATGTGACATCGAAGCAACGGTTGCCTTTTCAAATCTCTTGGCCGATAACGCGCCACGTCACTTTCCCGCTTAAATTCAATTCCACCCCCTTGAAAAATTTTGACAATTGCCCAAGGGGTGGGGAGGGGGACTATCTGTATTGGGTAAAAACCCCGTTGCCTCGGTGCAAAGGCTTAAACCACGAGACAGTTAAGTTTCACCGAGGACGACTTCTCAAGGAAGTGGTTTTCACCTCCACCTCGGGCAAGATCGAGCCAAGTACAAGATCAAAACTCGGAAAGCTTGAAGAATGGTCAATAGTATTGCCTCGGCAAACGGCCACAACTAATTATAACCGTCGACCGTTGTATGGCCGTTGCTCGAGCATTAAAAAGAGAGACCTTTTGCTAGCAACGAATGAATACAGAATAATTACCATTGAATGCAGTTGTAATCTTCTCGCTCCTATCAACTATAAATAGGAGCCCTACGTAATCAAGAAGATCATAAAAAAAATACAACACTCGACTTATATTCCTTCTCTTAAGCTTTGTCTCATTCTTTCCACATTATTGCTAATTTATTTTTTGCCTCGTTTATTTCAGTCCGTTAAGCATTTGCCTCGTTTAAATTTAATCTTGACTCGGCAATAACTTTGATACAAGCAAATTATCAATCAACCCAAAACAAATTCGATTTGTTGTCCTTGCTTGATTTAGGCTAACACACAATGGTTCGAACATATGTAAAAGAGGAGCACAAATGCTCCAGCAAGGAGGTGCAAGAGGCTGGCAGTTCTAGCTCTACAGAGAGGTAGAGGAAGAGAGACAAAGAATTGGGGCGAGGTGATTAGACATGACATGACTCACCTACATATCACCGATAACATGACTCTAGATAGGAAAGCATGGAGGTCGAGAATTGGGATAAAAAATTGGATAGTAGTCGAGCAATTTCGATCATATCAATATTTCTAATATTCTTATTGGATGACACCACTTGGATCCATGTAAATCAGCCTATGTATATGTCCGCGTGGTATGCATGTTAGAATGTGCAAAGGGAGAGGAGCCGTCTCCATTTACTTGCACACATGGCTGAACTTTGCAATTCCAAATTAAGCCAAAAAAAATCAACAACTACACATTCGTACTAATCATGGTAATGGAAATTTAAAGAGAATAATTAAGGGCTAATTGTACGTGAGGCCTTTAAATAAGTAAAGGCTTTATGGTTAATGAGAAACCGCTAGTGTTTGTAATTTTATAGAAAATAGCCATATTAAAGAAATGCCGAAAAAATCCAGAAAATCTTCCTGATGTTTTGAACTAAAATTTTCAAAGTCTCAAAAAAAATTTGTGGGAGTGCAAACTATGAAGTCCAAGGGAATTTTCACAGGACTTTGAAAATTATAGTGCAAAGTCCCAAGAAATTTTTTTGGGACCGCAAAATATGAAGTCCCAAGAAAACTTTTGGGAAGTTTACATAAATATCCGCCCATCAACAAATATTTACTTTTAGTTGTCCATAATTTTTTCTATCAAAAACATAAATATATATCCCAAATATTTAAAATATATTAAATATATATTCAAAATATATATCCAAAATATTTAAAATATATTTTAAAAAAATTGTTATGGAAAGAAAAAGACAACAAAAAGTGGACAAAAACAGTAATTATTTTTTTCCAACTGTTATGTGGCGTAATTTTCTCAAAACTTTTGGAATGTTAAATTAAACTCAGTGTTTCAAATTTTCTGAAAAAATTCTTGAGATATTTTTCATACTTTAAGCGGTGGCTATTCATGTGATGATTGGTTCTATTTTGGCGGCTTACAAACATGCTATTCTTCATTTTTCACTTTAAATAATTTAGGAAAAAGGTCAAACTTGCGCCTTTATAACGCCGTCGAGTGGGTTGATGTCCTCTAATTGCTCTACTGAGATTTTTGGTTTTCTGGCTGGGCTGCCCGATTTTGACTAGGAGACACGTCGTTAGATTTTCTATTTAAAATATGTGGTCCAATAAGGTTAAACCCATAGCATTTAATATTTAATAGTGAATAAATCTCGTCCGTTCACTGATTACTTGATGGACGTACCAGATTAAAAGTAAAATCACTATAAATAGGTCATCCCTTCACCCATTAGGGTTACCACTTAACATTACTTCATATTCAGTAACTTCCATCACTGACGGTTGTGGTAATGTAAGGCTAGGGCAAGGAGGTAGAAAACCTATTTATTCACGCTTTCGCTAATGACTTCCGCTACATGTATGCTCCGCTACATGTATGCCTACTTATCTCTATAAGATTATTGTGTTCAAGATCCTGAGTTTAGTACATATATTGTTAATTATACTATGAATTGTCTTACATGTAGTATCAAAGTCAGGTTATTTGAACCTCTGCTTTAAAAGGCAGTTTTGGGACTCGCCCGGAACTCGCCTCGGGGCGGGGCACGAGAAAAACGCCCTGAGACTCTCGGACGGGGCTTAGATCCGTGAGGCTTACGCCTCAAGTGCCCGACGATGCGCCCAGAGCACGCCCAACGCTCAACGCCCGGGACTTGCCTTATAGAACCTATGCAAATTACCTGTCCAATTCCCTAATTAAGATTGTTCATCCACAATTTTTTTTTTTTTAAAATGAAGTTATATTCATCTATAGAAATTCAAAAATTGAGTATAGCTCAATTAACGAGACATAATATTACATGTATTATAATTGAGAATATCATAAAAGTGAATATCATCTGTATACTTAATCTAAAAATGCAAGCTGATGTTTATAATATCATCGCTTGTTATTGGACTTCATGTTTTATTTCTTTCTCTCAAAATTGTTAGACTTCAATTATTTTGTAATTTAGAAGCAATTTTATATTTATCAATGAAGACTTAATATTTTAAATTATAATAGTAATAAATTTTATTTTTTATTCACTTTTTATAGTAACAAATATTTATTTTTAATTATTTTGAAAGTTAAGGCCTAATGGTTTATTTGTATCTCATAAAAACTGTAACATTATTCAATTTTTTACCATTGTTAAAAAGGTTAGATCTTTTATTTCTATAATCTTTTTTCTTGTTTTTAATTTTCTTAAATTTTTTGTATTTTTGATATTTTTTTGGCTCATTACGCTATTTTATTAATTTTAAATTATTTAAAAAGAAGATCCATGGTACTTACGCCCCATGTCTCGGGGCTTACGCCTCGGCCCGATGTAAGTAAAACGCCTCGCCGTGCGTCCCCGCCTTTAAAACATTGATTTGAACCAATAATCTTCTAGAAGAAATTTGATATTAATGATTGTGTTGGTATTAGGAATTCTTGATCTGCCTTCGAACTAACAAAATTATGATATCACGGCTTAATGACTTACCATTATCTGCCGAGGAGAAAAGTTAAAGGTAGCAACAGACAAGTTAAAGTTTGATTTCCTTTTTAAGCTTAAACCATAAACCTATGCTTGTTCATGATTGGCTGAAAGAATTAGGTTGAAAGTGGAATTGAATCTTATGCTTCTGCTCATTAAATATTCAAGTAAAATTGGGTAAAATTTTGATGAGTTCTCACTGCATCAGTAAAGGAATAAAATCACTATGTAGTAGTATTATTTATTAATTTTATCCATGAAAGAATCTTCTCTGATTTAATTCAATAAAAGTACTCGTTACGTCACTAACAAAAAGGGCCTATTAGCAGCGGTTTTTATTCCCATTTAGCAGCGGTTTCACCCGCTGCGAAATTTTTTACCAGCAGTTAAAAATTGTCGCCTAAGTAGCTGTATTTAAACACTTTAGCAGCAGTTTTTTATAACTGCTGGAATAACAGTAGCTAAACTAATAAAATACCGACGGTTTTGGAGATAATTATTATGCCAGCGGTTTTACTTTTTGCAGCAGTTTTAAACCGCTGGAAACCTTATTCTAACTAGCCGTTTACCAGCAGTTATATTTTTTAAAGAACTGCCGGAATACACAAGTTATATTTCATTTTTGCAGCAGTTTCACTATTTTTTCAGCAGTTTTTTACCGCTTGAAAATATGCCAACTAGCTACTATGAACAACCCTGTATTATTATTGATACTGCTACATAAATTACCGAAATAACTCAAATGGAATTACAAAACACTCAAGCTTTCTATTGCTAAGGCAATCTTATATAACATAACTTAATAAAATCATATTCAACCATAATTTACATCCATAATAAAGTTAAAGTTAAATAAAATTCCATTACAAACAAAATAATTTTTTTCATTGACAACACTTAAATCATTTTTTTCAATGAGAAATTTGACTTCAAACATTACGACTAGTTGAAGACGACGGTCCGACACCTCCCAAAATTGGTCCACTTTCTTCATTTGAAGCCTAAAATCAAAAGATAGAATTGTTAGTAAATATTCTTAAAAGATTAAGCTATATAATCTAACAATGAGTAAATTTAAACAAAAGCAAAGTGATGTACTAAGATTGGAAGGGTGCCCGAAAAGTGGTTCTCCATCTTTCTATTTACCTATAATTTAAAAATCAACTCCCATAATAGGTACAAGGAGCCTCCAAAGTACATGACTAACAGAGATACTAAATTACTATTAGATATTGATTCCTAAAGTGAGCTGCCATAATCCATTAAGTTGGGGAATCTGTCCCGTAAATTCATTGTTCGATAAATCTAACTGAGTCAAGCTGCGAAGTGATGTAATCGATGAAGGGATCGAACCAGATAGTCGATTATTTGAGACATCAAGAACTTCAAGTTTCCTTAATACACCATTGCCATTAAAAAGACTGCTAGAGAAAAAATTCTCATAAAGTTGAAGTCTTGTGAGTTTTATCAAACTAGTAATAGCCGCAGGCACTAGCCCTCTGAATTTGTTCCTGCCTAAATTCAATGAAACAAGCTCAGTTAAGTTTCCAATTGCTGGATTCAAAAACCCCTCCAATTCATCTCCTTCTAAATCGATTTCTATTATACGACTTGTGGAGTTAGTATCCAGGGGAATTGTACAAAGAATGCCTAAGAAACTTGTCCTCGTCGTCTCACTTAAAGCCAGGTGTTTAAGCTTTTACGCGGAGGAAGTCTCTTACTCATCAATAAGTAAAATTCACAAAGACTTTGTCCTATAATTTACTCCTATGCATTAATTCTGTAGGAAAGGAACATTAATTTGATTCCATTTGCACAGATCTAACTTACCAGCTAGAGAGGTTCAACAACTTATCATACCACAGTAAATGCAGGACAGTATTACTTGAATTCAAACCTTGAAGATGATTATATAAATGCAGGACAGTATTACTTGAATTCAGACCTTGAAGATGATTATATAAATGCAAGACAGGCAATCAGTTATTAGGCTGCTTTACTGGATTATGAGCCTACAAAGTTCTTGATATATCTCTTAGGTTTGGACCATTTTCTCCAATCAAATCAATGAAGCCTTCTTTTATTGGATTTTTCATTTTATTATCATCCCAAAGGAAAAGCATCCAATATTTCTGCTTCTATAGTTGTTCCCTCCACTATTCCTAAATCCTATCCACTATTGACCTACTTATAACATTACAGCCATCCCCTTGTGATGTGACAATAATTTATAAAATTCAAGATGCTTACAAATGAAAAAGAATCTTCAGGAATTTTTGTGAAGGATTTGTTAATTTTCAATCAATTGTAAAAGCTGTATGCGCACACCATTTTGGACACTGTCGTGAAAGCTCTAGCTTTTTAACTATCTCAAACATTTTTGGCACCATACTGGTACTAAATTTTATTAATCGTCTACGCCTCAATCCCAACTTATATGTTACTTAAAGTGACCTTAGAAACAGGGAAGTCCTCTTTACCTAAAGGCTAGAGATCAAAGAAAAAAATAGATTAACTATATAATGAATAGAAGCTTTTGATGTCATTCAAAGACTGAATACTACTACAGCCTTCATCTTTCATTCTTGCAGCCCTCCAAAACCATAAAAAGTTATGAAAAAAAGTTCATAACTTAGGGACAGAAAAAAGTTAGACACACATACCATCGCATTAACTATAGCAGCTAACTCAGGCGGCATATCTCCTCCTTGATTTATGAAATATTTTGATATGAAACCCACCACAGACTCAAGTCGTGTCCGACTCCTTAATCTTCTCTTTGTCTGTGCCCTAAATTCCCTGTACGTGAAAATTAAATTAACAAAAATAGCTGAATTAGATTAAGACATGTGAATTTTTTTAAAAGATTACTTACTGGAGGAACGGGTCTATTGCTGGACAATTAACTAACACATGACGATGCGCTTGTAGCTTTTCCATTAGGTTTAGCTTGTAGTATGAAGAACCCTTTCCTGGTTTACCAACTTTTGGAAACATTGTGTCCTTTCCATGACATTTTGAATCATCAGGTCGATCATCAACTCGCATTGGTCGATTGAATCTTGTCTCAACATCATTAAAGTATCTTGAACAAAATGTTAAAACTTCATCAGCCAAGTAACCTTCAGCAATTGAGCCTTTTGCTTGTGCCATGTTGCGCACAATAGACTTAAAATAACCTAAGAACCTCTCCATGGGATACATCCATCGGTTATGAACCGGGCCACCATGTCTCACTTCATCAACTAAATGAACAAGTAAGTGAACCATGACAGTAAAATAAGATGGAGGAAATATTATTTCCAAATGAGATAAAGTGTGAGAGATTTGATTTTGCAGGTTATCAAGATCCGACGGATTAAACACTTTAGCACATAATTGGCGAAAGAACGAACAAAGATCTGCTAAAACTGCAAACACTACACCAGGCATTGCATTCTTCAACGCTATTGGCAATAGTTGTTGCATAAGGATATGACAATCGTGACTCTTCAATCCAAATAACTTCCGCTGCTTCAAATCAACACAACTTGAAATATTGCTTGAGTAACCATCTGGAACAGTCACATTCTTTAAAGTCCTTAAAAATTTGTCCTTCTGTTTATTTGACATAGTAAAAATGGCAGTAGGGTACCCTCCCGTCTCATCAGGCCAAAGTTCAGATCTTATGCCCATCGACTGTAGGTCTTTCCGAGAATTCAAATTATCTTTTGACTAACCATCATTTAACAAAGTGTATATTATATTATCACATACATTCTTCTCAATATGCATCGGATCAAGGTTGTGACGTAACAAATTGAACTCCCAATATGGAAGCTCAAAGAATATACTCTTCTTTTTCCAATGTGAATCACTGCCTTGAGTATTTTGTTGCCCCCGCCCTCTTTTCCCTTTAACTTCATTTGCTGGTGCTTTTCCAAATGAAACACTGATATTCTCGACTTGTTTTAAAATGTCTGAGCCTGATAATTGTATAGGTGGATTTCTTGTTTCAATTGTACTATCAAATCGAGCCTTTTGTAATCTAAACTTGTGACCAGCATTTAGAAAACGACGGCGACCCATAAAGCACCATTTTCGACTATGATGAAGTCGACAAGGTTTAGCATCGATGTTGCAAATGGGACAAGCATACTTACCATATGTGTTCCACCCCGACAAATTGCCATATCCTGGAAAATCACTAATTGTCCACATCAATGCTGCTCTCATTTTAAAAATTTCATTTGACGAAGCATCAAAAGTGTTAACACCATCCCACAAAACCTTAAGTTCATAGATCAAAGGTTGTAAGTAAACATCAATGTCATTCCCCGGCATTCGCTTCCCTAGAATTACCATAGAGAGAATAAAAGAAGTTCGTTTCATGCATTTCCAGGGAGGAGTGTTGTATGGAATAAGAACCACGGGCCAAATGCTATAACTAGAGCTCATCTTTCCAAAAGGATTGAACCCATCACTCGCTAAGCCAAGGCGAACATTACGTGGATCTTGAGAAAACTCAGGAAATGTTAAGTCAAATTTTTTCCACGCTTCACCATCTCTCGGATGTCTCAGGAAGCCATCTTTATTCTGATCAACACTATGCCATCTCATATCAGTAGCTGTCTTACTACACATAAACAGTCTTTGCAACCGTGGAATCAGAGGGAAATAACGAAGAACTTTTGCAGGTTTTGGTTTCTTCTTTTTATCCCTAGAGCCTCGGAACTTTTCTTAGTCATTGTCTTCCATCTAGATGTGCCGCATCGCTTGCATTCTTGTCTATGTGCATCTTTTCCCCGATACAACATACAATCATTTGGACAAGCGTCTATCTTATCATATCCAAGACCAAGTTTTTTGATAGTCTTCTTCGCCTCATAGAATGACTGAGGGATCTTTGCATTCTCAAAGGCGTCACCTAATAGCTCTAGTATCATTGTCATGGCCTTGTCAGTCATCCCACATAGGCACTTAATGTGATACAGTCTTAGTAGAAAGGATAACTTTGAGTACTTTGAGCATCCTTCATATAGTTCTTGTTCACCATCTCTAACCAACTCAAAGAAATCTCTAAGTTTATCATTTGGACCAGTATGCAAAGGGGGCATCCAGTCTTCTCCTTCATTTGGTTGATCAGGTTCTTGGTCATCAGGTTCTCCACCAAAGTTAAAGGCATCATCAATCATGTGTATTGAATCTTCGGGAATTTCCATGTGTTGCATTGAATCTTCAGGAATTTCTATGTGTTGCTTTTCGTGTGTAGCAGTAGAAGTTTCTCCATTATCTCTCTCACTATGTAATAGCTAAAAAGTGTAACCGGCTAGAAAAGGAGTTTCTAGCAAGTGGTCTCACACCTCGGCTCTAGTTTGAAGTAGTCTAAACCGGCAACCAGAGCAAGGACAAAGTATCCTATTATCTGATGACGAATTGGCAAATGCGAAGTCTAATAATTTAAGTAGACCTTCTGCATATTCAGGTGTACTTCTCGACTTTAATATCCAACTCTTATCCATCGACTTTAAGAAAAAAAATCTTTCAATGAGAAAAAACTCAACAAAACCAGAATCTGAGCTTAAATAAATCAGAGTTCAATTACATACTTAAACTATGAATCCGAGTTGGCGATTCATTGAACTAAGAGTTCAATTACATAACAAAATTTAACAAAAATTCAATGTAGCTACACACAAATTCAATTACATACTTAAACTCAAAATCAAACTGGTTTAAAAGGTGCTTCGACAAATTCAAACATAAAATTTTCAATACAGAAAATTACTTAAACACAGAAAATTACTTAAACTCAAATTCAATTTAGGGGTAAGGAAACACAAAATATTCAATTAACGACTTTAATATTTTGAAGATTTAGAAAATGGAGGGAACTTTTTGAGAGAGACTGATGGAATAGCAAATAGAGTTTAGCAAATGGTGAGAGTTTAGTGTAAATATTTTATATTTTGAATTAGCAAAAATATTTAAGTTTGACTTGTATTCAACTTGATTATGGGTGATAATTATGGTGGTAATTATGTTATAAATGGTATATATGTTAAATAAGTCCACCACTTATTCTTTTTCCTTCCTTACATTACATTTTGAATTAAAACTTTAATTCTCCAATAAGTTTCCCAAAATATTTTAATACAATAATTTTATGTTTTAAAAATTTTCTAATTTTAAAATATATTATTTTAATAAAACAGCAAAAAGTAATTTAATTTTTAATACTATTGTTAACTTTACATTTTAACAAAGAAACTGCTGCTAAATCTCACAAAAACCGCCGCTGAATACATTGATTTCCAAAAACCGCGGTAAATACGGATAAACCGTCGCTAAATAATTGATTTTTCTGCTCTTGTGAAACCGCAGAAACAACCGCAGGAATGTAGATATTTAGCAGCGGTTCTGAAAAACCGCTGCTGTAAAACCGCTGGTAAGACGCGTTTTTTTTGTAGTGCGTAAATAGTAATTAACGTATGTAATTATTTAAGGTTACATAAAGAGTGCTTATGTTTTGCACATATATAAAACCACTATTATTGATGCTTTTATAACCTATATATGCTTAAAGTTGCATAGTTTGTTAATCACCAAAATGGCCGAACTAGGATGTTTAAAATATACACATACACTTATTTTATGCATGTATTAAGATTTATATGTAGTTTGTTAGTCACCAAAGTGGCCAAACTATGGAATGTTTAAATTTACACATGCATAAAATTATCCTATGTTCATTTATATATGCATTTATGTTCGTATGATTTGTTAGTCACCAAAGTGGCCAAGCTAGTATGTTTTCTGAAAGACGTGCATATATAAATTTATTATTTATCCATAATAATTATGAAATGCCTATTATTGAAAATTAAATGGATAAATTGACGTTTCATTATTGGTAGAAATTAAGAATTTACCCAAAGGTGAATTGATTATTCTATGAATAATGGACATAATGAGGCAAACTAATATTTTTGGTCAAATATATTTGTATATCCAAAGATGTCGTGTATGTTTGATTAACAATATCTAATTGCCTACTAAATTTTAAAGTGGCATTTAAATTTTGATAGTATGTTGTAATATCTACCCAAAGGAGAATTATGGTATGCTTTTATTGTTTTATCTGAATCTGTTGATTCTAATTTGTGAGCATTTATATTTATTTTGCAGCCATTTCTATTCATTCGCAAGATTCATCTGTTAGTGTGTTTAATGGATCGAACTTCTCTGATGGCATGAACAAGTCCAGTTTCAGTTAGGTGTAATGGATCTTGACTTGGCTCTGCAGGAAAGTAAGCCTGCTGCTATTACTGATTCGAGCAGTTGGGAAGAGAAGACATTCTATAAAGCATGGGAATGCTCTACCAGGTTGAGCCTTATGTTTATGCAAATGACTATTGCCAACAACATTAAGAGTGCTATTCCACAAACAGAAAGTGCCAGGGAATACCTGAAGTTTGTGTAAGAACGTTTTCGTTTTGCAGATAAGTCTCTCGTTGGTACATTAATGGCAGAACTCACGACCATAAAGTTTGATGGGTCGCGTAACATGCAAAATCATATCATCGAGATGACTAACATTTCAACAAGGCTTGAGTCCTTGGGGATGAAAGTGGATGACTCCTTCTTGGTTCAGTTTATTCTGAACTCATTGCTTCCTAAGTATGGACCATTCCAAATTAACTATAACACTATTAAGGATATATGGAATGTTAGTAAACTGTCCAGTATGCTTACTCAAGAGGAGTCAAGGCTAAAGAAATAGGGAAGTCATTCTGTTAACCTCGTGGGGTATGGAGTTGGGAAAGGACTTAATGTCTAGGCCAACAAGATGAAGAAGAAAAAGAAGAAAGCACCTGCTAATGTTTCACAGGATGCAAAGACGGAACACAAGGCAGATGTGTGTCGTTTCTATGGAAAGGAAGGACGCTGTCAGAAAGATTGCCTGAAGCGTAAAGCTTGATTAGAAAAAAAGGGTACTTTTAGTGCTTTTGTATGTTTCGAATCAAATTTAGCAGAAGTTCCTAATAATACTTGGTGGCTTGATTCTGGTGCAACTACTCATGTATCCACTATGCTGCAGGGATTCCTTACGATCCGAACCACAAATCCAAATGAAGATTTCTTGTTCATGGAAAATCGTATGAAGGTTCCAATTGAAGGCATAGGGACTTACAGTTTGATCTTGGAGAATGGACAATACCTTGATCTTTTACAGACCCTTTATATTTCTTCAGTTTTTAGAAATCTGATTTCTCTTTCAAGACTTGATATTTTTGGATTTAATTTTAAGGTTGGACATGGATGTTTCAATTTATATAAGAATACTGTTCTTTATGGTTCGTGTGTTCTTATTGATGGTTTTATATAAATTGAAACTTGATAATAAGTTTTCTGAATCCCTCTTTACTGTGCAACATACTGTTAAATTAAACGTAGTTCACTTGATGAAAAATCTGCTTACTTGTGGCATAGACGTTTGGGTCATGTATCCAAATAAAGGTTAGAAAGATTAGTTGAGAATAAGATTCTTCCAAATCTAGATTTTACTGATCTTGACATATGTTTGGATTGCATTAAGGGAAAGCAAACTAAACATAGTAAGAAAGGTGCCATAAGAAGCACCCAGCTTCTTGAAATTAAATACACCGACATTTGTGGACCCTTTGATGTTCCATCTTTTGATGGAGCAAACTATTTTATCACCTTCATTGACGATTTTTCACGTTATGAATTTGTCTATTTGCTAAAGGAAACATCTCAAGCTACGGACGCTCTCAAGGTGTGCATTAATGAGGTTGAAAGACAATTAGACAAAAAAGTAAAAATTATTAGGTCTGATAGGGGTAGTGAATATTATGGAAAATATGATGAATCAGGACAATATCCTGGTCTATTTGTAAAGTTCCTTGAGGAACATGGCATATGTGCACAGTATACTATGCAGGCACACCTCAAAAAATAGTGTTGCAAAAAGGCGTAATCGAACACTTAATGAAATAGTTAGGAGTATGATGAGTAACTCCTAATTACCAAATCTTTGTGGATGTATGCTCTTAAAACCGCTGCATATTTGTTAAATAGAGTTCCCAGTAAGGCATTTCTGAAGAACCCTTTTGAACTGTGAACTGGAAGGAAACCTAGTTTAAGGCACCTGCATGTTTTGGGTTGCCCAGTAGAAGCTAGAATTTATAGTCCACATGAAAAAAAATTAGATTCTCGAACGATAAGTGATTACTTTATTGGTTACCCAGAGAAATCTAAAGGGTATAGGTTTTACTGTCCTAACCATAGTTCGAAGATTGTTGAAACCGGTAATGCAAAGTTCATTGAGAATGATGAAGTTAGTGGGAGTGCTGAACGTCAAAGTTTGGAATTAAATGAGGTTAGAAAAAATGTTTCATTACCCTTAAATGTGCCTACTTCCACAGCTTTGACAAATGTTGTTCCAGTAGTTGAAGAACAATTAGACAACAATGAACAACATTTAGATGAAGCACTTCATGAAAAAGCTAACGAACCAGTAGCTGACAATAATGAACCACACAGAATGCCATTAAAAAAAATCTAAATGAGAAAGAAGATCAACTATTTCAGATGATTACGTGGTTTATTCACAAGAGTCATATTTTGACATTGGACTTGATAAAGACCCGGTTTCATTTTCACAAGCCACAGAAAGTAGTGAGTCTGAAAAATAGATTGATGCCATGAAAGAAGAGTTAAAATCCATGAAATACAATAAAGTTTGGAATCTCGTCGAATTGCCAGAAGGTTCTAAAAGAATCGGGTGTAGATGGGTCTTTAAGACCAAACGCGATTCAAAGGGCAAGATTGAACGATATAAAGCTAGATTTGTTGCCAAGGGTTATACTCAACAATATGGTATTGATTACAATGAGACATTTTCACCGGTCTCAACAAAAGACTCGTTAAGAACTATTATGGCTTTGGTTGCTCATTATGATTTAGAGTTACACCAAATGAATGTGAAAACTGCATTTCTTAATGGACACCTTGAAGAAGGTATGTAAGCTAGAGAAGTCAATATACGGACTCAAACAAGGCTCACGACAATGATATTTTAAGTTTAATGATACCATAAGATCTTTTGGGTTTATTGAAAATATCGTTGTTCGATGTATATACCATAAGATTAGTGGAAGCAAGTTTCTATTCTTAGTCCTATATGTTGATGACATCCTACTTGCTGCTAACGATTTAGATATATTGCATGAGACTAAAGATTTTCTCTCTAAGAATTTTGAAATGAAAGATATGGGTGAGGCATCCAATGTGATAGGGATAGAAATATTCCATGATAGATCACAAGGACTTTTGGGACTGTCTCAGAAAGACTATATCGATAAAATTCTAAAAAGATTTAATATGAGCAATTATTTTGGTGGAATTGTTTCAATTCAGAAACGGGACAAATTTAGTCTTGAGCAATGTCCTAAAAATGATGTAGAACGAAAGGAAATGGAGTCAATTCTTTATTCCTCTATTGTTGGAAGTTTGATGTATGCTCAAACCTGTACAAGACCGAATATTAGTTTTGCGGTTGGGATGCTGGGCAAATGTCAAAATAATCCAGGAATTGACCATTGGAGAGCTGTAAAGAAGGTTTTGAGGTATCTGAAAGGAACAAATAATTACATGCTCACGTATAGGAGATCAAATCATTTAAAAGTGATTAGATATTTGGATTCAGACTATGGTGAATGTGCTGACACTAGAAAGTCCAATTTTAGATATGTGTTCCTATTAGCTGAAGGAGCAATATCGTGGAAAAGTGCCTAACAGGAATCAATTGTTGGATCCACCATGGCAGCAGAATTTGTGGCATGCTTTCAAGCTAGAAATTATGCAAAATGACTGAGGAACTTTATTTCAAGACTTGGGGTCGTCGACACCATTAGCAAGCTGCTGAAACTTTATTGTGACAATACCTTAGCATTATTCTTCGCCAAGAATGATAAATACTCTAAAGGTAAAAAAACCTATAGATATAAAGTACCTTGTCCTCAAGGAGGAGGTTTAGAAACAAGTAGTGACAATTGAGAATATTAGAACTGATCTCATGATTGCAGATCCACTAACGAAAGGTTTACAGCCAAAGGCATTTAAAGAACATGTTGTTAGAATGGGTCTTGGTTGTATTTACGATTGATGTGCTTATGTTGTTTTGACACTACGAGCTCATTTATGTATTTCTGATATACATTAATGAATTTCCTGTTTCTCATAATGGTGTACACATTAGTGTTTTGAGATATAACAGGATAAGTCTAAATGAGACATTATTATTGACTATAATGATAAGTATTTTATAGCTTATGAACCAGGTATGATAAGGTGCTAGTGTTGTAGTACATGAAAGAAAATATATAAAATATTATGTATAAACGCCATAAGTCACATTCAGTAATTTGTTATATTATGGTGTGTATGATGGACATTAAAAGGAGATTTGCTCAATGCGCAACTGATGTTTATGTCATTGAATATTATGGTTATGTGGTTATTGGGCCAACTGAGAGAATGTTAGATTTTCTATTTAATATGTGCGGCCCAATAAGGTTAAGCCCATAACATTTAATATTTAATAATGAATAAATCTTATCCGTTCACTGGTTACTTGATGGACGTACCAGATTAAACGTAAAACTACTATCAATAAGTCCTCCCTCCACCCATTAGGGTTACCACTTAACATTACTGCATATTCAGTAACTTCCATCACTGACGACTGTGGTAACACAAGGCTAGGGCAAGGAGGTAGAAAACCTATTTCTTCACGCTTTCGCTAATGGCTTCCGTTGTAGGTATGTCTACTTATCTCTGTAAGATTATTGTGTTCAAAATCCTGAGTTCAGTACATGTATTGTTAATTATACTATGAACTGTCTTACACATGTGACCTGTTTTGGCAGGCCAATGGTGCAGCCCGGACCTACCCACTTGTACCTATACTTTATTAATGGGTTATTTATGAAAATACTTATCAAAACTAAAATATTTATTCGTCCATACCCATCAATTTCATATTTATCCGAAATATCCATAAACTATTTAGCTGCTCTATCTATCCAGACTTTATAACATAATTGATCCAGTATACCATAAAAATATACACTTAGTATACAATGAAAGTGTACAAAAAAATGGGCCGGGTATATAATAAGGTATAATTTGACAACACAATATACTATAAATGTATACAATAAAAATGGATAGACCGGGTAAATACTTTTGATCAGATGGGTAGTGTAATTTTTAATGAGTATAAATACTTCGGATAAATACTTTGGATTTCCTGGGTACATAGTGTAAAAATTTCTTTATTAAAAGGGGTAAATGTATAAAATAATTTTTTTTTAAAAAAATACTAGTATTAACTCCCTTTACAAAATAAAATAATATTTTTTTATATAATATATACAAACTCCAACAACTTTGTCTATATTTGTATGTAGATGCATATACAATTTTGTATATTGTATATACTTGTATGTTATGTGTATGTATATTCATATGTGTTTATCATTGTATATACATGAATATACATGCATATACATATAATTTGGTAAGTGAAATGTATTTAAATGATTAGTTTACTTTCCTAGCCTCTCGAATTTTATCTTTGATGGTTTTGTTCGTCGAAAATTGGAGGTGTAAATGGCCTCCATTAGATGGTGCATAAAAATATTAGTATAACACTTATACCATATTTCATTGCTTTTTTGATGGTGTATTGTCTAAAATTGCGTTTGTATGGCTGAACGAGATTCCAGTGAGCCTCTACAAGTTGATTATTCACAAATATATTTGAAGAAGTGGGCAGGGTTAAGATAAAAATTATTTATGGTCTTGGTTCTCAAGCACTTTTCTACGAGCATGTTGGTGCATCGTCCACTTCGGCACCTAGTATTCAAGATCTTATTGACGCCGAAGTGAAAAAATATGTCGGATATTGTTTATAGGAATGAAGGAAGAAATGAAGCATGAGAGGAGAGAAGTGATAAGAGAAGAACTAAGACAAGAATTGTGTGATGAAATGAGATATGAGATGCAGCAAGAGGTACAAGAGCAAGTTGATCAAGTACTCCAAGCCCGTCTGTCGGGTCTTAGAGCTGGCTTACCTAAACCACCTACTTGTACGTTATAGTAGTTCGAATATGAATAATATTAGATATATTTTAGATTGTTTTATAAGAAACCTATTTGCATGGTATTCGTCAACTTTATGATAGATATTATGATTTATAAAATTATAAATATTTTCGGTTTTATTTTAACATTCTTTTCGATTTTTAAAAGCTGGAAATAAATATGTAAATATAAAAAATAAATCTTTGCTACTGAATTATTCTGTTAGCAAAAGTACGAATATATATCGCCAATCAATTATTAACAAAATACTGAATACACATAAATAAATATTACCAACAGACTTAAGTATGTAGTAAAACTTAAAGACCAATTACTAACCAAAACTTTTTTTTGCCAAACTTACTAAACAATTACTAACATAGTTTTACAAGTTTACATATTCATACTTGCTTACAAATTTGTAATCCGTTAGTAAATTACTAAAAAAAGTTTTTGCGATTAAAATTACCAATGATAAGTCATCGAACTTACCGACCAATTTTTATTTCGTTAGTATTGTTGCTAACTGAAAAAATTTATTTTTTTTGTACTAAATTTACCAACCAATTACCAATGAATATTAACAGTGCAGAATGAAAATTACTAACCCATTTTGTATCGATTAGTAATTGTAGTAATGGAAGACCAACCAAAATTTGATTAGTAAAAATACCAATGAAAATCTTAGGGCCGAGCTTCAAGAATTACCAATAAATTTTTTTGGTGTTTACCCACCAATATTTAGTAAGTAATTTTACCAACAAATTAGAATTAGTTTGTAAATATTGCCAACGAACTTTTTAACAACCACTAATTATCTGTTGGTAATTGATTTGTAACTTAATTTGCCAACTGATTTAATCAATTTACCAACGGATGTTTTTGTTGATAATTCAAGATTTTTGTAATGGTATAATAATTTTAAAATATCGTTATATATTTTACATTTTTAAAAGTATTTGTTTATTTTTTAATGAAAATGTCTAAAGCATCAATAAGCATAAACCTTTCTCGTTTGCCAAACAGCTACTTTGCCTCCCTTCCCCCTCAAGTCACCTTACCCACCAGAATGATTTTGTTTACTTTGAAACGTTACAGTGGCCCTCCCTAACCAATAAATACCCCTAAACCATCTTCATTTTTTTCATTGCAAATTCAAGAAGATATAACCAAAGGGGCCCGTAAGCCTTAATTCTCAAATTAGGGGTATCAACGGTATTTAGTCGATTGTTTATAAAAATTGTACCATATCAATTTTTTGGTTACTTTATTATGAATAACCAAAGTTAAACCGTCTCAATTATCTCCGATTATCTTCGATATCGGTACAATTCAATTATTTTTCGCGATTATTTTAGAAAGCATCAACTATAAATAAAGTAAAATAATAAGGTTCATATAATTAATCAACCCCAACTTGCGTGTTTACAGTCGATATAATTTTGGACTTATATAGACACCTGCGTTTTTATATTAGAAATAACATGGTAACCTTCGGTTGCTTTATTCAGTTTTTCAATAACTATTGGCACTTCTGCTTCAGACGAAGAGATCTCTCATATTTTTCCATCTAAGATATTTCTAAGAATTTATTTAAACAAGGGGCCTTATTAGAATTATTACTCCTAGAACTTATTGGTATTTTTAAAACTATTTGATTGTAAATGAAAAACAACACTTTAATTAGATCAATCTTTCAACCAATGCTCGATTATGTTACAACTTCTCTTCCATGGAATAACAACTTGTTAGGTCCAAAACATTACGTAATGCATAAAATCAGTAGCTCATTTTGAAGAAAAGACATAGAGGGGTGTTAAATGCGATTTGTTGGAGTTTGAGTTAAAATTGCTACTGGGGTTCGTGCAGATAATCACATGAAGCTATAGTTATATTAACAGTTCATTTCAATAAGGTTTTCCGAAAGAGGCAATCAGAGAACCGTTCTGAATAACTGCCTTATGGTCTATTATCAACAAGTACGTCGAGGTTAATATTTTCAA
This sequence comes from Petunia axillaris subsp. axillaris, assembly GCA_029990575.1. NCBI lineage: Eukaryota > Viridiplantae > Streptophyta > Magnoliopsida > Solanales > Solanaceae > Petunia > Petunia axillaris. The sequence goes on from JARKNS010000004.1 coordinate 62,405,162, forward strand.
TAGAGATTAGTATCTCTATTTCAATGTTTCCTTAGCGACCAGGCTTTTAACAAACCATCATTTTTGTCCAAAGAATACATATAATCTCCTTTGTTGGTTTGCTGCCCACGAACCAATGACGTAATGACGTGTCATGTCTAAACTTTGAAATTGTGATAGCCATAACGGGTAAATTAAGTGGTCAAGTTTCAGAGGGATAAGGTTGGAACAATGATAAGGAACTTGTAGAGTAAGTTCATGGTAGAGCAGCTCACAGACATGACATTAATCCAGGCTGATTTCTAAAGCCATCAGTATTAGATATACATATATTAGGTCCTATTTTTACCACTTTGTTTAGATTTAATCCTTGTAAATAATACACACGTGTACCACTTAAATTTGGGGATCCCAGCTATTGTTCGGTTTTATTTAAAGGATTCGACCTGATGATCCAACAGATAAAAGGGTTGTAATATTCAGTTCAATATACAAGAAGATATTTTCTATCTTCCCTAAATACACCGAATCTCAAGCTCCCCTCTTTTAGGGTTTCTTCGTGCATTTCATTCTTCTTTTATCTTTGCTTTCTGTAATCTAACATGGTATTAGAGCTGAGATCCTAGCAGATGTCATCGTGCTCTATCTTTCTATCAACTTCAAATTTTAATTTGACAACTTTTGGAATTTTTCGACGACGATTGGGATTCCGGCGACGACGTCGATCGGACTTTCACGGTTTTCTTTCGGAGATTATTCTCAAACAATTCATGGTTCAATTTCTTCATCTAGTGTCATCGGAGATTTTGCACCATCAAGACTTCGATTTCTTTGAGTTTCTGAAGGAAATACGATAACATCCTTTAATTGTGATACATATCACTCAATTATATTGTATATTTTTCTATCCTTTGCGATATATTTACAGATTGAGAAACCCTGTTGTTCGATCTCCAATACACTCTCAAAACCCTAGTTTGTGATCGTATTAGGGATATTGTTTTACACGTTTGATTATGGCTGCTGATGCTATTAATGGATTGAGTGGAAGAGTGACTACCTCTTCATCTTCTCTAGAAACTGAGACGTTCACAAGTTTAGACCCTTCACATCCCTTTTACATCCATCCTTATGAAAATCCAAGGTACAATCTAGTTCACGTTCCATTCTCTAGCACATGTTACACTTTATGGAAGAAAAGTATACTCATTCTCTTTCTATGAAAAATAAGTCTGGATGATCAATGGAAGGATCATCAATCCAGGCCATAATTCTCATCTGTATGAGCCATGGGTCAGGTGTAACGACATGGTGATTGCATGGATCAGTGGTGCAATGTCCAAGGACATTTCAAATAGTGTGTTTCATTTTGAAACTGATAGGGACATATAGCTTGATATAGAAGAGAGATATGGATAATCTAATGCCATTATGTTTCACCAAATATATAGGGAAATCACTCTGGTCAGCCAGGATCTTTTGACATAGATACCTACTTCACCAAACTCAGAAGACTCTGGGATATGAGCTTAAGACAACTTGTTTTGGTCTCACTTGCACTTGTGGAGCAGGGGACACAATAAGTGAAGGTCTTGAATTTTTCACTGGGCTAAATGATTCCTACTATCATGTAAAGAGCAACATTATTATGATAGTACCAGTTCCAACACTGAGTAAGGCATATGCCATGTTGCTCCATGATGAAAGCAAAGAGAAGTCCAGTCTTCTGCTCCTTCTCTCTTATCAGAACCTGCTTCCTTCTCCGTGAAATCAACAACTGGTAGTCCTTCTGGGTATTATTCAAGTGCTTCATCATCTGATTATTATCCACATAGGGGAAATAATTCTAGGTACTACCCACAAAAGAGCCACATCTTCCAATCCCAAGTCATCCCCTTCCAGATATAGTCAATCATCCTAGTCCTATAATGGTGGTGCTTCAAGGCAGAACAATAAAAAGTCCTTTTATAATAAAAAAAGACAGATCTAATAATAGAAGGCCTAATATCATCTGCAGTCATTGCAATATCAAAGGGAATTCTGATGAAAGCTGTCAAAAACTCGATGTTTATCCAGCTGATTTTAAATTCACCAAAGGGAAGGGTGTGACTGGTTGTGCTCAGTCTGATGAATATTTCTCCTTCTCATGGTCTTTCTCAAGTGTCTAATGGAATAAGTCATGAACAATACTGACATTTGCTTCTCCTCCTACAACAGAACAACATCACACATGTCCACCTTTTATTCAGAATATAGATACACACTATGCCAACTTTACAGGTGTACAATGTAACTTAGTAGCAAATTCAGTTGGTATATATTGTGCAACTCAGTCAAGGGAAAAATCTTGGATTTTAGACTCTGGGGCAACCAATAACTCGAGACCCCTTAAATCTATTCTTTATGACATTATTCAACTTTCCTTGCCTCATCTCATTACTCTGCCCAATGGGTTCAAAGTAAAGGTTACCTGTGCTGGTTCTATTTCATTGCATGATGACATAGTCCTGACCAATGTGTTTTTAGTTCATTCTTTCCATTTCAATCTCATCTCTCTACCTCAATTACTCATTGAACTACACTGTACTTCTACATTTATAAGTGTTTCATGTCTGTTATAGTGCCATTTTCTGAGGAAGCTATTGGAAATTGGTAGAGCTTCATATGGTCTCTACATCATTGAATCTGCCATCTCCCCCAGCCCTGTTTCACCACTTGCAAATAAGCAGTTTATATCCGCTTCTTCTTATTGTGTAAATACCAATTTCTCATATTATGCTTGCACTACTACTTGTAATTCTACTTGTTTTATAAATTAAAAAATATGTCTGGCATTAGAGACTGGGACATGTTCTTTTCGGTGAATTGAAATATATTTCTTTCTTAAATAATAAGTTATTTAGAAAACCTAATTTTGTTTGCTCAATTTTCCCTATGGCAAGATAACAGAGATTATCTTTTCTTTCTAGTTCAATCCACACTAAACAACCTTTTAAACTTATACATGTTGATTTGCCGAGACCATATCACACTAGGACGTACAATGGTAATGGATACTTCTTAACCATTGTAGATAACTGTACTAGGGTGACATGGACTCACTTACTCTCTTGTAAAAATAATTCTTTCACACTCATCAAAGCTTTTGTTAAAATGGTTTAAGTATATTTTAACAAATCAGTACTTACTATATAAGATCGGACAATGCTTTTGAGCTAGGTTCAAGTGATGCAGCTTCACTTTTCTTCTCTGAAGCTGGGATAATCCATCAGACTTCCATTCCTCACACACCACAACAAAATAGTGTGGTTGAAAGAAAGTACAAGTATCTCTTTGAAGTCTCCAAAGCCATATCCAATCCAATCTTCCCATAAGTATCTGGGAAAAGTTTTCACTGCAACATATATAATCAACAGACTGCCCTCGACAGTTGAAACGACCTCGGTCAGTCGTTTCGGGAGATAGGACTCCGATTTGCATGCCAATAATTTTAAAATCTTCGAGGTCCATTGGGACTTATCTGTAAAATTTGAGCTAAATCAGACTTCGTTTGGTAGGCATCGGAAGAAGGTTTCAGTTTTTATTGTCGATAAATATTAAAAAGAGATTTTCGAGCTCGATTTTGGTGAATGAGCTCCGATTCGAAATCGAAAAGCGCCGTTAGGTTCGTATGATTATTTGTGACTTTTGTGATTTTTCGAAAGTGAATTTCGATGTTGTTCGGCTAGTTTCTGCTAAAATTCCGAAAGTTAAATAATTTGATCTTTTTCCATTTAATTCGTATCTTGAGTTTCGGGAATCCGATTTGAGATCCGCCTTAGCGAGTATGTCACATATATTTTGTATAACTTGTATACAAAAATTGAAATTATTTCGAATATCGTAGGGTACCATTTTAATTTTCGCCGCGAAAAGAAAGGAAAATAAAATAAAAGGAAAAGGAAATGAAAAAGTACTCAACTGAGTGGCGGTGGAATCTTCCAGTACTCCTTGGTGCATACCTCTTCCTAGAGTATTTAGTTAATGAAAGCAAAAATTGGAAAAGTCCTATCTAGCTAGTATATTCCTCTATTAGATTAGCGAGATCACCCACCTACCTTTTGTCCTTCCACCATATTCCCGAGTGTAGGGGACGACCTTTGCTTAGTTTCATAGCCTAAACATTTCGAGCAAACAAAATAGAGGAGGGAACGAGACAGAAATATTATGGAAAGAGGAACGCAACAAAATGCCAGAAAATGAGAAAAGAGCCGGAGAAAAGATAGAATTTTCACTCCGAAACAATCAGAGTGTGATCGTTTGGCAATAAAACCAAAGGATAAAGTGGTTTTCGATTAGCAGAGCTAAATTTTGGAAGAGGTAAGTGTTTATATCCATTTCTTTGGAGGCACTTGGCCTTGTGGATTTTCTACCACATGTTCCTTACGTGTGTAGCTGCCGATAGGCGTACTCATTACGCCTTAGCTTTGAATTTACATTGTATATTATATGTTATGCTCTGTCGTTGGTATTGCATTGAGCATATGAGCATTGCACTCTGTATTTTGAGCATTGCATATACTTCCCAGTAATCGATGAGAGTCCCGCACCGGTGACGGGTCATTATTGTATATACTTCCCGGTTGGCGATGAGAGTCCCGCACCGGTGAAGGGTCATTATTGCATATACTTCCCAGTTGGCGATGAGAGTCCCGCACCGGTGAAGGGTCATTATTGCATATACTTCCCGGTTGGCGATGAGAGTCCCGCACCGGTGAAGGGTCATTATTGCATATACTTCCCGGTTGGCGATGAGAGTCCCGCACCGGTAAAGGGTCATTATTACATATACTTCCCGATTGGCGATGAGAGTCCCGCACCGGTGAAGGGTCATTATTGCATATACTTCCCGGTTGGTGATGAGAGTCCTGCACCGGTGAAGGGTCATTATTACATATACTTCCCGGTAATCGATGAGAGTCCCGAGCCGGTGAAGGGTTATTATTGCATATACTTCCCGATAATCGATGAGAGTCCCGAGCCGGTGAAAGATCATGATTATTATTGCATATATCTCCTGGTAGACGATGAGAGTCCCGTGCCGGATATAGGCATCAGGCATATGTGACTGCATTGCATCGTACAACATTCATCCCATCTCATTCATATATGACTGCATTGCATCGTACCGCATTCATCCCATCTCATTGCACCGCATACTGACTATTATGTGTATGGTGTTGTGCTTTATGTATGCGGTATGTATACTATGTCATGGACATATCTCAGTTTGCCTATATATTTCTGGCTCGTATTCTGGGTTGCGGGGATCGGGTTACATGCTGCAACGGTATAAATATATGGATCGGGTGGCACGTCTGCACGTCCCAACGGTATAAATATATGGATCGGATTGAACACCGCGACGGTATGAATATATGGATCGGGTTGCACGCCGCAACAGGATGTATTTCTGATTGTTGATATGTTCGGGATACCTATATGTTCTGGCTATCTTACGTTCCTAGTTGTTAATGAGTTTGTGATTCTATACGTGTTTTCAGTTATTATCTGGCTCTTCCTTTTCATAATTTAAATAAAAAAAATTTAGTTTATCGGTTTCTTTTCTCCCTGGCTAGCTATCCTATTCTTTGAGGTGGCTAGTCTGCCCCACTTATTGAGTCCTTTTGACTTACCCTTGTTTGTTGTTTGTTTCTCGTCTATCTATTTTGTTTCGGCAGGTTCGATCCAGGATAGAGTTTGCCACGTTGTGAAGGAGCGAAGACGACTTCAGCTATCAGGGTGAGCCAGCTTTTACTCCGGATGGCCACCAGATTTATGTTTATTATTTCAGTTCTATTTTGCTCCCTTCAGGAGGTATCTGTCTTCCTTTGTACTCTTAGATGTCTAGTCTGGATAACCCTAAACCTAGTATTCGGGTGGTTAGCTGTAATTTCTTTTGTACAACTTAGAGGTATCAGTACGTCTGTGTTTTTTTAAGTCTTGTTCTTATTTATGAATTGAATTATATTTATTTTCCTAATTCAGTTGTTAAGGGTTCGCCCGACGGGTCTAGGGGAGGATATCAGGTGCCCGCATGGCCTAGCCAAAAATTCGGGTCGTGTCAGTTGGTATCAGAGCCCGAATTAGAGTCTATCTAGACTAAGACAGTGTCTAGTAGAGTCTCGCTGATGGGTACGTATACGTCCATACTTATCTACGGGAGGCTATGATGGCATTTAGGAAGTTTGACTTCCTTCTAATCTGATCGTGCGTCGGCCTAGGATGCAAAAGTATTTTCGTTAATTCCTTCGTGGTAATTGTGAACCCTTGTGCGACAAATTAGCAGACGGTATAAGTTCAAGATGAAGCATTCTATCCTGGGGCTAGCATTGGCAAAGCCCCGAGGGTGTTGATTGTGCTGGCAATCTAGTTACGGAGGCCCCAGCCGTACAAGCTCGTGATAGGCAAGGGAGCAGGTCCTTGTGGTTCCCTTGGCTCTCTACGATGCTTTTACGAGAATCTTGGCGACGCAGATTTTGTAAGAACTTATTATTCACTGGGCAGCCTATCAGGTTTCCGCATGTGCAGACGTTCGGTCTCAGGGAGCTCCTATTCAATCTAGAGTATCAAAGTGTGTGTATTTTAAGATATCCTCCAGATAAAAAGGGATATAAGTTGTTATCCTTTGATAATTATTCAATCATTTTTTCAAGAAATATTATCTTTCGTGAACATATCTTCCCCTATCATTCTCATTCACCATCCTCTCCTATAATTCCCCATAATCAATTAGATTTCTCTAATCTCATTCCAAATCCTACTACACCATCATCTCCTCATCTACCAAATAATTCTCCACCTCCCTCGCTAGCAAATTATGTTCCACCATTTGTGTCACCAACATATCCTTCTCCAGAACAACCCGAGCAGGATTCACAGCCCCTCACATCAACCCTCAATCCTCATCGTCCTTCTCCTCAATCTGCTCCCGCTCCCATCAGAAGACCTGCTATAGTCAAGTCAACCAATACTCTCCCTACTAGACATTCCTCTAGGACATCTAACCCACTTACTCACCTAAAAGAATTTCTTTGCAATTTTGTTATCCCTTCTATTAATCCATCATTCCCTCCTCCATCTAAGTCTTTCTCCTTTGAGTTATCACTGCATGAACCATCATTTTACCATCAAGCTGTATATCACCCTGTTTGGGAGGAAGCCATGCTACTTGAGTTCAAAGCTCTGGAGGCAAATCACACTTGAGAAATTGTCTCCCTTCCACCAAGGAAGAAAGCTATCCCCTGTAAATGGGCGTACAAGGTGAAAAAAGTCAGATTGGACAATATATAGGTATAAAGCTAGATTACTCATTAGAGGAGACTCTCAGATAGCTGGCATTGACTGTACTGAGACTTTCAGTCCAGTGGTTAAGTTGACCACAATTAAATATTTTCTCACCCTTGCTATCAAGAATTAATTACTGGATAGTCCATCAGTTGGATGTAAAAATGCTTTCCACCATGGAGATCTCCGTAAGAAAGTTTGCATGAGAATTCCATTGGGTTTATCTGTTTCTCTTGCATCTACCTCTTGTTCTCCTTTTGTTTGTAGACTTAGGAAGTCCTTCTATGGTCTTAAGCAAGCTTCTAGGTAATGGTTTGCCAAATATTCGAAATCTCTCATCTCCAGAGGTTATATCCCAAGTCAATGACTATTCATTGTTCTCCAAGACAACAACATCCTCCATTATTCTGATAGCAGTGTATGTAGATGACATAATTTTGACTAGGAATGACAACATTGAAATGTTTTCTCTCAAGCATTTTCTTGATATTCAATTCTAAATAAAGGATTTGGGTTATGTCCATTACTTCCTTGGTTTGGAAGTCACCAAGACTCAGCAGGGATATCTTATGAATCAACAAAAGTTTACAAAAAATTTACTGACCGAATTCAAGTGCTTGGTTCTCAAGCCTATGCTGACACCTATGGATCCTTCTACAAAATTGAGGCATGATGTAGGGGCTCTTCTTCCCGACCCTTCCATTTATAGAAGGCTTATAGGGAAGGTGAACTTTTTACAACATATAAGGCCTGACATAGGCTATTCAGTCCAACATCTCAGTCAATACGTGTTTGCTCCAAGGGTATTCTACTGAATAATACTATTGATTTTTCACTTATAACTTTCTCATATTCAGATTGGGCTGCCTGTCCAATGACCAAGAGGTCTATCACTGGGTTTTTCATTACTTTAGGTGTTCTCATATATCTTGAAAATCTAAGAATCAACCTATTGTTTCCTTATCTTCAGCTGAAGCTGAGTATAAGGCTTTAAGAAAAGCGGTGGCTGAATTCATTTGGTGAGAGAGATACTTGCAGATATGGGGTTGCACTACATTTCTCCTATTTTTGTGTGTGTGTGTGTGTGTGTGTGTGATAGTCCGGCTACTTTGCACATTTCTAACAATCCAGATTTTCAAGAACGAACGAAGCATATAGAGATAGATTGTTATTTTGTCAGGGATGTTCTTTATTCTGGGCTGATTACTCTTTCTCATGTTCCTTCATCCAACCAACTGGCTAATATTTTGACCAAGGCTTTAACGGGTGCTCCACATCATTTTATTCTTTCCAAACTTGGACTGTATCCACCCTCCAGCTTGGGGAGGGGGTTGATAAAGTAGCTCACACACATGACATTAACCCAAGCTGATTTTTGAAGCCATTAGTGTTAGGTACACATATATTAGGTCCTATTTTATAACTAGTTTGTTTAGTTTAATCCTTTTAAATAATACATACATGTATCACTTAAGTTTGGGGATCCGGCCCCTATCCAGTTTTATATAAAGGATTCGACCCGATGATCCAAAATATAAAAGGGTTGTAATATTCAGTTCAATACACAAGAATATATTTTTATCTTCCCCAATTACATCAACTCTCAAGTTCTCCTCTTTTAGAATTTTCTTTATGCATTTGATTCTTCTTTATCTTTGCTTTCTGCAATCTAACAGTTCAAGGTCAAAAGTTTTTTCAGTGAGTCGCCATGTGGTTGATCTGTTGTGACACGCTGATACTAAGAGATTTTTAAATTGCAATTCAAAAGTTGTATATCTTTCTATTTGTCTTGAGAAATACAAAAGGAATCTATATACATAAAAGCACTTAGAGATACAGTAGGCAAGAAAGGATTAACCATAGGAGATTGAGGAGGTATTAAGGAAAAAATTTTGATTGAGAAAACACTTTGGGATATGGAAACAGACCGAATAAGATTTGATTTCAATTAGTTGGCCTTTTCGGGAGTTGATGGCTCAAATGGAAACTAAACTATGTGTAGTTGACCATTAAAGTCATATTTCTTTCATTTATCGCTTAAAAATCATCAAACTTTAGGTAAATGGCTTAAAAGGTCATCTTTTACTAAAAAGTGACTTGGCATGCTTTTCTTTTATTTTTTAAAATTTTAAATATTAAACTAAACATCTTAAAGAATTTTATATCCAACACCCAAACAAGCCCAACCCAAACCCAATCCACTTTAATCGGTTTACTTATAACAAAAAATAAAGCAGCTTCTTTTGATGAATTTGCAAATTTATTGAGCTAGTGCAAATTATTATTGTGATACTTGAGTATTTTACAAAATGCAGCAAATGAATTTTTATGGTTTAGATGAATGTCGTGTTGCTCCTCGAAATGAATATTTAGTGACTTATTTTAGTATCTACTTTTATGCCTAATGGAGGTTATTGTGAATCTTCAAGGCCATAAAGTATGTTATTAGAGATATTCAACTCCACTGTTATGCTTACTGGAGTTGAAATGGAAGTGTTAGTTATGCTTACATTATGTTTGTAATATTTTATAAGTTTGGGTAATTCAAATATTGAAAACCGTTGTGAGGTCTCTAGATTGTTTTAACTTCTATTGTTAACTTACTCTATCAATTAATTTTTTTTTTCTTTTACTGGAGTACTTTCTATTGATCTTAGTTGAATGATTTAAAATGTTATCGATATTTTTCTTATCGGAGTACTTGACATTTTTCTTACTGGAGCATCATACAAGTTTGTCGTCTATACTAACAAAAGAGGAAATAAAAAGCTGTTTTTTTTTTTTTTTTTTTGGGATTATAAGTAAACCTATTAAAGTGGGTTAGATTTGGGTTAGGCATTGTTTGGGTGTTGGATATAAATTCTTTAGATGTTTAATTTAATATTTAAAAGGTTAAAAAGGTAAAAGAAAAACATGCGGCATACATGTCTCTTTTTAGTAAAAGATGATATTTTGAGCCAATTACTTAAAGTTAGATGACTTTTAAGGGACAAATGAAAGAAAAATGACTTTAATGGCCAATTACTCATAGCTTAGTGAACATTTGAGCCATTAACTTGCCTTTTGACATGTAAGTCGTAAACTTTAGGTTGTAGCCTATAGGTTCAGTATCATTCTTTTCAGGAAAAGTTACGGGTAATTTTCTGATTGACAACCGTACAATAATAAAGATTACGGAAACTTGTATCACATATAACATAGACGCTTAATACTTTTGAAAAATATTTAGGTTTTCCCATTTTGTCATCCAAGCCAACTAAGGAAAATTATAAATTCCTGCTCGACAATTTTAAGTCTCGTCTAGTAGGATGGAAAACAACTTGTTTGACTTTTGCAGGGCGTAGTACTCAAATTAAATCAACCCTTAACGCTATTCCCACTCATGTTATGCAATTCACTATTCTCCCAGCTTATGTCATTCGTGCTCTTGAAACATATCAGCGTAATTTCTTATGGGGCACAACAACTACTCGTCGACGCTTACACTTGGTTAAATGGGCCACTGTCACCAGCCCAAGGGAGGATGGTGGGCTTGGGATCCTACAACTTAGGACCAAAAATCTAGCCCTTATTACAAGCACGGCCTGGCGCATGTTCTACCAAAAATATTCTGTTTGGGCTCGCACATTAATCCACAAGTATATTCACAAACATAACACTAGTAGCCACTCTACCACATGGAAACATTTTCTTAAAGTGCCAAAAAGCCCTACTTTGGCAAGTTGGTAGTGGAGATCACATCTCCTTCTTGATGCAATGCAAACCAAGCCAAGAACCTTTACTAGAAGTCAAGCCAAAGCAATCCATGATGCTCACATTCACTTGGTGTGGCAAGACGTGGACGTGAAAGATGGGAGCTCCAGAACCACCTTGAAGATCATGCATTGGAGCACCATGGAAGGAGGACCATCTAGACCCCAAGGAGAGGTTTAAGAGACACAAAGTGAAGCGCCTCAAGAGGCTTTAGGAAGTGGCGGACTGCCTCCCAGAATGGGCGGACCGCCTAATGGATATTGAACTCTCTAGATCTCATAGGGGTGGACCGCCCTTGTGCAATGGGCGGAGCGCCCACTACACTGTGCAACTCCTCCAAGCTATGTAGAGGCGGACCACCTCCCTAAGTGGGCGGGGTGCCTAGTTTGATGAGGGTCCATCCGAGATTCCTACTATTTTATGGTGTAATTCCAAGTATAGCCCTAGTTTACTTCTAATGTTTTGAACCAGTTTAAGGGTATTCTAGACATTTCATTTATGTTTGTGGAAGACTATAAGAGTCTTCAACAATTCTTGAATTCATTACACAATCTTGAACACACAAACATATGAAAATTACCTTCTCTTTGAACCTATGAATTTTAGCTTGATTTCAATTGGAAGAATTCGAGTTGAACTTCAAATCTTTCGATCATTCTATTTGTAAGGACCTCGTGATTCTTGAGGATAGTTGCATAATATTGGTGATTCTCGACCTTCGTTCGGGGTGTAACGAAACATTATTCTTCATTGCTACTTGAACAATCGTGTGAGTCTCGTCTCGTTTCGTTTTTATCTCTTTATCGCTTTAGTAGTTTCGATTGCATCAGTTGGTATCAGAGCTATGCTAGGGTTACGTTCCTACGAACCCTCATCCTACTCTTCATGCTTGTTATCTTTGTTTCTTGTTGTTTTTCATGTTCTTGTTCTTGTTAAATTGAAAAAGAAGAAAAAAAATTCAAAAACAAAAAAATCACAAAAAATCACTAGTTGTTCTTGGTTATGATGTTTTCTTTGATGATTGTTATCGGAGATTGTATGTTAGCATATTCTCGTTGATTGGGTACCCACAAAACACATTTTAAGGTTGTGAATCGAAAACTTGAAAATCAAATCTCCAAAAAGTTGAAAACCCTAGAATTTGTTCAAAATTTCTTGATTTGGATTTGTGTTGATTGAATGTGGTTATAAATCATTGGGGTTTGCTTGTAGTAGTTGAAAATACATTGGGAAACCTTTGAATTGGGAAAAAACCTTAAAAAACCTTGGAAAATTGAGTGCCAAAGCCAAGAACACGGAATTTGGACTGTGCTGAAAACACAGTAGGCGGAATTTGGACCGCCCACTCCTATAGGCGGACTGCCCACATTATTATGCTCTCTGGATTTTCACTGTGCGGACCGCCCAATTTAAAGAGGCGGGGCGCCCAGTCCTGAAAGGGTGTCCGGATAGTTCGTTTCGTAGGTTTTCGTGTCTTGTTTGCTTCTGTTACTTCCGGTTAGTACTTTGAGAGTGAATCTCCTACTCGATTAGTACTAATTCATTGAGCACTTAGGATTTCGTACGTGTTGGTGGTTGAAATTTCCAAGAAGACTCGTAGAATTTCTTTGGCTCAAGTGCTCACTTAAAAGCCGAACGTCTATAGAATCCCATTAACTCCACTCTTCCCGAAGAGCATTTGGAACTTGTTTAATCGTTTGGTCGTTGAGGTGGTTGTTCAAATCCAAGGAAGACTTTGGGATCAAGAACGATTGAACCTACCCCAAGTGACATTCAAAAGTGAGGGAGTGCGTGAGGACTTTTACTCTAATCTCTCTTCTTGTTTTTGATTGCTTGTAGGTACATGGCGGACGAGAAAGTAAAGGATACAATTGAGGTTCCAACCAACGTCTTGGATAGTTTGTTAGCCGAGGTGAAGGCTCTAAATCTCAAAATGGAGGTTCTTGAAAGAGAAAGGATCCCGAGTGTCCACAAAGATGCCGGAGAAGGCACAAATGATGGCTCAACCGTGAGACCGGATCAATTTGAGGAGCTAGCTCGTCGACAACGGTTGAAAAAGAAAGCTCTTGTTTGAGAAAGATTGTTGGGCAATCCCCAAGGTGAAGTTCCACTCATGCGGCCCCAAAGAAATGTTGTACCCCTTGAGCAAGTTGATGAAGCTCAAGAAGGGGAAGTCCCAGGGCTTGGTGAAAATTATGATGATTATGAAGCTCCCTATCAAAATAGGAGGGCAATGAATGGAGGCCAGGGTATGGATGGAGGTCGTGGGCGAGGTTGAGGACCTCCAAGGGCTTTTGTGGGGAGGAACTTAGGGCGAGAAATGAGGTTGTTGATAACTACTATGGGGGCCAACCGGAGCCAAATCGTGGAGGCCGTGACAACAACCTAACTAGTGTGAAGATAAATATCCCACCTTTCAAAGGGACTAGTGATCCGAAAAAGTTCTTAGAGTGGAAGGTTCAATTGGAGCGGGTATTTGATACAAATGACATGTCCGAGGAGAAGAAAGCCAATTATACCATCGCTTCATTTGAGTCATATGCTTCCACATGGTGGGAATCCGTCAAGAGGTCGAGGAGAAGATTTGGGATGCGAATGAACATTACTTGGGAGGAATTGAAAGAGGTGATGAGCACCAAATATGTGACACCCAAGTATAGGCAAGAACAACTCAAGAGACTTTATGAGTTGAAACAAGGCTACAAGTCCGTTGATGAGTATTTCAACAAGTTTGAGAAAAACCGAATGTCCCTTGACATGGAAACGGAAGATGACGAGCAAGCTATCATCCGATTCAAGAATGGTTTGAGCCGGGAGATTGCTTCTCAATTGAGGCTACACATCTTTCATTCTCTTCAAGATGTGTGTGATGCCGTGGTTGAAGCCGAGAAGTGGCTTAAGGAAGAGAAAGCTCCTCGCTTTAGTAGCACTACTTCTACTCCAATAACTCGACCCAAAGAATGGAAGAGCCCAAACACAAGTAGTGCAAGTGGGAGTCGTGATGTGAAGAAGCCTTTTGAGAAGGCTACTCCGAGAAGCGACTTCAAAGAATTTGGAGGTAACTCTAAAACTCAATTAAATACTCCTTCTTCTTCTTCTTCTTCTTCTTCTTCTTCTTCTTCTTCTTCTTCTTCTTCTTCTTCTTCTTCTTTCCAATACCAAGAGTGCAAGGGTTATGGCCACTTTGCCAAAGATTTCCCCACCCGAAAAATAATGATAGTTATGGATGATGGGATGGTGTATGAGGAGGAAATTGAGCCCGAGGGTGATGTTGTTGAGGAGAGTGAGGTAGTTGAGGGAGAAGAGGGAGCAGCGGAGGGTGATGACCCTAATATGTTTCTAGTGGTACGTCGTAGTTTGAGTGCCATGGTGAGTGAGGAGAAGGAGGATGAGCAAAGGGAAAACTTGTTCCATGCTAGGTGTAGAGTGAAGGGACAAGTGTGCTCCATGATTATTGACTCGGGTAGTTGTGCGAATGTGGTGAGCTGATCTTTGATCTCACAATTGAAATTGCCTACCCTTAAACACCGAAGCCCCTACCGTTTATAATGGTTGAGCTAGTGTGGGGGAATTGAAGGTAGTGAAGCAAGTCTTGATTAAGTTCAAGATTGGGAACTATCAAGATGAGCACATATTTGACATGGTGCCAATGTAAGCTTGCCACCTCTTGTTTAGTAGGCCTTGGAAATATGACAAGCATGTGGTTCATGATGGCCGAGCCAACACTTACACGGTCAAACATGAGGGCAAGAAGTATGTGCTTACGCCCTTGACGCCAAAGCAAGTGAGTGATGACTATCGGCGCATGAGGGAGTTGAGAGAAGCGGCTAAAGCTAAGTTACCCGTGGTGGCTAAGCCTTTGGCCGAGACTCCACCATCTTCTACCGGTCGCATGTGTGCCATGATACAACCGGGTGAGTGCTTGAGAGGTAATGATGGCACCAAAATGCTTATTTTCCTAGTGCACAAAGGTATGGTTCTAAACTCCGATTGTGATTATTCTTCTATCCCTAACCCTTTGCCCAGTGCTATTGAAAATATTTTGAAGGTATTTTAGAACATGTTCCCGGAAGAGATGGCAAGCAGTCTTCCTCCATTGAGGGGGATTGAGCACCAAATTGATTTTTTCCCGGGGTCCCAAATCCCAAACAAGCCGACCTGTAGGAGCAACGCGGAAGATACAAAGGAATTGCAAAGGCAAGTGGATGAGTTGCTCAAAAAAGGTTTGGTCCGTGAAAGCTTGAGTCCGTGTGCCGTACCGGTCATTCTCTTGCCAAAGAAGGACGAGACATGGAGGATGTGTGTTGATTGCCGTGCGGTCAATAAGATAGCGGTAAAGTATCGTCATCCCATTCCTAGACTTGATGACATGCTTGATGAGTTTAGTGGTTCTAGTATCTTTTCTAAGATAGATCTTAGGTCCGGCTACCACCAAATCCGGATGAAATCGGGTGATGAGTGGAAAACCGCATCCAAGACCAAGTTTGGTCTATATGAATGGTTGGTGATCCCTTTTGGCCTCTCCAACGCACCTAGCACTTTTATGAGGTTGATGAACCATGTTTGGAAGCCGTTTATCAACAAATTTGTGGTTGTCTATTTTGATGATATTTTGATATATAGCAAATCAATAGATGATCATGTTGGCCACTTGAGTCAAGTTCTTGAAGTGCTAAGAGCCGAAAAGCTCTATGCCAATTTTAAGAAGTGCGCCTGTTGTGTTGAAAAGGTTGTCTTCTTGGGCTTTGTTGTTAGTGAAAATGGTGTAGAATTTTATGAGTCCAACGTTGAAGCCATTAGAGATTGGCTTACTCCTACCACCGTATCTCATGTGAGGAGTTTCCATGGCCTTGCTAGTTTCTATAGGCGCTTTGTTAGGGACTTTAGCACCATTGCCGCACCACTCACCGAGTTGGTGAAGAAAGACAAGTCTTTTGTGTGGGGAGAGCCTCAAGAGAAGGCTTTCCACGAGTTGAAAAGTAGGTTGAGTACCGCCCCATTGTTGAAATTGCTCGACTTCGGGAAGGCTTTTAAGGTTGAATGTGATGCCTCGGGGGTGGGTATTGGGGGTGTTCTCATGCAAGAAGGGAAACCAGTTGCCTACTTTAGTGAAAAGTTGAAGGGTGCAACCTTCAATTACTCCACGTATGCCCTGGAGTTGTATGCCCTTGTGAGAGCTCTTGCTCATTAGTAACACTATCTATGGCCTAGGGAATTTGTGATCAAGAGTGACCATGAGTCACTCAAGAATCTTAGAGGCCAAGAGAAGTTGAACAAAAGGCATGCCAAATGGGTGGAGTTCATTGAGTCTTTTCCCTATGTAATTCATTACAAGAAGGAAAAGGACAATATTGTAGCCGATGCACTTTCTAGAAAGTTTTCCCTTGCTACCACTCTTGCTTCTAGGCTTATGGGTTTTGAAAGTATAAAGATGCATGAACATGACGCAAAGCTCAAGAGCATTTATGATGCTCTAGTGAGTGGGGAGAGGGTGGAGAAATACCAATGGGTAGATGACTACATTTTCAAGAATGGGAGAGTGTGTGTCCCCGAGTCCTCTTGGAGAGATGTGCTAGTGTGAGAAGCACATTTTGGGGGCTTGATGGGTCACTTTGGGGTGGATAAGACTATGGCCATACTTAAGGAACAATTCCATTGGCCAAAAATGAGGCCTCTTGTGGTACGCTTTTGCAATGCTTGCTTAGATTGCAAGAAGACCAAGTCTAGGTCCAACGCCCATGGCTTATACACTCCTTTACCCATACCTACTAGTCCGTGGGTTGATATCTCTATGGATTTTGTTATGACTTTACCCCGGACTAGAGGAGGACGCGATATCATTTATTGTTGTTGATAGGTTCTCCAAAATGGTTCACTTCATTCCGTGCAAAAAGAATCATGATGCACAACATGTAGCTTCTTTGTTTATTGATAATGTATTAAATTTATATGGGGTGCCTCGTACATTGTTAGTGATAGGGACTCCAAGTTCCTTAGCCATTTTTGGAAGTGTTTGTGGGGTGCTCTTGGCACCAAATTGCTATTCTCTACGTCCCACCACCCTCAAACCGATGGGCAAATCGAGGTGGTGAACCAAACCTTAGGAGCTCTACTTAGGGGCCATTTGTTTTTATTAAGATTAAGATGTTTGAATCTGATTACATATCTGAATATTAAGATATTGTTTTTAGAACTGAGTTTTGAATGATTAAGATTGTTTGTTTTTACAATATCTGAATAGCCATATATTATCTATTTTTAATTTAATAAATATACAATCAAAGAAAAAATATTTTAATATTATATCAATAACATATTAGATAAAATTTTAATTTATATAAAATATAATCATCCTTTGATTTTAACATGAATACATTGTGTTAGATAAGAGGTTTGAACAATTATCAAGTTTTGAAAATCTGCACTTTTTTCAATGGAAAGAGAAATCTGAGGCATTTTTCCAAGCTTTCATGGAGTTAGATGAGTACAATATTTTTTACTAAGTACTCAGATATCCAATATTTTTTTCGAAAGCTCAAAGAAGCTATGAGAGAAGTGCAACAAATAAATAATTTTGAAGAATACAGTGAGTTTTTGTCATAAAACTGTCTTCTTTGTATCTGTACTTAACCCTTTCTATCCAAACCCACCATTTTTTCAATACCTCTTTCTATATTAACCATTTTCTTCCATGAAAATCATAACTTTTTCCACTGTATTCTTCTTCCTCAGCTCATATTATATCTTGAAATGGATCTTTTTATACTCCAATCTCAAAGCTGAAAAATATAGGTAGAAATTTGAAGCAAAATTAAAATTTCTAATTGAAAAAATTCCCAATAAAAATTGCAAGAGGAAGATTTGGATAGTAGTTGATAGGTGGAGAGAGGTGGCATGTGAAGTGGTTTTTGCTGAATGAAAAGCTGAAGTACTGTTTCCAGAGGAAAAGAAAAAATAGTAGCTACTTTTTTAGAACTCTGAATACCCTACAGACTTTATCACCCATCTTATTCGGAGAGTGGTATTAAGTTCTATTAAGAACTTTTTAAATATTAAAAAACAAATGAACTTAATGGGTAGTTATCTGAATTATTCAGATTCAGACCCCCATTAAGTGTAAACAAATGAGACCTTAGAGCAATGACCAAAGGTAAGGCCGGGACTTGGATTGATAAGCTACCACTCATGGAGTTTGCATATAACCGCACTTTGCATCGAATGATTGGCATGACTCCATTTGAGTGTATTTATGATTTTAACCCTTTGATTCCACTTGATCTTACCCCCTTGCCAAGGGATGTGGTTGTTGATTTTGAAGGTAAAACTCGGGCCAAGGCATTGCTTGAACTTCATGCTAAGGTGAAGAAGACTTTGGAGGAGGCCTATGAGAAGATAGCAACCAAGAAAACCAAAGGAAGGAAGAAGGTAGATTTCAAGAAGGGAGATTTGGTGTGAGTACACTTCCGCAAGGAGAGATTTCCAAACCATAAGAAGGGGAAGTTAGCACCAAGGGGAGATAGACCATTCCAAGAGTTGTCCAAGATCAACAATAATGCATATGTGATAGATTTACCGGGTGAATATTATGTTTCGAATACTTTCAATGTTTCTGACCTGACTTCTTTTGATGTAGGATATGATGCCTTGGAGGATGACGCCTTAATTTTGAGGACGAAATCTTCTCAAGAAGGGGAGGATGATGCAATGCAAACCAAGCCAAGACCCTTTACTAGAAGTCAACCCAAAGCAATCCATGATGCTCACAATCACTTAGTGTGGCAAGGCATGGACGTGGAAGATGGGAGCTCCGGAACCACCTTGAAGATCATGCATTGGAGCCCCATGGAAGGAGGAACATCTAGACCCCAAAGAGAGGCTCAAGAGACACAAAGTGACGCGCCTCAGGAGGCTTCAGGAAGGGGCGGACCGCCTCCCAGAATGGGCGGGCCGCCTACTGGATGTTGAACTCTTTGGATCTCATAGGGGCGGACCGCCCCTGTGCAATGGGCGGACTGCCCACTATACTGTGCAACTCCTCTAAGCTTTTCAGAAGCGGACCAACTCCCTAAGTGGGCGGGGCGCCTAGTTTGCTGAGGGTCCGTCCGAGATTCCTACTATTTTTTGGTGTAATACCAAGTTTAGCCCTAGTTTACTTCTAATGTTTTGAACCACTTTAAGGGTATTCTAGACATTTTATTTATGTTTCTAGAAGACTATAAGAGTCTTCAACTAGTCTTGAATTCATTACACAATTTTGAACACACAAACATACGAGAATTACTCTCTCTTTGAACCTATGAATTTTAGCTTTATTTCAATTGGAAGAATTTGAGTTGAACTTCAAACCTTTCGATAATTCTACTTGGAAGGACCTCGTGATTCTTGAGGATAGTTGCATAACGTTGGTGATTCTTGACCTTCATTCGAGGTGTAATGGAACATTGTTCTTCGTTGCTACTTGAACAATCGTGTGAGTCTCGTCTCGTCTCGTTTTTATCTCTTTATCGCTTTCGTAGTTTCGATTGCATCACTTCTGGAATGACATTTGGATTACTGCCACAAAAACTATTCGATCCATTATTCAGGGCCCTTTATCGCAGCAAGACCACATACTTAAAGCGTCTGATATTCTTAAAAATCGAATATGGGACTTCTCTAAATTGTCCTTTATTTTGTCTGATGCTCTTCAATCTCAGATTAAAAACTACTACTTACCCCAGTTTTCTCATCCTCCCAATCGTTTAATATGGGGTCTCACATCCCATGGTACATACTCTGTTCAATCATGCTATCAACTCCTCCATAAACAACTAACCTCCACAACTCCTCCCTCTCATTTTTTCACTAAACTATGGAAGCTTCAGTTACCACAAAAACTTAAGACTTTCCTTTGGCTATTTGCCCATGATCGCCTCCCCACATCTTTCTATCTTACTTATGCTAACATAATTCTACATGCACAATGTTTCTTATGCAACTATTCGGACGAGACAACACAATGCAGTCTAATGCTGGTCAAATTTATGTATTGCTACCACAATTCACCACCTGTTGGGAACACCCACAACCTCTTTATGAATTCTACTACACCTCCTTAAATCTAAGTACACTTTATCCCATCACCCAATACCAAATACATTGCTTATCCCATTTGCGTTATGGCATATTTGGCTCACTCGTAATTGAAATTTTTTCGATCACACTTTTCCTCCCTGTAAAACACAAATCTATTCTTGCTCATACTTTAGAATATTACTACTTAGCATATCATCATCTTCATAAGTCTTCACGCGTACCAATCTACCTACGGTGGCATCTACCTCGACCAAATTACTTAAAGTTTAACACAGATGGAGCCATACACACTAACTCTTCTAGCAGTGGGTTTGGTGGGGTCTTCAGAGGCTCTAACGGTCATTGGATTATGGGTTACGCAGGAAATGTTAATCAATCACACTCTAGCTATGAAATTAAATTATATGCTCTTTATCAGGGCCTCCTCTATGCTAAAATGAATGCTTACACCCAACTGGAAATTAATGTGGACTCTAAGAAAATACTACACTCTTTAAGCTCTACTGCACTTACTTACTCACCCCTTGTAAATGACTGCATGTACTTGCTGCACCAGCTCAGTGATCCACCACTTCTATACGTATACCGGGAACAAAATATTGTTTGCAGATTGTCTGGCTAAATATGCACTTACCATGCCACTAAACAACATCACCACTTTTTTGATGCACCTCCACCTTTTGTATAAAAGCTGTTTCAACATGATCAAGATGGACAAACTCCTACTAGATTTGTAAATCCATCTGATGTAGACTTTTCTACTTTTTGTAATGTTCCTAAACCAGTTGGTCCACTAGTTATGGACACACCTAGCACCTTAGTTGGAAATGTAATGCCATCTGCGAACAACTCTGCTAGGCTGACTACTATGCAGCCTCCTCTATGTATGCGTTTTGTTTAAGTTTTAATATATAAGTAGCTTCATTACCAAAAAAAAAAAAAAATAGACACTTTATGTAATTGAGAAAAAAAAATAATATTCCCTCGGTCCTACTGTATGCAACAAGATTTGAAGTACAAGAGTCAAATAAAAAATTTTTTGTGTGACTTTAGATGAATATTACAGTATTCAATTATTTTTGAATTATAAATTATACTTTTAGAAACTACATAAAAAAGTGCTACTATAAAACATATTTATTAACGATTGAATAGAAGAGGGCTATAATTGTCAGTGAACTATAGAAAAAAGGTCTAAAAATATCACACGTTAAACATATGGTTCCTAGTATGTCATCTACCGTTATACTTTGGGTTCAATTTTGCAATTATTCGTTATTTTTAGGTCAAACATGCCATTATTTCTAACCGACTCATGTTCTTATTTTGAAAATTTTAAATGATATACCAAAAGTTTAGAAAATGACACACGTTCTTTTAACACCCACCCCAACTTATTTCCACGTGATGATGGGCCGGAAAAAAAAGGAAAATAAAATCTGAATTGAAAAAGAAAAAAGTTTGGAACCACCGCTTCATCACCCCAAAGCACCCCTATCGTCCTCCCACTGTCTCCACAACCCCTAATTAAACTTTTATTTTCTAAATGTTGTAGTTGAAGTTTAAAATTTTTGGTGAATCAGGAATGAACAAAAATAATGTAAGACTAAGTGAATTTTAAAAAAAGGTTTGTGTTCTTAGTGATTAAATTGACAATAAATTGAGAATTTTATCAAATGAATGTCCTAATTTGCGTAAATTATCGGTGGTAGTAAATTGAGATTGGTGAGGAATATGTAGATATTAAGGTTCTTTTGATGGTTGAAATGGTGGATCGGTGAAGTTGTTTTTGGGGAGATTAACTAGTGGATACTATTTTTTTTATTTCATTTTCTATTTTCCTTTTAGTTTATTTTTTTTAGTTTTTAAATGACATGATTCTCCTTTTAAGTGGGACATTGGGGTGGGGGTTAAATTTGACATGTGTTATATTTTTTTTTTTTAATTTTTGGTATGTTTTTTTCAAAGTTCCAAAATATATAGGAAAAGAGGGCCAGTCAGAAATAATGATATTTTGAGCTAAAATCACAAATTAGTGGCAATTCTGAGTTCAAAGACTGACGATAGTGGCATACCAGAACCATATTTTTAATGCGGGGTATTTTTAGAATTTTTTTCTACAGTTCAGTGACTATTTTGGCCTTTTTCCCTACTTAAAAAGTACTTCTTCTGTTTCAATTTAAATGTCACAATTTTTTTATTACTCTGATAAAAAAATGTCACATTTTTAAATTAGAAAATATTTTTACTTCAAAATCTCTATTTTACCTTTAATAAAATGATTTATAGCCACACATTCCATGACTCATTTTAGATCACAAGTTTAAAATTATTCATTTATTTCTTAAATTTTGTGACAGCTCAAATTATAACTTATAAATCAAAACATGTAGAGTATTTGAAAAGATTATGGCTAAAGAAATTAAATATCGCTCATCAAATAGTAACTGTGTCACATTGTAAAGTGGGACATTAGTAGTAGGATGAACGAGGTAATATAACTACTATAAAAAGAGAAGCGTTCTAAGCTGCAAAATAGTACTCACATTTTGAGAAGATGTAGCAACATGGTACACATATATTAGCAGAATCCTAAATACACATATATGGTACGGAGTAAATTTATTTGCAATTTGTCAATGAAATGCAAATAATCCGCTTAAATAGGAAAGAAACCATTATCTAAATGTTGCATAGCACATTCAGATAGACAAGTAATTGTCACGAGGATTAATCTTATTCTTGTCATTCTTGAAAGTAGAAGAGACAACTTTCACCATCTTTTCAACAGCCATGGCCTTCACTGACTTTTGTTTTTTAGGAAGCACACTTCCAGTAGTTGCTTTATGTGGAAATATTCCATTTCCGGTGCCGGTTTTCTCTCCTCCATATCCACTGACTTCTTTGACTTTTCCTTTAGCTCCCTTATCAGCCATCTCTCTCCTGTTCTCTCTATTTGTCACTTTTTATATATGTGGCCTGGAAGCTGCGTGTTTGTGGGAAGAGCTAGCTTGCTTAGTGGTTATATGGGTGAAATGCGAAGATTTAGTATTTATAGAGGGTGCTAAGGCTTTGTTTGTGGTCTGTTTTGAATTTCTGGGTGAGCTCACGTAAGATTCAATGGAGATTCATGGTTCTTTCTTGCATCGGGGAGTGTGTGTAGAGTGTATGTATATTGTAATGTTTATTCACTCATAGTAAGATTTTAAACTCTTGTTTATCATTTGCTGTGTGTGGCTGTGTCGTGGGTATCTGATGTTTATTTAGTTACGGGTCAGTCAAGACTCAAGAGAGATTGTAAAGGACTAATGCCATATCTTTATATCTTGACTCTATGTGTGTGTGTCCCAGTGCTAGTAACTCCAAACTGCAGAGGAGGTTGAGTTTCTTCCTCTTTTCTTGATTATAAAAATTAAAAAATCACTGTATGTGTCCGCGTGGTATGCGTGTAGGGGAGAGGAGCCGTCCCCACTTACTTGACATGCAAGGCTCGAGTTTGGGGTTATTTTGAAAGTAAAATTCACTAAACCCCTTAATCCTTACTATTTGAAAAATGATACCCATTTATCTACCTTGACACAAAAGTCATGACTGAAAAAAAGAAATTGTCGCTGGAAAAAATAAAAAAAGACAATAATAACCCTTTTCGGAGGAAATTTTTGGCTCAAAATAAAATCCTATTTATATGTTTGTTCGTCTTATTTTAAGTAAAGTTTTATAAATCACAATTTAGGATTTTATTTTTAACTAGAAAACATCGATTAGCAGCTTTAGAATCGAGGACAACATCAAATTAATAGAAAAAGAAGATAAAAAAGATAAAAATAGTGATGTATCACCTTTGCTATTGCTCCATGTTAGTATCATTATGTTTTTTTCACCAATATATCAATGTGTACTGATTAGAAAAAGTAAAATAGTTGAAAAGTGTAGGCTTTTTATTGAATTACTATGTGTATGCCCAAAAAATATATAGTTTATATCATTAATTTGAAGAATTATAAACATTATTCTTCACTTTGCCAGTTTCCCGTTATGATCGTTCATCCCACCCGCCTATTTTTTATTTTTTATTTTTTCTTGTCGTTTTAATTCCCTAGTCTAGTTACGGAGTTCATCGATAGGAATCAAATATAAGCTTATTGACAATTTTGTATTGCTTTGGAATGAATTATATCATCGGAAGTTGACAGTTTAATGGTGTTAGATGTAGACTTTTAATTGGAATATTTTGCTATAATCTCTTGTAATTGACCTCTAAAGTTTGTGGAATCACATTTAATATTCTTTTTTTTAAATTAAAAAGTTTAAAGCTCACTGAAAAATATTGAGTCGGGGGGGGGGGGGGGGGGGAGGGGGAGGGGTAATCTGTCCCATTCAAGAGGTGGAGGGGGTATCGTTTCCTTAATGGTAAAGGTCAAGGGATTTAGTGGATTTTACTCTTATTTTGATGGGTGCCAGTTTTAAAACTGAGGCTCAGCTAATATTTTATTTGCTCCATTAAATATCAATACAGTCTTGGATTATTACCACGTAGATTAATATATTTAGAAGGTTGAGATTGAATTCCATTTTTTCAATTAAAATCTTATTAATGGTAAATAGATAACATTGCAAAATTTTAAATAAAATTAATGATATCAAACTTCTATTACTGCAATTTATCTTTTGTAATTTCGGAACCACCAATTAGAAAAGAAAAAAAGAGATAAAAGTGTTATTGTTATATATGTAGACAGCATGTTTAACCTTCTTTTACATTAGACTATTAGGACTATATAATAAATTAGTAATTGTTACTATATTATTCTTACAGTAGAAAATTTTATTGCTCCATATGTGTATGTAAATATTTAATTATTTGATAGTCTTGTATTATAAAGTCTAAAATACTAAATTGTATTTCTACAATGTTAATTGCAATAATGTTAGTTTGTTATCATTAAATTTAATTTAATTTTTACAATGTTATCTATTTTCATTAATAAGATTTTAATTAGAAATAGAGAATGCAATCTTGGCTTCCAAATACATTAGTCTATGTGACAATAATCCAAGAGTATTAATATTTAATGGAGCAAATATCAATGGAGCAAATCCGAAACCTCTTCTTTATGGGTGTTGCTGCTGCAAACTTGTTAATGGCAGATGTAAATTCGTTCTTCAATCTTCACCAAGTAGAAATTAAACGCATGGCTTTGGTAACTTCTTTATTCCTACTAAAGGCTGATTTTATTAATTTTTATCTTTCATTCACTTAACTTGAATTTTTTATTGGAATTTATTTTTGAAAGTTAAACCCCAAGAATAAGATCATGAGATTTTCACTCTTAATTTACAAATCCAAGAACAAAATCATTGAATTCTCTTTTCAAGGTAATCTGAAGGATAATTATGATACTTTCAATTTTTTTAGTTCAAATTTCAAGATGCAATTATGGAATTTCACCTTTCAAGTTTATACGCCAAGAAAAATAGTGAGATTTTCTCCTTTAAACTAGAAAATTCCATGAAAAAATTATGGGATTCACTTTTCAAGTTAAAACCCAGTTGATATTTCAATATTCAAACTCAAACCTCAGGAAAAAATACTGATATTTCAACTTTCTCAAGTTCAATTATAAGTCAAAATACTGAGATTCAATTTTCTAGATAAAATTGACAAAATACTGAGATTTTTATTTTTCATTAGAAAAGCTCATGTATAAATACTGGGATATTTAATTTTGCAAGATCAAAACCCATTATAAAATAATGAGGTTTTTATCTTTTTTGAATTTGTTGTTATTTCATCCTCTATACTATAATTAAAATACGGATTACAAATTCTGGTATACTACTGACAAGGATTTGCTATATTTCCCCTGCTTCTTTGCTTCTCTTTGACTTAGGCAGACTACTTTGGGAATGAAGATGCTGCTAAACCTAGGTATTGAAAGAGCAAAAGGCAGAAATGTCAATTCATCCTTATTTTAATACAATATTGGCTATTATTCAAGAAATTTGTAAACAGTGGCTGTAGCTCAATTACCTGGTATCAAAATGGCTACCCGATATTAAGTTTAGGATTTTTTTACATAAATATACAAATTTGACCACTTAATTACAAAAAACTAGCAATACTTTTTAAATTACAAGGTATAACAATATTTTTTTAGCACAATTTACACCAATCAACACATTTCAATTTCATTTCCCCAAATTACAACATCTCACTTGCTCTTTCTTCCTCCATCACCCCACCCCACCCCTCTCACCCAGCACCATTCACCCCACCCCAGATCCAATAGTTCCTCACCGTAGGGTTCACCATCAAACTCTCTGCGTTTTTTCAGATCCGATTTTCCGGCGAGTTTTCCGAGATCACAAATCTAGTTTTCCGGCGAGCTTTTTGAGATCGGATTTGTCCATGTGAAAGTTCGCCAATAGACCAAACATTTTGACATGTAATGTAACTGCTCAATAATTCTTCAATCATTTTTGCCAATGGATAGCTATACCTTTTACTTTCTTGACACACACACACAGAGAGAGAGAGAGTGTGTGTGTATGTGTGTGTGTCTTCACTTTAAGAGATTATTATCAAAAGTTGAGTTAGAACATTGGAGAAAAAAAGACAACAAACACAAAACTTGGAGCTGTTAATTTCCTAATTACTGGAAACAAACTTTAATCATCTTACTTGTGGTGAAGTGTGCAGCTTTGGTCTGTGGAGAGTTCTATAATAGATCCCCGAGGTATTTTGATGTCATCTTTAAACAGGGAAGTGAACCTGCAGTTGCGAAATGAATTTTAGGCTACAAAAGAACAACAGGAAGGGGCCAAGACTACTGAGGATTAAGAAATAACAACGTTTTGTTTTCTGAATCATATTTCGTTTTAACACATTAGTAGTGAAACATGTGCTATATGTGACGGTGAAAGCTAATCGATCACCGTCATAAAAGGTAACTCGAGCAGGATCACGTATACACATACTATAGCTGTTTGTAACGGAATCAACTTGATTTTGCAAAAACACGGTGACCTGAAACGGTACTGAAACAACCTGAAACGGTATTGAAACGGTGCAGAAACAATCCGAAGCGGAGCTGAAACGGTATGATACAGTCTGAAACATCATTGAAACAATATGAAACAGTTAGATACGGTGCTGCAGAAACAGTTGAAACGGTGCAGAAACAGTTAGAAACAGTTGAAACGGTGCAGAAACAGTTGCTGCAGAAACAGTTGAAATGGTGCAGAAACAGTTAGAAACAGTTGAAACGGTGCAGAAACAGTTGCTGCAGAAATAGTTGAAACGGTGCAGAAACAGTTGCTGCAGAAACAGTTGAAATGGTAGAAATGGTGCAGAAACAGTTATAAACAGTTGAAACTGTGCAAAAACGGTTAGATACGGAGCTGCAGAAACAGTTGAAACGGTGCAGAAATAATTAGATACGGTCCTGCAGAAACAGTTGAAACGGTGTAGAAACAGTTAGATACGGTGCTGCAGAAACAGTTGAAACGGTGCAGAAACAGTTGAGATACGGTGAGATACATCGAGGATGGGATGAGGAAAAGTAAAATTGGGGAAATGATAGGAATAAAAGTGAAATTGGGGAAAATGGTGGGAGGAAAAGTGAAATAGGGAGAAATAGGAGGAGCAAAAGTGATAATGGGAGGAAATAGGAGGAAGAATGTAAGGGTTTGGTATGTTATGGGAAAATATTGCTATGTTTTTGCTATATTTGTAATTAACTTGTGTTTTCCTCTATATAGGGTTATTTTGCTAAAATATTGCTATGTTTGGTAATTAAGTTCTAAAACTTGTACTTTTATGTAAAAAATCCTTAAGTTTACTCGAGTTGACAGTTCAATTCAAAAAATTTCATCGTGTGCCCTCAGCTGATTTGCAAAAATATGACATGGAAAGCAATGGTTTGCCAAAATGCCCTCAATAACAGTGGTTTAGCAAAAATACCCTCCACTAGTTTAATAAAATTTATTCCGGACAAAAATACCTCTCACAACCAATAAAAAGACCCGCCCAGTCCCTCCCCTTCCTTTTCTCCATTCACGCGATCAAGAAAACCCTAAAAACCCATTCCTTTTACAGATTGTTCTGTTCAAGCGAAGATTCAACGTAAGATTTATTCAAATTGCTATTGAATTTTACTAAAACTTCAGTTAATTTCTTTATAATTTCATATGTATTATGCTTAACTTTGCTTAAAATTCTATATTGACCAAACGAGCTATGACTTTTATTCATAATAATCAAAAAAATATATTATATAGAAACACATGACATTAGATTAATTACAGTAATTGTAAAAAAAAAAAAATAATCTGTATTAATTGTAGAAAGTCTATGAATTCTGGAAAAGTCTTGCCTATTGCCAAGACTTTGCCTTGCGGACTTGCAGAGAAATTCTCTAAAAGTCTTGGCCATTGCCAAGATTTCCAGTTCTGCTGCAATGGCCAATCTCTGCAAGTCTTGGCAATAGCCAAGACTTTAAGTTCTGCTGCAAAGGAAAACTTACACTGAAACTCTCTAAAGTATTGGCAATAGTCAAGACTTTAAACTCTACTGCAATGGGAGGCTTGTAGAGACTTCTCGCCTATTGCCAAGACTTTAAGCCCTGTTGCAATGGGGGGCTTGCAGGCAAAGTGTCTGGACCTTATAGACACTTCTTCCCTATTGCCAAGACTTAAAGCCCTGTTGCAATGGAGTCCTTGCAAACAAAGTCTCTGCAAGTTTTGGTTGCCAAGACTTGCAGCTCTAGTGCAATAAGCACCTAGGAGAGACTTCTTGCCTATTGCCAAGACTTTAAGACCTGTTGTAATGAGGGCTTGTAGAAAAAGTCTCTGCAAGTCTTGGCTATTGCCAAGTATTGCTGCTCTGGTGCAATAGGCAGCTAGGAGAGACTTCTTCGCAAGACCTTAAGCCCACAAAGGGTATCAGTTTTACCCATGATCCCGCTTCTATCAAAGCGATCTGAGTACAAAATTTTAAGCATATCATTCATCTTGAATATGTGCAGGATTAGCACTATGGAAACTCGCTATATTTATATAGCTTATAATGGGAAATGGGATGGAAACAGCAAATACATCAACCATGATATAAAGTTGATACTTGTCAAAGATGGTATAAGCTACCACGTATTTGAAAAATAAATTTGTAATGTTCTAACCATTAACACTGATGGAAGTGAAGCAAAGATAAGGTTTGACACGAATCTAGAAAGGTGTAGAGGCATAATGGCAACAAATGATCAAGAACTTATCACTTGCATGTATCTGCTGAACAATGATGAGAATTTAAAAAAATCCTGCTACATAGTAGAAGTTATTGAAAGGACTGATATGTCAGAAAATCCTGCTTCTTTGTGAATGAAGCTGACCATAGCATGGTGTTGCATCAAAAGGAAGGGCAGTTATTAATTATAAATATTTTTAAAAATCAAACGTGATTGGAAAGTTAATATTATCAGTAAACTGAACTATTGGCAATAGTCAAGACTTTACAGTCATACATATAATCAATTCAATTTAATTTGACGTAAAGTCTTGGCAAAAGGTAAGATATTTCCTACCAAAACCTTTTTATCGAGTTTCATATTAGAAATAGTTAACATGCCTTGATGTCTTGCCATAGACAATAATATTGACAACTAAATTGACACCAAGTCTTGACAACAACATTACCAGCACAACCCTCCATAAATTATTTATCAATTTTAAATTAATTATATAATATTAGAATTAGAATTAACTAAATAGAATTCAAGTCTTGCCCATTGGAAAGACTTTCCATGTAAATGTGTTCACCCCACAACAACTAAAATGCCTTGAAGTCCTGCAATTGCCAACACTTCCAGTTCAACCAATTCAAAGCAACTTCAGTCTTTAAAATAATAAAAATATCAAACATCCAAGTGTACTTATTTACATAAATACAAAAAATACGGTAAATACGAAATACATGTAATTAAAAACTACTCAACAGCTTTCTCTAACTCTTTTGTAGTACTAAAAGTCTCATTTGAACTGCTACACGGATCATCATGCGACAGAGATAACAAACGAAAATTTGGAAATTCATCGCCCACATCACATTTTTGCCTTAGAATTCATCAAAAGATCTTGGCTGACTTATAAAATCATCCACCACATCAAAATGTACATAATCAGGATTAGGAGATCGAAGATTCAATATCCATTACCTGCAAAATTTTAAAAAACAACAATGACAGCACATAATAACAAAACAATGAAACAATAATGAAAAGACCATATACAAACATACAATGACAACTACTGAACGCATGACTGATGAAAAGAGTAAACTATAGAAAAAGTCTCTTCAACTATTGGCAATAGCCAACACTTTAAACTCCAGTAGAAGGGGCAACTTGTATAAATAGTCTCTGCAAGTATTGACAATTGCCAAGACTTTAAACTCTAGTGGAAGGAGCAACTTATACAAATAGTCTCCGCAAGTATTGACAATTGCCAAGACTTTTACCTATATTGCAGTGAAAAACTTGCAGAGAAAGTCTCTGCAACTCTGGGCAATAGCCAAGACTTTAAGTTCTGCTGCAAGGGGGACCTTACACTAAAAATCTCTAAGAGTATTGGTAATTGCCAAGACTTCTACCTCTACTGCAGTAAACAAGTTGGAGACAAAGTCTCTGCGACTCTTGGCAATAGCCAAGACTCTAAGTTCTGGTGGAAGCGACAACTTACACGGAACATCTTTGCAAGTATTGGCAATAGCCAAGACTTTAAACTCTACTACAATAAGCAACTTGTAGAGAAAGTCTATGCAACTCTTGGCCATGGTCAATATTTTAAGCTCTATGCAAAACATGAATATCTAATAGCCATAGGCAATAAAACCTTCGAATCACCGGAATCAAGCAAACAAGCAAAAAAAATCTACAAGAACCTCAAACTTAATTCAACAATCATAGATCGAAATGGAAAAAACTAACAGATAAATATATAAACAATAAGTATAAAAAAATAACAGAAAAAAATAAATGTAGATGAATGATTACGCGAAATAAAAATTACAATATAACGAAAAAATAATAGAACAAATCTACGAAAAAGCAAGAACAAAAAACCCCAAATCTCCAGCACACAAAGAAGAAAGAAGGAGGCCAGGAATTGGGAAAGAGAGAAGGAAACCTGTTTAGCGTGAATTAAGTAGATCGGGGGAAAAATAGTCTTTCATAGGGGGAGTATGATGTGGAGGGCACTTACTTAAAACATTTATAAGTGGGGGCAATTAGGTAAGACCATGTCTTATTGAGGGCACTGGATGAAATTTTTGTGTGCCCTCCATAAGGAGTGGTTTTGCAAAAATGCCTGCGCTAAGCGATGTTTTAGTAAAATACCCTTTTAATACGGAGCCAAGACTTCAAGACAAAAATCTTGTAAGTCTTGGCAATTGCAATACTTCAAGGGCAAGTACTGTCTTTTCAATACTTCATGTTATATGGCGAGAATGCAGGGAAAGACTGGAAGGGACAAGTTTTGGCAATTGCCAAGACTTACAACCAAGTGCGGCAAGTGTTGTATTTTGCCAGTACTTTAAGGGTAAGTGTTGGCAAATATAGAGGGGTCAAAGGTAAGTCTTGGCTTTTGCCAAGACTTACGACCAAGTGCGGCAAGTATTGCCTTTTTCCAACACTTGAAGGGATAAGTGAGGAAAAACAGAGAGGTATAAAGGCAAGTCTTGGCCCCGACCTAAAAATTTGACCGGGGTGTTTCCGTCCGGATTTTTTTCAGTAAACCTTAATGGGGGTATTTTTGCAAAACCCCTGTTAGCGCGGGCAAAAAGGAAAACCATTGCTTATTGTGTCATATTTTTGCAAATAGGCCGTTCCAATTTAAGCCCAAACGATTGAGAAACGATTTGTAGAAATATGACACTGGAGCCAGTAGTTTGCAAAAAGTCCCTTGCTAACATTGGTTCAGCATAAATGCCCTCCATTAGTTTAATAAAATATTTTCCGGACAAAAATATCCCTAACAACTAATAAAAAGACCCACCCAGTCCCCCCTTCCTTTTCTCCATTCACACTATCTACAAATCCTAAAAATCCATAACTTTTACAGATTTTCTCATTCTCCTTAAAAGCATTGCACGCTTGCATAAACCAACGATCAAAGTGCTAGCATATTTCAATTTACCATTAAAAGGATGATACATACACCTTTTTTCAGATAATACAGACAAACATCCACAAGACTTCTTGGCAATGGGCACCTTTCACAGACTTCTTGGAAATTGCGAAAACTTTAAGCCCTGTTGCAATGGGCAACTTGTCTCTGCAAGTCTTGGATATGCTAAGAGTTTAAGCTCTGGTGCAATGGCACCTTACACAGACTTCCTGGCAATTACCAAGACTTCAAGCCGTATTGTAGTGACCAACTTGCAGATAAAATCTCTGCAAGTCGTGGCTATTGCCAAGAGTTTAAGATCTGGTGCAATGGGTACCTTACAAAGACTTTCTGGCAATTGCCAAGACTTCAAGCCCTATTGTAGTGGCCAATTTGCAGAGAAAGTCTCTGCAAGTCTTGACTATTGCTAAGAGTTCAAGCTCTGGTGCAATGGGCACCTTGCACAGACTTCTTTGCAATTGCCAAGACTTCAAGCCCTGTTGCAGTGGGTAATTTGCAAAGAAAGTCTCTTCAAGTCTTGGCTGTTGCTTAGAGTTCAAACTCTGTTGCAATGGGCACCTTGCACAGACTTCTTGGCAATTGCCAAGACTTCAAGCCCTGTAGCAGTGGGTAATTTGCAGAGAAAGTCTCTTCAAGTCTTGGCTATTGCCAAGAGTTCAAGCTCTGGTACAATGGGCACCTTGCACAAACTTCTTGGAAATTTTCAAGACTTCAAGCCTTGCTGCGTTGGGTAATTTGAGAGAAAGTCTCTGCAAGTCTTGGCTATTGTCAAGAGTTCAAGCTCTGGTGCAATGGCACCTTAACTAGGAAACTAAAGTGGAATCTAACACAAGAACAATAAAAACAAGATTGAATGAAATTTGCGAACATCGTCATTAAGGGTCAACTTATCACTGGACAAATCGAGAAACCAACTTCTTTAATCAATGGTAACACCACCCAAGTGATGTTACCAAATTCACTGCGACCTTTGGCAATAGCCAACACTTAAAGCTCGAGGGGAAGAGGAAAACTTGCAGGGAGGTCTCTGAAAGTATTGCCAATACTTTACGATCTGGTGCAATAGGTAGCCTGCAGATAAAGTCTCTGCAAGTATTAGAAATAGCCAAGACTTTAAGCTTTATGCAATGGACAACTTGCAGAAAAGTCTCTTCCAGTCTTGGCAATAGCCAAGACTTTAATCTCTGTGCAATAGAGGCTACTTGAAGAAAAAATATCTGTATTAGTGGCAATAGCAAAGACATTAAGCTCTGTGCAATGAGAAACAACAATATCTAATTGCTATTGCCAATAAGAACCTTAAAATCATCTTAATCAAGCATAAAAAGAAAAAAAATCACTGGAATGTCAAATTTAATTCAATGATCATCAATCGAAATGGAAAAAACTTAAAGATAAGAGTATAAATAATAATTACCAAAAAAAATACAGAAAAAAATAAATACAAATAAAGGATTAGGGGAAATAAAAATTACATTATAATACAAATTAATAAAAATATAATAAAATAAATAAAACTTTTTACAGATTCCTAAATCTCCAGGACACAAAGAAGAAAGAAGGAAAGGAATGAGGAAAGAAAGAAATCGTTCAATATGAATTAGGTTTAGTCAGGGGCAAAATAGTCCTTTCACACAGTGAGGGACGATTGATGTTAGGCTAAAAATACATATATTTTAGTATTAGTTACATCATATTTTGGTGCTTTTGTGGATTATTTTAGCGTGTACAATAGTATGTTGTGCTTATATTGGGTGTTTGAATGTGTAGGAATCAAATGGTTTGAAAAAGTGTTAAAGTTTGATGATTTGGAGCAAAATTGAAGTTAATTTACAGCGTTGTAAGGTGCCAAGGCCGTGGATTAGCCATGAAAGGAATTTGAAGACGAAATGCCACGGCCCAGCCATCGTAAAGCCATGATTCAGCCATGAAGTTGAAAGCAGAATTTCGCAAGTGCATGGCCCAGGCATCGTAAGGCCATGATCCAGCCATGAGACAAATTTTCTGGCGAAAAGTGGCGAGGGGCAAACTTGTCCACGAGTTTCACACGAGGTATAAAAGGTTTTCTAACCTATTTTCAGCCCTAATCTTGACTTGGGAGAGCAAGACTACCATTGTTGAAGCACTTTGGAGCTTGGAAACGCATCAAAACCATTGGAACTGAAGAATCAAAGAGTTTTTCTCAACTTTTCTTATTGTCTTTCTTATGGGTGTTGTTTTAACTATGAATTCATTATTGTTTAATACAATTATGAGTGGCTAAATTACCCATTCTAGGGTTGATTGAACCACTCCAATACTTATGTGATATGAATATTGGTTTTGATGAATGAAACTTGATTATTCTTCCTATCTAAGTGTTGATGTTTTGATTGCTATTAATTGGAAGAGCTCCCAATTGATTGTTCCCATTATTCTTGTGTGTCTAGGGATAGATTCATAGGTTTGGGTTCAACACTTAGCAATATTTCAACCTAAAATCAAGGTATTACTTAGGTTGTCAATAAGGTGATTTGTGACCATTGATCCTGATTGTGAACTAAACTTGTAGTCCTAGTTATCTTCATTAATTAAATGGAAAATTAGTTAGTGAAAGTTACAGTTATTACACGGAAGTGAATAGTTGTGAATTTGGAGCAAGTGTTCAATAGGAAGAACCAAGTTGAATTCGTTAAATCATTATTCTAATACATAGGTAGGAGTTGGGTAGATCAATCCTAGGCTTTACATTCTTGAATCAATTTTATTCTCTATTAATTGTTGTTTACTATATTATTAATTTTTATTATTTAGTTGTTACTACACAATCAAACTTAAATCAAACACCCTTAGAAGTTAGTTGATAGGTAAATTAGTTAGAACAACAACTAGATTTCGAGTGTTCCTTGTGGGATTCGACCTCGGGACTTTAAGTACCGAGCTATATTTGCTGCGACCGCTTAGTCCCTTTTATAGGGCGTAGTTGGGCGTGATCAAATTTTGGCGCCGTTGCCGGGGAACACGGTGTTGTTTTAGTTGTTAAAATAACTAATTTTATTTCTCAATTGACTTCACTTTTGTCATCTTGAGTTAACTCTTTGGAATTTGTGTGTTTCAGGTGTATGCGTAAAACAAGATCTCAGTCTGCAGAGTTGAAACCGTTTGACCCAGAGATTGAGAGGACATTCTACGCCTTAAAAAGGGCGAATACTGTTGGCAATACACTTCGGAAATCAGAACCCAAAGATATTGAGATGGCTGAAGATTTGGCACTTAATACTTTTGCTCAGCCTGTGGCTGGAAACTTGGCTTCTGCTATTCGGCTTCCGGAATTTGAAGCTGAAAGTTTTTACATCACCCAAACTATGGTCAGTCTGTTGTCCAATGCTGGACTTTTTGCGGGAAAATTGACTGATGATCCTCAAAAGCATTTGAAAAAGTTCATGAGGGTGTGTGAAACTCAGAAGCATGCTCGAGTTCCGGCTGAGGTCGTGCGATTGATGTTATTCCCGTTTTCTTTGACGGATGATGCTAGTGACTGGTTTGATTCTTTGCCAGTCAATTCTATCACTTCGTGGGATGAGTTGGTGATCAAGTTCATGAAGAAATTTTTCCCACCAAACAAAACTGCGAAGTTGGTTGATGAAATACTCATGTTCAGGCAGACCCCGCTCGAGACTCTGCCAGAAGCTTGGGAGAGGTTCAAGAGCTGCTTGCGAAAGTGTCCCCATCATGGAATTCCTGATCAGATGTTGGGACAAAGAATTTACATGGGCATGAGTGATCAAATCAAGGGCAATTTAGATGCAGCTGCTGGAGGAGCATTCTTGAGTAAAACATTTACTGAAGCAAAAGCTCTCCTCGATACCATGGCTCAAAATTCAGGCTGGTTGACTAGAGACGCATCTACTGGTTCGGGCCCAAAGGTTTTGGCTGCTGGAATTGATAATGGGGTTGAAGAGCAAATGTCAAGGCTGCAGACTACACTGGATGTGGCTTTGAAACAATTTAATGAAAACATGCTGAAACCCGTTAACCAAGTGGACACACCTGATCCTGGTAATTTTGCTGACTCTGATTTATTGGGTTATACTGAAGATGCCAATTTTCTGAATTATGGGCAGAGGCAGCAATACAATCAGCAGGCCCCAGTTAGACAGGTACAACAACCAGCTCCATACAACACTGTCAGACAGCAGGGACAACAAGTTCCTTACCAGAGACAAGCAACTTATAATAACCAGCAGGCGGTATTACCTACACAGCAAGCTAATGATATAGCTGACATTAAGAGTATGGTGCAGTCCATGGTGGGAGTACACAAGAAGCTGCAAGATCAAGTTACAGCCCATGACACTGCCATTAAGGGAATAGAGACACAGTTGGGACAATTAGCCATTGGTCTAAACAATAGACCTCAGGGTACCTTGCCAGGAGACACAAAGGTAAATCCAAAGGACGCAAATCCTAACCAAGTGATGGCAGTCAGCTTGAGGAATGGTAGAGATTTAGACAAAGAGCAAGAATTGGCTAAGGAAGAGGTGCATAATGTGCCAAAAGCTAACCCTGTGGATGTTCCAGCTGAAGTTGGTGACAAGGATGAAGCTGAAAAAGAGATTACACCTGACCCTGTGATTAAGCCAACTGAAAAGGTAAATGAAGAGGTAAGTGTAAAGCGTAAGACACCACCTCCCCCATACCCCCAAAGGCTCGTAAAACAACAAAAAGAGAACCAGTACAAGAAATTCATTGATATGCTTAAACAATTACATGTTAACATTTCTTTACTTGAAGCAATTAGAGTTGTACCTGGTTATGCTAAAATGCTGAAAGATCTTTTGTCTAGAAAGTTTGATTTTCAGGATCTGGCTACGGTCACTCTGACTCACACTTGCAGTGCTGTGGTGACTAAGCCTGTGGCGCAAAAGCTGGCAGACCCAGGTAGTTTTACTATACCTTGCACGATTGGTAAGCACACTTTTGCTAGAGCCTTACTTGATTTAGGAGCTAGTATAAATTTGATGCCTCTGTCTATCTATAAAAAGCTTGGTATTGGTAGAGCTAGACCCACCTCTATGAGTCTTCAGCTAGCTGATAGGAGCGTAAAGAGACCTGCAGGGATTTTAGATGATGTTCTAGTGCAAGTAGATAAATTTGTGTTCCCTGCAGACTTTGTAATTCTTGATTGTGCAGTTGATGAGGATACCCCTATCATTTTAGGGAGGCCTTTCCTTGCTACAGGGAAGGCTATTATAGATTGTGAGGCTGGTGAGATGAAGATGAGGTTAAATGACGAGGAGGTGACCTTTAGTGTTCAAAAATCTATGAGGAGACCTAGTGAGTTTGCTAATTGTTCCATGGCTAATGTCTTAGAGGTAGACAAAGTTGAGGATAAAGAGTCTTACTATCTTAATAACCCACTAGAAGCTTGTATTATGAATATGGACATCCCTGATGGCGAGGAATGGGATGAGACTATATTGGCCTTAGAAGGGCGCGGGTTTTGGCATAAAGAACCACGATTTGAGTCACTTGATTTGGCTAATAGGATAGCGCCACCCGCAAAACCATCTATAGAGGAACCCCCTCAGTTGGAGCTCAAACCATTGCCCGAGCACCTGAAATATGTTTTCCTGGGACCTAACTCTACTTTGCCTGTTATTATCTCATCTAGTTTGTCAGGTATGCAGGTAGAAAGGTTAATGCAGGTTTTGAAGGAGTGCAAGCAGGAAATTGGATGGACTATTGCTGACATCAAGGGAATAAGCCCAGCTTTTTGCATGCACAAGATCCTGTTGGAGGAGGGTGCTAAACCTTCAATAGAGCATCAAAGAAGGCTAGTCCCGAACATGAAAGAGGTAGTTAAGAAGGAAATAATAAAGTGGCTGGATGCAGGTATTATCTTTGCAATTTCTGATAGTCAATGGGTAAGTCCAGTCCAGTGTGTGCCAAAGAAAGGTGGGATGACTGTGGTTAAAAATGAGAACAATGATCTAATCCCCACTAGAACTGTAACTGGCTGGCGAATTTGTATGGATTATAGGAAGTTGAATAAAACTACTAGGAAAGATCACTTCCCCCTTCCCTTTATTGATCAGATGCTTGACAGATTGGCAGGGAGGTCCCATTTTTTCTTTTTAAATGGTTACTCGGGGTATAACCAAATTCTCATTGCCCCTGAGGACCAAGAGAAAACTACCTTCACATGTCCTTATGGCACCTTTGCTTTTCGAAGGATGCCCTTTGGTCTATGTAATGCGCCTGCCACCTTCCAAAGGTGTATGATGGCTATCTTTATGGACATGGTAGAGGATATTATGGAAGTATTTATGGATGACTTCTCTGTGGTAGGTAACTCTTTTGATGAATGTCTGACTAATCTTGAGAGAGTGTTGAAAAGGTGTATTGAAACTAATCTTGTGCTTAACTGGGAGAAGTGCCATTTTATGGTACAAGAGGGGATAGTCTTAGGGCACCAAGTGTCAAGTAGAGGGATTGAGGTTGATAAAGCCAAAGTAGAGGTAATTAAGGAGTTGCCTGAACCCACCTCGGTGAGGGCGATTCGTAGCTTTTTAGGCCATGCTGGTTTCTATAGGAGGTTCATTAAGGACTTCTCTAAAATTTCTCATCCCTTGTGTAAATTGCTTGAAAAGGATCACCCCTTTATTTTTTCTGATGAGTGCAGGTTAGCTTTCAAGGAGCTAAAGGAGAGGTTGGTATCAGCACCAATCATTGTAGCACCTAATTGGGAGGACTCCTTTGAGTTGATGTGTGATGCAAGTGACTATGCTGTGGGTGCCGTGCTTGGGCAAAGAAAAGATAAAATAATGCACCCAGTCTACTATGCCAGTCGCACACTAAATGGAGCACAACTGAATTACACCACTATTGAGAAGGAGATGCTAGCGGTAGTATTCGCCTTTGATAAGTTCCGTTCTTACCTACTTGGTTCGAAGGTGGTGGTGTATACCGACCATGGTGCAATCCGGTACTTGGTGGAGAAAAAGGACTCTAAGCCCCGTTTGATACGGTGGGTGTTGCTGCTACAAGAGTTTGATCTGGAGATCCGTGATCGTAAAAGTACTGAGAACCAGGTTGCAGACCATTTGTCTAGACTTGAAGGAGCTGAGAAGCGAGTTGAGGAAGGTGAGATTTGGGAAAACTTTCCAGATGAACAATTGTTGGCTACTACATTAGAAGAAATTCCATGGTACGCTGATATTGCAAATTATCTGGTAAGTGAAATAATTCCTCATGATTTTGACTCGGCGAAAAAGAAAAGGTTCTTGTATGAATGTAGATCTTATTTTTGGGATGAACCTTATTTGTTTAAGATATGTGTTGATAACATGATCCGGAGATGTGTCCCCGAGATAGAGCAATCTTCCATTTTGCAGGCATGTCATTCTTCACCTTATGGAGGACATTTTGGAGGGACCCGGACAGCTGCTAAGGTATTGGAAGCGGGCTTCTTTTGGCCTACTTTGTTCAAGGACGCTAACATTTGGGTCCGGGCTTGTGATGAGTGCCAGAGGACTGGCAATATCTCTCGTCGTCATGAGATGCCTATGAAACCAATCTTGGAGGTTGAAGTATTTGACGTGTGGGGGATAGATTTCATGGGTCCATTTGTTAGCTCCTATGGGAACAAGTACATACTTGTAGCAGTAGATTACGTCTTCAAGTGGGTCGAGGCTGCTGCTCTCCCCACTAATGATGCTAAGGGAGTTACTCAGTTCCTTAAAAGGAACATCTTCTCTAGGTTTGGTACTCCTCGGGCTATCATTAGCGATGGAGGAAGTCATTTTTGCAACCAAGTGTTCAAGAGGTTACTGGAAAAATATGGGGTTAATCATAAAGTTACCACACCTTACCACCCGCAAACCAGCGGGCAAGTTGAGGTCTCAAATAGGGAGATTAAAAGTGTGCTTCAAAAGACTGTAAATGCTACCAGGACTGATTGAGCAAGGAAGCTGGATGACACATTATGGGCTTATAGGACTGCTTACAAGACACCTATAGGGATGACTCCCTACAAGATGGTGTTCGGGAAGGCATGTCACTTGCTTGTAGAG
This sequence comes from Petunia axillaris subsp. axillaris, assembly GCA_029990575.1. NCBI lineage: Eukaryota > Viridiplantae > Streptophyta > Magnoliopsida > Solanales > Solanaceae > Petunia > Petunia axillaris. Next base: position 62,445,529 of record JARKNS010000004.1, read on the forward strand.
TTAGAGCATAGAGCTTTGTGGGCTCTTAGGAGAGTAAATTTGGATTATGACTCTGCAGCTTCTGGCAGGATCAACGAGCTGCATGAACTTGAGGAGAGACGCTTTAACGCTTATGAGAGTGCGAGACTGTACAAGGAGAGGATGAAAAACTTGCATGACAAGAGGATAATAGATAGGAGCTTCGAACCGGGTGAACATGTATTGCTTTATAATTCTAGACTTCGTTTGTTCCCTGGTAAGCTTAAGTCGAGGTGGTCTGGACCATTTAAGGTTGTACAAGTGGCACCTCATGGAGCTGTGGAAGTAGAGACCGAAGAAGGGTCAAGACGCTTTAAGGTAAATGGGCAAAGGTTGAAAAGTTACTATGGAATGGAAGAAGAGGTCAAGGTGATCTCTGTCTGGTATTTTTACGAGTGACTGAAGTTGCATAATGTCGTGCCACGACTTTAAATAAGGCGCTGTTAGGGAGGCAACCCAAAATTTTACCGCTTTCTATTTAGTTTTAATTTAAAGTTAAAAATAACAAAAAAAAAAATGCTAAAAAATAAAAAAAAAATAATAAAAAAAAATTTTAATAAAAAAAATTTTGAGTTAGATTTTAGCACATTTAATGTATTAATATTGGTTTTTGGAGGTGTTTTGCAGGTTCGAAGATAATTTGAAGAATAAGGAATTGATGGTTTTTTAGGTGCAATGAAGAAAAAAACACTCATGGCCCAGGCATAGCCTTACGATGGTATGGCCATGAGTAGTAAATAATTCAGCTGAGAAAAAAGGCAAGGAAAATTTTTTTTACAGCGTTGTAAGCCTAAAAATCGATGGGTATAGCGATGGGTAAGTGTATTCCAACTTTTTCTCTAAGGGAAAAGAATTTGGGACATAGCCCAGGCATGGATTTACGATGGGTTAGCCATGAGGAGTAGAAATTTCAGTTGAGTAAACAAAAAACGAAAAAAAATTTCAGCGTTGTAAGCCTAAAAATCGATGGAAAAAACGATGCCTCAGGTAAGTTTGGGTCAAAATATTTTCTAACTCTACATTGTGCACACACTAGTAAACAGAGTAAAACAAAAACACAAACGTCAAATAACAAAAAACCCTTCCCCAATCCCCTGCGATCCCCGACGCCCCCACCACCCGTTCCCCCTCCCCCACCGCAACTCCGGCGGCCCTGCTCTCGCCGGCGACGCCAGGTAAGGCCGTTCTCTCTCTTCTCTCTCTTCGTCTCTCTCGTTTCTCTCTCCTAACTCCCCCATCCCCTTACCCCGCGACTGTAATTCCCTGCCCCATCCCCTTACCCTGCGGCTGTAACCCACCCCCACTACCCCATCGCACCACCCCCTCTGAATTTCTAGGGTTCTGCGTGACCCTAGCTAACTATCAAACATTGATTTTGTGTTTATGCTTTGTGATTTTATTTGGCTAAGTGTTTGTTCGACTTTTGCGTCATTGCGATAATGTTTTGCTCAATATTGCCTAAGTGACTGAGCTAATTTTGTTTTCTCTATGGGGGGCGGGCTGAATTGTAAGCAATTGAAATCCCCTTATGAGTTGCTATGCTGAATCACTTCCGTTAGGGCAGGGGAGGTTGTGGATTGTAGGTGTTGGCTTAGCTTGATATTGGTGTGTATATTCGCTCGTCCGTACTTGCGAGCAACTTTCTTCTGGCATTGTATATAGGTAGTTTACATATTCTATAGATTGTTGCTTCGGTTGTGCGTCGCGGTGGTTTGACTGAACGACATAATGCCTGATTGAATTCTATGATGAATATGAGTTGCGATATACTTTTCTAGACTGAATATGTTTCCTTGATGCTTACAAGTTGAGCTAAATGTTGCTCCGGATTATCTATGAAGTGCTAGTTCAGTTATATGCCTTAGATTGTGTAATTCATTGCGCTAAATGCTTAGTAGTTCGTCCTTTGACTCTTAAATAAGTGCAATGCAGCCTGTAGCGTCAATTTCTGTTCATCCACTCCCTGTTGGTTGAACAGATTGGAGTGTAGATTTTGATTGGGAGTTTCTAATTGCAGGGAAGTCTGATTACCTGCACGCTAGTGTTCACAGTTTTGTTCTCCCATCTCTCTGAAGTTGCCACTTTGTATTGTCATACCGCTGCCCCTGTAGTTGGTTAAGCGCGACACGTGTTCTCTATCTGTTTGGTGGCTGACTAGTGCAACTTCTGAGGTGTATTGTGTATTGCTAGTAGAATAATGCAGTGGCTTATGAGATTTTTGGTTGCTTTTCGAATGTTAAGCGGGGAAGTCTGAATACCCGCAAGCTGATTTCATGACTATACTAGTGTGTCCAATGTTGTCTACACTTAGTTTGCTTGCCTTTGTGGCCGTTCTTAGGTTGTATTTCACGAGTTGCTATATACCTCTTCGCTTACTACGTTGCCTTGGTGTTTTTGCAGGTTTAGGTACAGATGGCAAAGACTATGCAGACAACCAAAGCAGGACAAAAATCCATTGCACCTCCTGCTAAACGTGCAGCCCCGTCCAGTAGCAAAAAGAAAGGGAAGCAACCTGTGTCACCTGAGGTCGAGCCAGAGCTACCTCTTGCTAAGATCCCCCGCCATGAACTGGAACTTGTTGATGAAGAAGCAAGGGCTTGGTACAATAAGTTTCGTCCTAAGCCGTACATTCCAGAAAAAGCAATTAAAGTTGACGCTTGCCAAGCCAAACACCCTGAAATCTTGGAAGCTATACAAGCTAGGAAGTGGGACAAGTTGTTAAAAGCACCCGGGAAGGCCAATATGACCATGATTCAAGAACTGTATGCAAATTGGAACCCGGCAACTAAGGGTCACTTAGTCTGGATTCGGGGTGTGATTGTTGACATATCCCCTGCTGCTTTGTGTGACTATCTGGGGGTCGACAACCATCCCAAGGAGCCGTTTCAGACCTTTGTGCTACGGCCTAACTATGAGGACATTCGCATGGAACTATGTGGAGGAAATAAGCTAGCTAAGTGGAAAGCGTCTACTCTTCTATATTTTCTGATGAAAGGTGAACCTATTAATGTTGGTGAGATTATGATTGGGGAAATGCGAAGAACCCGTCTCCAGACTCATAGGAGGTTGTTCTTTGCGAACACATTGACCAAATATCTGTATGCTAAAGGTGTGCCAGAGTATGATGGGGATTACATAGAGAGAGCTTCGTTCACTAAATTTGACATCACTAATGTCAAGATCCAGGAGGATGCGAAGCCCTTTAAGGTGCCTATTACTGATAAGGATGCGCTGATGGTTCGACTGCTAGCTCGTACCCATATGATGCAAGAGAAGTGTTGCAAGGCCTTGAACATAGATGTCAAGGATTGTTTTGAGAAGTACCCGATGTCTGGGCTGGAAAAGGTGCTTTTGGGGCATGAATCTGGTAGTGAGGTGCACTCTTCTGAGGATAAGAACACTGATGCTGAGCTTCCACAGACGTTGGACATTGCTGATGATTCAGAGGATGACTCTGACTACGTGCCAGAGGAGCAGCCCGATCCCTCAGAGTCTGGTGAGGACGATCTATCTGACTTTACTGTAGCTGATGATGATGTTGGAGCAGACGCAGATGATGAGTCTGACAGAGATGCTGATGTGGATGAGACCGGCACTACTGATGGTGTCGATGATGAGCTGGAGGCTTGACAGGGAGTCTTCTCACCCCATTGTTTTTATATTTTCTTTTCTTGAGCATTGAGGACAATGCACAGTCTTGAGTGTGGGGTGGGAGTATATTTTTGGATGATTGTATATATATGCTAATGATTTAGTTTGTTTGTTTGCTTTTAGTCACTTGACTACTTTTTATTTGTTTCCTGCTTTCTATTTTTGAGGTCTGTAATATTCCGAATATTAATGGCCTCTAATAGAGTAGTATTTTTAATATTCAGTAGTTCATTATAGCTTAGTTAATTGCTAGCATATCAATAATCTCTTTGGGTTTTCTTAGCCTTGGTTCTTTCCCATTTAGTTATTTTTGCTGAACCAGGCATTGTGTAGGTTAGATTAAAAAAAAAATTATTAATAAAAAAAAAATTTGAAAGAGAAGAAAGAATAAATTGCCTAGTTGATTCATTGTGTTTGAAGCCTGATGACACATTGTACGATGGAAAAATGAACCATTAGGAGAGTAGAGAAGGGCCTGATTCCTAGCATTAACTCAAGCGCACTTGACTAAGTTTAGGGTGTCCACTATGAAATTATTGAGCACTTTGTTTTCCCCTATGTATGTTGGTAGTGTAAACATGACCTTTGATTAGCAAAGATGAAGAGAGTGAGCTTAAGAAAAAAAAAAAAAAAAAAAAAAACTGAGAGTTAAGTGAGCTAAAATGATTTAAAACAACCATTTGAGAGCCTATGAAAGGGTATGAAGCAAGGGGATAGATGAAAAAGAAAGAAAAAAAAAATTAGAAATAAATTGTGCAAAGAAAGAAAAAGTAGAGATGAACAAAGGATGGGGGCAATGTTCCTATGCTCGATTAAGGGTGAATACAAAAGCCTCGAGTATGAACACGCCAAAGGCACCCTAGTGAGGTTGAATTTCTAGGGCCCCAATCATCCAAATATTGTGAAATGTATGAATAATACCCCATTGCTGACCCTTGAGGCTTGAGATGGAAGTTGTAATTTGAGCGTGTGATTATGAGTAAAAATATGTTGAATTGAGCGAACTCTCTTTACACTTGCCGCTTAGGTCCGCTGTTTCATTATTGAAGTTGTAGGGGGGAACGAGCACACACACACTGTGGACCCTTGAATGTATGGTACTTGCGCAAGAGTTAAGCTAGTGCATCAATCTTGTTCTCAAATGTGCTTGATGGTTTGTGATCTTGATATTGCTGAGGGCTTTAGCATTTTGAGTTAGACTAAGGTATGTGAAAGAAGAACTCTTGTGTATTGAGCATGAATGAAGCCTGGTGTGTGGTAGTATCGTTTGGAGTCTTGGATTAGTGGTTGATTTGTCCAAGTGGGTTGTGAGTTAGATTGCTCGAGGACGAGCAAAATCTTAAGTGTGGGGTTGTGATGTTAGGCTAAAAATACATATATTTTAGTATTAGTTACATCATATTTTGGTGCTTTTGTGGATTATTTTAGCGTGAACAATAGTATGTTGTGCTTATATTGGGTGTTTGACTGTGTAGGAATCAAATGGTTTGAAAAAGTGTTAAAGTTTGATGATTTGGAGCAAAATTGAAGTTAATTTACAGCGTTGTAAGGTGCCAAGGCCGTGGATTAGCCATGAAAGGAATTTGAAGACAAAATGCCACGGCCCAGCCATCGTAAAGCCATGATTCAGCCATGAAGTTGAAAGCAGAATTTCGCAAGTGCATGGCCCAGGCATCGTAAGGCCATGATCCAGCCATGAGACAAATTTTCTGGCGAAAAGTGGCGAGGGGCAAACTTGTCCACGAGTTTCACACGAGGTATAAAAGGTTTTCTAACCTATTTTCAGCCCTAATCTTGACTTGGGAGAGCAAGACTACCATTGTTGAAGCACTTTGGAGCTTGGAAACGCATCGAAACCATTGGAACTGAAGAATCAAAGAGTTTTTCTCAACTTTTCTTATTCTCTTTCTTATGGGTGTTGTTTTAACTATGAATTCATTATTGTTTAATACAATTATGAGCGGCTAAATTACCCATTCTAGGGTTGATTGAACCACTCCAATACTTATGTGCTATGAATATTGGTTTTGATGAATGAAACTTGATTATTCTTCCTATCTAAGTGTTGATGTTTTGATTGCTATTAATTGGAAGAGCTCCCAATTGATTGTTCCCATTATTCTTGTGTGTCTAGGGATTGATTCATAGGTTTGGGTTCAAAACTTAGCAATATTTCAACCTAAAATCAAGGTATTACTTAGGTTGTCAATAAGGTGATTTGTGACCATTGATCCTGATTGTGAACTAAACTTGTAGTCCTAGTTATCTTCATTAATTAATTGGAAAATTAGTTAGTGAAAGTTACAGTTATTACACGGAAGTGAATAGTTGTGAATTTGGAGCAAGTGTTCAATAGGAAGAACCAAGTTGAATTCGTTAAATCATTATTCTAATACATAGGTAGGAGTTGGGTAGATCAATCCTAGGCTTTACATTCTTGAATCAATTTTATTCTCTATTAATTGTTGTTTACTATATTATTAATTTTTATTACTTAGTTGTTACTACACAATCAACCTTAAATCAAACACCCTTAGAAGTTAGTTGATAGGTAAATTAGTTAGAACAACAACTAGATTTTGAGTGTTCCTTGTGGGATTCGACCTCGGGACTTTAAGTACCGAGCTATATTTGCTGCGACCGCTTAGTCCCTTTTATAGGGCGTAGTTGGGCGTGATGAACGATGTGGAGGGCATTTACTTAAAACATTTGAAAGCGGGGGCAACTTGGTAAGACCAACGCTTATGGTGGGCAGCGCGTGAAGTTTTTTTGCAACAAATTTTTAAGTACTAGGCATAGGGAAGGGCAATTTACAAAACTATGACACGATAAATAGTTGTTTGCTTTATTGACCCCACTTAAAGTGATTTTGCAAGAATGACCCCTGCTAATTTAAAGAATAAATTCTGAATAGAAATATCCCTACAGAATCTTATATTGATGCCCGCATCCCGCCCTCCCTTTCTAGCAAGTGCTGCCTCATATCTCTTTCCACATTCTCCCTGATAACTTTAACTGTTGCCCCGATCTCACTTTCTCGTAAGTGTTGCCTCTTAGGCAGCACTTGACAACATTTGACTTTGACCTCCTATTTCATAGACAACACTTACCCTTTTATCTCTTCCCACATTCTCCAAGATAACTTGAAGTCTTGCCTCGGCAGCATTTGCCCCTTTAATCTCTTTGCAGGCAGCACTTGCCCTTTATATTTCTTGAAGAGGCAGCACTTGTCAATTTATAACTTGAAGTGCTGCCTCCGTGGTCATTTTTCTGAACTATTCTTAAGTAGGGACAAAAAGCCATAACCAGTAATATGCAGGTACACCCATTGAAATTTTTGCAGAGGGAAGGAAATTAGGTTCTTTACAGGCACATAAAAGTTATAGCATTTTTTACAAACAAAATAACAATAAGAGAACTCTTACTCCATCCGTACCAATATATGTGATAATATTTTATTTTTAGTCTGTTCAAAAAAGAATGACAACTATCTAAATTTGAAAAAAATTCACTTGAACGTCCTAAACTTGTCGTTAATGAGAAGCTTTTAGAGCTACACAAACACTATGGCATAGTTAAGACTGCAAGTCTCAAAAAACTTATACGCACGTAAATGCTATAACTTGTCTAGGACTATAAATTTTAAAAGTCTTTATTTCTTTATTAAATTCTGTGCTCTATCAAACATGATTACATAAATTGAAATGGAGGGAGTACTAAAAAATATAGAGAAACTATTCCTATACAACTTCACTTATGGAATAACAGTGGGTATGTTGTTGTTGTTGTACTATTCCTATTCTATACGAATACGAATGTATAAAAAAGAAAAAGCTTTAGCCTCCATTTTCCTTCCCACACCCCTGCTCCACCCACCTTGCTGCCCCCTGCTGCCCACCCCCAGTTGTTGGTGATTAATTTGCTAGTGCAGATCGCTAATCGCTGGTCACCTATTTGATTTCTTTAAACTAAAAATGAAAACATACCAGAAAAGAAAGGAGGATGAGGAGGAGGGGAAGAAGAAGAAGAAGAAGAAGAAGAAGAAGAAGAAGAAGAAGAAGCAGCAGCTGCTATACAAAAGATACAATTATGGTTTTTTAACTAAATCAATAACTTATTTATAACTTTATACACTTTGAGAATTAGTTAAATTACTTATGATACACATGATACAGTTTTGTTATAGTAGATCTGGAGATATACTAGGAATATAGTGTAGATACAGTAAATAATAAGAAGACAAAAAAATGATACATTACATACAAATAGATACAATGTAGAAAAATATAGATACATTAAAGGAAAAAAATAGATCTGAACGGAAAACATTAAATCTTAATTGAAAAACACTATATTAGAAAGGAAAATTCAAAATCTTAACAAAATTCATCATATCTACGCAAAGAAAAAGCATTAGACCAGAACGTAAACCACTAAAATTTTAGTGTACCACTTATGTCAAAGAAAAAAGTGTATCCTAAATATTCTTCAACTTCTTCTATGGCCGAAACTTATTACTAGCTCTCATATATGATGCAACACTCTACTCAAACTGTTTTCTCCTTTCATGAAATCACTACTTTATATTTTGAGTATTAGTTGAGGATAGAGCAACGAGATTAATGTTTTCCTAATGGGGTTTTGAGAAGCTTCAGTTGTACTGCTATTCACTTTTTGTTGTTCAAATGCCTTGTTGAAGTATGGTTTTGATGATTGACAAAGGACCTGGTACAGAGTGGACAATGAAAAGGTTCACAGTTAAAGCAGTTGACGAAGATGTTCAAGTTGATGTTCGAGTTCGAGATGAAGAAGGAAAAAGAAGCAGCTGAAATCGGAGTCTCAATCCTAAGAGAAGAATGAAGAACTTAGAAGCGGTGCTATTTAAACAAGAGTTTCCTTATCAGAAAAGGATTGAAGACTTAGGCAAAACAACTTAGGTTTCATATAAAGAAAAGTTGTCAAACCTTATTAGAAATGGATTCCAATTTATAAAAGGAGTTCCAAGCTAAGGAGGATGAGGATTTCAAGAACTCTATAAATATAAGTTGTTTTGGCCAGAATAGTTTACGCACTAAAGAATTCTCAACAGATCAAATCGAGAGCAAACCATTCGTGAGAGCTATTGTGTGCAAGAACAGAAGTAAGGCAGCAAAACCTGGAGGAGTTCGAGTTTCATAGGTTAGTCTGTTTTGTCTAGTTTCTATTATAGGCTATCGAGTTGTAATCATATTATCTTGTTTAGAAACAGAGAGAAAAAATTACTTTTGGTGATGTAGTTTCAACCTTACAAACTATAGTGAAGCTTGGAAAGTTCTAGGTACTAAGAGTGTTAGTTCTTTAATTGCATTACGTTGTAATCTAAAACTTGCTCGGTATTACTTTAATGGAAAGTTTAAATCCCAAGAGTGTTGGGTCGTGGTTTTTGATCCCTTGAGCAAGGATTTTTCCACATAAAAATCTCTCTGTTTTATATTGTGCATTTAGTTTAAGTTTCAGAGATAGGTGAAACTTGTAAGGAACCTGGTTCTTTGTAAGTTACGCAATCAAGTTAAGAGCAAGTTTTTTAGAGTTTGAAAATCAGATAAAGACACTATTCACCTCCCCTCTAGTGTATTACAAGGGTGCACCAGGTGCAACAAGTAGTATCTGAGCGGGCTCTCTCATATAAAGATTAACATCTTACGAAGGATCTGAATTATGAGTGCACCACCGATTATAACCGAAGGAAAATCCATCAATATGACTCTTCAGTTCAATGGCTAGTATTATGAATGGTGGAAAGGTAGAATGTAAGATTTCATTCAAGTTGAAGACTATCAGCTTTGGATCAGACCTCTTATTCCTACCAAGATTGTTGGACAACCACATAATCAGGAAACTGTTCCCAAGGAGAAATCAGAATATACTGACTATTGCGTGTAAGGTGTTGTGTAATATGTATGCGGTATGTATACTATATCATGGACATATCTCAGTTTGCCTATATATTTCCGACTCGTATTCTGGGTTGCGGGGATCGGGGTGCACGCCACAACGGTATAAATATATGGATCGGGTGGCACGTCTGCACGTCGCAACGGTATAAATATATGGATCAGATTGAACACCGCGACGGTATGAATATATGGATCGGGTTGTACGCCGCAACAGGATGAAAATATGGATCAGGTTGCACGCCGCAACAGGATGTATTTCTGATTGTTGATATGTTCGGGATACTTATATATTCTGGCTATCTTATGCGTTCCTGGTTGTTAATGAGTTTGTGATTCCATACGTGTTTTCAGTTATTATCTAGCTTTGCCTTTTCATAATTTAAATAAGAGAAATTTGGTTTATCGATTTCTTTTCTCCCTGGCTAGCTATCCTATTCTTTGAGGTGGCTAGTCTGCCCCACTTATTGAGTCCTTTTGACTCACCCTTGTTTGTTGTTTGTTTCTCGTCTATCTATTTCGTTTCGGTAGGTTCGCTCCAGGATTGAGTTCGCCACATTGTGAAGGAGCGAAAACGACTTCAGCTGTCAGGGTGAGCCAGCTTTTACTCCGGATGACCACCAGATTTATGTTTATTATTTCAGTTCTATTTTGCTCCCTTCAGGAGGTATCTGTCTTCCTTTGTACTCTTAGATGTCTAGTCTGGATAACCATAAATCTAGTATGTCAGGTGGTTAGCTGTAATTTCTTTTGTACAGCTTAGAGATATCAGTATGTCTGTGTTTTTTTTTTTTAAGTCTTGTTCTTATTTATGAATTGAATTATATTTATTTTCCTAATTCAGTTGTGAAGGGTTCCCCCGACGGGTCTAGGGGAGGATGTCGGGTGCCCGCACGGCCTAGCTGAAAATTCGGATCGTGTCAGTTGGTATCAGAGCCCGAATTAGAGTCTATCCAGACTAAGATAATGTCTAGTAGAGTCTCTGTTGAACCCTCCCAAAAAATGCACACACATGTATGCATAGGGATTTGACTTTAACAAAATGGGACTCCAAAGGATTTCTTTGGAGTCGCCACCTAATTTAAGGATTATTAGGAACCTAAGTTAACTAAAGAATGCAATTTTATTCTTTATTTAAAAGAAATTAAATTTAGAAATTCTAGGTAAGTGGTTCTATTAAATTCGAAAGAAGGTCCCTAACGAGAGCACTTTCGAAAATCCGCTTAAAGCGGTTCATCCGGCGATTTTCACGAATTTTACTTAAACATAATTAATTTAGGATAAATTTTAAATAAAAATAAATAATAATGAATAATATAAATAAGATAAGATTTGATTACACCAATACTTAGATAAACAAACAACAAAACTTAAGATTAATTAAATAAATAATGAAATAATGGTTGATTTATTAATTAGTTAATTTAAATAAACGAGGGGCTAGATAAAATTAAGTAAATAAAATAAATGATTAGATAAATAATAATAATTGATTAATTAATTGGTTGGATAGATAAATAATAAATAGATAATAATTTAATTAAATAAATAAATATTTATGAATTCAATTAAATAAGAAATAAATGAATAATAATTGATTAATTAAAATAAATAAATAAATAAATAAATAAATAATTATAATTGATTAAACAAATAAATAATTAACTAAAATCAAATAAATAAATAAATAAATATATAAATAAATAATAAATTGATAAATAATTAACTTAAATATAAATAATGAATAAATGAATACAATTTTAATTTTGATTCTTTTGCACTCGATAGTTAATCAAAGATTCCTATTATCTTAAACTAGTTGGCGCGTCCCAAAGAAACGGGAAGCAATTGTGTGATCAATTCTAAACATGCAATAAGATAACAATTTGATAAAGCGGTTATCCTACCAAGCTTCTAATCATGCAAAGTCCTAATCCGATTTACGGGATCCTAAAACGTGCTTTCTAAAGGGGGTGGGAGAGAAGGATTTTAGAAGGTAGAAGCCGGATAGCAAATTCAACACGAGCCCTGTACTTCACAAGGTTTTCATTCATTCATTTTAAGATACTTGAGCTCGAAATGCAAAAGCGAGGCCTGGACAACTCCAATGCCAATTAGGCGACCCCAATTTGAGTTTTGTCAACTCATTCCCAAGAGATTCATTATGCAAAGAAAAAGAAGAATAAAGATTAGCATGCGCCCAAAGAAAAGAAGAAAGTGAAATTGCAAATTAAATATACAAACGAAAGCGACTGAGTTCAGTAAAAACAAATATGAAGCCTTATGATTCGCAATTAACAAACTCTGCTTTCGGACTACTCTAGAAGTTACCGGGGGCACAAACAAGGGCAATAACATTGAAAAAAGACACTGGGCATTGGAAGGCAAGGATACAGCTATTATTTTCACTAGAACTGAAGAAAACATTTAAGATAAACAGGACCACGAACACAGACGAAACTGAGGCAACGAAAGAACCGGAAACAGGGATCAACCACTAGACAGAGTTGCTATTGAACCTTTCCTGAACCTCTTTACTGACATGCAGAGACAACACAGAAATAGGCCTCATTACCCAGCTCCTCCTACTTCTACTTCCTGAACTCACTGAACTGCAGAGACACAGCTGCGCACATACATGCCCCAACCTTCACAAACAGACACACACTCAACTCCTGAACTCCCTGCACAACACGCATATACTCCCTCACTATACTGCAGCAACCAGAAACTGCACTAACTAAATGTAGAACTACAGAGAACTCACTTACATTACTTACAAACAACTATGCAACACCCCCACAGACTGCCTGAACAACGCCCCTGCACACCTGCATACACTCCTTCCAATCACCTGAGAACAACCCCCTACACTTCTCACCCTTTTACACTTCCCCTAACCAAAACACATCACCAGAACCAGTAGGACCTCTCCAGGGACCTAGACCAGCCATCAAACTCTTGCCAAAAACCACCAGGACTATCTCACTCACACTCACAGCTTACCAGACCCCTAGCTCTCACAAACAACCCTTTCACACTTCTTCTAAACAAACTACAGCCTCCAGGATCTAAACTAGGCACTGGCAACACCTCTTACATCCTGCACAAACTACAAACCATCCTAAAAATTGCCTAGGCTACTTGCTACTGCTGCAGCTATCCAAATAACTTCCACCAGAGACCCTGAACCCTGAACACCTCAAACTAACTTCAACAATCTCCAGAAACAACCAGGCATCACTCCTCGAACTTCTACACACCTGCAGACACATACACAGATAGCAGAGACCCTGCTCTTACCTAAACAGCCAATAATTTTTTCCACTCTCCCTATAAGCTTCCTGACACCCCTCCAATCAAAACCCCGATATTTCCAAGCTCACAAACAACATCCTTTCTCAACTCCACACACAGATCCACACAAGAAAACAAAGATAAAACATGAATAATACCAGTAATTCTATGCTTAAATGAACGAAGGCAAGACAATAAAGACTTGTTGCAAATTTCAAATTACTTGAGCTTGTATTTAGAATAAAGGCTTATAACCAGTTTTCAAACATTTCTATTAATATGAGATAAAACTTGGATAATGTCCTAGATTCATTGATATGCCCCTTCAAGAAACTTGTACATTAAAATAAGTAATGCCCCTTCAAAACTGAAAGGGAAACTTTCATAACTCAGTATCTTTTTACCATCAGGAATCCATACAACAAGCTTAACTTCTATACATAAAACTGAAATTATTTCCTGAACAAAAGCATAGTTTCATTCTGATAAATGTAAAGAACAAATTTTAACCAGCATAAAACCAATTTAGAATGAATGAGAGGCTTAAGTTTCACCTGCTTCGGTGCAGCGAGTCGGGGTGCGGATTCGAAGAAAAGCGACTCGAATAAATGCGAAGATGAGGTTGACGACTCGAAAGGCGAAGCGACGATACAAAAAACGAAGCGATAACACAAGACAAATGCATAAAACAGTAGCAACACTTCTTGAACTTAAAAGAAAACTGAAGAAATTTTTTATTAAAAGTTTGGATGCTGCCGTTTATATGTTCTCCCCAAAAACTGAAACCCTTAGAAAAAACCTTAGAAAAACTGAAACATGACATTATATAGTAAAGGTTTTAGGGTTTTACCTCCTGTTGAAAAATCCAAACTACCCCCTTGATGAATATAATTTATTCGTGTATTTTCTTATATAAAAATATATATTCTAAATAAAAGCATGAATAAATATATTTAATTCTCCTATATTTTCTAACAAATCTTGCAGAGAAAAAAAATATTTGGAAAGAGAAATATATCATGAATAAAGTAAATAACAAAGAAGAAAAGTTTTACGTTTGCAAGAAGAAGTCCATGACATGTCTTCCTCACTATGCAAGAAAGTTGTTACATATCTTGGCTACAATATTTGCTCCTTATTATACATCTTGGTAATATGAAATTACACATTTAGTAAAAGAATATTGGAACTAAAGCAAAGAAAGGAGCAAGAGAGGACTTCACGTATCCATGTCACTTTTGCAAGAAACTTGTTATACATCTTCATCCCTTGAAATAACAACAATTGATGAAGAAATTCTCTATCTATAAATCGAGGACAATTCTCCCGTAGTTGAACACCAAGTAATAGAATAGCTATTCTACTCTCTTAAAAATTTTGGTCTTTATTTTCTTTCTCTTCTTGTAAGTTCCATATTTTCTTGAAGTATTGGTAATATTGTCAATAATATAAGTTTTTTCTTTTGTTCAAATACTCCATAATGGAGTAATTTCTTTTTGTTGGGATAGTTGATAAAGCTTGATATATTTATAATACTTATCTCAATTTTAATATATACTTGGCCTGAAATTTTCTATTTCACATTTTACATTGTGCGGGAATGTTAGTTTTATTATTCTTTACTATCACTTTTACATATTTTATCTCACGGTTATTATCATATTAATTTTGTAATTCTCACGGAGTAAAACTAATATGTGATAACTGATGAGTAAAATAAGTAGAGTGAAGGTAAATTTTAGTAATCTACCATTTCAAGTCCGTAGTCTTGCTTGCCTCAGTTTTAATTCTCACGGAGGAATTATTGTAGGCAAGATTATTGATTTTTAGTAAAAATATTCTCACGAAGATTTCACTACTTTTTAGCACAATTCAGGTCGGTTTAACTGTCACTTGTTATAACTCAATTAATTTGCATAACCTCACGGAGTGTTATTAATTGATTATTTTCTTGTGAGCAAAATATAATTGAATTAGAAATAAGCAATTATTCTTTAGAGAAATACATGTCAAAATTGTGATTTTTATTATAAATATTATCAAGTGAATTCAATGATTCGCAACTCTTTTTAAATTGAAAATCTTCCACAAGTTATTTTGTTTTAGTTAAAATTATTCAAAAGTTCAAAAACTCACTTTTCATCAATTTGATTCTCTCAAATAGTAGTTGGAATATTCCAAGTCTGTAGCATAGATTTCCCAATCTCTGTGGGACGATATCTTAAACTATACTATAAATTGACAAAGCACGAGCAGGAAAACCCTATACACTTTGGCCACGTCAATTTTTTGGCGCCGTTGCCGAGGATTGGCAGACATCTACTTCGGACTAAATATTTAGTTACTAATTTGAGAACTTATTAATATAATTAATATTAATATAATCTACAAAATACTACTATAACTACTGATACTGACCTTTAATCTTTAACAGTATTATATTTGCTTCTAACATTTTTTCTTTGTTTCTAGTATTTATTATTATTATTATTATTGTTATAAACTTTCTCTAGTATATTAATTTTATTATTATATTATCGTTTTTTACATTATAGCCACTAACATTACTATTATTTACTAATATATTAACTATAACATTTCATTGTTACTTAAGTAATTTTCTAATATTTCCTTGTTACTCAAGTACTTCTTCTAATATTTCCTTGTTACTCAAGTAGTTCTTTCTAATATTTTCATTACTACTTCTAACATTTTCTCTTTTTCTTCTAACACTTATATTTTCTTTTGTATATTCTATTATATTATTATTTTTAGTTAGCAAGTAATATTAAAGTGTTTATCTAATAGTCCATGTCACTTCTTTCATCTATCATTTTATTTTCCCTACTACTTTTATTATAACGTCTACTTTAGTATATCTAAGTTTTATTATAATTATTATTATTATAAATTTTCTTTAAAGTCGTTACCATTACTAATTGCTATAGTCTATAATACAATATATTAGTAGCTCTCTATATTAAGTATTTCTTATTGTTATTATTATTGCTACTAACCTTTTTAAGAAAAAGTTAAAAAGAAAAGAAAAAAAATAAAGAAAATTGTTATTTGTACTACTACATAAGTACTGTTTTGACATAACAAGTCTTCATTTTAATTATTTAGTATTATTAGTAGTATTACAAGTATTATTATATTAGTATTACTTTTATTGCTACTATTACTTCTAAACTATTTTGTTTTCTTTTTCTTCTTAAGTTTCTATAGTACTATTACTAATACTGCTTCTATTTATATTATAGCACAAGTATTTTTTTTCCTATTTAAATTATTGCTATTACTATTATTTTCTTAATACTATTATTAGTTAGATATAAATAATAACATATGTCATCTTACTATTTTTGTTCTATCACAAATTAGTATTATCTAATCATCGTTATTTCTTTTCCATTGCTCATATAACAATAGTATTGTACTATTTTTCTTTTTCTTTTTTTTCCTTGAAAAACCTTCTGCCAATTTTTATTACTTTTACTTTATTACAACTACTACTACTCCACTTACGTACTACTTTCCTTCTTTTCAAACTACTCAAGTGTTATCTATATTTTGCACTACTAGTACTACTTACTAGTTGCTATTTTATATATAGTACTTTTGTATTTTTATTGTTAGTACTAATTCTCCCATGTTTTTTTATTTATTATTATATTATTATTAACTAGTTTACTTTATACCTACTATTTTTATTATCTTTAATTTTTTTAAACTATTTTCTTTCTGGTACTGACATTAATACTACTTTAAAATATTATTTTTAAATTTTTATTATTTAAAAAATTTTCAAGTAGTTTATGATCCGCTCTTCTAACAAAGAGTTAGCCATTTACGATCCTGAAATTGAAAAATCTTTACAGTTGCGCAGGAAAGGACAATCATCATCTTCTCAAAGTACAACTTGTGACAAAATGGAGAAGCAACTAAGAGATGACAGCAACCAACTGGGAGTAGATCCACCAGTCATTGTAGAAGATCAGTTTGACGAAGTGGCGCCAAGACCAGCAAACAGAATCCTAAGGGATTATGCTAGTCCAGACTGCTTCAACTGTGAGTCTAGTGTGAGAAAACCCCCAGTTGCAGCCAACAACTTTGAAATCAGGACCGGCCTGATTCAAACAATTCAACAATCCTGTAATTTCACCGGTGATCCAAGTGAAGATCCACACAGTCATTTAATTGATTTCTTAGAACTAGTTGAAACTGCTAAATATAATGGAGTATCTCCTGAAGCAATCAAGTTAAGGCTATTTCCTTTTCTTTAAAAGGAGATGCCAAGACTTGGTTGCGAAGTTTACCTCAAGGTTCTATTACTACATGGGACCAGATGACTCAGAAATTTTTAAATAAATATTTTTCCCCTGCTAAAACAACAAAGTTAAGACAAGATATTTCTAATTTCTTGCAGACTGACACTGAGTCAGTTTATCAAGCACGGGAAAGATTAAAAACAATGCTAAGAAAATGTCCACATCATGACATTCCTGAACATATGCAGTGGTACATTTTCTATCACGGGTTAAAACCATCTTCTAGAAATGTGATTGATGCGGCTGCAGGAGGTTCCATAATGGGAAAAACCACTGTTGAAGCATTGCAATTGTTGAATGAAATTTCTGAAAATGCTATTCAATGGCCATCTGATCGTGTAGTAATAAAAGAGCTGCTACGGTAAATCAGGCAGATGCTTTAAATACACTAACACAACAGATTGGTTCTTTAGCACAAAAGTTTGAATCTTTTCAGGTTAATATACAACAACCAAGCCAGTCTGAGACTTGCGACATGTGTGGAGGAAACCATCTGAACCATGAATGCCAAGCAACCAATCAGAATGATGAACAGGTCAATGCCATCGGGTACAAGCCATACCCTTTTGTAAGTCCAATGGCACAAAAACATCCAGGATTTCAATGGAGCAATCCAAATGGTGCTGAGAATTCTCAAAGCTTCCTGAAGCAACAGATACAAGGACCACCCGGATACCAGAATCAAAATCGTGTGCAACTAAATTTCAAGCCATATCAGCAAGCAGCTCCATATCAACAAAGGCCTCAACAAGCCCATCAAAGTCTAGATGACCTTTTGTACAAGTACATTAAGGCCACTGACGAGAAAATGGAAAGCCAAAATTCTGCCCTTAAGAATTTGGAAATTCAGGTAAGCCAATTGGCAATTCTTGTTTCAGAAAAGATTCAAGGTCCCTTACCAAGCAATACAGAGAAAAATCCAAAAGAACACCTTAAGGCCATTGTCTTACGGTCAGGTAAGAATCTTGATGATCTATATGCTGACAGACAGGAAAAGAACCAGCCAGAGCAACAGGTAGACAAGGGTAAGAATGCCCAGTGAACTGTCACAAGAGAAAGAAGTCCAGAAAAAAGAAAAAAATATTGAAAAAGTAACTCCTCTCCCTGTGAAAATTCATTTTCCACAAAAAATGAAAAGAGAAAAGCTTGATAATCAATTTGCAAAGTTTTTGGAAATTTTAAAACAAATTCACATTAAGATTCCTTTTACTGATGCTTTATTGCAAATGCCTTCATATGCCAAATTTCTAAAAGAAATCTTGTCAAGCATAATAAAATTGGAAGAAGTTTCTGTGGTAATGCTTACTGAAAAATGCAGTGCTATACTTCAAAATAAGCTACCACAAAAGCTCGGTGATCCAGGAAGTTTTACAATTCCATGTACCTTGGGAGGATTACATTTTGAAAAAGCACTTTATGATTCTGGAGCTTCAATTAATTTGATACCATTTTCTATTTTTAGGAAATTGGATCTCGGTTAGATGAAAAATACAGTTGTTTCTCTTCAATTTGCAGATCAAAGTACTAAAAAACCTAAGAGAATAATTGAAAATGTCCTTATGAGAGTAGATAAGTTTGTTTTTCCTGTAGATTTCATAGTACTTGAAATGGAAGAATGTTCTGATGAACCAATAATTTTAGGTAGACCTTTTCTTGCTACAGGTAGAGCAATCATAGATGTTCATCAAGGACAACTGATTCTAAGAGTTGATGAAGAAAGAGTCATTTTTGATATGCAAAAGATTCTAAAATTTTCAGGAGATGAGAAATCATCTTCTTGTTTTTCAATTGACATGATTGGTGATCTTGCAGATGAATTTAAAGATGATCAATTGATTTTAGACTCAATGGAGAGATGTTTGGCTAAATCTGGCACCACACAGGATGATGATCTTGTAGTTAGAAGTAAAGCAAAATTATTGGAACATGATTCTAAGGAAGAGGATGAAATGCAATCAGAAGAAGTTCACACAAAAATTAAACTCAAGATTCTCTCTTCCCATTTGAAGTATGTTTATCTTGAGCCTGAATTATTTCCAGTAATAATTTCATCTTCTCTGACTGCAGAACAAGAACATAAATTGATTGAAGCACTCAGAACACATAAAGGAGCCATAGGGTGGACTATAGCAGACATCAAAGGCATTAGTCTTGCATTTTGCACACACAGAATCCTCATGGAGGATAGCTATAAGCCAATAGTCCAACCCCAAAGGAGATTGAATTCAGCAATGCAAGAAGTGGTAAAAAAATGAAGTTATTAAGCTTCTCGCAGCAGGTATTATTTACCCCATTTCTGACAGCGCTTAGGTAAGTCCTGTTCAGGTGGTACCAAAGAAAGGAGATATGACAGTAATAAAAAATAGAAATAATGAACTTATACCTACCAGAACAGTTACAGGATGGAGAGTCTGTATTGATTACAGACGTCTCAATGATGCCACCAGAAAAGACCATTTTCCTTTACCATTTATTGATCAAATGCTAGAAAGAGTAGCAGGATATGGTTTTTATTGTTTTCTCGATGGATATTCAGGGTATAACCAGATACCAATTGCACCAGAAGATCAGGATAAGAAAACTTTCACATGTCCCCATGGAACCTATGCATATAGGAGAATGCCATTTGGTTTATGCAATGCACCTGCTACATTTCAGCGATGCATCTCTGCAATTTTCTCTGACATGTTTGAAAAATTTTTGGAAATTTTTATGGATGATTTCACCCTTTTTGGTAAAACATTTGAAGATTGTCTCCACTATTTGACCTTAGTTCTTAAGAGATGTGAAGAGACAAACTTGATTCTTAATTGGGAGAAATGTCATTTTATGGTTACTGAGGGAATAGTTTTAGGACATAAAATCACTGCTAAAGGGATAGAAGTTGATAAGACTAAAATTGATCTTATAGCAGGATTACCCCATCCTACAACTGCTAAAGGCATTAGAAGTTTTTTAGGCCATGCAGGTTTTTACAGACGGTTTATAAAAGATTTTTCAAAAATTTCAAAACCTCTGACTAACCTTTTGATGAAAGATGTCAAGTTTGATTTTTCAGGTGATTGTTTAGAAGCTTTTGAAACCCTTAAGGAGAAATTATCATCTGCCCTGTAGTTGTATCCCCTGATTGGAGCCAACCTTTTGAAGTCATGTGTGATGCTAGTGATACAGCTGTTGGAGCTGTTTTAGGCCAGAGAAAAGATAGGATTTTTCGTCCCATATACTATGCCAGTAGGACTTTGAATGAAGCTCAGCTACATTATGCTACAACAGAAAAAGAACTATTGGCAGTAGTATTTGCTTTTGATAAGTTTCGTTCTTATTTAATAGGAACCAAGGTCACTATTTTCACTGATCATGCAGCTTTAAAATACCTCTTAACAAAGAAAGATGCCCGACCTAGATTGTTAAGATGGATTTTACTTCTGCAAGAGTTTGACCTTGAAATAAAAGACAAAAAGGGAACCGAAAATCAAGTAGCTGACCATTTGTCTAGATTAGAGAACCCTCCTTCTGAGTCGTATGAAATAAAAGAAGAATTCCGTAATGAACATATCTTTTCTGTCAGATCAGTTGTTACTCAACCACTCTGGTTTGCAGACATTGTAAATTACTTGGTTGGAAAGTAGACATCCCAAGATCTCTCTTACCAACAAAGAAAAAAACTCATATCTGATGCTAAGCATTATCTGTGGAATGATCCTTACTTATTTAAATATTGTGCAGATAATATTATTAGAAGGTGTGTGCCTGAAGAGGAAATGAGCAAGATTTTGCATCATTGCCATGATGAAGCAATTGGAGGACATTATGCTGCAAATCGGACAGCCTTTAAAGTTTTGGAGGTTGGATTCTTCTGGCCAACACTTTTTAAGGACGCTCGTGCATATGTTGCACAATGTGACAGGTGTCAGAGAACAGGTAACATCAATAAAAGAGATGAAATGCCACTACAATCATTCAGGTATGTGAGATATTTGATGTCTGGGGTATAGATTTTATGGGACCGTTTCCTTCATCTCATTCATTTGAATATATCCTTGTAGCTATTGATTATGTTTCACGATGGGTTGAAGTCATTCCCACAAGAAAGAATGATGCTTGAACTGTGTGCAATTTTCTCAGAAAAAATATTTTTACCAAATTTGGCACACCACGAGTTATCATTAGTGACCAAGGCACTCATTTTATGAATAGACAATTTGCTGCATTGCTATCAAAATATGGTGTAACTCACCAAACAGGAACACCATATCATGCTCAAACTCAAGGGCAAGTTGAGGTGTCTAACCACGAATTAAAAAGGATACTTGAAAAAACGGTTGGAATCTCAAGAAAAGACTGGGCTTTAAAATTAGATGATGCATTATGGGCATACCGAACGACATTTAAAACGCCAATTGGAACATCCCCATATAGATTAGTCTTTGGAAAAGCTTGCCATTTGCCAGTCGAATTAGAATACAAAGCTTTTTGGGCATTAAAAGCACTGAATTTTGATTTAACATCTGCTGGTAAAAATAGATTTTTTCAGATTAATGAATTGGAAGAGTTGAGGCTGGAAGCTTATGAAAATGCCAAGATTTATAAAGAAAAATTAAAAAAATGGCATAACAATTTGATCCGATAAAAAAACTTCAAAATTGGAGATCAGGTACTTCTGTACAATAGCCGACTCAGGCTATTTCCTGGAAAATTGAGGTGGACAGGTCGTTATACGGTTACAGATGTCACTCCATATGGAGCAATTGAAATTCAACAGATTAATGGAGGAGACAAGTTTAAAGTCAATGGCCACAGGCTAAAATTGTATTTTGGAGGACATTTTGAGCAGCAACCATCAGTAATTAAATGCTTAACCAATGCGGGTGAAGCAATAGAGCCTTATAAGTCCAACATAGATCTGATTAATTAAATGCTTAACCAATTGATCTGGTCAATATCCAGATTATTGTACAACCGAAACATCTCATGAAGGACTCTACAAAGACAGTGTCACCTAGACAGGAGTAACTCCATGGTGATCGGTATGCCTAAGTTACTGGTTGGTTAACCATTCAATTGTGAAAATCTAATTTTGCCACAGGTAATTTTCTAGTTTATATTCAAACTAGGACCTTATGACTATTAAGGTGTTAAAATAATCAGCCTATTACACATAGAATATGTGTGGTCACAGTTTCTTTCAATATTTCTTTTGTGATCGTAATTTTGAAAGCCAAAAATATATTTTTTTTAAAATTATTAAGTAGTATTTTCTATTTTAATTATCCTAGTTTAAAAAAAAAATTCCTTTTACTCCCTTTCCACTCGTGTTGAAACGTGTTTTCATTTTGGAGAATGAAATGTTCAAGTGTGGGGGAGGATTATTCTGATTTATATATTTTAAATATAATATCTTCTTCTAAACTGTGATTTTTTGTAGGTATTTAATCAATAACATAAATTCTTTACATTATGCTCAATATTATTTCTTTTTATTTTTCACCATATGTTTTTCCATGAACGATTTTGATTTTGTGAAAACAGTAGCAAGCATCTTCGACTCAAGAAATCATTGGGATTGAGAAAAGTTATGATCACAAAAGCAGGAAGAATCAATAAACTTGGCTAGAACTTGCTCTAAATATTTTTCGAGGCGAAATAATGGATGACACTGATTTTTGAAAAATGAACTAAGGCCTTCTTTGATTCCCAATTCTAGCCTCTTTATTTTTCATCTAAATATACATATTTTACCTCTTAGAACCTTTTTTGCTTTGATCCTAATTTTTTTTAACACCGTATTTCTCTTTAAAAAAAAAGAAGAGAAAAAATATATATATTAGTCGTATATATGTATATATCTCTATATATACGCATAAAAATACACTTTCTTCCAGCAGTTAATGAGCACAGATTGATATCAATAAGAGGAAGAAGTACCAAAAATATAAATAAATAATGAGAAACAAAAAGAAAAAAAAGAGAAGAGAATATATGATTGTTAATGATATTGCAAAGGCAGAGAATGTAATAAGGAGGAGTGCTTAAAAAAAAGGATGAAAATACTAAGAACTAAGAAATGTTTGCTCAAAGTTGGAAGGAGAAAAGTCACTATAAATATATCCTTACCCTACCAGCCTATAGCCTGACATTACAAGCCAAGAAAAGTCCTAAAAGATTTTAAAAATTAGTGTTGTATCTATATTAGTGGAGATAAACATGAAAAGCAAGCATATGGACTCGGCTATGATACTTACTGAATAAGTGATCATAAATTTATCAATTCTGAAAGATTCAAGGGGCGAAGAATACAAGCTTTTGTTGATCAAGTCAGAATTCAGACATAAGGTAAAAGATTTGGTGAATTTAGAAAGGATAATTGCATTGAACATAATGAGAGATATTTATTTTGAATAAATTGCATATCCTACAAAAGTCGCAATTTTTGAAGAAAATCATTCTAAAAAAAAATAAATTTTTTTACTCGAGGACGAGCAGAAGTTCAAGTATGGGGGAATTTGATGAATATAATTTATTCGTGTATTTTCTTATATAAAAATATATATTTTAAATAAAAGCATGAATAAATATATTCAATTCTCCTATATTTTCTAACAAATCTTGCAGAGAAAAAGAATATTTGGAAAGAGAAATATATCATGAATAAAGTAAATAATAAAGAAGAAGAGTTTTACGTTTGCAAGAAGAAGTTCATGACATGTCTTCCTCACTATGCAAGAAAGTTGTTACATATCTTGGCTACAATATTTGCTCCTTATTATACATCTTAGTAATATGGAATTACACATTTAATAAAAGAATATTGGAATTAAAGCAAAGAAAGGAGCAAGAGAGGACTTCACGTATCCATGTCACTTTGCAAGAAACTTGTTACACATCTTCATCCCTTGACATAACAACAATTGATGAAGAAATTCTCCATCTATAAATAGAGGACAATTCTCCCGTAGTTGAACACCAAGTAATAGAATAGCTATTCTACTCTCTTAAAAGCTTTGGTCCTTATTTTCTTTCTCTTCTTGTAAGTTCCATATTTTCTAGAAGTATTAGCAATATTGTCAATAATATAAGCATTTTCTTTTGTTTAAATGCTCCATAATGGAGTAATTTCTTTTTGTTGGGATAGTTGATAAAGCTCTATATATTTATAATACTTATCTCAGTTTTAATATATACTTGGCCTGAAATTTTCTATTTCACTTTTTATATTGTGCGGGAATGTTAGTTTTATTATTCTTTAGTATCACTTTTACATATTTTATCTCACGGTTATTATCATATTAATTTTGTAATTCTCACGGAGCAAAATTAATATGTGATAACGGATGAATAAAATAAGTAGAGTGAAAGTAAATTTTAGTAATCTACCATTTCAAGTCCGTAGTCTTGCTTGCCTCAGTTTTAATTCTCACGGAGGAATTGTTGTAGGCAAGATTATTGATTTTTAGTAAAACTATTCTGACGAAGTTTTCACTATTTTTTAGCACAATTCAGATAAGAAAAATATTTTGGTTTAACTGTCACTTGTTATAACTCAATTAATTTGCATAACCTCACGGAGTGTTATTAATCGATTATTTTCTTGTGAGCAAAATATATGACACGACCCTGAAATCCGGTTAGGTCGTGCGGGCACCCGACATCCTCCCCTACACCCATCGGGCGAACCCTTACCAATTAAATCAGGAAAATAAATATAATAATTCATAAATAAAGACAAGAATAAAAAAAACATACAGATATATTGACACCTCTAAGCTGTACGAAAGAAAATTACAGCTGACTACCTAACATACTAGGTTTAGGGCTATCCAGACTAGACATCTAAGAGTACAAAAAAAGACAGATACCTCCTGAAGGAAGCAAAATGCAACTGAAATAATAACAAATAAACTGGTGGCCATCCGGAATAAAAGCTGGCCCACCCTGACAGCTGAAGTCATCTTTGCTCCTTTACAACGTGGCGAACTCAATCCTGGAGCGAACCTACCGAAACGAAATAGATAGACAAAAACAAACAACAAACAAGGGTGAGTCAAAAGGACTCAATAAGTGGGAAGACTAGCCACCTCAAAGAATAGGATAGCTAGCCCAGGAGAAAAGAAATAGATAGACCAAATTCCTTTTATTTAAATTATAAAAACGCAGAGCCAGATAACCAGCAGAAACACATAAGAAACTTATAAACTCAACCAAGGATGCGTGCCAAAAACATATCAACAAATATGCAATGCACATATAAGCAGAACAGTAGTCATGTACCATAAGTCTTGCACAATGGTATGAATTGAGATGAAATAAAATGAAGTGAGATGAAATGAAATGAAATGAAATATGATGCGAAGGGCCACGTGTGCCAAATGAATGGAGCGGAATCCTCCTGCTCCGGGGGCGGAATCCTCCTACCCTCAATATAATGCAATGGAGCGGAATCCTCCTGCTCCAAGGGCGGAATCCTCCTACCCTCAATATGATGCAATGGAGCGGAATCCTCCTGCTCCTAGGGCGGAATCCTCCTACCCTCAATATAATGCAATGGAGCGGAATCCTCGTGCTCCGAGGGCGGAATCCTCCTACCCTCAATATAATGAAATGAAGCAGAATCCTGCTGCTCCAAGGGCGGAATCCTCCTACCCTCAATATAATGCAATGGAGCGGAATCCTCCTGCTCCGAGGGCGGAATCTTCCTACCCTCAATATAATGCAATGGAGCGGAATCCTCCTGCTCCGAGGGCGGTATCCTCCTACCCTAAATATAATGCAATGTAATGCATATGAATGCAATATGATTCAATAATAACCCATCATCGGCTCGGGACTCTCATCGACATCCGGGAAGTAGATGTCAACTCACAGCCAGAGTACAATGCTCAGATCCTCAATGAAATATCAACAACAGGACATAACATATAATATATAATATATAATGTAAATCCAAAGCTAAGGCGTAATGAGTACGCCTATCGGCAGCTACACACGTAATGAACACGTGGTAGAAAATCCACGAGGCTAGGTGCATCCAAAGAAATGGATATAAATACTTACCTCTTCCAAATGTTAGCAAAGCCACTCAATAACCGCTTTGTCCTTTAGTTTCATTGCCAAACGATCCCACTCTATTCAATAAGCAGAAAAATATATCAAATTAGGCTAAAGGCTTCATTCCTCACATCTTAGGGCAATCCGGTTAGGAACCTGATACCCCATTTGCATACGCAATACGCAGGCCATGCCTATATACAGGGTTTAAGGTCACATAACCAAACCCTAAATAAATTACATTTATATGTTGCCCATAACTCACTGAGTACGAATATATAATTAATTTCATTATGGGTGTCCATTTGACCCTTTAAACTATTAATTGAACTTATTAAAACGATGTATAATATTCCAAGTTTACCGTTAAAACATATTCAAACACACGTAGTAAACTCAAATAATATATTAGGATCATTACCTGAATATTTCAGGGTGAAAATTCTACTTTTCTCCGGCTCTTTTTCTCATTTTCTGGCATTTTTTTCCTTTCTCTGCTTTTATTCGCGTTTCTGTTCTGTTGTTGTAAAACAGATATGGGACACTGCCCATGGTCATCTACTCAACTTTCCCTTTCTTTCCTTATTTTCTTTTTCTGTATTTTGTCTTTTCTCTTTTTTTTTTTTTTTGGTTTTCTTCCTTTAAAATTCGCTGCTACGGTATAAATTAAAACGGTACCCTACGATATTTGAAATAATTTCAACTTTTGCATACAAGTTATACAAAATATATGTAACATACTCGCAAAGGCGGATCTCAAATTGGGTTCCCGAAACTCAAGATGCGAATTTAAATGGAAAAGATCAAATTATTTAACTTTCGGCATTTTAGCGGAAACTAGCCGAACAACATCAAAATTCACTTTCGGAAGTTCATAAAAGTCGAAAATAATCATACAAACCTAACAATGCTTTCGGATTTCGAATCGGAGCTCATTCGCCAAAACCGAGCTCGAAAATCTCTTTTTACTATTTATCGACAATAAAAACTGAAACCTTCTTCCGATGCCTACCAAACAAGGTCTGATTTTGCTCAAATTTTACAGACAGGTCCTAATGGATATTATAAAATTTTTAAAATTATCGGCACGCCAATCGGAGTCCTAACCTCCGAAATGACTAACCGAGGTCGTTTCAATATAATTGAATTAGAAATAAGCAATTATTCTTTAGAGAAATACATGTCAAAATTGAGATTTTTATTATAAATATTATCATGTGAATTCAATGACTCCCAACTCTTTTTAAATTGAAAATCTTCCACAAGTTATTTTGTTTTAGTTAAAATTATTCAAAAGTTCAAAAACTCTCTTTTCATCAATTTGATTCTCTCAAATAGTAGTTGGAATATTCCAAGTCTGTAGCATAGATTTCCCAATCTCTGTGGGACGATATCTTAAACTATACTATAATTTGACAAAGCACGAGCAGGAAAATCCTATACACTTTGGCCTCGTCACCCCTTTATCTTTTGATCAAACTCGTGAGATAAGGGTGAGAGAGGTAAAATATCACCTCTCTCATCTTTATCCACACGAAAACGATCAAGGGCTTGGATTGATCGAGAATTCAAACGAACGGATGGGATAATAGGTTCGTTGGGAAGAGAAATGAGAATAAGCCAAACGCTTACAGCAGGAATAAGGTTATTCGTCCAGCCAACCCTTGTACGGAGAAGACGACAATGGTCGCGGGTCGAATTGGGGTTTTCGCGGGTCGAAACGGGTCGAAGAGGGAAACGGGTTGGGGCTTTTTCTGAAAAGGGGAAGAAATGAACGCGTATGTAATGTATATGTGCATTATATGTATATTTGCGTGATTAGGCTAAATTTCAGGACATAGAATGATTTTAGCCTCTTTTTTTAATATAATTAAGTAAATGGAAGTAATTACACGCGTAGGCTAAAATTAAGTCCACGTCTAACATATTTAGCCCTTTTTCCTTTAAATTTAACTCAATTACTTTGAATTTAAAAAAAATTAATTTTAATTGAGAATAATTAGACTTTAATTTATACGACCGGGACAAAATTGAGTCTCAACAGTCGCCCCTCTTAACCCGGAAAAGGATGAAAGAGCTTTTAGGGTAAAGAAGTTGACGAAAAGCCAATTTTATCCCGATAAACCAAGATTTTTGATTTTCACGGGCCAAAAGGCGAGGCTTATGGATATGGCCGAACTCCGGTTTTCGAGTTGCCTACATATCTCAGGCTGAAAGAGAATCAGGCCATATGTAGTTCAAACGACACTTTGATACGAAAACTCGCACGATTGACAGGAAAGGACGCACGAATAAGGAAGAATTCAAACTGACGTCCTAATCCGAAGCAAAAGATTAGGATAGAATTTTCTTGTTCGAGTGCGATTCTTCAGATCCTCGTTGACGAGTCTAGCTCATATCAACGATTGTCCCAGTTCAATGCTAAGAAAAAGTTTCATGTTATGCTCCAAATGCTGCTGCGGTGCTGCTGAAGTCCTGTAATAAACTCGACAAACGGTAAGCGAGCAACTGCTAGTAAATTTTGATAATCAAAGTAAGAAATGAGCAAATATTAATGATACAAATTTGCAAGTGCGGGTTGCGATATCATTGATAAGTTGTCTTCCAATCAACTGGCGAAGCAATAAAGCAAGTGCGAAGGCATAATGCAAAGCATTTTCAACAATCTTGACACATCAATTGGCGAGCCGGTCGGGCATGAAGCAAGGAGGGTCTTGGAGTTGATTATCGAACAAATCAGCTGGCGAACTGGTCCGGCACGAAGCAAGGAGGGTCTCGGGACTGACCTGTTAACCTGAAAAGTAAAACAAGACGTAATACAAATAAAATGCGAAGGCATAATTCAAAGCAAGTGCAAAGCAATTTGAAAAATCTTGACAAATCAACTGGCAAGCCGGTCGGGCACGCAGCAAGGAGGGTCTTGGGGTTTATTGTCGACAAATCAGCTGGCAATCCGGTCCGGCACAAAGCAAGGAATGTCTCGGGGCTGATCTGTTAACCTATTAAGCTAAAAGTAAAGCGGTTCATAATATAAAGCAAGTGCAAAGTCATAATTGAAAGCAAGTGCAAGGCAATTTGAACATCTTGACAAATGAACTGGCAAGCCGATCGGGCACGAAGCAAGGAGGGTCTTTGAATTGATTGTCTACAAATCAGCCGGTGATCCGATCCGGCACAAAGCAAGGAGGGTCTCAGGGCTGACCTGTCAACCTGTTAAACTAAAAGTAAAGCAAGTCACAATATAAAGCAAGTGCAAAGACATAATTGAAAGCAAGTGCAAAGCAATTTAACGTGAAATGTAAAGCAACGCAAAAGCGATTTAGCGAATCAACAGGCGTGAAATTCCAAGAAAAGAGAAGCCCCGCCTGGTGGTCAACCTGAAAAACGTAAAGCAAGGCATCAATTTTAAAGCAAGTGCGATGACATAATTTAAAGCAAGTGCAAAGAAAAGCAGTGCGGGAATGTAGAGCAATGCAAGAGCCATTTGGTGAATCAATAGGCGAGATAGTCCAACAAAGGGAATCCTCGTAGCCGATGGTCAACCTGAAAGAGTAAAGCAAGACGTTAATTTTAAAGCAAGTGCGCGGAAATGTGGTCAGTGTGATAGCCATTGATAAATCAATTGGTGAGACAATCTGGCAAGGATGGCCTTTGTGCGGATTATAACCTGAAACAAAGTGATGCCCTGTTTGGCTTAGTTTTGAAAATACAAAACAAGCCTCGGCTTTGTCACCTATTAGGATAAAAGTCATAGAGATACAAATGCCGCATGTTCGGCAATAACTCATGACAAAGCATAATGCTTTAAGTCATGAAAAAGGCAATGCAACGCAATCTGCAAGGCAACTTTGGATGCGCGTTCAATAAATTGTTCATTTATAGTGTGAAGAATCCTTCCACTACAAGCTTTTTTGTTCCTGCTCTCAAAGAAAAATTTGTTAGTTTTGGGGAAGGGCGTTTGATTTGTGCTGATTCATCTTGAACTTGCTGCCGCTGCTCTCTCGTTCTTCTTTAGACTTGGGCTTGCAAATTATACTCAGAGACTTGACTTATGAACCCAATATTGTATAATATTTCAAGATAGAGGCAAAGTAAAGTAATTTGATAAAATATTGAACAAATAATCATTGTTATGCAACTGAAAGTTATAATGCATTTAAAATTTCTGCTTTAACTCAAACTCATGACATATTTTGAAACAAACTGAACGTCCTTTGTCTTTGCAACTTGTGCTAATCTTGAATACTTTTAGAACTTTGTCACTTCATCCTTTGATGAGCAATACCAATTTTGAAAAAATTTGGCCAGTTATAATCTTTATGCCTTCGAACTCTTTTTGCAAAATTTGCCCCAGTTTCTATCTTCCATACCTTCAATTCATCTTGAAAATTTTGCTCCAGTTGCTTGCTTTAGGGAAAACTAAAAATTTTAATATTATGGAGTCGAACCATTAAGAGCGCCTACGTATTCCTCCACGGGAATCAGACTGTGCGTAGTTCTGCTTACATAAAATATTTTTGGGGAAAATATGGCAATCTAAGTGCGGAGCCGCATCCGAATTGGAAAACCTACACATCTGCCCAGATGCGTAGTTCGGAATTACATCATAAAAGATAAACAAGGTTAAAGTGTTACAATATTTTGACCGAATCCGATGGGGATTGCCTACTTATCCTGTTGCCATTCCAGGAATTAGGTCAGAAGTAGTTAAAAAATACATAAAAGAGGAAATAGGGGATTCCTGTGCTAGTGCAACCGAACTCTATATAAGTTGTCTACGTATCCCTCTTCGGGAATCAAGTTACGCGTAGTTCGCATTACAATCAAAATTACATTGAAACAATGCTAACTTGCGGTTGCTTCAGACATAATATCTCTTGACAACATCTGCGTTGATTATCTTTGGCCAAACTTGATCATGAATATCCGCCAGGATTAGTGTTCTTCCACATAATTATATTGCCAACTTGGTGCAAATTTTCCCGTTGCTTCTTCTTAATTAGGAAAGAGCTTCTTCAATACTAATTGCCCCAGTTTGAAGTAAACTATTCAAATCTTCTCTTCGCGCATTCAACATCTTTCAACTTATCTTCTTGAATGGTTTCTCAAATAAAGGAATTCCATTTGTATAGACAAACAGCTTCGGCTCCAATTGTCGGTAAATAAAACTGTCCCAGTTTGAAGTTCTAACGGTAATGTAATATCCAAAGAGTGCAAAAGTAACTTTCCAGTGCGTCATCCTTAAATTGTTCAGTTGTTTCGTTATAGGTCAAAAGCCAAGTTTAAGCAGGTTTTGTTAATTTTAATTTGAAACGGTAGTAAGTATATTAATCAGAAGCAAATAATAAAGCACATAAATAATTAAAGTATAGCAAAATAATAAGGTAGGAATGCATTACATTTGTTTATTCAAAACCTAATTTAGGGAGGCATACAACATAAAAGTAAACATGCATGATTTAAAAGAGTTATTTGAAAGACATAAACATAAACAAAGCGCAAAACACAGTTCAGGGCCTCGAGCTGACTGTGATGCCAAAATTAGCGAGTTCATTCATCAAGTCTTTTTTGGACCACAAGTCCAATTAGCCATTATATCACTTGGTTCAACATTCTGCACATGTAGCTCTTTCTCATAATCTTCAATAGTTGCACTGAATTTCAATCCATCATTCAAGAATAGGCTGCCAACACCTTCAATCAAATTCTGCATGGCCATTTCTGGTGCTTGGACAAATGACTGGTTCAATGGTAAAAGAGGTTGTGGTATGACACTAGTCGGCTTCTTCTAAGACTCAGCCTTTTCCTTCTTTCCTTCAGCGGGGTTGCCACCTAGGCCAAAAGTTCCCTCACTCTTTGACAATAGAGTTAGTGCTTGCTTAGGTACCTTAGAAGCAATATTATCAACCTTTACATCATCAATAGAGACTATGGTGCCCTTCAGATTTGGCTCTTCCTCAAGAGAAATCACATTAACTGCATTGTTACCATGATTGGGAAGAGGATTTTCATGCACATTTGGCTGAGTGCCGGTGAGTTGAATGGTGCCTGCTTTGATTAAACCCTCGACCTTGTCTTTGAAAGTATAACATCTCTCAATATCATGGCCGGCTGCCCCTGAGTGATAAGCACAATGCTTATTTGCATCATACCATTTTGGAGGTGGGTTTGGGGTGTTATCAGGGACAGGCTGCACAACTCCCTCATTTCTTAATCTCTCAAAAAGCTGGCCATATGACTCGGCTAGGGGAGTATAGGTTTTGGTTGCTCTCTTTTTGTAATTCTGATTAAACCCTTGCACATTGGGACGAACAGGAGGACGAGGCTGGTAATTCTGGGGTGCTTGAAAATTTGGCTGACGAGGGTATTGATTAGGTGCGTGTGCTCTAGGTTGGTAGTAATTTGCTTGTGCATTGTAAACTGGATAAGGAACAGGTGGCATCTGGTAGTGAGTGGGGGTAGTATGGGTAATAGGTGCTTTGGTAGGAGGGGAAGGCAGACGGATTGCCAAAATCCAACTTTACCGCCGGTCGACGCTCGATGTCTCCTACAACAGCTCCCGCTTCTTCTTTCTTCTTCCTGTTAAAACCATTACTCGACCCAGACTGGATTGCCTTACTTGTAGCTTGCAAAGATGCCAAATTTGTGATCCTACCAGATTTCAAACCAGCTTCGTACATCTCCCCAGTTTTCACTAGATTGGCAAAAGTAGAGTTAGTCATGGTTGCCATTCGATCATAGTAGAATTCTTCCAATGTCTCGATGAAATGACCCACAAACTCTTTCTCACTCATGGGAGGCTTAACTTTGGCAGCCTCACTCCTCCAACCTACCGCGTATTGCCTAAAGGTCTCGGTTGGCTTCTTCTTAAACCTTGCAATAGCCAACCGATCTAATGGTATTTCAGCATAGAAACCAAAACGCTCCATGAAGTCGTGAGCCATACTCCTCCAGTTAATCCATTTTGAGGGATCCTGCTCGGAGTACCAGTCTAAAGCCTCGCCTTCAAGACCATGAATGAATGATTTCATAAGGAGCTCTTCATTCTTCCCAACTCCCAAGGTCTCACAGTACCTTCTCAAATGGACTCGGGGATTGCCTTTGCCATCAAACTTCACAAACTTTGGTACTTTGTACCCTTCTGGGTATTCAATTCCAGGATGAACACACAAATCTTCATTTTCCAGACTTTCCTTGTCCTTGCCTATTGATGCTTTGCTAAGAGCACTCATCACCCAACCTTGTACCTTTTTCTCCAGATCTTCACCCCCATCGACTGCTTTTTTGGCTCTTCTAACACCATTTTGAAACTTCACATAAGGAGGATTGGTGTAATCATCAATTTGCACAATAGGAACATCTTGCCCGCCAGATACTGCCACTTGGACTAATGGTGCAGATGGATTTTCAGTATAAGCTTGCGGGATGGGTTCATTTTGGTAAGTGGAGGTTTGGTATGGATATGGAGTGTGTGTCTGATAATAAGTATTGGCAGGGTGCGGGGTGTATGATGGGTATTGATGATGTGATGGGTAGATGGGTGGTCGGTTGATTGTTTGGCTAGATTGAGCGTTATTTGGAGGTGGAGCTTGGGCAAGTGGCAAGTTGCTTTGGTGGACTGGTGCTTTAAGAGAATTGTGGGTGTTCAAAGGTGTGTTCATATTGACGACCCCATCAATTGAGTTCAGAGATTGCCCAATTTGACCCAGAGAGTGGGATGCATCGGGCCCACGCAGCGGTGTGTTTTTAGGAGTTTGCCCTTTTACCGCAGCCAGTTCATCTTTTAGCATCTGTAGTTCCTTAGCCATTTCAAGAATCAGTTCGTCTTGAGCAATAATGATATTTTCTCTTGACGATTCAGGAGTTGCAGGATTTTTCTCGGTATTGCGAGGTTCATCATCTATTCCAGTCATTGTCAGTTGTGGAAATGTGTAGCAGTATGCAGATTGGTCCTTTGCCCTTGTGTAATAGGAGTGATCAGCCAGCTTAAATCAGCACAAATCAAACCTCTGTTTGGGGGATAAACAAAACAAAACAAAACAAAAAGTTCAAAGTAACCATGTTAGTTTGCATGACATTGGCAAAATTGCACACAAATCACGTAGCGCTTTGCATTTTAAACAAGTTGACATGTGGCAAACACAAGTAGTTGAGCGTAAATGAAAATGGAAACGCTTCCTACCCTGTAAGGTGCCTCTTTTATGCCAGAGGTAGGTCTAATCGTCAAGTTGCACACCAATGCGGTAGTAATAGATTGATCCAAACCATTGCCAATGTAAATTTGGGAGATAACGGTACAATAAACAATAAAATTTAAAAGCCCGCTTTTTATTAAAAATGTCTCCAATAATATAATGTCTTGAAAAGAAATCCGGCAACAAACTACTACATAGTGGAAATACACTATTTTTGAAAACAAAATAAATAATAAAATACAATAACTCAGTCCTAAAAGACTAAAACAACAACTGTTTGATCCTTGCCGAATTCGGATCCATCAACTGCCAATTTTAACTGGATGCATAGGCAAACAACTGTAAACATTACCTGATTGAAAAACGAGCTATCTCCCTGCAAACAAAAGAACAGTGAGACAAACTCTCAAATTTGGCAAAGGCAAACTGGCAGGGATTCGCCTATGAACACCACATCGCAAATAAAATGCAACGTCGTTGGGTTTGCAATAACCCGTTGACAAGAGGGCGGTTTCTTAATTCCTGGAAACGGTACCAAGGACCGGGTCCAAACTAAGGTGCATATACATGCATGTCTTAAAATCTCCTTCTAAGAGTGGGCTAACGGTTGAGGTTGACTCGACCTATGTGGGATAGACATGGCCTCACAACGTAGTAGAACTGGCCATGACAAAACCAGGCAATCTCAATATCCCGAAATAACTTTTGGTGACACGAAAGAAGTTTCAAAGAGTGAGGTAAGGATAATGCCCTTCCTGCATAACTACCCGTCAAGCGGGTGCCTCGTGATGAAATCGAGGAGGTGAAAGAGAATTGACAGGCTCCATGAGGGAGGAAATATGAATGGAATGCGGACTATGCACAAATAAAAACATGCTTCAATACATTCATTCACAACAATTAATTCTACACATACAAGTTTAGGCATGCAAACAAACAAAGAGTTAAGCTACGCATACATACAATCAACACATATATAAATAAAGCAAATTCGTGAAAATCTTTTGGTTAGAACCATTTGCGCATCCCCAGCGGAGTCGCCACGCTGTTGAACCCTCCCAAAAATGCACACATATGTATGCATCGGGATTTGACTTCAACAAAATGGGACTCCAAAGGGTTTCTTTGGAGTCGCCACCTAATTTAACGATTATTAGGAACCTAAGTTAACTAAAGAGTGCAATTTTATTCTTTATTTAAAAGAAATTAAATTAAGAGATTCTAGGTAAGTGGTTTTATTAAATTCGAAAGAAGGTCCCTAACGGGAGCACTTTCGAAAATCCGCTAAAAGCGGTTAATCCGGCGATTTTCACGAATTTTACTTAAAGATAATTAATTTAGGATAAATTTTACATAAAAATAAATAAATAATGAATAACATAAATAAGATAAGATTTGATCACACCAATACTTAGATAAACAAACAACAAAACTTAAGATTAATTAAATGAATAATGAAATAATGATTGATTGATTGATTAGTTAATTTAAATAAACGAGGGGCTAAATAAAATTAAGTAAATAAAATAAATGATTAGATAAATAATAATAATTGATTAATTAATTCGTTGGATAAATAAATAATAAATAGATAATAACTTAATTAAATAAATAAATATTTATGAATTCAATTAAATAAGGAATAAATGAATAATACTTGATTAATTAAAATCAATAAATAATTATAATTGATTAAATAAATAAATAATTAACTAAAATTAAATAATGAAATAAATAAATATATAAAAAATAATAAATGGATAAATAATTAACTTAAATATAAATAATGAATAAATGGATACAATTTTAATTTTGATTCTTTTGCACTCGATAGTTAGTCAAAGATTCCTATTATCTTAAACTAATTGGCGCGTCCCAACGAAACGGGATAAGCAATTGTGTGATCAATTCTAAACATGCAATAAGATAATAATTTGATAAAGCGGTTATCCTACCAAGCTTCTAATCATGCAAAGTCCTAATCCGATTTACGGGATCCTAAAACGTGCTTTCTAAAGGGGGTGGGAGAGAAGGATTTTAGAAGGTAGAACCCGGATAGCAAATTCAACACGAGCCCTGTACTTCACAAGGTTTTCATTCATTCATTTTAAGATACTTGAGCTCGAAATGCAAAAGCGAGGCCCGGACAACTCCAATGCCAATTAGGCGATCCCAATTTGAGTTTTTTCAACTCATTCCCAAGAGATTCATTATGCAAAGAAAAAGAAGAATAAAGATTAGCATGCGCCCAAAGAAAAGAAGAAAGTGAAATTGCAAATTAAATAAACAAACGAAAGCGACTGAGTTCAGTAAAAACAAATATGAAGCCTTATGATTCGCAATTAACAAACTCTACTTTCGGACTACTTAGAAGTTACCAGGGGGCACAAACGAGGGCAATAACATGGAACTAAGACACTGGGCATTGGAAGGCAAGGATACAGCTATTATTTTCACTAGAACTGAAGACAACACTCAAGATAAACAGGATCACGAACACGGACGAAACTGAGGCAACGAAAGAACTGGAAACAGAGATCAACCACTAGACAGAGTTGCTATTGAACCTTTCCTGAACCTCTTTACTGACATGCAGAGACAACACATAAATAGGCCTCATTACCCTGCTCCTCCTACTTCTACTTCCTGAACTCACTGAACTGCAGACGCACAGCTGCGCACATGCATGCCCCAACCTTCACAAACAGACACACACTCAACTCCTGAACTCCCTGCACAACACGCATATACTCCCTCACTATACTGCAGCAACCAGAAACTGCACTAACTAAATTCAGCACTACAGAGAACTCACTTACATTACTTACAAACAACTATGCAACACCCCCACAAACTGCCTGAACAACACCCCTGCACACCTGCAGACACTCCTTCCAATCACCTGAGAACAACCCCCTACACTTCTCACCCTTTTACACTTCCCCTAACCAAAACACATCACCAGAACCAGTAGGACCTCTCCAGGGACCTAGACCAGCCATCAAACTCTTGCCAAAAACCACCAGGACTATCTCACTCACACTCACAGCTTACCAGACCCCTAGCTCTCACAAACAACCCTTTCACACTTCTTCTAAACCAACTACAGCCTGCAGGATCTAAACTAGACCCCTGGCAACACCTCTTACATCCTGCACAAACTACAAACCATCCTAAAAATTGCCTAGGCTACTTGCTACTGCTTCAGCTATCCAAACAACTTCAACCAGAGACCCTGAACCCTGAACACCTGAAACTAACTTCAACCATCTCCAGAAACAACCAGGCATCACTCCTCGAACTTCTACACACCTGTAGATACATATACAGATAGCAGAGACCCTGCTCTTACCTGAACAGCCAACAATTCTTTCCACTCTCCCCATAAGCTGCCTGACACCCCTCCAATCAAAACCCCGATATCTCCAACCTCACAAAATAACATCCTTTCTCAACTCCACGTACAGATCCACACAAGAAAACAAAGATAAAATAGGAATAATACCAGTAATTCTATGCTTAAATGAACGAAGGCAAGACAATAAAGACTTGTCACAAATTTAAAATTATTGGAGCTTGTATTTAGAATAAAGGCTTATAACCAGTTTTCAAACATTTCTATTAATATGAGATAAAACTTTAAAAAATGTCCTAGATTCATTGATATGCCTCTTCAAGAAACTTGTACATTAAAATAAGTAATGCCCTTCAAAAATGAAAGGGAAACTTTCATAACTCAGTATCTTTTTACCATCAAGAATCCTTACAACAAGCTTAACTTCTATACATAAAACTGAAATTATTTCCTGAACAAAAGCATAGTTTCATTCTGAAAAATGTAAAGAACAAATTTTAACCATCATAAAACCAATTTAGAATGAATGAGAGGCTTAAGTATTACCTGCTTCTGCGCAGTGAGCCGGGGTGCGGATTCGAAGAAAAGCGACTCGAACAAATGCAAAGACGAGGTTGACGACTCGAAAGGCGAAGCGACGATACAAAAAACGAAGCGATAACACAAGACAAATGCAGAAAACAGTAGCAACACTTCTTGAACTTAAAAGAAAACTGAAGAAATTTTTATTAAAAGTTTGGATGCTGCCGTTTCTACGTTCTCCCCAAAAACTGAAACCCTTAGAAAAAACCTTAGAAAAACTGAATCATAACATTATATAGTAAAGGTTTTAGGGTTTTACCTCCTGTTGAAAAATCCAAACTACCCCCTTTATCTTTTGATCAAACTCGTGAGATAAGGGTGTGAGAGGTAAAATATCACCTCTCTCATCTTTATCCACATGAAATCGATCAAGGGCTTGGATTGATCAAGAATTCAAACGAACGGATGGGATAATAGGTTCGTTGGGAAGAGAAATGAGAACAAGCCAAACGCTTACAGCTGGAATAAGGTTATTCGTCCAGCCAACCCTTGTACGGAGAAGACGACAATGGTCGCGGGTCGAATTGGGGTTTTCGCGGGTCGAAACGGGTCGAAGAGGGAAACGGGTTAAGGCTTTTTCTGAAAAGGGGAAGAAATGAACGCGTATGTAATGTATATGTGTATTATATGTATATTTGCGTGATTAGGATAAATTTCAGGACATAGAACGATTTTAGCCTCATTTTTAATATAATTAAGTAAATGGAAGTAATTACACGCGTAGGCTAAAATTAAAGCCACGTCTAACACATTTAGCCCTTTTTCCTTTAAATTTAACTCAATTACTTTGAATTTCAAAAAAATTAATTTTAATTGAGAATAATTAGACTTTAATTTACACGACTGGGACAAAATTGAGTGTTTACAGTCTTGCTGATGGGTACGTAGACGTCCATACTTATCTACGGGAGGCTATGATAGAATTTAGGAAGTTTTACTTCCTTCTAATCTGATCGTGCGTCGGCCTAAGATGCAAAAGTATTTTTCGTTAATTCCTTCGTGGTAATTGTGAACCCTCGTGCGACAAATCAGCAGACAGTATAAGTTCAAGATGAAGCATTCTATCCTGGGGCTAGCATTGACAACGCCCCGAGGGTTTTGATCGTGCTGGCAATCTAGTTACGGAGGCCCCAGCTGTACAAGCTCGTGATAGGCAAGGGAGCAGGTCCTTGTGGTTCCCTTGGCTCTCTATGATGCTTTTACGAGAATCTTGACGATGCAGATTTCGTAAGAACCTATTATTCGCTAGGCAGCCTATCAGGTTGCCGCATGTGCAGACGTTCGGTCTGAGGGAGCTCCTATTCAATCTAGAGTATTAAAGAGTGTGTGTTTTAAGATATCCTCTTGCTAAAAAGGGATATAAGTTGTTATCCTTAGATAATTATTCAATCATTTTTTCAAGAAATATTATCTTTCATGAACATATCTTCCCCTATCATTCTCATTCACCATCCTCTCCTATAATTCCCCATAATCTATTAGATTTCTCTAATCTCATTCCAACTACACTACACCATCATCTCCTCATCTAACAAATAATTCTCCACCTCCATCGCTAGCAAATTATGTTCCACCATTTGTGTCACCAGCATATCCTTCTCCAGAACAACTCGAGCAGGATTCACAGCCCCTCCAATCAACCCTCAATCCTCATCGTCCTTCTCCTCAATCTGCTCCTGCTCCCATCAAAAGACCTGCTATAGTCAAGTCAACCAATAATCTCCCTACTAGACATTCCTCTAGGATATCTAACCCACTTACTCACCTAAAAGACTTTCTTTGCAATTTTGTTATCCCTTCTATCATTCCATCATTCCCTCCTCCATCTAAGTCTTTCTCCTTTGAGTTATCACTGCATGAACCATCATTTTACCATCAAGCTGTATATCACCCTGTTTGGGAGGAAGCCATGCTACTTGAGTTCAAAGCTCTGGAGGCAAATCACACTTGAGAAATTGTCTCCCTTCCACCAAGGAAGAAAGCTATCCCCTGTAAATGGGCGTACAAGGTGAAAAAAGTCAGATTGGATAATATATAGGTATAAAGCTAGATTACTCATCAGAGGAGACTCTCAGATAGCTGACATTGACTGTACTGAGACTTTCAGTCCAGTGGTTAAGTTGACCACAATTAAATATTTTCTCACCCTTGCTATCAAGAATTAATTACTGGATAGTCCATCAGTTGGATGTAAAAATGCTTTCCACCATGGAGATCTCCGTGAGAAAGTTTGCATGAGAATTCCATTGGGTTTATCTGTTTCTCTTGCATCTACCTCTTGTTCTCCTTTTGTTTGTAGACTTAGGAAGTCCTTCTATGGTCTTAAGCAAGCTTCTAGGTAATGGTTTGCCAAATTGTCGAAATCTCTCATCTCCAGAGGTTATATCCCAAGTAAATGACTATTCATTGTTCTCCAAGACAACAACATCCTCCATTATTCTGAGAGCAGTGTATGTAGATGACATAATTTTGACTAGGAATGACAACATTGAAATGCTTTCTCTCAAGCATTTTCTTGATATACAATTCTAAATAAAGGATTTGGGTTCTGTCCATTACTTCCTTGGTTTGGAAGTCACCAAGACTCAGCAGGGATATCTTATGAATCAACAAAAGTTTACAAAAGATTTACTGACAGAATTCAAGTGCTTGGATCTCAAGCCTATGCTGACACCTATGGATCCTTCTACAAAATTGAGGCATGATGTAGGGGCTCTTCTTCCTGACCCTTCTATTTATAGAACGCTTATAGGGTAGGTGAACTTTTTACAACATATAAGGCCTGACATAGGTTATTCAGTCCAACATCTCAGTCAATACGTGTTTGCTCCAAGGGTATTCTACTGAATAATACTATTGATTTTTCACTTATAACTTTCTCATATTTAGATTGGGCTGCTTGTTCAATGACCAAGAGGTCTATCACTGGGTTTTTCATTACTTTAGGTATTCTCATATATCTTGGAAATCTAAGAATCAACCTATTGTTTCCTTATCTTCAGCTGAAGCTGAGTATAAGGCTTTAAGAAAAGTGGTGGCTGAATTCATTTGGTGAGAGAGACTACTTGCAGATATGGGGTTGCACTACACTTCTCCTATTTTTTTTTTTTTTTTTTTGTGTGTGTGTGTGTGTGTGAGATAGTCTGGCTACTTTGCACATTTCTAACAATCCAGATTTTCATGAACGAACGAAGCATATAGAGATAGATTGTTATTTTTTCAGGGATGTTCTTTATTCTGGGCTGATTACTCTTTCTCATGTTCCTTCATCGAACCAACTGGCTAATATTTTGACCAAGGCTTTAACGGGTGCTCCACATCATTTTATTCTTTCCAAACTTGGTCTGTATCCACCCTCCAGCTTGGGGGGGGGGAGGGGGGTGATAAAGTAGCTCACACACATGACATTAACCCAAGCTGATTTTTGAAGCCATTAGTGTTAGGTACACATATATTAGGTCCTATTTTATAACAAGTTTGTTTAGCTTTAATCCTTTTAAATAATACATACATGTATCACTTAAGTTTTGGGATCCGGCCCCTATCCAGTTTTATATAAAGGATTCGACCCGATGGTCCAAAATATAAAAGAGTTGTAATATTCAGTTCAATACACAAGAAGATATTTTTTATCTCCCCAATTACATCAACTCTCAAGTTCTCCTCTTTTAGAATTTTCTTTATGCATTTGATTCTTCTTTATCTTTGCTTTCTGCAATCTAACAGTTCAAGGTCAAAGTTTTTTAGTGAGTCGCCATGTGGTTGATCTGTTGTGACACGCTGATACTAAGAGATTTTTAAATTGCAATTCAAAAGTTGTATATCTTTCTATTTGTTTTGAGAATTATAAGAGGAATCTATATACATAAAAGCACTTAGAGATACAGTAGGCAAGAAAGGATTAGCCATAGGAGATTGAGGAGGTATTAAGGAAAAAATTTTGATTGAGAAAACACTTTGGGATATGGAAACAGACCGAATAAGATTTGATTTCAATTAATTGGCCTTTTCGGGAGTTGATAGCTCACATGGAAACTAAACTATGTGTAGTTGACCATTAAAGTCATATTTCTTTCATTTATCACTTAAAAATCATCCAACTTTAGGTAATTGGCTCAAAAGGTCATCTTTTACTAAAAAGTGACTTGGCATGCTTTTATTTTATTTTTTAAACTTTTTAAATATTAAATTAAACATCTTAAAGAATTTTATATCCAACACCCAAACAAGCCCAACCCAAACCCAATCCACTTTAATCGGTTTACTTATAACAAAAAATAAAGCAGCTTCTTTTGATGAATTTGCAAATTTGTTGAGCTAGTGCAAATTATTATTGTGATACTTGAGTATTTTACAAAATGCAGCAAATGAATTTTTATGGTTTAGATGAATGTTGTGTTGCTCCTCTGAATATTTAGTGACTTATTTTAGTATCTACTTTTATGCCTAATGGAGGTTATTGTGAATCTTCAAGGCCATAAATTATGTTATTAGAGATATTCAACTTCACTGTTATGCTTGCTGGAGTTGAAATGGAAGTGTTGGTTATGCTTACATTATGTTTGTAATATTTTATAAGTTTGGATAATTCAAATATTGAAAATTGTTGT
Source organism: Petunia axillaris subsp. axillaris (assembly GCA_029990575.1). Taxonomy (NCBI): domain Eukaryota; kingdom Viridiplantae; phylum Streptophyta; class Magnoliopsida; order Solanales; family Solanaceae; genus Petunia; species Petunia axillaris. Next base: position 62,488,546 of record JARKNS010000004.1, read on the forward strand.
GAGGTCTCTAGATTGTTTTAGCTTCTATTGTTAACTTACTCTATCAATTAATTTTTTTTTTCTTTTACTGGAGTACTTTCTATTGATCTTAGTTTAATGATTTGGAATGTTATCGATATTTTTCTTATCGGAGTACTTTACATTTTTCTTACTGGAGCATCATGCAAGTTTTTCGTCTATACTAACAAGAGAGGAAATAAAAAGCTGTTTGTTTTTTTTTTTTTTTTTTTTTTTGGGATTATAAGTAAACCTATTAAAGTGAGTTAGATTTGGGTTAGTCATTGTTTGGGTGTTAGATATAAATTCTTTAGATGTTTAATTTAATATTTAAAAGGTTAAAAAGGTAAAAGAAAAACATGCGGCATACAAGTCTCTTTTTAGTAAAAGATGACATTTTGAGCCAATTACTTAAAGTTAGTTGACTTTTAAGGGACAAATGAAAGAAAAATGACTTTAATGGCCAATTACTCATAGCTTAGTGAACATTTGAGCCATTAACTCGTCTTTTCGACATGTAAATCGTAAACTTTAGGTTGTAGCCTATAGGTTCAATATCATTCTTTTCAGAAAAAGTTATGGGTAATTTTCTGATTGACAACCGTACAATAATAAAGATTACGGAAACTTGTCTCACATATAACATAGACACTTAATACTTTTGGAAAATATTTAAGTTTTCCCATTTTGTCATCCAAGCCAACTATGGAAAATTATCAATTCCTGCTCGACAATTTTAAGTCTCGTCTAGTAGGATGGAAAACAACATGTTTGACTTTTGCAGGGCGTAGTACTCAAATTAAATTAACCCTTAACGCTATTCCCACTCATGTTATGCAATTCATTATTCTCCAAGCTTATGTCATTCGTGCTCTTGAAACATATCAACGTAATTTCCTATGGGTCACAACAACTACTCGTCGACGCTTACACTTGGTTAACTGGGTCACTGTCACCAGCCCAAGAGAGGATGGTGGGCTTGGGATCCTACAACTTAGGACCAAATCTAGCCCTTATTACAAGCACGGCTTGGCGCATGTTCCACAAAAAAATTCTCTTTGGGCTCGCACATTAATCCACAAGTATATTCACAAACATAACACTAGTAGCCACTCTACCACATGGAAATATTTTCTTAAAGTGCTAAAAAGCACTACTTTGGCAAGTTGGTAGTGGAGATCCCATCTCCTTCTTGATGCAATGCAAGCCAAGCCAAGAACCTTTACTAGAAGTCAAGCCAAAGCAATCCATAATGCTCACATTCACTTGGTGTGGCATGGCGTGGACGTGGAAGATGGGAGCTCCGGAACCACCTTGAAGATCATGCATTGGAGCACCATGGAAGGAGGACCATCTAGACCCCAAGGAGAGGTTCAAGAGACACAAAGCGCCTCAAGAGGCTTTAGGAAGTGGCGGACCGCCTCCCAGAATAGGCGGACCGCCTAGTAGATGTTGAACTCTCTAGATCTCATAGGGATGGACCGCCCCTGTGCAATGGGCGGACCTCCCACTACACTGCGCAATTCCTCCAAGCTCTGTAGAGGCGGACCACCTCCCTAAGTGGGCGGGGCGCCTATTTTGATGAGGGTCCATCCGAGATTCTTACTATTTTGTGGTGTAATTCTAAGTATAGCCCTAGTTTACTTCTAATGTTTTGAACCAGTTTAAAGGTATTCTAGACATTTCATTTATGTTTAATGAAGACTATAAGAGTCTTCAACTAGTCTTGAATTCATTACACAATTTTGAACACACAAACATACGAAAATTACCCTCCTTTTGAACCTATGAATTTTAGCTTGATTTCAATTGGAAGAATTCGAGTTGAACTTCAAATCTTTCGATCATTCTATTTGTAAGGACCTCGTGATTCTTGAGGATAGTTGCATAACGTTGGTGATTCTTGACCTTCGTTCGGGGTGTAACGAAACATTGTTCTTTATTGCTACTTGAAAAACCGTGTGAGTCTCGACTCATTTTTATCTCTTTATCGCTTTCGTAGATTCGATTGCATCAGTTGGTATCAGAGCGAGGCTTAGGTTACGTTCCTACGAATCCTCGTCCTACTCTTCGTGTTTGTTATCTTTGTTTGTTTTTTTTCATGTTCTTGTTCTTGTTAAATTGAAAAAGAAGAAAAAAAATTCAAAAATAAAAAAATCACAAAAAATCACTAGTTGTTCGTGGTTATGATGTTTTCTTTGATGATTGTTATCGGGAATTGTATGTTAGCATATTCTCGTTAATTGGGTACCCACAAAACACATTTTAAGGTTGTGAATCGAAAATTTGAAAATCAAATCTCCAAAAAGTTGAAAACCCTAGAATTTGTTCAAAATTTTTTGATTTGGATTTTTGTTGATTGAATGTTGTTATAAATCATTGGGGTTTGCTTGTAGTAGTTGAAAATACATTGGGAAACCTTTAAATTGGGAAAAAACCTTAAAAACTTTGGAAAATTGGGTGCCAAAGCCAAGAACACGGAATTTGGACTGTGCTAAAAACACTGTAGGCCGATCGCCCACTCCTATAGGCGGACCGCCCACTTTATTCTGCTCTCTGGATTTTCACTGGGCGGACCGCCCACTTTACAGAGGCGGGGCGCCCAGTCCTGAAAGGGTGTCCGGATAGTTCGTTTCGTAGGTTTTCGTGTCTTGTTTGCTTCCGTTACTTCCGGTTAGTACTTTGAGAGTAAATCTCCTACTCGATTAGTACTAATTCATTGAGCGCTTAGGATTTCTTGCGTGTTGGTGGTTGAAATTTCCAAGAAGACTCGTAGAATTTCTTTTGCTCAAGTGCTCACTTAAAAGCCGAACGTCCATAGAATCCCATTAACTCCACTCTTCCCGAAGAGCATTTGGAACTTGTTGAATCGTTTGGTCGTTGAGGTGGTTGTTCAACTCCGAGGAAGACTTTTGGATCAAGCACGATTGAACCTGCCCCAAGTGACATTCAAAAGTGAGGGAGTGCGTGAGAACTTTTACTCTAATCTCTCTTCTTGTTTTTGATTGCTTGTAGGTACATGGCGGACGAGAAAGTAAAGGATACCATTGAGGTTCCAACCAATGTCTTGGCTAGTTTGTTAGCCGAGGTGAAGGCTCTAAATCTCAAAATGGAGGTTCTTGAAAGAGAAAGGACCCCGAGTGTCCACAAAGATGCCGTAGAAGGCACAAGTGATAGCTCAACTGTGAGACCGGATCAATTTGAGGAGCTAGCTCGTTGACAACAGTTGAAAGAGGAAGCTCTTGTTCGAGAAAGATTGTTGGGCACTCCCCAAGGTGAAGTTCCACTCATGCGGCCCCAAAGAAATGTTGCACCCCTTGAGCAAGTTGATGAAGCTCAAGAAGGGGAGGTTCCCGGGCTTGGTGAAGATTATGATGATCATGATGCTCCCTATCAAAATAGGAGGGCAATGAATAGAGGCCGGGGTATGGATGGAAGTCGTGGGCGAGGTCGAGGACCTCCAAGGGCTTTTGTGGGAGGAACTTAGGGCGAGAAATGAGGATGTTGATGACTACTATGGGGGCCAACCGGAGCCAAACCGTGGAGGCCGTGACAACAACCTAACTAGTGTAAAGATCAATATCCCACCTTTCAAAGGGACTAGTGATCCGAAAAAGTTCTTAGAGTCGAAGGTTCAATTGGAGCGGGTATTTGATACAAATGACATGTCCGAGGAGAAGAAAGCCACTTATGCCATCACTTTATTTGAGTCATATGCTTCCACATGGTGGGAATTCGTCAAGAGGTCGAGAAGAAGATTTGGGATGCGAATGAACATTACTTGGGAGGAATTGAAAGAGGTGATGAGCACCAAATATGTGACACCCAAGTATAGGCAAGAACAACTCAAATGACTTTATGAGTTGAAACAAGCCTACAAGTCCGTTGATGAGTATTTCAACGAGTTTGAGAAAAATCGAATGGCCCTTGACATGGAAACGGAAGATGACGAGCAAACTATCATCCGATTCAAGAAAGGTTTGAGCCGGGAGATTGCTTCTCAATTGAGGCTACACATCTTTCATTCTCTTCAAGATGTTTGTGATGCCGCCGCTGAAGCCGAGAAGTGGCTTAAGGAAGAGAAAGCTCCTCGCTTTAGGAGTTCTATTTCTACTCCAATAACTAGACCCAAAGAAAGGAAGAGCCCAAACACAAGTTGTACGAGTGGGAGTCCTGATGTGAAGAAGCCTTTTGAGAAGGCTACCCCGAGAAGCGACTTCAAAGAAGTTGGAGGTAACTCTAAAACTTAATTAAATACTCCTTCTTCTTCTTCTTCTTCTTCTTCTTCTTCTTCTTCTTCTTCTTCTTCTTCTTCTTCTTCTTCTTCTTCTTCTTCTTCTTCTGTCCAATACCAAGAGTGCAAAGGTGATGGCCACTTTGCCAAAGATTGCCCCACCCGAAAAAAAATGATAGTTATGGACGATGGGATGGTGTATGAGGAGGAAAGTGAGCCCGAGGGTGATGTTGTTGAGGAGAGTGAGGTAGTTGAGGGAGAAGAGAGAGCGGCAGAGGGTGATGATCCTAATATGTTTCTAGTGGTACGTCGTAGTTTGAGTGCCATGGTGAGTGAGGAGAAGGAGGATTAGCAAAGGGAAAACTTGTTCCATGCTAGGTGTAGAGTGAAGGGACAAGTGTGCTCCATGATTATTGACTCGGGTAGTTGTGCGAATGTGGTGAGCCAAACTGTGATCTCACAATTGAAATTGCCTACCCTTAAACACTGAAGCCCTACCGTTTACAATGGTTGAGTGAGTGTGGGGAATTGAAGGTAGTGAAGCAAGTCTTGATTAAGTACAAGATTGGGAACTATCAAGATGAGCACATGTTTGACATGGTGCCAATGCAAGCTTGCCACCTCTTGTTTGGTAGGCCTTGGCAATATGACAAGCATGTGGTTCATGATGGCCGAGCCAACACTTACACGGTCAAATATGAGGGCAAGAAGTATGTGCTTACGCCCTTGACGCCGAAGCAAGTGAGTGATGACTATCAGCGCATGAGGGAGTTGAGAGAAGCAGCTAAAGCTAAGTTCCCCGTGGTGGCTAAGCCTTTGGCCGAGACTCCACCATCTTCTACCGGTCGCATGTGTGCCATGATGCAACCGGGTGAATGCTTGAGAGGTAATGATGGAACCAAAATGCTTATTTTCCTAGTGCACAAAGGTATGGTTCTAAACTCCGATTGTGATAATTCTTCTAACCCTAACCCTTTGCCTAGTGCTATTGAAAATGTTTTGAAGGTATTTTAGGACATGTTCCCGGAAGAGATGGCAAGTGGTCTTCCTCTATTGAGGGGGATTGAGCACCAAATTGATTTTGTCCTGGGGTCCCAAATCCCAAACAAGCCGGCCTATAGGAGCAACGCGGAAGATATAAAGGAATTGCAAAGGCAAGTGGATGAGTTGCTCAAAAAAGGTTTGGTCCGTGAAAGCTTGAGTCCGTGTGCCGTACCGGTCATTCTCTTGCCAAAGAAGGACGAGACATAGAGGATGTGTGTTGATTGCCGTCCGGTCAATAAGATAGCGGTAAAGTATCGTCATCCCATTCCTAGACTTGATGACATGCTTGATGAGTTGAGTGGTTCTAGTATCTTTTCTAAGATAGATCTTAGGTCCGGCTACCACCAAATCCGGATGAAATCGGGTGATGAATGGAAAACCGTATTCAAGACCAAGTTTGGTCGATATGAATGGTTGGTGATGCCTTTTGGCCTCTCCAATGCACCTAGCACTTTTATGAGGTTGATGAACCATGTCTGGAAGCTGTTTATCAACAAAATTTGTGGTTGTCTATTTTGATGATATTTTGATATATAGCAAATCAATAGATGATCATGTTGGCCACTTGAGTCAAGTTCTTGAAGTGCTAAGAGCCGAAAAGCTCTGTGACAATTTTAAGAAGTACGCCTGTTGTGTTGAAAAGGTTGTCTTCTTGGGCTTTGTTGTTAGTGCAAATGGTGTAGAAGTTGATGAGTCCAAAGTTGAAGCCATTAGAGATTGGCTTACTCCTACCACCGTATCTCATGTGAGGAGTTTCCATGGCCTTGCTAGTTTCTATAAGCGCTTTGTTAGGGACTTTAGCACCATTGCCGCACCACTCACCGAGTTGGTGAAGAAAGACAAGTCTTTTGTGGGGGGAGATTCTCAAGAGAAGGCTTTTTACGAGTTGAAAAGTAGGTTGAGTACCGCCCCATTATTGAAATTGCTCGACTTAGAGAAGGCTTTTGAGGTTGAATGTGATGCCTCGGGGGTGGGTATTGAGGGTGTTCTCATGCAAGAAGGAAAACCAGTTGCCTACTGTAGTGAAAAGTTGAAGGGTGCAACCTTCAATTACTCCACGTATAACAAGAAGTTGTATGCCCTTGTGAGAGCTCTTGCTCATTAGTAACACTATCTATGGCCTAGGAAATTTGTGATCAAGAGTGACCATGAGTCACTCAAGCATCTTAGAGGCCAAGAGAAGTTGAACAAAAGGCATGCCAAATGGGTAGAGTTCATTGAGTCTTTTCTCTTAGTAATTCATTACAAGAAGGGAAAGGTCAATGTTGTAGCCGATGCACTTTCTAGAAAGTTCGCCCTTGCTACCACTCTTGCTTCTAGGATTATGGGTTTTGAAAGTATAAAGATGCATGAACATGACCCAAAGCTCAAGAGCAATTATGATGCTCTAGTGAGTGGGGAGAGGGTGGAGAAATACCAATGGGTAGATGGCTACATTTTCAAGAATGTGAGAGTGTGTGTCCCCGAGTCCTCTTAAAGAGATGTGCTAGTGTGAGAAGCACATTGTGGGGGCTTGATGGGTCACTTTGGGGTGGATAAGACTATGGCCATACTTAAAGAACAATTCCATTGGCAAAAATTGAGGCCTCTTGTGGAACGCTTTTGCAATGCTTGCTTAGATAAAGAAGGCCAAGTCTAGGTCCAACGCCCATGGCTTGTACACTCCTTTACACATACCTACTAGTCTGTGGGTTGATATCTCTATGGATTTTGTTATGGATTTACCCCGGACTAGAGGAGGACACGATAGCATTTATTGTCATTGATAGGTTCTCCAGAATGGCTCACTTCATTCCGTGCAAAAAGAATCATGATGCACAACATGTAGCTTCTTTGTTTATTGATAATGTATTAAATTTGCATGGGGTGCCTCGCACCATTGTTAGTGATAGGGACTCCAAGTTCCTTAGCCATTGTTGGTAGCGTTTGTGGGGTGCTCTTGGCACCAAATTGCTATTCTCTACGTCCCACCACCCTCAAACCGATGGGAAAATCGAGGTGGTGAACCAAACCTTGGGAGCTCTGCTTAGAGCCATGACCAAAGGTAAGGCCGGGACTTGGATTGATAAGCTACCACTCATGGAGTTTGCATATAACCGCACTTTGCATCGAATGATTGACATGACTCCATTTGAGTGTGTTTATAGTTTTAACCCTTTGATTCCACTTGATCTTACCCCCTTGACAAGGGATATGGTTGTTGATTTTGAAGGTAAAACTCAGGCCAAGGCAGTGAACTTCATGCCAAGGTGAAGAAACTTTGGAGGAGGCCTATGAGAAGATAGCAACCAAGAAAACCAAAGGAAGGAAGAATGTAGATTTCAAGAAGGGAGATTGGGTGTGGGTGCACTTCCGCAAGGAGAGATTTCCAAACCATAAGAAGGGGAAGTTAGCACCAAGGGGAGATAGACCATTCCAAGTGTTGTGCAAGATCAACAATAATGCATATGTGATAGATTTACCGGGTGATTATTATGTTTCGAATACTTTCAATGTTTCTGACTTGACTTCTTTTGATGTAGGTGATGATGCCTTGGAGGATGACGCCTTAATTTTGAGGATGAAATCTTCTCAAGAATGGTAGGATGATGCAATGCAAACCAAGCCAAAACCCTCTACTAGAATTCAAGCCAAAGCAATCTATGATGCTCACATTCACTTGGTGTGGCAAGGCGTGGACGTGGAAAATGGGAGCTCCGGAACCACCTTGTAGATTATGCATTGGTGCCCCATGGAAGGAGGACCATCTAGACCCAAGGAGTGGCTCAAGAGACACAAAGTGAGGCGCCTCAAGAGGCTTCAGGAAGGGGCGGACCGTCTCCCAGAATGGGCGGACCGCCTAGTGGATGTTGAACTCTTTGGATCTCATAGGGGTGGACCGCCCTTGTGCAATGGACGGACCGCCCACTACAGTGTGCAACTCCTCCAAGCTTTCAGAAGCGAACCACCTCCCTAAGTGGGCGGGGCGCCTAGTTTGCTGAGGGTCCATCCGAGATTCCTACTATTTTGTGGTGTAATTCTAAGTATAGCCCTAGTTTACTTCTAATGTTTTGAACCAGTTAAGGGTATTCTAGACATGTCATTTATGTTTGTAGAAGACTATAAGAGTCTTCAACTAGCCTTGTATTCATTACACAATTTTGAACACACAAACATACGAGAATTACTCTCTTTGAACCTATGAATTTTAGCTTGATTTCAATTGGAAGAATTTGAGTTGAACTTCAAACTTTTCGATAATTCTATTTGCAAGGACCTCGTGATTCTTGAGGATAGTTGCATAACGTTGGTGATTCTTGAACTTCGTTCGAGGTGTAACGGAACATTGTTCTTCATTGCTCCTTGAACAATCGTGTGAGTCTCGTCTCGTCTCGTCTCGTTTTTTCTCTTTATCGCTTTCGTAGTTTCGATTGAATTATTTCTGGAATGACATTTGGATTACTGCCACAACAACTATTCGATCCTTTATTCAGGGCCCTTTATCGCAGCAAGACCACATACTTAAAGCGTCTGATCTTCTTAAAAATCGAATATGGGACTTCTCCAAATTGTCCTTTGCTTTGTCTGATGCTCTTCAATCTCAGATTAAAACTACTACTTACCCCCAGTTTTCTCATCCTCCCGATCGTTTAATATGGGGTCTCACATCCCTATGGTACATACTATGTTCAATCATGCTATCAACTCCTCCGTAAACAACTAACCTGCACAACTCATCCCTCTCATTTTTTCACTAAACTATGGAAGCTTCAGTTACCACAAAAACTTTAGACTTTCCTTTGGCTATTTGCCCATGATCGCTTCCCCACATCTTCCTATCTTACTTATGCTAACAAAATTCCACATGCACAATGTTTCTTATGCAACCATTCGGACGAGACAACACTTCATTTATTTTTTCAATGTCCAAATGCAGTCCAATGCTGGTCAAATCTATGTATTGCTACCACAATTCACCACATGTTGGGAATACCCACAACCTCTTTACAACTTCTACTACACCTCCTTAAATCTAAGTACACTTTATCCCATCACCCAATAGCAAATACATTACTTATCCCATTTGCGTTATGGCATATTTGGCTCACTCGTAATTGAAATATTTTCGATCACACTTTCCTCTCTGTAAAACACAAATCTATTCTTGCTCATACTTTAGAATATTACTACTTAGCATATCATCATCTTCATAAGTCTTCACGCGTACCAATCTACCTACGGTGGCATCCGTCTAGACCAAATTACTTAAAGCTTAACATAGATGGAGCCAACCACACTACCTCTTCTAGCAGTGGGTTTGGTGGGGTCTTCAGAGACTCTAACGGTCATTGGATTACGGGTTACGCAGGAAATATTAATCAATCACACTCTAGTTATGAAATTAAATTATATGCTCTTTATCAGGGTCTCTTCTATGCTAAAATGAATGCTTACACCCAACTGGAAATTAACGTGGAACTCTAAGGAAATACTACACTCTTTAAGCTCTACTGCACTTACTTACTCACCCCTTGTAAATGACTGCATGTACTTGCTGCACCAGCTCAGTGATCCACCACTTCTATACGCATATCGGGAACAAAATATTGTTGCAGATTGTCTGGCTAAATATGCGCTTACCATGCCACTATACAGCATCACCACTTTTTTTGATGCACCTCCACCTTTTGTACAAAAGCTGTTTCAACATGATCAAGATGGACAAACTTGTACTAGATTTGTAAATCCATCTGATGTAGACTTTTCTACTTTTTGTAATGCTCTTAAACCAGTTGGTCCACTAGTTATGGACCCACCTAGCACCTTAGTTGGAAATATAATGCCATCTGCGAACAACTCTTCTAGGCTGACTACTATGCAGCCTCCTCTCTGTATGCGTTTTGTTTAAGTTTTAATATATAAGTATCTTCATTACCCAAAAAAAAAAAAAATAGACACTTTATGTAATTGAGAAAAAAAATAATATTCCCTCGGTCCTACTGTATGCAACAAGATTTGAAGTACAAGAGTCAAATAACAAATTTTTTGTGTGACTTTAGATGTATATTTCAGTATTCAATTATTTTTGAATTATAATTTATACTTTTAGAAACTACATAAAAAAGTGCTACTATAAGACATATTTATTAACGATTGAAAATATTTAAAATAGAAGAGGGCTATAATTGTCAGTGAACTATAGAAAAAAGGTCTAAAAATATCACGCATTAAACATATGGTTCCTAGTATGTTATCTACCGTTATACTTTGGGTTCAATTTTGCAATTATTCGTTATTTTTAGCTCAAACATGCCATTATTTCTAACCGACTCATGTACTTATTTTGAAAATTTTAAATAATATACCAAAAGTTTAGAAAATGACACACGTTCTTTTAACACCCACCCCAACTTATTTCCACGTGATGATGGGCAGGAAAAAAAAGGAAAATAAAATCCGAATTGAAAAAGAAAAAAGTTTGGAACCACCACTTCATCACCCCAAAGCACCCCCTATTGTCCTCCCACTGTCTCCCCAACCCCTAATTAAACTTTTATTTTCTAAATGTTGTAGTTGAAGTTTAAAATTTTTGGTGAATCAGGAATGAACAAAAATAATGTAAGACTAAGTGAATTTTAAAAAAAGGTTTGTGTTCTTAGTGATTAAATTGACAATAAATTGAGAATTTTAGCAAATGAATGTCCTAATTTGCGTAAATTATTGGTGGTAGTAAATTGAGAATGGTGAGGAATATGTAGATGTTAAGGTTCTTTTGATGGTTGAAATGGTGGATCGCTGAAGTTGTTTTTGGGGTGATTAACTAGTTGGGGGGAGGGGGGGGGGGGGGGGGGCAGACATCGAAAAATAAGTTAGGGGTGGGGGTTAAATTTTGACATGTGTTATATTTTTTTTTTAAATTTTTTGTATGTTTTTTTCAAAGTTCCAAAATATATAGGAAAAGAGGGCCAGTCAGAAATAATGATATTTTGAGCTAAAAATCACAAATTAGTGGCAATTTTGAGTTCAAAGTATAACGATAGTGGCATACCCGAACCATATTTTTAACGCAGGGTATTTTTAGAATTTTTCTACAGTTCAGTGACTATTTTGACCTTTTTCCCTACTTAAAAAGTACTTCTTCTGTTTTAATTTACATGTCATAGTTTTTTTATTACTCTGATAAAAAAAATGTCACATTTTTAAATTAGAAAATATTTTTACTTCAAAATCTCTATTTTACCTTTAATGAAATGATTTATAGTCACACATTCCATGACTCATTTTAGATCATAGATTTAAAATTATTCATTTATTTCTTAAATTTTGTGACAACTCAAATTATAACTTATAAATCAAAACATGTAGAGTATTTGAAAAGATTATGGCTAAAGAAATTAAATATCGCTCTTCAAATAGTAACTGTGTCGGGTCCGTTGGTTGGGGGGTCTTCCTCAAGTCTTTTAATAAGAAAAAAGACCCCTAGTTTTAAATAATAGGTGTAGGGGCCTTATTTAGGATTACTGTTAATAATTTAAAACATGAGTTCAAAAGAACCCCCAAGTTTATAAGTTCGCACTTTCACCCACTCTTACTAAACCCCAAACCCACCCCAAAATAGCAAAAACATTCTCCCTCCAAACACCCAAACATCACAGCCGCCTCCCCAACCCCATTTCTTGTCCACCGTCACCGGCGACCTGCCGATCATTTTTTCTCACTTTTTGCTTCAATCTCAGCTCCCCCATGAAGACACAACCAACCTTTCCAACTACATTAGGCCCTTTCGATCAGATCTAGCATTTCCCAAATTTGATAAAATTTTGTAATTATTTCACCATTTTTTACGAGTATTCTTCCCTTTCCTTGCTCTGGTAAGTTTTCCTTAAGCTTTAGGTTGTTTAAATAGAACTGGGAAAAGCATTTTGTCGATTTTGCCTATTTTTCACGTCTGAGTTTTCTTCTGGTGAAACATCCGTCGTCAGTTTGCATGGATGTTTAAACATTTCATATGTTGTTTAAACAACATCCGTCCTCATGTTGCATGGATATTTAACATTACTTATGATGTTTAAACAACATCCGTCCTCATGTTGCATGGATGTTTAAACATTACTTATGATGTTTAAACAGCATCCGTCCTCAGGTTGCATGGATGTTTAAACATTACTTATGATGTTTAAACAACATCCGTCCTCATTTTGCATATATGTTTAAACATCTTGTGTTTTTATTGGATGCTTAAATCATAAGGTTTTTCTACTTGAATTACTTTATTCATCATCTGGCACATCTGATGAAACATCTGTAAGAATGTGTAAACATATATTTGATGTTGTGCACACTCTGTTATATGTTTAAACATAGTTATGTTTTTAATAATAAGATGTTCCAAACATCAGTCACAGTCAGTGAAACATCTATCATGATGTTTACACATTATGAATTCCTAACATAATGTTTGAAACATTACTATAATATTTCGTGTTCCTCGCTTTATATTAACATATGTATGCTAAAATAATACTATACCGACCTAATATATTTATTTTTTTGCATGTTTAGGACTCATTGACAATAAAATGGCGCCGGTATTAATAGGAGTGGATTATCTCGGTCAATGGGTGGAGAAGGCAAAATGTTATACTTTCCAGTGGTTAAAGAGTGTAGGCCGATTCTTGTGAGTAGGACCCAGGTTACCTATGCTGATTTAGTAGAGAAAATAATTCAACATTGGGAGATAAGTGAGGATCCGAGGGATTTGTGTATTACGTACATGATGACCGTCGCAAAGCAAAAGACTGCCCCTTCTAGAATAAGGAATGATAATGATGTCTCTCTATTTATGGCTGACGTTGATGCCACTGGTGCTAGGCCAACTCTTAGAGTAAATGTGGTTCCTAGGTCGGAAGAATTATCAAATTCAAAACCAATGGAAAATCAGGGGCTGGAAGACATTGGGGATGCTCCATTGAACATGGATGTGGCTGGAAAGGAGGAAGTAGGAAAAGCAGAACAAGGTGAAAGTGGGGTAGGTAATTCTGGACCTGCCATGATTTCACTGCCATCACAACTGAGCAACGATCGCGAAGACGGAACTAGTTTTTACAAGGGCCAAACATTTGCGAACAAGCGTGAGTTGGTTGTGTTGTTGAAGTTGGCAGCAGTTAAGAAGCCTTTTTATTTCGAGACAGTGAAGAACAAGAAAAAAGTATTTTGTGCTCGATGCGTAGACAGGAATTGTCGTTGGTGGTTGCGAGCCATTAAGTATAAAAGTGGGGATGTTTTTTATATCACCGTTTACAACGGTGAGCACACCTGTGGCTCCGAGCATACTAAAAGCCACCATTCGCACGCCACATGCGACGTCATTGGTGAGTACATGAAAAGTAGGTTTATTGATGGCAAAGCACCGAGCACAAGAGATATTAAGAGAACAATTCTTGCAGATTTAGGTTGTAATATAAGCTATTGGAAATGTCTAAATGGAGGTAGTGTTGCAAAGAGCTTGGGAAGGGGGACATACGAACACGGTTATGCTTGTCTTGATGCATATTGTTTCATGATTAGGAAATTAAATGAAGGAAGTAAGACTGGATTGGTAACTGATGAGAGAGGGAGGTTTCTGTATATGTTTGTGTCTTATGGTGCCTGGATTAGGGGGTTTGCTACTATTAGAAAAGTCCTTGCAGTTGATGGGACTTTTTTGACTGGCCCATATGGGGGAGTTCTGTTGTCTGCTGTGGGACAGGATGCTGAGAATCACATTTATCCTGTTGCATTTTGTGTAGTTGACAAAGAGTGTGATGCCGCATATGAATACTTCTTTGAACAGCTGCTCGGTGTGATCCCCGATAGTGATGAGTTGTGCATTGTTTCTGACAGGCAAAAAAGCATAGAAAAGACTGTTTCCAAGTTTTTCCCTTCAGCTCATTATGGTTATTGCATTAGGCACCTTGGCGAGAACCTCCGCTCGACATTTCATTGTGGAGATCTCCTTTCCAAATACTATTTGGCTGCAGAGGCATATCGTTTAAGTGAGTTTAAAACTCATTTTAAAGAGATTGAAACTTTGGATTCAAGGGTTGCCAAATATCTAGTGGAGAAAGTTGGGCTTCATAAGTGGACCAGATGCCACTTTACTGGAAACAGGTCAGTATTACTGCTTAAACATGTTCTGTTTTTTGAAGACCTAGCTGAACTGCTAAACACATGGAAGATGTTTAATCTTTGTTCCATATGTGTGAAACACCAGAGTGATGTTTGAAACATTTAGCTTATGTTTATGACACCTGATTGATGTTTGGTACATTCTTAATATGCTAATTTGTTTTGGCTTTTCGATTTCAACATCTGTTAACATGTTTAAACATTATATTTGATGTTTGGCACATAAAAGAGATGTTTGAAACATTCTGATTGATGTTTAAATGTGTAGGCTTATCTTTTTTAAACATCTGAAATAATGTTTAACCATTTTGTTTAGAGTTTAAAACATTTTATGGTGATGTTTGAAACATTCTATTAGATTACGTTTTTTAAAATTTTGACGACTGCAACATCTGATGTTTCAGAAATTTTTGTATATGTTTTTTAAGAGTTTCTTTCTTTGCAAATATTGTAGGTATGCGGTGACAACTATAAATATTGCGGAGTCCGTTAATGCTATGTTTAGGGATGTGAAGGACTTCCCAATTGATGCCTTTTTCACTGCTATCACTAAAAACTATGCTGAAAAGTTTCATCATAGGTGCATGGAATTTTTACAGAGTTCCAACACATGTGTCAAAATGATTGAAGCTAAAATATCACTCAATAATTCACTCGGCAGGAAGCTTGTGGTCCATCAAAAGAATAACGTTGAATTTGATGTTTCTGGGGGTGGAACAACTGATAAAGATGCTACTGTGGATCTACATAACGAAGCATGTACCTGCAGGGAGTTTGATTATGACAAGATACCTTGTCGACATGCTATGGAAGCAATCCGGATGAAGTTTGGTGCAGAATTATGATTACACTTCTCCGTATTATTATGTTGATTCTTACTTGCTTGCCTATGCAGAAACTGTCCATGCAGTCCCAGATGAAGAATTTTGGGAGGATTGTCCTACTGAGCTAGTTGAGAGTAAACCTTCCATCCCTTACGTGAAGCCCAAGCGTGGACGAAGGAGGATAAAAAGGATTCCATCAATTGGGGAACGATTTGCCTCGAGGAAGAATCGGTGCTCCATTTGCAAAAGGCTTGGTCATAAAAAAACAACCTGCCCAACTGTTACAAGATCTCCAGTTGTGAATGAAGAAGGAACAAGTGATGTTTTTTCAGTTTAAGACAATGCTTTATTTGGTGGCATGCTTTGAGACAATCTTTTTTGTTTGTAATGTTTGTTTAAGACAATGGTCTATGTGGCCCGTGTTTTAATTTGTAATATTTGTTTAAGACATTCATTTTATCTATGATGACCGTCGTATGTAGAATTACATTGTCTCTATTTTTCTCAAAAGTAAAAACACGACCGTATCTGTATAAACACCGTTAGTATGTGCAAACATTTCAATTTAATGTGCGCAACATCCAAAAAATGTGAAACATCTGATATTATGCGCAGAACATCACTCCCTATTCTCAAACATATATCAATTATGTGAACAGTTGTTCAAATGTTTCAAACATAAGTGAATATATAAACATATTATAAAATGTTTCAGATTCCACTTAATATATTAAACATCGTACCCGATGTTTACACATCACGATGATGTTTCAACATAACTGTGTATTGAAAGGTGTTCTCGTGTAACTGCCACATGACACCCTTTCATGTCTGACAAATAGACACATTGCAAAACAGAACGTCTACACTGCACAGACACATTAAGTCCACAATTTATCATAAGGTGCCTCTTCAAGTAAAAATGGTGACTTTTAAAAGCCAAAATGACAGCCTATAAATACCCAACACTATATGCAAATTTTCCATCACCAACAACTTCAATAGCATAAATATGTCTGAAGCAGGATCAAACGACCCCTTGCAGGTTGGCAATAGTGATCAGGCATCACCAATACAAAATGCGCCACAAAGAGAACGACGAGACGATATAAATTGGGAAGTTGCAATTCTAAAGGACGACATGGCAGAGATGAATCGAGCCATGGAAACAGTACGAGCATATTTATGGCGTTTAAGGTACAAGCACGCGAGGGATCACCGAAGGGTCATGCAAATAATTACACAAATTTTGGATGAACTGGACCTGGAGATTGAGGGCGGATGAAGTTTATGATATATTTTAAGTTGTTATGTATAATCTAATTTCCTTATTTAATGTTTTATTATTCTAAGTTTTATATATCATGTAATTTTGGTTATCGAACGTATAATGTATTGCATTAAGTTTTTATAATTAACTAGTCGATTTATTATTCTAATTTTTTTATAAGATGTGTCATTTTAGTATAAGAATTACAATACGTTACAAGAAGGCGGGATCTTAAACATTATCCCGCTCATAAATTTAAACATAACGTTGGTTGTGCTAACATCAAGTTAAATGTTGCAACATAAAAATAGATGTGCCACATAATAAGCTATGTTAAAACATTACAAATGATGTTCCAACATAATGTAATATGTTACAACAACATGTTTGATGTTTCAACATACCATCAAATGTTTATCACCACACCAGAATATTGACACATCTTATTCGATGTTTCAACATCCTGAAAGGTGTTTAAACATCAAAGCAGATGACGCCACATAGTTCATTATGTTTACACATCGCGACGGATGTCCGCAACATATCATTATATGTTCCCAACATATTATTAAATGTTTAAACATTTGTTGATATGTTTTGATGTAGCAATCTATTTTTGCAAGTGTTCGACCATATCCTGAGTGACAAGATGAATATCTACACATTTTAAATTATAAACTTAACAATTAAGTGTATAAAGTATTACTCCATCGATATTTAAGGTGTTTGAAATGATAACACTGATGATCAATATTTTTATCATTTAGGTTTAAGGTGTTTGAGTGAAAGGTGTTAGTGTTATGTGAGATAACACAAACAACTATGTGGTTACATGTATTTTGATTGATAGGTGAACATATTGATAGTTATAACTTCAATAAGAAGTAGTTCATGTGTTTGTTAGTGATTTTGAGCAAAATTAGAGTGAGAACTCTAATTTAACTTGTTCACTCATCTATATGAACATCAATAAAGGAGTTTGCAGTGATCTATCAAATGAGCAGAGTTAACCTATGTTTTAATTGAAATTTGAAGGGTTTAGGAGTTAAAACGGTAAAAAAAACTTCAAAGTAAGTAATCATTGATAATTGAACTCATTCTTATTGAAAACTCAAACTTAAGTATAAACATCTAAGAAGATGTTTAAGCATTTGATTGTAATGTTGAAACATTAGTATTTATGTTTACACAGTAGTCCGATTGTTTAAAACATCGATAGGTATGTTGCAACATGTACATTATATGTTTAAACATTAATATTGATGTTTGCGCATCGATCTCGATGTTGTAAACATACTCATACGATGTTCAACATTCTTCCGAGATGTCTGAACATTCTCTGAGATGTTTAAACATGTTTGATGATGGTTTTTTAAAAACCGCATTGATGCCTAAACTATTATTTTGGGTTCAATTTATGCATGTTTTGAATATTTATGAAGTGGTATGAAATTTTTATTATATGATTTGGATTAAGTTATTATACGATGTTATTGTTTGCTTCACGAGTGTGTATTCACATACACATGCCCTTTCACACGTTAAAATAACTGCACATTCACACACATTGGTACCAAGTATAATTACACGTTAAAACATAATACAGATGTTCCACCATCTGTTATAATGTTGAAATATAATACAGATGTCCCAACATCAGTTTTATGTTTGAACATAATACAAATGTTCCTAACAGTGAAACATAAACATTACTATTAATAAAATTAACAAAATCATAGATCTAGATTGTCCTTACATAACACAACAGTAATAAGTACTAAATAAAGGTTAAATTATCCTTAATTACAACCCAAAAACAAATTTAAATTGTTCAACAACCACAAACAATCATGGTACCATCCTGCCATGAAACATGTCTACAGCCCACTTCAACCTGAGACTCACAATGTTATCTTCATTAAGACTGATCCAAGGAGTCTTTGTGAGAAGGTGCTCGATGAAAGCTAAGGCATACCCAGCAGATGCAGTGCGGGTCTTGGCTACCGGAAGATCTGTCACACGCTCGTATGACCATGAGTTCTTGTTCAGGATCTCTTCCGGCAAGTTTTCGAACATCCCACACTGTTATGATGTAAATGGGGACCATGCAAGTGATTAGCTGAATGAGTGCGGCAAAACATCATCACTGTTGTCACCATAGTTAGAGTCGTACACCAAAATTTTTGCTTCCTCCACTTGTAACTCCAAGGTAACATAATGATCTTCTTCCAACTTATACACACTCATGATCCTCTTGGATCCAGCCCACTTTTTAGCCCCTGGGTTTGGCCTCTTACCTTCTGCATACTCCATCAACTCCTCCTTAAATTGGACAGTCGTCAACTGTATATCAATTGGTGCAGCCAAGGCAATCGCTGTTGCTTTTTCGTGCATGTACATCTCACACATCTTCCTTAAAAACTCCAAATCAAGAAGCACATCACTTTTGACATAGTGCTGGGAATATGTTTTAAATCAGCTTAGGCCAGACGCGCTCCAGCTCACTCGACCTTAGGGGGCTCTCTTAACTATAAGACATTCTCACCCTCATCATACTCAAGATGTCATCAACATGCTGGATTAAAACGAAAAATAAAAAATAAAAATCAAGGCAGAATACTGAATCATCACTTGAGATGTTTAAACACTACGTAAGATGTTTAAACATCTTAAGTTTTGTTTAAACATAATTGTGATGTTTATAAAAATTAAAACATATGAAGTCAATGTTGAAACATATTATTGTATGTTTAAATAATGTTTAAAAATGATTCAAGGCAGAGTAAACAAAACATGACTTCAGATGTTTAAACACTACATGAGATGTTCAAACACCAACATATGTTTAAACATAATTGTGATGTTTATAAAAATTAAAACATATGAAGTCAATGTTGAAACATATTATTGTATGTTTACATAATGTTTAAAAATGATTCAAGGCAGAGTAAACAAAACATGACTTCAGATGTTTAAACACTACATGAGTTGTTCAAATACCAACATATGTTTAAACATAATTGTGATGTTTATAAAAATTAAAACATATGAAGTCAATGTTGAAACATATTATTGTATGTTTACATAATGTTTAAAAATAATTCAAGGCAGAGTAAACAAAACATGACTTCAGATGTTTAAACACAACATGAGATGTTCATAAAAATTAAAACATATGAGGTCAATGTGGAATCATATTATTGTATGTTTACATAACAGGCACAAATTTTAACATTGTAATGAGATGTTTACACATCCACTAATATGCGCACACATAAACATAAATGTTTAAACATATCCATAAATGTTTGTTTACAGGAAAAAAAATTGAAGTAGATTCATATACCTGGTCCTCCAACTTGGTTTGCATACTCATCACCCCTTCTAGGTCTTTGTAGTTGTATTCATGACCAATACAGAGAGGTGTCTTTTCCTCTTTCTTTTCTTCCAAAAAGGCATCCAGCGCCTCTCTTCGTTTCTTCCCAACAACTTTGTACATATCAACTTTTTTCATCACATTTTTCCCCCCTTTCTTCCACTAGTAAATGGAGATTTCAGAGCTCTCCCAGGGAACAAAATTCTCTTGGCAGGCACTTGGTTCTTTGTCCAGTCCCTCACCTCCACAAGAACCTTCTCAATTGCATCCACCTTGTCTATTAACAACTTCTTCTCTTTTTTACATTGAGAGCATTTGCAGCTACACTCTCCTGTAGCATTACCCACTACTTCTGATCTCCTTACTGTAACTTCCCTGCCACCTTCACCTCTCCTTACTGTCCCTCCCCTGCCACCTTCTTCTCTTCTTACTCCTTCAATCCTACCAACTTCTCTTCTAACAACTGCAGCCCTAGTATCTTGACTTCTCTTGGCATATCCAAACAAATCACCTGCACTGCCACTATATTCTCTTCCAACATCTCCTAACAGATCAACTGCACCTCCACCACTGTATGCATTTAACATCGACCCACGGTTAAGAACAACATGTTCCATAGGGGTATTAGGTTCAGCATTTTCTTTCCTAAGCATTGTAACCCCCTTCATTTGTTGCATCAACCAATGCATCCTCTACATCCTGGTATGGCACAAAGCCATCAAGAACATCCCTCAACTCCACAGGTGTAGGAACAAGGTAAGGGTGCACCTCCTGCAAAGAACATAAGTTAATATAAAGTAAATTTCAGCATCACTTCAAATGTTTGCAACATATGTATTATGTGCAAACACATAACAAAATGTTTACACATCGGAACTATGTTTCGAATGTGTTAAACACATAATTTAATATTGAAACATTGATGCAAATGTTTCAACATTCATTATGATGTGATGAACATCTCAGGAATGTTTCAACATAATATCAAATGTGTACATAATAAAAGTCAAAATGTAAAAGGGTGCCTTACTGGGGTCTCCACACGCTGAAACACTTGTTCAGGGTCTCTTTCAACTTTGTCAGATAACCAACGATGCATCCTTGGTAGAGTCTTTTGTTCTGGATATTGCCTTAACCTAGCCGCAGGGATAGCCTCTAACACCCAGGCCATGAAGTCCCAGGGAAATCCATAAAGGTTATAGCTATTTTCTGGATTTCCAAGTGTTGCAAAATCCTTACCAAGATATGCCATCGTCAGTTCAAAGCTTTTTCTACCCCATGGGAACTTGTTAAATTCCTCAGGTCTGCTTGCCAAGCAAACAACATCTTCCTCAACACCACAACGGGTATCCTTTGCACATAAAACACCATGCACAAACCAAACCAAACACAAACTGAACTTCACATTTTTGTTTTTAATTTTATCTGACTTTATCAATGTCATGATATGGTCACTTGAGGCAGCCTTCTTTTTGTCTTTCCCTGTCACCAAATCCCACAACTCTTTACCCTTCTCACGGACATCCTCTAAGTATTCTTTTGATGGAAACTCTGAACACCTCAGCTTAGTCATAAGTGCAAATTCAAGAAGACTAAAGCATAAGGGCAACCCATGAAAATTGAACCATAACTCGTGCTTCTTCTCATAAATAACCCTACGGAGTAGGACGTTGTGAACGAGCTTCGGAGCAAACAGTCCCTTCGGCATGCTAAGAAAGTGACCAAAATAGCTTTTCCTAAATCTGTCCTCAAGTTTCAAATCCTTTAAACATTTACGCAATTCAGCCATCTTTCCTGAAATTGAAGACCTTATAGTAATTTTCTTCGTCGTGAAAGCCGCATGCGTGTCCAACCAGGTAGGCAATACAATATCAGGCATGTCAGTTTTTATAATTGGGGCAACCTCATCAGATAAAACCACCTGCATCTAATATTTTATAAGTTAGGCAGATAGACAAGGGTAATGAGGAATAGCAAATACTTGTTTCGAACATCACTGCTATGTTTAAACATTTCTCAGTCATGATTATAACATCAGGGTGTATGTTTAAACATTTCGTACTTATGTTTACAACATCTGGGTGTATGTTTAAACATTTCGTACTTGTGCTTAGAACATCGGGTGTATGTTTACACATTTCGTACTTATGTTTAAACCATTAAGGTGTATGTGTGAAACATTTCATAGATATGTTTAAACATCAATAGTGATGTTTAAAAAAAATAACGATGTGCCACCATCTATTTGTATGTTTTCACCACTATTCTTACCTCCATTGCATGTTCCCCTTCACTATCCTGAACTGCACATACTGAACTAGGCCTCTGCTCCACTGGTGACAAACCAGCTGTGGATTTCCTCGTCCTCCTCTGTAGAGTAGGAACTTCTTCCTGTTCTTCCTTCTCTCGATTCTGAGTAGGAGTAGATGCTTCTCCTCCTTCGGCAGAGCCTCTTTGTTCTCTGGATTTAATCGTATGCCTCTGTAGAGTAGGAACTTCTTCTTCTTCTTCGTCCCCTTCATTCTGAGTAGGAGTAGATGTTTCTCCTTCTTCAGCAGACCCTCTTTGATCATCACCTCCACTTCTGTTTCCCTCTTCATATTCAGATTGGTCCCTACTTAGATCACGACTATTGCTTGGGCTCAGAAAAGGAACCTGTACAAGCGAGGGTGCATCCCCAGCCCTGCCTTTCAGTGTTTTGCTGCGAGGAGATTCTTCATGTTCATCCTTGTCAAGTCTTCTTTACTTGTCAGCCGGCTGTTTCTTAGCCACTACCTTTACCAACCTCCTTCTTTTTGGTCCCATAATTTAATACCTGCAAACAGCGAACAATTAAACTAGTTCAACAAACACACAACAATTTAAAAAAAAAAAAGTACAAGCCAAATCATTACGCATAAATTCACCATTTTAAAATTATAATGAATGTTTAAACATCCACCGTGGTGTTTTAAAACATCATAAGTTATGTTTAAACATCAGAGAAAATGTTTAAACATCATTGTTGAATGTTCAACCGTGAAATTGAAACATCTGAAGTGATGTTTAAACATTCATGTTAGTGTTTAACAACATATGCAGTGATGTTGCAAACATCTACAATAATGTTTAAGTTCCAAATTATAAACATTTACGATTATGTTTAAACATTTAATTTAATGTTTAAAAATTCAAAACTCAAATGAATAACGTCTTCTCCGGTTACACAACCGGTGACATAAACAAACACCTCATATGAAGTTTAAACACCACAAATAATACGCCAAATGTTTGAAAAAACAGTCGACGTGTTTAAACATATCATGGCCAAAATCAGTCCTTTCCGCGCAAAATCAACACTTCCTACACTAAATACAACTCAGACACAAGCAAAATTCAAAAGGAAAGCACCAGAATCAACCCCGATTTTACGATTTACATTTTAGGATTTTCATTCAAATACAAAGAGGAAAAACAAGAAAAAGTGATGATTTTATGGAGTATCATGCAATGTAGGTGTCGGAATATACTTACAATGGGTATCGGAGAAAGATGACGGTCAGAGAATTGAAATCGCCGTTGGTTGCGTTAAAATTGGGGCTAGTGTACTGACGGTTTGATTTTGGGGGAAGGGGAAATGTTTTGGTGTTTTGGGATTAGTGTGGGGAGATTAGGTTGGTGTTTGAAATATGAAGGGGAGGTAGTGGGGGTAGTGGGGGTCGTGGGTAGTATTTTTAAGTTTTAGATTGAAATTCCCCCCACAAGTTTTTAAAATATTAATCTGCCCCCCACTTAAACCTTAATTACACTTAGAAAATAGAAGAAAGTGAAAAATAAAAGAGTGAAAATGAGAGGTCCCTTTTCTCAATTGGACACTTGAGAGGACCCTTTTGTGCCATTTTCTCAACTGTGTCACATTATAAAGTGGGACATTAGTAGTAGGATGAAGGAGGTAATATAACTACTATAAAAAGAGAAGCGTTCTAAGCTGCAAAATAGTACTCACATTTTGAGAAGATGTAGCTGTTTAACCTAGATCCGGTTTTAGGCCAATTAACAATTAAATTTATATTTGCGGGGTCACGATCAATAGTTGAGATTAAGAGTCTATGCGATGAGCCGATATGATAACGATATGCACATATAAGTAAATAAAAGTAATGCGTAAAACGTAAATAAGGAGAGGTAACCGTATCGTGTCACTCGTCCTCGGGGAGAGTTCTTCGATATCAATCGCTCTTCAGAAGAGTAAAGCAGAGAACTAAATAAAAGCAAAGGGAATGATTGAGCAAGATCGAGAGAGAGAGTATTTTTATTGATATTCCAGATATGAAGTTCAGATTGTTTACAATCGATTAAGGCGAATGCTATTTATAAGCCTGGTAGGCACCCGTTGGGACTCTTGTAACCACTGGGCGTGGATCCGCTTGGATAAGTAACTGCCGATCACCTATCCGTTTGAGTCATAACCGCTGGGTTGTAATGATTGCCTTAATGGTCATTAATAGGTTGATCGTGGATGATCGTGTTAATAACTGCTTATTTAAGCCGTGTTGACTATTGAAATGCTTCATAACTCCTTTAGGTCTATTCGTGACGAATGTCTGCCCATTGGATGTCTGTCCGTTGAAAAGTCTGTTCGTGCCACGTGGAAGACACGTGTCACCTTTTCAAGTCTAGTCAGCTTTTATCCAATACAGATAGTCCCCCCACTTCTCGAGCAGAGTATCTGTTCGAGGAGTGGATACAATTTTTTGTGGGAATCTCTTAAGAATTTTTATCTTCGTGTGATGTATTTTGATGACGTACGATCCTTATCAGCTAAGTGACAAGCCTTCATGACGTGCGTATTTAATGCGCCGCAACAAAAAGTAATTGCAGCTGGCACGTCTGCGAGATTGCAGGTCATTCCGAAATGACTATTGCGTGCCCCAAGGGTAAAAGTAATAATTTTAACCGCTTCAGTCACGTGCACACGTCGCCTGTTGATCGCGAGGTGACTGCTCTTTTCCAGGGTAATGATGATATTATAAAGTTTTGGTGAACCCTATTTAACGGCCAGATCTGATCGAGGTTTCTCTGATGGCCTCCACGTGTCTTGAAGGAAGTTGGTGGGGCTAAATTTTTACTCCTATAAATAGGGGTTTGCCTGATGAGAAACCTTTTACTCGCCTTTATTTCTTCTTTGCTGTTCTCTGAAAATACTTTGGACTAGCTTTGAATTCTTTCTGATAATTTCATATTTTCCTTGCAACTATGTCTTCACGATCCAGGAGAAACCAGGGTACTGATGTTGCTGGTAGTTCCTCGGCGGCCACTTCCAGGCTCCGGGCTACACAAGCTTCGGCTGCAGAGATAATCCCCAAGAAGTGGGGTGAACTTGAAGCGGACTGTAATATTAAGTCCTTCCATAATAGGGAAGGAGATACGCGGAACTGGCCGGCGTACAGATATAAGTCTGGGATCACGAAAGAGGTGATCCCACGAGTAAGGGTGGACTGCCACTGGGGCGATGAGGTCCCCCTCTTACCGGTCTCTGAGGAGGAGAATATTACTTCTCATAGGGTTGGGTGGACAGCCATGTGCACCTATCCTTTCACCGTGGGGAGTAGCTTACCCCTGCACCCTGTGTTGGTGAGGTTCTGTTGGGAGTACCTCCTCTGCCCGGGGCAGCTGAGCCCCAGTATGTATAGAATAGTTACTCTTTTGGATTGGTTCGCGGCAAGAACCGATCAATCTTTTGGTTATGAGCATTTTATTTCTTTGTATAGTATACAAATTTTCAAGGACGGCTATGTAAATGCCAGATTGCGCGGAAGCAAGGGCTTGGTGCGCAGTTCTGAGGATACCAGTGGCCGAGGCTGGGCACATCGGTTTCTGTTTGTGCGCTCCTCGGCCCTGACTTTTGACGACAAGGCCTACCTTCCAGAAGTCTGGAATAAGAAGCGTAAGTCCCCGAGTATTTTTTCTGACGCTCTTCATGCCTCTTCTTCTTCTTCTCGTTTTCTAACTCCGTTCCATTTTGTAGCGGCCAAGCAACACTACGAAAAACTCATCTCTGTTGAAGATTTGAGGGCGTGGGTTGAGCCAATTTTGAAGGAATTTACTCCAGAGAAGAGAGAGTGGATGTATTTTGCCACTCAAAAGAGTTTGGTTGTACTCAATCATGGTGAGAGCATTTTTCTTATGATTATTCTTCTTGTTCGAGTCTTTTCCATACCTGACCGTTTTGCCTTTTTTATAGGTTTGGGCATTTCAGGGGATTTCTTCCCTGCTCCTCCTCAAGATGGACCTCCCGAGCCTGTGGCTGACCCAGAAGCTGAAGCTGAGGATATACTAGCTTCAGTGGGTGCTCTGCGCAGCAGGGAAGGAGGCGAAGAACTCCTATCCGGTGGGCTGGGCTCCTTAAAGAGGAAAAAGAGGGGCCAAGGCGAGGGCGGAGCGCGTAAGAAGTCTGTTCGTAAGACTTCCGTAGCTGCCGGGCAAACCTCGTCGGCTGGCGGTGATCCTTCCTCTAGGGCCAGTATACCGGAGCCCGTGGAAGAGAATGCTGGGGCTGCTGCTAGAGTCCCCGGGTCCGGACGGGGAGAGGATGTAACCAGGGAGGTTATTACTCTCTCGGACACGGAGGTCGAGGCTGATGCTCCTCTTGGGCGAAGGCCTCATCTCCGTAGTGACAGGAGGAGGGCTGAGGAGGAAGTTGTCCGTACTCCGCGGGGGAGTCCTCGAGTTAATGACGGGGCGGAAGCAGGTCCTTCTCGTGTTGATAAGGGGAAGAAAAAGGTTGGTGAAGAAGAGAAAGAAGAGGTGAGAGAAGAAGCAAGGGAAGAAACTCCCCAAGAGGGTAGCCAGGGTCCTCGTGTTTATCGTTTCGAGGATTTGGAGAATGTGGCTACTGAGGGGGCGGCTCCCGTTGTTCTTCGTGAATGTGAGACCATAGACCCTGGAGCGGAAGGTGATTCTAACCTTTCCTCATCAAGGTTTGTTTGGCGGTCAGCTATTGGTGGCCGGACAGAGCTGAGTGACATCAGGGGAGTGCGTTACAAGTTCGGGCCAAATTATCCCTCTGAACAGGCTTGGGAACCTAAGTTCTGCGAGAGGAAGCACACTCTGAAACTTGCTCCCGATGTCAACTTCATAACCAGGCCACGCAGCTTGGCTAAGGCAGTCTCCTTACTCATCGGTCCCCGTGAAGAATGGGCTTTGAGGAGGCTAACCGATGAGGAGTTGGCTTTCCAGATTGCCTCTGATTCTGCCCGGGTAAGTTCTTTCCCGCTTTGTTTTGGGAATGACTTCTAGCCTCGGGCTTTTAACCCTGACTTACTTTGCTTTTTTCAGTCGAGTATGCTGGCTGCCGAGATCATGTTTCGCTCCAGGCTCAACAACACTAATCAAGTGGTTGAAGTGAAAAGAGAATTACTGGAGGCTCTGAAGGACAACAAGACTCTGATTGAGCAGTGTGGTCTCCTTGGTGGTGAAGTTAATCGCTTAACTGACGTTAACAATGGGCGTCTTGAGCAAATCAACGTTCTCACCAGGGAGAAGGACCTTCTTCTCGAGGAGAAAGAAGGGTTCGCGTGCTCTGTCCAGGGTTTGGAGAGACTGCTTGAAGAATGCCGAAACTCTTTGAACGGTGCTAACGAAGATCGTACATCTCTTGAGATGGATCTGCAGAGAGCTAACGAGGAATCGATTAAAGCCAGGGCTGATCTCCAGGCTGCCAAGGATCAGGTTTCTCAGTTAATGAGTGCGCAGACCGCATTAACCAAGGACTTGGCGAACCTGCGTAACCAGTCTGAAATTAAGACCAAGCTTGCGGCCCTTGAGGCCAAGCGTGCATTGCTCGTGCAGATTCAGGCTGGACAAGTTAATGTCGAGGAGATGCTGCAGACAAAAAAGAATGTTGTTCGAAGAATACACCAAGCATTGGGTCTCTCCCCTGAAGAGTCTGAAGATGATGACGATGATGAAGATGAAGACGACGGTGAGGATTCAGGGAATGACGGCAGGACTGACGGAGCTGGTGCGTTGAGTCCTGGTCATGGCCCTTAATGCTAGTGCCCTTTTTCTCAATCTATGATTGATGTATTTTTTATTTTGTCTGGCGAGAGCCGGACTTGTCTGTTGGTGGATAGAAGTCTACTAGAGACTCTCTGGTCCTTTGTATGGCCGGTTTGTTTGGCCTTTGAACACTCTGCGAATTTCTGTCTGCCGTATTCGGCATTTTATCAATTCACAAAGACAATGTATATATGTTGTTTTTAGATCTGTCCAATGACTATATTTAGTTTGAACTTCTCGATCTTTTGCTTGCATATGATGTGGCTTTCGTGCCTTGTGGTTGGGAGTTTTCTGAAGCAAGAACTTTGTTAAGTTCGTATCTTCAAGAGTTGCCCGAATATTTTTAACTTAGCCTTTCGTTAGGAAGAGGTCGTAAGTTGCAAATGGTCTGACCGAATTGTGGTCGTTTAGAGTGTTGGCCGAATCATTGCTCTGTGCATGTAACTTTTCTTATCGTTTCGATAGTTGAAAGTTGTTGCATGGCTTTGTAGATTGGCTCTGGCCGAATCGTTGGCCTGGTGAACGACTTCTCTTATTTTCGTGGAAGCCTTGTCACACAAAAGTTTTTGTTTTGTGAATGACTCCTCTTATTTGCTGTGGGAGTTTTATCACGTGATAGTTTTTGATTTGTGAATGACTCCTCTTATTTGCCGTGGAAGTCGTATCACGTAAAAGTTTTTGATTCGTGAATGACTCCTCTTATTTGTCGTGGAAGTCGTATCACGTAAAAGTTTTTGATTTGAAAAACTTCAAAAATTTGCCTCTTGGTAAGGTCTTTCTCCTTTATGAAGGTCTTATCTGGCCTACAGGGGCCTCTCACCACCCTTCTTGTTTTTGTGTTGGAGCACGTAAAGTGATAACATGAAAAGAGTTGTCGGTGAGTCGCATATAGAACACATATAACCAAACGAGGAGTGTGTCCGTTGTGGGATTTGAACCCACAGCCGCAAAGTTGAAGAACTTCGAACTCTGCCAGTTGAGCTAAACGGATCTGACCTTGTTCAGCTCGTTAGTACCATTTAGAGAAAATATATAATTATAAGTAAGAACTTTTCATAAAGATAAAAGGTAAGTGTTAGATGACTAACCGTCTTATCATTTAAAAGTGATACCTTTTGAGGTGAACCACATTCCAACTGTTCGGGACAGTAGAGCCGTCTGGTCGTGCCAAACGATAAGATCCTTTGCCGACCGAAGCAATTACTTTGTAGGGGCCTTCCCAGTTAGGACCAAGCTTGCCTGAATTCGTTTCCTGTGTGCTCTGGGAGACTTTTCTGAGTACAAAGTCCCCGACTTGAAAACTTCGTACGCGCAGTCCCCGATTGTAGTATTGCTCGATTCGTTCTTTTTGAGCGATCACTCGTACAAGGGCCAGCTCTCTGCGTTCTTCGAGGAGATCCAGCTCTTCGGATAGGTTGACTGAGTTTGATTCTTCAGTGGCATGTGCATATCGCAAGTTGGGTTCTTCGATTTCATCTGGGATTAGAGCATCTGCACCATATACTAATGAGTAAGGAGTTTCTCAGGTACTCATTTTCACAGTTGTGCGATAAGCCCACAATACTCCAGGTAATTCTTCTACCCAACATCCCTTTGCCTGCCCGAGGCGCTTTTTAAGGGACTCAACGATGATCTTGTTGGTAGATTCAGCCTGCCCATTCGCAACAGGATGATATGGGGAGGAGGTGATCCTTTTGATGTGCAGATCATCGAGGAACCTAGTCACTTTCTGGCCGACGAACTGCGGGCCGTTGTCCATGACTATTTCCTTAGGTACTCCAAAACGACATACGACAAAACGCCAAATGAAGTCAACGACTTTCGTTTGTCGTATCCTTGAATATGCTGCCGCCTCGACCCACTTTGTGAAGTAGTCAGTGATGATCAATAAGAAGTGCATCCCCCTTGGTGCCGTGGGGAGAGGACCAACGATGTCCATCCCCCACTTCATGAAGGGCCACGGGGAGATTATTGAATGAAGTGGCTCTGCTTGTTGGTGGAGAAGATGAGCGAACCTTTGGCATTTGTCACACTTCTTGACAAATTCGTTCGTATCTTTTTCCATCTTGTCCCAATAATAGCCTGCACGAATCAGCTTTCGAGTTAGTGCCTTACCTCCGGAATGATTTCCTTAACAGCCTTCGTGGACCTCTCTCATCACGTAATTGATCTGATTAGGTCCAAGGCATTTTGCAAGAGGTCCCGCGAACCGATAAAGCTCGCCGTTGAGAATGGTATATCGGGCAGCTTTCACTCGGAGCTTGCGTGCAGCTTTCGCATCTGCAGGTAGAGTCCCATGGATAAGATAATTGATTATCTCATTCCGCCAGTCCCAAGTAGCGTTGATGGTATTGACTTCGAACTTTTCTCTATCCATGGTCGTGTAGAGAAGTCGGACAACAGCTGAAGAACTGGCTGCCCCTATCTCTGCCACTGATCCCATGTTTGCAAGAGCATCGGCTTCATGATTCTCTTCCCGTGGAATCTGGACTGCTTCCCATTCGCCAAACTGTGCTAGGAGTTCTTTCACTCGGGCGAGGTACACTTGTATCCTGGATTCTCGTGCAACGAAACCTCAATTAATTTGATTGACCATGAGCTGAGAGTCGCTTTTTTGCTTGACGAGGGTTGCCCCATAATTCCGGGCTAGTTCCAATCCTGCAATAACGGCCTCATATTCGGCCTCATTGTTAGTAATAAATGGGCACTTGATAGCCTGCCTTACCGTTTCGCCGGACGGAGCAACAAGAACCAGTCCAAGGCCGGACCCTTTGACGCTCGAGGAGCCATCTGTGTAAAGGGTCCATGTGCCGGGAGCCTGCCCTGCATAAAGAATAGATTCCCTTTCTGCTTCAGGGTATACGTTAGTGCTGAAGTCTGCTACGAAGTATGCTAGGACTTGCGATTTTATTGCTACTCTAGGCTGATAGGTTATATCAAATTCAGATAATTCTATAGCCCATTTCGCCAGCCTTCCTGAGAATTCAGGTTTGTGTAGAACATTTCGCAAGGGAAAAGTTGTAACCACAGCTATCGAATGACTTTGAAAATAAGGGCGTAACTTACGAGCAGCAGTTACTAATGCCAGTGCTAATTTTTCTAAAGGTTGATAGCGTGTTTCTGCATCAATTAGAGCTTCGCTAATGTAATAGATAGGAAGCTGCTTACCTTTGTCTTCCCGAACTAACACAGCGCTTACCGATGATTCTGAGACTGCCAAATAGATCAGCAGCTGTTCATCTTCCTGAGGTGTGGAGAGCAGCGGAGGATTGGATAAATACTTTTTCAAATCCCTCAATGCTTGCTGGCATTCGGGAGTCCATTTGAACTCCTTGTTTTGCTTTAAGACATCGAAGAAACTTTTGCAACGGTCAGATGACCGGGAGATGAACCTGCACAGAGCTGCTACTCTCCCTGTTAGTTTCATGACATCTTTCCTGCTGTGAAGTACATCTGGGATAGATTCAATGGCTTTAATCTGAGCGGGATTGAATTCAATGCCACGCTGAGAAATAATGAATCCCAGAAACATCCCGGATCCGACTCCGAAAGCGCATTTCTCTGGATTCAGCTTCATGTTATATTGATCCAGGATTCGGAAAGCTTCCTTCAGATGTGTCAAATGGTCTTCTGCTCGCTTAGATTTTATCAGCATGTCATCGATGTACACTTCCATAGTCTTCCCGATATGGTCGTGAAACATTCGATTGACTAGATGCTGATAGGTTGCACCTGCATTTGGCAGTTAGCGCATACATCAAGTAAGGGCTCGTAGGCTATTGACTACTCTATGACGGGCTTCCCTCTTTTCTTGGTCATTAGAGCTTTCTGTCCAAACTTTCTTACTCTGGGAATATCGATCGCCTTTGTTGAACAGAGAGCGAATTTATATAAGAAATTCTATATTTCGTTCATTCCCCCTAGAGTAGCTGTTAATACGAATAAGAGAAACTCGGTGGCATTTGATTCCATTCTTGCTAACAGTTGATTCTATGATCAGTCTTTTCTTTTTGTGTGTAATCGGAGTGTAGTACCTCTCTGAGAGGAAGCACTGGCTCTTATCGAAATTGACCTTTTGGGCATTCCCTTCTTTGGTTATGTCTGGAAAGATCGAAATAAAATGACCACAACGAGCATTGTAACGATCCAAAAGAAAATCTAAAAAGTAAAGTCTAAGCGCATATGGCACAAAAAGGAAATACTATTTCGGTAAGTGAAAAATTCCTTTTAATGGGAGTAGCTATATTCAAGCAAGCATTCCAAGTCCAAAAGGCATAACTTTGTAACAGTACGTACCTCGACAGGTGATGAACGCTATTTTTTACTGGTCTTCGGGATCCATTAATATCTGGTTGTACCCGGAGTACGCATCGAGGAAGGTTAGCACTTCGTGTCCGGCCGTTGCATCGATCTGTTGATCTATCCTGGGGAGAGGATACGAATCCTTCGGGCAGGCTTTGTTCATATCTGTGAAGTCGATGCAGACTCGCCATTTGCCGTTCTTTTTAGGTACGACAACTACATTGGCTAGCCAGTCTGGATACTTGATTTCACGTACTGAACCAATCTTCAGCAGCCGATCAACCTCGTCGTTGATGACCTGGTTCCGGAAGGCTCCTTGCTGGCGCGTCTTTTGTTTCACCGGGCGGTGATACGGATCTACGTTCAACCTGTGAGTGATGATGTCAGGAGAAATACCTGTCATATCTGCGTGAGACCAGGCGAATGTTGTATGCCGCTCCTTGAGAAACTGGAGGATATCTCCTCGTAGGCGCTCGTTTAGCTCGGTCCCTAGATCCTTCCGCTCTGGCTTGTCGGTGAACAGCTCTTCGGGATCCAAAGCTTCAACGGTTGGCATATGGTTTTCTTTCTCGTCCATCTTTGCGATGAATTCTGGGACTTCGTACTCAGCCGTTTTGGGTGGTATGTCTGGTCCCGGCCGCTGTAATTGCTATTTGTTCTCTTCGGGAAGTTTGAGAGCCACAGAATAGCAATCTCGGGCAGAGCGCTGCTCCCCTCGAACCTCACGTACTCCCCATTCGGATGAGAACTTCAACACCTGATGATAAGTAGAAGGAACAGCTTGCATGTCGTGGATCCAAGGTCTGCCCAATATGATATTGTAGGCTAGATCCGCATCGACAACATGGAATGTTGTTTCCTTTGCTACTCCTCCGGCAAGGGTCGTGAGGGTAATCTCACCGAGAGTTTTCTTATTCGGGCTCGTTAACATTTACCCTTGAAGTATAACGACCACAAACGTCCGTCCAGCTGACCGCTGGGGATTCGCGGAGAGATTCATACAATCGACGCGTAACTATGGAGCTTCCCCTATCCAGACCGTAAGTAAACGCGACTATCGCCCACTTATCTGGCATCTCGGGGAGTGCTGCTCGCTCTTCCTGGAAGCGCTCTATATACTGGCGAAGAGATTCACCGGGCTTCTGTTTCACTTCGAAAATATTCGTTATACGAATACTCTCTCGACTTCCTCTTGCGATAACTCGTTGAGAGTTTCTTTCTGCTATGTTAGTTATAGAGCAAAAAGGATAGACAAAAATGAAGATAATAGCAAAGATCAACAATTAACCTACGAAGGCTATTGACCGCCTCCCACTGTGGTCGCCAAATTATTTAACCTAGATCCGGTTTTAGGCCAATTAACAATTAAATTTGTATTTGCAGGGTCACGATCAATAGTTGAAATTAAGAGTTTATGCGATGAGCCGATATGATAACGATATGCACATATAAGTAAATAAAAGTAATGCGTAAAACGTAAATAAGGAGAGGTAGCTGTATCGTGTCACTCGTCCTCGGGGAGAGTTCTTCGATATCAATCGCTCTTCAGAAGAGTAAAGCAGAGAACTAAATAAAAGCAAAGGGAATGATTGAGCAAGATCGAGAGAGAGAGTATTTTTATTGATATTCCAGATATGAAGTTCAGATTGTTTACAATCGATTAAGGCGAATGCTATTTATAAGCCTGGTAGGCACCCGTTGGGACTCTTGTAACCGCTGGGCGTGGATCCGCTTGGATAAGTAACTGCCGATCACCTATCCGTTGGAGTCATAACCGCTGGGTTGTAATGATTGCCTTAATGGTCATTAATAGGTTGATCGTGGATGATCGTGTTAATAACTGCTTATTTAAGCCGTGTTGACTATTGAAATGCTTCATAACTCCTTTAGGTCTATTCGTGACGAATGTCTGCCCGTTGGATGTCTGTCCGTTGAAAAGTCTGTTCGTGCCACGTGGAAGACATGTGTCACCTTTTCAAGTCTAGTCAGATTTTATCCAATACAGTAGCACCATGGTACATATATATTAGCAGAATCCTAAATACACATATATGGTATGGAGTAAATTTATTTGCAATTTGTCAATGAAATGCCCATAATCCGCTTAAATAGGAAAGAAACCATTGCATAGCACATTCAGATAGACAAGCAATTGTCACGAGGATTAATTAATCTTATTCTTTTCATTCTTGAAAGTAGAAGAGGCAACTTTCACCATCTTTTCAACAGCCATGGCCGTCACTGACTTTTGTTTTTTAGGAAGCACACTTCCACTAGTTGCTTTATGTGGAAATATTCCATTTCTGGTGCCGGTTTTCTCTCCTCCATATCCACTGACTTCTTTGACTTTTCCTTTAGCTCCCTTACCAGCCATCTCTCTCCTGTTCTCTCTATTTGTCACTTTTTATATATGTGGCCTGGAAGCTGTGTGTTTGTGGGAAGAGCTAGCTTGCTTAGTGGTTATATGGGTGAAATGCGAAGATTTAGTATTTATAGAGGGTGCTAAGGCTTTGTTTGTGGTCTGTTTTGAATTTCTGGGTGAGCTCACGTAAGATTCAATGGAGATTCATGGTTCTTTCTTGCATGGGGGGTGTGTGTGTAGAGTGTGTGTATATTGTAATGTTTATTCACTCATAGTAAGATTTTAAACTCTTGTTTATCATTTGCTGTGTGTGGCTGTGTCGTGTGTATCTGATGTTTATTTAGTTACGGGTCAGTCAAGAGAGATTGTAATGGACTAATGCCATATCTTTATATCTTGACTCTATGTGTGTGTGTCCCAGTGCTAGTAACTCCAAACTGCAGAGGAGGTTGAGTTTCTTCCTCTTTTCTTGATTATAAAAATTAAAAAATCACTGTATGTGTCCGCGTGGTATGCGTGTAGGGGAGAGGAGCCGTCCCCACTTACTTGACATGCAAGGCTCGCGTTTGGGGTTATTTTGAAAGTAAAATTCACTAAACCCCTTAATCCTTACTATTTGGAAAATGATACCCATTTATCCACCTTGACTCAAAAGTCATGACTGAAAAAAAGAAATTGTCGCTGGAAAATATAAAAAAGACAATAATAATCCTTTTCGGAGGAAATTTTTGGCGAAAAATAAAATTCTATTTATATGTTTGTTCGTCTTATTTTAAGTAAAGTTTTATAAATCACAATCTAGGATTTTATTTTTAACTAGAAAACATCGATTAGCAGCTTTGGAATCGAGGACAACATCAAATTAATAGAAAAAGAAGATAAAAAAGATAAAAATAGTGATGTACACACCTTTGCTATTGCTCTATGTTAGTATCATTATGTTTTTTCACCAATATATTAATGTGTACTTATTAGAAAAAGTAAAATAGTTGAAAAGTGTAGGCTTTTTATTGAATTACTGTGTGTATGCCCAAAAAATACATAGTTTACATCATTAATTTTAAGAATTATAAACATTATTCTTCACTTTGCCAGTTTCCCGTTATGATTGTTCATCCCACCCGCCTATTTTCTTTTATTTTTTCTTGTCGTTTTAATTCCCTAGTCTAGTTACGGAGTTCATCGATGGGAATCAAATATAAGCTTATTGACAATTTTGTGTTGCTTTGGAATGAATTATATCATCGGAAGTTGATAGTTCAATGGTGTTAGATGTAGAATTTTAATTGGAATATTTTGCTATAATCTCTTGTAATTGACCTTTAAAGTTTGTGGAATCACATTTAATATTCTTTTTTTTAATTAAAAAGTTTAAAGCTCACTGAAAAATATTGAGTCAAGGGGGAGGGTAATTTGTCCCATTCAAGAGGTGGAAGGGGTATCGTTTCCTTAATGGTAAAGGTCAAGGGATTTAGTGGATTTTACTCTTATTTTGATGGGTGCCAGTTTTAAAACTGAGGCTCAGCTAATGTTTTATTTGCTCCATTAAATATCAATACAGCTTTGGATTATTGCCACGTGGATTAATATATTTAGAAGGTTGAGATTGCATTCCATTTTTTCAATTAAAATCTTATTAATGGTAAATAGATAACATTGCAAAATTTTAAATAAAATTAATGATATCAAACTTCTATTACTGCAATTTATCTTTTGTAATTTCGGTACCACCAATTAGAAAAGAAAAAAAGAGATAAAAGTGTTATTGTTATATATGTAGAGATCATGTTTAACCTTCTTTTACATTAGACTATTAGGACTATTTAATAAATTAGTAATTGTTACTATATTATTCTTACAGTAGAAAATTTTATTGCTCCACATGTGTATGTAAATATTTAATTATTTGATAGTCTTGTATTATAAAGTCTAAAATACTAAATTGTATTTCTACAATGTTAATTGCAATAATGTTAGTTTGTTATCATTAAATTTAATTTAATTTTTACAATGTTATCTATTTTCATTAATAAGATTTTAATTAAAAATAGAGAATGCAATCTTGGCTTCCAAATACATTAGTCTATGTGGCAATAATCCAAGACTGTATTGATATTTAATGGAGCAAATATCAATGGAGCAAATCCGGATCCTCTTCTTTATGGGTGTTGCTGCTGCAAACTTCGTTAATGGCAGATGTAAATTCGTTCTTCAATCTTCACCAAGTAGAAATTAAACGCATGGCTTTGGTAAATTCTTTATTCCTACTAAAGGCTGATTTTATTAATTTTTATCTTTTATTCACTTAACTTGAATTTTTTATTGGGATTTATTTTTGAAAGTTAAACCCAAGAATAAGATCATGAGATTTTCACTTTTAATTTACAAATCCAAGAACAAAATCATTGAATTCTCTTTTCAAGGTAATCTGAAGGATAATTATGATACTTTCAATTTTTTTAGTTCAAATTTCAAGATGCAATTATGGAATTTTACTTTTCAAGTTTATACGCCAAGAAAAAATAGTGGGATTTTCTCCTTTAAACTAGAAAATTCAATGAAAAATTCTGGGATTCACTTTTCAAGTTAAAACTCAGTTGATATTTCAATATTCAAACTCAAACCTCAGGAAAAAATACTGATATTTCAACTTTCTCAAGTTCAAATATAAGTCAAAATACTGAGATTCAATTTTCTAGATAAAATTGACAAAATACTGAGATTTTTATTTTTCATTAGAAAAGCCCATGAATAAATATTGGGATATTTAATTTTGCAAGATCAAAACCCATTATAAAATAATGAGATTTTTATCTTTTTTGAATTTATTGTTATTTCATCCTCTATACTATAATTAAAATACGGATTACAAATTCTGGTATACTACTGACAAGGATTTGCTATATTTCCCCTGCTTCTTTGCTTCTCTTTGACTTAGGCAGACTACTTTGCGAATGAAGATGCTGCTAAATCTAGGTATTGAAAGAGCAAAAAGGCAGAAATGTCAATTCATCCTTATTTTAATACAATATTGGCTATTATTCAAGAAATTTGTAAACAGTGGCTGTAGCTCAATTACCTGGTATCAAAATGGCTACCCGATATTAATTTTACTCGAGTTGACAGTTCAATTCAAAAGATTTCACCGTGTGCCCTCGGCTGATTTGCAAAAATATGACACGGAAAGCAATGATTTGCCAAAATGCCCTCAATAACAGTGGTTTAGCAAAAATGCCCTCCATTAGTTTAATAAAATTTATTTCGGACGAAAATACCCCTCACAATAATAAAAAGACCCGCTCAGTCCCTCCCCTTCCTTTTCTCCATTCACGCGATCAAGAAAACTCTAAAAACCCATTCATTTTACAGATTGTTCTGTTCAAGCGAAGATTCAACGTAAGATTTATTCAAATTGCTATTGAATTTTACTAAAACTTCAATTAATTTCTTTATAATTTCATATGTATTATGCTTAACTTTGCTTAAAATTCTATATAGACCAAACGAGCTATGACTTTTATTCATAATAATTAAAAAAATATATTGTATAGAAACACATGACATTAGATTGATTACAGTAATTGTATAAAAAAATTAATCTGTATTAATGGTAGAAAGTCTATGAATTCTGGAAAAGTCTTGCCTATTGCCAAGACTTTGCCTTGCGGACTTGCAGAGAAAATCTCTAAAAGTCTTGGCCATTGTCAAGACTTCCAGTTCTGCTGCAATGGCCAATCTCTGCAAGTCTTGGCAATAGCCAAGACTTTAAGTTCTGCTGCAAAGGAAAACTTGTACTGAAAATCTCTAAAGTATTGGCAACAGCCAAGACTTTAAACTCTACTGCAATGAGACGCTTGTAGAGACTTCTCGCCTATTACCGTAAAAACCTATTCACCATAGGACAAAGAAAAGGAGCCGAGGCAAGAGTTCAAGGGCCAATTTGACAAAGCCAAGCCCAATGAGGAGCTAAAAGTGGGAGGTAACAAAGGTAAAACCGAAATCTTGTCTAATGTTCAATGTTATACATGCAATTGTCGGGGCCATATGATGAGGGATTGTCCCAACCAGAGAACTACCGTTGCTTTAGGTAATGGTGGTTATAGAACGGAAGATAGTGATGTAGAGGACATAGATGGAGATGTTCCTTGTGAAAATGACTTT
The DNA here is from genome assembly GCA_029990575.1 of Petunia axillaris subsp. axillaris. Lineage (NCBI taxonomy): Eukaryota > Viridiplantae > Streptophyta > Magnoliopsida > Solanales > Solanaceae > Petunia > Petunia axillaris. The sequence continues at coordinate 62,527,303 of JARKNS010000004.1, forward strand.
GATGGTGGAGGAGAAGAAAGTGAGAATCTTGAGGAAGAAAATATTGCATCTCTTGTTGTTAGGAGGATAATGAGGGTACAAGTGAAGGAGGACTCGGACCAAAGGGAGAATTTATTTCATACTCATTGTAGGATCCAAGGTACCGTTTGTTCTCTCTTCATTGATAGTGGGAGTTGTGTTAATGTAGCAAGTGCTACTTTGATTTTCAACTCAAGCTTCCCACTAGGAAACGCCAACAATCCTATAATCTAGAATTGTTGAATGAATGTGGGGAATCAAAGGTGACCAAGCAAGCTTTGATCTATTTTAAGGTGGGAAACTACCAAGATGAGATCTTGTTTGATGTTGTTCCAATGCAAGCTTGTCACGTTTTGCTTGGTAGGCCTTGGCAATATGACTGCTTAGCAAAGCATGATGGCAAGACTAACGAGTCTTTGGAGTTGGAGGGGCGAAAGTACATCCTTAACCCATTGACTCCGGCTCAAGTGAGTGAGGGATATAGGAAGATGATGGAGTTGAAGTTGAAAAGAGAGAAATAAAAAAAGATAGAGTTGAAGTGGGAAAAGAGTGGGAGCTACTACACAAAAGTGTGAGGACATAAAAGAGGGAGTGAGTATGTTTTTGTAAAAAAAAGAGGAATGTTGCATAGTATTGAAGGAAGAGAGACCATTAATCCTTCCCATGCACAAGGACCATGTTTTACTTACTAATGAACTAACCTCTTCTTTGCCTAGCACTGTTTCATCTCTTTTGCAAGGTTATGAAGACATCTTCCCCGAGGAGTTGCCTAGTGGATTGCCACCACTAAGAGGCATTGAGCATAAAATTGACCTTGTTCCGGGCTCACAATTGCCCAACAAGACTGCCTATAGGAGCAACCCGATGGCCACTAAAGAACTTTAAAGACAAATGGAGGAGTTGCTTGAAAGAGGACTTGTGCAAGAAAGTTTGAGTCCATGTGCGGTTCCGGTCATTCTAGTACCAACGAAAGATGGGACTCGGCACATGTGTGTGGATTGTGGAGCAATCAACAAGATAATGGTAAAGTATCGTTACCCTATTCCTAGGTTAGATGATATGCTTGATGAATTATGTGGCTCGTGTGTGTTTTCTAAGATCGACTTGAGGAGTGTGTGCCACTAAATTCGGATGAAACTGGGTGATGAGTGGAAGACGACCTTTAAGACAACCTTTAGTCTTTATGAATAGCTTGACCAATGCTCCTTCAACCTTCATGAGGTTGAAGAATCACGTGCTTAAATCTTTTATTGAGAAATTTTTTGTAGTGTACTTTGATGATATTCTTGTCTCTAGCAAATTCCTTGATGAACATGCTAATCATTTGAAACAAGTGTTTGATGTTTTGAGAAAGGAGCAATTATTTGCTAATTTGAAAAAGTGCTCATTTTATGTTGATAAAGTTGTATTTCTTGGCTTTGTAGTGAGTTCAAATGGTGTGGAAGTTGATGAGGCTAAAGTGGATGCCATTAAGAATTGGCCCACTCCTAAAAGCATTGGTGATGTAAGGAGTTTCCATGGGTTGTCTACCTTTAATAGGAGGTTTGTGAGGGGATTTAATATCATAGCTGCACCGTTGACCGTAGTGCTAAGGAAGGATAAGGCATTTGTGTGGGGGAAAGAATAAGAAGAGGCTTTTGTGAAATTGAAAGAAGTGCTTAGTTCAATACCTCTCCTTCAATTACCCAATTTTGATAAAACCTTTGAAGTTGAGTGTGATGCAAGTGCAGTAGGAATTTGAGCCGTGTTAATGCAAGATCGAAAGCCCACTGCCTATTTTAGTGAGAAACTCAAAGGGGGCCACCGCCAAATACTCCACTTATGACAAAGAACTGTATGCTTTGTTAAGGGCTTTGGCCAATTGGCAACACTATCTCTGGTCAAAGGAATTTGTCATTAGAACCGACCACTAATCCTTGAAGCACCTCAAATCCCAAGAGAAGTTGAATGTGAGGCATGTCAAATGGGTGGAATTCCTTGAAACCTTTCCTTATGTTATTCAATACAAAAAGGGGAAAGAAAATGTGGTGGCGGATGCTTTGTCAAGGAAAGTTGTGCTTCAATAAAGAAGGCATGTGTTGTTGAACACTTTGGGATCCAAGTTCATGGGTTTTGAAAGCATGAAGGATATGTATACCAATGATCCGGATTTTGGAGAGCTTTATGCTACTTTTGAATTGGAGGAAAGAGGAAGGAGGCTCACTAGATTGTGTGGTGACGAGGAGCTAGGTGAAGATGTGGAGGAAACGAGGTTCCACAAATTTGAGGGGCACTTGTTTCGAAATGGGAAGTTGTGTGCCTAACTCTTCTTGGAAGGAGTTGTTTGTGAGAGAAGCTCATAATGGAGGTTTGATGGGGCATTTTAGAGTGAGAAAAACCATTGATATCGTCAAGGAGCAGTTTTACTGGCCTAGGATGAAAGTGGATGTTACAAAGGTGTGTGGCTAATGTTTGGAGTATAAGCAAGCTAAGTCGAAACTACTTACACATGGTTTGTACTCACCCCTTCCCACCCCTTTGGGTCCTTGGCTTGACACTTCTATGGATTGTGTGCTTGGTTTGCCTAGGACCAAAAGAGAAAAAGATCATATTTTTGTGGTAGTTGATAGATTTTCCAAAATGGCACATTTTATTCCTTGTCATAAAAGTGATGATGCATCCCATGTATCTAATTTATTTGTTGAACATGTTCTTAAGTTGCATGGGGTTCCTAAAACTATTGTTAGTGATAGGGATTCCGAATTCCTTAGCCACTTTTGGAAGGAATTGTGGGGAAGGCTTGGTACTAAGTTGTTGTTCTCTACTTCTTGCCACCCCCAAATCGATGGCCAAACCGAGGTTGTCAATAGAACCTTGGGAACCATGTTTAGGGCCCTGGTTAAAGGAAAACTTGTATCTTGGGAAGACCATTTGCCTTTGATTGAATTTTCATACAATAGAACCATGCATACTTCTACTTGTATGACTCATATTAAGATTGTATATTATTTTAACCCCCTTGGATCTCACCCATTTATCTCAAGTTGTGATTGTAAGCTTAGATGCCAAGAGAAGGGCTCAAGAAATGAAGAAGCTTCATGAATAAGTGAGGAAGCAGCTTGAGAAGAAGAATCAAGAAGTTGCCAAGAAAGCCAATAAGAGGAGAAAGAAGATGATCTTTGAACCAGGAGGTTAGGTTTGGATTCACTTCCGGAAAGAGAGATTTCCCAACAAGAGGACAAGCAAGTTGATGCCACGAGGTGATGGCCCGTTTCAAGTCCTTGAGCACCTCAATGACATTGCGTACAAGATTGATTTGCCTAGTGACTATAAAGTGCACAACACATTCAATGTGTGTAACTTATCTCCTTTAAAGATTGATGATCAAATGAATTCATGGACGAATTATTTTCAAGAAGATGAGAATGATGCAACCCGGTTCGCGAGTAGGCTATTTACAAGAAGCCAAGAAAGGGAGTTGCAAGAGTTGCAGGCTTCACTTTCAAAGCTGGAGCTGTTGGGGGAAATACTGGAGGCTGCAGGACCTGTTTGCAAGCTCACTGCCTCAGAGCCAGAAAACACTCATCGATATCGCGGAGGACATTACGCAATCGCGCAAGGGCCTGGTAGTGTGCAGCGCGGTCGCGAGGCTTTAGACGCGATCACGCAAGGAGCTGAAGAGGACTGAAGAGATTGCTCTTCGCGACCACGTGTCATTTACTGCGATCGCTAAGTTCTGGTTGCTCATACCACGTGATCGCGTAGGTGTCGATGCGATAGCGCTGAGGCGAGAATCAGAATCCTATTTTAGTTTAATGACTTTATTGCAGCCCACTTTAGAGGCAATTAGGGCATTTTATGCTATATTTGGAAACTGCTATTTAAGCTCTTCAGCCTCATTTTTTAGGGTTATCTTTTGATGACATTGATAATTGTAAGGATTTTGGCTAAGCTTGTTTGCTTAAGCACTCTTGATCTTGATTTGCAATTGAACTTATTCATTTAGGGATCAATTAGCATAGGTTCTCTTCGATTATTGTTTTAAGGGGATGATTAGACCTCATCTCCTAATTGCTTAATTTAATTCCAAATTAATCGAATTGGGTCTTGTTTCTATTTTCTTTTAAATTTCTTGTTAATTTCAATTTCATACTGTAGATTCTTATCACCAATTTAGCTTTTCAAAGAATAGCTTCAAAAGACACAAAATAACTAGAGAAACAAGAAAGGTTAGAATTATAAGAATAAGGAAAATCCTCACCCTCATTCTTTTGTTTTCCCTCTTTCTTTTCTCTCAATTTTCTTTACACTCTTCTCTCTTTTCTTCTGAAAACTCACTCACTTCACTCAACTCAAGCTCTCATTTTTCCTCTCTTGAGTTGTTACTTGCCACTCCCTTACTCCTCTCAATTTTTTTCTCTCTCAAGTTCATTTGGACTACGACATGTGCCAAGAATCCCTTTGAAAGGAGTAGGATTACTCTTCACCTCAACCTTCAACTTTTCTCCTTGAGAACCTTCTCCCAACCTTTGCCTCACCTCTTTTGCTTTTGCCTTTCTTGCCACTTCTAGCATTCTCAAATAAACCTCTTTAATTTTTATTGGAGGAGAGTCATTAAGAATAAATTTTTAGTCTCTTAAAGTGAGAGCATACTTTCCAAACTCCTCATTATACTAGGCATTTCTAGCAAGCTTCCATGGTTTTCCCAACAATAAGTGACAAAATTTTATTGGCATCACATCACATAGCACTTTATCTTGATAATTGCCAATTTTAAACTTTACCCACACTTGTTGTGTAATTACCACAAGCCCATCTTCATTCAACCAAGGCCACCTATAGGGGAAGGGATGGCTACAAGTTTCCAACTTTAATTTCTCAACCAAAAAAACATTTGCGACAGTAGTACGACTCCTATAATCAATGATCATGGTACAAATGTACTCTCCAGCCCTACAAGTTGTATGGAAGAATTTATTTCTTTCCTCCCAAAGTTTCTCCACACAAACTTCACCACACTAATGGTTGTCTACAAAATGATTCCATTTAAACAAAGTTCTTAAAGCAATGTTAGAACAAGACAAATTATTTGTAGCACATATAGCACTTTTTCTCACTTTAGGCCTCAAGTTGCCTTTCACATAAGAATTAAAGACATTGAACCTTTTAGTACAATTAGGAGATATAAGCTCTCTTTTTCTCATGGAGCAATTACCACTTTTTTTTTAATCCAATAGAAAGACCACTACTACTCTCTTGTTTAATTTTAGAAACATAAAAAAAAGATGCAAATGAATAATCTCTATAATAAACTTCATCATCAATTTCCTCTATGTCACTATCTATATTTTCAAGTTCATCACAAGAAGAGTAAGTAGGAACACTGTACCTTGAAGCATCACTATCATCAATTCCGAGACTAGAGGCATAGGAGTTTTCATCCTCAAATTCATCCCTATAAGCCTCATAGTCTCCACAAGCTCCATGATCACAATAGTAACTCGCTTCATCACCATAAGAGCCATTGTTCCTCGAATCATCATAGCAACTCCCACCATCATCATAGGAACCACAGTCTCTGCAAACATCATAGCAACTCCCTTCATCTCTAGGAGTCATAACCTCCGCCATCATCATCCGAGGACATAGTTGCGACAATAAAGAGAAAAAGACCTCACAAATTCACTCCCTCACATGTATCACCCAATATATGAACACTCAATTTTCATTTCACTCGTGTATACAGTCAAGGTCAATGGCTTTTGTGACCACACTCTAATATTCTCACCACTCAAGCCTTTTTCCACTCAAGGGTTCCCTTAATCTCTTCAAGGTTTTACAACCTCAAATTCTCAAGGTAAGTATCTACGCTTCGGTTCGGAGTGGAGTTTATAAGATACCAACGAAGCAAAAAAAGCACACAAATGGACTTGGAACAAATAAACACGCAACAACACTAAAAAAGAGAAAAAATACGAATCGAATTGGCAGGAATCAATATTGGAATTGGATGAAATTTTATGTGATCTAAAACTTACTGTATTTGATGATATGAAAAGGGTTTGGGTAATTTGATATTGTTTAGGGGTTGTTCTGAGAAATCTGTTAAGAGATTGTTTTTCAGTTCTGCGCTATCACGTGAGTTTTGTTGCTATCGCGATGAAGAAGTCAACAGCCTTGCGCTGTTGCCGCACGAATGCGAAGAACAATCAGTCAACAGGTTTTCACGATCGCGATAAAGGGCGTGCGATCGCGAAGAACAATTCTGGGTTTATGAAGCCCAAATTTCTGAAAATTTTCTTCACTTAAATCTTCACAAATCAACTTATTTTTGCTCTAAATTGAGATATAAGCTTCTTATACGTCCACTAACAAACCCCAAGGATTAATTCTTTAAAAACAACAACCAAATCTAAAAAGCCTCAAATCACTTATTGAAAAACTTGAAGAACCCTAGATTTTGAATCTACAAATTGATGCCCCAAACATTGTTTGTTGTTTAAATCCTTCCAAACACAGCTTCTAGTATCAAAAATCAACACATTCCAAAAAAAATTACATCCTAAGAAGCCATAACTCTATGACTCAATTTTCGAAGCTTTTTTTTTTTTTTTTTTTTGATTTTCAGATTTAGAAATCAAAACCTAGACAGTGTTTGTAGAAACAAACATCATTCAGAGCTCTGATATCAAATGATAGGATCCTAAACACTAAGAATAGAAAGCAAATAACCAAATGATAAAATCAACGTCACAAACTAAAGATAGAAGGGAATAGGGGGATAGATAGAAGAAAAAAGGGAATCCAATCCCACAATTGTAGCTAAATTAGAACACTACAAATAAATTCTAATACCCTAATTTAGACAATATAATCAGAGATAAATATCCAATGGGGAAGAGAAACTTGAACTCAAGCAATAGATCTCACACACAAGAGAATCCAAGAGAGATCCAAAAAGAGGAAAAGTGATACAACCTATACACACTCTCACAAGAGTATTCTCAATATTCATCATCCAAAATCTAACTCTAAACCCTAGAATTAGGCTATTTATAGTAGCTAATAAATACAAAGATAAATAGACTAAAAAGCCCCTAATGTTAGTTCCAAAAATCTGCCAGGAGACGTCTTTCTTCGCGATCGCGCACGTGGCCTCGCTATCGTGATGTGTATTCTGACATCTCATCATGATCGCGCTTAGTCTCTAGTGCGATCGCGGACTTTGACTAGTTTTCTTCTTCTCCATCCCGCAGATTTCTTTGCTATCACGATGTGCAAATTTCCTGAATCTTGCAGCCTTTCATTTTTTCTCATTTGGCCATCCTTTTGACTTGAGTCTTGCTTTCCATGCCCTCTTAAAGTACTCCAAGCTCTTGATGTCTAGTATTAACCCTTCACGGCTTAGAGTGCCAATCCAGATCGCATCACAAGGTCTCTTAAAGATGCAACTATAAGCTATTTGTATATATTAAATAAGAGTTAATCACAGTTATATACTATTTTGAAACCTTAATTAGAAAAACATAGAAATATTATTCACATTACAAAACATAGTATTATTTTTTATATACAAGTGGTTACAAATAACTAGAAAGGGAAAACCTTAGCCCCCACATCATATCCCTCCCACTGCATTAATATACCATTTTATGTTTGAATTGAAGTGTGGCTGCTATCGAACAAATGAGTATTTCGTTTTTGTTATTTTAAACAAAGTATACTATTCTGTATATACCATATACTATTTAGGATTATATTTTTATATTTGGATTGATATGAGAGTTCCTATCGAACATATAGACGTTTCAATTTTATTATTTTAAATAAAGTATACCTTTTGGTATGTCGTATACTTTATTGGTATAACTTTTTGTGTTTAGACGGAAGTGTGAGATGTTATCAAGTAAATTGAGGTTTTGATTTCTATTATTTTAAATAAAGTATACCTTTTTTGTATACCATAAAGTGTTTTGTGTTTGAATCGAAGTGTGAGATGCTATATAAAATGAAGGATTTAGTTTTTGCCGTGATAAACAAAGTATACCTTTTGGTATACAATATACTCTTTTGGTTTACCTTTTAGTGTTTGGATCACGTATGAGATGCTATCAAACGAATAAATATTTCAATTTCTGTTGTTTTAAACGAAGTATACTTTTTTTGATATATCGTACACTCTTAAGGTATATCTTTTAAACAATCTCTGTCAGTCGTTTCGGAAGTTAAGACTCCAGTTGGCATGTCGATAATTTTAAAATATTCGTAAGATTCATTAGGACATGTCTGAGCTAAATCGGACCTCGTTTGGTACGTATCGGAAGAAGATTTTAGTTTTTATTGTCGATAAATATTAGAAAGAGATTCGAGCTCGATTTTTGCGAATGAGCTTCGATTCTAAATTCGAAAGCGCCTGTAGGTTCGTATGATTATTTGAGACTTTTGTGAACTTTCGAAAGTGAATTTCGAGGTTGTTCGGCTAGTTGCCGCTAAAATGCCGAAAGTTAAATAATTTGACATTTTTCTATTTAATTTGCATATTGAGTTTCGGGAGTCCGATTTGAGATTCGCCTTAGCAAGTGTGTTACGTATATTTTGTATAACTTACTTGAGTAATTTGGGATCATTTCGAATTTCATAGAGTTCCGTTTTAATTTTCGTCGCGAAAAGAAAAGAAAGTAAAATAAAAGAAAAGAGAAAAGAAAAAGAAACAAATGAAGGCGGTGGGGGTTCCTTAGCTTTATATGCTAAGGACGAACAGAGCAGAAACGAGAAAACGTAAAGAGAAAAATGCCAGAAAATAAGAAAAGAGCCGGAGAAAGATAGGATTTTATCCCGAAAGATTTAGATAATGATCTTAATGAATTATTTTAGTTTATTACATGTGTTTGAATATATTTTGACTGTAAAAATTGGGATATTAGATATTTTTTTAATAGGTTCAATTAATAGTTTAAAGGGTTAACTGGACCCTGATAATGGAATTGAGTATATATTCGTACTCAGTGAGTTATGAGAAACATATAAATATAATTTATTTAGCATTTGGTTATGTGACTTTGAACCTTGTACATAGGCCTGACCTGCATATTGCGTATGTGAATAGGGTATCAAGTTCCTAACCGGATTGCCCTAAGATGTAAGGAATGAAGCCTTTAGCCTAATTTGATATATTTCTGCTTATTGAATAAGCAGGATCATTTGGCGGTGAATCTAGAGGATAAAGCAGTTATTGAGTAGCAATTTGAAATAAAGTAAGTGTTTGTATCCATTTCTTTGGAGGCCTTTGGCCTCGTGGATAATCTACCACTTGTTCCTTACGTGTGTACCTACCGATAGGCGTACTCATTACGCCTTAACTTTGGATTTACATTGTATGTTATATGTTATGTCCTGTTGTTGGTATTGTATTGAGGATATTAGCATTGTATTCTGGCTGTGAGTTGACATATACTTTCCGGCTGTCGATGAGACTCCCGTGCTGGTGATGGGTTATTATTACATCATATTGTATTCATACGCATTATGTTGCATTCATATCGAGTGCAGGATAATTCCGCCCCAGGAGAGTGCAGGAGTATTCCGCCTCTGGTTTATATCATATCGGGTACGGGAGTATTGTGCCCCAGGAGAGTACAGGAGTATTCCGCCTCTGATTCATATTATGTTGGGTGCAGGAGTATTCCGCCCAGGAGAGTGTAGGAGTATTACGCCTCTGGTTGATATCATATTGGGTGCAGGAGTATCCCTCCCCAGGAGAGTGCAGGAGTATTCCGCCTCTGGTTTATATCATATTGGGTGCAGGTGTTTTCCGCCCGAGGAGAGTGCAGGAGTATTCTGCCTCTAGTTCATATCATATCGGGTGCATGAGTATTCCACCCCAGAAGTAGGAGTATTCCGCTCCAGTTTGTTACTATATTGTATTCCCCTCGAATGCAGGAGTATTCCGCTTCGGGACGGGATTACGGGCACATGTGATCCCATTGCATCATAGTGCATTCTGTACATTTCATTGCACCGATTGATGTGCATTGTGTGATTATAGTACGATGTTTCTTATATATTTCATGTATTTCTGATTGGTGATATATTCGGAATACCTATACGGTCTGCCTATCTTATGCCCCTAGTTGTTTGTGAGTTTATGGTTCCATACATGTTTCCGATTATTATCTGGCTCTTTCTTTTTATAATTTAAATAAGAGGAATTTGGTTTATCTATTTCTTTTCTCCCATGCTATCTATCCTATTCTTTGAGGTGGCTACTCTGCCCTACTTATTGAATCCTTTTGACTTACCCTTGTTTGTTGTCTGTTTCTTGTCTATTTATTTCGTTTCGGCAAGTTCGCTCCAGGATTGAGTTCGCCACGTTGTTCAGGAGCGCAGACGACTTCAGTTGTCAGGGTGAGCCAGCTTTTATTCCAGATGGCCACCAGTTTATTATTTATTATTTCAGTTGCATTTTGCTCCCTTCAGGAGGTATCTGTCTTCTTTTGTAGTCTTAGATGTCTAGTCTGGATAGCCCAAAACTTAGTATGTTGGGTTGTCAGCTGTAATTTCTTTTGTATAGCTTAGAGTCTATCCAGACTAAGACAGTGTCTAGTAAAGTCTCGCTAATGGGTACGTAGATGTCCGTACTTATCTACAACAAGCTATGATGAAATTTAGGAAGTTTCACTTCCTTCTTTTCTGATCGTGCGTCGGTCTAGGATATATAAGTATTTTCTTTAATTCCTTCGTGGTATTTGTGAACCCTCGTGCGACAACTCAGCAAATGATAGGAGTTCAGGACGAAGTAGTCTAGCCTGGGGCTAGAGCTACTCAAGCCCCGAGAGATGTGGATCATGCTGATGATCCAGTTGCGCAGGCCCCAGCTGTATGAGCCCCGCGATGGGCAAGGGAGCAGGGCCTTGTGGTTCCCTTGGCTCTCTACAATGCTTTTACGAGAATCTTGGCGACGCAGATACTGCAAGAACCTATTATTCTCTAGGCAGCTTATCAGGTTGCCGGAGATGCAGACGTTCGCTCTCAGGGAGCTCATGTTCCAGGTCTTAATTGCCGCAGTAAACTATGTTCCGAAGGCAGCATGTGTTGTGCCTCTAGTTATTCTGGCTAGTTAGCTAGCCCGGATAATAGCTCGGTCCGAGTGTCCGAAGAGGCTGCATTATTTTACCCAATTAAACCTCCTGATGTTCTTAGGGCATGCATCATGTGATCCATGTGTAAGTTTTTTAAAATAAAATGATGTCAGCATATCATTCAGGCTCTTGATCATATCGAGCGGTATGGTGTTGATTATTCTGCTTTCCAGTTTCAGGGTCTAGCCTTGGATTGGTAGACCTCTATTTTATCAGCTAGGCAAGGCTTGCCTAAGCTGACTTGGTGCGATTTTTCTTGTCGATTCATGAAAAAGTTCCTTTTGTGCAATAAGCAAGATGAAAAGTGTCGCTAGTTTTGGGTGGATTGGATAGGGTAGCCTATTGGTTTTATAATATGAGATTTGGTTCTTTAGGATGGCTGGATATGCACTAGAACTAGTCCATGAATCTTCCGAGAATGTTCAAAGATTTATTGGTGACCTTTCTCCTTCCTTGAGATCCCAGATGGCTCGAGAAATTACGGTTGGGACTTCATTTTGTGTCGTTGTTGATATTTTTCAGAGGTATTAGGCATACCATAAGTTAGAGTAGGAGAGCAAGAGATCCCACGGCCCTGGTGGGCACCATACCTCCTTTGGAGGTAAGAGTTCTGATTATTTAGGGAGGTTACTTGCCATATTATCTCAGTTTGTAGAGCGTGATTCTCAGAGTCCGCGAGTAGTTCATCGAGATTAGACTCAGCTTTCTCTTTGTATCTTTTAACAATCTGTCTAGCTTCCATTTTCAGCGAAAAGGTGTTATCATTATCGTGAGTCTGGTTATCCTTTGAAGAGTTTTCCCTTACTCCGGCAAGTAGACAGTCGTCCTTTCTCTCATCATCAGGCACCTGCAAAGTCACAGGGGATTTTATTTAGTTCTTAATTAGCCAGAGAAATGCCACCATCAAGTAGAGGTCAAGAGCGTGGTGGTTTTAGTTCTTCTGGAAGTAGATATCAGGGTACCGGCTCAGCACAGCTGCAGAGGCAATTCTATGAACTGCTAGTCTGGCAGGATGCTGAGGTATCCGATGTAGTACACCCATGATTTTTTTTTCCATTATATGTGAGTAAGATTTGATTCTTCCGATCGGTCTGGACTTCGTTTATCTTACCATGTTTCCATGGCTTCCTTGGATATTGTTTCTATTAAGAATCGGTGACGGTACAGGGGCGAGCTTCTGGTATGATTTATTCCTGGCATTTGTGAGGCCCTACTAATTTACCTGGTCTAAATATGAGAGATTTGACAGTGAGTGTAGCTATTGTCTGCCTGGCATCTTGTCGTGTCACCTTCTATTATTATGAAAAATTAGTTTATCTATCTTCTTGGTATTCCATGTTGGCTGGATGATGGGATTCTAGTTCATCCCCATCAGAGAGTGTCATTGTTTCTTCCGGTGTAAATCGGTTAGTAAGTAATATTCGATCTATGTATCTCCTCTTGGTTCAAAATGTTAGTAAATTCATGTTATACCATGAGCTTATCTGGGTTATAAAAGGATTTTCTGGTAAATTTTCAGAGTTTCCTTCTTATTGAGAGGCTAAATTGGCATGGATGTTGTTCCATAAAGCACATCTAATATCTATTTCTTCAATTACGATTCTTTGGCTAGCATGACTCGAAAGTAGTCTAGCTCTGGTAGCCAAGAAAATAAGAAGATGAGCTTCCTAAAGCTCTAATTATTTCTATCCTCAGTCCGTTGCCATCTCTTCTTTTTTCGGCACTGGTGAGCTTAGGCGGTCAGTAACCTCTTGTGATGTTCCCTGTATTGAGCCAGAGTGCGTGTCAAGGTAGCCGGGTAAGCACATTGTTGTTTTTCAAGGCTACTAAGGGTAATGAGAGGCATCATTTGACATCTGATTGATCCATCAGGCGGTGGTGCTTATGGCAAAGGTATGGAGTTGTGAACTCGAGAGTTGCAGCTGTTTGGCAACTCGAGAGGGTAATTTGGTAGCTCAGGTCTGAGCCGCGTTCTGTTTTTAGCTAAGTCTTCCTTAATCCAGCGGGCTGTGCGAGGATGGTGAGTTTATGCTCTAAGTGGAGGAGTCTTCCTCCAATTGATACCGAATCGTAATATTAAATCTCTAAGGAGTTGCTGAAGCGTAAGCTAATTCTTATTTTCATCGACCTGTTCTATATCGAAAAGTATATCGACGAGGTGATTCGTCGGCGGAATCATGTTAGCCCATTCAAAGTTCTGTGTACCTTTGTTTTGAAAATGTAGAACTCTCCTATCGTGATCGAGGAAGGATCAGCTTAGTCAGAATAAGCTGGGCAATGGTGTTATGATATTATCCAGACATATTTTATTCCAAAAGTTTGATATGCGTGTTATAATTCTGATCTTATAATCAGGAGATAATGCCCGTCTAGTAGCCTAAGAAGGTCGTGCAAGTTCTCTTGTTATCTGTGCAAATTTTCTTTAGACTTGGGTTCGTTCGAGGACGAACGAGAGTCTAAGTAGAGGAGAATGAAACGACCTCGGTCAGTCGTTTCGGAAGTTAGGACTCCAATCGGTGTGCCGATAATTTTAAAATATTTGTAAGGTTCATTAGGACCTGTTTGTAAAATTTGAACTAAATCGGACCTCATTTGGTACGTATCGGAAGAAGATTTCAATTTTTATTGTCGATAAATATTAAAAAGAGATTCGAGCTCGTTTTTTGCGAATGAGCTCCGATTCGAAATTCGAAAGCGCCGGTAGGTTCGTATGATTATTTGTGACTTTTGTGAACTTTCGAAAGTGAATATCGAGGTTGTTCGGCTAGTTGCCGCTAAAATGCCGAAAGTTAAATAATTTGACTTTTTCCATTTAATTTGCATATTGAGTTTCGGGAGTCCGATTTGATATCTGCCTTAGCAAGTGTGTTACATATATTTTGTATAACTTACTTGAGAAATTTGGGATCATTTCGAATTTCGTAGAGTTCCGTTTTAATTTTCATCGCGAAAAGAAAAGAAAATAAAATAAAAGAAAAGAGAAAAGAAAAAGAAAGAAAAGGATAAAAAGAAAAGAAACAATTGAAGGCGGGGGGGGGGGGGGGGGGGAGGTCCTTAGCTTTATATGCTAAGGACGAATAGAACAGAAACAACATAAAAGCAGAAACGAGAAAACGTAAAGAGAAAAATACCAGAAAATGAGGAAAAGAGCCCGAGAAAGATAGAATTTTTATCCCGAAACATTCAGGTAATGATCTTAATGCATTATTTTAGTTTATTACGTGTATTTGAATATATTTTGACGGTAAAAATGGGGATATTGGACATCGTTTTAAGAGGTTCAATTAATAGTTTAAAGGGTTAATTGGACCCTGATAATGAAATTGAGTATATATTCTACTCAGTGAGTTATGGCGATATATAAATATAATTTATTTAGCATTTGGTTATGTGACTTTGAACCCTGTACATAGGTCTGGCCTGCGTATTGCGTATGTGAATAGGGTATCAGGTTCCTAACCGGATTGCCCTAAGACGTAAGGAATGAAGACTTTAGCCTAATTTGATATATTTTCTGCTTACTGAATAAGCAGGATCATTTGGCGGTGAATCTAAAGGATAAAGAGGTTATTGAGTAGCAATTTGAAATAAGGTAAGTGTTCGTAATGAGTACGCCTACCCTAAGATTTGAGAAATGAAGCCTTTAGCCTAATTTGATATATTTTTCTGCTTATTGAATAGAGTGGGATCGTTTGGCAATGAAACCAAAGGACAAGCAGTTATTGAGGGGATGTACTAACTTTGTAACAAGGTAAGTGTTTATATCCATTTCTTTGGAGGCACCTGGCCTCGTGGATTTTCTACCACGAGTTCCTTACGTGTGTAGCTACCGATAGGCGTACTCATTACGCTTTAGCTTTGGATTTACATTGTATATTATATATTATGTCATGTTGTTGGTATTGCATTGAGGATCTGAAAATTGTATTTTGGCTGTCGATGAGAGTCCCGTGCTAGTGATGGGTTACTATTACATTATGTTGCATTCATACGCATTATGTTGCATTCATATGCATTATATTGCATTCATATTAGGTGCAGGGGTATTTCGCCCCCAGAGAGTGCAGGAGTATTCCGCCTCTGGTTTATTTCATATCGGGTGCAGGAGTATTCCGCCCCAGGAGAGTGTAGGAGTATTCCACCTCTGATTCATATTATATCGGGTGCAGGAGTATTCTGCCCCAGGAGAGTGGATGAGTATTCCGCCTCTGATTCATATCATATTGGGTGCAGGAGTATTCCGCCCCAAGAGAGTGCAGGAATGTTACGCCTCTTATTCATATTATATTGGGTGCAGGAGTATTCCGCCCCAGGAGAGTAAGAGAGTGCAGGAATGTTCCGCCTCTGATTCATATTATATTGGGTGAAGGAGTATTCCGCCGCAGGAGAGTGCAGGAGTATTCCGCCTTTGGTTTATATCATATTGGGTGCAGGAGTATTCTGCCCCAGGAGAGTGCAGGAGTATTCTGCCTCTGGTTCATATCATATTAGGTGCAGGAGTATTCCGCCCCATGAGTAGGAGTACTCCGCTCCAGCTGGTTACTATATTTTATTCCCCTCGAATGCAGGAGTATTCCGCTGCAGGACGGGATTACGGGCACATGTGACCACATTGCATTATACTGCATTCATTTCATTTTATTGCACCGATTTCTGTGCATTGTGTGATCATAGTACGATGTTTCATATATATTTCATGTATTTTTGATTGGTGATATGTTCGGAATACCTATACGTTATGCCTATCTTATACCCCTAGCTGTTTGTGAGTTTATGGTTCCATACGTGTTTTCGGTTATTATCTGGCTCTGCCTTTTTATAATTTAAATAAGAAGAATTTGGTTTATCTGTTTCTTTTCTCCCTAGCTAGCTATTCTATTCTTTGAGGTGGCTAGTCTGCCCCACTTATTGAATCCTTTTGACTCACCCTTGTTTTTTGTCTGCCTGTCTATTTATTTCGTTTCGGCAGGTTCACTCCAGGATTGAGTTCGCCACGTTGTTCAGGAGTTAAGACGACTTCACTTGTCAGGGTGAGCCAGCTTTTATTCCGGATGGCCACTAGTTTATTATTTATTATTTCAGTTGCATTTTGCTCCCTTCAGGAGGTATTTGTCTTCTTTCGTACTCTTAGATGTCTAGTCTAGATAGCCCTAAACCTAGTATGTTGGGTAGTCAGCTGTAATTTCTTTTGTACAGCTTAGAGCTATCAGTATGTCTGTGCTTTTTCTAAGTCTTGTTCTTATTTATGAATTGAATTATATTTATTTTCCTAATTTAATTGGTAAGGGTTCGCCCGGCGGGTCTAGGGGAGGATGTCGGGTGCCCACACGGCCTGCCGGATTCCGGGCCGTGTCAATCTTTTTGTGTTTGGATCGAAGTGCGAGACATAATCGAACAAATGGATGCTTTAGTTTTTGTTATTTTAAACAAATTATACCTTTTTGGTACACTGTATACTCTTTGGTGTACATATTGTGTTATATCAAAGTGTAAGATGCTATCGAACGAATGGGTATTTTTGTTTTTATTGTTATAGACAAAGTATACCTTTTTGGTATATCGTATACTCTTTTGGATTATCTTTTTGTGTTTGAAGCAAAGTATAAGGTGCTATCGAGCTAATAAATATTTCAATTTTTGTTATTTTTAACAAAGTATATCTTTTTGGTATATTGTATACTCTTTTGTTATACCTTGTTATGTTCGGATCAAAGTGCGAGATGTTATAGAACACAAAGGTATTTTAATCTTTATTATTTTAAAGAAGTATACCTTTTTTTGGTATATTGTATAGTCTTTTGGAATACCCTTTTGTGGTTGGATCAAAGTGTGTGATGCTATCGAGCAAATAAATATTTTAATTTTTGTTGTTTTGAACAAAGTATACTATAGTGGTGTACTGTATATCTTTCGGTATACATTGTTATGTTGGAATCGAAGTGCGAGATATTACAGAATATATAAATATTTTAAACTTTAATATTTTTAAAGAAGTATACCTTTTTGGTATACTCTGTTGGTATACCATTTTGTGTTTGGATCAAAGTGTGTGATGCTATCGAGCAAATAAATATTTCAATTTTTATTATTTTGACCAAAGTATACCTTTTTAGTATACTATATAGTCTTTTGGTATACCTTTTATGTCGGGATCGAAGCGCAAGATGTTACAAATCATATAGATATTTCAACTTTTATTATTTTTAAAGAAGTATACTGTTTAGGTATATTATATACTCAATTGATATACCTTTTTGTGGTAGGCTCAAAGTATGCTATCGAGCAAATAAATATTTTATTTTTATTTTTTTGATCAAAGTATACCTTTTTGGTGTACCGTATACTCTATGCTCGGATCGAAGTGTGAGATATTACCAAACACATAGATATTTCAATTTTTATTATTTTTAAAGAAGTATACATTTTTGGTATATTGTATATTTTTTTGGTGTACCATTTTGTGTTTGGATCAAAGAGTGTGATGCTATCGAGCAAATAATATTTTAATTTTTATTATTTTGATCAAAGTATACCTTTTTGGTATACTATATACTCTTTTGATATACCTTGTGATGTCCGGGTCGAAGTGCGAGATGTTACAGAACATATAGATATTTCAGTTTTTATTATTTTTAAAGAACTATACCTTTTTGGTATATTAGATACTCTTTTGGTATACCCTTTTGTGTTTGGATAAAAGTGTGTGATGCTATCGAACAAATAAATATTTTAGTTTTTGTTGTTTTCAACAAAGTATATCATCTTGTTATACTGTATACTCTTTTGGTATACCTTGTTATGTTAGAATCGAAGTGCGAGTTATTACTGCATACATAGATATTCCAATTTTATAGTTTTTTGATGAAGTATTTTTGGTATATTGTATAGTCTTTTGGTATACTCTTTTGTGATTAGATCAAAGTGTGCGTTGTTATCGAGCAAATAAATATTTTGCTTTTTGTTGTTTTGAACAAAGTACACCTTTTTGATATATTGTATACTCTTTTGGTATACCTTGTTATGTTCGGATCGAAGTGCGATATGTCACAGAATATATAGATATTTTAATTTTTTATTATTTTAACGAAATATACTATATCGAATAATCTTTTGGTATACTTTTTTATTGTTTGATCAAAGTGTGAGATGCTACTGAGAAAATAAATATTTCAGTTATTTATATTATACTGTATGCTCTTTTGGAATACCTTTTTATGTTTGGATCAAAGTGCGAGATGTCGCAGAACCAATATATATCATGGACACATTAATTTTTATTGCTTTAAATACAATATAACTTTTGATATCACGATATACCAAATTAATATACAGTATAATATAAGAGTATACATTATTGATATATTAGACAAACAAAATTTTCATACGTATATTAGATAAGTTATATTTATCACTAATATAGAGAAAAAGAAAAAGAAAATAAAAAAAGGAGAAAAATTTACAAAGAAAACAAAAAGCAAAAAAAGAAGAAAAGAAATTGAGGGGAAAAAGATTATGAAGAAAGAAAATAAAGAAAAAACACAAAAAATGGGGAAGACATAAATTGTGTTAGAAAAGGAGAAAGAAAAAAGAAAGAAAAAAAAAAAAGAAAAAAAGCACAAAAAAAGTGTGAAAATAGAAAAGGAGGGACTTGAGTTCCTTGTTTTATGCATCAAAATGAGGAAGTAATTAGCTAATAGATATATGATGTAAATAAGTTATGGGTATTAATATAATGGGTATAGCCTTGTAAATAAGATGAGATGTATGGGTATTTTTTAAAATCTTTCTTTACATTAACCATTCTGATCCGCCTAATTCAGCCCATCTTAAAGTTGGACTTATTTGGGATAAAATGTAACCAAATTGACCCTCAAGAAACTTGTCAAAATGCATAATAGAAAGCGTTTTTTTTGTTTGGTTTGTTATATATGCCATAATAAATATAGAAAATATTTATACTTTTGTTTGGTAATTTAAAAAACTATTAGAAAACAAAGAATGAAATTAAAACTCGGTAAAAGTGAAGTCAATTGAGCTATGATTCATTGTTTAACATGTCTTGATTTAGCCAATCTCAGGTCAAGTAGTCTTTGGGCGGTTCAGTAAACCACCAATTTAGTAACTCATCCCATTTATACCTTCCAAAATTTCCCCAACCCATTCGTTTGACACACCTACTTATGATTAACAAAAAAGGGCCCTAATTAGCACCTCTATATAGAAGGTTTTTGGATGAAATAGACAGATCTAGCGCCATTATTACAGTTTGACGATATAAGAGAAGTCTTACATAAATAACACCCTTCAGGAAAAGTTGTTGGAGGCTACCAGACCGAAACTCTTGGCGATCGCCAAATCCTTGCTAATATTTAGATCAACCGATCGCCTGGACTTTCATACAGGGGCCAAATTTGTAAGATTTTCTTAACAAAGGCTAAATCTGTGATGGGGTGCCAAAGTGTCCTATTTCTCTAAATTACCCCCTATATATCCAGTTACTGTAACTTTCTGTTGGTGAATGGTCGCTCAATTAATTTTTGTTTTTTTTCTTTTAAATCATTATTGGTTCAAAATAAGTTTCTTGTCTTTGATTATTGAGTTTCCATGTTGTATACGTAATGAGGCCTTTAAAAAACATCTATTAATTTAAATAACAAAGGCCGTGGGTAACTTTCTTTACAATTTTGTTCTTAGGCATTGTGTGTATTGATGCATATTTCTTGAGCTCTTACACAAGAATTGGGAAATTACAACACCCTAAAGTTATTGAGCAACATGTTTTCATAAATTTAAGCTTCGTGAGCGTCCCTTTATTACCCTTGTTCTTGTTTGTAGTGTAACTATTATACAATCAAGATACGCATGCATAGAGAACCAATTCATAGTGTAGTGTGCTTTAATTACATGCGTCGCCAAATCACCATAGCATTGCTGTTGCGTATATTTTCATTCTCTTTTTTTTTTCCGTTCATCCCAAGCATCTCTTATTTCATGGTAATGCTTCCCTGATTTTTTTTGCTCCCCTCCTCACCATCACATAAACTCACATAACACATGCTTCGAATTTCCATCTTTAAGATGCAATTTATGTGTCCCTAATAAAGATCTCCTTTAGTATGCAGATGACTAATTTGTCTGTCACATCAAATTGTGTCCCGAATCAAGATTTCCGTACATATATTCAACCTTTTAGGACAAAGTGTAAGATGTTTACTTTCCCTTTCCCACTAAATAGTTTAGGAAGAAAACAAAATGAAAATGAAAAAGACAAACTAGAAGTTGTTGGATCTTAGATTATTATTGATTCCTGTTGTACTAGAAACCATTTCAATTGGAAACATGTGCCTAGTAGTCACATGAAGAAAGAAAAAACAATGAAAAATTAATGCTACAATGTAGTACCTAGTATTCAGAAATTTCTCTTCCCTCATGTTTCTGTTCGTCTAGTTAATTCTGTGGAATCTCAATTACTGTGACATTTTTCTTTATCTCTAGATGCTTTAGAGAGAGAAGTCAAAAAACGCCACTAAAAGGAAAAAACACGAGAACTCATAATTAATCAGATCATGTGTTCTAACTTTATGTCTTTATATTCATTTCTATATGTATGCGCTTATGGTCGGTAAAACCGGCATATACTGTCCAAAAGTACAAGCGAGATGCATATAAAATTATACAATCATGATTATATTTAAACAAAAATTTTGGGCAACATGCATGATACGAATCACATATTTAAAAAATTAGGTTTAAACAAAGTTTAGGATACTTTTTAACGAAGATAGATCTCGCGAACTACTACTTCATTGCCCCTCGTAAGAATCACTAAGAGATGTTTCTGCGCATTCGCACAATTACCTGAATTTCTTGTAATTTGCGGAGATTGTGGAAACACTAGAACTCCTCGTTGTATTAGTAATTATTTTTCTGAATCCATTCAGGGTTTGAACAGTGAATTAGAATCCAGCTTGAGTTTAAATTATTACTACATGGTTTTGCACCTAATGAAAGGTATTTATATAAATAATGTAGGGACATAATTATAAATAGTTTAGCTAGGATTTATTATTGTGTTTTGGGCCAAGCTCATTAGCTAAGTTTTATACTTGTATATAAACCCCATTGATGAATGAGAAAAGGTGAAAAGTTCTTTATCCCAAAATTTGTGTGTTGTTGTATTGATTTTAATATGGTATCAGAGCCAGCACGCATGTACGAAAAAATGATATGATTAGTAAAAACTTCTCCATAAAATTATGAAGAAAGAGTAGTGATAATCGTTCGATGGGAAGGATCTGCTGTCATTGTCAATCGCTAGTGTTTATGTCGACGGAGGGAATGGTCTACGACAGACGAGGTTGCCATGTGACATGAAGTCCAATATTGAAAGGGCGAGATTGGTTCATACAGTCATGAATGCCCTAAAGAAGACGGGTTTTGGAGGCGAAACTATTAAGCGACCCAGAGAGGGATCTGCAAATATGTTGATAAACAAGTGGGAAGTAAAGCTCGGGGACAGAGCGACTGGGAAAGAGTTATGAATTATGCCGTGAATAGAGCAACGTTCTCCTGGGAGGTGTGAATAACAGGTGGAAAGGGGTGATGTATCTGAATGGTGATCATTCGGGGCATTAATCCAAAATATTGCTATGAGGTCATCAGGTATCCAAAGTGGTGGAAATTTGACTCACGGAATGAGAATGGGTCGTGCAATCGAGATGCAGTGTCGTTGAGTGGTCATGAAGAGACCCGAGCAAATATGGCTTGTGCGGCGACTGAAGTTGGATCCGGGAGCTCTTGTGTCCCCGCATTGAGTAGTGAATTGGTGCAGGTGCTTGTGAGTTTTTTGAATCAGAAGAAGTCGGACACAACTGATCGAGTGAATAATAAGACGGCTAATAGTCCATGGATAATTGATACTGGAGCTTCGAATCATATGACCGGAGAGTTGAATGTGTTGAGTGATCTAGATGATATTGTACACTGTCCGGTGGGTTTGTCTTACGGAAGCAGTACCACGGCCACAATAGAAGGGCCAACTCAGCTTAATGAACACATGACATTAATGTTCTCTATGTTCCCGGAATGACATGCAATTTGGTTTCAGTGTCTTAGTTAATTGATCAGTATGATTGTAATGTGGAATTCACTAATGACACATGTATTGTAAAGGATAAGATCACGGGCACATTGATTGGCACGGGTGAACTAATGGATGGACTGTACTACTTACGGACAATGTCACAGATAAAGGCTTTGAAAGTGGATGTGTCGGATTTATGGCATCAAAGATTGGGACATCATTTGATTCAGGTAACAAATTCTCTCCCAATTCAAGAAGTTAGGAACTGTGGTGGTAAGAAAATAAAAAAAGCATATGATATATGTCATCGGGCAAAGCAGACTAAGAATATGTTTTCTTTGAGCGAAAGTAAAGCCTCCGAGATTTTTGAGTGAATACATTGTGACTTGTAGGTCCGTATAGGACTGAAACTTCGTGCGATGCCTTTTATTTTTTAACAACTATTGATGATTTTTCCCGAACTGTATGTGTGTTCTTGTTGATTGACAAGAAAGAAGTTGGACGGGCTATGAAAGATTTTTTTGCAATGGCCTAAAGACAATTTCATAAATATAATAAGATTGTCCGAAGTGATTGTTGAACCCCCAAAAAAATGCACCTCGAAGGATTAAATTTTAGGAATATCGACAAGATGGACTAACTCTTTTGGAGTTTTTGGAGTCACCACCCAATTTAAGGAAAACAGGGAACCAAATTAACAAATGCGTGCAAAACTCCATTTTTATAAAAAGACGGTCTTTCTTTCAGAGATTCTAAAGGTAAGAGGTTTTGTTAATTTTGAAAGAAGGTTTTTAAGGCACTTTCGAAATTCCGTAAATTACGGTTAATCCGACAGGTTTCCAAATATTTACAAGTGCGCTTTTCTTGCAAAAGTATTATTTAATAATAATAATAATAATAATAATAACAATAATAATAATAATAAATTGAATAAATGCTTATTTGCAAAAAATATTTTTTACTTGCACGCATTTGCTAAATTGGCCCCAATTTGCAATAAATTAAATAACGACTTCAAAATAATAGATAATGAACATAAAGTAAAGCAAATATATCAATTATCGAATATTTATTCATGAATAATTATCCTACAAGTAACTTATATAAAATCCTAAGGGGCAAAGGGGAGGATAAGAGTTAAAAGGATAGAAACCGGAAAGAGGCCGAGGACACAATAGATACAAAGAACACCAAAGATTACCTCCTAGGACTGTCCCGCGGAATAGACTTGGAAGAGGTAAGCTTAACAATCAATCTCGACAAAAGAAGTAGTTGGATAAAATTTGCATGCTGAACAGAGCCTAGCCAAAGTGGAGTCTCGGAATGAAACTCGGATGGTTCATGCCATAAAGAACAAGAAAACAAGATTAGATATCATGTCCTATGGATCAAACAAATAAATAAAAATATACACAAGAGTAGCGAGAATTGAGAATCACTGCTATATTATGAATTAGCAAATCTGAATGTATGCCATCAAGCTTCTAGCCATGAGATACACATACTTCTTAACAAATTTATTAATCAACAGTGATATTTTAACAAGGTTACCAAATGACTGATGTACTTAATCTAATGCCACAAGTTTACTTAAATGAGATAGAAAAATATCACAAACTTATAAACTTGACAAACAACCAAGAAATTACCAAAAGGTTAAACTTGTAACCACATAATAAATTTTAACATGTCAAGCCAAAATGTTTTCTATCTAATGCACTGTTTCAACATAAATGAACTACATCAACCAGAGAGGAAGCACAATATTAACCAGTAGGCAACATGACTTAGGCAAACCAAAACCAGATTCAAAACAAGAGCTAGCTCAAACCTTCATTCTTATATTATAGAAAATGTAAAACACTAAATTTCTAGAATTTCAAAACTACTGCTCATTCACCATTTATGGTATTGCCAAATCATTAGGGTCTCATAGAGTTCATAATCAGATCTTAGAACTAAAGGTACATATAAGCTTATGGGTATGTGTGCTAGTAAAACACAACTAGAGGAACTTATACATGCCAGGATTCAATAAAATGAACTACAACGAATGTGATCTAATTCATACTTTCCTTTCTCAGATGAGTACTAATTGGTGAATCAACTAAGTGAATTGTTAACTTTTCTGCTATCTTAATAACAAAGCTTAAACTCAACAGAGTTTCCCACAACATTACTAGAAGTAATATAAACTTACAGCTACATATTCGAAACAATAAAGGATCGAACTAACTCATGAACTTACACCAAATAATGCTCTCAGAGAAAACAAGCACACATCATCTACATTATTTCCCTATAAGCTAAAATGCAATTAGCTTCATTCTCAAATAAGTAGACCTTCATATTACTTAAATAGAGGTGAAGGTCTAATCTTTAAGCACTCATAGTTTAATAGAAGCTTTATCAGCCACCAACATTAACTGATACATAAGGAAGAAAAGTCATAACTTTCATTTACAAAGAAAATTTTACTAATTCAAAAATCCAACAAGCTTTAATCCTTTAAGAACATACTAAGGTCATAAAGAGAGATACATTGCTTCTTTTATACATAGACCCAACTGGATAACTTGAACATTATGACATTCAAACAAACTTTAACACCCTCCAGCTAACTTAATTATTAACTTAAACCATGACATCCAATAAGCCTTAATTAAGAAAAGAAAAGGTAAAAATTTTAGTCTGAGAAGCTTATTCTAGTTAAACAAAACTAGTATAAAGATCAAACTTTAGGAAAAACAAGCTGGCAAATGAACCAGACCCTTAGCACCACCTGTAAAACCATTAAAACTAAATCCTATTACCTCCGCACACTCTTTTGAACACTCACATATATCAGACCTACAAACCAACCTTACAAACCACCAAGACTTCATTTTTAAAACCACCAGCACCTCTGCACTATCCCTGAACACCTGCGCACACAACCTCACACTAACAGACCTGCCTGCAACAAAGAACACAGCTCCATACCCTGAACTACTACGAGCCTTCTCTAGACCAACCTGCTAGCATCAGGAAACACCCCATCAACCAACCTGTCAATCAACATACCTCTCCTAACTATCCGCAAACCACTTCTAGTCCTATGACCACCAGACAGCCCCCAAAATTAACTCCTTGATCACCTGCACACACCACTCACATTCACAAAACTACCAACAACCAATTTGAAAACAAGACCCCTTCCAGGCATCTACAAACACCTGAACAAACTTCCAGGAACTCCAACTCAGCCTACATACCATCCAGCATACCTGCAAACACGAAAGCCTATCTACAACTACTGCAAATTATCAGGACCCCTTCAAACATCTACACACCACCCTTAACAAACTTCCAGGTTAATCAGCAACCAACAACTCAAGCAAATAGAGCACGCTTAGCAGAAGAAATTAAAGGAATACTGGAATCTTAACTTATTACCAGAACAACTGAATCTTTTCACAATCTCTTAAGTTTGAACTTTCATTTTGAATGTAACAACCTTTACTTGCTTTAAACTAGCGATGACTAGAGCAGATTCCTTATTTAACAAGCATTGGTGTTAAATAATAAGTTTACTGCTATGGTCTCATCTTACTCATTAACATATTTATGCAATTCAGTGATAACTACAGAAGTAATACCCCATGACACAAATACATATACAGTTCACATTTACACAAAAAAAAAAAAGAGTTAAAACAAGCTTATTACCTGCTGCGGTGCAGTGAACTAGGAGCGAGGGATCTGAGGTCCTTACACTCGAACAAGAACCGAGTGAAAGAAGCGAATGCGAGCTAAAACTATATGCCGAATGCGAGCTAAACTTAGGTGCTAATAACTTTAATGTTCTAAAGCTGCTTGAATGATCTAAGACATTTTCCCTAAAAATTTTGATGTTGAAGGCTGCTGGATTTTCACTATTAACGGCTCCTATCTTCACCCCTACTGCCTCTACTCTATGAACTCCCCTATTCATGGCTGCCTGATGCTGCTTCAAAATGAGATTCGCAGCCCTTTTATCTTCCCAAATTTTAGGGTTCTAGGTTGTGTGAAAAATACCCATAAACCCTTCAACAGCTCAAATTGGATAAGCTTTGTACGAACGTTGAGCTGGAAAAGGAGGGGGACCAGTGGGGCCGACGGATTCTTGGCGTTTTTCTCAGAATTGGGGAAAATTTGGAACGGGTCCCGGGTATTAGAGAAACGGGTTGGGGGAAAGGGTTTCTCTTTTGTGCGTGTATGCAGTGTAAGGTATGCATAAGTATATTTTAAGTAAATAGGCTGAAGGAGGCTACGCGGTGCATATTTGGCCCACTTTTGTAATACTTCAAATGCTTCTCTTCAAATTGAAAAATTATTCAAATTTCAAACTTTTTATGATAAATCATTAATTTTAAAATAACTCGGGACAAAATTGGGTGTCAACAGCTGCCCCTCTTTACCCGAAAAGGATAAAAGATTTTCAGGGTAAAGAAGTTGACGGGATACCAATTTTGTCACGATTAAGCCAAGGACTTTGATTCCAAGGACCAAAGTGCGAGGCTTATGGACATGGCCGAACTCAGGTTTCTGAGTTGCCTACATATCTCGGGCTGAAAGAGAATCAGGCCATATGTAGTTTGACGACACTTAAAAACGAAGACTCGCACGATTAACAGAAACAGACACATAAACAGAAAAGAATGTGACTGACCCCTAATCTGGAATAAAAGATTAGGTAAAACTTGCTTGTTCGAGTGCGATTTTTCAGATCCTCATTGACAAGTCCAGCTCATATCAACGATTGCCCCAGTTCACTGCTAAGAAAAAGTTCCACGTTATGGTCCAAATGTTGTTGTTGTACTGCTAAAATCCTGTAATAAACTCGACAAACGGTAAGCACGTAACTGCAAATAAGGCTTAATAAATGGAGTAGGAAATAGATAATGAATAAAACTTCTAGATGCTGGTTTCAATGTCAGTGACAAGCTCGTCTCCAATCAACTATAAGAAATTCGGCTTTGTGAGGCAAGATGACTTCAGGGTCATTGGTAGACTGAAAATAAAACAATAAAGGACTTCAATCCATAGAAACATAAAGTAGACTTAAATAAAATATAAGGATAAAAATACCGCCTTTCGGCAATGACTCATGATCAAGTCTCCAGTTGTCTATGGTAGGCTTCATAACAATAGCGCCTTCGATTGTCTACGATAGGCTTCATAAAAAGGCCTCCAATTATTTATGGTAGGCTTCAAATGAGAGTGACGTCTTCGGTTGTTTACGATAGACTTCATAATAATGCCTCCAATTGTTTATGGTAGGCTTCAAAACAATAACGCCTTCGATTGTCTACGATAGGCTTCATAAAAGGCCTCCAATTGTTTATGATAGGCTTTAAATAATAATGACGTCTTCGATTGTTTACGATAGACTTCATAATGAGGCCCCCGATTGTTTACGGTAGGCTCCATAACAATAGCACCTTCGATTGTCTACGATATGCTTCATAAAAAGGCCTCCAATTGTTTATGGAAGGCTTTAAATGATAATGATGTCTTTGATTATTTACGATAGACTTCATGATGAGGCTCCCGATTGTTTACGGTAGGCTCCATAACAATAGCGCCTTCGATTGTCTACGATAGGCTTCATAAAAGGCCTCCAATTGTTTATGGAAGGCTTTAAATGATAATGACGTCT
Source organism: Petunia axillaris subsp. axillaris (assembly GCA_029990575.1). Lineage (NCBI taxonomy): Eukaryota > Viridiplantae > Streptophyta > Magnoliopsida > Solanales > Solanaceae > Petunia > Petunia axillaris. Next base: position 62,555,201 of record JARKNS010000004.1, read on the forward strand.
TTGATTGTTTACAATAGACTTCATGATTAGGCCCCCGATTGTTTACGGTAGGCTCCATAACAATAGCGCCTTCGATTGTCTACGATAGGCTTCATAAAAGGCCTCCAATTGTTTATGGAAGGCTTTAAATAAAAATGACGTCTTCGATTGTTTACGATAAACTTTATGATGAGGCCCTCGATTGTTTACGGTAGGTTCCATAACAATAGCGCCTTCGATTGTCTATGATAGGCTTCATAAAAGGCCTCCAATTGTTTATGGAAGGCTTTAAATGATAATGACGTCTTCGATTGTTTACGATAGACTTCATGATGAGGCCCATGATTGATTACGGTAGGCTCCATAACAATAGCGCCTTCGATTGTCTACGATAGGCTTCATAAAAGGCCTCCAATTGTTTATGGAAGGCTTTAAATAATAATGACGTCTTCAATTGTTTACGATAGACTTCATAATGAGCTCCCCGATTGTTTGCGGTAGACTTGGTAAATGTGATGTCTCCGATTATTTACGGTAGACTTCATAATAGGGCCTCCAATTGTCTATGGTAGGCTTCAAATGATAATGCATTCGATTGTCTACGATAGGCTTCAATAATAATGTTTTCTATTGTATACGATAGACTTGATAAAGAACCATGCCTCCGATTATTTACGGTAGACTTGGTAAATGGGATGTCTCCGATTGTTTACGGTAGACTTCATAGAAAAAAAACGTCTTCGATTGTATACGATAGACTTCATAAAGGATGCCTTCAATTGTCTACGATAGGCTTCATAAAAGGATGTCTCTAATTGTCTACGGCAGACCCCCAAAATAACATCTCCGATTGTATACGGTAGACTTCATAAATAAACGTCTTCGATTGTATACGATAGACTGGATAATAAAACCATCATAATAAAACCGTTGAGATAATGCAACCGATTGTATACGATAAATCCGATATAAAAGGTCATTGGAATAAAACCACCAATTGTATATGATTGATCCAATATAAGAAAGCCATTGGAATAATAATATAAGAAGGTCATTAGAATAATATCACCGATTATGTACGATGATTCCAATATTGAAAGCCATTGGAATAATACCGTCGATTTGTGTACGATGATTCCAATATAAGAAATCCATTGGAATAATTCTATCGATTGAACACGATAGATCTAAAGTAGAAAGCCCTTGAAATAATACCATCGTTTGTGTACGATAGATCCAATATAAAAGCCATTGGAACAAAACCACCAATTGTATATGATTGATCCAATATAAGAAAGCCATTGGAATAATACCATCGATTTGTGTACGATGATTCCAATATAAAAAGGTCATTAGAATAATACCACCAATTGTGTACGGTAGATCCAAAATAGAAGGCCATTAAAATAATATCATCGATTGTGTACGATGGATCCAACATAAAAAGCCATTAGAATAATACCACCGATTGTGTATGATGGATCCAATATTGAAAGTCATGGCCTTCGATAATAGCATCCTTGATGGTTTGCGGTACCAATACTACTTCGATCAATAGTCTATGATAAAGTTTGGCAACAATTTTGCCAAAATAATATCACCGGTTGTCAACGGTAAATAATGACAATAAAGTGACATCTTTTGTTGTCACCAATAGACTTGATGTTGGTACTTGTAAAATAAATGGTAGAATAGCCTGCAAAATAAAGTTTTCATTAAATTCATATGGACAAGAAAATGTCAAAGATAAATGAGATATAAAGTGAGACTTTAAGCCGTCCGGCTTATATTTGGTGAAGCCATAAAGAGTTGAGTGTTGTCCTTGAGCAAAACTGGAGTTAATGCTTAATTCCAGCAAAGTGTAAAGTAAAGTTGTTAATAAAGCAATAAGGTTTTTATTAAGCAAGGGCAAAATAGAGGGAAAAATAAAATATTTTCGCGTATGCGATGAATCAAATAACGCTTCCAATCTCGGTTGATTATCTTGGCAACATTGTCCAATGTGTATGACAAAATGGTTGCTAATTTTCCTCATTTTGCTGCTTTTGAGAATTCCTGCACTCGAAGAAAAATTGTTAGTTTTGGGAGGGAGGGTGAAGCGTTTGATTCATGCTGACTCGAGCCTTCATCCTGCAACTGCTTCCTTTTCCACACTCTGCCTAGATTTGTGATCCGTCTTTTGAGACGTGGCCAACGAACTCTATCGTATTTCAGATTGTGACATATATTTGAACAAATTGAACGTCCTTTATTTTTCCAACTCTGCATTATCCCTCAAAATAACTCTCGAAACTTAGCCAACTTATCTTTGTCAAGCAATACGGTTTTTGCAAAATCTGCCCCAGTTATGATCTTTACGCCTTCAACTCATTTTGCAAAATCTGCCCCAGTTGCTATCTTTCAAATCTTCAACTTGCTTTGCGAAATTTGCCCCAGTTGACTTTTAGGGGGGAACTAAAACCTTTAATATTATAGAGTCGAGCCCGTTGAGAGCGCCTACGTATCCCTCCTTGGGAATCAGACGGTGCGTAGTTCTGCTTACATAATGTTTTGGGGATACTAGTCTGATTATCCGTCAAATCAGTCATTGCTTGCTTCACTTTGGATCAGACGCTGAACCAACTCGAGAGTCAACACGAATCAAACTCACTGTTTTGGGGAATAAATAAAAAAACAAAAGAAAAATTCAAAAGGTAACTATGTTAGTTTGCATGTCATTTGTGAGATTGCACATAAGCAAGTAGCGCGCATCACGTAGCGCTTTTGCATATAAACACGTTTGACATGTGGCAATCACAATTAATTAGCATAAATAAAATTCGAACGCGTCCTACCCTGTAGGGTGCCTCTTTGTGCCAGAGGTAGGCCTAATCGTCAAATTGCACACACATGTGGATATTATAATGATACAAGCCATTTGCCAATACAAAATTGAGATATAAATAAACTGCCATAATTGTCAACTTCTCAAATTTGACATGGCAAATGGTTTGGGATTCGTTATAACATCCACACGATCACATAATATGCAGTGTCGTTGGGATTTAATAACCCGTCAACAAAAGGGCGGTTTCTTAATTCCTGGAAACGGTACCAAGGACCGGGTCCAAACTAAGGTGTATATGCATGCATGTCCTAAAATCTCCTTCTAAGAATGGGCTAACGGTTGAGGTTTACTCGACCTATGCGGGATAGACCTGGCCTCACAATGCAGTAGAACTGGCCATGACAAAACCAGGCAACATCAATATCCTGAGCTAACTTTGGTGACACGAAAGAAGTTTCAAAGAGTTAGGTAGGGGCAATGCCCTTCCTGCGTAACTACCCGTCAAGCGGGTGCCCCACGATGAAATCGAGGAGGTGAAAGAGAATTAACAGGCTCCATGAGGGAGGAAATATGAACGGAATGCGGACTATGCACAAATAAAATGTAATACATGCTTTCTATAACAAACCAAACAAACAGATATAATAAAGCAAATAAATTAGGCATGCTAGTTGCAAATAATTGGAAACCTTTATAGTTAAAACCTTTATTGCTCCCCAGCGGAGTCGCCATGCTGTTGAACTCCAAAAAAAAATAACCCCGAAAGGCTAAATTCAGGGATATCGAGAGAATGGACTAACTCTTTTGGAGTTTTTTGGAGTCACCACCCAATTTAAGGAAAACAGGGAATCAAATTAACAAATGCGTGCAAAACTCCATTTTTATAAAAAGACGGTCTTTCTTTCAGAGATTCTAAAGGTAAGAGGTTTTGTTAATTTCGAAAGAAGGTTTTTAAGGCACTTTCGAAATTCCGTAAATTACGGTTAATCCGACAGGTTTCCAAATATTTACAAGTGCGCTTTTCTTGCAAAAGAATTATTTAATAATAATAATAATAATAATAATAATAAAGAAAAAAAAATTGAATAAAAGCTTATTTGCAAAAAATATTTTTTACTTGCACGCATTTGCTAAATTGGCCCCAATTTGCAATAAATTAAATAACGACTTCAAAATAAAAGATAATGAACATAAAGTAAAGCAAATATATCAATTATCAAATATTTATTCATGAATAAATTATCCTACAAGTAACTTATATAAAATCCTAAGGGGCAAAGGGGAGGCTAAGAGTTAAAAGGATAGAAACCGAAAAGAGGCCGAGGACACAATAGATACAGAGAACACCAAAGAAGAGTTTCCTCCTAGGACTGTCCCACGGAATAGACTTGGAAGAGGTAAGCTTAGCAATCAATCTCGACAAAAGAAGCACCTGGATAAAATTTGCATGCTGAACAGAGCCTAGCCAAAGTGAAGTCTCGGAATGAAACTCGGATGGTTCAGGCCATAAAGAACAAGAAAACAAGATTAGATATCATGTCCTATGGATCAAACAAATAAATAAAAATATACACAAAAGTAGCGAGAATTGAGAATCACTGCTATATTATAAATTAGCAAATCTAAATGTATGCCATCAAGCTTCTAGCCATGAGATACACATGCTTCTTAACAAATTTATTAGTCAACAGTGATATTTTAAAAAGGTTACCAAATGGCTGATGTACTTAATCTAATGCCACAAGTTTACTTAAATGAGATAGAAAAACGTCACAAACTTATAAACTTGACAAACAACCAAGAAAATTACCAAAAGGTTAAACTTGTAACCACATAATAAATTTTAACATGCCAAGCCAAAATATTTTCTATCTAATGCACTGTTTCAACATAAATGAACTACATCAACCAGAGAGGAAGCACAATATTAACCAGTGGACAACATGACTTACGCAAACCAAAACCAGATTCAAAACAAGAACTAGCTCAAACCTTCATTCTTATATTATAGAAAATGTAAAACACTAAATTTCTAGAATTTCAAAACTACTGCTCATTCACCATTTATGGTATTGCCAAATCATTAGGGTCTCATAGAGTTCATAATCAGATCTTAGAACTAAAGCTACATATAAGCTTATGGGTATGTATACTAGTAAAACACAACTAGAAGAACTTATACATGCCAGGATTCAATAAAATGAACTACAACGAATGTGATCTAATTCATACTTTCCTTTCTCAGATGAGTACTAATTGGTGAATCAACTAAGTGAATTGTTAACTTTTCTGCTATCTTAATAACAAAGCGTAAACTCAACAGAGTTTCCCACAACACTACTAGAAGTCATATAAACTTACAGCTACATATTCGAAACAATAAAGGATCGAACTAACTCATGAACTTACACCAAATAATGCTCTCAGAGAAAACAAGCACACATCATCTACATTATTTTCTTATAAGCTAAAATGCAATTAGCTTCATTCTCAAATAAGTAGACCTTTATATTACTTAACTAGAGGTGAAGGTCTAATCTTTAAGCACTCATAGTTTAATAGTAGCTTTATCAGCCATCAACATTAACTGATACATAAGGAAGAAAAGCCATAACTTTCATTTACAAAGAAAATTTTACTAATTCAACAATCCAACAAACTTTAATCCTTTAAGAACATATGGAGGTCATAAAGAGAGATACATTGCTTCTTTTATACATAAACCAAACTGGATAACTTGAACATTATGATATTCAACCAAACTTTAACACCCTCCAGCTAACTTAATTATTAACTTAAACCATGACATCCAATAAGCCTTAACTAAGAAAAGAAAAGGTCAAAATTTTAGTTTGAGAAGCTTATTCTAGTTAAACAAAACTAGTATAAAGATCAAACTTTAGGAAAAACAAGCTGGCAAATGAACCAGACCCTTAGCACCACCTGTAAAACCATTAAAACTAAATCCTATTACCTCCGCACACTCTCTTGAACACTCACATACATCTGACCTACAAACCAACCTTACAAACCACCAAGACTTCATTTTTAAAACCACCAGCACCTCTGCACTATCCTGAACACCTGCGCACACAACCTCACACTAACAGACCTGCCTGCAACAAAGAACACAGCTCCATACCCTGAACTACTACGAGCCTTCTCTAGACCAACCTGCTAGCATCAGGAAACACCCCATCAAACAACCTGTCAATCAACATACCTCTCCTAACTATCCGTAAACCACTTCTAGTCCTATGACCACCAGACAGCCCCCAAAATTAACTCCTTGATCACCTGCACACACCACTCACATTCACAAAACTACCAACAACCAATTTGAAACCAACAAGACCCCTTCCAGGCATCTACAAACACCTGAACAAACTTCCAGGAACTCCAACTCAACCTACATACCATCCAGCATACCTGCAAACACAAAAGCCTATCTACAACTACTGCAAATTATCAGGACCCCTTCAAACATCTACACACCACCCTTAACAAACTTCCAGGTTAATCAGCAACCAACAACTCAAGCAAATAGAGCACGCTTAGCAGAAGAAATTAAATGAATACTGGAAGCTTAACTTATTACCAGAACAACTGAATCTTTTCACTATCTCTTAAGTTTGAACTTTCATTTTGAATGTAACAACCTTTACTTGCTTTAAACTAGCGATGACTAGAGCAGATTTCTTATTTAACAAGCATTGGTTTTTAATAATAAGTTTACTGCTATGGTCTCATCTTACTCATTAACATATTTATGCAATTCAGTGATAACTACAGAAGTAATACCCCATGACACAAATACATATACAGTTCACATTTACACAAAAAAAAAAAGAGTTAAAACAAGCTTATTACCTGCTGCGGTGCAGTGAACTAGGAGCGAAGGATCTGAGGTCCTTACACTCGAACAAGAACCGAGTGAAAGAAGCGAATGCGAGCTAAAACTATATGCCGAATGCGAGCTAAACTTAGGTGCTAATAACTTCAATGTTCTAAAGCTGCATGAATGGTCTAAGAAATTTTCCCTAAAACTTTTAATGTTGAAGGCTGCTGGATTTTCACTATTAACGGCTCCTATCTTCACCCCTACTGCCTCTACTCTATGAACTCCCCTATTCATGGCTGCCTGATGCTGCTTCAAAATGAGATTCGCAGCCCTTTTATCTTCCCAAATTTTAGGGTTCTAGGTTGTGTGAAAAATACCCAAAAACCCTTCAACAGCTCAAATTGGATAAGCTTTGTATGAACGTTGAGCTGGAAAAGGAGAGGGACCAGTGGGGTCGACGGATTCTTGGGTTTTTTCTCAGAATTGGGGAAAAATTCGAACGGGTCCCGGGTATTAGAGAAACGGGTTGGGGGAAAGGGTTTATCTTTTGTGCGTGTATGTAGTGTAAGGTATGCATAAGTATATTTTAAGTAAATAGGCTGAAGGAGGCTACGCGGTGCATATTTGGCCCACTTTTGTAATACTTCAAATGCTTCTCTTCTATATTGAAAAATAATTCTAATTTCAAACTTTTTATGATAAATCAATAATTTTAAAATAACCTAGAACAAAATTGGGTGTCAACAGTGATAATGAAACCGAGTTTACTAGTTTGAGAACATACTTTCGGGAATAAGAAATCCTTTTTCAAACCTCGTGTATAAGGGCACCACAAAAAAATGGACGAGTTGAAAGAAAGCATCGAGACATTTTGAATGTAGCCCGAGCGCTCCGTTTTCAAGAACACTTATCAATTGAGTTTTGGGGAGAGTATATTATGACAGCTGTTTATTTGATCAATCGGACTCCTTCTTCAGTGTTGAATAGAAAGACTCCATATAATATCCTGATGCATATGACACCGAATGATGATCACTTGAAAGTGTTTGCATGCTTATGCTATGCACGCAATCACGGACGATTGAATGATAAGTTTGAAAGCCGAAGTCGTCGATATATATTTTTGGGATATCCGAACTGGAAAAGGCATGGAAGTTGTATGATTTGGATAACAAAGAGTATTTTATGTCTCGGGTGTGTAGGAAAAAATACAGCACCTGCTATTACGGAGATACGAATCTAGCTGGCGAGACTAGACTTATCGTACAAGTCACCGGGCACAGAGGATACACACCCGCTCCTGAAGGCAACGACCATTTAGGCGGCACGGACATAGGATGCAGGGTATACATCCCGCCGCCTAGGGTTTACAGTCTCCCAGTTAGGGTCTAGTATATATGACCGCCTTGAGTTATAGGCCCATAGCCTTATTAGTCTTTGTATTTCACCTTATTTAGGACTGGGTATCGCTACTATAAATACCCCTCCTTACATTGTATTATACATGGAGCGATACACCACAAAATCCAGCTACTCTCAAGGAATAAGAATTACATTACCTTGTCTTGCTTATTTCGTCTTGCTTTATTTATTACTGTTTTCATTGTATCTACTTAATTTTCCATTCTAATTACTGTATTGCTTGTGACCCCAACCATAATTAATTGTTTAATCTAGACGTACAATTTTAGGTACAAAAAGTTTGGCGCCCATCGTGGGGCCAAGGCAATTGTAGGTATTCTACGAAGGAGAAGGCGCAATCATCTCTAACAACGGTAGCAGCATTCCAAAGAACACTACAGACACAGTAAACGAGTCCGCAAAGGATCCCAGTGATCCCAGCGTACAACCTAAAGATCCTATTGAGCTGCCAAAATATACCTCTCAGGAGCCGATCCCTGTTGCTAGTGATGGAGAAGGCGATCAACCTCCGGAAGGTAATTCTGAATTCAGAGGTTTCCTTGTTAATCTCCTTAAAATCGCGTTCAAGCGCAATTCAAGCAACATAGTCGAAGGTATATCCCAGAGGATAGGAGTGATATTGGCTGGATAGTCTCAGAGGGCAGCATCCCCGCGAGGACCAGCGCCGACGAGCAATTCACTAGTGTCAGCTCCTAATCGCAGGCTTAACATGGATACTACCCTTGAAGGCTCATTAACGATCAAAAACCAAGACCTCAAGGGAGCTCTTGTTATTCAAGACCTCATAAAAGAGATGAAGGTCATCCACCACTAGATTGGTAATGTGCTGGGTGCTCCACCGCAAGTTACCATGGTAGATTAATAAAAGTTTTACAAACATGCTTACAAAGCAAGTGCTGCACCGGTCCGCATACCAAAGAATTTCCGCTTGCAAGATAACTTGAAGTATGACAGAACGACTGATCCGGACGAGCATATTGCTGCGTATTACACTGTTGTGAAGAGTAATAAGATTACCAAGGAAGAAATCCAGCCTACTAAAGTCAAGAGATTTGGCTCGACCCTAACTAAAGGGGCCCTCGCTTGGTACACTCATCTACCAATAGGATCAATCGAATCATTCACTCAGCTACCATTATCTTCTGTTCTTGTAGTTTGCAGAATACAACTTCCATTTCACACTTTTCTCTTCCTCTTCTTCTCTCTTATTCTTATTTTTCTTTTTTCTTTTTCTTTTAATTTCTCCAACAACGCAAACTCTACCCCATTCAACTGTGAAATTCATTTTTTTTTTTTTTGGAATAAGTTGTTTGTATGTGGAGTTTAATATATGGGTGTTGTTGAAATTGAGAAAATAAAATTTTAGTTGTTGAAACTCAAGAATAATAATAAAATTTATGCTTAATTTTCTTTTTGGTAATTAGTTAACTGTATTACTTTCTTTTCATATGTGTTGTTTCTGGATTTGATCTTGACATAATAATATAGTTGAAGTATTGCTATATTCATCTGATGATGTGATTAGAAAACTAGAATAAAAGGGAGCACACAATTTTCCTGTCAAATTGAAACAACTTCGGTCAGTCGTTTCGGAAGTTAGGACTCCGATTGGCGTGCCGATAATTTTAAAATATTCATAATGTTCATTAGGACCTGTCTGTAAAATTTGAACTAAATCAGACCTCGTTTGGTAGGCATCGGAAGAAAGTTTCAGTTTTTATTGGCGATAAATATTAAAAAGAGATTTTCGAGCTCGGTTTTGCCGAATGAGCTCCGATTCGAAATCCGAAAGCGCTGTTAAGTTCGTATGATTATTTGTGATTTTTGTGAACTTTCAAAAGTGAATTTCGATGTTGTTCGGCTAGTTTCCGCTAAAATGCCGAAAGTTAAATAATTTGACTTTTTCTATTTAAATTCGCATCTTGAGTTTCGGGAACCCGATTTGAGATCCGCCTTCGCGAGTATGTTCCATATATTTTGTATAACTTGATTGCAAAAGTTGGAATTATTTTTCGAATATCGTAGGATACCGTTTTAATTTTTACCGTACCAGCGAATTTTAAAAGAAAAAAAAAAAAAAAAGGGAAAAGACAAAATACATAAAAATTAGGCGGTGGCATGTGCAGGATATATATATATATGTACCTGTAACAAATTTGAGGAGAAACATTAAAAAGAAACAGATAAACGAGAACAGAGAAAGAGAAAAGCGCAGTGAGATAAAAAAATGCCAGAAAATGAGAAAAGAGCCGGGAAAATAGTAGAATTTTTACCCCAAAACATTCAGGTAATAATGTTAATGCATTACGTGAGTTTATTACGTGTGTTTGAATATATTTTAACGGTAAAACTTGGAATATTAGACATCGTTTTAATAAGTTCAATTGATAGTTAAAAGGTCAAATGGACCCCGATAGTGGAATTGATTATATATTCGTACTCAGTGAGTTATGGGCAACATATAAATGTAATTTATTTAGGGTTTGGTTATGTGACAATAAACCCTGTACATAGGCCTGGCCTGCGTATTGCGTATACGAATAGGGTATCAGGTTCCTACCTGGACTACCCTAAGATGTGAGAAATGAAGCCTTTAGCCTAATTTGATATATTTTTCTGCTTATTGAATAGAGTGGGATCGTTTGACAATGAAACCAAAGGACAAGCAGTTATTGAGGGGATGTACTAACTTTGTAACAAGGTAAGTGTTTATATCCATTTCTTTGGAGGCACCTGGCCTCGTGGATTTTCCACCACGTGATCCTTACGTGTGTAGCTGCCGATAGGCATACCCATTACGCCTTAGCTTTGAATTTACATTGTATATTATATGTTATGTCCTGTTGTTGGTATTGCATTGAGTATCTGAGCATTGTACTGTGGCTGTGAGTTGATATATACTTCTCGGTTGGCGATAAGAGTCCCGCACCGTTGAAGGGTCATTATTGCATATACTTCGCGGTTGGCGATAAGAGTCCCGCACCGGTGAAGGGTCATTATTGCATATACTTCCCGGTTGGCGATGAGAGTTCCGTACCGGTGAAGGGTCATTATTTCACATACTTCCCGGTACTCGATGAGAGTCCCGAGCCGGTGAAGGATCATCATTGCATATACTCGATGAGAGTCCCGCGCCGGAGATAGGTATCAGGCATATGTGACTGCATTGCATTGTACCGCATTCCTCCTGTCTCATTGCACCGCATACTGACTATTGTGTGTATTGTATTGTGTTTTATGTATGCGGTTTTTACACTATGTCGTGGACATATCTCAGTTTACCTATATATTTCTGGCTCGTATTCTGGGTTGCGGGGATCGAGTTGCACGCTGCAACAGGATAATTATATGGATCGGGTTGCACGCCGCAACAGGATGTATTTCTGATAGTTTATATGTTCCGGATACCTATATGTTTTGGCTATCTTACGTTACTGGTTGTTAATGAGTTTGTGATTCCATACGTGTTTCTAGTTATTATCTGGCTCTGCCTTTTCATAATATAAATAGGAGGAATTTGGTTTATATGTTTCTTCTCCCTGGCTAGCTATCCTATTCCTTGAGGTGGCTAGTCTGCCCCACTTATTGAGTCCTTTTGACTCACCCTTGTTTGTTGTTTGTTTCTTGTCTATCTATTTCGTTTCGGCAGGTTCGCTCCAGGATTGAGTTCGCCATGTTGTGAAGGAGCGAAGACGACTTCAGCTGTCAGGGTGAGCCAGCTTTTATTCCGGATAGCCACCAGTTTATTGGTTATCATTTCAGATGCATTTTGCTCCCTTCAGGAGGTATCTGTCTTCTTTTGTACTCTTAGATGTCTAGTCTGGATAGCCCTAAACCTAGCATGTTGAGTAGTCAGCTGTAATTTCTTTTGAATAGCTTAGAGGTATCAGTATGTCTGTGTTTTTTTCTTAAGTCTTGTCCTTATTTATGAATTATTATATTTATTTTTCTAATTTAATTGGTAAGGATTCGCCTGAAGGGTCTAGGGGAGGATATCGGGTGCCCGCACGGCCTAACCGAATTTTGGGTCGTGTCAGTTGGTATCATAGCCCGATTTAGAGTCTATCCAGATAAGACAGTGTCTAGTAGAGTCTCGCTGATGGGTACGTAGACGTCCGTACTTATCTACGAGAGGCTATGATGGCATTTAGGAAGTTTCACTTCCTTCTTTTCTGATCGTGCGTCGGTCTAGGATGCAGCAATATTTTTGTTAATTCGTTCGTCGTAATTGTGAAACCTCGTGCGACAAATCAGTAAATAGTATGAGTTCAAGACGAAGCAGTCTAGCCTGGGCTAGCACTGACGAAGCCCTGAGAGTTTTTGATTGTGCTGACGATCTAGTTCGGATGTACGAGCTCGCGATGGATAAGGGAGCAGGACCTTGTGGTTCCCTTGGCTCTCTACGGTGCTTTACGAGAATCTTGGCAACGCAGATTCCGCAAAAACCTATTATTCGCTAGGTAGCTTATTAGGTTAACGCAGATACAGATGTTCGATCTCAGGGAGCTCCTATTCCAGTTTTTAATATTGCCGCAGTAAAGTATGTTCCGGAGGCAGCATGTGTTGTGCCTCCAGTTGATCTGGCTGGTTAGGTAACTGAGGTAATTATTGGATCCGAGTGCTCAAAGTGGTTGCATTATTTTACGCAGTTGAACATCCTGATATTCCCAAGCAATGCATTAGATAATCCATCTGTAAGTTTTTTTTAAATAAAGTGATGTCAGCGTACCCTTCAGGCTCTTGATTATATCGAGTGGTATGGTGTTGATTATTCTGCTTTCTAGTTTCAGGGGTCTGGCCTTGAATTGGTTGGCTGCTCTCTTATTAGCTAATTTTGTTCGATTTTTCTTCTAGATTCGTGGAAAAGCTCCTTCCGAGTAGCGAGCGAGATGAAAAGTGTTGCCAGTCTGAGTAGATTGGATAGGGTAGCCTGTCGGATAACCTGTTGGTGTTTCAGAATATGAGATTGAATTCTATAGAATGACTGAATATGCATTAGAACTAGTCCATGAGCCTTTCGAGAGATTCAAAGATTTATTGATGACCTTTCTCCCAAAGGTATTAGGCCTACCATAAGTTAGAGCGGGAGGGCAAGAGATCCTGTGGCCCTAGTGGAAGGTCACCTTCCAGGTTATCTCAGCTTGTAGAGTGTGATTCTCAAAGTGCGCTAGTAGTTCATCAAGATAGACTCAGTTTTCTCTTTGTAGCTATCTATAATCTATCCAATTTCCATTTTTAGGGAAAAGGGTGTTATCACTATCATGAGTCTGGTTATCCTTTGAGGAGTTTTTCCTTACTCCAGCAAGTAGACAATCGTCCTTCTTCTCGCCCTCAGGCACCTGCATAGTCCCAGGAATTTCATTTATAAGTTTAATCAATCAGAGAAATCCCACCATCCAATAAAGGTCGAGAGCGTGGTGGTAGTGGTTCTTCTAGAAGTAATTATCAGGGTAGTGGCTCGACTCAGCTGCAGAGGCAGTTCTATGAACTGCTAGTCTGGTGGGATGCTGAGGTATCCGATGTAGTAGACCCATGTATTTCTTCTTCCCTTATCTGTAAGTAACATTTATCTTTCCGATCGATATGGAAATGGTGTGTCTTATCATGTTTCGACGGTTTCCTTGGATATTGTCGTAATTAAGAATCGGTTGCGGTAGAGGGGTGAGTTTCTGATATGATTTGTTCCTGGCATTTATGAGACCCTACTAGTTTATTTGATCTAAATATGAGAGATCTGACGATGAGTATTGCTATTGCCTGCTTGGCATCCTGTTATGCCATCTTGTATTATTATGTCAAGTCATTTTACCTCTCTCCTCGGAAATCAGTGTTGGTAGGATGATGGGATTCTTATTCGTCACCATCAGGAAGTATCGTTGTTTCTTCCGGTGTAAAGTGGCTGGTAAGTAATGCTCGATCTATGTGCCTCCTCTTGGTTCGAGATTCTAGTAGAGTCATGTTATTCTATGAGCTTGTCTTAGTTATAAAAGGGTATTCTGGTAAATTATCAGAGTTTCCTTCTTATTGGGAGGTTAAATTGGTATGGATGTTTTTCCATAAAACTTATTTAATGTCTATCTCTTCAATTGCGATTCTTTGGCTCGCCTGACTCGGAAGTAGTCTAGCTTTGGTAGCCAAGCAACTAAGAAGATGAACTTCCTAAAGCTCTAGTTATTTCTATCCTCGATCCATTTCCATTTCTTCTTCATCCGGCTCTAGTGAGCTTGGGCGATTGGTAGCCGCTTGTGACGTTCCCTGTGTTGAGCCAGAGTACGTGTTATTGTAGCTGGGTAAGCATATTATTGTTTTAGATATCAGTTTATCCGGGTATCCATTCCCATGTATAGTATAGTGCTGGTTCTGTTTTTGCGGATCATCCAGTTTCAGGGGAAACTCTGCTGAAACTTTTATATAGAAGTACCATCCATCAGGCGGTGGTTATAGAAAATGTATGGAGTTGTGAAATCGAGAGTTACAGCTGTTTGGCAACTCGAGAGAGTAACTTGGTAGCTCAGGTCTGACCCGCGTTCTCTATTTAGCTAAGTCTTCCTTAATCCAGCAGGTTGTGCGAGGATGACTATTTTTATTCAACTTAGCTGTATGAGCTGAAGCTCTAAGTGGAGGAGTCTTCCTCCAATAATGAATATAAATATTAAATCTCTAAGGCGTTGTGAGAGCGTAAGCTAATTCTTAGTTCCATTGACCTATTCTATATCGAAAGGTATATCGAAGAGGTGATTATCGGCTGAATCATGTTATCCATCCAAAGTTCCGTGTATCTTTGTCTCGAAAATGTAGAACTCTCCTCTCGTGATCGAAGAAGGATCGTCTTAGTCAGAATAATCCGAGCAATGGTATTATAATTTTATCCAGATATATTTTATTCCAAAAGTACGATGTGCGTAATATAATTCTGATCCTGTAATCAAGAGATAAGGTCCGTGGAGTAGCTTATGAAGGTCGTGCAAGTTCTTTTGTTATCTGTGCGAATTTTTCTTTAGACTTAGGCTCGTTCGAGGACGAACGAGAGTTTAAGTGGAGGAGAATGAAACGACCTCGGTCAGTCGTTTCGGAAGTTAGGACTCCGATTAGCATGCCGATAATTTTAAAATATTCGTAATGTCCATTAGGACATGTCTGTATAATTTGAGCTAAATCAGACCTCGTTTGGTAGGCATCGGAAGAAGGTTTCAGTTTTTATTAGCGATAAATATTAAAAAGAGATTTTCGAGCTCGGTTTTGCCGAATGAGCTCCGATTCGGAATCCGAAAGCGCCGTTAGGTTCGTATGATTATTTGTGATTTTTGTAAACTTTCGAAAGTGAATTTCGATGTTGTTCGGCTAGTTTCCGCTAAAATGCCGAAAATTCAATAATTTGACTTTTTCTATTTAAATTCGCATCTTGAGTTTCGGGAACTCGATTTGAGATCTGCCTTCGCGAATATGTTACATATATTTTGTATAACTTGTATGGAAAAGTTGGAATTATTTTGAATATCATAGGGTACCGTTTTAATTTTTACCGTACCAGCGAATTTTAAAAGAATAAAAGAAAAAAAAAGGGAAAAGACAAAATACATAAAAGTTAGGCGGTGGCATCTGCAGGATATATATATATATATATATATATATATATATATATATATATATATATATATATATGTGTGTGTGTGTGTGTGTGTGTGTGTGTGTGTGTACCTGTAACAAATTTGAGGAGAAATATTAAAAAGAAACAGAGAAACGAGAAAAGAGAAAGAGAAAAGCGCAGTGAGATAAAAAAATGCCAGAAACTGAGAAAAGAGTCGGGAAAATAGTAGAATTTTTACACCGAAACATTCAGGTAATGATGTTAATGCATTATTTGAGTTTATTACGTGTGTTTGAATATATTTTAACGGTAAAACTTAGAATATTAGACATCGTTTTAATAAGTTCAATTGATAGTTAAAAGGTCAAATGGACCCCGATAGTGGAATTGATTATATATTCGTACTCAGTGAGTAATGGGCAACATATAAATGTAATTTATTTAGGGTTTGGTTATGTGACCATAAACCCTATACATAGGCCTGACCTGCGTATTGCGTATACGAGTAGGGTATCAGGTTCCTACCTGGACTACCCTAAGATGTGAGAAATGAAGCCTTTAGCCTAATTTGATATATTTTTCTGCTTATTGAATAGAGTGGGATCGTTTGGCAATGAAACCAAAGGACAAGCAGTTATTGAGGGGATGTACTAACTTTGTAACAAGGTAAGTGTTTATATCCATTTCTTTGGAGGCACCTGGCCTCGTGGATTTTCTACCACGTGATCGTTACGTGTGTAGCTGCCGATAGGCGTACTCATTACGCCTTAGCTTTGAATTTACATTGTATATTATATGTTATGTCCTGTTGTTGGTATTGCATTGAGGATCTGAGTATTGTACTCTAGCTGTGAGTTGATATATACTTCCCGGTTGGCGATGAGAGTCCCGCACCGGTGAAGGGTCATTATTGCATATACTTCCCGGTTGGCGATGAGAGTCCCGCACCGGTGAAGGGTCATTATTGCATATACTTCCCGGTTGGCGATGAGAGTTCCGCACCGGTGAAGGGTCATTATTTCACATACTTCCCGGTAATCGATGAGAGTCCCGAGCCGGTGAAGGGTCATCATTGCATATACTTTTCGGTAATCGATGAGAGTCCCGAGCCGGTGAAGGGTCATCATTGCATATACTTCCCGGTAATCGATGAGAGTCCCGAGCCGGTGAAGGATCATCTTTGCATATATCTCCTGGTAGACGATGAGAGTCCCGCGTCGGAGATAGGTATCAGGCATATGTGACTGCATTGCATTGTACCGCATTCCTCCCATCTCATTGCACCGCATACTGACTATTGTGTGTATTGTATTGTGTTTTATGTATGCGGTTTGTACACTATGTCGTGGACATATCTCAGTTTACCTATATATTTCTGGCTCGTATTCTGGGTTGCGGGGATCGGGTTGCACGCTGCAACAGGATAATTATATGGATCGAGTTGCACGCCGCAACAGGATGTATTTCTGATTGTTTATATGTTCCGGATACCTATATGTTCTGGCTATCTTACGTTACTGGTTGTTAATGAGTTTGTGATTCCATACGTGTTTCTAGTTATTATCTGGCTCTGCCTTTTCATAATTTAAATAAGAGGAATTTGGTTTATATGTTTCTTCTCCCTGGCTAGCTATCCTATTCCTTGAGGTGGCTAGTCTGCCCCACTTATTGAGTCCTTTTGACTCACCCTTGTTTGTTGTTTGTTTCTTGTCTATCTATTTCGTTTCGGCAGGTTCGCTCTAGGATTGAGTTCGCCACGTTGTGAAGGAGCGAAGACGACTTCAGCTGTCAGGGTGAGCCAGCTTTTATTCCGGATGGCCACCAGTTTATTGGTTATCATTTCAGATGCATTTTGCTCCCTTCAGGAGGTATCTGTCTTCTTTTGTACTCTTAGATGTCTAGTCTGGATAGCCCTAAACCTAGCATGTTGAGTAGACAGCTGTAATTTCTTTTGTACAGCTTAGAGATATCAGTATATCTGTGTTTTTTTCTTAAGTCTTGTCCTTATTTATGAATTATTATATTTATTTTCCTAATTTAATTGGTAAGAGTTCGCCCGACGGGTCTAGAGGAGGATGTCGGGTGTCTGCACGGCCTAACCCGATTTTGAGTCGTGTCACAAATCTCTTCTTTCACATTTGAATTTTTAGTTGAAGATGAGTTTTTTTGAATCCTGTAATGGTTCAAAGTAGAGTTCCAATATTAGATTATTAGTTGCAGCGGAATATAATTTTTTATCAATATTTTATCCTACCCACTTTTTACCCAACCTATTTTTTACCCATATTAATATGGGTAGGTTACAACCCAACCCATTTTTCTCAATCCATTTTTAATCGATCCAAATCCGATCCAATCTAACCATTTGCCACCATTATAGACTGAGATGAAAGAGAATCAAATGAAATGGAAGAAGAAAGGAACTGAGGCAGTCATTGAAGGTGGTTCCTCTGATCATAATTTGCAGGCCTTTATTGATGAACTTATGATACTACAAACCAGTTACAAAAATTTGCCCAACTTAGCACCTCTATCCAATTAGTCTAACTGTTTTAATGGTGAATGGTTGCTTAATTGATTTTTTTAATCTTTATTGGTTCAAGAACAGTTTCTTGATTTTGATGATTGATTTTCAATGTTATACACATGTAATCAGTCTTTAAAGAACATCTGTTACTTTAAAAAACCATAGTCGTGCGTAACTTTCATTTCAATATTTTTTTCCCTAAGATCGATGCATATTTCAAAAAACTCATACACAAGGATTGGGAAAATACATGTTTCCGCCCTTAAATTATTCAGCAAAGTATTTACATACTTCCAACTTTGTTAGCGTTTACCACCTAAGACACATAAAACCAATTTCATAGCTTAGGAAAAGAACAAAATGAAAGGAAAAGACAAAGTGTAAGCTGGTGGATTATGATTATTAATTCAAATTTCCTATAGGCGGCTTTACACCAGTCCCATGTTATTTCCAGCCTTTTTTCGTTTCTAAATTCTCCAGTTGTCATTAAGCTTTATTTTTGTACTAGATTAGTCAACATGAAGGAATAAACAATTGAAAATTAATATTAATAACATACGTAGTCTTTAAACAGTGCTGTCGTTTTAGTGTTTACTCATTAGGTATACGCCAGAAACTTTCACGTAGGTTTCTGTTTGTATAGTTAATTCAGTAGAGCTCAATTATTATATTGTAACAACTTTATTTATGGATAATAAAAAATCTAAAAACGTCACAAGTGGCAAAAAGAAATAGGAGAAATTGTATGTACTAGAGTCTAGATCACGTGTTCCAGGTTTATATATTTGTGTATAGGTTTGCTTCAGTGGAAAAGGAGTTCTTCAGGAATATTCGCGGCCATATTTGACACTTGTATCCAAAGTGCAAACGAGAGAAATTTATAAAATTGGGTATTTTACTATGTGTGCTAAGCCTCCCACTATATAAATACCCAATTTCAACTAATCTGAAATTGTCTGTATAAATTTTCTCTGAATTTATCTGTATAAATGCCTAATTTAAACTAATCTAAATTTGTCTGTATAAACACTCAATTTCAACATCTGAATTTGTCTGTATAATAAATTTTCAATTTCAACTAATCTAGTTTGTCTGTATAAATAATATTAAATATCCACTATCAACCAATCTATATTTGTCAGGTACGAAAAATTTAACCTTTTGAACGATATATGTGTTGGGACGTTTGGAGCTGGTCTAGTCATCTCTCATAAGGGGTGTTGAATCCATTTAATCATCTAAACTCAAGTTGGCCACTAATTTGTTATTCAAACCATCATTGGATTCAGAAAAATAATTATAAATTAAACTCAAAGGGCAGGATAAAAAAAATATTATATTTAGAAATTAAGGACGATGAGTTCTAGTGTTTCTACAATCTCAGCAAAAACACAAGGACTCCAGGCCCATAAATTGCATAATCATCCATTCTTACGAGGACTCTAGCGACCGGTATTGAAATAGAAATAACAGGTCAAGATATCAATCTTAAGAGAAACTTATAAGTACCTAAATTTTTTAATTATGTGATTTTATTGTAATATACACGTCGTCCAAGAAAATTAGGGTGTTTTCATGATTACCCACAGCCTACATATTTATCAGGCCTGTATTCATTCCCATATTTTGCTCCTTATAAAATTACACAGTGAATATGTAATATACAGGTTGTCCAAAAAATTGTTTAGGCTGCGTACATCACACCTCTCGGGGTGCGACCATTTCTCGGAACTTGCATGAACGCGGGATGCTCTATGCATCAGGCTGCCCTTTTTTTTTTTAGTATGCATCTTCCAGGTATACAATTTCTATTTCATAGACCTTAACGATATACAACAATAATGTCTACAAAATATGATGTATAATCAGTGGCATACGCAGAATTTTCTATGAGTAGTATCGAAAATTTATCAAAGCGAACAAAAGAATGAATCACTATAAATGAATTCAAGTTTTCAATAGTTTTGATTGTGGCCTAATAGGTCTATGTTTAATTGGTAGGATTTTTTACATAAAAGTACAAGTTTTAGAGCTTAATTACCAAACATACATTTTAGTAAAATTACCCTATATAGAGGAAAACACAAGATAATTACAAATATAGCAACAACATAGCAATATTTTCTCATAACATACCAAACCCTTACATTCTTTCTCCTATTTCCCCCACTATCACTTTTGCTCCTCCCATTTCCCCCTATTTCACTTTTACTCCCACTATCTCCCCAATTTCACTTATACTCCTCCCATTTACCCCAATTTCACTTTTCCTCATCTCATCCTCAATGTATCTCACCGTATCTTTTTGTATCTCACCGTATCTCACTGTATCTAACTGTTTCTGCACCGTTTCAGTTATTTCAGAATTGTATCAACTGTTTCTGCACCGTATCAAACTGTTTCTGCACCGTATCAAACTATTTCCGCAACACTGTATCTAACAGTTTCTGTACCATTACAATTGTTTCTGTAGCACTGTATCTAACAGTTTCTGCACCGTTTCTACTGTTTCTGCAGCACTGTATCTAACAGCTTCTGCACCGTATCCAACCGTATCTCATTGTATCTATGCTGTTTCAGCACTGTTTCAGATTATTTCAACACCGTATCTAACTATTTCTCGACTGTATCAAGCTGTTTCTTGACTATTTCAGCATTGTTTCATCCCATTTGTGCATTGTTTCTCACTGTTTCTAAACTATTTTCACCTTTTTAGCATTATTTCATATTATTTTTTATATTTTATTTTGAAATTTTTTCACAAGCGGTTTAAGATTGTATCATATCGTTTCATCACCGTATCAAACTATTTCAAATCTGTTTGAAACTGTATCATAGTGTTTCAATGCCGTTTTGAGACTGTATCATATTGTTTCAATGTCGTTTTAGACTGTTTCAATACCGTTTCAGACTGTATCATAGTGTTTCAATGCCGTTTCAGACTGTTTCAACACCGTTTCAGACCGTTTCTGCATTGTATCTATAAGTTTCTATACCGTTTCAGCATTATTTCATCATGCATCTTCTCTCTTTGAACATTTTTCCATTAACTGCACCAACATACAAAATCAGTAGAGAATATACACGATTTCAAATGGAATAATGAATCACTTTAGGCGAGACATAACTCCACTCTGCCCCCACCTGATGCAATACGAACCAGGCTCACCTGTTCGATTCATCAAGCTAGTCCACCGAGGAGTCACATGACGCCTACGATCAAAGACTGCCTCGTCGAGCAACAACGTTGGAAATCCACCAAGCATACAACAAGTGATCGTTGCTGACACTGACTTCAGAAGCAATGAGACCAAGCACAACTTATGAAAGCTCAACAATCAAGTTTGAGCCCGAAGGAAGAAATGACAAGCTCGAGCCAAAGCTGAATGCAACCGAACCAAGGAAGAACGACGCCGAACAGAGAATCGATCAAAGGGCTACAAATGTGCCCGAGGCAGGAGAGCATTCGATTCCAATCGTGACTGAGGCAAACAAGCGTCCGAATCCAATGTGTTCCAGCTGAGCTACCGAACACATAAAATTGCTCCAGCCGTGTGTGGGTTTATCTCATTGGTCACCTGTGACCATTTTACTATTTTGCCCTTTTTATTGTTGTCTATATGAACTCCTAGCATAGCTCATTAGAGATAGTTTTGAAGTTGATATTGAATTGAGAGAATAGAGATAGAATTGGCCGAGCCATTCTTGTTGAAGCCCGAGGCTTCGTGTATGCCTTCTTAGGCTTGGAACCAAAATGGATTTCATCCCTAGTATGAATCCTTGTTAGGTTCAAGTTTTCTTTTCTCCCTTGGATAATCAATCATGTTTTGATTCGGATTATCCATTCTTTCTTCTATTTCTGTTTTCCCCCTTCCCCGATTTCTTGTTATCTTGGTTAATTATTTGCTTCCGCCTCTTTATCTTATCGTTTCCGCGTCGTGTTCTTATTCTCTCCGATTGCAAGGCTTCAACTCCGGTTTTTGCTTGTATCAGTTTGGTATCAGAGCAAGGCTTGGATTTCGTTCCTACGAATCTACGTTCCTTGTTCATCTTAACTTTATTTTCTGTTGGCGTTCTTATGTTACTTGAAAAAGAAGAAAATACAAAAAAAATTGAAAAGCTGAAAAATTATCAAAATTTGTTTGTTTTTTATTGTTTTGATTAAACAATCACATATTTGTAGTCGCCACTGTCTAAGGAATCGATTGAGTACCCAACATACGTCATTTGTAACTAGGGTTTTTATTCAATTTTGGACTGTGTTCTTGACGTGGTGTAGTTGAGATCGAACCCCAGTTGTGTTTTGGTGTTTATCGATGGAAACTGGTGGTTGTTGATTTATTTGGGATGATTTTAGTGCTTGAAAATCAAAGTTCCACTGTTTAGCTACCGTCCGTACGCCGGAATCTTGTTAAGTTATTAACAGTGTACGGACGTTGTCGAGCTGTGTTCTTAGCTCTGCTTGGAACTAAAGTGTTCTCCTCCATTGTAGAACCGAAGACGACCCAAATCTTGAGCTTAATCTGTTGTTAGTAGACTGTGAACGAATCTTGAAGTTATTCGTACACCGGAGTAAAGGTTCACTGTTCCATTGGAGAAGAAAGGGGTAAAGTGTAAAGATAAAAACCCCAGGTGAAAAGTTGTCGGCTAGAAAAGGGAATTTTATAAGGTTAAACCCTATCTGTACCGAGGAGGAAACACTTGTACCGAGGTCACGTGTTCGGAAAATTCCGAAGCGGAACTGAGGACGAATATTCCCTTAGGATTTCACTTTTCTTGTGTCAAAATATTCTAGATAGTGGATCTCTGGAGTAATTCTTTCTACTCGAGGTCGTACTATCGAATTTGAGCTTAATAGGAACTCATGCGTGGGGTGACCGAGGTCCAATTTCGTAGATAATTCTTTGACTCCCCGTGCGCAGTTAAATAGCTACCGTTCCATCGAGTCAAATAAACTCCTTCCGAACCTAGACTTGGAAAGTACTAGTTATGACTTATCACTTTGGTTTCCTAACAAGAAGGCAAGCCCATCTTGAGTGGAAAAAGGCTAGAGTGGTGAGAACAATAGAGTGAGGTCACAAAAGCCAACGACCTTGAGTGTATACATGAGTGGAAAGAAAATCGAGTGAACATCACTCGAGTGATACACGTGAGGGATTAAACTTGTGAGGTCCTTTACTTTATTTGTTGCAGCTATGTCTTCGGATGATGAAGATTATGGAGGGTATGACTCGTGTGGAGATGTTGGAGACTATGGTTCCTACGATGGTGATGATTGCTATAACAACACCGGGGACTATGGCTCTTACGAGGACGAAGCAGGTCACTATGGTGAATACGAAGACGACGAAGACTACGAAGCCTGTGAAGATGAACGAGAAGAATCTTATGCTTCGGGTCAAGAATACGAAGGTTAGTGATGCTTCGAGGTATGATGATCCTACTTACACTCATTGTGATGATCTTGAATACGATGAATGAGACATCGGGGAAATCGATGATGAAGTTGATCGAGTGAACTATTCGATGTCATCTTCCTTCGGTGTCTCGTATGGAGCACGAGGGAGTAGTAGAACTCCTTTCATCGGGTTGGGAGGAGGTGGTGGAGGTTGTTCCATGGGAGGAGGAAGGCTTGCAACTTTGAGTTGTGACACACGATTCAATGCTTTCAATTCCCATGGGAAGGGTGGCTCGAGGAGCACTGGTGGATGTGGACCCGAGGGGGGTAGAGGAGGTTTCATCCGAACTCCTTCTTCGAGGAGTAGCTCTTACGGGTTTCATGCTAAAACTGCTTCCTCGACTTTCAACAATACTTCTAATGTTGGAAGAGTGAAAGGAAGTGGGAGTTATCCTAGTGGTGTTGCCACTAGTGGAGGAATAAGGAGGACCCAAGTTGTTAGTCTTGATGATTTGGGACACTCAAGTTCTTACTTGGGTTTTCCTATACGAAACTTGGGTAAAAGCAGGTTCGTTGTTGAGGTGAATGGTTATGGAGGAAATTTGCTCAAGATTGGAGATACCGACGTCAATTGCATTAGCGCTTCTTTGTTATGGACCCTAAAAATACCATGCTATAAATTGAAACATCCTTATTCGTATAAGGGAGTGAGGGTTTCCCATAAGGCTCGAGTGCTCATATCTCATAGGGATTATAGAGAATATGCTTGGTGTGACGTGTACTCCATGCCCGATTTTGATGTTTTGCTAGGAGATCCATGGTTGTGCAGCAAACAGTTGCTATATATTAGTGAGAGGGATGTATACCTCGTGTACAACAAAGAGTTGTAACTTGTTTCTATGTTCACACCCTACAAGATGAAGGAAAAGAAGTCCATTAGAGCGTATGCCGCGGCTTTTCAGCAGAGAAAAGAGCAGGAACTCCAATCCAGGATCGAAAGAGTGCCACCGAGGAGTCCTACGAACACAAGAATTAGTGGGACAAGTGCAAGAAAAGAGTCGACCGAAATCAATACTGTGAACCTGAAGACACTAGCTTCGAAGTCAAGTGGTTCACCGACGACAAAAAAAGAGACATCAGTTGATGAGTCTTCGAGTCCTAGACTTCGGGTCGATGTTAGAAGTCCACCTACTCCAGCTATGGGTATTCTTGGGCCTCGACCCAATTCACCCGAATATGAGAGACAAAAGATCGAGAGGAGTAAGGGAGTGACCGGTGACAACTCTCGAGAGAAAAAGGAGAGGTTGTGCTAAGTGATGAGAGTGAGTTTTCACCACCCGAACCCACACCTGACCTTGAAAAGAAAATGAGGAAAAAGAAAGAGGGAAAAAGAATCATTGAGAGTGAGGACACACCTTATTCTAACCTTAACCCTTTATTTCTTCTTCTACTTGCTTGAATTCTTATGTAGGTACTCTTGGAGGCAAACCGAATGAGCCTCAACCATGTCCCGAAGTAGATAGACAAGGTGAAGAAAATCATTCATGTGAGCTCCATGGTGAAGAAACTACTTATGACACTTCGGAGGCAGTGAGAGAGACCGAAGGGCACTCCGATGTAAGTGTTCGATTTCCTCCCCGTGAGCATGATACTTCCTTGTATTGTGAAATTGCTTGTTAAAACTCTATGCTAGTTGATTATTTGTATGATTACAACGTGTTTGCAACTAGTGTAGAATTGAATGGTCAACTTGTGAGTGAAGGTGAACAACTAGATGAGAGGAATGATAAGCCACATCATGATGTGAGCTCGATTTTTACCGAACCTCTCTTTAGTGATGAAGTTGTAGTTGACCCTGTCTGTGACCCTTGTTATGACACACCACCAATCTTTGATAAAGGGAACAATGAGTTGTTTGATCATATCCTTGTTGAAATCATTGTCTATGGTGGATCTATGTGTTGTAGTGAGGATGAAGATACCCTTGAGGAGTCCCTAGTGGATGAGTTGGATCTGATTATATTCGATGACTCCTCAAGTGTGGATGATGATCTTGGTTCGGATGCACCTTTGATGGGTAGTGAACTTATTTTCACTAATCCTTTGTTCGAAAGAGATGGTGATGTGCATCCGACTCGAAGAGAACCACCTCGGTTTAGAAAGCTTAACCCCGTAGATAATCCATTATTTGAGACCTTCTTCGAAAGCTTATCTAATGAGAAAGATTGTCTTGGAGATAATTTTGGAGGTGACAAGCTACCTCTTGGTGTGAATATGATTGCTTTTAAGAAAGGGAGTGGAGTATTCGATGTTAGTTGTCGAGTCAATCATTTTACTTACTCCATCCCACATATTGATCACACCTCGAGTAGTGTGCATACCGAAGTCCATAAGCCCCATGGTGATAAAAGTGAATTGAGGGCTTTGACTATGAGTTTAGAGGTGATAGGGCCTTTGATCGCTACATCTTGCATATAAAGTGTCCTATTGATCTTTTCGTATACTTATGTGTTCGGTACAATTCCTTTTTGAGCCAAGAACTTGTTGTTTCCTTTGGGGACATAATTTTCTTGATCATTATTGATGCTTGGCTCTATCATAAGAGTGTGTTTTCCACACTTTTGAACACTAACCTACTCTCGAAGTAGGAAGCTTTGTTTGTCTTTGTCTTGTTTGCAGATCTTGTCGGTTTGATTTCGAGGACGAAATCCTTTCGAGAAGGGGAGGATGATGCAATACGAACCGGGCTCACCTGTTCGATTCATCAAGCTAGTCCACCGAGGAGTCACATAACGCCCACGATCAAAGACTGCCTCGCGGAGCAACAACGATGGAAATCCCCACCGAGCAAACAACAAGTGACCGTTGCTGACACTGACTTCGGAAGCTATGAGACCGAACACAACTTATGAAAGCTCAACGATCAAGTTTGAGCCCGAAGGAATAAATGACAAGCTCGAGCCAAAGCTGAAAGCAACCGAACCAAGGAAGAACGACGCCGAACAGAGAATCGATCGAAGGGCTACAAATGTGCCCGAGGCAGGAGAGCATTCGATTCCAATCGTGACCGAGGCAAACAAGCATAGGAATCCAATGTGTTCAAGCTGAGATGCCGAACATATAAAACTGCTCCAGCCCTGCGTGGCTTTATCTCATTGGTCACCTGTGACCATTTTACTATTTTGCCCTTTTTATTGTTGTCTATATA
This sequence comes from Petunia axillaris subsp. axillaris, assembly GCA_029990575.1. Classification (NCBI taxonomy): domain Eukaryota; kingdom Viridiplantae; phylum Streptophyta; class Magnoliopsida; order Solanales; family Solanaceae; genus Petunia; species Petunia axillaris. The sequence continues at coordinate 62,581,991 of JARKNS010000004.1, forward strand.
AACTCCTAGCATAGCTCATTAGAGATAGTTTTGGAGTTGATATTGAATTCAGAGAATAGATATAGATTTGGCCGAGCCATTCTTGTTGAAGCCCGAGGCTTCGTGTATGCCTTCTTAGGCTTGGAACCGAAATGGATTTCATCCCTAGTATGAATCCTTGTTAGGTTCAAGTTTCCTTTTCTCCCTTGGATAATCAATCATGTTTTGATTCCGATTATCCATTCTTTCTTCTATTTCTGTTCTCCCCCTTCCCCGATTTCTTGTTATCTTGGTTACTTATTTGCTTCCGCCTCTTTATCTTATCGTTTCCGCGTCGTGTTCTTATTGTCTCCGATTGGAAGGCTTCAACTCCGGTTTTTGCTTGCATCACCAGCCCACCCCATCACTCCTCCCTACTCATATACCAGACAAGGCACAAATCACAAGTCTTTTCATTTCATATGTGCAACCTCAACAACACATAATGGATGAGATACCACCCGACATGGCGGAGTTTGTGCTTAAGCAGATGAACACACGTAGATCAAAATAGGGAGGGGGTAACGATGAGAATGGGGGAGCAGTGAAAATGGAGGGGGAGACCATCGATATACTATCGTTGATAAAGATTAACACAGTAGCAGCGATACAAACGGAGAGGCGATCAACGCCGTAAAAAGCGTCTTACAAAAGTGATACTATCGGCGTTATCTCGCCGGAAAGGAGTTGCTCTGTTAGCCGTTGTCATCACCGGAGTCTGGGATCTGCACTGTGATAGCGTTGATCTGTTAGTCGTCGCCAGAAAGGCGTTTCTCTGTTTACCATTTTGATTAGGTTTTCGATAGGATCTGCACTGTGATGGCGGGGGTGGAGTTGTATGTTTGGTCTGAGAGAAGGGGTTGGGTGACGGTTAATTTGTTTTGGGAAAGTGAAGAAAATGATTTAGAGTTTTTAGAAGAGTGGAGTTAAGTCTAATTATCAAAAATGAAAATGTGCTAAAAAAATATTGCTATGCCTTGTAATTTGAAAAATCTTGCTTTTTTTTTTTTTTTTTTTTTTGTAATTAAGGTTGAAAATTTGTATATTTGTGTAAAAAAATCCTAATTGGTACTCCTTCCGTTTCAAAAAGGATGAACCTTTGCGGAGTACGAGGGTCAAATTGACTAATTTTCGATGGGAATTTGCACATCGAATTTTTTAACGTTTTTAAATAAAATTTACATATTTAGAAACTACATGAAAAATACTATAAGTTACAATAGTTCACAATTCAAAATAGTTAGAAAATATTTGTAAGACATGTGGCCAAACATGATCTTCTTTGACCCTTCAAATAGTAATAGGTTCATCCTTTTTGAAATAAAGGGAGTATTCATTATATGTAGGATTATTATAATAAACCTAGCCATTTAGCTAAAAAATGGAAATAAAAAATATAGCTACTAGGGTTTGATCTCTAGACCTCAAAGTCAAATTGGAAGGGTACAACCAACTCACGTGGTCGTTTTTTAATTCATAACGTTTCATCCTTTTTAATTATAACCAAATTTTTTTTTTTGCTTATTATAATCATATACATATTTAGCAAATATTTTCGATATAGTGGTATCGGATGACACCGGTATAATATGTTTAAATCCGCCCCCATGTATACTACTCCTACATGTTTATATAAAATACATAACTTTATTTATCGGAGTCACTTATATAATAAAACACTTAGATAGTTGATAGCATATATTCTTCTCTTTCTTTGCCTTTTCATTTATCTTGGTACGAGTCGCCTTAATTAGAAAGAATCCTGTTGCCTGTTGAATAAGTAATCCTGTCTTAGGTGCATGGTTAGGAAATGTAACCTACTGAACAAATTTACGAGTTAAAAATAGATTAAGGAATTTGTTGCACATATTCGCTTTAAGTATGCAATCTAATTGGCTTTCTTCATCAGTAAACCAAGTGAGACAAATAATTATCATGAATATTGTATATACACTTCTCGAGAGTAAAATACTTAAAAGGTCACTCAACTTTGAGAAATGTGTGACCAAAGTCACTTTACTTTGAATTGTACTAATAAAGTCACTCAACTTAAGGTAATTCTCACCAAAAGTCATTGTAACCAGATTTTGCACAATCATCTCACCGAAAATCTGACATGGCATTTTCATTTTTAATTATATATACATGTGGCATACTTTATTTTCCATATAGGATTTTATAATAAGTTGAATTATTTTCTAAGAATTTGGAAAGTGTTCTTTTAAATTATTACAATAATAGAATATTGTGTCATTGCTAAATTTCTACGAGTACAGTCGAAATATTAGCTTTACTGCTCTTTCAAGTACTTAAGTCTTTAATTAGTTATGGTTAGAATCATTATTTTTTTCAAATCTATTAGTTAAATATATATTTTATATAATAGATAATAGGTAGATTAGTTAAATATAATAGATAGTTAAATATATATTTTATCTAGTGTCTCCATTTTAATTTCTTATTTGGATGAATGACACTTGGCCCTCCTTAAAACCAATGTTCTAGATTTAATAGGGTAAATAAAGGTATTTAACTATGGTTTGGACAAAATATCTTTCTATTTCAAATTCAATTTGTAATTTTTTATTATTGTTCGACAATGTGCACTCAAAAAATTAAGAATCATTTTAAATAAAAATTACATTAATTGTTAAACAAACTCATCTTATTTTAGATATAGAAGTGCAGAAGATCTATGTGATTTCTATAAGTATTATGAATTGGTTGGAAAGTTTCTTTCCAAGATAAAATGTGAATAACTATGAGCAGAATATTAGGCACTATCTTCGCAACTAGTTTTAACTTATGTGATTGTGTGAAAAGAATTTCTTCGTATATTGTTATTTGAGTAAATTGACATTATTAAATCTTGTCTTGTTAATTCTATTCATTACGATGTTATCACTTGCATGCAAATAGTTTAACACTATTTTTGATTTTCTGTTATATGTTTGAGATTGGATTAGCAAAAATAAAATTTTATTAAAACAATAAATAAACGAAAATTTTGGAGACCGAAAAATAATTTAGGAGGGATGAAATTTGCTACTAAATTATAAGATAGGATAGATGCTTTGAATTTAAAATAGGAAGATATATTTTTCTAACCATGGTCAAATATTTAGTTTTACTTCATTAAATCTAGACCATCCATTTTGAAAAAGGAGATGGATCCGAAAATATGTGGAAGAGAAATGGGTTATGGATTAAGAGTTGGGTTAATCAACTTATTATAAAATCCTACATGGAAAATAAAGTATGACACATGTATATATAATTAAAAATAAAAATGCCATGTCAGATTTTCGGTAAGATGATTGTGCAAAATTCGGTTACAATGACTTTTGGTGAGAATTACCTTAAGTTGAGTGACTTTATTAGTACAATTCAAAGTAAAGTGACTTTGGTCATATATACTCCACTTCTCGATTGATTCATAAACCCAAAAAGTAATTCATCAGTGTGAAAAATTCACGAGAAATCTAGCAATTTACCTTAGGAAAAATGAATTATCATCGGACTCTTCAATTGCTATAAGCAAAATAGGAATCGTTCGCCATGTTCTTGTTAGCAGCGGTCCTGAAACATATCATATTTGAATTAGAATAGAGACATAGGTGAATAACTTATTACAATTAGATTTTAACGTACGATATTTTCGACAATTTTAGATTAGCCTAAAGACAAAATGGGGACTAGTTGCACAAGACGATCTAAAGTTTAAAGTATAAAAAAATCACAAACATTACTATTTATCTAAATGCTAGCTATGACTTATTACACTTTTCTTAAATCTTATACGGTGGGTGTACTTCCTTTAGATAATGGCTATCAACCTAGCTAGCACATGCATTACAAAAGATAACTAACCCGTTTGTCCATCAAAAATTTTTTGCTTTTTTTCAAAAAGTTTTTGAAAACATATTTGTCCATGAAATTTTATGATTTATTCAACTTTTTTTGGAAAACAGTTTTTGAAAAATCAAAAAGTGGTTTAGAGCACTTTTTCAAGTTTTTTCAAAAAAAGTTTTTTCTTCTCTCACAAAACTCTACCTTTTTTTCAAGTGAAATGTATGTCCAAACACAACTTCAATTTTCAAATACCATTTTTCAACCCAACTTCAAAAATTCTTTTTCCAAATATTTTTTTCAAATCTATGGTCAAACGGCCACTTATTCCAAGTCATTGGGATCACAAAAACTAGAACATGCACATCAACCTAAAATATTTAGATACAGTCCTGTATTAAATTAAGATCTACCATCACATCCACGTAGGGATAAGTATGCAGTTACACTTCTAATACTCCATCCGTTTAAAAAAGAAGGAACCTTTTCACTTTTTAAAAGTCAATTTGACTAATCTTTAAATCTAAATTAGACTATATTAAATTAATATTTTCAAATAAAAATTTGCATATTGAAAAACTACACAAAAAGTACTATAGCATGCAACTCTTTGCATATCAATATGATGAAAAAAATCATCTTAAATTGTTGGTCAAAGTTCATCCAGTTTGACTCTCGAAAAGCGAAAAGGTTCATCCAAAGGGAGTACTTTTTAACAGTATAAATAGCACTTTGCCACTTTCAATTTTCAAGAAAAAACATTCTTCAATATGTCTTCTGTATCTCTACCCAAAGTATCTTTGTTTCTTTTACTGATCATAATCTTCGCTTTTCTTTTTTCTCCTTCTGCTGCCAAAACAAAATGTCACATCACTTCTATTTACCAATTCGGCGACTCTCTTGTCGATGCTGGAAATGCTGTTATTTTAACAGACGGTCTCGCACAACACACCTATGGACCTCCTTATGGCGAGACCTATTTTAAGAGACCTACTGGTCGCTACTCAGATGGGCGTATCATCACCGACTTTATTGCCTACGCACTAAACATCCCCTTGCTCAATGCTTACTTAGATAAAAATGCTTCTTTTAGTCAAGGCGTTAACTTTGCTTACGCTGGTGCCACAGTGCTAAATAACTCTTTTTGGGCTGCTCAAAATGTCATATTGTCTCCCCAGAACATGCATCTCACCACTCAATTAGGGTGGTTGAAATCCCATCTACAGTCCACCTATGGCTCTGATTGTAGGCACGCTTTAAGGAAATCTCTCGTAATAATGGGGGAAATTGGTGGAGCTGACTATATCTTTTCTTTTGGCCAAGGAAAGAAAGAACCTGAGATGCGGAGATACGTTCCTTTTGTTGTCTCTGGCGTTATTAAAGGCATTAGAGATGTAATTCAACTAGGGGCAACTCGCATTTTAGTTCCAGGAGTTCTCCCCTTCGGATGTCTACCTGGCATGCTGAATTCATATGCTACATCTGATCCCAATGCTTACGACTCATTTGGTTGTTTGACATACCTAAATGATTTTTGTTCATACCACAATGCTTATCTAAAAATGTCTTTGGAATATCTGCGATGGGAGTTCCCATATGTAAAAATTGTCTATGGAGATTACTATGGGGCTTATATGGATATGTTTCGTAGCTCTTCTTGGTATGGATTTTCCACATTGACCTCTTCATGCTGCGGAGGTGGTGGAAAATACAATGCTAATGCTCCTTGTGGGTCAAGTGCCACAGTTTGTCCTAATCCATCTCAATATGTTAGTTGGGATGGCGGTCATATGACTGATGCAGGTAATCATCATGTTGCAGACTTTGTCCTTGATGACATGCTTCTAGAGTTCAAGTGCAACAGATTCGGAGATTCTGGTGTACTATCTAGTTACTAAGTTTCAATATTTGTGTGTTTTTCCTTTTTTTGGTTGGGTATTTGCTTTGACTGTGGTGAGATGTTTTTCTTCTTTGTCGAGAGGTGAAAAAGAAATCAAACAAATAATGATATTGTTGCAAAATAATAAACTCTTGTTTGTTCGTGTTTATATATTTTCACGTATAATCATAAATTTTACCACAAATAAAAAGGGAACCTACATGTGAAGGAAGAATCATTAGGAAGATTACTACGATAATTAGCATACGTAGTCTTAAGACTAATTGATTATGTTTAATTATTTATATATATAGGACAAAATATATTTTCATATATTAGATCATGTGTTCTAGGCTTCTATCTTTATATTCGATTCTATGTGCTGCTTATTGGGACATGCATTTTTCAGGAGTATAGATTGACGCTTATGGTGTAATAAAACACCAAATAAAATACCCAATTTCATCCAACCCATATTTGTTAGGTACAGAGAATGCAATCTTTGGATTAAAAATGGATTTGGGATGCTATGAGCTGGTCAACAAGTATTATGAGCCTGGATTTTTTATGAGTCAAATACGTAAAATTATTTTCTCTGGTGATTGTGATGATGAGACTTGAACCCATAACTTTTAAATTCAAAAGCTAGCTAACAAGGTTAGGATTATCTAATAGCCATATAAGGAATCCAACTGAGACATCTTGAACCAATGTGAGACACTAACATCCCCCACATGCCCAGGTCTGTAATCTGGACTTTGGACAACATATAATGGTAGCCCAATATCGGGTAACGAAAAATTAAGATGAGTTCGATTCTGACACCATATTAAATTGCATGAAATATAAAAACTTCTAATAGATAGAACACATTTTATTTAGACAATTCAACACTAAACCCATATATAATTATAAATTTATCATAATTGGGTTAATTATTCGATCCTGAGCTTAATTATTTGATTGATGGATCACCAATTAAATAGTATATATGAATCTTGAGTTGAACTTGGAAAGGGAATTCTTGATTGTAATAGGAGTGATTAGGAGATGATCTTAAACTTAGGCATCGAGGAATGGAGTTGCGGATTTGGATATGAGTATACCTGTTCGCCTTGCTTAATCACTTTTAAAGGAATTATTAATGTGTTCTTGTTAACTTCTGATTCCATATGGATATAAGCATTGTATTAACTTAATAGACAAGCAAGATATTGGAAGAGCTTGTGAGAAAAATTAAACTGTCGATTAGTAACCCCAATAAATTAATTAGCTAAATTAACTGAAGAATTCAACAGAATTGGTAGATTTTTCATAACCCTGGAACATTATCTCACATTGAATTCGGCTTCTTGCTTGTTCTCGTTTATTAGTTAATTCATTGCTTTACTAGTTAATTTTAGTTAGATTAATTTTCAATAAACTATTGCAATCTTTTCTTGTTTAGATAATTAAGAATTGTTTGATTTAGTTAATAATTAATCACAAGGACTGATTTAGTTAATAATTAATCACAAGTCCTTGTGGATCGATACTCGATCTCGATCAATTTATTTCTTGTCGACCATGTATACGCAATGCGTTTGGAGCAACATAATGTTATTTATTTATTTATTTATTTATTTATCTTTTGATGATAATTGAATGGAGCCTTACATTCCTTGCTCCGAATTGTGTGTAAACAAGGGATACTTTGACCGAGCTTTTTTTTTTTTTTTTTTTTTTGGTTAAAAATAACAATCTCAGTGGTTGGCTGAGAAGCCTACCAAGAAAATCCACTTTATTTTGGAGGAGATTCATATAGTGGAATATTTAACCCAATAGTCACTTTAAGTCATATAACATGGACATGGTAAGACTCAAATCGCTTATAAGTTTTCAAAAGGGTATGTTTTTGAAAATGTTTTAACGACTTTTCTTCAGGTTTGTCTTTAGAGCAATTACCTCTTCTGTAGTCTGAAATATTTGTAGGAAATTAATAACGGTAATAGGGACAAAAGTTGTGTACCTGTTAACACCACAGCGGAAGTTGAATCTACTATAAAGAAATTGCCCCAAGTCAAACCTTGAATCACTAGGAAACAAGGTAGGTTTCCACAAACTAAATGTTTCGTTGTGTGTTACTTTATGGAGGAATTAAGAGAGAAGAAGAAGAAGTTCACAGTATTTTTCTTAAGTTGTCAGATGAAAGGAAAAACATGTTTATTTCTTCTATTTAAAATAAGAGCAGTTTCTTTTGAAGTAGTTATTCCCACTACTCACGTTTTTTTTTTATCAGAAGAAGTGGGATGAGTGTGGTAACTTACTTTTAACTGCTTTTTCTCATCTCTCCTAACCGGGTCGGGTAAATCCACATGGGCGACCCAAAACCCAAGCCCAATATCCAACATCTCCCACTTCGCACATGGTGGACTGTACCTAAAATAACACCATGTCGACAACACACTTATTTCATACAAACAAATAGTTCGTGCGACTTGTGAGCATCAGGTAGAGCTATACCAAGGTTGTAACAGCTCTATGTAGAAATCCAATCACATACGAAAAAGATTCACTACTAACACGAGGATCTTTTACTCGCAGTACCCCAGACATTATACGCTACTCTAGTAGCTAGTTATCCGATCCCTCAACCTCGATTGAGGTTACTCGAGTTTCTATTTAACTTGTATCACAATTACACTTGAAACCCTCGTGGTAAATGTAATGTTCGACCTGTGTATACAAGTTAAGTTTTAAATTATTTTTAATTGTCTTTCCTTTCTACTCGAATCTATTCATTCCAAATCAGCTGCTTTCCTAGACATGCACCGCATTGCCGAATCACTCGTGGCTATTAGTAACATGCTAAAGTAGCAACACAGATTGGTACTTCAAGAGACAGTAAAAAGTCAAAGGATATTCCAATGAAAAATCATATTGATTTTTCTTAGAGTCTCACATAATGAAGAAGCAAAGATCTTTTCTTCTATTACCCTATTGGTCGATAAGCACACGTGGTATGAAACACGTGCTACGGTGTTCTTGCCTAATTTGGCGCGTGTGTCTTACTTCTAAATATATAAACACCGTACAAATCTTGGTCTAGACACTTCTAAATGTCTAACCCGAGTTTTTCTTCAAGCAATCCTCAAATCCAATTTGTTTGAAAAACTCACATCTGGCTTACAAAAACAAGTCATATAGGATATACTAATCCATAAGTCTGAAATCTAATCAAGACCGACCATTTAAACTATTTATGACCTTGTACAATTCAAGGTTCTAATTTGTCTCATCTCTGCACGTTCCTCGACGTCAGAGGCGATCGGCCATGTGAGAGAGCCGATCTCGCGACTTGTTCGACACACTTATCACAAATAAATTCCATCACATGCACATGAGATTTAATACAAACTCAATAATATATATAGATGAGTATAACATTCAAATTGTTCTACAATACATAAATTTAGTCATATCCTACGCAAACCTAGAGCCATTACATGTTTCTCAAACTGGTCTTTAGATATTGCCTTTGTAAAAGCATCAACTACCATTTTTAGTGTAGGCATGTATTGTATTGGAACTTCACCACTTGCAACTATGTTTCTCAAGGAGCCGAGGCGGAGGAAGAGCCCGTTTTGGTGTATGTTCTAACCATAGTACCTACATCAAACAAAAATGCCAATATGAGATTTCAATTCAAGCACAAAGTTAATTGGGTGGGTCACCACCCCACACTTATCGCTCATTAAATACATCGATAATTCAACTCATAACCATGAGCGACCCCACACTTAGCGAAAACTTGCATTGCACAAATTGCCACGAGTGTGGACTTCATGATCAAGCTAGTGGGGGTTACAAATAGCCAATTCTATGCATGCGCGACATCCAATGTTCAACTTAAGCCTAAGGATACCATTGTTACTCAAGAATTCACAAGGTTAAGCATTTTTCATAGTTGAGGCATTTTACCAACCATTTGGTGTGCACAATTTTCAACTTGCAATTTCAATGGCTAAAGTAGTGTATCAATCCTCCCAAATTGTTGGGAGCTCCCTTTTTACAAGTACACAAGCTAAACATGAAGCACAATTATGAATATAAGCAATTTAAGATCCAATTCTAATCAACATACTTGCACACTAGTTAGGGATTTAAACATGGAAAGAGGATGTTAACTTACTATGTAATGGAAAGAGAAGGAGAAGAAACACTTACTTGAAGAGTTTACACGGATTGGAGAAGAACTTGAGATGAATTTCAAGAAGTAAGAATGATTTGGGAGAGTTTTGGGAGTGTTTTGAGTGAAAATAATGAAGAAAAGGAAAGGGGGATCGGGTGTTAAGGGAGAAAGGGAATTCGGGTCGCGGGTCAAAATCCGGTTTGACCCTGATTAGACAAAAATTTACCCGTGCGTGGTAGGGGCCGCGGCGCGCGCCCATTGCGCTAGCAATTCTGCGCATTCTGCTTGTCTAGGCGCGGCAAGAGGCGCGGGGCTCGCCCAAGATTTTGACTCCACTGATTGTCTCGGCGCGTTGGGAGGCGCGGGGTGCTCCTAAACGCGCCTGAGAAAATTTTTTCGTACCAAATTTTGATTCCAAGTGCGAAACCAAGCGCGGGGCATGCCTCAAAGCGCCCCAAATCCCACAATATGTCAACTACATCTCGTTTAGCACTCCCGACACCTACAAGAACGACACAACAAAACAAAATCTACATGACACTATAAAACACAAAACAACTAAACTATTACAATTACAAACTCGGGTTGCCTCCCGAGAAGCGCCTTATTTAACGTCGTGGCACGACAAGTATCAATCATGGGTCCCTCAAAGTAATGGGGGTACGATGATTCACCGAACCTCCCCAATAATGCTTCACTATTTGGCCATTCACCAAGAACGTCTTCTCCGAATCGGGAGCTCTCAACTCAACCGCTCCATGTGCGGTAACACGAACTACTTCAAACGGCCCCGACCATCTTGACTTCAACTTGCCCGAAAATAGCTTCAACCTCAAATTAAACAACAACACCAGCTGCCCAGGCTCAAACTGACGACGCTCAATGTGCTTGTGATGCCACTTCTTAGTCCGTTCCTTATACAATTTTTCATTCTCATAACCATGGAAACGAAACTCTTCAAGCTCATGCAATTGAAGCATTCTCTTCTCACCCCCCAGTGCCATATCAAGATTGAGCTTTTGAATCGCCCAATATGCTTTATGCTCTAGCTCAACGGGAAAGTGACAGGCGTAACCATAAACAAGCCTATATGGAGAAGTCCCAATAGGCGTTAATGCAGTTCGATAGGCCCAAAGAGCATTATCTAACTTCATATCCCAATCCTTTATCGAGGCATTCACAGTTTTCTCAAGGATTTTCTTAATCTCTCTATTTGACACCTCCACTTGGCCACTAGTTTGGGGATGATAAGCAGTTGCCACCTTGTGGCGCACCCCATACTTGGCCAACAGTTTATTGAACAACCGATTGCAAAAATGAGTACCTTCATCACTGATTATAGCCCGCGGTGTCCCTAAACGAGTGAAAATATTTTTCTTCAAGAATTTTACCACCACACTCGCATCATTTGTTGGAAGTGCCACAACCTCCACCCATTTAGACACATAATCAACCGCCACAAGAATGTATTTGTGGCCCATGGAAGGCGGGAATGGTACCATAAAGTCAATCTCCCAGCAATCAAACAGCTCAATCTCTAGAATATTGTTCAAAGGCATCTCGTGACGCCTAGAAATAGTACCCGTTCTTTGGCAACGATCACACTACTTAACAAGAGCATGAGCGTCTCTAAACAAAGTAGGCCAAAAGAACCCAGACTGAAGTACCTTTGCAGCTGTTCGATCTCCACCAAGATGGCCACCATAAGGAGAGGAATAGCAGCTCTGTAGAATCGGCTCAACTTCTTCCCTTGGAATGCATCTCCTAGCTAATTGGTCAGGGCCTATCTTGTACAAATAAGGCTCATCCCACACATAAAATCTGCTCTCATGAGGAGTTTGCGCCTTTGCTCAGCTGTAGCCCCAGGAGGATATACATTACTCACAATTAAGTTCACCATATCAGCATACCATGGCACCTCAACTGCCTCTAAAGCAAAAAGCTGCTCATCAGGGAATACTTCTTTAATCTCAGGCCCTTCATCTACATGATCTCTATTCTCCAGCCTTGACAAATGATCGGCTACTTTATTCTCGGTCCCCTTGCGATCCCGAATTTCAACATCAAACTCTTGCAATTAGAGAACCCATCGAATTAGCCTAGGCTTGGAATCTTTCTTCTCAAACAAATACAGGATTGCGGCATGATCAGTGTAGATAACAACACGAGTGCCAACCAAATAAGATCTGAATTTATCAAAAGCATACACAACAGCCAGCAACTCCTTCTCCGTGGTGGTATAATTGGATTGGGCTGCATCAAGAGTCTTGCTTGCATAATAGATGGAGTGAAAGATTCTTCCAATTCTTTGGCCTAGAACAGCCCCAATAGCACTATCACTCGTATCACACATCAATTCAAATGGCAAAGACCAGTCAGGAGCAATGATGATTGGTGCAGTCACTAACCTTTTCTTCAATTCTTCAAATGCCTTGTGAAAAGCATCATTAAACTCAAATTTCACATCCTTCTCCAACAACTTGCACATGGGATTAGAAATTTTGGAGAAGTCCTTTATGAAACGCCTATAGATTCCTGCATGTCCCAAGGAACTACGCACCCCCTTAACAGAGATAGGTGGTGGTAATTTCTCAATAGCCTCAATCTTCGCTTTATCTACCTCGATCCCTTGCTTTGACACCTTGTGCCCAAGTACTATACCTTCTTGAACCATGAAGTGACATTTTTCCCAATTCAGCACCAAATTTATTTCTTCACAACGGCTCAGCACAGCGTCTAAATTCTTCAGGCAGTCATCAAAGGAATCACCAACTACTAAGAAATCATCCATGAACACCTCAACAACTTTTTCCATTATGTCGGTGAAAATAGCCATCATGCATCGCTGAAAAGTCCCAGGAGCATTACATAATCCAAATGGCATCCTCCTAAATGCATAGGTGCCATATGGACAAGTAAATGTAATCTTCTCTTGATCTTCAGGATCTATCACAATCTGATTATAGCCCGAATACCCATCCAAGAAGCAATAATACTCGTGCCTATCAAGTCTATCCAGCATTTGATCAATAAAGGGAAGTGAGAAGTGGTCTTTCCTGGTGGCCTTGTTCAGCTTTCTATAATCAATGCAAATTCGCCACCCTGTGACTGTTGTAGTAGGAATCAATTCATTATGCTCATTCTTCACCATTGTCATGCCCCCCTTCTTAGGAACACATTGCACTGAACTCACCCACTTGCTGTCAGAGATAGGAAAAATAATACCAGCATCGAGCCACTTGATAATTTCTTTCTTCACCACCTCCTTCATGATTGGATTTAATCTCCTCTGCTGCTCTATAGATGGCTTATGACCTTCCTCAAAAAGAATTTTGTGCATGCAGAAAGGACTAATCCCTCTAATATCAGCAATGGTCCAGCCAATAGCTCTCTTGCGCTCTCGCAGCACTCTCAACACCTTGTCAACCTGCTGTTGACACCCAATTTTGTCCCTCCATTTTTTCGCAATTTGGCTATATTTAATTAAAATCTATAATAGTAATTTTCCAAACAAAACTGCATTAGACAACATGCATTTACGTGTGTAATATTATTATTTATCCCCTATTTATATAGTATTTATTTAATTGTGATTATAATTACGTAATTGCATTCATTTAGGCTATTTTCCAAAACATATGCTACTTTATGCAATTTAACGCATTACGATATCATTCAATAATTATTGGTGGCTATTTATATCTAATTAGTATTATTTGTGGTCATCTATATATACTTATAATTAAATGTATTTATTTATAATTATTTATAAAATTTCCTATTTTATACTAATTATTTATATTTATATTTATAAATATTTTGATTAAATACTAGCCAATTGCTAATTTACACCTATGTTTCTATCACACCTAGTCCTCGTCATCACCCTTTGTCCACGTATACGCCACCTAATCTCCCCCAAGCTTACACCTCACTAAATACACACTTCTAGCACAATGTACAACTTCGTTTGGCGTGTGTACAACTCATGATAGCATGAAGTACAAACCCTCAAAGCACCTGTACCCTTACACACCATCCACTACACACATACATATACATACACGTGTGCCCGACGTGGCACAATCGTGACCCTCAGTCCCCTCCATCCAACGGCTCACATTAAATCTCCCTTTTACATTACACACATCAGCCTCCCCTCTCCTAAACCCTAAACATTTCCCACACTTCCCTTTCCCTCAGCAGCCGTCGCCCTCCGCTCCTCTCACCCCTTTCCCCTCATTTCAGCCCCAAATCCGCCATCTCCTCCGCTAAAGTTCCACTATCTCCGCCGTGACCCTTCTCCTCTTTCCTATCTCTGATTACATGGGGACAAATCCTCTCTCTCCTCGTGAAATCCGAAATAGGAACAAGGGATCGGGCACCAAATCATGGGGGATTTGTACCAAATCAAGGAAAATACAACGCACAAGGCAAGAAAATTGAGAATTCAAACTGGAATTCCACAAATCAAGCAGAAAACTGGCAGATTCAAACTCTCCCCGACCCGACCCGGTTGGAAATCCAGTAACAACTTTCTCTTTACGTTTTTATTTTACTTTTGTGACTGAAATCATGAAAAATCATGTATGTTTCATACGCTTGATAAGCTGAACATATGTGTGACCATGCCTGTTTCATCTATTTTTTTATTTTGCTTATAATTGAGGTCTGATGATAATATTTATTTGACGTAGTTTTCCTTAGTATTCACGTAATTTAGCTCCTAAAATCAGAATTAATGGATTTAAGCTATATCATATCAATTTAATCTGCGTTCTGGAGTGTCTGCCTGTTTGGTGAAAGTGCTGTTGAAAATTATGCTGGATTAACAACTGTTTGTGTTGATATTGCATAACAGAATGCGTCGCTTTTCTAGCCTTTGTCGTCTGGCTGTACATATACATATAGTTTACTGATCTTCCTGTTTGAATTTCTAAAGTTTTAAGCAATATAAGTAAACTTGATCTACTACTTTAATACACATCCTTTATCCTAGTCTTTCCTTATGTACAACTTTTACAAATCATTTGATTGATTTTGTAATGCTATTTTCCTTATGCAGAAAGCTAAATATCTCCCTTTCTCTATTTTTCAAAACTGCTGTATCTTTGAAAATTCAAATTGAATACTTTTGAATTGTTTCCTTCTTTATAAGTTTACCTACCCTGCTCTTTTACACTATAAATACCATCCTTAAACACACTGAATGGACAGCTTCATACTCCCTTCTTCTCCTCTACACTGAATACACAACCTTATACCTCTAATACGGTTTACACAGCACTAGATACACCTCTTCTCTTGCTTTACAAGGCTGAAAATGTTTCTCCTTCTTCCCTGTTTACTTCATAAATCCTGAGGCATCTACTTTCTTGTCTAATTTCTTGTTAAAACTATTTGTAAACCAAGGCAAAGCTTGGACTTTGTATTAGTGTCGTTGATTCTGTTAAAGCACTCAAGGTATGTTACTCAAGAAAACTGAATGTATGATCAGTATATGATATTATATGGGTTGGTTTCGAATTCACACTCGGCCTAATGCCATCTGATGTTGTTGAATGCTTTGTTTGTCATGTACTGGGCTGTTTTGGGGCCACTCCTAACCTTCTCTTGCAGGTTTTTAACTGTGATAGGATGGATTAAAGTCCATACCAGTATTCATGCTTGTTACAGGTTCTTTGACTGATTGTAAAGGGCCATACGGGTCTATGTAAAAGACATGGGAAAGGCTTGCAACAATGAGGGACGAAGGCCCTGCTTTCTATCTCTTTCCTTTTTGTTGTTATATTGTAATTAGAAGTTTGAACCCTTAAATCATGTATTTGTTAGGTGTTAATGACTGTGTATAATCACCCTAAGGTGAGTTGGACAGGTACTACATCTATGTGTATGTATTGTGCAGTAAGGTTGGCTAAGTAGTGGCCATTTCGAACTCTCTCCTTGCTCACCGCATGTTAAAAAATGTTTAAACTAGTAAGACATGTTAAATTGTGAAGTGTTATTTGAAAGTTGAAGTGTTTGTATGAGATTTGCAATCTGAGTGCTGAAGCTGAAAACAGGCAGGTTTTAAATCAATTACAATAGAGACTGTTTTGCTGAAAATTAGGGAAAAGGGCTAAAATCGCAATACGTGCTGAAAACAGATTATTTGTACAAATCTTTGAAATCATGAGTTTTTGTTCAACGTGAATAATTTCTTGAAATATAATAGGTTCAATATTTAGTCCTGAAATAGTCAAGACAGAAATTTAAAGTTTTGTAAACTAAAAATGTTTTGCAAAGGGTTAAAATCACAATTCTGTCTGAAAATGAGTTCGTTTCTGCAAATTCAAGCTTTTGAAACGTGATGGTGAGTTGCAGACGCTGAAACGTTGATTTTGTTTAATCTAAAGGCCTATTTTCAATCTAAAGGCCTATTTTCGCAAGGTAACGCGAATTGATTTTTTTTACATACATCTCTCCAAGTTAATTAATAACTTGTGGGATATGTGGACTTTGGAGGTCAAGTCCTAAAAGTTATACTATTTTCTTTATTAAACTTATAAGTTAATCTTTTTATATTATTTGTTTATCACATTACGTTAATATTTCTTAAATTGTCATACTCACTTCTCATATATATACGTGTCTATCATTATTTGCTAACTAAATTATATAGTAACATTATCCTACTTGATTTAGACATATCAACATGTTGCGTGTTTAATTAGTTATAACTTTATACGCATACATTTAAATATTTTAAATTGATTTTCTTTGTTTTAAGCCAAACTATTTTAAACGCGACCTCTCATTAAAAGTCGCCACCGAAGTTAACGGTATGTGTCAATTAATGTCACAATGTCATCCTTTAGTGGCGCACATTTTTTTACTATATGTTTACTCCATATTTTGTTACTTAAAAGTTAACTTGTGTTAATTAAAGTATAAGACTACAATATTGGTTAACTTTGCCTAACATTGCAAATTGTAGCTATATATATAAGATGTCTGTAAATTGAGACTGTTTATACTGAGCTGCCTATTTTCATATCTTTAAAATTGTTTGCATACATGTCCTCTTTTCTTATTTTATTTAATTGTTTATCCTCTTAGTTTTCCTTACATGTTAAAACCCAATATAAAAAAAATTGGCCGGGAACCACGTTTAGTGGAACTTAGGAGGTGCCTAACCCCTTCCTTCTAAGTTAACTTGAACACTTACCCAAATATCTGATTAATAGACCAAACCCGGAGTTATATTTAAAATTAGATAGAAAATGCTTTAGGTGACCTAATACGCCTAGATAATTTATTAGGTGGCGACTCCAAAACCTCTAACTCCAAATGAGTTACCCCAAGTCGAACACACACTTTACTTTATTATTGAAAGTGGGTGCGACAGAATGGCGACTCCGCTGGGGATTAAATGTTCTAACCGTTACGATTTTTTATATTGGGTTTATTATTGCTTTTATTACTTTGTTCAATACTAACTTTTTCTCTTTGCAGGTGGGCAATCTTTTACATTTTGCATTTTTTTTATTATATGATATTTAGTATATTATTGAATTTATTTGTTGCATTTCGTTCATACTCCTCCACTCCTGGAAAATTGACACTTACACACACACAAAAGATTACGTGGATCTCACGGTCGTTTCACCTAAAAAAAAAAACCCTGTAAGGGGGACGGTTGGGATAAGTTGGTCCGTGGTACAACCAACAATTCCAAACGTTCCCACCCCTTGGTTGTCCGCCTGGGGGAACCATGTCCTTGTCTAGATTAGCCAACTCTTAATGAAGACTCCTTTTAAGGATCATTCATCATATCATATCTAGGACCATTTTTGACTTCGGCTCACGTCTAAGTCTACTAGTTCACCATATTTGAATGAACCGAATGGGTTTTCAACCCTAAGGGACATTTAAATGTGTTATGTGTGCATCTGTTTAACATTTAACGTGTCTAATGTAGACCATTTGTTCTCAAAAGTGTGGATCATCCAATTATTTATCAAAGAAAACAGACTTTAAATTTGATTTTTCTACTTTTGTATAACAAAATCAATTATTTATTTCTATAAATAGAAATCGTTATAGAAATCAATTATTTATTTCTATTTGCATATGAAATTTTTTATTTCTACATTTACGCAAAATCAATTATTTTATAAAATTATTTTTTAGGTTAGGAGAGAAATTAATTTTTCTACTTTTATGAAAACGAAATCATAGACTTTACATTAATTTCTTCTACTTTTAATGTAGCAAGATCAATTATTATTCCTATTTACCTAAAAATATTATTCCGTATTTATACAACAAAATTATTTTTCTGTTTAACTTTGGATTATTAGAACAAATGGGACGACGCACTATACACGTTCAATTTTAAATAACATACTCAAACTTAGGAAGGCTTAACATCCTTGGTATGTTAAAGTCCATTAGCCAACTTCGTCCAAATGGCGCCTATCATGTATCTCATATGTGTTGGTCTTGTTAGGTCTACCTCCAGCACAAAAGAGGTTCCTTGCATTAGAAAACATGATATGTTTTGTATATGAAAATTATTATCTCAACACTGACTTGTTTTTTCATGTGTTAGTTTTACTCCCACTCCCGTGGTTGACTTGTGCATTCTGGCCGAGCATCAGTACCGGACGAGAGCCAAAGGACCAGTTACAACCCCTCCCCCCTCACAAACTAGAAGAAGAGGAAAGCGAAATATTATGTCTGAGTTGAATAACGCTGCTCTTATTGATGACAACAATGGAACGCCACGCAAGCTTGCCCCAGTTGGGTATAACGAACATGTTGCTACTTTAGAGCAAAGAATTAAAGAACTTGAAGAGAAACTGACAATGACCAGTTTACCCGGTGTTAACTCCGCCCATTCAGGAGAGCCTGTCGATCCAAGTGGGTCAGACCGCCCTAATGGAAAGGACCCTATACACCCAACTGATCCACCCGTTGTTTATCAAACAGTACTACCGGCCACATACCAAACAGCACTCCCTGCTACTTGCCAGACAGCACCACCCGCTATCTACCAAACAGCACCAACTGCTACTTACCAAGCAACCCTACCCACCAGTTATCAAGCACCACCTCCTGCACATCCTACTTACATAAACACAAACTTACCTCGCACCAACACCGCATACCCGCAGCCTTACAACCCCATGTTCACTGCTGAAACCAAACAACTCACTTCGCCAGTCAAAAACCATGAAAACTATGAATGGGCGGAGGATGAAGCCAATGATGATGGCACAAAAGAGAAAGTTCGTAAGCTAGAGGCAGCCTTTAAGAAGTTTGAGTTAGGCAAAACTACTAAAGGTTTAGCTTATGAAGACTTGTGCATCTATCCAACTTTGAAATTGGCAGACGGATACAAGATACCAAAGTTCGACCTTTTCAATGGAACTGGAGATCCTATGGCACATCTGAGAACATATTGTGACAAGTTGATTGGAGCAGGGGAAGATGAGAAAGTACGAGTGAAGTTGTTCAGTCGAAGCTTGACCGGAGAGGCTTTGAGTTGGTTCTCTAAGCAGAAGCCTGGCACATGGCTCGGTTGGGAAGATATGGCAGCAGATTTCGTAGAACGATTTGGGTACAATACTGAAATGGTACCAGATCGTTTCTACTTGGAAAAGTTGAAAAAGAAACCCACAGAGACGTTTAGAGAATATGCTACGAGGTGGAGAGCAGAAGCTGCCAAGGTGCAACCCGCTATGGATGAAAGGGAAATAGTGAACATATTCATCCGCATTCAAGAGGACGTCTATTACGATAAGCTGCTGCATATGAAAAATCAGAAGTTTGCTGATGTAGTGTTGATGGGAGATGACGTAGAAGAAGGGCTGAAAAGTGGAAAGATTATTAGCCTAGCTGCACTACAGGCTACTAATAAGGCTCTCCAGTCAGGAAATGTGAGTCTCTCCAAAAAGAAGAAAGATGAAGTCTATTTTGCTGCAACCGTTCAAGACCCTGTTTTCAACCACTATTATCAAACACCACCACCATTCTATCCATACCATCACATACCACCTGAATATTCCATTTACAACACTCAGGTCGCTCGACCCATATTCCACACTCCAGCACCAAATCGTCCACCATACCAGCAAAATACTCAACCTAACTACCGAAATGCACCATCATACCCTCCTAGACCTCACCCTGAGGCAAATCAAAGACCCAAAAGGGACTACACTCCACTAGCCGAATCTCGCACTCAATTGTTCGAAAGATTGAAAGCTGCCGGGCTTATCGTCCCGATACCTCAAAAGATGCCAGACAACCCTTCACCTAACTTTGATTACGGTAAAAGGTGTGCATATCACTCAGGTGGACCGGGGCATGAGACGGAGAGATGTTTTGCACTAAGAGATAAGATTCAAGACCTAATAGATGAAAAGGTCATTAATTTGAAAGCGCCAAATGTGCACAAAAACCCGCTACCCAATCATGGGGATGAGAAGGTGAATATGATTGACTTCGGCGAAGAGTGCAATCTGAAAGGCACGATTGTAAAAGCAAGAACAGTGTTTGATGAATACAAGTTTGGCATGGGGTACATCCTGGTTTACAAAGTAAAAGACACTACAAGAGGTTATCATTCACTAGAGCAGTTTGTTCCAACTTTGAAACAAGCATCCGTCTTTTCAAGCTACATGAAAACTCTCGAAGGAGAAAGACTTGCCGAAGGTGTTCATGATATAGAAGATGAGCTGACCGGTCTAAAGGAACTATTTATGGAAGAATATGATGCAGCTCCTGGAAAGCATACTGAAGCCTTGAATATCTGGAAAGCTGAAACTAAACAACTGAATCTGCAGCACATTCCAAGCATACCGAGAACCTTAGTGGAGCTGGGGCATTAGTTATTTTCTTAAATAAAACACGACTCCGAGTCGTTAGCTTTTATTTTCTTTGTTTATCAACTTTGTTGCATCGTTGTTTCCTTTCGAAGACTTTTTCTCAAGTCCAATAATAAAATCATTTCCATTTTTATTTTAAGTATGCATCATTCACTATCAGCAAAATTATTTTAATTCCATTGAATCTGCGACTGCGATGTGAGAAGGCGGTCCAATACGATGAGTATAAGCCAGACTATAGTGATCCAACAGAAGACATCCAAGAAACTTCATGGTTAATCGCGGAGATCTTACAGCAGACAACTGAGACAAGAGCATACTGAGAAAGATGACTTACAATTCAAGGCAAAACAGTAGAAATACATATAAGGAGCAAAATTAGACAATCCCAAATGGACTAAAAGCATACTCAAGCAAGTGACGCTCATAGATAGCGAAGAATGAGCACAACAAGCAATAGAATGGCAAAGGCATTTACCAAGAAAGTTAGAGCAAGATAGTTGATCCTAGAATAGAGTTCTGTAAATCGAGACAAAATTAAAAAGATCCTTTGAGATATAATCAAGAGATACTACAAATCAAGCAATATTTATCTTTATTGGATTTGAACTACGTAGAGACCTGATTCCCAAAAGGGGATACGTAGGCAGCCTACTCAAGGCACGGTCACATCATAAGAGAATTTTGTTGGACACTGGGGCGGAATTTTTTGAGTTTCCCTCAAAAAATTCAAAGAGTACATTATAACACACTGGGGCAGAATTTTTGAGGGACCTCAAAAATTCAAAAATTCTAGGGAATACAAGCAGCACACTGGGGCAGAAATTTTGAGCTTCCCTCAAAATTTCAAGATGAAAGATCTTTGAACAGCAAATGGACATAAAGAAGATTATGACGTCGCGGTGTATGATTCAATGGAACAAACTTGCATTACTCTTTAAAAATAATTTTCACAAAACACGTGCATATCCCCTTTCATTCTCCCTTTTTGCCCACAGCTCGACTAAGGTTTGACACTCGAAAAGAGAGATATTACAAAGGAAACAATTATACAAGATGCAGCAGCAGAGTGCAGTACCACGAATGCGCAAGTCAACCTCCCCCTAAAAGACTCACAAATTTTCTTTGATCGCAGGTTTACACAGGTACCGAGTATACCTGACAACTTTTGAAAAGCAATATATATCAATTTGACAAGCATAGGATCCATGTCGGTGGATATATAGGGTCCGCAGCGGTGGACATGACATCAATTTGAGAAGTATAGAATCCATGTCAGTAGATATATAGGGTCTGCATCGGTGGACATGATCAAGCATAGGATCCATGTCGGTGGATATATAAGGTCCGCAGCGGTGGGCATGACATCAATTTGAGAAGTATAGAATCCATGTCGGTGGATAAATAGGGTCTGCATCGGTGGACATGATCAAGCATAAGATCCATGTCGGTGGATATATAGGGTCCGTAGCGGTGGGCATGACATCAATTTGAGAAGTAGAGAATCCATGTCGGTGGATATATAGGGTCTGCATCGGTGGACATGATCAAGCATAGGATCCATGTCAGTGGATATATAGGGTCCGCAGCGGTGGGCATGACATCAATTTGAAGAATATAGAATCCATGTCGGTGGATATATAGGGTCCGCGTCTGTGGACATGACATCTTTTGGGAGAAGCATAGAATCCATGTCGGTGGATATATAGGGTCCACGTCTGTGGACATGACAACATTTGACAAGCATAGATTCTGCGTCGGCGGATATATAGGGTCCGCGTCTGTGGACACGACATCAATTTGAAGAGCATAGAATCCATGTTGGTGGGTATATAGGGTCCGCGTCTGTGGACATCACATCGATTGGAGAAGCATAGGATCTGCGTCGGCAGATATTTAGGGTTCGCAGTGGTGAACATGACAGCAATGACAACAGTGTAAGGTCCGTCTGTGGACGTGATTTCAAATCTGAGGAAGCATATATAGTCCGCGTCGGTGGACACATTCAACCGTGAAAGCACCATAGGGTCCGCGATTGTGGACATGACAACAATGAAAGAAGCATAAAATCCATGTCAACGGATATATAAAGTCTGCGTTTGTGAAAAATCCAGCAATTGAAGGGTCCGCGTTTACGGGCAGTTCCAACAATTAAAGGAACACGGAATCCATGCCTGTGGATACAGTTCAACATTGAAAGCAACATAAGGTACGCGTTTGCGGGCGTAACCAACAATTTAAGGAAGCATATTTGGTCTGCATCGGTGGAAACATTCAACATTGAAAATTACATAGGGTCCGTGTCGGTGGGCATGAAATATATAGAGTCCATGTCGGTGGATATATAGGGTCCGCATCGGTAGACATGATATCATTTGAAGGAGCATAGAATCTGGCGTCGGCAGATATATAAGGTTCGCAGTGGTGAACATGACAACAATTTACAATAGAGCAAGGTCCGCATCGGTGGGAATACAATTGGAATGACATTTGGATGAGACATCAATCAAACAAGTATCAGACAAAACAACCCCTTGGCTCAACATCAAAGTATGGGTTTACTTTACTTTATCTTTACATCTATTGCATTTATCATAATTTTGCTGCAGGGTACGCCCCGATTTCTCAACAAACCCTTGTCCCATACTCTCACTACCAATTATGCAACCATAAAAGCTTAAACACATACAAAGCAAAGCATAACCCTATAGACAATGCCTTTTGCAACACCCTCAAGCTACCTATCTTGCCGAGTCCCAAGCCGCAATCCCATACTCGCACCTGTGATCTGCCTAATCTCCCCTTGCCGATTGGGTATCAGCTTCGTGTTCCCTCCTAATTCATGCCCATCTGCGTCAATCGTGCGTATTTTCGTGCTTAATCATGCCCGTCTGCTTGAATCGTGCGCATTCATAAAATTCGCTCCTCAAATGTTTCCAAGCTCATTCAAAGCAAAATTGAAGACGAAATGACTCATTTATCGAGATGAAGTGGAAACTATGTCCGTGTAAACTCCTCTTTATGGGTATGTCGTGCACCACATCTTCATAACTAGGATGATTATAAGCCTATTTTCCCACGCTCGATCTATCGATGTTATTTCATCTCCGACAATGCCTTTGCTTTATTCTTCATTTGTCTTACCAAAAGGCAAAGCATACACGAATCTAAACTTTACATATTTGGATAAGTTTAGTCTTTACATCAAAAATCGTGCGTCATAAACAACTCACACAGGCAACATGCCATCCTAGAACTACACACGGCCTGATTCTCGTGAAACCCGAGATATGTAGGCAACTCAGAGAACAAGGTTCGGCCAAAAACTCCCCAAAATTCCCATTTGCCCTCTTCAATTGTTTTGCCTTCCAGTCGTGACAAAATTGGTTATTCTGTCAACTATCTTTGCCCGAAGACTCTTTCATCATCTCCGGGCAAAGAGGGGCAGCTGTTGACACCCAATTTTGTCCCTCCATTTTTTCGCAATTTGGCTATATTTAATTAAAATCGATAATAGTAATTTTCCAAACAAAACTGCATTAGACAACATGCATTTACGTGTGTAATATTATTATTTATCCCCTATTTATATAGTATTTATTTAATTGTGATTATAATTACGTAATTGCATTCATTTAGGCTATTTTCCAAAACATATGCTACTTTATGCAATTTAACGCATTACGATATCATTCAATAATTATTGGTGGCTATTTATATCTAATTAGTATTATTTGTGGTCATCTATATATACTTATAATTAAATGTATTTATTTATAATTATTTACAAAATTTCCTATTTTATACTAATTATTTATATTTATATTTATAAATATTTTGATTAAATACAAGCCAATTGCTAATTTACACCTATGTTTCTATCACACCTAGTCCTCGTCATCACCCTTTGTCTACGTATACGCCACCTAATCTCCCCCAAGCTTACACCTCACTAAATACACACTTCTAGCACAATGTACAACTTCGTTTGGCGTGTGTACAACTCATGATAGCATGAAGTACAAACCCTCAAAGCACCTGTACCCTTACACCACATCCACTACACACATACATATACATACACGTGTGCCCGACGTGGCACAATCGTGACCCTCAGTCCCCTCCATCCAACGGCTCACATTAAATCTCCCTTTTACATTACACACATCAGCCTCCCCTCTCCTAAACCCTAAACATTTCCCACACTTCCCTTTCCCTCAGCAGCCGTCGCCCTTCGCTCCTCTCACCCCTTTCCCCTCATTTCAGCCCCAAATCCACCGTCTCCTCCGCTAAAGTTCCACTATCTCCGCCGTGACCCTTCTTCGCTTTCCTATCTCTGATTACATGGGGACAAATCCTCTCTCTCCTCGTGAAATCCGAAATAGGAACAAGGGATCGGGCACCAAATCATGGGGGATTTGTACCAAATCAAGGAAAATACAACGCACAAGGCAAGAAAATCGAGAATTCAAACTGGAATTCCACAAATCAAGCAGAAAACGGGCAGATTCAAACTCTCCCGACCCGACCCAGTTGGAAATCCAGTAACAACTTTCTCTTTACGTTTTTCTTTTACTTTTGTGACTGAAATCATGAAAAATCATGTATGTTTCATACGCTTGATAAGCTGAACATATGTGTGACCATGCCTGTTTCATCTATTTTTTATTTTGCTTATAATTGAGGTCTGATGATAATATTTATTTGACGTAGTTTTCCTTAGTATTCACGTAATTTAGCTCCTAAAATCAGAATTAATGGATTTAAGCTATATCATATCAATTTAATATGCGTTCTGGAGTGTCTGCCTGTTTGGTGAAAGTGCTGTTGAAAATTATGCCGGATTAACAACTGTTTGTGTTGATATTGCATAAGAGAATGCGTCGCTTTTCTAGCCTTTGTCGTCTGGCTGTACATATACATATGGTTTACTGATCTTCCTGTTTGAATTTCTAAAGTTTTAAGCAATATAAGTAAACTTGATCTACTACTTTAATACACATCCTTTATCCTAGTCTTTCCTTAAGTAAAACTTTTACAAATCATTTGATTGATTTTGTAATGCTATTTTCCTTATGCAGAAAGCTAAATATCTCCCTTTCTCTATTTTTCAAAACTGTTGTATCTTTGAAAATTCAAATTGAATACTTTTGAATTGTTTCCTTCTTTATAAGTTTACCTACCCTGCTCTTTTACACTATAAGTACCATCCTTAAACACACTGAATGGACAGCTTCATACTCCCTTCTTCTCCTCTACACTGAATACACAACCTTATACCTCTAATACGGTTTATACAGCACTAGATACACCTCTTCTCTTGCTTTACAAGGCTGAAAATGTTTCTCCTTCTTCCCTGTTTACTTCATAAATCCTGAGGCATCTACTTTCTTGTCTAATTTCTTGTTAAAACTATTTGTAAACCAAGGCAAAGCTTGGATACTGTTACAATCACTCGCTGCCTAGACTTTGTATTAGTGTCGTTGATTCTGTTAAAGCACTCAAGGTATGTTACTCAAGAAAACTGAATGTATGATCAGTATATGATATTATATGGGTTGGTTTCGAATTCACACTCGGCCTAATGCCATCTGATGTTGTTGAATGCTTTGTTTGTCATGTACTGGGCTGTTTTGGGGCCACTCCTAACCTTCTCTTGCAGGTTTTTAACTGTGATAGGATGGATTAAAGTCCATACCAGTATTCATGCTTGTTACAGGTTCTTTGACTGATTGTAAAGGGCCATACGGGTCTATGTAAAAGACATGGGAAAGGCTTGCAACAATGAGGGACGAAGGCCCTGCTTTCTATCTCTTTCCTTTTTGTTGTTATATTGTAATTAGAAGTTTGAACCCTTAAATCATGTATTTGTTAGGTGTTAATGACTGTGTATAATCACCCTAAGGTGAGTTGGACAGGTACTACATCTATGTGTATGTATTGTGCAGTAAGGTTGGCTAAGTAGTGGCCATTTCGAACTCTCTTTTTGCTCACCGCATGTTAAAAAATGTTTAAACTAGTAAGACATGTTAAATTGTGAAGTGTTATTTGAAAGTTGAAGTGTTTGTATGAGATTTGCAATCTGAGTGCTGAAGCTGAAAACAGGCAGGTTTTAAATCAATTACAATAGAGACTGTTTTGCTGAAAATTAGGGAAAAGGGCTAAAATCGCAATACGTGCTGAAAACAGATTATTTGTACAAATCTTTGAAATCATGAGTTTTTGTTCAACGTGAATAATTTCTTGAAATATAATAGGTTCAATATTTAGTCCTGAAATAGTCAAGACAGAAATTTAAAGTTTTGTAAACTAAAAATATTTTGCAAAGGGTTAAAATCACAATTCTGTCTGAAAATGAGTTCGTTTCTGCAAATTCAAGCTTTTGAAACGTGATGGTGAGTTGCAGACGCTGAAACGTTGATTTTGTTTAATCTAAAGGCCTGTTTTCAATCTAAAGGCCTATTTTCGCAAGGTAACGTGAACTGATTTTTTTTACATACATCTCTCCAAGTTAATTAATAACTTGTGGGATATGTGGACTTTGGAGGTCAAGTCCTAAAAGTTATACTATTTTCTTTATTAAACTTATAAGTTAATCTTTTTATATTATTTGTTTATCACATTACGTTAATATTTCTTAAATTGTCATACTCACTTCTCATATATATACGTGTCTATCATTATTTGCTAACTAAATTATATAGTAACATTATCCTACTTGATTTAGACATATCAACATGTTGCGTGTTTAATTAGTTATAACTTTATACGCATACATTTAAATATTTTAAATTGATTTTCTTTGTTTTAAGCCAAACTATTTTAAACGCGGCCTCTCATTAAAAGTCGCCACCGAAGTTAACGGTATGTGTCAATTAATGTCACAATGCCATCCTTTAGTGGCGCACATTTTTTTACTATATGTTTACTCCATATTTTGTTACTTAAAAGTTAACTTGTGTTAATTAAAGTATAAGACTACAATATTGGTTAACTTTGCCTAACATTACAAATTGTAGCTATATATATAAGATGTCTGTAAATTGAGACTGTTTATACTGAGCTGCCTATTTTCATATTTTTAAAATTGTTTGCATACATGTCCTCTTTTCTTATTTTATTTAATTGTTTATCCTCTTAGTTTTCCTTACATGTTAAAACCCAATATAAAAAAAAATCGGCCGGGAACCACGTTTAGTGGAACTTAGGAGGTGCCTAACCCCTTCCTTCTAAGTTAACTTGAACACTTACCCAAATATCTGATTAATAGACCAAACCCGGAGTTATATTTAAAATTAGATAGAAAATGATTTAGGTGACCTAATACGCCTAGATAATTTATTAGGTGGCGACTCCAAAACCTCTAACTCCAAATGAGTTACCCCAAGTCGAACACACACTTTACTTTATTATTGAAAGTGGGGTGCGACACCTGCACATCAGAAAACAAAGAAGAAAGGATCACGGGCAAGGTATTACCCTCACCCAAATAAGCATAACGCAAATACGCAGGTAAAGGTTTGAGTTCAAGAGTAGGAGCCTTCTCAATAGACGGTTTAGCAGGAGTTAAGGTCAACAGTCTATCAAGCTCCTCAAATTTCTTCCAATCCTGGGATGAATTTACTCTGCATATTAAGAATCTCCACATATTCTTCAATTGCATCATCCTTCAGGGAATTATCATCATCATACAAGAGTGCCCTCTTCAGAGAATCAACATTAGAGGCTAAGAATGACCTCTCATCAGCAGTTAACTCTTCATCTACCACTTTCACCATGGACAACTCTTCATAATGGGAAGGAAGCTGGGTAGCTCTGAACACATTGAACACAACTTCTTCACCATTTACCTTTATAATCATCTTTCCAGCTCTAACTCTAATGACAGCATCAGCAGTAGCCAAAAATCCTCTTCCCAAGATGAGAGGAACCTTAGGATCAGCTTCATAGTCAAGAATAATGAAGTCAACAGGCAATATAAACTGACCCACTTGTACAAGCACATCCTCAATAATCCCTTCGGGGCATGTCAAAGATCTATCAGCCAGTTGCAGAGCCACAGTAGTTGGTCGTGGTTCACCCAGCCCAGTTTTCTGTAAACTGATGAAGGCATTAAATTCACACTAGCACCCAAGTCACACAAAGCTCGTCCAACCTCATGCTCCCCAATTTTTAAGGGAATAGTAAAACTGCCAGGATCCTTCAATTTCTGAGGAAGCTTGCTTCTAACTCTAGAACTGCACTCCTCAGTGAGTGCAACTGTCTCGAACTCAGTCAGTCTTCTCTTGTTAGCAACAATATCCATGATGTATTTAGCATATTTGGGAACATCCCGTAAAAGCTCCACCAAAGGAATATTTACCTGAATCTGACTCAAGATCTCCAAAAATTTCTTGCATGCTGCATCAACTTTATGCTTCTGATGTCTCTAAGGGAAAAGTGGTGGTGGTCTCACAATAGCAGGCTCGGGCTGCATTTCTATCACTTTCTCAGCTTCTTTCTCCACCTCTCTATCAGCATTAGGCTCTAACTCACCAACATGCTTCCTTGGCTTTGGGAAACTTCTTCTAGAGCTCTTCCATTCCTCAAAGTACCTGCTTACACAAATTCCTTAGGATTTTTCTCTGTATCACTTGGCAAAGCGCCCCGAGGTCTGTTATTCTGTGCTCCAGCTAGCTGCCCCATTTGTCTCTCAAGATCTTTCAGAGCATTGGTCAAATCTTTTATTGTTTGTGCCTGAGCTGCTGAATCATCCATGAGTTTTTGCTGCCCTGCAAGAATTTTTCTAAGCATATCTTCAACTGAACTAGGCTGCTGTGGCTGAGCCTGCGACTGTTACCCCTGTTGTGGTGTATTTTGAAGATTGTTTTGGGATCTGTCATTTCCTTGTAGCTGCTCACGGTTATCCCTCCAAGAAAAGTTTGGGTGACTACGCCAATTGGTATTGTAGCTATTACCATACTGATTTCTATTCTGACCCTGTGGCCTGTTCTGATTACCCATATAATATACTGACTATGGATTAGATGGACAGACGTCAGTGGTATGATCATCTCCACAAACGTCACAAAAGACTTAAAGTTGTTGCACTGGAGCTGCTTGTTGTTGAGTCTACGGCAGAGCTAGCTTGCTGATTTGATTGGAAATAGCATCCATCTTCGCCCTCAGCTCTGAAACTGCATCAACTGAAGTACCCCAACAGCTTTCTGCGTAGTAGCTGTACCATCTCCCTGCCAATCAGGATTGCTCTGCGAAAACTTGTCTAGTAAATCATAGATCTGGTCAAAGTTTAAGGCCAGTACTTGGCCTCCAGCAGCAGCATCTACCACGATCTTAGTATGCGCAGTCAACCCCTCAACAAAAGTATGTGCCAAAACCTCATTTGATTGGTTGTGGTGCGGACAATCTCTCAGTAAAGCTTTAAACCGCTCCCAGACTGAATACAAAGACTCTCCTTCTATCTGTCTGAAGGACATAATTTCACTCCTCAGCCGGGCTGTCTTGGCAGATGGATAAAACTTAGCCAAGAACTTCTTAGCAAAATCATCCCAAGTAGTGACAGACCCAGGCTTTTCAGCTTTTAACCACTTCCTCGCTGCCCCAATCAGTGAAAACGGGAACAATGTCAAGCGAACATAATCAGTAGGAACTCCCGTTGGTGTATAAGTATCACTGATCTCCACGAAATTCTGAATGTGTTGCTGTGGATCTTCATGAAGTAATCCAGCAT
The DNA here is from genome assembly GCA_029990575.1 of Petunia axillaris subsp. axillaris. Classification (NCBI taxonomy): domain Eukaryota; kingdom Viridiplantae; phylum Streptophyta; class Magnoliopsida; order Solanales; family Solanaceae; genus Petunia; species Petunia axillaris. Next base: position 62,612,512 of record JARKNS010000004.1, read on the forward strand.
ATTGCCCAGTCACATGCAGCAACTGAATCATGCCGGGCTTAATCTCAAAGTGCCCGGTGATAGCGGGCTTCACAATGCTAGACGCCACTCCTCCCAGGCTGGGGAGAGCAACATCTCGCACCGTTACTGCTCGTTCTTCTGCCATTTCAGCGGGCAAGGAAGCAAGTACAATTGCTAGTGCTTCTCGGTCTCTCGCTTCTCTTCTTACCCTTCTCAAGGTCCTTTCAGGCTCGGGATCAAAAGGTGCGAGTGGTTCGTTCGTTCGTTCCTTCTATTCCTTTGCATGCAAAACCTGTTACCTGAAACAACACAAGAAACTCAACAAAAAAATTAAACTTGAATAGATAATAAGTAATCGTTCAAAAAGAAATCAGTCAATTATTAGTCCCGGCAACGGCCTTGTTGCTCCTAACGCACACGTAAGTATACGTGGTCGACAAGTAATAAAATGATAAGTAGAGTATCGTTCCCACGAGAACTATTTAGACTGGACTCTTAACAAACGATTTCTTAACAACTACTCAGGGATCTTTTCCAATAGTGAGAGTTTTATTAACTAAAGAACAGTAATTTAAATGGTGAAAATTCAGTCAAATAATGGTGCAAATTTTGGTTGTAAACAATATTAACGAAACGGTCCAGGGTCAGAGCTACGACCAATCCTGTTGAGTTTTCCAATTGATTCCACTTCTCAAATCCCGGATTACTAACTAACAGATTAAATGTACCCGTGAAAACCTTTCGATTCTTCACGGTCTACGCAGGCTACTCCAATCCCTATATGTCTATGGGTTGAATCACGTTTACGCATTAATGAATTTTGTGATTAGTTAAGCTAGGCGAGCAAGTATATGTCTATCCTACTCACAAATTGGTTCTCCGATGCCCGGGTTCACAATCTAGCCCTACTCTTTCTTATTGCATTCATAAATTCTCTCTTTCGAGTTCAATCTAAGAACCATAGATATGCATAATTATCAAGCTCTAATAATTAAACAAGTGAAATCAAGAAAGAATAAGTAACCCATTATGGGATTCAATATATGGAATTCACTCTTCAAACATCAACCTTCATGAAACACTCTAAGCCTAGAACGAGAGATTTAGCCACGCATACTCATAATCACAAGACAATGAATTAATGAAATAATGATGAAATGATTAATAGATGAAAGAATAGAAGTAAAACCCTTGTTCAATGAAGTATGGTGCTCTCAAGTTGCTCCAAAGTCTCCACCCCCTTCAAAAACTAAGTAAAAGGGTATTTATAGTGTTTACAAAAGCCTAGCAATTAGTTACGCCTAAGCCTAGATGAAATAGGACTTCAAAACCCGCTCCAGGGGCGCTATAGCTGGCGCCCCGCGCCTCGGAACGCGCACAACTAGGCAGAACCCGTCGAATCTAGCACGTAATAGCCTCGTTCCGTGCTCCAAAACGCGCCAGACTTTGGGCGCTTTCCCTGGCGCGCCGCGCCACCCATGGCGCCAGGCCATTCTCAGCATTTCTTCGTTTGCAGCTTGCGTAGCGTCGTGCCTTCGTGTGCTCGATCCAATTCTCAACCAAATTCCAATCTTTTCTTGCTCGATCATGCTCTTTAAAGCTCCAATTGCACTTCATAACAACCTATAAGTCACACGACACAAAATCAGTGCAAAATCACATTCGTCAACTAGAAAACGGGCGAATAAAGTACTCAAACTTGAGGAAATATTAAGGAATTATAGGGCATAAAATGCCAAACATCACCGACCCAAAACCCAAGCCCAATATCCAACATAATATTAAACTCGTTTTCTCATTGTGAACTCTCTGTTGCAAAACTAAATTCAAGTGATAATTTTATAAGTTAGACGCAGAACTGCACTTTTGTGATGTTAAATATTGAATACTAATTTTTCCGTAATCCGAATCGCTACAGGGCTGAAATGTAAGTGTAAGCAACAACCTAGCAGGGATGAAACACAACATACAGGTATGAAACCATTAACTTGAGTTGGGGTTAAAAAAAAACGATTCGTTCAACTCGGATTTAGTACGGGATTGCAGTATGAACAATCTGCTAGTACCCACTCTCACAACACGGAGAACTCGACTGCTGGATCATCGTTTGTTAACTACTTACAAAGGTCCTGCATCTATTACTTTTTCATATTACGCCGCAAAACATCCAATAGATTTCTTTCCTGTTTGATAAACTGGGTGGTTGACTTGATGCTTATATATAACGCCCTTATTTTATTTAATACCCTATTGGGCAAAGCTATTTTCTGATTAGGTGATGAAATATGTGGCTGGGTTTATGCTTGTAAATCCCTTGGTTTCTTCAATAACTGTTTCGCTTAGCTCTACTCATGTTTTATAGTTGTGTCCATGTTCGACTAGCATCATCGTTTTTTTTCTTGCCCTTGAAGCTCACTAGATTTAGTCTTCGTCCGCAACTTTATTCGTTCTGATTTGTTAATATTATCATGGCTCAATATATTAGTAGCAACTATGTTTGTTCTGTATCACATTCCTTAATTATTTTTGAAAAAATTACACTACATATAACTTTAGGGATTTTATTTACTAAATATAGAGATACTTTGCCTACACAACAAAAAATAGGATATTTCTACGATTTGTTACCAAACATAGCAAAAGCTTGAAAGTGTTGATAAAATAAAAACCTTAACCCTAATCTGTGTCTCTCTATACCTCTACACCTAGTCACAACCCCCTTCAACTCCATCCAATTCACACGGGAGAGCACTTTCCGGTGTCAGATCGAAATCACCGCTAATTTCGTCTTCTCCAGCGAGCACCCTTCCAATTTCATTTTCTCTAGATCTGATTTATCATCTGGCAAGCACTATAGATCCTGTAATATGGTGATATGATTTGATCTTCTTCAATTGATTTCGAATTCTCTTATGATTTTATCTACCATTAGCATTATTTTCTTTGTCGATTTCGTCTTCTCCGGTGTTTCAACTTCTCCGGCCTTTTTGCTGCTTCGTTTTTCGGCAACCTTCTGTAATTGAGTCATTTTCTGTTTCTGGTTCTTAATCTCTGCTCGAATGTGTATGGCTACTGTATAGGACGTGTATGGCGAATGTATGGCGACTGTATGTGAAGTGTTTTCCAGTTGTCTTCTACCGCTGCTTCGTTTTTTGGTTCTGGTGCTTTCGCTCTGCTTTTTGAAACTGTATGGCGACTATATGGTGAATGTAAAGTGATTGTATAGCGAGTGTATGTCGATTGTATGGCGATTGTATAGCGACTGTATTGCGCTTGTATGGTGAATGTCTGTAGATCGTATCTCATCTGTGTTTCCATAATTAAATAGTTAAAAGTGTATCAAACTGTATATGACATGTATTTCTTATATATATCTTAAGTATCAGTTGTATATACAATGTATCACAAAAGTATTGAATGTGCAATAAAATTATGTATATAGTTTTTCTTCTTCCTCTTCCTCTCTTCTTCATCTCATTCTTCTTCTTTTCTCTTTTATGGTGGTTATGGTATTTTTAATACAACAAATAAATACATGACATACAAGTATAGGATTGTAAAACATAAAAAATATAAAAATCATCGGTGATCGACGGCGGCAGCCGATGATCGTGGCCAGACATGACGACCAACATGAGTGGTTGTGGTAGCAATGGGGGTGGCTAGGTGGGAGGTGGCAGGGGGTAGAAGGGGATCCAGGGTTTTTCCTATGTTTTGTGTCTATTTGCTATATTTTGAAAAAAAAATATTGCTAGTTTTGAAAGTCTTATAGTATTGCTATTTTTATGTAAAGTAGTCACCAACATTGTATAGTTATGTAATTTTGCCATTATTTTTCTTATAGCAACTATACATGTTATTGGTCATGGCTTAATCACTTTACTGATAGCAGCTTACATCTAGGATGCATAGAGTTTTTCCTGCATTTTATTGATCAATTTGAAGAAAGCCTCAAATGTCCCTCCGGAAAACTTGCCTACAACAGGAGAAATGACTATATTCTTTCTCTTAGGCCTTATTTGTTTGAACTTAATGGGGATCTGAATCTGAATAATTCAGATAACTACCCATTAAGTGCATTTGTTTTTTATTCTTAAAAAGTACTTAATGGAACTTATTAGCTCTTAATAAATCATATCTTTAACTATGTCTTTATACCATACAGACTCTTAAAAGTGTCACGGCTTCTTTTTCGGAAATAATCCTTCACGGTTTGCAAAGGCTTCTCAACCCTCTCTTTCTCTCTCCAATTACCAAAGCCTAAAGTACTATTATAACTCAAAATTTTTACTCGAAATTTTAGAGTTGCAATTTTTAAACGTTAATCCATTTTTTAATCATATTTTTCAGCTTCAAATTTAGAGTTTAACAAGATCCACTTTGAAATATTATTTGAGAAGAATAGATACAAAAATAGAAGTGGGTTTTGGCGGAAGAACATTGTTAGAAATTGAAGAACATGCTAGTAAAAATGGTGGATTTGGATCAAATAGATTATTACCAGTTGAAAAAGAGCTTTTGACAGCTAAAATGTATAACTAAAATGTCAATCTAAAAAAATCACTTCGACAGCAGATATATGAAATCCGCATCGCCGATCAATTCTCTGATCTATGAAGTGTTCGATAGTAAGGTAGGTGGTGGAATTGATTTTGGGGATACAATAGAATTAAAAATTGAATCTATTTTTTTTCTTTTGTTTGAATTTGAGCTTTGGAGATTAAATAATGGGGAATCTGAAAGTTTAATTTTGTAGTGAATATGAATGGCTACGACGGTGGAGAAGAGACAAGTTGAAAGTTGTGAATGTATTACTTTTGTTAATGATTATTAATTTTTATAAATAAATAAAATTATGCTCATTCAGATATTGAATAAACAAACACGCTTAATTACTTAATATTCAGGTATAGATACAACATCTTAATAATCAGATGTGTATTCAGATTCAGACATCATAATCTCAATAAAAACAAATGACCCCTTAATATTCCTCTAGAATAGGCAGTAAAGAAAAGTGCGGTTAAAGGCCTAAAATATTGTTGATATTCAAGTTTTACCAAAGATCTTCCTTTATACTAGATCATTTGTTGGTTAAAGCAGTGATATAATTTCCGCACAAAAGTGAGAAAACAAATTACTTTCGCTGGAAAGTGAGAGAGGTCATTTTTCTCTGCGATTTTTTTTTTATTTTTTGACAACTAGATAGCGGAAAATTACTTATTTCCGGAAAACATTTACCATCTTATTAATTATTAGTCTTATGAGCCTCATAAGGCTTCCAGAAATCTACAAAATCAATTACTATACTTATTACGATTTATCTTTATACAGCGAACAGATGTTAAAGGAAAAAAAAAAAAAAGGAAAATGAAGAAGAAGTAAAAGAAAGACATATAACCAGAATACCCAATCATTATAGAAGGAAACTTAGCTGATGGATTATTCTTTGCAAGGATTGGCAGATAAATATAACTAGGAATCCCATAGTAGGGTCGAGACACAACTAGCAGGATACTTATGAAGAAAATTTGGATTGGGAATCATATACTTCGTTCCCAATTTCCAGATCTATTACACTAGATTTTGCACTTTTTCCCTTTAAGAAATTGGAGTACCAATGTTGAGAAAGCTTAGGGTATCTTGTTAAATTTTTATCGCCCAAATCCACATAGTATAGGCCATACGCTGATTCATATCCATCCATTAACTCCAACGAGTCCAAGAACGACCACATGAAGTAGCCTTTGATATTTGATCCGTTCCTAGTATAACAAGGGATTGTGGGGATAAATGGAAAACAAATTAGAAAGACTTACCAGAAAACTTAACCTATATTATTGTCAGTCTCTAGCTCCTCCTCAAAATTCGAAGATTAACTATTCAAATATGCAAGTTCACACTAGAGTTCGATCTCATAAAATGTAAGATATAACGTACAAGTCTATCGTCCTGCAGTCAATGACTAATAACAAATGAGTCGTGAGGGAGGGGCTTACCTCATTGCATCAAGCAAATTCCTGATGTAAGCGCGCAAATATTCAACTCTACCCGTATCATTTAGTGTCGAGTTTCGTGGTGTCTTCTGACCTGCCAATAAACATCATACCTAAGCTTTTCTGAAAAAATCGATTTGTCAGGTCCAATGAAAGTGTTGAGTGTGTGTGTGTGTGAGAGAGAGAGAGGAACCATTTTCATGAATGTAAATCGGTAGGTTGCCATAAAGTTTCTTTATGTCCTCCAATACTTCACGGAGACCCGGATTTGTCACTGAAAGCTGAGTCAAAAACAACTTTTGAAAAACAGATGACATAATGGTAAAGTGAATCTAGAAATCATTCACGTTCCAAGCCTCACCTGTCCATCATGACCTTGCTCAACTGTTTAAACCAGAGAAGACACAAAAACACAAGAGAGAGATATAGTAAAATTTCTTGAAATGAAAAAATCCATTACAGAGAAAAACTACTAGTTGACATCAACTAGAAAACTGGCATTAATTAGTTTTCTCATTTTTGGATTTTTGAATTTATCATTAGACCAAGTTTATCTGCAAAGACAACTCTCTATGATCTTCAAATCCCAAATAAATGAAAGTATCTCTTTTCAGGTGGCATAACCAGTAGGGGTGGATGTACAGTGAAAGCTAGAGGTTCGGCAAAACCTAGGATCTTTGGCTGAGGCCCTGGATAGATATTAAGAAATCTACGTACCTCCGTCCCAATTTATTTGTGTAGTTTGACTTGGTATAAGGTTTAATAAAGAAAGGGAGACTTTTGAAACTTCTGGTATAAAATAAGTTATAGATATTTGTGTGGTTGTAAATGAGTCAAATAGTAACTTTAGAGTTGAATTGTTGCCAAATTTAGAAATATGACAATCTGTTTTGGACAGACTAATAAGAAAAGTATGACAAACAAAGTGGGACAGAGGAAGTAATATGTACAAACATTAAACTTTAAACTTAGTAAAGCAAATGATCAGTGACATCAGAGATCCATAAAGCTTAAATTTTAGATCAGCTTGATCTGCATCAGTCACTTACATTCAAAGAGTGCACCTGCATCAGCATTGAAGTCCCTATCATCTCTTGCCAGGGCATTAGACCAATCTTTAACTAGCCAATTGTAGTAATGATTTAGGCCTATGAAGTCTATAGCACCCTTAACTTGCTTCGATTCTTGTCTGGTAAAGGTGGGCATTCTCGAGCCGACAATCCTCTTCATTGTGACTGGATAGTCTCCAAATTTTAAGGGATCCATAATCCTGAGGTGAAGATGAGAAGTAAAATGATCCAAATAAGCACACCACGCATGTGAATCATAGTCAAGAACGTGATGGAATTTTGCTCTTACCAACCCATGTAAAATTCATAAGCTCGCAGAGTTGCAACTTCATCTGCTGTTGCATTTGTACGAGGAATAAAACGAAATGCAAAGAGATTTATTCCCACAAAACCATGTTGAGTTGGCTGCATTGAACATATACCTATGTCAGCAGTTTTCTTTATTTTGGGAACTGAGCAATAGTACTCACAAATTACTTAAATGAACTCAATGATGATACCTTATATTTTCTCTTGTACAATCTGTAAACAGAGGAATGAGAAAGAAGTATATTATGAGCTACAATGTATGGCTCAGTTGAAGAGTTGCCTCTAGAGCAAGGTCTAGCTCCAAAAGGTGAGGAACAATGCCCTGGTGGGGTAAATCCCATGTCATAACCACCCAAAGTGAATACATTGGCCTCATTCAAGGTAGTCCAATGCAAAACTCGATCACCAAATTCGTTGAAGCAAACATCAGCATATGCAATGAAGTCCTTACTGAAAGGAAATAGAATTGAGTTGAAATCAGCCAGATTTATTAGAATATATCTTAACTAAAGAAGAATCACAGGTGAAAAGTATTTAAAGCATACATTATTTTTCGACTTAGCCATCCGCCGTATTCATCTTCAAGTACTTGCGGTATATCATCATGAATTAGTGTGACATGTGGTTGAATTCCTACAATAAATAGAAATACATAACGGAGCTAATTGTTAGATGTACTATTTACTAGCTCATTGAAAGCTTGATACAACTATCTTCATCACTAGAAATATATTCAAAACTTTCAACTGAAGAAACATAAAGTCCTAGTGTCCAAGGAATATTTTACCATGACTGATAAGTTCATCGATGAGATTATTGTAATACTGTAATGCCTTTGGATTAACAAGCCCCCTTCCATCTAAATGTAAACCAAAACCAAGTATGAGGAAAAAGAAATTAGGCACTACTATATATATAAAAGAAACGTAAGGTTCCTGAACATTGGGATGATAAATTAATTAAGCTTACTGGGGATAAGTCTCGACCACGAAATGGAAAATCTGTATGCTTCTAATCCGGTGTCTACCATGAGTTGTACATCTTCCTGGAAGAAATAAATTTCGAGGGATTTGATCCTGAATTATATGAACTTAAAGTTGAAACCATGTCTATATACCTTGTATTTGTGATATACATCACATGCTACATCTCCATTTGCTCCATTGTAACCACCTGGAAATTATTTATAAAAAAAAATTGGATTTAGGCGATTTGCTGCTCGAATCTGAAGCATGGTGGACCGGAAAACTTTCAGTTTAGAAATGACAAATATTAATTGGTCTATGGTGAATATGGAGCAATTTCTTTTTTGTTTGGTTTAACTATGGGATCCAGAGTTCTGATGGCTGAGTATAGTAAAAAACGTTGAATTTCGGCGAAAGGATTAAAAAGAAAACGAACCAGCATGAGCAAAGGTGTCCCAAATGCTAGGTGTCCGTCCATCTTCAAATGCTGCGCCTTCAACCTTCAAATAATAACAAAATACTCTGTGATGAGCAGAGCATTTTATCAAGCAATCGTACATGTATCATATACTACTTTATACTTACTTGATAAGCAGAAGAACCGGATCCGAAAACGAAACCAACCGGGAAGTCATTTCTGCTAAAATCATCATCAGCACCAGACACCACAACAGCAGCTAAGTGCAGTGCCACAAAAACAATTTTTAGCATCATTGGCAAGTGGAGACGCTGCATTATTCTCATTTTTCAACACTGAGCAGTGGAATATGTTTTCTTTAAACTTTCTCGGAGTATATAGTAATGAATAAGAATATGTATAAGAAACTCTGTTGTGGAAAAAAGGCAACTCCAAACGACTACGCCTCAATTTAATTAATTAGCAATACCAATTACCAAGAATAGCTACCCAGGCACACTGGCCGGTGGTATTAAACTAGTAGATAAACAATTAGCAGAATATAATATCTTATCGAGGTAATCATATTATCACTATATCAACCTCTGATGATTTGAATACTAAACTACTCCATTTACCCCCTCTTCATTTTATTCTTTTCTACAAATATTAGTAAATAATATTTTTATTTCCCATATTTTTATGCTTAAATGGTCAGAGTCGCTCTTAATGTCTGAACGAATCACCAAGGATCTAAGCTGACCAAGAAAAGGTTCAGCACAGAAGCTACCTCATTATACAGCCTAATTCAATTTTCACTTCATTATATTAATGTTATTATCTCTTTAATATAAAGTTATTCAACTTTCACTTGTATCACAAAAAGTAATTAAACCATATTTCTTGAAATAAATAAGTCACACAACTTTGCTTTGAAGTACTTATCATAAAAAGTCACGAATGGCTAACACATTTTTGTGAGTGTGTTACAAACTGAGATATACAACTGTGATCAGTTGTGATTACACACACACATACACACTTGGAGAGCAAGTAACAGGGGAACCAAGTTCTAGAGAGAGAAATATTGATATATGAAATGAGTTTTACAAGCTGAATCTAATCTAGTTATCACCTATATATAGTCCAACTACTTAGTATAACTAATCCTATCTAAGTGTGTCAGCTACGATGATAAATATCTAGCTAACTAACTATCCTAAGCTACCTAACTTTATGGGCTAAGAATGAGCTAAGAGTGAGCTGTACACATGAGCTAACTAATTAACTGTAGATTCCTTCACAGCCCCCCTCAAGCTAGGAGCTATGAATACATTAACAGATACATAATTCATTCCTGTTTATAATTTCTAACATTGGTATCAAGAGCCTATGTTGTGTGTTCTATTAATATAAACACATAGTTTGATATTCGCTTCATGAAATCTTCTTTTCTATTGATACATTTTTTTTATCCAGAAGTGTTTATTTTCTAAATATACGGAGAAGAAGATCTTTTTTGTTGGAATGGGTTATTCTTTGGTTGGGTGTTTTCACATGTTTAACACAAATCAGCAGTAGTATTTGGTGATACACAACTTGGAGTTTTATGTATTATTTTTTTTGTAAGTAAGTTCCACTCTGCGTCCAATAGTTTTGATTTAACTGATAGTTGGACAAAATGGGATCAATAGGATCTAAACTTATGTTTAATATCTCGATGTTAAAATTACCTGTCACTTGAAATGTTGATAAGTAGCCTGAAAATTAGCATATTGCTAGCGTGGATCTTCTGTTAAGCTTGACAATTTTATGAAATGTAAAACGTACTGAATAATTAGTTATGTATTTAACACAATTAAAATTTCAGCATGACACTTCTATGTAAAGAATTTTTTCATTTAGGACTTTTCGTTGATATATTATCCATTAAAAATAGAATTAAAACGAGTAAGATCCGATATTTTGAAGTTATGTTAAAAATTGTGATATTTTTTTATGAAAAACTATGTACTATAATTTGATTTCTATAAATTACTGGTTAAATATTAAAGTGTGTGGTATATATTTTCAGAATCTACTCGTTACAGGCTTTCCGTTGATATATTATTTAATGTTAAACTGATTTAAAACGAGTGAGTTATGAAGTTTTGAAAATCTACCTATAAATTTATTTTTTTCGAATGACCTCCTAATAGCCACACCATTATATTGGTATATGATCCTTAAATGTAATCATCTACAAGTAATTGTGGCATATGTTGTCATATTGAATGGAATATCCATTTTTATTGTTTCATTATTTCTATTTCAGACATGGCTGGACAGAGACAAGCTCGAAATACTCCAAGTGGGAGTTCCCAAACCAATCAAGGGGACAACATAGAAGAGTACGTCGTTGTATGACATATTCCTGTGGATGTGAAGTCATAAGAAATTATGTCCCATGGGCGATGCAAAATCTACTAAGGGATGAAAGGGCTATTCAAAGGGAGAGAGAAGAAATTTAACGAGTATAGAGAGTTGAAAATGGCACCTAATACTACTATATGGGATCATGTTAACTGTTTTTTAGTTAAAACGACATGAACCGAGTCAATATGGTTATTTAATTGATGATTACATAACTCTTAGTATGTTGGCTGATTCACTTCTAGAGCCTTGGGGTAAAGTTTTGACAAATATCTATCATTAGATATGGCCAGGTGTGCCTTATTATGTTTATGTAAGCGCACTAGACGTGAATGGGAAAACTATGTCTTCATGAACATGTAATGACTTAGTTATATGTAACTCAGCTTATTTTCATTGTAATTTTTGATTAATGAAATTACGTTATTAGCTTCTATGATTATATGTCATATTATTTAGTTTTTATGTGTGAAAAATAAAAAGGACATGAAATTGAAATTCTTTACCTAATATAAAACACACTATGAATAAATTATTTTTTAAATATTAGTTGAACATTTAGCCATAGATGATGAATAGATACGAAGTAACCTTTCGATTCTATACTAAGTGTAAAATTTATATTTTGTATTGATTTGCCTAAGTGTGTATATTGTCGCTCCAAACCCACACGCAAGTATACGCGGTCGATCAAGTAATAAAGTGATAAGTAGAGTATCGTTCCCACGAGGACTATTGATTAACTACTGACTAAATCAAACAAATCCTAATTATCTAGACAAGAAGGCTTCAATAGTTGAGAATATTATAACTAAAAATTAACTAATAAAACTAAGCAAATAAGTAACACGTAAAGCACGATTTTGGATTCAAGAAAGGATAATAGCCTATGGTTATGGGATATCCGCCAATCCTGTTGAATTCTTCCGTTAGTCTGACTAAATAATTTATCTGGGTTACTAATCACAGGGTTAATATTACTCACAGGACTCTTTCGATACCTTGCTCGCCTATTCAAGTCAACCTAACACCTATATGTCTATGGAATTAGAGTTAACAAGAATGCATTTATATTTCCTGTATAGTGACTAAGCATGACTGTTAGGTATATTTCTATCCTAACCGCGAAAGCATTCCCCAAGGCCCTAGTTCAAGAACACGCTCTATCCAATCCTATTGCAACCTATGGTTCCCACTTTCGAGTTCAATCCTAGGTTCATAAATAGTATTCAATTGGTGATCAAGCAATCAAATAATTAGGCTCAAGATATGAATAAATAACCCAATATAATAAATTAATAAAATCAAATCAACATTCATGGAGAATCCCACGACTTTAGACTAGCAAACTAAATTAAAGAAAAGAGAAGAAAACTCAATGTAGATGTTGAGCTCCAACCCATCTCCAGTGTTTCTCTGCCTCCCAAAGGTCCAAAGATGCTTAAATTTATGTTTAAGGCTGCTTATATATGGATTACAGTGAGTATAAAACGTTTTAACCTAATCCAATTTCGGATAGAAAACTTTCAGGTCGTACAGCCACTCTTACAATGTAAGACCTTCTGTATGCTTTGCTCTCAGGTCTCACAGCATCTCTTACAATGTACGACTGTTGTAAGGGTCGTACAATGATCTTATAAAGCTCCTAGTCCGCTGATTTTTTACACTAGCATTCTTCATTTTTCTACTTCAATATTTGACTTCGGACTTCTCCAAAAAATATAGCCATCGTGCTCCAAAATTTCACCAATTCATACCTAAGTCATTCAAACACACCAAGTTAGTAGAATATCCAAAATAAGCGAAGTTGGGCACCCTTTAACATTGAATTTAAGTAAAAGGTAGGGAAAATATATATCTAAAATACATCAAATATGCCCAATATCATATATCACATTCAAAATAACTGATGAATAATACACTTGCATAATAATTTTGGTTAATAGACAATAACATCAAAAAGTATAATTGCTGACTTAAACAATGGTGAGAAAATAAACGGTGAGAATTACGACATCTGAGGTCGAAAATATGGTATGTACTGGAAGAGCAAGATGCTCTGGAAAGTATTAACCATGTTTTGGTTCATCCAGAAGAAGGTAACACTACCCAACATAGAAGAGATCTCGAAGCTTACAATGCATTAAAAAAGAAATATTCCACTGCACGTGGAATTATTGTGAGTTCTGTTGTTGATGATCTCATTTAAGAATGTGAACAATTCTCTACTGCTCATTCCATGTGGGCACATTTGAGAGAAACATATTGGGGTACTATTGTGATCCATATTAGACAGCTGACTATCAAATTTGACACTTATAAGAAGCATCATGACCAGTGTCAAACAACACCTTAGGGTGATGTCTAATATGATAGTTCAACTAAAAAGTGTTGGTCATGTTCTCTGTAATGAGCAGCAAGTCCAGGTAGTAATCCAGTTCTTCCTAGTAATTGGGAACATTTCAAGGTAAACTTGACCCATAATGACAACATCAAAACCTTTGTTAATGTTCCCCGCCATGTGGAGCTTGAAGATTAGCGGCTTGTTGCTGCGAAAGGCGGAAGGGTAAAGAGACTGGAGAGGGACCCTCTAAGAAAATAAACAAGTAAAACTCCAAGAAGGGAAAACGGTTTTTGAAGTAGAAAGGCAAAAGCAAGATGAAATGCTATAACTGTCAAGTGTCGGGACACTTTGCTTATAACTGTACTGAGCCGAAAAAGGTAGCATTTCATAACGTATTGCTGAGTGCTACATTTATTTTTACCACAGTTTTATTAACTGAATCTTATCCTGTGCGGATTGTAGGCTCAGGGGCCATCGGCCATGTGACCTACGATAGAGAAGCGTTTGTCGAGTACCGTCGAGTTCCATCTCAATCAAGGTGGATATATGTAGGAAATAATGTGAAGGTTGAAGTCAAAGGTCTTGGAACGTGCATGATTAACTTGCGTGGTGGCCATACTCGGATGTTGCATGACGTCCTATATGCCCCGTAAATTCGACGAAACATAACTTCTATGTCTGTTCTTCTTAATATAGGTTTATGTTTGAACTTTAGTCACAATGTTGTCATAATTACTCTAGATGATGCCTTTTATGGTTCTGGACATCTTTGTGATGGCTTCTTCATGTTAAGTTGTAATCCTTCTACTTATGACTATTATGTGGACCGTTGTGTATAACATGTTCTTCTAGTAATAGAGATGTTGATACTATTACATAGCATGCTAGATTAGGTCACATCGGGCAAGATCGAATGAATAGATTGGATAAGGAAGGACACTTGAGTTCTTTCTCCAAAATTAAAATGCCAACTTATGAATAATGTCTTGCTGGATAAATTATACAAAAACCTTTTGAGAAGGCCAAAAGAGCTCACTTCCCATTGCAATTAATCCATTCAGATATCTGTGGTCCAGTGAATGTGAAGGCAAGATCTACTGTCTTGTATTTGATTATGTTTGTTGATGATTCATGCATTTTGGTTATGTTTATTTAATTTCTCATAAATCCGAAGCACTTGAGTGCTTCAAACAATACATGAATAAAGTTGAAAGACAAGAGTATAAAAACTCTAAGAACTGATATAGGGCGTGAATATCTATCAAGATAATTTAATGAATTGTATAGTGAAAAAGGCATCACCAAACAATTAACTATTTATTATACACCTCAACAAAATGGTGTAGTAGAAAGGAGGAATAGAACTCTATTGGACATGACAAGGTCCATGATGGCGCAAGCTAATTTACCTATCTCCTTTTGGGGAGATGCATTGTTAACTGCGGCCTATATATTGAATAGAGTGTCTTCTAAGTCAGTGTCTTCCACTCTCTTATGAGCTATGGATCGACCAGAAACAAAACCTGAATAATTTACGACATTGGGGTCGTACGGTATTTATAAAAGATTCTTTTAAGAATTTTGGTAAACTAAGTCCAAAAGACAAAAAATGTATCTCTACATGATAATCAGAACACTCTAAAGGGTATATGTTTAATGGTGAATTGGATGATGGAAGTATTACTGAAATTGAATCACGAGATGTCACATTCAAGAAAAGGATGAAGAGTCTATTTATGAAATGTTGAACTCAAATGTTAGCAAGTGCCTTCTGACATATTTGATGATCAAATTGATCATGAGTGTGTTGTTGATCCGGGTGGGAGCCTTCCTATGCAAGATTAGTTTTGTGAATCTGAGTCTCAACTAGAAAGAGCATCAGGATAGGTGTACCTAAACGCACTTATGATATTGAAGATTACGTTTTCCAGTATCGACATCGAAAGTGAATGAGCCAAATTTCGTGGTCGAGGCTTTATCGAGTCCTGAAAAGGATGAATAGGTGAAAGTAATGAAAGAAGAGTTAAAGTCCATGAGCACCAACAAAGTCTCATTGCCAAAAAAATTATACAGTTTCCGACCGAAGATTTCAGAGTGATAGCCTGTTGTCGAAGGTCTCTGACTGAATCGGTCCAAAATTTTTTTGAATAAAGTAATAATTTTTTTAAAAAAAAAAAATCTAACCGGTTTCAGACTAAAACAGTTCGAAATTTTTTTGAATAAAATAATTGTTTCTTCTAACATTTTCGGACCGATTCAATCTGAAAACTCGGTCGGAGAATGTTATAAACACGGGCAAACAGATTTGATTTTCTCTTTCTTTTATTTTCCTTCTCTTTCTTTCTCTCCACTCTCTTCCTCTCCACTCTAAATCAATCCCATTCTAAAAAACAGAAAAAGAAAAAACCACTTCCTTTCTCTCAAATTATCCGTTAAATCAAGTAAGTTTATTTCAAATATTTAATTTTTCTCAATTCTTTCAACCTATAATAATAAACCCTAACCCAATTTTTTTAGTCAAATCAGCGAAGCAATCCACCATATCGCGCGGCAGTGTGAAGGTCTCCCGCGGAGTACTTCACTTGTTTTTTGTTTTGAGTTAGTTTTTGATTTTTTTTTCTTTTCTGAAAAAGTTTAGTTTTGTTGTTTCAATTCAAATATGTTGTTGCTTCTTTTTGCCTGATATTTATTAAAAAGTTGGTTTCAATATCTACTAATCTAAATTAGGGATCTTGTTTTTGATCTATCTTTATTTTGTCATTGTTTTAAGTTGTTTGTTAGCCAAATCTTAGTAATATTATTTGGGGATTATTGTGAAAAGTTATTCTAATAATTTTTATCTACGATGAAACTCTCATTTAGCAAATGACTGAAAAAAATGGAATCAAACTAAGTTGGAGGACTTAGTTTGACTTGCATTATCATGGTATAATGTGTAGACTAGATAATTCATTTTAAGTTCAAGATGAAGTTAGAAAGAGGGTATTTGGAAAAGTATTTTTTTTCTAACCCTCAAGATGAAGTTCGAAAGAGTATATTTGGAGAAGTGTAGTGTAATTTATATATTAATACACTTTGGTTATAGCTTACTTAATGGATGGCATTTGATGAAAGAAGAAATAGAAAAGATCATTGAAGCACATAATATTAATTATTAGTAAGATTTTAAGAGTTGATGATGAATTATTGTTTAAAACTTTGATCTAAGCTGAACTTGGACAAGTATACTTATTCCCCCTTTCTTTGCATTTGATTTTTGAAATATTAGTATTTAAATTGCTCCAACTTATTATAGATAAGTAAATAGTTTATACATTTTAAAGAAACAGATATAACAAGTCAAAAAAATATTATAATTAACGAGCTATTGTCTCTGAAGATTAAGAAACTACATAAGAAGTTTTATTAATTACTAAAATATAATCATAGAGTACAAATTACTTAGTTATAATACTTATAATACTAGTAAATTGTACCATTATTCAATCTTTTTCAATTTTTTACAAAATCAAACCACTTGGTTCTTTTTACAAGTTCTTCTTCCAAGTAAGCATCATTTCTTGAATTTATTACGTATTTATATATTCTTTTTATAGAAATCCAACTCTTGTTTTCGAATTTTGCTCATTTATTATGTGAGTTTGTTAAGCTCCATTGATGTTTAGTTGAATCTTTAGTTTTTCTTTACAATAACATTTCATATGAGCATTGTTAGTGTAAGTGGGTGCATTTGACAAGTGAGAGTTGCTCAGATTGTAAGCACCCTCCACCTACATTCAAGAGGTTGTTGGTTCAAATCACCGTAGGAGCAAAAAATGGGAGGGCCACTATTTGTTCCGAGAGAGGGGAAGGGGTGGGGTTTTAAAAAAAATTAAAATAATTATAAAAAAAAGTGTGTACATTTCAAAATGTATTTAAAATCTGCCATTTATGTGACTTTATTATCTCTTCTATCAAGACCAAATATTTCATTGATAATCAAATGAAAGACTCACTTGTAAGTGTCCAAGCCGCCATGTATATCAAAATCGAAGACTCACTTGAAATACTTAAAGATACGATTGAAGACTCAATTAAAATGGTACCAGAATCAGACTTGGATGAAAAAGTTGAATATGTTGAGAGAGAAGAATTAAAAGAAATTGTTATGATATTGTATATTGGGTAAGAACCCCACCGTCTCGGTGTAAAAGCTCCAACCACGGGACAACCAAGTTTCACCAAGGACATCTTTCCGAGGGGATGGTTTTCATCTCCGCCTCGGATAAGAACCAACCAAGTACAAGATCAGAACTTGGAACCATTGAAGAAAGATCAATATGGTGACCCCTCGAGGGATTACACAACCTCGTCCAGTGACCACCTCTAATTATTATCGTCGACCGTTGTATAAGCATTGCCCGGGCATTTAAGGAGAAGATCACAAGCCGACCACAATCAAATGCAAAGTAGTGGTCATAAAACATAGTTATTACGATTGTAACGCCCCTTTTCTTAACAACTATAAATAGGATTCATTTGTAACCAAGAAAAGCATCCAGAAATACAATACTTGACTTATATTCTTAAGTTTTGTTTCGTTTTATCAGTTGGTTTACTTCTCACCTTGTTTATTCTTTTAAGTACTTGTCTCGTTCAAATTCGATCTTAGCTCGAATACAACTTTGATACAAAGATTATCAATCAACCCTAAAATAAATTCGATTTGTTGTCCTATCTCGATTTAGGCCAACACAAATTGGTGTCGTCTGTGGGAACTTGGTAATAATGTTTGTTCCAAAATCGAATCTTTTCCAGATCTTAGCAAGATGTCGATTATTGCAATATCACGAAAACCTGTGAACGTCATAACCGGCGGCATAGAATTAAACGGTGTCAGCCTCTTCTCGGTGAGAGAGCCTGTGAAATTTTTCAGTTGGTATGAAAAGAAGGACTTGAGGTGAAGGAAGTGACAATGAAATTATCTTTAACGAGGAAAATAGCTACGAAATGATAACCCCTAATAATGATGTTCTTGTTATTACCTTAAGGATCAACAACTCAGACGTAAACGAGTCCTAATAGATCCTGGAAGTTTTGTGAATATCATTAATCATAGAGTCATTGAACAAATGTGGTTAAAGGATCTCATCGTCCCAAAAACGATCACTCTAGCAGGATTAAACTACTATGTAGAAAGAACCTTAGGGGAAATCACCCTCATAACCACCACCGAGGGAGTTGACAAGAAGATAACTTTCCAAATAATGAACGAGGATATGGCCTAAAATGTCACCCTTGGAAGGTCTTGAATTCATGAAATGGAGGCCGTACATCAACCCTCCATCAAGTAATTAAATTTCCTACCCCGTGGGGAATTCGTGCAATTTGAAGTGACCAATTAGTGGCTCGAAAATGCTATTCAGTCACCGTAAAAAATAGGAACGCCCCAATCGGGCACTTGAAATCATCACCAAGTGGCTCGGAGTCCTATAAAGAGGAGAGCTCGACTCAGAGGTAGCTCATCCAAAGCAAGAAGAGGAGGTCCCAACTTTCATTCAAGAACCTCGGAAACAAAAGGCCGAGGACTCAACGGTGGAAGAGATGGAATCTCATGCCTTGTAAGAAGAGTTCCCGGAAAGAAAAATATTCGTGGGCTCGGAGCTGGATGCTGAGTCTAAGAAAGCTCTCATCGAATTATTAAAAGCCAACGATGATTGCTTTACTTGGTCTCATGCAGACATGGTGGGAATTACCCAAGATCATGATGCACAAGCTGAATGTAGATCCCAACCACCGCCCGGTGAAACAAAAGAAAAAACCTCATGCTGGAGTAAAGAAGAAGGCGATCCAAGACGAGACCAAAAGGTTGCTCGATAATGGGTTCATAAGAGAAGTCAAGTACCTACATAGGCTTGCTAATGTGGCAGTGGTACCCAAGAAAAATGGTAAGTGGATGATGTGTGTCGACTACACCGACTTGAATAAAGCTTGTGCCAAAGACTACTACCCTTTATCCTAAATAGATAGGTTAATAGACTCCACAACTGGACATAAACTCTTAACCTTTTTGGATGCGTATACAGGGTACAATAAGATCCTGATGGACCCCAGTGATGAAGAAAAAACTTCTTTCATCACAGATGAAGGAACTTATTGCTACAAGGTGATGCCATTCGGTCTCAAAAACGTTGTAGCAACTTATCAAAGGTTGGTATATCAGATGTTCAAGGATTACATTGGGAAAATGATGAAAGCATATATCGATGATATGTTGGTAAAATCCGTCCGATTGAAAGATCATATGAAGAAACTAAAGGTGGCTTTTGCAATTTTGAGACAGTATTGCATGAAATTTTTAACCCCAAAAAGTGTGCTTTTGGGGTCAGCTCAGGAAAATTCCTAGAATTTACTGTCTCGGAGAGAGGCATCGAGGTAAATCCTAACAAAATAAAAGCTATACAAGAAATCCCCGAGGAATTATGGAGCCCGAAGGAAGTCCAACACTGAACTGGCAGATTAGCCACCTTGAGTCGATTCATTTCAAGGTCACCCAAGTAGTGCTATAGGTTCTTTTCCGTCCTGAAAAAGAACACTTCCTTTGAATGGACTCCCGAGTACTGGGAGGCTCTGAGGGAGTTGAAATATTATTTGACCAACGCCCCATTATTGGCCAAACCAAAAGATGGCGAGACGTGTGGTATAATTGGCTGTCTCCGAGGTGTCGGCTAGCGCAGTTCTGGTTCGAGAGGAAGAAGGAAAGCAACAACCAAAATACTATGTTAGCAAAACTCTTCTCGATGTGAAACAAGATACCCTCATTTATAAAAATTAGTGCTTTCATTGGTCGTTGCTGCTCGGAAATTATGCCCTTATTTCCAATGCCACCCAATAGCCATAGTAACAACCTTCCCCTTGAGAAGTATATAACACAAGTCATAATCGTCAGGGAGGTTATCTAGGTGGGTCGTTGAACTGAGTGAGTACGACATCATATACCAACCACGCACAGCCATAAAATCCAGAGTGTTGGCTGATTTTGTAGCTGATTTTAGTGCTAAACTGCTTCCCGAGGGGGAAAAAGAGAATCTAGTTTCAAAGGGTCCCACCCATGGGGTATGGAAGATTTACACAGATGGGGCATCCATTTCCAATGGCTCGGGGTTCAGAATAGTGCTCGTAGCTCCCACGAGGAAAAAGCTAAGGTACTCGGTGAAATTCGAGAGGCTAACCAACAACAAAGCTGCGTACGAGGCTGCCATAGCGGGATTGAAGCTGGCCAAAGAAATGGGAACTGAGAATATAGAGCTAAGATGTGACTCGCAACTAGTGATGAATCATGTCCTCGGTTGATACTTGGCTCGAGAGCCCAGAGTGAAACAGTTCGTGGTAAGAATTCAACAAGCGCTCGATGCTTTTCAAAAATAGAGGGTCATGCAAATATCACGAGAAGAAAACGTCGAGGCCGATGCTCTGGCAAACTTGGCTTCGGTAGTTGAAACAAACGACTCGGAGACTGACGCCACAGTTAGGATTTTTACATTGGCCATGGGAAAGATGAAGCTGGAAGTAAATATGGTGAATCGACATTGGGATTGACAACAAAGTTCATCTCTTATCTGGAGTCGGGGACTCTACCACAAGACAAAAAAGAAACGGAAAAATTTAGGAAGCAAGTAGTCCCATACATAATAATATACGGAAAATTGTACAAAAAGCTTTAGGTTGGACCGATGGCCAAATATGTAGGCCTAGGAGAGTATGAATACGTAATGAAAGAAGTGCATGAAAGAACATGTGGTAATTATTCTGGAGCTAAAGCCCTCGAGAGAAAACTCCTCCGAGCTGGCTACTATTGGCCCGATATGAGCGAGCATGCTAGAGTGTTCGTTAGGAATTGCGACAAGTGTCAAAGGCATGCCTCCATGATTCACCAATAGGCCAAGCCCTTGCACATAGTGGTTTCACCATGGCCCTTCATGAAATGGGGATGGATATCGTGGGACAATTTCCCAAAGCGAAGGGCAGTGTTAAGTACATCCTCATGCCCACTAATTATTTTTTCAAATGGATCGAAGCATGAGCTTTTTCCAGAATCAGGCAAAAGGAGGTCATCGACTTCATATGGAAAAATATCATATGCCGATTTGGAGTCTTAAGAGAGATTACCTGTGATAATGGCACACAATTCGTCGGCTCAGAGTTCACAACTTTCTTTAAAAACTGATGAATCAAAAGGGTGACTTCGACACCATACTACCCCAGTGCCAATGGACAAGCTAAGTCATCAAATAGAATAATCGTCAACAATCTTAAAAAGAGAATGGACAAACCAAAAAGCTCATGGCCCGATGAGTTACCAAAAGTGTTGGCAATAAGGATAACAAAGAAGAATAGCATTGGCAAAACCCCATTTTCTCTTGTATACGTGGTAGATTCGCTAATTCCTATCGAGGTTGGTAAACAAAGCCTTCATTATGCTCATTCAAGCGAGCAGTCAAATCAAAAAGCTATGCGAGTGGAATTGGACTTGCTCGAAGGACGATGAGAGATGGCCTTGGTGCAGTTAACAGCTCAAAAATGGCAAATCGAGGCTTACTTGAACAAAAAGACCAAGTTAAGAGGATTCAAGGTTGGCGACTATGTTTTAAGGGCCTCAAATCAAATGACCAAAAAGAAAAACGCAGGAAAATTGGCCGCCAATTGGGAGGGCCCTTACCGAGTGAAAGCAATCGTAGGGAAAATGTTCTATCAACTGGCAAACCTCAAAGGGAAACAAAAGCCCTTAAAATGGAACATATCCATTTGAAGAAGTACTATTTAACATCAACAAGACATGGCCCCGAAGTCAACACTGCTCGATTCCTCATCCTTCACACTCAACCACTAGGGGTGCAAGGGAATGAGATCAGCCTGTAGTCGACTCATAGTCTCGTTGCTCAAGTTCTTCAAAAAATAACCTAGACTCGGGGACTCACTCAGGGAATCAACTCAAAAACTTTGAAATATGGAGACCGCCCGAGGCCCAGTTAAAATATGCCTGATTACTTACATTCGTTGCATGAAATGGCTTTTTTAAATAAAATTTGCCTTAATACGACTAGGATCTATGAAAGCCGGCTCAATTTCTATCAGAGAAATAAAAATTGATTTATCATCTTTTTATCTATTAGGCCTTGTTTAAGTCTCGGTTCGAGGATGAGACGTCGTTCTAAGCTAGCTCTATAATATACTTAAAAGTGTTGCAAGCAAACATAAAATCAAAAAGATATTGAAATAGTTGATATTCAATATTCATATATTCACAAGGCTCGAAGGCCAAAATAATTACAAGGAATGACCCGAAGGCCAAAAAATAAAAACAAACAAGCAGCCGCTCACTCAAGTCCACTATCGCTACCCAAAGCTTCTCCTTCAGACGAGCTATCACTGCTCGAAGGAAGCTGATCTAAAAACATTCGAGCCGTAGCAACATCTACCTTCGCCTTGGAAATCTAATCATCAAAACTGAACCCCTTTTTATATTGTTCAAGGGTCCTCAATCTAATCAAGTCCAACTTGGCTTTGAACTTGGATTTAATCTCAGAAGAGAAGGTTGGCTTTCTACTCCGAAAGGTCCTCATTTCAGCCCCAAGAACCTCGTTCTTAGCTTCAACCTCTTTAATCTTCGAGGTAAGCAGCGAAGATCTCTCCTAGAATTGCTCAGTTAATATTTTAAGCATTGCGTCTGCTGCATCTGCCTGCTTCTGAAGTTCAGCTCGATGACTCTCCTCTTGAGACCTCCTCTCGGCTCTAAGATTTGCAATCTCGCCACGAGCTTGGGAGAGTTCGGCGCTTGACTTCTCAACTTCTTTTTGAGCTTGGCCCAATTTGGCTTCTGAGTCAAGGAGTTGCTTTTCATGCTCAAAAACACGAGCTTCAAGCATGTTCCTCCTACGATCCCACTCATCCCCTACCTGCTTAAGGTACGCTGCCCATTTGGCTTCGACCTCAGCCGCTTTCATGGCATAGACATAGCCTAGCAGCCAGAAAGTAGGGATCAAAAAGGGAAAAAGCACCCAAATCAGAAAAGAAGTAAAGCAAGTAAAAACCTTTACATGAATCGCATGTTGAGCCGAGTAAGCTATCAAATCATCCGAAGGAACGTTCTTGAGCTGATCATTTTCCAAAGGCCCAAGAAACCCCTTACAGCTAATGGCGACCCTCATGCTGTCATCCAGCAGACAAATATCGATTGGGACTGGGATTCGCCTCATACCTTGAGGAAGGGCCGCCTTATCTTGAGTTGAATCGGCATTCATCCCCGTTGTAGATGAGACCGCCTCGGTAGGCCTGGCCCTCCAGGACTCAAGCTCCTCACTAACCTTGTCAACAACTTGGTTCGGTTCCTTAACGCTCGCCGCCTTGACCTCACCTCGAACACAGACATTGTCTGGTTCATCATATAGTCTTCATCGAGGGGCTTAAGGAAAATCAACCTGGGGGATTTTAGCCTTGGTTGTCTTCTTTGGCGTATCCCCTTTCCTTTTCGAACCTGAAGGAAGAAAGCGTGTCATTCACCGAGAAAGAAAAAGAAATACATATGAAGGATAAACGAGGATATCTCTCAGGGCCTGAGTGAGAGTCTGAACAGACTCCTCTATGGATTTCAAACTAGCCTCAACGTCAGGGACCTCCATGATATCCTCTCGTCATCCCTGCTGCTGCTTCTTCTTCTTCTTCTTCTTCTTCTTCTTCTTCTTCTTCTTCTTCTTCTTCTTCTTCTTCTTCTTCTTCGTTTTCTTCTTCTCCTTCTTGTCCTCCTCCCTTTCCGCCTCGGCAGGCAACTCGGTAAAATCTAAAAAAAAAAAAAGAGAGGAGTAAGACTAAGAAAGAATGCATTAAGAAAAGGAAGCATTGAGATATACTAACCAAGTTGCTTGCACGACCAGCCATTCTCCGCATGAGCGGGTAAAACCATCCAATCCTTCTGCGGCCTCCCCTCGGCACTAATGATGGCTGGCACCCAAGCTTCTAAATACTTGAGAGGATTGATTGGAAGCTTCCTAGCTATGAAGTATAACGAAGGATTAATCTCCTCACACTTATTAGAACCAAGTAAAAAATGAGAGCAGAAGAAAACTTACGCGTTCTGTTCCACGTCTCGGGATCCATGCCTGGCAAAGAGAGAAGAAGCAGGAAGAAGAACAAACCAATCACACCAGCTACGATCCTCGGTGTCGTCGTTCTTGGTGATGATGGAGAACTGGCCTCATTTGTTTAACTGTACAATGCCATCTTTGTGCAGAGAAGGAGAAGACAAAGAAATCAAATAGTCGTACTCAAACACAACCCCCGCTTTACGACTAATTTAGTCAAGGCACTGAATGACGCTCCAGAAACCGGGGCCTAGCTGAGCCAAGCAAACGTTGTGTGACCTACAAAAAATGTCCACTATGGGGTGAAGAGGAAGGGTAAAACCTATCAAAAATAGATAAGTATAAACAAAAGATTTCCCCGGAACACTGTCGCACGTGCGATGCTCGAGGGAAGGAATTGAAATTGGGATCTCAGGCGCCAATTACACTCCTCTCAAAAAAAGCTATATGTCCTTCCGAGGCAACGCTCAGGGAAAGTTGAACCAGGAGGTTCCTTTTCCTCCTAATATCCGAGGTTGTTTGCCCTCTCATCCTAAAGTCTTTACAAGAATCAAACTTCCTTGGGATAACCACTGAGGTTTAAGTTCCCCAATATAAACTTTCTTCTTTTTCTTCTTTAGAGGCGACGTCTCGACTACCTCATTATCATCCTCATCATCGACAGGTTCTTCAGTCGCCACCTCATCGTCACCAATGGAAGGTTCTTGACTAGTGACATTATTACTATTATCCGAGCGGGAAGAAGTTGCTGATGGAGGAGAATTTATCAAATCTTCAGTTGATGCCAAATTACTGGCGTCAACAATGTTTTCGCGATGAGAAGAAGACATGATCAAATTTTCAGAAGTAAAAGGGAGGCTAGAAAAAACAGGAGCATCTCAAGGGAAATGATGAAATGATGACTAAAATTGTTTAATTTATAGCAAGGCGCAAGTGGATTAAAATGCCATAATGACATTTACATGGGGATGGTAAAACAAAAAGTTGCAGACGTTCAATAATAGGCCACATAGGGGGGATGCGATATTGAAGCGACGCTTGCCTTTTCAAATCTCCTAGTTAATAACGCGCCACGTCACTCTCCCTCCTAATTCAATTCCACCCGTTGAAAAATTCTGACAATTGTCCAAGGGGTGGGGGGACTATCTGTATTGGGTAAGAACCCCACCGCCTCGGTGTAAAAGCTCCAATTATGGGGCAACCAAGTTTCACCAAGGACATCTTCCCGAGGGGATGGTTTTCATCTCCACCTCAGGTAAGAACCATACAAGATCAGAACTTGGAACCATTGAAGAAAGATCAATATGGTGACCCCTTGAAGGATTACACCACCTCGGCCAAGATTACATTTCCGATAGAATCGGTTGCAAATGTGAAAAAAAATTCGGTCCAAGAGAAAAACTACCGACCAATTTCCCACCGATTTCGGTCAGATGACCAATTCGGTCGGAAGTTTTTCCCAACCAGCAATTTTTCGACCGCACCTATCCTGTCGAAAATTGGTGGGGAACTCGTGATTATCGGCCGAATTTTGACCATTTTGGCAGTCCGAAAAAGGCATATTTACAGTAGTGTCTAGCACTTGGTTGATCTTCCGCCTGAGTATAAAGCAATTAAGAACAAATGATTTTTGAAAAATTAAACGCAAAGCGAATGGTTCAATAGAAAGATACAAGGCAATATTAGTAGCAAAAGTTTTACTCAACAAGCTTGATTGATTATGAAGATACTTTTTCGCCAGTTGTGAAGTTTAACTCAATTTGCTTACTTTTAGCTATTGTTGCACGTTTGGATCTAGAATTATATCAAATGGACGTAAAGACGGTTTTTCTCAATGGAGAACTGAACAAGGAGATCTACATAGAATAATCTGTAGGTTTTATTGTTAAAGGCCAAGAAAAGAGGGCATGTAAATTGAAAAGATTTATTTATGGTCTAAAGCAATCTTCAAGACAATGGTACTTGAACTTTCATAATGAAATGATCTAATATAATTTTACTATTATCGATGGAGACAATTGCATTTATGTTAAAAGATCCAATGATATTATTGTAATTTTTTTCCTTTTACGTGGATGATATATTGATGGCTATAAATAATTTGGAGTATCTGAAGATTATCAATTCATGGCTTTTAAGATCATTTGACATGAATGATATGGGTGAAGCAGACTACATCTTCGGAGTTAAGATCCAAAAAAAGTGTTCCAAGAAGTTATGAGTCATCTCAAGAAATATATATAAAGAAAATTTTGGAAAGCTTTTGAATGAGTGACTGCAAACCCGTGGATACTCCTGTAGCAAAATATGAAACTTTATGTCTTGAAATGTGTCCTCAAACTCAAAAAGAAAAGGAAGAAGTCTCGAGTTCCATACTTAAGTGCTGTCGGGAGCTTGATGTATGCTATGTTGTTTGCTCACCCTGATATTTGTTATGCGGTAGGTCTAATTAGCAGGTAACAATCAAATCTTAGAAGAGATCATTGGAAAGAAGTGAAGAGGATTTTTCGATACCTGAAAAGGACTGCAGACTTTTCACTATGATATGGTGGATCTGATTTGATGCTGAGAGGTGATAGATACCGATTGAGCTGGTAACTTGGATGAAAGAAAGTCAACATCTGGATATACTTTCTTACTTAATAGTAGAGCCACTTCATGGAAAAGTAAGAAACAAACTTGTATTGCTCTTTCGACTATGGAAGCTGAGTTCGTAGTTGATAGATATGTAGTACAAGAAGATGTTTGGTTGAAGACATTCTTTGAGAATCTAGATATTGCAAAGGATCCTCAAGGATCGATTATTTTATATTGTGATAGTTAGGCTGCTATTGATTTTATAAAAGATCCTAAGAATCATGAAAAGACCAAATACATTAAGAAAAATAGTTGCAAGTGGGTAAGTTCCAATACAATACATGCCTATGCTGAAAATGGTAGCTAATCCTTTTACAAAGACGATACGTAGAGACCGATTTGAGAAACATGTTATGGCTCTAGGTTTGCATAGAATATGACCATGTTTGTGAATTGTAAAATAATTTGAATATTATGCTTATCAATATATTACTACTTGTGTTATATGTATATGATGAAATTTGTTTATGTTAAGTGTGCCGAACAAGTCACAAGATCGGCTCTCTCACACGAGCGATTGCCTCTGATGTCGAGGAACGTGCAGAGATGAGACCAAATTAAAATTTGATTGTACAAGATCATGCGTATTTTAACTAAAATGGTTGGTCGGGATTAGAGTTCAAACATCCTATATGACTTGTTTCGCAAGCCAGATGTGATTTTTTTTTTTTTAGAAGATTGGATTTGAGGATTGTTTAAAGAAAGACTTGGGTTAGACATTTAGAAGTGTTTGGATCAAGATCTTTACAGTGTTTATATATTTAAGAATGAGACACATGCGCCGAATTGGGAAAGAACCTCATACCACGTATTTCATACCACGTGTGCTAATTCGACCAATAGGGTACTGGATCTGTATCCTTGTTTCTTCATTTTGTGAGGCCCTGAGAAATATCAATGTGATTTTTCATTGGAATACCCTTTGAACTTTTACTGTCTCTTGAAGTACCAATTGGTGTTGCTACTTTAGCATGTCACTAATAGTCATGAATAATTCGGCAATGTGGTGCATGTCTAGGAAAGTAGCTGATTTGGAATGAATATATTCGGCTAGAAAGAAGACAATTAAAATAATTCATAACTTAACTTGTATTCGTAGGTGGGCCATTATATTTACCATGAGAGTTTCAAGTGTAATTGTGATACAAAGTTAAATAGGAACTCGAGTTCGTCTCAATCGAGGTTGAGGGACCAGATAAGTAGCTACTGGGGTAGTGAATAATGTTTGGGGTATTGCGAGTAATAAAATCCTTATGTTAGTAGCGAGTCCTTTACATAGAGCTATTATACAACCTTAATAGGTTTAGCTATTGATGATGCTCGCTGGTCACATGAACTATTTTTCTATATGAACTGTATGG
Source organism: Petunia axillaris subsp. axillaris (assembly GCA_029990575.1). Classification (NCBI taxonomy): domain Eukaryota; kingdom Viridiplantae; phylum Streptophyta; class Magnoliopsida; order Solanales; family Solanaceae; genus Petunia; species Petunia axillaris. Next base: position 62,641,120 of record JARKNS010000004.1, read on the forward strand.
TGTGGTATTGGTTTGGATCCAGTCCACTATATGCGAAGTAGGAGATGTTGGTTATTTGGGTTTGGATTTTGCATCGCCCATGAGGACTGACCCGACCAGACCCGACCCAATTTTATTAAATATCGGATAAATATGAATTCCTAATGGAAGTTACCTACGGTAAAAAAGGGAGTGGGAGTAAAAGCGGGAGCAGTTTACCCACAACTGCACTTCTTCTCTTTAAACGAAAAGTAACATGTCTTTTCTTTTACATATGAAAGAACAGAGAGACAAAAATCTCTCTGCCGACTTTCTTTTCTTCTTCAACTTCAAGCCATACTTTAAGTATTTAGTTTGTGGAAATCCTAATCTTATTTTTTAGTGAGACAAGATTCGATTTCGGAGCAAATTTCTTCGATCGTGTTTTACGGATATAATTTCTAATGGTACCTAATCGAACTATACCACTAAATTGAACCGGAGGAGGTATAAGGTTTATAAAACCTCAGAAACGGTTGGTTCTCGATGCACATGTTGACAATAGTCCAAGATGTAGACCAACTCCAAAAGTATCACTACAATAATCATGTGTTAATTATATTCGTTTTACTAGGCTCCTGAATAGATTATTAGGGGACATATTAGAAATTCAGACATGCAAGACACAGCTGAATCACTATCAGTATATTTTTATGTATAACTTGATTACCACATGCAAATACAAATATTCCAATAAGGATAAAATGGCAACCCCCTCCCCCCCTTCCCCCCAAGCTAGTAGTTGTTGATTTCATTGTCGTATAGCTACCTAATCAAATTGAGTATTACAATATGATAAATATAATTGGCCACACCATTCTTGGCCCAAATGTCCCAAATGGGGGTAGTTTAGTAATTTCACATGCCTTTTTATTAAATTCGTTAATTTTATTCCATTTATACCCTTAATCAGATTTTAGGTTAATTTTTTGAATTTGTTTAACTCTCCCTCATGTTATTAATTATGTTTTACATTTTCAAAGAACTTTCACAACTAACCATGCATTTGTTTGTTTCCCATAAAGTATTTAATTAGGTTGGTAGAAAAACAAAATACATACGAAATACAATAAAAATACATACGAAAATACTCCATTTTTGTGTATTTACTACAAAATTTTATATGCTTATAGACTAATTTCACTTCTTTTTTTTTTATTGGTCATTGTCTAACCCTATTACTTTTAGCAATATATATACTCTTTTAAGTGTTGACTGCCTCACCTAAAGTAGTTCTATATCTACTTTCCTCCTATCTTCACTTCAATAGAGTAAGGAAGACAATTGAACCATGGTCAATGTGAATGAGAATAAATCATCAAAAATCTATGTGGTATTCGTGGTAAGAGGTCGGGATTATATAACTCTTGGTGTGAGTATGCCCCTATGGTTATTGGAGTTAAGGGTAGCATCTTCAAAGCTTTTAAATCTTATGATGAAGCCATATTAGCTTTCAACGACTTCCAAAAGAATGATCAAGCTAAGAACAAGTCTCAATCCAAAGTGTATGTGGTATTTTATGGTAAGAGACCCGGATTGTACAACTCTTGGCATGAGTGTGCTCCAATGATAGTAGGTTTCAAGGGTAGCATCTTCAAGGCTTTCAAGACTTATGATGAAGCCAAAGAAGCTTTATATGAATATCAAAAAAATAATACTGGTCATAAAGATCATTCTTCAAGCTCGTTAGTAGATGAAAGTGTTGTAGGGTTTGAGGTTGATAATGAATCTTGTGTTATTTCTTCTGCTTTATTAGTTGGAATGTTTGTAGGGATGAAATTATCAAGTTGATTGTTAAAATATGTTTCCAATCATGAAATACTGATTTTGTGTTTTTGTTAATCGTTAATGGAAAGTAAAGTTCTTAATCAATTAGGCATATCATTTTACTTGTTTTTCGATATAGTATTTTCTCAATTAGCAATTATAAATTTGTTTCAAGTAATTAGTTTACATTTGTCTAATGTGTCATACATAGTTTTAATTAACGCAAAATTCATTAAGTTAGATGAAATTCAAGTTGTTTGAAAAACTAGTTTATGAATTGTGAACCCATTAGTTTAGCCTTTTGAAGTTTGATTATATCATACACTTAGAGAAAACAACATGATAATGCAAGTAAAAGCTTGTAATATTAATAAGTGACACCTTCATTATGGATTTCGAACCCAATGATCTAAGGTACAATATGGAGCTAGTTTGGTTGCACATAAAATCTGTTTTGATTCAACAATTAATAGTGAAAACCTTATTCATATTTATAAGGATGGAGTCATTAGTAATCAATCGTGTTAAAAGTAAAGAAGAATTGGAGAATAATTTTACCATAATATAAGATTCATTAATTGATTGTTCATGGATTGATATTCCATTACATAATACCACGACCAAGTCAAGACAAGAACCAAACTAGACAACCATAAGCATAAACAGCAAAAACACCTACACTAGCATACCATGCTATATGCATGGCATGCACAAGAGACAAGTTCATAACGGACTACTCAATTTTTGGGGTATCAGGCACAGACCTAGAAGACTTGTTAACAGATTCAGTGTCGCTAGAGATAACAATAACAGAATTCTCTTTGGGCTCATTTTCGTTGCTTGGAATGGGTAGGTCATCAAGCATGGTGTAAAGAGTGGTTAAGGGGACCGTGCCTTCCAATAAAAGACTTTGGAGGAAAACAATGTCACTCTCCTTAACCAACCTCCCTAGCAATTCGTTAACCTCACTCTCTAGCTTCCTATGTATATTCCTAAGCTCCTGATACAAAATGTTATGGCTAACTGGTGATCCTTGCAGTGGTTGTGCAACAACGTTCTTCTTTGGAGTCCTATCCATTATAATGCTTATAAAAGGTAGTTGATTAGGATTAGAAGTGGATTCGTAATTTGACTTTGGAAACTATTTATAGTAGTTTATTTTGTGTAGCCGCATTAAATAGTATATTAATCCCTATGTGCTCTCATAATTGTTTAAGCTTTCTATGTATTTATTTCACTTCTCTATGCAGCCTTTCCACTCTTCTGTGCAGCCATTGCACTTCCCTGTAGGACACGCCTAGCTACAATAAATTGACTTAGAAAATTTTTTGAGGTTGCACTTGTCTATCATGTTCATAAGAATCGTTAAGTGTAGTCATCTATGATTGATTGAGTGTGCAAATAACATTTGTTATGTGTGGCAACATATACTATAAGTTGTCAATGAAATTAAATAGTCACGTATTAATAATCAAAACATAATGACTAGTTCCATTGATAAAGTGAAACAATTGTAATTCAAGTTCAACATTGAAGAATTTCTCAAACGCTAACTTCAACATTGAACATAACAGTCGTTGGTGTTGCTTGAACAAGTTCAAAGATAAGAACATGTCCTTTTTTAATGAAATTGTCCTTGACAAATTTTTTCCATCCCTTCACGAGTTTTCGCCGAACACCACTGCTCAGTGTTGTAGTCCATTTCTTCCCTTTACATTGGATAGTTGTTTCAACCATAGTAGGAGGAAGATAGTGATAGATTTTCTTTGGAAGGCACTGCGGAAACATAAGAAAGAGTAATATTAAAAAAGTGTAAGGCTAAAAAAAAGGTACCAATGCGTCACGAGTAATGTATGAATAGGGCATCTCCATCTCGAACCATGTTATGAAATCTTCTTCAATCCATCCGCATTCCATTTAGTTTATATTTGTTTTAACTATTTTATTGATTTAGAAGTGCTTGTGACAATGCATGGTGCAACTATTTATAGAGTCCAAAACATCACTAAACCTTTAATAATTCCCTCCTCTTGTTTGTATTTCCCTCCACGAAATTTATTTGATATTTTAGTTTTATAAATCTGTGCCTAAATATAAGCTACAGAATTTTATTTTCCCTCCATGAATTCCCCCCTAAATATAAGCTACAAATGTACATAAAAAATTTAAAAGTTAGTTGTATGGACAGATGATTCTATTCTAGCATAGTGGTTGTGCGTGTATTGAACGAGGTGAGGATCTAGGGTTCGAGTTTGGTTAGGTTCTTTTTTATTATGTGTTTTTTTAAGGGCAGTGCTCAATTCCCATTCCCCATTCCACAAACCCTAAACCCTAACCCTAACCCTAAACCCTAGACCCTTAGGAGTCGTTTGGTTGGTTTGATAAGGAGGACAATTATCCCACGTTTGATTAGTAATATTAATTAATTTGTGTTATAGATTTTATTGTTAAAATATTTGATATGTTATACCAAGGAGGTGGTGGAGTTATTTATGGGGATTTTCTTGATATGTAGTCCCACCAACCAAACGACTCCTTAAGGTTACCGGTATAAATCTCTACAAACAAGCACACTTAAGTGAGGTGTTTTGCCTACATGATGCAATTGTAGTGAGTGATCATAGGTAACGACACCTTTAGATGTCCCACGTTGGTCCATGTGGTGATTTAAGATCACCGGTAATATGTCGTAGGGTTTATGATGCTATTGTATAAAAGTGATACTTGTAATTGTGTTCTTGTGCCTTCATGATGCAATTGAAGTGGGTGATCATATGTAATTACACCCTTACACCTCCCACATTGTTCCTTGAGGTGAGTAAACGACACCGGGAACATGTCGTAGGGTTCATCATGCTATTGTATAATTTTGATCACATTAATTTGTACTATTGTGACTACATGATCCAATTAAAATGATTAACATAGCTAATGACACCATTAAATGTCTCACATATAAATTTTTTCATGATTAATTAACATAAATTTATTATTTTTTAATTATTTTTATTAAATATAATTTATATAGAGTCATTAATTAAATAACACAATAATATCAGTCCAACATATATAATTAGGGTCATTATTGAAAGTAGTGTCATTAATGATTATAGTTGTAATTTCACATCGTTAAGTGCGCCTGAATTAAATTACACATATATTGAGACCATTAATTAAAGAAAATTAAATTGGCATAACACGCTATTCCAGCATAGTGGTGTTTAGTGTAGTGACTTGATGTGGTGGTTAAGGGTTCAAGTCTGGATAAGCTCAGTTAATTAATTTCTTTTTTAAAAAAAAATATGCATATCGAAATCCTATCCCCAAACCCTAAACCCTAACCCTAACCCTAACCCCAAACCCTAGACCCTAAGGAGTCGTTTGGTTGGTTTGATAAGGAGGACAATTATCTCACGTTTGATTAGTAATATTAATTAATTTATGTTATAGATTTTATTGTTAAAATATGTTGATATGTTATACCAAGGAGGTGGTGGAGTTATTTATGGGGATTTTCTTGATATGTTGTCCCACCAACCAAACGACTCCTTAAGGTTACCGGTATAAATCTCTACAAACAAGCACACTTAAGTGAGGTGTTTTGCCTACATGATGCAATTGTAGTGAGTGATCATAGGTAACGACACCCTTAGAAAATATTCTTATAGAAACCCTAACCCTTTCCCTTACCCTAAACCCTAACCCTAAACCGTAAACCTTACACTCTAAGATTTACTAATGCAACTTCATAATATTCATACTTATATTAGTAATGCAATGTATCAATTCAAACACTATTTTCTTGTTCCTACATGTTGCAATTGATGCTAGTCATCAATCATTGGTCAATGTATTAGTAATCCCCGGTAATATGTCGTATTGTGCGTGTTGCTATTATGTACAAGTGATCACTTAATTTCCATCTTTTTCCCTTCATGAGGCAATTGTAGTGAATGATCATAGTTATTGACACCCTTACACTTGCAATATTGGTCTATGTGGTGAGTTAAGTTCGCCGACATAATGTCGTAGTGTTAATTATGTAATTGTATACAAGCGAAGACATAATTTCCATAAATTTGAGTTCATGATGCAATTTAGTGATTGATCATAGCTAAAGACACCCTTAACACCTCTCACATTGGTCCTTGTGGTGATCTAATTAACACCGATAACACGTCGTAGTTGTCATCATGCTATTGTATAAATGCGATCACATAAATTTGTAATATTGTGACAATTAAAGTGAGTAATCATAGCTAAGAACATTGTTCATGTCTAATTACTAATGTCATAAAATATTTAAATATTTTATTAATTAAGTGGAGTAGGTGTCATATTACACTGAAATGTCAATCCAAACTACGCAATTTGGGGTCATTATTTAAACACACTTATTTATTAATATTTATGTTTACAATTTTACGCAATTAAGTGTGCAAAAATTAAACAACCCACCTGTTTAGTATCTATTTTAAACAACGCACCCCATCTTGAATGAGTATGACAACCTCTATTTAAGAAGGTAATCAGTGCTCCTTACCCCCATTACAACTAAAACCATCTCTTAAGCGTCCCTTCATTTGTTGAGAACAAATCCACTTGACAAGAGAAGTACGGTTTGATATCAATTTTTTTTTTAAATTTCATAGATTTTATAAGTGTTTTGTGTTTTAATTTTTGGATGATATTATTGTAATTTAACTCTGATTTTTCTTTTTTCAGTCATGGAAGGTGAAAAAAGAAATGGTTGGAATGAAAAAAGTAACGAGTGGAAACCAACTAGCAAGTATGACAATATATTTTGTATGGATAAGTGTGTTCGTGAGCGTGTTATCGACATGCAGTGCAAACTAGAGGACATTGAAGACCTTGTGAAGGTTCTTGAGAGTAACCAGGCCAAAATTATGAAAATGCTTGACAGGATTGAGAAGTTATCAGAGGCTGCTGTTAGTGGTGCCGGCCTTCATCCCTATGATTATGTTTCTGCTCCAACATCACCTAGTTTCTAGTTTAGTTGTATGTTTTAATTCCTATATCCCCCGTAACTCATGGTACGTACTTGGATAGATGTGTGGGTTATGTATAAGTAGGGGATTGTTGTTTTTGATGAAGTTTCATTATCTTTTGGATGGTTGTTAATGTTAAACTTGTTTGAAGAATCAATATATGGAAGTATTATATTCTAAGAATGTTTGTTATTAATTTTTGTTGTTGTTGTTTACCACCATTGACATTCAAAAAACACACTCTCTTAATTTCGAAAAAATCGTTCTTAGTTGAAGAGACTTCATTTTATGAAAATTTCATAATGTACATAAAGGCAGATTATAAATTCATATTTTATACATAAAATATGACAATTTCTCAAATTTTAAATTCTACAAATTATTTTACAAAACAGATGAAAAATCTTATTTAAACGTCTCCAATTCGATGCAATAAGGTGTAAGTAGGATTACGTGAACTATTTACCTCATAAATCATAGTTGTTATTTGATGTAAGCAAGTAATAGCACCGTCCTATTGTAACTACATATTGATTTCACTAAGTAACATCCAAGATCATGCAATTTTAGACTTCATTTGGACTGATCACTTAGAATACAATTAGGATTAGAACGTTTCTGCGCATTGATTGTTAATTAAATGTGTGTATTGATTGTTATGTGAATGTGTGTACATTGGACAAATCAAAAGACACAACAATCACAATCCCAATACAAGCTACCGTTTCAATTGGTTTGGCGTGCATGGGTTCTTGCAATGCATGCATCACTTGATTTGTTGCCTTTCCATTACCCAATACTCTTCCTATTTAAACCCTAACACGTTCCATAGTGTAATCATCATCCCGCATCATATCTTTGAAGATTACTTTTTGCTGTCAATGTATAATCACCTCGATACCAACTCTACAAGACTGAACGGGTAAGTAATCTCACATGGGGGAGAATATATGCATCATCCATTGTCAGTTAGAAGATATAAATTTCAACTTTGCAATAATTCCTATTATTCCCTTATTGACAGCCCTTGTGTTACTTTTTTTGCAGGATGAACATCAATTACCTTTTCCTGTTGTTACTTCACAACATATTATGAATATCAACTGGGCATTGAACAATGTTATCATTCATATGCTAGAACTTCGTTCTGAAATTGCCAATCTCAGTCGTCGTGTAGATCAACAAGTTTTTCCTGTAACCTGGACAGTGAACAATGTTAATTTTCAGGTGCAAGAACTGCGTGGTGAAATTGCCAATCTTAATCGCCTTGTGGATCAAGTTAAACTTAGCCAGGAAGAGATGATGGCACGTATGGAAGCTGTTGCAAGTAGGATTGAGAGCAAGTGTCAATCTACCAAACTTGTTATTGAAGCCCCAAGCTCAAGTGGTGTAGGAAAGTTCTTTTAGGGTTGTTTTGGTTTAATGTGTGCTATGTAAGCAGGATAATGTATGAAGGCTTGTTTCTTCCTAAATCAAAATCAAATGCTATGGAAAATATTTGTCTATGTGTGATCTTTGATGACTTACTGCAATTTATTTGACAAGTTATTTAATCCCAACTGCAATTTAATCAGCCATCATATGTGCCTCAAAAAGTCTTGACTAAACATTAGTGATAATTTACCAACTAGAAATCTGGATATAAACATAGAGTCTTGACATAACAACATCTAGGATAAATACATAGAGCCTTAACATAACAAAAACATGATAAAACAAAGAAGAAATGTTGCTTACACATCTTAGCAACAATTCAACCTAACAAACCCTAGACATAATACACTAGCCGATCATTGGACATATTAAGAACTTACCATAAACAACACCAAAAAGTCTTGATAATACATTTTACCAAAAACCATAGGCCAAGTAACCCTAACATTTCAATCAATTTGAAGAGGATCTGCACTTGTTCCAGAACCACCAAAGTCCAACATCACCCTAAAATCAGAACCATCACTAGAACTTGATACACTTGATAATTCATTGTCAAAATCAGCAGCAAGATCACGAGGCTGTCCCATAATGTGAACTCGACAAACAAATCTACCATCATCTAAACCTTCCACAAAACTAAAATGAAGTGCCTTACCAACCCTCAAATTGTTGGCCTTTATGAATTCTAACCAACCTTTCGCTAGCCTTTTCTTCCCTTTATTTATAACCAAGCGCATATCATGTACATCATTACCAGATAGCACTCGAGCAGGAACTGGTTCATCAGGCAAAAAAGGGAGTGCATATTTTGGAAAAATCTATTAACATGAAAAAATCACAAAATAAAATATTAGAAACTATGGATATTTTAAAAAAATTAAAAAGATAAGCAAAAAAACTTACAAAATCATCCGTAGTTACATATGATTTGGTTAACCTCACAAGAAAGGTCTTCTTACCAACAGTGTTTATAAAGGTACCAGGTCCAAAATACTTAAGATTGGTTGCATCAGCCTCCATTTTTTGTGGGTTTAAACTTAGTATGAAAATATTCAGATTTCTTAAAAAGGAAGAACAACCTTTGGGTCTCTTTAAATAATGAAAGGTAAAGGAGGTGATGGTTAGGGTTTTGGTAAGTTGTATAGTTTGTTTTGTTATAAAATACGATAAAGTTTGTGGAAGAGCAGATGATGCTATTCCAGCAAAATGGTCATAAGTCACATATTAGGAGGTTGGGGTATAGGGTTCGAGTCTAGTTTGGCACAATTTAGGTCTTTTTTTTTTTTTTTTTTTTTTTTTTTTTTTTTTTTTTTGCATACAAGCATTGGTTAGTTGTATAGTTTGTTATAAAATATGATAAAGTTTGTGGAAGATCAGATGATGCTATTCCAGCAAAATGGTCATAAGCTACATATTAGGAGGTTGGGGTATAGGGTTCGAGTCAAGTTTGGCACATTTTATGTCTACATAGATCTATTTTTTTTGCACAATTTAGGTCTATTAGATTGTGAACTATATAAATAGGAATTCTAATACTTTAATTGTAGTATTTTTTTATACTTTAATTGTAGGTCGTGCTTAAAATTATAGATTGTTTTAAATAAAAAATAGTCGTGCTTAAAATTAATGTATTGTTTTGGTAGAGCACTCTACCAAGACAATACATTAATTCACTTGAGTGAGAGTTGATTGATCCTTATAAACACTTCAACGTTTCACAAAATTTTCGATGTGGGACAAAGATTCTAGATAACAACATCTAAGTTTTAGTTGTATAGTTTGTTATAAAATAGTTTGGATGTAAAAGCTTTGAACTAGGATTAAAGTTAAGTAACCCTAACATTGGATACATCAATTCATACTATTTAAGTTGCAAAAATTTATCATGAAAAAATCATCATTCTATGAATGAAACTTACATAAGTCGATTTTCATTAAGTTTCATTACAAAAAGAATGTAAATAAATTAAGAAGGATTCTATGTCATAACCAACCAAAAAAAAAACACAAACTTATATTATATCTAATTAAATCGTCAAGTCTTCAATGTCATCGTTTAGATCGGGCAAGCTACCAAGTGGTGATGTTGGAGCACCACCTTGCTACAACATGAAAAAAAAATTTAATTAGCGTAAAACATGGCATAGTTAAAACAAATATTCAATGAACTATAGTGAATATGCAAGTAAATGTTACCTCATTTCCTTCATCTTGCCCGTTAATGCCTTGACTACCTTGACTGCCTCTACCACCAGCCCTACCACCACCTCTACCTCCACCTCTACTACCTCTACCACCAACTCTACTTCCCCTACCACCACCTCGCTACTCACACCTCCTCTACCACCACTTTGTGAACTTCTAAAATATGTTTCAAGTCGTCCTCTATACCGGCTCAACCGTGGACGTCCTCGTGAACGAGTGTATCAAGGGTTACGTAAAATAGTAGCATCACCCTCACCCACACTTACAGGGTCAACGTAAACATAAACCTCATTCAACTCTTCCAATGGGACAAATTGCTCGATAATTTCATCATTCCAATTTGAAAGATCATGCTCAATTTTGATCATCATATACTTCATATACTTCCTCTTCACTTCACTATCCAATGCAATATCACAATTCCGCTCAAAATGCTTAAGCAAATCCTTGTACATCATGTACTTGGAAGTCATATGGGGATAACCTCCTAAAAAGAATCGTTTTAAGTACGGACGAACAATATCTTTTCTCCACCTATCCAAAATATACCTTTGGTCAACAGTTTAAATCCTTTTGTGAGACAAAACCTTCAGTATATGGCAGCATAGATATCCTCTACTTTTAAACCATTTGCAGGAGCAACTTAGATGCTCACCAACAGCCGTGTACCTAACAGTGAATAAAAACGGATCGCTACGACTAAAACTTCTCTTTGAATAATCAGTTATAAGGAATTTCTCCACACCAGGTTCTGCTTCATCATCCTCAAAGCTGCTGATTTCACAATGCATGTGCTTCTTTAGTTGCTGTTGGAACAATTCAAATATTTCACGAGTATAGCAAGCTTGAAGTTGTGCCTCCCACGGGAATTCAGACAAACACTTTAATTCAAAACAATTGGACCTATATTCTGCTTCAAGCTCTTTCTCAAACTTATCTCTTATCGCTAACTCGTATTGCTGAACAAATTGCTTAAGAGTACTTCGGCTACTCTTATGTTCTTGGATGGTCTTAGGCCAGCTAGATCATTAGCTTGAAACCATCTCTTAAGGGAATTACTAACATTCCTGTGTCCAGCCATCAATCATGATAGTGATGGTTCCAATTTGTGATTATGCTTTCTAATAACCTTAGAAACACGACATGATCCATCATTTTCAAAAATTCCATTAATTCTAGCCATACAATTCATTCTTTTGCCGGATATCTTATGTTTTGGTTTCCTTGCCCTATCACAAACAAACTGCACATACCTTACCGTATCCCCCCCTTTTTTGTTGCATGTTCGTTTGACAATACAAAAACCTAATAATCTAGCATGTGCTTTGTAAAATTCATACATATGTCCACTACCTTTAAATTTCATTCCAGGAAGTGGCCCTATTGCAAGATCCTCTTGAGAAATATCATCACCCATTTCCCTGTCCTCTCCAATTTCTAACACTTCTACAACTTCATCATCTTCAACATCAATATCATCATCACCTTCATTATTCTCTACATCATTGTGGGCCCCGTCAGAATCAAGGTCATCCAAATGATCCTCATCATTCATCAAACTATCGTCGGATTCCAGTCCTAAAGCTCTATGTAATTCATTTCTTAGTTCATCCGTATTAGGACTTGATGGGTTGGTGTTCATGTTTAGAAATGGGTGTGGATTGTGATTAGGGTTTGTGGTGTTACTCAAAATGGTATAGGAATAACAATGGAATACTAATAGACATGTAGTTGGTGGTAGTAGTCAAAATGTGTATGTATAAGAAATATAATTAAATTAATAAAGAAGCCACATTTAAAAAATATAAATACGTATAAAATTAAATTATAACTTAATTAATAAAGAGTATTTTAAAAAACAGAAATACGTATAAATATGGTCTACGTATACATATACTTATACGTATACCAAGTACTATTAATTCTGAAATCCTTCCATCTCCCTAGCATTATGTTTTGCATGGCTCAATATTTTGGGAATAAACAACATTTAATAGTTGGTTTGGAGGGAAGGTTTTGGAGGGAAGGTTTTGGAGGGAAAAAATTGTTTAATAGGCCAAACACACATTAAGGATATATTAGTAATTTTAGGGGTGTGGCCAAGGTTGGGACAAGGAGAGTGTGGCCGAATAGCAGCTTCTTGTACTTCTAAAAAATATGACGTTTGCTGCATTGATAACAAATAAGTTACTCCTTTTATGTCAATTTATGTGTCACACTTTCTTTTTTTGTCTGTCCCAAAAAGAATGTCATACTTTCTTATTTGTCAGCTATTTAATACATTATCTCTATTTTATCCATATTGGGTCCTACTTATTTTAAAAACTATCAACAACTTTTTTATTACTTCAATCTTCCCTCTCTTACTTTTTCAAGGATAAATTTGAACATTTCCAAAATCAACTTTTATTTCTTAAACTCCGTACAAAGTCAAACACCGCCACATAAATCGGGACGGAGGAGTACTTATTTTCGTGCAAGTAATCAATCCTCCAATATATTTATTTTTCCCTAGCCAATTAGACAATTCCATAAATTCTCCTAAATTCTGCCTAATTCACTGCCTTTTGGGGACATTTTTTGAGAGTTTTTGGGAGAAAAACTGTTTGTTTATGTTATTTCATCAAAACTTCTCCCAAAAAGTCCAAAAAACTCAAAAAGTGCTCAAAGGCTGTTTATGGAAAATTTGAAAACTACTCACAAAACTTCAACTATTTTTTCAAGTAAATTCTATGTCTAAACACAACTTCAAGTTCCAAAAATTATTTTTCAACTCAACTCCAAAAATTCAAATTCCCAAGTTTCAACCAAATCTGTGTCCAAACGCTAGCTTAGTTTGCCATGAAAACTCTTTTCCGATGGATGCTCTATTTTGGTTGGGCAGGAAGTTAACTTATGTCCGGGTAATAAACAAACAAGAAGGTTTTACACGAGACCCTTTTTTTGGATCCGGTTCAGGTAAAAGGGGTAGGGGGGAGAAAGGGGGTGGGGGAGGGTGAGGGGTTTGATTGTTTGGATTATGATATTTAGGTCTTATCTAAATACGTAGCTTAACTACTGTATTTTTTTGTAAAATGGATCTTGATTCCAAATGGAATATAATGTAGTATTTTAATATGCCAACTACGATTTCCGGTAGCTGAAATTTCAAAATCCAGCAACTAAAGTTTTGGCAGCTGCAAAAACAATTTAAATGACTTTATAGTAATAAAATAAATAAAGCTCACCTTAGTAGTACATAATTTCATTAACTTGAGTTTCCTTTGAGAAATTAGCTCAGAAGCTTCCGTTTGGATGTAGTTTTCGGAGAGATTTTTTGGGAGTTTTTGGGTCAAAAAGTGTTTGTTTATACTTTTTGAGCAAAATTTGTCCCAAAAACTCAAAAACTGGTATTTTTTGGGCAAAAAACTAACAATTACACATTAAATTTCATTTTCATAAGAGCTCAAAGGTTCTTTTGAGCCAAAAAATTTGTTCCCAAAAAGTATGTCCAAACACTTTTTCATTTTCATATCAAAATTCACCCAAAAAATGTTTCCCTAAAAATATTTGGGAATCTATGTCCAAATGCTAGCTGAATCTTGATAGCAATAAGCGCATTTGGATCTGATCTATCTACTAGGTAATTTAACCGGTGAGTTTACTGTCGCAAAAATAAGCATTCTTAAATATAACATTTTTTATTCCACCCTTTGTGATTTACTTTTAAATATGAATCCAATGAGGACTTGACTAGTGATATAGTATCCTAGCTACTTGAGTTTAGACTATTAATAATGACTAATGAGCATAGCAACAACTCCTTATGAGTAATGATCATACCACCTCCAAGCGTCACAAGACATATCTTTAATCAAAAGACTGAATTTACTGTACGTGACAAATTTAGGTTGGTTGATATTAGTATTATATTTGAAATATTCCTTGACAAACTCCGTTTCCTAATAAAGCGGACACAGACGTAAATATATAAAGCTGGAACACATGGTCTAATAAATTGTTTCTGTCTAGACAATAACAAATTAAACGTAGTCATCAATTTCTTTGTTACCACCTTATACTATATTTTTTAATGTTTCTTCTTTCACGTGTACCAGCTAGGCACATGCGCCCCGGCCAGTTGAAACGGGTTTCTAATACAAAGCATTGTTAATGTCAACTAGATAGATTGAAAAGGAACAAACAAATTGGAAAATGAGTAGGAGATAGGGTAACACTGTCTAGGAAGTATGATCTTTAATCATCTATGATCCATCATTTTAACTTCTTCTCATTTTGACTCTTTCATTTTCAATTCGTTCTTTTCCTAAACTATTTAACGAAAAGGGAAGTAAGCATTTTACATTTTTTTTCAATGCTGAAAAGTTGATTAGGCGCTAAAGCTCACCAATTAAAGTCGTAGAATCTGTCACTAATATTTGTATCATAATAGGCGGTCTACAAATACATTCAGGGGCGGTCCAATGGAATATGTGGCCTAAAGCTGACTCATATTTAGAGGCCTTAGATTTGTTTCATGAAATTCATATACCGGCAAGATATTAAAAAATTAATTTCTAATTTATATACGAATAAGTTAAACAAGACACAGAATAAAGTATTCAAAAAATTTAAGTCAAACTTGTAAAGCAAAATTTGCCACAAACAAGAATGGATTTACATAATACTCCATTTTTTTTTCAATTTTTGTGGCATAGTTTAATTGGGCAAAGAGTTTAGGAATGAAATGAAGACTTGGCAAAGAGTTTAGGAATGAAATGAAGACTTATAAAATTTCTATTAACATATACCATAATACTTGTATGGTTATAAATCTTTTGAAACTTATGGTATTAATGTTATAATATATATGTGTAGCAATAAAAATTTGTCATAGAGGATAAACTAGGAAGTTTAACTATTTTCAAAAATTTTCATAAGGAATATGAATTATAGAGGAAACAAATTGAGACTAACTAATGATGCAGGGAAAATACGAAAGCAATAAAGTAAAGATAAAAGCGAGACGTGGCTCGAACGAATGACCCAAGTAGCACCGAAGAACTTGTTTCGATACACCTCAGGGGATTGTCAAGGAACACCTACACTAAGCAACTACCCTCGAGTCATACGAGGAACTCGCAAGTAGAATGATTGGGGCAGGGTCGAAGGTCAACTAGCATCCACTAGAAGAATTCAAGTCTCAAGCAAAGTTTTTATTCAACACAAAGAGCATTGCTCAAGTTTCATCTTTGTTCAAAATACGCTAAGTTATGAAATAGACTAAGCTAGGCTATTTATAAGGTTTTCCAAGCTTTAAGTAAAAGGTCTAAAATGTCCACGTGCTAGGCTTTAAGTAAATAGACCACACAGGGCCAAAAGAGTCATTAACCACGTAAAATCTCGGGTCTTTAGTGTTTCGGGCGGAGCGCCCAATCTTAGGCGGAGCGCCTACAAAAATGACCAGTGGGTGGGCTAGGCGGAGCGCCTGGGCTGTGAACCTCTTGATGCATCTTCAAATCACTTCCAAAGCTCTTGACTTCTAGTCCTTTGCATCCTTCAAGCTTGACACACGTTGGAAAGTGTCTTGGCTCGATTTGCCCCGCATCATCCTCTCCTTCTTGGAGATATTTCGTCCTCGAAATCAAGGCGTTCTCATCGATGGCATCATCTCCTTGGGGTACCTAATGCTTTCCTCCCTCGTACTTCTTGAACGTCACTTTGACAGAGGCCTCTTCCAAGATCTCCCTTGATTTAACATGGAGCTTAGGACCTTCAAGCAACGACAAGAAAATACAAAACCTCCTACTACAAAAGTAGGTTAGGGCAAGAAGTGTGGAAAACACACTCTTATGGTATAACCAAGCATCAATACTAATCATAAAGATTAAGTCTCCAAGGAGAACGACAAGTACTTGGTTCAATGAAAATATGCACTCATCACAAGAATGAGCAAATAGGTCATGGGGACATGGGAAATGCAAGATCAAGCGATCAAAATTTTCTTGAACCTTAAGCTCACGATCAACACACCAATCCATCCTCAAAGTGTGATCAACATGTGGAGTGGAGTAAGTCAAATATCTCAACCTACAAGCAACATCAATTACTCCACTCCCCTTCTTTAGAGCATACTTACTCACATAAAGGGATTATTTTTCACCTCCAGTTTCATCACCTAAGCAACCCCTCTCAAAAGAAAAGCTCTCAAGGAAGGTATTGATAATGGCCTCTTCTTCATCATAACCCCAACAAGCAATAGTAGGGTCACTCAAAGAGTCATTTACCTCAATCAAGTTTTCACACAATGGGTTGCCTAAGGAGTCAAACCCTTCACACCATGGAGGTTCCATCTCACTACCAACCCTATTCCAATACAAGTCACTACCACAAATGAGGATACGTTCAAATAACGGATTAGTAAAAGCATGCATCTCAATGTCATGATCAAGCATAGACAAGTTATCAACACTAGGTTCATTACTCTCACTTGAGGAGTCATCATAGACAACCTCTTTCAAGGTCTGAAATTTGGACTCCTCAAGGTCACTACTATCCTCACCACAACACATTGGTCCACCAAATAGAAGCATATCAATAAGGGCATGATCAACTATCTCATCTTCCCCTTTATCAAAGATTGGTGGTGTGTCATAGCAAAGGTCACAATCATTGTGAACTATCAAATCTACACTAGGGAGAGGTTCATTGAATAATGAGCTCACATCATGATGTGGCTTAGAATTTTTCTCCACTAGTGATACACAAGTACCCATAAGTTGACTACTAGACTCTTCACTAGTGGCATATTCACTTGATGTATCACAAAAACAAACTAGCATTGAGTCATCACAAGACAAATAAGGTGTAGGCTCATGAAAGGATGAAGCAAAACTTATATTTGAAGTACTTCCTTGGTCACTCACAAGGCTTGAAGTGTCATGTGCAACTCCTGCTTCATGAAGCTTACATTGAAGATTTTCCTCCTCTTGTCTTTCCTTCCAAGCACATGGTCGAGGCTCCAATGGCTTGTCTTCAAAGTACCTACACAAGAACTAACACAAGAAAAAGTAGAAGATGAAGAATTGTTAGAACAATGGGTGCTCTCACTCTCAATTTTTCTTTCCTCACCTCTCTTCTCTCTCAATTTTCCCTTAAGGTCAAGTGTAGTTTGTGGTGACAATCCACTCACATCACTCCTCAAATTCTCTTCTTTTTCCTCTCTAGGATTGCCACCGGTCACTCCCTCACTTCTCTCTTTCTTTTCTCTCTCATTTTCAAGTACATGAGACTCAAGATTATCATCTTTTGGAGTAGAGTGACTCTCGATTTCATCATGCAATGGAAAGACAATAAGATTGTTTGCTTCAGGCTCAAGCACAATAGGTGATTTAGCTTTAGCAGCTTCCCTCAATTCCCTCATACGCTTGTAGTCTTCACTAATTTGCTTGAGCGACAAGGGTTTGAGTACAAACCTTTTCCCTTCATGCTTGACTGTGTAAGTGTTGGCACGACCATCATGCATCATATATCGATCAAATTTCCAAGGCCTACCAAACAAGAGATGGCAAGCTTGCATAGGCACTACATCAAACATGTGTTCATCCACATAGTTCCGCATCTTAAACTTTATCATTACTTACTTCACCACCTTTAATTCACCACACTCATTAAGCCATTGTAATCGATAAGGATTGAGATGTTTCAAAGTGGGAAATTTCAATTGGAAAACTAGTGTTTGACTAACAACATTAGCACAACTTCCCCAGTCAATAATCATGGAGCAAACTACACCCATGACTCGGCATCTAGCATGGAAGAGGTTCTCTCTTTGTGAATTTTCATTATCCTCTACAACCATAGCACCTAAACTTCTCCTCACAACAAGGAAAACATGAGGATCATCATCCTCAATCGCATCCTCCTCCACAATAACTACTTCATCTCCCTCTAACCCCTCATCCTCCGGCTCACTATCTTGTTCATACACCAAATTATCTACCACAACCATGGTCTTTCGAGTAGGAAAATCTTTAGCAATATGACCATAGCCCTTGTACTTATAGCATTGAGTAGAAGTAGGATTACTCAAGTGAGTTTTAGAATTACCTCCCACATTTGGTGTAGACTTCTCATACGGCTTCTTCACATCTTTGCTAGCACTTGCACCATTTGTGTTTGGAGACTTCCACTCTTTTGGTTGGCTAATGGGAGTAGACGTGTTACTTTTGTAATGGTTGGACTTTTCTTCCTTAAGCCATTGCTCGGCTTCAACTGCGGCTTCAGAGATATTTTGAAATGAAACATAAGCATGCAACCTCAATTGAGAAGCTATACCATAGTTCAAGCTATTCTTGAAATGGATCACAACTTGTTCTTCATTTTCGGTATCCATATCCAAAGCCATCCGGATCTTTTCAAAGTCATCATGGTACTCATGAACCGTCTTAACACCTTACTTTAGATCATAAAGCTTCTTAAGTTGCTCTTGACGATAACTAGGAGTCACATACTTGGTATTCATGAGAACTTTCAATTCATTCCAAGTCACATTCACATGCGCTCCCATCCTTCTTCTTGACCTCTTCATGGACTCCCACTATGTAGAAGCATAGGCCTCAAAGGATGAAATAGCATAGGTGCCTTTCTTCTCCTCAGTCATTTCATTTGTGTCAAATACTCTCTCCATGAGTGGTACCTATTCCATGTATGCCTCCGGATCACAAGTTCCCTTAAAGATGGGAAGATTAAGCTTCACACTATTGAGATTATTGTTATCATGACCCCATTGGTAGGGCTCCGATCGGCCTCCAATGTTGTCCGCAACAGCATAAATATATGGATCGGGTTGCATGCTGCAATAGTATAAATATATAGATCAGGTTGCTCGCCGCAACAGCATAAATATATAGATCGGGTTGCTCGCCACAACAGTATAAATATATGGATCGGGTTGCACGCCGCAACAGCATAAATATACGGATCTGGTTGCTCGCCGCAACAGTATAGATATATGGATCGGGTTGCACACAGCAACAGTATAAATGTATGAATTGGGTTGCACGCCGCTTCGGGATACTAAAATACCTATATGTTTTGTCTATCTTATTTCCCAGGTTGTTTATGAGTTTATGATTCCATACGTGTTTCCAGTTATTATCTGGCTCTGCCTTTTTACAGTTTAAATAAGATGATTTGGTTTGCCTCTTTTACTTCTCCCTGGCTAGCTATCCTATTCTTTGAGGTGGCTAGTCTGCCCCACTTATTGAGTCCTTTTGACTCACTCTTGTTTGTTGTTTGTTCCGTGTCTATCTATTTCGTTTCGGCAGGTTCGCTCCAGGATTGAGTTCGGCACGTTGTGAAGGAGCGAAGACGACTTCAGCTGTCAGGGTGAGCCAGCTTTTATTCAGGATGGCTACCAGTTTTATGTATTTTGCTCCCTTCAGGAGGTATCTGTCTTCTTTTGTACTCTTAGATGTCTAGTCTGGATAGCCCTAAACCTAGTATGTTGGGTAGTCAGCTGTAATTTCTTTTGTACAGCGTAGAGGTATCAGTATGTCTGTATTTTTTTTCTAAGTCCTGTTCTTATTTATGAATTAAATTATATTTATTTTCCTAATTTAATTGGTAACGGTTCGCCCAACGGGTCTAGGGGAGGATGTCAGATGCCCGCACGGCCTAACCGGATTCCGGGTCGTGTTAGTTGGTATCAGAGCTCGGTTTAGAGTTTATCCAGACTAAGACAATGTCTAGTAGAGTCTCGTTGATGGGTACGTAGACATCCGTACTTATCTACGAAAGGCTATGATGGCATTTAGGAAGTTTCACTTCCTTCTTTTCTGATCGTGCGTCGGTCTAGGATGCAAAAGTATTTTCGTTAATTCTTTGGTGCTAATTGTGAACCCTCGTGCGACAAATAAGCAAATGGTAGGAGTTCAGGACGAAGTAGTGTAGCCTCGGGCTAGAGCTACTCAAGCCCCGAGAGTTGTGTATCGTGCTGACGATCCAGTTGCACAGGCCCCAGCTGTACGAGCTCGCGATGGGCAAGGGAGCAGGGCCTTGTGGTTCCCTTGGTTCTCTACGATGCTTTTACTAGAATCTTGGCAACGCAGATACCGCAAGAACTTATTAATTTCTAGGCAGCTTATCAGGTCGCCGCATATGCAGATGTCCATACTTAGAGAGCTCTTGTTCCAGTTCCTGATGTTGCCCCTGTAAATTGTATTCTAGAGGCAGCATGTGTTGTGCCTCTAGTTATTCTGGCTGGTTAACTAGACGAGGTAACAGTTCGGTCCGAGTGCCCAAAGAGGTTGCATTATTTTACGTGGTTGAACCTTCCGATATTCTTAAGCAAGGCATCAGATAAACCTCATGATTTTTTTAAAAAATAAAATGATGTCAGCGTATCCTTCAGGCTCTTGATTATATCGAGCGGTATGGTGTTGATTATTCTGCTTTCTAGTTTCAGGGGTCCAGCCTTGAATTAGTGGGCCGCTATCTTATTAGCTAACTTAGTTCGATTATTCTTCTAGATTCGTGGAAAAGTTCCTTTCGTTCAGCGAGTGAGATGAAAGGAGTCGTCAATTTGAGTGGATTGGATAGGGTAGCTTGTCGACTTTTAGAATATGAAATTAAATTCTTTAGGATGGCTGGATATGCACTAGAACTAGTCCATGAACTTTCCGAGAATGTTCAGAGATTTATTGGTGACCTTTCTCCTTCTTTGAGATCCCAGATGGCTCGAGAAATTGAGGTTAGGATATCATTTGATGTTGTTGTTGATATTGCTCAGACGTATTAGGCATACCATAAGTTAGGGCGGGAAGAGTTAGAGCGGGATAGCAAGGGATCCCATACCCTGGTGGGCACAATACCTCCTTTGGAGATAAGAGTTCTGATTATTTTGGGAGGTTACTTCCTAAGTTATCTTAGCTTGTGGTGTGTGATTCTCAGAGTGCACAAGTAGCTCGTCAAGATCAGATTCAGTCTTCTCTTTACAGCTATCAACAATCTTTCCAGCTTCCATTTTCAGCGAAAAGGTGTTATCATTGTCGTGAGTCTGGTTATCTTTTGAGGAGTTTTCCCTTACTCCAACAAGTAAGTAAGCAGTCGTCCTTTCTCTCGTCATCAGGCACTTACACAGTCGCAGGGTATTTTATTTAAATCTTAATCAGCCAGAGATATGTCACCATCCGACAGAGGTTCAGAGTGTGGTGGCAGTGGCTTTTTTTCAGAAGGTGATTATTAGGGTAGTGGCTCAGCTCAGTTGCAGAGGCAGTTCTATGAACTGCCAATCTGGCGGGATGCTGAGGTATCCGATATAGTAGACCCATGTATTTCTTCTTCCCTTATCTGTGAGTAAGATTTATTTTTCTGATCGATCTGGAAATGGTTTGTCTTATCATATTTCCATGGTTTTCTTAGATGTCGTTTCTATTAAGAATCGGTTGCGGTAGAGGGGTGAGCTTCTAGTATGATTTATTAAGGGAATTTGTGAGACCCTACTAGTTTATCTGGTAAATGTGAGAGATTTGTTAGTGAGTATTGGTATTGTCTGCTTGGCATCTTGTTGTGCCACATTTTGATATAATGTCAAGTCAGTCTACCTCTCTTTGGAACTCAGTATTGGTAGGATGATGGGATTCTTATTCATCAAAATCAAAGTGTCATTATTTCTTCCGGTGTAAAATGATTAGTAAGTAGTACTTAATCTATGTGTCTTCTTTTAGTTCAAGATACTTGTAGAGTCATACTATTCTATGAGCTTGTCTCGGTTATAAAAGGGTTTTCTGGTAAATTGTCGGAGTTTCTTTCTTTATAGGAAGGTTAAATTGGCATAGATGTTGTTCCATAAAGCTCATTTAATGTCTATTTCTTCAATTGTGATTCTTTGGTTAGCCTGACTCGGAACTAGTCTAGCTCTGGTAGCTAAGCAAACAAGAAGATGAGCTTCCTAAAGATCTGATTATTTCTATCCTCAATTTATTGCCATCTCTTCTTCTTCCGAGACTAGTGAGTGATGTGTGGCTAAAATACCACACATTACATACTTGTACATTACATACAAGCCGAGGTGTGTGTTGAGCGTTGTCAAAATTGGTGCCGTTGCCGGGGAACAATTAGCGTATTAGAGTAGTTTGAGAAGTTGAGCTAGTTGGCTTAGTTCCAAACTTTGTGAATTTTTGTCTTGTAAATTATGAATATTTGTTCTTAATGAATTGTAAATAATTGTGTGTGTGTCGTGTATACTTGTGTTAGTTAGTTAGTTTAGCTTTGTAGTAATTACCTTGAAATGGCATCATGGAACAAAAATTGGTCTAATTTTGAAAATCCATATATGAGTGATCCTTGTCCTTATTGTGGTGGACCTCACTATTGGCAGGATTGTGAAATTATTTTCGGGGCGAGTTATGTGCACCTTCTCAACCCTTTGAGTGGGACATATGTCATGAGTGTGGAGGTCAAAATGGCTATTGGGACGGTTGTCCTAATATTCTTTGTTCTTCTCCCAATGATTTTTATAATGATGCTAATGAATCTTATGAGTTTGATAGGTCTAATACAAACATGAATATGGAACTTGAACCCGAATTGTAAGGCATCCAAGAGAAGTTTCAAGAAGAGATGGACCTATCCACTTCACAAGATGAATGCAATCAAAATAAAAGATTGGAATATTTGATGGAGCGGATAGTTAAAAACCATTGTGAGAATGCCGAAGCCTTCAATGAGATAAAAGATACGATCCATCAAAATGGCTTAGCAATCCACAACTTGGAGGCTTAATTGAGCCAATTGGTTGACACTTTTAATGATCAACAAGCTAAGTATATTGCCAAATCCCAACAAAGACTTTATAAGATGAGCTTGAGTTCCAAGAAGAAACCTCCATGGAAGATGTGCTTGAATGCCAAGAACGAATTGTGAAAGAAGAGCACATTTGGGATGAAGAAGAAATTGTGAGCCGAGCCTGGCTCCGAGATCAAGCTCGAAAAATGAAAGTCCATGAAGCATGCCTTCAAGAGTTAAATGTAGATGGTTGGGATCTCAAACAAGAAAGAGAAGAACTAGGGCAAAAAGTGAACCAATTTGATCTTGAAGGTCGTGTCTTGAAAATTCTAGTGCATGAAATGGTTGAAGCTTCCAAGGCTCAACATAAAGAAATAGTGAATAGTATGGTAGAAATGAGCGAATTTGTTGAAGACAGCACAAGTCAAATCATGGGAACTCATGGAAGTGATCACATCTTCAAAATATTTGGTAATGATGCCGTGAGAAAGAAATTTGTGTTAGAGTCTAGAATGGAAATGAAGAACTCTTGTGATAAAGACTCTAATACCATCAAAGAGGAGAATGTTCAGCTTGGTTCCCAATCGGTGTTGAAAAGGGTTAGACCCCATTCATTTCACTTCTCAAATCTTTGTGTTGATGATGCAATGGAAGTGGAAGAACAACCACCTTTGGATGATGTTGACATAGATGAGAAAAATGGCTAATTCATTGAATTTTCCACGCCAAAGAGACAAAATGGCATCCCTCACTTGAAGGCAAAAAGGCGCAAGATAAAGAATCCGGCTTTACGAGCTTGGAAATGTGTACCCCGCCTAAGGAGCACAATGAAAAACTTGATTCAAAATTGGGGAGACAATTCATATTTTCGAAATGGAGAGAAAAGTGATAATGTTGCTACTCGTCTTGCCATGACGTTAAATGTGGCGCTTCTTGGGAGGCAACCCAAGCGTTTTTAAATATTGCTTAATTTTTGCATTTTAAATCCATAGATTAGTTTATTTTATTGTTTTTTTTTTATCAATCTACCAAGTTTCATAGTTTTTTCACTTTATGTGGACAGGATTTGAGTGGTTGGACAGTCACAGCACTGTAAAAAAATGCACAGAACTGCTTCAGAATTTACTCTGTATTTGAAATGGGTGGCCCGCCTCACATAAAGGGCGCCCCGCCCTAACTTTAGTTCAGATTTTAGAATAGTCTTAAAATTTTTCACAAACACAATCATTCACTCATACAGTAACAATGCACCCAACGATCGACTCCTCTTCATCGTCCACCATCAGCTCCGGTCACCTTTACCAGCGGTATCCAGGTAAGTCTTCTCTCTTCTCTCTTCTCTCTTCTCTCTCTCATCACCACCAAATTCTCTTGCCCTGCTATCAATTACCCCACGACTGCACCTCCTTTCAACTGATCCACCATCGTTGAATCAACACGGGTGTGACACCTCCGTCGAAACAACCACAGTTCACCTCACAACTCAGGTATGAATTTTCTCCTTTCCTCTCAATTTTGCTCATCCCCTGCCCAATCCCATCACTTTATATCATCAAATCCCACTGCTTTTCACCGTCGTTGTCGATCATATTCGCCATCAGTCGTGTCGTTGATCAGGTAATTCTCTTTCTCCTTTCTCCTTCTGGCTGGCTGAATTTCTTCCCCTGTCAAAAAAATCCTATTCCCTGTTACCCCCAATGCTCCTGTCATTTCAATTTAATTCTGGTGAACTTTGATTTGGTAAACTTGTGTGGGTTGGGTGTTGTCTGCTAAGTTGTAGACGGACATGATGGCCCTTGTGTTGGTTTGTCAACAAAATTGGGGGGAAGTCTGATATACCCCATGTGCTTAATCTATAAACAAAGCTGCAGTGCACTTCAACTGTTCGATAGAATGCCTCAATGAAATTTTGACTGCTGAACGTTGCTAGAAGTGTGATTTACTGTTGCTGACTTTTCCGTCAAGTCTAGCCTCTGTTTCGGATTTCTAATCGATCACCAATGTTGCTCCCAAACGCACACGCAAGTATACGTGGTCGACAAGTAATAAAGTAATAAATCGAGTATCGTTCCCACGAGGACTATTCAGACTGAATTCTAGCAAACAGTTTATATAAACTATTCAGGGATCCTTTTCTTTGATTGAGATTTTACTAATTAAATACAGTAATTAAAATAAGTAATTGAGATCAAGTAACAGAGCAAATTCTAAGTTGTTATCAATAAAAGATGACGGTCCCGGGTCAGAGTTACGAACAATCCAGTTGAGTTTTCCAGTTGATTCTACTTCTTGATTTCCTAGATTGCTAACTAACAGGTTAATTTTACCCGTGAAAACCTTTCGATTATTCACGGTCTATGCATGCTACTCCAATCCCTATATGTCTATGGGTTGAATCACGTGCACGTATTAATGAATTCTGTAATTAGTTAAACTAGGCGAGCAAGTATATGTCTATCCTACTCACAAATTGGTTCCCCGATGCCCGGGTTCACAAGCTAGTCCTATTCTTTCTTATTACGTAATTAAATTCCCTCTTTCGAGTTCAATCTAAAAACCATGGATAGTGTTCAATTATCAGGCCTCAATAATCAAACAATTATGATCAAGAAAGAATAAACAATCTGTAATGGTAAATCAATACATAGAAATCAACTTTCAAACATCAACCTTCATGTATTTACTCTAACCCTAGAACGAACAAACTATAGAATTAAAGAGACGAATAAGAGAAAGAGAGCAAGAACTTGTGTAGAAGACATCTAGGGCTCCTCCCCTCTCCTCCAAAACTTGCTCCAAAGTCTGAACTCCTATAAAAAACTAAGTAAAAGAGTATTTATAGGGTTTACAAAGGCCTGGTAATAAGTTAGACCTAAGCCTAGACGAAATAGGAAGTAAAAATCCGCTCGAGTGGCGCTATAACGGGCTCCCCCGACCGCGCTGGGACAACCAGTGAACGTCGAAACTTTCACGCCTTTGGGGCGCACTGCGTGGGAAACCGCGCCATAAGCTGGGCGCTTTGGGCGGCGCGGCGCGCCACCTGTAGCGCCAGGCAATTTTCTATTTCGTTTCTCTTTTGCTCGCTTCGTGTCGTGCCTTCGTGTGCTCGATCCAATCCTAAATCAAAATCCATTCTTTTCTTGCTCGATCATGATCTTAAAAGCTCCATATGCACTGCATAACAACCTACATACACACGACATAAAATTAGTGCAAAACCACATTCATAAACTATAAAATGAGCCAATAACAAGCTCAAACATGCGGAAATATTAAGGAAACGTTGGCATAAAATGCCAAACATCACCACCCCACACTTGAACCCTTGCTCGCCCTCGAGCAAGTCACAACTAACTTCCCAACCTAGGTAAAACAGGTCTGCCTATGACTATGGTTGATACCGATCATTGAACAAACGCACACATGACTACTATGGATCCACAAACATGCCAATAATTTACCAAACTCAAAAATATGAGAACAACCACCCCAAAATAGCTTAAATGCACAAACTCAACTTATTGCAGCCATGCTTCCACAAAATCACACCTATCTACTCAACCAAGAAGCCACGACTTCACCTATCTCATGCAAACCATGAGCCCTCACCAAAATGAAGCAAAAGAGTGTCCCCCAAGTATCACACACAACTATGAATATCAAGAATAGAATGGGGACAATAACAAACGAATTCACTCACTCTCATGAAAAGCTCACATGTCACATACAATGTACCATAGGCTTGCCCGTAGTGTAGGACTCCACTAATGTAAGCTCACTCCAATCGGGATTAACTAAGACTTTAAAAAGGTTGTAATGTAGGCTAAGGGGCGGGTAGGATACATATGGTAATAGTGACTACCTCCCTAAGCACTTTAATACATCACAATTATTTCAACACAATCCTCATCACGCCACCCAATCAACAACTTTCACACACACACCTTCTCAACAAGTAGCAATATTTTCTTTTAAGCACACACTAGCAAGGATGGATATTCTTATCTCTTTATTTCTTTTTCTAATTTTTTTTTCTTTTTCAACTTTGCTTTTTTTTTCTTTTTCAATTCATTACTTTCCAACCTTGCCAATGCTCATAAACAAGTACTACACATTTCATTCAAGTATTCCCCTCATTGGTTCCACTAAAAAACCTCCCAACATTCAACCACAACTCCAAAATAATATCACAATATCAACTAAGTGCTTAAGGAGTAAAGGGCCAAAAGAGAACAATTTAGAACAAATGGGTAGGCTCGGGGTGTGGGTGCCAATAAAAAGGTCAAAGAATTCACAGCAATCAAGTCAAGGTGTCTACGTAAGGGTAGGCAAATCAAAAGAAGGCCTGTATCATTTCCCGACTAGAGCAAACCTAGGATTTCGCTTTGCACACACACGGGGAAAGTTCTAGACATTAATATGCAACATGGAGCAAACAAGAATATGTCTCACACACACATTGCACATGATCCACACAAAAAGGCTCCATCAATTCTCAATCAAGCATCTAGAGTGCAACTTGTGGAAATTTAAGCACTAATGCACAAAAGTTCACAATAAAGTCGAACACGTGGACTCAAGCATCTCAAGAGGGTCGTTCCATTTTTTTCCTAGGCATGCATCACAATTTCAAACCCAAGGACACCACAAATAGCACATGCAATCAATTCAAGTCCACCAGTATCAAACAAATCAAAGGCACCTAGCATTCCACCTATTCCTTCGTCTAGGGTCACCTAACAACTAAATACTCTAATCCTAATAAAAATAAAAACTACCCGGTTCAAAGGTCTCCCCGTGGAAAAGAACCGAGACCATAAGAAAAACTACGGGGTGGATGACATGTACCACTAATAAAACTAAAAGGAAAATCTTTTTGAAATTTTTCATTGGTTTTCTAATTATTTTTTCATATATTAAAGCAAGAAATAAATCAAAACAAAGTCAAGTGACAAAAGAAAATCATATGGTACATGCATCCCTAACCTAAAAAATAAAGGGGAGTTCCCCCACCCCACACTTAAACTAGGCACTGTCCTCAGTGCTAAAAATAAGAAAGTGCAAGGTAAAGAAAACTTCCCTGAAGACTCTAGTCCTTAGTGCTAGCATCCTCCAAGCTTCCATATAGTATGAGGTACTCAGACTTCCCTCATCAGGTCATCAATATTAGGCAAGGGTGAGGACACCCCACACTTAGCCTCGACATTACATGAACCTGCAATTCAAAGAAAAATAAAAACTACGTGACACTATAAATAAAATAATACAAGTACAAACTCGGGTTGCCTCCCGAGAAGCGCCTGATTTAACGTCGTGGCACGACGAAGACAACTTCTTCACTTTTTCCTCCACCTTGAACTAATGAATTGAATCTCCAACTTTGCCTCAAGCTTACGAATATGGTATTGGGGTGGTGGAAAAAATACAAAAGGACCAAGTAACCAATATCGCATTTTGCACTTCTTGGCCTTTAAATGAGGGATATCGTTTTGTCTCCTCAACATCACAAACTTTAAAATATAGGCACCTTGTTCCTCCTCCTTTGGTTTCTTCATAGGCTCGGGTGGCTCAATTTTCATGTCACCATCCAAACACAATATTGAAAAATGATTGGAATGAGGTCAAATGCGTTCCAATTATAAAGTAGCATTACTTTTGACACCCTCACTTGCACAAACAATAGAGTCCTCAAATATGATGTTTTTTATTTCCTCACTTGACTCTAATGTAATCTTTTCAACCTTGGCATCCTCAATTAATATTGGGTCGAATGGTAGGAATTCCACTGTTTGCTCCTCAAATTGGCTTCTAAGCTCTTCTATCTCAAATCTACTATTCACGACAACTGATAATTGGGCATTAGACACCTCAACCATATCACTCAAATTCTCCTCCAAGTCGTGAATAGCCAAGCCAAATTCGTCGATCTCTTTTTCGAGCTCCACTCTTTCTTCCATAAATTGCCTCGTTATATTTGTTAGTTCACTTCTGAAATCCCCATAAGCTTCTAAGAGTTTGGCTTGCTCCATTAGAAAATTTTGGCTCACAACCTGCACTTCTTCATTCCTGTCAGACTCACAAACATCGTTAAAAACATCACACACATTGATAGAGGAAGGAGTATGACACTTAGGACAATCATTCCACTGACCACCACATAATTTACAAAAATTCCAATCAAAAGTGGTAGAAAATTCACATAACCAGTCTCGTAGGGTTGAAAGAATTGGACAATTTTTCCACAAGTGGGTTCCTCCGCAAAGTAGACAGAGATCATCAAAATTTGAGCAATCATCATTCTACCAATTTTCATTAATAGATGTCATGATAAGACAAGTAACACAATACTAAACTAAACAAAAATTAAACCTGAATAGAAAATAATAAATTGTTCAAAAGAAAACAGTCAATTATTTAGTCCCCGGCAACGGCGCCAAAAACTTGTTGCTCCCAAACGCACACGCAAGTATACGTGGTCGACAAGTAATAAAGTGATAAATCGAGTATCGTTCCCACGAGGACTATTCAGACTGAATTCTAGCAAACAATTTATATAAACTATTCAGGGATCTTTTTCATTGATTGAGATTTTACTAACTAAATACAGTAATTAAAACAAGTAATTGAGATCAAGTAACAGAGCAAATTCTAAGTTGTTATCAATAAAAGATGACGGTCCCGGGTCAGAGTTACGAACAATCCAGTTGAGTTTTCCAGTTGATTCTACTTCTTGATTTCCTAGATTGCTAACTAACAGGTTAATTGTACCCGTGAAAACCTTTCGATTATTCACGGTCTATGCAGGCTACTCCAATCCCTATATGTCTATGGGTTGAATCACGTGCACGTATTAACGAATTCTGTAATTAGTTAAACTAGGCGAGCAACTATATGTCTATCCTACTCACAAATTGGTTCCCCGAAGCCCGGGTTCACAAACTAGTCCTATTCTTTCTTATTACGTAATTAAATTCCCTCTTTCGAGTTCAATCTAAAAACCATGGATAGTGTTCAATTATCAGGCCTCAATAATCAAACAATTATGATCAAGAAAGAATAAACAATCCATAATGGTAAATCAATATATAGAAATCAACTTTCAAACATCAACCTTCATGTATTTACTCTAACCCTAGAACGAACAAACTATAGAATTAAAGAGAAGAATAAGAGAAAGAGAGAAAGAACTTGTGTAGAAGACATCTAGGGCTCCTCCCCTCTCCTCCAAAACTTGCTCCAAATTCTGAACTCCTATCAAAAACTAAGTAAAAGAGTATTTATAGGGTTTACAAAGGCCTGGTAATAAGTTAGACCTAAGCCTAGACGAAATAGGAAGTAAAAATCCGCTCGAGTGGCGCTATAACGGGCGCCCCCGACCGCGCTGGGACAACCAGTGAACGTCGAAACTTGCACGCCTTTGGGGCGCGCCGCGTAGGAAACCGCGCCAGAAGCTGGGCGCTTTGGGCGGCGCGGCGCGCCACCTGTAGCGCCAGGCAATTTTCTGTTTCGTTTCTCCTTTGCTCGCTTCGTGTCGTGCCTTCGTGTGCTCGATCCAATCCTAAATCAAAATCTAATCTTTTCTTGCTCGATCATGCTCTTAAAAGCTCCATATGCACTGCATAACAACCTACATACACACGACATAAAATTAGTGCAAAACCACATTCATAAACTATAAAACGAGCGAATAACAAGCTCAAACATACGGAAATATTAAGGAAACGTTGGTATAAAATGCCAAACATCAACCAACATTTTGAATTGCCAAAGTTTGATTGTTTCTCGCTTGGTTGCTGATTTTACTTAGTTCTGAGTATTTCATGGATTCGTGTGTGAGTGCATACACGATAAAGAGGCTCAATTGAAATTGATACAAGAAGTTGCACTTATACTGTCATTATGTGTATGTTTAACGAGAGTTTGATTGTATTTATTTTCAATTTTGAGAATTCTTGTAAATTTGTAAAAGTATCTTGATTCCTGATATCTTGTAAGCCTCAATATGTGATGTTGACAGTATCACTGAGTTGAAGCGTCTTACAGTATGCGCTACTTCAATTTTTGTGAGTTAAAAAGTTGTTTGGCAAGCTGATATGCCTGTTCTTTTTGCTGAAGCTATCTAAACTGAGCATTTTTGTTCGGTTGTGAGCTTTAAGTCTAATTAGTGGAACACGGTGATCATATTTTGGAAGATGTGTACATTGTTTTGCTGATGAACAGTTTGTGTGCATTTACTGATAGTTGAATATTTCATTTTTAATTTCTTGCACCTTACTTGAATTTTGCAAATCATAGAACTGGAATGCAATATGTTTTGAGTGTTAAGAAGGGAAGCCTGAGTACCCTCGCAATTCTTCCTATCTATCTATGGTTGTGCATCTTTCCAGGAACCTTGAATCGAAGCTGCTTTTGTACATCGTGAATTAGTGTTGTGTACTACTGTTGTGAGAAGTAGTCAAGGGGAAGTCTGAGTACCCTTAATTATTTGGTTCCATTCACTGTTGGTTGTGTCTTAATGATGCAGGTACATTAACGAAGGTCAACACTTCAAAATGAAATGTAAAATAAAGAAAATGAGAGTTGATTGGAAAGAATCAAAGAAAAAGAAAAGGAGACATTTTACCAGGAAGAGAATTAATATAAGAGCTAGGATTGGAACTCTCAAATTCTTCGAGCAAATAGAGAATTGTATAGTCATCTGAAAGGGCAAGGAGGAGCCAAAGCAAGACACTACTCAGAGACACATTTTCAGGGAGCACTCAAACTTTGTCTTTAATATTTAGTTCCCCTGAGGGCAAGGCAACATTTTAAGTTGGGGATGAGCTTATTTGTTTAGGAATGACATGATTTCTTGGTTGTGATGTACTTTAACTTGATGGAAATGGTAAAATTGATCTTTCTTAAGCCTTTTAATTTTATATTAGTATGTTTTTGGTATTCTAGTTTATTAGTTTATTTGTGTTCTTAGATAGTACTATGATTTAAAAAAATTAAAAGCTTTCAAAAACAAAAAGTGCTCCCATGAACTACGCTTGGGATGTTGCTTCTTTTTATCTGATTCACCTTGTGTGATACGAAGGCATCCCACTGGGTGCAAAAGCCTCATTTGGGTCCGAACAATCCTTTTCATTGTAAATATCATTTTTGTACAAAATTTTTGAAATAACCTCCTAGGTTTTTATTTGCCGGGGTTCTTTTCCAAGGAAGTAATTGTGTTGAATCGGACATCTTTAGAATTTAATTAGTAGTAATAATAGTATAGTAGTAGTTGTAGATTTTTGCCCCTTGGCAAATTTTTGGCATGTTTGGTTCCACCATGATTTAATCCTTGTCATGTGAGCTTGTTTTAAAAAATGGATAGAAAAATTTAGTTGATGAATTGTGCTATGATCTTTAAGTTCAACTTTGACTCTTATGTCACTAATTAGCTCTCATTAGACTATGAGTAAACTTTGGATTCTTAATTGCCTTGATTGGGACTTGAATATACTTGTTTTCCTTGCTTTACTTGTATCATGTGTGGTGAGATTTTGGTGTATTCATATGTGTGCTTCTTGATCTAGAACTTGCCCTAAGTGTGCTTCGAGGCGAAATCCTAGGTGGTGCTTGACTTGAAAAATGATTTTAGGTTTTCTTTGACTCGCTAGTAACCTAAAAAGCCTACCCTTGAATTATAACCTTAGTCAACCCCTTTGAGCTTAATATCCTTTCTTTTGGCAACCACATTATTAACCCGGACCAATTTTAAGTACTTAAAGTACTAACTCTCTTTTTGGCCCTGCCTCCTTGAGTGCAATGAAAGACGTGCAACTTAGGCAAAAGCATAAGTTTGGGGATGGCACGAGTTATGGTGAAAGTGTAGAAGTTAATGAAAATCAAAAGAAAAGAAAAAAAAGAGCAACAAAAATGAGTTGAATTAAAAAAAAAAAAAAGAGATAAAAAAAGGAGAGAGAAAAGAAACAAAAAGGAGTAAGTGAAAGAAAAGAAAGAAAAAGAAGAAAAAGAGAATTGATGAATAAAGAGGGGAAAGACTAGTGTATAATCCTCGATTTAGCAAGGTGTAAGTGCAAGAAAAATGAAGTGTGCCTTAAATTTATGTATGGTGTAGTGCTCAAGGAGGTGTGTAGTCACTATTTGCCCAAATTTTACCCCACCTTTAACCAAAATCCTACATTAGAACCCTAATAAAGTCCTAATTGATTTCGAGTCAAGCATTCCTACATTAGTGTAGATATACACAAAGGGCAAGCTTATGGATCTTTAGCGTGCATGATGAACTTCTTTGAGAGAGTGAGTGAATTCTTCCTATCATTAATCCCATTTGTGTTGTCATTGTATTTTTGTGGTTGGGATATTCCCTTGAGTGGTGAGGGCACTTGTGAAGTTGAGTTGAAGATTTGTGTTTCACTTCTCAATTGAGGTGAGCAAGCAAAGAGGTGAACTCTTGTGACGAAGAGGCAAACTTTGAAAATCTTGTGTCATGGCATGCATGCCTTCTTTGGTGTTTTGTATATATGAAAGTTATGCTCACATGACTTGGCTTAGTTGTTGGTACCAACCGATGCCATTTGTTGTTGAACTTAAAAGTATTTTTGACTTGTTGTGGCTTTAGTAAAAAGGTGCATGAATAGATTGAAATGCAATTTGAAATTTAGTGGTGTGTACTTTTCTTGAGGACAAGCAATAGTGTAAGTTTGGGGGTGTGATGTGTGGTTAAAATACCACACATTGCATACTTGTACTTGAGCTTTTGTTGTGTTAAATTGGTAAAATAAGTGCACTTATCATGATTTTGTTGCATTTTGTAGGTTGAATATGTTTGGAGAAGAGTAATGGAAGAAACAAGTCAAAATGAAGTCTAGTTGAAGAAAAAGAAGAAAAGTGGCTATGTGTGAAATAATGACTAAGCTCGGCAGTGATAAAGTGGCTATCGGGTGAACCTTTGGTACAAGGGTGGCTATGGCGTGAAAAATCAGAATTTCTTCATTTTAACCTAGGGAGAATTTTTGAAAATGATGGTATCTCATTTTGGCAACACATAAATTGTAAATAGCCTTCATTTGAACACATCTTTGGCTATTTTTCCAACTTGGGAGCAAGAATCATCAACAATCCTTGGAGATAGAAGATTGGGTGCACTTTAATGAGCAATTCTTTATCCATTTCTTTATTTCTTTGATTTGTATTGCTATATTTTGATAGTTGATGTCACTTTGGATATAATTATATGAATGATTCATAACTAGGAATTTATATATGTGGGTTTTGATTATCTAGCTTCTATTGCTTTGGTTGCTTAACTTTAATGCTCATGACACTAAAGTTACATGTCTACTTTGCTAATTAAAGATTCGGAAGAGATTAGTTAGCGTAGAATAGTGAAGCTAGCGAGGATTTGGATTGAAAGGCCTCATCTAAAAGAAGTGACGCTCGGAAGAGGTCTTCTTTCCTCAGGTTATGGGTAGTGCTTTATAAGCCTAACTATGGCTTTGATGAGTGCCGTTGAGGTAAATCCCTTCTAGGCCGGGAGGATTCTAGGGATTACATTAGAATGACTCGGCCATAATATATACACCCCGTGCTATATTTGTATCCTAGGTTCCAAACTTGTCTTCCTTGGTTGTGAGAAGGCCATTGATCACACATTTACTTGCTTTTCTAGTATTTTGAAGTTTGCGATTTTTGGAGTTTCAATTAAGAGACATCGGTACTATCTCTTTTTCTCTTGCCTACTATTTTAAGCTTTGAGTTGATATAGCAATGGAAAATTTCAGTATATTGATGTGTCAAGTAAAAGCTATACGTTGCACTGGTGGAATAAACATAATGGTACGATTGATTGGGAGGTACATAAGGATTAGATAATCGTGATTGGTGTTTTGAGCATCAAAGTATTATTTTCCATGCCTTAGTTATGCTGAAGCTTTACTAATTAAGGGGGGTACTGATTAGGTGCTTCATTTTTTTTAATTAGTATATTAAATGATGAATACAAAGGATCGCAGCAACCTTTTTTTTAACTGTGAGAGCACAAGATAATAATAACAATGATGAGGTATGGACGATGGCTTTGGGGAAAGTTCGTACTGATGGAATCATCTTTGGTGGATCAGGAGGTAACAGAACGTTAACTAGGACAATTCAAGCTAAACCTTGAAGCCACAATCAATCTTTTTTAGTTTAAATTTTTTTATTGTAATGAGATTTATTATATTTCTTATGCAGGTTATGCTTATTATTTATTTTAGACTAGAATATTGACATAATAATCACTATGTAAAGTATGGTAATTGATATATAGAAAATGATATTTAATCCTAAGTGGTGTATTCGGTGAACGTAATTTTTATGGAGTTCGGAAACAATTCTAAACTTGGGGATTTGAGTCAATATAATACATTAACTATGTATTCCATTCCTTTATTTAGAACAAGATAATTTGGAGGAGATTCGGCAGGGAAAAGCGATTGTTGAATAGTGTTTACTTCTTTGGACAGAGGTAAGTATTTGTATCCCATTTCTTTGGAGACCCTTGGCCTCGTGGATAATCTACCACGTGTTCCTTACATGTGTAGCTTCCGATAGCCGTAATCACTACGGCATAGCTTTGGATTTACATTGTATATTATATGTTATGTCCTATTGTTGGTATTGCATTGAGAATCTGAGCATTGTACTATGGCTACGAGTTGGCATATACTTTCCGGCTGTCGATGAGAGTCCCGTGCTGGTGATGGGTAATTATTGCATCATATTGCATCCATATGCATTATTTTGCATTCATACGTTTTATGTTGCATTCATATGCATTATATTGAATTCATATCGGATGCAGGAGTATTCCGCCCCAGGAGAGTGTAGGAGTATTCCGCCTCTGGTTCATGTTATATCGGGTGCAGGAGTATTCCGCCTCAGGAGAATGCAGGAGTATTCTGCCTCTGATTCATATTATATCAGGTGCAGGAGTATTCCGCCCCAGGAGAGTGCAGAAGTATCCCGCCTCTGGTTTATATCATATCGGGTGCAGGAGTATTCCGCCCAAGGAGTAGGAGTATTCCATTCCATTTGATTACTATATTGCGTTCCCCTCGAATGCAGGAGTATTCTGCTTCGGGACGGGATTACGGGCACATGTGACCCCATTGCATCATACTGCATTCATCACATCTCATTGCACTGCATACTGACTATTATGTATATTGTTTTGTGTTTTATGTATGCGGTATGTATACCATGTTGTGGACATATCTCTGTCTAGCTAAATATTTGAGGCTCGTATTGGGTTGTACGCCACAACAGTATAAATATATGGATCGGATTGTACGCCGCAACAGTATAAATATATGGATCGGGTTGCATGCCGAAACAGTATAAATATATGGATCGGATTGCACACCGCAACAGCATAAATATATGGATCGGGTTGCTCGCTGCAACAGTATAAATATATGGATCGGGTTGCTCGCCGCAACAGTATAAATATATGGATCGGGTTGCATGGCGCAACAGTATAAATGTATGAATCGAGTTGCATGCCGCTTCGGGATACTTAAAAACTTATATGTTCTGTCTATCTTATGTCCCTGGTTTTTTATGAGTTTATGATTCCATACGTGTTTCCAGTTATTATCTGGATCTGCCTTTTTATAGTTTAAATAAGCTGCATTTGGTTTACCTATTTTTCTTCTCCCTGGCTAGCTATCCTATTTTTTGAGGTGGCTAGTCTGCCCCACTTATTGAGTCCTTTTGACTCACCCTTATTTGTTGTTTGTTCCTTCTCTATCTATTTTTGTTTCGACAGGTTTTCTCCATGATTGAGTTCGCAACGTTGTGAAGGAGCGAAGACGACTTCAGCTATCAGGGTGAACCAGCTTTTATTCAGGATGACCACCAGTTTTATGTAGTTTGCTCCCTTCAGGAGGTACCTGTTTTCTTTTGTACTCTTAGATGTCTAGTCTGGATAGCCCTAAACCTACTATGTTGGGTAGTAATCTGTAATTTCTTTTGTACAGCATAGAGGTATCAGTATGTCTATGTTTTTTTCTAAGTCTTGTTCTTATTTATGAATTAAATTATATTTTTTTCCTAATTTAAGTGGTAAGGGTTCGCCCGACGGGTCTAGGGGAGGATGTCAGGTGCCCGCACGGCCTAGCCGGATTTCGGGTCGTGTCAAATATACTCTCCTTTAATTTCATAACAATAACGACAAGTTAATTGACCGATTCTCGGTGCCCATTAACTATATCCAGATAAGAGGTTTTCCTGGTATTAATTATAAGGAGCTTAATTGTGTTTTAAGTTATAAGTATAAAAATGCTAACTTTTAACAAAGAAGCACTTATCTTAGATTGCTTTGGTGGGTTTTACTAAATGAAGTGAAGATTACGAGAATTTGTTTCATGTTTTTTGTCAATATCTTAAATATATTCAGCACATATTTGCAAAGAAAAACCCAATAATATAAAGAATTATCCAATCAGTAATTCTTTTGGAAACTTGTCTCCTGTATACCGCCATAATTTCGTTATTTTGCCTTTTGATTCAATGGAATATAAAATAAAGGATGAAAGCAAATAAGATTAAAAAAAGGAAAAAAGAATAATGTAGAATCTCCAAATGGTAAAGACAAGCTGCAACAAAAAGAAAGGACTTAACATTAGGTTGTCGAGACTTTAATTCTTTTTGGTTTGTTTAATTTATTAAAAATATGTATAGTAATTCTTTATATACCTTAGTTTATCTTGTATGGTTGTAAATACCATCTCCGAAACCAATTCTTCTAATCCAATGATAACTCTACTTCTCCACGGGTTAGTCCCTCTGTTCTTTTACAACGCTTCATCCTTATGTGTTATATTTCCACTTATGAGCCTGTTTGGGTGGGCTTATAAACAGCTTATTTTAAGCATCTTATAAGTTAAAAATGGCTTATAAGCCACTTTTGAAAAGTTAGAAAATTCTAACTTCTCAATTTTGACTTTTTTTAGGGGGATTTACAAAAACACACATACATCCTATTTTATTTACATGACTCTACCCATTATATTTATACCAATAACTTATTTACACTCTATCCCCATTAACTAATTACCTTCTTATTTTGAGGCATCAAATAAAAAAATCAAGTTCCTCTCTCTCATCATATCTTGTATTATTTTTTTACTCATATCTTGTATTATTTTTTCTCTTTTTTTTAAACATTCTTTTATTATTCTTTTCCCATTCTCTATTTTTACTATTCTTGTTTTTTTTTCTTTTTTCCAGTTTTTATTCTTTTTTTTTTTTTATATTTTCTTTCTCTTGTTTCTAGCACTATTCATGTCTCCCCATGTTTTTATTTTTTAATTCATTTTCTTTCTCCGTAATTTTATTATACTCATTTTTTTCTTTCTCCAAAAAGACATATTTTGTTCACAAACACAAAAACTGAAATATTTTATTTGCTTGATAGTATCTCACACTTTTATCCAAACATAACAAGGTATAACGAAAGAGTATACAGTATAGCAAAAAATTATATTCAAAATAACAATAGTTGAAATACTCATTTGCTCGATAACATTGCACACTTTTATCCAAACACAAAAGGGTATACCAAAATAGAGTACAATATATAAAAAAGGTATAGTTCTTTAAAAATAAAAAAATTCAAATATATATGTCTTCTAAAATATTTTGCACTTTAATTCGAATACAAAAGGGTATACTAGAAGAGTATACAGTATATCAAAAGAGTATACTTTGTTCAAAACAACAAAAACTGAAATATTTATTCGCTCGGTAGCATCGTACACTTAGATCCAAACACAAAAGGGTATACCAGAAGAGTATACAGTATACCAAAAGGGTATACTTTGTTCAAAACAACAAAAACTGAAATATTTATTCGCTCGGTAGCATCGCACACTTTGATCCAAACACAAAAGGATATCTCATAAGAGTGTACGGTATACCAAAGGGGTATACTTTTTTCAAAACAACAAAATCTGAAATATTTATTCGCTCGATAGCATGGAATGAGATCCCCTCCATTAGTATTTGGTGCAATATTATTCAATAGGGCTATAAATTGATGCCATGTGTCCACCTACTTAATTTATGAATGAAATCATTTTATTACTAAACAACTAAATATGATAGTGTAATTCTATACAAAATTATTTTTTAAAAAAATACTATAGTCTAGACGACATCCCGTTTACATAATGATCATCATTTGAAAATGTAGGGCTCATCGTGATTCACATATTAAAAAAATAAAAATTAATCTAGAATAATTATAAAAAAAATATGACCAATGGGATAAAAATTACTTGATATTTTAAGCGGAAAAATGTCCATGCCTTCATCTTATGCGAGCATTCAGAGTTTCTATGAGTGATGAGAAATAGCACACATTATTAATGTGCGCTATCATTTAGGCTATCTTTTTTTTAAAAAAAAAAAAATTTGGTTAAGATTGCACTATCATATTTAGTAATAAAATGATAGTAAATTGATTTCATTCAAAAACTAAGTAGGTGGACACATGGCATATTTATAGCTCAATTGAATAATATTGCACCAAATACTAATGGAGGGGATCCCATTCCCGATAGCATCGCATACTTGGATCAGAACACAACAGGGTATACCAGAAAAGTATACAATATATCAAAAGGGTATACTTTGTTCAAAACAACAAAAACTGAAATATTTATTCGCTCGATAGCATCACATACTTGGATCCAAATACAAAAGGATATACCAGAAGAGTATACAATATACCAAAAAGGTATACTTTGTTCATAACAACAAAAACTGAAATATTTATTTGCTCGATAGCATCAGACACTTAGATTCAAACACAAAAAGGTACCCCAGAAGAGTATATAGTACATCAGAAGGGTATACTTTGTTCAAAACAACAAAAACTGAAATATTTATTTTTTTGGTAGCATCGTACAATTGGATCCAAATATAAAAAGGTATACCAAAAGAGTATACTTTGTTTAAAACAGCAAAAACTGAAATATTTATTCGCTCGGTAGCATCGCACATTTGGATCCAAATACAAAAGGATATACCAGAAGAGTATACAATATACCTAAAGGGTATACTTTGTTCATAACAACAAAATCTGAAATATTTATTTGCTCGATAGCATCGCACACTTGGATCCAAACAAAAAAAGGTATACCACAAGAGTATATAGCACACTAAAAGGGTATACTTTGTTCAAAACAACAAAAACTGAAATATTTATTCGCTCGATAGGATTGCACACTTGGATCCAAACATAAATGGATATATCAGAAGAGTATATAATATACCAAAAGGGTATACTTTGTTCAAAACAACAAAAACTGAAATATTTATTCGCTCGATAGCATCGCACACTTGGATCCAAATAAAAAAGGGTATACCAGAAAAGTATACAATATACCAAAAGGGTATACTTTGTTCATAAAAATAAATATTAAAATATTAGTTTGCTCGATAGCATCACATACTTTGATCCAAACACAAGAGGGTATACCAAAAGAGTATACAGTATACCAAAAGGGTATACTTTGTTCATAACAATAAAAATTGAGATATTTATAATCTCGATAGCATTGCACACTTTGATCCAAACATAAAAGAGTATACCATATATCAAAAAAGTATGCTTCATCAAAAACAATAAAAATTGAAATATCTATGTATTCGGTATCATCTCGCACTTCGATCTGAACAGAACAAGGTATACTGAACGAGTATATAGTATATTAAAAATGTATACTTTGTTCAAAACAACAAAATTGAAATATTTATTTGCTCGATGGCAACACACACTTTGATCCAATCGCAAAAGGGTACACCAAAAGAGTATACAATATACCAAAAAAAATATACTTCTTTAAAAATAATAATAACTAAAATATCTATGTGTTCTGTAACATCTCGTACTTCGATTCGAACATAACAAGGTATACCGAAAGACTATATAGTATACCAAAAAGATATACTTTGTTCGAAACAACAAAATTAAAATATTTATTTGCTCGATAGCAGCGCACACTTTGATCCAAATACAAAAGGGTATACCAAAAGAGTATACAATATACCAAAAAGGTATACTCCGTTAAAAACAACTAAAATTGAAAAATCTATGAGTTCTATAACATCTCACACTTCGATGCGAACATGACAAGGTATACCAATTGAGTATACTGTTAACCGAAAATGTATACTTTATCTATAACAATAAAAATTTATAACAATCATATTCGATATCATCTCACACAAAAAGGG
Organism: Petunia axillaris subsp. axillaris; assembly: GCA_029990575.1. Lineage (NCBI taxonomy): Eukaryota > Viridiplantae > Streptophyta > Magnoliopsida > Solanales > Solanaceae > Petunia > Petunia axillaris. The sequence goes on from JARKNS010000004.1 coordinate 62,682,600, forward strand.
TATGCTCCAAGAGTATACAGTATACTGCAAGGGTATACAATGATAACAAAAAATATGAGTATAATATTTGAGAACATAGCATTCTTCAAAATAAAAATAATATTGTATACTGTAAAAATATATAAGAGACACTCAAATGGTATACAATATACTCCAAGGGTATACATTGATAAAAAAATTGGAGTGTACTATTTTAAAAACATAGCATTCTTCAAAAGAAAAATAACACTGTAATTTGTAAAAATATATATGATACACTCCAAGGTATACAATATACTTCAAGGATATACATTAAAAAAAAAACTGGAGTATACTATTTTGAAAACATAGCATTCTTCAAAGGAAAGATCCATATATGCAATCTAATAACCATAAGAAAAGAATTTACATAGTACAAATGGAACAATAAACTAGAAACAAGATACAAAAAGCACTATTTTTGTTACAGTTCTTGCTTTTTATTTATTATTATTTTTTTAAATGGCAAGTATATATTTTGTTACATGTGTTCAAGAGAACCTATTGTACAAAGTAATTGTACAACCAGCCTTCTCCTTTATCAATAAAATTACAGCAGGAACAAAAGTTATTATAGGGGAAACAATTTTGCATTCCCCTGTCACATTCCAAGCATAGTATCATTCTTATAGATCAATAAAGTACCAGCACCTAATTGCAATTAAAAAAAAAGAACAAAGCCAACAAAAGTTAAACATCAAATAAGGTATGGCAATACGGTATACAATATATCAGAATAATATATTGTGTTCTTCGCCTTCAATATGAATACATCATTTTTATCCAGCTTTTGTTTAATTGTGGCTAGATATTTCGCCAAATTAACATAAAATTTAACATGAGTCTCCAATCAACAGCTCATGCAAATTTCAGTTAGAATCATATCAAAACAACTAAAAAGTAAACAAACCCAGCTTAGGAGTTTCAAGCTTCATCCTTAAATGGTGGATTTTTTTATTTTTTTACAATCTTTTATTTTTTAAACACCATAATTTCACATCAAAATTATAACAGAAAAAGACCAACATCTTAAATCAGAGATACAATATGTCTATCTCATAGAAATATTAAAAGCTTTGACATCTGAGAATTTAGAAAAAAAACACAAAGATTCTTTTTCAACTCTAAATAAAATTCTTTATTATTTAAAAGCCTAGTTGTCAAGAATACTGAAAAATCAAGTTCGACTAAAAATTGGTACCAAGTAATAACAGCAGCTCGTGTAGGTAAAAGTTTCACCAACATGCCACTTTTGTCGCTGGTATTTAGTTTGAAGCCATTTTTTTTATTGGTCTTACATGAGAGGCCACTTTTTGGAACTTCAATCTTTGTGGGATGAAGTTCAAACCTTGTGGGTTGAACTTCATGCCTAAATTATGAAGTTTCAACTTCAATCTGTAAGGACTGAACTTTAAGGTATAGATGCGTAAACTTCAACCCTTGTGGGCTGAAGTTGAACTTCAATCCTTATGGTGGGCTGAAGTTGAACTTCAATCTCTGTGGGCTGAACTTGTGTGAACAACCCAAAAGAATTAAAATTCCAAAAAATAGCCTCTCATGTAAAACCAATAGAAAAAATGACCTCAAATCAAAGACCACTGCCAAAAATGGCCTTTGGTGCACTTCGCCCCTTGTGTAGCTATACAAATAAGGGAAAATATAGATTTAAAGTACAAATCTTCTCAGAACCATAGTCACGTAAAAAGAGAAAAGAGTAGAAAAAATTAGGAGCGGACCGATTTTTAAGGAATGAATGAAATGGGCAGGAGTGTAATTTTTTATGTCCAGATGGGTATGGCATGAAACCCAAACTAAAATGAGCAGAAAAAGGTAAATATTTTATTTTTGTGGGTAGTTCATGTAAAAATTTCCTTTTTTTTTTTTAAGTACATAAGGGTTTATAAGCACATAAATTTTTAAGTTGCCAAACATTTACCGATAGACTTATAAGCTTTAAACCACTTTTAAGCTCATCCAAATGGGCTCTATGTCCTTTCCTTATGAGTTCACAACACCATTAATAAGTCTTTATCCAAAAAATCAGTACATACAAATACAAGCGCACGTATCAAGAACCAATGCAGTATATACTCCTACTAAGTAATGCACCAACTTTTTCAAACATAAAATTTACCATTAATTTGATCTCTGAGTACCTTGAATCCCACTCTTTCAATAAACCTATCACCATTAAAAAGTTAGGACAGTTAAAAATTGTTATATTCACTGAATATATTTGAAAAATAATATCCCTATAGAAACATAATAAAAGTACACACATTATTTTATAGCCTAAAGACATAAAACATGAAGTTTAACATATAAGTATGTTATAGAGAAGTTAAGGGGCGTACCTTAATCGAGATCAGTGTTTTAAGAGGCGAGGCATTTTATCTTTTCTGGGGCGAGGCGCAAGCCCTAAGACACATAGTTGCATAGTATTAGTAGAAAAGTAAAACAATTGTGAATAATACAGAAAAACATTAATATATCAAAAGTTATATGATGTAATATATATGTATAGATTATGAAACAACAGAAATGTCATAATACACATAATTCTAAACATAGCATTACATTAATTTTCTTGGGAGAAGGCATTCTTATCTTTACCTAATTGTTGGAACGGTTAAAGCGACCTTTAGAAAATTTATAGTTCTAACTCCAAGCTTCCACGTGTTCTTTACTTCCTCTTCTATACGAAAAACCAAGCTTTTCATCGGCTTTCCTTTTTTGCAAGTCACTGCAACTGTGGGAACTTAATTTAACTTTAAGAATTTCAATAAGAGAATAGAGATAACTGATTTCTAACTTTACAAACAATATTTCATGGCAGAATGGACATGGGTGTGCGCTTTCGCATGTCAAGTCTAATTCTGATCTCTGATTTTAGATCTTTGCTTGAGGAGACAACCCACCACACTCTTATTGTGAAAGTTCTCAGAAGCGTCCACCTCACAGATTAGACGAAAACGAGTCCGAGCGTACGCCCAAAGGATTGGAGTGAACGCCTCCAAGATCTGCGCCTCCCATCAACGCCTGAGGGCGATTTACTGCCGTCTCGCCCAAGGGCGCACACAAAAACGCTCTCCAATAACGTTTTTTAAAACATTTTATTCGAATTTCAAGGTAGAGTGCTAACTTTGACAACCAAAAAACACACTATTTGTTCATAAAACTTGAGACAAAAAATTGGCATACTATTTCAAAATTTTGTTTTTTTATACAATTTGTACAAAATTAAAAAAAAAAAAAGATCTTTAAATTTATAAATACTGGTTGAGATTAATATTTGAGAGTTTTTGGACATTTTTTTTCCCACTCACAAAATTTCAACTCTTTTAAATTATATGTATGTCCAAACACAACTTCAAGTTCCAAAAACTGTTTTTCAACTCAACTTCAAAATCTCAAAATTTTCAAGTTTCAACTAAATCATGTCCAAATAGTAGCAAAGAATATATGAAGTTAGGCAAACTTGAAGAAGAAAAAGAAACCTGGTGTAAAATTTTGGTTAAGTTGAAGTGCTTATGACTTATGAGGAATAGTGTTATTATAAAAAAGTAGTGGAAAATATGAATTCCTGTTCAAATCGAGATTCAATAGCTAAATGTTTCCTTTGCAAATTCTGATTCTTCAACCCCGACTTATTCCAGAACTGTCACTAATAATGAGATTTTGTACTACTTGGCAGGAAAATTAATTGAAGAAGGAATCAACAATGGTTTTGGACAATTATATCCAACATTATAGTTATATTCAAAGGTAAAAAGGTCGTTCATTTTTTTTTTGATATATTTTTGTCTCGTGACATTTGTCTTTCTAATATTGGTGTTTTTATAATAAACTAGTTTATATGTACGTGGACGCACGTTAACAATTGCACGTATATGATTAGTACAATAAAAATTTTGAAATAAATTTAACTAATAAAATTTTGTATAACTGCAACAGTTGATGTAAGAAAATGCAACAATGTTCAAATACGACTAAAATATTATAACATTAACATAATACTTGAATTCAAAATAATTCGATATCGTTATTAATTTGAACCTGCAAATAGTTAATTATTTAGTTAAATTAGATAAGTAGATGTACTTATATTATATAGAAGAATAAGTAACATGATCACATCTTATCTAATATTTGTTTATTGCTCCGTCTGTCTTGATGACCCGACTTTCGTTGTCGATATTGATATTCCTCTTAAAAATGCAATATATAATTATCCGTGTGAATAAACTTGTTTCGACAAATACAATCCAGCATTTAGTAAACTTATTTAGAAATAACAGTAATAAATCCCTAATCTTTTTTTTATTTTGATTTTCTTATTGTATGAAAGTGTTGTTTGTCTCTGTTATCTATTGTTGTCTTCTTGATTCTTTTCTCCATCTGTTCGTCTTTTTCAATTTCAATGGCAGTAATAGTTTCAACTTCATACATCTCTTCAGCAATTAAGCTCCTCTTAACTCCGCTGCCTTCTGTTATCAAATTTCCATAAAAAGTAAATTCTTTATTCTTACTCAAGACCATCTTCTGGTAAAATTTCGATTCTTCTTTTTGTAGCATCTAAAAGAATAGATAAGTTAGAACATTATTTTGAGAACTAATAATTTGTGCAGTTTGCCGAGTTGTTATCTTCTTTCTACCAAGAATGATACTTTTTAAAAGATTTACGTTGGGGAATGTGGCATAGGAGGCCCCTTTATATAGTTGTACATATAGTTCAAAAACAAAAAAGAAAAGAATTGTGAAGTGTAAGTTACAACATGAAAAAAAAAAATTACTTTAAATTTTTATGTAAAATTGAATTTCTAGAAGTTTAGTTGAAACTTTTATTTTAATTTCTTATGTAATATTTAATATTGAATTCCTGAAATTTTAATCTGGAATTCCTAAGAAATTAAACTTCCTTCTAATCCTCCTTAATAATTATTTTTATTATCTAGTAAGCTCTGTTCACTTTGAAAGGGAAATCTCATAATTTATAAAGAAAAAAGTGACTTTAAAGAAGAACCTTAGTTTATCCATGTAACTCCTAAGAAGCTTCCTCCTAATCCTCCTAGATAATTAGTTTGATGAATTTGTTAGTTTATCCATGCTCGTCAATTTATCCATATTCATTGTTTACTAAGGAAAGGAATGGATTCTAACGTAGGATATTGTTATGAGTTCAATTCCAATGTAGGATATAATTATATTCTAGGTTTAATTCAATTTTACTATTATACCCAATATTATAGCTATATCGAAGAGTAAAAACATCGTTCACTTTTTAAGACATATTTTCGTCTCATGATATTTAGCCTCCTAATATTGGTGCTTTTATAGTAATAATATTTATATAGATAAATATAGATATAAATTAGTTACACTATGAACGAGAATAAAGTTAAAAGACATGCCCAAAACTGAAGTATGTAAAAGACCTTGCTAATAACTAGTGTGGAAATTTTGAATTTTCGGTTCAAGATCATATATGTGAAAGAATATATGAACTTGCACATATTTAAATATATATAATTAATTGTATGTTAACTGCTGTCATTAAATGGTTGACCCAGATTAAATGTGGTCTACTAGGATTTAAAGTACATAGGCGAAATTAGATATCTCATAAAGAATGGGTCTTTATGTGTGGGTACACGACTATTATTCTAATTTAATGACAGGATGAATTAGAAATACCTAAAGATGGTGCAACTATAACTCAGGTTATATCCCCAAATCAAAGTAGGATTTTTTTTTGATATCACATCGTTGGATGAGTGACAACTACACTTACGTCATGGTTAGAAAAACCTAACTACGAAATGGCATGACTTTGTCATTTTTTTTAAACAAAAAATTGTTCATTTATTTAATTTTTTTCCCACCTCTCGGTGAAATAGAAAGTACATAACCTCATCATAATCAATGCACAAAAATACCAAAAACGGAAACAAGAGAAAAGAAACATGCAAATGCAGAAAGTCTTTAAACTCAGCTACTAGAAAGTACGCCCGAGTCTCCAAATCTTCTACACTTGAATTGTGGAAGCACTTGGTCAAGGACAAAGTCTGCAACACGCTGACTACCTGCATCTGTCATATGACTGCCGTCCCAACTAATGGACTTAGCAGGATTAGGACAAGCTTTGGAACCTACTCTACAACCGCCTCCACAACACGCAGCGAATAATTTGTCAAATCCAAACAAAGATGCCTTACGTATATTATTAAGATAACCCTCATAATAATCCGCATAGACGATTGTAACACGTGGAAACTGTGTTCGTAGATTTTGAAGACCTTTTTTCAGTTCAGTGTTGTGGAATGAACAAAAATCATTCAGAGATTTCAAACAACCATGTGAGTCATGAAGTTTTGGATCTTGTTTCCAATAGTTAGGTAAACATCCGAAGGGAAGAACTCCCGGTACCAAAATGCGAGTTGCTCCCAATTGTATCACATCTCTGATTCCTTGAATAATCCCGGCAACAACAAAAGGGACGTATCTCTGCATCTCAGGTGCTTGCTTGCCTTGTCCAAAAGAGAAGATGTAGTCAGCTCCACCAAATTCTCCCAACACTACAAGAGAATTTTTTAAGGCATTCGGATAATTGGAGCCATAGGTGGACTGCAGATGAGATTTAAACCAGCCTAATTGAATGGTGAGATGCTTGTTCTGGGGATTCAATTTGACATTTCGAGCAGCCCAGAAAGAATTATTTAACGCTGTCGCAGCAGAAAAAGCGAAGTTAGCGCCTTGGCTAAAAGAAGCTTTTTTGTCCAAGTAAGCATTGAGTAAGGGGAGCTTTAGAGCTTGGACAATGAAGTCGGGAACAATGCGACCATCTGAGTAGCGACCAGTAGGTCTCTTAAAATAGGTCTCGCCGTAAGGAAAGCCGTAGGTTTTTTTTGCGATACCATTAGTGAAAATAACATTATTTCCACCGTCGGAGAGAGAATCACCGAATTGGAAAACAGAAGTGATGCCGCATGTGTTTTGGGCAACAGAAGGAGAAGAGAGAAAAGCCAAGGTTTTGAACAGTAAAAGAAAGAAAGAAACTTTATTGGGTAGAAATAGAGAAGCCATTGAAGAATGTTTCTGCTCTAAACTTAGAACTTGCATAGCGCTATTTATTGACAGAACTAGAGGTGCACCCTGCAAGACTTGTGCCCATGTGCAAGTGATGGAAAACCGTGATTCAGTACACAACAGAAATCTGAATATTTTACGTAGTGCATGTGCTAGTTCTTCGTACCAAAGATCTTTATTGGAATCTTAATTATTTGATGTTAGTGCTTGTGCTAGTTAGATTGATAACCAATGGCTAAAGGAAAGTACAAAGTATTTACCGTTGTCTAGTGTAAAACAAAAGTCATCGCCAGCATTAAGATGAATATACTCTTTCCGTTTTACAAAGATAGACATAATATTTTTAATAGTCTTTTTAAAAATTAATGAAATATATATAACCGTACAAATTTTTATGAATTATTTTAAATTATAAATTTCAAAAGTCTTCATCTTTATTTAAATTTGGATTCACGTCAAACTATGCCTTACAATATGAAATTCAGAGAGTACTATATTATTTTATAGTATTTGCTACATCATATTGTCTTGTGCAACTTCGCCCCATTTTGTCTTTATTACTAAGCATTTTAATTACGCATCTAATGATAATTCATTTTTCCTAAAAAAACGTAAAAAATGTTTGCTAGATTCCTCGTGGATTTAACATCAACAAGTTACCTTTCTGGATGAATGAATCTATCAGGAGGTGTATGTACATGATTTTCAATATCATACTTGGCTTCAAATTGTGAAGTGATGTGGAAAAAGAAGTCAATTCCGTATAGGAAAATTTACACAAAGTGACTATCCAAATAGTTAAATTACAAAAAATATCGATACTTTTAAACATTTACACTACATAACAATAACATAACAATACTTTCTCATTTCCCCCCAAACATAAACCCTAATTTCTTCCTCTCTCCTTCTCTCCTCTCCTCCACTCATCCACCCAGCCCACCCGCCGCCGTCACCCCTTCTTCACCGGCGACCAGACCTCATCGGCATCGCTCCCTCCTTCTCTCATTCTCCCTGCTGTCGCATCGCAGATCTACCCTACATTGTTGCTGCTGCCACCGCAATGCAGTGGCGCTGCTCCTCGCGGCGACGCTGCTGCACTGCAGTGGTACGCTGCTCCGATTTATGTATTTTCGGGGTTTTTTCCGATTTGGTTCCTTTTTTTTTTTCATTTTTTATGTGTATAGCATGTACATATTTATATTTTTTTTGTATAAAACACGTATGTTCATCTCCGATCTGCTTCTTTTTCCCCTTTTTGTATGTGTATAAATGTGTATGTATTAGTATATTTTGTATTATATATATATAAATATGTATATATTTGTATATTTTTGTATATGAATGTCTATATCCACCTTTTTGTGTATGTATGTGTTTGTATATATGTGTATGTTGTTATATGCTTGTGTATATGCATATCTAGAATGGATAGTGATTTGTATTTACATTTTTGTATATTTTTGTATGTGTTGTATTTTTTTTTTGTATGTTTGTGTATATTTGGTTATGTATAATTTTAAAACATTAAATTTTAAAATTTTGCAATGTATATATGTGTATTTTTGTATGTTAAATCTTGTAGATCCAAAAAAAAAAAAATCCCAGTGGTGGCAGCTGCCCGGTGGTCAGCGGTGGCTGGTAAGCGCCGGTAAGTGGTGGCAGCAGCCACGAGGCAGTGATGGGTGAGAGAAGGTAAGGAAGAAGGAGATGAAACCCTAATTTGAAACTTGTATATGGAATGTAAAAAAACTATTGCTATATTTTGTAAAGTAATAAAATATTGCTATAGTTTTTAATATGGTGTTAGGGTTGTATATTTGTATAAATCTCCCTTCTATATACTTACACAAGTGTGTGCGAGAAATTCTCATATTTTATCGTAGGTGTTTTCTAAGAAAATTCCTACTAGTTTATTCATGTTATGAATACAGCAGTAAAACAGCTTATGCTGCCACTAAAAAACACTTATTTTCCTTTTAGAAGCTTGGCAGAACACCTCAATTTTTTAAAATAAGCACTTTTTGAAAAAATAAGCATTTTTAGCTCTCCAATAGCTTGGCAAAACAGGCTCTTACTTAGAGGAAAGTTTTTCTTTTTGTAATGATTAAACGAGATTTACTTTTATTGTAAAGATGAGTTAATAACGTATATGATTATTCAAGTTTGAAAAAATTACCTATTAAAGTCATTTATGTTTGGTTTGTATCAACAAAGTCACTCAGCTTATACCATTTATCCTACGAAGCCATCGTAATCAGAAACTAAAGAAATAATTTCATATACTTTATCTTAAGTTTGGCTTCTTAACACTTGTGTCCTTGAGATATATGATATTACTCGTATCTTCCTTTGTTTTTTATTCTCTTTGTAATCATTTTCACTTGTTTATCTTTAATGTAAAAAATAAGATTTTACTAATTTGTCATTTATGATATTCTTTATTCTAATTAAATTTTTAAGCATGTTTAGGTCAAAACTAAATTTCTTGCAGATATCACATAGGGATTTTCATGTGAGAATATTACTTATAGATTTCTTAGGAATTAAAATAATTTTTATATTTTATTGTGAAACATCCTAAAATATATTTGTGAATTACGTAGGAATTTAAAATTACTAGAAAAATCTTATTGTGAAACTTTCTCATAAAACAATAAGTATACCATTATTATCCATAATTTTTTAGTAAAATTTCATTTGGATTTACTTTGAGATCTGTACGTAATTACTCACAGATTTTTCCTACGATAATCTACAAGAAAATTCCTCATGTTCAAAATTTTTTACCAAAATATTATTGTGTTATTTGTCGAAAAAAATCTCCTGGTGACTTGCATGAGAAATTGTAAATCAAATATTTCTCAATGAAATACTTTTTTTTACAAAAAAATCATATATAATTTGCACATAACTCACCGAAAAATCCAGATGTTATTCACATTTTCTTGCAGTAATTGTGAACAATAACAATTGATGGAATTTTTCTCAAACTTTGTTTTTATTTTTTTACAAAATCAATTGAATGTACGTATAGAATAAAGAGCGATTTAGATGTATCATGATTTTTTCATTAATAGAAGTTGGTATCCAAAACTAAAATTGAGGTGACTTCTTCGAAATTATTCCTTTAGATTAGTGTTTGTAATGACTGTATGGATTAAATAGTGTAAGCTAAATGACCATATTCATACAAAACAGACATAAGTAATTTTAATATGTATTTTTGCTATATTTATCTTATTAATATATATGTATAGAAATACTTATTCATGGTTTTAGGGGGGGGGGGGATTTACGTGGTACCTATCGGGTGGCACGGCACATGCAAGCTTCGGTGGGGTTTTATATATATACGTATATTTTTCAGCAAAATGGTACAAGCATTACAATTGGCACCCACAGTAAAGATAAGCAAAATGGTGCTACTGGTTAAGGGTGCACTTTGTTTCTTTTTGTTGTTGTTTTTTTTAAAAGTATTTTCACTAGATCTTATTCCATGAGGAATTTATTTTAATAATAAATTTGAATTAATTTTTAATAATACTATATTAATCTATATATATAGTAAAATAATTTGGACAATATTTTTTACTGACTTTTAAAAAATTAAATAACCATTTAATAGATTTTTTCAGTTAATTCTTATAAATTTTTTATTCGGAGAATTGCCATAAAACGTGATATTTAAGATGAAGTTCAGTTGAAAAAAATTAATTTAGTCAAACAAAACATATACAATAACGAAGTTACTATTAAGTAAAATTACTAATGGACATCTTTACGAATATATATATATACACACACGTGTGTGTATTTGTGTATGTAAGTATATATGTTTGTGTGTATGTTTTTCATAATATATAGTAATTTAAACAAGTATGACTAAAATAACTAAATTAAACTCGATTTATTTGTCAATTGAAAATAAAAAGGATTAATAAACCTAACTGAAGTAACAAAAACCGTCTCAACCCGATCCATTTTTCTTATTCGGCCTTTGTAGCTGAAAGGAGACACCAAAATCGGTACCCGCAACCTTCAAATCCTTGATCCGCCCCTGGTTTTAAACTAAAACAGTTAAGTTTCTTTTACTCCATAGACGAAAATAAAGTTTCTATTTCTGAAAGTTTCTTGGTTGGTGTATATTTTACTTCACTATTTAGGTAAAGCGGCCTCCTTGTAGTCCTTATAATTTTCGTTAAGACATGGGTAAAGCAATTTCTTCCTTCTATCTTTTGCCCCTGTTTACAGATAATTTATATTTCTTTACTTTGATAAATCTAGCAATCTACTTTGATTAACAGCCAAAATAACATGAAAGGTGATGATTTCAGGGAACGATTGGAAGCTCTATTCACTTGTGACTTACTTTAATATAAATTTCATTGAAAAGTTTAATTAAAATTAGGAAAAAAGAAAAGAATTTCCCGTACAAAACATAGTAATTTCAAATCATTTAGCTCCCATTTGGACATTTAATTTTTTCAGCTAAAAAAATTATTTGTTCATGGAATTTGACAAATTTTTTTTTTTAAAATGAAGAAAACTCTTCAAGTTCCAAAACTAGTTTTTTTGGGTAAAAGTTTTTATTTCACACACAAAACTTTACCTTTTTTTTAAGTAAAAACTATGCCGAAACAACATTTAAAAATTAAAAATTATTTTTCAATACAACTTCAAAAACTTATTTTTTTAACTTTCAAGCAAATTTATGTCCAAACACTAGCTTTAACTTCTTGTGCTACCAAATCTTTAGTTACAATTTCTCCATTTTGCTGAATTTCGTATTGGGTGAAAATTGGCTCGCGTATGTGACGCCTCGGACGCTTGATTCAAAGTGCACAGAACAGAGGTTTATAACTCAGGGCTCGGAGCAATCGTCAAAATCACCGGAGCCATCAACCGAAAGCGTAGTTTGTAGCACACTTCGATGAATTATCACCTCGGAGAATAACCACCTCGGTTGATCAGTCAGCTCACATCCACGAGGTCGACAACTTAAGCTTCGGTGGGTTGCCCCAACTTCAGCGAGAAAATCGCCTGTGATTTCAGTCCACTAACCTCACCTCCAAAGATGGAGAAACGTGGGTGATGCAGCGGACAAATATAAGAAAGATAACTTTTATTCATTTATCTATAAATAGCATCTCATTTCATATTGTAATGATAAAAAAATATATACTGAAACTCAGGCAAAATTTGTACTCAACCCCATGTATTGGAATTTTATTGTTTCTTTGTCATTCACGTTTGATTTCGTTTAGTGTCTCAACTTTGATACGTAGTATTGCTTTTATTCTCGATCCAAATTCGATTTGGTGTCCTAAAGCGATTTAGGCCAATACAAATTGGCGCCGTTTGTTGGGATACAAGTAGCAACGCTTTGTTCCAAAGTTGAACGTTCAGTTCGTTTATATTTTCATTTTGATCCGTCAAAATTGTTAATAATAATGAAAATTTCACTGGGCAACAGTTAACTCCCGATGGACAAATTAGTGCTTACACAAATCCAAATCTCAACACACCCATAATACCACCAGTAGCAGATCCTTCTTCCTTGGGGTCCAACGACGTTTGTCAAGCTTTTGTCATCCAAACTTTGAAAGCTCTTCAAGCACAACAGGCCGATCACATAGTTATTAATTCAGAATTTTGCGCCTCGTTGGAGGCAAGGAACAAATGGAACCCCACCCGTGACTCCAAACGGAGGCATCCCAACTTTCGTTCCCACGGGCGCGATAACAGGGGGGACCTCCGAATGGGGGAACATCTAGAGGTTCAGGCACTATGCCTAACACTACGCCACACTTCGGAACGGTTCCCAACGTGGCTGAAACTAACTCTTCGGTAGAAATCGAAAAACTAAAGAGAGAGATCGAGGCTCGAGTCGAGGCCAAATTTAAAAAGCGACTCGAAAACGTTCCTGGGTTGAGGAGAACCCAGAGGGCGTTAGACATTGGCCAATGCAGAAAGTTGCCCTATAAATCCAAGGCCGCTCCAGCCCCAATCCTGAAGCACTTCAAAATGCAAATTTTGAAAAAATATGATGGCACTACCGACCTTGTCGATCACATGACCAAATTCACGGCGATGGTGAAAGGGAATGATTTAACTGAAATTGAAAAGGAGTCTATGATCTTAAAAACATTTGGGGACGCATTGGAAAAAGCGGCTTTGTGTTGGTATATGCATCTGCCCTCGGAATCCATCTCAGATTTCAGAGATCTTACCGATGTATTCATCAAAGCTCATACTGGGGCACAAAAGATCCTTCAAAGTAAGGAAGATATCTTCGAGGTCAAGCAATGATATGGGGAGCCCATCAAAGACTTCGTCGAGCGATTCCAAGCCGAGAGGATGGAACTGCCCCCCATGGAAGATAACTTAGCCATCATGGCCTTCGAAAAATGTTTGAAACTCTGACGCGGCTGCCGAGCTGAAGAAAAAGCTTCAACATACTAAGCTAAGACATGGAACGAGCTGCATGATAGGGTTGCAAACAACATAAGGTTGGAAGAGGCCAAATGGAGAGTTGCAGGCCGAAGCTTAAACTATAAGAGTCACCCTGCGTCAGCACCTTCTGTTGAGGCGTCGAGGGGAAACTCAAAGGGCCGACATGAGCAATACAGCTCGCAAAGGCAACATGTGAGCCAAATTCTCGGTGGACCACCCATAAGCTAACGCCTCATGGTCGAGTAAATCATAATGGTAACCAAAAGAACACTACGGGGTCTGCTCTGGTATCCAAAGACAAAGATCTACCTCAGATACCAGATTACAACTTTAATATGTCAACCACCGAGCTGGTAAATGCCTTGACGGGGATGGCAGGAGTAAGGGCACCGAAAGACATGAGAATAGCTCCAGAGAAAAGGGACCAAAGTTTGCATTGCGAATTTCATGCGGACTATGGTCATCGCACCGAAGACTGCAAAGCTTTGCGCCTCGAAGTGGCACACTTGTTGAAGAAGGGTTTGTTGGCAGAATGATAGTCCGTCGCACCTAAGACTGCAAAGCTTTGCGCCTCGAAGTGGCACACTTGTTGAAGAAGGGTTTATTTGCAGAATTTCACCGACAAAGGAAAAGAGAATTACACAAAGATTAAGGGAGATGGTGAACCACCGAAGGCTCTACCCCCGGAGAGGTTTGTAAATGTGATCACCGAAGGGTCAGAAGTGAATGGTGTAAATTTTGTAGTTCCCAAAAAGTTCGCCAAGCTGTCAATAACAATGAAGAAGAGGACCCGAGTATGAGGTCTGGGTAAAAAGATAGTTTTCGATGATGATGAATGCGATTGGATGATGTTTCCCCATCACAATGCTTTAGTCATCATGCTGAGGATCAACGACTCGGATGTCAAACGGGTCTTGATCGACCCTGGTAGTTCTGTTAACATAATCAGCTACAGGGCTGTAAAGAAAATATGGTTGAAGGACCAGATCGTCCCAAAGGCAACCATATTAACTGGTTTTAATAAATCTACTGAAAAAATATTGGGTGAGATCATGCTCAGTACATATAGTATTCCAAGTTATGTCCGAGGATATGGCTTACAATGTGATCCTCGGAGACCATAGATCCACTCGGTGGAAGCTGTACCATCCACTCTTACAAAGTCATCAAATTTCCATCCCCTTTGGGGGTTTAGTTGATCAAGGAAGAACAACGAATAGCGAGAGAATGCTATTCAGTTGCACTAAAAAGTGGAGTCATCCCCAATGGACAAAAGAAATAGCAATTAGAGTAGTCGGGATCTAATGAAGAGAGGGGTCCGATATCCAAAGTCGACCCCCAAGAAGAAGTGGTGGAAAAGATCCCGGTGTGCATACAAGAACCTCGGAAGCAAAAAGCTGAGGATTCAACCATTGAAGAATTGGAGTCCTTCACGCTGTCGAAGGATTTCCCGAACAGGAAAGTGTTCGTCAGCTCAGAGTTGGACCCCGAGTCGAAAAAAGCCATAGTCAAAGTACTAAAATACAACGATTATTGCTTTACTGGTTCTATACTGATATAGTTGGCATCAATCTGGAGATCATGACGCATAAGCTGAATGTGGATCAGCACCATACCCCGTTAAAGCAAAAGAAAAGACCTCGTGCTTGCATAAAGAAGAAAGCAATTGAAGAAGAAACTACGAAGATGCAAGAGAATGGCTTCATAAGAGAGCTCAAATACCCCCGAATAGTTGGCCAATATTGCAGTCGTGCCCAAAAAGAATGATAAATGAATAATCTGTGTGGACTACATGGACTTAAACAAGGCCTGTCCCAAGGATTCCTATGCTCTGCCTCAAATATTCAACTCTTGGTGGTTGGCTGTTTGGTTTTGCAGCTTGAGATCCTTGTCCGTGTTGAAGCTCGAGGGGATGATGTGGTGAGGTTCGAGCTCTTGCTCGAGGGGAATTTTTAGTTTCTTTTTAGGCCCCGAAGGCCTAGCCTCGGCAGCGTGCCCCTCCTCGGCGTTGGGCAATTCAGCCCCGGTCTCCATAGTGGCATCGACCTACCCCTCTTCAGCCTCGACGTCATCACCCTAGGCGTCATCCTCGCCCTCAGCATTGTCATCACTATCCTCGTCTCTTTCGACGACCTTTTCACGACCAGCTGTTTGTTTGCGATGCCTCAAACTTCCCATCTGCGACAAAACCTCTTCGTTACCTTCCACTAAAGTGACGATGTCCAATGGCTAAGGCGCGTTTACCAACTCCTCTCCGACGATCATAGGGTCAGCGGAAGGAACCCTCGGCTCTGAAGAACCACTAGAGCCTTGATTGGAATGTGTTGCAGACATGGTTGAAATTTGAAAGAAAAGGATTTCTTGAGATCTTGAAAATAGAGGGATTTCTGTGATTTTTTTAATGGCTATGAAATTTTTTCTCTTCACTGTAGATGAGCAATTGCAAATAGAGTAGATGGTTTCAAGCGGATGTATTTATAGGTGAGGGAATCATCATTGCTAAAACGTTAGGAAGAGTAATCGAAAAGGCACGATCGTTTGAAGCTAATCAACGGTTCACCACGTAAGCCACAACGGGAAGCTGAAGTGATTGAATCATTTTTAAATTCCTTGGCGTACGTTTGACCGCATCATTCTCCTGCTTAGAATTCATTCCACTCCTCGGTAACTCTTGCACTTACCCGAGGAGTGGGGGACTATCTGTATTGAGTGAAAATTGGCTCGCGCATGTGACGCCTCGGGCGCTTGATTCAAAGTGCACCGAATAGAAGGTTTGTAAGTCGGGCTCGAAGCAATCGTCAAAATCACCGGAGCCATCAACCGAAGTCGTAGTTTGTAGCACATCTTGGTGAATGATCACCTCGGAGAATAACCACCTCGGTTGATCAGTCAGCTCACATCTACGAGGTGGACGACTTAAGCTTCGGTGGATCGCCCCAAATTTAGCGGGAAAACCGCCCACAATCTCAGTCCACTAACCTCACCTCCAAAGATGGAGAATTGGTGATGCAGTGGACAAACAAGGGAAAGATAACTTGTATTCATTTATCTATCAAAAAATATATACTGAAATTCTGGCAAAATTTGTACTCAACCCAATATATTGGAATTTTATTATTTCTTTGTCATTAACATTTGATTTCATTTACTGTCTCAACTTTGATACTTAGTATTGTTTGTATTCTCAACCCAAATTCGATTTGTTGTCTTAAATCAATTTATACCAATACAAATTTGTTAGCTACTGCTCTACCTACCCAGTCCACCTACCGAACTTTAGAAAGTGTGTCCTCATATGAGGATTATTCGAATCACAAGTTGGGACTATAATACTAGCTATAGTTCTGACTTTTAGTTTGTATACAGAGGCAAAGCGAGCTGCCATGATGCTATGTTCCTGCTAAAGCTTATTATTTATAATCCGTCTTGAAACGATAATATTTGTATTTAAAGGGTTTTAATTTAATTAAATTTCAACGATTATTGGGCTCTTCTTCAAATTTAACAGGTAGAGCAACATTGTTAAGAAATTTGGGCAACGTGCCATCTTCTTTTTAACTTCTAATTTATATAATTATGCTAGGCTGGCATTATATTAACTTATATGCCCTATTATTCTTTAGTGAGTAATTTTTTATTTAAAAATAATATTTATTTATTTTATACGTTACATTATCTAGTCCACTTTAATTGATTTTGATTATTTTCACACATAATAAGAAATCAACCTGCTAGCTTTAATAATGGAGGTCATTTACTATATTAACATTTATATCTCTCTCAACTTACTTATATAAATTTATAATGGCTTTTTAAAAAATGTGTACATTATTTATTAATACGGATAAATTTGAGAAGAACTAGTCTTTAATAACTTCTTGATCTTTAAACAAATCAATTATTTTTTACCAAAATAATAAAAAAAATTTTAAAAAATGGACCGAAAGGAGTAGTTTCGATTTCTCCATTTTGCGCAAATCGTTAGCTACTACTCCACCTACCCAGTCCACCTACCGGACTGTAGAAACTTTATCTCATATGTGGATTATCCAAATCACAACTTGGAACTATTATACTAGCTATAGTAGTAATTTTTAAAACTCCCATGTACACAGAGGCAAAGCGAGCTGCCTTGTCATCCATTTATAATCTGTCTTTAAACGATAATATTATATTTAAAGGATTAAATTTAATTAAAAGGCAAGGTTTATTGGGCGGAAGTTCCAATTTAACAGGTAGCGCATACGGAAGCAACATTGTCAAGAAATTACGGTAAGATGCCATCTTCTTTATAACTTCTAATTTAAATAATTATGCTTGGTTGGCACTGTATTTATATAATCGTCTTTTGCTGGCTTCCACAATCAAAGTTCAATATAATTAATGAATGAACATTAATCTATTCATAGGAGCCTCGACATTGATAACTTAATATTAACCTATTGTCAGGGATTGTTTGTCTTTATAGTCCCATAGTTCGTACTTCTATCAATACATGCATCGCTCGTCAAGCATTTTTGGAAACCTTATAATCCCTCCTTTTTGAATCTATGTGGCAGAGTTTGATTGGGTGGAAACTTAAAAATAATAATAATATAGACCTTTAATACTATTTGTGTGATTGTAAAAAATTTCACAATGGTAAAATAAAAAATTTATGTTAACTTGTATAAACAAAACTTGAAAATTACTATATTCTTTGAACATATACTAATAAATTAACGAAATATTGCATAATCTGGAATAGATGAAGTAGCTCTTATCTCCGATATCTTTGAAATATAGCTAAAGTGAAAATGCAAGCATATTCTATGACCAATTATAATATTAATAAAGAATAATTTTTTAAAAATATCTCATGCATTTACCAATATGTAATGTGCTACTTTTCGCCAATTTCATTTGAAAATAATATATAACTAAAAATACATTTGCAATAAGTCTTAAAATCGAAGTCTATGTTGTATCAATATGTAGTTCATCAGCAGAGCTTTTCTTCTGAAATACAGTATTGGTTTTCATTCTGGTGATAAGCTTTTACTTTCAAAGCTTTGCCTTTTGTTCGCTGTAAGACAAGTCGTAATACGCACTGTTGTGAGAGATTTTCATGTTCTTGCTCATGAACTTGGCAGTGGGACTAATAATTTAACTGAGGCTTCAGATGCACTTTTGGGTTTAAAAAGGTGTCACTCGAATAGAATGGTTTCGATAGGATCGACCGTTGGAAAGAAATAAGCAACATAAAAAATTACACGATAACGTAATCTCTTGAAGTATGACTGCAATGGTGCGACGATCCATCTACCACGAGCAAGATCATCCACGAGCTAATCCTCCAGTTCCATGATCTTCTGTTATGTTCTCGAATAATTACCGGACTAACAATATTTGGGTGGAACAAATATTACAGAGAAAAACTTTGAGTAAAATCTCAACAAATTCTATGCAGGAAAACCCATGTATTTATAACCTAGTTTTAGGTTTAGAAATCTATGCCAACACTAGCTGGGGTTCTTTTCTACTAAGTAAAGTTCTCCTAGTCCTAATTAATTCGGGCACAACAGGGACCACAAAATCAATTAATGAAACTTCCTATTATGGAATTAATTATGTATCTCTAGAATTAACTTTACCATAATAAATCATAAATTATTTCCACTAGAAATTCGTGATTGTCTCAGTTGAATTTCGAATTCTTCCATCAAAACCTTATTTAACTCCCCATGTTAAGATTATAGACACCAATCACAACAAACAACAACAACAACAACATACCAAGTATAATCCTACAAAGTGGGGTCTGGGGAGGGTGAGATATACGTAGACCTTACCCTCACCAAGGTGGAGAGGCTGTTTCCGATAGAACTTCGGCTAGGAAAAAAAATATTTAAAACATATATTTAGAAAACAAACGAAAGATTACGAAAATATGATAAAAACCAACAGGGTAAGAAACACGACTAATGCTCAAGTACTCATATAAAAACTACAATGGCCAGATCAAACAGAAGACACCCATAGCGAAAAAAGGACACATGAAAAAATAAAACTATTATGCATGAGAATACAGACACCAATCAATAAACTTAAATTATTGACAATTTAATTTATTAAGTAATAAATATCCTTTAGACTCCCGTTTAACTTATTTCATGTGTCGGATACCAAAATCCACTGGCCGGGTATACACATGAAAACTTATAAGCTTTTATAAAGGGGTCTCATTAATCTCTATACCGAGACGTGGATTCTATCAACTAGCTATCACTTCGCAAATACATATTATCAGTATCCAACTTACAATGAATTATTTGACTCTAAAATCCTGGACCTCACCTATTGATAAATCAAGACAATGAATAATATACACCACTAATAATAGCTATAGCAAGATTAAGAGTATAAGTACATTTGATGAGCTAGAGAATTTGTTTTACATAGTCAGTATAAAAATACTTATCTCTACTTGACTCGTTCAATGCACACAAAGCGCACTAGCACAAGAAGTTGGAACTATAACGTTCCCATGATCAAGATAAATTACATATAATGTTGTACTATAATCATACCGATTGCTTTGTCTAATTTCCATCTTAGACTGTGAACCTTACTTTATTACGTATAAGAATCGATGATTTAATCTTTCGTGTATAATCTTGGCCCTACACACCAAATTATCTATTATATAAATAATAGGACATACATGACACAATTTGATCTATATAAATTTTATGATATATAATAAATGAATATCAATTGTTCGAGAAGGAATACTCTAACTAAAACCGCATGGTTATTAGTATATCCCAACAATCTCCCACTTATACTCATAACCATGCCATTGCTAAAACATACTATATCTAAACTCATGGCTAATAGTATATATCCCAATAAACTCCCACTTAGACTTTAACCATGCATCTACAACTTTCAATAGCAATACTTTTACATGAATACAAAAAGGAACTAGCCAAGTTGTTTTCTGATGCAATATTGGTCCAATAGTGCTTTGTTATTACAGATCGTTTCAATGAGGGCTTCGAACTAGAGCTGGATGACTTGGGTGAAACCATATTTATTTCCCCCAAAGTGGTTGACATTCTACGGTTGACATCGGTAAGAAGGAAATATCCATATTTCTATAATGGGTATATGGTTGAGAAGAGAGTCAAAGTGTTGGTGACTCGAGGAGAGTATATTGAAACGGTCTGATGTGATGTGTATCCACTCCGAACATGTTACTTGCGATTTGGACGGTCATGGTTTGTAAGTCACAATATTCCGAACAAATGGGATTGGTTGAGATATTTAGTGGATGACGATGGTTGGCTTCTAATGTCATTGCCACTTACGAAGAGGAGTCCAAACGGAGTGCTACAAACGAAACAAGAGAATGTTGTTAAAAGAAAGGAGGAAGAGTATCACTCTAACGTTTGCAGTTCTTCTTTCGATTTTGTTTGTTCGTGTCACGACCCAATTTTCGGGGCCGTGATGGCACCTAAGTGTTACATCCTTAGGCGAACCACGAATAATTAAACTGACTCATAATGATAATTTAAACAGAAATATTTCAATAAAATGTAGGTATAGACATCCACCCGAAATACAGTGTCACTAGAGCATCTACGAATTCTGACATCCGATATATATATATATATATATATATATAAAATACAAAGATGTAGGAAGTGTCTAAACACTAAGGTGGATCAGACGGTATGCCACCGCGAACCATGCGGTTGGCTCACCTCAAGCACAAATAGTCACAGCCTCGATTGGATCAGATAAGTCCAGCTGTCTGACTAGTAGAAGGATCTGTACATTTAAACAGTAAGTTATGAGCCAAAGCCCAGTAAGATCATCGACAGGCCCGCTAAATTACCCTTTCGGGACAAGTCTTTGATAATGCATAAGTAGATAACAGAAGTACAATCCACACCTTTACAGTAACCCATAAACATTACATGCGATAATATAATTATATAACAACACAAGCAATAATACGCGAATACATAACATGGTCAATAATATAAAGATACATAATATAGTCAGCATATACAATATTATATTGATACTATGGCATAAGCAATAATATAATTAACACACAGCATGGCGATGATATATCTCGCATACCACATAGGTAATGATATACCTAGCACATAGCATAAGCACACACCCTGTGCGGCTTTGTTTATAGGTCATAACGCACCACAGGCCTCTGTCCCTATAAACAACTTTACTTATAGGTCATAACGCACCACAAGCCTCTGTCTCTATAAGTCTCCACATCTAGGTCATAACGCACCACCGGCCTCTGTCCCTAGATGGAATTTCACTTTTAGGTCATAACGCACCACCGGCCTCTGTCCTTAGAGCATATCAATAATACACCGGCAGACAACATCGACTATACACAAGTCACATTTGTGCTTTCTCCTTTTTGTATAAATATAACGAGTAGTACATAATACAATCTACTAGACAATGCTAGTCAATTAAGTACTCGACATCTAACTTAGCAAGATCAAAATCCGCAAGCAAAATAGAGGTCAAGTCTCACTTACCTCAAAATCGGCTCAAGTGGATAAGGAACGACCTCCTTTCCCAAACGATGTGCCTCCGTAAGACTCCTCTCTGAGCAAAATAAATAGTGTCGCACTCGTAAGCATGTGAGGAAAGGATTCTAAGCCTTTACGCAATTTAAGAGGCAATTTACCAAAATACCCCCGGGTCAGACGTACTAAAAAAATCATAAAATTTGTGTTTCAGGACTCCCCATACTCCCACGAGTCCAAAAGTACCATTGTTATACATACCCGAGTCCAACTCGGTCATTTTTCCCATTTCACAAATCTAGGGTTCAAACCCTCTTTCCAAGGATTGTCATTTTGATCCTCGGATTAAAGCGTTAAAAATGGGTAAGAATAGTTACCTTGTGTTTAGGAATGATTTTGGTACTTCAAATTCCCCTTGTAATCACTTTTAGAAGCTCAAAGCATGAAAAATAAAAATGAATTCCCGCCCTAGTATATATAGCAGCCCGCATCTTTAAAGAGTTGTACCACATGCTGTCCAAATTGTACCTCACTGGATAGCTTTCAGTAAAATACCCATAACGTTTCATAGAAATTTCCAAATGATACGAGGTTTGTGAAATTAGTACAACAACTCAAAGAGCTACAACTTTCATGTTTTGACATTTTCCCAATGCCTTATGGATTGATCTGAAAAATTGATTTCTTTCCGGCTGAACAGTAAAAAAAAGAATTCAGCAGCTTTTTTGGCTTTGCACCAGGTCAGCCACTGTTTTTGGGTTAAAACGGGACCCTACGAAGCTCGGAATGACCCCAACTTTTGTACACAAGTCATACAAGACTTGTGTGACATGCTCATCAAGACTAAACTCAAGTCGGATCTCTAGAACTCAAAAACTGGGTCCCACGGGAAAGGGTCAAATTTTGACTTTTGCCAAAATAGCGAATTTTAATCAAACGACCCTGGAATCCAAATTCGAAAGTTGCTACAAGTCACAAAGGACAATACCAACCTAACGGAACCCTCAGATCTCTCATCGGAGTTCGTTTACTCAAATCGAGCTCGAAAACCTCTTTTAACCTTTTTAAACTTCCGCAACGGAGACTTTATCAAAAGTCCTATCAAACGAGGTCTGTTTTCTCTTCTGAAGGTTGATACAGGTCATAAATTACTATACGAACCTAACGCAACTTTCAAATTTTACATCAGAGCTCATTTGCTCAAATCGAGCTCCGAAACCTCTTTTAGCCTTAACGAATATCCGAAACGGATGTCTTTCTCCGATACCTATCTAACAAAGTTCGTTTTAGCTAAAAATTTTCAGGCATGTCATAGTGGACCTTACGGAGCTTTTGGGATTGTCGACATGCAAATCGAGGTCCTGATTCCCGAAACGACTATTTGAGGTCGTTACAATCTCCCCCACTTAGACTCTCGTTCGTCCTCGGACGAGCCCGAGTCTAAGGTAAGATTCGCATTTTCACGAAAATAATTACACGGATATCGAGGACTCTCGCTACTATCCGAAATCATAAACAACAACATAACTTTCAGGCTTTAGAGATTGAAATCATACCTGAATTATCGAAAAGGCGAGGATACTTCTCCCGCATGTCGGACTCGAGTTCCCAAGTGGCCTCTTCGCTAGGACGATTCTTCCATAGCACTTTAACCAACGGGATCTCTTTCGAACTTAGCTTATGGATCTTTCTAGCCGCAATAGCAATCGGCTCCTCCAAATAAGCCAAGTCCTCGTCGATCTCGACAGAAGCCATATCAATCACATGGGATGGATCATGAACATACTTTCGGAGTATAGACACGTGGAATACTGGATGAACTGACAGAGATGGAGGCAAAGCAAGCCTATATGCAACAGCGCCAATGCGCTCCAAGACCTCAAAAGGACCAAGGAACCGCGGACTAAGCTTGCCCTTTTTCCCGAATCTCATAACACCCTTCATCGGCGATACTTTTAGAAACACCCGGTCACCTACCATAAACACCAAATCTCTCCTCCTCTGATCCGCATAAGATATCTGTCGAATTTGAGCTGTGCAGAGCCGATCCTGAATGATTCGGACCTTATCTAAGGTCTGCTGAACTAGATCCGGACCCAACACCTTCACCTCTCCAGGTTCAAACCAACCAACTGGAGAACGACATCGGCGGCCATATACTGCCTCAAACGGAGCCATCTGGATAGAAGACTGATAACTGTTATTATAGGCAAATTCCGCCAAAGGTAAATAACTGTCCCAATGGCCTCCAAAGTCAATAGCAGAAGCATCAGCATATCCTTAAGAATCTTGATGGTCCTCTCGGACTGACCATCAGTCTGAGGATGAAATGCGGTGCTAAGATCCACTCAGGTACCCAGCTCCTTCTGAAAAGATCTCCAGAACTGAGCTGTGAACTGAGTACCGCGATCTGATATAATAGAGACTGGAGCACCATGCAATCTCACAATCTGCTCGATAAAGATACGAGCTAAGCGCTCCGATGAATAAGTAGTCCTCACGGGGATGAAATGAGCTGACTTGGTGAGACGATCCACCACTACCCATACTGAATCATGCTTGCCCAAGGTCAAAGGCAATCCAACCACAAAGTCCATAGTAATATGCTCCCATTTCCATTCCGGAATCGGCATGGACTGAGTCACCCCGGCTGGTCTTCTATGCTCATACTTTACCTGCTGACAATTTAAGCACCGAGACACATGATCAACAACATCTCTCTTCATTCCCTTCCACCAATATAACTCCCGAAGATCTTGATACATCTTCGTAATACCAGGATGAATAGAATACCAAGAACTGTGTGCCTCTGCCAATATCAGCTGCCTCAACTCCCCAACATTCGGAACACACAACCGACCGTTGAGCCGCAGTACACCATCATCTCCGATCATAAATGAGGTCACTCCCCCACTTAAAAATCTATCTCGAATATCACGCAAATATGAATCATCAAATTTCTTTTCCTTGATCTGGGAAGCTAGGGATGGCTGAGTCCCTATATAAGCAAAAACTCGGGTCTGGCACAGAATCATCAAATCGCACTCCACTAATGGAAAAGGCCTGAAACTCTCGAGCTAGTGGTCTCATATCAACATTAAGATAGGCAAGGCTACCCATGGACTTCCTGCTCAGAGCATCAGCCACAACATTAGCTTTCCCGGGATGATACCGAATAACGATGTCATAATCCTTAAGCAACTCCAACCATCGGCGTTGTCTCTCGTTCAAGTCCTTCTGGGTGAACAGATACTGGAGACTCTTATGATCAGTGAAAATCTCACAAGGCTCACCATATAAATAATGCCTCCACAACTTCAATGCAAATACCTCCGCCAATAACTCTAGATCGTGGACAGGGTAGTTCTTCTCATGCCCTTTCAGTTGTCTCGAGGCATAACCTATCACCTCGCCATTCTGCATCAAAACACCACCTAAGCCAATACCAGAAGCATCACAATAGACTGTGAATCCCCCGGATCCACTAGGCAAGGCCAATACAGGTGTTGTAGTCAAGATAGTCTTGAGCCTCTGAAAGCTAGACTCACAAGCAGCAGACCATAGAAAAGGAACATTCTTCTGCGTCAATTTAGTCAGTGGTGCTGATATGGAAGAAAATCCCTCCACGAATCGCCGATAATAACCTGCCAAGCCTAAGAAACTCTGAATCTCTGTAGGAGAAGTAGGCCTAGGCCAATTCTGAACGGCCTCCACTTTCTTGGGATCAACACTAATACCGTCCTTGGTCACCACATGACCCAGGAATGACACGGTATCCAGCCAGAACTCACATTTAGAGAATTTAGCATACAATTCATGGTCTCTCAAGGTATGAAGGATAATCTTCAACTGATGCTCATGCTCCTCTCAGCTCCTTGAATATATAAGGATGTCATCAATGAACACAATAACAAAAGAATCAAGATATGGCTTGAACACATGATTCATAAGTTCCATAAAGGCGGCCGGAGCATTTGTAAGCCCAAATGACATGACAAGAAACTCATAGTGCCCATATCTCGTACGGAAAGCAGTCTTAGAAATATCCTCAGACCGAATCCTCAACAGATGATACCCCGATCTCAAGTCAATTTTGAAAAAATGAGTAGCACCCTGAAGCTGATCAAATAAATCATCTATACGCGGTAAACGATACCTGTTCTTGACAGTCACTTTGTTCAATTGCTGATAATCAATACACATGCGCATAGAACCATCCTTCTTCTTTATAAAAAGAACCGGAGCACCCCAAGGAGACACACTGGGTCTAATGAAACCCTTATCAAGCAAATCTTGAATTTGCTCCTTCAATTCCCTCAACTCAGCAGGAGCCATACGATATGGAGGAATAGATATAGGCTGAGTACCTGGCAATATATCAATACAGAACTCAATCTCCCGCATAGGAGGCAAACCCGGCAAGTCATCCGGAAAGACCTTCGGATACTCGCATACTACCGGTACTTGATCAATAGATACCTCCTCCACTCGAACATCTCGAATAGAAGCAATATACCCTCCGTACCCGCGAGCTATCATCTTCTGAGCCTTCATGAATGATATGATCTTGTTCCTCGGAGAAGACCTGGAACCCTTCCAAATAGCCTTAGGCTCACCTTCGGCACCTATAGTCACGGACTCTGCATGGCAATCTAACGTCGCGTGACAGGATGCCAACCAATCCATGCCCATGATCACATCAAATTCCACCATATCTAGCAACATCAAGTCTACTAGAGACTCAACACCACAAATAGAAATCACACTCTCCTGATACCCTTTATCTACACATATAGGATCTCCGACAGGCGTTACCACCATAAATGGAGCATCAATAAAAACCAGAACCTTGCTCAAGTAAGGTGAAATTCCAGGAGACACATAAGAGAAAGTAGATCCCGGATCTATAAGGGAAAAGGCACTGCGGCCACAAACAGAAAGGGTACCTGTGATCACATCATTGGATGCTTCGGCATCCTGGCGTGTCATAGCAAAAACCTGAGCTGAACCTCCAGGACTAGGAGCTCTGAACCGGCTGCTTTGGGGGAACCTGAGTGACAGGCCTAGCTGCCTGAGGAGAAGACCGAACTATAGCAGCAGAACTCTGATGTCCCGCGGAGGTAGGTCCAGATGAAGTAACATAGGGGCAATCCCTAACAAAGTGCCTGGGATCCCCACACTGGTAACAAGCCTTACTACCGCCTCCTCCGCATCCACCTCCGGGCCTGCACCTCCCATAGTGCCTCTTACGGCATCTCCTACAAACAGGTGGAACAGACTGAGATGAATCCCCACGCCTCTGAGACGGCTGAGGCCTCTGAACACCCGACGAAGTACCCTGAGATGATAAAGCAGCGGCCTGAGGAAGTCTAGGCTGAGTATGACCATGGGAACCCTGGCCTCCATGCGAAGGACCACTAGAAATACCAGAATATCGTGACCTCTTGCTCGCTCTCTCTGCATCTGCCCTGGCATGAATATCCTTCATACGCCTCGCAATATCAACCACCTCATAATAAGACTTGCTGCCCATATTGGGGCAACAGCTATCTGAAGACGAGGATGAAGACCCTCAACAAATCTAAGGACCTTGTCCCTCTCCAGCCCAACCATAGCAGGCGCAAACTGGGATACTCTAAGAATCTGGTATTATAAGCAGACACGGACATGTCTCCCTGCCTCAACCTCTCAAACTCACGGCTCTGGGAATCATGGTGGCTCTGAGGCATAAATCTACTCATAAACATGGCAACGAACTCGGCCCAAGACAAAGGAGGAAGATCACTGGACCTTTGTCTCATCACAGAAACCCACCACGTCTCGGCATCACCGGACAATCGGAAAGAAGCACATCGTACCCGAAGGGTGTCTCTAGTACCTAGCACCGAAAATATCTTCTCACACTTCTGAATATATCTCTGAGCAGAACAGGTAGCTGGTGTACCATCGAACTCGAGAGGCTTGAGCTTCATGAAGGACTCAATCCTCCGAGCTACCTCCTCGTCACTCATAGAAAGAGCAGGAATAGAATGACCAAACTGAATACCCGACTGAGGAGCCAAAGTGGAAGGTTGAGCAATAGGACTAATAACTGGAGTAGACTGAGGAATCACCGGAGTAGCCTCAGGAGTCGGCGTACTCATAGCTGGAGTAGTTGGCTGGGGTACCGCAGAAGGTACTGGCATATCGCCCATAGGCGAGGCCTTAGATCCAAGCATGCCCATCATCCTCAATAGAACATTTGCAGAAATAGATACCGTTGTGCCCGGCACAAGAGAAGGCATAGTCGATGGGACATGTGCAACGGGTATCTCAGAAGACACCGGTGGCACTGTACTAGTGTGTCTGGCAGCAGGAGGTCTGCCCATAGAAGCTCTGGTAGTAGCCGCTCTCGGCTGAGTAGGTGCCCGCGCACCAGTCCGTGTGCTACGCGCAGCTCTCCCACGGACCGACTCAGTCAGTGCGTCACCAGCTCCCGAAGCAGAGGACGATCGCGATCTCACCATCTGTCATAATCACATTAAAGGATTAGCACCTATGTAAGCATCATAGCACGAGAAGAGATGAAATGAAGGGAAACAACTCCTGCGAAAATGCCTTTGCAGCCTCTCGCTTATAAGTATGGTTAACAACATACCCATAAACAAGACTCTGCTCGGACACTGCTCCATTGACTCCCTAGGACTCGAGTTACAACCTAGGGCTCTGATACCAATTTGTCACGACCCAATTTTCGGGGCCGTGATGGCACCTAAGTGTTACATCCTTAGGCGAACCACGAATAATTAAACTGACTCATAATGATAGTTTAGATAGAAATATTTCAATAAAATGTAGGTGTAGACATCCACCCAAAATACAGTGTCAATAGAGCATCTACGAATTCTGACATCCGATATATATATATATATATAATACAAGATGTAGGAAGCGTCTAAACTCTAAGGTGGATAAGACGGTATGCCAATATATATATATATATATATATATATATATATATATATATATATATATATATATATATATATATAATACAAGATGTAGGAAGCGTCTAAGCACTAAGGTGGATCAGACGGTATGCCACCGCGAACCATGCGGTTGGCTCACATAGAGCAAAAATAGTCACAGCCTCGAACGGATCAGATAAGTCCAGCTGTCTGACTAGTAGAAGGATCTGCACATTTAAACAGTAAGTTATGAGCCAAAGCCCAGTAAGATCATCGACAGGCCCGTTAAATTACCCTTTCGGGACAAGTCTTTGATAATGCATAAGCAGATAATGGAAGTACAATCTACACCTTTACAGTAACCCATAAACATCACATACAATAATATAATTATACAACAACACAAGCAATAATACGCGAATACATAACATGGTCAATAATATAAAGATAAATAATATAGGCAGCATATACAATATTATATTGATACTATGGCATAAGCAATAATATAATTAACACACAGCATGACGATGATATATCTCGCATGCCACATAGGTAATTATATACCTAGCACATAGCATAAGCACACACCCTGTGCGGCTTTGTTTATAGGTCATAACGCACCACAGGCCTCTGTCCCTATAAACAACTTTACTTATAGGTCATAACGCACCACAAACCTCTGTCCCTATAAGTCTCCACATCTAGGTCATAACGCACCACCGGCCTCTGTCCCTGGATGGAATTTCGCTTCTAGGTCATAACGCACCACCGGCCGCTGTCCCTAGAGCATATCAATAATACACCGGCACACAACATAGACTATACACAAGTCACGTTTGTGCTTTCTCCTTTTTGTATAAATATAACGAGTAGTACATAATACTATCTACTAGACAATGCTAGCCAATTAAGTACTCGACATCTTACTTAGCAAGATCAAATTTTATCCGCAAGCAAAATAGAGGTCAAGTCTCACTTACCTCAAAATCGGCTCAAGTGGCTAAGGAACGACCTCCTTTCCCAAACGATGTGCCTCCGTAAGACTCCTCTCTGAACCAAAGAAATAGTGTCGCACTCGTAAGCATGTGAGGAAAGGATTCTAAGCCCTTACGCAATTTAAGAGGCAATTTACCAAAATACCCCCAGGTCGGACGTACCCAAAAACCCGTAAAATTTATGTTTCCGGACTCCCCATACTCCCACGAGTCCAAAAGTACCATTATTGTACATACCCGAGTCCAACTCGGTCATTTTTCCCATTTCACAAATCTAGGGTTCAAACCCTCTTTCCAAGGATCGTCACTTTGATCCTCGGATTAAAGCGTTAAAAATGAGTAAGAATAGTTACCTTGTGTTTAGGAATGATTTTGGTACTTTAAATTACCCTTGGAATTACGTTTAGAAGCTCAAAACATGAAAAATAAAAATGAATGCCCGCCCTAGTATATATAGCAGCCCGCATCTTTAAAGAGTTGTACCACATGCTGTCCAAATTGTACCTCACTGGATAGCTCTCAGTAAAATATTCATAACTTTTCATAGAAATTTCCAAATAATACAAGGTTGGTGGCATTAGAACCATGACTCAAAGTGCTACAACTTTTATGTTTTGACAGTTTTCCAATTCCTTATGTATTGATCTAAAAAATCGATTTCTTTCTGGCTGAACAGTAAAAAACAGAATTCAGCAGCTTTTTTGGTTTTGCACAAGGTCAGCCACTGTTTTTGGGTCCAAACGGGACCCTACAAAGCTCGGAATGACCCCAAATTTTTTACACAAGTCATACAAGACTTGTGTGACATGATCGTCAAGACGAAACTCAATTCGGATCCCTAGAACTCAAGAAAGTGGGTCTCACGGGAAAGGGTCAAATTTCGACTTTCGCCAAAATAGCGAATTTTAATCAAATGACCCCGGAATCCTAATTCGAAAGTTGCTACAAGTCAAAAATGACGATACAAACCTAACGGAATCCTCAGATCTCTCATCGGAGTTCGTTTACTAAAATCGAGCTCGAAAACCTCTTTTAATCTTTTTAAACTTTCGCAACGGAGACTTTATCAAAAGTCCTATCAAACGAGGTCCGTTTTCACTTCTGAAGGTTGCTACATGTCATAAATTATCATACGAACCTAAAGCAACTTTCAGATTTCACATCAGAACTCATTTGCTCAAATCGAACTACGAAACCTCTTTTAGCCTTAATGAATATCCGAAACGGAAGTCTGTCTCCGATACCTATCTAACAAAGTTCGTTTTAGCTAAAAATTTTCAGGCATGACATAATGGACCTTACGGAGCTTTTGGGATTATCGACACGTAAATCGAGGTCCCAATTTTTGAAATGACTATTTGAGGTCGTTACAGTTCGAGATCTCTTGTAGGTACCATGGACAACAAGCTTGAGAGTGAGCACCACCTAACAGTAGCTCCCAAAGACATCGATTCGGAGGCTGTCCTTGGTGATGAAGAGACCAAAAGTTCCTACTCTATGCTTGAAGATGAAATGGGTGAAGGTAAATCTTGTGACCTTCCTGGTAAATATACTACACTCATAACTCTAGGAGTTAGTGAAGAACAAGTTCATGTTAAGAATATGAATTGTAGTAAGAGAAGAATAAGTTCATGATAAGAATATGAACAGTAGTAAGACTTGTGATGATACATTAGTTGTTCTTGACTGTTACCGAAAAATTGAAACTGCTTGTAAGTTTGATGAAAGGAAAACTAGTGATAACACTTGTGATGAGGATCAATATTTTAAGCATCAATTGTTTGATCTAGGAATTAAAAGAGATGATCTTGTTTAAGTCTCGTTTCTCCCTCGTGTTGTTCGAATGTGATTTTAATTGTGTTCCTGAGGTTGAAATAAAAACCTTGGATGATGACCCCATTGATGAAGTCACCCTAGGCAGTACTTTTCTCTACTATTTGTTTGTCTATGATGAAGCATCGTGCATGTTGTGTCCGATGCGCTATCGATGAAGTTCACCTTAGCGACCACTCTCGCTTCGCGACTGGTGGGGTTCAAAGGCATCGAGTTGATGCCTGAACTCGATCCCAAGCTTAAAGGTGACCGAAACGCTAGTCTTGAGTGGTGGATGTGTGGGAAAATATCAATGGCACGATGGCTACCATTTCGAATGGGGAAGGGTTTGTGTGCTTGTGTAGATTTTGAGAGAGTTATCAGTTCGAGAAGCTCCCTCTGAGGGCTTAAAGGGACACTTCGGTGTCATACTTGATGTGTTGACCTCATTGAGAATGGAACTCAGAATTGATTTTAACTATAGTTTGCTTGACTTGATGCTTTTGAGGTTGAATGATATGAAAATTTTGAGGATGTGTTGGAACAAATTTACTTGTGTTGTGCTTAACCGTGGAGAGTATTATAAATGATTTTAATTAGCGCAAGTGAAGAGCTGCTGGTATGCGATCGAAACTTGTAAATTCCACGAGGGCGGTATGTTTTCTTGGCTCATGCTTATCTTTTGGCTTGCTAGAGCCCCGGCGAATAATGATATCGCTCGAGGAGGCTTTGGAAGCTCTCGAACACCCAATCATGGAAACAAGCTTGTGGGAAAACTCTGTTGTTGTCTCATTAGGGCTTGGAGATTACCTCTACTCATTTTTGTCCATGTTTTGCAGGAACCAAAGTCGAGGATGAATGATGTCGATGAAAAGGCTCTGCTAATAATGATCTGTTGCTGTGAACCGGAGGCAGAGAATGAAGCGATTTCGAGGACGAAATCCTTTCAAGAAGGGGAGGATGAGGAAATCCAAATTGGTTGTTATCTGTTAAAGTCATTGTTGCCGTTCTCATGGAGCTAGGCCGAGGAGTCACATGATTCCCCGTACCAAATAATGTCGCTTAAATTGGATATACCGAAGATTGCCTCGCCGAGCAACAACAATTGAAATCCATCGAACAAGCTAACAAGTGATCGAGCTGATTGGGAAGCTACGAGGGTTGACACAACTTATGGAAGCCCAACGATCAAGCTTGAGATCGAGGGATGAAGTGTCCGAATTATGAGCCCGAAGCTGAAAGTGACCGAACCCAATAAGAATGAAGCCGAGCAGTGAATCGACTAAAGGGCTACAAATGTGCTTGAGGCAGGAGAGCGTCTGAGTATAAGAGTTCGAGCTCAAGTGTTCGAAATCAACCACAAATCGAACACTCAAATATTGACGCCGAATAGTAAAGCAAGCAAACAAAGGAAGGGCGTCCGAGTTCAAGAGTTCGAGCTCAAGTGCACGAGACCAGAGGAGTGTCCGAACACTTAACTTATTCAGCCCTGCGTGGCTTATTCTTATTGGTCTCTTGTGACCGTACCTATTTTTCCCTTAGTATTGTCAATATAAACTCCTTTCCATTTCATTTTAAATACCTAGACTTTGATTACTGAATATTGAATGAGAGTAGCCGAGACCATTTTCTCTTTTGTCTTAGATATGAGCAAACCCGATGGGTTCCTTCAGAACTTGTGGCTTTCGGTGAATCCGATTGAACAATTCCTCTTTGATCATTCAGTTTTCAAGAGGAATTTTTCTCTTGGCGATTGTTGCATAGCTTAGGGGTTCTTTCCTTCTACTTGAATCGTACCGAGATTAGTTCCTCCGTGCCGTTCAAGCAAGAAAAGCTGTGTCAAGCTTCTATCTTTGTTTTCCGCTGTTTGTCCTCAGTTGCTAAGTTTAATCTCTGATTAGCTTGCACCATCTTGGTATCAGAGCATGGTTTTACAACCCCAAATCCTGTATTAGAGCATAGTTTGGGCTTATTTTTACAACCCCAAATCCTGTTCGACGTTATCTTTATTTTCGTGCATTCGTGTCTTTTGTTTGCTGTTTCGTGTTCTAGTTATTTTTCTTGTGTTGTTAGTTCTTATTTTACCAAAAAAAAAAATTGTGAAAAGAAGAAAATTCAACTGTTGGTGGTTTGGATTAAATAAACAAAAATTTGGACTCACCATCGTCTCAGAAATCGAACAAGTACTAGTCATAGATATAACGAAGATTGCCTCGCCGAGCAACCACAATGGAAATCCATCGAACAAGCTAACAAGCGATCGAGATGATTGGGAAGCTACGAGGCCGGACACAACTTATGGAAGCCCAACGATCAAGCTTGAGATCGAGGGAGGAAGTGTCCTAATTATGAGCCCGAAGCTGAAAGTGACCGAACCCAATAAGAATGACGCCGAGCATTGAATCGACCAAAGGGCTACAAATGTGCCCGAAGCAGGAGAGCGTCTGAGTTTTAGAGTTCGAGCTCAACGGTTCGAAATCAACCATAAATCGAACACTCACATATTGACGCCGAATAGTAAAGCAAGCAACCAAAGGAAGGGCGTCCGAGTTCAAGAGTTCGAGCACAAGTGCTCGAGACCAGAGGAGTGTCCGAATACTTAACTTATTCATCGATGCGTAGCTTATTCTTATTGGTCGCTTGTGACCGTTTACAATTTTTCTCTTAGTATTGTCTATATAAACTCCTTTCTATTTCATTTGTAAATACCTAGACTTTGATTACTGAATATTGAATGAGAGTAGCCGAGAGCACTTTCTCTTTTGTCTCAGATGTGAGGACTTTCCATTTCGTGTTCTTGTTATTGTTCTTGTGTTGTTACTGTTGGTGTTCTTATTTTCCAAAAAAAAAAAATAGTGAAAAGAAGAAAATTCAACTGTTGTTGGTGGTTTGGATTAAACAACCACAGATTTGGACTCACCATCGTCTCAGGAATCGAACAAGTACTTGTCATACATCATCGGTCGACTATGGTTTCTTTGTTATTTGTAGACTGTTTATCGTGGTTGTGATATTATAAAATCTCAGTCGTGTTTTGGTTGTTGATTATCGAAGACTATTGGTTTTAATTGATTTGGGTCGAAGTTTTATTTTTAAAATCCAAAGTTCCGTCGAATGGCCACCGTCCGTACAGCGAAAAATTGTTACATTGTAACAGTGTACGGACAAGTGAAACTTTGCTCTTAGCTCATCTGAAAACTTAAAAATCTTCTCCGACGTACGAAGTTACAGGAGAAAACCTAAATCTTGAGCTGAATTTTGTATTCTTGGACTGTGAACAAAATTTGAAGTTGTCCGTACATCGTAGTCAGAAGTTCACTTTTCCATTAAAGAAGAAA
Source organism: Petunia axillaris subsp. axillaris (assembly GCA_029990575.1). Taxonomy (NCBI): domain Eukaryota; kingdom Viridiplantae; phylum Streptophyta; class Magnoliopsida; order Solanales; family Solanaceae; genus Petunia; species Petunia axillaris. The sequence continues at coordinate 62,717,807 of JARKNS010000004.1, forward strand.
GGGGTAAAGTTTTAAAATCGAAAGCCCAGGTGAAATTTTATCAGCTAGAAAGAGGAAAGTGGATAAGGTTAAACCCTAATCTGTACCAAGGAGGGACCACTTTGTCTATACAAGGGGTGACGTGATCGGGGATTCCAGAAGAGGAACCGAAAGGTAGATTCTCCTAGGTTCTTACTTTTCTTTGTGATCGATGAATCTCGTTATAGGATCTTTGGAGTAAATTTCTTCTACTCGAGGTCGTACTAATTTGTTTGAGCTTTTAGGAATTCGTGCGTGGGGTGACCGAAGTCCAAAATTTCATAGACAATTCTTTGACTTCCCGAGAGTGTCCGTTCCATCGAGTCGAACATCACTTCACTCTTCTCGAAGAGTCAGTGACTATTGTCGAACTTGAAAGATCTTAGAGGACATTGATCTATCCGACGAAGCCATTAGCTTGCAAGTTCTTGAGTGACCGAACCTAAAAAATTGAGTGGACCCGAGCGCCACCCAACAAAAGTTAGGGAGTGTGTGAGGTGATTTCTAACCAAACACTTCTTATCTTTGATTTGTGCAGGTTAATGGCTTAAAACGAAAAGATGATGGGAAATGAGCCCAATGTCACTGTGGCCGATCTTATGGCCGAACTAAAAGGGCTTAGAGCTGAAATTCGAGGTGTGGGAATCCGAATTGCTAACCTTGAGCCAGGAAGGACACCGAGGACTCAAAGAGAGTTTGGGAATGAAATTTTCAATTTTGCTAGTGTGACCCCGAAGCAAAACAATTGTTTGGCTCGTCAACAACGGTTGAACAACGAGGCCAATCGAAGATAGGTCCTGGGAAATCTCCCGACCGAACAGTAAAACTTGGGAAATCCGCGAGGTGAATCAAGCTTGGGCATTCCCCAAGTGAAACAACAAAACTTGCGCATTCCCCGAGTTGAAAAAAACAACTTGGGCAATCCTTAAGTTTGAATACAACACTTAGGCAATCACCAAGTTGCATTACCCAATCCGAAGGATGGAACCAGCCGTTGAAAGCAAGCTTTGGGCAATCCCCAATTTGCTGTGCCGAACTAGAGGTTCCACAAGTTAAAGGTGAATGTTTTTGGCTATGAGGGCTTCGAACTAGAGCTGGATGACTTGAGTGAAACCATGTTTATTTCCCCCAGTGTGGTTGACATTCTACTCTCGACATAGGTAAGAAATCCATATTTCTATAATGGGTATATGGTTGAGAAGAGAGTCAAAGTGTTGGTGACCCGAGGAGAGTATATTGAAACGGTCTGCTGTGATATGTATCTGCTCCGAACATGTGACTTGCGATTTGGACATTCATGGTTTGTAAGTCACAATGTTCAGAATCAATGGGATTGGTTGAGATATGTAGTGGATGACGAGGGTTGGCCTCTAATGTCATTGCCACTTACGGAGCGGAGTCCAAACGGAGTGCTACAAGCGCAAGAAGAGAATGTTGTTAAAAGAAAGGAGGAAGAGTATCACTCTAACGTTTGCAATTCTTATTTCTATTTTGTTTTTTCGAAATCTCTTGTAGGTATCCTGGACAACAAGCTTGAGAGTGAGAACCACCGAACGGAAGCTCCCAAAGACATTGATTCGGAGTCTGTCCTCGGTGATGAAGAGACCGAAAGTGCCTACTCTATGCTTGAAGATGAAATGGGTGAAGGTAAATCTTGTGACCTTCCAGGTAAGTCTACGACACTCACAACTCTAGGAGTTAGTGAAGAACAAGCTCATGATAAGAATATGAATAGTAGTAAGAGAATGACAAGTTCATATAAGAATATGAATAGTAGTAAGACTTGTGACGATACACTAGTTGTTCTTCACTGTGAGCCAAAAATTGAAACTGCTTGTGAGTTTGATGTAAGGAAAACTAGTGATAACAATTGTGATGAGGATATAAATTTGAAGCATCAATTCTTTGATCTAGAAATTAAAAGAGATGATCCTTGTTTAAGTCTCGTTTCTCTGTCGTGTTGTTCGAATGTCGAATGTGATTTTAATTGTGTTCTTGAGGTTGAAATAAAAACCTTGGATGATGACCCCATTGATGAAGTCAACCTAGGTAGTACTTTTCTCTACTATTTGTTTGCCTATGATGAAGCGTCGTGCATGTTGTGTCCGATGCGCTATCGATGAAGTTCACCTTCGCGACTACTCTCACTTCGAAACTGGTGGGGTTCAAAGGCTTCGAGTTGATGCCTGAACTCGATCCAAGCTTAAGGGTGACCAAAACGCTATCTTGAGTGGTCGATGGGTGGGAAAATATCAATGGCACGATGGCTGCCCTTTCGAATGGGGAAGGGTTTGTGTGCTTGTGTCAATTTTGAGAGAGCAATCAGTTCGAGAAGCTCCCTCTGAGGGGTTAAAGGGACACTTCAGTGCTATACTTGATGTGTTGACCTCATTGAGAACTGACCTCAGAATTGATCTTAACTATAGTTTTCTTGACTTGATGCTTTTGAGGTTGAATGATATGAAAATTCTGAGGATGTGGTCGAACAATTTTATTTGTGTTGTGCTTAAACGTGGAGAGTATTCCAAATGATTGAAATTAGCGCAAGTGAAGAGCTGTTGGTATGCGATCGAAACATGTAAACTACACGAGGACGGTATGTTTTCTTGGCTCATGCTTATCTTTTGGCTTGCTAGAGCCCCGACGAATAATGATATCGCTCAAGGAGGGTTTGGAAGCCCTCGAACACCCAATCACGAAAACAAGCTTGTGGAAAAACTCTATTGTTGTCTCATTAAGGCTTGGAGATTACCTCTACTCATTTTTGTCCAAGTTTTCAAGGAACCAAATTCGAGGACGAATGTTGTCGATGAAAAGGTTGTGCTGATAATGATCTATTTCTGTGAACCGGAGGCAGAGAATGAAGCGATTTCGAGGACGAAATCCATTCAAGAAGGGGAGGATGAGGCAATCCGAATTAGTTGTTATTTGTTAGAGTCATCGAGGCCGTTCTCATGGAGCCAGGCCGAGGAGTCACACATGATTCCCACGACCAAATAATGTGGCTGGAATGGGATATAACGAAGATTGCCTCGCCGAGCAACAACAATTTAAATCCATCGAACAAGCTAACAAGTGATTGAGCTGATTGGGAAGCTACGAGACCGGACACAACTTATGGAAGCCCAACGATCAAGCTTCAGATCGAGGAAGGAAGTGTCCGAATTATGAGCCCGAAGCTGAAAGTGACCGAACCCAATAAGAATGACGCCGTGCAGTGAATCGACCAAAGGGCTACAAATGTACCCGAGGCAGGAGAGCGTCTGAGTTTAAGATTCGAGCTCAAGTGTTCGAAATCAACCACAAATCGAACACTCAAATATTGACGCCGAATAGTAAAGCAAGCAACAAAAGGAAGGGCGTCAGAGTTCAAGAGTTCGAGCTCAAGTGCTCGAGACCAGAGTAGTGTCCGAACACTTAACTTATTCATCTATGCGTAGCTTATTCTTATTGGTCTGTTTTGACCGTTTACAATTTTTCCCTTAGTATTGTCTATATAAACTCCTTTCTATTTCATTTGTAAATACCTAGACTTTGATTTCTGAATATTGAATGAGAGTAGCCGAGAGCACTTTCTCTTTTGTCTCAGATGTGAGGACTTTCCATTTCGTCTTGTTATTGTTCTAATGTTGTTACTGTTGGTGTTCTTATTTTACAAAAAAAAAAAAAAAATAGTGAAAAGAAGAAAATTCAACTGTTGTTGGTGGTTTGGATTAAACAACTAAAGATTTCGACTCACCATCGTCTCAGGAATTGAACAAGTACTTGTCATACATCATCGGTCGACTAAGGTTTCTTTGTTATTTGTAGACTGTTTACCGTGGTTGTGATATTATAAAATCTCAGTTGTGTTTTGGTTGTTGATTATTGAAGACTGGTGGTTTTAGTTGATTTGGGTCGAAGTTTTGTGTTTAAAATCCAAAGTTCCGTCGAATGGCCACCATCCGTACACCGAAAAATTGTTACATTGTAACAGTGTACGGACAAGTGAAACTTTGCTCTTAGCTCAACTGAAAACATAAAAATATTCTCCGACGTTGGAAGTTAGAGGAGACAGCCTAAATCTTGAGCTGAATTTTGTATTCTTGGGCTGTGAACAAAATTTAATGTTTTCCGTACATCGGAGTAAGAAGTTCACTTTTCCATTAAAGAAGAAAGGGGTAAAGTTTTAAAATCGAAAACCCCAGGTGAAATTTTATCAGCTAGAAAAAGGAAAGTGGATAAGGTTAAACTCTAATCTGTACCGAGGAGGGACCACTTTGTCTGTACAAGCGGTGACGTGATCGGGGATTCCAGAAGAGGAATCGAAAGGTAGATTCTCCTAGGTTCTTACTTTTCTTTGTGATCGATGAATCTCGTTAGAGGATCTTTGGAGTAAATTTCTTCTACTCGAGGTTGTACTAATTTGTTTGAGCTTTTAGGAATTCGTGCGAGGGGTGACCGAAGTCCAAAATTTTGTAGACAATTCTTTGACTTCCCAAGAGCGTCCGTTCCATCGAGTCGAACATCACTTCACTCTTCCGAAGAGTCAATGACTATTGTGAAACTTGAAGGATCTTAGAGGACATTGATCAATCCGACGAAGCAATTGGCTGCAAGTTCTTGAGTGGCCGAACCTACAAAATTGAGTGGACCCGAGCGCCACCCAACAAAAGTGAGGGAGTGTGTGAGGTGATTTCTAACCAAACACTTTTTGTCTTTGATTTGTGCAGGTTAATGGCTTAAAATGAAAAGATGATGGGAAATGAGCCCGATGTCACTGTGGCCGATCTTATGGCCGATTTAAAAGGGTTCGAAGCTGAAATTCGAGGTGCGGGCGTCCGAATTGCTAACCTTGAGCAAGGAAGGACACCAAGGACTCAAAGAGAGTTCGGGAATGAAATTTTCAATTTTGCTAGTGTGACCCCGAAGCAAAACAATTGTTTGGCTCGTCAACAACGGTTCAACAACGAGGCCAATCAAAGAGAGGTCATGGGAAATCTCCCGACCGAATAGTAAAACTTGGGAAATCCACGAGGTGAATCAAGCTCGGGTATTCCCCAAGCGAAACAACAAAACTTGCGCATTCCCCATGTTGAATGACAACACTTGGGCAATCCCTAAGGTGGAATACAACACTAGGGCAATCACCAAGTTGCATTACCCAATCCGAAGTATGGAACCAGCCGTAGAAAGCAAGCTTTGGGCAATCCCCAATTTGCCGTGCCGAACTCGAGGTTCCTCAAGTTAAAGGTGAATGTTTGTGGCTATGAGGGCTTCGAACTAGAGCTAGATGACTTGAGTGAAACCATGTTTATTTCCCCCAAGGTGGTTGACATTCTACCCTTGACATCGGTAAGAAATCCATATTTCTATAACGGGTATATGGTTGAGAAGAGAATCAAAGTCTTGGTGACCCGAGGAGAATATATTGAAACAGTCTGCTGTGATATGTATCTGCTCTGAACATGTGACTTACGATTTGGACATTCATGGTTTGTAAGTCACAATGTTCCGAATCAATAAGATTGGTTGAGATATGTAGTGGTTGACGAGGGTTGGCCTCTAATGACATTTCCACTTACGGAGAGGAGTCCAAACGGAGTGCTACAAACGAAACAAGAGAATGTTGTTAAAAGAAAGGAGGAAGAGTATCACTCTAACGTTTGCAATTCTTCTTTCAATTTTGTTTGTTCGAAATCTCTTGTAGGTACCGTGGACAACAAGCTTGAGAGTGAGGACCACCAAACGGAAGCTCCCAAAACATTGATTCGGAGGTTGTCCTCGGTGATGAAGAGACCGAAAGTTCCTACTCTCTGCTTGAAGATGAAATTGGTGAAGGTAAATCTTGTGACCTTCAAGATAAGTCTACGACACTCATAACTCTAGGAGTTAGTGAAGAACATGTTCATGATAAGAATATGAATAGTAGTAAGAGAATGATAAGTTCGTATAAGAATATGAATAGTAGTAAGACTTGTGACGATACACTAGTTGTTCTTGACTGTGAGCCAAAAATTGAAACTGCTTGTGAGTTTGATGTAAGGAAAACTAGTGACAACAATTGTGATGAGGATTTAAATTTTAAGCATCAATTGTTTGATCTAGGATTTAAAAGAGATGATCCTTGTTTAAGTCTCGTTTCTCCCTCATGTTGTTCGAATGTCGAATGTGATTTTAATTGTGTTCCTGAGGTTGAAATAGAAACCTTGGATGATGACCCCATTGATGAAGTCACCCTAGGAAGTACTTTTCTCTACTATTTGTTTGCCTATGATGAAGCGTCGTGCAAGTTGTGTCCGATGCGCTATCGATGAAGTTCGCCTTAGCGACCACTCTCACTTTGAAATTGGTGGGGTTCAAAGGCTTCGAGTTGATGCCTGAACTCGATCCAAGTTTAAGGGTGATCGAAACACTATCTTGAGTGGTCGATGAGTGGGGAAATATCAATGGCACGACGGCTGCCCTTTCGAATGGGGAAGGGTTTGTGTGCTCGTGTCAATTTGGAGAGAGCAATCAATTCGAGAAGCTCCCTCTGAGGGGTTAAAGGGACACTTCGGTGTCATTCTTGATTTGTTGACTTCATTGAGAACTGACCTAAGAATTTATCTTAACTATAGTTTACTTGACTTGATGCTTTTGAGGTTGAATGATATGAAAATTCTGAGGATGTGTTCGAACAATTTTATTTGTGTTGTGCTTAACCGTGGAGAGTATTCCAAATGATTGAAATTAGCGCAAGTGAAGAGCTGCTGGTATGCGATCGAAACTTGTAAACTCCACGAGGACAGTATGTTTTCTTGGCTCATGCTTATCTTTTGGTTGCTAGAGCCCCGACGAATAATGATATTGCTCGAGGAGGCTTTGGAAGCGCTCAAACACCCAATCACGGAAACAAGCTTGTGGAAAAACTCTGTTGTTGTCTCACTAAGGCTTGGAGATTACCTCTACTCATTTTTGTCCATGTTTTCCAGGAACCAAAGTCGAGGACGAATGATGTCGATGAAAAGGCTGTGCTGATAATGATCGGTTTCTGTGAACCAGAGGCAGAGAATTAAGCGATTTCGAGGACGATATCCTTTCAAGTAGGGGAGGATGACACAATCAAAATTGGCTGTTATCTATTAGAGACATTGAGTCCGTTCTCAAAGAGCCAGGACGAGTAGTCACATGATGCCCAAGACCAAATAATATGGCTGGATTGGGATATAACGAAGATTGCCTCGCCGAGCAACCACAATGGAAATCCATCGAACAAGCTAACAAGTGATCGAGCTGATTGGGAAGCTACGAGGCCGGACACAACTTATGGAAGCCTAACGATCAAGCTTGAGATCGAGGGAGGAAGTGTCCGAATTATGAGCCCGAAGCTGAAAGAGACCGAACCCAATAAGAATGACGCCGAGCAGCGAATCGACCAAAGGGCTACAAATGTGCTTGAGGCAGGAGAGCGTATGAGTATAAGAGTTCGAGCTCAAGTGTTCGAAATCAACCACAAATCGAACACTCAAATATTGACGCCGAATAGTAAAGCAAGCAACCAAAGGAAGGGCGTCCGAGTTCAAGAGTTCGAGCTCAAGTGCTCGAGACCAGAGGAGTGTCCGAAGACTTAACTTATTCATCCATGCGTAGCTTATTCTTATTGGTCGCTTGTGACCATTTACTATTTTTCCCTTAGTATTGTCTATATAAACTCCTTTCTATTTCAATTGTAAACACCTAGACTTTGATTACTGAATATTGAATGCGAGTAGCCGAGAGCACTTTCTCTTTTGTCTAAGATGTGAGCAAACTCGATGGGATCCTTCGAAACTTGTGGCTTTTGGTGAATCCGATTGAAAAATTTCTCTTTGAGTATTCAGTTTGCAAGAGGCGTTGTTTTCTTGAGGATTGTTGCATAACTTAGGTGCTCTTTCCTTCTACTTGAAGTGTACCAAGACCAGTTCCTCAGTGTCGTTCAAGCAAGAAAATCTGATTCAAGCTTCTATCTTTGTTTTCCATTGTTTGTCCTCGGTTTCTGCGCTTAATATCCGATTAGCTTGCACCAGAGTAGCACTTAGTCATATTTCCTTTTAAACAAGATTTACAAGATGGTAGTGCCTCCACTTTCAATGAACGTCATGATCCATCCTTTACCAATTTTTAAAATCCTATTAATTTGACATTGACACTGACACAAGAGCAACATATAAGTGTTATTCAAATTCAAAGAATATTTTCTCTTATGGGGTAGATCAATATCGTTAAGTTCGGAAGACATCAATAATAAAAGGACATACAACTATGTACCAGAAGAAATAAATATTTATTAATCTCAATAACACAAAAGTTATTTGTAAAACTGAATATCCATCTCTTAGTAAACTAGAAACTGAATTAAAATTCCTTCTAACATTACGTACATATAATGCATCTTTTAAAAATAATGTCTTATCATCACTAAAATAAACCCTTGAATATTTAGTTTTTGTGAGAGAATATCACTTAGGGAATTCAAGGCATACTTACTAAGAGATTGAATAATTAAATAGATGAAAAAAATCAGTCATGCAATATTGAATAATTAAATTCAAAACACATCACACATATTTTCATGCATCTTGCCAAATTCGTTGGGAAAGTTACTATCCATGTACTATATTCATGCAATGTCAGATTGCACTCATTAAACTAAATAGATCCAACTCATTGAGAAAGTCTACTATCAATTTAATTCGAATGAATATCAATTATTTAATAGCCTTAGTCTCATTGACTCAACATGGAATTCTCAGTTGGAGAGATATATACAGGTCATCAACAACTAGTGATTAAACCTAGTATACCAACAATACATTTATCCGTTAGGGAGGAAGATCCATTGTCAATACGTATACACATTGTTTATACTAGTATTTAATCATGGATACCATAGGGACTTTTAAACAGAGTATACTTAACCATAAATTTATCCGTTATGGCGGAAGATCTATGTCAACACATAAACTTATTGTTCCTACAAGTATATGATCATAAAGAGCATACAAAATAGTCTCTATCACCATTAAATGCCAACCTTTAACTTTTCTTAAAAATATAATTACCAGAAAATATAAAAACGTCCAAAATACAATCTTAACAGCCTCAAATAGCCGAAACACGACATGGTTCACTGAAAAGCAGTGAGTTTTTCTTATTGGGTCAATTCCAATGAACCTACCAAATTCCAGATCAATCGGAGTCTGTCAAAATTCTCTAATCTCCGAAACTGTGATCAAATTCGGACAAACCCTGTTTCACGTTTTTAGGGTTTAAAATATCTCTGTTTCTTATTCTAAACATATATCAACATATAATCTTTTGATATCCATGAATAAAGATCAAACAACACATTTTAAAATCTTGTTTTTCATTAAAATGGTGTGATATTTGCTTCTCTGTGAATTCAAAATATTAACTACATTCTTATCATATATTAGCACAATTTACGTGGAAAACCCCTTAGGTAAAGTGGGAATATCAGGGAACCTCCGCCCAGAAAAGCTTCATTAATGAATCAACAAGAGTACAAAATGTTCTAGAAATAACTACACAATAAGTGCCAAATACAGAGCAACAACACATAAAAGATAGCACCAAAACTACAAGCAAAAAGGAATAAATACACCAAAATGCAGCTATCATTTACGAGTCAAAATCTGGGGCTACAGAACTCCACATTGATAGTGATGCGTCCTTCTCTCTCTCCCGCTCAGTGCATAGATCATTCAACTTCCTTTCTATCTCTAACTATGTCTTTTCCATAAGTTGAACTGCCAGTTCCATCTTTTTCATGGCCTTCTTGTTGGTAGCAATGTCTCTTGTGTTTCTCTCAACAGCTTTTACAAGTTTGTGCAACTGATTCTTGGCTGCTCTGTCTTGAGTTCCTTGTGGGGACATCATTTGTGGCATTTTGAGCATAAGGACTTGGAATTCTGTCATCTTCTTGTCTAACCGTACCAATTCTTGAGTCAACTTAGTTAAAGCAATTTGGACATCTTGTGGAATCTGAGGTTGCGGAGTTCTTGAGGTGGAGGGCCTGTCAGAAAGAACAATTGTCCTGGTCTGAGCTTATGGAGTCACAACTTTCCTTGAAGGGGTTGACGGGTGCGATGGATTGTTTTCATCTTCAATGGAAAAACTGTCAAAGTTCACATCAGTAGGTGCATAGTTGTCATCAGAAAAGTTCTCACATCCTTCCTCCATCAAATACTGTGTAAGTGTGTTAGGGTAAGGATAATCATAATCAGGAGATTTAGTTACTTCTACCATTGTCTTTATCATCTCTGCTTCCAAGTTTATCTTCATCCCTGTCATTAAGCATCCAATCATCACTGCCCTGTTAAAGCTTATGAGGAACTTCTCTTTGGTTGGCAGCATTCTTGAACTAATGATGGAGTACCATCTATTGCCTTCAAAATTGAGATCATCCCAAGTAATTTGCACCTCTTTTCTTTTCCATGTAGGGCTGCTTTCTCATCCTATGATGGGAGCAAGCCAATGCTTTTGTGCTTCTTCTCCCAAGTTTAACTTGGCCATGTGTTCTTGGGAAACAATATTGAGAAGCCCTAAATATTCATTTAAAGCTCAGACAGAAATGTCAACTCCAATGTCTCTGCATATCACTCTCCCTTCTGGCTTAGACTTCTTCCCTAGCTCAGCATATAGATCCAGGATCATCTCAAGCCAGAAGGGAGAGTGATATGCAGAGACATTGGGCGGCCTAACCAGTGGGCGGCCTCCAAATGCACCTTTTTTCAATTTCATGAAGATTAGAGGCGACCTAACCTCCAAGGGCGCCCAAAAGAGCGCTCAAACTTAAGAGAGGTGCCTTTTCTACACTTAGAAAAATTTTGAGGTCCTAAGCAAAGAGCGTCCGCCTCATGAAGGAGCGCCCGCCTGATCTTAGGCACTCTAACTTTAAAGAGATGGTCATGTGAGATAAGAGGGGCGGCCGCACTAATAAGGTACGGCCTCTATCTCATCACTATATTTTTGGTAGTTGAAACCATATGAAAGGGAGGTCGCCTAAGAGAGGCGACCGTATGTTCATGAACCATCATTAGTTCAAGTGGCTGACTTGGGAAGAACAAGTGACCACCAATTAAGGGCAGGGGCCTTTACTTCGACAGCAACACTACAGTGGGGGCGCGAGTCCCTAGATTTCAAACATTATAGCACAATCAAGTTCACAACTACCCATTTTTGTTTCTCTCTCAAGGTCACAAAACTCTCAAGCTTCTAGATTCAAGATAATAATAGGTACGCTCACCCTTCCCCAAACCATCCTAATTCATGTTTTTATTTTATTTTGGGGTTTTAACATTTTATCTAAACCCTACTCCTAAAATGTTTTGAAATTAAATTAAAAAGCAAAAGTAAAGTTGAATTGAAAGGCTCACAAGAGAGTCTATGTGATGGAATGAGTGAGTGATTAGTTGTAGAGTGAGTGGGTGAAGGTCTCCGATGATCGGGAAAAATAGGGGTGCCGGGGGTTAGGGTTTTCGATGAGAATAGTGTGAAGGAGGTGAAAAGGCGCCCCTAGGGTTCCTTTTATACCCCCTTACCCCGTAACCGTTACAAAAAAGAGGGTGGTAGCCTCTTACACAGGCGTTCGCCTATGCACTGGCTTTTTAGTCTTGCGATCTTTGGGAAGTAGGCGGCCGCCTGTTGGCACCTATCCTTCACACTTGAGACAAAATGCGGCAAACACTAAATATGCGGCCACAAAGGGCGCTCAAACTTCAGAGATCTCCATTTTTGACACTTGGCCAAATTTTTTAGGCTTAAGAAGAAGGGCGATCGCCTCTTGAAGGGGCGACCTTCTTGTAAAAAAGGGCCTCCTGCTCTGCATGTGTGGCCAAAATGGGCGAAAAAAGTCCGGAGAGCCTCACATTTCATACTTAAAATTTTTTTTGGATTTTTTGAAAATGTGCGGTCGCACTTTTTGAGAGGCGACCGCATGTTCTTAGCTCTCTATTTCCTTCCTTTTTCTCTTTTACCTTAATCACCTAAGGGGTGACTGCCCAAGCATGGTGCGGCCTCCTGTTACATGTGAGGTCCTGCATTTCTCAGTCTCACTCCAGCTACAACTCATCTTTGAGACCTACAAAACAACAACTAGTTAGCTAAAAACATTGGGTTGCTTCACAAGAAGCGCCTCAGTTAACGTCGAGGCACGATGCCGACCCATTAACTCAAGGATCAATCAAGAAAATCAAGGCCACCACCTTGGTGCCTTCAACAACTCCCAAATAATGCTTCGCCTTGCGCCCATTACTCTAAAACTCTTCCATCATCACCTTCCAAATCAAGCGAACCATAGGGAGAAACACCAACAACTTTAAATGGGTCACTCCATTTCGACTTCAACTTTCGCGGAAATAATTGGAGCCAGGAATTAAGCAACAACACCAGGTCTCCCACCTTGAATTCCCGATTCTAAATCTTTATCATGCACATGTCACACCCAACTTTTACCCGACTCGGAGCGAGTCAAGCACAGGTTTTGACTAGGAAACTCGGCTGAGTTTGAAATTGGAGTCGCCACCTAATATGCGTCTTCAAAGGTGTATTAGGTCACCTAGATGTCTAAGGTCAAGTTTCATTCAATAAAACACATTTCCAGAGATTCAAGGGTAAGAAGTCCAAATAACTCGGGGAAGAAGGTGTTAGGAACTTCCCCAAGTCCCAGAAAAAGTGGTTCCTGCCCGAGCTTTTACTTTGGGGATGTTAAAAGACAACAGAAAAAACATGAATTGCATTTATAAATTATTTTACTGACTTAAAGGTTAAATATGCAATCAATCAAACAAGAAAGGATATTTACGCAAATAATTTCATAGGCAGTGAAGCATGGTCAAAAATAAGTTTTGGGCCTTTTATATTTTGCAGAAACGGCTTAAGCCCTATGCCTAATCGCATTTTCGTCCCCTGATTGCATATACATATTCGATCATGGTTAGAATTGCAAGAAACATCGATGAGCAGTATATTTATGCAAATTTGAGGACTGGGCTAGTTTACAAATATGGACAGATTTTAAAATGGTTTTACGTTTTGACATAAAATCAAATTGTGGTTCTTTTTGTCAAAAAATGTTAGCCATTCCGGGTCGGGGTGACTTGAAATTAATAGTCGAGCCTTAACCTTTATGGCTATTACTTTTTGGGATCAGTTTTGAAAAGATATATGTATATGGGCTGTTTTAAAAAAACAGAATTCACCAAAGTACACAAATGCACATAAGGGAGCTGTCACACAAAAATATAAGTGTATAAGTATGCAAATACATGAATAAGTGGTAATATCTTTTAAAAAATACGGTTATATATATATATATATAAATATATATATATATATATATATATATATATATATATATATATTTGTATAGTAGACCCCACACTTATACTCCCATATACACTGTTAGAATAGTGTATAGGAGATTTAAGTAGGTCAAAAATCAGTTTAATACATAATAGACCACGTTTAAAAACTGCTTTGGGCCTGTATCTTTTATACAAAGAGGCGCAATTTCAATTTTGCAGAAATGGTCTAGATTTTAACAACTATTACACAAATAACCCATGTTTTCATTAAAATCCCTTATTACCAGTTTTCAAGTCCACCCACCGTTTCCCTTTTCCCAGAACTGATGTATGAGTTCTAACCATCAAAATATTGATGCAAAATCATAGCTTAAAGGTGGATGATGCAACACATAATAAGATAGGGTTAAGTAAGGCCCCTGGATAGCCATGACATAGTTGCCAAACACACATATGGGTATAGGCAGGGATAACCTAATGAATATACATATACGGGGAGAATCTACAACAGGAAATAGGGACAATCGAAGTATTTTAGTGCACTATTCAAAAGCCTATTGGCTTATGCAGTACTTCAACCAAAACTTATCCCCCTGCACAACAATTTGTTAGTAGCATAAGGCCTTTCATTCCTTTTCCTTCATAGATTCTTGCATCATGTAACAAAATCAGGGTATAATCCATAGGACTATCCCAATAGATCCCGCAAGCAAATGTTACTGGCCAAAAGAGAGGCCTAGACAAATAGCACACATACACCATCCTAAAGAATTACATATTCATAAGTTCATAGATTATCAAGAAGGATTAACTATCTTAGATTTTCTGGATCAATGAGAAGAACAGGCATTTTAAGTGCAGTAGAGTGAAGGTTTGCACCAATGAGGTGAAGTCTTCTATGTTTTAGCAAAAGAAGAGCAGTGTATGATCAAGAAAGAGAGGGATAGAGATGATGTGTATCAAGTACTCAATGTATGAATATGTATAGTGAAAGTTTGGTGTCCCAATGTGTGTGTATAGTGAATAGTAATGCAGGTTTATATAGGTGAAGGAGTGCAATGTTTAAATTCAAATGGGTGAAAGTTAAAGAAGACAAAGGAATATTGTCTTCCTTACTAAAAAGGATTCCATTAGATAGACCTACCAAGTTTAGTTCAATCAATCCCTCAACCTAAGGTGAAATAATATAGTCTTCCCTTCTTAAGCATAACATAGTCCAAGTTAAAAAATCACTAATCCAAAGAAGTTTTGGCTCGGAATCACCTTGAATTCTTTAACAGATTCCCACAATCCTCAAAATTAAGGTAAAATTCCAAACCAATTTGGACTCCCTCCCCTTAACTTTAGCAGTGTCTAAGTTCAAACTTAAATCATATATGCACATCTTAGGCTCAAGAATCAGTTAACAGATTTTAAAGAGGATTCTAATTGATGTAGCATCAATCAAAATAACTACTTCCATTCAAATACTAATCATTGATTCTATTTCAAACAATTCGAATTTTCTCAGTATATACAGTAGGCCACTTCATTTAGTTTTCGAGCAATGTAATGAGAATCATGCACCTAGGCATCGTAAAGGGACAAATACACTGCAAAAACAAGGAACAAGCATAGACAACTCATGCGACTGCCCTAGGTTTTAAATTTACTGGCTAGCACAGTTGGTTGAAGACAAAAGTTATACTCACGATAAACTCAGACCTTAACCAGTGTTCAAACATTTATAAAATGAACAAAGACTAATAACTTCACAAGTTCTCACTCTAGTTAATCGTTAAATGATTACCAATCATGTTAACACAGGAAAAAATAGGCAAATTTAGGCATGTTAGCACATAAGTTAAAGCAATCAATGAAAGGATTAGAGATTACTCGTTTAACACATCGGCGTCGGGTCAATTTTGACCCCTCTCAACCATGTTCGCGCAAGGGATTTCCTTCCTTCCTTTGTCAATAAAGGTCACGTCTTTAAAGGAGGGGTCGCCAGAGTTCTTGCTTCCGGTGACAGAGACGAGGGTTGGGGGGTAGGGTTAAATCTAAACTTCTTCAAATAGGTGAATCGATGGGTGGGTTTTATTGCGGAAGTCATGGGGATCACGATGGTATGATTTGTTTTGACGTTCGCCGGTAGGTATGGCCGGAGAATGGCCATGATAATGGTGGCTAGGGTTCGCGAGTGAGAGAGAGAATTGAGAGGGAAGGCGGCGGATATTTGGGGGAAATGACAAAAGGAGTTAGAGTTTCAGGGATGAGGTGTATAATTAAAAAAAAGAAGTTGTGTTCTCGGACGTTGGATCAAAGTATTGAAGGGTCAGGATGTGGCCATGTAGGTGCGATGTGGAGTATATGTGGCATGAATGTTGAGGTGTATCTATATGTGTATACAAGTGTATAAAATGTGCGTAAAATTATAGAAAAAAAATCAAAAAATTAATTTTAAAGGCTAAATGACTAAGAAAACCTATTATTTTGAATATTAAAACAATTTGCGCAATTTTGCTAAAAATAGAAGTAATTGCAAAATTTGTAATTGGTCATGACTGTTTTGTAAAAATAGTCGTAATTTGCGATGATTCATTCAAAAATAGCCAAATGGGTGTGCTTGTGTGAAAGAATTATATTATATGAAGATAATGCATGGCTTGTCAGTGCAATTTTTGTCTAAAAATGGTTATTCAAACAGGATGGACAAAATTCGGTGTCAAAAGCACAATCTTCATTTTCTCCTTGTACAACGAAACATTCTCATAAGCCTTGAATCTCATTTCATCTATTTCATTCAATGCCTCCATTCTAGACTTTGTGGCTACCTCGCATTCTAAGTTCAACTTTTTCAAAGCCCACAATGCCTTGTATTCAAGCTCAATAGGGAGATGACAAGCCTTTCCAAACACCAATCAATAAGGATACATACCTATTGGAGTTTTATAAGCTGTTCTATAGGCCCAAAGTGCATCATCCAATTTCTTGGCCCAATCCTTCCGGTTAGAATTCATGGCCTTAGCTAAGATTTTTTTGATTTCTCGGTTAGAAACTTCCACTTGTCCACTAGTTTTTGGATGATAAGAAGTTGCGAATTTGTGCTTGACTCCATACTTCTCAAGGAGCGTGTCAAATATCTTGTTGCAAAAATGAGAACCACCATCACGAATTATGGCTCTAGGAGTGCCAAACTGAATGAAGATGTTATTTTTCAGGAATGCTGTGACATTTCTTGCTTCATTGTTTGCTAAAGCCACCGCTTCTACCCACATAGATACATAGTCAACGGCTACCAAGATATACTTCATCCCACAAGAGCTTGGGAATGGACCCATGAAATCATTATCCCACACATCAAACAACTCTACCTCCATGATAGGGTTTTGGGGAATTTCATGCTTTCTTGATACACCTCTAGCTCTTTGGCATTTATCACAACTTTTCACAAATGCATGGGCATCTTTACAGACGGTTTGCAAATAGAAACCACACTCCAATATCTTTGAGGCAGTTCTAACACCACCATGATTCCCACCATAAGATGAAGAATGGCATCCATTAACAATCTCCCATTGCTCAATTTTAGGAACACATCTTCGAATCATTCCACCCTCATAAATTTTGAACAAATATGGTTCATCCCAATAATAGTGACGAGCATCTTTCATGAGCTTCTTCCATTGATTGTACGAATAGTCATCGGACAAATCTCTACATACCAAAAAATTAGCAAGCATTGCATACCATGGTATTTTCTCCAAGGAAACTGCAAGAACCTTCTCATCCGAAAAAGAATCATTGATTTCATCATCTTCACGAGGTCTCCCCCATTCTTCCAATCTTAAAAAGTTGTCTGCCACTTGATTCTCGGTGACTTTTCTCTCCTTAACTTCAATATCAAATTCTTGAAGTAATAATATCCATCGAATCAAGCGAGGCTTGGAGTCTTTCTTGCTCCAAGTATCAGATGGCCAAATGACTGGTATGAACAACAATCATAGCCCATCAAATAAGCCCAGAGTTTTTCAAATGCAAATACCACGACTAAGAACTCCTTTTCGGTGACCGTGTAGTTCAATTGGGCACCATTCATAGTTTTACTAGCATAGTAAATAGGATTAAAGATCTTTTCAATTCTTTGACCCAACACGGCACCAAAAGGCGCATCACTTGCATCACACATCAATTCAAAGGGTAAAATCCCAATTTGGACTCATAGTGATGGGTGCGGTAGTGAGCCTTCATCTCAATTCCTCAAATGCCTTAAGGCATGCATCATCAAACACAAATTTTGCTTCCTTCTCAAGTAGCTTGCATAAAGGTTGAGAAATATTGGAGAAGTCCTTGATAAATCTTCTATAAAAACGCATGACCAAGGAAACTTCTCACTGAATTTACGGTGGTGGGAGGTGGATGCTTGGATATAACATCAATTTTAGCTTGATCCACCTCTATTCCACGCTTGGACACTTTGTGCCCCAAAACAATCCTTTCTTCTACTAAGAAATGGCATTTCTCCCAATTAAGTACCAATTTGGTCTCTTCATATCTTTCAAGTACCAAATCTAAGTTGTGCAAACAATCTTCAAATGAGTCACTAACCATGGAAAAGTCATCCATGAATACTTCTAAGAAATTCTCAACCATATCATGAAACAAAGCGAGCATGCACCTTTGAAAAGTGGCGGGTGCATTGCGAAGACCAAAGGGCATCATCTTGAAAGCAAATGTCCAATAGGGACAAGTGAAGATTGTCTTTTCGTGATCTTCCGCTTCAATAGAGATTTGATTGTAGCCGTAATATCCATCTAGGAAACAATAATAAGCCTTTCTGGACAACCTATTAAACATTTGATCAATGAATGGAAAGGGAAAATGATCTTTCCTTGTAGCTTTGTTGAGCTTGCGATAATCCATACAAACTAACCACCCGGACACGGTCCTAGTGGAAATAGCTTCACCCTTCTCATTGTGCACAACCGTCATTCCTCCCTGCTTAGGCACACATTGAACCGGTGATACCTATTCACTATCGAATAAGGGTTCAGCAACTCCCGCATCCAACCATTTTATGATTTCCTTCTTAACAACTTCTTGCACGGCTGGATTCAACCGCCTTTGATGCTCAACCGATTTGCAACCTTCTTCAAGAATGATTTTATGGGTACACACTCCGGGATCAATGCCTCTAATGTCGGCCAAAGTCCACCCAACATCCCAAATTCTCTTTCTCACAACTTGTAAGAGCTTCTCTTCTTGGGATTGGTCTAAATGGGAAGAAAGATTATGGTGAGAGTTGAGTTACAACCAAGGTAGGCATATCTCAAGTGACTTGGTAAGATTTTTAGCTCGAGAGTGGGGGGTTCTTCAATAGAAAGTTTAATTGGTAGGATTTTTCGATTTTCAAGATCAATAGAAAGTTTCTTTGGGGGATATAGTTTATTACCAAAGCAGTCTAATGCAAGAACACATTGTTTCATACTTTTTTCATCAGCAACATCCATATTCCAAAACACGGATGTCAAACACTTCATATTCCCTTGTCGAATTCTCTTTTTCCACCAATACATCTATTAGTCATATCAACATAAGAACAAGATGCATCATCACTTGATTGCTTCATTGATTTGCAAATGTGGAACACCACCTTCTCTCCATTGAATCTAAAGGTTAACTTCCCCTTCTCTACGTCACACAATGCTCTTCCTGTGGATAAAAATGGTCTTCCAAGAATAATTGTCACATCATAATCAACAGCACAATCCAAAATAACAAAATCGACCGGGAAGATAAAACGATCTACCTTCACAAACACATTATCAACAACTCCAATTTGCTTTTTGATGGATCGATGGGCCATTTGAAGGTTTGTCTTGGTTGGTCTTGGCTCTTTGCCGCTCAATGTCTTGTAGGCGGTACAAGCCATAAGATTGATGCTTGCTCCCAAATCACACAATGTCTTTTCAAAGTGCCTTCCCCCAATGGTACATGGTATAGTGAATGCACCATAGTCTTCCATCTTCATGGGTATCACATGTGACATAATGACACTACATTGATGAGTGACCTTGACGGTCTTAAGTTCCAAAAATCTCTTCTTTATCACCAAATCTTTTACAAACTTTGCAACATCCAACATTTGCCTAATAACATCAACTAAAGGTAGATTGATAGAAGTTGACGCAATCTTCTCCCAAACCTTCTTTGCATGATTAGCTCCTTTGGGTGGTGGAGGTTATTTGGTGGCTTTTTGGGTAGTAGTTGGTTTTGTCATTGGCGGTTCTTTGGCAATTGGAATATCTTGCTCTTGGACAACTTTTGGCCCTATCTCCCCTTGAGTTTTACTTCCAACCTCTACCTCATCATGCAATATCTCTCCTTCTTGCTCACCTTCTTTGATCTCTAATTTAATGTCGTCACTTACCATCTTAGGATCATCCCAAGTCTTTCCACTTCTAGTCATGATGGCCAATACTTTATCTTTTGCATTCCTCTTAGGATTCACCACCGTATCACTCGGCAGTGCTCCTTGTTGTCTTTGTTTTACTTGATGAGCCAATTGGTCATATTAACACCCCTAGAGACTTGATAGAAGTCGAATGTGATTGCACGGTTTGTTTGATATCCTTTATATTACCCGAATTGTCTTCTTAGAATTTTAACATCTTCTCCATCATGCCTTACAATTTTGAATTTTTTGGATTGCTTGAACTTTGTTTAGAATCATGTGAACTTCTTTGATTGTCATTTGCTCTCTTCCTTGATTGGTACCACCCTATTTATGAGTGTTACCCTATTGATTGTAAGGCTTCCATCGACCTTGAGCTTGAAAGCCTTGATTGTATGGAGGTCTTTGGCCTTGATAAGTATTAACATAATTGGCCTCTTCCTCATGTTCTTGGCCACCTTGATTTTCCATTTGCCCTTCTTGACCTTGAGGAATAAACCCCATAAGAATGTATACCGGTTGAGCATACCCCAACGGGTAGAGTTGATAAGAATAATTGGCTCCATGATGAACTTCTTTGGGAGGTAAATCAACGGCATTGACTTGTTTTGTGGATTCTTGAGTTTGCTTTATTTGATTCTTAGTAAGCATTCCAACCGTAGTAAAAATTTGGGCCATTTTTTATTCTTGAGATTCAATTGCTTTTGTTATCATATCATTGTTGGGATCATATGTACCCAACCTCTTCACTCTTGACTTCCATGCGCTTGGTTGCTTTGTGACCTTGTTGATAAGATCAGTTGATTTGTGAAAAGTCCCTTTCATTAAGACTCCTTGAGCAACATGATTGATAGTTGTTTAATTGTTGTCATCAAGACCTTTATAAAATTCTCCAATAGAACTAGATCCGGAAAGCCATGACTGGGACAAGTGTGAATGAGCTTTAGAAATCTATCCCAAGCTTTGTGCAATGGCTCACCCACATTTTGTTGAAAATAATAGATATCATCCTTAAAATCAACAAACTTCCCCGGTGGGAAATACTCATCAAGAAAAACCCTTACCAATTCATCCCAAGTGTGAATACTCCTTTTTGGAAATCCATCTAAGCAAGCCCTAGCTTTTTATTTTAGAGAGAATGGAAAAAGTCTAAGGCGAAAAGCATCATCGGTCACTCTGGCATGTCGGTTGAGAGTGAAAATCTCAAGGAATGTTTGGAGGTATTTGTTAGGATTCTCATCTTCTTCTCCTCCAAACAAACCTCGATTGTCAAGTGAATTCATAGCGGCCAGGGGCATTTGAAAATTATCCCGGGTAGGAGGAGGAATAATGGCTCCACAAAAATCATCATCATTGACTTATTCCATCCTTGTATTTCTCCTTGCTCTAGTTCCTTGAGCTTGGGCATTTTGTTGTACTCCATCAAGTGGATCCCCATCAAGGATTTCAACATTGTCATCCACACACACATCTTCCCCATTGTCACTGACCGGAGGATAGGGTTGTGGTGGTGGATCATCTGCTTGTGGGTTACCAACACCTCTACCTTGATTAGGTGGAATCGCTTGCCTTGGTGGCATTTTCAGTAAATACCTTCAAAGAAAAAGTGCACTAAAACCAAAATGAAAGTACTCGGATTACACTAACTAACAACAATAACTTAAATTAATTCAACTAAATGGTCTACCGAAGTCCCCGGCAACGGCGCAAAATTATGACATGCTCCGGCTAAGGATAGGGCTCACAATTATCCTAGTCGATTGTAGGGGTCAAACACATGGACTAACACGTAACCAAGAGTAATTGAATTCAATTGAGTTCAATGAAATTAGCAAGTTAATCCTAAATTTGAAGTATAAGCTAAACTACGGTAAAGTAAAGATGATTTCAAGGTAAAGTACCAATAATAGAAAACACATGGATACTAACTTCCTCCTAGCCCATTAATCAAGAGGATATAGTTATATGCTTCTTCACACCTAGGTTACCCAGTGGACCTCGCTCGCATTTACCCTACTCACCCTTCTCGGGTGAGAGTTGAGACTACCAACTATTGCCCTCTCGGTGCTAGGAGTTGATGCATTAGGC
The DNA here is from genome assembly GCA_029990575.1 of Petunia axillaris subsp. axillaris. Taxonomy (NCBI): domain Eukaryota; kingdom Viridiplantae; phylum Streptophyta; class Magnoliopsida; order Solanales; family Solanaceae; genus Petunia; species Petunia axillaris. The sequence continues at coordinate 62,739,674 of JARKNS010000004.1, forward strand.
GCTAGCGACTAATCCCAAGCAAGGCCTTCCCCCTCTCGGTGTTCAACCTATTAACCCGAGTAAATGACTCGCACTTACTCTCGGTACCCGTCGCTGCACTTCGCATTCCTAGTTTTACCTTAACGGTGCAAAACTAGTACTTGTTGGGGTCAACTTGAGTTTTACATCTCAAGTTGTTGTAATGTAATCAAAAGTAGTGAAATGGGGGTATTCCTAAGTGTTTAGATGCCTATTGTGCTATACTCATTTGATTATTGGACTAGAGTTTCATTAGCACCCTAGTTGGTGAGTTAGCTACTCATGCTAAGTAATGATTCAAGACTTAGAAGTAATGAAATATGCATTAACATAGTCAAGTAGTGAAATTCTTACAAATAATGGTGTTGTTTGTCACAATACAAGGAAACTTAACCAAGGGTTTTGGTATTTTGTCTGTATCTTGCCTCTCAAGTAAAGTGAAATGTAAGATTTTCTTAAAAACCTAATTCTAGCTATATATAGCTAAAACTAATTACAAAAATTCCATTTTAAGGTTGGGTTGGGGCCTTTTTTCCAAAGGGTTGAGTTTTGGTGCTGAATCGACAGAAGGGCCGGCGCCTCTTTGGACATGGGCTGGCGCCCTTTTCTGGGTTAGTATGAGAGGGCGGCTGCACTTTGTTGCGCGATCACCTTTTCTTCTCTTCTTCATATCAACCTCTTCTCACGAAGGATAATGGACGACCACCCTTACCACAGGCTATCGCATCTTCTTTTCATCAACTTCTTCTTTGCAAAGTGACATGGGCATCCGCCCTAGACATGGGAGGTCACATCTTCTCAGGACTTCCAGATTCTCAGCTTTCTTGGAAAGGGTTGAGGCCTCTTTAGTGCCCAGTTGGATACTCAGCAGTTATGAACCTCTAGAGAAGGGGCGGTCACCCGTAGCATAGGCAGCCGTCACTTTAGTGTTTCTGTAGCTTCTTGAATTTTTGATCGCTTTTCTTGGGTATTCATGCTCTTTTGGTTTTTTCCTTTCCTTACCGTGTTTAGCACCTGAAACCAAGCAAAATACATCAAACTTTCCTGTAGATTGGTTACTTTTGAATTCAAAGACAAGAGTTTAAGAGAGTTAAAGTAAGCAAAATGCTCGCGCATCAGTTAGTTTCCAATCAAAGATCAAGATTAGAGGAAGTATTTGTACAGAAATCAACTCAATCAGACTGGGAATGAAGCGAAAATCGTGTCTCAAAGTTACTGCTCTGTGATGTTTTATGCAGAAAAAACTGCACCTTTTCTCTCACTTTTGGTTGTTTTATTTTCTCTTGTGCTATATCAAAAATCAGACAGAAGTGGTCTTTTATATGTCTTGAAAATAGTGGGCTTAGTGCATAAGTTGGCTGGTCCAAAAATGGGCCTTTATTTTTCCACATATGAAGGAAAAAATTTCAAAATCTAACAATTCTTCCCCTCCCGACTACATAGAGGAAACCTCCATCCCAATGATCAAACAACATTTTTTGAACTTTAATATTGGTAAAGATTTGCTAAGCATGTTTGAACCATTTTCATTTGTGTGGATCTTCTCAAGTGAAACAAAACTTAGCATCCAACACATCCCAAATCCAATGGTATCTCACACGATATGCTTTGACATACCATGAAATGTAGAATACTTGCCAAGATGCATAGCGCTTTGACTGTCTCAATAAAGCACATATTCTTCTGAGCAAAGCCAAGTTCCTTCAAAAATTACTTCATCCAAAGCAACTCTTTACAACCTTCAACGACATCAATAAGCTCAGCTTCTGTAATAGATAGAGCAACACATTTCTACTACCTGGATTGCCAAAACACAGCTTCCCTTGCATAAGTAATCAAGTAGCAAGAAGCAGACTTGTGAGTATTAACATCACCAGCCATGTCTGAATCAGTGTAACCACAAAGAACAACCATTTCTACACTAATACAAACTCTTACTAGGAGTTCCACAAAGATATCTCATAATTCACTTTACTGCATTCAAATGCTCTCTTCTTGGATTAGAAAGACAATGACTAACTGAAACGACCTCGGTTAGTCATTTTGGAAGTAAGGGCTCTGATTGTCGTAATATCTATTAGGACCTGTCTGTAAAATTTGAGCTAAATCAGACCTCGTTTGGTAGGCATCGGAAGAAGGTTTCAGTTTTTATTGACAATAAATATTAAAAAGAGATTTTTGAGCTCGATTTTGGCGAACGAACTCCGATTCGAAATCCGAAAGCGCCGTTAGGTTCGTATGATTATTTGTGACTTTTATGAACTTTCGAAAGTGAATTTCAATGTTGTTAGGCTAGTTTCCGCTAAAATACCGAATGTTAAATAATTTTACTTTTTCTATTTAAATTCGCATCTTGAGTTTCGGGAGTCTAATTTGAAGTCCACCTTCGCGAGTATGTTACATATATTTTGTATAACTGGTATGCAAAAATTGGAATTATTTTGAATATTGTAGGGTACCATTTTTATTTTTGTCGCGAAAAGAAAAGTAAAAAAACATAAAAGAAAAAGAAAATGAAAAGAAAGAAAGAAAAGTCAAAAGAAAGAATGAGAAGTTTGGCGGTTGCTGCCATATATATCCTTAACAGCATGTTAAGGAACGGAAAAGGAACAGAGAAGCAACGAAAATCTTGAGAAACACAACAAATAAAAAAATGCCAGAAAATGAGAAAATAGTCGGGAAAATAGTAGAATTTGTACCCCCAAAATATTCAGGTAATGATCTTAATGCATTATTTGAGTTTATTATTAGTGTTTGAATATATTTTAACGGTAAAACTTGGAATATTAGACATCGTTTTAATAAGATCAACTAATAGTTTAAAGGGTCAAATGGGCCCTGATAATGGAATTGATTATATATTCGTACTCAGTGAGCTATGTGCAACATAAAAATATAATTTATTTGGGGTTTGGTTATTTGACCTTAAACCCTGTACATAGGTCTGGCCTGTGTATTGCGTATGCGAATAGGGTATGAGGTTCCTAACCGGATTGTCCTAAGATGTGAGGAATGAAGGCTTTAGCCTAATTTGATATATTTTTCTGCTTATTGAATAGAGTGTGATCGTTTGGTAATGAAACCAAAGGACAAGCGGTTATTGAGTGGATGTACTAACTTTGTAACAAGGTAAGTGTTTATATCCATTTTTTTTGGAGGCACCTGGCCTCATGAATTTTCTACCACGTGTTCCTTACATGTGTAACTGCCGATAGGCGTACTCATTACGCCTTAGCTTTGAATTTACATTATATATTATATGTTATGTCCTGTTGTTGGTATTGCATTGAGGAACTGAGCATTGTACTCTGGTGGTGAGTTGATATATACTTCCCGGCAGTCGATGAGAGTCCCGCGCCGGTGAAGGGTTATTACTGCATCACACCGTATTCGTATGTATTACGTTTTCTGGTTACGCATTGCATCATATTGAAGGTAGGAGGATTGCGCCCTCGGAGCAGGAAGATTCCGCTCTATTGCATTATATTGAGGGTAGGAGGATTCCGCTCCATTGCATCATATTGAGGGTAGGAGGATTCCGCCCTCGGAGCAGCAGGATTCCGCTCCATTGCATCATATTGAGGGTAGGAGGATTCCGCCCTCGGAGCAGTAGGATTACGCTCCATTGCATCATATTGAGGGTAGGAGGATTCCGCCCTCGGAGCAGGAGGATTCCGCTCTATTCATTTGGCACATGTGACCCTTTGCATAATATTTCATTTCATTTTATCTCATCTTATTTCATTTCATACCATTGTGTAGACTTGTGGTGCATAACTACTGTTCTGCTTCGATGTGCATTGCTTATTTTCCTATATATTTCTGGCTCGTATTCTGGGTTGTGGGGATGGGGTTGCACGCCGCAACGGTATAAATATAAGGATCGGGTTGCACACCGCAACAATGTGAATATATATGGATCGGGTTGTACACCGCGACAATATGAATATATGAATTGGGTGGCACGCCGCTACAGGATGAATATGTGGATCGGGTTGCACGCTGCAACAGGAAGTATTGCTGATTGTTGATATGTTCGGGATACCTATATGTTCTGACTATCTTACGTGCCTGGTTGTTAATGAGTTTGTGATCCCATACATCTTTTAGTTATTATCTGGCTTAGTCTTTTTATAGTTTAAATAAGAGGAATTTGGTTTATCTTTTTTTCTCCCTAGCTAGCTATCCTTTTCTTTGAGGTGGCTAGTCTGCCCCACTTATTGAGTCCTTTTGACTCACCCTTGTTTTTTGTTTGTTTCTTGTCTATATATTTTGTTTCGGAAGGTTCGCTCCAGGATTGAGTTCGCCACGTTGTGAAAGAGCGAAGACGACTTCAGCTGTCAGGGTGAGCCAGCTTTTATCCCAGATGGGCACTAATTTAGTGGTTATTATTTCAGCTGCATTTTGCTCCCTTCAGGAGGTATCTGTCTTCTTTTTTACCCTTAGATGTCTAGTCTGGATAACTCTAAACCTAGTATGTTGGGTAGTCAGCTGTAATTTCTTTGTACAGCTTAGAGGTATCAGTATGTCTATGTTATTTTTCTAAGTCTTGTCTTTATTTATGAATTATTATATTTATTTTCCTAATTAATTGGTAAGGATTTGCCCGACAGGTCTAGGGGAGGATGTCGGGTGCCCGCACGGCCTAACCAGACTCTGGGTCGTGTCAGTTGGTATCAGAGCCCTGTTTAGAGTCTATCCAGACTAAGACAGTGTCTTGTAGAGTCTCGCTGATGGGTACGTAGATGTCCGTACTTATCTACGAGAGGCTATGATGGCATTTATGAAGTTTCACTTCCTTCTTTTCTGATCGTGCGTCGGTCTAGGATTCAAAAGTATTTTCATTAATTTGTTAATTCCTTCGTGGTAATTGTGAACCCTCGTGTGACAAATCAGAAAATGGTATGAGTTCAAGACGAAGCAGTCTAACCTGGGGCTGGCACTGACGAAGCCCCGAGAGTTTTGATCGTGTTGACGATCTAGTTACGGAGGTCCCAGTTGTACGAGCTCGCAATGGGCAATGGAGTAGGGCTTTGCGGTTCCCTTGGCTCTCTACGATGCTATTACGAGAATCTTGGCAACGCATATACCACAATAACCTATTATTCGCTAGGCAACTTATCATGTTGCCGCAGATGCAGATGTTCGGACTCAGAGAGCTCTTGTTCCAGTTCTTGATGTTGCCCCAGTAAATTATGTTCCAGAGGCAGCATGTGTTGTGCCACTAATTATTCTGGTTGGTTAGCTAGCCCAAGTAATAGCTCGGTCCGAGTGTCCGAAGATGCTGTATTACTTTATCTGGTTGAACCTTCCAATATTCTCAAGCCATGCAACAGAAAATCCCTGTGTAAGTTTTTTTTTTTTTAAAATGATGTCAACGTATCCTTCAGGCTTTTGATTATATCGAGCGGTATGGTGTTGATTATTCTGCTTTCCAGTTTCAGGGTCCAGCCTTGGATTGGTGGGCCGCTCTCTTATTAGCTAACTTGGTTCGATTTTTCTTCTAGATTCGTGGAAAAGTTCCTTTCGAGTAGCGAGCGAGATGAAAAGTGTTGTCAGTTTGAGTGGATTGGACAGGGTAGCGTGTCGGTTAGTCTGTTGGTGTTTCAGAATGTGAGATTGAATTCTATAGAATGGCTGAATATGCGTTAGGACTAGTCCATGAGCCTTTCGAGAGATTCAAAGATTTATTGATGACCTTTCTTTTTTCTTGAGATCCCAGATGGCTCGAGAGATTGAGCTCGGGATTTCATTTGATATTGTTGTTGGTATTACCCGAAGGTACGAAGCATACCATAAGTTAGAGCGAGAAAGAAAGAGATCCTGTGGCCCTAGTGGGCAACCATGGTACCTTATTTAGAGATAAAAGTTCTGGTTATTTTGGGAGGTCACCTTCCAGGTTATCTCAGCATGTGTCGCATGATTCTTATAGTGCGCTAGTAGCTCGTCAAGATCAGATTCAGTCTTTTCTTTACAGCTATCAACAATCTTTCCAGCTTCCATTTTTAGTAGAAAAGGTGTTATCATTGTCGTGAATCTGGTTATCCTTTGAGGAGTTTTGCCTTATTCCGGCAAGTAGGTCGTCGTCCTTTCTCTCGGCCTCAGGCACCTGCAGAGTCGCAGGGAATTTTATTTAGATCTCAATCATCCAGAGAAATGCCACATTCCCGTAGAGGTTGAGAGCGTGGTGGCAGTGGTTCTTCAGAAGGTAATTATCAGGGTAGTGGCTCAGCTCAGCTGCAGAGGTAGTTCTATGAACTGCTAGTCTGGGAAGATGCTGAGGTATTCGATATAGTAGACCCTGGGATTTCTTCTTCTCTTATATATGTGTAAGATTTGATTTTTCCGATCGATTTGTAAATGATTGTCTTATCATATCTCCATAGTTTCCTGGGATGGCGTTTCTATCAAGAATCTGTTGCGGTAGAGGGGTGAGTTTCTGATACGATTTATTCCTGGTATTTATGAGACCCTACTAGTTTATCTGATCTAAATATGAGAGATTTGACGGTGAGTATTGCTATTGCCTGTTTGGCATCCTGTTATGCCACCTTGTGTTATTATGTCAAGTCATTTTACCTCTCTCCTCGGTAATCAGTGTTGGTAGGATGATGGGATTCTTATTCGTCACCATCAGGAAGTGTCGTTGTTTCTTCCGGTGTAAAGTGGCTGGTAAGTAATGCTCGATCTATGTGTCTCCTCTTGGTTCGAAATGTTAGTAACGTCATGTTATTCTATGAGCTTCCCTCAGTTATAAAAGAGTTTACCGATAAATTGTTGAAGTTCTTTCCTTATGAGAAGGCTAAATTGGTATGGGTGTTGTTCCATAAAGCTCATTTAATGTCTATTTCTTCAATTGCGGTTCTTTGGCTAGCTTAACTCGGAAGTAATCTAGCTCTGGTGGCCAAGTAAATAAGAATATGAGCTTCTCGAAGTCCTAATTATTTCTATCCTCGGTGCATTTCCATTTCTTCTTCGTCCGGCACTAGTGAGTTTGGGCGGTTGATAGCCGCTTGTGACGTTCCCTGTGTTGAGCCAGAGTACGTGTTATTGTAGCCGGGTAAGCATATTATTGTTTTGGATACAAAAACTTACCTCTTCTGAAATATAGCACTGCTAAGAACCACGGTAAAAGATGTCCAAAATAGTAGCACAAAATGTTTCAAAATCTGGAAAATTGTTCTTATATTCGGACAGCTATTAGTACTTTGCGTATAACTCCTTGTACAAAATTGATATTGAGATTCTTCAAGATTCCCTGGAACCCTATGACATATATCTAAAACTTTTATGAAGACTATGAAGTCTATAACTTTGATCTACACTCTGAAAATTAGGTTGAAAATCCGGACAGTGGTGCTGTCCAGACTTTCTATCTGCGGATTTGTTATGTCATCCAGTTGTCTCATCTTGTTATCTGTTTAACATGTTTATGTTATCAGTTTATCCGGGTATCCATTCCCATGTATAGTATAGTGTTGGTTCTGTTTTTGCGGATCATCCAGTTTCAGGGGAAACTCTGCCGAAATTTTTATATAGAAGTACCATCATCAGGCGGTGGTGTTTACGATAAAGGTATGGAGTTATGAACTCGAGAGCTGCAGCTGTTTGGCAACTCGAAAGGATATTTGGTAGCTTAGGTCTGCCTACGTTCAGCTTTTAGCTAAACCTTCTTTAGTCCAACAGACTGTGCGAGGATGGTTATTCCTATTCAAATAGTTGCATGAGTTTGTGCTTTAAGTGGAGGAGTCTTCCTCCAAATACTGAATGGTAATACTAAATCTCTGAGGTATTGATACCACTTTTCTCACGACCCAAAATAAGGCCACGACAGAAACCTACAATGAGTGTCGATCATTCTAAACCCACTAATAATCTATTAATGCTAGAGATAATCTGACAACCTAATCATATATACGTACCTATCTGCTGGAAGCATAAAGTCTGGAAAGATGGCACGACTTTAACTTGCTGGCAATTAGAACACTGAGCCACAAATTCTGCTATGTCTCACTTCATTGCGTCCCACCAATAAATCTGCTTAAGATCATGGTACATCTTAGTCGAACCTGGATGAACAGTATATTTGGAATAATATGCCTCTATCATAATCTGTCCACGTAAATCTGCAATATCAGGGACACAAAGTCTATATTTATACATGAGAATACCGTCAGTAGTAACCATGTATGGTGACTCCGGTTTCTTTTGGCTATCTGTCTGTATTTAACTAGAACTGGATCCTCATACTGATGCTGTTTTACTTCATGGAAATTTAGAGTTAAAGGTCTAGTGCATCTTGTCGTCCATCCACCATTGGCATATCTCCTTCACACCTCAGCTCTTTGATAAGTTACTTTAGCGTTATAAGCGCGCATGTAATCAACATTGTTGTTGGTATTCTGCCTCAGCTGAAGGTCCAACTACATATCTCTTTTATATTTACTTTTTCAAGTCATAATAATTCCAGTTCAAAGACAATATCCTGAGGTAGATGTTCAGTCTGAAGATCATTCTTGGTCTACATCATACTATCCAGTAGTAGTTACATGATCCTTATCCTTATACGATAGACCCTATTCAGATGAATCTTTGACATACATTAGGATATGAGTAACTACATTCCCACAAGGAGCTTGCAGAACAACACTAAAATCAACTGAGATGTTGCATAGTGCGTTCGTAAAAATAATATAGCTTGCATCAAATCTTCTATAGTGTGTAATGACAAGGTACTTCAAAAGCTCCCCTATTACATTAAGCGTGAGCTAGTTCTTAGTTCCATCGACCTGTTCTATATCGAAGGGTATATCGAAGAGGTGATTATCGGCTGAATCAGGTTAATCCATCTAGAGTTTAGTATATCTTTATTTTGAAAAATATAGAACTCTCTTCTCGTGATCGAGGAAGGATCAGCTTAGTCGTAATAAGTTGTGCAATGGTATTATCATATTATCCAAAGATATTTTATTCAGAAAGTACGATGTGCGTAATATAATTCTGATCCTGTGATCAGGAGATAATACCCATGGAGTAGCTCATGATGGTCGTGCAAGTTCTTTGTTATCTGTGCGAATTTTGCTTTAGACTTAGGCTCGTTCGAGGACGAACGAGAGTTTAAGTGGAGGAGAATGAAACGACCTCGGTTAGTCGTTTCGGAAGTTAGGGCTCCGATTGGCGTGCTGATAATTTTAAAATATTTGTAATATCCATTAGGACCTGTCTGAAAAATTTGAGCTATATCAGACCTCGTTTGGTAGGCATCGGAAGAAGGTTTCAGTTTTTATTGACAATAAATATTAGAAAGAGATTTTTGAGCTCGGTTTTGGCGAACGAACTCCGATTCAAAATCCGAAAGCGCTGTTAGCTTAGTATGATTATTTGTGACTTTTGTGAACTTTCGAAAGTCTATTTCGATGTTGTTAGGCTAGTTTCCGCTAAAATACCGAAAGTTAAATAATTTGACTTTTTCTATTTAAATTCGCATCTTGAGTTTCGGGAGTCCAATTTGAGATCCGCCTTCGCGAGTATGTTACATATATTTTGTATAACTGGTACGCAAAAGTTGGAATTATTTCGAATATCGTAAGGTACTATTTTATTTTTATCGCGAAAAGAAAAGTAAAAGAAATAACAGAAAAGGAAAATGAAAAGAAAGAAAGAAAAGTCAAAAGAAAGAATGAGAAGTTTTGCATTTTGTGCCATATATATCCTTAACATCATGTTAAGGAACGTAAAAGGAACAGAGAAGCAACGAAAATCTTGAGAAACACAACAAATAAAAAAAGCTAAAAAATGAGAAAATAGCCGGGAAAATAGTAGAATTTGTACCCCAAAACATTCATGTAATGATCTTAATGCATTATTTGAGTTTTTTTTGTGTGTTAGAATATATTTTAATGGTAAAACTTGGAATATTAGACATCGTTTTAATAAGTTCAATTAATAGTTTAAAGGGTCAAATAGGCCCCGATAATGGAATTGATTATATATTCGTATTCAGTGAGCTATGGGCAACATAAAAATATAATTTATTTGGGGTTTGGTTATGTGACCTTAAACCCTGTACATAGGCCTGTCCTGCGTATTGCGTATGCGAATTAGGTATCAGGTTCCTAACCGGATTGCCCTAAGATGTGAGGAATGAAGCCTTTAGGCTAATTTCATATATTTTTCTGCTTATTGAATAGAGTGGGATCGTTTGGCAATGAAACCAAAGGACAAGCGGTTATTGAGTGGATGTACTAACTTTGTAACAAGGTAAGTGTATATATCCATTTCTTTTGAGGCACCTGGCCTTGTGGATTTTCTGCCACGTGTTCCTTACGTGTGTAGCTGCCGATAGGCGTACTCATTACGCCTTAGCTTTGAATTTACATAATATACTATATGTTATGTCCTGTTGTTGGTATTGCATTGAGGAACTGAGCATTGTACTCTGGCGGTGAGTTGATATATACTTCCCGGCAGTCGATGAGAGTCCCGTGCCGGTGAAGGGTTATTATTGCATCACACCGTATTTGTATGTATTACGTTTTCTGGTTATGCATTGCATCATATTGAGGGTAGGAGGATTCCGGTCCATTGCATTATATTGAGGGTAGGAGGATTCCGCCCTCAGAGCAGGAGGATTCATCTCCATTGCATCATATTGAGGGTAGGAGGATTCCGCCCTCGGAGCAGGAGGATTCCGCTCCATTGCATCATATTGAGGGTAGGAGGATTTCACCCTCGGAGAAGGAGGATTCCGCCCTCGGAGCAAGAGGATTCCGCTCCATTGCATCATATTGAGGATAGTAGGATTCCGCCCTCGGAGTAGGAAGATTCCGCTCCATTCATTTGGCACATGTGACCCTTTGCATCATATTTCTTTTCATTTCATTTCATCTCATCTTATTTCATTTCATACCATTGTGTAGACTTGTGGTGCATAACTACTGTTCTGCTTCGACGTGCATTGCTTATTTGACTATATATTTCTTGCTCGTATTCTGGGTAGTGGGGATCGGGTTGCACGCCGCAACAGTATAAATATATGGATCGGATTGCACGCCGCAACAATGTGAATATATATGGATCGGGTTGCATCCGCGACAATATGAATATATGAATTGGGTTGCACGCCGCGACAGGATGAATATATGGATCTGGTTGTACGCCGCAACAGGATGTATTGCTGATTGTTGATAAGTTCGGGATACCTATATGTTCTGACTATCTTACGTTCCTGGTTATTAATGAGTTTGTGATCCCATACATGTTTTAGTTATTATCTGGTTTTGTCTTTTTATAGTTTAAATAAGAGGAATTGGTTTATCTGTTTCTTCTCCCTGGCTAGCTATCCTATTCTTTGAGGTGGCTAGTCTGCCCCACTTATTGAGTCCTTTTGACTCACCCTTATTTGTTGTTTGTTTCTTGTCTATCTATTTTGTTTCGCAATGTTCGCTCCAGGATTGAGTTTGCCACGTTGTGAAGGAGCGAAGACGACTTCAGCTGTCAGGGTGAGCCAGCTTTTATTCCGGATGGCCACCAGTTCAGTGGTTTTTATTTCAGCTGCATTTTGCTCCCTTCAGGAGGTACCTGTTTTCTTTTTTATCCTTAATTGTCTAGTCTGGATAACTCTAAACCTAGTATGTTGGGTAGTCAGATGAAATTTCTTTGTACAGCTTAGAGGTATCAGTATATCTATATTTTTTTTCTAAGTCTTGTCTTTATTTATGAATTATTATATTTATTTTCCTAATTTAATTGGTAAGAGTTCGCCCGACAGGTCTAGGGGAGGATGTCGGGTGCCCGCACGGGCCTAACCGGATTCCGGGTCGTGTCACTAACAATACCAACAACATGAGAAATATTTGGTCATGAACAAATCATTGCATTTAGCAAACTGCCAACAGCTAAAGCATAATGATCTTTCTTCATATCTTCCTTCTGATCAACACTGCAAGGACAACGCTTTCTGCTCAACTTAAAGTGCCTAAAGGTATACTAATAACCTTAGCTTGACGCATACTGAATTTGCAAAGCACCTTTTGAATGTACTTCTCTTGTGATAACCACAAATCATTGCATTTATCAAATTTCCAACAGCTGAAGCATATGGAAATTTCTTCATATCTTTCTTTCCATAAACACTAGAAGGACACTACTTTCTGCTCAACTTGAAGTGCATACCTAAAAATGTGTACTGACACCCTTAGCTTGATGTATATTAAATCTCCGAATTACCTTCTGAATGTGCCTCTCTTGTGATAACCACAACTTCTTGGCTTTCCTATCACGGACAATCTGCATGCCAAGAATCTGTTTCACTAGTCCCAGGTCTGTCATGGCAAAATACTTGTTCAATTCTTGCTTCAATCTTTGAATCCTACGAGCATTGTGACCAACAACAAGCATGTCATCAACATAAAGCAGCAAAATAATAAAGTCATTATGAGTGAATTTTTGCACGAAAAAAGAATGGTCTGGAGAAGTCTTCTTGAAACCCTGGCGCTACATAAAAGACCCAAACTTCCTTTATCACTGCAGAAGTGCTTGTGTGGACTGCATGGGAGCTTGTTTCAAGCCACACAAGTTCTTCTGCAGTTTGCAAATATAATTCTCTTTTCCCTTGACTTCAAAGCCATCGGGCTAGTCCATATAAATTTCTTCATCTATATCACCATGGAGAAAAACATTTTTCACACCTATTTGCTCAACCTCTAAATCTAGACTTGTTTCCAAGCCTAGAACAACACGAATGGATGACATCTTCATAATCTAGCCGTGACAACTCATTCTTTCCGATTAATGCCCTTGAATACTAATCTAGCCTTGTACCGTGGACCTGGGTTGTAATCTTCATCTTTCAGCCTAAAAACTTACTTGTTTTTCAAAGATTTTATGTCTTTATGAAGCTTAACCAAATCAAAGGTGTGTTTATCATGCAAGGAATTTATCTCATCTTGTATTGCATAAAACTACTTTTCTTGTTCTTCACTTCCATTTCCTTTTCAAAACTTGCAGCTTCTCCCCCGTTAGTCGAAAGTACCCACCTTATTGGGAGGATACCAAGATGAAGGTTTTCTAACTCTAGCAGATCTTCCGCGTGAACTCTCTAGAGCATCAAGAATCATGTTGGCCAACTACAACTAGATCATCAACAATATCATCAACCTGCTGGACATTCTTACATGATCACCATCTTCATTATCAACCTTAATTTCATCATACTGAAAATATTCTTCAGATGCAAGTCATAGCGACTAGATCAACATCAACGAAGCTCTCATTGCTCTAGAATTAACTTTCTCAATTTTTTCAAAATATTCAATTGTTTTGTATTCAAAGAACACAACATCATGGCTTTTAACAAGTTCTTTTCAATTGGATCATAGAAATTATAGCCGAATTTATCCTGACCATAGCCAATGAAGATACACTGCCTAGTTTTATAACAACTTTAACCTTTCATCTTTAGGAACATGCACAGAAGCTTTACCACCAAAGAATCTCAAATGATCGTAAATTACATTATTGCCAAACAATACTCTATCAGGTACATCATTGTCCAAAGCAACATTAGGAGCTAAATTGATAGCATTAGGCAGCAGTGTTAAGTGCTTTTGCCAAAAAAGAATCTGGCAGCTTAGTATCTGAAAGCCAATATTTAAGCTTCTCAACAAGTATTCAGTTCATCCTCTCTTCTAAACAGTTTAACTGAGGAGTCTTATAAGGAGTTTTCTGATGCCAAATAACCTACGCTCTACAATAGTTAAAAAAAAAGACCAATATATTCATCACCATTGTCATTGTTGTTGCATCTCAATTTCTTTCCTATCTATCTCTTAATCAAGTCATGAAAATCTTTGAGCACACAAAGTACTTGATCCTTGGACTTCAAAAGAAACACACAGAGCTTGTGAGAATGACCATCACTAGTCACAAAATGAAGTGCACCACCATTAGATCTTTCTTTAAAAGGACCGTGTAAATCAGAGTGGACCAACTCCAGCAACTCAGGCTTTCTTGAAGACGGATGACTCTAATAGGAATTCATGTTCTGTTTCCCGGCTATGCAATGAATACATTTCTTGAATGTGCTTGTTTCACACCTGAAATCAAATTCTTCTTAGCCAAACAATTAATTCACTTCTCATTCATATGACTCAGCCTTCTATGCCATAGAACTAATAAATAATCACTCTCTACTAAATTTACTGAGTCACTAGAAATGGAGTCCTGCATAGAATACAAGTTACTAGACTTGTTGCCTCAAGCCACCACTATCGAACCTTTGGTCAGCTTCCACTGGCCATTACAATATGTGCTACAATAGCCATAATTATCAAGCTTTCATGCAGATATCTAATTAAGGCGGATATCTAGAACATGTTTGACATTTTTTTAAGAACTAACCTCGAACTATTGTTAGTTTCCAAGCAAACAATGCCAATGCCAATCACCGTAGTTTCATCATCATTAATTACCCATTTTCAAAACGCCAGAATTACTCAGAGTATAACAAGAAAGAACTCTTTCTTCAACATGATGTGATAAGAGGCCATTGTATCTACCACCCAGCTAGTCTCACGGCAAATAAAATTAATGACGTTTTCATCACAGGCAAAAACAAGATCAACTTTAACAACAGTAGCAACATAATTTTCATTGTCGCCCTCTTTCTTTGGATGTCTCAATTCTTTCTTGTGAGAAATTGTGAGAATATTATTGATATATTGTAAAAGAGTGTTAACAAGAAGTCCTATTATTAATTACTATACATGATATACAATAAATCTTTTCCGAGTTGAGACTATTATGTCAATCCTAGTTATAAAAACTTAGTTTCTAAAACTCCCCTCAAGCTGATGCATATAAATTATATGTACCGAGCTTGCTACAAATATAACCAGTACGTGGACTAGTAAGAGAGTTGGTGAAAGTATCTTCGAGTTGATCACATGACTTCACAAATCTCGTAACAATGTCTCCGGAGAGTATCTTCTCTCTAACAAAATGACAGTCAATCTCAATGTGCTTAGTCCTCTCATGGAACACTTGATTTGATGTTATACGAGTATCAACTTAATTATTACACACAAGTTCTATATGACTAATCACTCCAAACCTCAATTCTCTTAGTACTTGTTTGATCCAAATCAATTCACAAGTAGCTATAGCCATTTCTCGATATTCCGCTTCTACACTAGATCCGGTAACCAATAGCCGGGTTTGCCTTACTTTTTCTGTTGACTTTACTCATACACTACTAAAAATCAGGGCTTTTCCCACCGCGATTTTCGGACCGAAATTCGGTCGGACAAGGTCAGGCGACCGCTGCGGTCGGACAAAACGAATTTTATTTATTAAAAATTTATTTTCGTAAAGTATCCGACCGCAGCGGTTTGAAGATAATAAAATATTTTAAAAAAAAAGTGGGCGACCGCCGCGGTCGGCTAGCAGAATAGAAAAACGGGACAGACCCTCTCTCTTTCCTCATTCTCTTTCTTCCTCATTCACTCCTCCTCTTTTCCCCAACCCGTCCCCAACTCAAAAACACTAAATTTTCACCCCCTACGTCAAATCTAACACTAAATTTTCACCCCCTACGTCTACAAATCCGTGGTAAGTTTGTTTTTATTGTTTTCCTTCTTATTTTTCCCCAAATCCGAAACCCTAACTTTTTTTTTTGGTTCTTTCATCCGAATTTTTTAGATTGAGGTGGTGGTGGAGCAAAACCCCGGCACTTGAGGTGAGTTTTCTAGCTTTGGAGCAATTTTTTTTTTCATCCGAATTTCTTACCATAAATTTTTTGAATTCTAGTTTATGAAATTAAATAGACATATTATATTTGTTTAATGGTTATTATTACATAAAATTTCTTACATATTATGGATTAATATGCTTTAGAAGTGTAATCTTGTTGTATCTTTTCGGGTTGATGTTGGGGTGGTTGTTGTTGAACATAGTTTGGGATAGTTGGAAAATTGTCAATGAATATTTTTGTTGGTGTTGTTGTTGAACATTGCTTGGGGTTGTTGTTGAATATTATTTGGGGTTGTTTTTGAACATTGTTTGGGGTTGTTGTTAAGTTGAATTTTTGAGGCATTGAATCAAACAAGTGGTGAGAACTAATCAAAAGCTCAAATTTTAGATAAATTAATTAAAGTAGTAGCAACAAAGACATAATAGTGGCTCACCATTACGAAACCAACTAAGATTTGTACATGGTCTAGTCAAGTGAACAAAAAATAAGTGTTAGGCTTAGAACTAGAATTCACAAATTAAAAATCATTAAGTATGACAATTTTAAGGTTATTTTCTTGATGGATTTTAGTGACATTACTAATGGACTTTGAAAAGAAACAATCTTGATGCCTTTTGATTAGTAGTTGGGTTGGACATGGAAAAGTTTGGTTGAACTAGTATTCTTTGTCAAGCTTAGTGTAGTCAAAGAAAAATAAAATAAATTAAAGTTAGGATTAGTTGAATTGTTCGTTGAAGTTAATAAGATATTGTAAGCAAATGAACTAGTATAATACTTAATAATAATTTAATAGACATTAACTATAAATAATATAGCAGCTACACAACTTAAAATATCTTAAGTTGTAAATTGATTTGAAAGAAATAAACTATTTTTAAATATCCATTTGGTAATTTTTGATTCTATTTCATTTGATAGAAATAGATATAAGTTGCAAATGAGAAGTGCTATTAATTACCAAACGATAATCCTAAAGAATAAATTAGTTAATAATATAAAAGTAATTGACTTAGATATAATCCTAGTAAGTTGTACTTAATCTTTTTCAAATTGGTAGTTTTTTACAGTTTAAGTAATAGATATTACCTATAAGTAATATAGTAGTTACACAATTTAAAATGTCCTAATTATTATCGTAAATTCATTTAAAAGAAATCAATTATTTTTCCACCTTCATTTTTTAATCTTTTATTCTAGTTCATTTGATTCTTGAGAAGTGTTATTAATTACTAAATGATAATCTTAGAGAACAAATAGTTAGTAATATAAAAGTAATTGACTTAGAAAATTATACAATTACTTAATCTTATGAAAATTGGTAGTGTATCAAAGAAATATTTGTTTAAATCTTTGCAATTTAATATGCATCTCAAACGTGAGATATAGTTCGTGAAAGTCGTAGTTGGATGTATAATAGAAATAATCCCGGCCGGCGGGGTATGAGGGCAGAATTTGCAGTAGGTGTTGGAGACTTTATTGAAAAGGCGAAAATACTTGATGATTTTATACGGTGGGGCCAGATTAAGTGTCCTTGCGTGGACTGCAAGTGCATAAAAGGAAAAAATTTGGAAGATGTTGAAATGCATCTTTATAGGAAGGATTTTATGTCAGATTATTTTGTTTGGGTTTATCATGGAGAGTCTAGGGATGTGGGGGGCTGATGTTCATTTTCAAAATGTTTATGTCGGTGGGAGTGGTCCGTTTGTGGAGAATGATCTTGATAAATATCGAATGAACGATATGGTTAATGATGCTTTTGGGATGTAACCAGAGGAGCCATCCCAACCGGGTACATCGCAACCAGATGTTGAGCACATTCCTAATGATGAGGCAAAGCTCTTCTATAAACGGTTGGAGGAAGCTAGTTGTCCATTGTACGAAGGCTCAGTGGATTCCAAGTTGTCAGTTGCTGTTAGATTGTTAAGTATTAAATCTGATTTTAGTATATGTCAAGCAGCCATGGATTCCATCATTGACCTTATGAATGATCTCAATCCGACTAACATGGCATTACCAACTAATTATTACCACACTAAGAAGTTGGTTTCCAAGTTAGGTCTTTCTGCTCAGAGAATTCATTGTTGTGTCAACGGTTGCATGTTGTTTTATAAGGATGATGCAGAATTAGATAAATGTAAATTCTGTGAGGAGCCTCATTACAAGCCGGTTCTAAACCCTAAAAAAAAGCCGATACCTGTTAAGTCGATGCATTACTTACCCCTTATACCTAGGTTAAAGAGGTTGTATGCGTCGATGAGCTCTGCTCCTCATATGAGATAGCACCATGATCGTACAAAACAGCTAGGCAATCTAAGCTATCCGTCAGATGGTCAGGCATGGAAACATTTTGATCAGGTGTATCCGGCATTTGCTAGTGAACCAAGAAACATAAGATTGGGTCTATGTTCAGATGGGTTCACTCCTTTTGATGTCTCGTCTACACCTTATTTTTGTTGGCTCGTATTTGTCACGCCGTACAATCTTCCACCCTGCATGACTAGTCCTTATCTGTTTTTGAATTGCATTATCCCAGGGCCACATAACCCAAAAGCCTCGATTGATGTATTTTTGCAGCCTTTGATTGATGAGTTAAAGTTATTGTGGTATGAAGGTGTGGAAACATATGATATATCAATGAAACAGAACTTTCAACTGCATGCTTCTTTGATGTGGACTATAAATGACTTTCCAGCTTATGGAATGTTGTCTGGGTGGTCCACTGCTGGTAAGCTCTCTTGCCCTTATTTTATGGAAGATACAAAAGCATTCACTTTGAAAAATGGCAGTAAGATTACATGGTTCGACTGTTGCCATCGATTCTTGCCAATGGATCATCCGTTTAGGAATAACAGTAGTACATTTATGAAGAATCAGGTTGATTTTGAAGAGCCTCCGTGAAGGTTGTCAGGAGGAGAAATGGGATAGGGTTAAGGTGTATCCTAAGGTAACTGACCAACGGCCATCTAAAGCACCTGGCTATGGTATTGATCATAATTGGACTAAACAAAGTATCTTTTGGGAGTTGCCTTATTGGAAGGATAATCTTCTTCGACATAAGCTGGATCCCATGTATATTAAGAAGAATTTTTTCGAGGCTGTCTTTAATACTGTGACGGACGTCAGGAACAAGACAAAGGATAATGTGAAGGCCAGGTTGGACCTTGAGGAACTTTGTAGGCGACCTGAGTTACACTTATCTCAAGTTGGCAACACGATTTGGCTTCCCAAGGCCAGTTACACATTCGGATTGGATGAGAGAAGAATGATTTGTGATTGGGTCAAGAATTTGAGGATGCCTGATGGATATGCATCAAACTTGGAAAGGTGTGTTGATATGGCAGCAGGTAAATTGACTCACATGAAAAGCCACGATTGTCACATCTTCATGGAAAACTTGCTCCCAATTCCATTCAATGGCTTGCCTGATGAAGTTTGGAAACCACTTACAGAGACGATCCTATTTTTTAAGGAGCTGTGTTCTAAGACATTGAAGGAAGAGAATCTTAAGTCGTTGGAAAGTAACTTTCCTGTTGTCGCGACTAAGTTGACAAAAATCTTTCCCCCTGGTTTCTTTAATGTAATGGAGCATCTTCTAATTCACCTCGCGGAAGAGGCACTATTGGGAGGCCCGGTGCACTGTAGATGGATGTATCCTTTTGAGAGGTAAGGTCTCTTAAGTTATTATTAACTCATTTTTTTAATTCATCTTAAGTAAATTAATTAATATAATGTATTATGCAGAATTATTGGCAAGTGTAGGCGGGACATGAAAAACAGGAACCAAATTGAGGGGTCCATATGTGAGGCATATCTGGCTAGAGAAACTTCTGATTTTTGTTCGTATTATTTCGATCAATATGTGTGATGTTTGCGAAATAGGCCGGATCGACATGATGTTGGAGAAAATAATGATCCGAATTATCCACCATTTTCTATATTCAATCAACCTGGTAGAGGAAAGTTAATGACCGAAGTATGCAAGTTCAATGACCGGGACAGAAAAGCAGCTACAACTCATGTTTTGTTGAATTGTCCCGATGTCACGCCTTTTTACAAGTATGCTTTTTTTTTTTTACATTAAAACCTAACATTCAAGTTTCATCATTAATCTAACTAATGAGATTTTTTTGGCGCATCATCTAGTCACTTTGTTGGAGAATTTGGCGCTGCTGCTGTTTATGAAAAATTTTCAGATTGGTTTAGAGAATTTGTATGTGTTATATAAACAAATACATAAGTTTTTTGTTATATATATATATATATATACACTATATGTTTGTTTAATGTGTACAACTATCTTGAACTTTATATAGGTACTCAATCCGAATAATGGCATAAACTTCCCATTGTTGCATGATATATCTCACGGGCCTTATTATATATACAAGAGGATGTCTAAGTACTTTGTTAATGGGTACAAGTTCCATACTAGAGAATGGTCCTTGGGAAGAAAACAAACAACAGCGGTGTATGTGTGAAAGGTGGTACTGGTGACCAGGATGTAGACTTTGATTACTATGGTGTGATTGAGGAGATTTTAGAAATAAAGTTACAGTAGGTTGGCCTAGTAAAGATTGGTGTTTTTTCGTTGCAAGTGGTTTGATCCGAGTCCAAAGGGTACGAGGGTAGACCCATGTTCTAAAATAGTTGAAGTTAATCACAAAAGGTCATATGGACATTATGATCCTTTCATCATTGCCCAGAATGTGAAGCAAGTGTGGTACGTTCCTTATCCACCGACAATGAACAAAGTCAAAGCCAAATCCAAAGCCAAGGCCTATTGGTGGGCTGTTCTAAAAGGCAAGCCGGTGGGAAGAGTGGAAGTAGATGATGTATTAGATGTTGCATATCAAAATGAGGTATCAACCATTTCCTTGATTGCGGATATTGAATTAGCCGACCAGTTGCAACATAGTGAAGGCATCTATGAACAGTTTGATGAATCGGTGGTTAGACGTGGAAAAAAGAAGACTAATTTTGGAGAAGGAATATCTAGGACAAACGAGGAGGATGAATATATGGATGACGTTGAAACAAGTGAGGAAGAATTTATTGATAGCGATGAGACGAGCTAGGAAGAAGAAATAGCCGATGACCTTAACGCGAATGATGATGATTGACATGTTCATAGTTTGTTGTTTTTACATTACTACAATTATTTGCACTACTTTATAAATATAAATGTATTCCATAAAAATTTATAATTTGATTATATTGTGCTAATTTATTGTGCTTATTTTACAGATATGTCATCTTTGGAGAAGGCTAGGAGAAAAAGAAAGGTTCAAAGTACCTCTCCTGCTTCAGGTCATACTACTCCTCCTGGACATGTACCTCATATGCTTCCTACACATCCTCCGTCTACATATGCTCCATGTTTTTTCACTCCTCCTCCTGCCTTCCCCCTGGCATGCCCCTTCCTACATCGCCTGGTTATGGCGTTCGTCCGTATGGCATCGGTTCATCATCCATGCCTTTGCCATCTTCCAGTCCATCACCATCCCCTTCATCATCTACTCCTTCTGGATCTACTGTGCCACCTTCTGATCCGAGCTCGGTGGACGCTTCGGTACCACCTACTGTACCATATTATGATCCGAGCTCGCCTTATTACATTGGTCCTCCAGGATCATATGATGATGACCGGAGGGTGAGGATTTATCCTGAGGGTAGTCGTGGGTAAGTATTATTTTTTGTTATTTTTTAAGTATTTAATTCTACTGTGAAGTTTAATTTTTTAGTATATTTATTAACACTAGAAATTTTTATCTAGTTTTACTCCCTCGAACGTGGCTACTCCAATAGTCACTGCATGCATTAAATCTAGATGGACTGAGCCATGGCCATCCTGGGGTAGGGAACCCTTCCAGGTACAGCTGGGCATGTTTGACGATTTTCAGGTAATAACTATATTTTATTTTTTAATAATTTAGTTAAGTGTCACTTTTTTAAAAAACTAATATTTTTAATTATTTCAGGCAAAGGGTAAATGGCATCCTGCTTTTGCTAATATTGCCCTAAGCAATTTCCTTAGAAAATGTGCAGATAGAGTGAAAGGTAACCTGTATGAATGTTGGGCCAAAGGAAAGAAGCCCGAGTGGATATACGATCACGTTTGGGCAAAATATCTACAATATTGGGATACTGATGAATTTAAGAAGAGGAGCGCCCAAGGAAAAGCCGCACGAGCCTCTGAAAAGGATGGATCGCTGCACACCGGGGTTCGGTTAGCGCAACGACTCAGCGGATGCTATTGGTAACTTATTAATTAATTGTATGTATTATTTTATGTAACTCACATAAATTTTCTATCTAACTTGTCATCTTTTTAATTTTGTAGGAAAAGGAAGAAGGGTGGCCAGTTCGTGTGCCTGAAATCTTTAAGAAGAGGCATATATACATAAACAAAAAAGGAGAAGAAGTGTGGGTCTAAGACCACGCTAAAGAGCTATATGTAAGTTACTAAATTCAATCTTTTAAAGTTATTAAATCCGTCAATATTTGTAAATCTAATTCTTATTATTAATTTTTTTTTTTTAGGAAAAGGCTACGGCGGTGGTGCAATGCAATTCCCGAAGGGATTGTTAGCACAAACGCGGAAGAACAAACAAAAGGATAAAGATAAAAGCAAGACAAAACTTGCTTCTTTCGAAAGAACAGTGAGGAACCTGTCTCAAAGCTCAATCAAAAGGGATACAAGGATCACCTATACTATGCAACAATCCTCAAGAGAACATTGCCTCTTGCAAACTGAATGATCAAGAGGAATGTTCAATCGGACTAACCGAAAGCCACAGGTCCTTAAAAGCCCTCACCGGGGTTTTGCTCTCGACGGAGACAAGAAGAAATGTGCTCGGCACTTTCATTCAATTCATTAATGTTCAAAAAACTCTCCTTACAATGAAAGGAAACAGTGATTATATAGGAAATACTAAGGGTAAACTAGTAAATAGGTCACAGTTGACCAATAGAAATAAGCCACGCAGGGCTGAGATAAAATGTGTTCGGCAGACTTTGACTTCGGTTCTCGATTGTCTGCTCGAACACACGCTTGTTGCCTTCGGACGCTCAATTGTCTTCGAGCTTATTGTCCTCGGTCACTTTGCCTTCGGGCTCAAATCTGAAGATAATGCCTTCGATTCTTGAGCTCGGCCACTCAGCTTCGGAGCAATTGTTTTCCTTCGCCCAGGCTAAGTGAACGTGCACATCGTGCAGCAGCTTGGCTTGGTTTCTTGTCATCGGTCTCCTCGGTGGATCGATCACTTGATCAGCACGTGATCGGGCTGCATCATCCTCCCCTTCTTGAGAAGATTTCGTCCTCGAAATCAAGCCCTCCTCGTCCTCCGAAGTTGGACCTACAACACAAGGAACTAAGTCAGCAACATTAAAGGTGTTGGACACGTTATACTCACCAGGGAGGTCGATCACGTAGGCATTGTTGTTGATCTTGGTCAACACTTGAAATGGACCATCCCCTCGAGGAGCCAACTTTCCTTTCCTTTGGTTCGGGAAGCGTTCCTTTCGGAAGTGAACCCAAACCCAGTCTCCCTTCTTTAATTCCAACTTTTTACGCCCCTTGTTTTTCTTTAAGGTAACCTTTGCATAGGCCTCCTCGAGGTTCTTCTTCACCTTTGCATGCAATTCGATCAAGGCAGCTGCTTTTCGAGTACCTTCAAAATCAAGAACAGAATCTCGAGGCAATGGGGTTAAATCAAGTGGAATCAAAGGATTAAAGCCATACACACATTCAAACGGGGTCATGTTGATCATTCTATGCACCGTTCGATTGTATGCGAACTCCATCATGGGCAAACGATCAGCCCAGTTCCCAACCTTCCCTTTGGTCATTGCCCGAAGCAAAGATCCCAAGGTTCGGTTAACTACCTCGGTCTGTCCATCAGTCTGAGGATGGTGAGACGTCGAGAATAGTAGCTTGGTGCCGAGGGCACCCCACAAACATTTCCAGAAATGACTCAAGAACTTCGAGTCTCGATCACTTACAATAGTACGAGGTACACCATGCAATTTTAACACGTTAGAAACAAACAATGTAGCTACATGCTGTGCATCATCACACTTTTTGCAAGGAATAAAGTGAGCCATTTTTGAAAAACGGTCAACCACAACGAAGATGCTATCATTTCCTCCCCCCGACCTCGGTAACCCCAAGACAAAATCCATGGATATATCAACCCAAGGTCGATCAGGCACAGGCAACGGGATGTACAAACCATGAGGGTTGGACTTCGATTTTGCTTTCTTGCAAACGAGACAAGCGTTGCAAAGCTTTTCCACATCTCGTCGCATTTTGGGCCAATGGAACTGCTCGGTCAAGATACCAAGAGTTTTATCGACACCGAAGTGTCCCATCAGTCCACCTGAGTAAGCTTCTCGAACCAAGAGCTCTCTCCACGATGACACTGGCACACAAACCCTCCCATTTTTGAAGAGGTAGCCATCATGCCACTGATATTTCTCAACCTTTCGGCCACTCAAGATTGCGTCTCGAACACATTTCAGCTTGGGATCGTCCTCGTACATCGACTTGATGCTTTCGAATCCCATGAGCCTAGAGGCGAGAGTGGTCGCTAAGGCAAATTTCCTTGATAGCGCATCGGCCACAACATTATCTTTTCCCTTTTTGTAATGAATTACATAGGGAAAGCTTTCAATGAATTCAACCCACTTGGCATGTCTTCGATTTAATTTCTCCTGACCTCGGAGATGTTTCAAAGACTCATGATCACTTTTGATCACAAACTCTCGAGGCCACAAATAATGCTGCCAATGGGCGAGTGCTCGAACGAGGGCATACAACTCTTTGTCATACGTAGAATAATTCAAAGTTGCACCCTTAAGCTTTTCGCTAAAGTAAGCGATCGGCTTCGAGTCTTGCATCAGCACTCCTCCGATCCCAACTCCAGACGCATCACACTCGACTTCGAATGTTTTGCCGAAGTCAGGGAGTTGCAACAACGGGGCAGAACAAAGCCTCCGCTTCAACTCTTGGAAAGCCCTCTCTTGGGACTCTTCCCACACAAATGGATTGTCTTTCTTCACCAGCTCGGTCAAAGGAGCTGCCACGGTGCTAAAGTCACGAACAAACCTTCGGTAAAAGCTAGCTAAGCCATGGAAGCTACGAACTTGTGATACCGAGGTTGGAGTTGGCCAATCTTTGATGGCTTCGACTTTTGATTCGTCGACTTCGACACCATTAGCACTGACAACAAATCCAAGAAAGACTACACGATCGACACCAAAGGCGCATTTCTTGAAGTTGGCATACAACTTCTCTTCTCGAAGCTTTTCAAGTACTTGCCTTAGGTGGTCGACATGTTCATCCACGGTTCTGCTATAAACAAGTATGTCATCGAAATAAACGACAACAAACTTATTTATGAACGGTTTGAGCACATGGTTCATCAGTCGCATGAATGTGCTCGGTGCATTGGATAAGCCAAAAGGCATCACCAACCATTCATAGAGACCGAATTTGGTCTTGAATGCGGTTTTCCACTCGTCCCCGGGTTTCATTCGGATCTGATGGTAACCGGACCTGAGGTCTATCTTCGAAAAGCATGAAGAACCACTTAACTCATCTAGCATGTCATCTAATCGAGGGATAGGATGACGATACTTTACCGTTATTTTGTTGACTGCTCGACAGTCAACACACATTCGCCATGTTCCATCCTTCTTCGGAACAAGGATAACAGGAACGGCGCAAGGACTCAAGCTCTCACGAACGAGGCCCTTGTTCAGCAATTCATCAACCTGCCGTTGGAGCTCTTTGGTGTCTTCGGGATTACACCGGTATGCAGGTTTGTTAGGGATTTGAGACCCTGGTACGAAGTCAATTTGGTGCTCGATTCCCCTCAACGGAGGTAATCCACCTGGCATTTCCTCGGGAAACATGTCCTCGAAGTCCTGCAAAACTTCACGAACAAACAAAGGCAAAGGGTTATCATTAGAAAAATCATCATTAGAGTTTAGAAAGATACCCTTGTGCACGAGGCAAATCATCATCTGACCGTGGTCGTTGCCTCGTAAGATCTCACCGGGTTGCATGATTGCACAAATTCCTTTCACTTCGATCGGTGAGTTTGTTTCTTCGGACCCCAGTTTTGCTCCCATCGGAAGCTTAGCTTTGGCCGCTTCTTTCAATTCTTTCATTCGTTTATAGTCCTCGGTGACTTGTTTTGGAGACAAGGGTTTGAGTACAAAACTCTTCCCATCAAGCTTCACAGTATAAGTGTTGGATCTGCCATTGTGAACAGTTGTTCGGTCATACTGCCATGGTCGACCCAATAGCAAATGACAAGCTTGCATCGGAACCACATCGAATATCATCTCATCTTGATACTCTCCGATTTTGAACTTGATCACACCTGTTTGACAACTCTCAATTCTCCACACTCATTTAGCCATTGTAACTTGTAAGGGTGGGGGTGCTTCATCGTACGTAATCCCATTTGTGAAACCAAAGTTTGGCTCACTACATTGGCACAACTACCGGAATCAATGATCATCGAACACACCTTTTCCCTCACTCGACATCGGGCATGAAAGAGGTTTTCTCTTTGGTTGTCTTCTTCTTCAAGAGTCATGCAGCTCAAATTCCTTCGAACCACAAGAAACATTTCCGGATGATCAGCTTCGGCAGCCTCATGATCATCATCGACTTCAGCTCGATCAGTCTCCTCGATAATTTCCTCCTCGGTGTCACTCGCTTGCTCATGGACGGTTCCATCTTCGAGCAGAAGCATAACTTTGCGAGTTGGACACTCTTTTGCCATGTGACCATAACCCTTGCATTTGTGACACTGAATATTTGAAGCACTAGGAGAATTGAGTTGAACTTTACCTCCCACTTCCCTTGGTTGGTTAACGGTCACACCTCTTTCGAAGGGTCTCTTCGAATCTCGAACAGCGTTAGCACTTGTTTGGTTTGGACTTTTCCATTCTTTACCTCGGTTCAAAGGAGTAGAAGTAGTGACTCCTCGATACCGGTTTGCCTTATCGTCCTTCACCAATTTTTCAGCTTCGGTGGCAGCATCGAACAGATCTTCCAACGTGTGATACACGTGGAGTCTCAACTGAGATGACACATCCCTAGCCAAGCCATTTTTAAATCTGATAATGGCTTGCTCTTCGTCTTCGACCAGATCAAGATTCAATCGAACCTTTTCAAACTCATCGTGGTACTCTTGGACGGACTTGGACCCTTGCTTTAACTCATAGAGTTTTTGCATTTGAGTCTGCCTGTATTTGGCACTCAAGTACTTACCATCCATCGCTCTCATCAACTGTGGCCATGTATTGACTACTGGATAGTCATTTCTTCTTTTATGCCTCTTGTCAGATTCCCACCATGTTGATGCATAAGCTTCGAACGAAGCAATGGCATGGGCAGCCTTTCTCTCATCGGTCATCTCATTGGTTTCAAAGATGCGCTCCATTTTAAGCTTCCATTCAAGATACTCGTCGGGATCACTAGTTCCTTTAAAGGGTGGAATAGTGATCTTGACACTGTTCAAATTTGAGTCTCGAACAGCTCTAGCCTGTTCGGGATACTCATCTTCTCGATCATCAGCCTCACGCTCAATATTTCTTTCAACATTTGCGCCTCGGCCTCGACCTCGGAAATTTCCACGTCCTCGGTGAGCTTGCCTTCGTTGAACGAATGGCGGCTCACGCTCATATTCGTCCTCGGGAAATTCCTCTTCATCAACCTCTTCGGTTATAGCTCCAAGATCTCTTCGGGTCCTTGGAAGTGGTAACCTCTCTCCTCGGGGAATGCCCAAGTTTTGATTTCCAGCTTGGGGATTGCCCAAGTTAAGCTCTCTTCGAATTGCTTCACTTGTCAACTGATGTTGTCGTACAAGCTCAGCATACAGCTCAGGTTTCATCGGAGTGGATTGGCTCGTTCCCACGCCGGACCCATTTATGGCCACGGACGCGTTTCCCTGCTCGAGGTTAGCTACTCGAGCACTCACTCCTCTTACTTCGGCACTGATGCCTTGTATCGCAGCAATGAGATCGGCTAACGACAATTCAGGCTTTTCAATGCTTTTGCCATCGTTTCCAGCCATTGTACCTGCACAAGTCAAAGATCAAACAAAATATTAGGGTTAGAAATCACCTCACACACTCCCTCACCTTTGATGGGTGGCACTCGGGTCCACTCAATTTATGGGTTCGGTTTTGATCACTCAAAGACTTGTTAACAGTGGCTCGTCCAATTGATCTGTCCTCTAAGATCCTTCAAGTTCGACAATAGTCACTGCCTCTTCGGGAAGAGTGAAGTGATGTTCGACTCTATGGAACGGACGCTTTTTAACTGAGCTCGGGGAGTCAAAAGAATGTCTACGAAAGTTTGGACTTCGGTCACCCTTCGCACGAACTCCTATCAGCTTAAAGAGTTAGTACGACCTTGAGTAGGACAATTACTCAAAAGATCCACTAACTAGAATTTTGACACGAAAGAAAGTGAGAACCTAGGAGAATCTACCCTTTGATTCCCTTTTGGAATCCTTTTCGATCACACCCACTCCTGTCCGTACAAAAGTGGTCCCTCCTTGGTACGGATAGGGTTTTACCTTATCCACTTTCCTTTTTCAGCCGACAACTTTCACCTGGGGGTTTTGATGTTAAAATTTTAACCCCTTTCTTCTTCAATGGAACAGTGACCTCGCTCCGGCGTACGGACACAACAACTTCGGTTCACTGACCACGAATTTCAACAGATCTGAGTTGCTCTTTCAACTCCGGTTCCAAACAACAACGGAGGAAATCAAACTGAGTTCTTCGAACTAAAATTCAGCTCGTTCGTGTCGTACACTGTTACGATTTTGTAACAATTTCCGGCGTACGGACATCGATTTAAACTCAGAGCTTCGATTTTTGAGCAACAAACAAACCCAAATCACTCAAGAACCACCAATCTTCACCGGTTTCTTCCAAACACAGTGGGGTTCGAGTTCAGTCACCATTAAAGCTCAAAACAGTCCAAAAATTCACAAAGAAACCCTAGTCACTAAATCAGTACGTCGGGTATTCGTTGGAATCAGAACTCGATGGTGAACAAGAATCCAAGATTGTTTTTCCCAAACAACCAACAATCAAACACAATTTTTGAATTTTTTTCTTTTAACACCTTTTTTTTCTTTTTGTAAATAATAACTCCAACAGCAACAAACAAAACAGGAACACGAAATGGAAACAAAGACACAAAACGCACGAAAATAAAGATAACGTGAACAGGATTTGGGGTTGTAGAAACAAGCCCAAACCGTGCTCTGATACCAAGATGGTGCAATGCAATTCCCGAAGGGATTGTTAGCACAAACGCGGAAGAACAAACAAAAGGATAAAGATAAAAGCAAGACAAAACTTGCTTCTTTCGAAAGAACAGTGAGGAACCTGTCTCAAAGCTCAATCAAAAGGGATACAAGGATCACCTATACTATGCAACAATCCTCAAGAGAACATTGCCTCTTGCAAACTGAATGATCAAGAGGAATGTTCAATCGGACTAACCGAAAGCCACAAGTCCTTAAAAGCCCTCACCGGGGTTTTGCTCTCGACGGAGACAAGAAGAAATGTGCTCGGCACTTTCATTCAATTCATTAATGTTCAAAAAACTCTCCTTACAATGAAAGGAAACAGTGATTATATAGGAAATACTAAGGGTAAACTAGTAAATAGGTCACAGTTGACCAATAGAAATAAGCCACGCAGGGCTGAGATAAAATGTGTTCGGCAGACTTTGACTTCGGTTCTCGATTGTCTGCTCGAACACACGCTTGTTGCCTTCGGACGCTCAATTGTCTTCGAGCTTATTGTCCTCGGTCACTTTGCCTTCGGGCTCAAATCTGAAGATAATGCCTTTGATTCTTGAGCTCGGCCACTCAGCTTCGGAGCAATTGTTTTCCTTCGCCCAGGCTAAGTGAACGTGCACATCGTGCAGCAGCTTGGCTTGGTTTCTTGTCATCGGTCTCCTCGGTGGATCGATCACTTGATCAGCACGTGATCGGGCTGCATCAGGCGGTCTATGAAGAAAGGATGGCGAGTCAGGCATCCGAGTGTGGTAGCAGTACCCCAGCTCAAATGACACTAGAGGAGGAAACCGCACTATGGTTGGAGGTGAATGGCGGAGTAAAGAAGGGAAGTGCTTACGGCCTTGGATCGCAGTATGCCTCAGAACGTCTAAATCCAGATTTGTTTGGCACTTAAACTCCTGTTAGTTCAATTAATCCCTCGGTGGAAGCCTCTTTGCGCAATGAAATCGAAGAGCTTAAGAGAAAGAGTGAGAAGAACGTTTGCGCAATGAAAAAAATATGAGAGCCATGCGAGAAATGATGCAGAACATTATGTGTGGTAGTGCGGACAAGAGAAAGAAGGGCAAGGGCAAGGGCAAGGGCAAGGGCAAGGGCAAGGGCAAGGGCAAGGGCAAGGGCAAGAGCAAGAGCAAGAGCAAGAGCAAGAGTAAGAGCAAGAGCAAAAGCCGGGGGAAAGGCAAGAGCACACGTCAATGCAGCTCGTCGTCTGAGTTGGGTTCTGAGTCTAGTTCTGAGGCAACGGAGTAGTAATAATGGATTGTTGATGTTTTAGACTTGTTTTAGACATGTATTAACTTGTTTGGATCACTATTCGGATTTGAGATGTTATGTAAATTGTTAAAGTTTCAATTTAAAGGCAATAAGCATTGTTTAGACTATTATTAAGGCTTGTAGAAGCCTAATCTTCTTCTGGGTGTTGTTTTTACTATTTTTTATAGGTGGTGTAGCTCTAATTGCAGGTTTTTTTATTGCAGATTTTACCCAGATTTCCGACCGTGTCGGTCCGAAATCAGGGTATTTTTTTACCCAGAAATTGCAATTTCCCACCGCCGCGGTTGCGTAGCTCAAAAAAAATTTCCAGATTTTTAGAATCTCCCACCGCTGCGGTCGCCCAACTCAAACAAATTTCCCAGATTATTGCAATCTCCCACCGCGTCGGTCGCCTAGTTCATCATTTTTTTTCCACCTATTAAGTCAGGCGACCGCCTGCCGACCGATATTCGGTCCGAGTGCCGACCGCGTCGGTCAGAAACCTATAGGCGACGACTATGCAGCCAACCGCCTTGTTTGGTCAGACATGATTTTTAGTAGTGTCAATAGCCAATCTGTCCGTCTATATTGGCCTTGTTTTCCTATTCTGTGCTAAGATGACCATTATCTTCTTCTTTTTCCTTGTATAATCTGGAGTATGGTGCTGGTTAACGAATGATTGTTTTTTCTTTCTTTTTTTCTTTCATAGCTCTGAAGCTTGCCAAAAATCTCATTGGAACACTGTGTACAAGTTGAAATGCAAGGATTTCCAGGTATCTGGAAAAGGGAGGGCATTTCTGTAGTTTCACTAATTCCTACTAGTGGAACCTCTAAGATGCTAGACCATTCGAAGAAGGTACATGCTGTCATAGTTAATTAAACAAATAAGTACATTTTATGCTCTTCACACCTAACCAGAGTTTGATTTAATCATTTAGGTACTTTTCCCATATGAGGAATTCTTGGAACTTTTCAACTGGGATAGCCCAGGTTTCCCACCTTGCGGGCTCCTAAATTATGTGAACATGTATTCCCTTATTTTAGACTTTAAAAACAAATGATTGTTGAATATACCATTTTTCTTTCTCCACATTTAAATATATTCTTTTCGGTTCTTATGCAGTTACTTGGCTGATGTGGTTCTACAATGCCTAACATACACTAAACCGCTCGTTGCCTACCTGTTGAAGAAAGGTCATTTGAGAAAATGTAATTGTGTCCATTAAAAGTATATATGGAGAATGAATAAGAATAGTATGTTTCGGTAATTATTTTAAGCCACAACCGATAAAAAGTCCAATTTTATTAGCAATAATACGAAGAGAATAATTAGTGTATCGATAGATTTAACTACCATATTAATTGCTGCTAAAAGGTATCACATTTATCAGCATTCTTTTTTACTATTATTGCCAATATATGTATGAACCAAGCCAACATTTGACTAGATTTAGTGGCATTTAAATGGCCGGCAAACAAATGCTGCTATATTTAGAGTCTTTTAGCAGCAATAAGATGGACCTTTACCAGTATTCACTTTAATTGATGAAAAAGTCTTTAGCGACGACAACATTGTCAGCTAATATTAACGGCAATTGTTAATGCCGCTAAAAGCCATATCATTTACTGCTAAATGTGACTTTTTTCGTAGTGAGTGGTGTAAATACCATCTCCGAAACCAATTCTTCTAATCCAACGCGATAACTCTACTTCTCCACGCGTAAGTCCCTCTGTTCTTCTATAACACTTCATCCTAATGTTCACTTATGTCCTTTCCTTGTGAGTTCACAACACCATTAATAAACTTTTATCCAAAAAATCAGTACATACAAATACAAGCGCACGTATCAAGAACCAATGCAGTATATACTCCTACTAAGTAATGCCACCAACTTTATCAAACATAAAATTTACCATTAATTTCATCTCTGAGTACCTTGAATCCCACACTTTCAATAAACCTATAAACATTAAAAAGTTAGGACAGTTAAAAATTGTTATATTCACTTAATATATTTGAAAAATAATATCCTTGTAGAAACATAATGAAAGTATACACATTACTTTATAGCCTAAAGATATAAAACATGAATTTTAACATACAAGTATATTATAGAGAAGCTAAGGTGGATACCTTAATCGAGATTCAAGGCAGAGAACTAGCTTTGACAACCAGAAAACACATTATTTATTCATAAAACTTGAGACCAAAAATTGGCATAGTATTTTAAATCTGTTTGTTTATATAATTTGTCCAAAATTCGGAAAAAAAAAAAAAATCGTTAAATTCTCAAATATTGGTTGAGATCAGTATTTGAGAATTTTTGGGAATTTTTTTTTCCCACTCACAAAACTTCAATTTTTTTTTTTTTTAAATAAAATGTATGTCCAAATACAACTTCAAGTTCCAAAAACTATTTTTCGATTCAACTTCAAAAACTCAAATTGTTTAAGTTTCACCCAAATCATGTCCAAACACTAGCAAAGAATATATCAACTTAGGCAAACTTGAAGAAGAAAAACAAACCTGGTGAGAAAAGTTGGCTATGTTGAAGTGCTTATGACTTATGAGGAATAGCGTTTTATTATAAAAAAAAAGTAATGTAAAATATGGATTCTGTTCAAATTGCGATTCAATAGCAAAACGTTTCCTTTGCTAATACGATTCTTCGACCACGACTCATTCCAGAACTGTCACTAATAATGAGATTTTGTACTACGAAAATTAGTTGAAGAAGGAATCAACAATGATTTTGGACAGTTATATCCAACATTATAGTTATATCCAAGGGTAAAGAGACCGTTTACTTTTTTAGAGATATCTTCGTCTTCCTGACATTTATCTTCCTAACATTAGTATTTTTATAATTAACTAGTTTTTATGTACGTGCGTCGCACGTTAACAATTGTACGTATATAATTAGTACAATCAAAATCTCGAAATAAATTTAACTAATGAAATTTTGTATAACGGAGACCGTTGATGCAAGAAAATGCAACAATGTTCAAATACGGTTAAAATATTATAACATTAACATAATACTTGAATTCAAAATGATTCTGACATCCTTATTAATTTGAACTTACAAATATTTATTTAGTTAAGCTAGATAAGTAGATGTACTTATATTATAAGAATAAGTAGCGTGATCACATCTTATCTAATACTTATTTCTCCGTCATCTTGATGACCCGATTAATATTCCTTTTAAAAGTGCAAGATATAATTGTCCGTGTGAGTAAACTTGTTTCGACAAATACAATCAAGCATTTAGTAAACTTATTAGAAATAACAGTAATAAATCCATAATCTTTTTCTATTTTGATTTTCTTATTATCTATTGTTGTCTTCTTGATTCTTTTCTCCATCTGTTCGTCTTTTCCACTTTCAATGGCAGTTATAATTTCAACTTCATACATCTATTCAGCAATTAAGCCCCTCTTAACTCCGCTGTCTTCTGTTATCAAATTTCACCATAAAAAGTAAATTCTTTATTCTTACTCAAGATCATCTTCTGGTAAGATTTCGATTCTTCTCTTTGTAGCATCTAAAAGAATAGATAAGTTAGAACATTATTTTGAGAACTAATAATTTGTGCAGCTTGCCGAGTTGTTATCTTCTTTCTACCAAGACTGATACTTTTTAAAAGGAAACGTTTGAGAATGTGGCATAGGAGGCCCCTTTACATAGTTGTACATATAGTTCAAACAAAAAAGAAAAGAATTGTGAAGTGTAATTTACAACATGAAAAAATTTACTTTAAATTTTTATGTAAAATTGAATTTCTAGAAGTTTAGTTGAAACTTTTATTTTAATTTCTTATGTACTATTTAATATTGAATTCCTGAAATGTTATTGAAATTTTAATCTGGAATTCCTAAAAAATTAAACTTCCTTCTAATACTCCTTAAGAATTCTTTTTATTATCTAGTAAGCTTTGTTCACTTTAAAAGGAAAATCTCATAATTTATAAAGAAAAAAGTGACTTTAAAGAAGAACCTTAGTTTATCCATGTAATTCCTAAGAAGCTTCCTCCTAATCCTCCTAGATAATTAGTTTGATGAATTTGTTAGTTTATCCATGCTCGTCAGTTTATCCATATTAATTGTTTACTAAGGAAAGGAATGAATTTCCAACGTAGGATATTATTAGGTTTAATTCAATTTTACTATTATACTCAATATTATAGCTATATTAAGGGATAAAAAAGTCGTTATTTTTTTAAACTATTTTCGTCTCATGACATTTAGCTTCCTAAAATTGGTGCTTTTATAATAATATAAAATAGATATAGATTAGTTACACTATGAACAAGAATAAGGTTAAAAGGACACACCCAAAATTGAAGTATGGAAAAAAGACTTGCTAACAACTAGTGTGGAAATTTTGAATTTTCAGTTTAAGATCATATATGTGTAAGAATATATGAACTTGCACATATATAAATATGTATAAATAATTATATGTTAACTGCTATCATTAAATAGTTGGCCCAGATTAAACATGGTCTACTAAGATTTAAAGTACATGGGCGTAATTAGATACCTCATAAAGATTGTGTCTTTATGCGTAGGTACCCGACTATAATTCTAATTTAATGATGGACTGAATTAGAAATACCTAAGATTCTGCAACTATAACTCGGGTTATGATCCCCAAATCAAATGTAGGATTTTTTTTCGGATATCACATTGTTGGATAAGTGACAACTACAGTCACGTCATGGTTTGGAAGATCCAACTTCGAAACAGCGGGACTTTGTCACGCTTCCGCATTCAGTCTATTTTTTTCGATGATTTGACATGATTGATCTTGGGGTAGATATAATAGTCTACAGTTTAATCCTAACAATTGGTATCAAAATACATAATGCCTTGGGAATTTGAATTTGGATACTCTTATAGATGTATGCATTTTGAAATAAATAAATTAAACTAGATGTTGCATAAGTGGTCTCCCTTGTGGAGAATTATTTGTTTTAGAATATGAAAGGTCGCGTACGTGTAATCTGTGTGAGTATTGATCGGTCCAAATGAATGTCCATATTTAACAGAATTGTATATGCATTTTTGTAGGCCAATCGTACCAACTAAAATAACTATAATAAGCATAGTAAGGATAAAAGTCTAAGCGTTAACCCCGCTGATCTTCAAGTTTCGTGCCACGACTTGTCAGAAGATTAGTCGCTACAATGAAGTTCTGTTATTTTAACCTGACAAAAAATAGTTGTGACCTACCTGTTATAGAGTTCACTAACTTATATATTACCAAAAATAGTTAGTACTATTTATTTTTATAAATTAATCCAAAAAAACAAGAGTTTAACTTTTTTTTTTTTTGAAACAAGAAATTGTTCATTTATTTATTTATTTTTGTTTCCACCTCTCGGTGAAAAAGAAAGTACATACCTCATCATTTATTTATTTATTTATTTATTTTTGTTCAGCTTCCTTGGACGTTTCACCTTCCTCCTTAGACTGCATTTTTGGACTTCCTTTTTTCATCGAAATAGGGGTGGGTTGACCCGGAGTAGAATCTCTTTGTTGAGACTGATTGATCACATTCGCTCCAGTTCTGTAACTTGTTCCCGATTTATTCCCATCGTTCCTCAGCATGGTCACCTCATCGTGCCCAATTTTCTCTTTCAGCTTTGTGTTTAAACTAGCAAATGCTTGAGCCGCTGATTTACCCAAATTATTTGGGGTGTTCATTGGTCTAATTTCTGGTGGATTTGAGTGGATAGTTTATCGAGAAGATTTAACTAAAAGACCTCCAAACAACTTGACTTAACAAAATGAATTTCTCTTTT
The DNA here is from genome assembly GCA_029990575.1 of Petunia axillaris subsp. axillaris. NCBI lineage: Eukaryota > Viridiplantae > Streptophyta > Magnoliopsida > Solanales > Solanaceae > Petunia > Petunia axillaris. Next base: position 62,775,844 of record JARKNS010000004.1, read on the forward strand.
TTTTTTTTACTTATATTTTTGGGGAGAAATATCTTAAGTGTGGTTAAGTGGGGGTTGGGGGCCTAATTAGTAGTAGAAAAACTTGTGGGTGGTTTTGAAAGTTGTGTGAAAGTATATAATTCACCCAAAAATGGGTTTTTTCCGGGTCAAAAATAAAAACGGGTCTTGCACCATTTCTTCATCCTCTCTTTCAATTTTATCGAAACCCTTTCATCTTCTTCCATAATTTTTTGCCTCCCCCATCCCTCCTCCCATATCCAACACGGCGTTTCGGTTCAAAAGCTTTCTAATTTAATTTTCTCGGAGCAAAAGCTTTAACTTTTTTATTTTCAAGGTGTTTCGTGACTACATTGGCTTGGGTTTAGCTCTTTCGAGGTCTGCATTGTGTTTTCTTCAACTAATAAGCTTCAAAAGCTCTGTTTGTTGCCTTGATTGTGCTCTATTAAAGGTCTGATTTTCAGATCTTTGTTTTTCAGATATGTGGTTTTCAGATCTGCTGTAACAATTTATCATCAACCAATCCTAATCGATTGTAGACCTTATCGCAATTAATAGACCATTGATGGGAGCTATGCAGTGGTAGATGCTAATTTCTTGGATCAATGGGTGGAGATGGCAACATGTGACAAATGAAATTATTACTTATCTTTGCAATACCTTTAAGAAAATAATATAAAAGGCGAGATGGAAGTTGATAACACTATTTATTTTATATTTTGTTTTCTTCTTTCCAATTTATTATTTTTTTTCGAAGTAAAATCTTCAATTTTTCGATTTTGAATGGTGTTTTGTCACTACATTAGCTTAGGTATAGCTCATTCGAGATATGCGTTGTGTTTTCTTCATCTAATAAGTTTCAAAAGATCTGTTGTGTTGCTTTGACGTTGCTCCATTAGAGGTTTAGTTTTTAGATCTGCTGTAACAGTTCATCAACCAATCCCGTCGATGATTGACTTTACTTATTACAATTAATAGACCAATGATAGGCAATTATGCAGCAGCGGATACTGATTTTTTAGATCAATTTATGGAAGTGGCAACATATTGACTTGATATTCCAAGACAAGTGAAATTATCACTAACCGTTGCATTAGAATAATAATCTTGAAAACGAGATGGATGTTGATAGGGCAATCTAGTCGTGCTTGAATTGTTGCTTTAAGATATAAAATGTCAGTGGATCGATTGAAGACTAACGTATTGAATAATCGGCCAAGAAGAAAACTACATCACCCTTGCAACTTTTCCAAGAGTCTCTGTATATTCTTGTATCTTTTATGTATCAAAAAGAATTTTCAGTAACGAAAGTTTTAAAATTATTTTTATTTTTGTTAGTTAAATAAGACTTTTGGTTTATACAAATTTTGTGTGCTTTCATTTACTTGGCTTGCGCCAGTATTTAATTCACACAATATAATACCTTTCATTAAAATTCCTAAATCGAACTTGAACGGCACTCAACCAAAAAATCCTTATACTTAATAAATTATCCACTACTCAATTTATTATTTAATGACCATCACGAAGATAGTTGATTATTAAACACAGTGGTTGATAGTATTTAACAAGTGGTTTATACTCAAGCAGTAAACAGTCGATTATCAACTATTAGAAAAATGTATTTGATTTAAAATATTTAGTATTAAATTAATAAATAAGCAACATTTTAACTACTCAATTTTGGTCCATTATAATATCTCATCAATTTTACTTTGATGTATTTACAAACTAAGTTAAATACTAATTCAATATAAAGTCTATGCACAACATGGTTGTAGTCTATTGTACACCTATCGCTCAGGTGATGTGTTGTTGTTGTTGTTGTTGTTGTTGTTGTTTTTGTTGTTGTTGTTAGCATGGAGAATATAACACGCACGCATTTGACATTTAAACTGATAACCCACGTCAAGTATACAAACAACCAAAATATATTCAATGTGTCATAACATAGTACATTACACTTTCTAAAATTACTATGATTTCTATAAAAGTTGATAATCAACTATTTAGGAGTGACAATCATCACTGCTAGGGTTAAGGTAGATCATTTAGGCATTTACAGATTAAACTAATTGGAAGATGCGAATCAACCTCAATTTGGTCTATTGTACACTAATTGAAAAATTGAGCGTTAAAAAACTTACCGTTCAGGATATTACCACGCGCGCGTTTGGCATTTAGGATTTATGATATTTGAGATTTAGGGTCTAGGATCCACGCACTTGGAGTTTGGAGTTTGGTCTCTAGGATTAAGGTAGATCATTTTGGATTGTGGGTATATTATCAACGATCCGAAATTACGCTATTTTTTTTTGTCAACATTGCTCAGGTTGATAATATACACTCATGATTTTTCTTAAAATAATATAAAAATCCTATATTAAACACTAGTAAGGGGTAATTTAGTAATCTATGAACTAGGAAACCACTCACATGACAATTTTGTTGCATAATGTACCTAAATGATGGTCAATATCCTTGATAAGGAGTGACATTGAATAACATATATAACATAATGTATATTAATGTTAAGGTTCTGAGAAAGCAAGAAATATTTTTCTAAGCATAGAAGAAGATCACATTGCTTGGTTCTTATATTGGGAAGAAGATCATAATGTGAGAAGCAAGCAATGTGAGCGGTACATGACCATAATGTGAGAAGCAAGCAATGTGATCTTCCATGCTTAGAGAAAGATGTCTTGCTTTCTCAGAACCTTAACATTAGTATACATTATGTTATATATGTCACTCCTTATCAAAGTTATTGTCCATCATTAAGGTACATTATGCATCAAAATTGTCATTTGAGTGGTTTCCTAGTTCGTAGATTACTAAATTACCCCCTTACTAGTATTTAACATAGGATTTTTATATTATTTTAAGCAAAATCATGAGCGTATATTATCAACCTGAGCAATGTTGGCAATCAAAAATAAGTGTACTTTCAGATCGTTGATAATATACCCACAAGCCAAAATAATCTACCTTAACCCTAGAGCCCAAACCCCAAACCCCAAGCATGTGGACCCTAGACCCTAAACCCCAAATATCATAAACACTAATACCAAACGCGCGTGTGGTAATATCCTGAACGGTAAAACTTCAACGCTCAGCTTTTCAATAAGTGTACAATAGACCAAATTGAGGTTGATTCGTCTCTTCTAATTAGTTTAGTCTGCAAACTCCTAAATTGGGATGATCGCTCTAGTTAATTCTGTTAATGTGAAAGTAATTTTCTCTAGTAATTTAGTTATTTTATTGGTTTGATTACTGTTAACTCTTAGCGCTTTTCCTATGTTTCCACAATTTATCTAATAGACTATAATTGGTAGACAATCAAAATTAAAACAGAATCAAACTTAAAACAAGGAGATGAATAATATCAATAGACCACAGTTGTGGATAATAAAAACACAACTGAAACTAATATTACCAATTGAAGCAACATTACGCAATGAAAAGGTCTAGACCATTAAAACATAAACAACAAAAAACAGACCAATAACAAACGACTAGTTCGGTTGATTGGGTGAATTTGGTGGAGATTCTTCAATCATATCCAGTGGTCCATTTGGTAAAACGGGTGCATTTGATGAATTTGTGTCTTAATGTATGCAAATGTTAATATACCTAGAAAGGTTTATTATCAAGTTCACAAGCTTGATTTTTTTTTTCTTGAAATGATTCTTTATGTTTATTTATATCAATTTTTATGGGACATGTGTAATATACTTAGGACGGTTGATTATTAATTTAGCAAAGTGTTTGTTTTTTCTTTGAATGTATTTTTTTATTAATCAAACGACATTATATTATTGATTGATGAAAAAAATTATTATGTCGATGCAGAGATATCCCTTCTGACATTTGAATGTATGCTTATTTTTATTTTGTATTAAATTTGAAATGGACACACGTCATCCTTCTTAATATTAACTAATTTTTATTCTATAATTATCTATGAATAAACCATATGTAGTTGATTATATATTTAGTAGAGAGTTAGTATTTTTATGAATATATATTTATTTTTATGGTATCAAATTTGAAGTGTTCACATGTAGTCCTTCTTTATATTATCTTTTTTTTTTTACAATAATCTATTAATAAACTTTCAATAATTAATTATTAATTTAGTAGTGTTATTATTCTTTTAAATATATAGTTATTTTATTTGTTCAAATTTGAAGTTTTGAACCTTTCTACAATAAATATATCCAAATAGGTGTATTGCTATTACTATCGACATCAAGGAAAAATACATACATATTACTATATTTTATGAATGAACGAACTATTTCGTCCTTATAGACGCAATATTAAGCATCTATCTAATGGATACCACGCGCCGGTAGCAAGTTAATTAACCACGTTCAATGACGTTGTTAACTAACTTGTCATACATAGCGTTTAATTTTAAGAGAATATGTATTGTTGCACTTGTTATCGAATGTCAAGCAAACATGTTGCCATCTCCACCCATTGATCCTAGAAATCAGCATTCACTACTGCATAGCACCCAATCAATGGTCTATTAATTGCAATAAGGTCTACAGTAAACTATAACAGGTTGATAATAAACTATTACAGCAGATCTGCAAACAAACAGATCTGAAAGCCTGACCTTTAGTGGAGTAGCGTCAAAGCAACAAAACAGAGCTTTTCAAGCTTATTAGATGAAGAAAACACAACGCATATCTCGAAAGAGCTAAACCCAACCAAATGTAGTGACAAAATACCTTGCAAAATCGAAAAATTGAAGTTTTTGCTCCGAAATAAATAAAAAAAAATTATCGAGCTTTCTTACAAACAAAAATTATGAAATGGATAGCGAAATAAGGAAGATGGAACTAAGATTTGTAAGAGATTGAAAAAAATTGTGAGCTCAAACACTGATTTTGGTCTGTTTTCGAGCTAAAACGAGGTGGAGAAATTTTGGGGGTAGGTGAATTTTGAGGGAAGAAATTTTCTATTTTTTAAAATTTTTTTTATGAAGATGGACCATTTTGTCATATTCAGAACTTTGGGGGTTGGAGTGTTTCTATTTTTTAAAGGATGATTACATTCAATTCTTAAAATTTACTCAATTCTTAAAATTTTGAGGTTATTTTTTTAATTGAAGACTTGGGGAGGTCAAACACCAAAAAGCCCCTAGTTTGTCCTCCTGTACTCACAGGGCTTCCAAATGTTGCTATCGGGATCTTTATAGGACGACCTCTTTTCTTCTTAGATAGTTTGCCTAGTAGTATATCTTCAATAGGTGCTGCATCGTAATAACCTAATACCAACCTTGCTGCTATTGGAATATTGTTTACAATCTCTAATATGAATTGTTATGATGTTGGAACTATTGCTCTGGCTGTTTCCACTAAATGGAAAAAAAAAAGTCCACCAATCTACTGGATGCTTGAAATTTCTCTACACAAAATCTTATTCTCTTTGGTTTAGTAAATAGATTTTCAGATTGTGATCTCTTGTAGTAGTATTTTGTTTTGTTGAGAGCTGGTTTTGAAGCATGACAAACGAGAAGGACTCCTAGGTTCTCACTAAGGACTGGGTCCTTAGTGAGAAGGGCACAGGTGATCGAAAAGATTACGGGTTGCAAATTCCTGCGGAACTAGGAGTAGTGGCGCGTGATTGAACATACATCCTAGTCAAACTAAAAGAAGCGGTGTCCAGGCTGTGTCTGCGAAGTGTGAAAAGGAGTTGGACTTCAACAAGGAAAGGAGTTACTAGGAATCCTGACTTTCCTTAATTAAAAGGATTCCTTGTAGAACTCTACTAGGGTTAAAAAGACCCACATATATGCAAGTAGCAGAGGCAGCCAAAATCAGTTATTCACAAACAGAGAGTTGAGAGCATACAAAGGCGATCTAGCATCTTTCTACGTGAGTAAACTGCAGAAGACAACTTGTGTGCGTGCAGGGTATCGAGTCTAAATTTTCTATCTAGGTTCGTCAAGTTGCAAGTTGACTTTGATTAGATCCTTCATAGTTTTACCTATTAGCTTATTCAGAAGCACATGTATTAGGTGAACCTTTGTGTAATTACTGAGAAGCTAGAGTTTAGCTTTGAGTAGTAAGTAGGGTCTAGAGTGTAGCCCCTTGGTTACAGAATTTGTAATCAGAAACATTGCTCTTGTGTTAGTGGATTCAGTTCTAAATCCCAGAGTGTGGGTCGTGGTTTTTTCTCCCTTGAGCAAGGAGTTTTTCCACGTAAAAATCCCGGTGTTCTTGTGTGTATGTTTGTGTGATCGAGTGTTCCAGGCAGCAGAAGAAGAAAATCTGAGAACCAGGTTCTTCCTCAGAAGAACAAGGTTCTTGAAAAGAAAATCGGAGGACACTATTCAACCCCCCCCCCCCCCTTCTAGTGTCTCAAGGAGGTGCATAGATTATAACAAGTGGTATCAGAGCAGGTCTTCTTGTGAGAGATTAACACCTTAAGAAAGATCAAAATGAGTGCACCACCTACCATCACTGAAGGTCAGTCAATTCAGAGACCTCCATAGTTCAACGGGCAATACTATGCTTGGTGGAAAAGCAGGATGGAGAACTACATATGTGCTGAAGACTATCAACTCTGGCTGATAGTCTCTGAAGGAAATCTGATCCCCACCAAAGTAGTAGGTGAAGGAGATGCTGCTAAGCAGGAACCTAAACCAAAAGAAGAGTTCAATGAAACGGATTATAAGATGATTGAAAAAAATAACAAAGCCAAAAGGCTGGTCATTTGTGGTCTTGGTCCTGAAGAGTTCAATCGTGTATCATCTTATAAGACTGCTAAGGAAATATGGGATGCGTTGCAGGTTGCACATGAAGGAACCACAGAAGTGAAGGATTCCAAGCGAAGAATGCTGAAAAGGAAATTTGAACTTTTCACCATGGGGGAGAAAGAATCAATTCAGGACATGATGACAAGGTTGACGATCATCACTAACGAAATGAGATCCCTGGACATGGAATTGCCTGATATAGAGATGGTCGATAAAGTCCTGAATATGCTGCCTGAAGCATGGGAACCAAAAATGACTGCTATCATTGAATCCAAACCTCTGAAATCAATTAAGCTTGAAGAACTAGTTGGAAGCTTGAAGACTCATGAGATGATGAAAGACTCAAAGGCTAAGCCATCTGTAAAGAAAGACAAGACCCTTGCTCTTGAAGCAACTCAAGAAACTGATGGGTACATTGATCTTCAATCAGTTGAAGCAGCAATGGTGAGTACCTTAAGAAAGAAGCTGAATCTGGGAAGGTTCAAGGGATTCAAGAGAGGTGGAAAAGAGGGTTCTAGCAGGAAGAACATAGTTGACAGTCCTGACTACTCAGGATGCTTCAAATGTTTCAAAAAGGATCATGCTGTAGTAGACTGTCCTATGTGGGAAATAGAATGGATGAAAAATAAAGCATCCAAAGAAAAAGAGAAGGAGACACCAAAGGAAGCTGACAAAGATAAAAGGAAGTCAAGACGACCTCCAAACTTCAGAGCAGAAAGAAGAAAGAAGAAGGAGGCATTCTATGCCACATGGGGACCCACTGACAGTGAATCCGACCATGGAAAGGATTCTGGAGATGACTCGCCATTGGCACTAATGGGTATGTCAGAAAACAGTTCTGATGAAGAAGATCTTCGAGAATTGAGAGGAGGAAGAGATCCTTCAAAACTCCCTGTGTTTAACGGAACTTACTACAGGAACTGGAAGAAACAAATGAAGACCTTCTTGCAAGCCACAGACTACAGTCTTTGGCTAATTGTGAAAAGAGGACCCCATGTCCCTATAAAGAGGGCTGCTAATGGTGTCCTAGTGCCGAAGAAGGTGGAAGAACTGGATCCCCAAGACCTTGACTGGCTTCAGGCAAATGGCAAAGCTGAATGGTACTTGAAAAGAGGACTTACCTATGATGTGCTGGCTAAGATTTCTGAGTGTAAGTCAGCCAAGGAAGTCTGGGAAAGGCTAAAGGAGGTGTACTCAGATGATGTTCAAAAGAGGGACTCAGCTCTCATGGCAACATATGGAACTGAAGACGCTCATTCTTCAGAGGTATGTCTATCTGAACTAAAAGAAACCCTACATACATACTCTTCTGAAAATCTAATCTTAATCACTGCTACCTTGATTGAGGGTTATGAAAAGGAGAAGCTTGAAAAGGACAAATTAGTTGAAGAATTAAGTAATCTTAGAACTAAACACAAGAGTCTCCTGGAACAGAACATTGAACTAGAAGAAGTCAATGTCGTTTTGAAAGGACAGACTCTGGTGTCCAACTCTAAAATCACTGATCTTGAACTGGAATGCAATCAGTTAAAAGAAAGTGCAAATGGTAAGCAAATAATAAGTGAAGTTCAAACCTTTTTAGAAAATGAATTAAAAAGAGCAAATGAGATTCTGTATCAGGAAACTGAGAAGAACAAGGTTCTAAGTCAAAAGGTTGAAAAAGCTAAAATTGAGCTTACCAAGTTAACTAAGTGGAACAAATCATTAGAGGCAATGAAATGGGTTCTTGAGAATCAAAACAGAGGAAAACAAGGATTAGGATTCAAGAAACCATTGCCTCCTTATAACCCTAAAAGCAAGTACGTAGGGTTACCCTGCAACATGATGTGTACCTTTTGTGGTGAAACAGGTCATATCAAATAAAAATGTACACGTGTAAGCAAGGCAAAGGCTAAAAAAAAAAAGAAGTGTGTTACCTAAATGGGCTAGATAGGACCTGATTTATCCGTTCTCTAGTAAGAAGGGACCCAAGCTTGTCTGGGTTCCTAAGGCTAACCCCTAATTTGTTTTGTAGGCTGAAGTGAGGGAGAACAACCCAAGCTGGATTCTTGACAGTGGTTGTTTGAGGCACATGACTGGAGATAAAAGAAACTTTCTCTCACTTGCAGCATTTCAAGGAGGCAGTGTGGCCTTCGGAGGAGGAAAAAGTGGTCAAATAGTTGGAATTGGAAAGATTGGGAGAACTCTAGATCATGCCATTGAGAATGTTTACTGTGTTGATGGTCTTAGACACAATCTGTTAAGTATCTCTCAACTATGTGACAGAGGAAATGAAGTGAGGTTCACATCTGTAGGATGCATTGTGAAGAACCTTCAGAGTGGAGATATTGTAATGGAAGGAAAAAGGGTGAACAATGTATACAAGGCATCGCTGAAGTCATTACCTGAAAACAACCTTACATGTCTAAATGTACAAGAGAGTGACTCTCAGCTATGGCACAAAAGAATGGGACATGCAAGTCTCTCAGAACTGAACAAGCTTGTATCAAAGGAGCTGGTTCGTGGATTGCCGAGTAAGAGATTTGAAAACATTAAGATGTGTGATGCATGTGTGAAGGGAAAGCATGTTAGGTCATCTTTTAAGTCCAAGAAGGTGGTAAGCACATCAAAACTACTGGAACTGTTGCATATGGATCTGTGTGGACCTATGAGAGTCAGAAGTAGAGGAGGAAAGAGATTCGTGTTTGTGATTGTTGATGACTATTCTCGATACACATGGACTCTGTTCTTGGCAACTAAAGATGAAGCTTTTGACAACTTTAAAGACTGGGCTGGTGTAGTTCAGAAGAGGCTAAGTCTTGAACTTATTAGCATCAGATCTGATCATGGAACTGAGTTTGAAAACTAAAAATTCTCTGAATATTGTGCAAGGAACAGTATAGATCATAACTTCTCCGCTCCAAGAACTCCCCAACAAAATGGAGTGGTAGAGAGGAAGAATAGATCTCTGGAAGATATGGCCAGAATTATGCTGTTGTCAAGTGGTCTTGCAAGAAATTTTTGGGCTGAGGCTATAAATACTGCATGCTACCTGCTGAACAGATGTTCAATCAGAGCAATTCTTGACAAGACTCCATATGAGTTACTCAGAGGGAGAAAGCCAAACATTGCTCATCTAAGACCTCTTGGGTGCAAATGCTTTGTACACAACAATGGAAAAGAACCCCTGGGAAAGTTTGATGCTAGGAGTGATGAGGCAATATTTCTTGGCTATTCGACCCAAAGCAAGGCATACAAAGTGTTTAATAAAAGGACACAGACAGTGGAAGAAGTATGCATGTGGTATTTGATGAATCAGACGGGGCACTTGACGAACGTGAGACAGATGATCAAGAAATCGGGCTTAGCAGGGAAGAAGGTGTGCATGAACTGGAAGATTCTGAAGACAAGGAGACATTAGGAGAAGATCCAAGTGCATTGGAATAAGTGGTAAATCTGACAGGGGGAACTGCTGATGAAGCTGATGATCCAGCAAGTCAAGAAGAAACTCACCAGGATGAGAACGTGAGTTCTTCCAGTCACGTCAAACTAAGGCCATGGAAACCCTAAAGATCTCATCCTTTGGAGAATGTCCTATCAGAACTGGATACATGAATCATGACCAGGTCAGCCCTGAAGAATTTTTGTGCCTTCTTTGCATTCCTGTCATCTGTGGAACCAAAGAACGTAAAGGAGGCCCTAGAAGACCCAGATTGGATTCTGGCTATGCAGGAGGAATTGCATCAATTTGAAAGAAGCAAAGTGTGGCATCTAGTTCCTAAGCCAAAGGACAGATCAATAATTGGAACCAAATGGGTATTCAGGAACAAACTAGATGAGCATGGTATAGTGACGAGAAACAAAGCAAGATTAGTAGTGCAAGGCTATAGTCAAGAAGAAGGAATTGACTATGATGAAACCTTTGCACCTGTGGCAAGGATGGAGGCTATCAGAATGCCAATTGCTTTTGCTACATACATGGAGTTCACACTATATCAGATGTATGTGAAGAGTGCCTTTTTAAACGGATACCTGAATGAAGAAGTCTATGTTATACAGCCACCAGGCTTTGTGAATAATGAATTCCCTGATCATGTTTACAAACTAGACAAGGCTCTTTATGGACTGAAGCAAGCCCCTAGAGCTTGGTATGAAAGGCTATCTGGATTTTTATTGAAGAATGGGTTCTCAAGAGGAAAGATTGACAACACATTGTTCCTCAAAAAGAAAGGAAAGGACCTATTGGTGGTTCAAGTGTATGTTGATGATATCATTTTTGGTGCCACTGATGAGGGGCTATGCAAAGGCTTTGCTGATCTGATGGGAAGTGAATTTGAAATGAGCATGATGGGAGAACTAAATTTCTTCCTTGGATTGCAAATAAAGCAAATGCCTGAAGGAACTATGATTCACCAGCAGAAGTATGTCAAGGAACTACTGAAGAAGTTTGATATGGAAGGAGCAAAAGAAATGACTACTCCCATTGCACCTGGGACAAAGCTGGACATGGATGAACTCGGTCCTTCAACAGACGAGATAAAGTACAGAGGAATCATAGGATCACTTCTTTATCTCACAGCCAGCCGACCTGACATTGTATACAGTATAGGACTGTGTGCTAGATTTTAGTCCAAACCCAAGGAGTCACATTTGACAGCTGTGAAGAGGATCCTGAGATACCTGAAAGGAACTCAGGACCTTTGTCTCTGGTACCCAAGAGGAGGTACTTTTGAACTAATTGGTTTTGCTGATGCAGACTATGCAGGTCACCTGGTGGACAGGAAAAACACTTCAGGAATGGCACACTTTCTGGGTCCCTGTTTGATCTCTTGGGCCACAAAGAAGCAAAACTCAGTTGCCTTATCAACTGCTGAAGCCGAGTATGTGGCAGCTGCATTATGCTGTTCACAGTTGCTGTGGATCAAACAACAACTGGAGGACTTCGGAATCAAGTGTGGTGCTGTGCCAATTTTCTGTGATAATACTAGTGCAGTAAATATTGCCAATAGTCCAACATAAAAGAACCAAGCACATTGATATTAGACACCACTTCTTGAGAGATAATGTGGAAAAAGGTCTAATCACTATGAATTTTTGCAAGACTGAGGATCAAATTGCTGATATATTTACTAAAGCTTTGAACAAGGTACAGTTTGAGAGGAACAGGTTGGAATTAGGGATGACCAAAATACACGGATGATCCAGCAGGAAAATCCTCATGGTTGGTTAGTAAAGTATTCGATTGTCTATATTTGAATTTTGTCATTGATATTCGGTCTAACTTGGTACTTTTGTTAGTACACTTGTTCAGTTTTTAGCACCAGGTAAGAATAATGTGATCCCATGAAGAACCTACTATGTACTAAGAAGGAATCAGTCAAAGCATGAGGAATCATGTCCAGGTACACTCACACTACCCTACATGATAAAAGTCATAACTGAATTAAATTGTCAATCACACGTGTGTCAAGGGAGATCCTCCATGTTCTTATAACTATCCAAAATTATAGGAATACATTCCTTTTCTGGGTAGAATTTTAATTGATGTTTTGGACCCCACTACTCAATTAAGTCCATAACCGTCAAAACTCTTAACTCTTCCCGGCTTTCAAAAATTTCAAAAAGCTTCTTTTTCTCCTTTTTATCATTACTACCTTGCCTTCCCAATACATTGTCAAATCACCGAAACCCCTCCCTCTTAACCTTACCTCCCAACCTCTTACCTTCTACTCACTTCTTCTCTTCAAAATCAAAATTCTCTCAAAACCCTAACATCAGAAAATTCCGTCTGTCTCTGTGGCAACACATAAAAATCAGGTCAAAATGTCAGACAAACCTCCACCATCCACACTTGCTCAAAGAATTGCCAGGGCTCGTGCAAAAGTTCTTCAAAAAGGGGACAAAAAGCTGGTAAAGAAGTTGAGGTTAAGGACGACTTCCACCACACCCATCGCACAAAGTTCATCACAACCACTACATGAGGTAATCTCCGCTCCTATCTTATCTACACCTGTTACTTCAGTAGATATAAACAACCCTGGAATGGCAGAAACTGAAACCTTAGTGACAGGGTTAGACAAAATTATAGATGATGAGCATGTTCAACAAATAGATAGGGGGAACTCATGTGAGGCAGAGCGTGCTGTGGTAGTTGAGTCTGGTGAGAGTTTGAATGTTGCAGAAAAAGTAATATAAAAATTCAAGGAGGATGATAGGGTAAAGAAAGTTAGGGAAAAATCTGTGTCAGGAAGTCCAGTTGTTAGAGGACATAAGTCTGTTGAAGCCCCAGAGAATTTGGTGCAAGAGCCTGTTGCTTGCCCAAATTCCACTGAGGTTGATGATGCAGACATAGATTGGACAGATTCTGAGGAAGAAGGAAAGAAAGAGGAAGTGTTGGAAAAGACTGAATTAAAAGAAACTCCCAAGGTGGCTGAAGAACCAAAAAGAAAAAAGAAGTTTGGTGAAGAAGATGAAAAATTGGCAGGGGAGGTAGAGGAAGAGGAAGTGGTATTTCTCAAAGAAAACGTTGTGGAGCCTGAGAAGAGAAGAAGGTTAGTGAAAGGGGGAAAACCAGTGCTGAAGACAAGGCTGGTTGATGAAGAGTGTGATGAGAGTGGCAGTGTTGACAAGGTTGTCTATGAACCTGTGGCCAGAAGGGTTGGCACCAGGTCTGTGTTGAAACAACAATTGGAAAAGGTTGGAAAGCTGGAGAAAACAGTGACTAATGTAAGAGATAGAGAAGCTAGGAAGAAGGATGAAGAAAGAAGAGTTGAGAAAACCTAGGAGGAAAGTGATGATGATGCAGGTAGCTATGCTGAGCCAAGTGACTCAGATACTGACAGTGAAGCTGAGACAAGAAGAAGAAGAAGAGGCAGTGAGGATGAAACTGACAGGGTGGCTTTCTTCTCTAAACATCAGGTGTTGCATGGCAGCATCCTGCATGATGAGAAAGAGTTTCATATGAAGCCATTACTCAGAATGATTGGTCACCAAGGTTGGTTAGGGTTGTTTAGCAACAAAGATAGGAAGTTGTATGCTGATGAGATCAGACAATTCTATACAAATTGCAGAGTCAATGCTAGGAGGGTGTTCACAACTGTGAGAGGTATGGAGATTGAATTTGGGAGACCTGAGCTTGGGGTAATCCTTGACATACCTGCTGAAGGTTATTGCAGGTATATTAAGCTCAAATGGCCAAAGAGGACTGATGGAGTCACTCCTCTAGATGTTGTCAAGAAATTCTCGGGGAAACCCGAGTTGAGAAAGGAGAGGAAGGTAGACAAGAAGGAAATGGAACCTGCACATCAACTGTTGTTTGAGTTTGTGCACTGGTTTCTTCTACCAAGAGGAGAGAGGAACTACGAGGCCAGTGCTTTGGACCTGACTTACATGGATCTGCTGGACAGGGGAGTGAAGATAAATTTGCCTGGGCTGATAATTAGACATATCAAAAGAATTGCTGATACTGAGCAGAAGCCACATTCCCTTGTTCATTCCTATATCATTCAGCAGGTTCTAGAGCACTTTGGGGTCCCTTTAGAAGCTGGGAAGAAGCCAACCATTCACCAGATGTTTGGGATTAATGTGCTGAAAAATTGTGACTTCTTCAGAGAAAGCAGAACTTCATAGAGACCAATGCAGGCCAAGCACGAGCAGGAGGAGGAAAGTGAGGATTATGGACCCGAGGAGGCCATTGATGCTGTGAAGGAGCTGGAGACGCATGTCCTGGAGGTGAATGAAGAAAACACAGAGCTCCACAGACAGTTGAAGTTGAAGGATCAAGAAATTGATCGTTTGAAGATAGATTGCCACAAGTATGAGGCCGAGTTGTTGATGGAAAGGGCCAAAAATACGAAGCAACTTGCGGCACTTCTCAAACACTTCAATGTTCAGCTTTGAATCCTCCTATCCTATCCCATTCTGCTCTAATCCCTTCTCTCTACTTGTTGTCTACCGTCTCTTCTGATCTCCTAATCACATGTGTTGGATATTTAAGACAATTTATTCTGTTGTGTACTTAATATTGGGGTTGTGCTGTTGACACAACCTGGATGGTGATTTTAAATTTTCTTATGCTTGTGACAATGTTTCATGCTTTAGTCATTGGTTTTGATTGGGCCCTTATTCTTGCTTATGTGTGCTATTTTTACTGACTTGTCGCCTTGTGCTTTAGACTGAGTTTCACTGACAAGTTTATGCAGGGATTTGGATCTTTTCGATGATGCCAAAAGGGGGAAGAAGGAAATGTTGGAGTGTTTGGGACCTAATTCATCGTCTGTTTCTTTGTGCTTGTTATCCTTTGTTTGTTTGCTGGTTTTATGTCTACTCAGGTTCTTGGGCAACATTTGTTTGTCATCATAAAAAAGGGGGGAATTTGTTGAGAGCTGGTTTTGAAGCATGACAAACGAGAAGGACTTCTAGATTCTCACTAAGGACCCGGTCCTTAGTGAGAAGGGCACAGGTGATTGAAAAGATTACGGGTTGCAAATCCCTGCGGAACTAGGAGTAGTGGCGCGTGATTGAACATACATCCTAGTCAGACTAAAAGAAGCGGTGTCCAGGCTGTGTCTGCGAAGTGTGAAAAGGAGTTGGACTTCAACAAGGAAAGGAGTTACTGTGAATCCTGACTTGCCTTAATTAAAAGGATTCCTTGTAGAACTCTACTAGGGTTAAAAAGACCCATATATATGCAAGTAGCAGAGGCAACCGAAATCAGTTATTCACAAACAGAGAGTTGAGAGCATACAAAGGCGATCTAGCATCTTTCTACGTGAGTAAACTGCAGGAGACAACTTGTGTGCGTGCAGGGTATCGAGTCTAGATTTTCTGTCTAGGTTCGTCAAGTTGCAAGTTGACTTTGATTAGATCCTTCATAGTTTTACATATTAGCTTATTCAGAAGCACATGTATTAGGTGAACCTTTGTGTAATTACTGAGAAGCTAGAGTTTAGCTTTGAGTAGTAAGTAGGGTCTAGAGTGTAGCCCCTTGGCTACAGAGTTTGTAATAAAAAACATTGCTCTTGTGTTAGTGGATTCAGTTCTAAATCCCAGAGTGTGGGTCGTGGTTTTTTCTCCCTTGAGCAAGGAGTTTTTCCACGTAAAAATTCCGGTGTTCTTGTGTGTATGTTTGTGTGATCGAGTGTTCCAGGCAGCAGAAGAAGAAAATCTCAGAACCAGGTTCTTCCTCAGAAGAACAAGGTTCTTGAAACGAAAATCGGAGGACACTATTCAACCCCCTTCTAGTGTCTCAAGGAGGTGCATAGATTATAACAGTTTTTTTTTTCATATAGATTTAGGGCATAGTCCCTGTTATACATGTGTAGTCTGGACACTTTTACGAGGATATTCCTTACTTCGCTATGTGAAGCTCTTTAAATTGTGTAATTGTTAGAATTACACACTCTGAATAAATACAGGCCACACTTGGCTTAGGAGAAAGTAGTTTGCCTTCTCAACTGTCTGCTCTTCTCTACTGATAGCTCATATGCAGATTCATGATTAATTGATGTGGATAGCTGCATTCATTTTTTTGGGGTGTATGTTATCATTAATACATATTAACTTGCTGTTTTTCATAAAATATGATTTTGTATTTTTGAAGTTCTGGTTTGGAGTTTTTTTTAAATTTTATTTTAGGATAACTATCAGTACCTCTTCACTTGTAGAGAGTTTAATCTCTGCTGGATCTTGTTACCTTATTTCTTAAAATTGTAGGATGAAACAGCGTCAATAATACAGTTAGATGCAATAGATGATGGTTATGCTAATCAAGAGTTGCTTTCTTAACTCCAATGAAGGTATATTTCCATTTCACTCCGCTTTCCATGTTACTTGTTGCTTCATAGTTGGTGAAACATGTTTACTTCTGATAGATCTTCAAGAGAAAAAAGTTGTGTTCTCTGCACCTTAACAGTAAATGAAATTTGAACTAAGTTTTCAGTTTTCTGCACCTTAACAGTAAATGACATTTGATCTTATTATTTAAATTTATCTTGTTCTTTTCCTACTACACAGCTCTTGGCCGGTCGCCTTGCAGGTGATGAAGATAAAGGCTCATCTGGCCTGTCGTGGCTTCGTGTACTGCTGCACTATCTGAGCATAACCACGATATTGCGTGGCAAGAAATCTAGAAATCCTAATCCAACTCCAATGTTGTGAGTATTCTTGACCTATGTGAAAATATTTTGTGATCTATGAACACTAATACAAAAGATAGACATGTTGTGGATCTAGTAACATAGTGTGTATCAAGTTGTGCCGCCCCAATTTATCTGTGTTTGTGTACATATACATATGGATTTTTTTTTTGGTAACTTTATTTTGAGTTGGATTAGTGCACCCCTGTTGTTTACATGCTGCTCGAACTTCCTTCCCTCCTTCCATGCGATACAACTTTGCTCAAGAATTTACATTTTATTAGGCTTGTGGTAATTACTATATTGCCCAAGTCGTACTGATATCTACGATAGTTAGTGGTTACTTTATAGATTTCTCATAAAATATTATGCTTGCCTTTCTTTTTCAGCCTGGAATGATGCACAGAGTGAACTTAATTACTACACCAGTGGATGTAAGAGGATCATCCGGAAGCAGCAACAAGAATCACCAAGAAAATACTTTAACTTTGATTAATTTGACGCGGAAACATTTTAGTTTTATGGATTTAAAATTATAATGTTTAGCATACATTATACACATTAGTTTGATATGTAGTACTTGAATTTGTGGCTTGCTATTAAGAACTTTTTAAATGTATAATTTGGTTTATGTTGTATATTATTTCGTAAATCATGTATTATATTATTTCATGTAATAAACTTTTTTTATTAGATTCGTGCCATTGATTGAGCCCCATAGATTAAAATTTTAAAATTAATGATATTATATTGTGGCAATTATAGATCCTAAAAAATCAAATAATTTTAGAAAATAAATTTATACTGTAGCAGTTATACTCTACCGCAAATTATGTTTAAACAAAAAATTATGATCAAGCTGCGGCATTTTATAAGCCCCATAAATTATAATTTTTGGAGAATTGCAATTATTTTGAGGGGATTATAAACTATTACTATCTGTCCTTGAAAACCTTCACAAATTTAAAATTTAATTGTGGAGGTCGTCGTGGGAATTTTAAAAAACTGTAGTTGCTCGTGGCATACGTAACTGCGCCGTTTTAAAAACCGTCACAATTTATTTTATGGGGGTCAAAACCCGCCTCAATTACCAAAAAAAAAAAAAAAACCCCGCAAATTTACCTTTTTCTTGTAGTGTGGGTAAGTCATTTGAATTTTATAGAGTTCACTAACTTATATATTACTAAAAATAGTTACTCTTTATTTTTATAAATTAATCAAAAAAAAAAAAAAAAAAAAAAAAAAAAAAAAAAAGAGAGAGAGACAAGAGTTCAACTTTTTTTTGGAACAAGAAATTGTTCTTTTTTTTCCACCTCTCGGGGAAAAAGAAAGTAAATACCTCATCATTATCAAACCACGAAAATACCAAAAAAGGAACAGAGAAAAGAAACATGCAAATGCAGAAAGTCTCTAAACTCAGCTACTAAATAGTACACGCGAGTCTCTAAATCTGCTACACTTGAATTGTGGAAGCACTTGGTCAAGGACAAAGTCTGCAACACGCTGACTACCTGCATCTGTCATATGACTGCCGTCCCAACTAATGGACTTAGCCGGATTAGGACAAGCTTTGGAACCTACTTTACAACCGCCTCCACAACATGCAGCGAAATTTTTTTCAAATCCAAACAAAGATGCCTTACGTATATTATTTAGATAACCCTCATAATAATCCGCATAGACGATTGTAACACTTGGAAACTGTTTTTGTAGATTTTGAAGAGCTTTTTTCAGCTCAGTGTTGTGGAATGAACAAAAATCATTCAGAGATTTCAAACAACCATGTGAGTCATGAAGTTTTGGATCTTGTTTCCAATAGTTAGGTAAACAACCGAAGGGAAGAACTCCCGGTACCAAAATGCGAGTTGCTCCCAATTGTATCACATCTCTGATGCCTTGAATAATCCCGGCAACAACAAAAGGGACGTATCTCTGCATCTCAGGTGCTTGCTTGCCTTGTCCGAAAGAGAAGATGTAGTCAGCTCCACCAAATTCTCCCAATACTACAAGAGAATTTTTTAGGGCATTTGGATAATTGGAGCCATAGGTGGACTGCAGATGAGATTTAAACCAGCCTAATTGAATGGTGAGATACTTGTTCTGGGGATTCAATTTGACATTTCGTGCAGCCCAGAAAGAATTATTTAGAGCTGTGGCAGCAGAAAAAGCGAAGTTAACGCCTTGGCTAAAAGAAGCTTTTTTGTCCAAGTAAGCATTGAGTAAGGGGAGCTTTAGAGCTTGGACAATGAAGTCGGGAACAATGCGACCATCTGAGTAGCGACCAGTAGGTCTCTTAAAATAGGTCTCGCCGTAAGGAAAGCCGTAGGTTTTTTTTGCGATACCATCAGTGAAAATAACATTATTTCCACCGTCGGAGAGAGAATCACCGAATTGGAAAACAGAAGTGATGCCGCATGTGTTTTGGGCAACAGAAGGAGAAGAGAGAAAAACCAAGGTTTTGATCAGTAAAAGAAAGAAAGAAACTTTATTGGGTAGAGATAGAGAAGCCATTGAAGAATGTTTCTGCTCTAAACTTAGAACTGGCATAGCGCTATTTATTGACAGACCTAGAGGTGCACGCTGCAAGACTTGTTCCCATGTGCAAGTGATGGAAAACCGTGATTCAGTACAAAACAGAAATCTTAGTAATATTTTACGTAATGCATGTGCTAGTTCTTCGTACCAAAGATCTCTTTATTGGAATCTTAATTATTTGATGTTAGTGCTTCTGCTAGTTAGATTGATAACCAATGGCTAATGGAAAGTACAAAGTATTTACCGTTGTATAAGTGTGTGTAAAACAAAGTCCTCGCTAGCATTAAGATAAATATACTCTTTCCGTTGTACAAAGATGAGATATTTTATTATATGTCTCACACGTCACGTCATACATGGGTGAGGCTCTTAAAAGTTTGACAAGTGTATTTTATGGGTCCCATCTTATTCAAGTACACAAATTTAAAAATGGTAATGTTTTAATCCGCATTTATTGCTTTTAAGATTCTTATTTGAATGACTAAAATAGTTGTAATAATATTAATTAAATTATTGTAAAAGTTATTATTGAGAATTTGAAGAAAACAAATTGACTGACATTCATTCATCTGCTTGATTTCTTTGGCTTTGGTCCTGTGTTTCTGACTATGACCGAAGATTTGTACTAATTATGCCGATATGCATTTGTTGTAAAACGATCTAAATAGTGTTAAATATTTATCACTTAATTCTATGTCGATAGAATAATATTTTCTAAACAGTATTTCAAAAACAAAAAATAGAAAACATTATTTGAATGCACAACAATTTATGATATAAATGAAGGTTTGCTAACAGGTACGTCGTTTACTAACTGGCACGTCTACAACGACCAAGTCAAGCTTGTATAAAAACTGCTAAAAGATATCGATTATACAATAAAAAAAATATAAATCATCAATATATATACACACACGTTCTCCAAATTAGAACCAATGAAATAAGAAGATGCAACTTATGGAATATATTGTTGTTGGATCGTCGTTGTTCAATCAAGTTACAAAGATTTTATGTTTATGCATGATATTTTCTTGCCATATTTGTTTCATATTATTACTATTTAGTCTTTCAATTAAGAATCTTAAAAAGAATAAATATGGACTTAAAAAGTTTTCATTTAAATTTTTTGCCTAAAAGTAAATAAATGGTACCCATGAGTCTACTTGTCAAATATGTAAGAGCCTCACACAAGTATGACATGCCGTGTGAGATATCTAATAAAATTTCTCGTACAAAGATGGCATAATTTTCTTAATAGCCTTTTTAAAAGATTTAATGAAATATGTATAATCATATAAATTTTTATGAATTATTTTAAACTATAAATTTTAAAAATCTTCTCTCTCTATTTAAACTTGGATTCAAATCAAACTATGCCTTACAAAATGAAATCTAGAGAGT
Organism: Petunia axillaris subsp. axillaris; assembly: GCA_029990575.1. NCBI lineage: Eukaryota > Viridiplantae > Streptophyta > Magnoliopsida > Solanales > Solanaceae > Petunia > Petunia axillaris. The sequence goes on from JARKNS010000004.1 coordinate 62,796,667, forward strand.
ACAGTATTTGCTACATCAGATTGTCTTGTGCAACTTCGCCCCGTTTTGTCTTTATCACTAAGCATTTTAATTTCGCATCTAATGATACTTCATTTTTCCCAAAAAAAAAAAAGGAAAAAAATATTTGCTAGATTCCTCAGTGGATTTAACATCGACAAGTTGCCTTGCTGGATGAATGAATATGTCAAAAGGTGTATGTACATGATTATCAATATGATACGTGGCTTCAAATTGTGAAGTGATGAAGAAAAAAAGTCAATTCAATCTATACTCACACAAGTGTGTGCAGGGACGTACCCGAGTTGAGTAGAGTGGTGCTCAAGCACCTACTGATCCCGTGCTCGGACGGTTGAAATAGGCAAAGAAAGTTTGAAATGCCTATAAAATGTTAGTTGAGCACCCACAGTGTTAACTGTCTGATTTTGAAACTCGGCATGACACAATGATCGTAAGAATTTGGCGTGATGGCCTTGCTATTGGACTAAGCGTGGGAGACATTGTGCATGAAACAGTGCGAGTGGCAACGTTAGTGTTTGGCTTATGTGTGGCTGATGAAATACGGCAAATGGTGAGCTAAGTTAAGACACGCCATGGCACGGCATGACTGTCAAACGACTAAGGCAAGGCCAGGGTACGAGGGCCAAGGTAAGACGGCTAAGGCATTGACAAAGGCTTGGACATTGTCATGACATAGGGCATTGGGCGCACGTAGGCAGCGCCAAGGCCAATCGATGGGCACTGATTTGATGTCATTGCACGTAGGTAATGGCTAACGCGCTGGCATGTGCGCACAGGCATGAGCTGCACGTGAGCAGGCGCTGACATGGCTTGGGCGCCGAGAAATGGGCGGAAACGTGGGCAACATGGGGCCAAAACGTGTGCTAAGTGGCTTTGGCGTGTGCTGGCCCCAACCCTTTGTAACTGCCCTAGGCAGTCCCCCTTTGTATTTAATATGTATTTTCAGTCATTTTTTAAGCATAGACGAGGGAAACATAGAAATAGACGTGAGGGTTTGTAAAAGTGTGTCCCAAGTAGAAAAGCCATTGAACGACTTGTGTTCTTGGCTTAGGACGAAGTCGATCCATTGTATTTGACTTGATATATAAATACATTGGTTGGGAGTTTCCACCCGTAAATTGCTTGGGTTGATTGTTTTACATTGCTGCCTTAATTTCCAAAAACGTTTCAAGTCAAAGACTGAACTTCGGCTAAGTATAGAAGTCGGCTGTGTCAAGTGGGACTTGGCTGCCTCACAGGGGCAAACCTCGGCAGGTTTTGGATGTCAAAAACCGCCTTTGTGATAACTGGTATCAGAGCACGAAGGGAACGATAGCGGGAAAACAAGATGGCTGGTGTAGTAGCGCTGAAATGAGGGAACGGTTCGCTAAACTTGAGGCGTTGGTGGGTGTAACTGACGATGGTGTCGATTTGGTTCATGTGCTGACACAATTGGCTCGTCTTAAAGCCGATGGTGAACGTCGTGAGGCAGAAAGTCAAGCCTTCGAGGATGTTGCTGCGGCTGAAATTGAAATGATACGCAAGGAGAAGGAGGATCTACATTCGGAAATGTTGCTGCTACGTAGGGCTCTAAGTGGGACTGTCCAACTAAACGATGATCGTGCCAAGGTAAAAATTCCAGAACCAAAGGCTTATAATGGTGCTAGAAGTGCCAAGGAATTGGAAAATTTTCTTTGGGATATGGAACAATACTTTGAGGCTGCTCATGTTCCAAACAATGAAAAAGTTAAGATCACAACAATGTATTTGTGTGATGATGCTAAAGTTTGGTGGCGAACACGAGTAGTAGAAGTGGAAAATGCGTGCTTGGCTAGGGTTGATTCGTGGGACGAGTTGAAGAAAGAATAGAAGGGGCAGTTTCTCCCTACAAACTCATCTTAGGTTGCAAGGGACGGGCTGCGTAAGCTAAAGCAAAGTGGCACGGTAAGGTAATATGTGAAGGAATTCTTTTCATTGTTGCGAATGTTGGCAACATGGTTGAAGAAGATAAACTCCATTAATTCATTAGTGGACTGAAAAATTGGGCGCAATTGGAGTTGAGAAGGCAGAATATGCAAAGCCTTTCAACGGCCATTGCAGCGGCTAATGCTTTGGGTGATTTCAATCTTAACGATGACCTTGCTGAATCGTCTAAGTCTAGTGGCAAGAAAGACAAAGGCAGGGAAGCAACAAGGGGAAATACTCAAAGGGTGAAAGATATGCAGAATATTCCAGGAGAAAAAAGAAAAGCGGCAAGTTTAGTGGCTGCTTTACACGTGGTGGACCGCACTTGAAACATGACTGCCCGGTGCAACAGCGGGTGAATGCAATGTTGGCTGCGGAGGCACCTGAAAAAACTCAACTGGCGGGTGTTAACAACTAGGTGGCTGGAAACGAAGAAGTCCTTGGGGCAGCTTATATAAACAGCCCCTTGGGCTTGATTAAGTGATGTCTCGACGAGGACGTCGAGTTTCAAAGGGTGCGGGTGGTTTGTTAGCCATCTGATTTTAAAACTCGGCATGGCACGGTGATAGCAAGGATTTGGCATGATGGCCTTGCTATTGGCCTAAGCGTGGGAGACATTGTGCATGAAACGGTGCAGGTGGCAGCGTTAGTGTTTGGCTTATGTGTGGCTGATGAAATACGGCAAAGGGTGAGCTAAATTAAGACACGCCATTGCACGGCATGGGTGTCAAACGACTAAGGCAAGGCCAAGCCATGAGGGCTAAAGCAAGACGGCTAAGGCATTATTAAAGGCTTGGACATTGTCATGACATTGGCATTGGGCGCACGTAGGCAGCGGCAAGGCCAATCGATGGGCGCAGATTTGATGTCAAGGCACGCAGGCAAGGGCAAACACGCAGGCATGCGTGCACAGGCATGAGCTGCACGTGAGCAGGCGCTGACATGGCTTGGGCGCCGAGAAATGGGTAGAAACATGGGCAACATGGGGCTAAAACGTGTGCTTTGTGGCTTTGGTATGTGCTGATCACGCCCCAACCCTTTGTAACTGCCCTAGGCAGTCCCCCTTTGTATTTAGTATGTATTTTCAGTCATTTTTTTTATGCATAGATGAAGGGAACATAAAAAGAGACGTAAGGGTTTGTAAAAGTGTATTCCAAGTAGAAAAGCCATGAACGACTTGTGTTCTTGGCTTAGGACGAAGTCGAAGTCGATCCATTGTATTTGACTTTATATATAAATACATTGGTTGTGAGTTTTCTCCCGTAAATTGCTTGTCTTGATTGTTTACATTGCTGCCTTAATTTCCAAAAACGTTTCTAGCCAAAGACTGAAATTTTTCTAAGTAAAGAAGTCGGCTGTGTCAAGTGGGACTTGGCTGCCTTGCAGGGGCAAAACTCGGCAGGTTTTGGTTGTCAATAACCGCCCCAGTGACAACTGGTATCAGAGCACGAAGGGAACGGTAACGGGAAAACAAGATGGCTTGTGGAAATAGTAGCGCTGAAATGAGGGAACGTTTGGATAAACTTGAGGTGTTGGTGGGTATAACTGACGATGGTGTCGATTTGGTTGCTGTGCTGACTCAATTGGCTCGTCTTAAAGCCTTTTGTGAACGTCTTGATGCAGAAAGTCAAGCCTTCAAGGATGTTTCTGCGGCTGAAATTGAATTGATACACAAGGAGAAGGAGGATCTACGTTCGGAAGTGTTGCTGCTACGTAGGGCTCTAAGTGGTACTGTCCAACGAAACGATGATCGTGCAAAGGTTAAAATTCCAGAACTAAAGGCTTATAATGGCGCTAGAAGTGCCAAGGAATTGGAAAATTTTTTTTGGGATAAGGAACAATACTTTGAGGCTGCTCATGTTCCAAACAATGAAAAAGTTAAGATCACAACAATGTATTTGTGTGATGATGCTAAAGTTTGGTGGCGAACACGAGTAGTAGAAGTGGAAAATACAGGCTTGGCTAGAATTGATTCGTGGGACGAGTTGAAGAAAGAATTGAAGAGGCAGTTTCTCCTACAAACTCATCTTGGGTTACAAGGAACGGGCTGCATAAGCTAAAGCAAAGTGGCACGGTAAAGGAATATGTGAAAGAATTCTTTTCATTGTTGCTGAATGTTTGCAACATGGCTGAAGAAGATAAGCTCCATTATTTCATTAGTGGATTGAAAAATTGGGTGCAATTGGAGTTGAGAAGGTAGAATGTGCAAAGCCTTTCAACGGCCATTGCTGCGGCTGATGCTTTGGGTGATTTCAACCTTAACGATGACCTTGTTGAATAGTCTAAGTCTAGTGGAAAGAAAGACAAAGGCAGGGAAGCAACGAGGGGAAATACTCAAAATGTGGAAGATGAAAGCAGTGCAAAGTGTGGAAGATATGCAGAATATTCAAAGAGAAAATATAAAAGTGGCAAGTTTTGTGGCTGCTTTACATGTGGTGGACCGCACTTGAAAAATGACTGCCCAGTGCAATAGCGGGTGAATACAATGTTGGCTGCGGAGGCACCTGATAAAACTCAAGTGGCGGGTGTTAACAACTTGGTGGCTGGAAACGAAGAAGACCTTGGGGCACCTTTTATAAACAAACCCTTGGGCTTGATTAACTAACGTCTATACGAGGACGTCGAGTTTCAAAGGGTGCGGGTGGTTTGTTAGCCGTCTGATTTTGAAACTCGGCATGGCACGGGGTAGCAAAGATTTGGCATGATGGCCTTGCTATTGGCCTAAGCGTGGGAGACATTGTGCATGAAACGGTGCGGGTGGCAACGTTAGTGTTTGGCTTATGTGTGGCTGATGAAATACGGCAAAGGGTGAGCTAAGTTAAGACATGCCATTGCACGGCATGGGTGTCAAACGACTAAGGCAAGGCCAAGGCATGAGGGCCAAGGCAAGACGGCTAAGGCATTATTAAAGGCTTGGACATTGTCATGACATTGGCATTGGGCGCACATAGGCAGCGGCAATGCCAATCTATGGGCGCAGATTTGATGTCAAGGCATGCAGGCAAGGGCAAACACGCAGGCATGCGTGCACAGGCAAGAGCTGCACGTGAGCAGGCGCTGACATGGCTTGGGCGCCGAGAAATGGGCAGAAACGTGGGCAACATGGGGCTAAAACGTGTGGTTTGTGGCTTTGGTATGTGCTGATCACGCCCCAACCCTTTGTAACTGCCCTAGGCAGTCCCCCTTTATATTTAGTATGTATTTTTAGTCTCATTTTTTATGCATAGACGAAGGGAACATAAAAACAGACGCAAGGGTTTGTAAAAGTGTGTTCCAAATAGAAAATTGAACGACTTCTGTTCTTTGCTTAGGACGAAGTCAAAGTCGATCTATTGTATTTGACTTTATATATAAATACATTGGTTGTGAGTTTTCTCCCAGAAATTGCTTGTCTTGATTGTTTTACATTGCTGCCTTAATTTCCAAAAACGTTTCTAGCCAAAGACTAAAATTTTTCTAAGTAAAGAAGTCGGCTGTGTCAAGTGGGACTTGGCTGCCTCACAGGAGCAAACCTCGGCAGGTTTTGGTTGTCAATAACCGCCCCTGTGACAACTGGTATCAGAGCACGAAGGGAACGGTAGCGGGAAAACAAGATGACTTGTGGAAATAGTAGCGCTGAAATGAGGGAACGGATGGATAAACTTGAGGCGTTGGTGGGTATAACTGACGATGGTGTCGATTTGGTTGATGTGCTGCCTCAATTGGCTCGTCTTAAAGCCTTTTGTGAACGTCTTGATGTAGAAAGTCAGGCCTTCAAGGATGTTTCTGCGGCTGAAATTGAATTGATACACAAGGAGAAGGAGGATCTACGTTCGGAAGTGTTGCTGCTACGTAGGGCTCTAAGTGGGACTGTCCAACGAAACGATGATCGTGCCAAGGTAAAAATTCCAGAACTAAAGGCTTATAATGGCGCTAGAAGTGCAAAGTCTTGATGTAGAAAGTCAGGCCTTCAAGGATGTTTCTGCGGCTGAAATTGAATTGATACACAAGGAGAAGGAGGATCTACGTTCGGAAGTGTTGCTGCTACGTAGGGCTCTAAGCGGGACTGTCCAACGAAACGATGATCGTGCCAAGGTAAAAATTCCAGAACTAAAGGCTTATAATGGCGCTAGAAGTGCAAAGGAATTGGAAAATTTTCTTTGGGATAAGGAACAATACTTTGAGGCTGCTCATGTACCAAACAATGAAAGAGTTAAGATCACAACAATGTATTTGTGTGATGATGCTAAAGTTTGGTGGCGAACACGAGTAGTAGAAGTGGAAAATACAGGCTTGGCCAGAATTGATTCGTGGGACGAGTTGAAGAAAGAATTGAAGAGGCCGTTTCTCCCTACAAACTCATCTTGGGTTACAAGGGACGGGCTGCATAAGCTAAAGCAAAGTGGCACGGTAAAGGAATATGTGAAGGAATTCTTTTCATTGTTGCTGAATGTTGGCAACATGGCTGAAGAAGATAAGCTCCATTATTTCATTAGTGGATTGAAAAATTGGGCGCAATTGGAGTTGAGAAGGTAGAATGTGCAAAGCCTTTCAACGGCCATTGCAGCGGCTGATGCTTTGGATGATTTCAACCTTAACGATGACCTTGTTGAATCGTCTAAGTCTAGTGGAAAGAAAGACAAAGGCAGGGAAGCAACGAGGGGAAATACTCAAAATGTGGAAGATGAAAGCAGTGCAAAGTGTGGAAGATATGCAGAATATTCCAAGAGAAAATAGAAAAGTGGCAAGTTTTGTGGCTGCTTTACATGGGGTGGACCGCACTTGAAAAATGACTGCCCGGTGCAATAGCGGGTGAATACAATGTTGGCTGCGGAGGCACCTGATAAAACTCAAGTGGCGGGTGTTAACAACTTGGTGGCTGGAAACGAAGAAGACCTTGGGGCACCTTATATAAACAGCCCCTTGGGCTTGATTAACTGATGTCTCGACGAGGACGTCGAGTTTCAAAGGGTGCGGGTGGTTTGTTAGCCGTCTGATTTTGAAACTCGGCATGGCACGGGGTAGCAAAGATTTGGCATGATGGCCTTGCTATTGGCCTAAGCGTGGGAGACATTGTGTATGAAACGGTGCGGGTGGCAACGTTAGTGTTTGGCTTATGTGTGGCTGATGAAATACGGCAAAGGGTGAGCTAAGTTAAGACACGCCATTGCACGGCATGGGTGTCAAACGACTAAGGCAAGGCCAAGGCATGAGGGCCAACGCAAGACGACTAAGGCATTATTAAAGGCTTGGACATTGTCATGACATTGGCATTGGGCGCACATAGGCAGCGGCAATGCCAATCTATGGGCGCAGATTTGATGTCAAGGCATGCAGGCAAGGGCAAACACGCAGGCATGCGTGCACAGGCAAGAGCTGCACGTGAGCAGGCGCTGACATGGCTTGGGCGCCGAGAAATGGGCAGAAACGTGGGCAACATGGGGCTAAAACGTGTGCTTTGTGGCTTTGGTATGTGCTGATCACGCCCCAACCCTTTGTAACTGCCCTAGGCAGTCCCCCTTTATATTTAGTATGTATTTTCAGTCTCATTTTTTATGCATAGACGAAGGGAACATAAAAACAGACGCAAGGGTTTGTAAAAGTGTGTTCCAAATAGAAAATTGAACGACTTGTGTTCTTTGCTTAGGACGAAGTCAAAGTCGATCCATTGTATTTGACTTTATATATAAATACATTGGTTGTGAGTTTTCTCCCGGAAATTGCTTGTCTTGATTGTTTTACATTGCTGCCTTAATTTCAAAAAACGTTTCTAGCCAAAGACTGAAATTTTTCTAAGTAAAGAAGTCGGCTGTGTCAAGTGGGACTTGGCTTCCTCGCAGGAGCAAACCTCGGCAGGTTTTGGTTGTCAATAACCGCCCCTGTGACAACTGGTATCAGAGCACGAAGGGAACGGTATGGGGAAAACAAGATGACTTGTGGAAATAGTAGCGCTGAAATGAGGGAACAGATGGATAAACTTGAGGCGTTGGTGGGTATAACTGACGATGGTGTCGATTTGGTTGATGTGCTGCCTCGATTGGCTCGTCTTAAAGCCTTTTGTGAACGTCTTGATGTAGAAAGTTAGGCCTTCAAGGATGTTTCTGCGGCTGAAATTGAATTGATACACAAGGAGAAGGAGGATCTACGTTCGGAAGTGTTGCTGCTACGTAGGGCTCTAAGTGGGACTTTCCAACGAAACGATGATCGTGCCAAGGTAAAAATTCCAGAACTAAAGGCTTATAATGGCGCTAGAAGTGCCAAGGAATTGGAAAATTTTCTTTGGGATAAGGAACAATACTTTGAGGCTGCTCATGTACCAAACAATGAAAGAGTTAAGATCACAACAATGTATTTGTGTGATGATGCTAAAGTTTGGTGGCGAACACGAGTAGTAGAAGTGGAAAATAAAGGCTTGGCTAGAATTGATTCGTGGGACGAGTTGAAGAAAGAATTGAAGAGGCCGTTTCTCCCTACAAACTCATCTTGGGTTACAAGGGACGGGCTGCATAAGCTAAAGCAAAGTGGCACGGTAAAGGAATATGTGAAGGAATTCTTTTCATTGTTGCTGAATGTTGGCAACATGGCTGAAGAAGATAAGCTCCATTATTTCATTAGTGGATTGAAAAATTGGGCGCAATTGGAGTTGAGAAGGTAGAATGTGCAAAGCCTTTCAACGGCCATTGCAGCGGCTGATGCTTTGGATGATTTCAACCTTAACGATGACCTTGTTGAATCGTCTAAGTCTAGTGGAAAGAAAGACAAAGGCAGGGAAGCAACGAGGGGAAATACTCAAAATGTGGAAGATGAAAGACGTGCAAAGTGTGGAAGATATGCAGAATATTCCAAGAGAAAATAGAAAAGTGGCAAGTTTTGTGGCTGCTTTACATGTGGTGGACCGCACTTGAAAAATGACTGCCCGGTGCAATAGCGGGTGAATACAATGTTGGCTGCGGAGGCACCTGATAAAACTCAAGTGGCGGGTGTTAACAACTTGGTGGCTGGAAACGAAGAAGACCTTGGGGCACCTTATATAAACAGCCCCTTGGGCTTGATTAACTGATGTCTCGACGAGGACGTCGAGTTTCAAAGGGTGCGGGTGGTTTGTTAGCCGTCTGATTTTGAAACTCGGCATGGCACGGGGTAGCAAAGATTTGGCATGATGGCCTTGTTATTGGCCTAAGCGTGGGAGACATTGTGCATGAAACGGTGCGGGTGGCAACGTTAGTGTTTGGCTTATGTGTGGCTGATGAAATACGGCAAAGGGTGAGCTAAGTTAAGACACGCCATTGCACGACATGGGTGTCAAACGACTAAGGCAAGGCCAAGGCATGAGGGCCAAGGCAAGACGACTAAGGCATTATTAAAGGCTTGGACATTGTCATGACATTGGCATTGGGCGCACATAGGCAGCGGCAATGCCAATCTATGGGCGCAGATTTGATGTCAAGGCATGCAGGCAAGGGCAAACACGCAGGCATGCGTGCACAGGCAAGAGCTGCACGTGAGCAGGCGCTGACATGGCTTGGGCGCCGAGAAATGGGCAGAAACGTGGGCAACATGGGGCTAAAACGTGTGCTTTGTGGCTTTGGTATGTGCTGATCACGCCCCAACCCTTTGTAACTGCCCTAGGCAGTCCCCCTTTATATTTAGTATGTATTTTCAGTCTCATTTTTTATGCATAGACGAAGGGAACATAAAAACAGACGCAAGGGTTTGTAAAAGTGTGTTCCAAATAGAAAATTGAACGACTTGTGTTCTTTGCTTAGGACGAAGTCAAAGTCGATCCATTGTATTTGACTTTATATATAAATACATTGGTTGTGAGTTTTCTCCCGGAAATTGCTTGTCTTGATTGTTTTACATTGCTGCCTTAATTTCCAAAAACGTTTCTAGCCAAAGACTGAAATTTTTCTAAGTAAAGAAGTCGGCTGTGTCAAGTGGGACTTGGCTGCCTCACAGGAGCAAACCTCGGCAGGTTTTGGTTGTCAATAACCGCCCCTGTGACAACTGGTATCAGAGCACGAAGGGAACGGTAGCGGGAAAAGAAGATGACTTGTGGAAATAGTAGCGCTAAAATGAGGGAACAGTTGGATAAACTTGAGACGTTGGTGGGTATAACTGACGATGGTGTCGATTTGGTTGATGTGCTGCCTCAATTGGCTCGTCTTAAAGCCTTTTGTGAACGTCTTGATGTAGAAAGTCAGGCCTTCAAGGATGTTTCTGCGGCTGAAATTGAATTGATACACAAGGAGAAGGAGGATCTACGTTCGGAAGTGTTGCTGCTACGTAGGGCTCTAAGTGGGACTGTCCAACGAAACGATGATCGTGCCAAGGTAAAAATTCCAGAACTAAAGGCTTATAATGGCGCTAGAAGTGCCAAGGAATTGGAAAATTTTCTTTGGGATAAGGAACAATACTTTGAGGCTGCTCATGTACCAAACAATGAAAGAGTTAAGATCACAACAATGTATTTGTGTGATGATGCTAAAGTTTGGTGGCGAACACGAGTAGTAGAAGTGGAAAATACAGGCTTGGCTAGAATTGATTCGTGGGACGAGTTGAAGAAAGAATTGAAGAGGCCGTTTCTCCCTACAAACTCATCTTGGGTTACAAGGGACGGGCTGCATAAGCTAAAGCAAAGTGGCACGGTAAAGGAATATGTGAAGGAATTCTTTTCATTGTTGCTGAATGTTGGCAACATGGCTGAAGAAGATAAGCTCCATTATTTCATTAGTGGATTGAAAAATTGGGCGCAATTGGAGTTGAGAAGGTAGAATGTGCAAAGCCTTTCAACGGCCATTGCAGCGGCTGATGCTTTGGATGATTTCAACCTTAACGATGACCTTGTTGAATCGTCTAAGTCTAGTGGAAAGAAAGACAAAGGCAGGGAAGCAACGAGGGGAAATACTCAAAATGTGGAAGATGAAAGACGTGCAAAGTGTGGAAGATATGTAGAATATTCCAAGAGAAAATAGAAAAGTGGCAAGTTTTGTGGCTGCTTTACATGTGGTGGACCGCACTTGAAAAATGACTGCCCGGTGCAATAGCGGGTGAATACAATGTTGGCTGCGGAGGCACCTGATAAAACTCAAGTGGCGGGTGTTAACAACTTGGTGGCTGGAAACGAAGAAGACCTTGGGGCACCTTATATAAACAGCCCCTTGGGCTTGATTAACTGATGTCTCGACGAGGACGTCGAGTTTCAAAGGGTGCGGGTGGTTTGTTAGCCGTCTGATTTTGAAACTCGGCATGGCACGGGGTAGCAAAGATTTGGCATGATGGCCTTGCTATTGGCCTAAGCGTGGGAGACATTGTGCATGAAACGGTGCGGGTGGCAACGTTAGTGTTTGGCTTATGTGTGGCTGATGAAATACGGCAAAGGGTGAGCTAAGTTAAGACACGCCATTGCACGACATGGGTGTCAAACGACTAAGGCAAGGCCAAGGCATGAGGGCCAAGGCAAGACGACTAAGGCATTATTAAAGGCTTGGACATTGTCATGACATTGGCATTGGGCGCACATAGGCAGCGGCAATGCCAATCTATGGGCGCAGATTTGATGTCAAGGCATGCAGGTAAGGGCAAACACGCAGGCATGCGTGCACAGGCAAGAGCTGCACGTGAGCAGGCGCTGACATGGCTTGGGCGCCGAGCAATAGGCAGAAACGTTGGCAACATGGGGCTAAAACGTGTGCTTTGTGGCTTTGGTATGTGCTGATCACGCCCCAACCCTTTGTAACTGCCCTAGGCAGTCCCCCTTTATATTTAGTATGTATTTTCAGTCTCATTTTTTATGCATAGACGAAGGGAACATAAAAACAGACGCAAGGGTTTGTAAAAGTGTGTTCCAAATAGAAAATTGAACGACTTGTGTTCTTTGCTTAGGACGAAGTCAAAGTCGATCCATTGTATTTGACTTTATATATAAATACATTGGTTGTGAGTTTTCTCCCGGAAATTGCTTGTCTTGATTGTTTTACATTGCTGCCTTAATTTCCAAAAACGTTTCTAGCCAAAGACTGAAATTTTTCTAAGTAAAGAAGTCGGCTGTGTCAAGTGGGACTTGGCTGCCTCACAGGAGCAAACCTCGGCAGGTTTTGGTTGTCAATAACCGCCCCTGTGACAACTGGTATCAGAGCACGAAGGGAACGGTAGCGGGAAAAGAAGATGACTTGTGGAAATAGTAGCGCTAAAATGAGGGAACGGTTGGATAAACTTGAGACGTTGGTGGGTATAACTGACGATGGTGTCGATTTGGTTGATGTGCTGCCTCAATTGGCTCGTCTTAAAGCCTTTTGTTAACGTCTTGATGTAGAAAGTCAGGCCTTCAAGGATGTTTCTGCGGCTGAAATTGAATTGATACACGAGGAGAAGGAGGATCTACGTTCGGAAGTGTTGCTGCTACGTAGGGCTCTAAGTGGGACTGTCCAACGAAACGATGATCGTGCCAAGGTAAAAATTCCAGAACTAAAGGCTTATAATGGCGCTAGAAGTGCCAAGGAATTGGAAAATTTTCTTTGGGATAAGGAACAATACTTTGAGGCTGCTCATGTACCAAACAATGAAAGAGTTAAGATCACAACAATGTATTTGTGTGATGATGCTAAAGTTTGGTGGCGAACACGAGTAGTAGAAGTGGAAAATACAGGCTTGGCTAGAATTGATTCGTGGGACGAGTTGAAGAAAGAATTGAAGAGGCCGTTTCTCCCTACAAACTCATCTTGGGTTACAAGGGACGGGCTGCATAAGCTAAAGCAAAGTGGCACGGTAAAGGAATATGTGAAGGAATTCTTTTCATTGTTGCTGAATGTTGGAAACATGGCTGAAGAAGATAAGCTCCATTATTTCATTAGTGGATTGAAAAATTGGGCGCAATTGGAGTTGAGAAGGTAGAATGTGCAAAGCCTTTCAACGGCCATTGCAGCGGCTGATGCTTTGGATGATTTCAACCTTAACGATGACCTTGTTGAATCGTCTAAGTCTAGTGGAAAGAAAGACAAAGGCAGGGAAGCAACGAGGGGAAATACTCAAAATGTGGAAGATGAAAGCAGTGCAAAGTGTGGAAGATATGCAGAATATTCCAAGAGAAAATAGAAAAGTGGCAATTTTAGTGGCTGCTTTACATGTGGTGGACCGCAGTTGAAACATGACTGCCCGGTGCAATAGCGGGTGAATACAATGTTGGCTACGGAGGCACCTGATAAAACTCAAGTGGCGGGTGTTAACAACTTGGTGGCTGGAAATGAAGAAGACCTTGGGGCAGCTTATATAAACAACCCTTTGGGCTTGATTAAGTGATGTCTCGACGAGGACGTCGAGTTTCAAAGGGTGCAGGTGGTTTGTTAGCCGTCTGATTTTAAAACTCGGCATGGCACGGGGATACCAAAGATTTGGCATGATGGCCTTGCTATTGGCCTAAGCGTGGGAGACATTGTGCATGAAACGGTGCGGGTGGCAACGTTAGTGTTTTGCTTATGTGTGGCTGATGAAATACGGCAAAGGGTGAGCTAAGTTAAGACACGCCATGCAACGGCATGGGTGTCAAACGACTAAGGCAAGGCCAAGGCAAGACGGCTAAGGCATTATTAAAGGCTTGGACATTGTCATGACATTGGCATTGGGCGAACGTAGGCAGCGGCAAGGCCGATCAATGGGCGCAGATATGATGTCAAGGAACGCTGGAAAGGGCAAACGTGAAGGCACGCGCGCACAGGCATGAGCTGCACGTGAGCAGGTGCTGACATGGCTTCGGCGCCGAGAATTTTGTGGAAACGTGGGCAACATAGGGCCAAAACGTGTGCTGAGTGGCTTTGGCATGTGTTGATCACGCCCCAACCCTTTGTAACTGCCCTAGGCAGTCCCCTTTTGTATTTAACATGTATTTTCAGTCATTTTTTTAAGCATAGACGAAGGGAACATAGAAACAGACGTCAGGGTTTGTAAAAGTGTGTTCCAAGTAGAAAAGCCATTGAACGACTTGTGTTCTTAGCTTAGGATGAAGTCGGAGTCGATCCATTGTTTCTGAATTGATATATAACTACATTGGTTGGGAGGTTTCTCCCGTAAATTGTTTGTCTTGATTGTTTTCCGTTGCTGCCTTAATTTCCAAAAACGTTTCAAGCCAAAGACTGAAATTTGGTTATGTATAGAAATCAGCTGTGTAAAGTGGGACTTGGCTGCCTCGCAGGGGTAAATCTCAGCAGGTTTTGGTTGTCAAAAACTACTCCTGTGACAACTGGTATCAGAGTACGAAGGGAACGGTAGTGGGAAAACAAGACGGCTGGTGGAAATAGTAGCGCTGAAATGAGGGAACGGTTAGCTAAACTTGAGGCGTTGGTGGGTGCAACTGACGATGGTATCGATTTGGTTGATGTGCTGACACAATTGGCTCGTCTTAAAGCCCATTGTGAACGTCTTGAGGTAGAAAGTCAAGCCTTCAAGGATGTTGCTGCGGTTGAAATTGAAACGATACGCAAGGAGATGGAGGATGTACGTTCCGGAGTGTTGCTGCTACGTAGGGCTCTAAGTGGGACTATCCAATGAAACGATTATCGTGCCAAGGTAAAAATTACAGAACCACAGGCTTATAATGGTGCTAGAAGTGCCAAGGAATTGAAAAATTTTCTTTGGGATATGAAACGATACTTTGAGGCTGCTCATGTTCGAAACAATGAAAAAGTTAAGATCACAACAATGTATTTGTGTGAAGATGCTAAAGTTTGGTGGCGAACACGAGTAGTAGAAGTGGAAAATTCGGGATTGGCTAGGATTGATTCGTGGGAAGAGTTGAAGAAAGAATTGAAGGGGCAGTTTCTCTCTACAAACTCATCTTGGGTTGCAAGGGACGGGCTGCGTAAGCTAAAGCAAAGTGGCACGGTAAGGGAATATGTGAAGGAATTCTCTTCATTGTTTCTGAATGTTGGCAACATGGTTGAAGAAGATAAGTTCCATTATTTCATTAGTGGACTGAAAAATTGGGCGAACATGTAGTTGTGAAGGCAGAATGTGCAAAGCCTTTCAACGGCCATCGCAGCGGCTGATGCGTTGGGTGATTTCAACCTTAACGATGACCTTGCTGAATCGTCTAAGTCAAATGGCAAGAAAGACAAAGGCAGGGATGCAACGAGGGGAAATACTCAAAATGTGGAAGACGAAAGTGGTGCAAAGGGTGGACGATATGCAGAATCTTCCAAGGGAAAAGAGAAAAGCTGCAAGTTTAGTGGCTGCTTTACATGTGGTGGACCGCACTTGAAACGTGGCTTCCCGCTGCAACAGCGGGTGAATGCAATGTTGGCTGCTGAGGCACCTGAAAAAAATTCAAGTGGCGGGTGTTAACAACTTGGTGGCTGGAAATAAAGAAGACCTTGGAGCAGCTTATATAAACAGCCCCTTGGGCATGATTAAGTGATGTCTCGACGAGGATGTCAAGTTTCAAAGGGTGCGGGTTGTTTGTTAGCGGTCTGATTTTGAAACTTGGCATGGCACGACGATAGCCAGGATTTGGCATGATGGCCTTGCTATTGGCCTAAGCGTGGGAGACATTGTGCAGGAAACGGTGCAGGTGGGAACGTTAGTGTTTGACTTATGTGTAGCTGATGAAATACGGCAAAGGGTGAGCTAAGTTAAGACACGCCATGCAACGACATGGGTGTAACACGACTAAGGCGAGGCCAAGGCATGAGGGTAAGACGGCTAAGGCATTATCAAAGGCTTGGACATTGTCATGACATTGGATTTGGGCACACGTAGGCAGCGGCAATGCCAATCGATGGGCGCATATTTGAAGTCAAGGCACACAGGCAAAGGCAAACATGCAGGCATACGCGCACAGGCATGAGCTGCACGTGAGCAGGTGCTGACATGGCTTGGGCGCCGAGAAATGGGCGGAAACGTGGGCAACATGGGGCCAAAACGTGTGCTAAGTGGCTTTGGCATGTGTTGATCACGTCCCAACCCTTTGTAACTGCCCTAGGTAGTCCCCCTTTTTATTTAATATGTATTTTCAGTCATTAACGAAGGGAACATAGAAACAGACGTGAGGGTTTGTAAAAGTGTGTTTCAAGTAGAAAAGCCATGAACGACTTGTTTTCTTGGCTTAGGACGAAGTCGAAGTCGAAGTCGATCCATTATATCTGACTTGATATATAAATACATTGGTTGAGAGTTTCTCCCGTAAATTGTTTGTCTTGATTGTTTTCCATTGCTGCCTTAATTTCCAAAAATATTTCAAGCCAAAGACTGAAATTTGGCTAAGTATAGAAGTTGGCTGTGTCAAGTGGGATTTGGCTGCCTCGCAGGGGCAAACCTCGGCAGGTTTTGGTTGTCAAAAACTGCTCCTGTGACAACTGGTATCAGAAGGGAACGGTAGCGGGAAAACAAGATGGCTGGTGGAAATAGTAGCGCTGAAATGAGGGAACGATTGGCTAAACTTGTGGCGTTGGTGGGTGTAACTGACGATGGTGTCGATTTGGTTGATGTGCTGACATAATTGGCTCGTCTTAAAGCCCATTGTGAATGTCTTGAGGCAGAAAGTCAAGCCTTCATGGATGTTGCTGCGGCTGAAATTGAAACGATACGCAAGGAAAAGGAGGATGTACGCTTGGAAGTGTTGCTGCTACGTAGGGCTCTAAGTGGGACTGTCCAATGAAACGATTATCGTGCCAAGGTAAAAATTCTAGAATCAAAGGCTTATAATGATGCTAGAAGTTCCAAGGAATTGAAAATTTTTCTTTGGGATATGGAACAATACTTTGAGGCATCTCATGTTTGAAACAATGAAAAAGTTAAGATCATAACAATGTATTTGTGTGATGATGCTAAAGTTTGGTGGCGAACACGAGTAGCAGAAGTGGAAAATGCGGGCATGGCTAGGATTGATTCGTGGACGAGTTGAAGAAAGAATTGAAGGGGCAGTTTCTCCCTACAAATTCATCTTGGGTTGCAAGGGACGGGCTACATAAGCTAAAGAAAAGTGGCACGGTAAAGAAATATGTGAAGGAATTCTCTTCATTGTTGCTGAATGTTGGAACCATGGCTGAAGAAGATAAGTTCCATTATTTCATTAGTGGACTGAAAAATTGGGCGCAATTGTAGTTGAGAAGGCAAAATGTGCAAAGCCATTAAACGGCCATTGCAGTGGCTGATGCTTTGGGTGATTTCAACATTAACGATGACCTTGCTGAATCGTCTCTGTCTAGTGGCAAGAAATACAAAGACATGGATGCAACGAGGGGAAATACTCAAAATGTGGAAGACGAAAGTTTTGCAAAGGGTGGAAGATATGCAGAATCTTCCAAGGGAAAAGAGAAAAGCTGCAAGTTTAGTGCCTGCTTTATATGTGGTGGACCGCACTTGAAACGTGACTGCCCGGTGCAAGAGCGGGTGAATGCAATGTTGGCTGCGTAGGCACCTGAAAAAACTCAACTGGCGGGTGTTAACAACTTGGTGGCTGGAAAAGAAGAAGACCTTGGAGCAGCTTATATAAACAGCCCCTTGGGCATGATTAAGTGATGTGTCAACGAGGACGTCAAGTTTCAAAGGGTGCGGGTGGTTTGTTAGCCGTCTGATTTTTAAACTCGGCAGTGCACGACGATAGCCAGGATTTGGCATGATGGCCTTGCAATTGGCCTAAGCGTGGGTGACATTGTGCATGAAACGGTGCGGGTTGCAACGTTAGTATTTGGCTTATGTGTGGCTGATGAAATACGGCAAAGGGTGAGCTAAGTTAAGACACGCCATGCAACGGCATGGGTGTCAAACGACTAAGGCAAGGCCAAGGCATGAGCGCCAAGGCAAGACGGCTAAGGCATTAACAAAGGCTTGGACATTATCATGACATTGGCATTGGGCACACGCAGGCAAGGTGAAACACGCAGGCATGTGTGCACAGGCATGAGCTGCACGTGAGTAGGCGCTGACTTGGCTTGGGCACCGAGAAATGGGCATAAATGTGGGCAACATGGGCTAAAACGTATGCTGAGTTGCTTTGGCATGTGTTGATCACGTCCCAACCCTTTGTAACTGCCCTAGGTAGTCCCCCTTTGTATTTAATATGTATTTTCAGTCATTTTTTTAAGCATAGACGAAGGGAACATAGAAACAGACGTGAGGGTTTGTAAAAGTGTGTTTCAAGTAGAAAACGATGAACGACTTGTGTTCTTGACTTAGGACGAAGTCGAAGTCGATCCATTGTATCTGACTTGATATATAAATACATTGCTTGAGAGTTTTCTCCCGTAAATTATTTTTCTTGATTGTTTTCCATTGCTGCCTTAATTTCCAAAAATATTTCAAGCCAAAGACTGAAATTTGGCTAAGTATAGAAATTGGCTGTGTCAAGTGGGATTTGGCTGCCTCGCAGGGGCAAACTTCGGCAGGTTTTGGTTGTCAAAAACTGCTCCTGTGACAACTGGTATCAGAGCACGAAGGAAACAGTAGCGGGAAAACAAGATGGCTGGTGGAAATAGTAGCGCTGAAATGAGGGAACGATTGGCTAAACTTAAGGCGTTGGTGGGTGTAACTGACGATGGTGTCGATTTGGTTGATGTGCTGACATAATTGGCTCGTCTTAAAGCCCATTGCGAACGTCTTGAGCCAGAAAGTCAAGCCTTCACGGATGTTGCTGCAGCTGAAACTGAAACGATACGCAAGGAGAAGGAGGATGTGCGTTTGGAAGTGTTGCTGCTACGTAGGGCTCTAAGTGGGAATGTCCAACAAAACGATGATCGTGCCAAGGTAAAAATTCTAGAACCAAAGGCTTATAATGATGCTAGAAGTGCCAAGGAATTGAAAAATTTTCTTTGGGATATGAAACGATACTTTGAGGCTGCTCATGTTCGAAACAATGAAAAAGTTAAGATCACAACAATGTATTTGTGTGAAGATGCTAAAGTTTGGTGGCGAACACGAGTAGTAGAAGTGGAAAATTCGGGATTGGCTAGGATTGATTCGTGGGAAGAGTTGAAGAAAGAATTGAAGGGGCAGTTTCTGTCTACAAACTCATCTTGGGTTTCAAGGGACGGGTTGCGTAAGCTAAAGCAAAGTGGCACGGTAAAGGAATATGTGAAGGAATTCTCTTCATTGTTGCTGAATGTTGGCACCATGGATGAAGAAGATAAGTTCCATTATTTCATTAGTGGGCTGAAAAATTGGGCGCAATTGTAGATGAGAAGGTAGAATGTGCAAAGCCTTAAGACGGCCATTGCAGCGGCTGATGCTTTGGGTGATTTCAACCTTAACGATGACCTTGCTGAATCATCTAAGTCTAGTGGCAAGAAAGACAAAGGCAGGGAAGAAACGAGGGGAAATACTCAAAATGTGGAAGACGAAAGTGGTGCAAAGGGTGGAAGATATGCAGAATATTCCAAGAGAAAAGAAAAAAGCGGCAAGTTTAATGGCTGCTTTACATGTAGTGGACCGCAATTGAAACTTGACTGCCTGGTGCAACAACAGGCAAATGCAATGTTGGCTGCGGAGGCACCTGAAAAAACTCAAGTGGCGGATGTTAACAACTTGGTGGCTTGAAACAATGAAGACCTTAAGGCAGCTTATATAAACAGCCCCTTGGGCTTGATTAAGTGATGTCTCGACGAGGACGTCGAGTTTCAAAGGGTGCGGGTGGTTTGTTAGCCGTCTGATTTTGAAACTCGGCATGGCACGACGATAGCAAGGATTTGGCATGATGGCCTTTCTATTGTCCTAAGCGTGGGAGACATTGTGCATGAAATGGTGCGGGTGGCAACGTTAGTGCTTCGCTTATGTGTGATTGATGAAATACGGCAAAGGGTGAGCTAAGTTAAGACACGCCATGCAACGGCATGGGTTTCAAACGTCTAAGGCAAGGCCAAGGCATGAGGGCCAAGGCAAGACGGCAAAGGCACTAACAAAGGCTTGGACATTTTCATGACATTGGCATTGGGCGCACGTAGGACGCGGCAAGCCCAATCGATGGGGGCAGATATGATGTCAAGGCACGCTGGAAAGGGAAAACACGCAGGCACGCGCGCAAAGGCATGAGCTACACGTGAGCAGGCGCATACATGGCTTGGGCACCGAGAATTTGGCGGAAACATGGGCAACATAGGGCCAAAACATGTGCTGAGTGGCTTTGGCATGTGTTGATCACGCCCCAACCCTTTGTAACTGCCCTAGGCAGTCCCCTTTTGTATTTAACATGTATTTTCAGTAATTTTTTTAAGCATAGACGAAACAAACATATAAACAGACGTGAGGGTTTGTAAAAGTGTGTTCCAAGTAGAAAAGCCATTGAACGAGTTGTGTTCTTGGCTTAGGACGAAGTCGAAGTCGATCCGTTGTATCTGAATTGATATATGTGAAGGAATTCTCTTCATTGTTGCTGAATGTTGGCACCATGGATGAAGAATATAAGTTCCATTATTTCATTAGTGGACTGAAAAATTGGGCGCAATTGTAGATGAGAAGGCAGAATGTGCAAAGCCTTTCAACGGCCATTGCAGCGGCTGATGCTTTGGGTGATTTCAACCTTAACGATGACCTTGCTGAATCGTCTAAGTCTAGTGGCAAGAAATACAATGACAGGGATGCAACGAGGGGAAATACTCAAAATGTGGAAGACGAAAGTGGTGCAAAGGGTGGAAGATATGTAGAATCTTCCAAGGGAAAAGAGAAAAGCTGCAAGTTTAGTGGCTGCTTTACTTGTGGTGGACCGCACTTGAAACGTGACTGCTCGGTGCAATAGCGGGTGAATGCAATGTTGGCTGCATAGGCACCTGAAAAAACTCAAGTGGCGGGTGTTAACAACTTGGTGGCTGGAAACGAAGAAGACCTTGGAGCAGCTTATATAAACAGCCCCTTGGGCATGATTAATTGATGTGTAGATGAGGACGTCAAGTTTCAACGGGTGCGGGTGGTTTGTTAGCCGTCTGATTTTGAAACTCGGCATGGCACGACGATAGCCAGGATTTGCCATGATGGCCTTGCTATTGGCCTAAGCGTGGGTGACATTGTGCATGAAACGGTGCGGGTGGCAACGTTAGTATTTGGCTTATGTGTGGCTGATGAAATACGGCAAAGGGTGAGCTAAGTTAAGACACGTCATGCAACGGCATGGGTGTCAAACGAATATGGCAAGGCCAAGGCATGAGGGCCAAGGCAAGACGGCTAAGGCATTAACAAAGGCTTTGACATTGTCATGACATTGGCATTGGGCGCACGCAGGCAAGGCGAAACACGCAGGCATGCGTGCACAGGCATGAGCTGCACGTGAGCAGGCGCTGACACGGCTTGGGCACCGAGAAATGGGCATAAATGTGGGCAACATGGGCTAAAACGTGTGCTGAGTTGCTTTTGCATGTGTTGATCACGCCCCAACCTTTTGTAACTGCCCTAGGCAGTCCCCTTTGTATTTAATATGTATTTTCAGCCATTATTTTTAAGCATAGACGAAGGGAACAAAGAAACAAACGTAAGGGTTTGTAAAAGTGTGTACCAAGTAGAAAAGCCATTGAACGACTTGTGTTCTTGGCTTAGGACGAAGTTGAAGTCGATCCATTGTATTTGACTTGATGTATTAATACATTGGTTGGGAGTTTTCTCCCGTAAATTGCTTGTTTTGATTGTTTTACATTGCTGCCTTAATTTCCAAAAACGTTTCAAGCCAAAGAATGAAATTTGGCTAAGTATAGAAGTCGGCTGTGTCAAGTGGGACTTGGCTGCCTCGCAGGGGCAAACCTCTCCAAGTTTTAATTGTCAATAACCGCCCCTGTGACAACAGGCATCAGAGCACGAAGGGAACGATAGCGGGAAAACAAAATGGCTTGTGGAAATAGTAGCACTGAAATGATGGAACGGTTGGCTAAACTTGAGGCGTTGGTGGGTTTAACTGACGATGGTGTCGATTTGGTTGATGTGCTGACACAATTGGCTCGCCTTAAAGCCTTTTGTGAACGTCTTGATGCAGAAAGTCAAGTCCACAAGGATGTTGTTGAAGCTGAAATTCAAACGATACGCAAGGAGAAGGAGGATGTACGTTTGGAAGTGTTGCATCTACGTAGGGCTCTAAGTGGGACTGTCCAACAAAACGATGATCGTGCCAAGGTAAAAATTCCAGAACCAAAGGCTTATAATGGTGCTAGAAGTGCCAAGGAATTGGAAAATTTTCTTTAGGATATGGAACAATACTTTGAGGCTGCTCATGTTCCAAACAATGAAAATGTTAAGATCACAACAATGTATTTGTGTGATGATGCTAAAGTTTGGATGCGAACACGAGTAGTAGAACTGGAAAATACGGGCTTGGCTAGGATTGATTCAAGGGACGAGTTGCAGAAATAATTGAAGGGCCAGTTTCTCCCGACAAAGTCATCGTGGCTTGCAAGGGACGGGCTGCCTAAGCTATAGCAAAGTGGCACGGTAAGGGAATATGTGAAGGAATTCTCTTCATTTTTTCTGAATGTTGGCAACATGGCTGAAGAAGATAAGCTCCATTATTTCTGAGTGGACTGAAAAAATGGGCGCAATTGTAGTTGAGAAGGCAGAATGTGCAAAGCCTTTAGACGGCCATTGCAGCGGCTGATGCTTTGGGTGATTTCAACTTTAATGATGACCTTGCTGAATCGTCTAAGTCTAGTGGCAAGAAAGACAAAGGCAGGGAAGCAACGAGGGGAAATACTCAAAATGTGGAAGACGAAAGTGGTGCAAAGGGTGGAAGATATGCAGAATATTCCAAGAGAAAAGAAAAAGGCGGCAAGTTTAATGGCTGCTTTACATGTAGTGGACCGCAATTGAAACTTGACTGCCTGGTGCAACAACAGGCAAATGCAATATTGGCTGCGGAGGCACCTGAAAAAACTCAAGTGGCGGATGTTAACAACTTGGTGGCTTGAAACAATGAAGACCTTGGGGCAGCTTATATAAACAGCCCCTTGGGCTTGATTAAGTGATGTCTCGACGAGGACGTCGAGTTTCAAAGGGTGCGGGTGGTTTGTTAGCCGTCTGATTTTGAAACTCGGCATGGCACGACGATAGCAAGGATTTGGCATGACGGCTTTGCTATTGTCCTAAGCGTGGGAGACATTGTGCATGAAATGGTGCGGGTGGCAACGTTAGTGCTTGGCTTATGTGTGACTGATGAAATACGACAAAGGGTGAGCTAAGTTAAGACACGCCATGCAACGGCATGGGTGTTAAAAGTCTAAGGCAAGGCCAAGGCATGAGGCCCAAGGCAAGACGGCAAAGGCACTAACAAAGGCTTGGACATTTTCATGACATTGGCATTGGGCGCACGTAGGCAGCGGCAAGCCCAATCGATGGGGGCAGATATGATGTCAAGGCACGCTGGAAAGGGAAAACACGCAGGCACGCGCGCAAAGGCATGAGCTACACGTGAGCAGGCGCAGACATGGCTTGGGCACCGAGAATTTGGCGGAAACATGGGCAACATAGGGCCAAAACGTGTGCTGAGTTGCTTTGGCATGTGTTGATCACGCCCCAACCCTTTGTAACTGCCCTAGGCAGTCCCCTTTTGTATTTAACATGTATTATCAGTAATTTTTTTTAGCATAGACGAAACAAATATAGAAACAGACGTGAGGGTTTGTAAAAGTGTGTTCCAAGTAGAAAAGCCATTGAACGACTTGTGTTCTTGGCTTAGGACGAAGTCGAAGTCGATCCGTTGTATCTGAATTGATATATGTGAAGGAATTCTCTTCATTGTTGCTGAATGTTGGCACCATGGATGAAGAAGATAAGTTCTATTATTTCATTAGTGGACTGAAAAATTGGGCGTAACTGTAGATGAGAAGGCAGAATGTGCAAAGCCTTTCAACGGCCATTGCAGCGGCTGATGCTTTGGGTGATTTCAACCTTAACGATGACCTTGCTGAATCGTCTAAGTCTAGTGGCAAGAAATACAATGACAGGGATGCAACGAGGGGAAATACTCAAAATGTGGAAGACGAAAGTGGTGCAAAGGGTGGAAGATATGTAGAATCTTCCAAGGGAAAAGAGAAAAGCTGCAAGTTTAGTGGCTGCTTTACTTGTGGTGGACCGCACTTGAAACGTGACTGCTCGGTGCAATAGCGGGTGAATGCAATGTTGGCTGCATAGGCACCTGAAAAAACTCAAGTGGCGGGTGTTAACAACTTGGTGGCTGGAAACGAAGAAGACCTTGGAGCAGCTTATATAAACAGCCCCTTGGGCATGATTAATTGATGTGTAGATGAGGACGTCAAGTTTCAACGGGTGCGGGTGGTTTGTTAGCCGTCTGATTTTGAAACTCGGCATGGCACGACGATAGCCAGGATTTGCCATGATGGCCTTGCTATTGGCCTAAGCGTGGGTGACATTGTGCATGAAACGGTGCGGGTGGCAACGTTAGTATTTGGCTTATGTGTGGCTGATGAAATACGGCAAAGGGTGAGCTAAGTTAAGACACGTCATGCAACGGCATGGGTGTCAAACGAATATGGCAAGGCCAAGGCATGAGGGCCAAGGCAAGACGGCTAAGGCATTAACAAAGGCTTTGACATTGTCATGACATTGGCATTGGGCGCACGCAGGCAAGGCGAAACACGCAGGCATGCGTGCACAGGCATGAGCTGCACGTGAGCAGGCGCTGACACGGCTTGGGCACCGAGAAATGGGCATAAATGTGGGCAACATGGGCTAAAACGTGTGCTGAGTTGCTTTTGCATGTGTTGATCACGCCCCAACCTTTTGTAACTGCCCTAGGCAGTCCCCTTTGTATTTAATATGTATTTTCAGCCATTATTTTTAAGCATAGACGAAGGGAACAAAGAAACAAACGTAAGGGTTTGTAAAAGTGTGTACCAAGTAGAAAAGCCATTGAACGACTTGTGTTCTTGGCTTAGGACGAAGTTGAAGTCGATCCATTGTATTTGACTTGATGTATTAATACATTGGTTGGGAGTTTTCTCCCGTAAATTGCTTGTTTTGATTGTTTTACATTGCTGCCTTAATTTCCAAAAACGTTTCAAGCCAAAGAATGAAATTTGGCTAAGTATAGAAGTCGGCTGTGTCAAGTGGGACTTGGCTGCCTCGCAGGGGCAAACCTCTCCAAGTTTTAATTGTCAATAACCGCCCCTGTGACAACAGGCATCAGAGCACGAAGGGAACGATAGCGGGAAAACAAAATGGCTTGTGGAAATAGTAGCACTGAAATGATGGAACGGTTGGCTAAACTTGAGGCGTTGGTGGGTTTAACTGACGATGGTGTCGATTTGGTTGATGTGCTGACACAATTGGCTCGCCTTAAAGCCTTTTGTGAACGTCTTGATGCAGAAAGTCAAGTCCACAAGGATGTTGTTGAAGCTGAAATTCAAACGATACGCAAGGAGAAGGAGGATGTACGTTTGGAAGTGTTGCATCTACGTAGGGCTCTAAGTGGGACTGTCCAACAAAACGATGATCGTGCCAAGGTAAAAATTCCAGAACCAAAGGCTTATAATGGTGCTAGAAGTGCCAAGGAATTGGAAAATTTTCTTTAGGATATGGAACAATACTTTGAGGCTGCTCATGTTCCAAACAATGAAAATGTTAAGATCACAACAATGTATTTGTGTGATGATGCTAAAGTTTGGATGCGAACACGAGTAGTAGAACTGGAAAATACGGGCTTGGCTAGGATTGATTCAAGGGACGAGTTGCAGAAATAATTGAAGGGCCAGTTTCTCCCGACAAAGTCATCGTGGCTTGCAAGGGACGGGCTGCCTAAGCTATAGCAAAGTGGCACGGTAAGGGAATATGTGAAGGAATTCTCTTCATTTTTTCTGAATGTTGGCAACATGGCTGAAGAAGATAAGCTCCATTATTTCTGAGTGGACTGAAAAAATGGGCGCAATTGTAGTTGAGAAGGCAGAATGTGCAAAGCCTTTAGACGGCCATTGCAGCGGCTGATGCTTTGGGTGATTTCAACTTTAATGATGACCTTGCTGAATCGTCTAAGTCTAGTGGCAAGAAAGACAAAGGCAGGGAAGCAACGAGGGGAAATACTCAAAATGTGGAAGACGAAAGTGGTGCAAAGGGTGGAAGATATGCAGAATATTCCAAGAGAAAAGAAAAAGGCGGCAAGTTTAATGGCTGCTTTACATGTAGTGGACCGCAATTGAAACTTGACTGCCTGGTGCAACAACAGGCAAATGCAATATTGGCTGCGGAGGCACCTGAAAAAACTCAAGTGGCGGATGTTAACAACTTGGTGGCTTGAAACAATGAAGACCTTGGGGCAGCTTATATAAACAGCCCCTTGGGCTTGATTAAGTGATGTCTCGACGAGGACGTCGAGTTTCAAAGGGTGCGGGTGGTTTGTTAGCCGTCTGATTTTGAAACTCGGCATGGCACGACGATAGCAAGGATTTGGCATGACGGCTTTGCTATTGTCCTAAGCGTGGGAGACATTGTGCATGAAATGGTGCGGGTGGCAACGTTAGTGCTTGGCTTATGTGTGACTGATGAAATACGACAAAGGGTGAGCTAAGTTAAGACACGCCATGCAACGGCATGGGTGTTAAAAGTCTAAGGCAAGGCCAAGGCATGAGGCCCAAGGCAAGACGGCAAAGGCACTAACAAAGGCTTGGACATTTTCATGACATTGGCATTGGGCGCACGTAGGCAGCGGCAAGCCCAATCGATGGGGGCAGATATGATGTCAAGGCACGCTGGAAAGGGAAAACACGCAGGCACGCGCGCAAAGGCATGAGCTACACGTGAGCAGGCGCAGACATGGCTTGGGCACCGAGAATTTGGCGGAAACATGGGCAACATAGGGCCAAAACGTGTGCTGAGTTGCTTTGGCATGTGTTGATCACGCCCCAACCCTTTGTAACTGCCCTAGGCAGTCCCCTTTTGTATTTAACATGTATTATCAGTAATTTTTTTTAGCATAGACGAAACAAATATAGAAACAGACGTGAGGGTTTGTAAAAGTGTGTTCCAAGTAGAAAAGCCATTGAACGACTTGTGTTCTTGGCTTAGGACGAAGTCGAAGTCGATCCGTTGTATCTGAATTGATATATGTGAAGGAATTCTCTTCATTGTTGCTGAATGTTGGCACCATGGATGAAGAAGATAAGTTCTATTATTTCATTAGTGGACTGAAAAATTGGGCGTAACTGTAGATGAGAAGGCAGAATGTGCAAAGCCTTTCAACGGCCATTGCAGCGGCTGATGCTTTGGGTGATTTCAACCTTAACGATGACCTTGCTGAATCGTCTAAGTCTAGTGGCAAGAAATACAATGACAGGGATGCAACGAGGGGAAATACTCAAAATGTGGAAGACGAAAGTGGTGCAAAGGGTGGAAGATATGCAGAATCTTCCAAGGGAAAAGAGAAAAGCTGCAAGTTTAGTGGCTGCTTTACTTGTGGTGCACCGCACTTGAAACGTGACTGCTCGGTGCAACAGCGGGTGAATGCAATGTTGGCTGCATAGGCACCTGAAAAAACTCAAGTGGCGGGTGTTAACAACTTGGTGCCTGGAAACGAAGAAGACCTTGGAGCAGCTTATATAAACAGCCCCTTGGGAATGATTAATTGATGTCTCGACGAGGACGTCAAGTTTCAACGGGTGCGGGTGGTTTGTTAGCCGTCTGATTTTGAAACTCGGCATGGCACGACGATAGCCAGGATTTGGCATGATGGCCTCGCTATTGGCCTAAGCGTGGGTGACATTGTGCATGAAACGGTGCCGGTGGCAACGTTAGTATTTGGCTTATGTGTGGCTGATGAAATACGGCAAAGGGTGAGCTAAGTTAAGACACGTCATGCAACGGCATGGGTGTCAAACGAATATGGCAAGGCCAAGGCATGAGGGCCAAGGCAAGACGGCTAAGGCATTAACAAAGGCTTGGACATTGTCATGACATTTGCATTGGGCGCACGCAGGCAAGGCGAAACACGCAGGCATGCGTGCACAGGCATGAGCTGCACGTGAGCAGGCGCTGACACGGCTTGGGCACCGAGAAATGGGCATAAATATGGGCAACATGGGCTAAAACGTGTGCTGAGTTGCTTTTGCATGTGTTGATCACGCCCCAACCTTTTGTAACTGCCCTAGGCAGTCCCCCTTTGTATTTAATATGTATTTTTAGCCATTATTTTTAAGCATAGATGAAGGGAACACAGAAACAAACGTAAGGGTTTGTAAAAGTGTGTACCAAGTAGAAAAGCCATTGAACGACTTGTGTTCTTGGCTTAGGACGAAGTTGAAGTCGATCCATTGTATTTGACTTGATGTATAAATACATTGGTTTGGAGTTTTCTCCCGTAAATTGCTTGTTTTGATTGTTTTACATTGCTGCCTTAATTTCCAAAAATGTTTCAAGCCAAAGAATGAAATTTGGCTAAGTATAGAAGTCGGCTGTGTCAAGTGGGACTTGGCTGCCTCGCAGGGGCAAACCTCTCCAAGTTTTAATTGTCAATAACCGCCCCTGTGACAACAGGCATCCGAGCACGAAGGGAACGGTAGCGGGAAAACAAAATGGCTTGTGGAAATAGTAGCACTGAAATGATGGAACGGTTGGCTAAACTTGAGGCGTTGGTGGGTTTAACTGACGATGGTGTCGATTTGGTTGATGTGCTGACACAATTGGCTCGCCTTAAAGCCTTTTGTGAACGTCTTGATGCAGAAAGTCAAGTCTACAAGGATGTTGTTGAAGCTGAAATTCAAACGATACGCAAGGAGAAGGAGGATGTACGTTTGGAAGTGTTGCATCTACGTAGGGCTCTAAGTGGGACTGTCCAACAAAACGATGATCGTGCCAAGGTAAAAATTCCAGAACCAAAGGCTTATAATGGTGCTAGAAGTGCCAAGGAATTGGAAAATTTTCTTTAGGATATGGAACAATACTTTGAGGCTGCTCATGTTCCAAACAATGAAAATGTTAAGATCACAACAATGTATTTGTGTGATGATGCTAAAGTTTGGCTGCGAACACGAGTAGTAGAACTGGAAAATACGGGCTTGGCTAGGATTGATTCGAGGGACGAGTTGCAGAAATATTTGAAGGGCCAGTTTCTCCCGACAAAGTCATCGTGGCTTGCAAGGGACGGGCTGCCTAAGCTATAGCAAAGTGGCACGGTAAGGGAATATGTGAAGGAATTCTCTTCATTGTTTCTGAATGTTGGCAACATGGCTGAAGAAGATAAGCTCCATTATTTCTGAGTGGACTGAAAAAATGGGCGCAATTGTAGTTGAGAAGGCAGAATGTGCAAAGCCTTTAGACGGCCATTGCAGCGGCTGATGCTTTGGGTGATTTCAACTTTAATGATGACCTAGCTGAATCGTCTAAGTCTAGTGGCAAGAAAGACAAAGGCAGGGAAGCAACGAGGGGAAATACTCAAAATGTGGAAGACGAAAGTGGTGCAAAGGGTGGAAGATATGCAGAATATTCCAAGAGAAAAGAAAAAGGCGGCAAGTTTAATGGCTGCTTTACATGTAGTGGACCGCAATTGAAACTTGACTGCCTGGTGCAACAACAGGCAAATGCAATATTGGCTGCGGAGGCACCTGAAAAAACTCAAGTGGCGGATGTTAACAACTTGGTGGCTTGAAACAATGAAGACCTTGGGGCAGCTTATATAAACAGCCCCTTGGGCTTGATTAAGTGATGTCTCGACGAGGACGTCGAGTTTCAAAGGGTGCGGGTGGTTTGTTAGCCGTCTGATTTTGAAACTCGGCATGGCACGACGATAGCAAGGATTTGGCATGATGGCCTTGCTATTGTCCTAAGCGTGGGAGAGATTGTGCATGAAATGGTGCGGGTGGCAACGTTAGTGCTTGGCTTATGTGTGACTGATGAAATACGGCAAAGGGTGAGCTAAGTTGAGACACGCCATGCAACGGCATGGGTGTCAAACGACTATGGCAAGGCCAAGGCATGAGGGCCAAGGCAAGACGGCAAAGGCACTAACAAAGGTTTGGACATTTTCATGACATTGGCATTGGGCCCACGTAGGCAGCGGCAAGCCCAATCGATGGGAGAAAATATGATGTCAAGGCACGCTGGAAAGGGAAAACACGCAGGCACGCGCGCACAGGCATGAGCTACACGTGAGCAGGCGCTGACATGGCTTGGGCACCGAGAATTTGGCGGAAACGTGGGCAACATAGGGCCAAAACGTGTGCTGAGTGATTTTTGCATGTGTTGATCACGCCCCAACCCTTTGTAACTGCTCTAGGCAGTCCCATTTTGTATTTAACATGTATTTTCAGTAATTTTTTTAAGCATAGACGAAGCAAACATAGAAACAGACGTGAGGGTTTGTAAAAGTGTGTTCCAAGTAGAAAAGCCATTGAACGACTTGTGTTATTTGCTTAGGACGAAGTCGATGTCGATCCATTGTATCTGACTTAATATATAAATACATTGGTTGAGAGTTTTCTCCCGTAAATTATTTGTCTTGATTGTTTTCCATTGCTGCCTTAATTTCTAAAAATATTTCAAGCCAAAGACTGAAATATGGCTAAGTATAGAAGTTGGCTGTGTCAAGTGGGATTTGGCTGCCTCGCAGGGGCAAACCTCGGCGGGTTTTTGGGTTGTCAAAAACTGCTCCTGTGACAATTGGTATCAGAGCAAGAAGGAAACAGTAGCGGGAAAACTAGATGGCTGGTGGAAATAGTAGCGCTGAAATGAGGGAACGATTGGCTAAACTTGAGGCGTTGGTGGGTGTAACTGGTGATGGTGTCGATTTGGTTGATGTGCAGACATAATTGGCTCGTCTTAAAGCCCATTGCAAACGTCTTGAGCCAGAAAGTCAAGCCTTCACGGATGTTGCTGCAGCTGAAATTGAAACGATACGCAAGGAGAAGGAGGATGTGCGTTTGGAAGTGTTGCTGCTACGTAGGGCTCTAAGTGGGACTGTCCAACAAAACGATGATCGTGCCAAGGTAAAAATTCTAGAACCAAAGGCTTATAATGATGCTAGAAGTGCCAAGGAATTGAAAATTTTTCTTTGGAATATGGAACAATACATTGAGACATCTCATGTTCGAAACAATGAAAAAGTTAAGATCATAACAATGTATTTATGTGATGATGCTAAAGTTTGGTGGCGAACACGAGTAGCAGAAGTGGAATATACGGGCATTGCTAGGATTGATTCGTGGACGAGTTGAAGAAAGAATTGAAGGGGCAGTTTCTCCCTACAAATTCATCTTGGGTTGCAAGGGACGGGCTACGTAAGCTAAAGCAAAGTGGCACGGTAAAGGAATATGCGAAGGAATTCTCTTCATTGTTGCTGAATGTTGGCACCATGGATGAAGAAGATAAGTTCCATTATTTCATTAGTGGACTGAAAAATTGGGCGCAATTGTAGATGAGAAGGCAGAATGTGCAAAGCCTTTCAACGGCCATTGCAGCGGCTGATGCTTTGGGTGATTTCAACCTTAACGATGACCTTGCTGAATCGTCTAAGTCTAGTGGCAAGAAATACAATGACAGGGATGCAACGAGGGGAAATACTCAAAATGTGGAAGACGAAAGTGGTGCAAAGGGTGGAAGATATGCAGAATCTTCCAAGGGAAAAGAGAAAAGCTGCAAGTTTAGTGGCTGCTTTACTTGTGTTGGACCGCACTTGAAACGTGACTGCTCGGTGCAACAGCGGGTGAATGCAATGTTGGCTGCATAGGCACCTGAAAAAACTCAAGTGGCGGGTGTTAACAACTTGGTGGCTGGAAACGAAGAAGACCTTGGAGCAGCTTATATAAACAGCCCCTTGGGCATGATTAATTGATGTCTCGACGAGGACGTCAAGTTTCAAAGGGTGCGGGTGGTTTGTTAGCCGTCTGATTTTGAAACTCGGCATGGCACGACGATAGCCAGGATTTGGCATGATGGCCTTGCTATTGGCCTAAGCGTGGGTGACATTGTGCATGAAACGGTGCGGGTGGCAACGTTAGTATTTGGCTTATGTGTGGCTGATGAATTACGACAAAGGGTGAGCTAAGTTAAGACACGCCATGCAACGGCATGGGTGTCAAACGACTAAGGCAAGGCCAAGGCATCAGGGCCAAGGCAAGACGGCTAAGGCATTAACAAAGGCTTGGACATTGTCATGACATTGGCATTGGGCGCACGCAGGCAAGGCGAAACACGCAGGCATGCATGCACAGGCATGAGCTGCACGTGAGCAGGCGCTGACACGGCTTGGGCACCGAGAAATGGGCATAAATGTGGGCAACATGGGCTAAAACGTGTGCTGAGTTGCTTTTGCATGTGTTGATCACGCCCCAACCTTTTGTAACTGCCCTAGGCAGTCCCCCTTTGTATTTAATATGTATTTTCAGCGATTATTTTTAAGCATAGACGAAGGGAACACAGAAACAAACATAAGGGTTTGTAAAAGTGTGTACCAAGTAGAAAAGCCATTGAACGACTTGTGTTCTTGGCTTAGGACGAAGTTGAAGTCGATCCATTGTATTTGAATTGATATATAAATACATTGGTTGGGAGTTTTCTCCCGTAAATTGCTTGTTTTGATTGTTTTACATTCTTTGGAATATGGAACAATACTTTGAGGCATCTTATGTTCGAAACAATGAAAAAGTTAAGATCATTACAATGTATTTATGTGATGATGCTAAAGTTTGGTGGCGAACACGAGTAGCAGAAGTGGAAAATACGGGCATGGCTAGGATTGATTCGTGGACGAGTTGAAGAAAGAATTGAAAGGGCAGTTTCTCCCTACAAATTCATCTTGGGTTGCAAGGGACGGGCTACGTAAGCTAAAGCAAAGTGGCACGGTAAAGGAATATGTGAAGGAATTCTCTTCATTGTTGCTGAATGTTGGCACCATGGATGAAGAAGATAAGTTCCATTATTTCATTAGTGGACTGAAAAATTGGGCGCAATTGTAGATGAGAAGGCAGAATGTGCAAAGCCTTAAGACGCCCATTGCAGCGGCTGATGTGACCTTGCTGAATCGTCTAAGTCTAGTGGCAAGAAAGACAAAGGCAGGGAAGCAACGAGGGGAAATACTCAAAATGTGGAAGACGAAAGTGGTGCAAAGGGTGGAAGATATGCAGAATATTCCAAGAGAAAAGAAAAAAGCGGCAAGTTTAATGGCTGCTTTACATGTAGTGGACCGTAATTGAAACTTGACTGCCTGGTGCAACAACAGGCAAATGCAATGTTGGCTGCGGAGGCACCTGAAAAAACTCAAGTGGCGGATGTTAACAACTTGGTGGATTGAAACAATGAAGACCTTGGGGCAGCTTATATAAACAGCCCCTTGGGCTTGATTAAGTGATGTCTCGACGAGGACGTCGAGTTTCAAAGGGTGCGGGTGGTTTGTTAGCCGTCTGATTTTGAAACTCGGCAGGGCACGACGATAGCAAGGATTTGGCATGATGGCCTTGCTATTGTGCTAAGCGTGGGAGACATTGTGCATGAAATGGTGCGGGTGGCAACGTTAGTGCTTGGCTTATGTGTGACTGATGAAATACGGCAAAGGGTGAGCTAAGTTAAGACATGCCATGCAACGGCATGGGTGTCAAACGACTAAGGCAAGGCCAAGGCATGAGGGCCAAGGCAAGACGGCAAAGGCACTAACAAAGGCTTGGACATTTTCATGACATTGGCATTTGGCGCACGTAGGCAGCGGCAAGCCCAATCGATGGGCGCAGATATGATGTCAAGGCACGCTGGAAAGGGAAAACACGCAGGCACGCGCGCAAAGGCATGAGCTACACGTGAGCAGGCGCAGACATGGCTTGGGCACCGAGAATTTGGCGGAAATATGGGCAACATAGGGCCAAAACGTGTGCTGAGTGGCTTTGGCATGTGTTGATCACGCCCCAACCCTTTGTAACTGCCCTAGGCAGTCCCCTTTTGTATTTTACATGTATTTTCAGTAATTTATTTAAGCATAGACGAAGCAAACATAGAAACAGACGTGAGGGTTTGTAAAAGTGTGTTCCAAGTAGAAAAGCCATTGAACGACTTGTGTTCTTGGTTTAGGACGAAGTCGAAGTCGATTCATTGTATCTGAATTGATATATAATTACATTGGTTGGGAGGTTTCTCCCGTAAATTGTTTGTCTTAATTGTTTTCATTGCTGCCTTAATTTCTAAAAACGTTTCAAGCCAAAGACTGAAATTTGGCTAAGTATAGAAATCGGCTGTGTAAAGTGGGACTTGGCTGTCTCACAGGGGTAAATCTCAGCAGGTTTTGGTTGTCAAAATTTGCTCGTGTGACAACTGGTATCAGAGTACGAAGGGAACGATAGCGGGAAAACAAGATGGCTGGTGGAAATAGTAGCGCTGAACTGAGGGAACGGTTAGCTAAACTTGAGGCGTTGGTGGGTATAACTGACGATGGTGTCGATTTGGTTGATGTGCTGACACAATTGGCTCGTCTTAAAGCCCATTGTGAACGTCTTGAAGCAGAAAGTCAAGCCTTCACGGATGTTGCTGCGGCTGAAATTGAAACGATACGCAAGGAGATGGAGGATGTACGTTCCGGAGTGTTGCTGCTACGTAGGGCTCTAAGTGGGACTATCCAACGAAACGATGATCATGCCAAGTTAAAAATTACAGTACCAGAGGCTTAAAATGGTGCTAGAAGTGCCATGGAATTGGAAAATTTTCTTTGGGATATGGAACAATACTTTGAGGCTGCTCATGTTCCAAACAATGAAAAAGTTAAGATCACAACAATATATTTGTGTGATGATGCTAAAGTTTGGTGGCGAACACGAGTAGTAGAAGTGGAAAATGCGGGATTGGCTAGGATTGATCATGGGACGAGTTGAAGAAAGAATTGAAGGGGAAGTTTCTCCCTACAAACTCATCTTGGGTTGCAAGGGACGGGCTGCGTAAGCTAAAGCAAAGTGGCACGGTAAAGGAATATATGAAGGAATTCTCTTCATTGTTGCTGAATGTTGGCATCATGCCTGAAGAAGATAAGTTCCATTATTTCATTAGTGGACTGAAAAATTTGGCGCAATTGTAGTTGAGAAGGCAGAATGTGCAAAGCCTTTCAACGACCGTTGCAGCGGCTGATGCTTTGGGTGATTTCAACCTTAACGATGACCTTGCTGAATCGTCTAAGTCTAGTGGCAAGAAATACAAAGACAGGGATGCAACGAGGGGAAATACTCAAAATGTGGAAGACGAAAGTGGTGCAAAGGGTGGAAGATATGCAGAATCTTCCAAGGGAAAAGAAAAAAGCTGCAAGTTTAGTGGCTGCTTTACATGTGGTGGACCGCACTTGAAACGTGACTGCTCGGTGCAACAGCGGGTGAATGCAATGTTGGCTGCGTAGGCACCTGAAAAAACTCAAGTGGCGGGTGTTAACAACTTGATGGCTGGAAATGAAGAATACCTTGGAGCAGCTTATATAAACAGCCCCTTCTGCATGATTAAGTGATGTCTTGACGAGGACGTCAAGTTTCAAACGGTGTGGGTGGTTTGTTAGCCGTCTGATTTTGAAACTCGGCATGGCACGACGATAGCCAGGATTTGGCATGATGGCCTTGCTATTGGCCTAAGCATGGGTGACATTGTGCATGAAACGGTGCGGGTGGCAACGTTAGTATTTGGCTTATGTGTGGCTGATGAAATACGGCAAAGGGTGAGCTAAGTTAAGACACGCCATGCAACGGCATGGGTGTCAAACGACTAAGGGAAGGCCAAGGCATGAGGGCCAAGGCAAGACGGCTAAGGCATCAACAAAGGATTTGACATTGTCATGACATTGGCATTAGGCGCACGTAGGCATCGGCAAGGCCAATCGATGGGCGCAGATTTGATGTCAAGGCATGCAGGCAATGGAAAACACGCAGGCATGCGCGCACAGGTATGAGCTGCACGTGAGCAGGTGCTGACATGGCTTGGGCGCCGAGAAATGGGCGGAAACGTGGGCAACATGGGGCCAAAACGTGTGCTGAGTGGCTTTGGGATGTGTTGATCATGCCCCAACCCTTTGTAACTTCCCTAGGTTGTCCCCTTTTGTATTAAATATGTATTATCAGTCATTTTGTTTAAGCATAGACGAAGGGAACATAGAAACAGACTTGACGGTTTGTAAAAGTGTGTTTCAAGTAGAAAAGCCATTGAACGACTTGTGTTCTTGGCTTAGGACGAAGTCGAAGTCGATCCATTGTATCTGACTTGATATATAAATACATTGGTTGGGAGTTTTCTCCCATAAATTGTTTGTCTTGATTGTTTTCCATTGCTGCCTTAATTTCCAAAAATATTTCAAGCCAAAGACTATAATTTGGCTAAGTATAGAAGTCTGCTGTGTCATGTGGGACTTGGCTGCCTCGCAGGGGCAAACCTTGGCAGGTTTTAATTGTCAATAACCGCCCTTGTGACAACTGGTATCAGATCACGAAGGGAACGGTAGCGGGAAAACAAGATGGCTTGTGGAAATAGTAGCGTTGAAATGAGGGAACGGTTGGCTAAACTTGAGACGTTGGTGGGTGTAACTGACAATGGTGTTGATTTGGTTGATGTGCTGACACAATTGGCTCGTCTTAAAGCCCATTGCCAACGTCTTGAGGCAGAAAGTCAAGCCTTCAAGGATGTTGCTACAGCTGAAATTGAAACGATACGCAAGGAGAAGGAGGATGTACGTTCGGAAGTGTTGCTGCTACGTAGGTGTCTAAGTGGGACTGTCCAACGAAACGATGATCGTGCCAAGGTAAAAATTACAGACCCAAAGGCTTATAATGGTGCTACAAGTGCCAGGGAATTGGAAAATCTTCTTTGGGATATGGAACAATACTTTGAGGCTGCTCATGTTCCAAACAATGAAAAAGTTAAGATCACAACAATGTATTTGTGTGATGATGCTAAAGTTTGGTGGCGAACACGAGTAGTAGAAGTGGAAAATGCGGGATTGGCTAGGATTGATTCATGGGACGAGTTGAAGAAAGAATTGAAGGCGCAGTTGCTCCCTACAAACTCATCTTGGGTTGTAAGGGATGGGCTGCGTAAGCTAAAGCAAAGTGGCACGGAAAGGGAATATGTGAAGGAATTCTCTTCATTGTTGCTGAATGTTGGCAACATGGCTGAAGAAGATAAGTTCCATTATTTCATTAGTGGACTGAAAAATTGGGCGAAATTGTAGTTGAGAAGGCAGAATGTGCAAAGCCTTTCAATGGCCATCGCAGCGGCTGATGCTTTGGTTGATTTCAACCTTAACGATGATCTTGCTAAATCGTCTAAGTCAAATGGCAAGAAAGACAAAGGCAGGGATGCAACGAGGGAAAATACTCAAAATGTGGAAGACGAAAGTGGTCCAAAGGGTGGAAGATATGCATAATCTTCCAAGGTAAAAGACAAATGCTGCAAGTTTAGTAGCTGCTTTATATTTGGTGGACCGCACTCGAAACGTGACTGCCCGGTGCAACAGCAGGTGAATGCAATGTTGGCTGCGGAGGCGGCTGAAAAAACTCAAGTGGCGGGTGTTAACAACTTTGTGGCTGGAAACGAAGAAGTCCTTGAGGCAGCTTATATAAACAGCCCATTGGGCTTGATTAAGTGATTTCTCGACGAGGACGTCGAGTTTCAAAGGGTGCGGGTGGTTTTATAGCCGTCTGATTTTGAAATCGGCATGGAACGGCGATAGCAAGGATTTGGCATGATGGCCTTGCTATAAGCCCAAGCATGGGAAATATTGTGCTTGAAACAGTCCGGGTGGCAACGTTAGTTTTTGGCTTATGTGTGGCTGATGAAATACAACAAAGGGTGAACTAAGTTAGGACACGCCATGGCACGACATGGGAGTCAAACGACTAAGGCAAGGCAAAGGCATGAGGGCCAAGGCAAGAAGGCTAAGGCATTAACAAAGGCTTTGACATTGTCATGACATTGGCATTGGGCACATGTAGGCAGCGCCAAGGCCAATCGATGGGCGCAGATTTGATGTCAAGGCACGCAGGCAAGGGCAAACGCGCAGGCTTGCGCGCAAAGGCATGCGCGCACAGGCATGAGCTGCACATGAGCAGGCGCTGACATTGCTTGGGCGCCGAGAAATGGGCGGAAACGTGGGCAACATGGAGCCAAAACGTGTGCTGAGTGGCTTTTGCCTGTGCTGATCACGCCCCAACCCTTTGTAACTGTCCTAGGCAATCCCCCTTTGTATTTAATATGTATTTTCAGTCATTCCTTTTAAGCATAGACGAGGGAACATAGAAACAAACATGAGGGTTTGTAAAAGTGAGGTCCAAGTAGAAAAGCCATTGAACGACTTGTGTTCTTGGCTTAGGACGAAGTCAAAGTCGATCCATTGTATTTGACTTGATATATAAATACATTGGTTAGGAGTACCCATTGTATTTGACTTGATATATAAATACATTGGTTGGGAGTTTTCTCCCGTAAATTGCTTTCTTGATTGTTTTACATTGCTGCCTTAATTTCCAAAAACACTTCAAGCCAAAGACTGAAATTTGGCTAAGTATAGATGTCGTTTGTGTCAAGTGGGACTTGGTTGCCTCGCAGGAGCAAACCTCGGCAGGTTTTGACTGTCAAAAACCACCCCTGTGGCACACAGCATGATGAAATATAGTGGGTGCAATGGTGAGCAGTTCAATGTAGGTGGTTCTCACTGCTCGCGCAGGGTGGAGGGTCCGGTGTTCGATAGTACAATAAATCTAGTTATTTTAAAAATGTATTCACCTGCTGACTTGTTTTTTCCCTTTCTATTCCTTTATAATAATTTGTTTCCTTTTACTTTCTACATTCATGAACACATAACTGAATTTTGTAACACCATTTTAATTAAAAAATATCTAAAAATAACTTGTTTGTTCATAAAAAATTGAGAGTGTTTAGAGATTTTGTTGAGAAATCAAAATGTGATTTTTATGTCACGACCCAATTTCCAAGGGCTCGTGATGGCACCTAAACAACATTTGCCTAGGCGAACCAATGAAACAAGATGCGAAAAAGAACAATAATGTGAAAAGATCATAAATGGATATATAAATATAAAAGGGTGAAGTCCAAAAGAATATATCCACAAAAGAATTGGAGCATTCTAAGAGTGACTCAATAAAGTATGAATATACATCAAAGAAATCTGAGTCCTATCTCTAAGTGACTCCGGCGGTATGCCACCACGGTCTGTGTGGTCGGCTCACCTCAATCAAAAGTCTCAGAAGCCTCGGGAACCGCTAACGTCCGGGCTGCTGACTGGATGAAGGACCTGCGCACGTAGCAGAGTAAGTTATGAGCCGAAGCCCAGTAAGATCACCGACAGGCCCGCTAAGGTACGCTTGCGGGACAAGTCGCTACATGCATCATAAGCAACAACATACTATAGTAATCCTACAATAAAGTAGTGAAATCACAAATAGATGTAAAACATTCCATACACACAAGTAGTAACCAGAAGTCTCAAGGATTATGCCCATCCAACGTAAGGCATAGGTCAACTCAGCGGCGGTTTGGAGGTCCAATCTCTACTCCCGTGCCGACTAACCTAGACCTACGATGGACTAGCAACACCACTACTAAGTATCAACCATATACCGTGACCCGAAGTCACTATCACAATCATGAATAAGTAGACCAACGACCCGTAGTCGTTGGCTCATCTCAAATCTGTCTACGATCGCACCACACCCCCTGTCAAGTGCGTCGTATCTCAATAAATCAAGTGACCACACCACACCCCCTGTCAAGTGTGTCACATCTCAAAGATCAAGTGTCCACACCAGACCCCCTGTCAAGTGTGACACATCTCATAGTTTAGGCGACACCACACCCCCTGTCAAGTGTCCCTCTAACAGTATTAATATCCACGACATTAATAACAATAACAGAAATAATAACAGAAATATTAATAACGATAATATTTCACAGTCACCGTAACCCAGGTTGGTTATGCTTGCTGAACGTAAGGCGAAGGTTAACCCGACCACAGTTTGGGGGTACAATCCCTATTCCCATGTCGTCCAACCCAAGGTTACGTATAGACAGCACTACCCAACCCGGCACGTGAACAAATCAAGTACCAATATCATACAAAAGCCGGCAAAATCCTCGGCAAGACATTCATCATGACATGCCGGCAACATCCTCGGCCATGTCCCAAGTTCTTTCTATCTAAGAATGGCGTAGCAAGCGTTACTACGATATAAATTTAAGCTAACTCGACGTAGCGTTTAGACCGGCACATACCTCGGTCGAGTCACAATCTCGCTATTTATAACAAACAATAATAGCAAGTAATTCACATCATTAATCCTAACCATTGTTAGGTATATATATGCGTACATGAAGCATACTAGCATGAAGGAAGAGTCCACAAGCACAATAGAGGTCAAGTCTCACTTACCCCGAAATTCGGGCTCAAATGCCGGGAAGAATCTCCTTTCCCGCTCGCCTTGTCCGCGAAGGACTCTCCACTAGGTCTATTAAGACAAGATATAGCACATATGAGTGCTCAATTATAGCTATTTAAGCCTATAGGCATCCTAGGGTAAAAATTACCAAAATGCCCCCGGGTAGGGCCGAGCCCTAAATTTACAAAATGTACTTTTCCGGACTCCCCACGCTCCCGTGAGTCCGAAAGTACACTTAGATTCCACATGCGAGCCTTGCTCGATGTCTTTCCCCAATTCTTAAGAATCTAGGGTTCTAACCCATTTCCAAGGATCAACCCTTTGATTCTTGTGTTAATCAACATAAAGATGGATTGAAAGGGCTTACCTTAAGTGTAAGTATAATTGGGTCTTCAAGAAATACCCAAAAATCGCCTCAAGAGCTCACCAAATGATTTTATAAGTTATGAACCGAAATGGCCCGAAATGGCCTTTTTATAGCAGTTTTTGCCTCTGTGACAGCTTCTTTTGAAATTCATAACTTTTGATAGGAATATCCAAATGACCTGAAACCCTTGCCATTAGAACCACAACTCAAAGGGCTACAACTTTCATGTTTTGAGTTTTTCCAAATTCCTTAGGGATTGGCCCGGCAAATCAGCTTTTATCCGGCTGTTTGCGCCAAAACAGAACAGAAAAGTCGCACCAGATTTTCTACTGTTTTAGGGGCAAAACGGGACCCTACGAAGCTTGGAATGATCCCAAATTTTGTACACAAGCCATAAAATACTTGGGTGACATGCTCGTCAAGACGGAACTCAATTCGGACCTCCAGAACTCAAAAAGTGGGTCCCACGGCAAAGGTTCAATTTTTGACTTTTGCCAAAATAGCGAAATTTAACCAAACGACCTTGGAATCCAATTCCGAAAGTTGCTACAAGTCACAAATGACTATACGAACCTAACAGAACTTTCGGATCTCTCATCGGAGCTCATTTGCTCAAATCGAGCTCGGAAATCTCTTTTAACTCTTTTAAACTTCCGAAACGGGGACTTTATCAAAAGTCCTATCAAACGAGGTCAGTTTTCAATTTTGAAGGTTGCTACATATCATAAATGACGAGACGGACCTAACGGTGCGCTCAGAATTTCCATCGGGGTTCGTTTACTCAAAACGACCTATCGAAACCCCAAATTCCTTTCCGGAATTTCATAAACGGATCCTTTTCTCGAAAACCTATCAAACGGACTCCGTTTCGACTCAGATTTCACAGACGGGTCATAAATGACCTAACGGAGCTTTTGGGACTGTCGACACATAAATCGAGGTCCCGGATCCCATAACGACTATTTGAGGGTCGTTACATTCTCCCCCACTTAGACTCTCGGCCGTCCTCGGACGAGCCTAAGTCTAAGGTAGGATCCACACACTAGCTACGGAGCTGGCACGGATTTCGAGGACCCTTCGGTACCACCCGAAATCAATAAAACTTAAAAATGCAAATTCAGGCTTAGAAAATACAAGGATTTCATACCTGAATCATCGAACAAGCGCGGATGCCTCTCACGCATCTCGGACTCGAGCTCCCAAGTGGCCTCGGCAATGGAGTGATGCCCCCACTGAACTCTCACAAGCGGGATCACCTTCGATCTCATCTTACGGACCTCTCTAGCCACAATAGCAATAGGCTCCTCCGAATAAGCTAAGTCGCCATCTACCTCCACGGAAGCCTTATCGATCACATGAGACAGATCGTGAACATACTTCCGGAGCATGGACACATGGAACACCGGATGAACAGACAGAGAGGGAGGCAAAGCCAGTCTATAAGCAACGGCGCCAACGCGCTCCA
Organism: Petunia axillaris subsp. axillaris; assembly: GCA_029990575.1. Lineage (NCBI taxonomy): Eukaryota > Viridiplantae > Streptophyta > Magnoliopsida > Solanales > Solanaceae > Petunia > Petunia axillaris. The sequence continues at coordinate 62,838,734 of JARKNS010000004.1, forward strand.
ATATCTCAAAAGGCCCAATGAACCTAGGACTGAGCTTGCCTTTCTTCCCAAATCTCATAACACCCTTCATGGGCGACACTCTGAGGAATACCCGGTCCCCAACCATGAACTCATGATCTCTCCGCCTCCGATCTGCATACGATATCTGCCGGCTCTGAGCCGTGCGGAGTCGATCCTGAATAACCCGGACCTTATCTAAGGTCTGCTGCACCAAATCGGGCCCCAACACCTGGACCTCACCAGACTCGAACCAACCGATAGGCGAGCGACATCTCCGACCATACAATGCCTCAAACGGAGCCATCTAGATAGAAGCCTGATAGCTATTATTATACGCAAACTCTGCTAGCGGCAAATGGCTATCCCAATGGCCTCCAAAATCAATAGCACACGCCCTCAACATATCCTTGAGGATCTGAATGGTCCGCTCAGACTGGCCATCAGTCTGCGGGTGAAATGCAGTGCTGAGATCGACCCGAGTACCCAGCTCTCTCTGAAAATTACTCCAAAACTGAGCTGTGAACTGAGCACCTCGGTCAGAAATGATAGAAATAGGAGCACCATGCAATCTCACAATCTGCTCAATGAAGATACGAGCCAGACGCTCCGAGGTATAAGTAGTCCTCACTGGAATGAAGTGAGCCGACTTCGTCAATCGATCAACTACTACCCACACCGAATCATGCTTACCCACGGTCAGCGGCAAACCAACTACGAAATCCATAGTGATCTGCTCCCACTTCCACTCGGGAATGGGCATAGACTGGGTCACCCCGGCTGGCCTCCGGTGCTCATACTTCACCTGCTGGCAATTCAAACACCGAGATACATAATCAGCAACATCCCTCTTCATCCCTTTCCACCAATACAGCTCTCGAAGATCATGATACATCTTCGCAGTACCCGGATGAATGGAATATCTCGAACTGTGAGCCTCTGCCAAAATCATCTGCCTCAGCTCCACAATGGCTGGAACACATACCCGGCCGTTAAGCCGCAAAGCACCATCATCACCAATCACGAACGAGGACACTCCCCCACTCAGGACCCTGTCCCGGAGATCTCTCAGATAAGGATCCTCGAACTGCCTTTTCCGAATCTGGGAAGCTAAAGACGACTGAGACCCTACATATGCAAGCACCCGGCCTGGAACAGAATCATCAAACCGAACCCCACTAATGGACAAAGCCTACAACTCACGGGCCAACGGCCTCATATCAGCATCAAGATAGGCGAGGCTACCCATGGACTTCCTACTCAAGGCATCGGCTACAACATTAGCCTTTCCGGGATGATACCAGATAGAAAGATCATAATCCTTCAGCAGCTCTAACCAGCGGCGCTGTCTCCCGTTAAAGTCCTTCTGAGTGAACAAGTACTTGAGACTCTTATGATCGGTGAATATCTCACATGGCTCGCCATAAAGATAGTGCCTCCATAACTTCAGTGCAAACACGACAGCTAACAGCTCCAAATCATGGACAGGGTAATTCTTCTCATGGACCTTCAGCTGTCTCGAGGCATAAGCTATCACCTTACCCTCCTGCATCAGAACGCTACCCAGGCCAACACCCGAAGCATCACAATATACGGTGAATCCCCCGGATCCACTAGGCAAGGCCAACACTGGCGCTGAAGTCAACAGAGTCTTAAGCTTCTGAAAGCTAGACTCACAGGCATCGGACCACAGGAAAGGAACATTCTTCTGGGTCAACTTCGTCAGAGGTGCTGAAATAGAAGAAAACCCCTCGACGAACCGCCGATAATAACCTGCCAAGCCTAAGAAACTCCGAATCTCTGTAGGAGAAGTAGGCCTAGGCCAACTCTGAACGGCCTCTATCTTCTTCGGATCAACACACACCACATCCTTGGTCACCACGTGACCTAGGAAAGATACAGAACTGAGCCAAAATTCACACTTGGAGAATTTGGCATACAACTGCTGATCCCTCAGAGTCCGAAGAACAACTCTCAAATGCTGCTCATGCTCCTCCCTGCTCCTCGAATAAACCAAGATATCATCGATAAACACAATAACGAAGGAGTCAAGGTAGGCCTTGAACACTCGGTTCATCAGATCCATGAAAGCAGCTGGGGCATTCGTAAGCTCGAAAGACATCACCAGAAACTCATAGTGGCCATATCGGGTACGAAAAGCAGTCTTGGAAACGTCCTCGGACCGAATCCTCAACTGATGATACCCCGACCTCAAATCAATCTTCGAGAAGAAGGTAGCACCCTGAAGCTGATCAAACAAATCATCAATACGCGACAAAGGATACCTATTCTTGATAGTAACCTTATTCAGCTGCCGGTAATCAATACACATCCGCATAGAGCCATCCTTCTTCTTCACAAATAATACCGGGGCACCCCATGGAGACACACTGGGCCTAATGAAGCCCTTATCGAGCAAATCCTGAATCTGCTCCTTCAGCTCCCTTAACTCAACAGGAGCCATACGATACGGGGGAATAGATTTAGGCTGAGTGCCTGGCAATAGATCAATGCAAAACTCTATCTCCCGCATAGGCGGCAAACCCGGCAAATCATCAGGAAACACATCCGGATACTCACAAACAACCGGAACTCTATCAAGGGATAACTCCTCTGCCCGGACATCCCGAACTGAAGCAATATATCCCTCGCACCCACTAGATATCATCCTCTGCGCCTCCAAGAAAGAAATGATCCTACTCTTCGGAGAAGGCCTGGAACCTCTCCATACAACCCGAGACTCACCCTCTGCCCCGATCGTCACGGACTTGGCATGGCAATCCAAAGTCGCATGACAGGAAGCCAGCCAATCCATGCCCATAATGACATCGAAATCAGACATATCGAGCAGCATCAGGTCCACTAAGGACTCTACACCACAGATGGAGATCATGCACTGCCGATAACCCCCTATCTACACATATAGAAGACCCGACAGGGGTGGCAACCATAAAGGGATCATCTAAGAAGACCAGATCCCTGCCCAAGCAAGGGGCAAATCCCGGCGACACATATGAATAGGTAGACCCCGGATCAATAAGAGCATAAGCATCGTGGCCACAGACAGAAATAATACCTGTGATGACATCATTGGATGCCTCAGCATCCTGACGAGTCATAGCATAGACCTGCGCCGAGCCTCCTTAACCCGGAGCTCTCTGAGACTGCTGTCTAGGAGGAATCTGAGAAACGGGCCTGGCGGCCTGAGGACCAGATGGTACCATAGCTGCGGATCCCTGGCGACCTGATGAAACATAAGGGCAACTCCTGACATAGTGCTCTGGAGACCCACACTCAAAACATCCATCACCTCTACCTCATCTACCACCTCTACCATCTCTGCCACGACCACCTCCAGACGAACACCTCCCATGATGCCTCTGATGGCACCTCCCGCACTGCGGCGGACCAGACTACGAAGAGCCACCCCGCCTCTGGGATGACTGAGGCCTCGGGGTCTCTGAAGAAAAATCCTGGGCAGGCAAAGCAGCAGCCTGGGGCCTAGACTGAGAACGGCCCTGATGACCCTGACCCCTCTGAGCGGATCCACTATACCCACCAGACTGACGCGACCCCTTGGCCGCCCTCTCCGCGTCAGCCCTGGCGAAGATATCCTCCATCCGCCGCGCCACATCAACTATCTCAAAATATGACTTGTTGCCCATATCAGGGGCAACAGGTACCTGCAAGCGAGGGTGAAGACCCTCAACAAACCAGAGGACCTTGTCCCTCTCCTGAGCCACCATAGCCGGCGCAAACTGAGACAACCACAAGAACCTGGTGTCATACTCTGAAACAGACAGGTTTCCCTGCCTCAACCCCTCAAACTCGCGCCTCTGAGCATCGTGCTGACTCTGGGGCACGAACCTGCTCATGAACATAGACACGAACTCAGCCCAAGACAAAGGAGGGAGGTCACTAGACCTCTGCCGCATCATGGAGACCCACCATGTCTCTGTATCTCCCGATAATCTGAAAAAAGCACACTGCACCCCTAAGGTGTCTCTAGTACCAAGAACTGTCAAAATCTTCTCACACTTCTGAATGTACCTCTGGGCAGTACATGTAGCTGAGGTACCGTCGAACTCTGGAGGCTGAAGCTTTATGAATGACTCTATCCTCCTGGCAACCTCCTCAGTGTCCATAGGAGGAGTAGAAATAACAGGACCTGCCTGAGGAGCAGAAGCAGAAGGCTGGGAAATATGATCAGGAGCAGCCTCAGAAGTAGGCGTGCTCATAACAGGTTTGGTCGGCTGAGGAGCCGAAACAGGAGCTGCAACATCATCTCTGACAGGGACCTGATGGCTAGACAAGGCCATCAGTCTCATATACTCCTCTGAAGAGATCACAACGGTGCCTGGCACAACAGCAGGCACAGGGGGAATAGATGCTGACAGAGTCGCTGCGGACACCGCAGGGATAACTGTGTCCTACCTAGTGGCTGACGGGCGACCTGCCCGAGTCTTCTTAGCAGCTGGCGGCTGCGTAGGTGCTGATGGCTCTCCCGCAGACGCGGGTGTAGAAGATGCAGCCCTCCTGGCTGAGGATGCTCGCGTCCTCGCCATCTAATACAATACACGAAAAAGGGTCAGCACCTATATAAGCTACTCAGCACGAATAGAGATGAAATGAAGGGAAAACATTTCCTAACATGCCCTTGTAGCCTCTCGCTCATAAGTATGGTCGACAACATACCCATAAGCAAGACTCTACTCAGACACTGCTCTAAGACTCCTAGGACTCGAATTAGAACCTAGGGCTCTGATACCAAACTGTCACGACCCAATTTCCAAGGGCTCGTGATGGCACCTAAACAACATTTGCCTAGGCGAACCAATGAAACAAGATGCGGAAAAGAACAATAATGTGAAAAGATCATAAATGGATATATAAATATAAAAGGGTGAAGTCCAAAAGAATATATCCACAAAAGAATTGGAGCATTCTAAGAGTGACTCAATAAAGTATGAATATACATCAAAAAAATCTGAGTCCTATCTCTAAGTGATTCCGGCGGTATGCCACCACGGTCTGTGTGGTCGGCTCACCTCAATCAAAAGTCTCAGAAGCCTCGGGAACCGCTAACGTCCGGGCTGCTGACTGGATGAAGGACCTGCGCACGTAGCAGAGTAAGTTATGAGTCGAAGCCCAGTAAGATCACCGACAGGCCCGCTAAGGTACCCTTGCGGGACAAGTCGCTACATGCATCATAAGCAACAACATACTATAGTAATCCTACAATAAAGTAGTGAAATCACAAATAGATGTAACACATTCCATACACACAAGTAGTAACCAGAAGTCTCAAGGATTATGCCCATCCAACGTAAGGCATAGGTCAACTCAGCGGCGGTTTGGAGGTCCAATCTCTACTCCCGTGCCGACTAACCTATACCTACGATGGACTAGCAACACCACTACTAAGTATCAACCATATACCGTGACCCGAAGTCACTATCACAATCATGAATAAGTAGACCAACGACCCGTAGTCGTTGGCTCATCTCAAATCTGTCTACGATCGCACCACACCCCCTGTCAAGTGCGTCGTATCTCAATAAATCAAGTGACCACACCACACCCCCTGTCAAGTGTGTCACATCTCAAAGATCAAGTGTCCACACCACACCCCCTGTCAAGTGTGACACATCTCATAGTATAGGCGACACCACACCCCCTGTCAAGTGTCCCTCTAACAGTATTAATATCCACGACATTAATAACAATAACAGAAATAATAACAGAAATATTAATAACGATAATATTTCACAGTCACCGTAACCCAGGTTGGTTATGCTTGCTGAACGTAAGGCGAAGGTTAACCCGACCACAGTTTGGGGGTACAATCCCTATTCCCATGTCGTCCAACCCAAGGTTACGTATAGACAGCACTACCCAACCCGGCACGTGAACAAATCAAGTACCAATATCATACAAAAGCCGGCAAAATCCTCGGCAAGACATTTATCATGACATGCCGGCAACATCCTCGGCCATGTCCCAAGTTCTTGCTATCTAAGCATGGCGTAGCAAGCGTTACTACGATATAAATTTAAGCTACCTCGACGTAGCGTTGAGACCGGCACATACCTCGGTCGAGTCACAATCTCGCTATTTATAACAAACAATAATAGCAAGTAATTCACATAATTAATCCTAACCATTGTTAGGTATATATATGCGTACATGAAGCATACTAGCATGAAGGAAGAGTCCACAAGCACAATAGAGGTCAAGTCTCACTTACCTCGAAATTCGGGCTCAAATGCCGGGAAGAATCTCCTTTCCCGCTCGCCTTGTCCGCGAAGGACTCTCCACTAGGTCTATTAAGACAAGATATAGCACATATGAGTGCTCAATTATAGCTATTTAAGCCTATAGGCATCCTAGGGTAAAAATTACCAAAATGCCCCCGGGTAGGGCCGAGCCCTAAATTTACAAAATGTACTTTTCCGGACTCCCCACGCTCCTGTGAGTCCGAAAGTACACTTAGATTCCACATGCGAGCCTTGCTCGATGTCTTTCCCCAATTCTTAAGAATCTAGGGTTCTAACCCATTTCCAAGGATCAACCCTTTGATTCTTGTGTTAATCAACATAAAGATGGATTGAAAGGGCTTACCTTAAGTGTAAGTATGATTGGGTCTTCAAGAAATATCCAAAAATCGCTTCAAGAGCTGACCAAATGATTTTTATAAGTTATGAACCGAAATGGCCTGAAATGGCCTTTTTATAGCAGTTTTTGCCTCTGTGACAGCTTCTTTTGAAACTCATAAATTTTGATAAGAATATCCAAATGACCTGAAACCGGTTCCATTAGAACCACAACTCAAAGAGCTACAACTTTCATGTTTTGAGTTGTTCCTAATTCATTATGGATTGGCCGCAAAATCAGCTTTTATCCGGCTGTTTGCGCTAAAACAGAACAGAAAAGTCGCACCAGATTTTCTACTGTTTTAGGGGCAAAACGGGACCCTACGAAGCTCGGAATGATCCCAAATTTTGCACACAAGCCATAAAATACTTGGGTGACATGCTCATAAAGACGGAACTCAATTCGGACCTCCAGAACTCAAAAAGTGGGTCCCACGGCAAAGGTTCAATTTTCGACTTTCGCCAAAATAGCGAAATTTAACCAAACGACCTCGGAATCCAATTCCGAAAGTTGCTACAAGTCACAAATGACTATATGAACCTAACAGAACTTTCGGATCTCTCATTGGAGCTCATTTGCTCAAATCGAGCTCGGAAACCTCTTTTAACTCTTTTAAACTTCCGAAACGGGGACTTTATCAAAAGTCCTATCAAACGAGGTCCGTTTTCAATTTTGAAGGTTGCTACATATCATAAATGACGATACGGACCTAACGGTGCGCTCGGATTTTCCATCGGGGTTCGTTTACTCAAAACGACCTATCGAAACCCCAAATTCCTTTCCGGAATTTCATAAACGGATCCTTTTCTCGAAAACCTATCAAACGGACTCCGTTTCGACTCAGATTTTACAGACGGGTCATAAATGACCTAACTGAGCTTTTGAGACTGTCGACACGCAAATCGAGGTCCCAGATCCCGTAACGACTATTTGAGGGTCGTTACATTTTACTATTTTTTCAAGTTTTTTTGAATTTTTATTTTCTACTCACGAAACTTTCACTTTTTTCAAGTAAAATGTATTTCCAAACACAACTTCAACATTCAAAAAATAAATTTTCAACTCAACTTTAAAAATTATTTTGCAAAAAAAGTTCAGTATATATGGTATTGCCTACTATATTCTCCTCGTTAGCTTTTTTGCCGTCAAATTCCAAGAAACTATGCACTTATACACTCCGGCAATGGAGCACCCAAAATCATAAAATTTTGGACCAGCCACTGAATGTGTGCGATAAGTTCTTACCTATCGTAGATGTTTTTCAAAAAATTTCCTACTAATTTTTTCCTGTTATGAACATGTACGAGTTACACTTCCTTATTAAGCAGCTTAGAAGGAATTATTTAGAGGAAATTTTTTTTTTCTTGTAATGATTGAACGAGCTTTAACCTTTATTCTAATGAGTTATGTTGCTCCCAAACGCACACGCAAGTATACGTGGTCGACAAGTAATAAAGTGATAAAATCGAGTATCGTTCCCACGAGAACTGTGCAGACTAATACTTAACAAACAATTTCTAAACAAACTATCCAGGGATCTTTTTCTTTGATGGCAAGAGTTTTTGTAACTAAAACGCAATAATTAAAGTGCTAGAAGTGTAGTCAAGCAATGGTGCAATACTTGGTTGTTAACAATATTAAGAGGACGGTCCAGGGTCAGAGTTACGAACAATCCAGTTGAGTTATCCAATTGATTCCACTTCTTAAATCCCGGGTTACTAACTGACAGAGTAAGTGTAACTGTGAAAACTTTTCAGTTCTTCACAGTCTATGCAAGTTACTTTAATCCCTATATGTCTATGGGTTAAATCACATGCACGCATTAACGAATTCTGTAATGAGTTAAACTAGGCGAGCAAGTATATGTCTATCCTACTCACGAATTGGTTCCCCGATGCCCGGATTCACAAACTAGTTCTATTCTTTCTTATTACGTAATTAAATTCCCTCTTTCGAGTTCAATCTAAAAACCATAGATAATGCATAATTATCGAGCTCTAACAATTATACAAGTGAAATCAAGAAAGAATAAGTAACCCGTTATGGGATTCAACTAATGGGAATCAATCTTCAAACAATCAACTTTCATGTAATACTCTAACCCTAGAACGTAATGCTTAGCCACGCATATTCATAATCACAAGGCAAAGATTTGGTGTAATGATGAAGTAAATGATGTAATAGATGAAAGATTAGGAATAAACCCTTGTTCAATGAAGTATGGTGCTCTCAAATTGCTCCAAAGTATCAACTCCTTTCAAAAACTAAGTAAAGTAGTATTTATAAGGTTTACAAACACCTAGTAATAAGTTAGACCCAAGCCTAGACGAAATAGGAAGTAAAAATTCTCTCAAGGGGCGCTATAACGGGCGTCCGGCGCCCATGATCGCGCTACAACAATCAGAAGCCGTCGAAGTTGGCACGCCTTAGGGGCGCGCCGCGTGGGAAACCGCGCTGGGGCACTGGGCGCTATAGCTGGCGCGCCACGTGCCCCTAAGCGCCCAGCAAAAATACTTGTTCCTTGGTCCGAAATCTCGCCTCGTGTCGTGCCCTCGTGTGCTCAATCCAATCCTCAATCAACTTCCAATCATTCCTTGCTCAATCAGGCTCCTAAAAGCTTCAAATGCACTGTGTAACAACCTACACATGCACGACATCAAATTAGTGCAAAACCACATTCATAAACTATAAAATGAGCGAATAACAAGCTCAAACATGCGGAAATATTAAGGAAACATTGGCATAAAATGCCAAACATCACCACCCACACTTGAACCTTTGCTCGCCCTCGAGCAAGTCACAACTAACTTCCCAACCTAGGTAGAATAGGTTTGCCTATGACTATGGTTGATACCGACCATTGAACCAATGCACACATGACTACTATGGATCCACAAACATGCCAACAATTTACCAAACTCAAAAGTATGAGAACAACCACCCCAAAATAGCTCAAATGCACAAACTCAACTTATTGCAACCATGCTCCCACAAAATCACACCTATCTACTCAACCAAGAACCATCAACTTCACCTATTTCATGCAAACCATGTGCCCTCACCAATATGAAGTAAAAGAGTGCCCCCCCCCCCCCAAGATCACACACAACAATAAATATTATGAATAGAACGGGGGCAATAACAAATGAATTCACTCACTCTCAAGAAAGTCTCAGATGTCACACACAATGTACCATAGGCTTGCCCGTAGTGTAGGACTCCACTAATGTAAGCTCACTCCAATCGGGATTAACTAGGACTTTAAAAAGGTCGTAATGTAGGCTAAGGGGCGGGTAGGATACATATGGTAATAGTGACTACCTCCCTAAGCACTTTAATACATCACAACTATTTCAAACACAAGTCCCATCAAAACCACCCAATCAACACTTCCACACACACACCTTCTCAACAAGTAGCAATTTTCTTTTAAGCACACACTAGCAAGGAATGGATATTTTTTTCTCTTTTTATTTCTTTTTCCACAATTTTTTCTTTCTTTTCAACTTTGCTCTTTTTTTTTCTTTTCAATTTCATTATTTTCCAACCTTGCCAATGCTCATAAACAACTACTACACAATTTTCACAAGTATTCCCCTTCATTAGTTCCACTAAAAAACCTCCCAATATCCAACCACAACTCCAAAATAATAACACAATATCAACTAAAGTGCTTAAGGAGTAAAGGGTCAAAAGAGACAATTTAGAACAAATGGGTAGGCTCGGGGTGTGGGTGCCAACAAAAAGGGTCAAAGAAATCACAACAATTTTTTTTTCAAGGTATATATGTAAGGGTAGGCAAATCAAAAGAAGGCCTTGTATCATTTCCCGACTAGAGCAAACCTAGGATTTCGCTTTGCACACACACGGGGCAAGTTCTAGACATTAATATGCAAACATGGAGCAAACAAGAATATGCCTCACACACACATTGCACATGATCCACACAAAAAGATTCCATCAACAACTCTCAATCAAGCATCTAGAGTGCAACTTATGGAAAATTAAGCACTAATGTACAAAGGTTCACAATAAAGTCAAGCAAGTGGACTCAAGCATCTCAAGGGAGTCGTTCCATTTTTTCTCTAGGCATGCATCACAATTAAAATCCAAGGACACCACAAATAGCACATGCAATCAATTCAAGTCCACCGGTATCAAACTAATCAAAGGCACCTAGCATTCTACCTATTTCCTTCGTCTAGGGTCCCCTATACTAACTATCCTAATCCTAAAAAATAAAAAAACTACCCGGTTCAAAGGCCTCCCCGTGGAAAAGAACCGAGGCCATAAGAAAAACCACGGGGTGGATGACATGTACCACTAATAAAATTAAAAGGAAAATCTTTTTGGAATTTTTCATTGGTTTTCTAATTTTTTTCAATTTTATCCATATATTAAAGCAAGAAATAAATCAAAATAAAGTCAAGTGACAAAAGAAAATCCTACGGTACATGCAGCCCTAACCACAAAAATAGATAAAGGGCAGTACCCCACCCCACACTTAAACTAAGCAATGTCCTCAGTGCAACAAAGAAGTAAGTGCAAAAGTAAAAGAAAACTGCCCTGAACTCCAGCTGACCAATACTGGGTAGGGTGCAGGAGTGCGGATCTAGTCCTCCTCCTCATCAGAGCAACCGCCCTCAGCATCAGTCTCCACAGCCTCACTGTCCGGATCACGATCAACAATATCCGAATCAGTGTTCTCATCCTCCTCCAGAGGTATCTCTACTGCTCGAGTCATGCCTAGCAGGCGCTTCGAGGTCTCCAGTAGAGGCACAGTGCGATCAATAGCTGTCATATCCACGCCCGACCGCCGGGCCATCTGCTCCATCATCAAATACTGACGTGCAGACAAGTTGGCGTCTGATTCCCGCCACTCGTCAGCCGTCAGTCTCACCGGTGCAGTAGTGGTCACACCCTTGACCGAGGCAATATCAAACGGCTTCCCGATGTCAGGGACAATGCGATCCCCAATCTCATCCACGGGGACTCCAGCCTGCTCTAAATACCGGGCCAGGATGTTCCCAAAATACAAGCGACTACATGAATCTAGCCCCCGTTGCTCCTTCATCACTCGCAACATGTAGCAGCCGATATTGACCGACCGCCCGGTCATAAAAAAATATACCATGCACGCCCGAGTCTTGGTGACCTCGGAATAATGAGAAGATGGTAATATGCGTGCATTTATAAACCGCATCCACACACGAGCTGGTTTGAGAAACTGCGAGAAGAACATATACTTGTGTCTTCCGGACACACTGCGCTCCCACATATGAGTGGAGCTCTCACCACAGAGTGTGTTCCGCAGAGCCTTATAGTCAGGCTTTTTAATGAACTCCTTCAGATCATCATAATCAGGGTCCTCGACCCCCAAAAAGGCATTCAATGCCGTGTGGTCTAGCTTCACTCTCACCCCTCTCACCGTGACCATGTCATCCTCCTTCCATGCTCCTCCGGCTCCCAGTTGGCGTAAATTTCTTGCACTAAATCAAGGTTGGCATGCCTCGGACTCTCAAATACCGAGTCCCAATGTAAAGCAACTATCGCATCGGCCACCCCTCGAAATATTTGCATAACCCTCCGCTTGTCAATTGCTTGCTCGAGGATGTACCCCACAAGCCTCACATTTTTGTACCAAGTTTGGCACTCACCTTTCTTCACAAAAGTGATGCCATATCGTGTCTTTCCCCGGGGTCGTGGTATCAGCACCGCGTCCTTAGTGATTTTTGCCTTGGCCTTTGCCTTTGGTTTGGCCTTGAGCTTGGCTGGTGCCTTGCCCTTTTGCTTTGTAGAAGAAGGCCCGGCTTGGAGTGCTCTCCTCGGGGCCGAGGCGGATGAAAAACTCTTGCTTGGTAGAGGTGTGGTCAGCATGGTACCTACACAACAATAAATCAATGTGAGATGTCAAACTAAGCACCAAAAATACAATTCAAGCTCAATTGGTAGGGTACCACCCCACACTTACCACACACTCTAAGTGTCAATCAACTTAACTCAATAGCACAAGCAACCCCACACTTAAACAAAACTAGCTTCGGACAAAGTATGCCACGTTTGTGGTTTTTCAAGATCAAGCTAGTGTGAGTGCATCATAATCAATTCTTATGTGTATGCGACACTTAATGTTCATAATAAGCCTAAGGAATGTATTGCTACTCAAGAATTCACAATGTCATACAATTTTCATCATTGAGGCTTTTTCACAAACACTTGGTGTGCAGACTTTGAAACTATCAAGTTCAATGATTTTTGGAATGTGCTAACCCTCCCAAATTGTTGGGAGATCTCTTTTTACAAGTCACAAGCTAACCTTCAAGCACAATGAACAATTTAAGCACATCAGTAAAATTTATGCATAAACTTGTAACTAGCTAAGAAACCTACCATGAAAAAGAATTAGTTCATCTTACATGTGATTGAAAGAGAAAAGTAGGAATTTACTTACTTGAAATTGTTAGAGTGGATTGCAACAATATTGGGAAAGATTCCAAGTGTTAGAGATGGATTGGGGAGTGTTTAGGGAGTAATTAGAGTGAAAATAGTGAAGAAAATAGTGTAGGAATCGGGTATAAGGGGTTCGGGGAAACTGGGTCGCGGGTCAAATCCCGTTTGACCCGAAATTTTAAAAAAATTGGCCGGGCGCGTTGGCCTCGCGGCGCGGGCCAAATGCGCGAGAAAAACTTAACATTCTGCTTGACCCGGAGCGTAGGGAGGCGCGGGGCGCTCCCAAACGCGCCAGACCTTTTGCTTCAGCGTGCCATTTCGCGCGTTGGGAGGCACGAGGCACTCTCAAACGCGCCCGAACACGTTTTTTCGCACCAATTTCCGATTCCATGTGCGAACCCAAGCGCGGGACATGTCTCGAGGCGTCCCGTACCCCTCAATACATTAATTTCACCTTGTGTAGCTCTCCCGATACCTACAAAAACGACACACTAAAACAAAAAATTACTAAACTATTACAAGTACAAACTCGGGTTGCCTCCCGAGAAGCGCCTTATTTAACGTCGTGGCACGACGGGTATTAATCACGGGTCCCTCAAAGTAATGGAAGTACGGTGATTCACCAAACCTCCCCAATAATGCTTCACCCTTTGACCATTTACCAAGAATGTGTTCTCAGAATCCGGGGCTTTCAATTCAACCGCTCCATGTGCGGTAACACGAACAACTTCAAAAGGCCCCGACCATCTAGACTTCAACTTGCCCGGAAATAATTTCAACCTCGAGTTGAACAACAACACCAGCTGCCCGGGCTCAAACTGACGACGCTCAATATGCTTGTCATGCCACTTCTTTGTCTGTTCCTTATACAATTTCGCATTTTCATACGCATGGAACCGGATCTCTTCAAGTTCATGCTATTGAAGCATCCTCTTTTCACCCGCTAAGGCCATATCAATGTTGAGCTTTTGAATTGCCCAATACGCCTTATGCTCTAGTTCAACAGGCAAGTGACAGGCCTTACCATAAACAAGCCTATATGGAGAGGTTCCAATAGGTGTTTTAAATGCAGTTCGATAGGCCCAGAGAGCATCATCTAACTTCATGGCCCAATCCTTCCTCGAGGCATTCACAGTCTTCTCAAGGATTTGCTTGATCTCTCTATTAGATACTTCCACTTGGCCACTAGTTTGGGGATGATAAGCAGTAGCCACCTTGTGGCGAACCCCATACTTCGCCAACAATTTATTGAACAACCGGTTATAAAAATGCGTACCTTCATCACTGATTATAGCCCGCGGTGTCCCAAAATGAGTGAAAATATTTTTCTTCACGAACTTCACCACCACACTCGCATCATTTGGTGGAAGTGCAATAGCCTCCACCCCTTTAGACACATAATCAACTGCTACGAGGATGTATTTATGGTCCATAGAAGGTGGGAATGGACCCATAAAATCAATCCCCCAACAATCAAACAGCTCAATCTCCAAGATATTGTTCAAAGGCATCTCGTGAAGCCTAGAAATAGTACCCGTTCTTTGGCAACGATCACATTGCTTCACTAATGCATGAGCATCTTTAAATAAAGTAGGCCAAAAGAAACCAGATTGAAGCACCTTTGCAGCTGTTCGATCTCCACCAAGGTGGCCACCATAAGGAAAGGAATGACAGCTCTGTAGAATCGGCTCTACTTCTTCCTTTGGAATGCATCTCCTAGCTAGTTGATCAACGCCTATCTTATACAAATAGGGCTCATCCCACACATAAAATCTGCTCTCATGAAGGAGTTTACGCTTTTGCTCAGAAGTGTCCCCAGGGGGATACACATTACTCACAAGTAAGTTCACCATGTCAGCATACCATGACACCTCAGCTGCATCTAGAGCAAAAAGTTGCTCATCAGGGAACACCTCTTTAATCTCAGGCCCCTCTCTACATGATCTCTATTCTCCAGCCTTGACAAATGATCAGCTACTTGATTCTCAGTCCCCTTGAGATCTAGAATTTCAACATCAAACTCTTGCAATAGGAGAACCCATCGAATGAGTCTAGGCTTGGAGTCCTTCTTTTCAAACAAATACCGGATTGCGGCATGATCAGTGTAGACAACAACACGAGTGCCAACCAAATAAGATCTGAATTTATCAAAAGCATACACTACGGCTAGCAACTCCTTTTCAGTGGTGGTATAATTAGACTGGGCTGCATCAAGCGTCTTGCTTGCATAATAAATGGAGTGAAAGATTCTTCCAATTCTTTGGCCTAGAATAGCCCCAATAGCATTATCACTCGCATCACACATCAGTTCAAATGGCAAAGACCAGTCAGGAGCAATGATGATTGGTGCGGTCACCAACCTTTTCTTTAACTCTTCAAATGCCTTGAGACAAGCATCATTAAACACAAATTTCACATCCTTCTCTAACAATTTGCAGAAGGGAGTGGAAACTTTGGAGAAGTCCTTTATGAAATGTCTATAGAACCCTGCATGTCCCAAGAAACTACGCACCCCCTTAACAGAGATAGGTGGTGGTAATTTCTCAATAGCCTCAATCTTCGCTTTATCAACCTCGATCCCTTGCTTTGACACCTTGTGCCCAAGTACTATGCCTTCTTGAACCATAAAGTGACATTTTTCCCAATTCAGCACCAGATTTGTTTCTTCACAAGGGCTCAGCACAACATCAAGATTTTTCAAACATTCATCAAAAGAGTCACCAACCACTGAGAAATCATCCATGAATACCTCCACAAATTTTTCCGCCATGTCGGTGAAAATAGCCATCATGCACCGCTGAAAAGTCCTCGGGGCATTACACAACCCAAATGGCATCCTCCTAAATGTATAGGTGCCATATGGACAAGTAAAAGTAGTCTTCTCTTGGTCTTCAGGAGCTATCACAATTTGATTGTAGCCCGAATACCCATCCAAGAAACAGTAATACTCGTGCCCTGCAAGTCTATCCAGCATCTGATCAATAAAAGGGAGTGGGAAGTGATCCTTCCTGGTGGCATTGTTCAGCTTCCTATAGTCAATGCAAATTCTCCACCCTGTAACTGTTCGTGTAGGAATCAACTCATTATGCTCATTCTTCACCACTGTTATGCCCCCTTCTTTGGAACACATTGCACTGGACTCACCCACTTGCTGTCAGAGATAGGAAAAACAATACCAGCATCCAGCCACTTGATAACTTCTTTCTTCACCACCTCCTTCATATTTGGATTTAGTCTCCTCTGCTGCTCTATAGATGGCTTATGGTCTTCTTCCAAGAGAATTTTATGCATGCAGAAAGAAGGACTAATCCCTCTAATATCAGCAATAGTCCAGCCAATAGCTCTCTTGCGCTCTCGCAATACCCTCAACACCTTTTCAACCTGCACATCAGACAACAAAGAAGAAAGGATCACGGACAAGGTATTACCTTCACCCAAATAAGCATAACGTAAATGCACGGGTAAAGGTTTGAGCTCAAGAGTAGGAGCCCTCTCAATAGACGGTTTAGCAGGAGTTAAGGTCAACGGTCTATCAAGCTCCTCAAATTTCTTCCACCCTGGGATGAATCTACTCTGCATATTAAGAACCTCCAAATATTCTTCAATGTCATCATCCTTCAGGATATCATCATCATCACATAAGAGTGCCCTTTCTAAAGAATCAACATTAGAAGCCAAAAATGACCTCTCATCAGCAGTCAACTCATCATCTACCACTTTTACCATGGACAACTCTTCATAATGAGAAGGAAGCTGGGTAGCTCTGAACACATTAAACACAACTTCTTCCCCATTTACCTTCATGATCATCTTTCCAGCTCTGACTCTAATAACAGCATCAGCAGTAGCCAAAAATTTTCTTCCCAATATGAGAGGAACATCCGGATCAGCTTAATAATCAAGACTAATAAAATCAACAGGTAATATAAACTGACCCACTTGTACAAGCACATCCTCAATAATCCCCTCGGGGCATGTCAAAGATCTATCAGCCAGCTGCAGAGTCACAGTAGTGGGTCGTGGTTCACCCAGGCCTAGCTTCCTAAAAACTGAAGAGGGCATTAAATTCATACTAGCACCTAAATCACACAGAGCTCGACAAACCTCATGTTCCCCAATTTTCAAGGGAATAGTAAAACGGTCAGGATCCTTCAATTTTTGAGGAAGCTTGCTTCTAACTCTGGAACTACACTCCTCAGTGAGTGCAACTGTCTCAAACTCAGTCAGTCTTCTCTTGTTAGCAACAATATCCTTGATGTATTTAGCATATTTGGGAACATCGCGTAAAAGCTCCACCAAAGGAATATTTACCTGAATCTGACTCAATATCTCCAAGAATTTCTTGCATGCTGCATCAACTTTCTGCTTCTGAAGTCTCTTGAGGGAAAGGTGGTGGTGGTCTCACAATAGCAGACTCGGGCTGCTTTTCAATTACTTTCTCAGCTTCTTTCTCCACTTCCCTATCAGCATTGGGCTCTAACTCACCAACTGGCTTCTTTGGCTTTGGGGGAACTTCTTCCAGAGCTCTTCCATTCCTCAAAGTAACTGCTTGCACAAATTCTTTCAGATTCTTCTCTGTATCACTCGGTAAAGCACCCCGAGGTCTATTATTTTGTGCTCCAGCTAGCTGCCCCAATTGTCTCTCAAGATCTTTCTGCGCATTGCTCAAATCTTTAATTGTTTGTGCCTGAGATGCTTGATCATCAATGAGCTTTTGCTACCCTGCAAGAATTTTTCTAAGCATATCTTCCACTGCATTAGACTGATGTGGCTGAGTCTGTGACTGTGACTGTGACCCCTGCTGTGGTGCATTTTGAGATCTCTCATTGCCTTGAGGCTGCTCACGACTATCCGTCCAAGAAAAATTTGGGTGATTACGCCAACCCGTGTTATAGCTATTACCATACTGATTACGATTCTGACCCTGTGACCTGTTCTAATTACCCACATAATACACTGACTCTGGGTTAGATGGACAGACTTCAGTAGTATGATCTTCTCCACAAACCTCACAAAAGACATGAAGTTGTTGCACTAGAGCTACTGGTGGTTTAGCCTGCAGAGTCATCTTGCTGATCTGATTGGAAATAGCATCCATTTTCTCCCTTAGCTCTGTAACTGCATCCAATTGAAGTACCCCCAACAGACTTCTGCGTAGAAGCTCTGCCAAAACCCTGCCAATCGGGATTGCTCTGCGAAAACTTGTCAAGTAAATCATAAATCTGATCGAAATTTAAAGCCAATACTTGGCCTCCAGCAGCAGCATCTACCACGATCTTAGTGTGTTGGTTCAACCCCTCAACAAAAGTGTGTGCAATAACCTCATTAGATTGGTTGTGCTGTGGACAATCTCTCAATAGAGCTTTGAATCTCTCCCAGGCTGAGTACAACGATTCTCCTTCTATCTGCCTGAAGGACATAATTTCACTCCTCAGCCGGGCTGTCTTGGCAGACGGATAAAATTTAGCCAAGAATTTCTTAGCCAAATCCTCCCAAGTAGTGATAGACACAGGCTTTTCAGCCTTTAACCACTTCCTTGCTGTCTCAATCAGTGAAAATAGGAACAAAGTCAAACGAACATAATCAGTAGGAACACCCGCTGGTGTATAAGTATCACTGATCTCCAGAAAGTTCTGAATGTGTTGTTGCGGATCCTCATGAAGTAATCCACCATATTGCCCCGTCACATGCAGCAACTGAATCATGCCGGGCTTGATCTCAAAGTGCCCGGTAATAGCGGGCTTCACAATACTTGACGCTACTCCTCCCAAGCTAGGAAGAGCAACATCTCGCACTGCTACTGCTCGTTCTTCTGCCATTTCAATAGGTAAAGAAGCAAGTACGATTGCTAGTGCTTTTCGATCTCTCGCCTCTCTTCTTACCCTTCTCAAGGTTCTTTCAGGCTCGGGATCAAAAGGAGCGATTGGTTCGTCCTTTCTATTCCTTTGCATGCAAAACCTGTAGCCTGAAATAGCACAAGAAACTAAACAAAAAAATTAAACCTGAATAGAAATTAAGTAATCGTTCAAAAAGAAATTAGTCAGTAATAGTCCCCAGCAACGGCGCCAAAAACTTGTTGCTCCCAAACGCACACGCAAGTATACGTGGTTGACAAGTAATAAAGTGATAAAATCGAGTATCGTTCCCACGAAGACTGTGCAGACTAATACTTAAAAAATAATTTCTAAACAAACTATCCAGGGATCTTTTTCTTTGATGGTAAGAGTTTTTGTAACTAAAACGCAGTAATTAAAGTGCTAGAAGTGTAGTCAAGCAATGGTGCAATACTTTGGTTGTTAACAATATTAAGAGGACGGTCCAGGGTCAGAGTTACGAACAATCCAGTTGAGTTATCCAATTGATTCCACTTCTTAAATCCCGGGTTACTAACTGACAGAGTAAATGTAACTGTGAAAACCTTTCAGTTCTTTACAGTGTATGCAAGCTACTTCAATCCCTATATGTCTATGGATTAAATCACATGCATGCATTAACGAATTTTGTAATGAGTTAAACTAGGCGAGCAATTATATGTCTATCCTACTCACGAATTGGTTCCCCGATGCCCGGGTTCACAAACTAGTTCTATTCTTTCTTATTACATAATTAAATTCCCTCTTTCGAGTTCAATCTAAAAACCATAGATAATGCATAATTATCGAGCTCTAACAATTATACAAGTGAAATCAAGAAAGAATAAGTAACCCGTTATAGGATTCAACTAATGGGAATCAATCTTCAAACAATCAACTTTCATGTAATACTCTAACCCTAAAACGTAATGCTTAGCCACACAAATTCATAATCACAAGGCAAAGATTTGGTGTAATGATGAAGTAAATGATGTAATAAATGAAAGATTAGGAATAAACCCTTGTTCAATGAAGTATGGCGCTCTCAAATTGCTCCAAAGTATCAACTCCTTTCAAAAACTAAGTAAAGTAGTATTTTTAAGGTTTACAAACACCTAGTAATAAGTTAGACCCAAGCCTAGACGAAATATGAAGTAAAAATCCGCTCAAGGGGCGCTATAACGGGCGCCCTACGCCCACGATCGCGCTACAACAATCAAAAGCCGTCGAAGTTGGCACGCCTTAGGGGCGCGCCGCGTGGGAAACCGCACTGGGGCACTGGGCGCTATAGCTGGCGCGCCACGTGCCCCAATGCGCCCAGCAAAAATGCTTGTTCCTTGGTCCGAAATCTCGCCTCGTGTCGTGCCCTCGTGTGTTCAATCCAATCCTCAATCAACTTCCAATCATTCCTGAGAAATTATAAATTAGAGAGCTTTTCAACCATATAAATATATATATTTATTAAAAAGAAATTGATTCTATAATGATCTTTTCTGAGAAAACTTCCATCCATTTGTTATTGTTCACTGTTACTACAAGAAGGTGTGAAGTATATATGATTTTCCTTATTATATTCGCATGTGATTTTCACATAACTCGCCAGTAAAATTATATGTACTTCACACCTTCTTATAGTAACGGTGAACAATAACAAATGGATGAAAGTTTTCTCAGAAAAGATTATTACAAAATCAATTTCTTATTAATAAACACCCCCTATATGGGTTGTTTTATTGATATCAAAACGATTACATCGGTGGAAGTTTAAGGAGAATGAGTTGTGCTACATTCCACGAACAACTTACTTTAAGAGACCTATCAAACTTACATAAAAATTGGACTTATCATACGTTAGTCTTATACTTGGTAATTACCATTGATCCCATATGATCAAGGTATGATAAAAGTTATTTATCATACCTTAGTCTAATACAAAATCAATTAAATGTTCCTATACAATAAAGAGCTATTTAGTCATATCACGATTTTTATTATTAATAGAAGTTGGTGTTACAAAACTAGACTTGAGGTGAGTTTTTTGAAACTATTTTTAGCTTTGTAGTAATAATAACTGTGTTAGTTAAATAGTATAAATTGAATGACCTTGTTGACAAAAAGAATATAAATAACCTTAATAGGTAATTTGCTACTTATTACTATATGCATAGAAATATTTATTCATGGTTTTAAACTAAAAGTGTTAAGTTTCTTTTACTCCATACCCCAATATAAAGTTTCTATTTCTAAAAGTTCCTTGGTTGATGTATTTTTTACTTCACTATTTAGGTAAAGCGGCCTTCTTGTTGTCCTTTTAATTTTCGCAACACATGTGTACATAAATTTCTTTTTCCCCTGATTACGGATAATTTATATTGCTTAATTTTGATAAATCTAGCAATCTTCTGTGATTTAGTTTAACTCAGGGAACGATTGGCAGCTCTCTTCACTTGTCACTTAATTACTTTAATATAAATTTCATGGATAGGAAAAAGGAAAGAATTTTGTCGTACAAAACTTAGTAATTGCCAATCATTTAGCTCGACATCGAATTGCACTATTTTTTTTTTCAACTAAAAAATATATTTATTCATGGAATTTGACAATATCTTTAAAAAAACAAAAATTTGAAGAAAACTCTTCAAGTTCCAAAACTAGTTTTTTTGGGTAAAAGCTTTTCTTTCACACACAAAACTTCAACTTGTTTTTTGTTTAAGTTCCATCCAAATTTATGTCCAACTTCCTTTGCTGCCAAACTTTAGTATTAATTCTCCATTTTGCTGAATTTGTTAGTGAAGTTATTTAGGTGAGGGAGAAGATGATCGAAGAAGAGAAGTTTGGAGAGGAAGAAGGGATTACGTAGAGAGAGAAATGGATAAGTTCTTAACTGAATTAATGAAATCAGTACAAGTGCAGTTAGGTATTTAACAACCTAACTAATTCTAACAGAATTACAAACAGTGTGAAATCACCACTATGCCCCTGCGTCTTATTTAAACTAGTTTTAACTAATTAACTGATCTTGATCAGTTCTCAGCTTGTTTAACACTCCCCCTCAAGCTAGGAGTAGTAAAAACATTGACTAATCCTAGCTTGGACATCAAGTATACATGTTGCACCCTATTCAGTCCTTTAGTTAAGAGATCTGCAGGTTGATCTTTGGTGGAGATATGCTCAGTTTCAATTAGCCCTTTCTGAATCTTCTCTCTTATGAAGTGGTAGACAATCTCAATGTGTTTTGTTCTCTCATAGAACACTGGATTGGCTGCTATCTGCAATGCTGATTTGCTGTCACTAAACACTTTGACAGGAGCTGTAATATCCATCCCAATCTCTCTTACCAGGCCTGTGAGCCAAGTTAACTCAGCAGTGACTGAAGCCAAACTCCTGTACTCTACTTCTGCAGAGCTTCTAGAAACAATAGTTTGCTTCTTTGATTTCCAGGATACCAGAGAATCTCCCATTTTGACAAAGAATCCAGTCACTGATCTTCTAGAGAAGGGGCATGAAGCCCAGTCTGCATCACAGTAAGCAGTGATGGAGCTTTGTATTTTACTAGATAGAAGTACCCCTTCTCCTGGTTGGTTCTTGACATATCTGACTATCCTCAATGCTGACTCCATGTGGGACTGTTTAGGCTACTGAAGAAATTGACTCAATGTTTGTACACTGAATGCTATATCAGGCCTTGTGATAGTTAAGTACAGCAGCTTCCCAATCAGCCTCTGATAGCTGCTTGGATTAGGAAGTAGCTTGTCCTCAGGTCCCATTTTGTTTGTATCTTTCTTCCTCACGAATTCATCATACTTCTTAGTGGTCAGTTTAGTATTAGGATCTATAGGTGTAGGAGCTGGTTTTGCACCACTCAAACCAGATTCAGAGATCAGTTCCAAAGCATACTTCCTTTGGTGCATAAGGATCCCTTGAGCTGACCTTGCAAATTCAATGCCTAGGAAGTACTTTAGTTCTCCTAGGTCCTTCATCTTGAATGCTTGTTGTAGATCCTCTTTAGTGCCTTGAATCAGTTTCAAATTATCTCCAGTTATTAGCATATCATCCACATAAACTAGCATAACTATCATGCCTTCATTGGTCCTCTTTGTGAAGAGTGAGTGGTCCAGTGGACTTTGCTTGAATCCAAACCTCAGTAGAGCCTCTGATAGCTTTGCATTCCATTGTCTAGGAGCCTGCTTGAGTCCATACAAGGATTTTATGAGCCTACACACTTGATTCTCCCCCTGGCTCTTAAAACTTTGTGGTAGGTCCATGTAAATTTCATCAAATGTCTCCCTGAAGAAATGCATTATAAACATCCATTTGGTGAATGTGCCACTGTTTTGCAGCTGCAATGGACAGGACTGTTCTGACTGTCACCATTTTGACCACAGGAGAGAAGGTTTCCTGGTAGTCAATGCCTTCTTTTTGGCTATATCCCTTTGCCACTAGTCTAGCCTTATATCTTTCCACTTCTCCAGAAGCTTTATACTTTATTTTGTATACCCATTTACAACCTGTAGGATGTTTGCCTTTAGGAAGAGTGACAATATCCCAGGTATGATTTTCTTGTAAGGCTTGAATCTCAGTCTTCATTGCCTCTATCCACTTAGGATCTTTTGCAGCTTGTGAGTAAGTTTTGGGCTCTATGGAAGCTGAGAGAGATGCTATGTAAGCCTGATATTTGGGAGAAATGTTGTCATAGGACAGATAGTTGTCTAGAGAGTATGGTTGACCCAGATGAACATTCAGAGACACAAAATCTTTCATCCAGACTGGAGGGTTAGTGTGCCTCCCTGATATAGTAGAATTAGGCACAGTATTAGTTGGTTGCTCTACAGCTCCTACTTCTTCAGAAGTTTCTTCTTGCTCTGCACTGCTTGCAGGCAGTTCAGCTGGAGTATCAGCTGATGTACTAGTATATGCAGGGTCTTGGAGATGAGAGTCTATATCTATCTCTTGTCCAGCTTCTAGTATGTCTTGATGAAGCTCAGTGTCTTGTATGAGATGTAGTGCTTCTTCAATTGGCACTGTGTTATTGGGAACAAACAGTGGAGGGGATGTCTGCAGGGCCTTATAAGGAAAGCTATTTTCTCTAAATAGCACATCTCTGCTAATGAAGAAATGCTTGCTAGTTAGATCATAGAGAATATACCCTTTTTGGACTTCTGAATAGCCCATAAGGACAAAAGGCTTACTTCTTAGCTGCAGTTTATCTGACTCATTTACTATTTTTGCATAGCACAGACAGCCTATCACCCTTAAGTGTCCTAGAGAGGGTTTCTTGCCATATAGCCTTTCATAAGGAGAGATGTGATCCAGTACAGCTGTGGGCATCCTGTTTAGAAGATAAACAGCAGCCAGTACACAGCTTCCCCAGAATTGTAGTGGAATATTTGCCTGAAATCTTATTGCCCTAGTGATTTCAAGTATGTGCCTGTGCTTCCTCTCAGCTATTCCATTCTGCTGAGAAGTGTAGGCACAAGACCTCTGATGAATCATACCAAGGTCTTTAAACATACTTGTACAGACAGCATTTAGAAACTCTGTCCCATTGTCAGTTCTAATCACTTTTGCCATGCAATTGAACTGAGTTTTTACATATGAGAAGAACTGCTTCAGTACTACACACACATCAGACTTCAGTTTTAGCAGAAACACCCAGGTCATTCTAGAGTAATCATCAACAATTGTAAGGAAAAATCTATGCCCATGTACAGTAGGTACTTTGTATGGTCCCCAGACATCAGCATGAATTAATTCAAAACACTGTTTACTTGTAGAACTGCTAGTAGGAAAAGGTAACCTTACTTGTCTAGCACAAGGACACACAGAGCATCAATCTATTACATCTTTTACTTGTTCAGTTACACCAGGCATTATCCTTTTTAGAGTGTTAGAGGAAGCATGCCCCAGTCTTCTGTGCCACAGGCTAACATCTTCATCCTTTGCAGTATTCACAGCTAAACTGACATCTTGTTTGCTTCCAGTCGACTCATGTTTCACCAGCAGATACAGGCCATTTTGTTCCTTACCAATCTCCTTCACCTTCCCATTGTAAAGATCCTGAAATACACAGAATTTAGGATAGAAAGTTACTGAGCATCCCAGTTCCTGTGTCATCTTAGAGACTGAAAGGAGATTGTACTTGAACTGTGGAATATGGAAGACATTGTCTGTGCTACTTCTGTCAGAGATTGTACTTTTCCCTGTGTGAGTCACATGAGAGATATCTTCATTTGGTAAGAACACTCTCTTTGGATTCAGTTTTTTGACTATTGTTTGTTGATCTAGTAAGCCAATATCAAACACCATATGGTTAGTGGCACCAGTATCTATGATCCAATCTTGAGCATTATTAGACACTAATAAGGCACTACTTATACCTGCAACATTTGCTGAAGCATTGTTGTTGAGAGTGTTGTTGACACTATTGCTCAGAATCTGCAGAATTTGATCATACTGCTCTTTTGAGAAAGTGCAGGTTCTTGTTTGCTCCAGCTGAGGCATATCTTGGCCTTGAGAATATGGATTCTGACCCTGAGATTGCCAGTGCTGACTTCCTGAAGCCGCAGGTGCAGTGTTCCCAATAGAGCTATCTGTGAAGGCATTATAGGCAGAGGAACCAGGAGGTTTAAAGGATGAGAACTCCTTCCTCTTCTTTGGTCTGTAGTCTGGTGGATAACCAATTTCTTTCCAACACCCTTCTCTGTTGTGGCCCTTGATCTTGCACACTTCACAATACAGGTGCTGATTTTTCTTGTACCTGTTGGTCCCAGCATTCCTATTGTCTGCATTCCTATTGTAAGTGTACATAGCCAATGGATCCATGTGACTTATTGCAGGTGCAGCTCCTAACACCCCAGAGCTTATGGTTATCCCATTTTGTCCCTCATCAGATATTATCATGTTGTATGCCTGATTCACTGTGGGTAAAGGATTCATTAACAGTATTTGGCTTCTTGCTTGAAGGTAAGAATCATTCAAGCCCATCAAGAACTGCTACAGTTTTTGTCTTTGCAGGTATCCCACAAAATCCTTTGATCTTGCACAACTATAGCTAGGAGAGGATACCAATGCTTCAAATTCATCCCAGAGATCTTTCAACTTAGGGTAGTATCCTGACACAAAATTGGTTCCTTGACCTAATGTGGTAATTTCTTTATGTAGATTAAACAGCCTAGAGTCATTTGCCTTATCAAACCTCTCCCTTAGATCCTCCCAAACTGCCTGAGCATTAGTTGCATATACAATACCACCTAAGAGAGTACTATGCACTGAATTCATAAGCCAAGAAAGCACTATTGCATTGCATCTTTCCCACTGTGTCCAGTAATTTTCAGGATAATCTTCCTTTTTACAAGTTCCATCTACTAACCCTAGCTTGTTTCTTCCTAGCAGGGAAATTTTCATGGATCGACTCCATAAAGCATAATTGTCAGATCCAGATAGTTGAACAGAAATTAGGAAAATACCACTTACATCTGAGGAGTGCAAGAAGAGAGGATGATTGTAGTCCAAAGCTTAGTGCTGTTGAGCCATTGCAGGACCTGATTCTGTTGTCATTACTGAATTTGAGAACTTCCAAGAACTTAACACCACACATAGAATTCTTTCAAGAATTTAACAGTTCTAGTTGAACTTTTTGATCTTAGTTCTAGTTGAACTTTTTGATCTTAGTACCAGACTGATAATCCGGCCATTGCTCTGATACCATGAAGTTATTTAGGTGAGGGAGAAGATGATCGAAGAAGAGAAGTTTGGAGAGGAAGAAGGGATCACGCAGAGAGAGAAATGGAAAAGTTCTTAACTGAATTAATGAAATCAGTACAAGTGCAGTTAGGTATTTAACAACCTAACTAATTCTAACAGAATTACAAACAGCGTGAAATTACCACTATGCCCCTACATCTTATTTAAACTAGTTTTAACTAATTAACTGATCTTGATCAGTTCTCAGCTTGTTTAACAGTTAGCTACTACTCTACCTATCCAGTCCGGCTACCGAATATGAGAATTATTCGAATCACAAGTTGGGACTATTATACTAGCTATAGTAGTGACTTTTAGTTTGTATACAGAGGCAGAGCGGAGCTGCCATGATGCTATGTTCCTGCTAAAGCTAATTATTTGTAATCCGTCTTGAAACGACAATATCTATATTTAAAGGGTTTTAATTTAATTAAAATTCAACGATTATTGGGCGCTACTTCCAATAACAGGTAGCACGGGGTAGGGAAAGCAACATTGTTAAGAAATTTGCGCAACGTGCCTTCTTTTTACTAACTTCTAATTATATAATTATGCTAGGTTGGCATTGTATTTAACCATATTATTCTTTCGTAGTTTTTTTATTTAAAAATAATGTTTTATTCATTTTATATTTTATTTTTGTCTAGTCCACTTTAGTTGACTTTTTGATTATTTTCACACATATTAAGAAATCAAATTTTTAGCATTAGTTGTAGATGTCATTTACTATATTAATATTATCTCTCTTTCAATTTACTTATATAAATTTATAGGGGCTTTATAAAAAGAATTTTTTTACATAAAAGTACAAGTTTTAGAGCTTAATTACCAAACATAGCAACATTTCAGTAAAATTACCCTATATAGAGGAAAACACAAGATAATTACAAACATAGCAAAAACATAGCAATATTTTCTCATAACATACCAAACCCTTACATTCTTCCTTATATTTCCCCCACTATCACTTTTGCTCCTCCCATTTCCCCCTATTTCACTTTTCCTCCCACCATTTCTCCCAATTTCACTTTTCCTCCCATCATTTTACCCAATTTCACTTTTACTCCTCTCACTTCCCCCAATTTCACATTTTCTCATCCCATCCTTACTGTATCTCGTTGTATCTCACTGTATCTCGATGTTTCTCAACTACCACCTATCTCGTATCTCATTGTATCTCAAGTACCAACCACCTCGTATCTAACCGTATCTCACCTACCAACCGCATCGTATCTCATTGTATCTCAACTACCAACCACATCGTATCTCGTTGTATCTCACCGGATCTCAACTACCAACCACCTCATATCTAACCGTATCTCGCCTACCAACCATATTGTATCTCATTATATCTCAACTACCAACCACCTCGTATCTAATCGTATCTCGCCTACCAACCACACCGTATCTCATTGTATCTCAACTACTAACCACCTCTATCTAACCGTATCTCGCCTACCAACCACATCATATCTCATTGTATCTCATTGTATCTCATTGTATCTCAACTACCAACCACATCGTATCTCATTGTATCTCAACTACTAACCACCTCTATCTAACCATATCTCGCCTACCAACCACATCATATCTCATTGTATCTCAACTACCAACCACCTCGTATCTAACCGTATATTGCCTACCAACCACATCGTATCTCATTGTATCTCAACTACCAACCACCTTAATCTAACCGTATCTCGCCTACCAACCACATCGTATCTCGTTGTATCTCATTGTATCTCAACTACCAACCAACTCGTATCTAACCGTATCTCGCGTACCAACCACATCGTATCTCATTGTATCTCAACTACAACCACCTCGTATCTAATCGTATCTCGCCTACCAACCACGCCGTATCTCATTGTATCTCAACTACTAACCACCTCTATCAAACCGTATCTCGCCTACCAACCACATCATATCTCATTGTATCTCAACTACCAACCACCTCGTATCTAACCGTATATTGCCTACCAACCACATCGTATCTCATTGTATCTCAACTACCAACCACCTTAATCTAACCGTATCTCGCCTACCAACCACATCGTATCTCGTTGTATCTCATTGTATCTCAACTACCAACCAACTCGTATCTAACCGTATCTCGCGTACCAACCACATCGTATCTCATTGTATCTCAACTACAACCTCCTCGTATCTAACCGTGTCTCGTTGTATCTTACTGTATCTCGATATTTCTCAACTACCAACCACCACGTATCTCATTGTATCTTACCGTATCTCGCTGTATCTGCATTGCTCTGCACCGTATCTAACTATTTTTAGACTGTATCTAGCTTTGTTTTTATTGTTTCAATATTGTTTCATCCCTTTTGTGCGTTGTTTCTCACTGTTTCTAAAGTATTTCACCTTTTTGCATTGTTTCACATTATTTTTTACATTTTATTTCGGATTTTTCACTAGCCGTTTCACACTATTTCAACGTTGTATCTCGCTATATATGTATTATTTTTGCTTCGTATCTAAGTGTATCTCACTGTATCTGCATTGTTTCAAACTAATTTTTTCTTAATTAACTAAATTTTTTTTAAACAAAACCAAGAAAATCCTAGTATATCTACAACAGTAACAGTGTGCATTGTAGCCAAAAAAACAAAGAGTTCACAAAAATTCTCTAATAGGAAGACATGACCGTTCCAGGCGTCAATAATTTAGCTCCTGACACACCTCGTTCACTTCAGTATTTCAGTACATAAATACTATTTATCAAATCAAAGTCATTTTATCATCTCGTTCACTTCACCATTTCAATACATAAATACTATCAAAACAAAGTCATTTCTTTTGCTTTTTATTTTGTCGTTTGCAGCCTTTACACCCATATACATATTTGGTTTAGATATCAAATAGAGAGATTATCGATCCTAAAGGAAACTCATTGATGTAGAAAATTGCCAATTATTGATTTCGCAGTACTGTCATCGTCGTCGAATTCTGATATTGATGGAAAAAATTGCCAATCACATCATCTTTGTTAAGCTCATTATCATCATCATCGACGCCGAGAGCAGTTTTATTTTGTGGCGGATAGAATACGATCGAGAAACCAATCAGAAGACGGAGATTGACGGTGGCGGAAACTCTGACGACGGTGAAGCTTCCGGTCTCCGCCGTTGACCCCGACGATGTCGTCGTTCTTAAGGGAATCTGGATTTCGATGGGCGTGGGGTTGAGAAATGGGTGTTTCGGTAGGGGTGGGGTTGAGAAATGGGATCTGTTTGGGTTGAAAAATGGGATCTGTTTTTCCTTTTTCTTATTTGTCTTTAATTAATGTGTTAGAAAAATAATGCTATGCATGGTAATTAGAGAACTATTGCTATTTTTTTGTAATTAAAGGTGAAAATTTATATATTTGTGTAAAAATCCCTTTTAAAAATGTGGTTATATCATTTATTAGTACAGATAAATTTGAGAAGAACTAGTATTTAATAATTTCTTGAACTTTGAATAAATCAATTATTTTTTACCCCTAAAAATAAAAGAATTAAAGAAAATGGATCTCTAAGGGAGTAGTTTCGATTTCTCCATTTTGCTCAAATCGTTAGCTACTACTCCGCCTACCCATTCCACCTACCGGACTGTAGAAACTTTATCTCATATGTGGATTATCCAAATCACAAGTTGGAAATATTATACTAGCTATAGTAGTAATTTTTAAAACTCCCATGTATACAGAGGCAAAGCGAGCTGCCCTGTCATCCATTTATAATCTGTCGTTAAACGATAATAGTATTATATTTAAAGGATTAAATTTAATTAAAAGGCAAGGTTTATTGGGCGCTAGTTCCAATTTAACAGGTAGCGCATACGGAAGCAACATTGTCAAGAAATTACGGAAAGATGCCATCTTCTTTATAGTAACTTCTAATTTAAATAGTTATGCTTGGTTGGCACTGTATTTATATAATCGTCTTTTGCTGGCTTCCACAATCAAAGTTCAATATAATTAATGAATGAACATTAATCTATTCATAGGAGCCTCGACATTGATAACTTAATATTAACCTATTGTCAGGGATTGTTTGTCTTTATAGTCCCATAGTTCGTACTTCTATCAATACATGCATCGCTCGTCAAGCATTTTTAGAAACCTTATAATCCCTCCTTTTTGAATCTATGTGGCAGAGTTTGATTGGGTGGAAACTTAAAAATAAATAATAATATAGACCTTTAATACTTTTTGTGTTATAAGCATGATGTATCATTTATTGTTGTATTACCTTTGATATTTATGATGTTAAACATCTTATAAATTTGTGTGATTGTAAAAAAATTTTACAATGGTAAAATAAGAAATTTATGTTAACTTGTGTAAACAAAACTTGAAAATTACCATATTTTTTGAGCATATACTAATAAATTAACGAAATATTGTCACATAATCTGGAATAGATGAAGTAGCTCTTATCTCCGACAACTTTGAAACATAGGTAAAGTGAAAAGGCAAGAATATTCTATGACCAATTATAATGTTAATTAATTTAAATAATTATGCTTGGTTGGCACTGTTCTTTATATTCATACAGTATTATTTATATAATCGTCTTTTGCTGGCTTCCACAATCAAAGTTTAATATAATTAATGAATGAGCATTAATCTATTCATAGGAGCCTCGACATTGATAAATTAATATTAACCTATTGTCAGGGATTTTTTGTCTTTATAGTCCCACAGTTCGTACTGCTATCAATACATGCATCGCTCGTCAAGCATTTTTGAAAACCTTATAATCCCCTCTTTTGAATCTATGTGGCAGAGTTGATTGGGTGGAAATTTAAAAAATAAAATAGAATGTAGACCTTTAATACTTTTTATGTTAAACATGATGTATCATTTGTGGTTGTATGACCTTTAAAATTTATGATGTTAAACGTCTCATAATATTTGTGTTATTGTAAAAAAAAGTTCACAATTGTAAAATAAGAAATTTATGTCAACTTGTGAAACAAAACTTGAAAATTACCATATTCTTTTAACATTTACTAATAAATTACAAAATATTGTTACATAATTTAGATAGGATGAAGTAGCTCAACAACTTTGAAACATATAAAGCTAAAGCGAAAAGGTAATAATATTCTATGACCAATTATAATGTGAGTAAAGAATAATTTTTTAAAGATATCTCATGCATTTACCAATGTCATGTGTTACTTTTCGCCGATTTCATATGAAAATAATATATAACAAAAAATACATTTGCAATAGGTCATAAAATCGAAGTCTATGTTGTATCAATATGTAGTTGATCACGTGAGCTTTTCTCCTGGAATACAATATTGGTTTTTATTCTGGTGATAAGCTTTGTCGTTGGTTCGCTGTAAGACAAGTTGTAATATGTACTGTTGAGAGAGTTTTTTCGGCTCTTGCTCATGAACTTGGTAGCGGGACTAAAAATTTAGCTGAGGCTTGAGATGCACTTTTGGGTTTAAAAATGTATCACTCGAATCGAATGGCAGAATCAACTGTTAGGTAAGAAAAGCAACATCAAAATTGTACGACGAGGTAAAATGGAAGAAATACTCAAGTCTAAAACATCCCACCCAATTTGAACTAAGAGAAGAAAATAAACAGTAGCAAATGAAAATTCGGATAGTAACTATACCAATAATAAAAAAGCAAGGCAGGCAAATAAATTAAATGTAAGACACACAAAAATTTTACGTGGAAAACTCCTTTGATGTAAAGAGAGAAAATCAGGGGACCTCGGCCCACAAAAACGCCATTAATCAATCAACAAGAGTATAAAATTTTCTCCAAATAACTTCACAATAAGCTTCAAATACGGAGCAACAATACATAAAAGATAGCACCAAAACTATAGCAAAAGAGGAATAAATACACCAAAATGCAGCTATCACTTACGAGCCAAAATTTGGGGCTACGGAACTTCAATTGACCTCTGCTAGTTTCCAATCAAAGATCAAGATGGAGAGGAAGTAGCTGTACAAAAATCAGCTCAATCACATAGGGAATTAAGCGGAAATCGCATCTCAAAGTTGACTACTCTGTGTTGTTTTATGCAGAAAAAACTAAACATTTTCTCTCTCTTTTATCGCACTCTTGGCTGCTTTATTTTCTCTTATGCTATATCCAAAATTATACCTAAGAGGTATTTTATATGTCTTGAAATTAGTGGACTTAGTGCATAAGTTGGCTAGTCCAAAAGTAGGCTTTTATTTTTCCATATATGAAGGAAAAAAGTCCAAAATCCAACAATTCTCACCACTCTTAAAACTTCCCTATGGTAAAGTAAGCATGTTTGAACCATTTTCATTAGTGTGGATCTTCTCAAGTGAAAGTAACTTAGCATCCAACATATCCCGAATCCAATGGCATCTCACACCAATATGCTTCGACTTACTGTGAAATGTAAAAAACTTGCCAAGATGCATAGCGCTCTCACTGTCTCAACAAAGCACATATTCTTCTGAGAAAAATCAAGTTCCTTCAAAAATTAGATCATCCAAAGCAACTCTTTTACAATCTTCAATGACAACAATAAGCTTAGCTTTTGTAGTAGATAGAGCAATACATTTCTCCAACCTATTGCCAAAACACAACTCCCCTTGCATAAGTAATTAAGTAGCCAGAAGTAGACTTGCGAGTATCAACATCACCAGCTATGTATGAATCAATGTAACCACAGAGAACATGCTTTCCTATATCAAAACACAAACTCTGACTAGGACTGGCACAAAGATATCTCATAATTCACTTTACTGCATTCAAATGCTCTCTTCCTAGATTAGAAAGATAACGACTAACAATCCCAACATCATGAGAAATATCTAGTCTTGTACAAATCATTGTATTTATCAAACTGCCAACAGCTGAAGCATAATGATCTTTCTTCATATCTTCATTCTCATCAATACTGGAAGGACACTGCTTCATGCTCAACTTAAAGTGATTACCTTAAGGTATACTGACAACCTTAGCTTGATCTATGCTGAATATGTGAAGTACCTTCTGAATGTACCTCTCTTGTGATAACTACAAATCATTGCGTTTATGAAACTGCCAACAACTAAAACATAAGGAACTTTCTTCATATCTTCCTTCCCATCAACAATGGAAGGACACTGCTTTCTGTTCAACTTAAAGTGCAAAATTAAAGGTGTACTGACATCCTTAGCTTGATTTATACAGAATCTGCGAAGTACATTTTGAATGTACCTC
Organism: Petunia axillaris subsp. axillaris; assembly: GCA_029990575.1. Classification (NCBI taxonomy): domain Eukaryota; kingdom Viridiplantae; phylum Streptophyta; class Magnoliopsida; order Solanales; family Solanaceae; genus Petunia; species Petunia axillaris. The sequence goes on from JARKNS010000004.1 coordinate 62,872,643, forward strand.
TCTTGTGATAACCACAACTTCTTAGCGTTCCTGTTACGGACAATTTGTATGCCAAGAATCCGTTTAACTGGTCATAAGTCTTTCATGGAAAAAGACTAGTTCAATTCTTGCTTCAACTTCTGAACCCTACGAGCATTATGACCAACAACAAGCATGTCATCAACATAAAGCAACGATATAATAAAGTTATGAGAGAATTTTTGCAAACACAACCGTCTGGATAAGTCTTCTTGAAACTCTGGTGCTACTGCATGGAAGCTTGTTCCAAGCCACACAAGCTCTTCTTCAGTTTGCAAACATAATTCTATTTTTCCTTGACTTCAAAGCCTTCAGGCTGCTCCATATAAATTTCTTCATCTAAATCACCATGGAGAAAAACAGTTTTCACATCTATTTGCTCAACATCTAAATTTTGACTTGCATCCAAGCCTAGAATAACACGAATAGTTGAAATCTTCACAATCTAGCCTTGACAACTCCTTTTTTATTATTAAAGCCCTTGAAAGCTAATATAGCCTTGTACCGTGGAACTAGGTTACCATCTTCATGTTTCACCCTGAAAACTTACCTGTTTTTCAAAGCTCTTATGTCTTTATGAAGATTAACCAAATCAAAGGTATGATTATCATGCAAGAAATTCATCTCATCTTGCATTGCATCAAACCACTTTTCTTTTTCTTCACTTTCCATGGTCTCTTCAAAACTTTCAGGTTCTCCCCCGTCATTCAAAAGTTTCCACTCATTGGGAGGATACCAAGATGAATATTTTTTCACTCTAGCAAATCTTCTGCGTGAACTCTCTAGAGAATCAAGAATGAGTAGTTGTTGGCCAACCACAATTGGACCATCCAAAATATCATCAACCTGCTGGACATTCTTGCATAATCACCGTCTTAATTTTTGCAAACACAACCGTCTGGAGAAGTCTTCTTGAAACATTGGTGCTACATAAAATACCCAAACTTCCTTTACCACTGCATGGAAGCTTGTTTAAAGCCACACAAGCTCTTGTTCAGTTTGCAAACATAATTCTATTTTCCCTTGACTTCAAAGCCTTCAGGCTGCTCCATATAAATTACTTCATCTAAATCACCATGGAGAAAAATAGTTTTCACATCTATTTGCTCAACATCTAAATTTTGACTCTCAGCCAAGCCTATAATAACACGAATAGTTGACATCTTCATAATCTAGCCTTGAGAACTCCTTTTTTATTATTAAAGCCCTTGAAAACTAATATAGCCTTGTACCATGGAACTAGGTTACTATCTTCATGTTTCACCCTGAAAACTCTCCTGTTTTTCAAAGCTTTATGTCTTTATGAAGATTAACCAAATCAAAGGTATGATTATCATGCAAGGAATTCATCTCATCTTGCATTGCATCAAACCACTTTTCTTTTTCTTCACTTTCCATGGCCTCTTCAAAACTTTCAGGTTCTCCCCCGTTAGTCAAAAGTTTCCACTCATTGAGAGGATACCAAGATGATGATTTTCTCACTCTAGCAGATCGTCTGCGTGAACTCTCTAGAGAATCAACAATGAGTAGTTGTTGGCCAACCACAACTGGAGCATTCAAAATATCATTGACCTGTTGGACATTCTTACATGATCACCGTCTCCATTATCAACCTGAATTTCATCATAATGGAAATATTCTTCAGGTTCAACAGTTATAGCAACTAGATCAACATCAACGAAGCTCTCATTGCACTGGAATTAACTTTCTTAGGTTTTTCAAAATATTCACTTGTTTGGTATTCAAAGAACACAACATCATGACTTTTAACAAGTTTCTTCTCAATTGGATCATAGAAATGATAGCGAATTCATCTTGACCATAGCTAATGAAGATACACTACCTAGTTTTACAACAACTTTGACCTTTCATCTTTAGGAACATGCACAGAAGCTTTACCGCCAAAGAATCTCAAATGATCATAGAAGACATTATTACCAAACAAAACTCTGCCAGGGACATCACCGTCCGAAGAAACAATAGGATATAAATTGATAACATTAACCAGTAGAGTTAAGTGCTTCTACCCAAAAAGAATCTGACAACTTAGTCTCTAAAAGCACACAGTTAACCCTCTCAACAAGTATTCAGTTCATCATCTCTACAAAACCATTTAAGTGAGGAGTCTTATGATGAGTTTTCTGATGCCGAATATCCTACGCTCTACAATAGTTATAAAAAAACAACAATAAAAATAACATACCCAGTATGCTCCCACAAGTGGGATCTGGGTACGGTGAGATGTACGCAGACTTTACTTCCACCAAGGTGGAGAGGCTGTTCCTGGGAGACCCTCGACAGAAGAAAACAAGATAATGGAAACATGGCTGAGATAAATCAAGACGCAAATAACAAGTTGCAGGAAGTGCTGATACAAACTAATAATTACCCAAGAAACAAAAAATCAATAATAACAATGCATAATACGATAAAAATAACCTATACCATATGACAGATATCCATCAATTGCTATCTAACCTTCTACCCTAGTCTTTGACCTCCACATACTCTTATCTAGGGTCATGTCCTCGGTAATCTGGAGGTGAGCCAAATATTTTCTATAACCTCGTCCCAGGTCTTCTTCAGTCTACCTCGACCTCTCCGTAGACTCAAGACTGCCAACCTCTCGCACCTCATCACTGGTGCATCTGCGAACCTCCTTTTAACATGCCCAAACTATCTTAGCCGCTCGCTTCTCGTATCATGTCTACCATTGAGGCCACACCTCACTCCCAACTTGTCCCGAATGGCTTCATTCTTAATCTTATATTTCTTTGTATGTCCACACATCCACCTGACAATCCTCATTTCGGCGACTTGCATCTTGCGAATGTGACTGTTCTTGACTGGCCAGCACTCAGCCCCAGACGACATAGCTGATCTTGCAGCCACTTTATAGAACTTACCCTTAAGTCTAGGAGGAACTTTATTGTTGTATAAGACACTAGAAGAAGCCTTCCATTTCATCCAACATGCTCCTATACTATTAGTGACATCATCGTAAATCTTGCCATTCCTTTGGAGTATTGACCCAAGATACTTGAAACTCCCTTTCTTGGGAATAACTTATCCGTCAATCATTACTTCCACATCTGGCTCAGGCACTGTATCACTAAAATTTCACTCTATATATTCTGTTTTCGTCATGCTCAGCCAGAAACCTTTAGACTCTAAAGTCTGCTTCAAAATTTTCAGCTTGTCACTAACACCGCCGCATGTTTCATCGACCAATACAATTTCATATGCAAATAGTATACACCATGGTATCTCCCCTTGAATACTCTAAGTTAATTCATCCATCACAAGAGAAAATAAGAATGGGCTAAGTGCTGACCCCTGATGTAACCCCATCTCAACCGAAAAACAACCTGAGTCCCCTCCCACCGTCCTTACCCGGGTCTTGGCACCATCGTACATGTCCTTAATTGCCCTAATGTATGTCACATGCACACCTTTAGACTCCAAACATTTCCACAAGACCTCCCTATGGACTTTATCATACACCTTCTCTACGTCAATAAACATCTTATGTAAGTTCCTTTCTTATCCCTATACTGCTCCACCAACCTTCGCAGGAGGTGGATGGCCTCCATAGTCGATCTCCCAGGCATGAAATCAAATTGGTTGTCGGAGATAGATACACCACTCTTCATCCTCCTCTCGACAACCCTTTCCCAGACTTTCATAGTATGGCTTAGCAGTTTGATACCCCTATAGTTAATACAATTTTGAATATCCACTTTGTTCTTGTACAATGGTATCATGGTACTCCATCTCCATTCTTCGGGCATTTTAGCTGTCTTACAGATGAGATTAAACAACCTAGTCAGCCACTGCATACCTACTATACGTGCGGTCTTCAAAACCTCTACAGAGCTCTCATCCGGTCCTGTTGCTCTACCCCCCTCATCTTACGGGCCACCTCCTTAACCTCTTCCAACTGAATACACATGCAATCACCATTATAGGTGTCAAACGGGTAGGGGTCTACCCGTCAAAACCCGGACCCGGACCCGGACCCATTAAAACTTGACCTTATCCGGATCAGTAAAAACCCAGACTCGGACCCGTAAACCCCTTAAAATACCCTTACCCGAACTGGTATTTTATTCTTAATGAATGCACGGTTTCCATTTGTCGCACCCAGCTTTTTACCTAACTCGGAGTGAGTCAAGGCTCGGGTTTCACTAGGTAACTCGGTTGAGTTTGAAATTGGAGTCGCCATCTAATATGAATCTTCTAAGGTGTATTAGGTCACCTAAATGTCTAAGGTCGAGTCTTGTTCAATAAAAGCATATTTCCAGAGATTCGAGGGTAAGAAGTCTAGGTGACTCGGGGAAGAAGGTGTTAGGCACTTTCCCAAGTCCCACAAAAAGTAGTTCCCGCCCGAGCTTTTATTTTTGAGATGTTAAAAAGGTTGTAGACAAGTATCGATTATGTATACAAACTATATTACTAACTCGAGGTTAAAATCACTATCAGTCACACAATCAAGTCTATTTGTGCAAAACAGTACATGTGGTATTGGGCTTTCAAATTTTACAAAAAAGGCCTAAGCTTATTCCTAATCGCACATTTAGCCATGGATTTTGTAAGACATTAAAACATTAGGTTAAAATTGCAAGAAATATTTTAAAAAAGTCTATTTATACAAATTCTATATTTGGGCTAGTTTACAGAAATGAATAAATTTTTAAAATGGTTTCAAATTTGACATACAACCAAATTGGGGTTATTTTTTGTAAGAAAATATTAGCCATTCCGGATCAACGTGACTTGACATTAATTGTCGAGCCCTAACTTTAATGACTATTTGCTTTTGGGGTCAGTTTTGAAAGATAGATGTATGGAGCTGTTTTTGAAAGAGGGTACATAAAAGTACACAAACTTATACTCCCCTGTACACTATTAGATTAGTGTATAGGAGATGTAAGCTTTTCTAAAAAATCAGTTTAAACACGTATACATGCCATTTTTAAAAATGGTGATTGGGCCTGTATCGTAAATGAAAAAGGGGCAGCATAATTTTTACGTACATGGTTTAGTTTTAGGCAGTTAACACACGAAAGGCCCATTTTTAGAGAAAATAACCAGATTTCATGATTCATACAAGTAGGCTGTTCAATACTTAGTTAAACAAAAGTTATTCAAACTCAATTATCAAATTGCTTTCACTTATCATGCGAAATTCTAGTTTTATCTTGGTATAATGATGCAAAGCACACAAAATAGGTGAAGGTTAAAGGAGAGGCCCCTGGATAGCCTTGGCATAATCGCCAAACACTTATAATACAGACATGCATCCTAACAAATACATAAACAGATAGGGGGAATTCTACATGATAATGAGACTATAGGATTAAACTAAGACTGTGGTTAATATAATCAGAAAGGCCATTATTTTAGCCAAACATATGAGCCTATTGGGCTCCTTCCCTGCATGAGATTAGTTAGTACTATGAGGCTTTTTATGCCTCTTCCTTTCAGCATCTGGAGCCTCTGCAGTACAAAATAGGGTATAGTTGCTAGAACTATCCCAAAAGATCCTACAGACAAGTGTTAATCGCCAAAGAAGGGCCCAGACAAGTAGCACACCTGCACCAGACCAGAGGACCATATATTCACAGATTTACATGCTCATAAAGTATGAAGAGGATGACTACCTGTAGCAATTTTTCTTGAGAAACAAGCAGGAGGGAAATATCAATAGTGCAACAAACTAAAAAACTTTCACAAGTGAGATAAGGCCTTCTTTTTCCACAGTAAAGCTTAAAACAGTAGCCGGATTTTCAGAATGATCAAGAGAGAGAGAGGAGAATGCTTTTCAGTCGTCTGTGTATTTTTAATATGTTTCCTTTTGTCTTAGAATTAAAAATTAGTAGTTGTATATAGGTGTGAGGGGTGGGGATTTAAATTCAAATAAGTAAAGTAAAGAAGTCAAGGTAATATAGTTTTCCATAATTATAAGAATCACATCTTTTCCAAATATGGATTAATTAGGGCCCTAGAACTAAGGCAAACAGGATCCTAAATAAGTATGGTTACCTCCCTTTGACAATAACAAAGCCCAAATTCAAAAATCAGTTTACAAAAGTATTCTAGTCTAATTTAGGTTCGAAATCTCTTGATTATCTTAAAAACATTCCAATCAATCCTAAATTGATACTGTTATTTCCCATGATTACACCACTTTACTGTTTTAAGGACCAGTTCCTTAAAATGTGTTCCTTTACTCTACGATATGCGGAATTAAAACTGTAAGTAATTGAACACCAGATATCAGCGTGGAAAAGCCCTTTGACTCGGGATCAAAAAACCACGACCTACTTCTCAAGTAGGATTTCAACTTCACTATATATAAAGACCCACTTGGTTACAAGACTCACTCTTACTAACCTAGGACTAACTCTAATCCTTTAGTGATCTTTCTCACGATCAGTGAAGTTGTGTCAAGTCCACGACTTGAACCAGAAAGTTTACAACTCGATTTTTGCTTACTACAATTGAACTAAGACTTGAACTTTTACAAGATTCAATCTAAGGAACATGTTCTAACTTAGTTCTACTGTAGCTAACTGATTACACAAATAAACTAATAACTCTTCTCAGCTTTTGCTCGATGCTCTCTGTATTTGTGCATCCTTCTATGGCTGATATGCTCCACGTTTTATAGCTCCAGCAGCCAAGAAGTCTTGATCAATTAGAACTCCAAAGCTCCCTTGAGTTTGAGTCCTAATTGGATTCTACTCTTTAGAATCCGGATCTTCTATCCCTTATCCTTTGTTTATGCAATCTTTTCATATCCGTTTAGACCTACATAATTATCAAGATAAACATTAGTTTTAGGATAATTAATAATATCTCAATTTAAACGATTTTGCATGAATTATCTATTCTGCTGCAGTGATTCAAAGGAACAGGTCCTTTGAATCCGTTCCTCAGTCATCAGTCAAAACTCCAAGCTTATCCAAGCTAACAATTTCCCCTTTTTTGATGATGATAAATTCATAAGCATAGCTGCATATCCTTAATGTCCTGAATTACAACTTAATCTCAAAAAGACAATCAATCAGTGGAGAATTAATTTATCATTAAGGAACAGATTTTCAATTAGGTATAACTTCATGCAAAATCAGACTTACTCTACTCTTCCCCCTTTTGGCATCATTGAAAAGGTTGCATAAAAAATATAACTCAAGTGTTAGAACTAATCAGCACATGGCCATTGAGGCAACTCAAAATGCAAACATAAATCTTATTAAAGCAACTGCAAGACAATGATATTAGCCATCAAAGACAATTCATTAAATCAAAAGATGAAATCAGGGGATACAAGCAAGTACTACAGAATTATCCAAAGACTAAAGAAGAGAAAAAGGCTAAGGCACTAGGCTAGGCTAGATCCCACTAGACAAAAGATGGCTAAAGGCTAAGGCTAAGGTGGTCAGGATGTGGAAGGACCAGGTCCCTAAGACTTGTTAAGCAACTCAAACATCTGCTTGAGCATTCCCTCATTGGTCTCCTTTGCCTTTGAGGCCTCTGCCTTCCAGTAATTCTTCTCCTCTTCCAACCTTGCTATCTCAGCAGCCTGAATAGCAACATGTTGCCTATGTGCCCTCACTTTGTTGTTCAATGGTTGCCTCCCAACACCAGCCTGTAGAGGATCAGCCTGAACTGGCAAATCACAGCTTATCAATGTGGCACAGCCAAACTTTTCCTTCTTTGTAGCCTTCACCACCCCTTCCAAGGGAATCTTCAACTTTGCAAACACATCAGTCAGGATGAAACCAAACGGCAAGGAGTGCTTTCTCTTCCCAGCAATCACCCTTTTTATCAGGCGGATCATAAAGCTGAGCCAGTTGATATACTTTTCAGTGTCCAACAGTTCCATAAGGACCAGGTCCATGAAACTGGCAACTCCTCTTTTCTCCTGCTGTGGCATCACAATCTTGTTCACAAACTCGAATAATATTTGGTGTTGTGGCTGCATCTCACTCTTCTGCACAGCCCTGGGTTTCTCCTCCCCTTCATTCTCAGCAAACTTCCTAGTGATCTCCAGATCAGTAGGCAAGTTTGTCAAGTCAGGCCAAACCTTCTTGACATAGTTGTCATACCCAGTAAAAGGAATCCCCAACAGCTCACCAAGTTCCCTTGTATCAAACATGATCACATTATCATTGACAGAGGTAGTAATCCTATCTTCTTTGATGGAGCAGTTCTTGTAGAACTCTTGCACCATCCCCTTTACACACCTTCCAGAGATCTTAAGGACCATGTCCCTCCAGCCCTGAGCATGCAGTTTTTGCAGCAACCATAGCATCCCTTCTTCTTGCACATCAGACAGTACTCTACCTTTCAACACCTTCCTGCTCAGCATGTGATCATGAACACAGTGTACAGACTCATCACCATCAGCTTCACTATCACTCTCATCTCCAGCAAAAGACTCATCACTGTCACTAGCAGAACTTTCAGACACAACAACTCTTTCGGAGGACCTGGTCCTCTTAGCAGACTTTTCTGCAGCTTTAACAGAACTTCTTGTTACCCTTCTCTGAGCAACTTTTCTTTTCTTTGACTGAGGCACAACCTCCTCAGCATCTGTCATCTCATCATCTTCACCAACATCATCAAAATCAATATCCTCCACTTCTTCCTCTTCAACCACCTGTTTTCCTTTCCCTTTTCTGCTCCTTTCTAAAGCAGCAGCTAATTGTTCATCAGCAACTTTAGCAGCACTTCTTGTCCTCCTAACCCCAGAAGCAGGGGTTGAGGCAGAAGGAACAGGTCCTTTTGCCTTGGAGGAACGTTCAACTTTCTTCCTATTTCCGGGCTTATAACTATCACTTATTTTCTTCAACTTAGCAGCAATTTCAGCAGTCACATGGTCATCAATGGGTCCCTTTCTAGTCAATTTCTTTTCAGACTCCTAATGCTTATCAAATCCACCAAGGGCCTATCACTATCACTTATAGCCTTATCAACATCTATTACATCCTCCATGGGTGCTCTAAAAGCAGCCTCTGGAGACCCCAATGACCCATGCATGGGTGCTTCCAACCTCCTAATTTATTCCCCCTCAAGAGCAGCCTCAGACCCCTCTCCCTTTTCTTCCTCATCTATGACAACATTCAAAGGATAGGTGAAGTTTACCTGATACTGATACAATACCATAGTACGTGATAAATCCTCAACCTTCTCAGCAATTGATTCAGCCGTGGGAACTGGTCCTTCCCCCTGAATTTCAGGTTCACATATTTCTAGGATTGGTTCAGGAATTTCAGGGTTTAGGTCAGTGGTATCCATGGGTGAGGAAGGATTGAGATTTTGTGGTTGTTCAGTAGTGGGTGCATTTGAAGAATTATCAAAAGAAAGAGACATTTTTGCAATTCTAATTAAAAGATAATTGACTATTCTTTCTGAAATTTTGAGAGTTTAATTGATGAACAAGGTAAAAGAATAGTGGGGGAGAAGGAGTGTATTTATAGTGTGAATTAGGTAGTAGAATTTGAGTAGAAATCGATCACACTTACCTCAGCACAACATGCAACGGTTATGGACTCTTGGGAGTCTCCCGGAGAAAAAGAGCCGTTGGGCTGCCAGGTTACCTTTTCAGAGTGGGAACTGTTCCTCTGATGGGACTCTTTTGCAATTTGGATATGGTTAGGAGACTTAGTGGGATTTATCCTAAACAAAAGTTACCTATAGCCTTTGTACTTCTAAATTAACTGAATAATAACGAGTACATACCTGATTTTAACACGAAAAATTCAGTGTCCTTCCAATTTGCAACATTTTGATCATCTGAAATTCTAAGAGCATAAGGGTAACATCATTCAATTTGAGCAACTCTAAATAAGAAATATGGCATAAGAGTATACATTTAAGTATTAAGCTGGACTGAATCATTCATAATGACTTGAATAAAATTCATTTTAAGTGCAATTTTCTAGCCAATTATGAAGTAAAGCATTGATGATTTTATGTGAATTTAATCATCCCTAATTCCAATCTATTTCTTTCAAAATCATCTCTACCTAGAGCTTTTGTAAAAATGTCAGCAATTTGCTTTGCAGTGGGACAAAATGCTATGGTGATCAAACCTTTTTCATAATTGTCTCTTAGGAAATGATGTCTTATGTCAATGTGTTTAGTCCTTTTGTGATGAACTGGATTCTTTATCATATTAATAGCACTAGTTAACACAATAGATAGGAACAGTTCCTACATCAACACCAAAATCCTGTAATTGTTGTTTGATCCATAACAACTGTGAACAACATGAAGCAGCCGCCACATATTCAGCCTCAGCAGTGGAAAGTGCCACTGAATTTTGTTTCTTAGTTCCCCAAGAAACCAAACATTCACCAAGAAAATGTGCCATACCTGAGGTACTTTTTCTACCAACAAGGAAACCTGCATAGTCAGCATCAGTATATCCAACAAGATTAAAACTACCACCTTTTGGATACCAAAGTCCCAAGGGACCTGTTCCTTTCAGATACCTCAATATTATTTTAACAGCTTTAGAATGAGATTCCTTAGGATCTGATTGAAACCTAGCACACAAACCAACACTGAACACTATATCAGGTCTACTAGCAGTTAGATAAAGTAGAGAACCTATCATACCCCTATAGAATTTTTGATCAACTGATATTCCATGTTCATTAAGATCCAATTTTCTGGTAGTGGCAATAGGTGTGTCAATTTCCTTAGCATTATCCATATCAAATCTTTTAAGTAATTCCTTAACATACTTTTGTTGATGGATCATAGTTCCAGTTGAGGTTTGCTTAATTTGTAAACCCAAAAAGAAATTGAGTTCACCCATCATGCTCATCTCAAATTCACTCCCCATCAAGTTTGCAAATTCCTTACTTAAATTTTCACAAGTAGCACCAAAGATTATATCATCTACATAGATTTGAACAATTAAGAGATGCTTACCTTTTTCTTTTAAGAACAATGTACTATCAATGTTACCTCTCTTGTATCCATGCTGGAGTAGAAATTTTGATAGTCTTTCATACCATGCTCTTGGTGCCTTCTTGAGCCCATTCAAGGCCTTGTCCAACTTGTACACATGTTCAGGGAACTGTTCACTTTCAAAACCTGGAGGTTGCTTGACATACACTTCTTCTTTCAAGTAACCATTCAGAAATGCACTCTTAACATCCATTTGATGTAGAGTAAATTCCATGTATGTGGCAAAGGCTATAAGAAGTCTTATTGCTTCCAATCTTGCAACTGGAGCAAAAGTCTCATCATAGTCGATGCCCTCCTCTTGACTATATCCCTGAACGACCAGCCTGGCCTTGTTTCTTGTTACCATGCCATCCTCATCAAGTTTGTTTCTGAAAACCCATTTTGTTCCAATTATGGACCTGTTCCTTGGCTTGGGTTCCAGATGCCAAACTTGACTCCTTTGGAATTGATTCAATTCCTCCTACATAGCATTAATCCAATCTGCATCTTTCAGTGCTTTTTTCACATTTTTAGGTTCAACAAGAGATAAGAAAGCACTAAAGGCACACAGATTGTGATTCTTGACAGCTGATCTAGTTTGAACCCCACCAGTCTTATCTGAGATTATTTGATCCACAGGATGTGACCCTTGATACTTGTAAGGCTTGGGTGTCAATCCATTGTCAGAAGTCCTTTGCTGAGGAACAGTTCCTGATAGAGTAGCACTACCAGTTTGTGAGGTGGAACCAACATGTGTTCCCCCTGTTTCTGTGCCACTCTTTTCAGTTCTGTCCTGAGGAACAGTTCCTTGCAGTTCACTTCTCATATCCAGAATCTGCATTTGTGGATTAAGTTCAAACTCTTTCAGTATTCCAATTTCTTCATCCTGCTGTACCTGTTCTTGAGTGAGACTGTCAGTTTCATCAAATTTAACATGCATGCTTTCTTCAATTTTTAATGTTTTCTTGTTAAACACCCTATAAGATTTACTATTTAAAGAATAGCCAACAAATATTCCCTCATCACTTCTAGGATCAAATTTTCCTAAGGCATCTTTCCCATTGTTATGTATAAAACATTTGCAACCAAAACCCCTAAGATGAGAGATATTGGATTTTCTTGCCTGAAGCAATTCATATGGGGTCTTTTCTATTAATGGCCTTGTCATACATCTATTTATTATGTAGCATGCAGTATTAATAGCCTCAGCCCAAAAGTTCTGTGGAAGATTTCCAGATATTAACATAGTCCTTGCCATTTCTTCTAGAGTCCTATTTTTCCTTTCCACTACACCATTTTGTTGTGGAGTTCTAGGTGAAGAAAAATTATGATTAATGCCATTTTCATTACAGAAATTGAAAAACATGTGATTTTCAAATTCAGTTCCATGATCTGACCTAATGGCAACAATATGATTATCTAGAGTTCTTTGAGCTTTCTTAGCAAAAATTGAAAATGCATTAAATGCTTCTTCTTTAGATGCAAGAAATATAGTCCATGTAAATCTGGAGTAATCATCCACCAATACCATAACATACTTCTTACCTCCATGACTCATTGTCCTCATTGGACCACATAAATCCATATGGACCAGTTCCAAAGGTTTAGTGGTACTTACCTGTTTCTTCGGTTTGAAGGAGGATTTTACCTGCTTCCCCCTGGCACATGCTTCACATACTTTTTCATCATTAAACTTGATGTTAGGAAGACCTATCACCAAGTCCTTGGACAAAAGTTTGTTCAATTGTGAAAGACTAGCATGTCCTAGTCTTTTGTGTCATAGGAGGGGATCATTTTGCACCACACTTAAGCAACTCAAGCTTCCATCAGATAATGTCAGCAAGTCTACTTTGTAGATGTTTCCATGCCTATTTCCCTGCAAAATAATCTCTCCAGAAGTTTGGTTAGTCACAGTGCATCCAGTAGATGAGAAATTAACATTATTACCTTTGTCACACAATTGAGATATGCTCAATAAGCAATGCTTCAGCCCATATACTAGAAATACATTATCTATACAGTGTGAATCAGACCTACCTACCTTTCCAATTCCAATGATTTCCCCTTTCTTACCATTACCGAAGGAAACACTTCCTTCTTGGAAGGCTGAGAGTGAAAGGAACAGTTCCTTATGTCCTGTCATATGCCTTGAGCAACCACTGTCCATGTACCATTGGTGGTTTATCTCCTTCACTCTATGAAACGACCTCGGTCAGTCGTTTCGGAAGTTAGGACTCCGATTGGCATGCCAGTAATTTTAAAATACTCGTAATATCCATTAGAACCTGTCTGTAAAATCTGAGCTAAATCAGACCTCGTTTGGTAGGCATCGGAAGAAGGTTTCGGTTTTTATTGGCGATAAATATTAAAAAGAGATTTTCGAGCTCGGTTTTTGCCGAATGAGCTCCGATTCGAAATCCGAAAGTGCCGTTACGTTCGTATGATTATTTGTGATTTTTGTAAACTTTCAAAAGTGAATTTCGATGTTGTTCGGCTAGTTCCGCTAAAATGCCGAAAGTTAAATAATTTGATCTTTTCCCATTTAATTTGCATATTGAGTTTCGGGAGTCCGATTTGAGATCCACCTTCGCGAGTATGTTACATATATTTTGTATAACTTGTACGCAAAAGTTGGAATTAATTCGATTATCGTAGGGTGCCGTTTTAATTTTTATCGTATCAGCGAATTTTAAAACAAAAAAAAAAAAGGAAAAGGAAGAAACAAACAAAATGTAGGCGGTGATTTCCTTAGCTTTTAAGCTAAGGATAAGGAAATTGAGTAGCATATAGAACAGAGGCAGAAATGAGCAATATGAACAGAATGAAACGGAAAATGCAAAAGTTAACGCAGAGAAATGGAAAAAATGCTAGAAAATGAGAAAAGGGGTCGGAGAAAAGTAGAATTTTTACCCCAAATCTTCAGGTAATGATGTTAACTCATTATCTTAGCTTATTACGTGTGTTTGAATATATTTCTACGGTAAAAATAGGGATCTTAGACATCATTTTAATAAGTTCAATTAATAGTTTAAAGGGTCAAATGGATCCCGATAATGAAATTGATTATATATTCGTACTCAGTGAATTATGGGCAACTTATAAATATAATTTATTTAGGGTTTGGTTATCTGACCATAAAGCTTGTACATAGGCCTGGCCTGCGTATTGCGTATGCGAATAGGGTATCAGGTTCCTACCTGGATTGCCCTAAGATGTGAGGAATGAAGCCTTTAGCCTAATGTGATATATTTTTCTGCTTATTGATCACAGTGGGATCGTTTGGCAATGAATTCAAAGAATACCGCGGTTGTTGGTCGCAATGCTAACTTTTGAGAGAGGTAAGTGTTTGTATCCATTTCTTTGGAGGCCCTTGGCCTCATGGATTTTCTACCACGTGTTTCCTTATGTGTGTAGCTGCCGATAGGCGTACTCATTACGCCTTAGCTTTGAATTTACATTTTATATTATATGTTATGGCCTGTTGTTGGTATTACATTGAACATATGAGTATTGCACTCTGGTTTTGAGCATTGCATATACTTCCCGGTTGGCGATGAGAGTCCCGCACCGGCGAAGGGTCATTATTGCATATACTTCCCGGTTGGCGATGAGAGTCCCGCACCGGCGAAGGGTCATTATTGCATATACTTCCCGGTTGGCGATGAGAGTCCCGCACCGGCGAAGGGTCATTATTGCATATACTTCCCTGTTGGCGATGAGAGTCCCGCACCGGCGAAGGGTCATTATTGCATATACTTCCCGGTTGGCGATGAGAGTCCCGCACCGGCGAAGGGTCATTATTGCATATACTTCCCGGTTGGCGATGAGAGTCCCGCACCGGTGAAGGGTCATCACTACATATACTTCCCGGTAATCGATGAGAGTCCCGAGCCGGTGAAGGGTCATTATTGCATATATCTCCTGGTAGACGATGAGAGTCCCGCGTCGGAGATAGGTATCAAGAGTATGTGACTGCATTGCATCATGCCGCATTCATCCCATCTCATTGCACCGCATACTGACTATTGTGTGTATTATATTGTGTTTTATGTATGCGGTATGTACCCCATGTTGTGGACATATTACAGTTTGCCTATATATTTCTGGCTCGTATTCTAAGTTGCGGGGATCGGGTTGCACGCCGAAACAGTATAAATATATGGATCGGGTTGCACGTCGCAGCGGTATGAATATATGGATCGGGTTGCACGTCGCAGCGGTATGAATATTTGGATCGGGTTGCACGCCGCAACAGGATGAATATATGGATCGGGTTGCACGCCGCAACAAGATGTATTTCTGATTGTTGATGTGTTCGGGATACCTATATGTTCTGGCTGTATTACGTTCCTGGTTATTGAATAGTTTGCGATTCCATACGTGTTTCTAATTATTATCTGGCTCTACCTTTTCATAATTTAAATAAGAGAAATCTGGTTTATTTGTTTCTTTTCTCCTTGGCTAGCTATCCTATTCTTTGAGGTGGCTAGTCTGCCCCACTTATTGAGTCCTTTTGACTCACCCTTGTTTGTTGTTTGTTTCTTGTCTATCTATTTCGTTTCGGCAGGTTCGCTCCAGGATTGAGTTCGCCACGTTGTGAAGGAGCGTAGACGACTTCAGCTGTCAGGGTGAGCCAGCTTTTATTTCGGATGGCCACCAGTTTATTGGTTATCATTTCAGTTGCAGTTTGCTCCCTTCAGGAGGTATCTGTCTTTTTTTTTTTTGTACTCTTAGATGTCTAGTCTGGATAGCCCTAAACCTAGTATGTTGGGTAGTCAGCTGTAATTTCTTTTGTACAGCTTAGAGGTATCAGTATGTCTGTATTTTTGTTTTAAGTCTTGTCCTTATTTGTAAATTGTTATTTTTATTTTCCTGATTTAATTGGAAAGGGTTCGCCCGACGGGTCTAGGGGAGGATGTCGGGTGGCCGCACGGCCTAACCGGATTTCGGGTCGTATCAGTTGGTATCAGAGCCCAGTTTAGAATCTATCCAGACTAAGACAGTGTCTAGTAGAGTCTCGCTGATGGGTACGTAGACGTCCGTACTTATCTACGAGAGGCTATGATGGCATTTAGGAAGTTTCACTTCCTTCATTTCTGATCGTGCGTCGGTCTAGGATGCAAAAGTATTTTTGTTAATTTGTTAATTCCTTCGTGGTAATTGTGAACCCTCGTGCAATAAATCAGCAAACGGTATGAGTTCAAGACGAAGCAGTCTGGCCTGGGGTTAGCACTGACGAAGCCCCGAGAGTTTTTTTTATCGTGCTGACGATCTAGTTACGGAGGTCCCAGCTGTACGAGCTTGCGATGGGCAAGGGAGCAGGACCTTGTGGTTCCCTTGGCTCTCTATGATGCTTTTACGAGAATCTTGGCGATGCAGATACCGCAAGTACCTATTATTCGCTAGGACGATTATCAGGTTGCCGCAGATACAGATGTTCGGTCTCAGGGAGCTCCTATTCCAGTTCTTAGTATTGTCGCGCTAAATTATGTTCTAGAAGCAGCATGTGTTGCGCCACCAATTGTTCTGGCTGGTTAGCCAACAGAGGTAATTATTGGGTCCGAGTGCCCAAAGAGGTTCCATTATTTTACGCGGTTGAACCTTCCGATATTCTTAAGGAATGCATAAGATAAACCCCGTGATTCTTTTTAAAAATGAAATGATGTCAGCATATCCTTCAGGCTCTTGATTATATCGAGCGATATGGTGTCGATTATTCTGCTTTCCGATTTCAGAGTCCAGCCTTGAATTGGTGGGCCGCTCTTTTATTATCTAAATTGGTTCGGTTTTTCTTTTAGATTCGTGGAAAAGTTCCTTTCGAGTAGCGAGCCAGATGAAAGTGTTTCCAGTTTGAGTGGATTGGACAGGGTAGCCTGTCGGTTAGCCTGTTGGTGTTTCAAAATATGAGATTGAATTCTATAGAATGGCTGAATATGCATTAGAACTAGTCCATGAGCCTTTCGAGAGATTCAGAGATTTATTGATGACCTTTATTTTTCCCTGAAATCCCAGATGGCTCGAGAAATTGAGGTCTGGATTTTATTTGATGTTGTTGTTAATATTGCCCGAAGGTTTGAGGCATACCATAAGTTAGAGCGGGAAGAGTTAGAGCGGGAAAGTAAGAGATCCCACGGCCCTAGTGGGCAACCATGGTGCCTCATTTGGAGGTAAGAGTTCTGGTTATTCTGGGATGTCACCTTCCAGGTTATCTCAGCTTGTGTCACATGATTCTTAGAGTGCACCGGTAGCCCGTCAAGATCAGATTCAGTCTTTACAGCTATTCACAATCTATCCAGCTTCAATTTTTAGTCGAAAGAGTTATCATTATTGTGAGTCTGGTTATCCTTTGAGGAGTTTTCCTTTACTCGGGCAAGTAGGCAGTCGTCCTTTCTCTCGTCATCAGGCACCTACACAATCACAGGGGATTTTATTTAGATCTCAATCAGTAAAAGAAATGCCACCATCCGGTAGAGGTTGAGAGTGTGGTGGCAGTTGTTCTTCAGAAGGTAATTATCAGTGTAGCTGCTTAGTTCAGCCGCAGAGGCAGTTTTATGAACTGCCAGTCTGGCAGGATGCTGAGGTATCCGGTGTAATACACCCTTGTATTCCTTTTTCCATTATATGTTTGTAAGATTTGATTATTCCGATCGGTTTGGACTTCGTTTATCTTACCATGGGTTCATTGGAAATTGTTTCTATCAAGAATCGGTTGCGGTAGAGGGGCGAGCTTCTGGTATGATTTATTCCTGGCATTTGTGAGACCTAACTAATTTTTCTAGTTTAAATGTGAGAGATTTGGCAGTAAGTGTCGGTATTGTCTGCCTGGCATCTTGTTGTTCTACCTTCTCTTATTATATCAAATCAGTTTATCTCTCTTCTCAGAATTTCGTATTGGTTGGATGATGGGATTCTAGTTCGTCACCATCAGAAAGTGTTATCGTTCCTTCGGTGCAAAGTGATTAGCAAGTAATATTCGATCTACGTATTTCATCTTGGTTCAGAACGCTAGTACAGTCAAGTTATTCTATGAGCTTGTCTTAGTTATAAAAGGGTTTCTGGTAAATTATCAGAGTTTCCTTCTTATTGGGAGGTTAAATTGGTATGGATGTTTTTCCATAAAGCTTATTTAATGTCTATCTCTTCAATTGCGATTCTTTGGCTCGCCTGACTCGTAAGTAGTCTAGCTCTGGTAGCCAAATAAATAAGGGGATGAGCTTCCTAAATATCTAACTATTTCTATCCTCTGTTTATTGCCATCTCTTCTTCTTCCGATACTAGTGAGCTTGGGCGGTTAGTAGCCACTCGTGATGTTTCCTATGTTGAGCCAGAGTGCGTGTCAAGGTAGTTGGGTAATCATATTGTGTTATTCAAGGCTACTAAGGGTAATGAGAGGCATCATTTGACCTTTGATTTGATCTACACTCTGAAAATTAGGTTGAAAATCAGGACAATAGTGTTGTCCAGAGATTCTATCTGCGGATTTGTTATGTCATCCAGTTGTCTCATCTTGTTATCTGTTTAACATGTTTATGTTATCAGTTTATCCGGGTATCCATTCCCATGTATAGTATAGTGCTGGTTCTGTTTTTGCGGATCATCCTGTTTCAGGGGAAACTCTGCCGAAATTTTTATATAGAAGTACCATCCATCGAGCGGTGGTGTTTACGGCAAAGGTATGGAGTTTTGAACTCGAGAGTTGCAGCTAGTTGGCAACTCGAAATGGTAGTTTGGTAGTTTAGGTCTGCCTATGTTCAGCTTTTAGCTAGGTCTTCTTTAATCCAGCAGGTTGTGCGAGGATGACTATTTCTATTCAAATTAGTTGTATGAATTTATGCTTTAAGTGGAGGAGTCTTCCTCCAATTGATACCGAATCATAATATTAAATCTCTAAGGCGTTGCTGAAGCGTAAGCTAATTCTTAGTTCCATCGACCTGTTCTAGATTGAAAGGTATATCGAAGAGGTAATTATCGGCTGAATCATGTTAGTCCATCCAGAGTTTCGTATATTTTGCTTCAAAAATATAGAATTCTCCTCTCGTGATTGAGGAAGGATCGGTTTAGTCAGAATAAGTTGGGCAACGACGTTATGATATTATCCAGCTATGTTTTTATCCAAGAGTTCGATATGTGTGTTATAATTCTGATCCTGTAATCAGGAAATAATTCCCGTGGAGTAGCTCATAAAGGTTGTGCAAGTTATTTTATAATCTGCGTGAATCTTGCTTTAGTCTTAGGCTCGTTCGAGGACGAACGAGAGTTTAAGTGGAGGAGAATGAAACGACCTTGGTCAGTCGTTTCGGAAGTTAGGACTCCGATTGGCATGCCAGTAATTTTAAAATACTCGTAATATCCATTAGAACCTGTCTGTAAAATATGAGCTAACCTCGTTTGGTAGGCATCGGAAGAAGGTTTCGGTTTTTATTGGCGATAAATATTAAAAAGAGATTTTCGAGCTCGGTTTTTGCCGAATGAGCTCCGATTCGAAATCCGAAAGTGCCGTTAGGTTCGTATGATTATTTGTGATTTTTGTAAACTTTCAAAAGTGAATTTCAATGTTGTTCGGCTAGTTCCGCTAAAATGCCGAAAGTTAAATAATTTGATCTTTTCCCATTTAATTTGCATATTGAGTTTCGGGAGTCCGATTTGAGATCCGCCTTCGCGAGTATGTTACATATATTTTGTATAACTTGTACGCAAAAGTTGGAATTAATTCGATTATCGTAGGGTGCCGTTTTAATTTTTATCGTATCAGCGAATTTTAAAACAAAAAAAAAAAGGAAAAGGAAAAGGAAGAAACAAACAAAATGTAGGCGGTGATTTCCTTAGCTTTTAAGCTAAGGATAAGGAAATTGAGTAGCATATAGAACAGAGGCAGAAATGAGCAATATGAACAGAATGAAACGGAAAATGCAAAAGTTAACGCAGAGAAATGGAAAAAATGCCAGAAAATGAGAAAAGGGGTCGGAGAAAAGTAGAATTTTTACCCCAAATCTTCAGGTAATGATGTTAACTCATTATCTTAGCTTATTACGTGTGTTTGAATATATTTCTACGGTAAAAATAGGGATCTTAGACATCATTTTAATAAGTTATATTAATAGTTTAAAGGGTCAAATGGACCCCGATAATGAAATTGATTATATATTCGTACTCAGTGAATTATGGGCAACTTATAAATATAATTTATTTAGGGTTTGGTTATCTGACCATAAAGCTTGTACATAGGCCTGGCCTGCGTATTGCGTATGCGAATAGGGTATCAGGTTCCTACCTGGATTGCCCTAAGATGTGAGGAATGAAGCCTTTAGCCTAATGTGATATATTTTTCTGCTTATTGATCACAGTGGGATCGTTTGGCAATGAATTCAAAGAATACCGCGGTTGTTGGTCGCAATGCTAACTTTTGAGAGAGGTAAGTGTTTGTATCCATTTCTTTGGAGGCCCTTGGCCTCGTGGATTTTCTACCACGTGTTTCCTTATGTGTGTAGCTGCCGATAGGCGTACTCATTACGCCTTAGCTTTGAATTTACATTTTATATTATATGTTATGGCCTGTTGTTGGTATTACATTGAACATATGAGTATTGCACTCTGGTTTTGAGCATTGCATATACTTCCCGGTTGGCGATGAGAGTCCCGCACCGGCGAAGGGTCATTATTGCATATACTTCCCGGTTGGCGATGAGAGTCCCTCACTGGCGAAGGGTCATTATTGCATATACTTCCCGGTTGGCGATGAGAGTCCCGCACCGGCGAAGGGTCATTATTGCATATACTTCCCGGTTGGCGATGACAGTCCCGCACCGGCGAAGGGTCATTATTGCATATACTTCCCGGTTGGCGATGAGAGTCCCGCACCGGTGAAGGGTCATCACTACATATACTTCCCGGTAATCGATGAGAGTCCCGAGCCGGTGAAGGGTCATTATTGCATATATCTCCTGGTAGACGATGAGAGTCCCGCGCCGGAGATAGGTATCAAGAGTATGTGACTGCATTGCATCATGCCGCATTCATCCCATCTCATTGCATCGCATACTGACTATTGTGTGTATTATATTGTGTTTTATGTATGCGGTATGTACACCATGTTGTGGACATATTACAGTTTGCCTATATATTTCTGGCTCGTATTCTAAGTTGCGGGGATCGGGTTGCACGCCGAAACAGTATAAATATATGGATCGGGTTGCACGTCGCAGCGGTATGAATATATGGATCGGGTTGCACGTCGCAGCGGTATGAATATATGGATCGGGTTGCACGCCGCAACAGGATGAATATATGGATCGGGTTGCACGCCGCAACAAGATGAATTTCTGATTGTTGATGTGTTCGGGATACCTATATGTTCTGGCTGTATTACGTTACTGGTTATTGAATAGTTTGCGATTCCATACGTGTTTCTAATTATTATCTGGCTCTGCCTTTTCATAATTTAAATAAGAGAAATCTGGTTTATTTGTTTCTTTTCTCCCTGGCTAGCTATCCTACTCTTTGAGGTGGCTAGTCTGCCCCACTTATTGAGTCCTTTTGACTCACCCTTGTTTGTTGTTTGTTTCTTGTCTATCTATTTCGTTTCGGCAGGTTCGCTCCAGGATTGAGTTCGCCATGTTGTGAAGGAGCGTAGACGACTTCAGCTCTCAGGGTGAGCCAGCTTTTATTTCGGATGGCCACCAGTTTATTGGTTATCATTTCAGTTGCAGTTTGCTCCCTTCAGGAGGTATCTGTCTTTTTTTGTACTCTTAGATGTCTAGTCTGAATAGCCCTAAACCTAGTATGTTGGGTAGTCAGCTGTAATTTGTTTTGTACAACTTAGAGGTATCAGTATGTCTGTATTTTTGTTTTAAGTCTTGTCCTTATTTGTAAATTGTTATTTTTATTTTCCTGATTTAATTGGTAAGGGTTCGCCCGACGGGTCTAGGGGAGGATGTCGGGTGCCCGCACGGCCTAACCGGATTTCGGGTCGTATCACTCAAGCCTCAGCATCTTCTTCATTTTCTGAATCTCCAAGTGCCATTAGAGCAAGATCGTCATCCAGATCATCATCAGTTATTTCGTCTTCACTGTCTTGCCATCCTGCAACCATTGCTTTGGGATTTCCACTTTTCTTATGGACCTGTTCCCTAGCCTTCTTCCTTTCTTCAATGAATCTCTTCCTCCATTCTCCTTCCATAATTGGGCATTTGCTGATGTAGTGCTCCGAGCTTCCACATTTATGGCATTCTCCAGCCTGTTTCATGTTAGTAGACCTACCCTGTCCACTAATGGCCTTTTTCTTAATTAAATATTTCTGAACACTTTTAGCAATAAGGACCAGGTCCATATCATCAATGATCTTATCAGCAACAGTCAAGGCTTGGTTAGGCTAAGTTTTAACTGGAACTCCTATGTTTTTAACCTTTTTTCCTTAGTTCATAAGTCTTTAAATTGCCTATCAGTTCATCTAAGGATAGAGTCGTTAAATCTTTGCTTTCTATGATAGCACAAGCTTTGATTTCCCAAGAATCTAGAAGAACCCTAGTTAGAATCTTTTCTACTCTATCTTCCACAGTTAAAACCCTTCCCAAAGAGATCAGTTCAGAAGCAATAGCATTAAATCTAGTATACATTTCAGAGATTAACTCTTCTTCTTTCATTTTAAAACTTTCATATTCAGCATAAAGAAGTGTACCTCTGGACCTTTTTACCTGACTTGTTCCTTCGTGTGCAACTTGTAGAGCATCCCAAATCTCCTTTGCAGTGGCATACCCTCTGATTCTAGAGCATTCGTCCGGACTAAGTCCACCAACAAGCCACTTCCTAGCTTTTGCATTCTTTTTCCATTGCTTTATATCTTGAGCATTGCATTCCTTCCTGGTTTTGGGAACATCGTTTCCCTCAGCATCCTACTTCATAGGGATCATGGGACCTTCGGTTACTATATCCCACAATTCATAGCCCTCTGCTTGAAGGTGATCACGCATCCTTTCTTTCCACCATGAATAGTATTTCCCATTGAAATAAGGAGCTCTGACTATTGACTGACCCTCACTGTTCTCTCTTGATGTACTCATCTAATCCTAGGTGTTAGCCTTTTAAGGATAACCCGCTCTGATACCAATTGTTATTTCCCACGATTACACCACTTTACTGTTTTAAGGACCAGTTCCTTAAAATGTGTTCCTTTACTCTACGATATGCGGAATTAAAACTGTAAGCAATTGAACACCAGATATTAGCGTGGAAAAACCCCTTGACTCGGGATCAAAAAACCACGACCTACATCTCAAGTAGGATTTCAACTTCACTATGTAAAAAGACCCACTTGGTTACAAGACTCACTCTTACTAACCTAGGACTAACTCTAATCCTTTAGTGATCTTTCTCACGATCAGTGAAGTTGTGTCAAGTCCACGACTTGAATCAGAAAGTTTACAACTCGATTTTTGCTTACTACAATTGAACTAAGACTTGAACTTTTACAAGATTCAATCTAAGGAACAGGTTCTAACTTAGTTCTACTGTAGCTAACTGATTACACAAATAAGCTAATAACTCTTCTCAGCTTTTGCTCGATGCTCTCTGTATTTGTGCATCCTTCTATGGCTGATATACTCCACGTTTTATAGCTCCAACAGCCAAGAAGTCTTGATCAATTAGAACTCCAAAGCTCCCTTGAGTTTGAGTCCTAATTGGATTCTACTCTTTAGAATCCGGATCTTCTATCCCTTATCCTTTGTTTATGCAATCTTTTCATATCTGTTTAGACCTGCATAATTATCAAGATAAACATTATTTTTAGGATAATTAATAATATCTCAATTTAAACGATTTTGCATGAATTATCTATTCTGCTGCAGTGATTCAAAGGAACAGGTTCTTTGAATCCGTTCCTCAGTCATCAGTCAAAACTCCAAGCTTATCCAAGCTAACAGATACCCTACTAGTCATTCAATTAATTTACCATTTGGGTTTCCATCTAAACAAATCATGCTTACATAGAAGTTGTGTATTTCCTCAAGGTAATCGACTGGGTACATTGCAAGGTACATAGAGCAATCATAATCAATTTCAAAGCTGTCATGGATTCTAAGGATTAAAACCTAACAAAAAGATATAGAACACAAGTCGTATACATACCAAAATTTAGACCTTCAAAGCCTAGAAATCAGGACAAAGGGTCAAAGAAATAAATAGTGTTTGCTTTAACAATGTATCATCACATATTGGAATTAGGACAAACACAATTACACAATTTCACAATCTACCTAATTAACTGATATTAATTGACTGATCAAGCATACAAGTGTCTAATTAACCAGTGAAATTAATATAATTAGGCATATGCATAACATAATGATTCAAGGACCCAAAAAAAGAAATGGTTACCCATTTGAGTTGGAATCGGGTCGATCTTGACCCATATTTCGACTTCGCATGTACGAGGGTTTTCCCTCTACTGGATTGTAATGCTTAAGTTTTACAGAGTCTCTGCTGGAGTTTTATTTTCTTGTGATAGTGATAAGGTCGACGAAGGGTTGAGTTTTGACTTCGTCGTTTTTTTGGGAAATCATTATAGGGGTTTTGTAGGGGGAGTGAGGAGAGCAAGAACACATAATTTGCTCGGCGTTTGGTGGCTGGAGGTGGCCAAAAATGGCCTCAAACAGTGGCGACGTTAGAATTTCGACGAGAGGAAAGAGAGACGAGAGGAGGCTGAGTGTGTGGGGAAGTGAGGAGGGTTCTTGGGTTTTGGGGGTGAGTGGATATATTAAAAAAGGAAAGTTGAGTTTTGACCGTTGGATTAAACAAATGGAAGGCTAGGATAAAGCCACGTAGGCTGATGTGGTGCTGAGGTGGATAAGCAGTGGGGTGATGTGTATATGTGTGTATATATGCAATAATGTATATTCTTTGTATAAAATATATATAAATACCTATAAAATATGTATAAAATTGCATAAAATGCTCGTAAAATTATAAAAAATCAAAAAATTAATTTTGAAGGCTAAATGGCTAAGGAAGACTATTATTTTGAAAATTAAAATAATTTGTGCAAGTTTGCTTAACTAGAAATAGTTTCAAAAATTTGTAATTGGTCATGCTCGTTTTGTAAAATAGCTATAATTTGCGATGATGCATTAAAAAATAACCAAATGGGCGTGCTTGTGTGAAAGAAAGATTTTATATGAATGCAATGCATGGCTTGTCAGTGCTATTTTATCTGATAAATGGCTATTGAAATAGAAGGGACAAAATTGGGTGTCAAAACCGTTAAGACCCATCAAAATTATCGGATATTAATGGATATACCCGTACCCATTAAAATAAAATGAGTAATATCTATCTATGTTAACCTGTATACCAAATTTGGATGATAATTGGCTCGCTTATATTCATATTATCAGAATCAACTTGATGCTACAAAAGTACTTGATCCTGTTGCTCCTTCTAGTTCTTATGCTGCTAGTAAATCAACTTACATTTATTTAGATATCGATTTTCCAGAACATGATGTTTGGGCTGGAGTTCCTACCAACAGTACAAGTAGTAGATGCATTGATGAACTTAATTTTTATTTGAGAAAGCCGTTGGATACCCCAACTAAGGACTTTAGCCCGTTGAAATGGTGGAAGGAGAATGAAAAGAAACATCTGATTTTTGCAGCAATAGCTCGAGACGTTTTAGTTGCACCAGTTTCAACCCGAACACAGACCCGCATACCTGTTTGACACCTTTAAATTCACCATAAGCATGACGGCCCTCCAAGTTCTCTAAATGACCTAGCACAATACTCATGTCTCCTTCTTCATTTAGGAGTTTATGAAAGTATGCTTGCCATCTCTATTTGATGAGAGCCTCGTCCACCAATATCGTACCATCATCGTCTTTAATGCACCTCACTTGGTCTAAGTCGCGTGACCGCCTCTCTCTCGCCAATCCTATACAGTTTTTTCTCCCCACCTTTGTCCGCAATTTCCTTGTACAGGTGCTCGAAAGCTGCCTTTTTGGCATCAGTAATCGCTAACTTCACTTCCTTCCTCGCATTCCTATAGTTTTCTTGATTTGTCCTTTTTTCCGCCTCATCTTTACTCTCTACAAAATTCACATAAGCAACCTTTTTGGCCTCCACCTTCTTTTGGACCTCTTCATCCGACCACCAGTCCCCTTTGCATTTACTGGTCCTACCCTTGGAGACTCCTAGCAGCTCTCTGGCAGCTCCCCTTATACAACCAGCTACCCTAGTCCACATATTGTTCGCATCTCCTTTACTCACCCAAGTCCTCATAGCCATCAGCTTCTCCCCCAACTCTTGGTCTATGTCACTCGTCAAAGCACCCCACTTAATTCTGGGCCGCTCGACCAACGCCCTTTTTTCTTTTTCCAAGCGATGTCAAGATCCAAAACCAGGAGATTATGTTGAGTTACAAGATCCTCACTCGGTATAACCTTACAATCCCTACACAAACCTTTATCACTCCTCCTAAGAAAAATAAAATCGATTTGAGTTCTTTCCCTCGAACGACGAAAGGTAATCAAATGCTCTTCCTTCTTCGGAAACCCCGAGTTGGCTATTGACATATTAAAGGCCTTCACAAAATCCAAAAGGAAAACTCCTCCTTCATTCTTATTGCCAAAATCATAACCCCATGAACCTCCTCATATCCCCTCGAAGTTCCCCCAACGTGGCCATTGAAATCTCCACCTATAAATATCTTGTCAGTAGCAGAGTACTTCGAACTACTGCGTCTAACTTCTCCCAAAAGTGCCTTTTAACCTCCTCGTCCAAGCCCGCCAGAGGAGCGTAATGTCACGACCTTAGTCTTGAACTAAGCAAATCGTGCGGCACTTGACAAGTCGCTCACTATCTTACTATGCCAAGTCAGCCGAAACTACTAAGGATCGCTAAGAGAATGGAAATGAACAAGAAAGAATTGCTAAAGGAAGCTTTTTATTATTTGGAAGATTGTTGTTGAATTGCTTGATGGTTTACAAATGAATGACCCCTCTATTTATACTACTCACTTAGGGGCTAGTGTGAAAATATTAATTGTTTACAAGTCCCTCTCTAGAATCCTCCATATTTACAAATTAGTCCCATTCTAGAATAATCTACCTAGCTAGAATATTCTAAGGCCTTCTAAAAGTCTTCCTAGCCAATCCATAACTATCTAGAATATTCCCAAGGGAATATCTCCATACTTCTCTAGAATATTCCATCAAGTGCTAGGATCATTATCCATGTAAGCTTCCACATGGCAAAGCTATGCGCCAAATGGCGCCTACGTGGCATGATGACGTGGCGGGTCATCACACTCTCCCCCACCTGATTTTGCGACGACCGCTGTGCAATGCTGCTGCATGAACTCTCGGATCTTGTCCTTGAATTGCCACAAGTCTTCATAACGCTCCCACGTAGCCTCTTTTGGTGCTTGTCCCTTCCAGTGTACAAGAAACATGGCCGTGGCCTTTTTCCCCTGTTTCCGTATGGCTTGGTAGTCAATAATAGCTTCAATCTCCCGTTCCTGAGAAGTAGTGATAGTGATAGGAGCACGACTCGACTGGCCCCTGCTCGGATCATCCTTGTCTTCGTGGTATGGCTTGAGCATGCTGGCGTGGAAGACAGGATAGGTCTTAAGATGTGATGGTAACTCAAGCTTGTAAGAAATCTTACCCACTCAGGCAACGATCTTGCACGGGCCCTCGTACTTGCGCATCAAATTTTGGTGCATGCCCCGTAGTGACTTGAATTGCCTTGGGTTAAACTTCACCATGACCATGTCTCCAAATTTATAGTCTGTGGGATGCCGCCTACGA
The DNA here is from genome assembly GCA_029990575.1 of Petunia axillaris subsp. axillaris. NCBI lineage: Eukaryota > Viridiplantae > Streptophyta > Magnoliopsida > Solanales > Solanaceae > Petunia > Petunia axillaris. Next base: position 62,900,426 of record JARKNS010000004.1, read on the forward strand.
TCTGCAAACTTCTTCATCCTCTTAGCTGCCTTGTCCAAGTAGGACTTGGCAGTGTCAAGCTGCTCCTCCCAGCCCTTGGCCATATGATAAGCCCCCAAACTCTTTCCTTCAAATGCTGCAGGTAGTGAATGTGGAGTTTGTGGTTGTTGGGCAGTGGCTAGCTCAAATGGCGTCCACCCCGTGGACTCGCACCTCTGCAAGTTGTAAGAAAATTGGGCTATATCTAAGAGTCTTGCTCAATCCTTCTGATGTACGCTCACATAATGCCTCAGATAGCACTCCAGTAAGGCATTGACCCGTTCTGTTTGTCCATCTATCTGTGGATGGAAGCTTGTAGAAAAGTGCAGCTCCGTACCAAGCATTACAAATAGCTCCCTCCAGAAATTTCCACTGAATCGAGGGTCTCGGTCGCTGATGATGTGCCTCGGTAAGCCCCAATACTTCACCACGTTCTTGAAGAATAACTTGGCGGATTCTTTGGCTGTGCAACTGGCTGAGGCCGGCATAAAAGTGGCATACTTTGAAAATCTGTCCACGAACACCATAATAGTGTTGTAACCGTCGGACTTGGGCAAGCATGTGATAAAGTCCATAGTCACGCTCTCCCATGGACGCTCTGTAACGGGTAGTGGTTCTAAAAGTCCTCCTGGCTTCTGCTGCTCAACCTTGTCCTGTTGGCATACAAGACAAGTCTGAACATAACACTCTATGTCATCCCGCATGCGTGGCCAGTAGTAGACCGACTCAATCAAGGCCCTAGTGCGTGGTTGGCCTGGATGGCCGGCCCACATAGTATCATGGCTCTCCTTTATGATGCGCCGCCTAATGTCTCCAAACTTAGGCACGTAAACCCTCCGTCCCGTGGTAAGCAATAGTCCATCTTCCACCCAAAAACGTCTCGTCTTGCTTTGGGTAGCTAACTCCATGAGCTGCTTGGCTACTGGGTCATGCTGCATACCCTCCTTGATAGCCTCGCGAATGTCACCACTTGCTGAAGTAATGGCAGCAAGTTCGGCTTTCCGACTCAAGGCATCGGCCACAACATATCCTTTGCCTGGCTTATACTCCAACACATAGTCAAACTCAGCCAAGAAATCCTGCCACCTAGCCTGCTTCGGTGTGAGCTTCTTCTACGTTTGAAAATAGCTAGTGGCCACATTATCTGTCTTGACCACGAACTTAGACCCAAGCAAATAATGTCGCCATGTGCGTAGGCAATGCACAATAGCAGTCATCTCCTTCTCTTGCACTGTGTAGCGTCGCTCCGTGTCATTCAACTTGCAGCTCTCAAAAGCTATAGGATGTCTAGCTTGCATCAATACACCCCCAATGGCAAAGTCCGAAGCATCTGTATGTACCTCAAACATCTTGGCAAAGTCTAGCAATGCTAAGACTGGTTCTTCTGTTACCGCTGCCTTAAGGCCTTCAAACGCCTGTTGACAATGCTTTGTCCAATCCCACGGCTTATTCTTCTTCAGCAACTCAGTCAGTGGTGCGGCCTTGGCTGAATAGCCACTAATGAACTGACGATAGTAGTTGACAAGGCCAAGGAAAGATCTTAACTCGGTTACCTTAGTTGGTGCCTCCCATTCCTAGATAGCTCGTACCTTAGCCTCGTCCATGCGTAACTCCCCGCTACTAATGACATGCCCCAAGACGTGCACCTTCGACTGGGCAAACTCGCACTTCTCCCGCTTGATGTGTAACTCATTCTCCCGCAAGACTTGGAAAACCTTCCTTAAGTGCCCCACGTGCTCCTCCAGAGTGTTGCTATAGATGACTATGTCGTCCAAGTAGACCACCACGAACTGATCAAGGTAGGGATGAAAAATCTTGTTCATGAGAGTGCAAAATTTAGCAGGTGCATTGGTTAAGCCGAAGGGTATAACCAACCACTCAAAGGCTCCATATCTCGTCACGCATGCTATCTTTGGCTCATCCCCTTCTGCAATACGAACTTGGTAGTAGCCCTTGCGAAGATGTACCTTGGAAAAGTACTTGGCTTGTCCAAGTCTATCGAACAAGTCAGCAATGAGCGGGATCGGGTTTTTATTCTTTACGGTGACCTTGTTGAGCGCCCGATAGTCTATGCATAGGCGCAATGATCCATCCTTCTTCTTCTGGAACAATACTGGTGCGCCAAAGGGTGCTTTCGATGGGCGGATATGACCGGCATCTAGTAGCTCCTTCAATTGTTTTCTAAGCTCCTCCCATTTAGGTGGTGCCATCCGGTATGGGGCAAATGCGGGCGGCTTAGCTCCTGGCTCCAGCTCAATCTTATGATCCACCTCACGTCTCGGAGGCAAGTGCTTAGGCAGCTCCTCGGGCATCACATCTTTGTTTTCCTCGAGCAATTTCTCTATGCAGGGCGGCAATGTCTCTGGCTTACTATCGTCATCTTCTAAGCTTGCAAGGGTTGCTATGAATGTTGGCTCTCCTTTCTTGAGCCCCTTGACAAGCTGCATAGCCGAGACATATGTCTGACCTTTTCCCGGTGGCGGCATGGTCACTGTAGGCACCATGCAAGATCTTTCTCGCTCCATGACCAAAAGACGTTGGAGGTAGGGATCGATTATAGTATGACAACGTTGGAAGAATTCTTGCCCAAGTATAATGTCGAAGATATCCATAGGTGCAACGGTAAAGGTTGTCATACCTTGCCAACTGCCCAACTTTACACTAACATCATTGGCTACACCGCATACCTTTGTCAGGTCGGCATTGACTGTCTTGAGGCGGGTGTTGCTTGGAGTAAGCTTCAACCCTAGTCTCTTTGCTGCGGCCTTGGCCATGAAGTTGTTTGTTGCTCCAGTGTCGACCATGGCACGAGCAGGCTTGTTGTTGATGGTGAGATCCACGTATTGAGTGCTATACTCGTTGGCCTTATTAGCTTGCCTCGTGACAGCTCCACATAGTCCGATCGTACCCAATTGTGCTGTTCCCGAACTATCTCCTTTTTCCTGCTCTTTTCGCTCCCACACTATGGCACTGAGACTCTTTAGGTCGGGACAATTCCTGAAGCCGTGCGGTCCTCCACATATGTAGCATCCTTTCTTCTCAGCCTGCGCCTTTTTCTCGGCATAACCCTGATGACCACTCTTCTTGTCATCGGATTTGTTGGTATCTTGAGTCTTAGGGTGTTGTTGCTGCGTCTCCTTGCCTCTACCACGGTCTCCCCCACCTTTGGCAAATCCACCCTTTGACTCCTTGCCCTTGCCTTTGTCATGCCTGTCATGCCTGAAATCCATCAAAGACTCAGCCTCAACTATGGCTTGGTCTATGTCGGTGACTTGTCGGCGTTGCAACTCCTGCTTAGCCCAATTTTGCAACCCATCCGTGAAGTGGAATAGCATGTCATCACTAGTAAGGTTGGGGATTTGAAGCATGAGGGTGGTGTACTCCTTCACGTAGTCCCGAATGCTCTCTGTCTGCTTTAACTCCCAAACTTGCGCTTTGCCTCATACACGACGTTGTTGGGGAAGAACTGCCGCTTGAACTCTGCCTTGAACTGCTCCCAAGTGCTAATGGTGCACAAGCCTTTCTCGATGTCAGCCGTCTTCCTTCTCCACCAAAGCATGGCAGTTTCTGAGAGGTACAACACTACAGTGTTGATCTTAGCCTCTTCGTCCCTCACTTTGCCATGCTTAAAGTAGTTCTCCAAGTGCTAAAGGAAGTTCTCCACCTCTTGCGCGTCACGAACCCCTTTGAACACTGGAGGCTTGGGAGCTTCGATCTTAGCCTCCCTTGTCACAACCACATTGCTGGCTGCCTCGGTCACACCAGCATCGACCTGCTCCTCGAGTGCCTCCATCTTTGTCCTCATGGCATCGATGGTGCTCAGCGCATCCATGAGCCTGCACTCCAAGGTAGTGATGGTCTGTTTTAGCTCAAAATCGGCTTGTTTACGTCCCTCCAACTCTTTCTGGACGTCCTTAATCTCATCAAGGGTGTGCCTCTCACGAGTGTCAAAAACGCCTTCTAATTTTTCCAAGCGTTGGTCAACGATGTCCATGGCTTCCATCCCCGCTTCAACCTTCAAGATCCACTCCTTCCCGGGCATGAGGTCCTTGTCTTTCTCCTCACTTGCCTCGGTGGTTGGTGGGTCTGGGGATGTAGCCTTTTCGCTTGGAATGGCACTAGACGGTCCTTCCTTACTCTCGTTGGCATTCCTCTTTCTACTTCCCCCTTTCTTGGTGGCGGACTCCCGGACAATGTTGGTTGGAACATTGACGATGTTGAGTTGGTTGTTGGTTTCCTCCACATTGGCCATTCCCTCAGTCACAACCTTCGCTCTGATACCACCTTGTCACGACCTTAGTCTTGAACTAAGCGAATCGTGCGGCACTTGACAAGTCGCTCACTATCTTACTGTGCCAAGTCAGCCGAAACTACTAAGGATCGCTAAGAGAATGGAAATGAACAAGAAAGAATTGCTAAAGGAAGCTTTTTATTATTTGGAAGATTGTTGTTGAATTGCTTGATGGTTTACAAATAAATGGCCCCTCTATTTATACTACTCACTTAGGGGCTAGTGTGCAAATATTAATTGTTTACAAGTACCTCTCTAGAATCCTCCAAATTTACAAATTAGTCCCATTCTAGAATAATCTACCTAGCTAGAATATTCTAAGGCCTTCTAAAAGTCTTCCTAGCCAATCCATAACTATCTAAAATATTCCCTTCCATACTTCTCTAGAATATTCCATCAAGTGCTAGGATCATTATCCATGTAAGCTTCCACATGGCAAAGCTATGCGCCAAATGGCGCCTGCGTGGCATGATGACATGGCGGGTCATCACAGTAAGCACTAATTATGTTAAACGTGGTCCCTGACAATCTTAATAGCCATCATCCTGTCATTTACACACCTAGCCTCGACCACTTGCACCCGAAGGTCCATATCCACTAAAACATTCACTCCATTCCTATCTCTCGAAATTCCTGAATACCACAATTTATACTCGTCTACATCCCACGCCTTAAAACACACCCATCTGGTCTCCTGGACGCAAGCTACGTAAATTTTCCTCCTCTTGAGTATCTTCACTAACTCTATTGATTTCTCCGTCAGAGACCCAATGTTCCAGGACCGAATCCTTAACCTAGAGAAATCTCTACCACCCATACCCCTCGCCCCTAACCGAGAACACGATCTCAATCTACCATCATACATAACCATCACATTAATACCAACTAAAATAAATCAATATAGGTCAAATGTAATAATAATGCTATGAACTAATGACAAGCAAATAAACAAGGATCTAAGCAACAATTACAAGCAATTTTACGAGAAAATTGTGCAAATTCAAGAAAGTAGTCGCACTGTTGATTTAAATAAATGTTTAAACAAAAGAAATTATATCTAAATAAAATAAAAAATATTGTACAGGTGGCGTAAACAATATGGAAAGCAAATAACAGCTAGAAAGGAATGAGGGAGCAATCAAACTGTTGATCGGCAAGATTTGAACTTAAGAAATGAAATCTAAAAAATTGAAAAAAAAAAAGGGAATCTTACGAGGGTTGCCTTTGATGGAAAGGCAGAAAGTTCTTGTCGCCGACGATGTATCAGATTCTTGCAACCGGTATTGTTACTTTTGTGTTAGAGATCGGAGGAACTGATCGAAAGATTGTGGATTTATGCTATTGCATTTTTCGGCTATGCCTGCTCGTCGCCTATGCTGTTACGCGTAGCAGTGACCAGCATCGATGGTATTTGGAAGCAGAGCGTGAAAGAGCGAGGAGGGGGGAGAAGAGAGAAAAAAGAAAAGATAGGGAAGATGAAGCAACTTACCTGCTCACCGGATTTGGTAGTTGTCGATGGCTGTCGAAGTTCAGGAGACGTTATAGAAATAAGACGTTAGAAAGGAGATGTTAGAGATAGGAGAGAAGAGAGAGGAGAAGTTCCATAAAACTGACCAATATATTCACCAGCAATGTCATTGCGGTTGTATTTCAATTTCTTCCCTATCTATCTCTTAATGAAGGCCTGAATATCCTTGAACACGCCAAGTACTTGATCCTTGGACTTCAAAAGAAACACATAGAGCTTGTGAGAATGATCATCAATAAAAGTCACAAAATAAAGTGCACCACCATTAGATCTTTCTTTAAAAGGACCACATAAATCAAAATGGACCAACTCCAGCAACTCAGGTTTTCATGAATGCGGATGACTCTAAAGGAAATTCATTTTCTGTTTCTCAGCTAAACAATAAATACATGTCTTCCATTTGCTTGTTTCACATATGAAATCAAATTCTTCTTAACCAAACATCTAATCCCCTTCTCATTCATATGAGTCATCCTTCTATGCTATAACTTTGATGGAGAATCACTCTCTACTAAATTTACTGAGCACTAGAAATGGAGAATCACTCTCTACCTCGACTTGCTTCTACTTTTGTCTCTATTATTCTGACCTCTAGACTGGTTTGTCCCTATGTCTTCAGTAACCAAACATCAATGTGAAGTTGAAGAATATGAACGTTGAGATTTTTTTCTAATTTCTTTATTTAAAACACCACCCTTAGCATATTCTATAGTTACAACACTACTGGGAGCAGAATTAGTCAATGAAATCGGAGGAGTTTTCCAAGTGTCGGGAAGAGCATTCAAAAGCAAAAGTCCTTAAATTTCTTCATCAAATCTCATACCCATTTCAGACAGCTGGTCAAGGACACCTTGAAAATCATTAATATGATGAGAAATGGGATTGCCCTCTTTGTATATGACATTCATCAATTGTTTAAGCAGGAACATCTTATCATTTTTAGTCTTTGAAGAATAAAGAGTCTCGAGATATTCTACCCATTGTCTGATATAACCGTAAACCTGTAGGTTCTCAAATTCCCAATCTTCATCTGCCATAATCTCTGGTTTCTTGGAAGCAAACATAAGTAAATGTATTTACTTGACAAATTGAAGATCTTTCAACTTGTCTTTCAAAATATAGTAATTGTTTCTATTTAAACAACCATCTTGCTCATATTTTCCTCCATCATTCAAATAAACACGAACAAGTTAATTCACATGCTCTAATACCAATACGTCGGAAAGAAACAAGCAATATCAAAATTGCACGATGAGGTAAATCGGAAGAAATATCCAAGTCTAAAACATTTCACACAATTTGAACCAAGAGATGACAGTAGACAGTAGCAAATAGAAATTTGAGTAGCAACTATACCAATAATAAAATAGCAAGGCAAGCAAATAAATCAAATGCAAGAAACACCAAATTTTACATGAAAAACTCCTACAATGTGAAGAGGTAAAATCAGGGGACCTCGGCCAACAAAATTTTTATTAATCAATCAATAAGAATAAAAAATATTTCCCAAATAGGTACATAACAAGTGTCATATACAGAGCAATAATAATAAATAAAAGATAGCACTAAAACTAAAGAGAAGAGGAATAAATACATCATAATGCAGCTATTGTTAATGAGCCAAACTCTGGGGCTAAAAAACTCTAAATTATCCTCTGTCGATTTCCTATCAAAGATCAAGATGAGAGGAAGAAGCTATATAAAAATCAGCTTAATCGAACAAGGAACGAAGTAGAAATCGCATTTCAAAGTTGATTGTTTTGTGCTGTTTTGTGCAGAAAAATATGCACCTTTTCTCTGTCTTTTCTTTCCCATTTGGCTACTGTTGTTTCTCTTGTGTTATATCCAAAATCAATCCTATGAGATCTTTTATATATCTTGACAATAGTGAGCTTAGGGAATAAGTAGTCTGGTCCAAAAATAGGTTTTTATTTGTCCACATAAGAATAGAAAACGTCAAAAACCCAACACATACTTGAATGGGACTCCAAACTGGTCATTTATATGATTAAGGGTAAGTCAAAAGTTCCTTGGAATCTTGAAAATTAAGTATCAGAGAAGCTCAGCAAACTAAGTTGTTGATGCCCTAGCTAAATGGGGTTTTACAGTTTGGAAAAGAATTATTTTACATCTCACTGAATTTTCTACGCATGTTCAAGGACCTAATAGCCTAATAGGCTTGATAAGATCTAGATGTCTTCCTTAATAGACAACAAAAAACCTCTTTTTGGTGACATGATTTTGTTATTCTGTATAATATATAGCAGGTTTAATGTGTATTTTAGATAGTATGCTCCTCAACATGGACTATTATTTTTTTTTACCTTTTCTTTGTAACTCATTTTCTTGGAATCCACCATCAGAAAACTCTTACCTTGAGTCCACATATTCGCAGACTGCCATTATTAACCGCCCTAATCATTTCCTTCCATTTTCCCAGACAAACAATAATTTAACACCCAAAATTTTTCAGACCATATAATTGTGAGAAATTATCATTTAGGTATCTAATAGGTACTATTTAACTTTATTTTAGGTTTTCAATAGATACAGGGCATAGTTGAGATAACTGAGTGATTTTCATTGTCAAGTCTAAATAGCTGGCAATCTATTTCTCCTTTAGTTTATTCAAAAAAAATTCGATAAGTATTGCAATGTAGATTATGGTAGCCTCATGAGGCTTACTCAGTTCTTAGTATGGAATAAGCAGTAAATTTATCAAAACACCTACAATTATGGAAATTCTAGGATATGGTAAAATGTCATTATAAAGAGGATACAGATCTATGAAACATTGTCTCGTTGAAATTTGATAGAGAAGAAAGTATGTACTGTAAAACACTCATTGGGTAGTCCATTCATCTACCCGAAGGCTTTACTCGACGTACGGGTATGTTTTACTGTTGGAGAAATACTTTTTTTTTGAAATTTGTTTTCTATAAACTAGTCATTTGGAGGTGTTAAGTTGCCAACAAATATCTTTTAGTAAAACATTTTCCTAACAAATATGAGTTCTCTCAGATCCATGCGGAGGTTCTTTTTTTTTTTTTACAGTCAAAAGCCACCAGGATGTGGTTAGGGAGGAGGGGGGCTTTGCGTGTTGGGAAGAAACCAACCTATACCAAAGTTGCACGACAACGTAAAATGCGGAAGGAATGCCCAAGTCAAAACTTCCCACAATATTTGAACACGAGGAGAAAACTAATTTGAAGCACAAATGGATATAGGGGCAGCCACCAAACTACAATAATAGGCAAGGCACTGTAATCAAGAATACGAGACACCAAATTTTACGTGGAAAACCCCTTCAATGTGAAGAGGTAAAAAATCACGGGACCAAAGTCCACAAAAAATCCACTAATCAATAACAAGAGTACGATATTTTCTCAAATTTTCCACCAAACACGTGTCAAACAATGAGCAACAATACATATACCAAAAGCTCCAAAACTAGAGAAAAAAGGAGTAAAATTACCAAAAATACAGCAACTGTTCATGAGCTAAAATATGATACTACAGAGCTCCAATTTGATCCCTTCAAAGTTCCTAATTAAATATTAAGATGAGAGGAACGTGCTGTCCGAAAATCAGCTTAATCAGAGTAGAAACAAAGCGGGAATCTTCTTTTAAAGTTGACTTCAACGGCTGAATATGTGCAAAAAATTTGCTACACACTCTCTCTCTCTCTTCTCTCAATATGTGGCTGCTATATCTCTTGTTCTTCCCCAAAAATCAGATATAAGAATATTTATATATGTCTTGATATTAGTGAGCTTAGAACATGTAGTGGGCTGGTCCAAAAGTGTGCTTTTATTTATCCAAGTAGGAAGGGAAATAGACCTGAAACTCCAACAATTCTCCCCCTCCCGACTATGTGCAGGAGACTGCCATCATTGCGATCAAACAACATTCTTCAAACTTCCCTCTCGGCAAAGATTAGTAAGCATGTTTGAACCATTTTCATTGGTGTGGATCTCTCAAGTGAAAGCAACTTAGCATCCAACATATCTGAATCTAATGGTACCTCACGTAAATATGCTTCGACCTACCATGAAATATAGAATTTTTTCCAAGATGAAAAGCACTCTGACTGTCACAATAAAGCACATATTCTTTTAATCAAAGCCAATTTCCTTCAAAAATCGCTTCATCCAAAGCAACTCTTTACTACCTTCAACGGCAGTAATAAGCTCAGCTTCTGTAGTAGGTAGAGCAACACATTTCTTCAACCTAGATTGCAAAGATACAACTCCCTCTGCATAAATAATTATCAATATCACCAGCCATGTCAAAATCAGTGTAACCACAAAGAACCGGTTTTCCCTGTACAAAAACATAAACTCTGACTAGTAGTGCCACAAAGATATCTCATAATTCATTTCACTGCATTCCAATGCTCTCTTCCTGGATTAGAAAGATAACAACTAACAATACCAACAACATGATCAATATCAGGTCTCGTGCAAATCATTGCATACATCAAACTTCCAACGACTGAAGAATAAGGAACTTTCTTTATATTTTCCTTCTCAGGAACACTGGAAGGACACTGCTTTCCGCTCAACTTGAAATGCATAGCCAAAGGTGTATTGACAGCCTTTGCTTTATCCATGCTGAATCTGCGAAGTACCTTCTGGATGTACTTCTCCTGTGATAACCACAACTTCTTGCACTCTCTGTCACGGACAATCTGCATGCTAAAAATCTGCTTCGCTGGTCCTAAGAGTTTCATGGCAAAGGACTTATTCAACTCTTGCTTCAACTTCTGAATCCTGCAAGCATTATGACCAACAACAAGCATGTCATCAACATAAAGCAATAAAATAATATAATCACCTTCAAAGAATTTTTGCACAAAAACACAATGGTCTGAAGAAGTCTTCTTGAAATCCTGCTGCTGCATAAAAGACCCAAACTTCTTATATCGTTGCTTAGGAGCTTGTTTCAAGCCATACAAGCTCTTCTTCAATCTGCAAATATAATTCTCTTTACCCTTGACTTCAAAACCTTCAGGCTGCTCCATATAAATTTATTCATCTAAATCACCATGGAGAAAGCAGTTTTCACATCCATTTGCTCAACCTCTGAATCTAGACTTGCAGCTAAGTCTAAACAAATACGAATGGAAGACATCTTCATAACAGGAGCAAATATCTCACTAACATCAACTCTCTTTTTCTGTTTAAAGCACTTGACGACCAGTGTAGCCTTGTACAGTGGAACTGAGTTACCATCTTCATGTTTCACCCTTAAAACCCACCTGTTTTTCAAAGATTTTCTTTCTTTAGGAAGCTTAACCAAATCAAAGGTATGATTATCAAGCAAAGAATTCATCTCATCTGGCATAGCATCTAATCACTTTTTTTTTCTTCACTTTCCATGGCCTCTTCAAAACATTCAGGTTCTCCCCCCGTCAGTCAATAATACCCACTTACCGGGAGGATACTGAAGTGAAGGTACACTCACTCTAGAAGATCTTTTGAGTAAACTCTCTGGAGCATCAACAATAATTGGTTGCTGGCCAACCACATTATCACTGGAGCATAGACAATATCATCAACATGCTGATCATTCTGAACATGATCATGAATATCATTATCAACCTGAACTTCAACATTTTCTTTAGGTGTAACAGTCACAGGAACTGGATCAGCATCAACTAAGCTCTCAGTGCTCTGAGAATCAATTTTCTCAGCTTTGTCAAAGTCTTCAATTGTTTGGTCTTCAAAGAACACAATATCACGGCTTCTAACAAGTTTCTTCTCAACTGGATCATAGAAACGATAGCTGAATTCAGCCTTACCATAACCAATAAAGATACACTTCCTAGTTTTAACATCCAGCTTTGACCTTTCATCTTTAGGAACATGCACAAAGGATTTACAGCCAAAGACTCTTAAATGATCATAAGAAACATTCTTACCAAACCAAACTCTGTCAGAGACATCACCATCCAAATCAACAATAGGAGACAAATTGATAACATAAGCTGCAGTATTAAGTGCTTCTGCCCAAAAGGAATCTGGCAGCTTAACCTCTGAAAGCAAACATCTAGCCCTCTCAACAAGTGTTCTGTTCATCATCTCTGCTAAACTATTTAACTGAGGAGTCTTGGAAGGAGTCTTCTGATGCCGAATACCCTGCGCTCTGCAATATTTATCAAACGAGCCAATATATTCACCACCATTGTCTGTGTGGATGCATTTCAATTTCTTCATTGTCGGTCTCTCAACCAAGGCCTGAAAATCCTTGAACACATCAAGTACCTGATCCTTGGTCTTCAAAGGAAATACCCAGAGCTTGCGAGAATGATCATCAATAAAAGTCACAAAATAAAGTGCACCACCTTTAGATCTTTATTTAAAAGAACCACACAAATCAGAATGTACAAGCTCCAACAAATGAGGTTTTCTAGAAGGCGGATGACTCTGAAAAGAAACCCTTTTCTATTTACCGGCTAAGCAATGAACATATTTCTTCAATTTTACTTGTTTCACACCTGAGAGCAAATTCTTCTTAGCCAAACAATCGATCTCCTTCTAACTCATGTGACTCAGCCTTCTATGCCATAACTCTGCTGAAGAATCACTCTCCACCACATTTACTGAGTAATGAGAAATGGAGCCCTGCATAGAATACAAGTTACTAGACTTGTACCTCGAGCCATAATCAAAGAACCTTTAGTCAGCTTCCACCGGCCATTACAAAATGTGCTACAATAGCCATCATCATCAAGCTTTCCTGTTGAGATCAAATTCAGGCGGATATCTGGAACATGTTTGACATTTTTAAGAACTAACCTCGAACCATTGTTAGTTTCCAAGCAAACAGTACCAATGCCAACAACCTCAGTTTCACCATCATTGCTCATTTTTAATACTCCAAAATTACTAGGAGTATAAGAAGAAAAGAACTCTCTCTTCGGCGTGACGTGATAAGAGGCACCTGTATCCACCACCCAGCTAGTCTCATGTCAAACTAAATTAATAACATCATCATCACAGGCAAAAAGAAGATCAGCTTTAACAACAGTAGCAACACGATTTTCATTGTCGCCCTCTTCTTTTGTTGTCTCAATTCTTTCTTATATTTGAAACAAAACTTCTTAATATGCCCTTGAATGCCACAATGATCACATGTAAGATTACTATACCTGGACCTCGACTTGCTTCTACTTTTATCTCTGTTGTTCTGAACTCTGGACTTGTTTATCCCCTGTCTTCAGTAACCAAAAAATCAGAGTGTGAAGTTGAAGAAGATGAGCCTTGAGATTTTCTTCTCATTTCTTCATTTAATACACCACTCTTAGCATATTCCATAGTTACAATACCACTGGGAGTAGAATTAGTCAATGAAATCCTAAGAGTTTCCCACGAGTCAGGAAGAGTATTCAAAAGCCAAAATCCCTGAATTTTTTCATCAAATCTCATACCCATACCGGACAGCTGGTCAAGGATACCCTGAAAATTATTAATATGATCAGAAATAGGACTGCCTCTTTGTATCTGATATTCATCAATTGCTTTCGAAGGAACAACTTTTTATTCCCAGTCTTGGAAGCATAAAATGTCTCGAGCTTCTCCCACAAACTTCTAGCATGTGTCTCATTCACAATATGATTACGAACATTGTCTTCAACCCATTGTCTAATATAACCACAAACCTGTAAGTGCTCAAATTTTCAATCCTCATCAGACATAGTCTCGGGTTTATTAGAAGCGAACACATGCAAATGTATTTTCTTAACAAATAGAAGATCTTTCATCTTGCCTTTCCAAACATGGTAATTACTGCCATTTAAACAAACCATCTTGCTCATATTTGCCTCCATCATTTAAATAGATAAACAACAATCAAATATAACCAGAAGCTCTGATACCAATATGTTGGAAAGAAACCAAACAATACCAAAGTTGCACGACAAGGTAAATGCAGAAGGAATACCCAAGTCTAAAATTCCCACACTATTTGAACATGAGGAGCAAACTAATTTGAAGCACAAATGGATATAGGGGCAGCCACCAAACAACAATAATAGGCAAAGCAAAGTAATCAAGAATACGAGACACTGAATTTTACGTGGAAAACCCCTTCAATGTGAAGAGGTAAAAAATTACGGGACCAAAGTCCATAAAAAAGTCAAATAATCAATAACAAGAGTACAGAGTGTTCTCCAAATACGTGCAAAACAATGAGCAACAATACATATACCAAAATCATCAAAACTAGAGAAGAAAGGAGTAAAATTATCAAAAATGCAGCAACTATTCACAAGCTAAAATCTGATGCTACAGAGCTTCAAATCGATCCTTTCCAGTTTCCAATTAAATATTAAGATGAGAGGAACGTGCTGTTTAAAAATCAGCTTAATCGAAGTAGAAATAAAGTGGAAATCACCTTATAAAGTTGACTGCAGTGACTGAATATGTGCAGAAAAATCTGCTACACTCTCTTTCTTTTCTCTCAATATGTGGCTGCTATGTCTCTTGTTCTTGCCCAAAATCAAACATAAAAATTCTTATATATGTCTTGACATTAATGAGATTAGAGCATGTAGTGGGCTGGTCCAAAAGTGGGCTTTTATTTATCCACATAGGAAGGGAAAATAGTCCCAAAACCCCAACATTGCGTGACCCCAACCTGTGAATATCTCAATCAAGAAGGATTACATAGAGGTGGATTTTTATCCTACCCTCCTTTGGTTTACATGAAGAATGAATAATTCATCCTTGTACAAAAGAGAGCCTACTAACATGATAAATAGTGTTATTAAATACCGTAAAAAGAAAATATGTTATGTTGTTAGCTTCAGGGTATTAGTGTACGAATTGAAAGTCACCATGTGTCTTTTTCTTTGCAATCTCTTGAGTTACAAGTTACGGAACCTCTGCGAGAATATGTCCAAGTCTAACAAAAAGCTTCATTCTTATCTATTTTGAATACGATTCATCTTAATTATTTGTCGTTTATTTTTTGTTTTAAGCGAGTGCTTGATTTACTATTTTGATTAATTTTTTATTTTAGTTTTTTATCAACTCTATAACATTATCAATAAATAAGAGTTAGATAACTCAAGTATTTGATGTTATTATTAAAGTGATTGTGGTAGAAATGCCTCTTTTGTTGGTTGTGAAAATTCTATTTTGGAGTTTCAATTATAACAATGTAAACTCTAGAGTTTTTGTTTTGGAGTATATGTTAAACTACTTAAAAATCATGAATTTCAATAAAAAAAAAAGTTGGTTATAATATCTTTGAATTACCTTAAAAGTGGGATTAGTTGGCAAGCTATGCAAAAATGACATTATATTCAAAATGGAAAGCTATGCTAAAAGTAACAATGATAAAAGTGGCTCTTTTGTTGGCAAGTTATGCAGATTCTATCTTGGAGTTTTAAGTACAATAGTGTAAATTCTATTTTTTTATTGAAGTTTAAGTTAAACTACTTAAAAATTCATGAACATTTTTTAAAAAAATTGGTTATATTTTTATCTAATAACCTAAATAAATATTCAGTTGGCAAGATATGCAAAAATAGTTTTATATTCATTGTGACTCTAATGTGGCCACTCGGTTTTGCATAAATTTATTATGCTTTATTTTATAGCTCTGAAGGCGGCAGCTTAGTCGGCTGGCAGTGCAAAGAATGACTATATTCTCATTAGTAATCGCACAAGTTACTAATTAGTGAACTATATGATATGCAAAAGCAGGCTACCACTCAATTGCAACCCAAGAAGTAGATATTAGCTCGATCGGAGGCATTAACCCATAACCCAAACCCCAAGGGGCAATTTACAAAACTATGTCACTATAGGTATCGGTTTGCCTAATTGACCCTACTTAAAGTAATTTTGCAAGAATGGCCTCTTCTAATTTTAATGAATAAATTCCAGACAAAAATACCCCAACAAAATCTTGTATGAAGTCCGCATCCCTCCCTCCCATTCTAGTAAGTGTTGCCTCTTGGGTATCACTTTACCTTCTATCTCTTTCCATATTCTCTCAGATAACTTGAAGTATTGCCCTGCCCTCCCTTTCTTGTAAGTGGATGCCATTTTATCTCTTCTCACATTCTCTCAGATAGCTTGAAGTGTTGCCTCGGCATCACTTGCCCCTTTATTCGCTTCGCAGGCAGCACTTGCCCTTTATATTTTTTGAAGAGGCAACACTTGTCAATTTATAACTTGAAGTACTGCCTCCAAGATTATTTTGCTAAACCACTTATAAGTGGGAACAAAAAAAAATAACCAGTGATATGCAGGTATATGTAGTGAAATTTTTGAGCTTCAAGCAAGTCATCTTGACCTTTCTAAAATAGAGAAATATCTTTCACTTGCCATGGAATAACAACAGCAGCTCCATTTATCATTGATACAGCCCGAACACGTGCTGATCAAGTGTTCGATCCACCGAGGAGACGGATGACAAGAAGCCAAGCCAAGCTGCTGCACGATGTGTACATTCACTTAGCCTGGCCGAAGGAAAACAATTGCTCCGAAGCTGAGTGGCCGAGCTCAAGAACCGAAGGCATTATCTTCAGATTTGAGCCCGAAGGCAAAGTGACCGAGGACAATGAGCTCGAAGACAAGTGAGCGTCCGAGGACAATGAGTTCGAGCAAGTAACCATGCACCGAAGTCAAGGCTGCCGAACACACATTTAGCTCAGCCCTGCGTGGCTTGTTTTTATTAGTCACTTGTGACTATTTACTATTCAGTCCTTAGCATAGCCTATAAATACTCTATTTTACTTCATTGTAAAGGATCCAGTTTTATGAGTTTATGAAAAACATAGCAAGTTCTATTGTGAGTCTCCGATGGAGCCGAACCCCGACGTGGGCTTTTAAAGAACTTGTGTCAACCGGTGTTATTCGATTGAACAACTTCTTCTTGATCATTCAATTTGCAAGAAGCGGGTCTTCCTTGAGGATTGTTGCATAGTATAGGTACGTCTTGATTTCTTTTCAATCGAGCTTTGAGACAGGTTCCTCACTTTTCTTTTGAATCGAAGCAAGATTTTTCTTGCTTCTATCTTTATTTTCTTGTCATTTACTTCCGCGTTCGTGTTTGCACCATCTTGGTATCAGAGCAAGGTTTGAGTTTGTTCTTACAACCTCATATCATGTTCACTTAAATCGTGCTTGTGTCTTCAGTTTCAGCTTTCTTCCATGTGTTTGATTGTTGTTGCTGAGCGTTTAAAAAAAAAAGTAGAAAATTAAAAATTCAAAAATTGTGTTTGATTGTTGGTTGTTTGGATTAAACAACCATTGATTCTTGTTCACCGTTGCTTCCTAATTCCATCAAGTACCCGACGTACTATTTTTGTGACTAGGGTTCTTGGTGAAATTTTGGACTGTTTTGAGCTTTAATGGTGACTGAAACTGGAACCCCATCGTGTTTGGTTTAAACCGATGAAGATTGGTGGTTCTTGAGTGATTTGGGTTTGTTTGGTGCTTGAAAATCGAAGTTCTGAGTTTGAATTCGTTGTCCATACGCCGGAAAATTATTACAAAATCGTAACAGTGTACGACACGAACGAGCTGGTTCTTAGCTCGGAGAACTTGAACTGAATTTCCTCCGTTGCTGTTGAAACTGGAGTTGAAGAAGTAGCCCAGATCTTGCTAAATTCGTGGTCAGTGAACCGAAGCTAATTTGTCCGTACGCCGGAGCAAAGCTTCATTGTTCCATTGAAGAAGAAAGGGGTAGAGTGTAAAGATCAAAACCCTCAGGTGAAAAGTTGTCGGCTGAGAAAAGGAAAGTGGATAAGGTAAAACCCTATCCGTACCAAGGAGGGACCACTCTTGTACGGACAAGAGTTGGTGTGTTCGAAAAAGATTCCAAAAGGGAATCAAAGGGTAGATTCTCCTAGGTTTTCACTTTTCTTCTATCTAAAATTCTAGTTAGTGGATCTTTTGAGTAATTGTCCTACTCGAGGTCGTACTAACTCATTTGAGCTGATAGGAACTTGTGCGTGGGTGACCGAAGTCCAACTTCGTAGAAAATTCTTTTGACTTCCCGAAGCGCAAGAGTAAATAGCTGTCCGTTCCATTGAGTCAAATCAACTCACTCTTCCCGAAGTAAGACATCGTAGATTGTCAAATTCGAAGGAATTGAGGAAAGTTGATCAACCGAGGAAGCCATTGGCTACAAGTTCTTGAGTGACCAAAACCGAACCCATAAATTGAGTGGACCCGAGTGCCACCCATCAAAGGTGAGGGAGTGTGTGAGGTGATTTCTAACCTTAACATTGTTTGGTCTTTGACTTGTGCAGGTACCATGGCTGGGAATGGAGGCGATGGCAAAGGCATTGAGAAGACCGAAGTGACGTTAGCCGATCTCATGGCTGCGATACAAAGCGTCAGTGCCGAAGTAAGAGGAGTGAGTGTTCGAGTAGCTCAACTCGAGCAAGGAAGTGCGTCCGTGGCCATGAATGGGTCCGGCGCTGGAACTAGTCACTCCACTCCAATGAAACCTGAGCTGTATGCTGAGCTTGTTTGACAACATCAGTTGACAAGTGAAGCAATTCGAAGAGAACTTAACTTGGGCAATCCCCAAGCACAAAAAAACTTGGGCAATCCCCAAGCTGGCTATCAAAACTTTGGCATTCCCCGAGGAGAAAGGATGCCACTTCCAAAGGCCCGAAGAGATCTTGGAGCCATTGTAGAAGAGGTTGATGAAGAGAAATTTCACGAGGACGAATATGAGAATGAGCCGCCATTCGCTCAACGAAGGCAAGCTTACCGAGGTCGCGGAAATTTCTGAGGTCGAGGCCGAGGCGCAAATGGTGAAAGAAATATTGAGCGTGAGGCTGCTGATCGTGAAGATGAGTATCCCGAACAGGTTCGTGGTGTTCGAGACTCAAACTTGAACAGTGTCAAGATCACTATTCCACCCTTTAAAGGAACTAGTGATCCAGATGAATATCTTGAATGGAAGCTTAAAATGGAGCGCATCTTTGAAACCAATGAGATGACCGAAGAGAGAAAAGCTGCCCATGCTATTGCTTCGTTTTAAGCTTATGCGTCAACATGGTGGGAATCTGAAAAAAGGCATAGACGAAGAAATGACTATCCAGTAGTCAATACTTGGCCACAATTGATGAGAGCAATGGATGCTAAGTATTTGAGTGCCAAGTACCGACAAACTCAAATGCAAAAGCTCTATGAGCTAAAGCAAGGGTCTAAGTCAGTCCAAGAGTACCATGATGAGTTCGAAAAGATTCGATTGAATCTTGAGTGGCCGAAGGGTTGAGAAATATCAATGGCATGATGGCTACCTCTTTAAGAATGGGAGGATTTGTGTGCCAGTGTCATCGTGGAGAGAGCTCTTAGTTCGAGAAGCTCACTCCGGTGGACTGATGGGACACTTCGGTGTCGACAAAACTCTTGGTATCTTGACCGAGCAGTTCCATTGGCCCAAAATGCGATGAGATGTGGAAAAGCTTTGCAACGCTTGTCTCGTTTGCAAGAAAGCTAAATCGAAGTCCAATCCTCATGGTTTGTATACCCCATTGCCCGTGCCTGATCGACCTTGGGTTGATATATCCATAGACTTTATGCTAGGGTTACCAAGGTCGGGGGGAGGACATGATAGCATCTTCGTTGTGGTTGACCGTTTTTTAGAAATGGCTCACTTTATTCCTTGCAAGAAGTGTGATGATGCACAGCATGTAGCTACCTTGTTTATTGCTAATGTGTTGAAATTGCATAGTGTGCCTCGTACTATTGTGAGTGATCGAGACTCAAAATTCTTGGGTCATTTTTGGAAATGTTTGTGGGCTGCCCTCAGCACCAAGTTACTATTCTCAACGTCTCACCATCCTCAGACTGATGGACAGACCGAGGTAGTTAACCGAACATTGGGATCTTTGCTTCGAGCAATGACCAAAGGGAAGGTTGGAAACTGAGCTGATCGTTTTCCCATGATGGAGTTTGCATACAATCGAACGGTGCATAGAATGATCAATATGATCCCGTTTGAATGTGTGTGTGGTTTTAATCCTTTGATTCCACTTGATTTAATCCCATTGCCTCGAGATTCTGTTATTGATTTTTAAGGTACTCGACGAGCATCGAATTGCACGCAAAGGTGAAGAAGAACCTCGAGGAAGCCTATGCAAAGGTTGCCTTGAAGAAAAACAAGGGGCGTAAAAAGCTGGAATTAAAGAAGGGAGATTGGGTTTGGGTTCACTTCCGAAAGGAACGCTTCCCGAACCTAAGGAAGGGAAAGTTGGCTCCTCGAGAGGATGGTCCGTTTCAAGTGTTGACCAAGATCAACAACAATGCTTATGTGATCGACCTCCCTGGTAAGTATAATGTGTCCAACACCTTCAATGTTGCTGACTTAGTTCCTTGTGTTGCAGGTCAAACTTCGGAGGACGAAGAAGACTCGATTTTGAGGACGAAATCTTCTCAAGAAGGGGAGGATGATGCAGCCCGAACACGTGCTGATCAAGTGTTCGATCTACCGAGGAGACCAATGACAAGAAGCAAAGCCAAGCTGCTGCACGATGTGCACATTCACTTAGCCTGGCCGAAGGAAAACAATTGCTCCGAAGCTGAGTGGCCGAGCTCAAGAACCGAAGGCATTATCTTCAGATTTGAGCCCGAAGGCAAAGTGACCGAGGACAATGAGCTCGAAGACAAGTGAGCGTCCGAGGACAATGAGTTCGAGCAAGCAACCATGCACCGAAGTCAAGGCTGCCGAACACACATTTAGCTCAGCCCTGCGTGGCTTGTTTTTATTAGTCACTTGTGACTATTTACTATTCAGTCCTTAGCATAGCCTATAAATACTCTATTTTACTTCATTGTAAAGGATCCAGTTTTTTGAGTTTATGAAAAACATAGCAAGTGCTATTGTGAGTCTCCGATGGAGCCGAACCCCGACGTGGGCTTTTAAAGAACTTGTGTCAACCGGTGTTATTCGATTGAACAACTTCTTCTTGATCATTCAATTTGCAAGAAGCGGGTCTTTCTTGAGGATTCTTGCATAGTATAGGTGCGTCATGATTTCTTTTCAATCGAACTTTGAGACAGGTTCCTCACTGTTCTTTTGAATCGAAGCAAGATTTGTCTTGCTTCTATTTTTATTTTCTTGTCATTTACTTCCGCGTTCGTGTTTAGCATTTCCTTCGGGTTTGCTTGCACCAATCATACCAGAAATGATCATGGAATCTGTGCGGAAGTCATTTGACTTTTCTCACTTTTGAGCTGAAATTAATTTTCTTAGCAATATTCTTGATTCTTGACCTAATATTATTGGTTTAACCAAAATTGAAATGTTATTAAGACTAAAATATTTAATCCAAACACTAGAGTGTGCATTCTGTTTTGGTCTAAAAATATTACTCCCTCTGTCTCATTGTCTGGGTTTGACTGGATACATTATTTAAGAAAATGAGGAAGACTTTTAAATCGTGTGGTTTAAAATTGAAAGTGTATAATGTAGGTCAATACCTTTAAATTCTATGGACCAAACAAATCTTGAATTTAAAAAGTTACAAAATATGGAAAGAGGTACTCTTTTTAGGACAAACTAAAAATTAAAGATAGACACTTAACTTGGGACAGAGGGAGTAGTATGCAAGTTTTGTTTCAAGACCTCACCTAGCCATTGTATGGATTCACCCCGTATTACCATTTAAGCAGGACTCCCTTGCAAGGTCCGAGCACTCTACTATATTTGATAATCTAAACTAACAAATTACAACCAATGGAACGGTTAAGGAAAATAATGACTAGGATATTCTGATTGAATCTTTGGAATAAATATAAACTTTGTCCGCAAAATTAATCAATCATGGACATAAGGAATCAGATATGTGTCATGATTCTAGGCCTAGCTCACGTACTGCCAAGGTCCACTGCGTTCACAGTCGCATTTGTTTTGCAGCAAAAGATCATGATATACTAGCCACAATATTTGAAGTGATCTAATCTGTATTCATCGATTAGTTTGGCTGTCCATAAAAATTTATATGTTGAATCAAGTTAGCTGAACTGACCAAACCGACTAAGTATACCTCCTAACATCGGTCTTTATGAGTAGCGATAAGTTTATTACATCCCATATTTTCTAAAATTCGGTTCAGGTATTAGAATTAAAACTATTTTAGTTGAGCTACAAACAATCCTTTTTGTATCAAAATTGCTTGTTAACTCTTAAACCTACGTTAGTAATTTGACTACAAATACAATCGATATAAGTAATATCGGTGATAGACAAAATGGTCAATTGATTAACAGTGATAATGAACTAGATGGGTCAATTATGCAATAAAAATGATGCAAATATTAAATGAAGGGAGCTATGGAAACGATAATAATAATCAAGTAAAAATAAATAAGGAAGACAATAAAATAAAACGGGTAAATCTTATAGATTTAATGCATCCGAGCTCCAGGGGAAGAAGATGATCCTCCTTCTTCAAAGCCTAGAAATGCAGTAGCGATACAAGTAGTTCAATGATTGAGTTATAATGGAGTAGGGTAGTAGAAGTTGACAATAAGGTTTTTTTTTGCTTAATAACACAGTAAACTTTATAATATGGGTAAGGGGCAATTTATAGGTAAAGACTCTTAACCTTAGTAAGGCTCTACTTTCCCACGTTTCTCCAGGAGCCGATAAGGCTATTATCCACCTTTTCACACCTTTTTTTGACCGCCTGATTCCCGGTTTATAGCGGTAATGGGATTTGGTTTGATTTTTGGCGATATTTATTAAAAACTTTTCATTTAAGAAAGTGATGTTGTTCAAAAGGTATCAAATTATTATTTTTTCAGAGTCGCCACTTAACAAGTTCAAAGAGTGTCCCAAGTTATCAAATGTACCTTGAAACACCTTTTGACTCGTTAAAGGCCTGCATTTGAGATTCAGGTAAGGACCTCGGTTAACTGTCGGAAATGTATTAGACATCCTCGAGTCCTGTACCAGGCACAGTTACTTTTTATCTTATTTTTGACTTTTAAAATATTTGTGTGCTTTTTTCATTTAAGTTGTTGCACTTTGATTCTTTGATTTGATAATTACTTATTGAGTGCCTATCTTTTTAAACTTGACCACTTAATTGATATTTACTTGTTGAATATTTGGAGGCCTCAACATAAGAGACTATCTTTAAAACATAAACCACTTGTTGGCGAAAAAACCTTGATACAAGCGGCCCACTTAGATTATACTGCCCGTTGGTAATGTTTACCCAACCCTTTTTTGTATTTTTTCATGGGATAACTTGTTTCTCTTGTTAAATTCTTTGACTTTTAAATCCCAAAGGGCCAAAACCTTAAACTGGAGTGTCCTTTTAAATTTGGTGCTATCAGCCCACTACCCATTGCTTTTATTTTTCTTTTGCAAGACAGATCTCCTTTGCTTTTAAACTTTTAAGGAATAGTTTTCTATTAAACAAATGTGGATTTGGATTAAGGGGTCAGACTTTAAATAGGGCTAGACCACTTTTACAAATCCCATTTTTCCAACCCACTATCAATTTTTTAAGCTTTGCAGTAATGATCTTGCTCTTACTGTCTGTTTTAAATCTGTCCTCCTTACAGTATGCACAAAGTGTATCTATTTTTGGGATTGTTTGATTTATGTCCTACCTTGCCAAAATATCATTCTAAATCTGTGAATGTATCACATTTTTATTATTGCAGATCTAGTTCTAAGTTTGAGACAGATTTTAAATTTATCCACTGTTTTGCAGCCATGGCCAATTAAACAAAAGGGTCCAGATTTGATATACAAAGTGATTTTTGCAACAAAGTTATGCGTCAGATTTAAGACAGTGATTTCAATTCCCTCTTTTATACACACATGATCTTACATAAAATTTACAATAACTAGGAATGATTCATACTAAGCAATGACAAAAAAAGGTTTTAACTTTTAACACTTCCAACAGATTTAAAGACAAAACATACATATGCAGAAATATATGACTTCACCATATTGATTCTCATGTTGTAAACATCAATAAAGTATAAGGATATTTGTGTTTATTTCCAAGGAAAATAAAAAAACAAGTGAAGGTTCAAGAAAACAAGAGAACCAGCGGGAGTAAACATAACAACAACATCAACTATAACCTTTGAAAACTGCTTTCTTTTAACCCCCAAAGACAAAGATATACCCTATAAAAGACCTTAGTAATGATGACCTTTTGTTCTAACACTTCTCTTTAAAATTACACGCTTTTTTTTTTCTTTTTTTTCTCTCAAGTGTTTTACTCACATTCAAGGCTATACATTTTTTCTCTTTCAGATGGTAGTTGTTGGGTAAATGCTCTCTAGTTAATATTTTTTTTAGTAAATGCTCTCTAGTTATAGCTGAATAAAAATAATCCAAGTCTCTATCCCTCAAACAAAAAAAACCATAAAAGGCTTTTGCCAAAAATCTAGCCACGCATGCATTGCATTTAATGAAAAGTGAGGAAGAGGTGGAGTGCTGCCACCAACCCAACCACCTTTATTTCTTTGACTCTTGACAATTCTCAAAAGGAAAAATTACACAGAGTATAACTTTATGTACTTTTATTACAAAATATATAAATATTTTCAAAACTTACAAAAAATAGCAACATTCTTGTTTTTTGCTACAAAAAATAGCATAATGTATTTAAAAAGAAAAGAAAATGTAATTTAAAAAAAGATAAATCTAATCCTATATTTATGCACCCAATATTTTTTCTCACCTCAAAACCATCTATTAAAAATTGACAATAGGCATACGAAAAAAACAATAGTCATACAATACACATATAATAGCCATACAATAACCATACAATAGCCATACAATACACATACAATAGCCATACAATATACATACTATACACATACACAATACGATAGACATACAAAAGACATACAATAGAATTAGTAATTAGGTAGTTGTAATCCCAAAAAAGTAGGAACAGATGAAAAGACATGTCTATAATTATGGGCGATTTTGGTGTAGGGTGTATTTTCAATTTTATTGAGTAAATCTTTTGTTTTAATAACTTGTATACATAATGTTAAGAAAGTATTGCTATTCTTGAAAAATGTTGCTATTTTATTATAAACCTGCTAATATGTTTGTATATTTGTATAATTTAGCCTTCTAAAAAATCAGAATCTTAATCTAAGTTGAACAAATGATCTTCTGAAACAAACTCTTAGCTAACCAACTTGACTAACATACTACCAAACTGCGTAGTAGCCATCTTCCTAGGCCAAAGATGAACAAATGGCCTTCCTAGCCTCTTAATTATTATCTAACAGCCCATGATTTATCTCCAAGATCTAAATGGAACAAAATCTAAACTATCACAACTAAAGCTATTGGAACTGCCACCAGAAACAAGAAGGCAAGTGCTAAACATATGTAAACTTTGCATACTTCATTGAACTCTCAATCATACAACATATTCACTAAACTTCTAATCAAACAAAACCAAGAGGCAAACTACTAAACGAAATACACACAAGCCATGTACTTACTTTATTTCCTAATACACCTACACATTCTTTTAAACATGATATCCAAGTCAATTCAACTTTCTATGTCAATATGTACTCCCTCACCAAAATATAAGCTATGTTAAAGTAACATGCTGACAAAGAGTTCCTTACAAGTTATAACTCACAACACATCAAACCAAAGTTACTTTGAACAACTACACAATACTACAGTAACAAGCATGAACAAAGATAAACAACATATACCCTTTATTTGACACTTCGAATAAGTAAACTAAACAAAGGGCTCACACTAATGTTCCCTAGTTTCACAACAAAAACAAGGTGAACTTATATAACTTCAAACATTCAGGGTAAACAGACTACATACTAGCAATATCTTATGAATCCAATGCTTGAATAAATCAGCTGATTCCAACACAATTCTCATGCTCGACGGTATGAAGTGTGTTTAAACAGACTCAAACAATCTAGCCATTTCATAATTCGATCATAATCAACAACATATCCTTCACGAAAAGTACTACAGTAATGCATGATTTACCACAAGTACTACACTAATTCATAATTCCCTCTTTCTATGAAAAACTAAAACAATTGCAAAATAACTAAACAAATAAAGGGAAGGTGAGGTTCCTTCTTACCATTCCATTTTACCAATGTCACAACATCGCTACCTCAATCATTATCACCCTCGCCTCGCCACTACTGTCATAGAATCACATGCACTGCTTTCTCTTTTTCTAACTGAATGACCCCATTTGTTGTCATTTCAATTAGAAAAAGAGAAGACAAAGGCTAAGAAGATTTTGGGTATACGGGTTTAGTTCAGGATTCGATGTTGAGATGAGTCTATGGAGGTAATACGTGGCCGAAAACAGAAGTGGTGGCTGGAGACAAGTTTTAGTCGTGTTGCAAACCCCGATCTACACAAAACTATTGTGAATAGATGGATAGAGCGGGTTGAGGCGAGTCGGGAGTTATCTTTTCAAAATTTTTCGGTGGCGACAGCTGATTGTCCACCGGCTGAAGGGTTGTGGTTGGCAGTGCAGGGAGATTTCCGGCTGTCGGTTAGAAAATTGGCAAGGGTTTTGCTTGTTTTTTGAGTTAAAAATGGGAAAATAACTAAAATAGCAAAGAATTAGGTTTCATACTAAGGGGGCTGGGTCGGGTATAACGAAGCTAGTCATGGGTTGTATGAACCGTGAAAATTTGATGACTAGCCAATTTTACACACGTTAAATGAGTTTCATCCACAGTTTCAAAATTCATTGAGAAATAGCCAATAATGACTCATGTACATACAGGCTACTGCCGCTAACAACAGCCCATACATTGAATTTACTGAACTACCCTTAAAAACCTACAGCTCAACAATAAATACAAATCACGCGTGAAAAAAAAACAGAGCAAAGCACACATTCTCTCAACTCTCCAGATCATCATCGTCTCTCTCCGGAAGTTTCAAATTCAAACTGTAAAAGGTAATTTGAGCTGCGTTTTCTCAGTTTCTGCGATGTTTCTGTGCTGAATTTCAGTTATTTTGCGGAAATATATATGTGTTTGTGACTGTAAATCAATGATTTGAAATAAAAATTCGTCATAATGATCTCATTTGTATGCGAATTTACTGTTATATATAATTAATATGAATCTGAATTAAATTCAAAAGTGTATACAGCACTAGGTACTGGGAGTTTGTGTTACATTGAAGCAAAGCCCCGTTATACTATCCTGTACCTATGATTATATTTTAGCTTACCACTTCAAAATCACCTGTTATCCAGCATTAAATACTGGAGATTAGTGTTACGTTGAAGCAAGGTCCCATTACAATATCCTGTGGCTATGTATTTTAGCATATAGAGCTGCACTTCAAAAAATCCCCCTGTTTTCCAGCATTAAATGCTGGAGATTAGTGTTACGTTGAAGCAAGGTCCCATTACAATATCCTGTGGCTATGTATTTTAGCATATAGAGCTGCACTTCAAAAAATTCCCCCTGTTTTCCAGCATTAAATGTTGGGGATTAGTGTTACGTTGAAGCAAGGTCCCATTACAATATCCTGTTGTCCAGCACTAAATGCTGGGGCTTAGTCTTACATTGAAGAAAAGCCCCATTACAATATCCTGTAGTTGTGATTACATTTTATGATATAGAGCTGCACTTCAAAAAAACACCCTGTTGTCTAGCATTAAATGCTGGGGTTTAGTGTTACGTTGAAGAAAAGCCCCATTACAATATCCTGTAGCTGTGATTACATTTTATGATATAAAGTTGCACCTCAACAAATCCCACCTGTTGTCCAGCATTAAATGCTGGGGTTTAGTGTTAAGTTGAAGCAAAGCCCCATTACAATATCCTGTAGCTATGGTATATTTTAGCATATAGAGCTGCACTTCAAAAATCCCCCTCCCCTGTATAATTATCCATTATACTATGGAAATGTATATTTAGCTTATAGGTTAGCAGTTCTTAAGCTTTCATTATTAAGCTACAATTACAGTATTTTACCATGTGGCTTTCTTTGTCACTTAGTTTAGTATTTTTACTGTGTTTATAACTACAGGTGATGGCTAAACAGTGTATTGTTCTTGCATTCAATGGGAATTGATCATATGTTGAATCTTGGTCTCAGTAGGTAAGTTTACTTTGAGATTAGCTGTTAATTTATGATAAAAGAAAAAACATTAAAACCACATAAGAAAAAAAAATTAAAAGACAAAATTCACGAAGAATTTCACCTTTACAACTTCATTCATGTCAATAGATTCTGCTGTTGAACTAGTCTTTGAAGATGACTTTGAGGGTGACTTTGAAGTTGAAGCATGTTTAGATTTATGCCTTATTTGTCTCACTGAGGCATCCTCCCAAAACTATTAAAAAGTACATTTTAAACCAACAAAAAAGTAAAAAAAAGAAATAACAAACAAAAGCAAGTACTCGTAAAACTCACCTGTTCATTATGAAAGTAGTCATCACAGAAGACATTTTATTGAGGGGTAAAAGTACATGTGTAACGAAGCATCACAGGTTTGATCCTAGGGTGAACAGTAAAATACTGCCTGAACACAGGGAAAACCTCTGCCACCCAGCAACAGAATAGGAAGGGCATACCAGGAAACAAATAAGTAGTAGAATTTGGCTTTATGATTGATTGCAAATGGTGTACCATTTGACGATAAATCTCAGTACCCCACTGATAACAGCTATGCACCTCTTCATTATCAATAATAATCATATGTTGATCATCCACTACTCTAGGTAATGGCCGGCCCAATAAAACAGAATTAAGCAAATATACCTCAGCTAGTTTACCAGCATCATCTTGCTCTAATGGAACATCCAATCGTGCAGCTGACACTCTATTCACATTACCCTTGCTCTTTGGAGCCACTCTCACATAACTGGAATGATGTTCAATCAAATCAAGCAAGTCATATAACTTTAAAGTCCACTTGCTGTCCTTTTTATTAACATCGTCTTCAGGATTCCTAAAATACTTCTCCTTTAATCTACTCTTTGAAAGCTTAGAAATACTTATATCTACAATACTGAAAATATTAAGACCACTAACTACATGAAAATCATCAGCTGTGAAATCTACTATATCACCAAAAACTTTGAAGCTAAGCTTAGTGTTGTCTGAAGAAACTATTTGAGACTGCAGAAAACAATTTATAAGCCTCCCAGAATATTTAGCATCTTCCAAAAGCATAAACTTGCCGAATGGACCCTTTCTTCAGTTTCTCCAGGTAATCCGTAGACAATAACCCTTCAAGTAATCCACGATACTCTGTGTCACCTTTCTA
Organism: Petunia axillaris subsp. axillaris; assembly: GCA_029990575.1. Classification (NCBI taxonomy): domain Eukaryota; kingdom Viridiplantae; phylum Streptophyta; class Magnoliopsida; order Solanales; family Solanaceae; genus Petunia; species Petunia axillaris. The sequence goes on from JARKNS010000004.1 coordinate 62,929,532, forward strand.
CTGGCAATCACGATTTTTCCACTGCGCAAATGGAAGCAATATACCATTGTCGTTTGGCAGATTATCCATAACCTTATCACTTGGTATAATCTCCATTGCTGTAACATTAGCACATGTATTAAAATAAAACAAAGAAAAATTAACATCTATATGCTTGCACCTAAAAAACCCGCAGACATTGGTGCTGGGAGCACAAGTAGTTCATATGCAAAATCACAGTATTTTTGGTGCTGGGGGTACAAGTAGTTAATGTGCAAGATCACAGTGTTTATGTTGGGGGAGAGCTCGGTGGCCCACCCCCTCCCCCCAGACATTGGTGCTGGGAGCACAAGTAGTTCATGTGCATGGTCACAGTATTTTGTGCTGGGGCATATGATGCTTTGTTATACAAAGTTCCATGTTTTAGAACTGGGACACAAGTACTTGTTAAACAAGGGGGTCACAGTATTTTGTGCTGGGGCCTATGATGCTTTGTTATGCAAAGCCCCATGTTTTAGAACTGGGACACAAGCACTTGTTAAACAAGGGGTCACAGTATTTTGTGCTGGGGCCTATGATGCTTTGTTATGCAAAGTCCCATGTTTTAGAACTGGGACACAAGCACTTGTTAAACAAGGGGGTCACAGTATTTTGTGCTGGGGCCTATGATGCTTTGTTATACAAAGTCCCATGTTTTAGAACTGGGACACCAGTGCTTGTTGAACAAAGGGGTCACAGTGTTTGTGCTGGGGGAGAGCTTGGTGGCCCACCCCCTCACCCAGACATTGGTGCTGGGAGCAAAAGTAGTTCATGTGCATGGTCACAGTATTTTAGAACTGGGACACAATCACTTGTTAAACAAAGGGGTCCAGTATTTTGTGCAGGGGCAACCGTCTATCACCCCTACAGAGTCACGGTATATAGTTCTGGGGTAAAGGGTTTCACAAAAAAAAAAAAAAAAACGTTGCCCCCTTTAAAAATAACCCACCATTTACAATGGACAAATACCTGTTAAAAACACACAGTCCCAGTTTTTTATCATGGGGCAATAGCCTATCCCCAGCAAAAGGTCACAGTATATAGTTCTGGGACAATGGGTTTCACATAAAAAAACGTTCCCCTTAAAAAAATCCCACCATTTTAAAGGGAATCAACAGCTTATACTTTACTCCAATGGAAAATCTAAACATTTTTCGAAACAAAATCAAAACCTAATAACACATATACACGTACAAAAATGAAAATAAAAACAATACGAAGTAAACACAGTTACCTTAGTATACGAAACGGCAAAAGAAAGTTTTTACCCAAACACAAAGCTTCGAAATCTCAAAAATAAGAAATTGGTGTATTTCGAAAGAGAGTTCGTATATTTTGAAGGAATTCAAAAGTCACAGTATCAAAGAGAGAAACAAAAACCCCGAATAAGTTAAAAATAAGGAAGGGTAAAACCGGAATTTCCAAAATGTGTGAAACGACGTCGTGATACTATTATTTTTAAAAAATGCGTCTAGTGGCTAATTCTCAGCGAATTTGTAAATAGAGGCTACGCATCACAAAGCGGGTGCCAAAGTGGCTTTCCGACGAAATTTTTACGTATGAACCTGGCTGGCATTTTTCTAATTTTCAATGGTTCGTGGCTTGTTAAATAACTAACAAATCTAACTATTAAAAATACATACACAAATAAGCAATTAACCTGAATAATGATCACAATTAAAACTTCGAGTCAAATGATCACATCACGACTCTAATTTTGGCTAATTTTCTAGCACTCTCCTCCAAATTAAATAGCTAAAATGGTCAAAACAAGTTGACATATACTAGAAAAATAGGAAGAATACTAGACAACTTAATAAACTGTTTTTGAGAAATTATTTAAATGCGTGCAAAAATTAGGTGGTTACAGCTGTCCATCTTTGATTGAGAATACAAAGAATTTTCGAACAAAGACATAATCAACAACTAATTTTGGCTTCCCATTTCTAGTCAAGACCATGCTTTGCAAAATTGTGACCGTACTTTGACTATAAGCCCACCTATATATCCTTGGACTAAGGAATTAGGTAGGCATAGTTCCTCATATGCGGTAGCTGAGACTATCACTTCCTAGATAGATAACATAGACACATCTATAGTAAAACTAGATTGATACTAGACACTTGGACTTACTAAGACTGATACTAGACACTTCTACCTACACTAGGACTCCCACAAGAAACTGCTAGACACGCTTGGGACTATTGTTGCTGGTTGCTGGCTGGAGGTTGTTGCTTTTACAAGAAAATGGGAATTACATTATTGAAAATGTAACATTACTGTTCCTAGCCTAAGTTTTCATGTTTCACAAGGTTACTCTCTTGGTTCTTACTCTCCTTTATTTGCTGAAAAATAAATACCACTTTGGTTCAGGTGTGTCTTGCATTTGATAAAAAATAAAACCCTAGTTCTTGTTATGGTGGGTCTTGATTCCCTTTAAAAGTAAACTCCCACTTCCATGCGTGAATGGTTGATCTTCTTGAATGAATCTACTTGTTCTTCAGGTGGGTGCCTTGTCTTCTTGAAATGAATTCCCTCATTCTTCATAGACTTCTTGAATAACTTTCCTCATTCTTCAGGTAGGTGCCTTGGCTTGTTGAAATGAAATTTCTCGTTCTTCAGGTGGATTCCTTGACTTCTTGAAATGAACTCCTTCCTTCTTCAGGTGGGCGCCTAGACTTCTTGAATAACTTTTCCTATTTTGCAGGTGGGTGCCTCGACTTTCTTAAATGAACTCCCTCTTTCTTCAGGTGGGTATCTAGGCTTCCTTAAATGGACTACCTCATTCTGCAGGTGGGTGCCTAAACTTCTTGAAATAGCTTCCTTCATTCTTTAGGTGGATGACTCAGCTTTGAAATGAACTCCCTCATTCTTCACGTGGGTGCCCCGACTTCTTCAAATGCATTCCCTCGTTCTTCAGGGTGGCACCTAGGTTTTCTTAAATGAATTCCCTAGTTCTTCAGGTGGGAACCTAGATGTTCTCATATTCCAAATTCTGTTTTCCTTCTTTTTCCCTCTATTTCTTTCTCATTTTTTTTTCAATATTCCTTCTTGTCTTTCATTGCTCCTGGCATTTCTCGTTTTCCCTCTTGTCTACCTTGATTGTTTTTCATGGTGCAAATCCTCAGTGCATCATTCTTGCTATCAAGAGGCAATGTTGGCTTCCATTATCTAGGTGGGTCCTGATCGTGCTCTACTACAACTGCAAAATAGGTAAATAATTTTTGCAAAACTTTCTTTTGCTCGTTTTGATGCTACTTGATAGGCGAAAGTGGAAAAATTTTTGGGAAAAGAACTCTGAATGAGAGATGTCCTTTTAAGAGGAAAAGGAACTTATCTGGAGGTGGGAGTGATGATCCCAATAGACATGATATGTGATAAGGATCAAAATCAAAAGACAAAAGAATGATAAAAGGAACGAGACGCGTCTCGAACTCCCTACAAGGTAACCACGAAGAACTTGTTCCGTGATACCCTCGTATCAGTGTCAAAAAGAGCCTACGCTAAGCAACCACCCTCGAGTCGCACCCGGGACCCGCAAGTAGAATGATCGGGTGTCGGTTGGATAATCAACTAGGATCCGCTAGTGAGTTCAAGCTAACCAAAGGGTTTTCTTCATAACCAAGAGTTCAACTCTATTCATCATTCAACACTAATCAAAGTAAGCTAAGGTTCAATGAAGACAAGTGAAGTATTTATAGGCTTCACTTAGACATAATGAAAGCCCTAAAGTACCACCAAAGTGGGTTAAAATAACAAAGGCCACGTAAGACTATAATAGTCAAAACATAGCAACTTAATGAGGTGTCCCGTCATGGTCTTCAGTGGAATAGGCACCCAGTCTGGTGTACCAGGCGCCCCGAGTAGGCACCCCACCTCTGTAAATGGGCGGTCCGCCCCTCGGAAGTTCAGTGAGTTGAGGGGGCGGTCCGCCTAGTAGAGTGGGCGGTCTGCCTCCTCCTGTGGCTCCTTGGATTGCCTCAAAATGCTTCCCGGATGCCTATCCAAGTAGATGGCACTCCAATTCATGATTTTCAAGCCACTCTCGGAGCTTTCTTCCATGTCCTTCCAAAACTTGTTGCTCCCAAATGCACACGCAAGTATACGTGGTCGACAAGTAATAAAGTGATAAATCGAGTATCGTTCCCACGAGGACTAGTGTTAATGACTATATTCTAGCAAACAATTCCTATAAACTATTCAGGGATCTTTTTCAATGATGGTTTGCAATTTACTAACTAAGAAAAATAATAATTAAAAGCAAGTAATTGAGATCAAGTAACAGAGCAAATTCTAGGTTGTTATCAATGAAAGAGAATGGTCCAGGGTCAGAGTTACGAACAATCCAGTTGAGTTTTCTAGTTGATTCTACTTTTTGATTTTCTAGATTGCTAACTAACAGGTTAATTATATTCGTGAAAACCTTTCGATTCTTCACGAGTCTATACAAGCTACTCTAACGCCTATATTTTCATGGAATCAAATCACATGAATGCATTAAAGAACTCTGTATTTAGTAAAGCAAGGCGAATAGGTATATGTCTATCCTACCCGCAAATCGATTCCCTGATGCACAGGTTCACAATCAAGCCCTATTCTTTCTTATTTTCATTTACAAGTTCCCTCTGTCGAGTTCAACTTGTAAACTATAGATAGTGTTCAATTACCGGGCCCTGATAACCAAACAATTAGGCTCAAGAAAGAATAAATAATCCGTAATGGTAAATCAATATTTAGAATGCAACTTTCAAACATCAATCTTCATGTATTTACTCTTAACCCTAGAATGATAGGTTTAGTTACACATATTCATAATAACAACACAAGAATTCATGTACGAAATATGAAATATGGTAATAGATGATGAAAAGGAATTAAAACCTTGGTTCAATGTGTAAGAACTCCAAAACTTGCTCCTATAATTCGACCTCATCCTCTAGAACGAAATAAAAGAGGTTTTATATTGTTTACAAAGTGCTAGGATAAGTTAAACCAAAGCCTAATCTAGTTGGGAAAACTTTTGTCTCGTCAGCCTCAAGTCTTTCGTGGAAGCCTCGCCTCCACCATAGCCTCCAACTCTTCAGGGCTTTCTTGAGGCTTTGCTCCAGTATAGCTTCCAATACGTCCATTAACTCTAATTTGCTTGTTCTTGCCTTGAATTCATCCGCACCATTTCTAAAATTACAAATACGATAAGTGAGCACAAGAAATACATTTATCACATATAACGAGCGCACAAAGTACTAAAATGTGAGAATATATTAAGGTGAAATAGGCAAATATTGCCAAACATCACCACCCCACACTTAGACCTTTGCTCGCCCTCGAGCAATCATCAAAAATCAATTTCCCAACTAAATCCTGACACTTAATACAACAGGTCTACCTATGATTATGGTTGATACCGACTATTAGACAAGTGCATATACATACCATGTCATCCTCAACATATGCCAAAAAGTCACCAAGTTTTAAAACACTAGAACGACCAACCCAAGACATCTCAACCTCAAAAACCGACTCAATGAAACCAAGCTTTCACAAAATCACACCCATTCACTCAACCAAGAAGTTAAAATTTTACCTATCTCGTGCAAATCATGTGCCCTCACCAAATCAAGAGAGCGTCCTAAATATCACACAAATAATATATTTCAAGAATAAATGAGGGACATAATATAGGAAGAATTCACTCGCTCTCAAAAGAAGTTCACGTATCACACACAATGTACCATAGACTTGCCCGTAGTGTAGGATTCCACTAATGTAAGCTCGCTCCAATCGGGATTAACTAGGACTTTACGGGTTGTAATATAGGCTAAAGGACGGGTAGGATATATATGGATAAATAGTGACTACCTCCCTAAGCACTTTAATACATCACTTTCAATTTTTATTTTCACCATTCTTTTCAAAATCAACCAAGCAACCACCCAAAAATACACAAGAAATTCCCTCTCAAATTTAAGCACTTTGCAACTTTACTTTTGCACAACACTAGCAAGGATTGAAATTTTTTTCTCTTTCTTTTGTTTCCTTTATTTTTTCTTTTTCACTTTTTTTTCAATAATTCCCAACAGGGCCAATGTATTTTTATTCAAAATGCACCATATTTTCCTTTCAATTGTTCCACTCAAAAGCTACCCAATTCTCCAACCACGACTCCGTCAACAATAATATTTTTTCAATTAAAGTGCTATAAGAAGTAAGGGTGCAAAAAGAAGGTAAATAAGAATAAAAGGGGTAAGGCTTGAAATGTGGGTGCCAACAAAAAGGTCAATAGGCTCAAAAGGGCTTAAGAAGGATAATATTCAAGGGTAGGCTAATCAAGGCTAGAAAGGTTTATCAAAGAAACGCCTGTATCATCTCTCGACTAGAGCAAACATAGGATTTCGCTTTGAACACACACGGGGCAAGTTCTAGACATCAATATGCGGCACGGAACATAAGAAAAGATACTCACATCACACATTGCACATGGTTCACTAAAGATTGTTTCATTCCAACTCTCGGTTAAAGCAAACAAGATGCAACTTTGGAAATTTAAGCACTAAGGGACAATAGTTCATAAAAGAGTTAAGTAGTTAAACCTAAGCGTCTCAAAAAGGTTATTCACATTTTTCTAGGCATGCATCACAAATTTTAGACCAAAAGGGATTCACAAAGAGTAAATACTCAAGTCTAAATCCACCGGTATCAAACAAACCAAAGGCACCTAGCATTCTATCAATTTTCCTAAAGTACTCTACTAACTACTACTACTAAACTACTCCTAAAAATAAAAATTACCTGGTTCAAAGGTCTACCCGTAGAAAAGAACCGAGGCCATATGAAAAACCACGGGGCGGATGACTGTACCACTAAATAAAACTAAAAATAAAATCTTCTTGGAATTTTTCGTTAGTTTTCTAATTTTTTTTTTCATTTATTATATATTAAAGCAAGAAACAAATAAAAACAAAATCAAGTGACAAAATAAAAATTGTGAAAATTAAATTCATAAGGGTACAATCATTCATAACCTCAAAATTTTGGAAGTTTCCCCCACCCCACACTTAAAAGCAAGCAATATCCTTAGTGCGAACAAAACTAAAGTGCAAGAGGGAAAAGAACTTCCCTGAAGGCCCACTAGCCTAGGTGTTGGCACTAGCAGTGGCACTATCTCCATTACGAACCAACCAATCGTCCGTAGAGCAAGGGGTACTCAGACTTCCCCCAACATGTCATCATTTTAATGTATTGGGTGTGCGCGCACCCCACCGTTGAGCTCGACATAGCCAAAACCTACAAAATGTATAACTATGCACGCAAAAAAAATGGGGCGTTGTACGACCCCCCACTTCCTCCTTATTATACCACCAATGGAGTAGAGCTACTTGAAGACACTAGCCCAACAAATTTAACCAAGGTAAAAATTAACGGGGCAGCGGTACGGGGAACAAGCCGGTATCAACCCATATCAAGTGCGACAATGGTGTATAGCTTAGTTTATGCTTTGAGAAATTCAAATCCCACACAATCGCGATCAATTATAAACTTTTAGAGCATCAAGTAGTTCAAGTTATGCCTACAAAGCTTTATGCTACTCAGACTTCACATAATTGAAACTTTTAGTCACTTAGGCAATTCATCAAACATGTGGTGTGCTCTGGGATCAATTTCAAAGTTTATTGCTATTTAAAAGTATTGAACCCTCCCAAATATTTGGGAGATCACTTTCAGAATCCAAGAAGAACTCAACACTAAGTACAATTTAAAGAATCGAACTACGCTGCACAATTCACATAAACCTCGAGCAATGCTCTTCATTCAATTTCAAGCCTTAACCATGACTAAGGGGACGTTGACTGATGTATTGGTACCAAGATTTTTTGGAGAGAGAGCATACCTGAAAGCTTTGAATAAATGGAAGAACAATTATATATGGACTTCACTTTGTACATTTTTGTTTTCCCTAGGTTAGTATTTTGTTTTTTATTTCCTGTTTGGATGTTTACGCGAATGGAAGAGGGAAAAGAACTTTGTTTTGTTTAAATTTTTGTGGGTCAACGGGTCAATCATGGGTTGACCCGTGAAATTTTCAGTTTAAACTTACCTGGGGAGACGCTTTGAGAAAGCTCTGAGTGAGGCAAGTTCACTGCCTAGCCAGAGGCGATGACAGGAGCGATGCCTTGGGCTTACCTCGTGTGCAGTTGGAAGCTTTGGTGAGGCGACGCTTTGAGAAAGCTTCGAGCTTTCGGAGCTCACTTATCAACCAAAAGCGATCGTAGGGGCGTCGCTTGGTATCTTTACTCGTTCAGTTAGAGGCTTTGAGGGAGCGTCGCTTTGGGATCGCTTTGAAGTTGTATGGCTCACTGATTTATGCCATGTGATCATAGAGGCGACGCCTGGTGATCGCTTGGTAGTTGCTGGAACTCACTGGTGGACTCAAGGCGATGGAGGAGGCGACGCCGTAGGCGTGGCTCAGTCCAATTTCTTAAAACCAATCCAAATTCGTGCGTGATCTGAAGGTGTTAAGTGAAACATCACCTTGTGAACGCTTGAGATAATTTGAGCTCATTGCCTTACAATTTTTCCGCACTCCTCGAAAATGCTCCACCTTCCGAATGTCCTGAGCCCTGCAAAAACAATGAGAACTACGTAACACTAAAGAAAGAAAATAACAAAAAAAATAAAAATTGGGTTGCCTCCCAACAAGTGCTTGATTTAACGTCGCGGCATGACTTTTTTTGTATTTTTATTATATTTCTATTTTTTTTCCTTTTAGTTTTGCGTTTACATACAAAGCTCGGGTTGCCTCCCGAGAAGCGCCTTAGTTAACGTCGTGGCACGACAACACTTTTAAGCTCACTTCCAGCATTTACGTCGCCTCTTCTTGCGTCGAACTTTTGCTTTCTTCTTGCCTTTAGGAGGAACTTGATTCAACCTCTCAGACGGTATGTCGTTGTCAACTTGTTCTACCTTCCGCTCAACCGCCTATTCCGATTTACTCTCAGATTCTTGACTAACACATTCTGTCAAAGAACACTCCTCAAACATAGCCTTGTGATCCTTTTCGTTATAAACCTTGAAAGTAACCTTTTTTCCATGCGCTTTCACAGTCATCTCCCCAAGTTCCATGTCAATAATTGCCTTTGAGGTGATTAGGAATGGTCTTCCCAAAATTATTGGAGCTTCTTGGTCCTCTTCATAGTCTAAAATAATAAAATCAGCAAAGAACGTAAACTTCCCAACTTCAATCAACACATCCTTCACCTTACCATCGGGACAAGTGAGTGATCAATCTGCCATCTTAAGAGTAACTGAAGTAGGCTCGATTTCTCCTAGGCCTAGCCTTTTATAGACAGATAAAGGCATGAGATTTATGCTGGCCCCCAGATCACACAGTGCACCAGAAATATTATGACCACTAATAGTGCAAGGATTTGAAAAACCTCCCAGGATCTTGAAGTTTTGGAGGTAATTTACTCAGTACTATACTCTTCCGTCAACTCGATTGTATCAATCTCTTGTGGCTTTCTCTTCTTAACTAGAATCTCTTTTAAGAACTTCACAAATGACGGCATCAGTTCAAACACATCAGTCAAAGGAATGCTAATATGAAGCTCTTTCATCATACTCACAAATTTTTGAAATCGAGCCATATCCTTTGATGGTTGAAGTCTCTGTGGGAATGGTGGGGACGGTAGAGGTGCCTCATTTTTCTCTTCTTTTTTCTTCACTTTCTCCACTTTTTCTATTTCTGCTGCTATAAGTTGCTCGTTCTCCTCAGTTTTGGCCATCAACTCTTCACCCTTAACTAGAGTTATAGCAAGTCAGTGCTCAACTCCCTTTAGATTTGGACTCGATTCAACATTACCAGCAAGTGCTCCATGTGGTCTAGAATTTTGTGCTCCAGCTAACTGCCCCATTTGGCGTTCAAGGTCTTTTTGAGCAGTAGTAAGATCTTTTATGGCCTGTGCCTGAGCTGCATTGTCAGCTTTAATTTTCTGCTGACCTGCCAACATCTGCTTTATCAAATCTTCAACTGAACTGCTAGCTAGACTACTGTGGTTGAGCCTGAGGATGTGAATTCTGGTAGTTATTCTAAGATCTCGTATTACCTTGGGCAGCCTGGTTATAACCCCATGAGAAGCTAGGGTGATCCCATGAATTAGGATTGTAGCTATTACCAAACTTGTTCTGATTCTGTCCCTGAGACCTATTTTGATTCCCTACATAATAAACTGACTCTGGATTGGAGGGACAAACATCAGTAGCATGATCTTGTCCACATACCTCACAAAAAATTTGAAACTGCTGCACTTGTTTAACTGGTGCCACTTGTTGCTGAGCTGGTGGCAATGTTAGCTTGCTAATTTGGTTAGCTATCGCATCCATCTTTGCATTCAACGCAGAAACCACATCCAATTGAAGTACTCCAAATGCTTTTTGAGTTGGAGCTCTACCATCACCCTGCCAGTCAGGATTGCTCTGAGAGAATTTATCCAGTAATTCATAAATCTCATTAAAATTCAAGGTGAAGATCTTGACCTCCAGCTGCAGCATCCACCACGATCTTGGTATGAGCATTCAAACCTTCAACAAAAGTGTGGGCCAACACCTCATTAGACTGATTATGGTGCGGGAAATCTCTCAACAATGACTTGAATCTCTCCCAAGCTGAATACAAGGATTCTCAATCTCATTGTCTGAAAGACATAATCTCACTCCTTATTCTAGCTGTTTTGGCAGATGGATAGAATTTAGCCAAAAATTTCTTAGCTAATGCATCCCAAGTAGTGATAGAACCGGGCTTTTCAGCTTTTAACCAATTCTTTGCTGCCCCGATCAATGAAAAGGGGAAAAGTATCAATCGAATATAATCAATTGAGACCCCTGGTGTGTATGTGTCACTAATCTCCAAGAAATTCTAGATATGTTGTTGTGGATCCTCATGTAGTAATCCAGTATACTGTCCAGTCGCGTGTAGCAGTTATATCATGCCGGACTTAATCTCAAAGTGTCCAGTAATTTCAGGTTTAACTATGCTAGAAGCTACTCCTTCCAGACTGGGAAGAGCAACATCTCGCACAGCTAAAGCTCGTTCTGCTGCCATTCCTACAGGTAAAGATTAAGGGAAACCTAATACCTGAAACAACACAAGAAACTCGAAACAAAAATTAAACCTGAATAGAAAATAACAAATCGTCTAAAAAGAAAATAGTCAATTATTTAGTCCACGGCAACGGCGCCAAAAATTTGTTGCTCCCAAACGCACACGCAAGTATACGTGGTCGACAAGTAATAAAGTGATAAATCGAGTATCTGATAAGAATAAAAAATGAAACGCGGAAATAAAGATAAAGAGCGAGACACTACTCGAACTCCCTACGAAGTAACTATGGAGAACTCGTTCCATAATACCCTCGTATCGGTGTCAAGGAGGACCTACACTATGCAACTACCCTCGAGTCACACTTGGGACTCGCAAATAGAATGATCGGGTTTTCGGTTCAAGACTCAACTAGGTTCCACTAGTGAATTCAAGCAACCAAGACAAAGGGTTGTCCAAACAAGAGATAGTTTTTTTTCATCATTCATAAAATTCAAGGTAGACTAAGGTTTGAATAGGTTTGTGAAGTATTTATAGACTTCACTTACATGTAATGAAAGCTCAAAAATACCCCCAAAGTGGGTTAAAACAATAAAGGCCTCATAGGGCTATAGTTGTCCAACGCATAGCAAATAACTAGGAATTCCCGCACCTCTCAATCTAGTAGGCGCCCCACTAGGCGCCCAGCCTAGTGGAGTAGGCGGTCAGCCTACTTGGAGTGGGCGGCCAGCCCCTTTGGAGTAGGCGGTCCGCCCGTTTTACAGAGGTGGTCCGCCTAGTGGAAATCCAGAGAGTGATCAAAAACTAGGCGGCCGGCCTAGTTGAGTAGGCGGTCCGCCTGGTGCTGTGGCCTCTTGAGTTGCTTCCAAAAGTGCTCCGGATGCCTCGACAAGTGTACTAGAAGGTCCTCCATCCATGGCGCACCAAAGCATAGTCTTCAGGTCGCTCCCGAGGCCTTCTTCCATACCCTTCCATATCAAGTGAAGATGGATATCTTGGATCAACTTGGCTTGACTCCGAGTGAAGGGTCTTGAGGGGGTTTGGGTCTTATCATCCTCCCCTTCTTGAGAAGATTTCGTCCTCGAAATCGAAGCATCATCCACGACCTCTTCATCATTATGCACAGCCTCTTCATTACCTACATTCAAAGGAACCAAGTCACTAACATTGAAGGTATTAGAAACTTGATACTCACTTGGCAAGTCGACCACATAAGCATTGTTGTTTATCTTCGAGAGCACTTGGAATGGGCCATCTCCTCGGGGTGCCAACTTCCCTTTCCTAAGGTTTGGGAACCTTTCTTTTCGGAAGTGCACCAACACATAGTCACCCTTCTTGAGTTCCACCTTCTTGCATCCCTTGTTATTCTTGGCGGCAACCTTAACATAAGCTTCCTCCAAGTTCTTCTTCGCCTTTGCATGGAGTTCAACCAAAGCCTTGGCTCTAGCTTTACCTTCAAAATTAACAACCATTTCCCTTGGCAAAGGGGTTAGATCAAGGGGAATCAAGGGGTTAAATCCATAAACACACTCGAATGGAGTCATGCCTATCATGCTATGCAATGTGCGATTGTAGGCAAACTCCATAAGAGGTAGACGATCAATCCAAGTCCCGGCCTTACCTCGGGTCATGGCTCTAAGGAGAGCACCCAAGGTTCGGTTTACCACTTCCGTTTGCCCATCGGTTTGGGGGTGGTGGGACGTGGAAAACAAGAGCTTGGTTCCTAAAGCACCCCATAAACACCTCCAAAAATGACTTAGGAACTTAGCATCCCTATCACTCACTATGGTTTGAGGCACACCATGCAACTTCAAGACATTTTCAATAAACAAAGTTGCCACATGTTGTGCATCATCACATTTCTTGCATGGAATGAAATGAGCCATTTTGGAGAACCTATCCACAACAACATAAATGCTATCATGGCCCCCTCTAGTCCTTGGTAATCCCATCACAAAATCCATTGAGATATCCAACCATGGACTAGTAGGTACGGGAAGAGGGGTATACAACCCATGAGGGTGGGCTTTAGATTTGGCTCGCTTGCACTCAAGGCAATTAGCGCAAAACTTTTCCACATGCACCCTCATCTTTGGCCAATGGAATTGTTCTTGAAGAATGTCCAAAGTCTTTCTTGTGCCAAAATGTCCCATGAGTCCCCCGCAATGTGCTTCATGCACAAGCAACTCTCTCCAAGAGGACTCCGGAATGCACACTCTACCATTTTTGAAGATATAACCATTAACCCATTGGTATTTGTCAACTCTCTCCCCTTTCTCTAGAGTGTCATGGACACTCTTTAGCTTTGGGTCATGAGCATACATCAATTTAATGCTCTCAAAACCCATGAGCTTAGAGGTGAGAGTGGTGGCTAAAGCAAACTTTCTTGAAAGCGCATCCGCCACAACATTGTCTTTCCCTTTCTTGTATTGGATTACATAGGGAAAAGACTCAATGAATTCAACCCACTTGGCATGTCTCTTATTGAGCTTCTCTTGGCCTCTCAAATGCTTGAGTGACTCATGGTCACTCTTGATTACAAACTCACGAGGCCAAAGATAGTGTTGCCAATGGGCAAGGGCTCTCACAAGGGCATACAACTCCTTGTCATATGTCGAATAATTCAAGGAGGCCCCTTTCAACTTTTCACTAAAGTAGGCAATGGGTTTGCTATCTTGCATTAAAACACCACCAATTCCCACCCCCGAGGCATCACATTCAACCTCAAATGCCTTTCCGAAGTCGGGCAATTGCAATAGAGGGGCGGTACTCAACCTACTTTTCAACTCAAGGAAGGCCTTCTCTTGAGGCTCTCCCCAAACAAACGGTTGGTCTTTCTTCACCAATTCGGTGAGTGGAGCGGCAATGGAGCTAAAGTCCTTCACAAATCGCCTATAAAAGCTTGCAAGACCATGAAAGCTCCTCACTTGAGTCACGGTGGTAGGAGTAGGCCAATCACGTATGGCCTCTACCTTAGACTCATCCACCTCCACTCCTTGGGCACTCACAACAAACCCAAGGAAGACCACCTTCTCAACACCAAAGGCACACTTTTTAAAATTAGCATAGAGCTTTTCGGCTCTCAACTTTTCAAGCACTAGCCTAAGGTGTTCAACATGGTCGTCTATTGATTTGCTATAGATCAATATATCGTCAAAATAGATGACCACAAACTTGTTGATGAATGGCTTTAGAACATGGTTCATTAGCCTCATGAAAGTGCTAGGTGCATTGGAGAGCCCAAAGGGCATCACCAACCATTTATAGAGACCAAATTTGGTCTTGAATGCGGTTTTCCATTCATCACCGGGTTTCATCCGGATTTGATGGTAGCCGGACCTAAGGTAAATTTTGCTAAACACACATGAACTGCTCAATTCATCTAACATATCATCAAGTCGGGGAATAGGATGACGGTACTTTACCGTTATTTTGTTCACGGCCCGACAATCAACACACATTCTCCAAGTGCTGTCCTTTTTGGGAACAAGGATCACGGGCACGGCACAAGGACTCAAGCTTTCCCTCACCAAGCCTTTAGTGAGCAATTCATCAACTTGCCTTTGCAACTCCCTTGTATCCTCTGGGTTGCTCCTATAGGCCGGTTTGTTCGGGTTTTGGGATCCCGGGACAAAGTCTATTTGATGCTCAATGCCCCTCAAAGGAGGCAATCCATCCGGCATTTCATCCGGGAACATGTCACCAAAATCCTTCAAAACATTCTCAAACACACTAGGCAAAGGGTTAGAAGAAAAATCACAATTAGAGTTTAGAACCATACCTTTGTGCACTAGGCATATGAGAAGCTTGTTGCCATCATTTCCTCTTAGGACCTCGCCCGGTTGCATCATGGCACATATGCCACCGGTAGAAGTTGGTGGGATTGCCACCAAGCTTTTGGACAATGGGCTAGTCTCAACCACCGACTTAGCCTTTGCCACTTCTCTCAACTCCCGCATCCGTTTGTAATCATCGCTCACTTGTTTGGGAGTCATTGGTGGGAGCACAAACTTTTTCCCCTCATGTGTCACCGTATAAGTGTTGGCATGACCATTATGAACCACACGTCGATCAAATTGCCAAGGCCTACCAAAGAGTAGGTGGCATGCTTGCATAGGCACGACATCGAACATGTGCTCATCACATAGTTCCCAATCTTGAATTTGATCAAACATTGCTTAACCACCCTCAATTCACCACACTCACTAAGCCATTGTAGCCTATAAGGATTTGGGTGTTTCAAGGTAGGTATTTTCAATTGGGTAACTGGTGTTTGGCTAATAACATTAGCACAACTTCCCGAGTCAATGATCATAGAGCAAACGAGACCCATGACTCAGCAAGTGGAGTGGAAAAGGTTCTCTCTTTGTAATGTCTCAACATCCTCCACACATATGGCTCCTAGACTTCTCCGCACAACAAGGAAGGCACGGTCATCATTTTCTTCCCTCATGACAATCTCCCCATCATCTCCTTCCTCCTCACCCTCTACTCCCTCTTCTTCTCCCTCCTCGGGCTCACTATCTTGCTCATAGACCAAGTCACCAACAAGAACCATAGTTTTCCGGGTAGGGCAATCTTTAGAGAGATGACCATAACCCTTACACTTAAAGCATTGAGTAGAAGAAGAGATTGGATTACTCAATTGAGTTCTAGAATTACCTCCCACGGGTTGTGTAGACCTTTCAAAAGGCTTCTTCACATCCTTGCTAGCACTTGCACTTGGGAATTTGGCATTCGTTGTGGGAGCTTTCCAATCCTTTGGTTTGTTCATGGGAGTAGAAGTGTTGCTCTTGTAACGGTTGGACTTCTCTTTCTCAAGCCATTGCTCGGCTTGGATAGCGGCATCAAGAACCTCTTGAAGTGATATATAAGCACGCAATCTCAATTGTGAAGCTATACCATAGCTCAACCCATTCATGAAATGGATCACGGCTTGCTCCTCGTCTTCGGTGTCCATATCCAAAGCCATTCGAGTTCTTTCAAACTCATCATAATATTCATGCACCGTCTTGACACCTTGCTTCAACTCATAAAGCTTCTTGAGTTGCTCTTGACGATAACGAGGAGTAATGTACTTGATACTCATTAGACCCTTCAAGTCAATCCAACCCACATTCACTGGAATTCCCGCCCTTCTCTTTGATCTCTTGACGGATTCCCACCAAGTAGATGCATAGGATTCAAAGGATGAAATAGCATAGGTGCCTTTCTTCTCATCGGACATCTCATTTGTGTCAAACAACCTTTCCATTTGTAGCACCCATTCAATGTAAGCACTCGGATCACAATTCTCTTTGAAGGTTGGGAGATTAAGCTTCACACTATTGAGGTTGGTGTTGTCACGACTCCCACGGAACGGCTCCGGTTGGCCCCCATAGTGATCTTCATTCACACCATACTCCCTCCTCGCATTCCCTCCAACATATCCCATAGGTGGCCCTCGACCTCGGCCCCTACCTTGATCCACATTACGACCCCAATTCATACCTCGTCTCGGTTGAAAGTGATCATCAAACCCATACATATCATCACCATATTCGGCTTCCTCCCCTTCTTGAGCCTCATCGACTTGCTCAAGAGGTTGCACATTTCGGATGGGTCTTGGTAATGGGATGTTTCTTGGGGGATTATCCAAGATACGGGGAATGCCCGTTCGTTCAATTCTCTCTCGGTCCTCCTTTACCCGTTGTTGATTGAGTATCTCAATGACATGGCTTACTTGTTCCGGGGTAAAGTTAGGAGTACTTGAGACTTCACCGGTCTCAATTTGGACACTCGGGGTCCCCTTTTCAATTGGGACACTCGGGGCCTCTTGGTCACCTTGGGTACTTGAGGCACCCTTTTCAAGTGACTCAATCCTTTGAGTCATGACGTCCATCTTGGCAAGAATGCTAGCCAAGGCATCCTTGATGAAATCTTGACCTTCGTTGGCCATTGTACCTACAAGGAAAAGAAACAAGAGTTAGTTAAAACACCTCACTCACTCCCTCACTTGTGTTCACTCGGATCACTCGTATGGTGGTGATGGCTATTTCACTCTTGCTTGAACTCAAAGCTTCACGAAGTTGAATAGTAAACCTAAACCTAATCACTCGACTCAAAAGCCAAATGTACTCCGGGGTGAGTGGAGTTAATAGGACTCGATTGGAACGCTAAGCACTTTGAGTGAGGACTTGAGTCAAAAGGCACTACGGGTCTTCTTTGAGTTCTAGTCTCCGTTCTAAGGCACGATGATCCTAGTAGCTTGAAGTAATTAGTACTAATCGAGTAGGATTATACTCTAATAATACTAATTAGAAGCAATGCAAACAACAAAACAAGCGAACCTAGAAGAAACTACCCGATTCCCAACTTTCAGAAAAGTAGGCGCCCCACCTGTTTGGACTAGTGGTCCGCCTGGTCACTGCAGTGGGGAGTAGGCGGTCAGCCTACTCTGAGTAGGCGGTCCGCCTCTGTAAAATCCAGAGAGCAAGCAAAAATCAGGCGGTCCGCCCGTTTTGCTAGGCGCCCCGCCTACTGCAAGTTCCAGCACAGTTCAAACACGATTTTCTTGGTTTTGCACCCAAAAATTCATCAATCCACACGTTGTTTTAGCAATTCAAAGGTACCCCAATGTTGTTTCAAGCACAGAGATCAAACCCCAATCAATTTTATCAAACCCCAATCAAAGTTCAACATTCCACCATGTTCATCATGTTCATAGCTAGGGTTTCAAATTTTTCAAATTCTTCAAGGGTTTCAAATTTTCAATCCTTGTGTTTCTACTTCAAATTCGATGCTCAGGGTACCAAAAGAACGGGTTTCCAACAAGGAACAAACCCCAATATCAATCAAGCAATGGGTCCAACAAACCAAGATTCTATGATCAAATTTTTGTGTTTTTCAACCTTTTCTATTTTTTTGTGTTTTCTTCTTTTTTCTTCAACAACAAATAAGAACCTAAGATAGAAACCAACCTAGGCACGAAGAATCAAGGGTCGGGGGTTTGTAGAAACAAAACCCGAGCCTTGCTCTGATACCAAGATGATAAGAATAAAAAACGAAACGCGGAAATAAAGATAAAGAGCGAGACACTATTCGAACTCCCTACGAAGTAACTATGGAGAACTCGTTCCATAATACCCTCGTATCGGTGTCAAGGAGGACCTACACTGTGCAACTACCCTCGAGTCACACTTGGGACTCGCAAATAGAATGATCGGGTTTTCGGTTCAAGACTCAACTAGGTTCCACTAGTGAATTCAAGCAACCAAGACAAAGGGTTGTCCAAACAAGAGATAGTTTCTTTTCATCATTCATAAAATTCAAGGTAGACTAAGGTTTGAATAGGTTTGTGAAGTATTTATAGACTTCACTTACATGTAATGAAAGCTCAAAAATACCCCCAAAGTGGGTTAAAACAATAAAGGCCTCATAGGGCTATAGTTGTCCAACGCATAGCAAATAACTAGGAATTCCCGCACCTCTCAGTCTAGTAGGCGCCCCACTAGGCGCCCAGCCTAGTGGAGTAGGCGGTCAGCCTACTTGGAGTGGGCGGCCAGCCCCTTTGGAGTAGGCGGTCCGCCCGTTTTACAGAGGCGGTCCGCCTAGTGGAAATCCAGAGAGTGATCAAAAACTAGGCGGCCGGCCTAGTTGAGTAGGCGGTCCGCCTGGTGCTGTGGCCTCTTGAGTTGCTTCCAAAAGTGCTCCGGATGCCTCGACAAGTGTACTAGAAGGTCCTCCATCCATGGCGCACCAAAGCATAGTCTTCAAGTTGCTCCCGAGGCCTTCTTCCATACCCTTCCATATCAAGTGAAGATGGATATCTTGGATCAACTTGGCTTGACTCCGAGTGAAGGGTCTTGAGGGGGTTTGGGGCTTATCATACTCACTCCCACGAGGACTAGTGTTAATGACTATACTCTAGTAAACAATTCCTATAAACTATTCAGGGGTCTTTTTCGATGATGGTTTGTAATTTACTAACTAAGAAAATAATAATTAAAAGCAAGTAATTGAGATGAAGTAACAGAGAAAATTGTAGGTTGCTATCAATAAAAGAGAACGGTCCAGGGTCAGAGTTACGAACAATCCAGTTTAATTTTTCAGTTGATTCTACTTTTTGATTTCTTAGATTGCTAACTAACAGGTTAATTATATTCGTGAAAACCTGGAGATTTCTCACGAGTCTATGCAAGCTACTCTAACGCCTATATTTCGATGGAATTAAATCACATGCATGCATTAACAAACTCTGTATTTAGTTAAGCCAGACGAATAGGTATATGTCTATCCTACCCACAAATCGATTCTCTGATGCCCAGGTTCACAATCAAGCCCTATTCTTTCTTATTTGCATTTACAAGTTCCCTCTGTCGAGTTCAACTTATAAACCGTAGATAGTGTTCAATTACCGGGCCCTGATAACCAAACAATTAGGCTCAAGAAAGAATAAACAATCTGTAATGGTAAATCAATTTAGAATGCAACTTTCAAACATCAACCTTCATGTATTTACTCTAACCCTAGAACGATAGGTTTAGTTACACATATTCTTAATAACAACAGAAGAATTGATGTACGAAATATGAAATATGGTAATAGATGATGAAAAGGAATTAAACTCTAGGTTCAATGTGTAAGAAATCCAAAACTTGCTCCTAGAATTCGACCTCCTCCTCTAGAACGAAATAAAATAGGTTTTATATTGTTTACAAAGTGCTAGGATAAGTTAAACCAAAGCCTAATCTAGTTGGGAAAACTTTTGTCTCGTCAGCCTCAAGGCTTTCGTGGAAGACTCGCCTCCACCATAGCCTCCAACTCTTCAGGGCTTTCTTGAGGCTTTGCTCCAGTATAGCTTCCAACACGTCCATTAACTCTAATTTCCTGGTTCTTGCCTCGAATTCATCTGCACCATTTCAAAAATCACAAATACGATAAGTGAGCACAAGAAACACATTTATCACATATAACGAGCGCATAAAGTACTAAAATGTGAGAATATATTAAGGTAAAATAGGCAAATATGGCCAAACATGCAAAGATAGAGTCGCCTTAGTTCAAGGGGTGTATCATAAAAACCATTCGTATCTCATCATTTAGTTAGTGCAACTGTCAAGCGATCACTAGGCGTCGCCCCTACGATCGCATGGCGTAAATCAGTGAGCAACACTGAAAGTATAAGGGGGGGGGGGGTGAATTATCACTTTTTATCCTTTTAAACAGTTTCAGTCGACTGCTTTACCAAGACAGTCAACTAATACTGGAGCAGAATAAAGATACGCAATAAATTGTGCAGTAATTAAAGAGCAGAATATAAAGTTGACACAGCAATATTTTATACTGGTTCGGAACCAATGTGGTATCCTAATCCAGTCCCCTTGGGTTGCAAAGGAGTTATCTCTTTAGCTCTTTGATCTTGGTTACAAGGTTTGTGGTTTTCCTCGTTCACCACCAACGTTCTACAAAGTTGGTTTTCACTCGCTCACCAACAAACGAACAGGGCTTGGTTTTGACACGCTCACCAACAACGCAAAGATGGTTTTACTCGCTCACCAACAACGGACTTTGGTTTCTAGCTCACCAAAGAAACTATTCTTGATACAACTATCACCTCTACTTTTTTCTCTCTTTCTTTTCTTTTTGAATACAAGTAAACTCTCAAAAATATAATAATAAGTAAAAGCTTAGAGAGAATGTAGAATGTCAATAGAAGCATATCTTCTCAACTAGTGACTTCTTGAATATATAGTTGTGAATCTTGAACTAGTTGTTGAGACTTCCTTGGGCTTGATGATGCTCCTTGATGTTGTTTCCATAATGGGCGTTAATTGAGATAGGCCTTTATAGAAATAATCAACCCAAGAAAATTTGATCCCTAAAAAGATTGAGATCTTTTTGAGAATAAAGTTAGAGCTATTTTCCTCATGTGAAAATTGTCTTCCATAAATAATTTTGACTTTGTGAGACAAAAAAAACTCCAATAATAAGACGTGACTTTAAATCAAAGACGTTGGCCATTTCTGAACTTGGTCACATACTGTAGCTTGAATTCATGAACCTGGACTTGATTGTTTTGATTTGAAAGTCTTGGATCGCATAAGGAGTAAGTGCATATATATTCTTCCTTTTTCATTATGTGCTGATTTGGACTTGACTTGTTCCAAGATTATTGGGATAAACATTTCCCAATCAATCTCCATAAAACCTTCAATAATTTATATCATATTTTTCTCCGATTTTCCATTGAAGCCATGTACCAATCATCAAGAAGATTTCGTCATTATATTCCCAAATGTCATGCTCCATTTCTTGTCAGAGAATTCTTTGGACAGCTTCCTTTATTTAGTCTTCCAAAAATAGTTCGTAGTAACAATATTTTACTTTGGTCACAGTAACCAGATCTTCCTAATTAATAGGAAAATATTCTCTTTCCATATAATAAACTGTATCATACCGTAATATATTTTCCTTCATAGTTGATGTAATCATTCCTTCAAAAATTTCATCGTAAAGTAATTGCATTAAAGCCAATATCCTCCAGAGTCTTTAACTATCAATTTCTTGAGTCTTGATCTTCCTTGTGTAAAGATATCATGTCGACCATAATCTTGGAGATATTTCTCATATATCAGTATTCCACAATTCTTGCTTTATCCCTTGAGTTCCACACTTGCTGATATAAAAAAGCAAATCTTGAACTCCTTAATTTTTGCCTTCCTTCCGTAGACCGTAAAAATATCCTCCTTCCATATTTGTAGATGTATTATTCTTTCATTAAATCAATGTGGCCGTAGAAATTTCCTTCCTTAGTTTGTAATAATTTCTTCAAGAGCAAACCTACACAAAAATAGATTAATTACAAGTAAATGCCCATTGACTAATTAACTTTGTTTGTTATCATCAAAATCAATAAGTGAAACCTTGAGGCTAACAATCACCCCCTTTTTGATGATGACAAACCACACTATTTTCTCCCCCTTTGACATTATCAAAAAGGTGGACAGCTTTGGCAAATATTTCAAGTACTAAAACCAATGCGAAAAAAAACTTTTAATTCAAACTTTTTTTTTTAATTAAAAAAATAATTTAAAATTTAAAAATGCAATGCATATATTCAATTTAAAATTAACTAGATTATCAAGACCTTCTAACAAATAAATCAAGGATTACCACAATAGTGACACGTAATATAAGAAGTAAAATATTTACCTGTAGATGCCGAGTTAATCAACTTGAAATAGTTATGAGTCGACTTATCTGGTGTGAAGTGTCTGCTAGTAGATCCTTTCTTAGTTGACTTGGAGCTGTTATAGATATGAGTCGACTTATCTGATCGGACACGGTAGTGGCTAGATGCTCTTTGCAGTTTGTTGATTTGTTTGCGTAACTCAGAGTTGTCTTCATGAAGTAAGGCATTTTCAGTCTCATACTCTTGAAGACAAATTTCTAGATCCTTCTTTTTTTTCTAGAAGTAATTTATTTTCACCATGACAATCTTCAAGCCGAATGTTCTTGTCTTTCTCTTCTTGAAGCAACTTATTTTCATTTTGAAGTTCTTCAAGCCAAATATCCAAGTCTTTCCTTTCTATTTTCATCTTCTTAAGTTCTTTAAGAACTTTTTTCATATCATCTAGAAGATTGTCTAAGTCTTCTTGAAGCTCGAGACAATTATCACATTCAAAGGAGCTTGCCACATTAGTTTCATCATTGGCCATAAAACAGATGTTAACGGTTTCTTCTTCATCGATTTCATCTCCAGATTTGTTAAGAGTTGACTTGACTGCATTCTCATCTTTTTCATTATCAGTCCTTTCATAAGTCATTTCTAACTTATCCCATATCTCCTTTGCAGTTTTACAACTTGAGATCTTGTCATATTCTTCTCCACTCATAGCACAATAGAGCACGTTAATTGCTCTAGCATTAGTCTGCATAATATCAAGTTGTTCCTTCGTGTACCTAGTTGTAGAAATGGATTTGTTACCTTTAGATTTCTTTCCACCATCGTCTGGAATTGATAAAGGTCCATCCTGGATGACTAGCCAAGCTTGGTAATCAAAAGATTGCACATAAATTCTCATTCTTGACTTCCAATATCTATATTGTTTTCCATTGAAGTACGGTGGTCTATTGGATGGATGTCCTTCTTGAAAGATCTTCCCCATGATTTGATAATCTTCCATGGATCTTTACTCACTTGCTGTTAGGAAAAAATAAAGATGTAAGACGTGGCTCTGATACCAATTGAAAGTATAAGAGGGGGGGGGGGGAATTATCACTTTTTATCCTTTTAAACAGTTTCAGTCGACTGCTTTACCAAGACAGTCAACTAATACTGGAGCAGAATAAAGATACGCAATAAATTGTGCAGTAATTAAAGAGCAGAATATAAAGTTGACACAGCAATATTTTATACTGGTTCGGAACCAATGTGGTATCCTAATCCAGTCCCCTTGGGTTGCAAAGGAGTTATCTCTTTAGCTCTTTGATCTTGGTTACAAGGTTTGTGGTTTTCCTCGTTCACCACCAACGTTCTACAAAGTTGGTTTTCACTCGCTCACCAACAAACGAACAGGGCTTGGTTTTGACACGCTCACCAACAACGCAAAGATGGTTTTACTCGCTCACCAACAACGGACTTTGGTTTCTAGCTCACCAAAGAAACTATTCTTGATACAACTATCACCTCTACTTTTTTCTCTCTTTCTTTTCTTTTTGAATACTAGTAAACTCTCAAAAATACAATAATAAGTAAAAGCTTAGAGAGAATGTAGAATGTCAATAGAAGCATATCTTCTCAACTAGTGACTTCTTGCATATATAGTTGTGAATCTTGAACTAGTTGTTGAGACTTCCTTGGGCTTGATGATGCTCCTTGATGTTGTTTCCATAATGGGCGTTAATTGAGATAGGCCTTTATAGAAATAATCAACCCAAGAAAATTTGATCCCTAAAAAGATTGAGATCTTTTTGAGAATAAAGTTAGAGCTATTTTCCTCATGTGAAAATTGTCTTCCATAAATAATCTTGACTTTGTGAGACAAAAAAACTCCAATAATAAGACGTGACTTTAAATCAAAGACGTTGGCCATTTCTGAACTTGGTCACATACTGTAGCTTGAATTCATGAACCTGGACTTGATTGTTTTGATTTGAAAGTCTTGGATCGCATAAGGAGTAAGTGCATATATATTCTTCCTTTTTCATTATGTGCTGATTTGGACTTGACTTGTTCCAAGATTATTGGGATAAACATTTCCCAATCAATCTCCATAAAACCTTCAATAATTTATATCATATTTTTCTCCGATTTTCCATTGAAGCCGTGTACCAATCATCAAGAAGATTTCGTCATTATATTCCCAAATGCCATGCTCCATTTCTTGTCAGAGAATTCTTTGGACAGCTTCCTTTATTTAGTCTTCCAAAAATAGTTCGTAGTAACAATATTTTACTTTGGTCACAGTAACCAGATCTTCCTAATTAATAGGAAAATATTCTCTTTCCATATAATAAACTGTATCATACCGTAATATATTTTCCTTCATAGTTGATGTAATCATTCCTTCAAAAATTTCATCGTAAAGTAATTGCATTAAAGCCAATATCCTCCAGAGTCTTTAACTATCAATTTCTTGAGTCTTGATCTTCCTTGTGTAAAGATATCATGTCGACCATAATCTTGGAGATATTTCTCATATATCAGTATTCCACAATTCTTGCTTTATCCCTTGAGTTCCACACTTGCTGATATAAAAAAGCAAATCTTGAACTCCTTAATTTTTGCCTTCCTTCCGTAGACCGTAAAAATAACCTCCTTCCATATTTGTAGATGTATTATTCTTTCATTAAATCAATGTGGCCGTAGAAATTTCCTTCCTTAGTTTGTAATAATTTCTTCAAGAGCAAACCTACACAAAAATAGATTAATTACAAGTAAATGCCCATTGACTAATTAACTTTGTTTGTTATCATCAAAATCAATAAGTGAAACCTTGAGGCTAACAATCTCCCCCTTTTTGATGATGACAAACCACACTATTTTCTCCCCCTTTGACATTATCAAAAAGGTGGACAGTCTTTGGCAAATATTTCAAGTACTAAAACCAATGCGAAAAAAAAACTTTTAATTCAAACTTTTTTTTTAATTAAAAAAATAATTTAAAATTTTAAAATGCAATGCATATATTCAATTTAAAATTAACTAGATTATCAAGACCTTCTAACAAATAAATCAAGGATTATAAGAAGGATGCGGACTTCCCTGAATTAGTGAGCTCCCCCTGAGTGTGTGCTCTTTAATTCTTGAAGCTAAATGTGACAGTAGGTAGAGGCTCCCCCCACTTCATGCTCTCTCCTTATATCCTATCTTAAAGTGCTACCCAAGCAAATTTCTTGTACAGGAAATATCCTTCACTTTTGTCATTATCAAAAGGGTGGAATATAAAGTGTAGTCAACTACAAAACTGGTAATGGGCAGATATCATACAGTCAACTGTGAACACCTATGATAGATCTTCATGGGCTCATAACTAGAAGTGTTAACTTATATTCAAATCCCAAACATATAACAGATCCACAAACTGAAAATATCCATATATGTTACTAAAGATCATAATTCATAAGCCGCTAGGGATCATACTTCATAGGCAAGTAATTTATCTTGGACATATGAGTCAACTAAGGATAACACTTTATAGACATTTATGAATCATATAATTAATTATTGAGAACATATTCTACTAACTAAAGTTTAAGTCAAATGAATAACTTCAAGACATGTCGGATTAATCAAAGCATTATAGGTATATAAACACATAGCACATAAAATATAAACTAGCCTCTAGAGTCATTTTCGAAGACTAGAACAACCGTATACTTGAAAGCACATATGAGGTGAGCATATAAAAGTCAAAAGAATAATAAATATTTCTTTTTCACCATGGAAGGATACGACCTTATGCAATATTACCGTACCAAATATTTTCCTCAATGTGAGGAAATATTTGCATTGTGAGATTTACTTACCTTTGGGAGAACTTACATATTACCCTTTATCCAATGGCAATGGAGTGAGTTGTTGAGCTCTGATTGATATTTCATTGAAGAAATTCATACGCAACAAAACTTTTCATGGAGAACTAATCCACCCTTAGCTATATAAGGCTAAGGAATTTTGCTCTTCTTTTTCAAATCTCGGATAAATTACAAAAGAACTTGCTCCATTATAGAGTTGCATTTTACATATTGCTTTATATCCTGCACGGCTTGTATGTGAGAGTATCCTACTAGATCAAGCAGTTAGTTCTTGGATACAATAGTATGCCAAACATTGGATGCCAACTACATATCACAATAATCATTTCGTGACAATTTATAATGACTCAATAGGATAAACAAATCATTACAAAATAAATTATAGAGAGTCAATCATACCTTTGTACCTATTTTATTGAATGACTTACCAATCTTCTCCTTTGCAATAAAATGGTGAACCTTACTAGAGCAATCATATATATGAATTTTCCATATATACTCCTTTGTTGAATATTTGGCTTTGTTGATGAAGCTTCTTGCTTGCTTATATGACATTTGACGGAGAATGGTTAATTCTTCATCATGTTCATCTCAAAATTGATCATCTCAGAGAAGCTTAATAAATTCTTCAATCAATTTTCATTAGTAATATCAAGAATGCAATAACCTTTGCAAATATCAAGAGTGATTTCATCAAATAGAAAAGAACCTTCTTGTTGTGTGAAACCTTGGGCTGCAAATCTACCCTTGTTTCTCACAACCTTACCATTTCATCAAGCTTGAGTCTTTTCTTTTCCAACATTCGCATCTTTAAGATAGCCAAATGTATTATGTGTCGAATGCCTTTATAGAAAAGTAACTTTCTTGCACTTGAATAAACATTAATACTTTCAACAAGGAAATACATATCACAAGTAGCTCAAATCAAGATTTATCTCAAGCAAACGATTTCATGAGCATATATGTTTGATATAAAGTAAAAATATTTCATGCTCGCTTGGCTAATATGATAGATTTCATGTTAATGAGATAAGACATACATTCAAGATATCTAAAACATGGATATATGCATTTTTATTCATACCCAATCAGATTACTAATGAGAGTAGGGAGTCGACACAAACTGAATTAGTCGACTGGTCTTCAGTCACCAATAAGATATCCATTTTCAGTGTTGTGAGAAGAACTTGAATGACCTTGATCAGCCTCTATGCACTTAGCATTTATTCTCTTTAAGGCTGGACTCAAGGAGTTCCTACAAAACAGATTAGTTTCTTTTTGGTACCCAATTCTCTTTGGGTCCTTTATGGTTAGTAACATATGTAGGAGATGGTGTATGTATTTGTTTGGGTCTCCAAACATATTTCGATCTTATATGATCTCTAGAATAATTGCATACAAATGCTTTATGTCCAGAATTACCACAATAGTGACACGTAATATAAGAAGTAAAATATTTACCTGTAGATGCCGAGTTAGTCAACTTGAAATAGTTATGAGTCGACTTATCTGGTGTGAAGTGTCTGCTAGTAGATCATTTCTTAGTTGACTTGGAGCTGTTATAGATATGAGTCGACTTATCTGATCGGACACGGTAGTGGCTAGATGCTCTTTGCAGTTTGTTGATTTGTTTGCGTAACTCAGAGTTTTCTCCATGAAGTAAGGCATTTTCAGTCTCATACTCTTGAAGACAAATTTCTAGATCCTTCTTTTTTTTTCTAGAAGTAATTTATTTTCACCATGACAATCTTCAAGCCGAATGTTCTTGTCTTTCTCTTCTTGAAGCAACTTATTTTCATTTTGAAGTTCTTCAAGCCAAATATCCAAGTCTTTCCTTTCTATTTTCATCTTCTTAAGTTCTTTAAGAACTTTTTTCATATCATCTAGAAGATTGTCTAAGTCTTCTTGAAGCTCGAGACAATTATCACATTCAAAGGAGCTTGCCACATTAGTTTCATCATTGGCCATAAAACAGATGTTAACGGTTTCTTCTTCACCGATTTCATCTCCAGATTTGTTAAGAGTTGACTTGACTGCATTCTCATCTTTTTCATTATCAGTCCTTTCATAAGTCATTTCTAACTTATCCCATATCTCCTTTGCAGTTTTACAACTTGAGATCTTGTCATATTCTTCTCCACTCATAGCACAATAGAGCACGTTAATTGCTCTAGCATTAGTCTGCATAATATCAAGTTGTTCCTTCGTGTACCTAGTTGTAGAAATGGATTTGTTACCTTTAGATTTCTTTCCACCATCGTCTGGAATTGATAAAGGTCCATCATGGATGACTAGCCAAGCTTGGTAATCAAAAGATTGCACATAAATTCTCATTCTTGACTTCCAATATCTATATTGTTTTCCATTGAAGTACGGTGGTCTATTGGATGGATGTCCTTCTTGAAAGATCTTCCCCATGATTTGATAATCTTCCATGGATCTTTACTAACTTGCTGTTAGGCAAAAATAAATATGTAAGACGTGGCTCTAATACCAATTGAAAGTATAAGAGGGGGGGTGAATTATCACTTTTTATCCTTTTAAACAGTTTCAGTCGACTGCTTTACCAAGACAGTCAACTAATACTGGAGCAGAATAAAGATACGCAATAAATTGTGCAGTAATTAAAGAGCAGAATATAAAGTTGACACAACAATATTTTATACTGGTTCGGAACCAATGTGGTATCCTAATCCAGTCCCCTTGGGTTGCAAAGGAGTTATCTCTTTAGCTCTTTGATCTTGGTTACAAGGTTTGTGGTTTTCCTCGTTCACCACCAACATTCTACAAAGTTGGTTTTCACTCGCTCACCAACAAACGAACAGGGCTTGGTTTTGACACGCTCACCAACAAATCAAAGATGGTTTTACTCGCTCACCAACAACGGACTTTGGTTTCTAGCTCACCAAAGAAACTATTCTTGATACAACTATCACCTCTACTTTTTTCTCTCTTTCTTTTCTTTTTGAATTCTAGTAAACTCTCAAAAATATAATAATAAGTAAAAGCTTAGAGAGAATGTAGAATGTCAATAGAAGCATATCTTCTCAACTAGTGACTTCTTGAATATATAGTTGTGAATCTTGAACTAGTTGTTGAGACTTCCTTGGGCTTGATGATGCTCCTTGATGTTGTTTCCATAATGGGCGTTAATTGAGATAGGCCTTTATAGAAATAATCAACCCAAGAAAATTTGATCCCTAAAAAGATTGAGATCTTTTTGAGAATAAAGTTAGAGCTATTTTCCTCATGTGAAAATTGTCTTCCATAAATAATCTTGACTTTGTGAGACAAAAAAACTCCAATAATAAGACGTGACTTTAAATCAAAGACGTTGGCCATTTCTGAACTTGGTCACATACTGTAGCTTGAATTCATGAACCTGGACTTGATTGTTTTGATTTGAAAGTCTTGGATCGCATAAGGAGTAAGTGCATATATATTCTTCCTTTTTCATTATGTGCTGATTTGGACTTGACTTGTTCCAAGATTATTGGGATAAACATTTCCCAATCAATCTCCATAAAACCTTCAATAATTTATATCATATTTTTCTCCGATTTTCCATTGAAGCCGTGTACCAATCATCAAGAAGATTTCGTCATTATATTCCCAAATGCCATGCTCCATTTCTTGTCAGAGAATTCTTTGGACAGCTTCCTTTATTTAGTCTTCCAAAAATAGTTCGTAGTAACAATATTTTACTTTGGTCACAGTAACCAGATCTTCCTAATTAATAGGAAAATATTCTCTTTCCATATAATAAACTGTATCATAGCGTAATATATTTTCCTTCATAGTTGATGTAATCATTCCTTCAAAAATTTCATCGTAAAGTAATTGCATTAAAGCCAATATCCTCCAGAGTCTTTAACTATCAATTTCTTGAGTCTTGATCTTCCTTGTGTAAAGATATCATGTCGACCATAATCTTGGAGATATTTCTCATATATCAGTATTCCACAATTCTTGCTTTATCCCTTGAGTTCCACACTTGCTGATATAAAAAAGCAAATCTTGAACTCCTTAATTTTTGCCTTCCTTTCGTAGACCGTAAAAATAACCTCCTTCCATATTTGTAGAAGTATTATTCTTTCATTAAATCAATGTGGCCGTAGAAACTTCCTTAGTTTGTAATAATTTCTTCTAGAGCAAACCTACACAAAAATAGCTTAATTACAAGTAAATGCCCATTGACTAATTAACTTTGTTTGTTATCATCAAAATCAATAAGTGAAACCTTGAGGCTAACAAACACAACTTCAAAGCGATCCCAAAGCGACGCTCCCTCAAAGCCTTCAACTGAACGAGCAAAGATACCAAGCGACGCCTCTACGATCGCTTTTTTTGATCAGTGAGCTCCAAAAGCTCGAAGCTTTCTCAAAGCGTCGCCTCACCAAAGCTTCCAACTGCACACGAGGTAACCCCAAGGCGTCGCTCATGCCATCGCCTCTGGCTAGGCAGTGAACTCGCCTCACTCAGAGCTTTCTCAAAGCGTCGCCCCAGGTAAGTTTAAACTGAAAATTTCGCGGGTCAACCTTAGATTGACCCATTGACCCGCGAAAATTTAAACATAAAACCAAGTTCTTTTCCCTCTTCCATTCGCGTAAACATCCAAACAGGAAACCAAAAACAAAATACTAACCTAGGGCAAACAAAAATCTACAAAGTGAAGTCCATATACAATTGTTCTTCCATTAATTCAAAGCTTTCAGGTATGCTCTCTCTTTCTTGCTCTCTCCCCAAAAATTCTTGGTACCAACACATCAGTCCACGTCCCCTTAGTCATGGTTAAGGCTTGAAATTGAATGAAGAGCATTGCTCGAGGTTTATGTGAATTGTGCAGCGTAGTTCGATTCCTTAAATTGTACTTAGTATTGAGTTGTGCTTGGATTCTGAAAGTGATCTCCCAAATATTTTGGAGGGTTCAATACTTTTAAATAGCAATGAACTTTGAAATTGATCCCAGAGCACACCACATGTTTGATGAATTCCCTAAGTGACTAAAAGTTTCAATTATGTGAAGTCTGAGTAGCATAAAGCTTTGTAGGCATAACTTGAACTACTTGATGCTCTAAAAGTTTAGAACTGATCGCAATTGTGTGGGATTTGAATTGCTCAAAGCACAAACTAAGCTATACACCATTGTCGCACTTGATATGGATTGATACCGGCTTGTTCCCCGTACCGCTGCCTCGTTAATTTTTACCTTGGTTAAGTTTTTTGGGTTAGTGTCTTCAAGTAGCTCTACTCCATTGGTGGTATAATAAGGAGCAAGTGTGGGGTCGTACAACACCCCATTGTTTTTGCGTGCATAGTTATACATTTTGTAGGTTTTGGCTATGTCGAGCTCAAGAGTAGGGTGCGCGCACACCCAATGCATTAAAATGACGACATGTTAGGGAAAGTGAGTACCCCTTGCTCTATGGACGATTAGTTGGTTCGTAATGGAGATGGTGCCACTGCTAGCGCCAACACCTAGGCTAGTGGGCCTTCAGGGAAGTTCTTTTCCCTCTTGCACTTTAGTTTTGTTCGCACTGAGGACATTTCTTGCTTTTAAGTGTGGGGTGGGGGAAACATCCAAAATTTTTAGGTTATGGATGATTGTACCCTTAGGAATTTAATTTTACCAATTTTTATTTTTTCACTTGACTTTATTTTTATTTGTTTCTTGCTTTAATATATATAAAAAAAAAAGTAGAAAACTAATGAAAAATTCAAAAAAGATTTTATTTTTAGTTTTAGTTAGTGGTACATTCATCCGCCCCGTGGTTTTTCTTATGGCCTCGGTTCTTTTCCACGGGCAGACCTTTGAACCGGGTAATTTTTATTTTTAGGAGTAGTTTAGTAGTACTAGTTAGTAGAATAGTTTAGGAAAATTGATAGAATGCTAGGTGTCTTTGGTTTGTTTGATACCGGTGGATTTAGACTTGAGCGTGTGCTATTTGTGAATGCCTTTTGGTTTAAAAATTTGTGATAAATGCCTAGAAAAATGTGAATGACCCTTTTTGAGACGCTTAGGTTCAACTACTTGACTCGTTTATGAACTATTGTGCCGTAGTGCTTAAATTTCCAAAGTTGCATCTTGTTTGCTTGAACAGAGAGTTGGAATGAAACCGTCTTTAGTGAACTTTGTGCCATGTGTGATGTGAGTATCTTTTCTTATGTTTCGTGCCGCATATTGATGTCTAGAACTTGCCCCGTGTGTGTTCAAAGCGAAATTCTAGGTTTGCTCTAGCCGAGAGATGATACAGGCATTTCTTTGATAAGCCTTTGTAGCCTTGATTAGCCTACCTTTGAATATTATCCTTCTTAAGCCCTTTTGAGCCTATTGATCTTTTTGTTGGCACCCACATTTCAAGCCTTACCCCTCATGTTCTTAATTGTCTCTTTTTGAACCCTTAACTCCTTATAGCACTTTAATCGAATATTTGATTGTTTGTGGAGTTGTGGTTGGATGATTGGGTGGCTTTTGAGTGGAACCGATGAAAGAAAATAATATGGTGCATTTTGAAGAAAAAAAGAGAATCATTGGCAAGGTTGAGAAAAATATTGAAAAGAAAAAAAAATAAAATGAAAGAGAAAAATAAAAAAAAAATAAAAGGAAAAAAATCTCAATCCTTGCTAGTGTGGTGCAAAGTAAAGTTGCAAATTGCTTAAATTTGAGAGGGATTTCCTTGTGTATTTTGAGTGGTTGTTTGGTTGGTTTTGAAAGGAATGGTGGAAAGAAAAAAAATTGAAAGTGATGTATTAAAGTGCTTAGGGAGGTAGTTACTATTTATCCATATTTATCCTACCCGTACTTTAGCCTACATTACACCCCGTAAAGTCTTAGTTAATCCCGATTGGAGCGAGCTTACATTAGTGGAGTTCTACACTACGGGCAAGCCTATGGTACGTTGTGTATGGCACGTGAACTTCTTTTGGAGAGCGAGTGAGTTCTTTCTATGTTATGTCCCTCATTTACTCTTGAAATATATTCTTTGTGTGATATTAGGGACGCTCTCTTGATTTGGTGAGGGCACATGGTTTGCACGAGATAGGTGAAATTTTAACTTCTTGGTTAAGTGAATGGGTGTGATTTTGTGAAAGCTTATTTTCATTGAGTCGGTTTTTGAGGTTGAGATGTCCTGGGTTGGTCGTTCTAGTATTTTAAAACTTGGTGATTTTTTGGCATGTGTTGAGGGTCACATGGTATGTATATGCACTTGTCTAATGGTCGGTATCAACCATAATCATAAGTAGACCTGTTCTATTAAGTGTTAGGATTTAGTTGGGAAATTAGTCTTTGATGGTTGCTCGAGGGCGAGCAAAGGTCTAAGTGTGGGGTGGTGATGTTTGGCAATATTTGCCTATTTTAACTTAATATATTCTCACATTTTAGTACTTTATGCGCTCGTTATATGTGATAGTTGTGTTTCTTATGCTCACTTATCATATTTATAATTTTAGGAATGGTGCGGATGAATTAGAGGCAAGAACAAGGAAATTAGAGTTAATGGATGCGTTGGAAGCTATACTGGAGCAAGGCTTCAAGAAAGCCCTGAAGAGTTGGAGGCTATGGTGGAGGCGTGGCTTCCATGAAAGCCTTGAGGCTGACGAGACAAAAGTTTTCCCAACTAGATTAGGCTTTGGTTTAACTTATCCTAGCCGTTTGTAAATAATATAAAACCTCTTTTATTTCGTTCTAGAGGAGGAGGTCGAATTCTAAGAGCAAGTTTGGAGTTCTTACACTTGGAACCAAGGGTTTAATTCCTTTTCATCATCTATTACCATATTTCATATTTCGTACATGAATTCTTCTGTTGTTATTATAAATATGTGTACCTAAACCTATCGTTCTAGGGTTATAGTAAATACATGAAGGTTGATGTTTGAAAGTTGCGTTCTAAATATTGATTTACCATTACAGATTGTTTATTCTTTCTTGAGCCTAATTGTTTGGTTATCAGGGCCCGGTAATTGAACACTATCTACGGTTTATAAGTTGAACTCGACAGAGGGAACTTGTAAATGCAAATAAGAAAGAATAGGGCTTGATTGTGAACCTGGGCATCAGAGAATCGATTTGTGGGTAGGATAGACATATACCTATTCGTCTGGCTTAACTAAATACAGAGTTTGTTAATGCATGCATGTGATTTAATTCCATCGAAATATAGGCGTTAGAGTAGCTTGCATAGACTCGTGAGAAATCTCCAGGTTTTCACGAATATAATTAACCTGTTAGTTAGCAATCTAGGAAATCAAGAAGTAGAATCAATTGGAAAACTCAACTGGATTGTTCATAACTATGACCCTGCACCGTTCTCTTTTATTGACAACAACCCAGAATTTTCTCTATTACTTGATCTCAATTACTTGCTTTTAATTATTGTTTGCTTAGTTAGTAAATTACAAACCATCATCGAAAAAGATCCCTGAATAGTTTATAGGAATTTTTGTTGGTAGAATACAGTTATTAACAATAGTCCTCATGGGAACGATACTCGATTTATCACTTTATTACTTGTCGACCACGTATACTTGCGTGTGCATTTGGGAGCAACAAGTTGAGATGAGTGTCTTGAATCAACTTGGCTTGACTTCTGGTGAAAGGCCTTAAGGTAGTATGCCCCGCATCATCCTCCTCTTCTTGGGAAGGTTTCGTCCTCGAAACCATGGCTTCCTCCTCTCCGGCATCACCATCCCCTACATAAAAAAGGGTCAAGTCAGTCACACTAAAAGTATTTGACACATTGTACTTACCCGGTAGATCAATCACATAGGCGTTGTTGTTGATCTTGGAAAGCACTTGAAACGGTCCATCTCCATGTGGTGCCAACTTCCCTTTCCTAAGGTTTGGAAACCTTTCCTTGCAGAAGTGCACCCACACCCAATCTCCTCTTTTGAGCTCAAGCTTCTTCCTTCCCTTGTTCTACTTGGAAGAAACCTTTGCATAGGCTTCCTCCAAGTTCTTCTTGGCTTTAGCATGAAGCTCAATCATAGCCTTTGCTCGGCTTTTCCCATCAAAATTAGCAACCATTTCCCTTGGCAAATGGGTTAGATCAAGGGGAATCAAGGGAATAAAACCATAAACACATTCAAATGGAGTCATGCCAATCAAACTATGCAAAGTACGGTTATAGGCAAACTCCATAAGAGGCAACTTATGAACCCACGTCCCGGCCTTACCTTGGGTCATAGCTCTAAGAAGAGCACCCAAAGTTCGGTTCACCACCTCGGTTTGTCCATCTATTTGAGGGTGGTGTGATGTAGAGAACAATAGCTTCGTGCCAAGAGCACCCCACAAGCTCCTCCAAAAATGGCTAAGAAAATTGGCGTCCCTATCACTCACAATGGTTTGAGGCACACCATGCAACTTTAATACATTATCAATGAACAAAGAAGCAACATGTTGTGCATCATCACAATTCTTACATGGAATGAAATGAGCCATTTTGGAGAACCTATCCACGATAGCATAAATGCTATTATGTCCCCCCCAGACCATGGCAATCCCATAACGAAATCCATAGAAATATCTATCCCCGAACTAGTAGGTACGGGGAGGGGAGTATACAAATCATGGGGGTTAGCTTTAGATTTAGCATGCTTGCACTCAAGGCAATTTTTGCAAAGCTTCTCAACTTGTACCCCCATCTTTGGCCAATGGAATTGTTCCATGAGAATGGCCAAAGTCTTGTTCCTCCCAAAGTGTCTCATCAAGCCCCCACAATGAGCTTCACGAATTAGCAATTCTCTCCAAGAGGACTCAGAAATACACACTCTACCATTTTTAAAGATATAGCCATCAACCCATTGGTACTTCTCAACTCTTTCTCCCTTTTCAAGAGCTTCGTGAATCCTCATTTAGATTAGGGTCTTGAGCATACATCAACTTAATGCTCTCAAAACCCATGAGATTGGAGGCAAGAGTGGTGGCTAGAGCAAACTTCCTAGAAAGTGCATCCGCCACAACATTGTCTTTCCCTTTCTTGTATTGGATAACATAGGGAAAAGACTCAATGAACTCTACCCACTTGGCATGCCTCTTGTTCAATTTCTCTTGGCCCCTAAGATGTTTGAGTGACTCATGATCACTCTTAATCACAAATTCTCTAGGCCAAAGGTAGTGTTGTCAATGAGAAAGTGCTCTCACTAAGGCGTACATCTCCTTGTCGTACGTAGAGTAGTTCAAGGAGACACCCTTCAATTTCTCACAAAAGTAGGCTATGGGTTTTCCATCTTGCATTAAAACACCACCAATTCCCACCCCCGAGGCATCACATTCAACCTCAGATGCCTTTCCTAAGTCGGGCAATTGCAATAGAGGGGAGGTACTCAACCTACTTTTCAATTCTTGGAAGGCCTTCTCTTGAGGCTCTCCCCAAACAATAGGTTTGTCCTTCTTCACCAATTCAGTGAGTGGAGCGGCAATGGAGCTAAAGTCTTTCACAAATCGTCTATAAAAACTAGCAAGACCATGAAAGCTCCTCACTTGAGTCACGATAGTAGGAGTAGGCCAATCACGAATGGCCTCTACCTTAGACTCATCCACATCCACTCCTTTGGCACTCACAATAAACCCAAGGAAGACTACCTTGTCAACACCAAAGGCACACTTTTTAAAACTAGCGTAGAGCTTTTCGGCTCTTAACACTTGAAGTGCTTTCCTTAAATGGTCAACATGGTCGTCTATTGATTTGCTATAGATCAATATATCATCAAAGTAGACGACCACAAACTTATTGATGAATGGCTTTAGAACATGGTTCATTAGCCTCATGGAAGTACTAGGTGCGTTGGAGAGGCCAAAGGGCATCACCAACCATTCATATAGACCAAACTTGGTCTTGAATGCAGTTTTCCATTCATCCCTAGGTTTCATCTGGATTTGATGATAGCCGGACCTAAGGTCTATCTTCGAAAAGATACTAGAACCACTTAGTTCATCTAGCATGTCATCTAAGCGAGGTATGAGATGTCGATATTTTACCGTGATTTTATTGACCGCACGACAATCCACACACATTTTTCAAGTGCCATCCTTGTTTTGAACAAGGATCACGGGCACTGAACAAGGACTCAAGCTCTCCCTCACAAAGCCTTTAGTAAGAAATTCATCCACTTGACTTTGTAGCTCCTTGGTGTCTTCAGGATTACTCCTATAAGTCGGTTTGTTGGGGATTTGAGATCCCGGGACAAAGTCGATTTGGTGCTCAATACCCCTAAAAGGAGGTAATCCATCCGGCATCTCATCCGGGAACATGTCCCCAAAATCCTTCAAAGCATTTTCAAAAGCACTAGGTAAAGGGTTAGTGGAATAATTAAGATCGGATGTAAGAATCATACCTTTTGTGCACTAGGCATATGAGTAGTTTGTTGCCATCATTTCCTCTCAAAAGTTCACCCGGTTGCATCATGGCACATATGCTACCGGTAGAAGAGGGTGGAGTCACCACCAAGCTCTCAGCCAAAGGACTAGTCTCAACAACTGACTTAGCCTTTGCCGCCTCTCTTAACTCCCTCATACGCTTGTAATCTTCACTAACTTGCTTGGAAGTTAAGGGTCTATGTACAAAATTGTTTCCTTCGTGCTTGACCGTGTAGGTGTTAGCACGACCATCATGAACCACATGTCTATTAAATTGCCATGGCCTTCCAAATAGAAGATGGCATGCTTGCATA
The DNA here is from genome assembly GCA_029990575.1 of Petunia axillaris subsp. axillaris. Classification (NCBI taxonomy): domain Eukaryota; kingdom Viridiplantae; phylum Streptophyta; class Magnoliopsida; order Solanales; family Solanaceae; genus Petunia; species Petunia axillaris. The sequence goes on from JARKNS010000004.1 coordinate 62,967,336, forward strand.
GGCACCACGTCAAACATGTGTTCATCCACATAGTTCCCTATCTTGAACTTAATCATGAGTTGCTTTACCACCTTTAATTCACCACACTCGCTAAGCCATTGCAAATGATAAGGGTTTGGGTGTTTCAAGGTGGGTAGCTTCAATTGGGAAACTAATGTTTGGCTAATGAAATTGGCACAACTTCCCGAGTCAATAATCATGGAGCAAACAATACCCATGACTCGGCATCTAGCATGGAAGAGATTCTCCCTTTGCAAAGTCTCACTATTCTCCACAAACATGGCACCTAAACTCCTCCTCACAACAAGGAAGGCATGTGGATCATCATCCTCAATAGCATCCTCCCCCATATCAACCTCCTCATCACACTCTACTCCCTTATCCTCGGGTTCACTATCTTGTTCATACACCAATCCACCCACAATAACCATAGTTTTTCGGGTAGGGCAATCTTTGGCAATATGTCCATAACCCTTAAATTTCTAGCATTGAGTAGAAGTAGAAGTAGGATTACTCAAGTGAGTTTGAGAGTTACCTCCCACATGTTGTGTAGACTTCTCATAAGGCTTCTTCACAACTTTGCTAACAATTGCACCACTTGTATTTGGGAACCTTGCACTTGTATTTGGGAACCTTGCACTTGTAGTAGGAGTCTTCCACTCTTTTGGCTGCTCATGGGAGTAGTAGCACTACTCTTGTAGCGAAGGGATTTCTCCTCTTTGATCCATTTCTCGGCTTCAACCGCATCTTCACATAGCTTGTAGTGATCATCATACTTGTGAAACTTCAATTGTGAAGCTATGTCTCGATTCAAGCCTCCTTTAAATCAAATCATGGCCGTCTCATTCTCTTCCTCATCCAATTCTAGGGCCATCCGGACTTGCTCAAATTCATTGAAGCACTCCCCAACCGTCTTGTATCCTTGCTTCAACTCATAAAGACGCTTGTATTGGTCCACACGGTATTGGTTAGTCAAGTACTTCTCATCCATCACACGGATCAACTCACCCCATGTAAGATTGATAGCCATTCCCATCCTCCTTCTATTCCTCTTGATCGACTCCCACCAAGTAGAAGCAAAGGACTCAAAGGAAGAGATTGCATACTTGGCCTTCTTCTCCTCGGGCATATCATTGGTGTCAAATATTCGCTCCATGAACAACTTCCATTCAATGTACTCCACCGGGTCACTACTTCCTTTGAAAGAAGGAATAGTAAGCTTCACACTATTAAGATTGTTGTTTTCACGACCCCCTTGGTAAGGCTCCGGTTAGCCTCCAAATTGATCTCCATAACCACCAAGATCCCTCCTAGCATTCCCTCCAACATACCTCATGGGTGGCCCTCGACCTCGGCCTCTACCCCTATCCACATTCCGACCCCTAAATTGATAATGAGCATCATGCCTACCATCACAATAATCATCCTCCTCCCCTTCTTGAGCTTGTGCAACTTGCTCAAGAGGTTGAACATTTCTAATAGGTCCGGGAAGTGAAACATCCATTTGGGTATTGCCCATAAGGTTAGGAATGGTCACTCGTTGGGTATTGCCCAACAATTGTTCAATTCGATCACGATCCTCCTTTACTCGTTGTTGTCTAAGCAACTCACAACTTATTTCGGGGTAAAGGTTGAACTACTTGTGCCCTCAACGGCTTCAACTTGGGCACTCGGGGCCCCTTTCTCAACTTGGACACTCGGGGTCCCTTTCTCCGATTGGACATTGGAAGTCCCTTGCTCAACTAGGGTACTTGATGTCACCCTCTCAAGGTTCTCAATCCTTAAGTTCATACTATCCAATTTGGCAAGGATAGCAGCAAAGGCATTCTTAGTGAAATCATCTCCTTCGTTGGCCATCGTACCTACAAAATGAGCAAACGTTAGTAAAATAACCTCACTCACAACCTCACAAGTGTTTCACTCGTTTAGTGGTGGTGGATATTTCACTCAAGCTTGAAGACTCAAATTTTCACTAAGTTGATCAACAAACCTCAACTTAATCACTCAACTCACAAGCCAAATGCACTCCGGGGTGAGTGGAGTTGATATGACTCTATTGGAACGATAAGCTCTTTTGAGTGCGGACTTGAGCCAAAAGATACTACGAGTCTTCTTCGAATTCTACTCTCCTATCTAGGCTTGATTTTCCTAATAGCTTCGAAGGGCTAGCACAATTCAAGTAGAAAAGATTACTCAAAGAAGTACTAGCTAGATGTAATGCAATCAAAGAAACAAGAGATCCTACGAAAACTACCCGTTCAAATAATTCAGCAAAATAGGCGCCCCACCTGTTTCACAGTGGCCGGTCCATCTGTTTACAGAGGTGGTCCGCCTGCTGAGATTCAGAGAGTTGGGTGGGCGGTCCGCCTGGTGGATTTTTCAGCACAGTCCCAACTCGTATTTTCTTTGTTTTTCACCCAAAAATCCAAACAATCTCACGTTGTTTTAGCAATCCGAAGGTACCCAAATGTATTTTCAACTAAATGGATCAAACCCCAATGATTTTTAACTAACCCCAATCAAAAACAATCAAATCACCATGTTCATCAATTTCAAACTAGGGTTTCAAACTTTTAAATTTTCAAAGGGTTTCAAATTTTCAAATCTCTTGATTAAACTTCAAATCTCGTGTTTAGGCTACCAAAAGAATGGGTTTCCATCAAGGAACAAACCCCAATATCAATCACACAACGGGTCCATCAATCCAAGAACACATTATCAAAGTTTTGGTGTTTTTCAACCTTTTCTACTTTTTTTTTTTGTGCTTTTTTTCTTCTTTTCTCCAACAACCAACAAGAAACTAAGATAGAAACCAACTTAGGCACGAAGAATCAAGGGTCGGGGGTTTGTAGAAACAAAACCCGAGCCTTCTCTGATACCAAGATGATAAGGATCAAAATCAAAAGACAAAAGAATGATAAAAGGGAATGAGACGCGTCTCGAACTCCCTACAAGGTAACCACGAAGAACTTGTTCCGTGATACCCTCAGATCAGTGTCAAGAAGAGCCTACGCTAAGCAACCACCCTCGAGTCGCACCCGGGACCCGCAAGTTGAATGATCGGGTGTCGATTGGATAATCAACTAGGATCCACTAGTGAGTTCAAGCCAACCAAAGGGTTTTCTTCATAACCAAGAGTTCAACTCTATTCATCATTCAACACTAATCAAAATAAGCTAAGGTTCAATGAAGACAAGTGAAGTATTTATAGGCTTCACTCAGACATAATGAAAGCTCTAAAGTACCCCCAAAGTGGGTTAAAATAACAAAGGCCACGTAGGGCTATAATAGTCAAAACATAGCAACTTAATGAGGTGTCCCGTCATGGTTTTCAGTAAAATAGGCGCCCAGCCTGGTGTACCAAGCTCCCCAAGTAGGCGCCCCGCTTACTGAGCACTAGGCGCCCCGCCTCTGTAAATGGGCGGTCCGCCCTTTGGAAGTTCAGAGAGTTGAGGGGGCGGTCCGCCTCCTCCTGTGGCTCCTTGGATTGCCTCAAAATGCGTCCCGGATGCCTCTCATAGTAGCCTAGGCGATCCTCTTTCCATGGTACTCCAATTCATGATCTTCAAGCTGCTCTCGGAGCCTTCTTCTATGTCCTTCCAAGTCAAGTGGAGATGACTATCTTGAATCAACTTGGCTTGACTTCTAGTGAAAAGCCTTGAGGTAGTATGCCCCACATCAATATGTATCTTGGCCGCAAACCCTGATCCATTCACAACAAGTCGTCCTCGACCTTTTCCAGTTTGAACATTAAAAAATAACTACTTGCCAAGCCCAACATGATGAAAATTGTAGCAGCCTTCATTTGGCCGGTGGTGCCCCTTTTGGAGTTTTCACCGACTAACCTCTCCTTGTTCTTTTGCCTCATTGTTTGTCATGCAGCGCCTTTTCAGGTTTCCACCAACAAGATTTCATTTTTTTCATGGACCTCTTTTGGTTCCACCCTTTGAAGATGATTTCCTAGGCAGGAATTTATCTCTCGCCTTGATTGACATTCTCAAGATTGGATAGAAATGGTCATGAAAACATTTATCTAGCTGGAAAGGAAAGTTTGGCTTGAAGGCTCGAAAGCATCTCATGGACCAACAGAGATCGCTCTTAAAAAAATAAAAGAACTTCTTCCTCAGTTTAGTATAAATTGGGGCGCTTTGAGCCTCTTCCCCAACTTCGAGACTGATATGTCAAACGTCTCATGAAACATGTGAATAATGGTACAATAAAATATAAGCTTGGTTTAAAAATAAAATAAAAACAAACTTCTGCCCAGTTTAGCATAAGTTGGGGATTCGAATTTCCTTTGACATTGGCGACAAACTTGAAGGCAGGTTTTTGCGTAGATATGAGATAGGGAAAAATAAATTTTACCCTATTTTGACCGTACTCGAGTGGTTGCCTATGTATCCTTTTGAAAAGAATCAGGTCAGACGTAGACCTGACAACTTAATGCAAAATTTTTGTTTGTTTGAATATTTTTTTCTTATATCTTCATTTCATTGCAAAGATTCTGAAAGAGGGTTTACAAAAGAAATACAACACCCAAAAGGCCTACAACAGAGGTACATTTTGGGCAAGAGAAACAAAAGCCTTTCTTTATCCCGACCCGTCAATGTTAAGCTTAACAGAATATCAACTTAGAACATCAAATGTAGTACCTCTTGACAGCATTTTCATTGACGATAAGTTCGGCCATTGTGCCTTCGATATCTATCAAGAATAGTGCACCATTCAGCAATACTTTTTCATAACGTACGGTCCTTGCCAATTTGGAGCGAACTTGCCTTGGCCTCTTCTTGATGTGGGAAATGCGTTTTAAGACTAAATGACCTTCATTAATCTTTTATTGGCGCGCCTTCTTGTTGTATCCCCTGGCCATTATCTTCTGATATAGTTGGCCATAACAAACTGCATTTAGTCTTTTCTCGTCAATCAAAGCCACCTGTTCCAAACGGGATTTGACCCATTCAGTGTCCTCGATCACAGCTTCAACAATGATTCTCATGGATAGTATTTCAACTTCTGATAGAATGACTGCCTCGGTTCTATACACCAGTTCGTACAGAGTTGTGCCCATTGAAGGTGCGCACAGTTGTACGATAACCCAGAAGAGCGAATAAAAACTTCTCATGCTAATCTTGATATCTTTGCACCATTTTTCGAAGGATCTTCTTGATGTTCTTATTTGCTGCTTCGACATCGCCATTTTCTTTTGGCCAGTAAGGTGTGGAATTTCTGTGCATAATTTTGAATTCACATACCTCCCTCATCATATGACTGTTCAGATTGGCCCCACTTTCGATGATGATGGTTGTGGGGATACTGAATCTGCATATGATCTTTGATTGAACAAAGTCCACCACAACTTTCTTGGTCACTTACTTAAATGTCGTTACTTCTACCCACTTAGTAAAATAATCAATTGCAACCAAGATGAATCGAGGGGACTGCGGCTGGGACACGAGTGTTCCCATTTTGCCGGTATCTGAGAATGAGAACATTACTTCTCATAGGGCAGGGTGGACGGCCATGTTGACACGACCCGAAATCCGGTTAGGTCGTGCGGGCACCCGACATCCTCCCCTAGACCCGTCGGGCGAACCCTTACCAATTAAATTAGAAAAATGAATATAACAATTCATAAATAAGGACAAGACTTTAAAAAAATTTACAGACATACTGATACCTTTAAGCTGTACAACAGAATTTACAGCTGACTACCCAACATGCTAGGTTTAGGGCTATCCAGACCAGACATCTAAGAGTACAAAAGAAGACAAATACCTCCTGAAGGGAGCAAACTGCAACTGAAATGATAACCAGTAAACTGGTGGCCATCCGAAATAAAAGCTGGCTCACCCTGACAGCTGAAGTCGTCTACGCTCCTTCACAACGTGGCGAACTCAATCCTGGAGCGAACCTGCCGAAACGAAATAGATAGACAAGAAACAAAATACAAACAAGGGTGAGTCAAAAGGACTCAATAAGTGGGGCAGACTAGCCACCTCAAAGAATAGGATAGCTAGCCAGGGAGAAAAGAAACAAATAAACCAGATTTCTCTTATTTAAATTATGAAAAGGCAGAGCCAGATAATAATTAGAAACACGTATGGAATCGCAAACTATTCAATAACCAGGAACGTAATACAGCCAGAACATATATGTATCCCGAACATATCAACAATCAGAAATACATCCTGTTGCGGCGTGCAACCCGATCCATATATTCATCCTGTTGCGGCGTGCAACCCGATCCATATATTCATACCGCTGCGACGTGCAACCCGATCCATATATTCATACCGCTGCGACGTGCAACCCGATCCATATATTTATACTGTTTCGGCGTGCAACCCGATCCCCGCAACTTAGAATACGAGCCAGAAATATATAGGCAAACTGTAATATGTCCACAACATGGTGTACATACCGCATACATAAAACACAATATAATACACACAATAGTCAGTATGTGGTGCAATGAGATGGGATGAATGCGGCATGATGCAATGCAGTCACATACTCTTGATACCTATCTCCGGCGCGGGACTCTCATCGTCTACCAGGAGATATATGCAATAATGACCCTTCACCGGCTCGAGACTCTCATCGATTACCGGGAAGTATATGTAGTGATGACCCTTCGCCGGTGCGGGACTCTCCTCGCCAACCGGGAAGTATATGCAATAATGACCCTTCGCCGGTGCGGGACTCTCATCGCCAACCGGGAAGTATATGCAATAATGACCCTTCGCCGGTGCGGGACTCTCATCGCCAACCGGGAAGTATATGCAATAATGACCCTTCGCCGGTGCGGGACTCTCATCGCCAACCGGGAAGTATATGCAATAATGATCCTTCGCCGGTGCAGGACTCTCATCGCCAACCGGGAAGTATATGCAATGCTCAAAACCAGAGTGCAATACTCATATGTTCAATGTAATACCAACAACAGGCCATAACATATAATATAAAATGTAACTTTAAAGATAAGGCGTAATGAGTACGCCTATCGGCAGCTACACACATAAGGAATCACGTGGTAGAAAATCCACGAGGCCAAGGGCCTCCAAAGAAATGGATACAAACACTTACCTCTCTCAAAAGTTAGCATTGCGACCAACAACCGCAGTATTCTTTGAATTCATTGCCAAACGATCCCACTGTGATCAATAAGCAGAAAAATATATCACATTAGGCTAAAGGCTTCATTCCTCACATCTTAGGGCAATCCAGGTAGGAACCTGATACCCTATTCGCATACGCAATACGCAGGCCAGGCCTATATACAGGGTTTAAGGTCACACAACCAAACCCCAAATAAATTACATTTATATGTTGCCCATAGCTCACTGAGTACGAATATTTAATCAATTTCATTATCAGGGTCCATTTGACCCTTCAAACTATTAATTGAACTTGTTAAAACGATGTTTAAGATCCCTATTTTTACCGTAGAAATATATTCAAACACACGTAATAAGCTAAGATAATGAGTTAACATCATTACCTGAAGATTTGGGGTAAAAATTCTACTTTTCTCCGACCTCTTTTCTCATTTTCTGGCATTTTTTCCATTTCTCTGCGTTAACTTTTGCATTTTCCGTTTCATTCTGTTCATATTGCTCATTTCTGCCTCTGTTCTATATGCTACTCAATTTCCTTATCCTTAGCTTAAAAGCTAAGGAAATCACCGCCTACATTTTGTTTGTTTCTTCCTTTTCCTTTTTTTTTTTGTTTTAAAATTCGCTGATACGATAAAAATTAAAACGGCACCCTACGATAATCGAATTAATTCCAACTTTTGCGTACAAGTTATACAAAATATATGTAACATACTCGCGAAGGCGGATCTCAAATCGGACTCCCGAAACTCAATATGCAAATTAAATGGGAAAAGATCAAATTATTTAACTTTCGGCATTTTAGCGGAACTAGCCGAACAACATCGAAATTCACTTTTGAAAGTTTACAAAAATCACAAATAATCATACGAACCTAACGGCACTTTCGGATTTCAAATCGGAGCTCATTCGGCAAAAACCGAGCTCGAAAATCTCTTTTTAATATTTATCGCCAATAAAAACCGAAATCTTCTTCCGATGCCTACCAAACGAGGTCTGATTTAGCTCAGATTTTACAGACAGGTTCTAATGGATATTACGAGTATTTTAAAATTACTGGCATGCCAATCGGAGTCCTAACTTCCGAAACGACTGACCGAGGTCGTTTCACATGTCCACCTATCCATTCTTAGTTGGTTGCACGTTACCCCTCCATCCTGTACTCGACAGGCTTTGTAGGGAGTATTTTCTCTGCTCGGGGAAACTGAGCCCCAGCATGTATAGAATGGTAAAACTTATTGACTGGTTTGCTGAAGAGACCGGTCAAAGTTTTGAGTATGAGCACTTTATTTCTTTGTACAGTATCCAAGTTTTTAAGGACGGATTCATAAATGCCAGAATGCGTGGAAGAAAAAGTTTGATACGCAGTTCTGAGGACACCAATGACCGGGGATGGTTGCACCGGTACATATTTGTGCACACCCAGGCATTGTCTCTCAACCCCAAGGCTCCTCTCTCCGAGAACTGGAATAAGAGGCGTAAGTCCCCGAGTTTTCTTTTGGAATTTTCATATTTCCCCTTTTCTTTTGTTTATTCCTTTTATTCTGCCTTGCAGCTGCCAAGTTGCCCTACGACAAGCTCATATCGGTTGATGAGCTGACCGCGCGGGTTGAGGCCATTCTGGAGAAGTTTCCCGCCGAGCAGAGGGAATGGACGTACTTCGCCATGCAAAAGGGGCTGACCCCAAAAACTCATGGTGAGAACTTTTTACTGTTGTGGATGTTTCTTCTCTTCGTGGCTTGGCTGTATCTGACCGTTTCGCCCTTTATAGGTTTAGGCGCACAAGGAGACTTTTTTCCCGCCCCTCTCCCTCAGGCTATGCCGTCAGGACCTGCTATTGACCCTGAGGACGAGGTTGCGGCCATAAGAGTTGCGGCGGAGGCAATGCATAGAAGGGAAGGTGGCGAGGAGCTATTGTCCAGCGGCAACAGATCTCGAAAGAGGAAGAAGAAGAGCCAAGGTGAGGGCGGAGCACGGAAGAAGGCTGCTCGTAAGGCTTCCGTTGCTGCCGAGAGGACCTCAGCTGTTGGAGGCGAGACTCCGCCCGGTGCAAGTGTGCCCGCGCCCAAAAAAGAGAGTGTTAAGACTGCTGATGTCCCCGAGTCTGCACGGGAAGAGGGCTTTGAAACGGTGGTGATCGACGTTTCTGATACTGAAATGATTAAAGACCTCGTGATAAAGCCCTACCTCCGAAGCGAAAAGAAAAATGACGAGGAGAAGACTGCCCGTGCTCCGGAAGGGAGTCTTCGAGTTGATGACGGGGTAAAGGCGGGCTCTTCTCGTGCAGACAAGGGTAAAAGAAAGGTTGGTGAAGAAGAAGAACAAAAAGAAGAGATCCCCCAAGAGGGCGGCCAGAGTCCCCGTGTTTTTTATTTCGAGGACTTGTTGAACGTGGCCGCTGAAGGGGAGGTGCTTGTTTGTTTGCACGAATGCGACACAAGAGATCCTAAAGTGGCAAACGATTATGATATGTCTAGCACAAGGCTCACTCGGCGGACCTTCATCGGCGGTCTGACTGGATCGAGGAACATTCGGGGAATGCGCTTTAAATTTGGCCCAAACTTTCCCTCTGAGCAGGCTAGGGAGCCTAAATACTGCAAGAGGGAATGCACCATGAAGCTAGCCCCCAATGTTAACTTCGTTACTAGGCCGGGTAGTTTGGCTAAGGCAGTTTCATCGCTCATTGGTCCCCGCGAAGAATGGACAATGAGGGAGATGAGTGATGAAGACCTGGTTTTTGCTATTGCTGCTGACTCTGCCCAGGTAAGTGCTTCTTTTTCACTTTTCAAGTCAGAAGTAATTTTGAATTTACACTTCTAACCTTATTTCTTTTGCAGTTTCAGTCTAGTTTGATGGCTGCCGAGTTGATGTTTCGTTCTAGGATCAACAATCTTGATGAAGTGCTTGAACTGAAGAGAGAATTGCTGAAGACTCTGAAGGAGAACGAAGCTCTGGCAGGGAAGTGTGGTTTCCTCGAGGGTGAAGTTAACCGTTTGGCTGAGACCTACAATAAACAAGTTGAACAGATTAACAAGCTCACCGAGGAAAAGGACCTTCTTTCCGAAGAGAAAGAGGGGTTCGCACAATCTGCCCGGGACTTGGAGGCTCTACTTGAAGAACACAGCTCTTTGCTGAACAAGGCACTTGACGAGCATGGATCTTTAGAGATGGACCTGTAGAGGGCTAAGGAAGAGTCTATTAAAGCTCGAGCTGAACTTCAAGCCGCCAGGGACCAAGTTGCCCAGTCAGTGAGTATTCAAGACTCATTATCCAAAGACCTGGCCAACTTGCACGATCAGTTCGAGATCAAGGTTAAGCTTACTGCGCTTGAAATCAAGCGAACACTTCTCGAGCAGGTCCATGCAGGTCAAATCAACGCCGAGGAAGCAATACTGAAAGCAAAGCGTGTCGTTCGCGAAGTGAGGTAAGTGTTGAACCTTTCTCCTGAGGAGTCTGATGAAAATGATGATGAAGACGGTGATGAGAGCTCGGGTGACCATGACAGAGCCGATGGAGCTGGTGCATCGGGTTCTGGTCGTAGTACCCAAAATTAATGCCCCCTCCCCAAATTGGTCAAGTTTGTATGTTTATGTATCCGGCGAGAGCCAGATGATTGGTTGTGGATAGAGGTCTCTTTGGGACTTTTTGATCCTTGTTTGGCCGGTTTCATTGGCCTTCGTCACTCAACAAAACTTCTGTCAGCTGCTTCGGTATTTTTATTGTTTTGTCAAGACAATGTATATATTTCCAGACCTTTTAATTCAATGGCTGTGTATAGCTTGAATCTTCGATCTTTGTAATACCTTTGGTTCTAATGGGCCAATCACATCTATTTTCCATGCTGCGAAAAGCCAAGGAGCAGCCATTGTGTGGATCTCCAAGGGAGGGGAATATATCAAACCACCACGTACTTGACATTGATGGAAATTTCAGCCCAAAGTCAATGAAATCTTACTCCATGGTGAGCCATAAATAACTTTATCTTAAGATATTCTTGGCTAGAACATAGTTGTTCATTTATGGCCTACAAATTCAGGAATGTACCTCATTAGGAATTCTCGGGGTTTCTTGCGTGTCCACACATCTCAATAGTCCCAGATCTGGGGTTATCTTGTACAGTACTCCTCCACTTAGAATGAAAACATTTACAAGACGGCTCCGATTTCTCTATACTAGTGCTGGGTACTCTCCATTCTTGGTATAGTTTTTTATGTTCAGGTACCATGGCTCACCATTAAGTTCTTCGACCATGTTGCAATAAGTATGTTGATCCCGAACTTGAATCTTGAGAGGATCAATGTGAGTTTGGTTAGGATGAATAAGCAAAAATGTTAATGTAGCCAAAGCATCGGCCAACTCATTGTGCATTCTTGGGATGTGCCTTCAATAGAATCAAATATCTAGCAAAGATCTTCCAGAAACTGCTTATACATGATGAGCTTCCCATCTCGAGTTCCCCATTCACCCTTGATTTGATGCACCAGTAGGTCAAAATCTCTGAGCACTAATAGTTCTTTGATGTCCATGTCTATCACCATCCGTAGACCCATAATACAAGCTTCGTATTCTGCCGTGTTATTGGTACACCAGAAATGAAGTTGTGCAGCCGCCGGATAGTAATGACCTGTTGGAGATATGAGAACAACCCCAATACCATCACCTTTAGAGCTAGAGGCCCCATCAAAATAGAGCTTCCAATAGAGATCATCGTCAAACGGCAACTCTTGAATTATGTGTACCTCTTCATCTAGAAAGTTTGTCTTGAGAGGTTCATATTCATCATCCACTGGATTCTCGGCCAAATGATCGGCCAAAACTTGGGCTTTCATTGCAGTTCTGGTGACATAAGCTATGTCAAACTCTGTGTGTAAAATTTGCCACTTGGCAAGCCTTCCTTTTGGCGTTGCCTTCTGGAAGATGTACTTTAGTGGGTCCATCCGGGATATGAGGAAGTAGTGTATGACAACAAATAAGGCTTCAACTCTTGTTCTACCTAAGTGAGGGCACAATACATTCTTTCCAGCAAAGTGTACTTGACCTCACCATGAACTTCTTGCTCATGTAGTGGATGAACTGCTCTTTCTTGCATGTGGCATCATGTTGCCCCAGTAAACATCCAAATGAATTTTCCATCACCGACAAATAGAGGAACAAAGGTCGGATTGGCTCTGGTGGGACCAACATCGGTAGATTTGACAAGTATTGCTTGATTTGGTCAAAGGCTACTTTACATTCCTCAGTCCACTTGACTGCAACATCTTTCTTTAACAGCTTGAAGATTGCCTCAGAAGTGGTGGTGAGTTGAGAGTTGAATTGACTGATGTAGTTCAATCTCCTGAGGAAACTCATAACTTCTTTCTTGTTCTTTGGTGGAGGAAATTCTTGTATGGCTTTGATCTTTGTAGGGTTAGCTTAACACCAAATGCACATTTGGTCGGGTTCAACTTTAAATTGTACCTTTGAGTTTTTCGAAGAATTTCCTGAGGTCTCTAAGATGTTCCTCCGCCGTTCTTGATTTGATTATCACGTCATCCACATACACCTTATGTATCATGTCATGGAGGATGGTTGTCATGGCTCTCATATATATTGCTCCGGCATTTTTTAACCCAAACGGCATGACCCTGTAACTAAAGGTTCCCCAAGGTATAGTGAATTCCATATTTTCTATGTCATCCTCATCCATCAAGATATGTTGATATCCGGCATAGAAATCCAAAAAATATTAGATCTCATGTTTAGCACAATTTTCTATGAGAATGTGAATATTAGGCAAAGGAAAATTATCCTTGGGGCTGGCCTTGTTCAAATCTCGATAGTCAACACAAATTCTTATCTTTACATCTTTCTTGGGTACTGGCACGACATTGGCCAACCAGGTGGAATACTGAAGTGATTGGATCACCTTTGCAGATAGCTGCTTCATGATTTCGTCATGGATTTTCTTGCTCATATAAGAAGCTGCTTGACCATAGGAAAACCAGGGCTAATTGGCAACTTTTGAACCACCAAATATGTATCCAAGTTGAGCATGTTATCATACGACCAAGAAAACACGTCTCTATAGTCAAATAAAGCATGAGCTATGTCATTTTTCACTTCTGGCAGAGTGCACATGCTAATCTTGGTTTTCCTAACTGTTGACACCCAATTTTGTCCCTCATTTTTCATAATTGGCTATATGTAGTTTAAATGTGCATGTTAATTTTTCAGATGAAAATGTATTAGATTTACATGAATTTACGTGTGTAATCCTTATCCTTAACTCAATATTTATACAGTATTTACTTAACACTGAATTTTTACATAATTATATCATTTAGGTCGTTTGAAAAAATGCTTGCATGGTTTTGTAACTATTTGTACTATTAGTACACTTATGTATGTGTTTTGCAATTATTTATACCTAATTAATATTATCTAAGCTCGTCTATAATTATGTTGAACTAATTATTTTTATAAGTCACCAATATTATTCTTTATGTTTCACAAATTATTCTTCCATATATTGGCATTTTTAAGTCTATTATTAGCCAATTATACTTACAAATACATTACATATACACTTAAATACATTCCCTACACACTACATATACACAATTGCACTCACAAAGCCAAGACATTTGGCTCACGCGCCCACGTGCCACGCTCTGAACCACCCGATCCCAAATCTAACAGCTCACATCCCATCTACCCTTTTTAATTTTACATCAGACCCCTACAATTCCAAAACCCTAAAACACTTCACCCTTTCTCCTATCCCTCTAACCCGCCGCCCCTGTTACTCCTCTTCTCCCTCCTTAGCCCTTTTCCCGTCCAGATACACTGCACACACACACCACCACAGATCCTCCACCAATCTTGCATGTAACACTCTCACCCCCATCCCTGATCTGTCTCACTCAAACAACGAGAATTAAGGTCCCGAATCAAATCGCTGCAAATCCGTTCAAATGGAAAAGGAAAGGGTAAGTTCTTAACGGCACGATTCTGTTATACACGTGATGAGTTCGGAGGATTCAAGTACAGGCAAAACAGGAGTAGAAACAAAGGAGACGTGACCCGACCCGATTCTTCCTTCACTCAACCCGACCTGACTTGAATCTAAAATTCAGTAACCTCTTTCCTTCTCTTTGTTTTCACTTTTAATCCTAAAGGTATATATGTTTACGTGTCAAAAATACATGTTTTCTTATTCGGTCTTACTTGTAATATACAAGGAAAAGCCTACCTAAATTTCAGTCTCTTAATTAAGAATTCTACAAACTGAAATGGATGCCTACTGATTATGATCATTGTGGATCGAGTCTTAGCATGTCCGTTTGAACTTTTTAACAGTTAGTCGAACATTGATTATGGCTTTTGTATTCAAAATCATGTCTTGTTGCTAATCTTCGTGTTGCGAATCCTGAAGTGTCTGATCATCTCGAAACTGGTTTAGTGTGGTAATTCTAGCATGTGTGAAACTTAGATGTATTCACAATGGATATCTCCTTATCTTAAATCTGTGCATATGTATGTGTTTTCTGAATCTTCGATAATGGTAAAAGGAAGTTGACTGAGTTTTCTTATAAAAGACTAATAGCAGATTCTCATTTTTACTACACCAAATCAATCCCTTGCCTCAATTATGCCTGCTAGCAGATATGATATAGTCTTTCCATATTTACAACTTTCCTTTTTGGTTAAACATGAATCTCTTCCTCACCGTATATGAATCTGGCTAAGTATGTGGGTAAGTGCATACCAATACAAGATGTTCTTTAGAGTGTATACAATCACTTTAATTCAGAATACCAGTGTAGTTGAATTTCAAATTGATTAGAATCTATCTTAAGAGTAGATGGCCTAAAATTAGGCATCTGATTGCCAGTTGGTAATTTTTAGGATTCTAGATGATTTGTTTTTCGCCTATATTAAAGGAAATATTTTTTTCACTGATATTCGAATTGGCAATTGGCTTTATTTGTGGAAATACATAAAAGCATGATATTCCCTGATTTTACTTAACTGACAGCCTTGATTTCCTTCTTTCCTCATATTTGTCCTTTCAAACTTAACAGACCCTAGATCACAACTATAAGAGCCAGGCACCTCACACCCTTTACGGATACTTCAACACAGTTTACACACTTAGACAACTTACATATTGAATAATCTCTTCCTTTCTCCAGGTTCTAACACTTAAAGTACTTCAGACACACTACTCTCCATCTCACAGTCGAGTGTTTGCTACTATGATCTCCTCCCTTTGCTTTCTTGTTTCTTGTTTGCTGACGCTCTAAGGTATATGATCTAGTTTGAATGCATGTCACTCAAATAAAAGGTTTCTGCTCTGGATGTTGGTGTTGGCTTTAGATGAAACTATTTCTGCATGCTTGTATGGTTTGGCCATCTCTGGCCATCTGCTAAGTATTATTGCAGGTGATGCTTCACAACTGGATAGTCCAGAAAGGACTATACCATTAGTAAGTATATTTTCATGTTTTTAGTCTTAGCAAGATATGAATTAGGCTTGAAGGTTTGGACCATAAATCAAGGGCGTGCTGATTGGTTCACATTAGTGCGTACATGGCACTTTTCTTTCTTCACTTATCTTCCCCTTAGACCCTTTATGTAATCTATTCATTAGGGATCATGCATGTACTTATTATATTAGTAAAACAATGATAAAAGAGGCATATGAACTGCCTCAAAGCATCAGCAAAACACTGCCAAAAATAGCGTGAAAATAAGCAGCAGAGGTGCTGCTATATGTTGGCTAATCAGGGGCACTTCTTAACCTTCTTTCCATTTTTCCATGCTGCTGTGTTAAAAAATACACTTTAACTTGGAAACAGGGATGTTTGTAATTTGAGTGTTAAAACTGAAAACAGGGCAGCGTTATGTCAGAATAGGCAGGAAGTATTTCCCGTGGAAAATAGAAAAGAGGCTATTTTTGCAATTCTGCCCTAATGAGGGACATTTCAGCAAAACTGTATAAGCTATCCAGTTTTAATTAAACGCCTGATTTTTTCTAAAAACAGCGCAAACTAATTTTTTTAACAAAAAATTGAAATCCTCTACATGCTAATTAATAGTGTGAAAGGGGAGAGTAAAGGCTTTGGGGGTCAAGCCATGCAACAAGTATCTATAAGAAGTCATTTTCTTAAGAAATATAATAGAAAATCTCATCAGACGCATGAATCTTCATGAAAATTAGTATAGTTCAATAGTTATACAATTATGTGTGGTTTTACTTGTTTGCATAAAGCTAAATATTAAAAATAAGAATCCTTGCCTTTTTATTTCGTTTTGAAATCTTTCTTTTAAAATGATGCTTCCTTACTTATAATGTATACATATACATATTATGCTTTTAACGCGACTCCAAATCAAAAGCCACTTGGAATATACGTTTGTCAATTAATGTCAATACGTCCCTTCCGAAGTGGCTACATTCTCTGAATGTGATAAATCTTTTTTGGTTCCTACATTTGAATTATCATATTAGGAGAACGAACAAATAAAATAAATGTCTTGTACTATTTTTAAGATTTTCCAGAAAACTAATTTATGTTGGAAGAGTTTGATTTTAAGTCATGTTTGCATTTTTATCCTCTCAGAATCAAAGATTTTAGTTGAGGGTGAAAATTGCGATTAGGCATTAGGCTTAGGCTGGAAATGCAAATTCATAATTACTTAGAGAATTTCACTACAAGAGTGAACTTAATTGTTTTTGCAGGGAATATCCTTCTAATGTTTAATGTTAACTCTTTAGCCTCATTTCGCTAGGTTAGATATCCTCAGAGTTTGACCTTGTTCTATTATTTTATGAACTTAGAATCTTAAATTATTTTGTGTATTTAAGCTTATGTATTTAGTTCGTAATACCAAAATTGAAATCCGGTTGGGATCCACCTTTCATGGGACTCGGGAAGTGCCTAACACCTTCTTCCCGAGTCACAAGGACTTCTTGCCCATAGAATCTGTTAGCAATGACCTACCCGGAGTTAGTTTAGAAACTTAGACACTTTAGGTGACCTAATACGCCTTTATACAAATTTATTAGGTGGCGACTCCTAACTCGTTCCAAACGAGTCACCTTAGTCGAACCCGACCTTTGAACTCAATCCTAGCTCTGAAAAAGTGGTGCTACACTAACATTATCAAGACTACCTAGATTTATATTTTTTGTCATCCAGATTGGGCTTAGTTTTGTTTTCAAAATGTTCTAATTCCTTATTTATCTCACTCTCAGCCCCCTCTTCATCATATGCTTCCTCAAAGTTTTCTTCATTATTAGTCTATTCCATATCATCTACCTCCTCAACTGTCACTTCATAATCATCCCACCCCCATCATGTATTTCCTCAAATTTTTGTTGATTCATTGAGATCAAGTTAAAGTGTGTGTTTAGATCAGGGCGTGACTTCAACATGCATGTCATGTTATTAAGGCCATAAGAAATATAGCTACAGAAAGAAATAAAAAACAAAAATTGAAAAATAAAGAGATAGAATAAAAAGACAAGAAGCGTATCTTGCTTTTCATTGAATATTGAAAGATAAACAGGTTTGACATCACAACGGGCAAACTAAATATAGTTGGATTACAACTTTTAGAATAATTAAGTATATAGAAAGGATAACAAAAATATTCTACCAATAGCCCCTCCTAGTGGCTTCGCAATTGTTCGTATCACATCGGGACCAATGGCCTGGATTTCTGCATTACTAAGTCCTTCGCCTGTTTGTACCATATTGATGCCACAGACGTTCCTCAGATTTGACAGCAGCTTCTTTTGTTCGTGAGTCTCATCAGCAATTTTGAGAAGAAACCTGCATCCTTTGGGCCTCGTGAAAGATTGAGCGAGGCAAGGAATAGGCTTCTCAAGGGACCATACTTGTTTCTTCATCTTCCTGGCTCTTGCTCTGTCTCCATCTTTGGGCTTGTATCCCAGACTTCAGGTACCACGAATTCCAAGTAGATCAGCTAGATGTAACATTCCTTGTAGTGATGCCTGAGACCCTTCCCTTGTTGGAAATTGTGCTTCAGCATTTCTGCAGCCATCTTGACTACAACTTTTGACAATCTTGCTTGAGGCAAAGGCTTGCCTTCTGGGACCTCCTCTATATGCACTACTTCAAATGGTTGGTACATCAGAGTTGGACTATCATTAAGGACTTCAATAACTGGAATGGACGAATCCATATACATTAACAATTCTCCCTCTTTGTGCACCATAATCATCTCATGGTTCCACTCAAACTACACCTTATGTTGCAAGGTCGATGGCACTACACCTGCCATATGGAACTAGGGTCTTCCCAATAGTAGATTGTAGGAAGAATCCATATCAAGAACTTGGAAATCAATAGAAAATTCTACAGGCCCAATTTTCAGTATCAGCTCTATCTCACCAATCGACTGTCATTTTTTCCTGACAAAGGCACAGATACTCACAGTGTTGGTATTTATTTATTCCATGTTGACTTTCAATATTTTCAGGGTAGACAATGGATATATATTCTGACCAAATCCTTCGTCAACCAGTATCCTTGTGACGTAAGAGTTGTCACACTTAACCGTTATATGTAGTGTTTTGTTGTGACCCGTGCCTTCCATAGGCAATTCTTCGTCAGCGAAGGTGATCCTTTTGACTGCAAAGATGGGACTAGTAATGGCCTCCAAATTTCCAATAGTCATTTTTTTCAAATACATGGGCTTCATTCAATATTTTCAATAGAGCATGATGGTGCGCCTTGGAATGCATCAATAAGGACACCAAAGAGATTTGAACAGGGGTCTTTCTCAGCTACTCCACAATAGAGTAATCTTGAACTTTCATCTTTTTAAAAAATTCTTCTACCTCTTTCTCAGTGACAGGTTCCTGGATGGGGCCCTGACTTTTTCTAACTTGCTTTTCTTTTCTCAACTCTTCTTGGGTAAATCAGCGCCCAGAATGAGTCAACCCACCCATTTGTATTGTTTCTGCCATAATTTCCTTTCCTTTGTATATGACCACTGCCTTGTCATATTTACATGGTAAGTGCAGAGAGTGGTTCACTTTCCCTAAAGGACGCATGTTTCCTTCTACTGGCTTTATCATGTCCAAGGCTCGCAATTTCTCAAAGATACCTTTATAAGATTCTCCAATTGGTCTGAACTTTTTCTTCTTCTCTTCTCGAGCCTTCTTGAATTCATCTTTTGGACGAAATCCTGATGGATCTCTTGGTCGGTTGGTAGGGGTTCAGTGGAGCCTGATATTGATTATGTGGAGCTTGGTAAGTGGGATATGTAGGCTGCAAGGCTAGCGCGCACCATTGCAGATATGATGTTGAAGAATATAACTGCACGGAATGTACAGAGTATTGTGGTTGAGGTATGGAGTATTGCGTATTTTTTGGAGGGTAGTAGTGTTGTGAAGGGAGTGTTTATGGAGCTCGGTATGAATTAGGTTGACTGTATCGCTCCTCATTCCCATTTCGTGGACCCGACCCTACCATGGCCACATCTTTTTTCTTCTTTCACCAAAAACTGTTGCCCCAGTCTATATAACATGTGTAGTCACCTTCAGTGCGGTCTGACTCACAATCTTGCCAGTCTTACACCCTTCTCAATCATTTCTCCCATCTTGACGACTTCACTAAACGGTTTTCCAAAGGAGGGAATCTATGCACCATAGAATGCCTCATCTTGAGCTTCAATGAATAACTGAACCATGTCTTCATCTGGGATTGTAGGGCACACTCGAGCGGTTTGTTCACGTCATCTAAGTGCATATTCCCTGAAGCTTTCACTTGGATTCTTTTTATTGCATTCAAAGAGGATTGATCTGGATCAACTTCAATGTGGTTCTTGTACTGGTCATCAAATGCCTTTGTCATATCTTCAAGCACTGGCCATTTGGTTACGTCCTGCTTCATAAACCATTCAGTAGCTGGATCTCCCAAGGTTTCATAAAAGTATGCTATCAGCAGCTTATCCTTCTAGACTCCTCTCAGTCAGTATGTCTTCATATGGACCCTTAGATCTCCCTCTCCGGTGTAAAACTCAAACTTGGGAATTACGAACCCTTTTGGTAGTTGCAATTTAAGGTACTGTAAAATATCCTTGAAAGAAGTATTGGTATGATCTCTGTATCCCTGCATAATCCTCACGGCTTGTTCTAAACCCTTCACTTTGCATAAGACCTCGCTCTCAGCTATTTCCCCAATCGGTCGAGCTCAACTATAGACTCGTGATGGAATCCCTGGTCATATGAGTCATTGTGTCAAAATTGGGTTCATGGTGCTGATTATAGTGATGGTCCCCAGCCTATAGATGTGGATCATTATTTGACCTTGCTATGTCGGGACTAGCTAGACCTCAAAAAAATTGGAACCTGTGCCGGAGGCAGAGCACAATGTCCCTATGGTGGGGACAGACCATACAGCCCCAGTGGTGGAGGTGGTGGTGGTGGCGCATGAGGGCGCGTTCAGCTTCGTTTGTTGCACCATGGCCAGGGCCAAAACCAGGGGCTAGGTCGGATTCTCAATTGCGGTATAGTGCCAGGTGCTTGCTAGAGAGCTGTTGGTACAACTCCATCTCTGATAGATAGCCTTGGAAGGAGTGCCCCTCTTGTGGTCTGTGCGTGATGCATGTCGGCAACGAGTTGTTTCAGAGTCTGGACCTCTCCACTCAACCTCTCATTCTCCAACGCCTCTCAGACCTTTTAGTAATTTTGAAGAAACTCTAATTAAAGCGAAGTAGAACTGAATAGAATGGAATAGATAAGTAGTATTCACGTTGCTCAATTGTAAGAAAAAGTTACGCGTTTATATTTTAACTGTTATTTTACTAGTACTTAGTCTTTAAAATTTCAGTTTGAGTGAAAATGAGAGAAGAAAATAAACCCAGATAACACTTCAACTTCTTTCTCTTGATCAGTTGAGTTGTCTTTGTTCTGAACCAAGTTCTAGTTCTTCTTTTGGAAAGTGGTGGATGAACTCAAATTCTAGATATTTGATCATCTTGTCTTGACTTCTTAAAGGAGCACCCGACCACCGATTAACCATATAATCAAGGACAGAGATAAAGAAAAAAAGAGATATGAGGAAACAATCAACAAAAGAGAATGATTTCTTGAGACCCACTTCACTGGCATCCATAGAGGACTTTCACTTTACCAAACGGAGCACTCCAAGATCATAGTCGTTGATTTTTAATTTTTCTTTAGAAGTCTACTGCAGGTTGTCGAAAAAAGGGCTTTCTGCAAGCAGGTTCAAAATTCAAAGTCCCGTTTTCAACCACAATTAGCTTTGATTCACTTGATTTCAATATTTTTCAATTCATACTCACATCTCCTTGCTTTACCAAACCGAGGACTCTAAGATAATAAAATTTGAAAAGTCATGGATTTTTAATTTTAGTGAAAAGTCAACTTAGAATTCAAAGTCCCATTTTCGACAGCGATTAAATTAAAATCACTTGATTTTTTAATTTTCTTACACACATTAAAAATGCACAATTAAGCGGAAAGACCAATTTTAATACTAAATAAAACATAATAGAACACACCAAAATGAGGGGTGACATACATTAAGTTAAATGTAGTATTAGCCAAACATCAAGAATTAACTTATAAGTTACAAGTCTTAAAGTGCTGACTAATGGTCGGACACATTTACATAAATTTATAAAATTCTTCCAAAAACTATGTCCAAACGGGGGCTTAGTCTTTAAAATTTCAATTTGAATGAAAACGAGAGAAGAAAATAAACCCAGATAACACCTCAACTTCTTTCTCTTGATCGGCTGAGTTGTCTTTGTTCTGAACCCAGTTCTAATTCTTCTTCTGGAAAGTGGTGGATGAACTCAAATTCAAGATATTTGATCATCTTGGCTTGACTTCTTAAAGGAGCACCAGACCACCGATTAACCATATAATCAAGGACAGAGATACATAAAAAAAAGAAAACTGAGGAAAGAATCAACAAAAGAGAATGATTTCTTTTCATTCACCTTACTGGCATTCATATAGGACTGTCACTTTACCAAACCGAGCACTCCAAGATTGCAGTCATTAATTTTTAATTTTTCTTGAGAAGTCTACAACATATTGTCGTAAAGGGCTATCTGCAAGCAGATTCAAAATTCAATGTCCCGTTTTCAACCACATTTAGCTTTGAATCACTTGATTTCAATATTTTTCAATTCATACACACATCTTCTTGCTTTACCAAACCGAGGACTCTAAGATAATAACATTTGAAAAGTCATGGATTTTTAATTTTAGTGAGAAGTCAACTCAGAATTCAAAGTCCCATTTTTGATAGCAATTAACTTCAAATCACTTGATTTTTTAATTTCTTTACACACATTAAAAATGCACAATTAAGTGCAAAGACCAATTTTAATACTAATTAAAACATAATTGAACACACCAAAATGAGGGGTGACATACATTAAGTTAAATGTAATATTAGCCAAACATCAAGAATTAACTTATAAGTTACATGACTTAAAGTTCTGACTAATGATCGTACACATTTACATAAATTTATAAAATTCCTTCAAAAACTATGTGCAAACGGGAGCTTAATCTTTAAAATTTCAATTTGAGTGAAAACGACAGAAGAAAATAAACCCAGATAACACTTCAACTTCTTTCTCTTGATCAGCTGAGTTGTCTTTGTTCTGAACCCAGTTCTAGTTCTTCTTCTGGAAAGTGGTGGATGAACTCAAATTCAAGATATTTGATCATCTTGGCTTGGCTTGACTTCTTAAAAGGAGCACCAGACCACCGATTAACCATATAATCAAAGCACAGAGATAAAGAAAAGAAGAGAACTGAGGAAACAATTAACAAAAGAGAATGACTTCTTTTCACCTACTTCACTGGCATTCATAGTGGACTCTCACTTTAACAAACCGAGCACTCCAAAATCGTAGTTATTGATTTTTAATTTTTCTTGAGAAGTCTACAGCAGATTGTCGAAAAGGGCTTTCTGCAAGCACATTCAAAATTCAAAGTCCCGTTTTCAAACACATTTAGCTTTGAATCACTTGATTTCAATATTTTTCAATTCATACACACATATTCTTGCTTTACTAAATCGAGGACTCTAAGATAATAATATTTGAAAATTCATGGATTTTTAACTTTATTGAGAAGTCAACTCAGAATTCAAAGTCCCATTTTCGACAGCCATTAACTTCAAATCACTTGATTTTTTAATTTTCCTACACACATTAAAAATGCACAATTAAGCGCAAAGACCAATTTTAATACTAATTAAAACATAATAGAATATACTAAAATGAGGGGTGACATACATTAAGTTAAATGTCATGTTAGCCAAACATCAAGAATTAACTTATAAGTTACAAGACTTAAAGTACTGACTAATGGTCCTACACATTTACATAAATTTATAACATAAAATAGTTTATGTAAAGAATGAAAGAAGATAAGTGAGAGAAACGAGTTTGGGGCGGAGGTGAGCACTGATTTGTAAAAAATTATGATTGCGCTAAAAAAACTTTGGGTAACCAGATGTTAAGGTTAGCAATTATCTGGCAAATTCTATTATTATCCCAATGATCTTTTTGAAAAATGAATGTCAGATTCATATTTTAGGGAGAATTTCAGAAACCTCTCTTTTGGCTTTGGAGTACTGATTTTTTCGTGGTTTCTAGATTGTATTTACTTTGTATATAGTGTATCTTTTTTGTATCTTTTGATATCTGTCTGTATGTTTTAAACTTTTGTATCTATATATGTTGTATCCTTTTTTTTTTTTTTTTTTGCAATGTATCTTTGCACTTCTTTATTTCTTGTTCTTTTAAAAAAATGTATATCTCTTGTATTTATTGCGTTTCTTTCTATATTATATTTTTATTTCTCAATTTTATCTTTTTATTTTTTTATATTTGTTGTTTATTTTTCGTGTCTGTTTTTTATCTTTAACCTATTTTGTATCTCTATTGTAACTCATGTGTAGTTGTATTTTTCACTGTATCTCTATTTTTATATTTGTTTGTATATATCTTTTTGAATCTTTTGTGTATGTTAATTTTTTTGATCTTCTCGTAACTTTGTACCATGAATAAAGTCTGCGGAATATTATGGTGAAAATTTTCTGATCGGTGGTGGTGGCAGACCGACACTGACGGTGGTAGTAGAAGGCGGTACAGGGCAGCAAGGAGGCAAAAGAGGGAGGGATGGGACATAGGAGGCTAGGGGTTTTGCTCTTTACATTTTTTTTTAATATTTTTAATATAAATTATATTGTTACATTTTGTAATATTAATATTATTGATAAATTTACATAATATAGACTTTAATTTAGCAGAATACATCTGTAGCCCCTTAAACGTATCCATTTTTCTATTTAAACACCTGAACTAAGGGTTGTATCATTTAAACACTTGAAATTAAACAATAATGTACCTTTTAAGCACTGTATTGGATAAAAAATAAAGCATGCCTCGGGCCTTGGGCTTGAGGCATGGCTCAACAAGAATTCTCAAATCTGGCTTCTCCAGGCCAGGAACCGAGGACAAGATTCCACAGCAAGCCTTGACGAAGATTAAGCCTCGGGCGGTTAAAGACACATCTTCACTAGGCAAATTATTTAACCCTTGGGGAAGCGTTACCTTCTGGTATTTGTTTGTTAGTTTTCCAGTCGATTATTATCTTTGACACAATGAATTGCTTGTTAAATCCATTACAAATTTTTTTTATTGTCCTAACCCAATTTAGGCCAACACAAATTGGTGTCGTTTATAGGGAATAAGCAATAGTGTTGTTCCAAAGTTGCGCATCGTGATAACTTTTTTCTCTTTGCTAGTTCTTAATGATGGTTGATAAAACTAACAATACAGTTTAGCAAGTTACAGATGAAACATCAGTTCCATCAATCCAACTGGGCAATGGAACTCCAAATCTGCTGATTGGTGCAAATCCACCATTTGGCGTGACCCCACCAATTGCACCACCGATTGATCCCTCTTCATCTGCATCAAACGACTCATTCCAACAATATGTGATAAGTACTCTACAATGAATCGAAGAACAATTTGTTGTGAGAGAAGGCTCCAATGCTGAATTTCGTAGTTCACTACAAACTATTTCTTGAAACCCAAGGAACGCAGCAAATCCCATTGTTACTCAGCCTGCTGTTCTTAATGGAAGCATCCCAAACTTTGTTCGTATAGGCGCGAAAATAGGGGGACTTCCAAATGGAGCAGCATCTGGAGGCTCGGGAACTACCCCCATGGGTACCCAACCCTTCGGGACAGCCCTTACGGTGGCAGAAACTAGCCTCTCGTTAGACCTAGAAAAGTGGAAGAATGATTTTCAAGCCCAATTTGAGAAACGCCTTGAAAATGTCCCCGGGGTCAAGAAGCCCCAACGAGTGTTGGACATCGATAGGTGCCGACAGCAACCTTTCAAGCCCGAGACTGCTCCTGCCCCTATCCCCAAGCACTTCAAGATGTAGATCTTGAACAAGTGTGATGGAAAGAGTGATCTAGTTGACCATATAACTGAGTACATGGCATGGTCAAAAGCAACGACCTGACCCCGGTAGAAAAAGAATCTATGTTCCTTAAATATTTCGAGGATACCCTCAAACAGGGAGTGTCATACCCAATTTTGGACTAAAGTCGAGGCGAGTGGGGTTTCAGATTTGACTGGGTAAACTCGTTTGAGTTTAGATGTTGTGGTCGCCACCTAATATAGTCTTCTAAGGTGTATTAGGTCACCTAAGTATCTAAGGTCAAGTTCAATAAGTCAACTAGTCTATTCCAGAGGTTCAATATGGGTAAGAAGTCGAATGACTCGGGGAAGAAGGTGTTAGGCACTTCACTGAGTCCCACTAAAGGTGGTTCCCCTCCGAGTCTATGTTTTGGGATAAAAATAGTGTATATTAGCATGAATACTAACTTGGGAATTAACTAAGCATTTTAGTTTAAAATAATGTCTATGCAGTTTTGAACACATGCATACAAATAATTTTTATAGACGGCCTATATTTAAGCCTAGTCGTATATAATGGCCTCTAACATCAAATGCCTAATCATAGACAAGTTTCAACATGCAAAGGGTGTTCAATTTCAGCTTATCTTATGCAATCTTCATATTTAAAACAATTTGCATAAAGAGTCTACTTTGTAAATAAAATTACAATTTATCAAAAAAACCGAGAGGGGTATTGTTTTAAAATGAAATGTTGGCCATTTAGGATCGGTGTGACTCTTCATTAATTGTCGAGCCCTAACCTTAATGGTCTTTTTAGTGTAGAGGTCGAATTTTGAAAAATATATAGGTGAAGAGGCTGTTTTTGAAAAAAAAACCGTTTCACAGAAGCACTCAAGGGAAAATAAGAGGTTGTCGCATGTAATAATATATATATATATATATATATATATAGGTATAAACATGCAAATATATGATTCAAATTATACTTATAACTTTAAGAAATACTTTTAAAGTGTATAAACGACCCCAAATGCTTTATACACCCCTATACACTGTTAGATTAGTGTATAGGAGCGTGAGTAGTTGAAAAACCAATTTATCATACACAAAGGCTTTTTTTGAAAAGGTTTTCGGGCCTGGATCACTTGTGCAAATAGAAACAGTTTAATCTTAACAGAAACGAACCAGATTTTAGTATTTTCACAAATAGCCTCGATTTTAAGCAGAATTCCAGTCTTATCGTCACAAAATACGTTTTAAGCAGTTAAGACCTGTTAGACATATAATATACAGTAGTGTTGTCGTTCAGGAAGCATGCAGACTTTAAAGATGTGATGTAGCTTATCATGCTACTCAGTTTTCAAAAGAAAGAACCATGAATATGAATGATGCAACACATAAGAAGGCAAAAGGAAAGAAGAGGCTCCTGGGTAGCCTGTGTACGTAGCCTAGTAGTTGTGTGCCTTGTGTTATATAGATACAAACGGGAAAGCCTAATGAATATACATAGATAAATGGCAGTTTCTAAAGGGAGAAGTGTAAACAAAACAAGTGGACTGCCTTCAGTGAATTCAAACAGAGCAGGGGTATCAAACAACTATGCTTGCATAGCACAATTGATGGATCTCTCAAGATCTTAGACCTGCAACTACATGGACCTGGTATGGCCTCTTGTCAAAAGACCTCAAACAGTCAGAACACAAACAGGATAACATAACCAGGAGAAACTTGCCACAATGAGGTAAAAGTCTCTCTATCTCCCTAGCAAAGGGAGCAAGAATCTTTCCAGCGAAGAGAGAGAGAGAGAGAGATGTTGCAGTATTGCTACGTTGATTTTATGTTTTTTCTCTGTAAGAACCCTTTTTTTCTCCTTAAGTAAGGGATTGCAACCAGTGTTTATATAGGTGGGAGGTGGGAATTATCATTCCAATAAATTAGGAGTGTGAAAACTCAAGTTCAAACGTGCAAAAGTATAAAAGGTAAGGGAATATTGTTTTCCCAACCTAAAAGAATCCCATTAAGTGATATTACCAAGTTTAGTTCAACACACCCCTAAAATTAAGGTAATTAGACCTCCTAAAAAGGAAAAACCTTTGCCCCTCGACAAATAACTCATCCAGATTCAAAAATCCACATACCAAAGTGTTTAAATTTGATTAGGCTCGAAAAATCCCTTGAATAATCTCTAGCTAATGTTATATCAATCATAGGAATTAACTTCCATTCCAGTTTTCAGTCAATGATCCCCCATTCAATCACTTTTAATTAAAAAAAAAAAGATCTCCTAACTTAATCAGATTACCACTTCAAATTTAAACATATAATCATGCAGATCATGCATTCTAACAGAACATGAGATCAAAAGATGAGCATATTTAATTCAGAAGGTCAGGGCTTTTGGCCTTTACATGTTAACAGAAGTAATTCAAAAAAATGCTAATCACTATCATATCGAACTTAATCATACGAGAAATCAATTTCATGTTTGGACAAATGAGACAGGCAATACTTAGAAAATTTTCATGAATATCCACTTTAACTACTCAATTAGGCTAAAATACTGAAAGAATAGGGAAAACTTATGCTTAACATCACATAGGAATAACCAGAAGAACAAGTTAGGGATTACCCATTGAAACGACCTCGGTCAGTCGTTTCGGAAGTTAGGACTACGATTGGCGTGTCGATAATTTTAAAATATTCGTAATGTCCATTAGGACCTGTCTGTAAAATTTGAGCTAAATCAGACCTCGTTTATTAGGCATCGAAAGAAGGTTTCAGTTTTTATTGGCAATAAATATTAAAAAGAGATTTTTGAGCTCGGTTTTTCCGAATGAGCTCCGATTCGAAATCCGAAAGCGCTATTGGGTTCGTATGATTATTTATGACCATTGAGAACTTTCGAAAATGAATTTCGATGTTGTTCGGCTAGTTTCCGCTAAAATGCCGAAAGTTAAATAATTTGACCTTTTTCATTTAAATTCGCATCTTAAGTTTCGGAAGTCCAATTTGAGATCCTTCTTCGCGAGTATGTTACATATATTTTGTATAACTTGTATGAAAAAGTTGTAATTAGTTGGAATATTGTAGGGTACCGTTTTAATTTTTACCGTAGCAGCAGATTTTAAAGAAAACAAAAAAAAAAAAAGAGAAAAAGACAAAACTGGAAAGAAAGCTAAAGGAGTTGGGCGGTGGGGGATATAAATCCCCCTAATCAACTTCGACAAATAGATATAGCTACAACCACAGAAACGAAAAAACAAGAAACGCGAAACAGAGAAAATGGAAAACACGCAGTGGAAAAATGCCAGAAAATGAGAAAAGGGGCCGGAAAAAAGTAGAATTTTCACCCTGAACATTCAGAGTGGGATCGTTTGGCAATGAAACCAAAGAACAAGCGGTTATTGAATAGATGTACTAACTTTGTAACAAGGTAAGTGTTTACATCCATTTCTTTGGAGGCACCTGGCCTCGTGGATTTTCTACCACGTGTTCCTTACGTGTGTAGCTGCCGATAGGCGTACTCCTTACGCCTTAGCTTTGGATTTACATTGTGTATTATATGTTATGTCCTGTTGTTAGTATTGCATTGAGGAACTGAGCATTGTACTCTGGCTGTGAGTTGGCATCTACTTCCCGACTGTCGATGAGAGTCCCGCGCCAGTGAAGGGTTATTATTGCATCACATTGCATTTATATGCATTATATGTCATTCATATGCATTACATTGCATATCATATTCGGTGCAGGAGTATTCCGCCCCAGGAGCGGGAGTATTCCGCTCCATTATATCATATTGAGGGTAGGAGTATTCCGCCCTAGGAGCAGGACTATTCCGCTCCATTGTATCATATTGAGGGTAGGAGGATTCCACCCCAGGAGAGTGCAGGAGTATTCCGCCTCAGCTTTACATTATTTCAGGTGCAGGAGTATTCCGCCTCTAGTTTATATTATATCGGGTGCATGAGTATTCCGCCCCAGGAGCAGGAGTATTCCGCTCCAGTTGGTTATCAGATTGGATTCCCCCCGAATGCAGGAGTATTCCGCTTCGGGATGGGATTATGGGCACATGTGACCCTGTGCATTTCATTTCATCTCATTTCATACCATTGTGTAGACTTACGATACATGACTACTGTCCTGCTTATATGTGCATTGCTTATTTGTTGATATGTTTCTGGCACGCACCCTTGGTTGAGTTTAGAAGTTTTTACGTGTTTCCAGTTGTTATCTGGCTCTGCCTTTTTATAATTTAAATAAAAGGAATTTGGTTTATCTACTTCTTCTCCCTGGCTAGCTATCCTATTCTTTGAGGTGGCTAGTCTGCCCCACTTATTGAGTCCTTTGACTCACCCTTGTTTGTTGTTTGTTTCTTCTCTATTTATTTCATTTCGGCATGTTTGCTCGAGGATGGAGTTCGCCACGTTGTGAAGGAGCGAAGACGACGTCAGCTGTCAGGGTGAGCCAGCTTTTATTCCGGATGGCCACCAGTTTATTGGTTATTATTTCAGTTACATTTTGCTCCCTTCAGGAGGTATTTGTCTTCTTTTGTACTCTTAGATGTCTAGTCTGGATAGCCTAAAACCTAGTATGTCTGTTTTTTTTTTTGTCTTGACCTTAATTATGAATTGTTATATTTATTTTTCTAATTTAATTGGTAAGGGTTCGCCCGACGGGTCTAGGGGAGGATGTCGGGTGCCCGCACGGCCTAACTGGAATCCGGGTCGTGTCACCCATTTAGGATTCGATTCGGGTCAGCCTTGACCCATTTTTAGTCGCATAAACGTGAGGGTTTTCCCCTCCACTAAGCCGTATCTTTCAGTTCTTATCAAGTTTTTCCGGAGCTCCGATGACTTTGATGACGTCGATGACAAGCTGAATCCTAGACCCCGTGGTTTTGAAGAAAATTTCATAGGGGTTTTATAGCGGATCGCGAGGAGAAGAAGTCACTTCGCTGGTGAAATTGGCCGGAAATGGCCTTGTCAGTGGAGACATTAGGGTTAAAGACGAGAGAAAGAGAGAGGAGTGGCAGCCTGGTGTGTGAGAGAAATAAATGAGTGGTGTAGGGTTTTGGGGGGAGGGAGTGTATAGTTAAAATAGGAAATATTGTTTCTGGCCGTCTGATCAAAAGATTGGAAGGCTGGGATTAAACCATGTAAGTGTGAGTTGGCATTGAGGTGGTGCCTATGTGGATAAGTGAGGAGGGTGTGAGGTGTACGTGTGGAGTGTATATATAGTGTATATTGGGCACAATTTAGTATAAAATAGGCATTACAATTGTATAGAATAGGTATAAAATCGTAGCAAAATTATGGAAATAATTGAAAGCACCACAATGGCTAGAACGCGTATAGAAAAGTGTTTTTTAGGATTTGAAATGGATTGGGTAATTTTATCAAAATAAGGGCAATTGCAGAAATTGTAAAAATAGCTGCGGTTTGAGGTGATGCTTTTGAAAATAGCATCAATTGCCAGGCTATTATGAGAAGAGCATTTGAAAGAAATGGACGAGGCAACAGTGGATACTCAATCCTGTATAAAATTCGAAAACTATTGATTTTGAAAACATGAGGGACAAAATTGGGTGTTAAGAGCTGCTCCTCCTTGCCCGGGGATGATGAAATACTCTAGAGGAGCCTATGACTTAAGATAGTGTGGGGCGTCAGGCTGAAATACTTGCTTTAATTGGGGTGTATATCCTGCAATGAAGATGTGTATGCAACATAATGTATACATAAAATGTACCTTCCCGCTGGGCTGGATTGTCTTTCCAGGATTCTTGCCAGATGTGATTGTGTCTGCTATGCCATAATTGTGTGTCTTTTTATTGTCAAGTGTTAGATTCGACATCGGGTTGTATGCCCTCCATCGCTGCATTGGGCTGTAAAGCCTCAGCTAATTTAAATGACAAATCGATATCGGGCTGTATACCCTCAACCGACGCTTCGGGTTGTGTTCCCTCAGCTAATGTAAAACGCAAATCGATATCGGGCTGTGTACCCTCAACCGACACTTCGGGCTGTGTATCCTCAGCTAATTTAAATGACAAATCAATATCGGGCTGTGTACCCTCAACCGACGCCTCGGGCTGTGTACCCTCAGCTAATTTAAAATGCAAATCGATATCGGGCTGTGTACCCCCAATAGACGCCTTGGGTTGTGTACCCTCAGCTAATTTAAATGACAAATTGATATTGGGTTGTGTACCCTCAACCAATGCTTCGGGCTGTGTACCCTCAGCTAATTTAAATGACAAATTGATATCGGGCTGTGTACCCTCAAGCGACGCTTAGGGCTGTGTAGCCTGAGCTAATGTAAAATGCAAGTCAATATCGGGCTATGTACCCTCAACCGACGCCTTGGACTGTGTACCCTCAGCTAGTTTAAAATGTGAATCGATATCGGCCTGTGTACCCTCAACCGACGCCTTGGGTTGTGTACCCTCAGCTAATTTAAAATACAAATCGATATTAGGTTGTGTACCCTCAACGGACGCCTTGGGCTGTGTACCCTCAACTAATTTAGAATGCGAATCGATATCGGGCTGTGTATCCTCAACCGACACCTTGGGCTGTGTACCCTCCGCTAATTTAAAATGCTAATCGATATCACGTTGTGTACCCTCAACCGCCGCTTCGGGCTGTGTACCCTTAGCTAATTTAAAACGACAAACCTTTTCGTTGAAGCATATCTGTCGTGTATTACTGAATTAGGTATCTTTTGTGCCTGCACCCAAAGAAAGATTGGTGAGTTGTGCGTGGTGGTTTGATTTCTACATTCCTGGCTTGCTTCACGCTCGCTGACAACGAGTGCCGGATATTGGCCGAGCTGATAGGAATATGCATAAAGTAGTACGTAATGCAAATGATTTCGAAAAACATTAATAAGAAAGAAATGAAATGAAATATTTGTCCCATTGAGTCACAAATCGCGTTGTGTGAAGCCAAAGTTGTCGTCCTTCATGCTGTTCCAAACTCCATCAAATAAATTTTGAGGCGACCTCAAAATTCTGCCCCAGTTTATATTCGAAATTTTTGAGAGGTCCTCAAAAATTTTTGCCTCGGTGTCAATTATGCTTGTCCTTCAGGAATTTTTTAGAGTTCCTCAAAAATTCTGCCCCAGTATTTGCTTCACGGGAAAATGAAACTTTTGTATTTATGCGACCGAACCTTGAGTAGGTTGCCTACGTATCCCACTTGAGGAATTAGGTTGTGACGTAGTTCGGATTACATAATGCATTGTAGAATGGGAAAATCATTAATCAGTATAAACTTCTATACATAGTATCTTTTGACAGCATCTGAGTTGATCGGTTTTGGCCAGACTTCTTCGTCCATCTCTGCCAATATCAATGCTCCTCCATTCAGAACTCGGTGAACCATGTACGGCCCTTGCCAATTTGGTGCAAACTTGCCTTTCGCTTCTTCTTGATTTGGAAATATCTTCTTCAGTACTAGTTGCCCAGGTTCGAAGAATCTTTCTCGAACTTTCTTGCTAAATGCCTTATCCATCCTCCTCTCATATAATTTCCCATGACATATTGCATTCAATCTCTTGCCATCGATGAGGGCCAATTGCTCCATTCTCCCTTTGATCCATTCAGCATCTTTCAATTGTCTCTCTTGGATGATTCTCAAAGATGGTATCTCGACCTCCGCGGGTATCATTGCTTCGGTGCCATACACCAACAAATAAGGAGTAGCCCCTGTTGATGTTCTCATTGTAGTGCGATACCCTAACAGGGCATAGGGTAGATTATCGTGCCATTGTTTTGAATAGTCTGTCATCTTGCGCAATATCCTCTTGATGTTCTTATTGGCTGCCTCGTCCGCACCATTCATTTGAGGTCTGTATACAGTGGAGTTGTGATGCTTGATCTTGAAAACCTCACAGGTTGCTTTCATTAGGTCACTGTTGAGATTGGACCTATTGTCAGTGATGATGGATTCGGGGATGCCGAATTGGGAGATCATCTTATCACGGACAAAGTTCGGCACCTCTTTCTTCGTTACTGATTTGTATGATGCAGCTTCTACCCATTGGTAAAATAATCAATGGCCACCAGTATGAAGCGATGCCGATTGGAAGCGACTGGCTCGATGGGTCCTATGACATCCATTTCCCAGGCAGCAAAAGGACAAGACGATCCCATAATGTTCAGTTCATTGGGAGGCACTCGAATCATATCTCCATGGACTTGGCATTGATGGAATTTCTTTGCGTGCTTTATGCAGTCATGCTCCATTGTCATCCAGAAAGATACGGCTCTCAAAATCTTCTTTACAAGCACGAAGCCATTCATGTGTGGACCACACGTCCCAGAATGTATTTCTTCCAATAATTTAGCGGCTTCTTTTGCCTTCATGCATCTCAATAATCCTAGATCGGGTGTCTTCTTGTACAAAACCTCTCCGTTCAGAAAGAAACCATTTGCTAACCTCATTAATGTCTTCTTTTTGAGACTCGTCGCGTTCTTGGGATAATTGCCCTTTTTTAGAAATCCTTTGATGTCGTAGAACCAATGATAGCCGTCTGACTCTTCTTCTATGTGGTAGCAGTATGCTGGCTGCTTCCTCACTGTCACGGGTATTGGGTCAATGTAGTTCTTGTCAGGGTGCTTGATCATAGAAGATATGGTAGCCACATCATCCGCGAACTCATTTTGCAGCCTAGGTATGTGTTGGAACTCTAGCTTTGTGAACCTTTATTTCAGTTTCTTTATGCACTCCAGGTATGGCAATATCTTCAAATTCTTCGCTGTCCATTCTCCTCGAACTTGGTGAATAAATAAATCAGAGTCCCTGATTGCTAACAGCTCTTGTATGTTCATGTCCACTGCCAATCTAAGACCCAAGATGTAGGCCTCATACTCCGCTATGTTGTTGGTAAAACGAAATCTTAGTTTGGCCGTGACGGGATAGTGTTATCCGGTCTCGAAAACTAACACCGCTCCGATGCCGACTCCCCTGAAATTGATCGCTCCATCAAAGAATAGCCTCCAACCATCATACTCTTCGGTGATATCTTCCCCTACGAATATAACTTCCTCGTCAGGAAAACATGTGTACAAAGGCTCATAGTGATCTTCCACTGGATTCTCGGCCATGTGATCAGCCAAGGCTTGAGCTTTCACCGCCTTTTGGGTGACGAAAGTGATGTCAAATTCACTGAGCAGGATTTTCCATTTAGCCAACTTGCAAGTAGGCATGGGTTTTTGGAAGATTTACTTGAGAGGATCCATCCTTGATATCAGCAACGTTGAGTATGATGTCAAGTAGTGTCTCAACTTCTGTGCTATCCAGGTCACCGCGCAGGACGTGCGCTCCAGCAATGTGTACTTGGCCTCGTAAGGAGTAAACTTCTTGCTCAGATAGTATATTGATTGGTCCTTCCTTCCAGTCGAATCATGTTGTCCCAATATGCAACCAAAGGCCGAATCTACCACGGACAGGTATAAGATCTGGGGTCGCCCAGGCTCAGGTGGGACCAGCACAGGCGGGCAAGACAAGTACTCCTTTATCCGATCAAATGCTTTTTGGCAATCCTCCGTCCACTCGATCACTACGCCTTTCTTCAGCAACTTGATGATTGGTTCACAGATGACGGTGGATTGTGCTATGAAACGGCTGTTGTAATTGAGCCTTCCCAACAAATGCATGACCTCTATCTTGCTTTTCGGCGGTAGCAATTCTTTGATGGCTATGATCTTGGACGGATCTAGCTCGATACCCCTTCTACTGACGATGAAACCCAGGAGCTTCCCTACCGGAACACCACAAACACACTTTGCCGGATTTAGCTTCTGATTGAACTTTCACAAGCGGTTGAAAAACTTACGCAAGATGTCAAGATGTCAAGATGCTCCGAACTCTTGTTTGAATTGATGATCACGTCGTCTACATAGACTTCAATCTCTTTGTGCATCAGGTCATGGAACATAGTCGTCATGGGCCTCATGTAAGTTGCCCCAGCATTCTTCAACCCAAACGGCATAGACTTGTAGTAATAAGTCCCCCAAGATGTAGTTAAAGCTGTCTTCTCGGCATCCTTCTCATCCATGAGAACTTGATGGTAACCAGCAAAACAGTCCACGAAGGATTGCAGCTCATGTTTCACGCAATTATCAATCAGGATGTGTATGTTCGGCAGAGGAAAGTCATCCTTCTGACTTGCTCTATTCAAATCTCTATAATCCATGCAAACTCGGAGTTACCCATCTTTCTTCGGAACTGGAACAATGTTAGCCAGACAAGTTGGATATTTGACTGTTTTCAGAATCCCTGTATTGAGCTGCTTGGTTACTTCTTCACCAATCTTCAACAGAACCGATGACTTGAAAGTTCAGTTCTTTTGTTTGACTGGCGGAATGCCCGGATTGATAGGTAATTTGTGAGCTACCACATCCGTTCTTATGCCAATCATGTCATCGTACGACCAGGCGAATACGTCCTCATATTCTTTAAGAAACTCAGTATATTGCTTTTTATCCTCGGCGGTGAGATGCATACTGATCCTTGTCTCATTCACAATTTTCTCATCTCCTAAGTGTATCACCTCAGTTTCTTCAAGGTTTGGCTTAGGTTTGTTTTCAAATCTGTCAAGTTCTTCTTGTACGGTTTCATCAAAATAATCATAATCAATTTCAGTTTCCTCGAGCTCCATTGTTTCATTACACGTTGCGATTGTGGACTCAATGGGATTATTAGTTTGGTTGCTGAAAAAGTAAAATATTAAAAAATTAAAAGATTAAAGCAAAAAGTTAAAAGAGAAATAATGCGACATTTTATTTATGAATCCTTGCAAAACAGAGTTTGTAGGGAGACATGTGCAAACAAAGAGGGAAAATGCAAACTCCACGACTCAGCGTCGGGTTTTATTTTAAAAAACATAAAAAATAAATTTTTATCCCCTCAGCTCTACCAAGGTCCACGGTAAGCTCGGGTCCGGTTGCTGATCTAGTTTTTCAGTTCTGCTCCAGATCCAACCTTTGTTAGTCCAGGAGGTTCAATATGTTCTTCCAAGATCACAGAACAGTCTTCATCAGCTATGAATAGATTTTGCATTCCTGCCACCAGATCCTCTTCAGCATCAGCTATCTTCGGCTTCACTCCTTGTGCTACGGAAACCTCCCCTTTTCGGCCATCCAAGTATCCAGACGAGACGAATATATGCAAGAGAGTCTTGGTGCTTTCCTTATAGAACTTGAAATCCATTGACGCTTCTTCTATGCTCTTTTCGTAGGTCACAATGTACCCTATGCCAGCCTTTTTGTTGTCGGGCCTCATCACAATTCTGATTGGCTCGACCATACCATCCAAGTTCTTGCCCAAACCTTTTCCTGGTTCATAGCCTTGCTTGATCATGATGCCTACGACCCAATTTCCGGGCCACTTTGCAGGTTGTGGGAGTATGTATGGCTCTTCGATCACTACTTCTATAGGTTCGGGTGCCTTGGGTATCCACACTTGCTTTCCTTTTGTTTCTTCAGAGATACGCTTCCAATTTGGGCGGGCATTGGGTGAGTATATTTGTCGCTTTTCAGCCTTAGCTGGTAGGGTCTCACGAAATTCGTGTGAGGGCACTCCCCAATCAGACATGACTGGTGCCATGACCAAATTCCTCCCTTTATAGCCTTTGCCTCGGCTATCCCAATAGGCACTGTAACAGTTCCTCTTTCTTTCTTCGACCCCATGCGGTGTGTTGACCAACTTTGGGGCAAAGTGTGCAGTGTAACCTCCTTGGACCGTGTCGGTGGGATTCCAACTTGAATTGTAGTTCTTTCAGCGTCCTCCTCGGGTGCCTTGCACTGCTCCTACAAGTTCTACAGTGTAGAATGTCTGCCCATCAGGAGCATGCCCTTCAATTGCTGGTATGGTTTGCTCGTTGTAGATAGAGTTGTTCCCCTCACCGAATACTATCACCTCTTTGTGATCCCATTCGAACTTTGCAGTTTGGTGCAATTTGGAAGGCACCGCACCAGCCATATGGATCCAAGGCCTCCCCACTAGCATATTGTAGGAAGCGGAGATGCCCATGACATGGAAATCAGTAGTGAACTCCACGGGACCAGCCATGATAGTTAGGTCAATCTCCCCAATGGCACTTCTTTGCGACCCATCGAACGCCTTCACTTTCATATCGCTCTCCCTTATCTTGCTTTGATCAATTCCCATTCTTTTCAGAGTGATCAACGGGCATATGTTCTGACCGGAACCTCCGTCGATCAAAACCCTTCCTCGAACCAGTCTTTGCATTTGACAGTGACGTGCAAATCTTTGTTGTGATTCAACCCTTCAGGTGGTAGCTCATCTCTGTAAAAAGCAATTCGGTTGGCCTCCATTATTTGTCCAACCATGCTAGCCAGGTTTAGAACTAAAGTGTCCATCAGAACATGTGCTTCGTCCAACACTTTCATCAGAGCACTTCGGTGGCTCTCCGATTTGAAGAGCAAAGCGAAAATAGAGATTTGTGCTCGAGTTTTGCCCAAGTGCTCAACCACAGAGTACTCCTTTGCTTGCACCTTCTTCCACAGTCCCTCGGACTCTTCCTCGTTGATGCCTCGTCTTTCTTGAATAAGATGCTCGGGAGTGTAAATCCTCCCACTCTTAGTTATCACTAGTGCGGAAACAGTCTCAACTACGGACTTGTTCTTCTTCTCCATTTCATAATCCCATGATACCGCCTTGTCGCTGTATGGGGGAACCACATCGACATAGAATTTGGGAGCCACTTCTACCTCAATGGGCTCTGGTGCTGTAGCAGCTTGAGAAACTGAAGTAGTTGCTGGTACCTTTTCTTTTGCCTTAACAATAGTCCCTTCCAAGTTGCATTCCTCATCCAATTAGATCAGGTTTACCCTATTGTCTCCATGATTAGGCAGGGGGTTGTTGTGCACGTTTGGAGTCTTCAAATGTATCATCTTTTGGTCGATCAAGTCTTGTATCTTGTCCCCCAAGGTGTAGCACTTCTCAGTGACCAGGTCCTCCAGAGTGATAGGCACAAGTTTTGGTTTGATCCAAATAAGGTGTCATCCTATTAGGCATTTTGAATGGCACGAGTTGTATGTGGCTGGCTGCTTTGAGTCTCTCGAACAACTGAGTGCAAGATTCAGCCAACGGGGTGTAGTTTCTCTTAGGTCTTGGGTTGTTATTGGCGTGAGGCCTTGGTGAATAGGCATTGTTATTTCGGTAGTTGGACTTTGTGGCTATGTTGGTCTTTGTGGTTGTGGGTTTTGGTACATAGGCCGGGTGTTATACACTGGGTAGGTGGATGCGGGTGGTATGTATGGATAGGATGAAGGAGGTGTTTGGTAGCAGTGGTTGTGAGTAGGGGAGTGGTCAAGTCATGCGGCCACGAAGGAGACATCGTCCTTCTTCTTTCTTGAGGTGGTAGGTAGACAGCTTGCAGGGCTTTTTTAGCGGCTAGTAGTGTGGCCATGCTAACAATCCTCCCAGTCTTCAGTCCATCTTCGACTATATCACCAATCTTGATCAACTCTCCAAACTTCTTATCGTGCAGATTCAGCATTTTGTCAAAATAGACATCTTCTTATATGCGGATGAAAGTGGCCACTATCCCAGCGTCTTCCATGGGAGGTTGGACTTTGGCGGCTTCAGCCCTCCATCTAGTTGCGAACTCTCTAAAAGTTTCAGTGTGCCCAAAATTGTTGACGAAGTCTATAGCCATCGCTTCCCAGCTCGTCCACTTCTTTGTTTGTTGCTTAGAGTACCATACTAGCGCATCTTTAGTCAGACTGCGGTTGAACAGCTGCATACAGATCTTTTTGTCGTGTCCAAATTCAATCAGCTTGTCACAGTAAGATCTTAAATGGGCCATTGGGTCTCTACTGTTGTCGAACATGTGGAATTTGGGTGTCTTGTAACCTTCGGGTAGCTTCAAGTCAGGATACAAGCAAAGGTCCTCATAAGTTAGCCCTCGGGTTTCCTTAGTGTCTTGGAGTTGTTTAAACTTCTCTACCAGCCATTGGACTTACTTTTTGGTGTTGTCTGGGTCTTCCTTGGTCCACGCATACATTTCATGATCTCTGGTGGGTGATGCGATGGTTTTGTTTCAACGGTGAATGAGGGTAAGTTGTTTTGTTGTGCCTTTGGTGGTGCAGTGTAGGTAGGGTAAGGTTGGTCTTATTCAGGGTAGAGTGAATCTTTGTCGTGAGCGCGGGTAGTTTGGTTTGGTTCAAGGGCCTCATTAGTACGGGTAAGAGGGATCCTGTTCTCCCACTCGAGCAGCCTCTGTTCCAACTTAGCGTAGCTTTCATAGGCGACCATACTTTGTTTCTCAAGAGTTCCATTACCAACTTTGTCAAACTCAGCCATGATAGTTCCTCTTGTCCTTGTCCTTGTAGGTAAAGGGGGAGGTGTTGGGATTGATCCTCTTGGCTTTATTACAACTACTAATTTAAAGACGATGACTCAATTAAGACGAAAACAACAACAAAATGATGACTTGACTCGATAAGACTAGACTAGGTGCCCAGCAAAGAGGCTCTAGATTCAAACATCATCTCCAGCGTCTTCTTTTTCCTTTTCCTCCTTGGCTTCTTCCTTGGGGTTTTGAACCAAACTAATGAGTGGAGGATCAGAAAATATCTCCAACAGGTATTTCCCAGCCTCCATGTCACCTAGAGCTTTTATGAAGAACTCGCAGATTTCCATTCCTTTTGCTTCCTTCTCTTCCAGCTGTACTGACTTAAAATACTCTCCCCATACTTTGAACAAATCTTGTAAATTACAAGCAGCTTGCCTCGTAGTCATGACCTTGCCGGTCTAATACTTGAGTTCGTCCCCTTTGATCTTACCCTTGTATTGTCTGCTCATCTCCTTTTCTTGTGTCACCCTTAACTCCTTCTTTCTTTTGGTCAAACTCGTGTTTCAACTTCTTGTATTTTTCAGCAGCATTTGTAGTTTTGGCTTTCCTTTTTAGTGTAGTCTTAGATCGAAACCTTGCCTTATCTTCGTCGAGCCATTGAGGGTAGGCCAGGGTAGCTGTGGGGTTCACCCTACTGTCTTGACCACAACAAAACTGCATAGTAAGCCTCTTCTCCCACATTGTAAATATGGTGAGAACCATAGGATGCTCGATGTCCTTTATATCAACGTCAAAGCTTCTTCTATCAGTCAACTCAGGGGTTTGTAGTGTCATTCCCACTTGTCGAAGGATTCTTAAAGGAACATAGTGATGAGTTCCTCGGAATCCAATCAATGTCAAGAAAGTGATGTCTTGACCTTGTAAGGAGACAACGAAGTCAAAACAATTTTTAATTACCCATTGCACCTCCTGCAATTCCTCAAGCTTGGTGTACCAACCCTCCATGTTTGCAGGGTATTCCCATTCCACTATTCCAGCCATACGGGTGCTATGTGAGCGGATCCCTTCTTGCCAAGAGGGTTTTGGTGCCACCGGACTGACGGGAACATTGTGCAAGTGTTCTATCTACCATATTTGCAGCAACAGGTTACATCCCTCGAAGAAATATCCTCCCCTACTACATTTGGTTAAGGCCCCATAAACTTCTCCCAAAATCATTGGAACCAAGCTTACTTGACGTTTGAAAGCACCTTTGCGCACCCTACTACTCTCCCTAGCCTTATGTCGATCTTGCCTCCTTTCTCGGGGAAAACCATGCTTCCCAGAAAAGCAATGAGGAAAGAGTCCACTCCCAATCTTGAATCTCCCATGCCCCAGCCCATTCGTGTCTAAGTATTAGATCTAGAAATGTAGAATGCAAGTATTTCAACGTGACTTTCCCATCATGCACTCCTTCGACATATGGATCATAAGGGGCTCCCAGAAATTCAATGAACCCCTTAGGTTCCACGTCTCGGGGATAAATCATAGTCTCTGGTCCAGGCTCCAGTCATGCTAGTCCTCCAAATTCCTCTAACATTGGTGCCAACTCAAAACCATTGAAATGAAATACAACCCTTTTGTAGTCCCAAAAATGTGTAGCAGCTTCAATCAAACCGGCCATGGCAGTGTAGTTTTTGAGAGCCACCAATTCCCCCAGTACCTTTTGAACATGAGCTTTGCTGACAATAGCCAAATCTTTCCACTAAAGTCTGATCAAATAAGGAGGTCGGGAAACGATCTCAAATTGGAGTGTACCTCTTGCAGCCATAGTCTGAAAGAAAAATAAGAAAAGGTAAAGACCAAAACATTCTTATAGCTTTGATCATGTTTAAACAAACGATCAATGTTTTGTGCAAAAATTTCTGCGAATCTATGCAATTTGTCATTTTCGGGTTTAAAAATCCTTTTGACACTTGGTGTGGGTTTACTAATGGACTATTACGTGCCAAGGACGTATAGCCTTCCTAGGTTTGTCATTATATAAAGAAAATGAACTCGCATTTTGTAGCCAATTATTCCCATAAATTCCCCAAAATTTTGAAAATCAGTACATGATAATTTTCTATAAAGGAAAATATAAAAGAAAAAATAAAAATGACACTTTGACTAGGCAGCGCATTCTTTTTCCATACCCGGCCCTCTTTGTTTCTCATGTAATTTCTTTGACTTCTTCCATAGCTCTGGTTAAGTATCCTTTGGCCGCTACCAGGTGTAGGATGTCTATATTTGCACACTCCGAGTTCCATTGCTCAAGTTTTGTTTCCAATGCCTCTATCTTTTGCTCTAGGTCTAATGTACGTTTCTTCCATACTACGTTCTTTTCTTTGTTCTCCTTGTCCATTTTGACATCTTTCAACATGAACTCTCGGTATCGAATTTGAGCCTCCGCCTCACGATCCCTTACCACATTTTCCTTTATACTAGAGCGTAACCAACTTTTATAGTTTGGTTCGCATCCAGCGTTGTATCAATCAGGTGCTAGCGATGCTTCTCCCATGACTTGTCTTCCTACCCAGGATTTTCTAATGCTCTTGACCTTCGGAACAACATCTCCAGTGTAATCAAAACGATAGTTTTTCGTTTCTGGTATCAATGGTATGATTCGCTTCCTCCCTGCTTGCCTCATCACTCTTAAAGGTTGGTAATGTTGGAGACCTCTTAGCCTCATAAGTAACACAAAAAAGGCCTTCTCAGAACTAATGATGAAATCTGATGAAGGAAACCAAGTGAACATCCATTGAATTGAGTCCTCTGTTATGTTTTCAAACAATCTTACCCATTTTTCTGTGCTGCTTGGTTGTTTGAGTTTTGAAACCCCATATCATTCCCCAATCAAGTAGTTGTAACCGGCCGGATTGGACAATGCTTGCACACCTCTCGCTTTCCTTAAATGTTCCTTGAACCATGCTTGTAGTAGATGATTGCACCCTTAGAAGTATTTTTCTCCTCTTTTGCAACAACCCAAAGCCCGATAAATGTCTGCCGCTATCATAGGAACTATGGTATAACGATAACCATCAATTCCATTAAATACTGCATTGACAACCATGACAAGCCTCGAACATATGTCATGACTTGAAATCTCGGGGAACACCATTATTCCTAAGAAACAAATGATGAATGCAAGTGGTCTAGCTCTTCTCCAGTCACCATAGGATTCAAATTATTTCTTATGGTTTTCGAACACAGTCAAATACCCAAACCGAGTGTAGAAGTAGGAAAAGGGGTTGTTCTTTTGTTGTAGGAATTCCACACTCACACTCGCTACCATCCCTGACTTTTTATGAAACTCTTCAGCTGTGGGGATGCTAGGTACTAGTATGCGGCTCCCTTGCCAATGATGTTTGTCCAACCCCGAATATGACACGAACCCCCCTATTTCTTCCAACAAGGGTGTTAATTCGACATGCCCAAATCTAAACACGTTCAATTCTTCATCGCAAAATGACAATGACGTTTCGATCATCTTCCTACATGGTTCCATTTCTAACAGTGAAACCAAATGACCCAAGTGTTGACATACTTCTATTTGCTCTCCTAGTGACAAGTTACTCCACCAACTAGTTAACATAGCAGGTGAGCCTATAGTCAGTCCAAAACGATGAAATTTTTGACTCACTGTGACCTAAAAATAAAGAAAAATAAAAGATTAAAAACCCCATCCTCTTTGAGAATAATTGGGCAAATCAAAATGCATTTTTATTCTCGTCTCATTTTTTTTCTCTTTTCTTTTCTTTTCTTTTCTCTCAAATGCACAAAATCATGTCCAAACATCCCTTTGGGGTCGAAAACCCGTTTAGGTAATTTGGACAAGTTGAAGACTAGTCGGCTCACAGGGAGCCCTTCCTACAGCATGATGTATGCTTATTACATTAAAAGAGTGGTGTAATTTTAGACACGGTTCTCCAAGGCGGACGGCCAATGAGTAGGATCATTTGGAATTGTTGGTTGTACGACGGACCAACTATATTCCAAGATGTCCCTAAAAGGTGTTTTTGTGGTGAAGCGACCATGGGATCCACGTAATCGCCGTCTGTGTGTAAAGTGTCGTTTCTCAGGAGTGGGGAAATATGAGTGAGATATGCAAAATGTCATGTAAAAATTGAAAATCAATAAATAAATAAATAAATAAAGTAAAAAAGAAAAAAAGCAAACCAAGTTAGTACGATAATTATAATATGAATAGCAAAATAATAATTAAATAAATCCCAAAGCAAAGACTCGTTGTGGTTAGGACTTTGAGTATCCCCATCGGAGTCGCCATTCTGTCATACCCGATTTTGGACTCAACTCAAGGCGGGTCGGGTTTCGGATTTGACTGGGTTAACTCGTTTGAGTTTAATTAGATGTTGGAGTCGCCACCTAATATTATTTTCTAAGGTGTATTAGGTCACCTAAGTATCTAAGGTCAAGTTCAATAAGTCAACTAGTCTATTCC
Organism: Petunia axillaris subsp. axillaris; assembly: GCA_029990575.1. NCBI lineage: Eukaryota > Viridiplantae > Streptophyta > Magnoliopsida > Solanales > Solanaceae > Petunia > Petunia axillaris. The sequence continues at coordinate 63,011,707 of JARKNS010000004.1, forward strand.
AGAGGTTCTATATGAGTGAGAAGTCCAAATGACTCGGGGAAGAAGGTGTTAGGTACTTCCCCGAGTCCCACTAAAGGTGGTTCCCGTCCGAGTCTATGTTTTGGGATAAAAATAGTGTATATTAGCATGAATACTAACTTGGGAATTAATTTAGCATTTTCGTTCAAAATAATGTCTGTGCAATTTTGAAACACACACATACAAATAATTTTCATAGACGGCCTATATATAAGCCTAATCGTATATAATGGCATCTAATATCAAACGCCTAATCGTAGACAAGTTTCAACATGCAAAGTGTGTTCAGTTTCAACTTATCTTATCCAATCTTCACATTTAAGACAATTTGCATAAATAGTCTACTTTGTAAGTAAAATTCAGATTTATCAAAAAAACTGAGAGGGGTATTTTTTTAAAATGAAATGTTGTCCATTTAGGATCGATGTGACTCTTCATCAATTGTCGAACCCTAACCTTAATGGCCTTTTTGTGTAGGGGCCGAATTTTGGGAAATATATAGGCGAAGAGGCTGTTTTTGAAAAAACGGTTTCACAGAAGCACGCAAAGGCAAATAAGAGGTTTTCGCATGTAATTATATATATATATATATATATATATATATATATATATATATATATATATATATATATATATATTAGTGTATAGGAGCATGAGTAGTTGAAAAACCAATTTATTACACACAAAAGGCCATTTTTTAAAAGGTTTTTGGGCCTGGATCACTTGTGCAAACAAAAACAGTTTAATCTTAATAGAAACGAACCAGATTTTAGTATTTTCACAAATAGCCTCGATTTTAAGCAGAATTCCAGTCTTATCGTCACAAAATACGTTTTTAAGCAGTTAAGACCTGTAAGACATCATATACGGTAGTGTTGTCGTTCAGGAAGCATGCAGACTTTAAAGATGTGATGTAACTTATCGTACTACTCATTTTTCAAAAGAAAGAACCATGAATATGAATGATGCAGCACATAAGAAGGCAAAAGGAAAGAAGAAGCTCATGGCTAGCCTGTGTACACAGCCTAGTAGCTGTGTGCCCTGTGTTATATAGATACAAACGGGGAAGCCTAATGAATATACACAGATAAAGGCAGTTTCTAAAGGGAGAAGTCTAAACAAAACAAGTGGCTGCCTTTAGTGAATTCAAACAGAGCAGGGGTATCAAACAACTGTGCTTGCATAGCACAATTCATGAATCTCTCAAGATCTTAGACCTGCAACTACAGAGACCTGGTATGGCCTCTTGTCAAAAGAACTCAAACAGGCAGAACACAAACAGGAGAATATAACCAGAAGAAACTTGCCACAATGAGGTAAAATTTTCTATGTCTTCCTAGCAAAGATAGCAAGAATCTTTTCAGTAGAGAGAGAGAGAGAGAGAGAGAGAGAGAGAGCGAGAGAGAGATGTTGCAGTATTGCTATGTTGCTTTTATGGTTTTTCTCTGTAAGAACCCTTTTTTTCTCTTAAGTAAGGGATGGAGCAAATGTTTATATAGGTGGGAGGTGGAAATTATCATTCTAATAAATTAGGAGTGTGAAAACTCAAGTTCAAACAGGCAAAAGTATAAAAGGTAAGGGAATATTGTTTTCCCAACTTAAAAGAATCCCATTAAGTGATATTACCAAGTTTAGTTCAACCCACCCCTAAAATTAAGGTAATCAGACCTGCTAACAAGTAAAATCCTTTCCCCCTCGACCAATAACTCATCCAGATTAAAAAATCCACATAGCAAAGTGTTTTAAATCTGATTAGGCTCGCAAAATCCCTTGAATAATCTCTAGCTGATATTATATCAATCATAGGAATTAACTTCCATTCCAGTTTTCAGTCAAGGATCCCCCATTCAATCACTTTAATTAAAAAAAAAAAAGAACTCCGAACTAAATCAGATTACCACTTCAAATTTAAATATATAATCACGCAGATCATGCATCCTAACAGAACATGAGATCAAAAGATGAGCATATTTAACTCAGAAGGTCAGGGGTTTTGGCCTTTATATGTTAAGAGAAGTAATTCAAAAAAAAAAATGCTAATCACTATCATACCGAACTTAAGCATACGAGAAATCAATTTCATGTTTGGAAAAATGAGACAGGCAACACTTAGCAAATTTTCATAAATATCCACTTTAACTAGTCAATTAGGCTAAAACATTGAAAGAATAGGGAAACTCATGCTTAAAATCACATAGGAATAAGCAGATGAACAAGTTAGGGATTACCTATTTAGGATTCGAGTCGGGTCAGCCTTGACCCGTTTTTAGTCACATAAACGTGAGGGTTTTCCCCTCTACTAAGTCGTATCATTCAGTTCTTATCATGTTTTGCCGGAGCTCCGGTGACTTTAACAACGTCGATAACAAGTTGAATCCTAGACCCCGTGGTTTGAAGAAAATTTCATAGGGGTTTTATGGCGGATCGCGAGGAGAACAAGAAAATGTAATTTTCTTGTCACTTCGCCGGTGAAATTGGCCGGAAATGGAATTGTCAGTGGAGCCATTAGGGTTAAAGATGAGAGAAAGAGAGATGAGAGGCGCCCGAGTGTGTGAGAGAAATGAATGAGAGGTGTAGGGTTTTGGGTGGGGGGGGGGATGTATAGTTAAAATAGGAAATATTGTTTCTGGCCGATGGATCAAAAGATTTGAGGGCTGGGATTAAACCACATAGGCATGATGTGGCGTTGAGGTGGCGCATATGTGGATAAGTGAGGAGGGTGTGAGGTATACGTGTGGAGTGTATATCTAGTGTATACTGAGTGTATACTGGGCACAATTTAGTATAAAATAGGCATAAAAATTGTATAAAATATGTATAAAATCGTAAGAAAATTATGGAAATAATTTAAAGCACCACAATGGCTAGGACGCCTATAGAAAAGTGTATTTTAGGATTTGAAATGGATTGGGTAATTGTTTCAAAATAAGGGCAATTGCAGAAATTGTAAAAATGGCTACGGTTTGAGGTGATGCTTTTAAAAATGGCCTCGATTGACAGGCTATTATGAGAAGAGCATTTGAAAGAAATGGACGAGGCAAGAGTGGATACTCAATCGTGTATAAAATTTTAAAATTATTGATTTTGAAAACAGGAGGGACAAAATTGGGTGTCAACAGGGAGCACTACGTTGGTATATGCAACTTCCTTCCAAATCGATTTTAAGCTTCGAGGAGTTAGCTAACTTATTTATCAAAGCTCATACCGGGGCTCAGAAAATCCTCAAGCGAAGGGAGGATGTCTTCGAGATTAAGCAGAAGTATCTCGAGCCTATTAAGGACTTTCTCGAGCGCTTCCAGGCTGAAAGGATGGATCTACCAACAATTGGGGATGACTTGGCAGTTATTGCATTTGAAAAGAATATAAATGTCAACAACTCTGAATTCACTGTCGAATTAAAAAGAGACCACCAGCAGTGGCAGGTGCAAACTTGGGATAAGTTGCATGATAGAGCCATTGTAATAATTAGGCTCGAAGAGGCAGAATGGAGGGCGGCAGGACGTCACAATGCCTATAGAAATTGCCCCGAGTTTTCCCGACGCGTTGATTCATCACGAGGAAACTCGAGGGGTCGATATGACCCATACAACTCACAAAAGGAACATCTAAGTCAGCGCGTCGGAGGGCAACCTATAAGTCAAAGGCTTGGAGGGAAAGTCAGCTCGAATGCTAACTAAAAGAACTCTTCGGGGCCATCCGTAGTTCCCAGGACAAGTAGTTACCTCGCATCTTAGATTATAGTTTCTATGTATCGACCACGGAGTTGGTAAATGCAATAAAAGAGATGACAGGCCAAGGCTCCCCCGGTAAGAGAGATCAAAGTCTACATTGTGAATTCCATGCTGATTGACACGCTATCGATGACTGCAAAGCTCTTTGCCTTGAGGTAGCTCATCTGCTCAAAAAGGGGTTGTTGGCAGAGTTTCTCACAGATAAAGGGAGCAAAATTTTTCCAAGAATAGGGGAGGAGGAAAACCACCAAGTAGGGGTGTGCATGGGTCGGTATGGTATGGTATTGATGAATTTCGGTTTGGTAATTTCGGTATTCGGTTTTATAAAATGCTTTACCAATCCCAAACAAAATTAAATTTGATATGGTTCTGTTTTCCTCTTTTCGATTTCGGTTTTTCCGGTATGGTAATTTCGGTAGTTCGGTTTGAACCATAGATTGGAAAATGCTAGATAAATTAAATTCTCTTTCGCCTTTATGTTTTAATAATCTTGCAAAAAATTATGTAAATTTGTTGATCCAAATATGTTTACTTAATACCTTGATTCATAATAAAGGATACCAAAGTTTCTACTTCATATTTAAACAATTTATACATACTTAAGATAACTTCCAATTACCAAGCAAACAATAACAAGAGAATCACATTATGCAAAGCGAAAACACTCAAAAACTTCCACTAGCAGCCTAACAATAAATTTCTACCACTAGACATCAATATTTACATTCTATTTTTATTATTTGTATAAAATATAATAGTTTATTATAATTTATATGTTATTTTGGTATAGTATTTGGTATTTCAGTACTCTTATAAATAAAAAGAAATATCATACCGATTACCAATATTTTATAAAAGTTACACCGTTCCCAATACCAAATACCAAAATACTGAATACCAAATACCAAATTTTCTTGTTTCAGTAAATTTAGATATACCAAATTATGAACAACCCTACCACCAAAGGCTTCATCTCCTAAGAGAATGGTGAATGTGATAACATGGGGATCGGAGGTGAAGTTTTTTAACTTCGCCGCTGCGAAGAAATTTGTGAAGCTTTCAATTACAATGGAGAAGAGGACTCGAACAGGTGGTTCGGGTAAAGAAATAGTTTTTGATGGCAATGATTGTGATAGGATGAGGTTTCCCGATCATGATGCTTTGGTGATTGTATTGAGAATCAATAACTCAAATGTTAAGCGAGTCTTGATCGACCCTAGAAGCTCGGTTAATATTATCAGCTACGGGGCTATAAAGAAGATGTGGTTGAAGGACATCGTCGTCCCGAAGGCAACCATATTGACATTACTACTGCTGCTGAACAAGTTCAAAAAAGGACAGTGTTTAAAGTAATGTCTGAGGATATGGCTTACAATGTTATCCTCGGGAGGCCTTGGATTCATGAAATCGAATGACACTACCCAAAATCCGGTTAGGTCGTGCGGGCACCCGACATCCTCCCCTAGACCCATCGGGCGAACCCTTACCAATTAAATTAGGAAAATAAATATAATAATTCATAGATAAGGACAACACTTAACACAAAACACAGACATACTGATACCTGTAAGCTTTACAAAAGAAATTACAGCCGACTACCCAACATACTAGGTTTAGGGCTATCCAGACTAGACATCTAAGAGTACGAAGAAGACAGATACCTCCTGAAGGGAGCAAAATGCAACTGAAATGAAAACCAATAAACTGGTGGCCATCCGGAATAAAAGCTGGCTCACCCTGACAGCTGAAGTCGTCTTCGCTCCTTCACAAGGTGGCAAACTTAATCCTAGATCGAACCTGCCGAAACGAAATAGATAGACAAGAAACAAACAACAAACAAGGGTGAGTCAAAATGACTCAATAAGTGGGGCAGACTTGCCACCTCAAAGAATAGGATAGCTAGCCGGGGAGAAAAGAAACAGATAGACCAAATTCCTTTTATTTAGATTATAAAAAGGCCGAGCCAGATAACAACCGGAAACACGTAAGAAACTTATAAACTCAACCAATGATGCGAGCCAGAAACATATCAACAAATAAGCAATGCACATATAAGCAGAACAGTAGTCGTGTACCGCAGGTCTACACAATGGTATGAATTGAGATGAAATAAAATGAAGTGAGATGAAATGAAATATGATGCAAAGGGTCACATGTGCCCGTAATCCCATTACGAAGCGGAATACTCCTACATTCAAGGGGAATCCAATCTGATAACCAACTGGAGCGAAATATTCCTGCTCCTTGGGCGGAATACTCCTGCATCCAATATAATGTAAACCAGAGGCAGAATACTCCTGCACTCTCCTGGGGCGGAATACTCCTGCACCTGATATAATGTAAACTAGAGGTGGAATACTCCTGCACTCAGTATCTGACATAAGAGCGGAATACTCCTGCTCCTAGGGCGGAATACTCACCCAATATGATATAAACCAGCGGCATAATACTCTTTCACTCTCCTGGGGCGGAATAATCATGCCCTCAATATGATACAATGGAGCGGAATACTCCTGCTCATGGGCGGACTACTCCTACCCTCAATATGATACAATGGAGTGGAATACTCCTGCTCCTGGGGCGGAATACTCTTGCCCTCAATATAATACAATGGAGCGGAATACTCCTGCACCCAATATGATATGCAATGTAATGCATATGAATGACATATAATGCATATGAATACAATGTGATGCAATAATAACCCTTCACCGGCACGAGACTCTCATCGACAGCCGGAAAGTAGATGCCAACTCACAGCCAGAGTCCAATGCTCAGATCCTCAATGTAATACCAACAACAGGATATAACATATAATATATAATATAAATCCAAAGCTAAGAGATAATGAGTACGCCTATCGGCAGCTACACACGTAAGGAACACGTGGTAGAAAATCCACGAAGCCAGGTGCCTCCAAAGAAATGGATATAAACACTTACCTCCTCCAAAAGTTAGCATTGCTAATCAACAACCGCTTTATCCTTTGGTTTCATTGCCAAACGATCATACTCTATTCGATAAGCATAAAAATATATCAAATTAGGCTAAAGGTTTCATTCCTTATGTCTTAGGGTAATCAGATTAGGAACCTGATACCCTATTTGCATATGCAATACGCAGGCCATGCCTATGTACAGGGTTTAAGGTCACATAATCAAACCCTAAATAAATTACATTTATATATTGCCCATAGCTCACTGAGTACGAATATATAATCAATTCCATTATCGGGGTCCATTTGACCCTTTAAACTATTAATTGGACTTATTAAAACGATGTCTAATATTTCAAGTATTACAGTTAAAATATATTCAAACACACGTAATAAAATCAAATAATATATTAGGGTCATTACCTGAATATTTCGGGGTAAAAATTCTAGTTTTCTCCGATTTTTTTCTCATTTTCTGGCATTTTTTCCTTCTCTGCTTCTCCTTCAATTTCTGCTTTTGAATTGGTCATGTTTCTGTACGTATGTTTCTGTTCCTTATCCTTGGTGCTAAGGGATTTTACATCCCAAAGCACCGCCTAACTTTTGTCCTTATTTTCTTTTCCTTTTTTTTCCTTTAAAATTTGCTGCTACGGTAAAAAATAAAACGGTACCCTACGATATTCGAAATAATTCCAACTTTTGCATACAAGTTACACAAAATATATATAGCATACTCGCTAAGGCAGATCTCAAATCGGGTTCCCGAAACTCAAGGTGCGAATTTAAACGGAAAAATGTCGAATTATTTAACTTTCGGCATTTTAGCGGAAACTAGCCGAACAATATCGAAATTCACTTTCAAAAAATCAAAAAAGTCATAAATAATCATACAAACCTATTGGCGCTTTCGAATTTTGAATCGGAGCTCGTTCGCAAAAACCGAGCTCGAAAATCTCTTTTTAATATTTATTGACAATAAGAACTGAAACCTTCTTCCAATGCCTACCAAACTAGATCTGATTTAGCTCAAATTTTACAGACAGGTCCTAATGGACCTTACGAATATTTTAGAATTATCGGCACACTAATCAAAGTCCTAATTTCTGAAACGACTGACCGAGGTCGTTTCATTCTCCTCCACTTATACTCTCGTTCGTCCTCGAACGAGCCTAAGTCTAAAGAAAAATTCGCATAGATAACAAGAGATCTTGAACGACCTTTATAAGCTACTCCACGGGCATTATCTCCTGAATATATGATCAGAATTATAATACGTGCACCGAAATCTTTAAATAAAACATATCTTGATAATATGATAACACTATTGCCCAGCTTATTTTCACTAAACTGACCCTTCCTCGATCACGAGAGGAGAGTTTTACTTTTTCAAAGCAAAGATACACGGAACATTGAATGGGTTAATATGATTTAGCCGATAATCCCTCTTCGATATACCTTTCGATATAGAACCGGTCGATGGAACTAAGAATTAGCTCACGCTTGATGCAATAGGGGAGCTTTTGAAGTACCTTGTCACTACACACTATAGAAGATTTGATGCAGGCTATATCATTTCTATGAACGCACTATGCAACACCTCAATTAATGTTAGGGTTGGTCTGCAAGCTCCTTGTGGGAATGTAGATACTCATATCCTAATGTATGTCAAAAGTTCATCTGAACAGGGTCTATCATATAAGGATAAGGGTCATGTAAATACTACTGGATAGTATGATGTAGACCAGGAATGATCTTCAGACTGAACATCTACTTCAGGGAATAGTCTTTGAATTGGAAATATTATGACTTGAAAAAGTAATAATAAAAGAGATATGTAGTTGGACCATGAGCTGAGGCAGAATACCAGCAACAAAGTTGATTACATGTGCACTTATAATGCTAAAGTAACTTCTCAAAGAGTTGAGGTGTGAAGGAGATATGCCAATGATGGATGGACGACAAGCTGCACTAGACCTTTAACTCTAAATTTTCATTAAGTAAAACATTGTCAGTATGAAGATCCAGTTCTAGTTGAATACAGAAAGATAGCTAGAAGAAAACCGGAGCCACCATACAGGGTTACTACTGACGGTGTTCTCATGTATAAATAGACTTTTGTGTTCCTAATGTTGCAGATTTACGTGGACAGATTATGATAGAGGCACATTATTCCAAATACATTGTTCATCCAGGTTCGATTAAGATGTACCATGATCTTAAGCAGATTTATTAGTGAGACAGAATGAAGTGTGACATAGCAGAATTTGTGGCTCAGTGTTCTAATTGCCAGCAAGTTAAAGTCGTGTCATCTTTTCCAGACTTTATGCTTTCAGCAGATAGGTATGTATCTATGATCAGGCTGCCAGCTTATCTCTAGCATTAATAGATTATTAGTGGGTTTAGCAATGATCGACACTTATTTTAGGTTTCTGTCGTGGCCTTAGGTTGGGTCATGACAAAAGTGGTATCAACGCCTTAGAGATTTAGTATTACCATTCAGTATTTGGAGGAAGAATCCTCCACTTAAAGCACAAACTCATGCAGCTATTTGAATAGGAATAATCATCCCCGTACAACCTGCTGGATTAAGAAAGATTTAGCTAAAACATGACGCGTCTCAGAACTAAGCTACCAAATTACCCTCTCGAGTTGCCAAACAACTGCAAAATCGAGTTCACAATTCCATACCCTTGCCGTAAGAACCAGCACCTGGTAGATCAGCTCAAGGGCCAAATGACGCCTCTCATTACCCTTAGTAGCTCTAAAACACAATGTGCTTACGCGGCTACCTTGACATGCACTCTGGCTCAACACAAGGAATATTACAAGCGGCTACTAATCGCCCAAACTTAATTGTGCCGGACAAAGAAGAGATGGCAACGGACTGAGGATAGGAGTAATTAGAGCTTTGGGAAGCTTATCTTCTTATTTACTTGGCTACCTGAGCTAGACTATTTACAAGTTAAGCTAGCCAACGAATCGCAATCGAAGAAATAAATATTAAATGAGTTTTATGGAACAACATCCATGCCAATTTAACCTTCCAATAAAAAAGAAACTCTGACAATTTACAAAAATAATCCTTTCATAACCCAGATATGCTCATGGGATAACATGACTTTACTAGCGTCTTGAACCTAGAGGAGATACGTAGATCGAATATTACTTACTAACCACTTTACACCGGAAGAAACAATGACATTCTCTGATGGTGATGAACTAGAATCCCATCATCCAACCAACACGGAATTCCAAAAAGAGAGGTATACTAATTTGATATAATAATAGAAGGCGGCATGACAAGATGCCAAGCAGACCATACCGATATTCACTCAAAATCTTTCACAGTTAAATTAGATAAACTCGTAGGGTCTCACAAATTCTCTGAATAAATCATACTAGAAGCTCATCCCTTTACCATAATCGATTCTTAATAGAAACAATATCCAAGGAAGCCATGGAAACATGGTAAGATAAACGAAGCTCAGACTGATCGAAAGAATCAAATCTTACTCACATATAATGGAAGAAGAATTACATGGATGTACTACATCGGATGCCTCAGCATCCTGCAAGACTAGCAGTTCATAGAAATGCCTCTGCAGCTGAGCTGAGCCACTACCCTGATAAGCAAATCACTGCCACCACGCTCTCAACCTTTACTGGATAGTGGCATTTCTCCGGCTGATTGAGATCTAAATGAAATCACCTGCGACTGTGCAAATGCCTGATGATAAGAGAAAGGACGACTGCCTACTTGTCGGAGTAAGGGAAAACTCCTCAAAGGATAGCCAGATTCACGACAATGATAACAGGAAAACTCCTCAAAGGATAATCAGACTTACAACAATGATAATACCTTTTCGTTGAATATGGGAACTGGACAGATTGTTGATAGTTGTAAAGAAAAGACTGAATCTGATCTTGATGAGCTACTGGCGCACTCTAAGAATTACGTGACACAAGCTGAGATAACCTGGAAGGTGACCTCCCAAAATAATCAGAACTCTTACCTCCAAAGGAGGTACCATAGTTGCCCACCAGGGCCACGAAAGTTCTTGCTCTCCCGCTCTAACTCATCCCCTCTAACTTATGGTATGTCTAATACCTTTGAGAAATATCAACAACGACATCAAATGAAGTCCCACCCTCAATTTCCCGAGCCATATAGGATCAAGTAATGAGAAAGGTCACATTCTCGGAAGGTTCATAGACTAGTTCTAATGCACATTCAGCCGTTCTATAGAATTCAATCTCATATTCTGAAACACCAACAGGCTACCCTGTCCAATCCACTCAAACTGGCAACACTTTTCATCTCGCTCGCTATTCGAAAGGAACTTTTCCACGAATCTAGAAGAAAAACCGAACCAGGTTAACTAATAAAAGAGCGGCCCACAAATCCAGGGCTGGACCTTGAAACTGGAAAGCAGAATAATCAACACCATACTGCTCGATATAATCAAGAGCCTGAAGGATATGCTGACATCATTTTATTTTAAAAAAAAACTTACACAGGGATTATCTGATGCATGGCTTGAGAATATTGGAAGATTCAACCATGTAAAATAATGCAACCACTTTGGGCACTCGGATCGAACTAATACCTCAGCTGGCTAACCAGCCAGAACAATTAGAGCTACAACAAATGCTACCTCCGGAACATAATTTACTGAAGCAATATTAAGAACTGGAATAGGAGCTTCCTGAGACCGAACGTCTGCATATGCGGCAACCTGGCAAGTTCCCTAGCGAATAATAGGTTCTTGTGGTGTCTGTGTCGCCAAAATTCTCGTAAAAGCATCGTAGAGAGCCAAGGGAACCACAAGGCCCTGCTCTCTTTCCCATCGCGAGTTCGTACAGCTGGGGCCTTCGTAACTAGATCGTCAGCACGATCAAAACTCTCGGGGCTTCGTCAGTGCTAACCCCAGGCTAGACTGCTTCATCTTGAACTCATACCGTTTGCTGATTTGTCGCACAAGGGTTCACAATTACCACGAAGGAATTAACGAAAATACTTTTACATCCTAGGCCGACGCACGATCAGAAAAGAAGGAAGTGAAACTTCCTAAATGCCATCATAGCCTCTCGTAGATAAGTACAGATGTCTACGTACCCATCAGCGAAGCTCTACTAGACACTGTCTTAGTCTGGACAGACTCTAAACTGGGCACTGATACTAACTGACGTGACCCGAAATCTGGTTAGGTCGTGCGGGTACCCGACATCCTCCCCTAGACCCATCGGGCGAACCCTTACCAATTAAATTAGGAAAACAAATATAACAATTCATATATAAGGACAACACTTAAAACAAAAGACAGAAATACTAATACCTCTAAGCTATACAAAAGAAATTACAGCTGACTACCCAACATACTAGGTTTAGGGCTATCCAGACTAGACATCTAAGAATACAAAAGAAGACAGATACCTCCTGAAGGGAGCAAAATGCAACTGCAATGATAACCAATAAACTAGTGGCCATTTGGAATAGATAGACAAGAAACAAACAAGGGTGAGTCAAAAGAACTCAATAAGTGGGGCAGACTTGCCACCTCAAAGAATAGGATAGCTAGCCGGGGTTAAAAGAAACAGATAGACCAAATTCCTTTTATTTAAATTATAAAAAGGCTGAGCCAGATAACAACCGAAAACACGTAAGAAACTTATAAACTCAACCAAGGATGCGAGACAGAAACATATTAACAAATAACCAATTCACATATAAGCAGAACAGTAGTCATGTACCGCAAGTCTACACAATGGTATGAATTGAGATGAAATGAAATGAAGTGAGATGAAATGAAATGAAATATGCTGCAAAGGGTCACATGTGCCCGTAATCCCACCTCGAAGCAGAATACTCATATATTCGAGGGGAATCCAATCTGATAACCAACTGGAGCGGAATACTCCTGCTCCTGGGGCGGATTACTCCTGCACCCAATATAATGTAAACTAGAGGCGGAATACTCCTGCACCCGATATAATGAAAACTACAGGCGGAATACTCCTGCACTCAGTATCTGACATAAGAGCGGAATACTCCTGCTCTTGAGGCGGAATACTCCTCCACCCAATATGATATAAACCAGAGGCAGAATACTCCTGTTCTCTCCTGGGGTGGAATACTCCTGCCCTAAATATGATACAATAGATCGGAATACTCCTGCTCCTGGGGCGGAATACTCCTGCCCTCAATATGATACAATGGAGCGGAATACTCCTGCACCCAATATGATATGCAATGTAATACATATGAATGACATATAATGCATATGAATACAATGTGATGCAATAATAACCCTTCACCGGCACGAGACTCTCATCGACAGCCGGAAAGTAGATGCTAACTCACAGCCAGAGTCCAATGCTCAGATCCTCAATGTAATACCAACAACAGGATATAACATATAATATATAATATAAATCCAAAGCTAAGAGATAATGAGTACGCCTATCGGCAGCTACACACGTAAGGAACACGTGGTAGAAAATCCACGAAGCCAGGTGCCTCCAAAGAAATGGATATAAACACTTACCTCCTCCAAAAGTTAGCATTGCTAATCAACAACCGCTTTATCCTTTGGTTTCATTGCCAAACGATCCCACTATATTTGATAAGCAGAAAAATATATTAAATTAGGCTAAAGGCTTTATTCCTTATGTCTTAGGGCAATCCGGTTAGGAACTTGATACCCTATTTGCATACGCAATACGCAGGCCAGACCTATGTACAGGGTTTAAGGTCACATAACCAAACCTTAAATAAATTACATTTATAGGTTGCCCATAACTCACTGAGTACGAATATATAATCAATTCCATTATCATGGTCCATTTGACCCTTTAAACTATTAATTGAACTTATCAAAACGATGTCTAATATTTCAAGTTTTACTGCTAAATTATATTCAAACACACGTAATAAACTCAAATAATATATTAGGATCCTTACATGAATGTTTCGGGTAAAAATTCTACTTTTCTCCGGCTCTTTTCTCATTTTCTGGCATTTTTTCCTTCTCCGTTTCTCCTTCGATTTCTGTTTTTGAATTGGCCGTATATCTGTACGTATGTTTCTGTTCCTTATCCTTGGTGCTAAGGGATTTTATATCCCAAAGCACCGCCTAACTTTTGTCCTCATTTTCTTTTCCTTTTTTTTTTAAATTCGCTGGTACGGTAAAAAATAAAACGGTACCCTACGATATTCAAAATAATTCCAACTTTTGCATACAAGTTATACAAAATATATATAGCATACTCGCTAAGGTAGATCTCAAATCGAGTTCCCAAAACTCCAGGTGCGAATTTAAATGGAAAAGGTCAAATTATTTAACTTTCGGCATTTTAGCGGAAGCTAGCCGAACAATATCGAAATTCACTTTTAAAAAATCAAAAAAGTCATAAATAATCATACGAACCCAACGGCTCTTTCGGATTTCGAATCGGAGCTCGTTCGCCAAAATCGAGCTCGAAAATCTCTTTTTAATATTTATTGACAATAAGAACTGAAATCTTCTTATGATGCATACCAAACGAGATCTGGTTTAGCTCAAATTTAACAGACAGGTCCTAATGGACCTTACGAATATTTTAAAATTATCGGCACGCCATTTGGAGTCCTAACTTTCGAAACGACTGACCGAGGTTGTTTCATGGAAGCTGTGCCATCTACGTTGCATCAAGTTCCCTACCCCATGGGGAGTACATGTGATCCGAAGTGAGCAGCAAGTAGCAAGGGAGTGCTATTCTATTGCATTGAAAAATGTGTTCGCCCCAAGTGGGCCATTAAAATAGTAATTAACTTGCCCGGGGTCTGGCGAGGATGAGAGTTCAGAAGGAGGTGGAGAAGATCCCGACGTACATACAAGAGCCTTGAAAACAAAAAGCCGAGGACTCAATAATTGAAGAGTTGGAATCTTTCATTCGCAAGAATTCCTAGAAAGAAAAGTGTTTGTGGGTTAGGAATTGGATCCCGAGTAAAAAAAAAAGCTCTCATCGAGCTACTAAAAGCCAATGATGAAAGCTCCGCTTGGTCTCATACAGACAAGGTTGGGATTGATCCTGAAATTATGACGCATAAGCTGAATGTGGATCCATACCACCCTCTGCTGAAGCAAAAAAAGAGGTTGCATGCCGGCCTAAATAAAAAAGCTATCGAGGATTAAAGCAAACGGCTGCTCGACAATGGCTTCATAAGGGAAGTGAAATACCCTGATTGGCTTGCCTATGTGGTGGTGGTACAAAAGAAACATGGCAAGTGGAGAATGTGTGTTGATTACACAGAACTGAACAAAGCTTGCCCCAATGATTTTTATCCTTTGCTTCAGATAGATAGGTTGATAGGCTCTATGGCTGGACACAAGCTATTCGCCTTTCTAGATGTATACTCGGGGTATAACTAGATTTTGTTGATCCAAGTGATGAAGAGAAGTCTTCTTTCAGCACAGATCAAGGAACATATTGCTATAAAGTGATATCACTCGGCCTAAAAAACGTTGGGGCAACTTATCAAAGGCTGGTGTGTCGAATGTACAGAGATCATATTGGAAAAAAATGGAAGCTTAGATAGATGACATGCTAGTGAATTCGATCCGAATGGAGGATCACTTGGATCATTTGAGAGAAGCATTTGCTATTTTAAGGTAGTATTGCATGAAGTTAAACCCCGAAAAGTGTGCTTTTGAGGTTGGCTCGGGAAAGTATTTCGGATTTACTGTCTCCGAGCGCGGCATCGAGGCAAATTCTGACAAGATCAAAGCTATTCATGAGATTCTCGATGAGCTCACGAGGCCAAAGGAACACTACAAGAAAAAGGAGTTTTAGAGACCATCATTTAAAGACCAGTTGAAAATATGGTCCTCAAAAGTATACAAATAAGGAAGACATCTTTTTCCAGTCCTTTATTCATAGTTTTGCTCATTTAATTAGAGACGAAATTAAATCTAAATATGAAGATCTAGTCCTTGTATGTTCTATTTTGAGCGGGACTAAAGGCCCCATTCCATTTAAAATTTTAAAATAATGAAAATAATAACCACAAAGAGAAACCTCTAAAAATTCCGTATATCGAAAGGCGAGAACAACAAAGAACTCTCAAAAGCGCTTTCGGACTCTCAAAGCACTAAACCTTCCAGCATCAAATGTAACTATTTCTTCTCCAAATCTGCTGAAGTTGCTTCTCAATTTATGGTGTTTCTTGCTCAACGCGATGATTTCCATCTCGAATTATTTCGACAAACCCTAATTTCCCTCGTCAAGCTCTCTGGTATGACATTCAACGAATTGTGAGTTTATTTTATTTATTTCCGTTCTTTATTACATTTTACAGATTGTTCATCTCACTGTAAAGTAAGAGAAGGTAACAAATCTAGAAAGAAACCTTTAAGGGGTGTGTTTCAGAGAGAGCAAAGCGAAGGGCATGACAATTAAATTAGTGGTAATGAATGTCTTATTTCTTTTGGGTGTATTTCTGGAACCAGTGGTGGCAATGGTAGTTCGAGGAACATCATTATTGTTTTGGTTTTACTTTTTTTCTTAGAATTGGGAAGTAGATTGGAGAAATGGCAGGTGGTAAGAGAAAAACAAGTTCCAGTAATAAGATCTGTAGTTTATTGTGTATATGTTGTTCATTTAAAGAGGATTACATCCATGAATTGCGTAAAAGGGTCTTCATGGATAGTATATTGTAATGACCCTGATAACTCCAAGCATCTCCACAAAAGTTAGGAAGAAATATGTTTTTACCACTTAGTATCATCAATAACGTTTCTACTGAAGCAATATATATTTTGTTATTGTTGCTTGTGTACCATTTAGTCTTCTAACTCCACCTACACACCTAGCATTAACTTTGCTTAATCCACATTTTCTATGTTATTGTACTCTGATAAATTTTGCTTGATCAAAAAGCTCCCTTGGATGTTACAGTCCCCATCCACCAACCACTGATAACATTCTAGTTAGGGTGAAAATTAACTACTCCAAACAAATTAATTTACTGAAGAAAAGTGTATCCTAACTACTTCTCTATGATCCTCTTTCAAATCTAATCTGCATTTTTTGTTGTAATCTTTCAGGTTAGCAGACGATATCAAGAAGGAGCTGTAAAAATGCCAAAAATTCTAAGTTTCAATAATGGAAAGAAAATTTCTTTATGTTACTAGTTCTTATGTTTATACTTTTCGAATGACTTGTCTGGTATAGCATTAGCAAGAATGTGTCAACTACCTCATTCTAATGTAAAACTAAAATGTATTGTGTTCAATTGTGTTGGTTGCGTCCCAATAAAATTTATAACAGAGCTTAGTCTCTAAGTAATTTTTTATAAGAATGATTGATATAAACTTTTTAAAAATAATTCGCCATCATTCCTAATTTCGGACCTTGCTTGGTCGCATAATGGCAATAGATGAAATCCATTTAGGAAACAATTAATCCTATTACTGTATATAGCTTATAGTTTTGAAACATATACTTCTAGGTGGATTTGAAAACATATTAAGTTCTACAGAGCTTCGCCTACAAAATGTAATGTAATCTCACCATCACTGTGAACTATTATTTTGAACCACGGAAAATGTTCATAAACAAATAGTCATTTATGGGAAACTATACGAAGCCTCTATTGATAATTCGCTGTATAACTTTAATTATCAAAAAGTATCTGATGTTGTGGAGTTTTCTCTAAAGTAATTTCTATTTCTAAAGTATTAGTGAAACTAAATTGTTGTCTGGAAGTCATACAGATAAATTTTGATTCATACCTAATTTTGTTGATACCTGATTTGTATGTTCTGATCCATGCCTTGATTGGGTGGTTGATGAGCTGCTGTTGTACTTCGAATTGGTTAGCTGTTTGCTGGAGCTTGTAGTCAGTTTATTACTTGTTTTTAATGATTTCAATACTTGTCTTGATCTAAGTCATTTGTCTCAGACAGACTTAGAGCCTGTTTTGGATTGCTGCCAAAAACTGCTTATTTTGAGAAGTATGTTTAGCAAAAATATTTTTAAAATAGTACTTATGGATAATAAGCAGTTTGTGTTTGGACAAATCATCGGAGAAGTAGTTTTGATAAATAATTTGTGTTTGGCTAATTTTTACGAAAAGTACTTTTGAGTGTGAAATTACGAAAAAAATATTCAAGTTCATTTTACATTTGGATTATTAGAAATAAAAAATGAATTTTAAATTTTTATCATAAAAGACTTTAATTAAAAAAAAATTATTTAGTTAAAATGTAAACATAAAGTAAAAGATATATATATAAGTTTTTGAACAATATAAAATAAAGTTTAATCAAAGTAGTAAGAAAATTATGAATTTCTAGTATTTACTTACTTTTAAAATATGATTTAAATATATCAAAAGAAATCATTCAAAATAATTTAGAGGAAAAAGATATGTAAAAGTACGTAGAAGGAAAAATATAGCAGAAAGAGAAATATAATTTTATTTTGAGAGAGATATGGTTAATTAATAGGCAATAATTTGGTAAATAAGGATTTTTCGTAAGGATAGGTTTATCTTGAATAAATTAATAAACTGCTTCTGCTTTTTGGAAGAAGATATTTGTAAAAACTGCTTCTGCTTCTACTTCTACCTAAAAGTTTTTTTTTTTTTTGTAAGCCAAACACCTCAAAATTCTAAAAAAAAATACTTTTTTTTTTTTTTTACTTTTGGCTTTAGAGAAATAATGTCAAACATGCTATTACTTTTCGTTCCAGGTTTAGGGGAGGCTGTCAACACACAAATATTTGATTGTTTGAGTTTAGATTTTTGTATGACTACAAGCAGGTAAGTCTGTTGGTTAATATAACTGTTCTAACAAATGCAGAATGATCTTTGACTTGGTACTTATCACCTCTTAACATCAACTCCATGTTGTTGGAATCTTTAATATTTGAGATGCAAACATATGACCGATAAAGAAATGATGCAGGGAGATCAAATTTATCTATGATGTAGAAATAATAAAGATATGCAATGTCTTCAATCATTTAGATAATTTCAGATATTTATCTATGACTGAAGATCCTTCTGCTGATGCAGACTGTTCACTTAACAAAAATTTATGTTAGGATGCATAAGTATAGACGTTTAGATGAAAAGTCGACAACCATGCGTTGAAGTTATCTGATCCTATATAGAAATGTGCAGAAAATTTGTTGAAATAATTAGAAGGAAAAGCAAGCATTCTCTTCCACTGCATTTAAGGTAATAGTTTGTTTGATATTTGCAAATGATTTTGATGCTTTTACTTATTTGATCATTTATAAATATATTTTTTAAGTTTCAATTCATTTTCAGTAGATAGTGATGTCATATCCATAAGACTTGATTTAGCTTAAGGAGGACGAACCTTTAGTTATTTCATCACGCTTAAATTTAAAAAAAAAAAAACAAACCATTTAACCAAGTTTCTACTCTGTTACAGATTTTAACAAGGAAATTAATTGGTCTTTCTACAAGTTTTGAATACTTGGTATTACATTGAGAGATGCAGCTTTGGAGTCTTCATACATATTTAAAAAATAGTTATCATTTTGCTGGGAATATTAGGAAAAAGATCTACATTGTTTGCTAAGGGTGTTAATTGCTTTTTAAAAGGATTGTACCAATACAATGCTAAATCATTATATGTCATTGCCCATACAATGCTACTTATGGAATGTTAAATCATTTTTTTGTGTAATTAAATATAAAGTTTATGAAGGCAGGATATTATTGGTAGTGTTGTGTGTGATTATTTGACTTTGTACATTATAGATTACGTTATAATTTGAAAAATATGATTTAAATGATTAAATATTTATTTGGGAACAATAATTCTAGTCAATTTTGATATGATTAAGGACTCCCTATTCGCTATATTCAACCACCATATTATGGTCCTTATAGAATTTTTGGGACCAGTAGAGAGTAGTCTTTGGAAATTATTAGCAACCGTAAATATGGTCCAGAAAATTCAAGGACCAGAATTTTTTCCGTCTTTAAATGTTTAAAGACCAGATAAAAAACCTCGTCCTTGAAAACTTATAACCACGGAGCCTTTAAGGATGGATCGACGACCAGAATTTATGGCCATAATATACTTTCAAGGACCAGATTTATACTTTTATGGACCACATTTTTCGTCACTAGAAGCCTTTTTCTTGTAGTGGAAGTTCAACGCTTGACTGTACGAATCGCCGCCTTGAGCAGATTCATCTCATGGTCCTTCGGGTGGTGCCACAAATTTTTCTCCGTCTTGAAGAAAAATACTACCTTCAAATGTACACCTGAATGCAGAGAAGCGTTGAAAGAATTGAAACATTATTTAGCTAATGCACTGTTGCTTGTTAAACGAAAAGATGGGGAGACGTTGTTGGTTTATCTAGCCGTGTCCGAGGAGACGGTCAGTATATTTTTGGTTCGAAAAGATGATGGGAAATAACTGCCTATATATTATGTAAGTAAAACTCTTCTCGACATTGAAACAAGGTACCCCCATTTAGAGAAGTTAGCACTTGCTTTAGTAATAGCAACTCATAAACTTCGACTTATTTCCAATATCATCCAATACCCGTAGTTACCACTTTCACCTTAAGAAATATATTACATAAGCCTGACTTATAGGGGAGGTTATCGAAGTGGACGGTTGAGTTAAGTGAGTATGGCATTGTATATCAGCCTAGAACTGCAAAAAAACTCAAGTGCTTGCCGATTTCGTGGCTGATTTTAGTGCCAAGATACACCCCGAGGCGGAGAAGGAGAATTTGGTTTCTAAAGTTTTGGACCCCCGGGGTATGGATACTTTACACTGATGGAGCAACTAATTCCAACGGCTCGGGGCTCAGAATAGTGGTCGTAGCTCCTATGGGGAGAGAGGGGAGAATTGAGGCATTCCATGAAGTTTGAGAAGTTTACCAACAACAAGGCCGAGTACAAGGCTGCTATCGCTGGTCTGGAACTGGCCAAGAAAATGAGGGGAAAAAGAACAGAGTCGAGGTGTGATTCACAGCTTGTGGTGAATCAAGTCCTCAGTGATTTTACGGCTCAGGAGCCCAGAATGAAACAATTTGTGGTTCGAGCACAGCGAGCCTTAAGTGCTTCCAAGAGTGGAAGACTAAACAAATTCCCCGAGAAGAGAACCTCGGCCGATGCATTAGGCAACTTGGCTTCCGCTATCAAAGTGGAGGACTCGGGGGTTAATTCAGTGGTTCAGGTAATCACCTATGCATTAGGGAGAATGAAGCTGGAGGTAAATTCAGTAAGTAAACATTGGGACTGGTGAACTAAGTTTATTTCATATTTAGATTTTGGGATTCTACCAGCAGATAAGAGAGAGGCTGAAAAACATAGGAGGCAAGTGGTCCCATATTCAATGGTGCAAGGCCAATTATATAAAAGGCTCTATTGCAGCCCAATGGCCAAGTGTTTAGTCCAGGGGGAGTATGAATATGTAATGAGAGAAGTGCATGAGGGTGAATGTGGAAGTCACTCCGGTGGCAAGGCCTTAATACATTAACTTCTCCGAGCAACTATTATTGGCCTGATATGAGTGAGGATGCTCGTCTGTTCGTAAAGAAGTGTGACAAGTGCCACCATCATGGTTCGATGATTCATCAACAAGCCGAGCCCCTGAATTCGGTAGTGTCGCCTTGGCCCTTCATGAAGTGGGGGATGGATATTTAAGGCATGTTTCCTAAGGCGAAACGTGGATTTCGTTTTATCCTCGTGCTTACTAATTATTTCACGAAAATGGTCAAAGCCAGGGCTTTTGTTAGAGTTAGATAGAAGGAAGTTATCGATTTTGTTTGGAAGAATATCATCTATAGATTTGGACTTCCAAGGGAGATAACTTGTGATGATGACCCACAATTCATAGGCTCGGCAGTCACCACTTTCCTTGCAAAATGGAGAACTAAAAAGAGTTGCCTCGACGCCCTATCTCCCCAGTAATAATGGGCAGGCTGAATCTTCCAATAGGATTATCGTATATAATCCAAAAAAGAGGTTGGATGAAGCTAAAAAGCCATGGCCTGATGAGTTACCGGGGGTATTATGGGCAATGCGAACAACTGAAAAGAACAGAATCTGTGAAACCCCATTTTCCCTCACCTATGGGATTGACTCTTTGATTCCTGTGGAGGCTGGTGAGGCTATCTTTCGATATGCTCATGAGACTGGGGAGTGAAGCAATCAGCCAACGTGCGTGGAATTAGATTTACTTGAAGGGCGACGGGAAATGGCTTTGGTTCGGTTGACGGCCCAAAAATGACAGATCGATGTCTACTTGAATAGGAAAGATAAGCTCAGGTCTTTCAAGGTCGATGATTATGTGTTGAAAGCCTCGAACCAAACTACTAAGGAAAGAAATGCCGGTATATTAGCTGCTAATTAGGAAGGGCCTTATCGAGTCAAGGCCATCGTGGGTAAAAGATCTTACCAATTAGAAGATATCCAAGGCAAGTAAAAACCTTCAGATAAATTATTTGCCTACAACATCGAGCTGTCAATGCTCCAACACTATTTGAACGAACCTAACCCCTCATTTTTCTTTGCTTGAACTTTTCAGGAAGCGGAGGGAATGACATAGAGTGCTCGGGTCTTCATCAATTCACACCCAATAATTAGGGGTATGTGAGGGATGGTATGCAGTTAAGATTTACTCGAAGCCACTCGAATCGGGGACTCAAAGCGGGCCTGAAGACTAGCTATCTGAACATCGGGGACTGAATCTTGAAGATTAGCTTAGATGGGTAATTAGATTGATTAAGCTTGTGGCTTTTTCAATAAATTTGCCTAAGTCTTATTGTGACTAAGTCCTATGTAAGCCTGGCTTAACTTCAATGATGAAAAAACTTGATTCAGACATTTATTTATTTCAATGTTAAGATTGTGAAATAATAAATTTTTTTCTTTTTCCACGGCTCGAGAACGAAACGTCGTTCTAAGCCAGCGTCGGTACAAAATAATCTTATGTCCAAGTCTTACAACCAAAAATATTTTAAAGTGACTTGTCGAAAGCTTTCAAAGCATAGTAAAGACTAACACTTAACATAAATTCAAATTCATCGATGAAATACCCAGGGGCCAACAAAAACTATTTACAAACATTTGGCTTGGTGGCCTCAATAAAAATAAAACAAAAGCACAACTAAAGGTTATTATCAGGCTCATCCTCGCTTAAAGTCTCAACCTCAGTTCCCTCGTTGTCTCCATCTTCTTCATCTTCATCTTCACTAATCGACCTTTTACTGCTCGAAGTAAGCTTGTTTATGATAGCTTGAGCTTGGAAACATCGCCCTTTGACTTGGCTATCTCCTCGTTCAAATCTACCTCGGCTCTGCATTGCTCGAGGGTCTTTAACTTGGTTTGGATGATAGCCTAGTTCTTGTCAACTCGAGCCCTGGTAGCCTTGGACTTGAGCTTTGCCTTGAGCTTAGCCTTTGTTTCTATAAAAGAAGATTCCTCCTTTCCTCGAAGGGTCTCGACCTCATTCTCGAGGGTTTTCAGTTGGTCCTCTAGCCTGTTCATTTTAAGCATATACACCTTTATTTTATTATGGTACTTCTTGGAGTTTCCATTAAGCTTAGCGTTGGCCACATTAGTCAACCTTTAGATTTCAACTCTGTAGGCCTCCTCTCGAGTCTTCATCTAGGCCTTGAGGGTTGCAACAACCTCACGAGCCTTGACTAACTCAAGGTCAGACTTATCAACAGCTTTGCGGGCCTGGTCCAGCTCGAGGTTAAAATTGTGTAATTTCCCTTCGAGCTCAGATACTCAGGCCTAGAGATCTGCCATTGTTCGATCACACTCATACCCGATCCTCTTGAGGTTATATGCTTGATGAACCTCTATTCCGCTACTTTCATTGAATATATGTAGCTCTGCAAAAAGGAAGGGGGGAATTTAGAGCAAAATGAAAGTGGTTGAGGCCAAAAGAATCGCAGACGGTAAAAGACGCACTTGAATTGCATGCTGAGTGGAGTATGCCATCTGATCGGTGATGGGCATATTCTTGGTGCGCTACTGCTCCAATGCCCGAGCAATCCCCTAACGCTCACAGGGACAACTATGTTATCATCTAAGAGGCACAAGTTGGTCCTCCAGCTTGTTCATTTTAAGCATATACGCCTTTACTTTATTATGGCATTTCTCGGAGTTTCCTTTGATGCGAGGCAAACCACCTCGAGACCTTTGACTCGGTGTCAAGCTGAAGATTCCCAAGATGCTCACCTATACGTGGTTTGGAAGGGCCTTAAAGATAGGAGCTTCGGGAGCAATTTGAAGAAGTATCAAGGACCTCAGCCCATGGCGCTCTACCCAAAGCCTAGGCCCTCCACCCAAGTGTCTCACTGTCCAAGAAGTGTGGACGGTCCGCCCAAGATGTAGGCGCTCCGCCCGAGGCGCTCCGCCTTAATGACTCACTGCCTTACTTCCTAGGCGCTCAGCCTAGGCATTAGGCGCTCCGTCTCCATGCACTTTATTCTGAGTTTTTAGCCTAGTTATTTCTATCTTAGCCCTGCATGGCTTATTGTCTTAAGACCCAATTGTGTTCATTTTTATGATTACTTATTATCAGGAAAACACTATAAATACCTTATTAGCTCTTCTAGTTCATTACCTGCTTTGAATATTGATGAATGATTTTGAGATTTCTCTCATAAATAAAAAACACCTTTTAAGCCTTAAATCATTTGGTGGATCCAATTGAACCTCATTCCTTACCCGATCAAACTTTTTGCAAGATCCAAGTGCATCTTGAGCTCTTGACGCGAACCGAGGGTGTTACGAGACTAGTTCCTCGTAGCTACTTTAGTGGTAGTTCGAGATACGTCTTACTTGTATCTCGTTCTATTGTTTGCTTTATCGCTTCCATGGTTTCCCTGCATCATGTTTGGTATCAGAGCAAGGCTAGTGTTCGTTCTTACAAATCCTCATCCGGTTCTTCGTGCCTACATTAGTTTCTTGTTTGTTGTTGTTTTTGAAAAGAAATAAAGAACAAAATAATAGAAAAGTTGAAAATCACAAAAAAATTGCTAGAACTTCTTGGTTTGGATTAACCATTGGATGAATTGTTATTGGGGATTGATCTTTGTTAAAAACCCATTGATTTGGTACCCTTATTACGTGATTTGAAGCTGTGGATTGA
Source organism: Petunia axillaris subsp. axillaris (assembly GCA_029990575.1). Classification (NCBI taxonomy): domain Eukaryota; kingdom Viridiplantae; phylum Streptophyta; class Magnoliopsida; order Solanales; family Solanaceae; genus Petunia; species Petunia axillaris. Next base: position 63,036,537 of record JARKNS010000004.1, read on the forward strand.
CAATCGAAAAATTTGAAAACCTATATTTTTGAAACTCTTTTGCTTGAAACTTGATGAATCTTGAGTCTCTCTTGTGATTAATTGTTTGGGTGTAAAAACTGTTGGGGTTTGTTAAAAATCATCAAACACATTTTTGGGTACCTTTTGATTGCAAAAAAAAGTTGAAATCGTTGGATTTTTTGGGTCAAAATTGACCAAGAACACGTTATTGGAAAAGCTGAAGAAAAGCTCTGAGTGCTCGGCCTAGCTCTAGGCCCTCCGCCTACCTAAGGTACTGCCCAAGTTTCCAGGCGGTCCACCTGAGCCTCTAGGCACTCCGCCTAAGGTGCTGAAGTGGGTTCGGGTAGTTTTCTTCCAGGTTTTCGTATTTCTTTTGCTTCCATTGCTTCCGGCTAGTACTATTAGAGTAAAATTCCTACGTGATTACTACTAGTTTATCGAGCGTTTAGGATATTCGTGCTTAGAGGAGAGTAGAACTCAAAGAAGACTCGTAGAACCATTTGCTTTAAGTCCTCACTATATAGCCTAGCATCCATCGAGTCTAATTAATTCCACTCTTCCCAAAAAGCACTTGGCTTGTTGAATGAGGAATGTTCTTCAATACGTGAAACCTTTGATTCAAGCATGAGTGAACAAAATCCCCACCATTAAATGAGTGTACCTGAGTGACATTCAAGTGAAGGTGTGTGTGAGGTTATTTCACTAATCATTTGCTTGTTTTATAGGTACCATGGCCGAAGAAGGTGATAAGACCAATGTGGTCCCGAAAACTACTTTGGCTACCATATTAGCCAAGGTAAAAGCCATAAGTTTAAGGTTTGAGAATCTTGAATGGGAAAGGACCCCGAGTGTCCAAAAAGAAGACGGTGAAGGCACAAGTGAAGGCTTAACCGTGAGACACGAATAATTTTTCGAGATGGCGAAACAACAAAGGTTGAGAGATGAAGCCCTTCGACGAGAAGGCATGTGTGGCATTCCCCAACAAGTGGGCATTCCCCATAACTTGGTCAATCCCCAAGTCAATGTTCCATTTATGAGACACCATAGAAATATAGCACCTCTTGAGCATGATGTTGAGGCTCAAGAAAAGGAGGTTCCCGAGCTTTGTGATTATTTTGATTAATTTGTGCACCCTATCCAAATAGGGAGCAATGAATGGAGGTTGGGGAATGAATAGGGGTAGAGGTCAAGGTCGAGGACCTCAAGGGGGTTATGTTGGGAGCAATTTGAGACGTGAATATGATGACTATGATGACAACTATGGGGGCCAGCCGGAGCTTAACCGTGGTAGTCGTTATAACAATCTCAATAGTGTGAAGATCGTTATCCCTACCTTCAAGGAGACTAGTGATCCGGAAAAGTTTCTTGAATGGATGGTCCAAATGGAGAGGGTCTTTGATACAAATGAGATGTCCGAAGAGAAAAAGGCCGCATATGCCATTGCTTCCTTTGAGGCATATGCTTCCACTTGGTCGGAGTCCATGTAGAGGTCTAGACGTGCTATTAGACTACCTATCCGTACTTGGGAAGAATTGAAAGTTGTCATGAGTGAAAAGTACGTGACACCTACGTACCGACAAGAGCAACTCAAAAGGCTCTATGAAATGAAACAAGGTTTTAAGCCGGTTGATGAATACTTCAATGACTTTGACAGGATCCGAATGGCCCTTGATATGGAAATAGAAGATGTGTTGCAAGCCATCATTCAGTTCAAGAGTTGTCTTAACCGTGAGATTACTTCTCAATTGAGGTTGCATATCTTTCATTCACTCGTAGATGCATACAATTCCGCTAATGAAGCCGAGTAGTGGATCAAAGAAGATAAGCCCACTTAATATAGAAGTGCTACTTCTACTCCCGTGAGTCAACCAAATTATTGGAAGAGCCCAAACACTAGCGAAAACTGAGACGTGAAGAAGCCATATGAAAAGCCAGCACCAAGGAGTGCTTTCAATGATTTAGGATGTAACTCTAAAACTCGTGCGAATACTCCTAGTGCTTCTTCAATTCAATGCCATAAGTGTAAGGGACATGGGCACTATGCTAGAGATTGTCCTACCCGTAAATCCATGATTGTCTTGGAAGATGGGTTGGTGTATGAACAAGAGAGTGAGCCCGAGAATGAGGGAGTTGAGGAGGGTGAGATAGTTGCTTGTGAAGAGGCTACGGCAGAAGGTGGTGATCCTAACTTGTTCCTAGTGGTTAGGAGGAGTTTGAGTACCATATTCTTTGAGGAGGAGAAATCGAATGTGCAAAGGGAGAATCTTTTTCATGCTAGATGTCGTGATATGGGGCAAGTGTGCTCAATGGTCGTTCATTCGGGAAGTTGTGCTAAAACAGTGAGTCAAACATTGATTTCCCAATTGAAATTTCCGACTCTAAAGCATCCACATCCATACCGTTTACAATGGTTGACCGAGTGTGGAGAGTTGAAAGTGGTGAAGCAAGTCTTGATCGAGTTAAACATTGGGAACTATCAAGATAAAATCATGTTTGATGGGGTACCGATGCAAGCTTGCAATCTCTTATTTGGAGGGTCATGGCAATATGATCGGAATGTTGTTCATAATGGCCGAACCAACACGTATACGGTCAAACATGAGGGAAGGAAGTATGTGATCAAGCCCTTGACACCGATGCAAGTAAGTGCCGATTATAGGCATATGAGGGAGTTGAATGAAACGGCTAAAGCTAAGTCACCTATATTGTTTGAGTCTGAATCCGTAAATCTTGTTGTCATGCCATTGCAAGTTGAAAGGAAGAGTCACTCTACTCTAAATGAGGACAATCTAGAATCTTATTCTATTGTACTTGAACATGAGAAACAAAAGAAAGGGAGGAGTGAAGGAGTGACCGGTGACAATCCAAGAGAGGAAAAAAGAGAGGATGTAAGGAGTGATGTGAGTGGATTGTCACCACAAACTACACTTAACCTTGAGAGAAAAAAGGAAGAAAGGAGAAGTGAGGAAATAAAAATTGAGAGCGAGAGCACCCGTTGTTCTAACCATTCTTTACCTTCTTCTACTTCTTGTTTTAGCTTTGGTGTAGGTACTCTTGGAGGCGAGCCATTGGAGCCTCAACCATAACTTTTGGAAGGAAGACAAGATAATGAAGACCTTCATTGTGAACTCCATGAAGAAGGGGTTGAACAGGACACTTCAAGTGATGTGAGTGCTCAAGGAAGAAACTCAAGTGTAAGTGTTTCTTCACCTTCTCATAAGCATACTAGTTACTTGTCTAATGATGACTCAATGCTAGTTGGTACTTGTAATGCATCCATTGAAAATGCAACTAGTAAAGAGTCTACTAGTCAATTTATGTGTGCTTGTGTATCATTAACTGAGAGGGATGATAAGCCGCATCATTATGTGAGCCCGTTGTTTAATAAACCTCTCTTTAGTGAATAAATTTTAGTTGACCATGCTAGTGACCCTTGTTATGATGCACTACCAATTTATAACAAAGGGGAAGATGATGAATTGATTGATCATGCCCTTGTTGATATGATTGTCTTTGGTGGACCTATGTGTTATGGTAAGGATATAGTGACCTTGAGGAGTCCATATTGCATGAGATGGACAAGGTTGTTTATGATGACTCCTCAAGTGTGGGTGATGAACTTAGTCTTGATACTTCACCTTTGCTTGATCATGAAGGGAATTTTCATTTGTGGTGGTGATTTGTATCGAACTAGAGTTGATAGTAAGATAGAACCTCCGTGGTGTGAAGGATTTGACTCCTTAGAAAACTCTTTATTTGAGAATATGAGGGAGGTGGATGACTCTTCGAGTGACCCTACTCTTGGTTGTTGGGGTTATGATTAATAAGAAGCCATTATTAATTCTTTTCTTGAGAGTTTTTCTTATGAGAAGGGATGTCATGGGGATGAATTTGGAGGTAGGAAGAAACCTCTTAGTGTGAGTAAGAGTGATTTAAAGAAGGGGAGTGGAGTAATTGATGCAAGTTGTAGGCTGAGCTGTTTGACTTACTCCATCCCATGTGTTGATCACACTTTTAGAGTTGAGCATGCAAAAACAAATGTGCCACATTGTAGAAATATTGCACTAAAGGTTTGGTGTGATGATCGTGAGCTTAAGGATCATAGGAATTTTGATCGTTTCATTTCCCATTTTCCAATGATCTATTTGTTCATTCTTGCGTTGAATACATATCTTTGTTAAGCCAAGTACTTTTTGTTTCCCTTGGGAACATGACCTTCTTCATTGCTATTGATGCTTGGCTATACCATAAAAGTGTGTTTTCCACACCGTTGACACTAACCTACCTTCGTAGTAGGAGGTTTTGGTTGTGCTTGTCATTGCTTGCAGGTCCTATGTTCCATGCTAAGGCAAGGGAGAACTTGGAAGAAGCCTATTCCTAAGTGATGTTCAAGAGAGACAAAGAAGGGAAGCAATTAGCACCCCGAGTAGATGACGCCATGGAGAATGACGCCTTGATTTCGAGGACGAAATCTTCTCAAGAAGGGAAGGATGATGCGGGGAAAACTACCTTGAGTCCTTTAAATTGGAGTCAAGCCGAAGATGCCCAAGATGCTCACCTATACGTGGTTTGGAAGGGCTTTGAAGATAGGAGCTTCGGGAGCAATTTGAACAAGTATCAAGAGGACCTCAGCCCTAGCGCTCCGCTCAAAGCCTAGGCCCTCCGCTCAAGTGTCTCACTGTCCAAGAAGTGTGGGCGCTCTGCCCAAGATGTAGGTGCTCCGCCCAAAAGACTCACTGCCTCACTTCCTAGGCGCTCCACCTAGGCCTTAGGCCTTCATTCCATGTTTTTAACCAAGTTATTTACTATCTTAGCCCTGCGTGGCTTATGTTCTTAATACCCAATTTTTGGGCATTTATGTCATTACTTAGTATGAGGAAAACACTATAAATACCTTATTAGATATTCTAGTTCATTACCTAGCTTTGAATATTAATGATTGACTTTGAGATTTCTCTCCTGAATGAAAAACCTCTTTTAAGGCTTGAATTATTTGGTGGATCCAATTGAACCTCATTCCTTACCCGACCAAACTTTTTGCAACACCCAAGTGCGTCTTGAGCATAGTTTGCATAGTCTAAGTGTTTCTTGACGCGAATCGATGGTGTTACGAGACTAGTTCCTCGTAGCTACTTTGGTGGTAGTTCAAGATACGTCTTACTTGTATCTCATTTTATCGTTTACTTTGTCGCTTCCGTGTTTTCCATACACCATCCTTTAAGCTTAGCGTTGGCCACATCAGTCAGCCTCTAGATTTCAGCTTAGTAGGCCTCCTCTCGAGTCTTCATCTGGGCCTCAAGGGTGGCAACAACCTCATGAGCCTTGACTAACTCAAGGTCAGACTTATCAGCAGCTTTACGGCCCTGGTCTAGCTCAAGGTTAAAATTGTGTAATATCCCTACGAGCTCAGATACTCGGGCCTAAAGATCTGTCATTGTTCGATCACACTCATTCCCGATCCTCTTATGTTTTGATGCTCGATAAACCTCTGTATCAGCTACTTTCACTGCATATATGTAGCTCTTCAAAAAATAAGGGAATAATTTAGAGCAAAATGAATGTGGTTGAGGCTAAAAGAATCGCAAACGGTAAAAGAAGCACCTGGATTACATGTTGAACTGAGCATGCCATCAAATCGGTGATGGGCATGTTCTTGGTGTGCTCCTGCTCCAACGGCCCGAGTAATCCCCTAATGCTCACAGGGACAACCATGTTATCATCTAAGAGGCACAAGTTAGAAGGGATACCAATCTTTCTGAACTCTCTTTTGGAAGCCGAGGCATGGATAGGCTCAGAAGTAGTTTGTGCAGGACTCAGTGCTGCTCTCTCCTCGTTAGGAAGATTTTCACGAGTTTTTTCTTTGGTTGCCGAGGGTGTTGCCACTTCACCCATCTTAGCATTGACGTTAGCCTTTTAAGTAGCTTGGCTTGGCCCCTCGAGGTCTACCACCTCAACCTCTTTGTGGGCTTCATCATTAGTAGGCCCGTCTATCAACCCTCGGCACGTAGCCTCGGGACCAGGGGCAGCGACCTTTTCAACTCGAGAGCATTTCGCCTCGGAGGACTTCGTTGACTCTTGCCTTTTCCTCTTTGAGGCTGGACAAACATGAATAAGACTTAGGCATAAAAGAAGAAGGGGACGAGGCATAAGACCAAGGAAGATGTCATTTTCACCTTTTGAAGCTCCTTGGCCAGTCAACCCTTTGAAGGCTTTAGCTTGTACAAGATCTACAGCTAGATCTTCCAATTACTCCAAACTTTTCTCCACATTAGGGTCTTCTTTCTTCTTCTTCTTCTTCTTCTTCTTCTTCTTCTTCTTCTTCTTCTTCTTCTTCTTCTTCTTCTTTTTCTACTTCTTCTTCTTCTTCATCTTCTGCTTCTTTTTCATTTTTTCTTCTCTTTCGGCTCTTTAGCCGACCTATTAGGAAACCGTGCAAAAGAGAGAAGTAAAGTTAACAAGGAAAAAAGCCTCGAGAAGACACCAAAGAAGAAGAATTAAGATAGTGGAAATTACCGTGCTGCTTGCATGAGCATTGGTTTCATCCAATGCAGCCAAGCCCATCCATGAAGCAGTTAGAAGGCAAGAAATTATAAAAAGTAGGGAAATTACCGAAGATTGATGAAAAGGTTACTCACGAGCTTTATTCCACTCTTCGAGAAATCCAGGCTCAGCAGATAGAAGATAGGTTGAGAGAAGTACGAAGCGATCACACTAACCGCAATCTTCTGTATCTTTGCCTTTAGTAATCAACGAGTACTTGCCTCATTTTCTAAGCTGAACAACCACACCTTTGTGCAAAGTGGGATAGAAAAGGGAAATCAAATGATGGAAAGTAAATGGCACCTTGGCTTTTTGTCTCAGAAAATTGAGGAACTAGAAAACTCTCCAAAGCCAAGGGCCTAACTGAGCCAAACACATATTTACAATCTTCCGAACCAAATCAGTATGAGCTTGTGTAATCAGCCTCTGTGAAAGTTAAACACGGACATTTTTGTTTTTCTCGAGCTCGGCAGCTGCTTGATCTTGCAATTTGAAGTCTTTGCCGAGGTCAAAGCTAGAAGGAATAACTTGGTAGGATTTGAGTTCTTTTACGGTAGATTTCTTTTTAATTGGGTTTTTAAATTTTTGCCTCAGCGTCACCTCAGTCGTCAACTTCCTCAACCACACCAGCATCAGCCCCTCCGTCGTCCACCTCATCTGCCATGATCATCCTCATCAGCAATTATTCCCTCTAGAGCAGTAGGGTAGCATCGCCCTTGGAGCAAGTCACCCGGTTGTGATGTTGCTTCATCATCACTAACCATCAGAGGGATGATGTTTAACGGTGAGGGGACATTCACCAACTCGTGAGCAACCACCATGGTACCAGTGCCACTCTTTCCTCTAATGAACCAAAGTAATTTTCAGTAGAGAGTGAGTAGAAGACATTTTTGACAAGCTTGATAATGGAGACTTTTTGGAGAAGAAATATGGGTTGTGAATTGTTCTCAGAGATACCTCACAGTTGCTTAGAAAAATGGAAGTGATGAAAATGGTGAAAAGATTGGACTACTTATAGGAAGAAGATATTCATTATGGAATTTACGTTCCATCATTGCGTTTATATAGGGAAGGAGAAACGAGAGGTTATGCCTACTTATAGGTAGCCACGTATGACGAATAGGAATTTGAAATGACAGCTACCTTTTTAAATTGCTTGGCACATGGGTTGCCACGTCGGCTTCCCGCTAATTTTATTCCACTCATTAGAAAATTCTACCAATTATCCGAGGAGTGGGGGGACTATCTGTATTGGGTGAAAAACCAAGCGTGCCTTGTGATGTAATCTAATCTACGAAAAGTAAGAAACAAGATAAAAAAGCAAGACACTCGCTGATCTATCAAGACTATAAGTAGGAACTAGTCTACTTACCTTCTTGATGAAGCCAAGGAGGACATATGCTATGCAAATAATCCTCAAGACAACAAAGGACTTGTAAACTGTTTGATCAAGTGTTGGAACAAGTTCAATCTCGATTCACACCAAAAATGGACAAGTTCATTAAATTTGGTTTTCAAGAGCATAAAGTTTCATTCTTTTGATGTTCTGAATATTGTAAGGTGAATAAAAAATGGCTCACTTTGGGCTTATATAGGATCTTCCCTAAGTGTCTAAATATCAATGAAATGGCCAATAAATGGCCATTGTCTTACTCAAGAATATCTATGCAAAATAACTAATAAGAGCTCGTTGAGTTAAACAAGTTGCTGCCCAGATACTAAGCTCCCAATGCCCCAAAAAGTGCGCTCGTTGAGCTCCCTAAGTCTCGGCCTCAACATGTTTCAATTGTCCCTCCTTCTCCAATGCTAATCAAAGTGTCTCTTGTCGCCTCTAACATGCTGCCCGCTTCTTCCATACTTGCACAATTATAACTCTTCATCCACATCAAGTGGATATCATGAAGCTTCTTAGCTTGACACCTCGTGAATGGTCTTGAAGACACGAACTTAGCTTGATCAGGCTGGACTGCATCATTCTCCCCTTCTTGAGAAGATTTCATCCTCGAAATTGAGCCATCATCATCTCTCAAAGCGGCACTACCTGCAACACAAGGAGTTAAGTACGAAATATTGAAAGTGTTAGAAACATTATATTTACCAGGCAAGTCTATAATGTAGGCGTTATTATTATTCTTTTTTAGCACTTGGAATGGACCATCTCCTCTCGGGGCTAGCTTCTCCGTTCTTTGGCTCGGGACCTCTCTTTTCGGAAGTGCACCCAAACCCAATCACCATTCTTCAAATCCAGCTTTTTCCGCGTCCTATTTTTCTATGACGCCACCTTCTCACAGGCTTCATCCAATTTCTTCCTTACCTTAGCATACAAATCAAGCAACGCGGCTGCTCGATTTTCACCATCAACACTAATAGCTGCATCTCTAGGCAGAGGAGCAAAATCAAGTTGAATCAAGGGGTTAAAGCCATAAACACATTCAAATGGAGTTATGCTAGTCATTCTATGCACAGTTCTATTATAAGAAAACTCCATAATAGGCAACCTATCAGCCCACGTCCCCGCCTTATCTTCAGTCATAGCTCTAATAAGAGCTCCCAAGGTTCGGTTAACAACCTCAGTCTGACTGTCAGTCTGTGGATGATGAGACGTAAAAAATAACAATTTGGTACCAAGAGCATCCCACAAACACTTCCAAAAGTCACTCAAAAATTTCGCATCCATATCACTAACAATAGTTCGAGGCACACCATGCAGCTTTAACACGTTAGCAATAAACAAGGAAGCAACATGTTGTGCATCATCACATTTTTTACAAGGAATGAAATGAGCCATCTTAGAGAACCTATCAATAACCACATATATATGCTAACATGACAATCCCTAGAACGAGGTATCCCCATCATAAAATCCATAGAAATTTCTACCCAAAGACTAGTACGGACGGGTAAGGGAGTGTACAAACCATGATTACTAGACCTAGACTTATTCCATTTGCACTCTAAACAAGCACCACAAATACGTTCAACATCACGCCTCATCGTAGGCCAATGAAACTCCTCCCCTAGTATATCTAAGGTTTTATCTACCACAAAGTGACCCATAAAGCCCCCACAATGTGCATCACGCACCACCAACTCACGCCATAAAGACTCGGGTATACAAACTCTCTCATTCTTAAAAAGGTACCCATCATGCCATTGATACTTATCTACTCACTGCCCACTAGCTACGACATCACACACACTCTTAAACTTAGGTCATGCATGTACATAGACTTAATACTCTCAAAACCCATCAGCCTAGATGCTAACGTGGTAGCCAAAGCAAACTTCCTAGAAAGTGCATCAGCCACTACATTCTCCGTGCCCTTTTTGTAATGAACTACGAAAGGGTAACTCTCAATGAACTCAACCCATTTGGCATGCCTCTTATTCAGCTTCTCTTGTCCCCTAAGATGTTTGAGCGACTCATAATCACTCCTAATGACGAATTCCTTAGGTCATAAATAGTGCAACCAATGAGCTAGAGCTCTCATAAGGGCATACAGCTCCTTGTCATACGTGGAGTAATTCAAGGCAGCCCCCTTCAACTTCTCACTAGAATAGACAATAGGTTTCCCATCTTGCATGAGAACACCTCCAACTCCCCCCCCCTGAGGCGTCAAACTCAATTTCAAACGCCTTGCTTAAATCAGGCAATTGTAATAATGGGGCAGAACCGTGCCTATAAGCCTTCTCTTGAGGCTCTCCCCAAATAAAAAGTTGATCTTTCTTCACCAACTCAATGAGTGGTGCTGCTATGGTGCTAAAATTCCTCAAAAAATGTCTATAGAAACTAGCTAGACCATGGAAACTCCTAACATGCGAAACAGTAGTAGGAGTAGGCCAATCCCTAAGAGCCTCAACTTTAGACTCATCTACATCAACACCACCAGTGCTAACTACAAATCCCAGAAAGACAACTCTCTCCACACAAAACGCACACTTTTTATAATTAGCATAGAGCTTTTCAGCTCTCAACACATCAAGTACTTGCATTAAGTGATCAACATGGTCATCTACACTTTTGCTATAAATCAGAATATTAACAAAGTAGACAACCACAAACTTATTAATGAACAGCTTAAGTACACGGTTCATTAGTCTCATAAACATACTAGGTGCATTGGAGAGGAAAAGGGCATCACCAACCACTCATATTGACCAAACTTAGTCTTGAATGCAGTTTTCCACTCGTCACCCAATTTTAGATCAATTTTAGAGAACACACTTGAACCACTTAAGTCATCTAGCAAGTCATGTAATCTAGGGATGGGATAACGATACTTTACCATTATTTTGTTGACTGCCCGGCAATTAAAACACATCCTCCAAGTGTCTTCTTTCTTTGGAACAAGGATCACGGGCACGACACACGAGCTCAAACTCTCACGAACCATCCCCTTAGTTAGCAGCTCATCCACTTGACACTGCAGCTCCTTGGTGTCTTTCGAGTTGCTCCGGTATGCTAGTTTGTTAGGAATTTGTGACCCCGGGACGAAGTCGATTTGGTGTTCTATACCCCGCAATAAAGGCAGCCCACTCAGCATCTCCTTAGAAAATATGTTCATATATTCCTACAAAACATCATCAACAACACTAGGCAAAGGGTGAATATTAGTAGCAACATCATTATTAGAACTCAAGTAAACACCCTTATGAACTAGGCAAATTAACATTTTAGAACTATCATTACCTCATAAATACTCACCTGGTGGCAACATGTCACAAATATTACCTGGCAGGGCTGGTGTAATAGCATTATCTACGGCCTCTATTTTAGCCCCCATAGGAGACTTAGCTTTAGCCGCCTCTTTCAGCTCTTGCATGCACTTGTAATCATCACTAACTTGTTTGAGTGTCAAGTGCTTGAGTATATAACTCTTATCCTCAAGCTTAGTCGTATAAGTATTGGCCTTGCCATCATGAACAATGTTAAACCCCAAAAAATTAACATTTTTAAGAGGATAACTTCCAGGTATGTGTTTGCCTAAATTAGGATAGGGCAACAAATCGATTTTTTTCAGTTTAACTAATAATTTATTTGTATCAAAGTGGTATTCGAGCTAAGATCGGATTCGTGTTAGATAATAACTTGTAACAGTAAACGAGGCGAAGAATATGCTCGCTAATAAATGAGACAGAATGTAAAAGTGTTACTCAAGTATTGTATTTCTGGATGTCCTGCTTGGTTACAAATGAGTCCTATTTAATATTGAGGAAAAGAGAAATGTTATAGCCATAGTAACTATATTTTATGACCATTACTCCACATTTGATCGTGGTCAGCTCATGATCTTCTCTTTAAATGCCAGAGCAACAGTCGACAATTACAAAGATCAGGCCCCATTTAGCGAGGCGTTGCACTTGCTTGGGGATCATGTTGTTGAGATGATCTTTCCGAGCTTGATTCTTCCAGCATGATTTTCCTCGTTCCCTGAGATAGTTTTTCGAGGTGGAGAGTCGTGTTGCTTTCCCTCGCGGATTCGCATTGTGAAGTAGACTCATATCAGGTCTCGAGTCCTCGGTCGAGGCCTCGGTGGTTTTTAATCAAATACAGATAGTCCTCCTACTCCTCGTGTGGTTGCCAGATCTGTCGAGTAGTGGAATGAATTTTAGGCGGGAAATCGATTTGGCTATTTTTGCGCCGTGAAATTTAAAAGCGGCGGTTGTCACTCCATATTCCCATCAATCACGCAAGGCGATCACTGGTTGAGCGTGATATCCCGTTTTGCCTTCCCCATGCAATTGTAATCATGGTGCCTTAACCTATATATAGTTACGCCTCTTCCTCTTCATCTTCACACATCTTCTTAACAGTAAAAAATCCTTGAATGTTCTTTGTTGCCCAGGAAATTTTAAGAAATGTCTCAACAAAACTCACCAAATTCTTCACATCTTTTTGTCGACACCATGCTTTTTGGTGACAAACTAGTTAACGTTTCAGAACCACTAAACGTTATTATCCCTCCTGATTTTAACATGGAAGATCTATATCGCCCAAGTGGCTTAAATCAAGAACAATGTCTAGCCATGGCTGAAGCTGCCGAGACAGTTGTGGTGGACGATGAGGATTTCACCATGAGGGATGCTGGTGACGATGGACTTCTTTCAGATGATCTCGAGCTTAAACCTCATTGCGTTATCCCTTCTAAGATTGACCTCTCAAAGGATTTTGTCATGCAGCTTCTGCTGAGTCGGAAGTCAGAAGGAAAAGGAATATATCTGTAAAGGATACACCTACGCTGATCACTCAGGCGAACATATATTTTGTTCGCGTTGATTGCAATTGGGGCCCCGAGGTTAAGGTTGGTATTCCTGGCCCCGAGAGCCAAGTGTGTGATAGAGTCGAGAGGCGTTCCTTCGTTTTTACCTACCCTTTCACGATAGGCTTTTCTCTTCATATCCCTGAGGTATTGGACACTTTTTACCGTACCTTTCAGTTATACATGGCCCAAATTGGTCCTGTGATGTGGAGGCACGTTCAATGCCTCGAATTTTTGAGTAAGTTAGTTGGGGTCACCTTCACCCTTGATCATCTTTTGTACCTCTTCTACCCCTCCCGTCACAAGGATTGAGTTTTCCAGCTCAACAAGCGAGGCTCGTACTCGCTGATCACGAAGAGCAAGGACATCGAGGACCGTGGATGGAACGAGCGCTTCCTCCTCCTGCCTACTGACCTTTTGTCCTTGAAGCCTGATTTCCCCGAGCGATAGAATTGAGCGCGTTAGTATTCTTCTCCTTGTTTATTTCTGATCTTGTTTTTGGTCTTCTCTTGCTTAACTCTTTATTTCTGTCTTTTTAGCCTAGGTGGTCCTAATTGTCCGTCTGAAGGATTTACTCAATAGGTTCAGGCCATTATTAATGGAAAACCTAGACTAGAAAGATCATGGATGGTTTTGGCTGCTTTGGGTGAGAATCAATGGGCATGTAAACAGCATGGTGAGTTTTTCTTTTAACCAACCTTTTATCTTGCTTAGTTTCCCTGGGGTATCGTGTCTTTTTGTATCATCGTTCTTCTTTGTTGTAGGTCTCCCAAAGAGGGTGATTGCCGCGCCGAAGGAGAAAAAGTGAAAGAAGGAGAAAAAGGATAAGAAGGACGAAGACCCCGAGGCTGGAGATGCTTTAAGTGCTCTTCAAGGTATGATTGGAAACCTTTCGAAGGGGAAGGGAGGAAAAGGAAAGGAGGAGGAAAGAAAATTGACAGTCCTCGAGGGGTCACTGGACCTTGAATCTAAAACATGTTGAGTGTTTTCCCTTTTGACTTCATCTTTCGTTTCGTTTTTCCGTCAGTCACTCTTTTTCTTTTTCCTTTCAGTTTTGGAAAAGAAAGAGTTGTCCTCAGAGAAAATTCCGGAGGCGAAACGGGCTAGGTTAGAGCCTGTCCTTTTCCCTTAGCTCACACCTGCCGATGAGGTGAAGAAAGGTCAGGAAAAGGTTGTGGTTCCCCCTACTCACAAGCCTAAACTAGTTCAAGTTGCTGATAAAGACAGGGGGAGTTTAACCTTCATCTGTAGCGCCAGTGGAAATTGATGACGCTTGGCCATCTCGAATGGGAGATAAGACTCCTCGAGCTGCTTCCGAGCTTGCTACCGATGCATCTTCTTGGAGACAGTTCTGTTATATCAAGATTCCTTTCGAGCTCTGTCTCCTAGATGGCAATATCTAGGTCCCGATCAGTCTTCGTGGACTCATGGGTCCCAAGGAGAGCGATCACCTTGGGAAGTCCCATATTTCTGATTTGATGGCCGCTGCTGCTCAGCATGTCATTAGTGTATGTTCTCTTTAGCTTTTTCTTTTCAGCTTTGTATTTGTTTCCTTTCTTGATTCTTCAGATTTTTTCTTTGTAGTGCTACATTAATTCTATCAGGGCTGTCGATATCGAATGCCGTCGAGATGAGAACCTTAGGCAAATAAAGGCTGGATGGTGGCGAGAGCGAGCGGGTCTTGAGGCTCAAATGAGGGGTCTTGAGAAAGAGTTGTTGAGCACGAGGCTTGAACTTGATCAGGCCAAAGATGTTGCTGATAAATCTGACCTTGAGATGCTCAAAGCCCTCGAAGCCAAATCTTTTGTAGAGGAGAAGATGGCTCGTTTAAAGGAGCGTTGTGATGCTGAACTGAAAAGGGTGAGAACAGAGACTCAGTCAGCTATTAACAAGCAGGCCAAGAAATTTCATGCTGACTTGAAGAAGAAGATGCTCAAGATTAATAAAATGGCTGGGGAGAAGGAGCAGCTAGTCAAGGAGAAAGATCAGCTCGAAAACGAGATTAAGTTCTTGAGGGGCAAAATTGATTCTTTCTCCTCGAGGTGGGGGATGAGGAGGACCCGAGCCAAGGTTGACAAGAACTAGGTCGTCATTTAAACGAGGTTAAAGACTCTGAATGAGTGTCGTAGCGGGGTTGACCTCAATGCCAAGATCTTCAAGGCTGAGAGCGATGCTGCCATAGCCCAAAAGCTGATGGAAAATCTTCTTTTGTCGACATTTAGTAAAGGCCTTCGGGCCGTTTGCTTTGTAAATGCTCTGGCCTCTTAGCCTTTTTCTTAATGGAAATTTTCTTTTTGGAAATATTGAGTTTGCTTGCAAGGCTTTTAGTATTCTTCATTGTTTGGAGCTAGCTTAGGACGACTTCTCACCCTCAAACCGTGGGCTTTACTTATGATTGGCTATGCATATCAAATGGAAATAAAGAGATATTGAATCAAAGTTTATTTCATTGATCAGATGTATCTGTGTGCCTTTATTAAAATAAGTGTGGCCATAACAGGACTTAGGCGAAAAAGCTATAAGATAAAAATAATATAAACTTATTGAAGGGGTTCCCAAGGGTAGCTCTCAGTGAGGTGATCGCTCGTTCCCCGAGGGTTTTGCCTGGTGAAGTCCCCGATTGTCGAGTCTTCATTTATTTGAGTCCAAAGAAAGAACTTTTATTTTAGACAATCGATCATTTTGGCAAGTTCCTATTTGGCTCTTCTCCCCCTTCCCTAGTGATCAAGTGCAGGAGGTAAGGCTTAATTATTGGGTCTTGTTTTCGTTGGAAAAAATAGACAAGGGGTCTTGTTAAGTTTACCATATCATTATTTTCTTGGCCCGATGGGGGCGACTGTACTTTTCATTGCAATTGAATAACACTCTCACGCTATTCGTTGCTCTCCTCGGATGGCTCTTACTCCCTACGGAGTTTGAAACTTGATTACTTGATGCAGGGTCGATGGTACAGCTTCCATTTCGTGGATCCAAGGTCTTCCGAGAATGATGTTGTAAGCCATGTCCTCGGCCATCATTTAAAAGGTGGTTTGCTTGTTCAGCCCTTACGCAGTCGTTGTGACGGTTATTTCTCCCAAAGTCTTTTCAGTGGAATTGTTGAACCCTGTTAATATGGTTGTCTTTGGGTCCAGTATGTCCTTCAACTACATCTGCTTGACTGCTCCAGAGTTGATGATGTTTACCGAGTTGCAAGGATCAACTAGAGCTTGTTTGACATCACAGTCATTGATCCTGAGTGTGATCACTAGCGCATCATGATGGGGAAACATGATCACATCGCAATCTTCTTTGCTGAACACCATCTCTTTACCCGATCCACCAACTTTTGCTCTCTTCTCCGCGATATTTGAGGATTTTGCAATTTTCTTTGCAGCAGTAAAGTTTATCCCATTTACCTCCGAGACCCCAGTGATGACATTCACTACCCTCTTTGGTTACTGCGTTCGAGGTGGTTGCTCCTCTTTCCAATTCTTCGAGTAGTTGTGCTTTCCTTTATTAGTCAGATATTAAGCTCACACTCCCTTCTTGAGTGGATGGGCCACCTCGAGATATAATGCTTTACAATCCTCAGTTGCGTGCCCATAATCCATGTGAAATTCGCAGTGTTGAGTTTGATCTCTCTTTCTCGGGGGCGTTCTCATGTCTTTGGCAACCTTACACCTGGATCAGCCATCCCTTTGGTCGCATTTACCAGCTCGATGGTTGATATATTGAAGTTGTACTCAGAAATCCGAGGCATATCTTTCTCCTTAGATGTCAAAGATGGTCCCGAGGACTTTTGATTGGATAATGAGCCATACTTTCCTCCGAGCCACTGGCTCACGTGTTGGTGCCCTCCGAGGCGTTGACTTACATGTTGCTTTTGAGTCCCATTGTACGGTTCATATAAATTTTTCGAGTTCCCTCGTGGCGCATCGGCACACCGAGAAGACTAAGATCGACCTCGATAAGAATGACCGCGTCCTGTCCTTCTCCACTCTGCTTCCTTGAGCCTGATCTTTGCCGTTGCCCGATCATGAAATTCATCCCAAGTTCGAGCTTGCCATGGTTGGAGCTCTTTCTTAATTCAGTTGTGGCCTCTGAATTACTCACGTTGAGATTCTTTTCAAAAGCCATGACTGCAAAACTATCATCCATTTATGGTAGATCCATTCTTTCAGCCTGAAAGCGTTTAAGAAAGTCTTTGATCGGCGCGAGGCATCTTTGTTTGACATCGAATATGTCTTCCCTTCTCTTGAGGATCTTCTGGGCCCCAGTGTAAGCTTTGATTAACATCTCTGCCAATTCATCGAAACTGGAGATGGATTCGGAGGGGAGGAGCTTGTACCAACGCAACTCTCCTTTCTGCAAGGTGTCGGTGAATTTCTTCAAGAACATAGATTCCTTCTCGATTGGAGTTAAGTCATTACTTTTGACCATGGCCATCTACTCAGTTATATGGTCGACTGGGTCCATTGTCCCATCGTATTTCTTCAAAATTGGTAATTTAAATGTTTTGGGATGGGTGCTGGAGCAGCTTCGGGCTTAAAAGGCAGTTGACGACATCTTTAAATGTCAATTGCGCGTTGAGGTTTTCGGACCCCTGGCATATTTTCGAGCCGTTTTTCCATGCTGGCCTCGAATTCTTTATTCCACATCTCAAAATCGGACGTGACAGCTGTTTGAGATATTGACGGGGACCGTAGTCCCGGAGCCCCAGACGCGACCCCATTTGGAAAAGTTCCCATGTTGGTGCCTATGGTAATAGCATTGGAATTTCCTCCACTAAACATTATGAAAAGAGTATCGCCAAGGTTAGGGGGGACCCTCCCCCTCCCAGCCAGAGCCTGCATGGAGCTTCGAAATTGATCATTAAATTGAGTTTGTGCCGTTGATTGAGTGGCTGCTTGTTCTCACATTTGTTGCTATGAGTTCACCATGAATTGTTGGAATGGACCATCGGAATTTGATGAGCTTAGATTGACTAAAACTGCTCCCGCAGGAGGTGCCAGGCCGAGCGGGGGAGTGGATCCATTTGGTGTTGTTAGCTCTACCAACAGAGTAGAATTTTTTGCTGGAATGGGGCTAACAGGCGGTGTCGAGCCAGTTGGGGCTATCGGGACCTCTCCACTGGTTTCAGTAGCTCCTACTATTTGATCCGGTAGTTGGATAGACATACTGTCATTGACGATGTCGGCCATTTTTTAAGTGGAAATTAAAATTGTAAGCTTTGGAACAAATATTTTTACCAAGTTCCCCACAGACGGCGCCAATTTGTGTTTACCTAAATTGGGATAGGGTAATAAATCAAATTTGTTTTGGGTTTAGTTGATAATTTATTTGTATCAAAGTGGTATTCGAGCTAAGATCGGATTCGTGTTAGATAAAAACTTGTAAGAGAAAACGATGCGAAGAATATGCTAGCTAATAAACGAGACAGAATATAAAAGTGTAAGTCAAGTATTGTATTATGGATGTCCTGCTTGGTTACAAATGAGTTCTATTTATAATTGAGGAAAAGAAAAACGTTATAGCCATAATAACTATGCTTTATGGCCATTACTCCACATTTGATTGTGGTCAACTCATGACCTTCTCTTTAAGTGTCAGAGCAACGGTCGACGGTTACAAAGATCAGGCCACATTTGGCAAGGCATCGCACTTGCTCAGGGATCATCTTGTTGAGATGATCTTTCCGAGCCTAATGCTTCCAGCATGATTTTCCTCGTTCCCCGCGATGGCTTTCCGAGGTGGAGAGTCGTGTTGCTTCTCCTCGCAGGTTCTCATGATGAAGTAGACTCATATCAGGTCTCGAGTCCTTGCTCGAGGTCTCGGTGGTTTTTCATCCAGTACAAGGTATAATTTGTTCAACAATATGGAGACTACTAAAGGTTTCTTTTAAGTTGCCACCTAATTTAGAAAAATTAGGAATCAAGAGTTAATTAATGCGTGCAATTATTCCTTATTTAAAGGAAAATAGTTTTAGAGACTCTACGTAAGTGGTTTTTTAAATTCGAAAGAAGATTCCTATTACGGGAACACTTTCAAAAATCCACTAAAAGCGGTTAATCCAGCGATTTTTTTTACGAATTTTAAAAATTTAGGGATTATTTTAAGAAATCTTAATACATAAAATGGCACCCAACCTTGGCCCCAAATCCCTTTTACACACTTTTAGAATACGAGTTTCTTTTGAGATACCTTAAATTGAAACTTGTGTGTCTAAGACACGCCATTTTTGTCCTGGGGCCTATGCGTGTTTCTCACCCATAACTAGGCAAGTGAAGTAAGAAAATTCTATTCAAATTCTTATTAGTCAAATGTCAAAATTGCATTTTTATTTTCTTTTTTACAAAAAAAAACAAATAAAATTTGTTTAGGCCCCCATCTTTGGAGCCAACCCCCACCCAACCACGGTATTCTTCCCTAAACTCTTTTCCCTTTGTCCTTCTTCCATTCCCCCTATCCTCCATTCTTTATAATTAATTTAAACAATCTCACGCCACCCTCTTGTTTCTTCTCCAGACCCTTCGTCCCTTTTGTTTCTTCCATGCCCTTTTATCTTTTAACTAAAAGTTTTACATGATTTTAGAGAAAACCCACCAAAAAAATGGAATAAAAAATTTTCAATAGTTAGTTTATTGTTCTGAAAATTATAGAGTTTCAGTAAAATTTTCCTCTTCAATTAAGGAGGATCAGAAATTATGAAATTTCAATTACACTCTACTGTATTTTCTTTTCTTGGACGTTAATGGTGGTGGAAGTCATAGTGGTGGACCTGGTGGTTGTTATTTCTTTGAATTTAGATGAAGATAATGTATGGGGGTTGGAGGAGAACACATTTAGGGGGGGGGGGGGGATGAGTGGTAATAAACTGGAGGTGGTGTTGGGAGAAGAAGTCATGGCGGTGGGTAATAATGAAAGAGATGGGGGCATACTTGTAAATCCCAAAAATGTAATTTTAAATATATATTTTTAAAATAATTTACTGACACGTGTCATGACATTATTGGTGCATGAAATACACCTGATTTATATACAGTGGTCATCACAATAGTAGTGTGTCTTAGACACACAAGTTTCAATTTAAGGTATGTCAAAAGAAACCCGTATTCTAAAAGTGTGTCAAAGGGATTTGAGGACAAGGTAAGGTGTCATTTTATGTATTAAGCCTTTTAGGAAAATAAGATAAAAAATAGAAGGGATGATAAATAAATAAATAAATAAATAAATAAATAAATAAGTAAATAAAATAAGATAATATTATATGCCAAATAATAGATAAATAAATAATAAATAATTGGATATTAATTAAATGAATAAATAAATAAAAGTAAATAAATGAATAAATAAATAATCATTTAATTAATTTAATTAATGAATAAATAAAAATATATTTGGTAAAATAGATAAATAAATAATTTAAATATAAATAATAATAAAAGGGTATAATGTTAATTGAATTCTGATTTTTGCACTTATTAATTGACAAACGGTTCTTAATGTCTTTAATTAATGGGCAAATCCCCAAAGGAACGAGAACAAGTAATTATATAAAGTAGTTCTAATCATGTGACAAACAACAACAACATCATACAAAGTCGCTATCCTACCAAGCTTCTATCCTACAAGGCTCCTAGTCCAGTCTATGGGGATCTTAAATATGAATTCGAAAAACTGCTATAAGCAAAGATCCATCCCAAAGGACCAAAAATGCAATTCATCTCTTGAAAGTGCACACTGATGAAGAAGCTCTCATGGCAAACCAGACTTCAAAGAAATGCAAGGTTGGCCCAATGACTTGGGACTAGGAAATGTAACCCCCAAGGCAACTCAGTCCAATTCATTCATGTCAAAAAAAAAAGAGAAAATTACGCCACATAACCGTTGAGAAAGAATAATTACTATTTTTATCCACCTTTTGTTGTTTCTTTCTTTCCATAACCATACATATATATTAAATATTTTGGATATATATTTAATATTATGTATTTTGGATATATATATTTAATAGATATTTAATATATATTTAATATATATTTTGGATATATATTTAATATATTTTAAATATTTTGAATATATATTTATGTATTAAGTTTTTGGATAGAAAAAGTTATGGACAGCTAAAAGTAAATATTTGTTGATGGGCGGATATTTATGTGAACTTCCCAAAAAAAACTTCCAAAAAAAAATGAAACATTATGATTAGTACTTGAATAACATAGCAATTAATGAATTCAGTATGTAAGCCAACTTAACTAGAATGAATAAACACCTATGAAACACCTGAGGAAATAACCTTCATGCCTGTTGATTGCATTATATTAAACATATCAGGATCAACATTTCAACTAGCAATAGGTAAAATCACAATAGCACATTCGATTAATCAAACCTTGGACAACATTTATCTAATTTGAACCCTTCTTTTTGCTTTGGACATCATTAGTTAACTGATTATGACACAAAATGACAAAGGACACAAGACTGAAAGTTGAAATATAAACATTGCTTGTTGGATCTATTAACAACTTGGAATGACCTCGAAGCATGAACTTCACCACCAGATATAAATCAACCCAACTTGAACAACAACACTTCCCAAGGAAAGAATGAAACCAGAGCAATGAAATTGTACAAAAGACTATTGGGAAATAAAACTAAGCTGAAGCATATTGCATTGACACTTCAGGTATGTAGAGATGGATATGACCAGGCTGCTGCAAACAACATTTATTCAAATATAAATTAATCACTGAGCATCCCTTCCAACTCCCTATCCTCACACTTTGAACTACAACCTGGGCTCCCTCTTATACCCCCTACATTCCATGCATACAATCAATAATAAACCACTCCCTATGCTTCTCCTTCAAACAACCTACGCCCTGCAAACAATTAAACCACCTGAACACCTCTCCAATCAGCAGACACGAACCTAAACCTCCATCACCTGTAAGCCATCAAACAAACACAACCAGGATACTTCCAAACTGCCTTAAAGTACCTCACTTTGCATCTTGTCCACCTTTCCAATTAATGCAAAATCCTCACTGATCCTTGGCTTCACTCAAGGCCTCACAGGTCCTAGATAGCAACAAGATCTCACTAGTCTTCTTAAAAAGGACCCCCACTAGTCCTTTAAAGGCACATGGGCTTCACTCTCTTGGTATACAACCTGCATACCCCATTAACCAACCTGCACACATATCAATCATCTGCACAATCAACCACCGAAGCTACTGCCTGAACCAACTCCCTCAGACCCCTCTCTACTTCCCCTTGAACCAACCAGACAAACTACAGAAACACCAACCAATTCTAACCACCTGCTATCAGACCACTCCCTCCTTTTCGACTACCAGATCAGAACCAGAACAAACTCCAGACAACAACAATCACAGCCACTCTCAACTTTCAGAACAAAGCATCAATCTTTCAGTTAAACATTTTGAACAGTTTGCCTTTTTTAACTCACAGATGCACAAGGAACGCAGACCAACATTTAGGAACTTAGGACCCTACTTGATAAGAACCAAACCCCTACAAGACCCTTCACACAGAGCCAAGCTAAGGATATCCAAGGAGTCCACTTACACTTGGTGAAGAGAGGCCTAGAAGAAGGAAGCGAGTGGAAGCCATTCCGGGTGATCTCACCAGGCCTCACTCCTAAGGAAGAAGGAGGCACAGCAGAGCCAGGCGCCCCGCCTAGCCCGGGTGCCCCGCCTGGCCAACACGCTGCATGAAGGGCCAAAATGCACAGGCGGGCCGCCCAGCCAGGCGCCCCTCCTGACCCAGGCGCCCCTCCCACCTTTGGGCGCCCAGCTGCATCTTATTCCAGGCGCCCCTCCCAGCCCCCAGGTGCCCCTCCCAACTGTGAAGGCTATGTTTCTTTTACCGTTTTGCCCTACATGGCCTGTTTTGTAAACCTTATTAGTAAGGGTATTTTAGTCATTGTCCAAGCTTGGGAAACACTATAAATAGCCATACTTAGCCTATTTTGAACTTAGTTTATGATTGATGAATATTGAACTTGAGCATAGCTCTTGGGTATTGAATGAAACCTTTTGATGGGACTTGTTGTTCTTCTAGCGGATCAAGATGACTTCCCCCTCCCCCCCCCCCCCCCCCCCGACCATTCTACTTGCGTGCTCACGTTAGCTCGAGGGTAGTTGTCTAGCGTAGGTGTTCTAGTCCTTCTCTCGGGGTGTAACGGAACAAGTTCTCCATTGCTACTTGGGATTAGAGATCAAGTTACGTCTCGTTCTTATCCTTTTACTTTTTCCGCGTTTGATTCTTATCAGTTTGGTATCTGAGCAAGGTTTGGGTTTTGTTTCTACAAACCCCCGACCCTTGATTCTTCGTGCCTAGGTTAGTTTCTACTTTAGTTTTCTTGTTGTTATTGAAAGAAGAAAAAACACAAAATAATTTGAAAATTTGAAAATCCAAAAATTTGGTGTAATTTGTTGGTTTGTTGGATTCATGATATGGGTGTTATGGATTCTTGATCGTGATTGAATTCCTGTTGTTTGGGTACCAAAATTACTTGGATTGGTGAAGTTTTAAAAATTGAAACCCCAAAATTCCTTAAAACCCTTGCTAAACCTTGTTCTTGATGATTTTGGCTTGATTCTTGGGTTGAATGGATGTTTGATTGTTAGCTTGATATTGGGGATTGATCTTCACTGGAAAAAAAAATGACTTGGTACCAATTTTGTGGGATTTGAACATGCCTAACACCAATTTTGATGAATCACAATCCTTATTGAAACCCTTTTGATAAACCCTTGTGTTCTTTAGTTTCTTGACATTGAATCTTTGATTTGATTGATTGTTTGGTTGTCAATTTGATTGGGTTTTGTTAAGGAATATCAAAAACAACTTTGGGTATCATTGGATTGTAAAAACAAGTTGAAAACACCGGATTTGAGGCTTGGAAATCGACTTGAAACAAGTTGGAAAGAGCTTCAGGCCAGGCGCCCCGCCTAGCCAACTCTCTGCATTGGACCCAGGCGCCCCGCCTGATTGACTGCAACCTTGGGCGCCCCTCCTGAGATCCAGGCGCCCTACCTGACTGTTGAAGGTGTTGTTTTGGGTAGATTTTCATAAGTTTTCCCATTTGTTTGATTGCATAACATCTAGTTAGCACTACTTTGAGTAACCATTCTACTTAATTAGTACTAGCCCTTTGAGTAACCTAAGCCAGGCGCCCCACCTAGTGGAGCAAGTGCTAGCAAAGAAGTGAAGAAGCCGTTTGAGAGGTACACACCCAATGTTGGAGGTAATTCTAAAACCCAATTGAATACTCCTACTTCTTCTTCAATTCAATGTCACAAATGTAAGGGGTATAGACACTTTGCTAAGGAGTGTCCTACGAAAAGGACCATGGTTGTTGTTGGTGAAAATGCTTATGAACAAGAGTGTGAACCGGAGGAAGATGAGGGAGTAGAGGAGGATGGTCAAGATGACACGGTGGAGGATGAGGAACCTCATACTTTTCTAGCTGTGAGGAGGAGCTTAGGAGCTATGATTGTGGAGGATAGCGAAACCTTGAAAAGAGAAAATCTTTTCCATGCTAGGTGACGTGTCAATGGTGTTGTATGCTCTATGATCATTGACTCGGGAAGTTGTGCTAATGTTGTGAGTCAATCACTTATAGCCTAATTGAAATTGCCTACCGTGAAACACCCCAAGCCATATCGATTGCAATGGCTTAGTGAATGTGGGGAGCTAAAGGTAGTGAAGCAAGCAATGATCAAGTTTAAAATGGGTAGTTATGTGGATGAACACTTGTTCGGCGTGGTGCCCATGCAAGCTTTCCACCTTCTCTTTGGAAGGCCTTGGAAATTTGATCGACAAGCGGTTCATGATGGTCGTGTCAACACTTACACGCTCCAACATGAAGGAAGGAAATTTTGTTGAAGCCCCTAACTCCCAAACAAGTGAGTGATGACTACAATCGGGTGAGGGAGTTGAGGGAGGCGGTAAAGGCCAAGTCAATCATTGAGACTAGCCCTTTGTCCAAAAGCATGGTGGCAATCCCACCTTCTTCTTCTTCTACCGGTGGCATATATGCCATGATGCAACCGGGCGAGATCCTAAAAGGAAATGATGGCACCAAGTTTCTCCTATGCCTAGTGCACAAAGGTATGATCGTTAACTCTAATTGTGATTTTTCGACTAACCCTTTGCCTAGTGTGTTTGAGAATGTCTTGAAGAATTTTGGAGACATGTTCCCGGATGAGATGCCGGATGGATTACCTCCTTTGAGGGGTATTGAACACCAAATCGACTTTGTCCCGGGATCCCAAATCCCAAACAAGCCGGCTTATAGGAGCAATCCGGAGGATACAAGAGAATTGCAAAAGCAAGTTGATGAATTGCTCACTAAAGGCTTGGTGAGGGAGAGCTTGAGTCCTTGTGCCGTGCCCGTGATCCTTGTCCCAAAAAGGACGGCACTTGGAGAATGTGTGTTGATTGTCGGGCGGTGAACAAAATAACGGTAAAGTACCGTCATCCCATTCCCCGACTTGATGATATGTTAGATGAATTAAGTGGTTCATGTGTGTTTAGCAAAATTGACCTCAGGTCCGGCTACCATCAAATCCGGATGAAACCCGGTGATGAATGGAAAACCGCATTCAAGACCAAGTTTGGTCTCTATGAATGGTTGGTGATGCCCTTTGGGCTTTCCAATGCACCTAGCACTTTCATGAGGCTAATGAACCATGTTCTAAAGCCATTCATCAACAAGTTTGTGGTCGTCTACTTTGATGATATATTGATTTACAACAAATCAATAGACGACCATGTTGATCACCTTAGGCAAGTGCTTGAAAAGTTGAGAGCCGAAAGCTCTATGCTAATTTTAAAAAGTGTGCCTTTGGTGTTGAGAAGGTAGTCTTCCTTTGGTTTGTTGTGAGTGCCCAAGGAGTGGAGGTCGATGAGTTTAAGTTAGAGGCCATACGTGATTGGCCTACTCCTACTACCGTGACTCAAGTGAGGAGCTTTCATGGTCTTGCTAGTTTTTATAGACGCTTTGTGAAAGACTTTAGCTCCATTGCCGCTCCACTCACCGAATTGGTGAAGAAGGACCAACCTTTTGTTTGGGGAGAGTCTCAAGAGAAGGCCTTCCAAGAGTTGAAAAGTAGGTTGAGTACCGCCCCTCTATTGCAATTGCCCGACTTTGGAAAGGCATTTGAGGTTGAATGTGATGCCTCGGGGGTGGGAATTGGTGGTGTTTTAATGCAAGATAGCAAACTCATCGCCTACTTTAGTGAGAAATTGAAAGGGGCCTCCTTGAATTACTCTACGTATGACAAGGAGTTGTATGCCCTTGTGAGAGCCCTTGCCCATTGGCAACACTACTTTTGGCCTCGAGAATTTGTAATCAAGAGTGACCATGAGTCACTCAAGCATCTAAGAGTCCAAGAGAAGCTAAATAAGAGGCATGCCAAGTGGGTTGAATTCATTGAGTCTTTTCCCTAAGTGATCCAATACAAGAAAGGGAAAGACAATGTTGTGGCGGATGCACTTTCAAGAAAGTTTGCTCTAGCCACCACTTTAAAGAGTGTCCATGACGCTCTAGAGAAAGGGGAGAGATTTGAGAAATACCAATGGGTTAATGGATATATCTTCAAAAATGGTAGAGTGTGCATACCCGAGTCCTCATGGAGGGAATTGCTTGTGCACGAGGCACATTGCGGGGGACTCATGGGTCATTTTGGCACAAGAAAGACTTTGGCTATTCTTAAAGAAAAATTTCATTGGCCAAAGATGGGGGTGCAAGTGGAAAAGTTTTGCAACAATTGCCTTGAGTGCAAGCGTGCTAAATCCAAAGCCCACCCCCATGGGTTGTATACCCCTCTCCCCGTACTTACTAGTCCGTGGTTGGATATCTCAATGGACTTTGTTATGGGATTACCAAGGACTAGGGGGGCTATGATAGCATTTATGTTGTTGTGGATAGGTTCTCCAAAATGGCTCAATTCATCCCATGCAAGAAATGTGATGATGCACAACATGTTGCTACTTTGTTTATTGATAATGTTTTGAAGTTGCATGGTGTGCCTCAAACCATAGTGAGTGATAGGGACACCAAGTTCCTAAGCCATTTTTGGAGGAGTTTATGGGGTGCTCTTGGCACAGAACTCTTGTTCTCTACGTCCCACCACCCACAAACGGATGGGAAAACCGAGGTGGTAAACCAAACTTTGGGTGCTCTTCTTAGAGCCATGACCCGAGGTAAGGCCGGGACTTGGATTGATCGATTGCCTCTAATGGAGTTTGCCTATAATCGTACATTGCATAGCATGATTGGCATGACTCCCTTTGAGTGCGTATATGATTTTAACCCCTTGATTCCCCTTGATCTAACCCCTTTGCCAAGGGAAATGGTTGTTAATTTTGAAGGTAAAGCTAGAGCCAAGGCTTTGGTTGAACTCCATGCAAAGGCAAAGAAGAATTTGGAGGAGGCTTATGCAAAGTTTGCCTCAAAGAAAAACAAGGGACGCAAGAAGGTGGAACTCAAGAAGGGTGACTATGTGTGGGTGCACTTCCGGAAAGAAAGGTTTCCAAACCTTAGGAAAGGGAAGTTGGCACCCCGGGGAGATGGCCCATTCCAAGTGCTCTCGAAGATAAACAACAATGCCTATGTGGTCAACTTGCCAAGTAAGTATCAAGTTTCTAATACTTTCAATGTTTGTGACTTGGTTCCTTTGGACGTAGGTGATGACGAGGTCGTGGATGATGATGCCTCAATTTCGAGGACAAAATCTTCTCAAGAAGGGGAGGATGATAAGAACCAAACCCCCACAAGACCCTTCACACGGAGCCAAGCTAAGGAGATCCAAAGAGTGCACTTACACTTGGTGAAGAGAGGACTAGAAGAAGGAAGCAAGTGGAAGCCATTCCGGGTGATCTCACTAGGCCTCACGCCTAAGGAAGAAGGAGGCACAGCAGAGCCAGGCGCCCCGCCTAGCCCGGGCGCCCCGCCTGGCCAACACTCTGCATGAAGGGCCAAAATGCACAGGGGGGCCGCCCAGCCAGGCGCCCGCCTAGCCAGGCGCCCCTCCCAGCTTTGAGCGCCCAGCTGCAGCTTATTCCAGGCGCCCCTCCCAGCTGTGAAGGCTATGTTTCTTTTACCGTTTTGCCCTACGTGGCCTATTTTGTGAACCTTATTAGTAAGGGTATTTTAGTCATTGTGCAAGCTTGGGAAACACTATAAATAGCCATGCTTAGCCTATTTTGAACTTAGTTTATGATTGATGAATATTGAACTTGAGCATAGCTCTTGGGTATTGAATGAAACCTTTTGATGGGACTTGCTGTTCTTCTAGCGGATCTAGATGACTTCCTCCCCCCCCCCTCCCCCCCCGACCATTCTACTTGCATGCTCACGTTAGCTCGAGGATAGTTGCCTAGCGTAGATGTTCTTGTCCTTCTCTCGGGGTGTAACGGAACAAGTTCTCTGTTGCTACTTGGGATTAGAGATCGAGTTACGTCTCGTTCTTATCCTTTTACTTTTTTCGCGTTTGATTCTTATCGCTACTTAGGATGAATTAACCAATGCTTTTGAATCAGACAACATTTAGGAAGACATAGGGTCAACCAGAGATAGAAAGAACAAGAAAGAAAATCGTTGAAGAGTAGACATCAGATCTGAAAAGAAAATGAAAACTGGAAACTAAGTCTGGGTTGCAGCCTGAACCAGAACCTAAACAATATAGCATTTCAACTTTCATGGATTGCACAGGGTTACATTAGCATATATTCCTTCTTTTGTTATGGAAGTTACTCATTTTAAAGCTTTTACATACTTCAAAAGACAAGCTTAGACCAGCTTTCATTCTCTCTTTTTTTTAACTTTCCAAGTCAAGAAAAACAAGGCAAGAAAAGAATTTGCATAATCATACTTAATGATGCAAACAAACAGGATTTCATATGAGCTAGAACCGATACCATTAAAGATTCAAAAAAGAAAAAAAATAGAACTCAGCAAGAAACATCTTTTAACTTACTGGCCACAACTCTTTGCTTTCATTGATTTAAATTTCATCATTAAGTAACTGACAATGTGATCTTTTAACGTAGTTTCTACATCAACTAAAGATTCAAACTTTTGTCTTTAGAACAGATTTCATTAACTTGATGGCACCTTTATGGATTCATGCCTCTCACAAAAAACCACCTGACAATAACAGATTCAACTTATATATACAAAAGTTAGCAGCTTATTCCTTACCTCTTTTGAACATGCATGTAACATTTCAATCTCATAGAAGAAACATTCAAAAATAAAGGGAATCCTATGATTAAATGCAATCATTTTAACATTAGTTAAGCACTAAAATAAAGATTTTAGGCAGTACCCTATATTTGAAGCATAAAGACTCAAAGGTTCAGATTTTACTCAAGTAAAATCATCTAGAAAACAGTCTTTATCCTTACAATTTCAATAAAACATCAACTCAAAGCAGTTAGACGAAACTAGAAACAAAACATACAAACAAGTTAATAGATAAAAAAGCTGAAAAGGTTTGGGATCCAACCTGCTTATAGGCAGTGAACTAGGTAATAGGACTCGAAAAATCGATGCTCGAACAAGCCGCCACGTGAACAAGACAAACGATATCACAAATCCGAAACAAGAAAAGCAAAAACAGTCGTAGTATCGTTTTGTTTTTAACTTAAAACTAGAGAATAAGCTGCCGTTTTTTTTTAAATTCTTGCCTCCAACCCCCAACAAATAAGAAAGACCTAAAATATATATAGAGGGAAAAACTAGGGTTTTGACTAGAACAAAAAGACTATAATAACCTTACATACCTTAACAGATAAGGTCGGATTTTTCGTGATTTTGTACAAGAATTCAAAAAGGAAAATCACAAAAGAAAAAGAATTTCGAGTACAACCCGAATATTCTTTTTGATTCCTGATTTTGAATTAAAGTTCTTGTTTTTACTTTGATCTACACCGTTTGATGATTGAGACATTCGAACGAACGTTCAGGATTGATTCTCTACACTGTGAAAGCTGGAGAGAAAGCAATATTTTTTGGGGGGAAAATAGCATCGGGACCACTGGTGATGGAAGCCATAGTAGTTTTGCCAAGTTTGGAAGGGGAAACGAGGGTGGGGATGGCGACTTGATTCTGCTGAAAGAGGTAAAGTGAGAAGTGCTTTAGGGCTAGGGTTGATTAAGAGTAATTCAAAATGGAGCCTGCTCTCAGCCGTCGGATTTAGGCAATGAACGGCTGTGGTTAGATCCCAATGCTAGGGGCGTGTTTGGTTAAACAGAGTTTTAAGGAAATTTCTGAAATTTAGCAATAGTAGATTGCAAATTTGGACCAGAACTAGGATGCTTGCATTTCTATACCTCCCTTTCAATTGCCAATTGCTTTGGCTAATCTCGAAATTAAACCTTAATAAATTATTCTCGATCAATAAGAATTTCAAAAAATACCAAATTGTTGCTAAGAATGTTAATTGGTCAATAAAATTGAAACTTAGCGTAATGGGGGGGTCATTTTATGAAATACTCCCAATTAGATCAATGTTTCAAATCCATCTGGTATTAAGGCGGCATTAAGGTATTTTAGTGACTCTAAATAACCGAGAAATATTTTAAGATTAATTTTAAAAGTATCGAGACAAAATTGGGTGTCAACAAACGACACCCCTATCAAATTGCCAAGGCCTGCCCAACAATAAATTGCAAGCCTGCATAGGCACCACATTATACAAGAGCTCATCTTGAGAAGCTCCCACTTTAAACTTGATAAGAGCTTGCTTCACCACCTTCAGCTCACCACACTCACTCAACCATTGCAATCTGTAGGGATGAGGAAGTTTTAATTGGGCAGCATAAGCTGAGTCACCAATGTCTTGATAACTACATTAGTTCAATTAACAGAATCAATTATCATAGAGCAAACCTTCCCCTTCACCTTACACCTAGCATGAAACAAATTCTCACGCTGCACATCTCCGTCTTCCTATACACTCATGGCATTCACATTTCCACGCACCACTAGGAAGATGTTCACACCTTCATCCTCCACTACCTCTTCCTCACACTAAACCAAATAAGCCCCATCATCTTCCTCGACTTCCTCATCACTCTCTATCTCACAGACAGTACCATCATCAAGTATAAGAATGGTTTTTTGCATAGGAAAATCCCTGGTGAAGTGTCCATAGCATTTACATTTATGACATTGAAAAGAAGATGCAATAGTAAATTAAGAGGAGTTTTAGAAGTACCTCTTGACCCCTTAGGGTTAATCTTAGGCGTCGTTTTCTCTACTGTTTTCTTCACTTCACGGCTCAGGGGAGTAGAAGTAGAGCTCTCTCTATAAGTGGCTACCTTGTTTTCTCTGAGCATTTTCTCGGATTCAATAGCAGCTAAGAATGTATCATAAAGTGTCAAGAAGTTATTCAACCTCAATTGATTGGAGATGTCATGATTCAAGGCTCCCTTGTACTGTACGTTAGCCTCGTCCTCTTCTTCTTCTTCTTCCAAGTCAAGAGCTAGCCGAATTTTCTCAAACTTTTCATGGTATTCTTCAATAGATTATAGCCCTTTCTTCAAGTTATACAATCTTCGGAGTTGCTCTTGCTTATGCTTTGGATTGACATACTTCTGGGTCATTACTTGTTTCAACTCTTCCCAAATTATGCGTACGGGCTGATTATGTCTCACTCTAGATCTCTTCTCAGCCTCCCACCAAGTAGAAGCATAGGACTCAAAGGCAGCAATGACATATGCGGCTTTCTTCTCCTTGGTCATGTCATTAATCTAAAAAATTCTCTCTACTTGACGTCTCCACTCTAGAAACTTGTCAGGATCACTAGTCCCCTTGAATGCAGGAATAGTAACCTTGAAACAGTTCAGTCCACTCTCACGACCACCATGGGCTGGTTCGGTATACCATTCATAGTGATCAGCGTATTCATCAAATTCAGGCTCCAAATTCCTCCCACAAAAGCCCCCAAAACCCCTTCGAGGTCCACGGCCAATCTTACAATTTCTCATGTTGCCACGACCCCATATGCTTGTCTCAACCTCAGGTTTTGCTGCCCAAAATCATCATTATCATACTCTTCATGCTCAGGTTGGTCATCATCATGGACTTCTCTTAATTCCTCCGCGGACACTACATGTCTCCGAGCTAGCATTAATGGTTTGAACATTACCCTAGGGATTGCCCAAGGTTCTCACATTTCGAGCACCTCTTTCTCTCAACTCTTGTTGTCGAGCTATTTCAACAAACTGTTCGCCCTCATTTCAGCCAAGAGGTCGGTCAAAGTTATCTCGGGCACATTCACGATATTGTCTCCTTCAGTAGCCATGTACCTGCACACAAACAAAGACTATAAAATACGTTAAGGTTAGGAAAATACCTCACTCGCTCCGTCACCTTTGAATGACACTCGGGCTCGATCAAATTTTGGGTAGGATCACTCAAACTTGTCAGAAATAGCTTCCTCAAATTGATCAAGTTCCTCAACGACCTTTCAAGTTCACAAAGTCCACTAGTTCTCTTAAGGTTGAGTGAATTTATGTAACTCTATAGGCGGACATTATTTAAAGTGAGCACAAGGAGCCAAAGAAATTACTACGAAAATTGAGAAAAATCTGAATTTTAGCACGATTTCCGACGAGCTCAAAAATTAGTAATTAGCTTAAGTAGATGAATTACCTAAGAATTACTAATTAGAAGTGGTGTAAACAAACAAGTAAGGAAATCCTAGGGAAAAACTGAATTTACACCCTTAAATAGGCGCTTAGAACTCTCCCTTTCAGAAGAGAATAAGTTTTCCCTCTTTTCCCTTGCTTTCCAACTCTAATTTGAAGAACTTTTACCCTTTTTTTACACTCCAAGGCCGAAATTCCTCTCTCCTTTTCCCTTACGATTCAGCTGATTTCCTTTTCCCAAAGCTTATGAAAAACTAATTCTCTTTTGGAACAAAGTGGGTAAACTTCTCCTTTCTCGAATGGGAGTTGTTTCCCTCTTGGATTAGGCTTAGGGTTCCTGATTTAATCAACAAATTTCAGCGCCTCTTGCCCTTAAATTAAACTCAAATTTCAGCAACAACAACAATGATTCAACGTGCAAGACAATGAAATTTTGAAGAACAATCAGCCTCTATACAAATTTATTCAAGAACAACAAGTTGTCCAAAAACTTCAAGAATTCAAGACAAATTGGTTCGAGATTAGCCCTTTACACGTCCAAACCCTCAAGAATCACGCTGCCTATGTAGTTCTACACGTTTCAGGACTCTTCCCTTAAGAACAAACAAGAATTGAAGCAACAACAATCGAAAATTCTACAATACGCCAAGAAATTCCAAGAACTCGTTCAAGAACCAACTAGAACTTCAAGATTTAATCAAATCCTTAATGAAATTTTCTTAACCCTAGGTGTCCCAAACACAATAGAACTCTAATTCCTAAGGAACGAAGAATAGAATTGAGGTTATAAAAACAAACCCTTTCCAATCTCTAATACCAACTGATGTAATCTAATCTACAAAAAGCAAGAAACAAGATAAAAAGCAAGACACTCGTCGATCTATCAAGACTATAAGTAGGAACTAGTCTACTTACCTTCTTGAGGAAGTCAAGGAGGACCTATGTTATGCAAACAATCCTCAAGAACACTAAGGACTGTAAATTGTTTGATCAAGTGCTGGAACAAGTTCAATTTTGATTCACACCAAAAATGGACAAGTTCATGAAATGTGGTTTTCAAGAGCATAAAGCTGCATTCTTTTGATGTTCTGAATATTGTAAGGTGAATGAAAAATGCCTCACTTTGGGCTTATATATGATGGGCCCTACGTGTCTAAATATCAATGAAAAAGCAACAAATTGGCTATATTTAAAGTGACCACGCAGGGCCAATAAAGTGTCATTGTCATACTCAAGAATATCTATGCAAAATAATTAATAAGAGCTCGCTGAGTTCAACAAGCTGATGCCCGGATACTAAGCTCCCAACGCCTCCAAAGAGTGAGTTCGTTGAGCTCCCCAAGTCTCGACCTCAACAAGCTTCAATCGTCCCTCCTTCTCCAATGCTAATCAAAGTGTCTCTTGTCACCTCTAGCACGCTGCCCGCTTCTTCCATACTTGCACAATCATGACTCTTCATCACCATCAAGTGGATATCATGAAGCTCCTTAGCTTGACACCTCGTGAATAGTCTTGAAGGCACGAACTTAGCTTGATCAGGCTAGACTGCATATTGGGCTCGAGGCGTGGCTCAGCAAGAATTCTCAAAGCCGACTTCTCAAGGCCAGAAACCGAGGTCAAGATTCCACAACAAGCCTTGACAAAAATTAAGCCTCGGGCGGTTAAAGACACATCTTCCTGAGGGAAATGTTTTAACCTTCGGGGAAGCGTTAGCTTCTGATAAACAAATTCTGTAACTGATGCCCGTTATAATGGCATTTAAAGGAAAGATCATGAGTTGGTCATGATTAGACGTGGGAGGAATGACTATTAATTACATTTATTACCTTGCCATCCTTGTAAACTATAAGTATTTTATTTTGTGATCCATGTAAAGCATTCAGAACTCAATATAGAAATACAGAAATACATTCACTACTTTTCTCTTCAATTGATTTCGTCTTTGCTTGTTACCTTTCCAGTCGATTATTATCTTTGATACAACAAATTACTTGTTAAACCCAATTTAGGCCAATACAAACACATCTTTTACAAGAAGCAAAAAAACTTCAAGCGTGAGACTCAAACACCTTTGATATCAGCATTATAACAAACAAAAAAATGAGACATCAGTAAAACAGAAAAAAAATTAATTAAAAATGACACCCCCCCCCTGTTACTCGTCTTCCTCTAATAACCCACCTCACCTTTTCCTCCCGTATCCACCCTACAAATTAGTTAATAGTTTCTCAGAAGTTTTTGATACTAATACAAATGTCCAAACTCATTTAAGTTTTACATTTACATATTAATATTATCAGTTTTTTACTAAAAACAAACAAAAGGAGCATATTGAAAGAATAGACAAAATTAGTGCCTAGTTAAGTAAAAGGTTAAGGAAATCAACCGGAGAAGTGATAGCAGAGGAACTGAGTTTGCACAGCAAGACCATAACGTAAAGAATTCCGGCAAAAGTTTGATCTTTCACGGTGACCCATAATATATCCGGCACCGAAAAAGTGTTTTTCCTCTCCAAAACACTTCTATTCGCAGTGCACATAGTTTGGATTATTCATCTTCTTATTCTCATTCCTTAGGCAACCTTTTTACCTTTAAAATAGTGGATGCGTTGTGAGATTTCTGCAATGGAACAAATGACCTTATTTATTTTTTATTTTTTTTAAATCCCACCCCACTTTTTGCTCCTATGGTGACTCGAATCCACAACCTTTTTGAAGAAATGACCTTACTTATCTTCGCTCAATGAATAAGAGCATAATGTCTTGGAAAAATTGAGAGTAGCTTTGTGCATTTACTTTGTGGTGGAGATGGTTGCACAATGAGCGGAGATGATGATGGTGGATTGAGGTTGAAGAAGACAGAAGTTTATGTTTAGTTTTTATTTTCTTAAAAGAAAAAAGGAAGAAGAGAAGAATGGGGCATGGCACTCTCTCAAAAGAGAGTGTAATATACTTGTTGCGCCATGTCAACAACATGTATTCAAAAGATACAATATGATTCAAATTTAAGTGTTCAAATGGTACAACCTGTTGACTTTTTGGAATATGAAGAGTGTGAATGGGAAATGGGTGGAAAGGTGAAAAGGTTCCTTTTACTAGGGAAATGCACTTTCTCCCACATTGGTAGAGAAAAACGCGTTTATTGGGTTTAAATAGAGAAGTGCTTCTTTTAACTCATAAAAGGGTTGAGAAGAAGGGAAGCCTCACGTTGTCGTCGTCTCGGCTTCGGCTTCGGATTCGGTCGATTGATTGACTTAATTTTTTGGACCAACAAAAACTAAAAAATTAATAATAATATTTATTATTAATAATCCGTTTTTGTAATGGGAATCTGAATTGAATTCAGAATTCAGATTGATTCCTCCACCTTAATGCTTTCCCGTTATGTATTAAACAGCCATTAGTATGGTCGTTTTGTAACAGCCACTTCTGAAAGGTTGTGTCTCTTCAGATTCTGCCTTCCCATGGCTATATATATTTGTCTCTCGTCAGTCCTTTGACATACACTGAACACACAGAACATACAGAAATAATATCTGATTATTCCCTCTATTTTCTGCATACTAAAGTAAGTCGTGTGATTTGCTCCATTCCTTTGAGTTCGCAGAGTTCTACGGTTTGAAGTGCCGCTACCGTAGAACTGTTATCCCGTTCCATCCTGGGAGAAATTAACCCGTGAACCTTGGGCAACTGTGAGGTGGTTAGATTTCTTAAGGAGACACAAGTAACTTGTGGGCTCGGGATCGTCCCTAACACACTCATTATACATATCTGTTTTGTATTTTCTGATTTATTTGAACGCAGGAACAACAAGCTTAAGAAATCTAGTGTTATTTATTTTCTGCGCTTAAATAAATATCGTTTAAGGAGACTAAAACCTTCGTGGTTTTCTACTCCTATTTACTGTTAGGTAATCTATTTGTGAAGACTAAAAGCCTTCGTGGTTTTTCTACTCCAACTGTTTAAACAGTTTGTTGATATTGTTTCATCTTGTGTCATTTTGAAAGAGATGACAAACGGAGTGGATCCAACTGTCCCTGTTGGGAGTGCTAATGCTACCACAGTCTCTGGTGCTGCAGGGCCTAGCCGTGCTGCTACTGCAACGATTATGCCACCTGCAGAAAAGCCGGAGAAGTTTTCTGGTGAGGACTTTAAAAGATGGCAGCAAAAGATGTTCTTTTATCTGACCACTTTAAGCCTGCAAACGTTTATTAAGGAGGATGTTCCGGTCCTGACTGATGAAACGCCTGAAAACGAACGCTTCCTTGTGATTGAGGCTTGGAAGCATTCTGACTTCCTATGCAAGAATTATATTCTAAGTGGCTTGGAAGATGACTTGTACAACGTTTATAGTAATGTTGAAACGTCTAAGAAACTGTGGAATGCACTGGAAAAGAAATATAAGACTGAAGATGCTGGACTGAAGAAATTTGTGGCTGCCAAATTTCTGGATTATAAGATGGTGGATAACAAATCTGTTGTATCCCAAGTCCAAGAACTTCAAGTCATTATCCATGATCTCCTTGCTGAAGGTTTGATGATTAATGAGGCGTTTTAAGTTGCAGCCATGATTGAAAAGTTTCCTCCGTTATGGAAGGACTTTAAAAATTACTTGAAACATAAGCGCAAGGAGATGACCCTTGGAGATTTGATTGTACTCTTAAGGATTGAAGAAGACAACAAATCTGCTGAAAAGAAGGCTCGTGGAAATGCTACAATAGGGAGCAAATATTGTTGAGCATAACCCAAATCAAAATAAGAGAAAGAAGCCTTCTGGAGGGAAGACCAACCCTAGCAAGAAAAAGTTCAAGGGAAATTGCTACAACTGTGGCAAGAGTGGACATAAGTCCGCAGACTGTCGTGTTGCAAAGAAGGACAAGGACAGGAAAAAGGATAAAGTTCAACCCAACATGGTTGAAGAAAACAAATTGGCCCAAGGAGTGCAAGACATCGATCTGTGTGCTATGATCTCTGAATGCAACTTGGTTGGAAATATTAAAGAATGGTGGATTGATTCAGGAGCCACCCGCCATGTTTGTGCTGTGAAGGAAGCCTTTGCTTCATATGCTCCGCTGGACCTGATGAGGCGCTCTCTATGGGCAACTCTGCAACAGCCAAAATTGAAGGATATGGAAAGATATTCCTCAAGATGACATCTTGCAAGTTTGTGACTCTGAACAATGTTCTTCACGTTCCTGAAATACGGAAGAACTTGGTGTCTACTGCACTTCTCGTTAAAAACGGGTTTAAGTATGTTTTTGTTTCTGACAAAGTTGTAATAACTAAGAATGAGCTGTATATAGGAAAAGATTACCTGACTGAGGGCCTTTTCAAACTCAATATAATGGTCGTTGACACTATGAATAAAATTGCAGCTTCTTCTTACTTACTTGAGTCAAATAATTTATGGCATTCTCGTTTGGGACATGTCAATTATAAAACCTTGCGGAAAATGATCAATTTGGAAGTATTGCCTAAATTTGATTACGAAAAGTCAAAATGTCAAATGTGTGTTGAGTCTAAATATACTAAACACCCTTACAAGTCAATTGAAAGGATTCCGAACCATTAGACTTAATTCATACGGACATTTGTGACATGAAGTCAATACCATGTCGCGGTGGAAAGAAATATTTCATAACTTTTATTTACGATAGTACTCGTTACTGCTATGTTTATTTACTTAGTAGTAAAGATGAGGCAATTGACGCATTCAAGCAATACAAAAATGTAGTTGAAACGCAACTTAACAAAAAGATCAAAATGATAAGAGGTGATAGGGGTGGTGAATATGAATCCACTTTTGAACAAATATGTTTGGAATATGGCATTATTCATCAAACAACTGCCCCTTACACGCCTCAATCTAATGGGATTGCGGAAAGGAAAATGTTATTTCCCACGATTATACCACTTTATTATTTTAAGGACCGGTTCCTTAAAATGTGTTCCTTTACTCTACGATATACGGAACTAAAACTGTAAGTAATTGAACACCAGATATTAGCGTGGAAAAACCCATTGACTCGGGATCAACAAACCACGACCTACTTCTCAAGTAGGATTTCAACTTCACTATGTAAAAAGAGCCACTTGGTTACAAGACTCACTCTTACTAACCTAGGACTAACTCTAATCCTTTAGTGATCTTTCTCACGATCAGTGAAGTTGTGTCAAGTCCACGACTTGAACCAGAAAGTTTACAACTCGGTTTTTTTCTTACTACAATTGAACTAAGACTTGAACTTTTACAAGATTCAATCTAAGGAACAGGTTCTAACTTAGTTCTACTGTAGCTAACTGATTACACAACTAAGCTAATGACTCTTTTAAGCTTTTGCTTGATGCTCTTTGTATTTGTGCACACTTCTATGGCTGATATGCTCCACGTTTTATAGCTCCAGCAGCCAAGAAGTCTTGAGCAATTAGAACTCCAAAGCTCCCTTGAGTTTGAGTCCTAATTGGATTCTACTCTTTAGAATCCGGATCTTCTATCCTTATCCTTTAGTTTATGCAATCTTTTCATATCCGTTTAGACCTGCATAATTATCAAGATAAACATTAGTTTTAGGATAATTAATAATGTCTCAATTTAAACGATTTTGCATGAATTATCTATTCTGCTGCAGTGATTCAAAGGAACAGGTCCTTTGAATCCGTTCCTCAATTATCAGTCAAAACTCCAAGCTTATCCAAGCTAACAATTTCTCCCTTTTTGATGATGACAAATCCATACGCATAGCTACATAACCTTAATGTCCTGAAGTACAACTTAAGCTCACAAACAATCAATCAGTAAAGAATTTATCATTAAGGAACAGATTTTTAATTAGGTATAACTTCATGCAAAAATCAGACTTACTCTTCTCCCTTTTGGCATCATTGAAAAGGTTGCATAAAAAATATAACTCAAGTTTTAGAATTAATCAGCACATTGCCATTGAGGCAACTCAAAATGTAAACATAAATCAAATTAAAGCAACTGCAAGACAATGATATTAGCCATCAAAGACAATTCATTAAATCAAAAGATTAAATCAGGGGATACAAGCAAGTACTACAGAATTATCCAAGGACTAAAGAAGAAAAAGGCTAAGGCACTAGGCTAGGCTAGATCCCACTAGACAAAAGATGGCTAAAGGCTAAGGCTAAGGTGGTCAGGATGTGGAAGGACCAAGTCCCTGAGACTTGTTAAGAAGCTCAAACATCTGCTTGAGCATTCCCTCATTGGTGTCCTTTGCCTTTGAGGCCTCTGCCTTCCAGTAATTCTTCTCCTCTTCCAACCTTGCTATCTCAGCAGCCTGAATAGCAACCTGTTGCCTAAGTGCCCTCACTTTGTTGATCAATGGCTACCTCCCAACACCAGCTTGTGGAGGATCAGCCTGAACTGGCAAATCACAACTTATGAATGTAGCACAGCCAAATTTTTCCTTTTTTGTAGCCTTCACCACCCCTTCCAAAGGAATCTTCAATTTTGCAAACACATCAGTCAAGATGAAACCAAATGGCAAGGAGTGCTTTCTCTTCCCAGCAATCACCCTTTTTATCAGGTGGATCATAAAGCTGGGCGAGTTGATCTGCTTTTCAGTGTCCAACAGTTCCATAAGGACCAGGTCCATGAAACTGGCAACTCCTCTTTTCTCCTGCCTTGGCAGCACAATTTTGTTCACAAACTCAAATAATACTTGGTGTTGTGGGTGTATCTTACTCTTCTGCACAGCCCTGGGTTTCTCTTCCCCTTCATTCTCAGCAAACTTCCTAGTGATCTCCATATCAGTAGGCAACTTTGTCAAGTCAGGCCAAACCTTCTTGACATAACTGTCATACCCAGTAAAAGGAATCCCCAACAGCTCACCAAGTTCCCTTGTATCAAACATGATCACATTATCATTGACAGAGGTAGTAACCCTATCTTCTTTGATGGAGCAGTTCTTGTAGAACTCTTGCACCATTCCCTTTGCACACCTACCAGAGATTTTAAGGACCATGTCCCTCCAACCCTGAGCATGCAGTTTTTGTAACAACCATAACATTCCTTCTTCTTGCACATCAGACATTACCCGACCTTTCAACACCTTCCTGGACAACATGTCATTATGAACACAGTGCACAGACTCATCACCTTCAGCTTCACTATCACTCTCTTCTCCAGCAAAGGACTCATCACTGTCACTGGCAGAACTTTCAGACACAACAACTCTTTTGGAGGACCTGGTCCTCTTAGCATACTTCTCTGCAGCTTTAACTGAACTTCTTGTTACTCTTCTCTCAGCAACTTTTCTTTTCTTGGACTGAGGCACAACCTCCTCAGTATCTGCCATCTTATCATCCTAAGAAAAATCATCAAGATCAACATCCTCCACTTCTTCCTCTTCAACTACCTCTTTTCCTTTCCCTTTTCTGCTCCTTTCTAAGGCAGCAGCTAATTGTTCATCAGCAGCTTTTGCAGCACTTCTTGTCCTCCTAACCCCAGAAGCAGGGGTTGAGGCAGAAGGAATAGGTCCTTTTGCCTTGGAGGAACTTTCAACTTTCTTCTTATTTCCGGGCTTATAACTATCACTTATTTTCTTCAACTTAGCAGCAATTTCAGCAGTCACATGGTCATCATTGGGTCCCTTTCTAGCCAATTTTCTTTTCAGACTCCTAATGTTGATCAAATCCACTAAGGGCCTATCACTATCACTTATAGCCTCATCAACATCTATCACATCCTCCATGGGTGCTCTAAAAGCAGCCTCTGGAGACCCCGATGACCCATGCATGGGTGCTTCCAACCTCCTAATTTGTTCCCCCTCAAGAGTAGCCTCAGACCCCTCTCAATTTTCTTCCTCATCTATCACAACATTCAAAGGATAGGTGAAGTTTACCTGATACTGATACAATACCATAACACGCGATAAATCCTCAACCTGCTCAGCAATTGATTCAGCCGTGGAAACTGGTCCTTCCCCCTGAATTTCAGGTTCAGGTATTTCTGGGATTGTTTCAGTAATTTCAGGGTGCAGGTCAGTGGTATCCATGGGTGAGGAAGGATTGAGATTTTGTGGTTGTTCAGCAGTGGGTGCAGTTGAAGAATTATCAGAAGAAAGAGACATTCTTGCAATTCGAATTAAGAGATAATTGACTATTCTTTCTGAAATTTTGAGAATTTTAATTGATGAACAAGGTAAAAGAATAATGGGGGAGAAGGAGTGTATTTATAGAGTGAATTAGGAAGTGGAGTTAGAGTAGCAGTCGATAAACTCACCTCAGCACAACATGCAACGGTTATGGACTCTTGGGAGTCTCCCGGAGAAATAGAGCCGTTGGGCTGCCAAGTTACCTTTTCAGAGTGGGAACTGTTCCTCCGATGGGACTCTTTTGCAATTTGGATATGGGTAGGAAACTTAGTGGGATTTATCCTAATCACAAGTTACCTATAGCCTTTATACTTCTAAATTAACTGAATAATAACGAGTACATACCTGAGTTTAACACAGAAATTTAGTGTCCTTCCAATTTGCAACATTTTGATCATCTGAAATTCTAAGAGCATAAGGGTAACATCATTCAATTTTAGCTACTCTAAATAAGATATATGGCATAAGAGTATACATTTAAGTATTAAACTGGATTGAATTATTCATAATGACTTGAATAAAATTCATTTTAAGTGCAATTTTCTAGCCAATTATGAAGTAAAGCATTGATGATTTTATGTGAATTTAATCATCCCTAATTCCAATCTATTTATTTCAAAATCATCTCTACCTAGAGCTTTTGTAAAAATGTCAGCAATTTGCTTTTCAGTGGGACAAAATGCTATAGTAATCAAACCTTTTTCATAATTGTCTCTTAGGAAATGATGTCTTATGTCAATGTGGTTAGTCCTTTTGTGATGCACTGGATTCTTTGTCATATTAATAGCACTAGTGTTATCACAATAAATAGGAACAGTTCCTACATCAACACCAAAATCCTGTAACTGTTGTTTGATCCATAACAACTGTGAACAACATGAAGCAGTTGCCACATATTCAGCCTCAGCAGTGGAAAGTGCCACTGAATTTTGTTTCTTGGTTCCCTAAGAAACCAAACACTCACCAAGAAAATGTGCCATACATGAGGTACTTTTTCTATCAACAAGGAAACCTGCATAGTCAGCATCAGTATATCCAACAAGATTAAAACTACCACCTTTAGGATACCAAAGTCCTAAGGGACCTGTTCCTTTCAGATACCTCAATATTCTTTTAACAGCTTTCAAATGAGATTCCTTAGGATCTGATTGGAACCTAGCACACAAACCAACACTGAACACAATATCAGGTCTACTAGTAGTTAGATAAAGTAGAGAACCTACCATACCCCTATACAATTTTTGATCAATTGATATTCCATGTTCATCAAGATCCAATTTTGTGGCAGTGGCAATAGGTGTGTCAATTTCCTTAGCATTATCCATATCAAATCTTTTAAGTAATTCCTTAACATAGTTTTGTTGATGGATCATAGTTCCATTTGAGGTTTGCTTAATTTGTAAACCCAAAAAGAAATTGAGTTAACCCATCATGCTCGTCTCAAATTCACTCCCCATCAAGTTTGCAAATTCCTTACTTAAATTTTTACAAGTAGCACCAAAGATTATATCATCTACATAGATTTGAACAATTAAGAGATGCTTACCTTTTTCTTTCAAGAACAATGTACTATCAATTTTACCTCTCTTGTATCCATGCTGGAGTAGAAATTTTGATAGTCTTTCATACCATGCTCTTGGTACCTGCTTGAGCCCATACAAGGCCTTGTCCAACTTGTACACATGTTCAGGGAACTGTTCACTTTCAAAACCTGGAGGTTGCTTGACATACACTTCTTCTTTCAAGTAACCATTCAGAAATGCACTCTTAGCATCCATTTGATGTAGAGTAAATTCCATGTATGTAGCAAAGGCTATAAGAAGTCTTATTGCTTCCAATCTTGCAACTGGAGCAAAAGTCTCATAATAGTCGATGCCCTCCTCTTGACTATATCCCTGAACGACTAGCCTGGCCTTGTTTCTTGTTACCATGCCATCCTCATCAAGTTTGTTTCTGAAAACCCATTTTGTTCCAATTATAGACCCGTTCCTTGGCTTGGGTTCCAGATGCCAAACTTGACTCCTTTGAAATTGATTCAATTCCTCCTGCATAGCATTAATCCAATCTGCATCTTTCAGTGCTTCTTTCACATTTTTAGGTTCAACAAGAGATAAGAAAGCACTAAAGGCACACAGATTGTGATTCTTGACTGCTGATCTAGTTTGAACCCCAGCAATCTTATCTGAGATTATTTGATCCACAGGATGTGACCCTTGATACTTGTAAGGCTTGGGTGTCAATCCATTGTCAGAAGTCCTCTGCTGAGGAACAGTTCCTGATAGAGTAGCACTACCAGTTTGTGAGGTGGAACCAACATGTGTTCCCCCTGTTTCTGTGCCACTCTTTTCAGTTCTGTCCTGAG
This sequence comes from Petunia axillaris subsp. axillaris, assembly GCA_029990575.1. Classification (NCBI taxonomy): domain Eukaryota; kingdom Viridiplantae; phylum Streptophyta; class Magnoliopsida; order Solanales; family Solanaceae; genus Petunia; species Petunia axillaris. Next base: position 63,080,494 of record JARKNS010000004.1, read on the forward strand.
GAAAAGTTCCTTGCAATTCACTTCTCATATCCAGAATCTGCATTTGTGGATTAAGTTCAAACTCTTTCAGCATTCCAATTTCTTCATCCTCATGTACCTGTTCTTGAGTGAGACTGTCAGTTTCATCAAATTTGACATGCATGCTTTCTTCAATTTTCAATGTTTTCTTGTTAAACACCCTATAAGATTTACTATTTAAAAAATAACCAACAAATATTCCCTCATCACTTCTAGGATCAAATTTTCCTAAGGCATCTTTCCCATTGTTGTGTATGAAACATTTGCAACCAAAAGCCCTAAGATGAGAAATATTTGGTTTTCTTCCTTTAAGCAATTCATATGGGGTCTTTTCTATTAATGGCCTTGTCATACATCTATTTATTATGTGGCATGCAGTATTAATAGCCTCAGCCCAAAAGTTCTGTGGAAGATTTTCAGATATTAACATAGTCCTTTCCATTTCTTCTAGAGTCCTATTTTTCCTTTCCACTACACCATTTTGTTGTGGAGTTCTTGGTGAAGAAAAGTTATGATTAATGCCATTTTCATTACAGAAATTGAAAAACATGTGATTTTCAAATTCAGTTCCATGATCTGACCTAATGGCAACAATATGATTATCTAGAGTTCTTTGAGCTTTCTTAGCAAAAATTGAAAATGCATTAAATGCTTCTTCTTTAGATGCAAGAAATATAGTCCATGTAAATCTGGAGTAATCATCCACCAATACCATAACATACTTCTTACTTCCACGACTCATTGTTCTCATTGGACAACATAAATCCATATGGACCAGTTCTAAAGGTTTAGTCGTACTTACATGTTTCTTCGATTTGAAGGAGGATTTTACCTGCTTCCCCCTGGCACATGCTTCACATACTTTTTCATCATTAAACTTGATGTTAGGAAGACTTATCACCAAGTCCTTTGACACAAGTTTGTTCAGTTGTGAAAGACTAGCATGTCCTAGTCTTTTGTGCCATATGAGGGAATCATTTTGCGCCATATGAGGGAATCATTTTGCACCACATTAAGCAGCTCAAGCTTCCATCAGATAATGTCAGCAAGTCTACTTTGTAGATGTTTCCATGCCTGTTTCCCTGCAAAACAATCTCTCCAGAAGTTTGGTTAGTCACAGTGCATCCAGTAGATGAGAAATTAACATTATTACCTTTGTCACACAATTGAGATATGCTCAATAAGCAATGCTTCAGCCCATCTACTAGAAACACATTATCTATACAGTGTGAATCAGACCTACCTACCCTTCCAATTCCAATGATTTCCCCTTTCTTACGATTACCGAAGGATACACTTCCTCCTTGGAAGGCTGAGAGTGAAAGGAACAGTTCCTTATGTCCTGTCATGTGCCTTGAGCAACCACTGTCCATGTACCATTTGTGGTTTATCTCCTTCACTCTAGCCTGCAAAAGAAAACTAGGGGTTAATTTTAAGAATGGTAATGGTTTCTTTGTGTGAACAGTTTCCCTTTTTACAGAATTTTGAACAGGTTTATAGGACCTATTCTTCTGTTTCACAGAATTTTGAACAGGTTTATAGGACCTGTTCCTCTGGGAAGCCCTTTTTAAAGACTGACAATTTTCTTTCCGGTGACCAGTGTTCCCACAATGAGTGCATAGCCAGTTTTCAGGAAGTGATAAGTACTTACTCTTTGGATCCCAATTGGATGAGCTCTGTGCTTTCAGGAATCCAATACCTTTCCTGTTACTGCTATGATTTTCTTGTAACCATTCTAGTGCTTCAGAAGACTTGTTCCATTCTACAGTTTTTCTTAGTTCCATTTTTGTTTTAACCAAGTCTTCTTCTAGAGATCTTATCTTCTCATCTTTTTTACACAGTTCATCAACTGTGACTTTCAGTTTCTCTTCAGCAATGATCTGATCAGAATTAGCAATACCTTTACCTTTTTCAACTGTTTTAACATCTTCTAATTCCTGAGCAGTTGATTCAAGTGTGAGTACCTGTTCCTCAAGCATGCTAATCTTCCTTTCCAGAAAATCAATTTTAATTATTTCCTCTTTGCATTCTGTTTCTAAACAATCAATTTTATCATGCAGTTAGTGATTGTCATCCCTTAGAGTTTTAAATTCATTTAGCACAATATGGAATACTTTAACCAATTTTTCTCTAGACATGCTTTTTACATCTTCTTTAAGTTTAGAAACAAATACCTCAGCATCTTCTTCATTTTCTGAATCTCCAAGAGCCATTAGAGCAAGATCCTCATCCAGATCATCATCAGTTATTTCGTCTTCACTGTCTTGCCATCCTGCAACCATTGCTTTGGGATTTCTACTTTTCTTATGGACCTGTTCCCTAGCCTTCTTCCTTTCATCAATGAATCTCTTCCTCCATTCTCCTTCCATAATTGGACATTTGCTGATGTAGTGCTCCGAGCTTCCACATTTGTGGCATTCTCCAGCCTGCTTCATGTTAGTAGACTTACCCTGCCCACTCATTGCCTTTTTCTTGATCAAATATTTCTGAACACTTTTAGCAATAAGAACCAGGTCCTTATCATCAATGATCTTATCAGCAGTAGTCAAGGCTAGGTTAGGCTCAGTTTTAACTGGAACTCCTATGTTTTTAACCTTTTTCCTTAGTTCATAAGTCTATAAATTGCCTATCAGTTCATCTAAGGATAGAGTGGTTAAATCTTTGCTTTCTATGATAGCACAAGCTTTGATCTCCCAAGAATCTGGACGAACCCTAGTTAGAATCTTTTCTACTCTATCTTCCAGAGTTAAAACCCTTCCCAAAGAGATCAGTTCAGAAGCAATGGCATTAAATCTAGTATACATTTCAGAGATTGACTCTTCTTCTTTCATTTTAAAACTTTCATATTCAGCATAAAGAAGTGTACCTCTGGACCTTTTTACCTGACTTGTTCCTTCATGTGCAACTTGTAGAGCATCCCAAATCTTCTTTGCAGTGGCATACCCTCTGATTCTAGTGCATTCCTCAGGACTAAGTCCACCAACAAGCCACTTCCTAGCTTTTGCATTCTTTTCCCATTGCTTTATGTCTTCAGCATTGCATTCCTTCCTGGTTTTGGGAACATCGTTTCCCTCAGCATCCTTCTTCATTGGGATCATGGGACCTTCAGTTACTATATCCCACAATTCATAGTCCTCTGCTTGAAGGTGATCACGCATCCTCTCTTTCCACCATGAATAGTATTTCCCATTGAAATAAGGAGCTCTAACCATTGACTGACCCTCACTGTTCTCTCGTGATGTACTAATCTAATCCTAGGTGTTAGCCTTTTCAAGGATAACCCGCTCTGATACCAATTGTTATTTCCCATAATTACACCACTTTACTGTTTTAAGGACCAGTTCCTTAAAATGTCTACCTTTACTCTACGATATGCGCAATTAAAACTGTAAGTAATTGAACACCAGATATTAGCGTGGAAAAACCCCTTGACTCGGGATCACAAAACCACGACCTACTTCTCAAGTAGGATTTCAACTTCACTATGTAAAAAGAGCCACTTGGTTACAAGACTCACTCTTACTAACCTAGGACTAACTCTAATCCTTTAGTGATCTTTCTCATGATCAGTGAAGTTCTGTCAAGTCCACGACTTGAACCAGAGAGTTTACAACTCGATTTTTGCTTACTACAATTGAACTAAGACTTGAACTTTTACAAGATTCAATCTAAGGAACAGGTTCTAACTTAGTTCTACTGTAGCTAACTGATTACACAAATAAGCTAATGACTCTTTTAAGCTTTTGCTCGATGCTCTCTGTATTTGTGCACACTTCTATGGCTGATATGCTCCATGTTTTATAGCTCCAGCAGCCAAGAAGTCTTGAGCAATTAGAACTCCAAAGCTCCCTTGAGTTTGACTCCTAATTGGATTCTACACTTTAGAATCCGGATCTTCTATCCTTATCCTTTAGTTTATGCAATCTTTTCATATCCGTTTAGACCTGCATAATTATCAAGATAAACATTAGTTTTAGGATAATTAATAATATCTCAATTTAAACGATTTTGCATGAATTATCTATTCTGCTGCAGTGATTCAAAGGAACAGGTCCTTTGAATCCGTTCCTCAGTCATCAGTCAAAACTCCAAGCTTATCCAAGCTAACAGAAAAAATCAAACATTAAAGGAGATGATGAATGCCTTGCTAATAAGTTCGGGTCTACCCCAAAACTTGTGGGGGGAAGCTGTATTCACAGCTAATCAAATACTCAATTGAGTTCCCCCTAGCAAAACACTTTCCATTCCATATGAGAAGTGGAAAGGAAGGAAGCCCAACTTGAATTACTTCAAAGTGTGGGGGTGCTTGGCAAAAGTGCAAGTCCCAAAACCCAAAAGGGTTAAGATAGGACCAAAAACAGTTGATTGTGTTTTCATTGGATATGCTATAAACAGTAAAGCATATAGATTTCTGGTTCATAAATCAGAAAATCCCGACATTCCTGTTAATACGGTGATGGAATATGATAGTGCTGAATTTTTTGAAAAATATATATCCGTATGAGAAGGAATGTGAGTCGGTGAAAGATCCAAACGACATCGGGAGGGAACCAAAAGAAATTCACCAAATGAGGAAGAACCAAGACGGAACAAGCGTCAAAGAACTTCTAGTTCATTTGGAGAGGACTTTGTCGCTTTTCTTTTGGAAAATGAGCCTCGGACGTTTAAAAAAAACAATGTCTTCTTCAGACTCTCCATTTTGGAAAGAGGCAGTCAATAGTGAAATAGAATCTATTTTAAACAACCATACTTGGGAGTTGGTTGATCTTCCTCCTGGAAACAAACCATTAGGTTCTAAGTGGATTTTCAAAAGGAAAATGAAAGCCGATTGCACTATTGAAAAGTACAAGACAAGGCTTGTTGTCAAGGGATATAGACAACAAGAAGGTCTTGACTACTTTGACACATACTCGCCGGTAACCAGAATTACATCCATACGTATGTTAAAAGCGTTAACTGCCGTGTATGGTCTTGAAATCCATCAAATGGATGTTAAGACAGCGTTCTTAAACGGGGATTTGGATGAAGAAATTTACATGGAACAACCTGAAGGGTTTGTGGTTTCGGGAAAAGAAAAGATGCTGTGTAAACTTGTTAAGTCACTTTATGGACTAAAACAAGCAACTAAACAATGGCATGCAAAATTTGATCATACAATGTTGTCAAATGGCTTTAAAATTAACGAGTGTGATAAATGTGTTTACATTAAAAAAACTCCTAATTATGTAGTCATTGTTTGCTTATATGTGGATGACATATTGATAATGAGTAATGACATTGCCAATATTAATGCTACGAAACGCATGCTAACTAGCAAATTTGATATGAAAGACTTAGGAGTTGCAGACTTAATTTTGGGTGTTAAGATCCATAGGACTTCTCTAGGTCTGGCTTTGTCTCAATCTCATTACATCAATAGTGTGGTTGAAACATTTACGTATTTGGACTTTAAAGTTTCAAAGACTCCTATTGATGTAAACCTTGCTCGTAAAAAGAACAAAGGTCAAAGCACGTCACAACGGGATTATGCTCGTGTTTTGGGAAGTTTGATGTACATCATGAATTGGACTCGACCAGATATAGCTTGTGCTATAAGTAACCTAAGTCGATACACGAGTAATCCCAATCAAACTCATTGGATGGCAATGAAACGTGTTTTGGGATATTTAAAATACACCCAAGACTTTGCATTGCATTATAACAAGTATCCTGCGGTCATTGAAGGATATTGTGATGCCAATTGGATCACCGGCACAACTGATTCTAAGTCACAAGTGGATATATTTTTGCACTTTGTGGAGGAGCGGTGTCTTGGAAATAGTCCAAGAAAACGTGTATTGCCCGCTCTACAATGGATCTGAATTTATAGCTTTAGATAAAGCCGGTGAAGAAGCTGAATGGCTTCGGAACTTTTTGGAAGACATTTCGTTCTGGCCGAAGCCGTTGACATCAATTTGTATACATTGTGATAGTCAATCGGCTATAGGACGAGCTAGGAATGTCATGTATAACGGCAAGAATTGTCATATACGACGAAGGCATAAAACCGTTAGGGACCTACTCTCCAGAGGAATTATCACCATTGACTACGTGAAGTCAAGGGATAATGTATCGGATCCGCTTACAAAAGGCCTAACTAGAGAGGCGGTTGAGTGTTCATCGAAGGGAATGGGACTATGGCCAAGGACAAGTCATCACGGCGGTAGCTCTACCTAGGAGACTGGAGATCCCAAGAACTAGGTTCAAGGAGAATACAAAGTTGTGTATGAAGGTCCAACATTGTCAATTAAACTTTTGGCCCATTCTCGTGATGAGACAATGTTCAAGTACCAAGGATAAAATGATAGAGGCATTTTTTAATGATTATCTAAGTTTGATATTGTGATTATTAAATAGTGTACATATATGGGATTACACGTTTAGAAATCACCTATGTAAGTGTGAAGTGGAAAGCCGCTTCAAGGAGAATTATGTGTAGCCAATTCTCTAAGCACTTATGAAACCAGGAGGTTTTCATAGCTGAAACGAACACAACAGTGAGAACCAAAGACGGTTAAGGATTAATTGTGTGACTTACGCTGTCTAGATATACACCAAAGCTCAACGGTTCAAAGATATCAAATCTACCGATTGACCAAGTATATCCGATGTATGTTCACTACGGAAAGTTCAAAGGGAAACCTACTTATCCCGATGCAACTAATTCTTTCTTGCAAATCACACAAGTCTGTCATGCATATTTCCATAATAAAGCTGTTCCCCATTCATGTGGGGGATTGTTGGGTTTTTGGAATGTGAAGAGTATGAATGGGAAATAGGTGGAAAGGTGAAAAGGTTCCTTTTACTAGGGAAATGCACTTTCTCCCACATTGGTAGAGGAAAAGGCTTTTGTTGGGTTTAAATAGAGAAGTGCTTCTTTTAACTCCTAAAAGGGTTGAGAAGAAGGGAAACCTCACGCAGTCATCGTCGCTCGCTTGTCTCGGCTTCGGATTCGGATTCGGTCAATTGATATGATTGACTGACTTAATTTTTTGGACCAACAAAAACTAAAAAATATTAATTAATATTAATAATAATATTTATTATTAATAATCCGTTTTTGTAACGGGAATCTGAATTTAATCAGAATTCAGATTGATTCCTCCACCTTAATGTTTTCCCGTTATGTATTAAACAGCTATTAGTGTGGTCGTTTTGTAACAGTCACATCTGAAAGGTTGTGTCTCTTCAGATTCTGCCTTCCAATGGCTATATATATTTGTCTCTCGTCAGTCCTTTGACATACACTGAACACACAGAACATACAAAAATACTATCTGATTATCCCCCCTCTTTTCTGCATACTAAAATAAGTCGTGTGATTTGCTCCGTTCCTTTGAGTTCGCAGAGTTCTACGGTTTGAAGTGCCGCTACCGTAGAACTGTTATCCTGTTCCATCCTAGGAGAAATTAACCCCTGAACCTTGGGCAACTGTTAGGGGGTTAGATTTCTTAAGGAGACACAAGTAACTTGTGGGCTCGGGATCGTCCCAAACACACTGATTATACATATCTGTTTTGTATTTTCTGATTTATTTGAACACAGGAACAATACAACCTTTAGTTCGGGTGCTTAAATGAGAAAAATGGGTAAGTTCAAGGGGCTAAGCATGTATTCTGCCCTTTAATTTTGTATATATATGTGATCAACCCTATATGTTAATGTATTGTTCTGGCGGCTTCTGAATAATTATTATAGAAATTCGCATTTGTGAAATACATCAGAATTTTCAATTAAGTTCGCATACAGTGCCAACCAAGCATAATTATTTTAGTTACGAGTTCAATAATTAAGAAGATGGCATCTTGCCACAACTTTTTAATAATGTTGCTTCCCGTACCTAATATATACCATTAAACCGCAACTAGCGTACAATAATCATAATATTTTAATTAATTATACGTTTATCATCGGTTCAAGACGGATTAGTCATTAAAAATTTTAAAGTTTCGCAGGAAGATGGCATCATGAGCCCATGGCAGCTCGCTGTGAGTCATTATCTAATACATACAAAAGATAATAAAACTCCCAACTTGACCTAAAAGGAGGACAAGAACAACATGGGAAAGAACTCAGGTACTTTACATGATAATTTTCATGCATCTAAAAGTTATACATGACCATCCAAATTGTATATGCTTTTTTTCGGACGGTTAGTAGTATCTAGCGACTCTACCGAGCAATTTATACGTATTAATCTTGGGTGACAACGTTTAAAGTAATTACTACAATTGATTACTCAAGATTGCATAATTCTTGACATAATTATGTAAATTAACCCTTACCACCAAATGTGTGATGAAATTTTATAAATGGAACTATCCCGTGTATGCTAAGTGAAACCCAAGAGCAAAAATAATAATATATAGTCATTACAGAGTTGAATAAAATGCTAAGCTACTATAACAACCCGTCTTCGAATCTTACGTTGTTGATCCGTGTTTCATTCCTATTATGCTTATGTGTTGATTTCATATTTTATGGCTTGTTGATGTAGATTGACTGAGAACATGAACACAATAGGTGCTACCGCAAATGCTAGAGGTCAAATGTTGACCGGCTCGCTAACTTGAGGAGAATGACTGTGAAGGCAACATATAGTCAACCGGTCAAAGGGCTCATTAGGTTGAAGGTTTCGATAATCTACTGTATGTACAAGAAACTGATGCAATAATTACAAGACACAGGCCAACCAAGTGAATCCATAATTTCCTATGAATAACTTCCACCATGAATAAGGGTGACGACGCATAAAAATGGTGAAAAACTGAATTAGCAAGCGCGAATAGGTGTACGGGATAGGGTTTTTAAGAGAGTTTATTTTTATTAAGATTGAAACGTGTTAATCTAAATGCACAGTTATTTCTGTATCTAAATAATGAATCAATAAGATTGTTTGGTTTTCATTTGAATGTCTTGTCATTTATCCATATTTAAACTTTAATAACTATAGTAAGTCATTTAAAATAGTAGTTAGTATATATTACATCAAAAAGTATTAGAGAAATATTGATTTAAACAAAATAATTTCATTAGATTTGCATCATGTAAAGTTATTAATAAATATTTTTTATTTGAACCTTGAGCAAATGAACTACGAAATAGATGTATCAGTTGGAACAATTTTTGTACCAAAATGTATTCTGCTGATTTTAGTGTGCATTAAATTATTAAGTTTGCATTAAATTATTATTCCATGTAAAAGAAGGAAACCTCCAAAGATGCCCAAGCAATGACTCTACTGATGCGATGGCAGAAACTCTGTTCAACTATAATTTCCAGAACCAGAAGAAACAACTCCAATTAGAAGGACTACAAATGAAGTAATGATAGATGCTTGAATTTAAACTGAATGCTGTATTGGATAAAAATCATCGTCACTTAAAAGAGTGACACGTGTCTGTCACGTGGCACGGGCAGAAGTTTTCCCGGACAGACATCTAACGAACAGATGACTGGCTAGGCGGTTACCACGAGTAGGTCCAAGGCAGTTACGTGACGCCTCCCCGAATCGATGCGATTTGAATGAACAGTTACCAGTTCAAACGCAACTGTTCAATGAATGGTTAAAAGGGCAATGGCTACCAGCGGTTGCATACCCAACGACTGCCTAGCAATATCTATATATAGTGTTTGTTTTCGAATCATTGTAACATACATTCTCCTCTCTATCTACAATATCAATAAAATACTCTCTTTGCTTTCGCTCACTATTTTTCATCATTTACATTATTGCATATTTCGTTCTCAAGTTTTCAGGCATAATTAATATCAAGGGATCCTCACCGAGATAAAGCGATCTAATACGGTTCCTTTTACCTATTTAATTCTCGCTTTAATCTTATTTATCTTCAGTTATTTCGTATTACTTTCATATCATCTTTAATAATCATTACGTCTCCATCGAAAATCGTGCATATATTCATAATATTGTAATTAACGCAATCCTGTATGCTAAACTCTTAATCTAAACTATTGATCGTGACTCCGCAAATACAAATTTAACTGTTAATTGGCCTAAAAACGGGTCTAGGTTATACAATTTGGCGACCACAGTGGGAGCCGGTCAACAGCCTTTATAGGTTAAGAGTTTATCTATTTCCTACATTGTATTCTTCTCTGTCGATCTTTAGTTTGTAACTAACATGGCAGAAAGCGATTCACAAGGAACTATGGTGGGCGAAAGTCAAGGAGGTACTCCTCCATCAAGCCCTAATTACTCTACAGATTACTCGTCCGACAGGCAAGAACGTTCTTCCGAAGGACCAATTAGGCAACGGAACAGGCGTGAACACTCTCAGAGCAGAACCCTGCCTAGAAGGCAACGCCATAGAAGTCTATCCCCTGATCAAAGGAATCTCCAAGAAAAAATCTTTGTGAGTTTATGCAACAACAAACGAAGGTCAACAGGGAAATAAACAAGGCGATCAATTCTCTTCGAGGGCAAATCCCATCAGTTACGGGGACGGATCCTGCAGCCCAAGGTCGAGATGTTCCTTCTTCACACACTTCAAGGCAAGATGGAGAACAGAACACGACCAACAATGGAGGAACCATGGATCCATCAACCCAAACAAATCAAAATCAAAACGGAGGATCTATGGAATCCACTGAAATGAGCGTCGTCATGGAGGCAGTCACCAAGAAATTCAAAGAAAGCCAAGAAGCACTTCAAAAGTCTCTCCACGAGAGAATTGGCTAAATACCAGGCGCTCCACCCACATTGAAGAAAATTGACGTCCAACGCTACTCGAAAAGGCCTTGGAAGAAGGAAGCAGCACCGAAGGCGATAGCAAAAACGTTCAAGATGCCAAACATTCCGAGATAACGTGGGACAACTGACCCCAATGATCATCTCATGATGTTTAGCAATTTTATAAAAGCAAGTGATCTTACCGATGAGGAGATTGAATCAGTGCAATTGAAGAAATTCGTGGAGACCCTAGCGGATGGAGCTCTACTATGGTACTCAATGTTGCCACCAAACTGTATTGGGTCCTTCGCGGAGATGGCTAAATTGTTCGTAAAAGCCCACACAGGCGCTCAGAAGACGGAAACTCGCGTGGAAGACATCTTTGAGATCAAGCAAAAGCCTGGTGAATCTCTCTGAAGATATGTGGACCGGTTCCAACGGGAGCGCATATTGTTACCCAAGGTACTGGATAGATGGGCGGCCATTGTGTTCAAAAATAGTTTGGATGTCAAAAGCTCAGAAGCTACGCGCAGGCTATACGAATCTCTTTGCAAATTCCCAGCAGCCAACTGGTCAAATGTCTACAATCGCTACAACTCCAAAGTATGCATTGATGAAGACAAGCTGATAGGAACTAGTGCCCGAGGAAAGAATAAATCACGAAGCGGTGGCTCTGGCGGGAATATAGAGTTAGAACTGTACCCTGACCGATCACGCAACAATTCCAAAGGGCGCGGTCGCAATAACAAAGGGCTAGCATGAGGAGCTAATTCAGAGTCAAGTACTCGTGGAGCCCCGAGTCTACCAAACTTCAACATAGAAATGACTGAACTGATTGCAGCCCTTAAAGATATAGGCAAAAAGGTCAAGTGGCCAAAGGACATGAAAACCAAGTAAGAGAAATCAGGACCTTTGGTGCAAATTTCATCGTGACCACGGTTACACCACTGAAGATTGCAAGGCCTTAAAATACGAGGTCGCACATTTATTAAAACAAGGTTCTTAAAGGAACTCCTAACCGAAAAGGGAAAGCAAACTCATGCGAAGGCTCAGCAAAGCAAATCTGGCCCTCCACGAGCATCCTCCCCGAGGAAGACAGTCAACGTTATTTCGGGTGCGATCGAAGTTGACTTCGTTGTTTTCACAGTGAAGAAATACGCAAAGGTCTCTATTACAAAGACCAAGCATCCACGGCCAGAAGAAACAATAACGTTTGAAGATTCGAACACATATGGCTTGTAGTTCCCACATGTCGATGCGCTGGTAATAACATTGCGCGTGGCAGAGTTTGATATTAAAAGAGTGCTCATTGATACGGGTAGTTCTGCAAATATCATTCAATCATGCGTTATCAAGGAGATGAAACTGGAGAAGATCATGCTAGTGTCCTGAGTTCTCTCCGGCTTTAACAAATCAAGCGAGAAGACCCTTGGCAAAATTACTCTCACAACTCTTGTCGAGGGGGTAGCAAAGGAAATGACGTTTCAAATTGTCAACGGAGACATAGCCTACAACATTTTCCTTGGAAGACCATGGATCCATGAAATGCAGGCTGTTCCCTCCACATATCATCAGGTATTGAAATTCCTATCAGAATGGGGAATACGCGTGATACGAGGAGAGCAACGCTCTACTCGAGACAGCTATTTGGTGGCCCTCAAGCTGCCCAAAGAAAACAAATAGAAATCATAGCGACCGGGATCTGACGCAGCAAAGGAAGAAGCAAAGTACGAGGTACCAGAATTTATCACAAAGCTCGAGGCACGGGAAAATTATACACCGACCGTGGAAGCTTTGGAACCAGAAGAACTGTTCGCGGAAGGTCTACTTAGGGGCAGAATTAAACGAACGCCTCCGAGAAGATATCCTTCAGTTCCTCAAGGAGCAGCATACGACGTTCGCTTGGTCGCATGTAGACATGACGGGTATTTCTCTTTTAGTAGATGCAACCGCCGGGCACGAGGTGCTCACCTCCTTGATGCATATTCAGGTTACAATCAACTACTGATGGACCCCAACGATCAGGAAAAAACGTCATTCATAACGTGCAGAGGGACTTATTACTACAAAGTCATGCCGTTTGGATTAAAGAATGCAGGTGCAACGTATCAGCGATTGGTCAATCATATGTTTCACGGTCATATCGGTAAGACCGTGGAAGTTTACATTGATGACATGCTGATCAAGTCGAAACGGGCAGAAGATCATCTAGCACATTTAAAGGAAGCCTTCCGAATACTTGATCCAGACAACATGAAGCTTAATCCAGAGAAGTGCGCATTTGGAGTTGGTTCAGGAAAGTTCCTAGGCTTCATCGTTTCTCAGCGTGGAAGTGAAGTCAATCCCTCTCAAATCAAAGCAATTGAGTAAATTCCAGACGTGCTCCACAACCGGAAAGACGTCATGAAATTGACTGGGAGGGTGGCAGCCTTGCGCAGATTTATATCCCGTTCATCTGACCGGTGCAAAAGTTTCTTTGATGTTCTGAAGCAGAACAAGGAATTCAATTGGACTCCCGAATGTCAACAAACGCTGAGAGATCTGAAAAAATATCTATCCAATCCACCACTACTCTCTACACCTCAGCACAAGGAGCAGTTGTTGATCTATTTGGCGATTTCAAAGTCTTCGGTAAGCGCAGTTTTGGTTCGAGAAGAAAAAGGTAAGAAACTTCTCATTTATTACATTAGTAAAGCTTTAATTGATGCAGAAACACGTTACCAACCCTTAGAAAAACTGGCTTTAGCACTCGTAACTGCTGCCGGTAAATTACATCCTTATTTTCAAGGTCATTCAATAGTTGTAGTGACAACCTTTCCTTTATGCAATGTTTTGCATAAACCCAAATTTTTGGGAAGGTTAGTTAAATGGGCCGTAGAATTAAGCGAATTCGATATTACCTACAAGCCACGGGTAGAGATTAAGTCACAAGCCCTAGCAGACTTCGTAGAAGACTTTAGTGCTAATATATATCCTGAGGCGGAAAAAGATGCAATTCTCTACGCTGGGCATGCCCCTGGCGTGTGGACCCTATTCATTGATGGCTCCTCGAGCGTCAAGGGTCCGGTCTTTGACTGGTTCTGATCACCCCGTCCGGAGAGACCGTCAGGCAGGCCATCAAGTGCCCGCTTATTACTAACAATGAGGCCGAATATGAGGCCGTAATTGCAGGATTGGAGTTATCCCCAAGCTATGGAGAAAACATTATCAAACTCAAGAATGACTCTCAACTAGTAGTCAACCAAGTGACCGGAGGTTTCATCGCACGGGAATCCAGAATGCAAGTGTACCTTGTCCGTGTAAAAAGAACTTTTGGCCCAGTTCGACGAATGGGAAGCGCTGCAAATTCCACGAGAAGAAACCTATGAAGTGGACGCCCTGGCAAATTTAGGGTCAGTAGCGAAATTAGGGCGGCCAGCTACTCGGCTGTCGTTAACTCCTCTGCACGACCATAGATCGAGAAAAGTTTGAAGTTAATGCTATAAACACAACTTGGGACTGGCGAAATGAAACCATATATATTATATTCTTCATGGAACTCTGCCCGATGATACGAAAGCTACTCACTAACTCATAATAAAGGTTGCTCGGTATACAGTTGTCAACAGCGATCTTTATCGCAGGATGTTCGCAGGGCCCCTTGCCAAGTGCCTGGGACCAAATCAGATCAACTACGTGATGCGAAAGGTTTACGAAGGTTGTTGTGGTAATCATTCTGGGGGCAAAGCGTTAGCGCGCAAATTGATCCGTGTAGGATATTATTGGGATAAGATGGAGAAAGATACAAATGATTTCGTCAAGAAATGTGATAAATGTCAAAGGTTTGCGCATCTTCTCCATCACCCGGCAGAACTGCTTCACTCAATAATCTCCTCTTGCCATTCTTGAAACGGGGAATAGACATAGTTGGTCATCTTCCTGCTGCGCCAAGAGGGGTACATTTCTTACTAATCGTCACCGATTACTTCACCAAATGGGTCGAAGCGACAGCATATGCAAAGATACGACAAACAGAGGTAACTGACTTCCTTTGGCTGTATGAAGAATGTTGCTTTGGAGCACCTACGGAAATAGTCATGGATAATGGCCCACAATTCATCGGCCAGAGAGTGACTAGGCTCCTTGACGACTTACACATCAAAAGGATTACCTCTTCTCCATACCATCCGGTTGGCAATGGACAGGCAGAGTCAACGAACAAAATAATCATTGAGTCTCTCAAGAAGCGCCTTGAGCAGGCCAAAGGGTGTTGGGTAGAAGAACTGCCCGGTGTACTATGGGCTTATCGCACGACAATAAAAATGAATGCAGGGGAGACACCTTACTCGTTGGTTTACGGCGCACATGCTCTAATCCCAGTTGAAATTGGAGAGCCAAGTCTACGGTATGCGCATGCTACCGAAGATTCCAACTCAATCAATCTTTCCGAAGAATTAAATTTCCTCGAAGAACGAAGGGAACTAGCAATTGTACGAGTAGTCGCCCAGAAGGAACGAATCGAACAATACTATAATCGGGGACATCGCGTACGAAGTTTGCAGGTTGGAGATTTTGTATTAAGAAAAGTATTTCAAAACATACAAGAAGCAATCTCGGGAAAATTAGGCCCTAATTGGGAAGGCCCCTACAAGGTAGTCACGTCATACGGCAAGGGATCTTACCATTTGGCACGACCAGATGGCTCAATCGTCCCAAACGATTGGAATGTGATTCACCTCAAAAGGTATCATTTTTTAATGGTAAAACGGTCAGTTATTCTATTCCTATCTTTTACTGTTATGGCATTCATACTTTTATTATATTTCTCCTAAATGGTACTGACGGCCTAAACAAGGCCAGATCCGTTTAGCTCAACTGGTAGAGCTCAAAGTTCTTCAGCTTCGCGGCTGTGGATTCGAATCCCTCAACAGACACACTCCTCGTTTGGTTACATGTGTTCTTTTATCTACGACCAGCCTTAACTCTTTTTATGTTAAAACTTCCCCTATTTCAACATAAAAACAAGGAGGGTGGTAAGAGGCCCTTGTAGGCCAGATAAGACAATCATAAAGGCAAAATACCTTGTAAAAAGGCGAGTTTTTAAAACTTTTTACGTGACAAGCTTCCACGAAAATAAGAGAAAATGTTCACAAGGCCAGCGACTCGGCCAGAGTTGAACTACAAACTTTCTGCGTCAACTTTCAACTATAAAAAATGGTAAGCAAAGTTGTTCGCAAGGCCAACGATACGGCCAGAACCTATTGACCGCGACTCGGTCAGAATGAAACATATGCGTAGACTATTCACAACTTATGACCTCTTCTTTGAGAAAGGCTAAGTTAAGACATACGAACAGGCTTTTAAAGACCAGAACTTAGCAAAGTTCAGACTTCTAAAAGCGTTTAGATGAAAGGCACAAAAGCCACAATGCCTCCAAACGTAATTACAAAGATCGAAGATTCAAGCTATACACAGCCATTGAATTAAAAGATCTGAAAACATACAAATTTTCTTGACGAAACAATATAAATGCCAAAGCGGCTGACAGAAGTTTTTGTTAAGTGACAGAGGCCAATGAAACGGCCGTAAACAAACAAGGATCAGAAGGTCCCAAAGAGACCTCTGTCCGCAACCAATCATCCGACTTTCGTCAGACACATGAACCTACAGTTCTTGAAAAGGGGGGGATTAATTTTGAGGACTCCGACCAGAACCCAATGCACCAGCTCCATCGGCTCCGTCATCGTCACCCGAGCTCTCATCACCATCTTCATCATCATCTTTATCAGACTCCTCAGGAGAAAGGTTCAACACTTGCCTCACTTCGCGAACGGCACGCTTTGCTTTCAGCATTTCTTCCTCAACGTTGACTTGACCTGCATGGACCTGCTCGAGTAGTGTTCGCTTGGTTTCAAGCACAGTGAGCTTAGCCTTGCTCTCGAATTAATCGTGAAAGTTGGCCAAGTCTTTGGATAACGAGTCTTATACGCTCATTGACGGGCAATTTGGTCCCCGGCGGCTTGAAATTCAGCTCGAGCATTAACAAATTCTTCCTTAGCCTTCCGCAGGTCCATCTCTAAAGATCCACGTTCGTCGAGTGCCTTGTTCAGCAAAGAATTTTGTTCTTCAAGTAGAGCCTCCAAGTCCCTAGCAGATTGTGCGAACCCCTCTTTCTCTTCGGAAAGAAGGTCCTTTTCCTCGGTGAGCTTGTTAATCTGTTCAACTTGTTTATTGTTGGTGTCAGCCAACTGGTTAACTTCACCCTTGAGGAAACCACACTTCTATGCCAGAGCCTCGTTCTCCTTCAGAGCCTTCAGTAATTCTTTCTTCAGTTCAAACACCTCATCAGGATTATTGATTCTGGAACAGAACATCAACTCGGCAGCCATCAAATTTGACTGAAACAACAAAAGAAATAAGGTTAGAAGTATAAATTCAAAATTACTTCCGACTCAAAAAAGTGTTAAAAAGCACTTACCCAGGCAGAGTCAGCAGCAATAGCAAAGTTCAGGTCTTCATCACTCATCTCCCTCATTGTCCATTCTTCGCGGGGACCAATGAGCGATGAAAATGCCTTGGCCAAACTACCCGGCCTAGTCACGAAGTTAACATTGGGGGCTAGCTTCATGGTGCATTCTTCTTCTTATTCTCTTTTGGGGGAACTCTTCTTTTCCTTCTTCTTCTTCACCAACTTTTCTTTTGCCCTTGTCTACACGAGAAGAGCCGGCCTTTACCTGTCATAAACTTGGGAACTCCCTTCCGCAGCACGGGCAGTCTTTTCCTCGTCCTTCTTCTTGTCGCTTTAGAGATAGGGCTTTCTCACAAGGTCTTCAACGGTTTCAGTATCAGAAACGTCGATCACTTCCATTTCAAAGCCCTCTCCTCGTGCAGACTCGGGGACTGCAGCAGAAGTCTTAACACTCTCTTTTTCAGGCCCGGGCACGCTAGCACCGGGCGGAGTCTCACCTCTAACAGCTGAGGTCTTCTTGGCAGAAACATAAGCCTTACGAGCAGCCTTCTTTCATGCTCCGCCCTCGCCCTGGCTTTTCTTCTTTCTCTTCAGAGAGCTGATACCGCTAGACTATAGTTCCTTGCCACCTTCCCTCTTACGCATTGCCTCCGCCGCAATTTTATGGCCGCAGCCTTATCCTCAGGGTCAACAGCAGGTCCTGACGGCACAGCCTGAGGGGGAGGGAAAAAGTCTCCTTGTGCGCCTAAACCTGTAAAAGGCGAAACAGTCAGATACAGCAAAGCCACAAAGAGAAGAAGTAGCTGCAACAGCGAAAAGTTATCGCCGTGATTCTTTGCGGTCAGACCCTTTTTCGTGGCGAAGTACGTCCATTCCCTCTGCTCGATGAGAAACTTCTCCAGAATGGCCTCAACCCACGCTGTCAGTTCATCAACCGATATGAGCTTATCATAGGGCAACTTGGCAGCTGTAAGGCAGAATCAAAGGAATAAATAAACGAAAAGGGGAAATATGAAAATTCCAAAGAAAACTTGGGGACTTACGCCTCTTATTCCAGTTTTCGGAGAGAGGGGCCTTGGAGTTGAGAGACAATGCCTGAGTGCGCACAAATATGTACCGGTGCAACCAACCCCGGTCATTGGTGTCCTCAGAACTGCGTATTAAGCCTTTGCTTCCACGCATTCTGGCATTGATGAATACGTCCTTAAAAACTTGAATACTCTACAAAGCAATGAAGTGTTCATACTCAAAACTTTGACCGGTCTCTTCAGCAAACCAATCAATAAGTTTTATCATTCTAAACATGTTGGGGCTCAGTTGCCCCGGGCAGAGAAAATACTCCCTTCAAAGCCTGTCGAGAACATGATGGATGGGTAACGTGCAACCAATGGTGAACGGATAGGTGGACATGGCCATCCACCCTGCCCTATGAGAAGTGATGTTCTCATTCTTGGATACTGGCAAAATGGAAACGCTCATGTCCCAGTCGCAGCTTCTCTAACTCGAGGGATCATCTCCGACGTTATTCCGGATTTGAATCTATATGCTGGCCATATGCGTACATCACCATGATTATTGAAGGCCTTAACGCTGCAGTCCTTCTCCAGTTCACCCCAGTTCTTTGGGATAATTTCTGAAGCAGTGGCCTGAGCGGCCTTAGATCTAGGGTAGCCATGGAAGAACTACTGGCAGAAGCATCCATGTTCAAATTCTTCTTAGCTTTTGGAAACATAGTTGGAGAGGAATCGTAAGTTAGAAGAAAGATTGAAGAAAAAAGGTTTTCAAGATTCAGGAATTTTAGAGCAAAAGCAAACGAAAGGGGTAAAATTAAACAAACCCCTATTTATAGGAGTAAATAGGTCCAGCCTATCAAGTTTCCATGGGACACGTGGAGATCATCGAAGAGATTACGATCAGATCCAATTGTCAAAAAAGAAAGTAGGTTTCGCCGAGTTTCGAAGCAACATCTTTACTCTGAAGCACAGGGGTCACCTCGCAACTAATAGTGGACGTGTGCACGTGACTGAGGCAGTTAAAAATCATTACTTTTGCTCTTAAGACGCACAGTAGTCACTTCGAAACTAACGGTGGACGTGTGGACGTGTTTGGCACAGTTACTTTTTACCTCGCGCATTTAATGTGCACGTCACTGAGACTTATCATGTTGCAGATGAAGGTTGGACTTTCCAAATAAAATTTCCCGCCAAATTCACATCCACTTCTCGAGCAAAAACTCTGCTCGAGATGTGCAGGGACTATCTGTATTGGATAAAAACCATCATCACTTAAAAGAGTGACACGTGTCTGCCACGTGGCACGGGCAGAGGTTTCTCCGGACAGACATCTAACGAACAGATGATTGGCTAGGTGGTTACCACGAGCAGGCCCAAGGAAGTTACGTGACGCCTCCCTGAATCGATGCGATTTGAATGAACAGTTACCTGTTCAAACGCAACTGCTCAATGAATGGTTACAAGGGCAACGGCTACCCAGCGGTTACATACCCAACGGCTGCCTAGCAATATCTATATATAGCGTTTGTTTTCGAATCATTGTAACATGCATTCTCCTCTCTATCTACAATATCAATAAAATACTCTCTTTGCTCTTGCTCACTATTGTTCATCATTTGCATTACTACATATTTCGTTCTCAAGTCTTCAGGCATAATTAATATCAAGGGATCCTCACTGAGATCAAGCGATCTAATACGGTTCCTTCTACCTATTTAATTCTCTCTTTAATCTTATTTATCTTCAATTATTTCATATAACTTTCATGTCATCGTTAATTATCATTACGTCTCCATCGAAAATCGTGAATATATTCATAATCTTGTAATTAATGCAATCCTGTATCTAATTCAGCTAAACTCTTAATCTAAACTATTGATCGTGACTCCGTAAATACAAATTTAATTATTAATTGGCCTAAAAATAGATCTAGATTAAACAAATGCAATATTCAATAAAATTGAATAAAGATCAAAATCCCAATTTGATATTAACTATGGCCTTTTTACTTCTAATGCATCCGAATATCAGATAAAAAAGTGACCACGTTAAGGACTGAATAGTTTTAAAACTTGATTACATATTTGGTTAATTAAGTCCCATTTGGATATATTAATTCATTTTAAAGGAAAAAAAATTTAATGTACTTAGGTTGAGATCCAAAACACTCAAATCCATATCTCTATTAGATTAAGGTCTCATCTGTTTGTACTTAATAGGGCTCTAAATCGAATTGGTCATATTTTAGCCTATTAAATGCATTTATTTTTTAATTTTTCAAACCCCTTAATAGGCCTTAATCCCTCTGTCCCCAGTAAGATTTGTGGATAAGTCTTTCTATCATTCATATTTTTCAAACCCTTAATAGGCTCACGCGCCACTCCTTCATCGCGGTCGCGTTACTAAGTGCGCAATCGCGCGACGGAGAAGCAAAAAGCAAAGCACACAGGCCCCCATGCGCGCGATCGCGCAGGCTGCACCGAAAGGTGCAGAATTTTGCACCAGCACTTGCTGGTGCTGTGATTTGGGTCCGAATGTGACCCTACAAGACTCAGAATTACCTCAAATTTTGTACACAAGTCACAAAACACTTGTGTGACATGCTTGAGGAGACGGATCCTAAATTGAATTTTCAAAACTCAAGATGTAGGTCCCACAGAAAGATGTCGATTTCTTGACTTTTGGAAACTAGTGAAAACTATTTGCACGACCTCGAATTTAACTTCCGAAAGTTTCTACAGGTCACAAATGACCATACCAACCTAATGCAACCTTCAGATTTTGAATCAGAGCTCGCCTTCTAAACTCAAGCTCGGAATCCTCTTGTAGGCTTTACCAACAACCGAAACAGAAACCTTCTTTGAAAACCTACCAAACAAGGTCCGAATCAGCTCAAGTTTTGCAAATAAGTCTTAATGGACCTTATAGAGCTATTAAGACTGTCGGTCTATCAACCGAAGTCCTAATTTCCGAAACGACTGATCGATGTCGTTTTATACTTCTCCACTTAGACTCTCGTTCGTCCTCGAACGAGCTTAAGTTTAAAGCAGATTTTACGTAGATAGCAAGAGAACTTGCATGACCTTCATCTACTAGTCCACTCGCACTATTTGATGATTACGGTATCAGAATTATATCACGCGCACTGAACTCTTGGAATAAAATATATTCTGACTAAGCTGACCCTTCCTCAATCACGGGAGGGAAGTTCTATTTTTTTTGAAACAAAGATACAAGAACTCTGGATAAATTGACATGATTTCGTCGACTAATCGCCTCGTCGATATACATTTCGATATAGAATAGGTCGTTGAAACTAAGAATTAGCTTACGCTTCAGTAAGGCCTTAGAGATTTAATATTAGTGATGTTTCGCAATATTTGCCTATTTTACCTTAATATATTCTCACATGTTAGTACTTTATGCGCTCGTTATATGTGATAATTGTGTTTCTTGTGCTCACTTATCATAGTTGTGATTTTAGGAATGATGCAGATGAATTCGAAGCAAGAACAAGCAAATTAAAGTTAATGGATGCATTGGAAGCTATGGTGGAAGCAAGGCTCCAAGAAAGCCCTGAAAAGTGTTAGGCTATGGTGGAGGCATGGCTTCCACGAAAGCCTTGAGGCTGACGAGACAAAAGTTTTCCCAACTAGATTAGGCTTTGGTTTAACTTATCCTAGCACTTTGTAAACAATATAAAACCTCTTTTATTTCGTTCTAGAGAGAGGTGGTCGAATTCTAAGAGCAAGTT
Organism: Petunia axillaris subsp. axillaris; assembly: GCA_029990575.1. NCBI lineage: Eukaryota > Viridiplantae > Streptophyta > Magnoliopsida > Solanales > Solanaceae > Petunia > Petunia axillaris. The sequence goes on from JARKNS010000004.1 coordinate 63,102,459, forward strand.
TGGAGTTCTAACGCATTGAACCAAGGGTTTAACCCCTTTTCATCATCTGTTACAATATTTCAAATTTCTTACATGAATTCTTGTGTTGGGATTATGAGTATGTGTAACTAAACATATCGTTCTAGGGTTGGAGTAAATACATGAAGGTTGATGTTTGAAAGTTCAATTCTTCCTATTGATTTACCATTACGGATTGTTTACTCTTTCTTGAGCTTAATTGTTTGGTTATCAGGGCTCGGTAATTGAACATTATCTACGGTTTACAAGTTGAACTCGACAGAGGGAACTTGTGAACGCAAACAAGAAAGAATAGGGCTTGATTGTGAACCTGGGCATCAGGAAATCGATTTGTGGGTATGACATATACTTATTCGCCTGGCTTAACTAAATACAGAGTTCTTTAATGCATGCATGTGATCTAATTCAATAGAAATATAGGCGTTAGAGTAGCTTCAATAGACTCGCGAGGAATCGACAAGTTTTCACGAATATAATTTACCTATTAGTTAGCAATCTAGGAATCAAGAAGTAGAATCAATTGGAAAACTCAACTGGATTGTTCGTAACTCTGACCCTGGACCGTTCTCTTTTATTGATAACAACCTATAATTTGCTCTATTACTTGACTTCAGTTACTTGTGTTTAATGATTTCATTTAGTTAGAAAGAATCTCAATCATTGGAAAAAGATCCCTGAATAGTTTTTAGGAAATTGTTTGCTAGGATTCAGTCGTAACAATAGTCCTCGTGGGAACGATACTCGATTTATCACTTTATTACTTGTCGACCACGTATACTTGTGTGTGCGTTTGGGAGCAACAAGGTTTTGGCACCGTTGCCGGGGACTAAATAATTGACTGTTTTCTTTTAAGACAATTTATTATTTTCTATTCAGGTTTAATTTTTGTTTTGAGTTTCTTGTGCCATTTCAGGTAATAGGTCTTGAATTCAAAGGGAGAGAAAGGGCGAACCACGTGAACCTTCTGATCCTGAACTTGAAAGGACCTTCGGAGACTGAGGAAAGAAGCAAGAGACCGTGAAGCACTCGCTATTGTACTTGCTTCCCTACCTATTGGAATGGCAGCAGAACGAGCTTTAGCTGTGCGAGATGTTGCTCTTCCCAGTCTGAAAGGAGTAGCTTCTAGCATTGTGAAGCCTGAAATTACTGGACATTTTGAGATTAAGCCCGGCATGATACAACTGCTGCATGCGACTGGGCAATTTGCTAGATTATGAGGATCCACAACAACATATCCAGAATTTCTTAGAGATTAGTGACACATACACACCATCAGGCGTCTCGACTGACTATGTTCGCTTGATACTTTTCCCATTTTCACTGATTGGAACATCAAGGTAGTGGTTAAAGGCTGAAAATCCTGGGTCTATCACAACTTGGGATGATTTAGCTAAGAAATTTTTGGCTAAATTATATCCTGCCAAAACAGCCAGAATACGGAGTGAGATTATGTCTTTAAGGCAACAAGGTGGAGAATCCTTATATTCAGCTTGGGAGAGATTCAAGTCATTGCTAAGAGATTGCCCGCACCGCAAGCAATCTAATGAGGTGTTGGCTCACACTTTTGTTGAAGGATTGAATGCTCATACCAAGATAGTGGTGGATGCTGCAGCTGGGGGCGAACTATTAGCCCTGAATTTAATGAGATTTATGAATTGATGCATAAATTTACTCGGAGCAATCCTGACTGGCAGGTTGATGGTAGAGCACCAACTCAAAAAGCTGCTGGAATACTTCAGTTGGATGCATTCTCAGCATTAACTGCAAAGGTAGATTCCATAGCTAATCAGAATAACAAATTAGCACTGCCAACAACTCAGCAACAAGCAGCACCAGCCAAACAAGTCCAGTAGTTCCAGAATTTATATGAGGTCTGTGGAGAGGATCATACCACCGAGGTTTGCCCCTCCAATCCAGAGTCAGTTTATTACATGGGAAATCAAAACAGGTTTCACGGACAGAATCGGAATCAGTTTGGCAATAGCTATAATCCTAACTCACAAAATCATCCTGGTTTCTCATGGAGTGATAATCAAGCTGCTCAGGGTAATACAAGATCTCAGAATAATTACCAGAGTTCACAACCTCAGGCTCAGACACAGCAGTCGAACAGTTCAGTTGAAGATTTGATAAAGCAGATGTTAGCAGGTCAGCAGAAAATTATAGCAGACAATGCAGCTCAAGCACAGGCCATAAAAAATCTTGCCTATGCTCAAAAAGATCTGGAACGCCAAATGGGGCAGCTAGCTGGAGCACAAAACACTAGACCACATGATGCCTTGCCAAGTGACACAGAGAAGAATCCTAAAGAATTTGTGCAAGCAGTTACTATGAGAAATTGTCGAGCTTTAGAAGAAGCGCCTCCAAAGCCGAGGAAGCCTGTTGGTGAACTGGAGCCGAACATTGAAAAGTAAGCTGATAAAGTGGTAGAGAAGCAGCTCGAGCTTGATAATGTCAAACCACCACCACCTTTTCCTCAAAGGCTTCAAAAGCAGAAAGTCGATGCAGCTTGCAAGAAATTTTTAGAGATCTTGAGTCAGATACAAGTGAATATTCCTTTGGTGGAACTTTTGCGTGATGTTCCTAAATACGCTAAGTACATCAAGGATATTGTAGCAAACAAAAGAAGACTGACTGAGTTCGAGACGGTTGCACTTACTGAAAAGTGCAGTTCCAGAGTTAGAAGTAAACTTCCTCAACAATTGAGGATCCTGGAAGCTTCACTATTCCTATTAAAATTTGGAAGCATGAGGTTGGACGAGCTTTATGTGACTTGGGCGCTAGCGTAAATTTAGTGCCATCATCGGTGTTTCGAAAGCAAGGCTTGGGTGAATCAAGACCAACCACAGTGACCCTGCAGTTAGCGGACAGATCTTTGACATACCCCGAGGGGTTATTGAGGATTTTTGGCTACTACTGATCCTGTGATTAGAGTTAGAGTAGGGAAGAGGATCATGAGGGTAAATGGGGAAGAAGCTGTCTTTAATGTGTTCTGGGCTACCCCACTTCTAGCACATTATGAAGAGTTATCTATGGTAAAAGTGTTAGATAGGGAGTTGACTGCCTCTGAAAATTCACTTTTGGTTTCTAAGGATGATCCTCTTGAAAGAGCACTAATGTATGATGATGATATGCTGAATGATGAGGAGACTGAGGAATACTTAGAAATTCTCAACATGGAATGTCAATTCATCTCAGGGTGGAAGAAATTTAAGAAGCTTGATAGACTGCTGACACTAGCTCCTGCTAAACCGTCTATTGAAAAAGCTCCAGTTCTTGAACTTAAACCTTTACTTGCTCATTTACGATATTCTTATTTGGGTGAGGGTAACACTTTACCCGTAATCCTTTCTTCCTTTTTGTCTGATGTGCAGGGTGAGAAGGTCTTAAGACTGTTGCGAGAGCGCAAGAGGGCAATTGGATGGACCATTGCAGATATTCGAGGGATTAGTCGTTCTTTTTGTATGCACAAGATCCTCTTGGAGGAAGGCCATAAGCTCAGTGTCGAGCAGCAAAGAAGGCTAAATCCAGTCAAGAAGGAGGTTGTGAAGAAAGAGATTATCAAGTGGCTTGATGCTGGTATTATTTTTCCTATCTTTGACAGCAATTGGGTGAGTCCGGTCCAATGTGTTCCAAAAAAGAGGCATGATAGTTGTGACGAACGAGCAGAATTAATTAATTCCTACAAGAACAATCACGGGGTGGCGGTTTTGCATTGATTATAGAAAATTGAACAAGGCCACCCGAAAAGATCACTTTCCACTCCCTTTCGTTGATCAGATGTTGGATAGGCTAGCTAGGCATGAATATAACTGTTTTCTGGATGGATATCAGGCTACAACCAGATTGTGATAGCACCAGAAGATCAGGAGAAGATGACGTTTACATGTCCTTATGGCACTTATGTATTTAGAAGGATGCCGTTTGGACTATGTAATGCGCCGGGAACCTTTCAGAGATGCATGATGGCTATTTTCACCGACATGGTGGAAAGTTTTGTTGAGGTATTCATGGACGATTTCTCAGTTTTTAGGGATTCGTTTGATGGCTGCTTGAAGAACTTAGATGTTGTGCTGAACCACTGTGAAGAAACCAACTTTGTACTCAATTGGGAAAAAGATCACTTCATGGTTCGAGAAGGCATTGTACATGGCCATAAGGGGTCGAAGCAAGGGATCGAGGTTGACAGAGCAAAGGTTGAAGGAGTTGAAAAATTACCACTACCTATCTCTATTAAAGGTGTGCGTAGTTTCTTGGGACATGCTGGGTTCTATAGAAGATTCATCAAAGACTTTTTGAAGATAGCTAATCCCATTTGCAAATTGTTAGAGAAGGATGCAAAGTTTGAATTCGATGATGCCTGTCTGAAGGCGTTTGACGAACTGAAAAAAAGGTTGGTGACTGCACCAATTATTATTACTCCTGATTGGTCTCTACCGTTTGAGTTGATGTGTGACGCGAGTGATTCTGCTGTTGGGGCTGTTCTCGAGCAAAGAAAGGGTAAAATTTTTCACTCTATATATTATGCAAGCAAGACTCTTGATGCTACCCAATCCAATTACACAACCACCGAGAAGGAGCTGCTAGCTGTTGTTTATGCTTTTGATAAGTTCCGATCTTACTTGGTGGGCACTCGGGTTATTGTCTACACTGATCATACCGTAATTTGGTATTTATTTGAGAAGAAAGATTCTAAGCCGCGACTGATTCATTGGGTTCTTCTACTCCAAGAGTTTGATGTGGAAATCCGAGATAGAAAAGGGACCGAGAATCAAGTGGCTGATCACATGTCGAGGCTGGAAGATAGAAAACATGTAGCAGAGGGGCCTGAGATAAATGAAGTCTTTCCAGAAGAGCAACTTTTTTGCTCTGCAGGTAACCAAGGTGCCCTGGTATGAACTTGTTGGTGAGTAATGTTTATCCTCCAGATGCTACAGCTGAAAAGAGAAGGAAACTTCTCCATGAGAGTAGGTTTTATGTTTGGGATGAGCCGTATTTGTATAAAATTGGTCCAGACCAGTTGGCGAGGAGATGTATCCCAAGTAAGGAAGTCGAGTCAGTGCTGTAGAGTTGTCATTCATCTCCTTATGGTGGTCATCATAGTAGTGATAGGACAGCTGCAAAGATGCTTCAGTCGGGGTTCTTTTGGCCTAGTCTATTCAAGGATGCTCATGCTTTTGTCAAACAGTGTGATCATTGCCAAAGAACTGGTAATCATTCAAGGCGTCACGAGATGCCCTTGAATAACATCCTGGAGATTGAGTTGTTTGATTCTTGGGGAATTGATTTCATGGGTCCGTTTCCACCTTCTAATGGCAATAAATACATACTTGTAGCAGTCGACTATGTGTCCAAATGGGTGGAAGTTTTTGCACTTCCAATCAATGATGCGAGTGTGGTATTCAAGTTCTTGATGAAAAATATTTTTACTCGCTTTGGGACTCCACGGGCCATCATCAGTGATGAAGGTACGCATTTTTGCAATCGCTTGTTCAATAAACTTTTGGCCAAGTATGGGGTGCGTCACAAGGTAGCTACTGCTTATCATCCTCAAACGAGTGGCTAAGTTGAGGTGTCGAATAGAGAGATAAAGCAGATTCTTGAGAAAACTTTGAATACTTCAAGGAATGATTGGTCTATGAAGCTCGATGACGCTCTTTGGGCTTATAGAACGTCTTTTAAACACCTATTGGAACCTCTACGTATAGGTTGGTTTATGGAAAAGCCTGTCACTTGCCTGTCGAGTTAGAACATAAGGTGTTTTGGGCAATTAAGAAGCTAAACTCGGATATGGAAGTGGCAGGTGAAAAGAGGATGCTTCAGTTGCATGAACTAGATGAGTTCCGTTTCCACGCGTATGAGAATGCGAATTTATACAAAGAGCGGACAAAGAGATGGCATGACAAGCACATTGAGCCTCGTCAATTTGAGCTGGGCCAGCTGGTATTGTTGTTCAATTCTAGATTGAATTATTTCCGGGAAAGCTGAAATCTAGATGGTCGGGCTCCTTTGAGGTAGTTCGTGTTACGACACATGGAGCGGTTGAATTAAGAGCCCCGGATACGAGAAGTCATTTTTATTGAACGAGCAAAATATTGGGGAGGTTTGGTGGATCATCGTACCTCCGTTTCAGTTCGTGAACCGTCAATTGTAACCGTCGTGCCACGACGTTAACTAAGGCGCTTCTCGGGAGGCAACCCGATCTTTGTATGTAAACGCAAAAATAAAATAAAAATAAAAATAATAGAAAAATAATAAAAATACAAAAAGAGTCGTGTCGTGACGTTAAATCAAGCGCTTGTTGGGAGGCAACCCAAATTTTATTGTTTTCGTAATTTTCTTTCTTTAGTGTTACGTAGTTCTCATTATTTTTGCAGGGCTCGGGACATTCGGAAGGTGGAGCATTTTCGAGGAGTGCGGAAGGATTGTAAGGCAATGAGCTCCAATAATCTCAAGCGTTCACAAGGTGTCGTTTCACTTAACACCTTCAGATCACGCACGAATTTGGATTGGTTTTAGAAATCGGACTGAGCCACGCCCAAGGCGTCGCCTCCTCAATCGCCTTGAATCCATCAGTGAGTTCCAGCACCTACCAAGTGATCACTAGGCGACGCCCCTACGATCGCATGGCGTCAAGCAGTGAGTCACATAACAGTGAAGCGATCGTGAGACGTCGCCTCCCTCAAAGCTTCCAAACTGCACGAAAATTCCACAAAGCGTCGCTCCTGCCATCGGGTCTGGTTGATCAGTGAGCTCCAAAAGCTCCAAGCTTTCTCAAAGCGTCGCCTCAACAAACGCATATCATTGCACACGAGCGAACCCACGGCGTCGCTCCTGCTATCGCCTCTGGTTAGGTAGTGGACTCGCCTCACTCCAAGCTTTCTCAAAGCATCGCCCAGGTATATTTGAATTGAAAATTTCGAGGGTCAATCTCGATCCGCAAAAATTTAAACATAAAACCAAATCTTCTTTTCCCTCTTCCATTCTCTTTCATGTCCAAACAGAGAGCAAAACAAAAAAATTACGTAGGGCATAAAACATCACCAACAAGATCAACTCAGAATCCAATTTTTTGCATTAATCCGAAGATTGATCAGGTATGCTTTCTCCCTCTTGTTCCCTTCAACAGTTTTTAATTCCCCGTCACAACATCACCGCTGTTCTTTAAGTCACGGTTCCATGAATGTTTTAGGTGATCTGTGAAGCGTAGTTCGATTCTTTAACTTGTAATTAGTGTTGAGTTGTGCTTGGATTCTGAAAGTGATCTCCCAAAAATTTGGGAGGGCTCAAGACTTTTAAATAGCAATGAACTTTGAAATTAATCCCCGAGCACTCCACATGTTTGATGAATTGCCTAAGTGACTAAAAGCTTCAATTATGTGAAGTCTGAGTAGCATAAAGCTTTGTAGGTATAACTTGAACTACTTGATTCTCTAAAAGTTTAGAATTGATCGCGATTGTGTGGGATTTGAATTGCTCAAAGCACGAACTAAGCTATACACCATTGTCGCACTTGATATGGGTTGATACCGGCTTGTTCCCCGTACCGCTGCCCCGTTAATTTTTACCTTGGTTGAGTTTTGTTGAGTTAGTGTATTCAAGTAGCTTTGTTTATTGTAATATAGTGAGGTGTAAGTGTGGGGTGCTCGCTCCCCGTTTGCGCACATTGCTTAAGCGTACACTAGCTATGGATTGAATTATTTCATGATTATCCCTGGGAAGTCTGAGTGCCAGGACACTAACATGCTACTTCAAGGCGCTTCAAGCGTCCATGTGTATTCCAAGAGAGTCTATCGCTTGTTCGAATTGGATTCTAAGGATACAACTTTATGGTGCAGGTACTATGGTGAAAACAAAACAAAAGGCCTCTTCTTTCTTTGCAACACCTGCGGCACCAAGGCAAAAGCTAGGAGTCGCCTCGACTAGTAAAGCCCCCAAGGGCAAGGCAAAGGCCAAAGCGAAAAGCTAAGGCAAAACCAAAGATGCCAAAGGATGCACGCACTCTACCACATAGGCCTAGAGGTTCTTCGAGAGCTCAGGCAGTTGCCCCTACCACTACTTCTCCGGTAGCTGCTGATATTGACACTCCCGCACATGCTGAATAGGAGGACTCTGATGATGCAGATGTTGAGACCTAGGCCGGTGGGCCGTCAGGGAAGTTCTTTTCACTCTTGCACTTTAGTTTTGTTCACACTAGGACATTGCATGCGTTTAAGTGTGGGGTGGGGGAACTTCCAAAATTTTGAGGTTATGGATGATTGTACCCTTAGGAATTAAATTTTAGCAATTTATATTTTGTCACTTGACTTTATTTTTATTTGTTTCTTACTTTAATATAAAAAAAATTAGAAAACCAATGAAAAATTCCAAAAAGATTTTATTTTTAGTTTTGGTTAGTAGTACAATTATCCACCCCGTGGTTTTTCTTATGGCCTCGGTTCTTTTCCACGGGTAGACCTTTGAACCGGGTAAATTTTTATTTTTAGGAGTAGTTTATCAATGTTAGTTAGTAGAGTATTTTTAGGAAATTGATAGAATGCTAGGTGCCTTTGGTTTGTTTGATACCGGCGGATTTAGACTTGAGCATTTACTCTTTGTGAATTCCTTTTGGTCTAAAATTTGTGATGCATGCCTAGAAAAATGTGAATGAACTTTTTGAGACGCTTAGGTTCAACTACTTGACTCTTTGTGAACTATTATTCCTTAGCGCTTAAATTTCCAATGTTGCATCTTGTTTGCTTTAACCGAGAGTTGGAATGAAATCGTCTTTAGTGAACTATGTGCCATGTGTGATGTATCTTTTCTTATGTTTCGTGCCGCATATTGATGTCTAGAACTTGCCCCGTGTGTGTTCAAAGTGAAATCCTAGGTTCGCTCTAGTCGGGAGATGATACAGGCATTTTTTGATAAGCCTTTCTAGCCTTGATTATCCTACCCTTGAATAGTACCCTTCTTAAGCCCTTTTGAGCCTATTGACCTTTTTGTTGGCACCCACATTTCAAGCCTTGCCCCTTTTGTTCTTAATTATCTTCTTGTTGAACCTTTACTCCTTATAGCACTTTAATTGAAAAATATTTGATTGTTTGTGGAGTTGTGGTTGGATGATTTGGTGGCTTTTGAGTGGAACCGATGAAAGGAAACAATATGGTGCATTTTGAAAAAAGAAAAGAATAAAAAGAGAATCATTGGCAAGGTTGATAAAAATATTGAAAAGAAAAAAATGAAATGAAAAAGGAAAAAATAAAGAAAATAAAAGAAAGAGAAAAAAAAATCTCAATCCTTGCTAGTGTTGTGAAAAAGTAAAGTTGCAAATTGCTTAAAATTGAGAGGGAATTTCTTATGTATGTTTGGGGTGGTTGTTTGGTTGGTTTGGAAAGGAATGGTGGAAAGATAAAAATTAAAGTGATGTATTAAAGTGCTTAGGGAGGTAGTCACTATTTATCCATATTTATCCTACCCGTCCTTTAGCCTACATTACAACCCGTAAAGTCCTAGTTAATCCCGATTGGAGCGAGCTTACATTAGTGGAGTCCTATACTACGGGCAAGCCTATGGTATGTTGTGTGTGGCACGTGAACTTCTTTTTAAGAGCGAGTGAATTCTTCCTATATTATGTCCCTAATTTATTTTTGAAATATATTCTTTGTGTAATATTTGGGACGCTCTCTTGATTTGGTGAGGGTACATGGTTTGCATGAGATAGGTGAAATTTTGACTTCTTGGTTGAGTGAATGGGTGTGGTTTTGTGAAAGCTTGGCTTCATTGAGTCGGTTTTTGAGGTTGAGATATCTTGGGTTGGTCGTTCTATTATTTTGTAATGTGCTGAATTTTTGGCATGTTGAGGGTCACATGGTATGTATATGCACTTGTCTAATGATCAGTATCTACCATAATCATAGGTAGACCTGTTCTATTGAGTGTTAGGATCTAGTTGGAAAAATGGTTTTTGATGATTGCTCGAGGGCAAGCAAAGGTCTAAGTGTGGGGTGGTGATGTTTGGCAATATTTGCATATTTTACCTTAATATATTCTCACATGTTAGTACTTTATGCGCTCGTTATATGTGAGAATTGTGTTTCTTGTGCTCACTTATCGTAGTTGTGATTTTAGGAATGGTGCAGATGAATTCGAGGCAAGAACAAGCAAATTAGAGTTAATGGACGCATTGAAGCTATGGTGAAAGCAAGGCTCCAAGAAAGCCCTGAAAAGTTGGAGGCTATGGTGGAGGCATGGCTTCCACAAAAGCCTTGAGGCTGACGAGACAAAAGTTTCCCAACTAGATTAGGCTTTGGTTTAACTTATCTTAGCACTTTGTAAACAATATAAAACCTCTTTTATTTCGTTCTAGAGAGGGGGGTCGAATTCTAAGAGCAAGTTTGGAGTTTTTACGCATTGAACCAAGGGTTTCATTCCTTTTCATCATCTATTACAATATTTCATATTTCTTACATGAATTCTTGTGTTGTGATTATGAGTATGTGGAACTAAACATATCGTTCTAGGGTTGGAGTAAATACATGAAGGTCGATGTTTGAAAGTTGAATTCTTCCTATTGATTTACCATTACGGATTGTTTATTCTTTCTTGAACTTAATTGTTTGGTTATCAGGGCCCGATAATTGACCACTATCTACGGTTTACAAGTTGAACACTACCGAAAAGTGTAGAATTTTGTACCAGCACTTGCTGGTGCTGTGATTTGGGTCCGAATGTGACCCTAAAAGGCTTAGAATTACCTCAAATTTTGTACACAAGTCAAAAAATACTTGTGTGACATGCTTGAGAAGACGGATCCTAAATTGGATCTTCGAAACTCAAGATGTAGGTCCACAGAAAGATGTCGATTTCTTGACTTTTGGACACTAGTGAAAACTATTTGAACGACCTCGAATTTAACTTTCGAAAGTTTCCACAGGTCACAAATGACCATACCAACCTAATGCAACCTTCAGATTTTGAATCAGAACTCATCTACTAAAATCGAGCTCGGAATCCTCTAGTAGACTTTACCGACAACCGAAGCAGAAACCTTCTTTGAAAACCTACCAAACAAGGTCTGAATCAGCTCAAGTTTTGCAAATAAGTCTTAATGGACCTTATAGAGCTATTAAGACTGCCGGTCTATCAACCGGAGTGAAACGACCTTAAGTAGTCGTTTCGGAATTTAGGACTCCGATTGTCATGCCGATAATTTTAAAAACTTCGTAATGTCTATTAAGACCTCTGTCTGTAAAATTTGAATTAAATCAAACCTCGTTCGGTACGTATCGAAAGAAGGTTTCAGTTTTTATTGTCGATAAATATTAAAAAGAGATTTTCGAGCTCGGTTTTGGCGAATGAACTCCGATTCGAAATCTGAAAGCGCCGTTAGGTTTGTATGATTATTTATGACTTATATGAACTTTCAAAAGTGAATTTCGATGTTGTTCAGCTAGTTTCCGCTAAAATGCCGAAAGTTAGATAATTTGACTTTTATTCTATTTAATTTGCATATTGAGTTTCGGGAGTTTGATTTGAGATCCATCTTAGCAAGTATGTTACACATATTTTGTATAACTTGTATGCAAAAGTTATGATTATTTCGAATATCGCAGGATACCGTTTTAATTTTCTTCGCGAATAGAAAATAAAATAAAAAGGAAAAAAACACAAAAAAAGATATTTATATAAGGGAAGGCGGTGGCAAGTGGCTAAGGGATAAAAATCCCTTAGCTAATCATTTCAAAGGAGAAAGAAACAAACAAAACAAGGAAGCATAACGTAACAGAAACAAGATCAAAAATGCAGTGCAGTAAAAAAATGCCAGAAAATGAGAAAAGAGCCTGAGAAAGATAGAATTTTTACCCTGAAACATTCAGGTAATGATCTTAATGCATTATTTGAGTTTATTACGTGTGTTTGAATATGTTTTATTGGTAAAACTTGGAATATTAGACATCGTTTTAATAAGTTCAATTACTAGTTTAAAGGGTCAAATGGACCCCGATAATGGAATTGATTATATATTCGTACTTAGTGAGTTATGGGCATATAAATGTAATTTATTTAGAGTTTGGTTATGTGACCATAAACCATGCACATAGGCCTGGCCTACGTATTGCGTATGCAAATAGGGCATCAGGTTCCTAACCGGATTGCCCTAAGATGTGAGGAATGAAGTCTTTAGCCTAATTTGATATATTTTGTCTGCTTATTGAATAGAGTGGGATTGTTTGGCAATGAAACTAAAAGATAAAGTGGTTGTTGATTAGCAGAGCTAACTTTTGGAAGAGGTAAGTGTTTATATCCATTTCTTTGGAGGCACTTGGATTCGTGGATTTTCTACCACGTGTTCCTTACGTGTATAGCTGCCGATAGGCGTACTCAATATGCCTTAGCTTTGAATTTATATTGTATATTATATGTTATGCCCTGTTGTTGGTATTGCATTGAGCATACGAGCATTGCACTCTGCTTTTGAGCATTGCATATACTTCCCGGTAATCTATGAGAGTCCCGAGCTGGTGAAGGGTCATTATTGCATATACTTCCCGGTTGGCGACGAGAGTCCCGCACCGGTGAAGGGTCATTATTGCATATACTTCTCAGTAATCGATGAGAGTCCCGAGCCGGTGAAGGGTCATCATTGCATATACTTCCCGGTAATCGATGAGAGTCCCGAGCCGGTGAAGGGTCATTATTGCATATATCTCCTGGTAGACGATGAGAGTCCCGCGCCGGAGATAGGTATCAGGCACATGTGACTGCATTGCATCGTACCGCATTCATCCCATCTCATTGCACCGCATACTGACTATTATGTGTATTGTTTTGTGTTTTATGTATGCGGTATGTATACTATGTCGTAGACATATCTCAGTTTGCCTATATACTTTTGGCTTGTATTCTGGGTTGCGGGGATCGGGTTGCACGCCGCAACGGTATAAATATAAGGATCGGGTTGCACGCCGCAACGGTATAAATATATGGATCGGGTTGCACGCTGGAACGGTATAAATATATGGGTCGAGTTGCACACCGCAACAGGATGAATATATGGATCAGGTTGCACGCCGCAACAGGATGTATTTCTGATTGTTGATGTGTTCAGGATACCTATATGTTTTGGTTATCTTACGTTCCTGGTTGTTGATGAGTTTGTCGTTCCATACGTGCTTCTAGCTATTATCTGGCTCTGCCTTTTTATAATTTAAATAAGAGAAATTTCATTTATCTGTTTCTCCTCCCTGCCTAGCTATCCTATTCTTTGAGGTGGCTAGTCTGCCCCACTTATTGAGTCTTTTTGACTCACCCTTGTTTGGTTTTTGTTCTTGTCTATTTATGTCGTTTCGGCAGGTTCGCTCCAGGATTTGAGTCCGCCACGTTGTTCAGAAGCGAAGACGACTTCAGCTGTCAGGGTGAGCTAGGTTTTATTCCGGATGGCCACCAGTATATTGTTTATTATTTTAGCTTTATTTTGCTCCCTTCAGAAGGTATCTGTCTTCTTTTGTACTCTTAGATGTCTAGTCTGGATAGCTCTAAACCTAGTATGTTGGGTAGTCAGCTGTAATTTCTTTTGTACAGCTTAGAGGTATCAATATGTATGTGTTTTTTTTAAGTCTTGTCCTAATTCGTGAATTGTTATATTTATTTTCCTGATTTTATTTGTAAGGGTTCGCCCGACGGGTCTAGGGGAGGATGTCGGGTGCCCGCACGACCTAACCGGATTTCAGGTCGTGTCACGGAGTCTTAATTTTTGAAACGACCGATCGAGATCGTTTTATTCTCCTCCACTTAGACTCTCGCTCGTCCTTGAACGAGCTTAAGTCTAAAGCAGATTTTACATAGATAGAAAGAGAACTTGCATGACCTTCATCTACTAGTCCACTCGCACTATTTGATGATTATGGTATCAAAATTATATCACGCGCACTGAACTCTTGGAATAAAATATATTCTGACTAAGCTGACCCTTCCTCATTCACGGGAGGGGAGTTCTATATTTTTGCAACAAATATACAAAAACTATGGATAAATTAACATGATTTCATCGACGGATCGCCTCGTCGATATACATTTCGATATAGAATAGGTCGTTGAACCTAAGAATTAGCTTACGCTTCAGTAAGGCCTTAGAGATTTAATATTAGTGATGTTTGGCAATATTTTCCTATTTTACCTTAATATATTCTCACATGTTAGTACTTGATCCGCTCGTTATATGTGATAATTGTGTTTCTTGTGCTCACTTATCGTAGTTGTGATTTTAGGAATGGTGCAGATGAATTCGAGGCAAGAACAAGCAAATTAGAGTTAATGGACGCATTGGAAGCTATGGTAGAAGCAAGGCTCCAAGAAAGCCCTGAAAAGTTGGAGGCTATGGTGGAGGCGTGGCTTCCACAAAAGCCTTGAGGCTGACGAGACAAAAGTTTCCCAACTAAATTAGGCTTTGGTTTAACTTATCTTAGCACTTTGTAAACAATATAAAACCTCTTTTATTTCGTTCTAGAGAGGGGGGTCGAATTCTAAGAGCAAGTTTGGAGTTTTTACGCATTGAACCAAGGGTTTCATTCCTTTTCATCATCTATTACAATATTTCATATTTCTTACATGAATTCTTGTGTTGGGATTATGAGTATGTGTAACTAAACATATCGTTCTAGGGTTGGAGTAAATACATGAAGGTTGATGTTTGAAAGCTGAATTTTTCCTATTGATTTACCATTACGGATTGTTTATTCTTTCTTGAGCTTAATTGTTTGGTTATCAGGGCCCGATAATTGAACACTATCTACGGTTTACAAATTGAACTCGACAGAGGGAACTTGTGAACGCAAATAAGAAAGAATAGGGCTTGATTGTGAACCTGGGCATCAGGGAATCGATTTGCGGGTAGGATAGACACATACCTATTCGCCTGGCTTAGCTAAATACAGAGTTCTTTAACGCATGAATGTGATTTAACTCCATAGACTCGTGAAGAATCGACAAGTTTTCACGAATATAATTAACCTCTTAGTTAGCAATCTAGGAAATCAAGAAGTAGAATCAACTGGAAAACTCAACTGGATTGTTCGTAACTCTGACCCTACACCGTTCTCTTTTATTGATAACAACCTATAATTTGCTCTATTACTTGACTTCAGTTACTTGTGTTTAATGATTTTATTCAGTTAGTAAAAATCTCAATCATTGGAAATAGATCCCTGAATAGTTTTTAGGAAATTGTTTGCTAGGATTTAGTCGTAACAATAGTCCTCTTGGAAACGATACTCGATTTATCACTTTATTATTTATCGACCACGTATACTTGTGTGTGCGTTTGGGAGCAACAATTAGCATTCAGTATTGGAAGAAGACTCCTCCACATAGAGCATAAACTCATGCAGCAAATTAGAATAGGAATAGTCTCGCACCATTTGCTGGACTAAGGAAGACCTAGCTAAAAAGAGAACGCGGCTCAGACCTGGGCTACCAGATTACTCTCTCAAGTTGCCAAATAGCTACAACTCTCGAGTTCACAACTTCATATCTTTGTTAAAAGCACTACCACCTAATGGATCAATTCACAGGTCAAATGACATATCCCACTACCCTTAGTAGCCTTGAAATAAAATAATGTGCTTACTCGGCTACCTTGACACGCACTCTGGCTCAACATAGGGAACATCACAAGCCACTACTAGCCGCCCAAGCTCACAAGTTCCGAAAAAAAGAGATGAAACTGGACCGAGGATAGAAATAATTACAGCTTCCGGAAGCTCATCTTCTTATTTGTTTGGCTACTAGAGCTAGACTACTTCCGAGTCAGGCTAACCAAAGAATCGCAATTGAAGATTATTATGAGCTTTATGGAATAACAACCATGCTAATTTAACCTTCCAATAAGAAGGAAACTCCAAAAATTTACCAGAAAACCTTTTATAACCGAGACAAGTTCACAGAATAAAATGACTCCACTAGCGTCTTGAACCAATAGGAGACACGTCGATCGAATATTACTTTCTAATCACTTTATACCGGAAGAAACAATGACACTTTCTGATGGTGACGAATAAGAATCACATCATCCTACCAACACTGAATTCAAAGGAGAGAGGTAAACTGACTTGAGAGAACATAGAAGGTGGCACCACAAGATACCAAGCAGACAATACCGACACTCACTCCCAAATCTCTCACATTTAAACCAAATAAATGACTAGGGTCTCACAAACCCCAGGAATAAAACATACCAGAAACTCACCCCTCAGCCCAACAACAGATTTTAACAGAAACAATATCCAGAAAAACCCATAGAGACATATAAAGATAGAAGAGTTCTATATTGGCGGAAAGAATCAAATCTTACTCACATATAAGGGAAGAAGAAATACATGGGTCTACTACATCGGATGCCTCAGCATCCTGTCAGACTTGCAGTTTATAGAACTGCCTCTGCTACTGAGCTGAGTCGATAACCTGATAATCACTTCCACAAAAACACCACTACCACCAAGCTCTCGGCCCCTGACGGATGGTGGCATATTTCCTGATGACTTATCCCTAAATAAAATCCCATGTGACTGTGCAGGTGCCTAGTAGTGAAAGAAAGGACGACTGCCTAATTGTTAGAGTGAGGGAAAACTCCTCCAAGGTGACCAGGCTCACGAAATTGATATCACCTTTTCGCTGGAAATGTAAGCTAGATAGATTTTTGATAGCTATAAAAAGAAAGCTGAGTCTAATTTTGATAAACTACTAGCACACTCTAAGAATTACACACTACAAGCTAAAATAACTTGCGAGGTAACCTCCCACAATCATCAAAACTCTTACCTCCAAGTGAGGTACCATGGTACTAACCAGGGCCACGGGATTTCTTGCTCACCCACTCTGACTCTTCCTACTCTAACTTATGGTATGGCTCATACCTTTGAGCAATATCAAAACGATATTAAATGGAGTCTCATCCTCAATCTCGTGAGCTATCTGGGACCTAAAGGAAGAAGAAATGCCATCAATAAATCTTTGAACCTTCTCAGAAGGCTCATGGACTAGCTCTGGAGCATATCTAGCCATCCTAGAGAATTAATTCTCATTAACTGAAACCGACAGGCTACCCTATACAATCCACTCAAACTGGTGACGCTTTTCATCTTGCTCGCTGCATGGAAGGAACTTTTCCATGAATCCACGAGAAAACTTGCACTAAGTCAGCTTGGGTAAGCCCTGCCCAGCTGATAAAAAAGCGGGCCATCAATCAAAGGCTGGACCCTATAAATTAAAAGCAGTATAATCAGCACCATAATGCTCGAGATAACCAAGAGCCTAAACGATACGTTGACATCATTTTTTTAAAAATTCACGGGGACTATCTGATGCATAGTCTGAGAGTATTGGAGGGTTCAACCGGGTGAAATAATACAACCTTTTCAGGCACTCAGACCGTACTGCCACCTGGGCTGGCTGGCCAGCCGGAATAACTAGAGGCACAACACATGCTACCTATGGAACATAATTTACTGGGGAAACATCAGGAACTTGAACAGGAGCTCCTTGAGCCCGAACATCTGCATCTGCGACAACCTGATGAGCTACCTAAGGAATAGGAGATTCATGTGGTATCTCCGCCGCCAAGATTCTTATAAAAGCATCGTAGAGAGCTGAGGGAACCAAAAGGGCCTGCTCTATTTCCCACCGCGAGCTAGCATAGTTGCGGCCTCTGCAACTGGATCATCAGCATGATCCACAACTCTCGGGGCTTGGGCAGCGCTAGTTCCCAAGCTAGACTGCTTCGTCCCGAGCTCCTACCATATGCTGATTAGCTGCATGAGGAGTCGCCATTACTATGAAGGAATTAACGAATAAAATTTAGCATCCCATAAGAAGACCGACGCACGATTTGAAAGATGAAGAGAAACTTCCTAAATGTCATCATAGCCTCTCTTAGATACGTACGAACGTCTACTACCCATTAGCGAGACTCTACTAGAAATTGTCTTAGTCTAGATAGACTCTAAACTGGGCTCTAATACCAACCGAAACGACCCAGATTTTTTACTGGGCCATGCGGGCACCAGACATTCTCCCCTAGACACATCGGGCGAACCCTTTTTTAATTGAATTCACAAAAATAAACATAAAATTAACTTATAGTTAAGAAATAAGACCTAAAGAGATACCAACATAATTATACATAAGTTGTACATAAAAATTTACAACTGTCTACCCAATGTCCTAGGTTTAGGGCTATCCAGACAGACATCTAAGAATACAAATGAAGTATAAACATCTCCTGAAGGGAGCAAAATACAACTGAGATATTAAACATAAAACTGGTGGCCATCCTGAACAAAAGCTGGCTCACCCTGACAACTGAAGTCATCTTCACTCCTTAACCACATGCGACCTTAAACATAGAGCGAACATGCTGGAACGAAACAAATAGACAAAAACAAACAGAGGGTGAGTCAAAAGGACTCCGTAAGTGGGGGCTGGCTAGCCACCTCGAAGAAGTAGATATGCTAGCCAGGGAGAAGAAAAACAGATGAACCAAATTCATCTTATTTCAACTATAAAAAGGACAGAGCCAGAAATAACTGGAAATACGTAAGAAACCATAAACTCATAGACAACTAGGGGAATAAGATCAACAGAAACATATAGGTAACCCAAAACATATCAACATTCAGAAATACATGACACATACTAAACACATCGCACTATAATCACACAATACGCAGTAGCCGGTGCAATGAAATGGAATAAATGCAATATGATGCAATGGGGTCACACGAGCCCAATGAACGGAGCAGAATCCTCTTACTCCAGGGCGAAATCCTCATACCCTCAATATGATGCAAGGAGTGGAATGCTCCTACTCCTAGGGCAGAATCCTCCTCACCTCAGATGACATAACATCCCAACACTTATCTCTGGCGCGGGACTCTCATCGTCTGTCGGGGAGTACATATCAAACCCATCACTGGAGTACAAAACTCTTATACTTAAAGCTCATTATGAAGATGTGATATGCAATGCCACACAATTCAAACAATCACACAATAAGTAAGCCTCCCTATAAGGATTTTCAACCTATATGATAGTTCTATCTTCTAATTTATATTATGATCATACTTGGGCTTCCTTTCTCAACTAAATACTAAGCTTATTGAT
Source organism: Petunia axillaris subsp. axillaris (assembly GCA_029990575.1). Classification (NCBI taxonomy): domain Eukaryota; kingdom Viridiplantae; phylum Streptophyta; class Magnoliopsida; order Solanales; family Solanaceae; genus Petunia; species Petunia axillaris. The sequence continues at coordinate 63,121,614 of JARKNS010000004.1, forward strand.
CAACAATAGATATTCTTAAAGATATTAGAGCTTCTATCCTCAACATTACGTTCACGTGTCGAGGCCTAACAATTGAAGTTTATTTCCACCAAGATACTTCTATTTATAACTTAATGCTGAGCCTAATACAATACACCTATCATAAGGTTGCATATCGCAAAACGATAAACTCCTATTCAATAAATTTCCGTAGTCCAGTCTAACTATTGTGTTCTACTCATAATCCTAGGCTTAATGGTCCTCAATTAGTGTTCATAACAAACATAAATTTTTTATCCATAACTCGACAATTATAACAGTACATGTTAACACACATACTAGGCACAAATAACACGATATGCTTATAGATTGAGTATCATACTCCCAAGTACACAATAAACATAAAACAATACTTAACAACATAATAATAGTTATTCACGAAGCTCTGGCGTAATATGTATGCTTCTGCGGCAGCTACACATGTGAAAGATGCGTACGTAAAACATCTGTAAAGGTGGAAGACCATCAAAGAAAGGATGAAACTACCTACCTTTTAATCTCGAGCCGAATGGACTATTGGACAAACTTCTTTCCTCCCCGACGCCTCCTGAAAGCACTTTCTTTTAGGACAAAGAAGATATTTTGCATAAATAAGCTCTTATCAAACTGAATCTCAAGCTATTAGCCGGAGATAGAAGGAAATTATGAAAATGCCCTTTGTCGGGCTTAGTCGAATACCCAGATAATTTATATTTTTGGACTCCTCATACTCTTGAAAGTTTAAATATACTAATAGATTACATTTCTGAATTCATTTAACATAAGTTCCCCAATTCCCAAAGTTAGGGTTCTAACCCATTTTCTTCCCAAGCTAAATTCATAGGATTCTAACTAAAAATTCATGAATCAATGAAAATAGTTAGCTTGAAATCTGTACCTGATGATATCCTCTGATTCGGTACCTTAAAGTTGGATTGGAACCACTTGAAAACACTTAGAATTCGATATGGAATAATATAAGCCGACAAGGCCATTTTATACCCAGAAACCGGTGCGTTCGCGCTATCCTTTGCACCCACGTGCCACCCCTTCTTTGTGGTCGTGCTACAAAGTGTGCGACCGCACTTTGAGAAAGTAAAAACCCGTGCGCACGTGCCCTCGCACCCGCGATTGCGGAGGCTGCACCAGCACTTGATGGTGCTGCGGTTTGTGTCCGAATGTGACCCTACAAGGCTCGAAATTAGCTCAAATTTTTAACACAAGTCAAAAAATACTTGTATGATATGATCTCGAAAACGGATCCTAAATCGAATCTCAAAAACTCAAGATGTGGGTCCTACCGGAAGAGGTCGATTCGTCTACTTTCAGACATTAGTGAAAATTATCCGAACGACCTTGAATTTCATTTCTGAAAGTTTCTACAGGTCACAAATGACAATACTAACCTAATGCAATCTTCGGATTTTGAATCGGAGCTCATTTACTCAAATCGAGCTCGGAAATCGCTTTTAGGCTTTACCGGCAACCGAAATAGAAACCTTTTCAAAAACATACCAAAAAGGTCTTAATCAGCTCAAATTTTACAGATAAGTTTTAATAGACCTTATAGAGCTATTAAGACTGTCGGCACATCAACCGAAGTCCTAACTCTCGAAATGACTTATCGAGGTCTTTTCACCTATTCATTATGTATTCATCATTCGTCCTTCTTAAGATAAAAAAATCTTTTTAAATATATATTTTATGTAAATAAATTGAAAGACATTTTAATTATTTTAATAAAAATTACTTATCAACACTTCTTTAACTAAGCACACCAACTGTTTATTATCAGTTTCAGCACTCACAACCAAACACATAACTGCTTATATATAAAATTATGTTCAAGATCTAAAAATAATTTTCAGCACTTGATGCGGACCACTTTAAATCATCTATTTCACACGTGCTGTTAGATAAATTCCCTCTAAATCCTTTTTAGATGCTTGGTTACGAAATGTAACTAGTACATGTTCATTATTGCAACAAATTTGTTAGAGAACTTTTAGAAAACACCTATGACAAACTACTTAAATTTATTGCAGATACACGTTCAGAGATGGTTTGGTCATGTAAAATATAGGATGGCAGATGCCCCAGTGAGGAGGTGTGAGAGATTGGTTGTGATGGGTCTACAGAGAGATAGAGGTAGACCAATGAAGAATTGGAGTAAGGTGATTAGGCAGAATATAGCGCAACGTCAGATCACCGAGGACTTGACCTTAGAAAGAGGAGCATGCAAGTCGACGATTAGGGTAAAAGGTTAGAATCTAGCGAGTGTTTAATCTCATTTCTGTGAGAAACATGGTGCTAGAACGGGGTTTAGAGAACCTTACCAGGACTATTAATTAATCTGTTATTTGATTATCATGTTGGCTTAAGTATTTGGATGTCATTTCTTTTCTATACTTTGGTATTCCTAACTTTCTATTCTATTCTTGAATGTTTTCTTACTTCCTCTTCCAAACTAGTTTTCGAAATTGTGTTCTCAAGCTGAGTATCTATTGAAAACAATATCTCTACTTTACTCGATGTAGGGGTATGGTCTGTGTATATCTCACCTCTTGAAACCCTTCTTATGAAAGAATATTGGGTATGTTGTTATTGTATACTTGTTCTGAGTATACACTTGACATGTTCTTCTTCAGACACTTAATAATCAACAAAACGAGACTAGTTGACCATGTTCTTGTTAGGTGACGATGAGCCTAAGATACATCACATGTGGATTGGAATAAGGACAAAGCTTAATGACATATTATAACTTAAATTTAGTATATGACACTATAGATAATTTTAGATTAGCTTATTTGAGACAAAACAAGGGCAAGTTGTATGTACAAGACGATCTAAAGTTGCAAATATAAAATAAGCATGAATATAGTATTTATATTATTGCTAGCTGTGACTTAATAGTACACTTTTTTAATACAATGTAAATATTTATACTTCTATTAGCCATTGCTCATCAAACTAACTAGCACATGAACTGCATCTACTACTACTGACCATGTTCTTGTTAGGTGACAATGAGCCTAAGCTACATCACATGTGGATTAGAATATAGACAAAGCTTAATGATATATTATAACTTAAATTTAGTATATGACACTATAAATAGTTTTAGATTAGGTTATTTGAGACAAAACAAGGGCAAGTTGTATGTACAAGACGATCTAAAATTACAAATATAAAATAATCATGAATATAGTATTTATATTATTGCTAGCTGTGACTTAATAGTACACTTTTTTAATACAACTGTAAATATTTATACTTCCATTAGCCATTGCTTATCAAACTAATAACTAGCATATGAACTACATATAATAATACTTAAGATTCCAATTACGTCCTTTAGAACGCAGAAAAACTAGCAAATGCATTGACTACCTAAAATATTTAAGAGTTATGTCCTGTATGTGGATTATGATCGACCATCACATGCAGATGGGGATTAATCTTGTACTCACATCTATATTTCTTCCAATATAAATTGCACTATGCCACTTCCAGTGTTCAAGCAAAGACATTTTTTCAATGGCTTCTTTATTTCTACCCAATAAAGATTCATTCTTTGTTTTACTAGTCATAACCTTAGCTTTTTTTTCTTCACCTTCTGCTGCCAAAACAAAAATATGTGACGTCACTTCTGTGTACCAGTTTGGCGACTCTCTCTCTGATGGTGGAAATGCTGTCATTTTAACTAATGGCATTGCACGTCGCTCTTACGGATTACCTTACGGTGGGACTTTTTTTAAGAGACCTAGTGGTCGCTATTCAGACGGCCGTATCATTTCTGACTTCATTGTCCATGCTCTAAACCTCCCCTTGCTCAATGCTTACTTAGACAAAAAAGCTTCATTCAGCCAAGGCGCTAACTTCGCTTATGCTGCTGCCACAGCGCTAAATAACAGTTTTTGGGCTGCTCGAAAGGTGAACTTGTCTCCCCAGAACATGGATCTCACAACTCAATTAGGGTGGTTTAAATCCCATCTGCAATCCACTTGTGGCTCCGATTGTGCAGATGCTCTAAAAAAATCTCTCGTAATAATGGGGGAAATTGGTGGAGCTGACTACATCTTATCTTTTGGCCAAGGCAAGAAAGAACCTGAGATGCGGACTTACATTCCTTTTGTTGTTGCTGGCGTTATAGCAGGCATCCGAGATGTGATTCAACTGGGTGCAACTCGCATTTTGGTCCCAGGAGTTCTTCCGTTCGGATGTCTGCCTTCTTACGTGAATCAATTTTCTACCCCTAATCCCAATGATTATGACACATTTGGTTGTTTGAAGTATCTGAATGATTTTTGTTCATACCATAATACTCAGCTAAAAATAGCTCTAGAAGATCTAAGATCGGAGCTCCCACATGTTACAATCGTCTATGGGGATTTCTATGAGGGTTATTTGAATCTTTTTCGTAGCGCTTCTTGGTTTGGATTTGAAAGACTTCTCTTTGCATGTTGTGGAGGCGGCGGAAAATACAATACTAATAACGGTTGTAGAGTGGGCCAACAAGCGTGTCAATATCCAATGAAATTTGTCAGCTGGGATGGTAGTCATATGACAGATGCAGCCAATCAGCATGTTGCAGAATTTGTCCTCGACGACTTGCTTCCAGAAATCAAGTGTGACAAATATGAAAACTCGACTTTACTATCTAGTTTTTGAATTTCAAAAGTTTCTTTGTTGGAAACTTGTGTGTTTCTTTTGTTTTTTTGTTTTTTTAATTTTTTTGAGTATTGGCGTGGTGTTTTCTACGATAATATGTGTACTTTTTTCTTCATCGTGAGATGGAAAAGAAAATAAATGAAAAAATGATTGTTGTTGTAAAAGTTTAGTTAAACTCTTATTTGTCCGGATTAATTTATAAAATTAACACTGCAAATTACTTTTGATTATATAGATGTAATGGACTCTATATTTTTGAATTGCTCAACAAAAATGCTAGTGACTTACCATATTATAATAGTAAAATCACAAGACTATTGTTGTCATGTTAAAATTATTACAACTGTTCTAAGAATCTAACGAGTAGTGGAATGGCACAGGGAGGTCAAGCCACCTAGATAGACCTCTACAACATTTTATGCAAAAACCAACGCAAGTTGAAACATCAGAGTACTTTTGAACTTAACTTTTATATTGTAAGGCAATTATGCTAACACCAAGATAATTAAATTTGTGAGTAAGCATAAATCCATAATCCAACTAACAATTGTCTATGAAGCCTTTAACAATAACGAATGGTGGGTGTTACTCTGGACATGAATCCCTATAGCAGTTCCTCAACTTATTAAATAAATAAATCAATAAACTGGATCAAAGAATGTCTGGATTCCTACTTGAGAGCGAGGTGAAGCTCACCAATAACTGAGGATGTGAGGAAAGATCTTTGCATATATGTACTCTTACTATCTCTCTATGAGCTACATCTACCTATTGTGTATCATTGATTTCCTTACCAAGACCATAATGAAATTTATTAGAAAGATTGACTGCATAAACTTGGAAACTTTAAACCATTAGAAGTACCAGAAGTACTTAAACATTTAAAACACGTAAACTTAGTTCCTTTCAACTAAGTAGTTCGATCTGGTGGATTGTTCCTAGTTTGGTGGATGAAACAATTCATTCTTGAGAAAATACTGTGGTGGTGAAATCATAGATAAGGAGTATATCCACATGCTCTTGGTCTTACAGGCAGGGGTGGAACTACCTTTATCTAAGCTATATATATATATATACACACGGTAAGTGCGAGGATGAGGCCGTTAGTTCGAATCTCAATTTCAGTGCACCTTATTAGACATTTTGAGCCTCTATTTTTATTCTATCTATTGCTCCTCTGTTATCTATTAAAACTGTAATGTGATTCGCAGGACTTGATTCATCTACCTCCGACAAATTAAAAGAATAACTTAACCATATTAACTAATCACTTCCTTCACTTTTAGTGACTATATGTTATATAAAATCTTTCAAAAACTAGAAACTCGTCGAGGAGAGTCCGATTAATGTACTTGAAATATGTTTTGTTAATATGATGTCATGAGCAAATTTAAACTATACATTCAATATGTGCAAGAGTTCTGTTAGGCTTTCTATTCCAAACGGCTATCAACGGTGACTTTTGGCAAAAGATAACAGAGTTGCTCTTGGGACAACTTTGGTTGGAATAATGTTTGTTTCATGCTGCTTTATTTGAAAAGCCTTATCAATGTCTTAATGGTAAGACTATGAAACTTTGGTTGAAACAAGACTTGACTACTGAGTATTATTTATTGTAAAAGTTTATTGTCCCAATTCTTGTATATATAGGAAGTACTTTGAGAGCACTTTTTTCCTTTCTGGGATTGAATATTGCAGTTTGTGGGGGTGGATTCTGCCAAAATTCTTATACATAAGTTGTCTGAATTTGATTTGTCAAAGACATATGCTCCACGAAAAGTGAGTGAACATAGTAATATGTGGTTCATACCGCATATGCACAAAAGGACCTATATGTTATCATGTGAAGCCGAAAAGTTATGAGTATTTTCCACTTTGTACCCTCATCACTCTTTATGTTTGTAATGTCCACATTTATATGTGTTTAGATATTAATTTACTCATAATTTTGTCGTTCTTAAGTATTTTTGTGGTTAGTTATGCGCAACTAATATTAGTTCTTGGGTTTATATTCATTGTATGTTAGTGTTATTCATAAGGAATAAAAAAATAATTTTGTGTGGGTAAAAATACACCACCTATAATTATGGGGTTACGAGTCTAGCTGGTAGAGACTAGAATAAATCTACAAGTTATCGGGCGCTAAGGATATATGTCTGCCCAACAGCCACGACCGCTAATTAGGCAGGGGCCCAAGGCCGAAAGATACACATCCAGCCGTCTTAAGATTAACAGTCTCGTAGTTAGGATTTACGTAATATCACCGCCTTATAGAATCAGGCCTACAGTCTATAGACATAGTATTTTCTCTTAATTAGGATTGGGGTAAGCCTAATCATATATATACCCTAGCTCCCCCATTCTATTCGTCATCAAGTAATTCACTACGGATCCGCCTATTCTCAAGGAATAATACATCTCATTTATTGCTTTCACGCTATTTTCTTTGCATTTACTTTATTATTTGTGACCCTATATTAAATTTACCTATTTAACTTGTTCATCCAATTTTAGGCATAAACAGTTTGGCGCCCACCGTGGGGCCCAGAAAATTGTTAGTTTTGACAAAGGAAACACATGACCATGTCGAACGACAATGACTTTCTCCCACAGGATACAACTCATGCAGTTGACGATGCGTCAAAAGATCTCAATGATCCCGCCAGTCAAGAAAAAGATGTGTCTAAGGAACCAATCCACGTAGGGGAAGAAAGTGACTATGACGAGTCACGGCATGGAAGCCCTGCTATGGATATTGACAAGTTTGAGAAAGCCTTTGACACGTTTTTCAAAGCACAAGAGAAGCACTAGAGTGGAAGCCCTTCTGTCATGAGTTCAGACAGCCTGGAGGCGGTAATTGAACTGACCTGCTGAGACCTGAAGTGTCTTGAAATTAATACAACTGGACTCGTCTGGGAATGGCGCTAGGAGCTGATCGAATACCTGGATAAGGGAACATTCCTTGAAAACAAGAAGATGAGCAAACGACTAAGGGTACAAGGGGCTCGTTATTGCATGACCCAAGGAAAATTTTATCGCCTGATGTTCAGCGGCCCGCTAGCTAAATGCCTAGGCCGAACTCAAGCCGATTACATGTTCAGGGAAGTCCATGAGGGGCATTGCGAAAATCACTCCAGAGGAAGGTCCCTGACGCGAAAGGTAACCAGAGGAGGCTGTCACTAGCCTCGAATAGAAAGTGATGCATGTAAACTCGTTAGAGCATATGACCGTTGTCAACATTTCTCCCATACATTTCATTAGCTACTAGAGCCCTTACACTTAGTAATCGCACCTTGGCCTTTCATGAAATAGGGGATAGATATTGTAGGGCCGATGCCCAAAGTGCCCGGAGGCATCAAGTTCTTGCTCAAGATGATCGACTAATTCACCAAGTGGGTCAAAGTGGCACCCTATGAAAATCCGAGGGCAAGAGGCTATTCAGTTTATCTGGAAGAACATCGTCTGTCCTTTCGAGGTTCCCGCCGAGATCACTTGCAACAACAGACCTTAAATCATAGGAGCCAATATCACAAAATTCCTGAAGGAGTGGAAAATCAAAAGGATAACCTCGACACCTTACCACCCTGCAGTGAACAACCAAGCGGAATCTTTGAACACAAGCACCATGGACAACCTAAAGAAACGGCTAGAGAAAGTCAGAGGCAAATGGCCGGAGGAGCTACCAAGAGTCCTGTGCAGGTACCGCACTACGTCGAAAGCAAGCACATGAGAGACTCATGTCTCACTTACATATGGAGCCGAAGCCAAGATCCCTGCCGAGATAGGCGAGTCTAATTTGTGTCGCTCATTTGCTATGGAAGGGCCCAACAATGAGGCCCTAACTGTCGCGCTCGATTTGCTAGACGAGCACCGGGAACTAGCAGCAGTCTGTTTAGTGACCCAAAAGAAACGAGTAGAGAATCATTAGAACGCGAGGACCAACCCACGTTCCATCAACATAGGAGAAACTGGTCCTCACGAAAGTGTCTCAAAGTATTTATACCTAAAATTGGACGTCTAGGTTAAACACGTAAATTTATGAATGAGTCACAAGATATACAGTAAAAACAATGAAAAAGTAAGTAAATTGAGAGGAAATTAATAGACAAAAAAGTAAAGAGTTTCATTCCTTGAGAATAGCTGGATTCAGTGGTGAATCGCTTGATGTACAATACAATGCAAGGATGGGTATTATAGTAGTGATTACCCAGTCCTAATTATGGTGAAATACAAAGACTAATGAGTCTCATGCGTCTGTAAACTCAAGGTGGTAATATATACGAAACCTTATCTAGGAGACTGTAACCCTAAGGCGGCAGGATGTATGCCTTGCGTCCTATGCCCGTACCGCCTGAACGATTGCAACTCCTAGAACAGGCGTGTATCCTCTATGCACGGTGACTTGTAAGATAAGTCTAGTCTCGCCACCTGAACTCGTATTCCCGCAATAATAGGTGGTGTATATTTAGCCATACTGTTAGCCCCCCCACATGTTGAGTGTTTTCGCAAGCCGTCAGGAAGGGAAAGCGGTATACAAGATGGAAGTGAAAGATATATCATTGACTCCTTGGAACTCGCAGTCTCTTTGACTAAGAATGATACTAATTTATTCGAGAACTCCGTGTGTCTTCATGTGTTTGGTTTATGTCGATTCCATGTACCTTTCTGAGAATGCTTTTTGCTGTGCCGAATCATTTCATATCTCAAGCCATAATTACGCTTGGCCATTTCATGATCCATTATTATCTCTTCCGGCCTATAAATAGGGGCTTCATGATAGTGGTAGAATCACAATTTCTCTTCCGAGAAATACTTCATCTTTATCTTTTTCAAAGTCCCTTACGAAAGAATGTCTCTTCCATCTTCAAAAATATTTGGCAGAATACATAGATGGCCCCTCGAAGTTATATCTAATTCCCAGTTGAATCCTCCAACTTTCCCAATGACCAGATAGACACCTCATGTCGCCCCGAGTGTATTTTGTGAACCCCTCACGTTGACATGGCAAATTAAGTGTAACTCACTCCAATATGAGCGCGTGAGTAGCTGTTATATTTGATTTTCCATTTTTTCTTTTTCAGATAAAATTCTCTTGTGTGGGTCCCACAAGAAATTTTTTATTTTTCCAACAATAATTTCACCTTGTTCCCTTATAATCCCACCATCTTCCACAACCAGAAAGCCACCATTGATAAACAATGCACCAAACCCAATTCCAGAACATATCAACAATTAAACATCAGCATATACGAAATCTAAAAAATTGAATAACCAACGTAACAAAACGGGATAACACGACATCTAAAAGATTGAATGGCAGAACCAAATACATCAGTGGTTTTCTGTGACGATGAACAACACCATGACTTGGAAAAAAATCAAACGGGAGGTGGAGGAGGAGCTGATCGGTAACGTCGCTGCCACTTCGCCCCTACCTTCTGTTTTCCCTTCTTCTTTGTACTATTCCGATGGTCCCCCTCTGTTTTCACAGTTCAAGACCGGTGATTGTGGCAGCTTTGCCACTGCCCCTTCGTCTCCCTTTCCCCTGTTTTGTATTATTTTGCTTTTGTGTGTGTGTATTTCAAAGAGAACACGAAATTGAACAAGTATGTCCTTCGTTTGAATTGTATATGGTGGTGATTGCCGCCCCTTTGTTTCTCTTACTGGTTCCATCGGAGAAAATGACCATAAATAGTGTTGTAGTAGCTGAGGAAGAAGGAAGAATGGAGAAGGAAGAAGAAGGGTGAGGGGGTGGGGTCAATGGTGGGGTAAGTTTTAAAAGAACAAATTTTTTTAATTGGGGTCAATTTTTTAATGAAAAATACACGTGTCAGGCTTTGATTTTTTCATTTGACACGTCAGCAGTGAGTGTAACTCACGCATTTGACTTGTTGGACCTGAGTGTTCACGAGACACACTTGGGGACGACATGAGGTGTCTATCTGGTCATTGGAAAAGTTGGAGGATTCAGCTGGGAATTGGCTACAATTTCGAGGGGCCATCTATGTATTCTGCCAAGATATTTTCTTTTGATCCTGGTGTGATATTCCCACAAAAACTCCCTCATTCTGAATGGATGGCGTATGAGAAAATTGAAGGAAAAAGACCATCTACAGATTTCTTCTTCTTTTACTCCATCCGTGATCGGATGAACGATGTCCCTCGAGTCATAAAGTTTGATCAGGATTTTAATGATGTTCTTTGGAATGTCTTCATCGTGGCATGTGCGCTGATTACGGTGTGCTCTTCTTCTGACACAGCGGTTTCCATGATATTCCTCTTGTCATGCGGGCCAGGACACTTGGCCCTTTTAACTGTCATAAGGATTTTTTGCCAGGATTGTTTTGTTGTTCAGGTAGCTATTTTGATGGTGTAGGTTTGAAGCCTATGTGTCTGGCTCCGTTCTATGGTAGGAAAGAGGATATAGCTTCGAGCCATAAGTGGATTAATGAGTCACCAAGCTCTAACTCTGCTCGTGGTTCAGGGTTGTCTCTTGGTTCGGCTGGTTCTGCTATATCACTGCTGTAACGCCTCATCGACCGCTTGCAGTGGGATACCCGAGGGAAGAGGTTCTCTTGTGGTGGGCTCCCAGCTCAAGCCTTCCCATCCTTGATGGGCTTGCAATTGTGCTTTAAGATCTGCGGGGCAGTGTACTCCCATTTGACCAGCGGGGGTCGGAGCGGATTTTTAAGTTTTCTTTCTAAGCTCTATGGACGTAATGGGGGAAGAATATGCTTGCGTTCAGACGCTTACGAGGACCCTTGCTTTGATCAAGTATACGGGCTTCATTTGTTTCAACGGCTGTGTACCTCGAAGAAATACTTAGGCAGACATATCTTCGGCTGCCAGGAGAAGCTCCGGACTACTTTACGGCTTGTAGCTACAATCCACACGAAGGATCTTCAGTCGTGCAAATCCTGAGGAGCTTATAATTTTTTAGCCCTCTCTTTCCCTTTTTTGACAATTGTTATGAACAATGTTGTATTCAAGAAGAATTAATTGTATATTATGAGCGTACGGGCTGTTTCTTATTAATGAAATGAATGCCCATTAATATTTTTATGCATACTTATGTAGTTTAAAAAGCATGTTTTTTGTGACTTTCTGGGCTAGTGTCTTTAAAAGACAAGGGTGCACACTAAAGGGCACTTCATTGGCATCAGTGATTGATGGCTTATATTGCACCTGTGATAGACGGTTATTTTGCACCCACAATAGGACGACTTCAGCCCATGTAGAAACAGGGCATTTTTTGTTTCGATTCAGAATGTCATTGCTTGTTTACTCAAGTATTTTAAGACTTTCTAACAATATGCGGGCGGGCGTCCCTATTGACATGTAGGTGTAAATTTGTTGAATTGACCAGTTCAACTTACGAATAATTCCTGGTGGCTGAGCTAGACGTAATCTAGCTCTAAGTGAGTAGTTTACCCTACTTGAAGACAAATGAGAAAGCAGACAACTATGAAAGCAAGCCGTCCATTATTGTTTGATTGGCTCAGAGTTGTACCATCGGGTTGTCAGCAGCCTAGAGATAACATCTCTAGGCTGAGCACCCTCGAACAGGAAAGCCCAAAGCACACTGCTCCCGAACCTTTTGAGGATCGAGCATAAAGTATCTTTCGAAGTTTTAAAAAGTGTTTATTTTTATGTTTATCTCCTTTAACTTTGATCGCAATATTTTCATACTCATCAATCATGTTACAGGTTTTCACCCACAACATCTCAGGTTTAGCAACCCTTTATCAATAAAACTACTATGTTTACTTAGTCAATTTTACTTATTTATTCAGATCCATCTACAATCCAACTATTCATAGCCCCGACCAGATCTAAGTTGAAGTAATACACTCACTTTTCGCTTCAGAAAGTAGGGTATACTACTCGCTTAGAGTTAGACCACGTCTAACTCAGCCACCAGGCATTACTCGTACGTTGAACTCGTTAATTCAACAATTGCATCTAAATGCCGATGGGGACGCCCATGCGCATATTGGCAGAAAGTCTTAAATACTCGACTCACTAAGCAGAGACGTTCGAAGTCGGACGCAAAAGTGCCCGTTTCCACACAAGCTAAAGTCTTCTTATTGTGGGTACAACTTAAGTCGTCACCTACTAACACAAATGAAGCATCGTTCAGTGCGCACACCAATCTCTTGAGACACTAGCCTGGAAAGGAACACAAAACATACTGCTTGATTATATACACAACATGTAATTACACAAGTACGTATAAAACTATTGATAAACGACCGTTTTATTAATAAAAGACCCGTAGGCTCATAATATACAAATAGTTCTTCCTGAATACAAAATTTGTTCATAACAATTGTAAAACAAAAAGAAAAGGGAAGACTAAAAACAAAGAGCTCCTTAGGATTAACATGGCTGAAGGTCCTTCATCTGGATTGTACCTACAAGCCGTAAATAATCCGGAGTTCTCCTTTTCTTCTGATAGCATGAGATATGTCGGCCTGAGCATTCCTTCAAGGCACGCAGCCATTGGTATAACCAAAGCCTGTATCTTTTAGGGAATATATTGTACGTTGGAAAGTTGAAGCGACTAAGGTCCAACCACCTTATACATAAAATGAAGCAATTACATGTTTTGTATCATCTCTGGACAGTGAGCTCTATAACTGAATCTGTCGCCAGATAATGAACACATTGGAAGTAACATTTGCCAACATTGTCAAGATGGGAGAAACTATTGAAATCAAAATGATGCTTGAATCAGCTGCTCCGAAAACCGCCAATGTGATGGTCTAGTCTACCAATGATGAAAAGAAGGGAAAAGAGGTGCATGCTCCAAGTCATCCGAACCTACTTCATAAGTTTCCTAGCCAAAGCACATCAACTTCCAATCATCATAGTCACTACCAAGCTCTTATTGCACCAAAGCCCGATCGTAACCCTTCATAAAACACACATGTTTTACAATCTTACTCACCACCGCATGTTTATAAGGCACCCCTAAGCTATTTACCATCCTCAAAAAGTATTACCCATCTCCAAGTTATCAGCTTGAAATTTCTGTTCGCCAAGGTCGTCTAATTATGGAAAAACCCTATAAAAAGAAGGTCAAAACTTTCACGCCTCAACCTGAGCCTATTGGCCAATTATTTGAAAAGTTGAAAGTAGCCGGGTTGATTCATCCTATTGCGAATTGAACAGCTTATCCTTTCCCTATTTGGTTTGATATAATAAAAAATTGTGCGAATTATTCTGGAGTTCCAGGGCATGACACTGCAAATTGACATTCATTGAAGGAAAAAATTGAAGCATGATCAAAGCAGGGGTGATTTAAATCCCAATGATTCTACCCTATTTTCAATCAGTCCAAAGGATTGGATTTGGCTCCAACAATCAAGAAAAGCAAACCTGAAAGTTCACATTTCTAATTGAAGTCCAAGAGGGTTTATATGAGCATTCAAAAAAGAAAGGACTCTTGAAGCCACTCGTGGGAAAGGAAGCCTATAACCCGCCGCCTACCATGATCAAGGGAGTCAAATATTGTGCTTACCATGCAGAGTATTGTCGTCATAACACCAAGAACTGAATCACTTTGAGGCATAAAATTCAAGATCTAATTGATGATGGAGTACTCCAGCTTGCTTATGACAGTGCAACACAGAAATGAAGATGATAATCTTTAGGTTCATGCGCTTCTGAAAGGAACTTGGCAATTGAACTCAATAGCTTCTTTTTGCATCGCATTTGAATGAGGCCCTGAATTGTGTTTTGCCTTTAAATTATGTCTTTTGAAAAAAACTTTTTAACTTTTGTCTTTGCATGTCTATCATGTTAGGCTCCCTTAAGTTAGGATATACATTGCATTCTTATTATGTTATTATAACTTATTTACTTTATGGTATACTTTTGATTTGGATATTCATTTCCGTTTCAAATTTGTAATTATCAAACCTGCCATAATATTGCTTGTGACTAACAACGAAACAACTGAACAATTTGAGAACGATGTACTAGAAAGTTAATTTTGCAGTCTTTGGTACTGGAGTACAATTAGAACTTCAATCGGCGTAGCTTTATTGCTGGAAAATGGAGCTTAAGCAGTTTATCTGTACAAAGGGAAATTCCTTCTTTGAAAATCATTCAAGAAGATGAATTGAAAGATGTAGAATGCGTAAAGTTGATAAAATCTTTACATGGTTCACCGTGTTCTATCTAGCGGAACACTTATTCTGGCATATATTGATGATCAAGTTTGGCCAAAATCAATCAATGGAGATGCCATCAAGAGATACTATTTCGGAAGCAGCTACAAATAAGCATTGTTTTAAATGTAATGCGAACTACGCGTGACCTGATTCTCAAGACGGGATACGTAGGCAACTCACGTAAAGTCCGGTTGCACTAGCATAGGATTTCACCAATATCCTCTTTTATGTAAGTTTTGAACTACTTCTGACCTGATTCCTGAAATAGCAACAGGATAAGTAGGCAATCCGCATCGAATTCGGTCATAATATTGTAATACTTTAGGTTTGCTTATCTTTTGATGATGTAATTCTTAACAACACATCTGGGCAGATGTGTGGGCATTTTAATTCGGATTCGGCTTCGCATTTATATTTCCATATTCCCCAAAACTTTATGTAAGTATAACTACGCACGGTCTAATTTTCAAGAAGGGATACGTAGGCTCCTCCATAGGGCTCGACTCTGTAATATTAAAATTTTCTGTCTCCCCTAAAGTAAGCAATTGGGTAAATTTTGCAAAGTAAGTTGAAGATTTAGAAGATCTTAAATAGGGCAGTTTTGCAAAGAAAGTTGAAGATTTAGAAGATCATAACTAGGGAAAATTTTGCGAGGCAAGTTCAAAATTTAGATGATCATAACTGGGGCATAATTTTGCAAGAATCGGCGTTGAATATCAAAAGATGAATTGGGAAGATCTCGAGAATTGGCTAAGTAAACAATGCCAACTCTAAGATAAAGAATGTTCAGTTTGTTTTAAGATATATCACAAGCTTAAGTCAAGGCAGAAATTTCATAAAAAGCATCTTAGTTTCATGAAATATTTGCATGATTGCTTTACTAACTTTATTACCAAACTATCTTTACTTTGCCTCTATTATCAAAACACTCATGCTATTGAGTTTATGAGCCAAGTATCCCAGTATGATTCGCGAATTCAAGTTAGAAGAAGAATGAGGAAGCAACATCAAGAAGATCAAGATCAAGTCAGCACAAATGAAACGCTCCCCCCTCCCTCCAAAAACTAATATTTTTTCTTTGAGAGCAGGGACATTAACACCCGCATCAGAAGATAAACATCTTAGCAAGACAATCTTGAAGATTCTCATCGCTTGGATTGAAATGATATTTGGGATAAAGATCGATGCTTTCTCACTTTGTTGAAAAGGCGGCATTTCTATTTCCCATAACTTTTGCAGATCTTTAAGCATATCTGTTTTATTTCTCTTTCACCGTATGAGAACACTTACTAAAGTTCTGTTTTTATGATTTATAGATATTGCCAAATCTGGGAGGTTCACTTTGCATTGTAGCCAAGACCATTCCTCCATAGAAAGATTCGGAGATATAAGCTTATTTGATAATGGGATTACTTTGGATGGGTTCCTACCTTCTGGTTGGAGTGTAAAGTAGGCCGAAAGAAACTGCATTCAACCACCTTAGCCGACGTTCTTACTCCAACATGATGCCCTCTATAAGGAGCAGAGTGGCAAACTTCAAAAAGTTTCCTCTGTTCGGATTCAACAACATATCTTCTTATCACTCCATCGACACATACTTTATAAAGAAAGGTCTCGTCCCAAAAGTATTGTCAGGCATCCTTCATCAACTTCTTCTTTTGAGTATATGAGAAGTTCTCTGGATCTCTCCACAAGCAACATAATGGCCTAAATCTGCATACCAAGGGATTATTTCCCAAGATACAGCAAATATTCTTTCATCGGGAAAAGAGTCATTAATCTCGAGGGTTTCTTTTGGGCAGCCCTCCTCCTCCAAATGGGATAAGTGGTCTGCCACTTGATTCTCAATTCCCTTTTTATCAAGCACCTCAAGATCAAACTCTTGCAATAAGAGAAGCCATCGTATCAACCTTGCTTTTGAATCTTTCTTGGCCATCAAATACCGGATGGCGGAATGGTCAGTATGCACAATTACTTTGGACCCAACCAAATAAGATCGGAGTTTTTCAAAAGCAAACACAATGGCTAGTAGCTCTTTCTCCATCACCGTATAGTTTAATTGAGCTCCATTCATCATCTTGATAGCAAATAGATTGGTTTAAATATCTTTTCAACCCTTTGGCCTAACACGTCCCCCAAAGCAACATCGCTAGCAGCACACATTAGCTCAAAATGGGAGATCCTGTCTTGAACTCACTATCACCGGTGCGGTGGTCAATCTCTTCTTTATTTCGTCAAAGACTTTAAAACATGCCTCATTGAACACGAATTTAATCATCTTTTTCCAAGAGCTTGCATGTGGATTCACAATCTTGGAGAAGTCTTTGATAAAGCGGCGATAGAATCTCGCATGTCCCGAGAAGCTTCTCACTCATTTGACGGTTGTAGGAGGTTGAAGTTTAGACATCACGTCAATCTTGGCATGGTCCACTTTAATTCTATTCTTAGACACCTTGTGTCCTAGGACTATTCCCTCTTGACCAAGAAAACAGAATTTCTCCAAATTAAGCATAAGTTTTGTCTCTTCACACCTCTCTAAGACTCTCTCTAAATTGGAAAGACAATCTTCAAAAGAATCCCCAACCACCGAGAAATCATACATGAAGACTTCTAAAAAGTTCTCTAACATATCATGGAAAAGTGCAAGCATACACCTTTGAAAAGTGGTCGGGGCATTACAAAGACCAAAAAGCATTTTGCGAAATGGAAAAGTACTATAATGACATGTAAAAGTGGTCTTGTCTTGATCGTTTGCCTCAATGAAGACTTGAATATACCCCGAGTATCCATCAAGAAAGCAATAATAAGCACGGCCTTCCGAACGATCACGCATTGGATCAATGAAAGGCAGGGGAAAATGGTCTTTCCTTATTAAATTGTTGAGCTTGCTTTAGTCCATACATACTCGGCAAACGGTCACGGTCCAAGTTGATATAGCTCCTCCTTTGTCATTATGCACTACCATCATCCCTCCTTTCTTAGGCACACATTGAACCGGTGAGACCTATTCACTATCAGAGAGTCGCACAATCACTCCCGCATCCAACCTTTTCATGATCTCCTTCTTCACTACTTCTTGCATATGAGGATTCAACCTCCTTTGATGTTCCACCAACGGTTTGCAACCTTCTTTAAGTAAGATTTTATGAGTACATACTCCCAGATCAATTCCCCTTATACCTGCAAGAGTCCAACCAAATGCCTTAATCCTCCGCTTCACTACTTCAACAAGTTGATCTTCTTGGTCTTGTATTAAGTGAGAAGATATGATTTTAGAAAGAATGGAGTTTAGGCCTAGATAGGTGTATCTTAGGTGGGATAGAAGGACTTTGATTTAAAGAGTGGGTGGTTCTTCAATGGATGGTTTTGTTGGTAGAGTGGTACGGTTTTCAAGATCTAGGGAAAACTCTTTAGGTACATAAGGTATTGACCCAAGTACCTCCAATACTTTCACACACTTCGCTACACTCTTTTCATTATCTACACCTTTTTTCAAATCACTGCTGCTAACTCATCTACTTGACTAACAAGAACACTCTCTTTCTCTACTAATGCATCAAGCACTATGTCAACATAGGAACAAGTAGCTTCCTCCTCCATAGGTTGTTTCAAGGACTTGCACACATGGAAGACTACTTTTTCACCATTGAATTGAAAAGTAAGCTCACCTATTTCAACATCACATAATTCTCTTCCAGTTGAGAAGAATAGTCGCCCAAGGATAAAGGGAAGATCAAAGTCTAACAATCAAGTATCACAAAATCTACCGAAAACACAAATTTGTCAACTTTCACCAAAACATCATCAATGGTCCCAATTGGTTGTTTCATAGAAGGGTCGGCTATTTACTAGTTCATATATTTTGCCTTTGGAACTTCATTTGTGGTCAAATCCTTGTAGACCACATATGGCATCAAGTTAATACTTGCTCCAAGATCACATAAGGCTTTAGGAAAATGCCTTCCTCCAACTGTGCATAGAATGGTAAAAGCTCCAGGATTCTCCATCTTCCGAGCCATATGCTTAGACTCAAGAGAACTACATTGATGGGTCACCTTGATTGTTTCAAAATCACTATAGGTCTTCTTTGTCACAAGTTCCTTCATGAATTTGGCCTAAGGCATCAATTAATAGAATGTTGATGAAAGTTGCTGTTATTTTCTCCAAAATCTTCTTGGCATGAGATGCTTGTCTTTTCTTTGCACTCTTTTATAGGAAAGGAAGTGGAATTTTAGGAGTGGAGCTTGGACTAGGAGGGCTTTGTTTGGGTGATGGAGTTTTCTTTGGTTTGGCTTTTTGGGTATTAGTGACTTCGGGATTAGGATCTTAAGGGATTGCCTCATAAACTTTTTCTTGGGTTTGAGCATCAACACCCACATCACTAGCTTCACCTTCATTTAACTCATCACCAATATTGTCATCTTGCACTTCTACATCTACTCCATTGTCAACTCCCTTAGCCTTAGGATCATTCCATGTTTTTTCACTCCGTGTAGCGATTGTCATAACTTGATCTTTGACATTCCTCTTAGGATTCACCACCGTATCACTTGGTAGTGCTCCTTGAGGTTAGATAACTCACTCATTCGGGGTTCAAGAGCCTTGACGGATGCGTCGTGAGATGTGACAGTTTTTTTGATATCCTTGATGTACCTGTGTAGCCTTTTTGGTTCTTGAGCACCTCATTCATCATTTCCTCCAACTTGGATGGGCTCTTCTCTTCATGTTCATTCTGCTTATATAAGGCTCTTGGTACATATGGTTGAGAGGCACCAACTCCTCTCCCTTCTTGATTTTTACCTTAATTTTGTCTTCCTCTATCTTGCTTTCATTGGCCTTGTTGATATGGTCTTTGGTATCCTCCTTGATTATAACTCCGTTGACCTTGGTAATTGGAAACATAATTGGCTTCCTCCTCCGCTTGGACATTAAAGCATTTTTTTGGATAGTATCCTTCTTGTACATGTTGCAATAGAGTAAGAAGAGCATGTCCCGGGGTAATGTACCCTATAAGAGCCACTTCGTGATCGGCATTTGTAACTTGGAGATTCTCCACCTTGCTCACTTCCTTCTCCTTTGAGGCTTTGTCAACTTTGAGTTGTTGCTAATGACTTCTATGTTGGTGAGGATCCTAGCCATTTGCTCCTTTTGATCTTCAAATCTTTTCATCATCATTGGGCTTACTCTACCATCACCCAGATTTTGAGCTCTTGATTGCCAATCTTGAGATTGTTTGTCAACTGTACTGAGGATTTCTTTGACTTCTTGATAAGTCTTGTCCATAATAGCACCACCACACAAGTTGTTCACGTCCAATTAGTTCATCTTGTTTAGCCCTTGATAAAAACATTATAAGAGCATGTTCTCCCCAAATCCATGAGTGGGACAATGAAGCAACACTTCTTGAAATGCATCCCAAGCTTCGGTTAAGGAATCGGGTGAATCTTGCTTGAACATATACGCCCTGTCTCTCATATAGGCTTGTTTGCCTTTTGCCAAGAATTGTTTCACAAGCTCTTCCCACGTATATATTGAGTTTATGGGCAACTCGTTTAACCATGCCTTGGCTTTCCTATGTAGAGAATATGGAAAGACTCTTAGGCGCAAAGATCATCCGTACAATATGCCAACTTGTATAGATGACATGTTTGGACAAAGCTCCTCAAGTGTTCAATAACATCCTCATGCTTGCCTCCACCAAAGAATCCATTTTGATCAAGCCCATGTAAGATAATTTGTGGAGTGTTTAAAGTAACATTGCCACAAATGAGTGGAGGAATAATAGCACTAGCAAAGCTTTCCATGTCCACTTCTTCATCGGATTCCTCTATCTCTTGCACTTGTTGGTTGACATTACGAACACCTCTTATATTTCTTGGGTTCCGGTTGATATTGCGAACATTCACTCGATTATCATTGCCTCCTCGGCCGATAGTTAATCTACTTGGCCGTTTTCGTATTATCCTTTGCTTGTAGTGACTGAATCTTGTTTTCGATCCCTTTCTTGCTGCAAGTATAATGATTAGACGAAGAAAAAGCCATAAGACTAGAAATATAGCTACCCTATGATTACCACGGCCACCTCGATTAGTACCTCGACCACCACAGTTTGTACTGTTACCTCCCCGATTTGTATTACCTCCAACACCAACATTGCCATCAACATTTACTACGAATTAACTTGAACACCATCAATGGGATTTCCATCATTTGGTTCCACATTCTCAACTTGAGGTTTAACATTCTCCTCAAGTTTTTGTTCATTTTCTAAGGTCTCTTCACTAAGAGAGGGATCATCATACTCTTCTTCAGACTCTCCATCATAAGCATTTATAGCATCCGGAAAAGGAAGAATATCATTATACTTACGTGCACGATTATAAAGGGAATTCCTCATAGCTCGATTCAGATTCCGTCTCATTGCTACTATTCACCTACACACGGTAAAATCAAAGCAAGAGGTAAAATGGTAGAAATAACAAACAAAACTAGAACACGAGATATTCAATCTAATAGAACTACCGTAGCTCCCCGGAAACGGTACCAAAATTTGATCCACGCTAGGTCCTGCACTTATGAAGGTGAGGGGCGGTCGTCAAAAATAGAGTACCCAACAAGGAGTCGAGGTCGATTTTCCACAGAGAGCTAGCTGGTAATTCTATTAATCTTAGATTGAATAATGTCGGGTTCTACGAGTTGTTCGTGTATCCCAAAATATAAAATCGAAGTGATTGAAACTAAATTACGACTAATAATTACGCAACAATAACATAAAACAACCTTAAACTTTAACACTTGTAAAATATGGAAAGAGAGCTAGGGGTTTACCCATTCAAACTAGATTTCATTAAACTAACACTTGTTTTAGCCTTACAAATCACATGGGTAACATTAAATGGCCTGATCACACATTTAACTCTCAAAACCCGTTAGGGATAGGGAGGATCTACCTTGTTAAGCCTGTCGGGGTCAATAGCAAGGCGCATAAAACCTAGTCCAAGGACCCAACCAGGAATGACTTTTTTAGGTCTTTCCCTTTAGATTGGGTAGGCTCGTGAGCCAATATAACCGAAATGCTCGCTAGTTTCCATAAAACCACACCTTCAACCCCGTTAGGATGATGAAGGCAAAGTGGGGTTTGGTTCAAGTATGTTTGTGCCTTAAACCCTAGTTATAAAAAATATGATAGAAACTAGATTCATGTTAACCCATAGATTTTATAAGATTAAAAGCAAGTATTAATTAATATAAAGTTATCAAGTCATCATAGATAAACCCCTAGTATGAGTTTAGCTACTCATACTAGGGTTCAATACAATCATAGTAAGAAAAAATATAGCAAGAATCATGGAATAAGATATATTGAAATGAAGAATCCTTACAAAGATTAATATTAAAGATTCTTGCTTGCCTCCAAGAATATTCAAAAGTATAAAAGTAATATTCTAAGCTGAAAATAGGTATCCTTGCCTTGGAGGCATAATGATCTATCTATAAGCATGAGTTTGAAAGTTAATCTAATAATTACAAAATTGTCATGTTTGCCTTATATTCTTTAGGCCGCCGGTCATTCGGCGGGCCGCCTATTGCATTGCGTGGCCGCCGAAGATAACTACTCACTTCTCTTGTCTTTTGTCCTTTGAAGGTTCGGTGGGATTGCATTTCAGTCGGTGGACATGTTCACTTTCACCGCCGATTTTGCGAGCTCACTATGTGTACCTGTAGGATCGACATTATTTCTGCAGGGCTGCCGAATGCTTTCAGCCTTTGATTCGGCGGTCCGCCCTATTGGTTCGGTGGAAATGCCTTGAGCTCTTGAACTCGCTTTTCCTTTGGCGGGTGGCTTCATCACTCAACCGATTATTCGGTGAGATGCCGATCCCATTGCTGCCTTGTCTCCATGTTCTTCATTTGTAGCCAATTTGCCTTTTTTTTTTTTTTTTTTTTTTGTTCTTTCTTCTTTCCTCTTTGCTTCGTAACTTGAATATCATCAAATTCTTGAAAGATGGAGATTAACATAGGATTTACACAAATAATTGAGCTAAAAGACATTAAAACTAGCCTAAAAGAATTGTAACTAAGCTTAAAATACCAACATTTCAATTATCCACACCACGCTTGCCACGTCATCGGACACGTGTTGCTGAGTGTCCGGCCGAAATTTGATCAATACACATCTACAACCCACAAATCCTGGATCTGCCCCTGCACAATGATACATAGCTGAACTACTACATTTATAAAATAAGAAGTATATGGTTATTCAGAGTGAAAAAATTGGATTAGTACACAATCTACCAGATCTTTTTTACTTGGAAAAATCAATCTAAAACTTGTTCGGACAACTCGTACCTGATACAAATAATACCATATCAATCCTTGGCCTTTGGGTGCTTCACAATCATCATTCAGTGGTGGTCATGGTAAGCATTGTAGTCAGTTACGCTGCCTAAAGCATACCTGGAGGACAAATTGTATAACGAATTATTACAAGGAAATTCTCTCTAAATTTAGTTTGAAGAAGTTCGAGACTTGTATGCATGTGTGAGTTTTACAGACCTTAAGTAATTTTGAAGAAACTCCAATTGAAGCGAAGTAGATCTGAATAGAATGGAATAGATGAAACAAGAGTTATATAGGCGACAAAATTTAATTTGTGATCGAAACGTACTTGATTGTTTGGTTAATTTTGAGCAAGTAATTCGTGCTAGGGGACAAATTTTTCATTTTTGAAGTAAAGATAAATGTTTCAAGTACTATATTAGGTTGTGAAATTAGGTGGAGAGGCAGACACAGGGGAGGGGCTACTACTCTAGTAGCTCTCCTCCCGTAGTTGTCAATATAGTAATCATGTAGGACGGTTGCAAGAAAAAATTATGCATCTAGATTTTAATTGTTACTGTACTCGTATGACACGACCCGGAATCCGGCTAGGCCGTGCGGGCACCCGACATCCTTCCCTGGACCCATCGGGTGAACCCTTACCAATTAAATTAGGAAAATAAATATAATAATTCATAAATAAGGACAAGACTTAAAAAAATATACAGACATACTGATACCTCTAAGCTGTACAAAAGAAATTACAGCTGACTACCCAACATACTAGGTTTAGGGTTATCCAGACCAGACATCTAAGAGTACAAAAGAAGACAGATACCTCCTGAAGGGAGCAAAATGCAACTGAAATAATGAACAATAAAGTGGTGGCCATCCGGAATAAATCTGGCTCACCCTGACAGATGAAGTCGTCTTCGCTCCTGAACAACGCGGCGAACTCAATCCTGGAGCGAACCTGCCGAAACGAAATAGATAGACAAGAAACAAACAACAAACAAGGGTGAGTCAAAAGGACTCAATAAGTGGGGCAGACTAGCCATCTCAAAGAATAGGATAGCTAGCCAGGGAGAAAAGAAACAGATAAACAAAATTCCTCTTATTCAAATTATGAAAAGGCAAAGCCAAATAATAACTAGAAACACGTATGGAATCACAAATTCATTAAATCCAGGAACGTAAGATAGCCAGAACATATAGGTATCCCGAACGTATCAACAATCAGAAATACATCTTGTTGCGGCGTGCAACCCGATCCATATATTCATCCTGTTGCGGCGTGCAACCCGATCCATATATTCATACTGTCGCGGCGTGCAACCCGATCCATATATTTATACCGTTGCGGCATGCAACCCGATCCCCGCAACTCAGAATACGAGCCAGGAATACATAGGCAAACTGAAATATGTCCACAATATGGTAAACATACCGCATACACAAAACACAGCATGATAGTCACACAATAGTCAGCACGCGGTGCAATGAAATGGGATGAATGCAGTATGATGCAATGGTGTCACATGTGCCAAATAGATGAAGCGGAATCCTCCTGCTCCGAGGGCGGAATCCTCCTACCCTCAATATGATGCAATGGAGCGGAATCCTCCTGCTCCGAGGGCGGAATCCTCCTACCCTCAATATGATGCAATGGAGCGGAATCCTCCTGCTCCGAGGGCGGAATCCTCCTACCCTCAATATGATGCAATGGAGCGGAATCCTCCTGCTCCGAGGGCGGAATCCTCCTACCCTCAATATGATGCAATGGAGCGGAATCCTCCTGCTCCGAGGGCGGAATCCTCCTACCCTCAATATGATGCAATGGAGCGGCATCCTCCTGCTCCGAGGGCGGAATCCTCCTACCCTCAATATGATGCAGTGTAATGCATATGAATGCAATATGGTGCAATAATAACCCTTCACCGGCGCGGGACTCTCGTCGACAGCCGGGAAGTGTATGTCAACTCACAACCAAAGTACCATGCTCAGATCCTCAATGCACTACCAATAACAGGACATAACATATCCGTATAAAATGTAAATCCAAAGATAAGGCGTAATGAGTACGCCTATCGGCAGCTACATACGTAAGGAACACGTTGTAGAAAATCCACGAGGCCAGGTGCCTCCAAAGAAATGGATATAAACACTTACCTCTTCCAAAAGTTGGCATTGTTAATCAACAACAGCTTTATCCTTTGGTTTCATTGCCAAACGATCCCACTCTATTCAATAAGCAGAAAAATATATCAAATTAGGCTAAAGGCTTCATTCCTCACATCTTAGGGCAATCCGGGTAGGAACCTGATACCCTATTCGCATACGCAATACGCAGGCCAGGCCTATATACAGGGTTTAAGGTCACATGACCAAACCCTAAATAAATTACATTTATATGTTGCCCATAACTCACTGAGTACGAATATATAATCAATTTCATTATCGGGATCCATTTGACCCTTTAAACTATCAATTTACGTCATTAGGGCGATGTCTAATATCCATATTTTTACCGTAAAAATATATTCAAACATATGTAATAAACTCAAATAATATATTAGGATCATTACCTGAAGATTTGGGGTAGAAATTCCGCCATTTTTCCACTCCTTTTTCCCTTTTTCCTTCTCTCTTTTCTAATTTTTTCTTTCTGTGCGTTTTTTGTTATGTTTCTGATATGTATCGAAGTCATTGTGCTAGGGGATTAAATCCCCTAAGCCACCGACCCTCTTTTCAATTTTTTTTAATTATTATTATTTTCTTTTTTTAAAATTCGCTACGACGATTAAAATTGAAATGGAACCCTAGAGAAGTCGAAATGATCCCAAATTTTTCAAGTAATACAAAATATATGTAACATACTCGCGAAGACGGATCTCAAATCGGACTTCCGAAACTCAAGATACGGATTTAAATGGAAAAGAAGTCAAATTATTTAACTTTCGGTATTTTAGCGGAACTAGCCGAACAACATCGAAATTCACTTTCGAAAGTTTACAAAAATCACACATAATCATACGAACCTAATGGCACTTTCGGATTTCGAATCGGAGCTCATTCGGCAAAAACCGAGCTTGAAAATCTCTTTTTAATATTTATTGCCAATAAAAACTGAAACCTTCTTCCGATGCCTACCAAACGAGGTCTGATTTAGCTCAAATTTTACAGACAGGTTCTAATGGACATTACGAATATTTTAAAATTATCGGCACGCCAATCGGAGTCCTAACTTCCGAAACGACTGACCGAGGTCGTTTCATTCTCCTCCACTTAAACTCTCGTTCGTCCTCGAACGAACCTAAATCTAAAGCAAGATTTACGCAGATAACAAGAGAACTTGAACGACCTTCATAAAATATCCCACGGACATTATCTCATGATTGCATAATCATAATTATAACACGCACTCGAACTTTTTGAAATAAACATATCTGGATAATATCATAACGCCATTGCCCAGCTTATTCCGACTAAGCTGATCCTTCCTCGATCACGAGAGGAGAGCTCTACATTTTCGAAACAAAGCTACGAGGAAATCTAGATGGATTAACATGATTCTGCCAGCAAATCACCTCGTTGATACACTTTTCGATATAGAACAAGTCGATGAAACAAAGAATTAGCTTACGCTTCAGCAACGCCTTAGAGATTTAATATTACCATTCAGTATTTGGAGGAAGACTCCTCCACTTAAAGCACAAACTCATGCAACCATTTGAATAGGAATAACCATCCTCGCACAGTCTGCTGGACTAAAGAAGATTTAGCTAAAAGCTGAACATAGACAGACCTAAGCTACCAACTACCCTTTCGAGTTGCCAAACAGCTGCAACTCTCAAGTTCACAACTCCATATCTTTGCCGTAAACACCATCGCCTGATGGATGGTACTTCTATATAAAAATTTCGGCAGAGTTTCCCTTGAAACTGGATGATCCGCAAAAACAGAACCAGCACTATACTATACATGGGAATGGATACCCGGATAAACTGATAACATAAACATGTTAAACGGATAGCAAGATGAGACAACTGGACCAAAACAATAATATGCTTACCCGGCCACAATAACACGTACTCTGGCTCAACACAGGGAACATCACAATAGGTTACTGATCGCCTAAGCTCACTAGTGCCGGACGAAGAAGAAATGGAAATGGATCGAGGATAGAAATAATTAGAACTTCGAGAAGCTCATCTTCTTATTTACTTGGCCACCAGAGCTAGATTACTTCCGAGTTAAGCTAGCCAAAGAACCGCAATTGAAGAAATAGACATTAAATAAGCTTTATGGAAAAACATCCATACCAATCTTAACCTCCCAATAAGAAGAAAACTCTGACAATTTACCAGAATACCCTTTTATAATTAAGACAAGCTCATAAAATAACATGACTCAACTAGAATCTAAAACCAAGAGGAGAAACCTAGATCGAGCATTACTTACCAGCCACTTTACACCGGAAAAAAACCGACACTTCCTGATGGTGACGAATAAGAATCCCATCATCCTACCAACATGGAATTCCGAGAAGAGAGGTATACTAATTTAATATAATCATAAAATGTGGCACAACAAGATGCCAGGCAGACGATACCGACACTCACTCCCAAATCTCTCACATTTAAACTAGATAAACTAGTAGGGTCCTCACAAATGCCAAGAATAAATCGTATCAGAAACTCACCCCTCTAACACAACCGATTCTTAATTACGACAATATCCATGGAAACCGTCGAAACATGATAAGACACACCATTTTCAGATCGATCGAAAAGATAAATCTTACTTACAGATAAGGGAAGAAGGAATACATGGGTGTACTACATCGGATGCCTCAGCATCCTGCCAGACTAGCAGTTCATAGAACTGCCTCTGCAGCTGAGCTGAGCCACTCCCCTGATAATTACTTCTAGAAGAACCACTACTACCACGCTCTCGACCTCTATCGAATGAGGGCATATCTCTGGCTGATTGAGATCTAAATAAAATCCTTTGCGACTATGCACGTGCCTGACGAGAGAAAGAATGACTGCCTACTCGCCGGAGTAAGAGAAAACTCCTTAAAGGATAGCCAGACTCACGACAATGATACCATCTTTTCGCTGAAAAAATGGAAGCTGGAAAGATTGTTGATAGCTGTAAAGAGAAGACTAAATCTGATCTTGATGAGCTACTGGCGCACTCTAAGAATCAAGTGACATAAGCTGAGATAACTTAGAAGGTGACCTCCCAAAATAATCAAAACTCTTACCTCCAAATGAGGTACCATGGTTACCCACTAGGGCCACGGGATCTCTTGCTCTCCCACTCTAACTTATGGTATGCCTCGTACCTCTAAGCAATATTAATAACAACATCAACTGAAATCTCGACCTCAATCTCTCGAGCCACCTGGGATCTCAAGGAAAAAAAGGAAGGTCATCAATAAATCTTTGAATCTCTCGAAAGGCTCATGGACTAGTTCTAATGCATATTCAGTCATTCTATAGAATTCAATCTCATATTCTGAAACACCAACAGGCTAACCGACAGGCCACCCTATCCAATTGACTCAAACTGGAAACATTTCTCATCTCGCTCACTACTCGAAAGGAACTTTTCCACGGATCTAGAAGAAAAATCGAACCAAGTTAGCTAATAAGAGTACGGTCCACCAATCCAGGGCTGGACCTTAAAACTGGAAAGCAGAATAATCAACACCATACCGCTCGATATGATCAAGAACCTGAAGGATACGCTGATATCATTTTATTTTTAAAATTTACGCAGGGACTATCATATGAGTGGCTTAAGAATATCGGAAGGTTCAATTAGGTAAAATAATGCAGCGTTTTCGGATACTCGGACTGAGCCATTACTCAGGCTAACTAACCAGCCAGAACAACTGGAGGCAAAACACATGCTGCCTCCGGAACATATTTTACTGCGGCAATATTAAGAACCGGAAAAGGAGCTCCCTGAGATCGAACGTCTGCACATACAGCAACCTGATAGGCTGCCCAACGAATAATAGGTTCTTACGGTATCTGCGTCGTCAAGATTCTCGTAAAGACTCGTAGAGAGCCAAGGGAACTACAAGGCCCTGCTCCCTTGCCCATCGCGAGCTCGTACATCTAGGGCCTCCGTAACTAGGTCGTCAGCACGATAAAAAAAACTCTCGGCGCTTCGTCGGTGCTAGCCCCACTCTAGACTGCTTCGTCTTAAACTCATACCGTTTGTGGATTTATCGCACGAGGGTTTCACAATTACCACGAAGGAATTAATGAAAATAATTTTGCATCTTAGACTGACGCACGATCAGAAAAGAAGGAAGTGAGACTTCCTAAATGCCATCATAGCCCCTCGTAGATAAGTACGGACGTCTACGTACCCATCAGCGAGACTCTACTAGACACTGTCTTAGTCTGGATAGACTCTAAACATGGCTCTGATACCAACTGACACGACCCGGAATCCGGCTAGGCCGTGCGGGCACCCGACATCCTTCCCTGGACCCATCGGGTGAACCCTTACCAATTAAATTAGGAAAATAAATATAATAATTCATAAATAAGGACAAGACTTAAAAAAATATACAGACATACTGATACCTCTAAGCTGTACAAAAGAAATTACAGCTGACTACCCAACATACTAGGTTTAGGGTTATCCAGACCAGACATCTAAGAGTACAAAAGAAGACAGATACCTCCTGAAGGGAGCAAAATGCAACTGAAATAATGAACAATAAAGTGGTGGCCATCCGGAATAAATCTGGCTCACCCTGACAGATGAAGTCGTCTTCGCTCCTGAACAACGCGGCGAACTCAATCCTGGAGCGAACCTGCCGAAACGAAATAGATAGACAAGAAACAAACAACAAACAAGGGTGAGTCAAAAGGACTCAATAAGTGGGGCAGACTAGCCATCTCAAAGAATAGGATAGCTAGCCAGGGAGAAAAGAAACAGATAAACAAAATTCCTCTTATTCAAATTATGAAAAGGCAAAGCCAAATAATAACTAGAAACACGTATGGAATCACAAATTCATTAAATCCAGGAACGTAAGATAGCCAGAACATATAGGTATCCCGAACGTATCAACAATCAGAAATACATCTTGTTGCGGCGTGCAACCCGATCCATATATTCATCCTGTTGCGGCGTGCAACCCGATCCATATATTCATACTGTCGCGGCGTGCAACCCGATCCATATATTTATACCGTTGCGGCATGCAACCCGATCCCCGCAACTCAGAATACGAGCCAGGAATACATAGGCAAACTGAAATATGTCCACAATATGGTAAACATACCGCATACACAAAACACAGCATGATAGTCACACAATAGTCAGCACGCGGTGCAATGAAATGGGATGAATGCAGTATGATGCAATGGTGTCACATGTGCCAAATAGATGAAGCGGAATCCTCCTGCTCCGAGGGCGGAATCCTCCTACCCTCAATATGATGCAATGGAGCGGAATCCTCCTGCTCCGAGGGCGGAATCCTCCTACCCTCAATATGATGCAATGGAGCGGAATCCTCCTGCTCCGAGGGCGGAATCCTCCTACCCTCAATATGATGCAATGGAGCGGAATCCTCCTGCTCCGAGGGCGGAATCCTCCTACCCTCAATATGATGCAATGGAGCGGAATCCTCCTGCTCCGAGGGCGGAATCCTCCTACCCTCAATATGATGCAATGGAGCGGCATCCTCCTGCTCCGAGGGCGGAATCCTCCTACCCTCAATATGATGCAGTGTAATGCATATGAATGCAATATGGTGCAATAATAACCCTTCACCGGCGCGGGACTCTCGTCGACAGCCGGGAAGTGTATGTCAACTCACAACCAAAGTACCATGCTCAGATCCTCAATGCACTACCAATAACAGGACATAACATATCCGTATAAAATGTAAATCCAAAGATAAGGCGTAATGAGTACGCCTATCGGCAGCTACATACGTAAGGAACACGTTGTAGAAAATCCACGAGGCCAGGTGCCTCCAAAGAAATGGATATAAACACTTACCTCTTCCAAAAGTTGGCATTGTTAATCAACAACAGCTTTATCCTTTGGTTTCATTGCCAAACGATCCCACTCTATTCAATAAGCAGAAAAATATATCAAATTAGGCTAAAGGCTTCATTCCTCACATCTTAGGGCAATCCGGGTAGGAACCTGATACCCTATTCGCATACGCAATACGCAGGCCAGGCCTATATACAGGGTTTAAGGTCACATGACCAAACCCTAAATAAATTACATTTATATGTTGCCCATAACTCACTGAGTACGAATATATAATCAATTTCATTATCGGGATCCATTTGACCCTTTAAACTATCAATTTACGTCATTAGGGCGATGTCTAATATCCATATTTTTACCGTAAAAATATATTCAAACATATGTAATAAACTCAAATAATATATTAGGATCATTACCTGAAGATTTGGGGTAGAAATTCCGCCATTTTTCCACTCCTTTTTCCCTTTTTCCTTCTCTCTTTTCTAATTTTTTCTTTCTGTGCGTTTTTTGTTATGTTTCTGATATGTATCGAAGTCATTGTGCTAGGGGATTAAATCCCCTAAGCCACCGACCCTCTTTTCAATTTTTTTTAATTATTATTATTTTCTTTTTTTAAAATTCGCTACGACGATTAAAATTGAAATGGAACCCTAGAGAAGTCGAAATGATCCCAAATTTTTCAAGTAATACAAAATATATGTAACATACTCGCGAAGACGGATCTCAAATCGGACTTCCGAAACTCAAGATACGGATTTAAATGGAAAAGAAGTCAAATTATTTAACTTTCGGTATTTTAGCGGAACTAGCCGAACAACATCGAAATTCACTTTCGAAAGTTTACAAAAATCACACATAATCATACGAACCTAATGGCACTTTCGGATTTCGAATCGGAGCTCATTCGGCAAAAACCGAGCTTGAAAATCTCTTTTTAATATTTATTGCCAATAAAAACTGAAACCTTCTTCCGATGCCTACCAAACGAGGTCTGATTTAGCTCAAATTTTACAGACAGGTTCTAATGGACATTACGAATATTTTAAAATTATCGGCACACCAATCGGAGTCCTAACTTCCGAAACGACTGACCGAGGTCGTTTCATCGTACTAGTGGCGTACGCAGAATTTTTCATAAATGGTGTGAAAATTAGCTTTAGAAAAAAAACTAAGCTTCCACACCAATGCTGTGATTTGAAACTTGGACGCTAGAGTTAGGCTTTAAGCGCTTCAACCAACTCAACTACGTAACATTTTATCACAGTGTTGTCATTTTATTATTTTATATGAAATTGTCTTTGTTTTTTCTTATTAATAATATACAAACACGCATATATATATATATATATATAGAGAGAGAGAGAGAGAGAGAAAGAGTGTGTGTAAAATTATTCGATCCAGTGGGTATTGAACGAAACCCGTAACATATGGGTGGATCCGCCCCCGACTAGTACTTAGTCTTTAAAATTTCAATTCGAGTGAAAAAAAAGAGAAAAAAATAAACCTAGATAACACTTCAACTTCTTTCTCTTGATCATTTGAGTTGTTTTTGTTCTAAACCCAACTCTAGTTCTTCTTCTGAAAAGTGGTGGATGAACTCAAATTCAAGAGATTTGATCATTTTGGCTTTACTTTTTAAAGAAGCACGAGACCACCGATTAACCATGAAAGAGATAAAGAAAAAAAAAAGAGAACTGAAGAAACAATCAACAAAAGAGAATGATTTCTTGAGACCCACTTCACGTACATTCATAGAGGACTCTCATTGCTTTATCAACCCGAGAACTCAAAGATCATAGCATTTGACCTCATTGATTTTTAATTTTTTTTTTAAGAAGTCTACTCAAAATTCAAAGTCTCGGTGTACGACCACCGTTAGCTTCGATTCACTGGATTTTAGTATTATTCAATTCTTACACGCATAAAAAATGCACAGTTAAGCACAAAGGCCTACTTTAATAATTAAAACACATTAAAACACACCAAAATGAGGGCTGAAATACATTAAGTTATATGTAATTTTAGCCCAACATCAAGAAATAAGCCATAGGTTACAAGACTTAAGTGATAACTAAATGGTCATCCATATTTACATAAATTTATAACATAAAATAGTGTAAGGAATGAATAAAAGAAGATGGGTGAGAGAAACGAGTTTGGGGCGAGGGTGAGGGCTGATTAGTGTAAAATTATGATTTGGCTAAATAAATTTAGGGTAAGCGAATGTTAAGGTCAACAATTATCTGGTTAATTCTATTAGTATTCCAAAGATCTTTTTGACAAGTGAGAATGAGATTCATAAATATTAAAGATAATCTCAGAGACATCTCCTTAAGTTTGGCTTTATAATACTGACACTTTTCATGATTTATGATATTACATCTATCTTCCTTATTTTAAATTTTTGTAAAATTTTTTTAACTAATATTAATAAATAACAATGTTGGGACTAATTTTCCATAAAGACTAATGTAGAAATTTCCACTCTTGAAGTCTCTGCAAACTTTATTGATATTATAGATCGGATACAGAGATGTGAATCGACACCTCTTTTAATTGTTCATTGTATTTACTTTATGTAGTGTATCTCTATTGTATCTTTTGGTGTATGTACTATATATTTATTTGTTTATATCTGAGTTATATTTTTTTTGTATCTATGTTGTATCTTTTCTTTTTCTGCAATGTATCTTTGCACTTGTGTATTTGTTGTTCTATTTTATTTTTTTTTTTTGTATATCTATTGTATCTATTATGTATCTTTGTATATTTTTATTTCTCAATTGTATCTTTTTATATTATTTTATATCTCTTATTTCTTTTCCGTGTTTGTTTATCTTTAACCTTTTTTGTATCCGCATTGTATCTCAGGTGTATTTTTTTTATTGCATCTCTATTTGTGTACTAGTTTGTTTGTAAATTTTTTCGAATCTTTTGTTTATGTTTTATATCTCCAGTTCATTATTTTGGATCTTCTTGTAACTTTTGTATTGTGCAAAAATTCCAGAGAATATTTCGGCAACCTTTTTCCTACTGGTGGCGGCGATAGACCAACAATGACGGTGGTAGTAGCAGGCGGTAAATGGTAGTAGGGTGATGGATGAGAGAATGAAGGCTAGGGTTTCTGCTCTTTACATTTTTTTAGTTATTTATATATAAAATATATTGCTATATTTTGTAAAATCAAGTTTATTACTAATTTTACATAATATAGAATTTAATTTTGTGTATTTTATGTGATAAACCTACGTGAATATATGAATATATCGTTGCTGCGGCTCTTGAATAATTATTATAGAAATTCGCATATGAGGAATAACATCAGAATCACATCGCAGTTGCCCAGGAATCCAATGCACTAACTCCTGGAAGCTCCATTCATGCCCACCTACCGACCATTTAACTAGAAAATTGAAAACAGTACCAACCAGGCATAACTATTTAAATTATGCGGTGAGTTGGATATTTTTCCCCTGGTATAATAGTAAAATTCATTGTAGATTAGACCTTGTAGGAAAGAGGGCGAAGCAATATGTGCTCCACCAGGCAATTTGGTTAACTTTCTGAATTAGATGTTTCGTACCCGAACAAGATCACTAAAATTATGGTTCGAGGATGGGTACAAAAAAGCAGTCCCTCCCTTGTATGTTCATATCATGAGTCAATACTTTTTCCTCTTTGATGTTTTTTCCTCCATATTTCTTTTAGCTGAATACATATGCAGCCTGACCGTGCTCAATCCTACACTTAGATAAGCGAGGGGCGATCATCAAAGTATAATTACCCAACTAGGAGTCAGGGTTAGATTTCCACAGGGAGCTAGCGTTTAATCTAAGTAATTTAAATATCAAACTTGTACTACGAGTTATCTGGAAAATTCCTAAATAAAAGGGTGAAATTATAATTTACACTAATAATATCAACTAGCATCAACAATAAAATAATTGATTGCTTTATGACAAGGAATTAAAGACTTTTTTTTTAAAAGGGCCACCCACAGATTGGCTATTTTCATAGATGAAACATGTCAGCTTACAAAGTTATAGGAACCTAAAAGCAAAAAAAAGGTTCCTACATGTCTAGAGCATATTACTATAAAAATAGCCTAGACCTTAATGACTATATTTAACTTATATAAAAATTAATTTTGTCATATCTACTTCTAAAACTTGGCACTGGCCACTTATCAAGTTGAAATGGCCCCTTAACAATTCCACAAAGTTGTTGAAAGGTATGAAAATACTTGGGTTCATCCAATGTTGTAGCATGTTTTGCCAAGGCATCGGCAACTTGATTTGCTTCCCTATAACAATGTGAGATGTTCACATGAGCTTGGCTCAAAATCTGTGTAGTATCCTCAATTATCTTTCGTAGCTTAGCATTATGGATGGATCTTCGTTCTAGCATTTCCACAACATAGAGTCAAGTTGAAGTTCAAAATTGGTAATGTCATGTTGTAAACACCACAACACACTAGCTCTGTCTGCTATAGGTTCTGCTATATTGTTGCTCCTGCATTGAATGGGCATAGAGAATGTCATTATCAAGTCTCCAAATTCATTTAGATACCTCCAATACCAACCTTCCTATTACTTTCTGAAAAGTTTCCATCAGTATTTATTTTGCATTTTCTATCTTCTGGCATTTTCTATGTAACTGAAATTACTGTTGGAACTGGTCTAAACTTTTTCACGTATTCACAGAGTTTAGTCCAAGGCCATGTAACATTACACTTCGAAAATGCCATCTTCAAAGCAGCTATTATGTTCAAATAAGTGCTCTGCTCCATTCTACTATACAAAAGCTTCTTTTGATTCCCATATTTACATGAACATCTGCTTTTTCAAATTTCCCACACAATGGTTATTGGGGTGATATGCAAAATGTATTTTTGGACTACGCTTTTTGCCTCAACTCCCAACCATTGAGACATGATATTTCTGACTGATGTTCCCTATAACTTAACACCTACAGTATCTCCAAACTTCTTCCATAAATGCATAGCAACCTGTTTTTTAGTGAAAACATGTTGGGTAGACTCGTATTTAGCATTTAGACAACATACACACTTGGACACTAGCTGGTTACCAAATTTAGAAAGAACTTCATCAAAAGGTAATTTATTCAACATCAATATCCATTCTAAGAATGATATCTTAGCAGGTAGACTCTTGATCCATACACTATGTAAAATTTGATTCCTTGGCTTCCTCTTTCTTATGCACTCCCATGTTGAAGCATTGCTAAAATTTTCATCAACTGTTGCTTCCCAAATTGGATAATCCTCTTTATATTTGTTTCTAACCTCAATATTTAAAACTTGTTGAATCACATTGCCAGGAAGAGTTTCTTCCAGCTTTTGGATATTCCACGTTCCATCTTGGATGAAGTCTTTGACACTTGGTCTGGAAGATGTTGACACACTTGTAAAAGAGTTAGCTAATGGACCTTTACCTGTCCAACTATCCCACCAGAAACTGCTATTTCCCTTGTTAATTCTCCACAAAATATGAGCTTCTGCTTTCTTTTTCACCTTCATCGGTTTGCTCCAGACGTGTGACCGTTTAGCCGTTCCTTTGAGAGCAACAGTGTGTCGTCTAGAACAGTACTTTGCTTTGAGGAAATCTATCCAGAGTGTTTGTTAAGTCCTGAAGTTCCACCATCTTTTAACAGCAAACGCTTCTCCAATTTCTTCTAGTCTTCTGATGCCAATACCACCTTCTTCTTTAGGATAGCATATATTACCCCAAAAGCTCCAATGGTAACTGGACTTATCATCATTAGCACCCCAGAAGAAATTTGTAAAATACTTCTCAAGCAGTTTGTAAGTGGCTTTAGGCGGGCTCATTGCAGCAAGAGTATAGGTAGGAATAGCCTGCAAAACATGTTTAACTAAAGTTAGTTTTCCTCCATGTGACAGCAGGTTGCTTTGCCATCCATTAATCCTCTTTACTATTTTGGATACAAGTCCATCAAAATGGCTTATTTTCTTCCTTCCCACATAGATAGGACATCCCAGATAAGCAAAAGAAAATTCTTTGTTCATAAAAGCAGTTGTTGTTCTCATTCTATTGATTCTAAAAGGAGAAGCCTTCGGATCTATTAGGAAAAAACTTTTATCATTGTTCACCATTTGTCCAGATGCTTCTTCATATCGCTTGACCACCCTCATGACATGTTTTATAGTCTTGTTATTACCACCTGAGAAAATTATTATGTCATCTGCTTAGGATAATTGAGTAACCACTGGTCCTCTTGAACTCATGGAAAGAGGAGTAAAATCGCTTTCTTTTTTCAAGTTGTTCAGCATCCTGGAAAAGACATCTACAGCCAAAATGAAAAGGGAAGATGACAAAGGGTCCCTTTGTTTTAAACCTTGTGAAGATGTAAAGAAAACCCTTCTAGTACCATTTATAATTGTTGAGTACCAGACATCTTAAATCAATCTCTAAACTATGTCAATCCAGACCACATTAAATCTAAATTTTCTCAAAACAGAAGCAACAAAAGTCCACGAAAGCCTGTCATAGGCCTTTGCCATATCCAACTTGATAACCATGTTACCACCTATGTTATTTTGTGAGATTCCTTGGACAATTTCTTGTGCCATTAGCACATTCTTAGTAATTGGTCTGCCTTGAATGAAGCCATTTTGATTCTCTGATATCATCCTAGGAAGCATAGGATTTAGCCTGATGGATAGGATCTTAGATATAATTTTGCAAGAAAAATTAGATAGGCTAATTGGCCTCAAGTCTGCAAAATTGGTTGGAGAATCCACCTTTGGTATCAAAGCAAGGCATGTGTGATTAAAGAACTTTGTAAGATTAGAACCATTGAAAAAGACCTCACAAATTTAACATCTTCTTTAACAATTCTCCAAACACTTCTGGTAAAACATATCGTTATATCCATCCAGGCCTGCTGAACTAACTGAACTTGATGTTTGGCAATATTAGTCTATTTTACCTTAATATTTCTGCACATTTTAATACTTTATTCGCCCATTGAACGAAGTAATTGTGCTTGTTGTGCTCACTTATTGTGTCTGTGATGTAGGGAATGATTTGGATGAATACGAGTGCAAACGGAGTGAAGATGGATAAAATCGAGCAAGAATTAATGGATTTAGCTAATTGCGGGATATGGAATTAGACGGAAAGCTATGGAGTAAGCTACGGATTTGTTAGGGCTTCAGGCTTCCAAAAGCCATAACCATGTGTGGCATGGCTGCAGCTTCAGACTCTCAGACACCCTAACCATGAGAGGCATGGCTGCAGCGCGCGACTTCCAAACGCCATAATCATGCGAGGCATTCCCATGGCTTTCAGTTCTGCGACCCCAACTATTCCAATTTCGTTTAGGCTTAGGATTAACTAATGTGAAGAATTTGTAAACACTATAAATAGTCTTTTAATTTCGTTTATAGGAGAGGTCGAATTTCTGGAGCAAAATTTGGAGTTCTTATACATTGAACCAAGGGTTTAATTCCTTTTCATCATCTATTACAATATTTCATATTTCTTACATGAATTCTTGTGTTGTTATGAATATGAGTAGCTAAACCTATCATTCTAGGGTTAGAGTAAATACATGAAGGTTGATGTTTGAAAGTTGATTTCTTCCTATTGATTTACCATTACGGATTGTTTATTCTTTCTTGAGCCTAATTGTTTGGTTATCAGGGCCCGGTAATTGAACACTATCTACGGTTTACAAGTTGAACTCGACAGAGGGAACTTGTAAATGCAAATAAGAAAGAATAGGGCTTGATTGTGAACCTGGGCATCAGGGAATCGATCTGCGGGTAGGATAGACATATACCTATTCGCCTGGCTTAGCTAAATACAGAGTTCTTTAATGCATGAAATTGATTTAACTCCATAGACATATAGGCGTTAGAGTAGCTTGCATAGACTCGTGAAGAATCGACAAGTTTTCACGAATATAATTAACCTATTAGTTAGCAATCTAGGTAATCAAGAAGTAGAATCAACTGGAAAACTCAACTGGATTGTTCGTAACTCTGACCCTGGACCGTTCTCTTTTATTGATAACAGCCTAGACTTTGCTCTATTACTTGACTTCAGTTACTTGCTTTTAATTATTGCATTTAGTTAGTAAAAATCTCAATCATTGGAAAAAGATCCCTGAATAGTTTTTAGAAAATTGTTTGCTAGGATTCAGTCGTAACAAAAGTCCTCGTGGGAACGATACTCAATTTATCACTTTATTACTTGTCGACCACATATACTTGCGTGTGCGTTTGGGAGCAACAAGTTTTTAGGCCCGATGACTGGGACTAAAAAAAATTGACTGTTTTCTTTTTGAATGATTTATTATTTTCTATTCCGGTTTAATTTTTTTGTCTAGTTTATTTTTGTGTTACTTGTTAGCATGACATCTTTTAATGAAAACTGGTCGAATAATAGTTGCTCAAAGTTTGATGATCTTTGTTTACTGTGTGGAGGAACACACTTGTGGGAAAATTGTCCAAGTCTTTCAACCCTACGGGACTGGTTATGTGAATTTTCTACAACGACCTTTGACTGGAACTTTTGCAAATTGTGTGGTGGTCTCTGGAATTCTTGTCCTAAGTGTCATACTCCTTCCCCAATCAATAGGTGTGATGATTCTAATAGTGTTTGTGAGTTTGACAGGAGCGATAAAGTGCAGGTTGTTAGCGGAACTTGGATAATGGAGCACACCAAACTCTTTGAAGCATATGAGGATTTTTCTAAGGAAATAACAAATATGACGAGACAATTTATGGAAGAAAGAGTGGAGCTCACACAAGAAATTGATCAATTTGGTTTAGCTATTCACGACTTGGATGCGAATTTGAGTGATAAGGTTGAGGTGTCTAATGCCCAATTATCAATTGTCGTGAATAGTATATTTGAGATAGAAGAGCTTAGGAACCAATTTGAGGAGCAAAAAGTAGAATTTCTACCATTCGAACCAATATTAGTTGATGATGCCAAAGTTGAGGAAATCACTTTAGAGTCAAGTGAGGACAAAAGAAAACATCATATTTGAGGACTCTAGAGTTTGTGCAACTAAGGGCGTCAAAAGTAATGCAATAGAATTAAAGCGCATTGGACCTCATTCCAATCATTTTTCAACATTGTGTTTGGATGGTGACATAAAAATTGAGCCACCCGAGCCTATGAAGAAATCAAAGGAGGAGGAGCAAGGTGCCTATATTTTAAAACTTGTGATGCCAAGGAGACAAAATGTCATCCCTCATTTAAAGGCTAAGAAGTGTAAAATGCGATATTGGTCACTTGGTCCTTTTGTATTTTTGCCACCACCCTGATACCATAGTCATAAGCTTGAGCCAAAGTTGGGGATTCAATTTATAAGTTCAAGGTGGAGACAAAAGTGATGAAGTTGTCTTCGTCGTGCCGCGACGTTAAATCAAGCGCTTGTTGGGAGGCAACCCAATTTTTATTGTTTTCGTCATTTTATTTCTTTAGTGTTGCGTAGTTTCTCATTATTTTTGCAAGGCTCGAGAGTTTCGGATGGTGAGCATAGTTTGAAGGATTGCTTGGCTCATAGCGTGCATCAAAAATTTCATACATAATTAGACACGTTACAGCCATGCGTCGCTTGCTCCATGGCTTTGGATGAAACAGATTGCACAGAAACTTGAAAGCTATAGCCATGCGACGCTCGTGCCATAGCGCGGCTTAAACAGAATTTGCAGATTTTGAAACGCCATAGCCATGCGTCGCTTGGCTTATGGCGCACAGCAAATTTTCAGAAAAAAATTGGAATGCCATAGCCATGCGTCGCGGGCCCATCTGTGACAAAAATTGGAACGCCATAGCCATGCGTCGCGGGCCCATCGCGCGACGTCAACCAGTGAGCATTAAATCTGTGACGCTAAGTGCAGGCTTCGCCCCCTTATCACTGGTAAGGTTTAGGTAATATAAAG
Organism: Petunia axillaris subsp. axillaris; assembly: GCA_029990575.1. NCBI lineage: Eukaryota > Viridiplantae > Streptophyta > Magnoliopsida > Solanales > Solanaceae > Petunia > Petunia axillaris. Next base: position 63,162,783 of record JARKNS010000004.1, read on the forward strand.
CTCAAGTGTGGGGTGCGCGCACACCCAATGCCTTAGCAATACGACATGTTGGGGGAAGTCTGAGTACCCCTTGCTCTACGGGCGTTTGGTTGGTTCGTGAGGGAGATGGCGCCACTGCTAGCACCAAAGGCTAGATCTATGTGGCCTTCAGGAAAGTTCCTTTAACTCTTGCACTTTCTTTTTGTCGCATTGAGGATACTGCTTGATGTTAAGTGTGGGGTGGGGAAACATCCATTCTTTTGAGGTTATGGATGATTGTACCTTTAGGAATTTAAATTTTGTCACTTGACGTTATTTTTATTTGTTTCTTGCTTTAATATAAAAAAAGAAAATAAAAAAATAGAAAACTAATGAAAAATTCCAAAAAGGATTTTATTTTTAGTTTTAGTTAGTGGTACAGTCATCCGCCCCGTGGTTTTTCTTATGGCATCGATTCTTTTCCATGGGTAGACCTTTGAACGGGGTAATTTTTATTTTTAGGAGTAGTATAGTAATAGTTAGTAGAGTATATTTAGGAAAATTGGTAGAATGCTAGGTGCCTTTGGTTTGTTTTATACTGGTGAATTTAGACTTGAGCATTTACTTTTTGTGAATCCCCTTTGGTTTTAAAATTGTGATGCATTCCTAGAAAATAGTGAATGCCCTTCTTGAGACGCTTAGGTTCAACTACTTCACTCTTTTGTGAGCTATTGTGCCTTAGTGCTTAAATTTTCAAAATTGCACCTTAGTTGCTTGAACTAAGAATTAGAATGAAACCGTCTTGAGTGAACTATGTGCCATGTGTGATGTGAGATATTTTTTCTTATGTTCCGTGCTTGCATATTGATGTCTAGAACTTGCCCCGTGTATGTTCAAAGCGAAATCCTAGGTTTTCTTTAGTCGGGAGATGATACAGGCGTTTCTTTGATAAGCCCTTTTAGCCTTTATTAGCCTACCCTTTAATATTACCCTTATTAAACCCTTTTGAGCCTTTTGACCATTTGTTAGCACCCACATTTCAAGACTTATCCCTTTTGTTCTTAATTATCTTCTTTTTGAACCTGTATTCCTTAGAGCACTTTAATTGAAATATTTGATGTTTGTGGATTTGTGGTTGGAGAAACTGGATGGCTTTTGAGTGGAACCAATGAAAGAAACAATATGATGCATTTTTAGAAAAAGAAAAAAAAAAGAGAGAATCATTGGCAAGGTTGAGAAAAATATTGAAAAAAAAAAATGAAATGAAAAAGAGAAAAATAAAGAAAACAAAAGAAATAAATATCTCAATCCTTGCTAGTGTTGTGCAAAAGTAAAGTTGCAAATTGCTTAAATTGAGAGGGAATTTCTTGTGTATATTTGGGTGGTTGCTTGGTTGGTTTTGAGAAGAATTGTGAAAATAAAAACAAAATTAAAGTGATGTATTAAAGTGCTTAGGGAGGTAGTCACTATTTATCCATATTTATCCTACCCATCCTTTAGCCTACATTACAACCCTTAAAGTCCTAGTTAATCCCGATTGGAGTGAGCTTACATTAGTGGAGTCCTACACTGCGGGCAAGCCTATGGTACGTTGTGTGTGGCACGTGAACTTCTTTTTGAGAGCGAGTGAATTCTTTCTATATTATGTCCCTAATTTACTCTTAAAATATATTCTGTGTGTCATATTTTGGGACTCTCTCTTGATTATTTTTTTTGAGGGCACATGGTTTGCGCGAGATAGGTGAATTTTTGACTCCTTGGTTGAGTGAATGGGTGTGATTTTGTGAAAGCTTGGTTTCATTGAGTCAGTTTTTGAGATTGAGATGTCTTGAGTTGGTCATTCTAGTGTTTTAAAACTTGGTGAATTTTTGGCATGTTGTGGGTCACATGGTATGTATTTATGCTATCGTTTAATGGTCGGTATCAACCATAACCATAGGTAGATCTGTTCTATCAAGTGTTGGTTTAGATGGGAAGTTGTTTTTGGTGATTGCTCGAGGGCGAGCAAAGGTCTAAGTGTGGGGTGGTGATGTTTGGCAATATTTCCGCACATTTTAATACTTTACTCGCCCATTGCACGAAGTAATTGTGCTTGTTGCGCTCACTTATTGTGTTTGTGATGTAGGGAATGATTTGGATGAATACGAGTGCAAACGGAGTGAGGATGGATAAAATCGAGCCAGAATTGATGGATTTCGCTAATTGCGGGATATGGAATTAGACGGAAAGCTACGGAGTAAGCTACGAATTTGTTATAGCTTCAGGCTTCAAAAAGCCATAGCCATGTGTGGCATGGCTGCAGCTTCAGACTCTCAGACGCCCTAACCATGCGAGGCATGGCTGCAGCGCGCGACTTCCAAATGCCATAACCACGCGAGGCATTCCCATGGCTTTCAGTTATGTGACCCCAACTTTTCCAATTTCGTTTAGGCTTAGGATTAACTTATGGGGAGACTTTGTAAATACTATAAATAGTCTTTTAATTTCTTTTTTAGGAGAGGTCGAATTTCTGGAGCAAGTTTTGGAGTTCTTACACATTGAACCAAGGGTTTAATTCCTTTTCATCATCTATTACAATATTTCATATTTCTTACATGAATTCTTGTGTTGTTATTATGAATATGAGTAGCTAAACCTATCGCTTTAGGGTTAGAGTAAATACATGAAGGTTGATATTTGAAAGCTGATTTCTTCCTATTGATTTACTATTACGGATTGTTTATTCTTTCTTGAGCCTAATTGTTTGGTTATCAGGGCCCGATAATTGAACACGATCTACGGTTTACAAGTTGAACTCGACAGAGGGAACTTGTAAATGCAAATAAAAAAGAATAGGGCTTGATTGTGAACCTGGGCATCAGGGAATCGATTTGCGGGTAGGATAGACATATACATATTCGCCTGGCTTAGCTAAATACAGAGTTCTTTAATGCATGCATGTAATTTAACTCCATAGACATATAGGCGTTAGAATAGCTTGCATAGACTCGTGAAGAATCGACAGGTTTTCACGAATATAATTAACCTGATACTTAGCAATCTAGGTAATCAAGAAGTAGAATCAACTGGAAAACTCAACTGGATTGTTCGTAACTCTGACCCTGGACCGTTCTCTTTTATTGATAACAACCTAGACTTTGCTCTATTACTTGACTTCAGTTACTTGCTTTTAGTTATTGCATTTAGTTAGTAAAAATCTCAATCATTAGAAAAAGATCCCTGAATAGTTTTTAGCAAATTGTTTGCTAGGATTCAGTCGTAACAATAGTACTCGTGGGAACGATACCCAATTTTTCACTTTATTACTTGTCGACCACGTATACTTACGTGTGCATTTGGGAGAAACACGCAAAATAGAAGTGAGAAAAGTCCATGAAAGCCTGTCATAGGCCTTTGCCATATCCAACTTGATAACCATGTTACCACCTATGTTATTTTGTGAGATTCCTTGGACAATTTCTTGTGCCATTAGCACATTCTCAGTAATTGGTCTGCCTTGAATGAAGCCACTTTGATTCTCTGATATCATCCTAGGAAGCATAGGATTTAGCCTGATGGATAGGATCTTAGATATAATTTTGTAAGAAAAATTAGATAGGCTAATTGGCCTCAAGTCTTCAAAATTGGTTGGAGAATCCACCTTTGGTATCAAAGCAAGGCATGTGTGATTAAATAACTTTGTAAGATTAGAACCATTGAAAAATACCTCACAAAGTTAACAACATCTTCTTCAACAATTCTCCAACACTTCTGGTAAAACATACCGTTATATCCATCCAGGCCTGCTGAACTAACTGAACTCATGCTAAAAAATAGCTTCTCTCACTTCATGTTCTTCTGGAATACAGGTCAAAATATAATTATCAGCTTATGTAATAAAATTTGGAATGCATTCAAGAAGCCTTGTATAATCAGTACCATAGATCATGATTTACAGTGATAGAAGTTTGACAATTTACTGTCCAGACGCACCACATTTTTCCATTGTCATTGGAAAAGCATTGATGGAATCCCAGAAAATTCCTGTATCCTTGAATTTTTTCTTTCTGCACAAAAGGCTCTATAATTGCCACAAAATCCACTTTGTTTATTGAAATCAAATGTTTAAGTCTATTTATGGCCTTCTTAGACCTCACTCCTCTTATAACAAGATTCACTTATAACATGGATACCAATCTCGTCTAGCAAAACTCATGGGTGAAGGATTAGTGATCGAACCTATGCATGTAATGCTCTAAAACTGTTAGGTATAAAGAGCATCTACTTTGTTAAGACTATTAGGGTCAATAACAAAGCGCATAGAGATCTATTTCTAAGATCTGAGTAGGAATAACCATTTTTGATTACTCCTTTTAGATGGGGTAGACTCGTGAATCAATATTACCTAAATCCCCGATAGTTCTTATAAACTCATGCTATCAACCCTGTAAGGGAGATGAAAGAAAAGTAGGGTTTTGGTCTTAGTGTGGCCATTAAATATAGATAGTAAAAAATGATAAGAACTAGAAAAACATTCACCCACAAGTTTTGTGAAACAAAAGTCAAGCATCCATAATTAAAGAATCAATTGATTGCAAATAAATCCCTAGTATGAGTTTAGCTACTTATACTAGGTTTTGATATAAAATCAAGATGGATTGAGATTGAAAGAATGATAAGTAATAGATTGAAATAATAAGATTTGAATTCCTACAAAGTATGTTAAAACCCTCGCCTTGCTCTCCAAGTTACAAGATATTTAAAGTGAACTCTAGATTGTAAGATAAATGCCTTGGAGGCCTATTAGACTATTTATAATGTTAAGTTTGAAAGAAAAATTACTATTTACAAAGTTGTCATTTCGCTACTGTTGAGATATTTGGCCTATTATTCGGCGGCCGCCCATTACATTCGGTGGCCGCCGAAGGCCAACAACTGATACTTTTTTTGTCTTCCAACTTTCAGGACCGGCGAAGACCGATAAAGCGGCTAAATAAACATTCTTCAGATCCTGGCTTTGGAGCATTTTGTAAGCACCGGCGAAACAGCCGATAACTGGCATCCGCCCATTAGGAGTTTGCCTATGGACCAGCGACCACTAATCCAGATGTGTGGCCCGGAGAAGCTCTACTCCTTCAGCTCTTGAACTTTCTGGCTCATCCGGCGGTTAGCTATTTAATTTGGCCTTTCTCATCAGTAGGGGTCGACCTCTTGGACAGATCTTTTTCTTGACCAACACGATCACTAGGATCTTTTGATGTATCATCGATTGCATGAGCAGTATTTAATCGGAGAATGTCTTTATCTTATGACATGATCATGTGTTTTCTTCGCAGAAACTATCAATTTCCTGGCCAGGCATACAGTGAATGTACAGACATATGGCATATTCTTTTACAAAATAAAATAGAATACAAGGTACATTGCTATATTAAAATGCTCGTTCTTAGCCTTCATCTCACCTCATATCTAGCTACTTTACTTGTTGTTTAGGTAATACTCTAGGTGTTTATGCTTATATGGTTTGTTTTATTGTGTAGGAATAAAAATGATGAAATATGGTCGAATATTATTGCATTAAAGATAATTTTTCCATCATATTTCCTCCTATATATTATATGCACTGTAATATTGCGAGTAAAATTAAAACTTTAGCCTTCTTTATATATTTACACGCTTCATCCATCTTTCACGATAACAATACTGCTTGTGCATGTCTTCTGGAAAGGTGATTTCCTGCTTTTAAAAATAACTTTTAGTATTAAAAAAATGGGAGACATGAAGAATGACATAAGATATGAAAACAATTGATGTTATGAGATTAAGGGGTTTTGATGGTAGTGATTGTAGATGCAGGTGACAGTGCTGATAGTTATGGTGGTAGTGGTGGTGGTGGGGGTGTGACGATTGAGGTGTTAGCCATGGTGAGGGATAATAGTTTGTGCTACTAAGCTGGTGATGGGAGGTGAGATGGTCGATAGTGGTGATAGCTGTGATAATGGATGTGATTGTTATGGTAATGAGTAATGGTGGTAGTTGAGGGTGGTGGTTCTAGATAATATTGGTTGATTATAGTTATAGATATAAGTGCACTAATTTAGATTCACAGGAAAAGTCATATTTTGAGAGTAAAATGCTCCTTGAAAATTAAATTAATGACAGAATATTTATCATGGACAAGTTCATCACAAATCTGTCATGATTTCTGACATACTTCATCAATGTACATAAAAGGCAAAATGGCTAAAATGCACCCCTAAACTGTCCTGAAATGCTCCTTACGCCCTTTAAATTTGCGGAGTCCTATCACCCCCCCTCCACCCTCCCCCGAACACAATTTTAAACGAATTTAGTAACCTTTTTGACGACTGATTTGCTCATATCCTAGTAAAAGGCATGTGTATGCACAACGAACATCATTTAACCCTGGTTAACTTAATTTTTATCCCAGTTAATATATAAACTGGTTTAACCATTTTAACTTTCCCACCCTTTCATTTACCCTTAACCAAACCGTCGTTCCTTTCCTCCAAATTAAAACCTTATTCGGTTACCAAATCTAAATCCTTTCTGCAAAATTATAATCGGATTTTCATTATCTATATATTGTCAAGTGTGAGGATCGTTTTAAAAGCCTAATCGATAATCAACTGCTTGTGTAGAGGACATTTTACAGGTTTGAATTTTGTTCTTTTTTTTTTATTTTGTTTGTATTGTTCCTTGGTATAAAGTAATTTTCGAGTCACATGCAATTGTTTTGTTACATATAATGTGTCGATATGCTTTTTGGACAGTAGGTAGTTGGAAATAGTCTTCTTTGTCTAATAAATTCGATAGTGGGGTTCCAATCACATGCACTTTGTTGTTTTGTGTGTATTTTTCGAACAAACTATAAAGTTGTGCAAATTTTAATTAAAAATTTATTTTTAATAAATTTAGGGTTAATTAATTTAATTAGGGTTAATGATTGTAATACCACTTTTGTGGTATTAGACCACTCACCATGGGTGTGTTAGCATTCTAATATATAAAAAAATATAAAAAATAAATTAAAAAAGGGTTAATGATTATAATTAGTGATTATAATTCTAATTAAAGAATTTTATAGTACTCATTGTTTCAGCTTTTAATTTTTTATTAATTAAGACTGTAATTAGTAAAATAATAAGGATTAATGAATGTAATTAGGGATATTGCTTGTAATTAGTGATTATAAGTCAAATTAGGGAATTTTAAAGTGCTCATTATTTGTGCTTTTAATTGTTGCTTAGTTGAGACTGTAATTAGTAATAAAATTAGGGTTAATAAATGTAATTAGAGATACTGATTGTAATTAGTGATTATAATTCAAAGTAGATAATTCTAAAGTGCTTGTTGTTTATGCTTTTAATTGTTAATTGAATATATGATTTGTAACAAAGTTAGGATTATAAACTGATTGCTTTTGTTAGTTTTATAATCGGGTTGTAATACATTTTTGCAGGTTTAAAATGACTTTTACTTTTGTGAATATGAGATGGCATCATGGGGGGGGGGGGTAATAAGGTATGGTCTAAATCCAACTTATATAGGTGGTGGTATTACTCAATATTTTGATGTTGACATAGATAGAATGCCTTTTTTTTTATTGAAAGAGTACATAAAGGAACTTGGTTACACAAATTCTTGTAAATTTTACTTTACGTCACCTTTTGATAATAGTTTGGTAGAAATGAAAGATGATAAGGGTATTTTAGAGATTTATGATGAATTAATTGATGGAGATATTTTGATGTCTATGTTAGTCATGAGATTGATGACCAGCATGTTGTCCCAATCCAACCCCTATTAGAATATTCTCTACTGAGGGTGAGTCTATTAATAAAGGGGTAAGGGATGGTTTGACTACTCAGGCAGCATCTTGTGAGGGTAATGAGACTGAAACTGTTGTTGTTGCTACTACTCAGCCTTCACATCTTAATGAGGAGGCTGTGAATTTTGATGATCCAAACATAGGATCTGATTACAGCACTACAAATAGCTCTGATTCTGAGCATGAAGAATTATTTCAAGAAAATGAACTAGACTATGGTAGTGATGTGCATGAGGAGTATAAGGATTTTAGTGAGGAAAGAAGGAAATACCAGAGGAGGAAAAGGAAGGAAAACCCTTCAAATGTAGATGATGTGGCCCCAAAGAAGAAAGGGGTTGATATAGAATATAATGAGCATGTTGCTGCTTTTGCTAAGAAAAAGAGCCTAAAGGGTAAGCTTGGGGGATGAACCTTATTATCTAAGTGATGAAGCTACTAGTTTTGTAACTGATGACAGTGATGTTGAAGAAGGGGAGGAGGGTATAATCCAGTTAGAAGGAATAAACCTAAGAAAGATAGAGTCTTGTATGATCCAGAAGCTAAGTTAGTTGTGTGGGAAGTAGGACTTATTTTTGGAAGTGTATACCAGTTTAAAGAATCTGTCACTAAGTATGATATTCAAGAAAAAGTTAGAATTGAGAAGTAGGTGAATGAAAAATATAGAGCTAGGGTGAGGTGTTGCAATGAGGAATGTAAATGGTTGTTGTATGCAAGCACTGATAAAACCACAAATGATTTTGTGGTGGAGACTTACAAATTAGTCCACGTGTTTGACAAGTACCAAGAACCAATTGTGCAATTCTGACTTTCTTGCCAAGCACTACAAGGATGTCATCACTAAATTTCCTAACACTAGCATGGTTAGAAAGGAACAAGAATTGTAGGTTGGAAAAACAACTTGTAGAAGAGCAAAAGCTAAAGCACTAAAGAAAATCATGGGCGGTCATATTCTTGAGTTTGGGAGAATATATGACTATAGAGATGAAGTTTTAAGGTCTAATCCAGGGAGTACTTGGGTCATTAAGCTTGAGGAACCAACGGAATGGAAAGAAAATCTTTCATGGGTTCTATGTATGCTTTGATGTTTTTAAAAAAATCTTTCAAGTAGGGTTAGCAGATACATTTGGCTAGATGGTTGCTTCTTGAAGGGTGTGTGTAAAGGCCAAATATTATCTACTATTTGCAAGGATGACAACAATCAGATGTTCCCTATTGCCTGGGCTGTTGTGGAGTATGAGAACAAACATACTTGGACTTGGTTTCTAAGGTTGTTGAAGGATGATCTTGAATTAGGAGAGGGCAGTGATCTGACTCTCATTACTGACATGCAAAAGGTAATCCTTTCTATGTTTTCTGATGTATTTACTTTTTGTTATAGTTTATTTATACTTTAACTGTTTCGTTTCCATTGTGTAGGGGATATACAATGTTGTACAGAATATATTGCCACTTGTTAATACAGGATATGTGCCAGACAGATCCTTGCAAACTGTTCAAAAGATTGGAAGGGAAGTGGGAGAAGGAATGTATTCTAGAGGTGTGCCAGATCTACATTTGAAGCAAAACTGAAAGGAAATATGAATTATCTCAAGAAGTTGGGAGGGAAGAAGATCTGTGAGTCATTATTGAGGTATAACTTGGAAAAGTGGAGCAAGGTCTATGTTGAGGAGTTTAGCAAGTGTGATGTTGTTGATAATAACATGGCTGAGAGTTTCAATGCCTGGATTCTTGGTGCAAGACAAAAAACTATTATCACCATGCTTGAAGAAATCAGAAAGAAAGTGATGTAGAGGATTGGGCAGCTAAGGGAGTTTGGATTTGGTTGGCCAACTGACATTTGCTCTATGTCTTTGAAGATGTAAGAAGACAATATTAAGAAGTCAATGAAGTGTTCCTTGGTATGGAATGGTGATGCTGGTTTTGAGGTTACAGAAGAGAAGTATACCCACAAGGTAGACATCAAGAAAATGGCATATTCATGTAGAGCCTGGATACTTGAAGGAATCCCTTGTCCACATATCATAGCAGCCATGCGTCATAGAAGAATTGAGCTTTTTGATTATGTATCCAGCTGCTACAGAAGAGAGACATATATGGAGGTTTATGGTCATTTTATTCAGCCACTAACCAATATGAATATATGGCCTGAATCTGATAATCCTAAGGTTGAGCCACCACTTCTAAAGAAGATGCCAGGGAAGCCCAAAAAGGCTAGAAGAAAGGAGACCAAAAAAAACCTTAAAAGCTGCCCAAGCATGGTTCTATTATGACTTATCGGTTATGTGGTGGAAAGAACCACAATGCAAGAGGCTGACCAACCAAACCAATTGAAACAGCTACTTCTACACATGTGTTTTATTTCTTATATTTACTTATCCCTCTTACATTTTATGGTGTCTCACTTATTTATGTAATTTGGGCAGACTACTAGTGGAAGATGAAAGAGGAAGCAAGTACAAGACACCCAAGCTGCACCTGAATCAAGTGTTACACGGTCTACACATGTGTTTTATAACTTATACTTACCTATCCCCCCTTTCATTTTTTTGAGTTTGTCTCACTTATTTGTGTTATTTGGGCAGGCTACTAGTGCCCCACAATCTACACAAACAACTGCACCAAGAGGCAGAGGAAGACAGGTAAAACAACTACTACTTTCCTTAAACATTTACACTTCTTGAATCTAAAACAACTACTATTTGTATTAAAGTCTGCTAGAGGTGGAGGAAGGGGTCGCCACAGACAAACAACTGGGCAAGTTGGTGCTATAACAAGTCAATATAAAAGGCCAAGAGTTATAGGAATTGGAGTGATTGTTGGTAAAAATAGTTTTACCACATTTTTTGTAAGTATTAGTGTTTTTGTGGATGTAATTCACTATTACTTTTGAAAGAAACTGACCAAATATTATATATACAGTCTGGTGGTAGCACTAGTAGGATTATTGACACTGGAACAAGACCTCTTAGGAGTTCAGCCGAGGTAACTAGTGGTCTTGGATTTCAGCCACCTCGTGGTGTCAAATGGGGGGAGATCAGCAATTACCACACCAGGACTTGAATGGATAAGGGATGAAAGAATTATTAAAGCAAGGAATGATGCTTCTAGTACAGCTGCAAACAACTTAAGCCAAGGCAGCACAGCATATTCCCAGCCTTGAAAATTTTAGTCTTCATCCTTGTGGTTTATGTTTGCTACTATTAACTTGTTTTTGTGTTTGTGTTTGTTGGAAACTTCAATACTAAACCAGCTTTATTTCTGTTTGTGTTTGCTGGATACTACATTACTAAACCAACTTTGTTTGCTATTATGTTGCCTATTTAGCTTCAACTTATGCTTTAAACTAGGCATGAACAATGTAGTTTTTTTGATGGTTAATGACAATGCCTTGTTCTTTTGAAACGTATTGCTTTATTGTTGTGCGATTTACACACACCAACAATTTATTTGATGCCTTCATTTGAACAAAGAAAATAACTTGCCAAATTAGTTCAATTCATTAGGTAGGTACTAAGGAAATATTACAAACACAACATCACAAACACTACAAATTAAGACAATAAACTACCTATGGCAACTCCAAATAAGAATATTTGAATTCACCATCTTTCACTTGGAATTTCATACACCAAACCAAAACAACCACCATGAATCACAAAACATACTTCTAATTGAAGCAACCCAAACCAATCTTGTTCTTTTTCTCCTTTTTCATCTTGTCAAACTAAGATTCTTCCATTTCAATTGTCTTCTTGTTAAATCTCTTATACTTTGAGAACCCCTCTTCCATCTCCAAAAATTGTTTCTTGTTAAGTGCAATTTGTGCTAGTTCCTCCTCCATCTCTATAAATTTGTTCACCAACCTTGGAAGAATAAACTTCGATCGTGAATCAATCTCGTCGTCCCTCCATCGAAAAAACTTGCAAGAATTATCCTAACAATACAAACAACCAACCAAAATCAGAAAATCCAAGAAAAAACTTTACGGATATTAACATACAAGTTGATCATTAACATGCCCTGTAGAATGGACATACCCAAAATCGTCTTCGTGGGTTCTTCTTCGACCAAGAAGTGAGAAAGGGTAGCAACTCTCCATGCTTACATCTCACTGTTAAATTCAACATTGGGTCTTCTTCATCCATACAAATGCGATTTAACAAAGAATTTGACATTTCCTTTCTAACCCTAAAACATAAAAAATAATTAGTAAATTTATATAAGATGTAAAATTTTACATTAATCAAGATGAAAAAAAGTATTACCTACTTCAATTTCAATGGATTGGAAGTGAAGAGGGTTTGGAGAAGAATACCAATTTAATGGCGGGTGGGTTTAAAGAGGGTGGTTTAATTTGGGGAAGAAGACTAACATACAACATTTTTTTAACTAATGGGTAAAAAATTGGGGCTACGTGGCAAAATTAGACTGGTTTATGGCTGCATTTTAACACACTCACTTGCTCCCTTTTCGTGCAAGCTCACCAGTCGTCAAAAGGGTTACTAAATTCGTTTAAAATTTTGTTCAGGAGGGTGATAGGACCCTCGCAAACTTAAAGATCGTAAGGGGCGTTTCGGGACAAGTTTAGAGGGCATTTTATGCATTTTGCCTATATAAAATCTATGACAAATATGATGATATGTCAAATTATGTCACAAAATTGTGACGAAATGAGGGTCACACACAAATTTATGATAGGCATACCGATTCTCATAATCTTTTTTAGATAATTTCTTTTATAAAAAATAAAAATAATGATGGACTCATCCATCACAAATTTGTAAATTATTATTATTATTATTATTATTGTTATTATTATTATTATTATATTATTATTATAAAAATTTGTGATGGAGTTGTTATTCTGTTACAAATTTTTATGACAAGCGAATATGTGAAGACTACGAACTCGTCATAAATCCATTTCTAAATCAAAGTGGTGATGGATCCCTCCGTCACAAAAATTGTACTATTATCTTCGAACGGAAAGCCCCTTACGAAACTACTCATACAACTCTTGTTATAAAGAAAAATTAAGCTAGATTTTAAATCGCCTTAAACCCAATACGTTCATTAAATTAGATATGGGTTCGGACGACCCAAGAGCCCACCACTCCCAATCCAAAATTTCAGGTGAAAAGAAGAAAGAAAATTAGATCAAATCTCGTCAAGTGGGCTTATTCTATTTCTGAAGTTAGCTTTGTCATGCTTAACATTTCGATTGATCTATTGTAATAACGCATTAACTCTACTAATGCCAGGAAAGTTGAAAAAATCTAATAACAACAACATATCTAATATATTCTATAAGTGGGATCTGGAGATGGTGAGATGTACGCAGACCTTATCCCTATCAAGATAAAGATATTGTCCTATCAAGATAAAGATATTGTTTTCAATAGATCCTTGGCAAAATGAAGATGATTTAACGATTTTGGATCACACTGCTAGGCTTCAGAATCAATTTCTCCCTCCTAATTTAGCACTAGCAGAAATAAACATGACGCCATGACAGTGAGGTCATTTAGGTTATGTCATCATACACTTGATTTGTCTTTAGAAAAAGGGGACCCTTTCTATTTTATTTTATACCTTAAATGGAATCTAATGTGTTATGCGCAGCCGCTTGACTGGCCCTCGTCAAAGACATGAGCCCGAATACTGTTGTTCCTTAACTTCAGCAACAGACTGGACCACATCGCATAAAGAAAGGATATCACTGTGATTTTTAATTTTTTTTAGGATATCACTGTGATTTTTATTTTTTTTTTTGTTTCACGGGGCGTCCGGTATCTAGGGTCCCATTCGGGGGGGAAAGCGTCCCTTACCTAAAATATTTTCATACCCAGGACTCGAACCTGAGATCTCTGGTTAAGGAAAGAGCATCTCCATCTACTGCACCATATTACCTGATGGTATTGTAAAATATAGTAGATATTTAGAGAATAAGAAATTATAAAGAGAACAATGAAATATAATTAAAAGGAAACAGGCTAGGGGATATTACAATTTTAAAAATTCATTGATCCTATAGCTTGTATAATATTGGAAATATTTCGTTCTCCAAAAAATAATTTAGTTGTTGTAGATACTTTTTCCGTTCTAATTTATATGGTATTCTTTTAATTTTTGAATGTTCAAAAGCATTTTATTACACATCAAAATGAAGATTATCTTATGTGATTTCCAACTTTCCAAGTCATCAAAAATTGTATGCCCACTTGAATATAACTTCGGCTTAGTAATCTTTGATTATATTGTTGCACTCATGTTCGGATTGCTAGTCTAGACATAAAAATTTTATTGGATTATACTCATACAAATTATGGACTAAATCTTACATTCAAAGTATCAAGCCAACATATTGGGTCTGCAAAATTAGATCGTTTACTTAAATCACAATTGTACGCCTCAATACAAATCCAGCTACATTTGGGATGAGCTTGAGAATAAAACATCCTACGACTTTCACAAAAACAATAATTTCCTCTTGTGATCCGTAATAATGCATACAATCAACTGTAATTGGCTCTTTTGAGGGATTCAAATCATATTTTATGCTTTCAGCTAGGTAATTGGAGATGAGGCTCATTTTGTGTCCAGGTCCATGTCCAAGTCCAATTTATCAAACATGATCTTTAAAAATACGCTTCTTTTTATCACTTTATATACCACCAGAATTAGTTTTAAATAAAGGAAGCCTAACAAACTTTTCAAAACCACAAGAGTCATTACCATAATTAATTTATAGCTAATAGCCTATTTGCGCGAGTCTGTCACATAATTAATAAGTACTCTATAATTTGAATCTCCTTCTTTCCTTTTTTTTCAGTCAAGATAACCCTATACATTAATCAAATATCAACAGTAATTTGTACATAGCATAAGGAAGGCTTGTTGATAACTCATCATATTATTATAAAAGTGAGAACTCCCTAAATGAAAGTCAGATTACCAAAATACCCCCCTAAAATAGTGAATACCCATTTTGACCTTTATTTAAACTCTACTCTTTTATTATTTTTGTTTCAAATGGTATTTCACCTCCCAAACTTCCTATCAGAAGTCGCTTACAAGTGAGTTGTTTCTACACAGAGAATATAAAACGATGAACTATCCATTTGAATATAATTTTAATCAAATTCAATTAAAGGAGGAAGACAAAACGCCAGATAAACTTTAGACACAAAATACATACAGAAACAGTGTATTAGGAGTCATTATTTCTGTAGACTCTTAGAATTCTGAGAAACACTTCAAGTAGATATCTTATATCCTCTGAAACACTTTGACATCCCTCATGTATCTAAATAACACTTTGAGTAGTTACCTACCTACATCCTCTAAAATAATTTTGAGATCCCTCGTGTATTTAAATTCGCCAGACACTAGGCTGATCAGAACAAGAATAAGTTAATATATACATATATATCGAGGTAGGTCTTCAATACAATTGTGGATCTAAAATTATGTACAAGCTAAGCATGCTCATCTAAATATTTATGAAGACATGTGTATGGTGGTCCCGGCATAAGGTGGTAGAAAGTAAATGTGAGCTTTGCTACATTTTTGTTTTTGCTTTTGTTTATAATCGATTTCCAGAAACTTTCTTTCAGTTTTTGCTCTTCCTCTTTCTGGTATACTTGGACAAAACTCTGTCAATTTTTTTGATGGTTTAAAATCGAGGAAATTTTGAATAAAAAGGTAAGTCAAATTGAAGTTCCCTCTTGGCATAGGACCATGTCTTTTTTCATGATATTTGTACTCTTTAAGCTAAGCAATTATGTTTGCAGTTGCCCAGACGGTGAGAAAGCTGGGAAAGAACAACTTTATATTTTTGTTTTATTGGATGTATGGCTCTATAGAGAAAGAAAACAAATGGGGATAAATTGTCCGCTGCTCCTCTTATAGATGTCCCATAGGAGTGTTGCGAACCTAACTGCAGAACCTAACTGCAGAGGGAACTTTTGATGGAATGAAGTTGCTGGAAATGTAAGTTTTCATAGCCTCGAGTACAAAGGCTAATATGCAAATTTAATTAAAGGAGTATTTATGTCTATAGTTTTCATCTTTTGTAGGAGTAATAATTAGTCTCACAATAAATTATTAGTTTCCTCTTACATAATTTTGTTTTATTTTGCCTTTGATATTATCAAAGATGATTACGATTCTCCAAAAAGTAACAGTGTAATATACTCCCTCCGTCCCAAATTAGTTGTCATTTTAGCAAAATGTGTTTGTCCCAAATTAGTTGTCACTTTAGGATTTCAAGGCTAAATTGATTAGTTCTTTCCAACTATACCCCTAATAATTAAAAAAAATTTCAAAAAAAGTTAATGGTGAAACATTAAATAGGGATAAGATAGTAAAATAAACACTATATTTAATGTCTTTCTTAATGGGCGTGAAAAAGTCTAAAGCGACAACTAAAATGGGACGGAAGGAGTATATACATATAGGATGGATATAAATAAAAGATGTACATTTTTGGTCAAAGATGAGGCCTGCTTGATGTATAACCACAATTAAATTAATTTGTGGACAGAAATTGCTGAAGTTCCTTAAGGCTTTCCTCCTTCTAACTATTTTTTACCTTCCAAAATAAAGTGCAAGCCAAAAAAAAAAAAAAAAAAAGTTTGCAACATTGAGAGCACAAGGAAAGCGACTACATGCATGATGCATTTAGTCAAGTTTTCAGGCTTAAAATATAAATAAGAAGGTAAGGTTGTGTGACTGCATAAAGATTCATAAAAGACTCAGAGAACCTGAAAATCTTGTATGTTTAGATTTCGGCGTTTAGTTGTGCTAACTGGGAATCTTTGTCTTCATGTGATATTGATGTAATTAGAATGCAGCATAGTATATGACGACTAATTTGCATCTTTGAAAATGGATATGATTTGGGATAATAATTAACTATTAAGAAAGAATAATGAATTTTTCAAGAAACAAGATACTTTAATGAGAACTACTCTAATAGTTTATCATTCTTGGAAGATTTAATAGGCTCACCATTCATTTGTTAATGTTTTCACCGATCATTATGGAATACACGTGCAACGAGCAAATCTCTTAAGTAAAAAGTAAGTGATTATTTTACCCTTTAGATTTTGTTAGACCTTTCAATTATTATTTACAAAAAAAAAAAAAAAAAAACTTAGTTCAATAAAGAAAAAAATGTATAATCTGATTAAAGATTAGCTATTTAGGAAGTTTGTAACTCAAATCTAATTTAATTTATAAGGATCCACGCGCAAAGTGCGTGCCCAAAAACTAGTATTGAAAATATGTCAAACCAAGAGATTTTAGTAAGAAGTGATAAAACGAACTTAGCTAATTTATCTACCAGTGTTATATCGCATATTTATATACATAAACACAACATCATCGAGATGAGATTTTGAATTCCTAATCCACCTATAAAATGAAGATTAAAAAAAAAAGAAGGAAAAGCTGTCAAAGGACGGGTGGACCCGAAATTAAAAACGATCTCATGACTATGGGTTCTTATCCAGAAATGTCGGCAGAGACATAAACCCAATTATTTGCTTTTCCCAAACCACCAGTGAAAACAGTGGTTTATACCACTATTTAAAATCGAGTGATCTTACTTCATTGGAGATGGGGGATCAAGAAAGGAAGATTTAAATTTGGGTGGGGTTAGATATGTTATAGTGTTTGTGTAATTATAAGACTGTTGAGTAATCCTAGATATGGCATAATATTTGAAATGAAAACTTTAAGTTAAATTATTTTAAAACTTACAAACTGATCATTATTTCTTAAGCAACTTAAAACAACCTAAAAAGAAAACAATATCACATGAACGGAAACACTTGTAGTAATTAAGAAGACTACTACTTAAAGTATTTAAGTTTGGAGTCTTTTCACAAATTGCTAGTAAGAACCACTTATACTCGGCGAAAAATATATGTTTATAGTCTTGTTTTGCCTTATATATGTGATATTTGTGCATTGAATGAGTTGATATATTAGTGTTCTTGAGCTTATTACATGTTTCTTATCGTGTAGGAACGTACTTGGAGATAATTGATAGATCTGGAGCTGAAATGAGAAGAAATGGAGCTTCGAAGTCTGAGTAGAAACCCGAGACTCGACCAGGAACCAAGGCGTGGAGGAAAAATTAAAAAAAAATGGAGAACAGTAAAATAAGCCTGTTGCGCCATGCTAAGCGTTGCCCTACGCGACGCAACAGGGGCGAGATTCAAAAATAGGGAATTTTGAAAACATGCAGATTTTGGAGGACTGCACCGCGCTGCGCAATGCGCTGTGTTGCGCGGTAGGCATAAAATCCTGACATTTTAATTTCGACTTTATTTTAGATTTTCGACTTGTGTGGGTCTATGGGGACGGTATAAAAGCCCTAAAACACATCTCAAAACACAACTTTTGACCTGGGAATGAGTAAAAGGAGGCAAGAGCATTGGAGACTTGGAGACTACAAGAGTTTTTCTGAAATTCTTCCTTTCTTCTTGTAATTTATTCATTCATGATTTATCTCGACATGATTGTGATGAACATGAGTGGTTAAGTTACCTCATCTAGGGTGTGATGGAACCATTATAGGATGATGTGCTGAATATTATATTAACTTTATCAAGCTTGACATTATTATTCCTGATTATTCGGCTATGTTTTGCTTTCTTTCGATTGTAGAGCTCACAATTGAATGTGTCCTTTATTCTTGTAAACCCTTGGAAGAGTGTTTTGAGTTAGGATTAGTTAGATAGCGATACTTTAACCTAAATTAGGAAATATTTAGGGAAGAAGAGTCGGGTGAGTTCGGGAACAACGAACCCTTACCGTGGTCACGTGGGTAATCCATCCTTATCATCATGTGTTAACATGAAAAAGTATGCATGATAGTTATTGCTAGTTATTGGAGGATACTAGCGATAAACTAGGAGCTCACGATCATTAGGTATATTCAAGTGAGATTAAATGCGTAGTATCCGGTACATAATCCCAATAATTGGGAAGTCATTGCCCTAGGTCTTTTACTCCTGAATTTTACTCTAGCTATTTACTATTTATCATTACTTACGTGTTGTTCATAATTAGTTTTTCTATACAAGAACCATTATAAATTGCTCTTGAAATTGTTTGAACGAAAACTTGGTGAAAATAAGGTTACAAATTAATGTTGCTCTCTGTGGGATTCAACTCCGGACTTGTTAAATCGGTTTATATTTGCAGCGATCGCTTATCCTTCCGAGGACAAGTTTTGGGAGTGATCAAATTTTAGCGTTGTTTTCGAGGAGTATCGATTTAGTTTGTAACTATAAATATTGCTAGGTTTTAGTTTAGACAATCTTTAGGTCTTGTACATATTTTATTTTGTTTATAAAAAAAAAAATTTAAAAAAAGAAAGAAAGTAATACACATAGTACCTAAAAATTATGTGAGGCTAGGTAATGGTTATTCTTGTCGGGTGCATTATTGTTCTAGTTGTGGAGGAAATGATCCATGGCAACATTGTCAACCTTATTTGTTGAATAAATGCAATATGTGTGGTTGTCATGGTGGTCATTATACTGATTGTGCTTATTTATCTTACCCTTCCCCGAGCCCCTATTATAATGATTCTGCTTTCCCTTGTGATGTTAATAGGTGCAATGAAGTGGAGGATGCTGACAAGAAATACAAGGCTAGCTTGCAGAAGATTGAAGATATGTTCAAGTTCTTGTTAGAGAGTGATAGTGAGCAACAACTCCATATACACAGACACGAAGTAACTATTCGCAACCTTGAAGTTCAAGTGAATCAATTGCTTGAGGTTTTTAATGCTCAGCAAGCACCTGCTGTGGATAGTGACCAGGGAAAAATTAAGATGGAGGAAAAAGTAGAAGTCCCAATAGTGGAATTAAGAGATAAATTCCAACCACCTAGCTAAAGAGATTTTGATGATGTTCATGTTGAAGAAGTGATACTAGAGCTAGACAGGAATATTGAAGAAGAAATTTTAGTTGACTCTATCATGTGCCAAAAAGAGGATGTCAGCAATCAATTGGAGTTTGAGCATAATCTACCTCACTCTAGACACTTCTCAACATTGTGTTTGGATGAAGACATGGAAATCATCTATCTTTCCGAAACAATGGAAAAATCAAAGGGAAGAGGTTCACGGTGCTTACATTCTGGAGTTTGCATTGCCGTCTAGGCAAGAAGAAATTCCTCAGTTGAAGGCCAAGAAGTATAAGAGGCGACATATGTTACTTGGCCCATTGAGATTCTTACCACCATCCCAGGAGCACAACCAAAAACTGGAATCAAAATTGGGGATACAGATCATAAGCTCAAGGTAGAGGAAAAAGTGAGAATGTTAGAATGCGTCGTGCCACGACGCTAAATAAGGCACTGATTGGGAGGCAACCCAATTATCTCGCTTATTTTCATTTTGTTTGTGTTGAAAGGATGTTACTTGGTGTGCTTTTGTTTTACAGGTTTCAAATAGTGTGGATTCTAAGTGTCGGGTGCTTGCAGCCTATTATGTCAGAAGATAAAGTCCTGCTTGGGCGGAAGTCTGAGTACCTAGTGCCTTAATGAAGTTGGCAAAGAAGTTCTTCAGGATTAGATCCCCAGAGAGTTTCTCTATCACCCTTATTTTATTGTAATGCATCGAGGACAATGCATTATTTTAAGTTTGGGGTGGGAGTCTTCCAGTTTGAGTTAATAATCTCCTTTGGTTTTTCTTTGTGCTCTTGTTCTTTTCCAATGGAGGTAATTTGAACTGGGTAGATGTTAGATTTTCTGTGTTGCACTAGAGTAATAGGGAGGTTAAGTAGTGTGATCGTCTATTTATGGCTTATTTTTATATGAACATTTAAGCCGGAATATGTGGACTACATACACTATTCATAACTTGTATTGTTTTACCTTGATAACTATTGAGTGACTTGGTGTGACGTCTAGGATCAGGTTTTTGACTCTTTTATGTGCTATAATTTAATGCATGGTCGCTTGCTTTACTTTAAGGGCTAGAGTTGAGCCGTCCTGAGTAGACCGTGTGCCATGTGTGTGTGAGATTTGTTGTTGATTTGTGCTTACATGATGATGTCTAGAACTTGCCCCGAGTGTGTGCAAAGTGAAATTATGAGTCTTGCTCGGTTTAGGAAGTGATATAGGCAATTTTTTGTTAGCCTATGAATTGTTTGCCAATTCAATGAAAGTGACCCTAGTTCGCCGTTTTGAGTCTGAAACCTTTTCGTTGGTAACCATATTACAAACCGAACCTCTTTGTTTTGAGTTGATCTTGTTTGAACCCTGTTACCTCTTTTGAGCATTGTGGTGCTTATGCGCTTTTGGTGCTATAGTTAGAAGAGTTGTTATGGTTGAGACCAGTGAAAAGAAAGGAAGATGCATTATTTGGGAGGAACTGCTGGTAAGGACTAAAAAAATAAAAAATAACAAAAAGACAAAGAAGAATAGAAAAATGAAAAAAAAAAAAAGAGAGAAGAGAAAAGACAAGAAAAAAAATATATTATCCTTTACTAGTGGTTACTCTTAAAATCTTAAAGAAAAGGGAAGCTTGGTTGAGAAAGAATTTGGAATTTATGAAGGCTTGACTGAAAAAGAAAGTGCTTAAAAATTGTGTGATGTATTAAAATGCTCAAGGGAGGTTAGTCACTTTTAACTAAATGTATCCTACCTATCCTGCAGCCTACATTACAACCTATAAAGTCCTATTGAACTTAGACCGAGTGAGCTTATATTAGTCGAGTCTTACACCACGGGCAAGCCTATTGTACGTCTAGTGTGGTGCATGATTTCTTTCTGAAAGTGAGTGAATCTTGCATTTGTTAAGTCCTAATGTTACTTGAAATTCTATGCGAGAATGGGACAATTTTCTTGTTGTAAGGCACATGGTTTATAAGTGATTGGTGAAGTTATTAGGCTTCTCAACTAGAGTAGGTGAGTGAGTGTGAGGGTTGGTGCTAAAGAGTCGGTTCTTGAGGTAAGGAAGTTATATGAGGGAACTTTGTAGCTTTAAATATTCTTGGCAATCATATTTTTGTGAATAATGGTGTGAAAAGTGCATATGCGCCGTTCTAAGTTTTCCTATAAAGCATGGTCATAGGTAGTATTGCCAGTCTAGGTTTGCTCGAGGACGAGCAAAGATTCAAGTGTGGGATATTTATAGGCGGCGAGAAACATATGTTTAGAGTGTCGTTTTACTTCATATTTGTGACCTTTGTGCATCGAATGAGTTGATATATTAGTGTTCTTGAGCTTATTATGTGTTTGTAATCGTGTAGGAACGTGCTTGGAGATAATTGATGGATCTGGAGCTGAAATGAGAAGAAATAGAGCTTCGAAGTCTGATCAGAAGTCTGAGACTCGACCAAAAACCAAGGCGTGGAGGAAAAAAATAAAAGAAATTGGAGAACAGTAAAATAAGCCTGCTGCATCGCGCAACGAGATTCAGAGAATAGGGAATTTTGAAAACCTGCAGATTTGGGACAACTACACCACGTGCGTTGTGCAGGGCGGTAAGCTTAAAATCCTGACATTTTAATTCCGACTTTATTTGGATTTCCGACTTGTGTGGGTCTATGAGGACGGTATAAAAGCCCTAAAACACAACTTTTGACCTGGGAAGAAGCAAAAGGAGGCTATAGCATTGGAGACTTGGAGATTATAAGAGTTTTTCTTAAACTTCATTTCTTCTTGTAAATTATTCATTCATGATTTATCTTGACATGATTGTGATGAACATGTGTGGCTAAGTTACCCCATCTAGGGTGTGACGGAACCATTATAGGATGATGTGCTGAATATTATATTAACTTTATCAAGCTTGACATTATTATTCCTGATTATTCAACTATGTTTTGATTGCTTTCGATTGTAGAGCTCACAATTGAATGTTTCTTTTATTCTTGTAAACCCTTGGAAGAGTGTTTTGAGTTAGGGTTAGTTGGATAGTGATACTTTAATCTAAGTATTAGGGAAGAAAAGTCGGGTGAGTTCGGAAACAACGAATCCTTATCGTAGTCACGTGGGTAGTCCATCCTTATCATCATGTGTTATTATGAAAAATTAATGCATGATAGTTATTGCTAGTTATTGGAGAATACTAGCCATAAACTAGGAGCTCACGATCATTAAGGATATTCAAGTGAGATTAAATGCGTAGTATCCTGTACATCATCCCAATAATTGGGGAAGTCATTGTCCTAGGCCTTTTACTCCTGAATTTTACTCTAGCTATTTACTATTTGTCATTACTTACGTATTGTTCATAATTAGTTTTACTATACAGGAACCATTATAAATTGCTCTTGAAATTGTTTGAACGAAAACTTGGTGAAAATAAGGTTACAAATTAACGTTGTTCTCTGTGGGATTCGTTCCCGGACTTGTTAAACTGGATTATATTTACAGCGACCGCTTATCCTTTCGAGGGCCCATTTTGGCGTGATCAACCACTATTTTCAATTTTTACCAGATATATAATAAATTACACATTGATTATATAAAGTTACATATTATACATGGAGCATACAATCATGGGTTATTTTCTGTTTAAGCAGTTGGATAGGCAGCTAATTGCGTTGATTTTCCTTTAAATTAGTTTTGTGTCCAACCCAGAATTTGTCCTTAATGGAGGTTTGAATCTGAATGATTTGGATCTTAGAGCATTAAGTCATTTATTTATATTATGATTTAACCACTTAGTGCCTTTTAATAAATATGAATCATCCAGATCTTATGCAAAGTCTTAATATTATTAAGAAGTTCATCACCATTCCATATATAACCATAACTAATTACCACTCACAACCATCAACCACCACTACCAACCACCAACTACCACCCCCCACCACCACTACCAACTGCCACCAACTATCAACTACCTCTACCATCACAACCAATACTACCACTGAAAATCACTGACAATCTCTACAACAATAACAACCTCCACATCACAAATACCATCTTCTCTATCAACCACCGCCACCTCTACTGCCACCTTCTACAACGGCAACTACCTACCATCACAACAGCCACAACCACTATCGTCGCCATTAACACAATTCACCACCACCACCAACCACTAATACCAACAACCTCTACTAACACAACTGCCTCTATCATCAACTAGCTACCACCCCCTTCCCCATTACCTACCACCGCCAACATTACTAGTCATTAGTCATTACCACTAACCACCTCCACCATCAAACCACCATTATCACACAACCACCACCAATTACCACTATCAACAATCATCGGCACCAAACATCACTATCAAGTACCACCAGCAACTACCACCTTACAATCTAATGATTCGTAGACATAATATCTAAACTGTTTTCTTTGGGATAATTACAAAAAGAAGACAAGCAAAAGACGAAAATTACAAAAAAAAAATGCTCATATTTCTGAATCTTACCCGACATGTCACCATTTTCCCGAGATAGTAATATGCCGCAACTTTATATAATTTTATACAAATTTATATACGTGTATAAAATTGTATAAGTGTATATATAAAAGTGAATAAATCTGTATATTAAGGATGTTTATCTGAATTTTTTTACTTTTTTGTGTATATTTTTATATTTCTTTCATTGCTACACATTTATCTATGTATATTCATGTATAATCTATTTTTAGGGGGGAGATTTGTGCGTATAAACTTGTCCAAAGTAATGACTTAGACGCAATAAACAACATAAATTCAGTAAAATACAAAAATTTAACGACAACACTAGCGGAGGAGGGTGTTTTCCGGCGGCTTCGTGGTTGGGAGGGAAAGATTTGGTAATTAGGGTGTTTTTTTTATGAAGGAGTGCTAAAATTTATAATTTTAGGGATGGGTGCTATGCATGAAAAAAAATATGATATGCTGTTTGTAGTTTTAGGTAGTGGGCTGCCTATTTTTAAAAATTTCCCTTTATAATATGTATAAACTTTAATAAAAATAAATTATAAATATTCAGATATTGGAAAAACAAACAATCTTAATCATTCACTGTTCATATCTTAATATCACATCTTAATATTCAGATATGTATGCAGATCCATACATCTTAATTTTAATAAAAATAAATGCCCCTTACAAATAACCTTTCATACAAAATGGATTTTTCATATGAAAAATAAGTTACTTGCCTACGACAATAAGTAAAGTTGACCTAATATTGTTAAATTATTTACACTGTCAATATTAATTACTTAAACTCTTATTTAAAATGGAGAGGAAGAGAGAATATTTACAAATATATACTGAAATACATGAAAAGAGAAGTTGCGAGAAGTGCTAATCGAGGTAAGATTTTCAGTTGTACAAACTGAGCCATAACATAAAGGGCAACTAACCCTTGAAGAACGAATCACTTTGACAACATGAAACTGGATTATGGGTTCACCTAAGTAGATGGAGATCTGGGACTAGAGAAGATACCCCTTATGTCTTGCACTATATTGTTGGTTATGTTCCCCCTTTGAGGTGGTAGCCTTCCCTTCTTGCTACTACTTTTGTTGTCTTCCTGACCAGATTCTTCTTGCCTACCATCATTAGAGTCCATTGTTTCTCTTATAGTACCTGCTTTGGTACGAGCACCAAATTCACTCATGTTTGCTGCAGGTTATCACTATTAATATAGCTCGTCTTCTCTTGCTTCTCTCTTTCCTTCCTTCTTTCTTTCTTTCTTTCTTTCTTTCTTGCTTTCTTGCTGGACTCAGTAGAGTACTCTATATATAGAAAATAGGAGTAGTATATGCTTTCAAAATAATGAAGTCTAGTCATGAAGGACAGACGACAGTGGACAAAAACTAACCCCACAATAAGCATGCGCAGTAGCTTAGTATTACTCTATTCGAGTGACATTATTTATTATTCTTGTTCTAAAACGAATGATTATTTTTTTAAATTTGAATTCAGTTCAACTTTAACGCATTACTTTTTATGAAAAACTTTTATAATACTAAATTGTTATTAAAAGAAATTACACTACAAACTTAAAAGGTTTATAAATTATAACCATACAAATATTCAAATATATAGATTTTACAAATAAAAAAAATGTATATATTAAATTCTGCAAATCAGATTACTCACCCGTCCAAAAAGACTGTCTAACTTTTCTTTTTTGTTTGTCCCAAAATGAGTGTCTCTTTCCTTTTATGACAACTCTTTAAATCTAAGATTTGTTTTGGTCCACGGGATTTAAAGACACTGGCCCACATTACACACACCTTTCATTTTACACCACAAGATTTAAAAGTCTTCATTTTTTTCTTAAACTCTGTGATCAGTCAAACTCAGACAGTCTTTTTGGGACGGCGGGAGGACAAGTTAAACTTTTACCCCTGCTTTATCTATTCATTTCATTATTTTATGCTTATTTTTTCGTAAATTCAAAGTATCTTAAGCCCTATTTGGTAACTTAGTGTGCAACTCTTTTCTACTGGTGTCAAGGAATTTTGATAAAGTCATACTTCCTCCGTCCGAAATTGAATGTCTCATTTTCCTTTCTGGTTTGTCTCAAAATGAGTACGTCTTTCTATATTAAGTAAGTTAACAATTCAAATATCTTACATGACAGATTTAAAACTACATATTTAAAAGATATTTTTGTATATTACACACATTTTGACTGGGAACGGAGAGTACTTCTCTTTGTCACGTGGGCCCCACTTATTTAATGCCTTGTCACCATCTTTGCGTTGTACAACATGTACTCTGAGCTTTCTAGCTCCTAAGTCCTAACGCCTATGTGTCAGCCTCTGTTCTCCAAAATCTACTTCTCTTTTTCATCATTTTACCAAAACCTATTCTATACAATAATATATATTCAAAAGCAATTACACTTATCAATTGACCTCTAAATTTAATATAAAACTAAATGTAACATTCCAGTTATTTGGACTATGAGGGTGCTTATACTGTTAAGTCTCAGCAGATAACAAAGGTGAATAGTAAAAAAAAAAAAAAATGCTAACGTATTATTAAGAGTTCAACGAGAAAATAAATGTAACAACTAAAATTTCCCTTTATCAAGGGAGTAAATTAAAGAAACTAGATAGTACGAGTACAGTCTTATTAATTCGTTTAAAAAATAAGGGATTTATATATATATATATATATATATATATATACACACACACACAAATATACACCCTTAATTACATAAAAAAAATATATTTTTAAAATTACCAGACATAGCAATATTTTTTTAGCATATTTTTGCAATAATCAAAACATTTCATGTTTGATAACCACACTTACACCTCACTCTCTAAAAAATCCCCTAAAACAATTTCTCCCACTTCCTCCCAAAACAAACAGCCTCCGGTGGCCGGAAAACTCAAGCCACCGTCCCCCATCGCCTCTCCACCACTGTTCCGCCACCGGACCACCGCCTCTGGTGGCCAAAAAATGCTAAAATACATCTGCGAACTCATTTTGACCTCCTCTTTCTATTTCCGCTACTGGTTTCCTCAAAAGAAGAATCAATTCGTATAGATATGTAGTCAAAGTTTCGGTCGAAGCCTATCTTTGGCGATTTTCCACCTTTTTCCGGTAAGTTTCGTTTTTTTCTTTTCTCTCACCCTTCCCCGCCACTTGTTGTTCTTGTCTCCCAAAACCGTGTCCCGTTTCTTCCTGTTTCTTCATATGTTTCTTACTTTTCTTTCTTCTTATTTTCTTTTCACTTTCTTGTTATGGTCATTTGGCTATGGTGTTTATGACGTTTTGGATGGGCTGGTATGGTGTGATGTACGTCAAGGCAACCGTGAGGGTGACGATATGTGTGTGGTGATGACGACGAGGCATTGTTAAGGTAGTATGTTATGGTATTGTTGTTGTATTTCTTGGCAATGTGATGGCATTTTGGACACCAGTTATGCACGACAAAGCTGAGACAGAAACAATAGCAGTGGCATCGACGCCAATGGAAAAGCAGGGGTGCAGCAGTGGTAAGCGAGGCAGCGATGCCCTGTGGTCTGTGATGGTGTTTGCGTTGATGTTGTAATTGGTTATCTTCTCTCAACCGTTTCTGTTTCTTTAGATTTGTTTCATTTTGTTCCGTTTCTGTTTCTTCAGAATCGTTCAAATTTCGTTTTTGTTCCGTTTCTACTCATGTTTCTTCATATTTGTTTTATTTCTATTTCTGTTTGTACAGATTTGTTATAGCGGTTTAATTTTGAACTCTTGTTTTCTATTGCTCACGACTGATTACACTGCACATTGGAGCTTAACCACTGTTTCAAAGTAAATAAAACCTAGTAAATTTATATTTATTATTGAAACGGTCTGATACAGTTTGAAATTGCATTGAAACAATATGATACAGGTTGAAACATTGAAACAGTTGTTGCAACAATTTGATACAGTCTGAAACGATATGAAACAGTATGATACGGTCTGAAACGACGTTGAAATAATCTGAAACAACTGTTGAAACAGTTTGAACGGTCTAAAACGGTGTTGAAACAGTATGATACGGTCTGAAACGGTGCTGAAATAATTTAAAACAATGCTGAAACGGAGTTAATACAGTTTGAAACGAGAGTTGATACTGTTTAAAATAGTCTGATACAATCTGAAATAGAGTTAATATAGTCTGAAACGAGAGTTGATACAGTTTAAAACAGCCTGATACAGTCTGAAACAGAGTTGATACAGTCAGAAACGAGAGCTGATACAGTTTAAAATAGTCTGATACATTCTAAAACAGGGTTGGTACAGTTTGAAATAGGAGTTGATACAGTTTAAAGCAGTTTGATACAGTCTGAAATGACATTGAAACACTATGATACAGTCTGAAACGGAGTTGATACAGTTTGAAACGGGAGTTGATACAGTTTAAAGTGAAATTGGAGAAAATGGTGGGAGGAAAAGTAAAATTGGGGGAAATAGGATGAGTAAAAGTGAAATTGGGGGGAAATGGTGGGAGGAAAAGTGAAATAGGGGGAAATAGGAGGAGCAAAAGTGATAGTGGGGGAAATAGGAGGAAGAATGTATGAGTTTGGTATGTTATTGGAAAATATTGCTATGTTTTTGCTATATTTGTAATTAACTTGTGTTTTCCCCTATATAGCGTAAATTTGCTAAAATGTTGCTATGTTTGGTAATTAAGTTCTAAAAAGTTTACTTTTGTGTAAAAAATCAAAAAAATAATGACATATTTATAAATTCAAAAACAAGTTCCTACTGAAGTCCTCATTTTACCTTTAATAAGATAATTTACCCACTCGAATATCTATAACTTATTTTAGACCATAATTTTAAAAATCTTCATTTATCTTTTAATACTTTGTGCTACGTTAAACTATGACTTAACATAATGAGTATCATTTACATTTGAAATATGATTAGACTCCTATGTCCACTTATTAGCCATAGAATAGAAAAATAAATATAACAAAACAAGGCAATCTTTGGGCTAATATTTTTTTAGCGGTCTCCAGAGCATAACTAACAAAAAAAAGTAAAAAAGCTAACAAAACATAAATATACCAAAACTTTGCCAAATATTTTTCATAGAACTATTCTTGACAGGTCCAAAAAGGTCCTGCAGCACTTAAATTTTCTATTTGTGCAAATCACCCTTTTCTTTTACATAGCTCATATAATCTCAGAAGAAATTTGTGTACCTCGTATTTACTGGTTGTGAGTATTTGTCCTTACTTTCCATATTTTAGTAAAATGACCTCATCTTTCATTCCTTTATTGTTTTAAGTGTAACCTAGACATGACTTCAAGTCAATTAGTTTGTTGAATGTTGGAAGAGGTCGAAGACCAATGCTGCCTAGACTAGGCTGCAATAATCTGGGAGATTGAGAAAAGGGTTGAGGGAAGTGTTGTCTAGCCAGGCTTCAAGGCAATTAACTGAGAGAATGTGGGAAGAAATTGAGGGCAATTATTGGCCAGAAAGATTGGGGTAAGGTGCCGAGGGCAAATGGCGCATAAGCTAGACTTCAAGGCAATTAGCTGGGAGATTGCGGGAAGTGGTCGATGACAAGTGTTGCTCGGGCTAAACTTAAAGGTAATTAACTTGGATATTGGAGCCGAGGACAAGTGCTTCCTAGGCTAAGCTTCAAGACAATTAGCTTGGACACTATGAAAAGAGATCGAGGACAAGTGTTGTTTAGGCTAGAAATTTAGATGGAGAAAGAAAAAGAGGTGATTCTGCGTGTCTTTTATAGGATTAATATAGGTGTTTTCGCCCAAAATTTATTCATTAAACTAAATGAATATCATGTTTGCAAAACCTTCGTAATAGAAGTCAAATAGGCAAATCATTTGCCTCAGTGTCATCGTTCTACAAATTTTCTCATTAAAATATATTAAGTAGGGATTTTAAAGTAATCTTGTTGGTCCCGTGTGAGTACAACTTGCTATAAATGACAAGTAAAAGTAAAATTATTTTTAATAAAATTGATAAATAAAATTGAACAGAGTGAGAGTAAAATTGGAATGGGTGAAGTATTATTAAAGTTGACCGACTTAATAGCTTGCATTATTGAACCTTGTCTTCTTCTTGTTATACTCTAAGCACCTCCTATGGACACTAGAAAGGGGGAGAGGGTTGAATGGTGTTCTCCAATTTTTTGAAGAACCCGACTCTTAATTCTAGAACCCCGTTCTTGTAACACAGTCACCACCACACACAAACACATAAACAAACAACAATCTAAAGAACACAGTTTTTTTACGTAGAAAACTCCTTGCTCAAGGGAGAAAAAATATGACCCATACTCTGGGATTTTGAAACCAATTAACTAACACAAAAGAGCAAGTTTTTGATTACAAACTTTGTAACCATGGGACTACACTCTAGACCCTAAATACTCAACGAAGCTAAACTCTAGCTTCACAAAATAATTTCTCAAAGTTCACATATAACAATTGCTTCTAAACTAAGCAGTTAGGTAAAACTAATACAACTCAGAACCTATGACAACTTTAATATATAACCTATTAAGATTTACTACTTAAGCTCTGAGTTCTTCAATGGTTGTCTTCAGTAGTTAAGTCACCTTTGAAAGTTATTGAATCACCTTGTGTTTTCTCTCTACTCTCGTGGTGAATAACTGAGTACGGCTGCCTCAGTTACTAGGTTTTATATGGGCTTTGTAACCCTAGTAGTGTTCCAGCAAGAAACCTTATAAATATGGCAAGTCAAGATTTTCATGTGATACTTTCCTTGTTTAGCTCCAACTCTTGTTCATACTTCAAAGAAACAGCCCCGACACAACTTCTTTTAGCTGATTAGGATGCGCAATAGTTCACGCGCCACTACTCCTACTTCTGCATGTATTCCATAATCTTTTCGATCAGTCGTGCCCTTCTCCTTAAGGACCAAGTTCTTCTCCAAAATACTAGGTCCTTCATTTGTTATACTGCAAAACATTGTGCTCAACAAATTTCCCCTTTTTTATGATGACAAACAAATATTGCCAAATTACCTATACAGACAAAAACACCAAAGAACACAAAGCCAAAAAATGAAAGAATTTAAGACATATGAGTTAGGTCACAAACATCCCAACATTTCCTTTTTTCCCCTTTTTGGCATCATCGAAATGATTCAAATCCTGCAAGAAACAAGTCAGTACAGTCCAATCTAGAGCCCAAGGCAACAAGTCAACATAAGTAACGACTATAAGTAATTTAAGGGTCCAACTAGAACCAGAGATGTCATAGAACAAACCAAAACATGCAAGAGTAGTTTAAAACCAATCATCCAGGGCGTGACAAACACACAGCCCAATTAAGTACAAAACTAGATAAAGATTGTCTAAAAAAAATGCATCAAGGAAGGACAAGAGGGGAAATAGGATAAGGATTTATACAAGGACACGGAAGAAAATAAGCAACCTTCAGTTCTTCAGGTTGAAGTTCTTGACAAGTGCCTCAATGTTCTTTGTATTTTTGGCCCTTTCTACCACCAACTAGGCCTCATGTTTGTGACACTCAATCTTCAAGCAGTCAATCTCTTGATCGTTCACCTGTAACTACCTCTTCAGTTATGTATTTTCTTCATCTACCTCCAACACATGCTGCTCCAGTTCCTTTACGGCTGCAATAGATTCATCAGGTCCAAAATCCTCATTTTCATCAGACTACTCTTGCTTAACTTGCATTGGTCGCTTAGATGCCCTTCTTTCCTTGAAGAAATCACAGTTCTTTAGCAAATTAGACCAAACATCTGATGCAATGTTGGCTTCTTTCCATCTTCCAAGGACACACCAAAATGCTCAAAGACCTGCTGCAGGATGTAGGAGTGCACTAAGGAATGTGGCTTTTGATTAGAATCTGCAATCTTTTTGATATGTCTGATGATCAGACCAGGTAGATTTATCCTTGTTCTTCTATCTAACAGGTCCATGTATGTTAAGTCCGGAGCACATGCCTCACTGTTTCTCTCCCCTCTAGGCAGCAAGAATCTGTAGACAAACTCAAACAACAACTGATGTGCTGGTTCCATCTCCTTCTTCTCAACTTTTCTTTCTTTCCTGATTCTTATCTTCTCTGTGAATTTCTTCACCACACTCAGAGAGGTAACACCATCATTCCTCTTAGGCCACTTCAACTTAATGTTCCTGCAATAACCTTCAGCATGTACATCAAGAATGACCCCTAGTTCATTCCTTCCTAACTCCAGCTCTATACCTTTCACCATAGAGAACACCCTTCTTGCAGCTACCCTGCATTTAACATAGAACTCTCTGATCTCCTCAGCATGACGACACCTGACCTTATTAGAGAAAAGCTTCAACCACCCTTGGTCTTCCACCTTCCTGACTAAGGGTCTCATATCATGCTCCTCCAGGTCACTCAGAATACTACCTACTAGTACTTGATGTCTAGCAAAGAAGGCTGCCATGTCAACCTCTTCCTCATCTTCTTTCTTTTTCTTCTTGACATCCATCTCACTATCAGTGTCAGAATCATATGGTTGAACATACTCCCTATCCTCATCACATTCCACCTTCTCCTCAGTACCAGTTTCCAGCTCTACCTCTTCCAGCTTTTGTTTCTTTTTCTTCTCATACTTATCAACCATTTCTACCTGCTGTTTCAAAGCAGACCTAGTAGATACTCTTCTAAGAGCCACTGGCACAGCAGGTTCATCACCACCTTCATCAACACCCTAAGAGTCTTCATCATTCTCATCTATAAATCTGCTCTTAGACACAATCTTTCCTTCTTTCACAAGCTTTTTCCTCTTCCCCTTTATCGGCTTTGTTTCACTCAAAATCACCACTTCATCTTCATCCTCCTCTTCCATCATATTCTCATCTTCTTCCCCAAATTTTATTTTCATTTTTTTCTTTGGGACTTTCACAGCTTTCTCAACAGCACTGTCTTTAACCTCTGTCTCCTCTTCTTTATTTTCTTCAGAATCTGTCCAATCAAGTTTTTCATCATCAACTACAGCAGGAACCGCGAAAGAATCAAGTTCTTTTTCCAATTCCTTAGTAGCTTCAGCAGAACTAGGTCCTTCACATACAAGACCACTCAATACAGCCTCCAGTAGTACCTTCTCTAAAGGAGCAGTCTCCGAACTAGGTTCGTCAATTGGGCCTCTTTGAGACTCTACCGAATCTTCCTCTCTCAACCTCTCCGACACATTTTCAACAGCGTTCAATCCCATTTTGTCAGTAACTTTGGGTACATGAAATCTAACCCCAGGTTCAAAAGTTTCTCAGGCCATTTTCCCTTCTCCCTCTACCACTTTCCCCTATCAGTTGTACTATTATGCTCTACAGCTTTAACAATCTCATCCATACCTTTAACTAAAATCTCCATACTAGCCTTTTCAGGACTAATAACTGAATCTAAAGCAGTAGAACTAACTTGAGCAGAATTAAGACTTAACTCAACTAATTTTGCATCGAAAACCACCGGAGTAGATGCCGGAACAGAGGGTTTTGCGATGGTTTTCTTGGAAATCTTCTTTCCAAATTTCTTCTAAACTTTCAGGCGTTCCCTAGCCAATCTTTCAGCAACACTAGAGGTGGTGGGTTTGAGAGAGGAATCTTTGGAGGTGTGGATTTCTGAGGTTTTAGCCAGAGAGGCAGATGATGATTGTGCTTGGGATATGGTGAAGAGTTTTTCTTGAGGTAGGTTTAGTGAAAAGAAGGGTTTTCTTGTTAGAACTTGAGAGAGAAAAACAAAGAGACTGTAGTAGATATTTTCTTGTTTCAGATGAATAATGGAAGAGTAGATGGTGAAGAGATGTTCAAGTTGATCTAAGGAATAGGCGGTAATGATGGCAATGTAAAAATGGAACACCTTTTAGAGTTCTTGGGAAACCGGGAAAGCTTTGGATGTGACGGTTATGTGAGAAGGTTATTAAGACTTTTAGAATGAGTGTGGTAGGTTTGAAATTTAAAAATGTAACCAAAAAGGTAATTTTCCTATGAATTTGGGAGGTTACACAAATATGGAAGGTTTTCTGGATGCACGTTCAAGAATCAATCAATTCTAGTCATAGTACTTAACATGTATAGCTATATAGATGTACCTGGACATGGTTTCTCATGCTTACATTGGTTCCTTCTACTCCCTCATTTTGTTCTTCCCTGGGAACTCATTAGAACACTTAAGTAACACTCAGTTGAACAAATATACTTAATAAAGTACAAAGACAGACTGGACTGTAACAACTTAAAATTTTAAACAGGAAATTGAACACTTAACTAACCAAACCTTGGGGATCAAGTGCTGGGTCATCCATGTATTTTGGTCATCCCTAACTCCAACCTGCTCCTCTCAAATTGAACTTTGTTCAAGGCTTTGGTGAAGATGCAGCAATTTGATCCTCAGTCCTGCAAGAATTCATGGTGATTAGACCTTTTTCAACATTATATCTAAGAAAATGATGTCTAATATCAATGTGCTTGGTCCTTTTATGTTGAACTGGGTTCTTAAAAATGTTCACAGCATTTGAGTTATCACAGAAAATAGGCACTACTCCACATTTAATTCCAAAGTCCTCAAACTGTTGTTTGATCCACAGCAACTGAGAATATCAGGATGCAGCTGCTACATACTCAGCTTCTACAGTAGACAAGGCTACAGAGTTCTGCTTCTTTGTAACCCAAGAAACTAAGCAAGGACCAAGGAAATGCGTCATCCCTGAAGTGCTTTTCCTATCCACCAGATGACCTGCATAATCAGCATCAGCAAAACCAATCAATTCAAAAGTACCACCCCTGGGGTCCCATTGACATAAATCTTGAGTTCCTTTCAAGTATCTCAGAATTCTCTTCACAACTATTAGATGTGATTTCTTTGGATTGGGCTAAAATCTAGCACACAGTCCCACACTGTACACAATATCAGGTCGACTAGCTGTCAGATAGAGGAGTGAGCGTATAATTACTCTATACTTAGTCTCATTTGTAAGGACCCAGTTCATCCATATCCAGCTTTGTTCCAGGAGCAATTGGAGTAGACATCTCTTTTGCTCCTTCCATGTCAAACTTCTTCAAAAGTTACTTGACATACTTCTGTTGATGAATCATAATTCCTTTAGGGGTTTGTTTAATTTGCACTCCTAGAAAGAAATTGAGTTTTCCCATCATACTCATCTCGAACTCACCGCCCATCAACTCAGCAAATCTCTTGCATAATTCCTCATTAGTGGCTCCAAATATAATGTCATCAACATATACTTGAACCACCAATAAATCCTTTCATTTCTTCTTCAGGAACAATGTGTTGTCGATTTTTCCTCTTGAAAACCCATTTTAAGCAAGAAACTTGATAGCCTCTCATTGGAAGCTCTAGGTGCTTGCTTCAATCTATAGAGAGCCTTATCGAGTTTGTATACATAATCAGGAAATTCACTGTTCAAGAAACCTGGAGGCTGCACCACATAAACTTCTTCATTTAGGTATCCATTCAAGAATGCACTCTTCACATCCAACTGATATAATGTAACTCCATATATGTAGCAAAGGCAATTAACATTCTTATGGATTCCATCCTAGCTACTGGTGCAAAGGTCTCATCATAATCAATTCCTTCCTCTTGATTGTTACCTTGGACTACCAGTCTAGCTTTTTTCCTTGTCACTATGCCATGTTCATCCAGTTTATTCCTGAACACCTATTTAGTTCCAATGATTGATCTGTCCTCTGGTTTTGGAACTAGATTCCATACTTTGCTTCTCTCAAACTTATAAAGTTCATCCTGGATAGCTAAGATCCAGTCTGGATCTTCCAAGGCTTCTTTTATAATCTTCGGTACCATAGATGATAGGAAGGCAAAGAATGCACACAAGTTTTTCAGGGCAGATCTAGTCATTATCTCAGTGTCTAACTCAGATAACACATTCTCCAGAGGGTGTGAGCTTTGATGTTTCCATGATCGAGGTTGTATGTGGTGGGAAGAACCTTCAGCGTCAGCTTGAGTGGGTTCTTCCTGATCATTTGATTCATCTTCCTTATCTGGTGTTCCCCCTGACATATTGACTCCTTAATTCCCCCTGAGTTAGATTTCCATCTTCTTCACAAGGTTCCTCATTTTCTTCTGAGTTCTCAGAGTTACCTGCACAATCTTCTCGAGCAAGACCAATTGCCTGATCATCTACTTCCTTTTCAACAATTTTTTTGTCTGACTCGTCAAACACCACATGCATGCACCCTCCACCATTTGGGTCATTTTGTTGAACACTTTATATGCGTTGCTTTGGGTAGAATAACCAAGAAATATTGCCTCATCACTTCTTGCATCAAAATTTCCCAATGGTTCCTTGTCGTTATTGTGGACAAAGCATTTACACCCAAAAGGCCTCAGATATGCAATATTCAATTTTTTTCCTCTGAGAAGTTCATAAGGGGTTTTGTCAAGAATGGCCTTTATGGAACAGCTGTTCAACAAGTAACATGCAGTTTTTATAGCTTCAGCCCAAAAATTTCTTGCAAGACTGCTTGATAGCAGCATGGTTCTTGCCATATCCTCCAGAGACCTGTTCTTCCTTTCAACTACTCCTTTTTGCTGTGGAGTTCTTGGTGCAGAAAAATTATGATCAATACTATGTTTCATACAATACTAAAAAATTTTGCATTTTTGAACTCCGTGTCGTGGTCAGATCTGATACTGATCAATTACAGGCTCAAATTTTTCTGTAAAACTCCAGCCCAGTCCTTGAAGCTATCGAAAGCTTCATCTTTTGATGTAAGGAACAACGTCCATGTGTACCTTGAGTAATCATCAACAATCACGAACACGAACCTCTTTCCTCCTCTGCTTCTGACTCTCATTGGTCCATATGGATTCATATGTATCAGCTCCAGTGGCTTTGACGTACTCACCACCTTTTTTATTTAAAGGATGATCTCACGTGTTTCCCCCTAACATAAGCATCACACATCTTGATGTCTTTAAATTTCTTGTTTGGCAACCCACGAACAAGTTCCTTCGATACTAACTTGTTGAGCTGTAAGAGACTAGCATATCCCATCCTTTTGTGCCGCAGCTGAGAATCACTCTCTTGAAAATTCAAGCATATTAAATTATTCTCTCGAAGTGGTCCCAGTGATGCTTTGTACACATTATTCACCCTTTTTTCTTCCATGACAATTTCTCCACTCTGTAGGTTCTTCACCGTTCATCCTACAGATGAGAAGCTAACTTCATTTTCTCTGTCACATAGTTGAGAGATACTCATCAAATTTTGTCTGAAACCATCAACACAATATACATTTTCAATTTCATGATCTAAGGATCTCCCAACTTTTCCAATTCCCACAATCTGACCACTTTTTCCTCCACCGAAGGCTACACTGCTCCGTGAAATGCTGCGAGTGAGAGAAAGTTCCTTCTGTCTCCAGTCACGTGCCTTAAACAACTACTGTCAAGAATCCAGCTTGGGTTGTTCACTCTCACTCCAGCCTGCAAAAAACATCAAGGGTTAGTTTTAGGAACCCAGAAAAGCTTGGGTTATTTCCTATGAGAAAATGGATAAATCAAATCTTTCTTAGCCCATTCAGGTAAAGCAATCCTATTATTTTTGTCCTTTGCCTTGCTTGCAAATCATGCATCTTTGTTTGTAATGTCCAGTTCTGCCACACAAGGTGCACAACATGTTACAAGGCAAACCCACATACATACTCTTTGGATTATATGGAGGCAAAGATTTCTTGAATCCAAGCCTCGTTTTCCTTTGTTCTGGCTTTCAAGAACCCAATTCATTGCCTCAGAGGATTTGTTCCATTTTGTTAATTTGGTAAGCTCATAGTCAGTTTTTTCAACCTTTTTTTGAGAACTCTATTTTTTCTCAGTTTCCTGATATAGGATCTCATTTGTTCTCTTGAGCTCATCTTCAAGAAAAGTTTGAACTTCACTGATTACTTGCTTACCATTAAATATTTTTATTTAACTGATTTAATTCAATTTCAAATTTTGAGATCTTAGAGTTTGACATAAGAGCCTGCCTTTTTAGAAGGCATTAATTTCTTCAAATTCAACATTTTGCTCTTGAAAGCCCTTACATCTTGCTCTTAGATCACTTATATAATCAATTAGTTTATCTTTCTCAGCTTTTACTTTTTCATAACCCTCAATTAAGGTGGCAGCTATTAGAATCAGAATTTCAGTTGAGTATGTGTGAAAATTTTCTTTTAGTTCAGAGAGACATACCTCAGTGAATGAGCAGCTTCTTCTCCATCAGTTGCCACGAGAGCCGATTCTTTTTTTTGTTCATCTTTAGTGTAGATCTCTTTCAACTTCTCCCAAATCTCTTTTGCATATTTGTACTCCAACACCATTGCTAGTACATCAGTCGTCATCACGTTTCTCAAGTACAACACAGCTTTGGCATTTGCTTGCAGCCAATTCAAATCTTGAGGATCGAGTTCTTCTACCAACTTTGGGACCAAGGATCCATTTGCTACTCTCTTCACAGTACATGAAGTCCTCGTTTCACAATCAACCAGAGACTATAGTCCATCGCTTGAAGGAAGACTTTCATTTATTTCTTTCACCTTTATAACTTGTTCCATTAAACACATGTGGCTTAAAAGGATATCTTCCTCCTCTGAACTCCAGTGGATCTTCTCTATCTGAGTTCTCACCAAACAATCCCATCAATGCTAGGGGAGACTCATACTCAGATTCTTTTTCTTCTTTAGACTCACTGTCAATTGGTCCCCATGTAGCGTAGAAGGCTTCCTTCTTCTTTCTTCTTTCTGCTCTGAAGTTTGACGGTCGTTTGAATTTCTTCTTGTCTTTATCATTATCTTTTGATGCCTCCTTCTCCTTCTCCTTTGTAGCTCTATTCTTTATCCACTCAATTTTCCACATTGGGAAATCCATAACTGCATTGTCTTTCTTTAAACACTTAAAACACCCTGAGTAATCTGGATTGTCGACTATGTTCTTTCTACCAGTGTTTTCTTTGTTGTTCCTTTTGAACCCCTTGAACTTTTCCCTGATTAAACTTCTGCCTTAAAGCACTGACCATAGCTGCTTCAACTGATTGCAAGTTAACATACTCCTCAGTTGCTTCAAGTGCAAAAGTCTTGTCCTTCTTGGGAGGCTTACTCTTTGATTCCTTCATGTGTTTTCAAGCTTCCAACCAGTTCTTCAAGCTTGATAGACCTAAGAGGTTTGGACTCAATAATAGCAGTCATTTTGGGTTCCCAGACATCAGGATGTACATTCAGAACCTTGTCCACCATTTCAACTTCTGGTAGTTTCATATCTAGAGACATCATCTCGTTTGTGATAATGGTCAGCCTTGTCATCATGTCTTGTATTGACTCCTTCTCTCCCATAGTGAACAGCTCAAGTTTTCTTTCCAGCATCCTTCTCTTGGAGTCCTTGACTTCAGTCGTTCCTTCATGTGCAACTTCCAGGGCATCCCAAATTTCTTTTGCCATCTTGTAGGATGAGACCCTATTGAACTCTTCTGGACCAAGCCCACAAATTACCAATCATTTGGCTTTGTGGTTCTTTTCAATCATCTTGTAGTCAGCCTCATTGAACTCCTCTTTTTTTTTTTTGGGTTCTTCTCGAGCAGCAACTCTTTCACCAACAATTTTTGTTGGTATCAGATTTTCATCAGAAACAATCAACCAGAGTTGATAATCTTCCGCACAAATGTAGTTCTCCATTCTACTTTTCCACCAAGCGTAGTATTCCCCATTAAAATGTGGTGCCCTCATAACCGACTGTCCTTTACTAATGGTAGGTGGTACCCTCATGACAAGATCCATCTCAAGGTGTTAACCTTATAACGAGAAGACCCGCTCTGATACCACTTGTTATACTCTAAGCACCTCTTATGGACACTAGAAGGGGGAGGGGGGGGGGGAGGGGGGTTGAATAGTGTCCTCAATTTTTTTGACGAACCCGACTCTTAATTCTAGAACCCGTTCTTATAACACAGTCACCACCACACACAAACACACAAACAAACAACAATCTAAAGAACACGGTATTTTTACGTGGAAAACTCCTTGCTCAAGGGAGAAAGACCACGACCCACACTCTGGGATTTTGAAACCAATTCACTAACACAAAAGAATAAGTTTTTAATTACAAAATCTGTAACCAAGGGGCTATACTCTATAGCCTAAACACTCAACGAAACTAAACTCTAGCTTTACAAAATAATTGTTCAAAGTTCACATATAACAATTGCTTCTAAACTAAGTGGGTAGGTAAAACTAATACAACTCAGAACCTATGACAACTCTAATAAAGCACATATTAAGATTTACTACTTAAGCTCTGAGTTCTTTAATGGTTGTCTTCAGCAGTTAAGTCACCTTTGAAAGTTATTGAATCACCTTGTGTTTGCTCTCAACTCTCGCAGTGAATAACTGAGTACGGTTGCCTCAATTACTAGCTTTTATATGTGCTTTGTAACCTAGTAGTGTTCCACCAAGAAACCTTGTAAATATGACAAGTCAAGATTTTCCTATGATATGATGGATATAATTTATTGATATATTTTTATAGTTAAATATTAAGTATTTTAAATAAAATGTGAATAAATATATCCATCTCTCGCATATTTTCAAACATATTTTGCAGGAAGAAGAAATTATTCAAGGTGAAGACAAATAAGGGAATGGCCATTGATGATTACATTATTCATAGTGTGATTATAACACTGATAGTAATGTCCGTGAATTGTTTTACGCTGAAGAATAAAAGCGCAAACGGAAGAAAGTTTATGGAATGAAGCTACGTATGAAAAAGTCTTCACAACCCAACACACCTTGACCATCTTGAAATATTTCCTACCACCTTAAGATATGGCATCTTAGGTAGAAATTTGGCATAGAATCTTTTCTACAAATAAATGCCAAAGTTGTATGAAAAAAGGATCAAAATTTCATGTTGCAGAGAACTACTTTCTTTTGCTCTTTTTCTTTCTTTGTCTTTTATAACATTAAGCTTTTGTAGTTTTCTTTTGTAGAAGAAATACTACTTCTTCCTAGTCTTTATATTTTTAAAGTTTTACTTACTCCATAATGGAGTAATCTCTTTTGTTGGGATAGTTGATGAAACTCGGTAATATTTATAATACGTATCTCAGTTTTAATACATGCTTAGCCTGAAGTTTTTAATCACATTTTAACACTGTGCTAGAATTATAGTTTTTACTAAATCTTTATTTTCACATCCGTCTATTTTATATCTAGGTTATTGTTATATTAATTTTGTAATTCTCACGGAGCAAAATTAATGTATAATAACTAATGAATAAAGTAGTAGAGTAAAAACTATTTTTCCAAGTCTGTAATCTTGTTTACCTCAGTTTTAATTCTCACGGAGGAATTGTTGTAGGTAAGATTATTGATTTTCTGTAAAAATATTCTCACGAAGTTTTTACTACTTTTTTAGCACAATTCAGGCAAGAAAAATATTTCGGTTTAATCGTCACTAGTTATAATTTGATTAATATGCATAACCTCACGGAGTGTTATTAATTGATTATTTTCTTAGTGAGCAAAATTAGCAATAAGCAATTATTCTTAAGAGAAATACATGTCAAAACTGAGATATTTATGATAAGTATTACCAAGTGAATTCAACGATTCCCAACTCCTTTTAAATTTGAAATCTTCCAGAAGTTCTTTATTTTAATTTAAGTAAATTTAAACTAAAAACTCACCTTTCATCAATTTGACTCTCTCAAATAGTAATTAAAATACTACAAGTCCGTAGCATAGAATACCCAATCTCTGTGGGACAATATCTTAAACTATATTAGAATTTGACAAGAACGAGCAGACAATTCCTATGCACTTTGGACCTCGTCAAATTTTTGGCGCCGTTGCCGGGGATTGGCGTACATCTACTTCGGACTAAATATTGGATTACTAATTTGAGACTTATTAATATAATTAATATTAATTTGATCTAATAAATACTACTATAACTAACCTCTGATTACTAACATTTTTGTTTTTGTTTCTAACATTTTCGTTTCTAACATTTTCGTGTCTGTTTAGTATATATATTGTTATTTATAACTTTTATTACTATCTCTATTTTCTAACTATTTTTTTTTCTTGCTTAGTTTTTGATGCTAGTACTTATCGTCTTTGTCTTTTGCGTCTTTTCTGTTATTAGTACATTACTATTACTTACTTTTTACTACTCTTTCTCTGTTAACTATTAATTCTTAACGTTCTTCCTCACTGTTACTATTATTATTTTTTATAACTACTATTTTATTGAACTCTTATCTTTATATTATTATTTTAATTGTAAGTTCTTTACTAGTATCACTAAGCTACTATTAACAACTATTGTCTTAGTATTATCTTTTCCTTTTCCCTCTCTTTCGTTCTATTTTGAAGTACCACTATTTTTTTTTTAAATCATCATTTTCGTTCACTTTGTTATGTTTACTAGTATTACTACCTTTTGTTATAACTAGTACATCATTTTTATATTTTCTTTATTTTATTTATTATACTATTATATTTAGTAACAATATTTTATAAGTATATTTTACTTCTAGTATACCGTCTTTAACTTTTTATCACCATTGTGATTTTCTTTATTATTGTAATTGTTACTATAACTATAATTTTAAGTACTACTGAGAGTTTTATCTATATCATATAGTAGTAGTATATTAATTTTTTTTTCTTCTACCTATTGCTTCTTCCTACATTTGTCCTTATTAGTATATCTACCTATAGTATAACTCTCACTCTTACCGTATGAACTTCCACCTATAAAACCACATCATTCTTCCTATCACCATCTTGTCTTCCATCACTTTAACTACCTTATCTTACTACTACTACCTACTACTTACTACTATATATAATATATTTATATATAAATTATTTTCTGATTATATTAAGTGTTTCTTATTTTTTTTTTCTTTTTTTTTCTAACAACATAAAGGAAAATAAAAGGTAAAAATAAAAAATAAAAAATATATAATAATAACAAAAGTACTTTGGTGTTTTGACATTAGCAGTACATCTATCCAATTATTCCGTCACCAACATTTTCTATCTATACTATTTTTTTTAGTACTACTTCTACCTAGAGCATCACACTACTTTATAATTAACTATTCATA
Organism: Petunia axillaris subsp. axillaris; assembly: GCA_029990575.1. Classification (NCBI taxonomy): domain Eukaryota; kingdom Viridiplantae; phylum Streptophyta; class Magnoliopsida; order Solanales; family Solanaceae; genus Petunia; species Petunia axillaris. The sequence goes on from JARKNS010000004.1 coordinate 63,206,121, forward strand.
TCATCACATTTACTTTCTCAAATATCACTACTATTAATACCACTACTTTTAATTTGCATTATATTTTTCTTTTTTCATTTTTAGTGCTGCTACTTACTGTTTTTGTGATTTCGTTTTGTTTCTCTGCAAATTTTTTTAAGTTTCGCTTCTTCTGCTACCATTATTACTACTTTTTTTTTTTTTTGAATTAAAAGTTCTACTACTTTTAAGTATTACTAGTATTTATTATTATTATTATTATTTATCTTCTAAAATTGACTACCAGTACCACTAATTCTCTACTTATGTAATAATAGTACTATACAAATTATTTTCATTATTAATCCCACTGTTTTTGTCATTATCCTTTTCTTACTAACTTTTGTTGTTACCTTTAATATTAGTATTATTTACATATAACGATATCACCATACACTGAACACCAACTGTTGTTAAATTTTTCTGTCCTACTACTATTTATTATTAATCACTTCCTCTCTAAACTATCGTTCTTATCTAATAGTTATATATTATTTATCATCTTCTTCTTTCATTGATATTATTAATATCTAATTTTTTTGTTATATATTTTAAACTATTAATACTAGTTATTTCTACTATTTTTTAATCTTTTTTTTTTTTTTTTTGTAATACTATCATTACTACTACTTCACTAACTAATTTCAAGTAGTTTATGACCCGCTCCTCTAACAAAGAGTTGATCATTTACGATCCTGAAATTGAAAGATCTTTGCAATTACGTAGGAAAAGACAACTATCATCTTCTCAAAGTGTAATTTTTGACAAAATGGAGCACCAAGTAGGAGATAACAATAACCCATTGGGAGTACCACCAATCCATGTAGAGGATCAGTTTGATGAAGTGGTACCAAGACCTGCAAACAGAATCCTAAGGGATTATGCTAGACCAGATCACTTCAATTGTGAATCTAGTGTTAGGAACCCACCTGTAGCAGCCAACAATTTTGAAATTAGGACCGGCCTAATTCAAACAATTCAACAGTCTTGCACCTTTACTGGTGTTCCAAGTGAAGATCCACATAGCCATTTAATTGATTTCTTGGAACTAGTTGAAACTGCTAAATATAATGGAGTGCCTCCTGAAGCAATTAAGTTAAGACTATTTCCTTTTTCTTTAAAAGAATATGCCAAGACTTGGTTGCGAAGTTTGCCTCGAGGTTCTATAACCACATGGGACCAGATGACACAAAAGTTTCTGAACAAATATTTTTCCCCTGCTAAAACAACAAAGTTAAGACAAGATATTTCTAATTTCTTGCAGACTGACACTGAGTCAGTTTATCAAGCATGGGAAAGATTAAAATCAATGTTAAGAAAATGTCCACATCATGACATTCCTGAACATATGCAGTTATATATTTTCTATCATGGACTAACACGTTCTTCTAGAAATGTGATAGATGCAGCCGCAGGAGGTTCCATAATGGGAAAGACCACAGAAGAAGCATTGCAACTGCTGAATGAAATTTGTGAGAATGCCATCCAATGGCCATCTGATCGTGTAACCATCAAAAAGGCTGCCACGGTAAATCAGGCAGATGCTTTTAATACACTAGCACAACAGATTGCCTGCTTGGCACAAAAGTTTGAATCTTTTCAGGTGAATGCACAACAACCAAGCCAGTCTGAGGCTTGTGACATGTGTGGAGGAAACCATCTTAACCATGAATGCCGCGCAAACAATCAGAATGATAAGCAGGCTAATGTCATCGGTTACAAGCCGTACCCTTTTGGAAGCCCAATGGCACATAAACATCCAGGATTTCAGTGGAGCAATCCAAATGGTGCTGAGAACTCTCAAAGCTTCCAGAAGCAACCAGCACAGGGTCCACCTGGATACCAAAATCAAAATCGTGGGCAATCGAATTTCAGGCCATATCAACAAGCAGCTCCATATCAGCAAAGGCCTCAACAAGCTCATTCAAGTCTCGATGACTTGTTGTACAAGTACATTAAGGCCACTGATGAAAAGATGGAAAGCCAAAACTCAACCCTCAAAAACTTGGAAATTCAGGTAAGCCAATTGGCAACTCTTGTTTCAGAAAAGATTCAAGGTCCCTTACCAAGCAATACGGAGAAAAATCCAAAGGAACACCTTAAGGCCATCGCCTTACGGTCAGGTAAGAATCGTGATGATCCATATGCTGACAGACAGGAAAAGAACCATTTTGAACACCAGGCAGCAAAGGGTAAGAATGTTGAAATACCATATGATCCATCAGAAGAGAATGAAATCAAGAAAAAAGATGAAAAGAATTTTGAAAAAAATAACTCCTCTCCCTGTGACAATCCCTTTTCCACAAAAGATGAAAAGAGAAAAGCTTGACAGTCAATTTGTAAAGTTTTTGGAAATTCTGAAACAGATTCACATTAATATTCCTTTCACTGATGCTTTATTGCAAATGTCTTCATATGCTAAATTTTTGAAAGAAATTTTGTCAAGCAAAAGGAAATTAGAAGAAGTTTCTGTGGTAATGCTTACTGAAAAATGCAGTGCTATACTTCAAAATAAGCTACCACAAAAGCTTGGCGATCCAGGCAGTTTTACGATTCCATGCACTTTGGAAAGAGTATATTTTGAAAAAGCATTTTGTGATTCTGGAGCTTCAATAAATCTGATGCCATTTTCTATTTTTAGAAAATTGGATCTTGGTGACATAAAAAATACTGTTCTCTCTCTTCAATTTGCTGATCAAAGTACTAAGAAACCTAAGGGAATTATTGAAAATGTGCTTGTGAGAGTAGATAAATTTGTGTTCCCTGTAGATTTCATAGTACTTGAAATGGAAGAATGTCCTGATGAGCCAATAATTTTGGGTAGACCTTTTCTTGCTACAGGTAGAGCAATCATAGATGTCCATCAAGGACAACTAATTTTGAGAGTAGACGAAGAAAGAGTCATTTTTTATATGCACAAGATTCTAAAATTTCCCGGAGATGAGACATCATCTTCTTGCTTTTCAATTGACATGATTAGTGATCTTGCAGATGAATTCAAAGATGACCAATTGATTTCAGACTCATTGGAAAGATGCTTGGCCCAATCTGGCACAAGGCAGGATGATGATCCGACAATTAGAAGTGAAGCTGAAATATTGGAAAATGATTCTGAAGAAGAGGGAGAAATGCTATCAGAAAATGCTCGACCAAAAATTGAACTCAAAATTCTCCCTTCCCATTTGAAGTATGTTTATCTTGAGCCTGAATTATTTCCTGTGATAATTTCATCTTCTCTGACTGCAGAACAGGAACATAAATTGATTAAAGTACTAACAGCACACAAAGGAGCCTTAGGGTGGACTATAGCAGACATCAAAGGCATTAGTCCAGCTATTTGCACACACAGAATCTTCATGGAGGATAGCTACAAGCCAATAGTCCAACCCCAAAGGAGATTGAACCCAGCAATGCAGGAAGTTGTGAAAAATGAAATAATAAAACTTTTGGCTGCAGGTATTATTTACCCCATTTCTGACAGCCCTTGGGTAAGTCCTGTTCAGGTGGTACCAAAGAAAGGAGGTATGACAGTTGTCAAAAATGAAAATAATGAACTCATACCTACAAGAACAGTGACAGGATGGAGAGTCTGTATTGATTACAGGCGTCTCAATGATGCCACAATAAAAGACCATTTTCCTTTACCATTTATTGATCAAATGTTAGAAAGAGTAGCAGGATATGGTTTTTACTGTTTTCTTGATGGATATTCAGGGTATAACCAGATATCAATTGCACCAGAAGATCAGGATAAGACAACTTTCACATGTCCTCATGGAACCTATGCCTATAGGAGAATGCCTTTTGGTTTGTGTAATGCACCTGCTACATTTCAGCGTTGCATGTCAGCTATTTTCTCAGACATGACTGAAAAATTTTTGGAAATTTTTATGGACGATTTCACCCTTTTTAGTAAAACATTTGAATATTGTCTTAATCACTTGACCTTAGTTCTTAAGAGATGTGAAGAGACAAACTTGATTCTTAATTGGGAGAAATGTCATTTTATGGTTACCGAGGGAATTGTTTTAGGACATAAAATCACTGTTAAAGGGATAGAAGTTGATAAGGCAAAAATTGATCTTATAGCAGGATTACCCCCTCCCACAACTGTTAAAGGCATTAGAAGTTTTCTAGGTCATGCAGGTTTTTACAGACGGTTCATAAAAGATTTTTCAAAGATTTCAAAACCGTTGACTAACCTTTTGATGAAAGATGTTAAGTTTGATTTTTCAGGAAATTGTATGAAAGCTTTTGACACTCTTAAAGAGAAATTATCATCTACCCCTATAGTTGTGTCTCCTGATTGGAACCAACCTTTTGAGGTCATGTGTGATGCTAGTGATACAGCTGTTGGAGCTGTTTTAGGCCAGAGAAAAGATAAAATTTTCCGTCCCATTTACTATGCCAGTAGAACATTGAATGAAGCTCAGCTCAACTATGCCACAACAGAAAAAGAACTACTGGCAGTAGTATTTGCTTTTGATAAGTTCCGTTCCTATTTAATAGGAACCAAGGTCACTGTTTTTACTGATCATGCAGCTTTAAAATACCTCTTAGCAAAGAAAGATGCCCGCCCTAGATTGTTAAGATGGATTTTACTTCTCCAGGAGTTTGACCTTGAAATAAAAGACAGGAAAGGGACAGAAAATCAGGTAGCTGACCATTTGTCTAGATTAGAGAACCCTCCTTTGAGTCTAGTGATAAAAAAAAAGAGTTTCCTGATGAACACATCTTTTCTGTCAGCTCAGTAGTGACTCAACCACCCTAGTTTGCAGATATTGCAAATTACTTGGTTGGAAAATGGACACCTCGAGATCTCTCTTACCAACAGAGGAAAAAACTTATATCTGATGCTAAATATTATCTATGGGATGATCCTTACTTGTTTAGAATTTGTGCAGATAATATCATTAGAAGATGTGTACCTGAAGATGAAATGTCAAAGATTTTGTATCATTGTCATGATGGAGCAATTGGAGGACATTATGCTGCAAACCGAACTGCTTTCAAGGTTTTGGAAGCTGGATTCTTCTGGCCAACACTTTTTAAGGATGCCCGTGTGTATGTTGCACAATGTGACAGGTGTCAGAGAACAAGTAATATCTCAAAGAGAGATGAGATGCCATTGCAATGTATTCAGGTATGTGAAATATTTGATGTCTGGGGTATAGATTTTATGGGACCTTTTCCTTCATCTCATTCATTTGAATATATCCTTGTGGCTGTTGACTATGTTTCACGATGGGTTGAAGCCATTCCCACAAGAAAGAATGATGCTCGAACAGTGTGCAATTTTCTCAGAAAAAATATTTTTACCAGATTTGGCACACCACGAGTCATCATTAGTGACCAAGGCACTCATTTCATGAATAAGCAATTTTTTGCTTTATTGTCAAAATATAGTGTGACTCATAAAACTAGAACACCGTATCATGCTCAAACTCAAGGGCAAGTTGAGGTTTCCAACCGTGAACTAAAAAGAATTCTTGAAAAAACTGTTGGAATCTCAAGAAAAGACTGGGCTTTAAAATTAGATGATGCATTATGGGCATACCGAATGGCGTTCAAAACACTGATTGGAACGTCTCCATATAAATTAGTCTTTGGAAAAGCTTGCCATTTGCCTGTTGAATTGGAACACAAAGCCTTTTGGGCACTGAAAGCATTGAACTTTGATTTAACCTCTGCTGGTAAAAATAGATTTTTGCAGGTTAATGAGTTGGATGAACTGATGATGGAAGTCTATGAAAATGCCAAGATTTACAAAGAAAAAACAAAAAAATGGCATGACAATTTGATCCGACCAAAAAATTTTAAAATTGGAGATTAGGTACTTCTTTGCAATAGCCGTCTCAGGCTATTCTCAGGAAAACTGAAATCCAGGTGGACAGGTCCTTACAATGTTACAAATGTTACTCCGTACGGAGCAATTGAAATTCAACAAAGCAATGGAGGAGAGAAATTTAAGGTCAATGGTCACAGGCTAAAATTGTACTTTGGAGGACATTTTGAACAACACCCTTCAGTAACCATGATAGTATGATGAGTGCCACAGTTACTACGTCGAGCTGACGACGTTAAACTCAGAACTATGGTTCTTTATCCCGTAGCCATTGAGGGTGAAGCAATGGAGCCTCATAAGTCCAACTTAGATCTGATTAATTAAATGCTTAACCAATTGAACTGGTCAATATCCAGATTATTGTACAACCGGAACATCTCATGAAGGCCTCTACAAAAACAGAGTCACCTAGACAGGAGTAACTCCATGGTGATCGGTATGCCTAAGTTACTGGTTGGTTAACCATTCAATTGTCCAAATCTACTGTTGGCACAGGTAATTTTCTAGTTTATATTCAAACTAGGACCTAATGACTGATAAGGTTTAAAAATAATCTAGTCTATTACACATAGAACATGTGTGGTCACAGTTTCTTTCAAGCTTTCTTCTGTGATCGTATATTTGAAAGCCAAAAAGATTTTTATTTTACTAATAAAATAGTATTTTTATATTAATTATATTATATTTATATAATCCAACTACCACATGATCCTTCTTCATTCTTATTTTTTTCACCCTTCTTTCTTTCACTTATCTAAAAAAGTATTTTCATCCAGGAGAATGAAATGTTCAAGTATGGGGGAGGTTATTTATATATTATATACTATTTTCTTCTTATTTATGGTCTTAATTGTAGGTTTTTAATTAACAATATAAATTTTTGTTCGTTCTGTTCAATATTATTTCTTTTTATATTCACCATATGATTTTTCATGTCTATGATTTTGACTTTGTGGAAGCAAGAGCAAACATCTTCAACTCAGAAAATCATTGGAATTGAGAAATATTATGATCACAAAGAAGGTAGAATCAATGAACTTGGCTAGAACTTGCTCTGAATGTTCTTCGAGGCGAAATAATGGATGATACTGATTTTTGAAAAATGAAATTAGGCCTTCTTTGATACACAATTCAAGCCTCTCAATTTTCTATCCAAATATACATATTTTTACCTTTTCAAACCCTTCTTTGAGCCTTAATGCTATTTTTTTTCCTACACCATCATATATAACCAAAAAAAAAAAAAAAAAAACAAGAAAAAAAAAACAAGAAAAAAATAATAATATATGTATACATTGCATTACATATATATAAAGAAAAAAAAAAGAGTTATTATTTCTTCCAGCTTTGAATGAGCAAAGATTAAACATCACCAAAAGGAAGAAATATTATCAAAAGAAGCAATGTTGTGAATATATGAATATATATGATATAGCAAAAAGAAAAAAAAAAGAGAGAAAAAAAATTGAAAAAAAAAAAGTATTACCGAATGGAGAAAGAATTGAGAAATGTTAGCTCCAAGCTGGAAAAAGAACAGTCACTATCAAATATCCTTATCCTACCAGCCTGAAGCCTAACATTACAAGCCCTGAAAAGTCCTAAAAAGATTTTGAAAGTCAGTATTGTATCTATATTAGTGGAGATGAACATGACGAGCAAGCCTATGGACAAGACAATGATACTTACTGAATACATGATCATAACTCTATCAATTTTAAAAGATTCAAGGGGAGAAGGCTGCAAGTTCTTGTTGATCAAGTCAAAATTCAGAAATAAGGTAAAGAATTTGGTGAAGTAAAAAGAATAATTGCATTGAGCATGATGAAAGAAGTTTATCTTGAATAAATTTTCTATCCTACAAAGATCATAAGTTTGAAGAAAATATTCTTATTAAAAAAAATTATTTTTCCTCGAGGACGAGCAAAGATTCAAGTATGGGGGAATTTGATGGATATAATTTATTGATATATTTTTATAGTTAAAAATATATCAATAAATTATATCCATCATGATACTTTCCTGGTTTAGCTCCAACTCTTGTTCATACTTCAAACAAACAGCGCCGGCACAACTTCTTCTAGTTGACTAGGATGCGCAATAGTTCACGCGCCACTACTCCTAGTTCTGCATGGATTTGCATTCCATAATCTTTTCGATCAGTCGTACCCTTCTTCTTAAGGACCAGTTCTTCTCCAAAATACTAGGTCCTTCGTTTGTCATACTTCAAAACATTCGGCTCAACACTTCTATTTTGATGCAGCTGTAGGGACGAATCCCTTGAAGGTTGTGGGTGCTCAATTGCCTGAAACACAGACCACAACACTACATTCAAAATTGATGCCAAGAAATTTATCTTTTATAACACTATAGTCTATAATTGTCTTTTGCATTCCACGGCAACCTATACTCTTTGTTAACCTTAATTCGGTATTTTACGAATGCTCCAACCGTTTCTATGTATGTTGAGCATGTATGTTATGGTGTAAATTTAAATAAAACACTACTAGAAAAACACTTAAAAGCTACAGAATAGTTGGCGAGGGAAATCACTCGCCAACAACTTCGCGAGTGACTTCCCTCTCCAATCAGTGTTTTGTGGTAGAAAATAGTTTAAAAAAATTAAATTGAAATAACTGGCGACGGAATTTCTTCTCCAGTTAAAAAATAAAAAAGGTGTCAGGTGCTGGAGAGGGTGTTCCGTCGCCAATCACCTGACTATTTTTTCACTTTTTGATTTGAAATAGAATTCCATCTCCAACCCTAACAAGTGTATTACATACACATTTTTACTTCAGCATACACATTATCCATATTTTGTTAAAAATTCTCTCTCTCCCTCTCTCTGCCCTACTGCAACGGCAACACCTCAGGCATAACAACTTCTACTACTGCAAGGGCAACACCTCCCTCTGATCTGGTAAGTAATTCCCCTCCCATTTTCCTCTCCGCATTTTCCCCACCCCAATTCTCGTATCCCCTTTCCCCACCCCTAATCGCGTATCCCCTTTCCTCACCCCCAATCCTATATCCGCTCATATCTGCTCTTTTGAGTATGTTGTGTTTATTCATAGTAGGCTTTTCCACTCCCTCATCTTGTCCCCAATTTCCCCATTTACCTTAAAATTGACCTAATTTTTTTAACTGAATTTAACAAATTTTAATTTTTAATATTTTTACAAGTTTTTCAGCACCGGCAACTAATTTCTTGAAGGTAGATTTTAATTTTAGTTTATTAAATTAAATTATTTATTTATTTTTATTATTTAAAATTGCATATAGGTTGTTTGAATGCCTATTTGGTAACTGTTTTTGTAGTAATATAGTTAAATGCCTATTTTAGCTTATTAACTATTTTTTGTGTTAGCATCCTAAAAAAAATTAAATGTCTCTATCCGTAAAATATTTAGGGAGTTTGATTTAGTTAGTTAATTAAAAAATTAATATGCAAAATAATTTAACAAAAAGACTATACACCTATAGTTTGTTTGAAAAATTGCTATATTCTGTTGCATTGATTTATATTTATTTGTTTGTAATTTTTGTGTAGATGGAACATGATAAAAATCGTAGTCGGATGCACAATGTGATCTATGAAAATATAGGTTTGAGGAAAAGTCATGTAGATGGGGTGACGGGTTTATTGCTAAAGCTAAATTGCTTCGACAATATATACCGGGGGGTGGGGGGGGGGAGGAGGAGGGTTCAATCAAATTTCCTTGTGTAAAATGCAAATGTTGCCACATGCAACCAATTGAAAATTTTGTGCTGCACCTTTATAAAAAAGAATTTATGCTAAATTATTTTGTGTGGACGGCACATGGAGAGTGTAACCCTAATGTCCATAGAGAAAAATTCCAAAATGACTATGTCGGGTATAACTATCCTATGAATGAGATGTTAAATGATGCCTTTGGAATGTACCAAGGGGAACCTTCCCAACCTAATGTTGAGGAGATTCCCAATAATGAGGCGAAGCTCTTCTATGAACAGTTGGAAGAAGCAAGTCGCCCATTTTACGAGGGGGCAAGTCATTCAAAGTTGTCGGTGGCAGTTATGTTACTTAGTATTAAATCAGATTATAACATATCTCAAGGAGGCATGGATGAAATCATTGGACTTTTGAATGAACTAAGCATAAGTAAATTGGGGTTGCCTTCCTCGTACTGCGATGCAAAAAAGTTGGTTTCATTTTTAGGCTTATCTTCAGAAAGAATTGACTGTTGTAAAAAAGGTTGCATGTTATGCTACAAAGAAAACAAAGATAAGGAATTTTGTACGTTTTGCGGTGAGGCTCGCTACAAGCCAGTCAAAATTGCTAAGCAAAAACATGTCCCAGTTAAAGCGATGCATTACTTACCCCTTATACCAAGGTTAAAGAGGTTGCTGCGTCAATAAGTTCTGCTCCTCATATGAGATGACATCATGAACGTACAAGACAATCTGGTATTCTATGTCATCCGTCTGATGGAGAAGCATGGAAGCATTTCGATAGAGTGCATCCTGAATTTGCAAGTGAAACTAGAAACATCAGGTTGAGTTTAAGTTCTGATGGGTTTGCTCCGTTTACTGTCTCTGTTGTACCATATTCTTACTAGCCTGTATTCGTCACACCAAATAATCTACCTACAGAAATGTATGACAAGTCCATATATTTTTCTGACTTTTATTATCCTTGGTCCTAGTGACCCAAATAGCTCTATTGATGTATTCCTGCAACCTTTGATTGCTGAGTTACAAATATTGTGGCATGAAGGGTTGTAACATATGATTGTTCCTTGAAACAAAACTTTAGATTGCATGCTTGCTTGATGTAGACAATTAATGATTTTCCTACATATGGCATGTTGTCTGGTTGATCCACTGCTAGTAAGCTATCTTGTCCTATTTGTATGGAAGATACAGAAGCTTTTTATTTGAAAAATGGGCGTAAGCACACATGGTTCGACTGTCAGCACCTTTTTCTGCCAGATGACCATCCCTTTAGGAGAAACACTAGTGCATTCATGAAGAACAATGAGGATTTTGACGATCCTCCACAGGTTGAAGGGCCATGAAGTTTGGGCCCGAGTTCAGGGGTATCCCAAGGCAACGGAGCAACAACCATTGCCTAGAATAGCAGGTTTTGGTGCTACACATAATTAGACAAAGCAAAGTATATTTTGGGAACTTCTTTATTGGAAGGACAATCTTCTTCGGCATAATTTGGATTCTATGCGTATTGAAAAAAACTTTTTCGATGTTGTCTTTAACACTGTGATGGATGTCACTAACAAAATCAAGGACAACTTGAAGGCAAGGTTAGACGTTTAGGCATATTGTCGGCGACCTGAAATGCACCTACAATCAGATGGGGTGAAGGTGCACAAGCCATCAACGAACTACACTTTTGACTTGGAGGAGATAAGAATTTGTGAGTGGCTACAGAATATTAAGTTTCCTGATGGTTGTGCATCGATTATATCCAAATGTGAAGGTAAGCTTACGGAAATGAAAAGCCATGATTGTCATCTTTCCATAGAAAATTTGTTGCCAATTGCGTTCAATGGCTTGCTTGATACAATTTGAAAACCACTCACTGAAATAAGCGTGTTTTTCAAAGATTTGTGTTCTAATACATTGAGAGAAGAAAATCTAAAATTGATGGAAAGTAATATTCCTGTGACCTCAACTAAATTGACCAAGATATTTCCCCCTGGTTTTTTCAATGTTATGGAACATCTGTCTATGCACCTTATTGAAGAAGCAAGACTTGGAGGCTCGGTTTAGGGAAGATGGATGTATCCTACTGAAAGGGAATGCATATCAAAGATTTCCTCCCATATTTAATACTTTTAAATTTATTATTAAATTATAGGGCTATCTATGTTATACAGGACTATTGGCAAATGTAAGTGGACTGCAAAAAATAGGAATAGAATTGAGGAGTCGATATGTGAGGCTTATATTGTTAGGGTAACGTCGCATTTCTGTCCTTATTATTTTGCGGCCGAGGTACCTTCTCTAAGGAGCAGGCCTAATCGACATGACGATGGTGGGAGCGGCAATGCACTGTATCCACATCCAATCATCCTGGTAGAGGATCAGAAAAAAGTTGCACAAAACCATTCAGCGATATCGATAGACAAGTTTCTACGACACATGTACTGCTAAATTGCCCAGAAGTGCAGCCTTTTTATAGGTATTGTCGCTTTATACAAATAACCAAAAAGGTTAATACATATATTAATTTTTACATCCTGAATATTGTTTTGTGCATAACAGTTTATTTGTCAGTTACTTTGGGCATGATGCTGTTACGGATAAATTTTCAGAGTGGTTTAGAGAATATCTAAGTATTTATTTTATTGACACATATCCCGTTGGTGAATACTATACACAAGTATGTTTTAACTTATAAATTTAATTGTATGCATGTTAGGTGAGCAATCCTAAAAACGGCGTCAATCATCCACTGTTTTGTGATTTAGTATTGGGTCCTGTTTATAAGTACAGACAGATGTCTAAGTACTTTATCAATGGCTTTAAATTTCATACTGAAGAATGGTCTATGGGGAAGAAAATATATAATTGCGGAGTGTGGGTGAATGCAGGCACTGGTGATGGAGAATTTGACTATTATGGTGTAATACATTAAATATTATAGCTAGAGTTTAATGGTTATCCAAGGAAAAAGTTGGTGCTCTTTTGGTGTAAGTGGTTTGATCCAACACCACTTCGGGGTAGAAAGGTGCATCCAGTATATAAAATAGTTGAAGTCAATCACAAAAGAATGTATGCACATTATGATCCATTTATCATTGCTTAAAATGTGAAACAAGTGTACTACGTTCCTTATCCAAAGTGCAAAAACAAACTCAAGAACAAGGCTAAAGCAACTTGGTGGGTTGTTTTAAAAGCCAAACCGGTTCGAAGAATTGAGGTGGATGATGCACTAGATAAAGCATACCAAAATGATATTTCAACTATTCAAGAGATCGTCGATGAAGAATTACCCGACGAGTTGCATCAGGGTGTGGTTATTTTGAAGAATTTAATATGTCGGTGTTCAAACAAACCATGGAAACATCTTTGGGGAATGAAGAAGGGGAGTACATAGATGAAAATGAATCAACTGAGGATGAATTGCTTGATGAAATAGAAGGAAGCGATGATGATTGATGTTAGTAGCTGTATTTTTGTGCATTATATTAGTTGTTTGTGATATTTGTGATGTTGTGCATAATATTTTATTTATTAACGATGCTACACTTTATTAAATATCTAATTCTATTGAATTTAATATTTCTTTGCAGATATGGCATCTCGAAGTAGGAAAGGACCTAGGACCCGTGGTGGCCATACTTCCGCAGGTCATACTACTTCTCCACTTCCAGCATTGACCCCGAGCTCTGCCTTGCTCTTACAGTTAGGTAATTATCCGAGTACATTTTTCGCCGGTCTCCCTAGTACCCCACTATTCCATCAGCTATAGGCCCCTGGCAATCTACACAAACCATGCTACATCCGGGGCCATACTATCAGTTTGGCCAGCCTGCTGGTCCCTCTTTCCATTCCATGCCTATAGTAGGCACATCCCCTCAGTCTGTGCATGTACAGGCCCCTACATTTTAGTCATTTGCTGCACCGGGCCCTTCAAAGATGATGATGATACCTACTCCTAGTATGCATCCACATAGTTTGTCATCTGGTATACCTTCCATTTTGAGTATTGTTCCATATGCATCTGCATCATCATCCACATGCCCCAGTTCGAGTACACCCACGGAGACTGGATTACCCATACAAGAGACTCAGCCAGAATCTTCTCCATCCTTCACCACTACAGCGCGAAAGGGTAGGAAAAAGCTTACTAGTGGTACTGTTCAGTTACCTGGTGGTATTGGATCGCTCAATGAGTCTGGTAGGTTGATTATCATGCCTGACGGCAAAGAAGGGTAAGATTTATTCATTAACTCTTAAATTATAAACTTTTGAATTGAATGCAATATATATTTATCGACATAATTGGGTATGTTTAATTTAATGCAGGTTTGTTCCATCGGAGAAGGCAGTGAAACTTGTTGTTGAATCTATGACACCACACTTTACTGATGGTTGGTCGTCGTGGGGAAAGATGCTAATATCCGTTACAAATCGCAGGTTTAAAGAGTTTGTGGTATTAATTATACTTATGAAGCTTTTGTCATTTGATTATTCCATGTATTTTTATTAGTTTTAACTTATAATATTATTAATTATTTCAGTACAAGTGTTCGTGGGATGCTATATATGATGATGAAATCCGAGCAATTTTTTAGAAAAAAACTGCTAAAAGGCTAAGTGATTCCTTATCAAAATACAGAAAAAGGGATAAAGTTCCCAAATGGATCTATCACCAGAATTGGGAAAAATTCAAAATTTATTGGCAAGCACCAGAATTCATAGCCCAGAGCGAGCAAGCTAAGAAAAACAGAGCCTCGGCAAATTGATGATCGAAGCATACATGTAGTTCAGTTAGTTTGGCCACCCATAGGGTGCGATATGTAAGTTAATCTAATTTTTATTTTAATTCAAAACTTAACACCATTTTGATTTATCATTATGAAGCGGTACATGGAAAAGTTAGTGATTATGATTTTTTCGGTCTGTTCTATTTTTTTATATGACGAACAAGGAAATAAGGTGAGATGGCTCGAGCCACGTGCACAACAGCTAGAGGTAAGATATTATTAATAATTTTATTTTATTTTAAATTATTCTTTAATTAATTATTCTAATCGTGTCTTCTGTTTTAGGAAAACTACAAAGCTCTAAACCAATAATGGCTTGAGAGTCAAGGGGAGGTCTTTGAAGGCCCTCTTAAACATACCCCGTAAGAAGAAAATGCAACGTTCGTTAAGGCGGGTGGTGGCTACAACAAAAACAGAGCCTATGGCCTTGGTCCTTCGCGGTACAAGATGCCTTCTAGGGTAGGTATCATCAATGCTGCTTGCTATTCTTCTTCTTCACCTGCACCACAAATTGTGGACGATGATTTGCGCTCTAAATTGGCGGAGATGGAGCAAAGATTACTGGATAGTGAAAGGCAACGCTTGGCTGACCATGAGAATGTAAAGAAATTAGAGGAAATTGTGGCAAAGATTTGGAGGAATAAGGAGCAAGGCAGTGACTCCTCCTAGAGGGCGGAGTAGTGTCATGGTTTGTTAAGTTTGTCGAATATGTTACTAATTAAACACTCTAGTTTTTGTTCGTGTTGAATGCTTAATGATGAAACAAGTATGTAGAATTGTTTAATTGCCCGTGCTGGCTTTATTTTTATATTAAACAGGTTGTATTACTGTTTTAATAGCGTATTTTGGTTTTGGCTGCTTTGTATCCAGTTTCTAATATTTTTTATTTAACAATGTTAATATAGTTAGAGAGTGAATACCATCGCTAAAGCAAAAAAAATAATTAATTTAAGCATTTTTTAGACGGACTACCGTCGCCAATGAAAAAATTATCTTCGAAATTATTTTGCTGGAGAGGGTATTCCGTCTCTAAACACTAAAAATAGTTTTGGAAAGTATTGCTGGAGAGGATATTCCATCTCAAAATATTAAATTAATTAATTTGCTGGAGAGGGTATTCCGTTTCAAAACACAATCTGGCACAACATGACAGCGCAGCGACAACTTTCTCATTAGAGAGGGAATTCCGTCTCCAAACCGAGTCGCAAATCACTCTTTTTCTAGTAGTGAAAAATGAAGACTTTTGAAACTTATGATGCAAAATAAGTCATTAGAATTTGTGTGACTATAAATCGTCATATTAAAGATAAATGAGATGTTTGAAGCTAAATTATTTTTAATTTATAAAAATTACTGTTTTCAATGGACTAGAAAAAGATAGGGATTTTTACACTCTATACCCATAAAATTTAAAGTATTTATAAGTCATACCCATTAGAAATTATACTACCCATAAAACTAAAAGTATTTACCCAACCTACCCATTTATTATAGTATACCTTTGTTATGTCTTATAGGTGTATACCTTTAAAGTATACTGCATAAATTATGGTATACAAGTCTGGAGGGACATTTATTACTGTATACTTTGTTATGCCTTATAGGTATATACCTTTATGGTATACTGCATAAACTATGTTATACAAGTCTGGGTGGGTAGAGTGGGTAAATAATTTAGTGGGTAGGTCCGATAATATTTGAAAGTAGTGGGTAGTGGCTGTAATTATTTTAGGTTTTGTGGGTATTTTTGTAAGTGTCCCACATACATACCCTTGGACGCAAAGAGTATTAGTATTAAATAATGTCATCTAAGATCATTTTTCAACATAGATGGCAAAGTGGGAAAAAAAATTAAAAGAAAGAGTCAAACAGTCAAACTTTAAAATAAAGCGGAGTAGAAAAAGCTAATGACAGATACCATCAATTTGGAAGCTGTGCCAATTTTATTGAAGCTGTGCCAATTTTAGTGCAAGGTAAGACACCAAGATCCCAAAGGCTTTACGGCCTTTGCCAGCATACTGCAAATTTCTACGATTCAGAGAAAAAGAAAAGGAAAATTAAATAGAAAGAGAAGTGTTGTTTAAATTTAAAATTTGTTGGACAACCATTCCACAAGCAAAATTTGGTATAGTTGATGTCGTTACCAAGCTGCTGAAGTTGTACTTAATGTGATTATTTTGTGGGTTACATCTCATTATAGGCATAAGCCTACATACACAAAGACTTATGGCTGGAAATTATTCTTGGGGACTAGTTTGGAAATGTGGAGGAGAATTGAAACTCTTTCTGTAGCAAGCTTGGAGAGCACGTTCATTACTTCTATATAAAAGGAGCAGCTCACGTCAGGCCCTAAAAAAGAAATAGGAGAGAGTGAGATATTATATAATAGTGTAAGGAAAATTTATAACTAAACTGGTTTAGAATTTGTCATGAGATTTTTCACTTCTCAAATGTAGCTCGATGATAAAAATATGGGGTTTGCCCTCGAAAAGTAAAAATTCCCTGACGTAATTAGACGAAATTTGTCTTGGGATCTTTCACTTTTCAAGTGAAATTCCATATTTAAAATTTACCTTGAGCATCTTAATTATGTTTTTGTTATTTTTTTTTTGTGGTTGGAGGGGGGGGGGGGTTGTATTATTTATGTTGAAAGTCCATTGAGTTGCTTCAAATGAAGAAGCCAAACATTTGTCACATTTATCAGAAAAGAATTACGTAAAACAAGAGCTCATGTTCAACAAAATAGTAAAACCAAGTCTATTTCGCCATGGGATCAGCGGGTCAAAAGAGCGAAGGGTGTAAAAGATTTTGTTTAGCGAGACAAAATAGACGAAAGGTATAAAAATACTTTTACACTGATTTTAATGGAAAAGCGGCTATTTGTCAGCGAAATTTAAAATGATAGCAAAATACATTGATTAGCGGTTCAATGAGTGGCCAGAGCACGCCATTTTTACCATGACTACATAAGAATATGAGACGTAAAATTTAGCTATGTAGCCAACTTCATAAAGCTCCAGTCAGTGAACAATCAGCGTCGCAAAGTTTTTAAAAAGTAACTTCAGCCGACTTCAATGGTGTTATTAATTGAACTCAAGGAAAAATCATGGAGAAGAAAACTCTAGGAAGTCCAAATTCCATTCACTTTTCCGACTATAACTATTCTTCTATGCTCGATTTACACTCTAAAAGGTAACTAACAATCAAAACTTCCCACATGGGATATGCTTCATGTTGGACGTAAATTAAGTTGTTTTGAAGAGGTCCACGATAATTACATGCTCCGTCGGACTCAACACTTAAAAATTTCATAGAGTAGCCTGGAAATCATCAGTGTTTAGGTTTTCATCTTGACAGAAGAAGTAATTAATTTTAAATCCTTTATGGCAATTCGTCAGGATTTGTCAGGAATATGTTGAACTAAAATCCTGGTAATCCTCCGTTAAATCCAATTTCAGTGTTGAGGGCTAGAAGATAAACGGTTTTTAAGGAATGACAAAAGTTAAACATAGATTCTGAAATATCCTATTTCGTAAAAATTTCGTGTAGGGCCTGTTTGGCGCACACTAATTGATTTGAAGCCGTCAAAAAAACAAATTCTCTGAGAAATAGCCAATTCCGGAGAAATCCCAGTATAAATACTGGGACTTTGAACAAGTTTTGTTTTGTTCAAAGCCCCAGTATTTATACTGGGAAGCTTCAGTAAACTAACCTCAGTATAAAATACTAGGGCTTTGAACAAGTTTTGTTCAAGGCCCCAGCATTTTGCTATGGGACTTTGTATAAAGCTTCAGTCCCATAACAAAATGCTGCGGCTGTGAAAAAAACTTGTTCACAGCCCCCAACATTTTGTTATGGGACTGAAGCTTTATATATAAAGTCCCATAACAAAATAATAGGATTTATCCCTTTTATGGGACCTTTGTTATGGGATAAATCCCATTATTTTGTTATGAGGTCACATAACAAAATAATGCGACATTTGAACGTGTTAGTTCAAGGTCCCATTATTTTGTTATGGGATTATTTTGTTATGGGACTTTGTATAAAGCTTCAGTCCCATAACAAAATACTTGGGCTTAGTATTTTGTTATGGGACTAGTTTGAGGTGTTTTTCCAACGCTAATGGAGCGTAAGTGTGCGCGCGAATTTTTGACTATTTCTCAATGAATTTTGAAATGGTGGATAAAACTCTTTGAGTACGTCTAAAAATGGCTACGCATCAAAATTCCCTGTATATTTCCCGGAATAAAATAGTGCACGATTGACCATTTTCGTCAGTGGTCTTGGGTTTGTGGCCACTTTTTTTAGTGATTTTACATGAGAAACCACTTTTTGGAACTTTAATTCTTGTGGGCTGAAGATCAAACCTTGTGGGCTGAACTTAAGGGATAAAGTTCAATTTCAACCCACAAGAGCTGAACTTTTAGGCATAGATGCGTAAACTTCAACCCTTGTGGTATGAAGTTCCTTCCACAAGGATTGAAGTTCCAAAAAATAGCCTCTCATACAAAACTAATAAAAAAATGGTCTCAAAGTAAAGACCAATGACAAAACTGGCATCTGAGTGAAATTTTTACCTATTTGAAGGAAATATTAGGCCCCTAGCCACTTCGTTTGGTGTTGAAAGAGAAACAACAGCTAGGAAAAAGTTAGAAAATAGTCATGACTTAAAGAATACTCAAATTTTAAAAAATAGCCACTAAAAGTTCGGTAAATTTTCATGGAAATTTTGAGCTGACCCCCAAAAAATTTCTGTGATCTAGTTCAAAAGTCACATGAAATTTTTTTGCTATTTCAAATATGTAGCTCTAGGAAAATTTTCAACTTTAAACTGAATTCTAGGAAATTTTCTGAGTTTAGTTCAAATTCTCAAAATTATCTCCTATGGCTACTTTTTGAAAGAAAAAATATACTTATATTTTTAAAATATGGCTACCTTTAAAAATTTTATAACTGTCGATTGTTTCTCTGTGAACGGGCTAAAAGCTGGCTAGTGATCAAAACCTCAGTATTTGAAGGGAACTTGGACCACAGAATCTTAGTAAAAATTTTGCTCAGAGGCTGTTTCCCCCCATATGTGTGTGTGTGTGTGTTCTCAGTCCACTAGGGAATGACCTTCTGTCTTCAAAGATGGAAGTTCCCCCCATATGTGTGTGTGTGTGTGTTCTCAGTATGGGTGTCAAACGGGTAGGGGTTTACCCGTCAAAACCCGGACCCGGACTTATTAAAACCCGACCCCATCCGGACCTGCAAAAACCCGAACCCGGACCCGTAAACCCCCTAAAATACTCCTACCCGAACGGATTTTTTTTCTTAACGAATACCCGTATCCGTTAAGACCCGTCAAAATTATGGGGTATTACTGGATATACCCGTATCCGTATCCGTTAAAATAAACTGAGCAATAGAACTTGTATGTGTAGAGAAAGGTATATACAAGTTTTCCACTCATGGTTTAATTCGTTTTGTGTCCATATTGTTACTAGTGAAATATGTTCAAGAGAAACAAGTTTAGCTATTTAATTAAAAAAGAAACTTGATATTCCATAACAAATCAACAATTTGAATATATATTACTCAAATATGGTATAGAACTTCAACTATTAACTTCGATATATACCTCAAATAGGTGATACCCGTCACTCTTTTGGGTAATAATGCTTTGGATGTTCTAGTTTGTTTACGAGACTGGATTACATCGGAGCGAAGAAACCAAGGAATTGAAGACTCACTAGAACAAGATGATAACTTTGAAGAAATTCTATTAAGTGATCAAGTACTATCAATGGCACCTACACAGGAGCATGAGGAAAATGACATAGAAGAAATTACATAAAGAAATAGACATATTTAAATTTGTAATTTGAATTTTCATTATCTAGTTTTGATGTTGCACTTTTCAAATTTAGAAGTTTAATGTTCAATACTTTAATAGTTCAAGTATCTTAAATAAAGTAAGTCTTTCAGTTTTTCCTATCATTAATCTTTTTTTTAAGTATTTAAAATAATATTATTAAAAAAAATTAAAACCGGGACTCAAACCCGATTTGTTAAGACCCGAACCCATACCCGTACCCGCTAAGACTCGAATCCGCACGGGTTTTTTTTTTCCTACCCAAAGTCCGAACCCGTTAAGAACCCGTAATTTAAATCCGTACCCGGACCCGTACCCGAAACCTGCGGGGTTACAATTTTACAACCCGAACCCGGACCCGTATACCCGTTTGACACCCATAGTTCTCAGTCCACTAGGGAATGAACTTCTGTCTCCAAGGATGGAAGTTCCCCCCATATGTGTGTGTGTGTGTTCACAGTCCACTAGGGAATGAACTTCTACCTTCAAGGATGGAAGTTTCCCCCATATGTGTGTGTGTGTTCTCAGTCCACTAGGGAATGAACTTTTGTCTCCAAGGATGGAAGTTCATTCCCAGTAGGCTGAAGTTCCATCCCCCATATGCGTGCGTGCGTGTGTGTGTATTCTCAGTACACTAGGGAATGAACTTCTGTCTTCAAGGATGGAAGTTCAAACCTGTATTTGTTTATTTTGTATATGTGACTGATAGTTTGTTTTTATTGTTAGCTTTTTGCAATATGGATGTTGGAATAGAAGGGAATCTAGTGTATCCATTTGACCGCTGGTTCAACATGAATGCATATTCACAAGGGGAGCACAATTTGGATGATATAATTTCAAAGTTCAGTGTAGCACAGTATAAGAAGCTTTCTGAGGGTGTGTTTGGAAGCTTTCTGAAGTTGCAGTTGTATAAAACTTCTATGAGGTTACTGCATTATTTATTATTATCACGTATTATGAGCAGTGATCCGAATAGATTAAGTTTTAATATTTTTGGTCATCTCATACATTTTGATCCTAAAGAATATCATCTTTACACTGGTTTGAGGTTTTCTGCAAACCGTGAGAAACTGTTTGATGGACCTGCTATGAATATGGGTCAGAAGCTTCTGAAGCAGTACTATGGTGGTAAAAGAAATCTTCAGTTGTCGGACGTTCATAAATTTTTAGTATCAATGACCGCGTCATCTCTGGTCGATGAAGATGATGCAATGAAGATTGCAGAGTTTTATATTCTTCAGTCAATCATTTTGTGTTCTAACAAAAAAAAAAACCAGCTTGGTTGAAGTGCATTACTTGGATATCATTGACAACGAGGATCTTTGTGGAGTTTATCCTTGGGGGAGCGTGGGTTTTGAAGCACTTGTTAAGTCTACAATGAGACCTCTTAAAAGTGGTGCAAATTATTATGTGCTGATTCCCGTTTGTGTTACGCGCTTGGTTTCTTGATTTATTTCTAACAGTTCGTTCTAACTTTCGTAATGTTAATAGTGATGGCTTCCCAATGATGGTTAGGTTTATTAGTTTCAAAAATCCTCAGTATAACACTTTGGTTGAGCAGTATTTTTATAATATTAATGTAAGTTTTTATGTGTGTGTGTACTTAAGTTCTTTACCCTCATGTACTGAAGTTCTACTCTCATGGACTGAACTTCTTCAGCCTTATGGAAGTTCTATCCATTCTGTCCTCATGGACTGAACTTCATTACCCTCATGTACTGAAGTTCTACCCTCATGGACTGAACTTCTTCAGCCTTACTGAAGTTCTATCCTTATGGACTGAACTTCTTTTCCATCTCTGTGTCTGTCCTCATGGACTGAACTTCTAAAATAGTACTAATTGAAGTTCTGTCCTCATGGACTGAACTTCATTATCCTCATGTACTGAAGTTCTACCCTCATGGACTGAACTTCTTCAGCCTTACTGAAGTTCTATCCTTATGGACTGAACTTCAACCTTTTATGGCATTGAACTTCTATCTCTGCAAATAGAAGTTTTATTCTTATTTTACTGAGGTGCTAATATATTTCTCATGGTTTCTTTTTTTATTGAGTTTTGACAAATTTAAAATGGTTCCAACTGTACTGTCTGAGGAAGAAAAAAGGTCGGTGGAATTGAATGTGACAGAAGCAGGTCCTGTTGTACCTGTTGTTGTATTTAAATATTTAAAAGGAAAAGAAGTTGTTGAAGAGAGTGAGGATACCTGTGATGATAATGAGGATGGTGGTGCTGAGACTGATCATGGTGGTGCTGAGAGTGAGGATGATGGTGCTGAGACTGAGGATGATGATCATGTGGGTCAGGGTACTGGTGATGATAGGCAGGATGCTCCACATGGTGTAGAGCTTGATCAAAATTTAGTTAATGCAATTGTTAAAGTGAGTTTTCAAGTATCATGTGCATTCATCTTTTTGTGTTTTTATTTTAATTGAATATTTTTATCAGTTTTATCGGTTTTTTTTTTTTTTTTTTTTTTTTTTTTTGCAGAAGGTGAATATGAAATTCCGGAAGAGGTTGCGTAGTCAGCGACGACACATAATGGAGTATATTATGGAGTATATTCGTGGTGTAGATAAGAAGGTTGACTGTGTTCTTGATTTTATGAAGAAGTTTGCTAAAAATTTTGAAGAAAAGGAAGGAAGTTGGAGGAAAGATGTTAGTAGAAGAAGGGGCAAGGAACATTCTGCCAGCTTTCGTAATTCCTTAAACTTGTATTCATGTGGAGGCAATGCTAGTGATGGAAGGAAGAGAAAGTCTCCTCCAGATGTAAGAAAAGACTTCAGTCATGGCGCTGTATCCGGAAAATAAAATCTCCTTCATATGAAAGACAAGACTCCAGTGAATGCAGTGTAGTTAGGAAATCAAAAAGCTGTTCAGATGTAAGAAAAGAAGTTAGTGGTGGTGGTGCAGGTCTAAATTCAGCTAGACAATTGCATGGAGTGTTGCAAGGTGTGTTTGTTAATGAAACGCCTAGACAAATGCATGAACGAATTGATAGTGAATTAGACATGTTTGGTGAGTTGACTCCGGCACAGAATGAGGTGCTTGAAATTCAATTGCAAGTTATAAGTGGAGAGCTTGATCTGTCAACACCACGCTTGGTCCCTCAGGGTATGATTGTGGAGAAATCAGGTGCGACTTCTACACCCATCCAATAAAAACATATGAAAGGAAAAGGAAGAAGTTGAAGAAAAATAGTTCACATGATGATATGCCTAATTTTAATATACTGCCACCGACTCAAGAATGTGGTAGTGGGGGTTCATCTGATGCTGAAGATACACCAAGAGCTGAAGAAATTCATCAAGATATGCCAAAAAATCAGCAGCAGGGTATTGAGAATGAACTTGGAAAGAACAAGGCATAATTCTGCAATAGGAGAGGACCGATGACGTTGAAATGGATAATGTTGATGTGAGTTATCAAGCAGCAAGAGAAGAACCAGGAGAGGCATTCAAAATTCTCTTGGACAAAGGGCAGTCGGTCAACGAAACAGTAGAAGAAGAGGTGATTTCGCAGGGAAAAGAGATGCCTGCTGATGTCTTTATGGAGAATGCTGATAGAAGTAACCAAGTTGAAAGAGATGGAGATATGACTGAAGATCATCAGGCTCTTGCCTGTCAGTCAATTGATTAAGCACCCAAAAAAGAGGTTACAACACAGGAACAGGAGATGCCTCTTGAGATTGTTATGGATAATGCCCAGGCTATTCAGCAAACAAGAAGAGAAGTTGATTTAACTGAACAACAGACTTTTGAAAGTCTCGTGGACAAACAACAGTCTGTCGGTATAGCGGGAAAGGAAGAAGTAATGACTCAGGAACAGGAGAAAGATGAGCTGAATGAAGTAGAACAGGCTGACGTAATTGTTTTGGGCAAAGGTCAGTCAGTCGATGAAGCAGGTAAACACGAGATGCTTACACAGGAACAGGAGAGGCCTGTTCCGATTGTTAGGGAGATTGCCAAGGAAAATGACCAAGCCCCTGAAAGTACTAAGGTAGAACAGTCAGAGCAGCAAGTTCTTCTGGGGAAAAGGGACCGAAAGCCCAGTCAGTGGTTGTTATCTCCATATGGGGAAAAGGGACCGAAATCCCCTGGAATGATGATTATAGACGTAGTTGTCCATTCCACTACTTGAAGATTAGTCCAGCAGTGTTGGAAGAGTTTAAATCTTTTTTGCTATTTCAAAGAAATGGCACTGAATTGAAAGAGTGAGTCTATTTGTATTTTTTTATGATTTCTTGTCTGTAGTTTTTTTAAGTTCAGTGCATAGGGGATGAATTTGGAAACCTATAGTTCAATCCCCTATGGACTGAACTTCTTAGCCTATGAGTTCTGCCCCTATGGATTGAAGTTCTGTGCATATGGACTAAGTTCTATCTATAAGAATTGAACTTCAATCAAATGGCCATGGACTTTTTGTCCACAAGGATGTGGAGAGTTCTGTCCCTATAGGATTGAACTTCATTGCCTATGATATTCTTAAGTTCATTCCTTATGGAAAAGTAACATGTTTTTTTATTTTGTATCTTTTCAATTAGGAACAACCCGTGCATGTTATATACGCGATAATGATTACGACACTAATCCATATCAGTCGTAAACAATCAAGCCAGACAAGCAGTGGTTTTTGGAGTTTGTAGATGTTGCCTTCCCTATGACTGATAATGTTAGTCCATATTCTGTTCTTTGGTTTGTTCTGTGTTTGTTATTACTTTATGTGTATTGACTAAACAGGTTCCTTTTTTTTTTTTTTTTTTTTTTACAGCATATCGATGTTGCTATGTATTATCTTAGAAAGAGGGCATGCTACCATTTGTTCCGGTTTCCTCATACACTGTCAATTACTAATATCGATTTTGATAGTTATATGTGCTCTATTTATAAGTCAGAATTCAAAGACAAAAAGAAAAGGCCGGGTAATGAAATCTGGCTTGAAGGTTTTGGACAGTTTATCTGCAATTACCTTCATGGCATGGAACGGAGGTGTTCAATTCCATGGAGTGGAGTTGATAAACTCTTTTTTCCATGCCGATTGCAAGCAGTACCTGGTCAAACGGTGACACATTACTTTTTGGCAGTCTTTGATATGCACGATAAGAAAATATGTGTATATGATTCGATGGTCAAAACAAAGAGGCCACCAGCAGACAAATTCGACCATATCAGGGGTTATGCTGTTGTGCTCCCACATCTTTTCAAGTATGTCAACTTTGGGGACCTACATGATTCTTTTAAAAATGATAAGTTCAAAGCAGCCTATAAAACTCAGTGGGTACTATCACCGACTCAACTAGATCAGTAAGTCTTGTCATTTTTGTGCAATTTTTAGTACAAATTAGATATAATTGACTGAACTTATAACCCCCTGCCTACTTATATGTCTTACTCTTTATTTTGGTGCCTCATTTTTTTAGGACTAGTTGTGGCGCTTTTGCAATATGGTATGCTGATCTACTGACCAGAGATAAATATGTTCAAGATGTTAAACCAAATCAAATTCATCATTACAGGGCGCGGTTTGGTTCTCAGCTTTGGGCTCATGGTCGTGCAAAGGCTAGGGATGGATTTGAGACTCCACCTAAATTTGTTGAGCATGATTATGGAGAACATAATGAAGACATGTGTCAGTTATAGACATTTTTATTTTTATCTTCAAAATTCCTAGTAGTATTTTTTGTAAAAATTTTTGGTAATATATGGTGAAACAGATATTATGTACAGATGAACAGATTATTATGCACAGATTTATGTAAATGTCATTTTGTTGTAGTGATTTTTTTAAATGTTAAGGACTTAAGTTCTATTCTCATGGAGTGAACCTTTTTATTATCCCCCTATGTGTGTGTGTGTGTGTGTGTGCGCGCGCGTTCAGTCCACTAGGGATGAATGTCTGTCTCCAAGGATGGAAGTTCAAACCATAAGGACTGAACTTCTACCCCATATGGATTGGACTTATTTTTATCAACTCTGTGTGTGTGTGTGTGTGTGTGAGTGTGTGTGTGTGTATGTGTGTGTGTGTGTTCAGTCGACTAGGGATGGATGTCTGTCTCCAAGGATTGAAGTTCAAACCGCATGGACTGAATTTCTACCCCACATTGATTGGATTCAATATATATGCCCTCAACTTCCATCTACTGGATGGACTGAAGTTTTATCCTTATGGACAGAAGTTTTATATCAAATCTGTGTGTGTGTGTGTGTGTGTGTGTGTGTGTGTGTGTGTGTGTGTGTGTGTGTGTGTGTTAAGTCCACTAGGGGGGAATGAATTTCTGTCTCCAAGGATGGAAGTTCAAACCACATGGACTGAATTTCTACCCCACATGGATTGGACTTCAATTTAAATGCCTTCAACTTCCATCTACTTGGATGGACTGAAGTTTTATCCTTAGGGACAGAAGTTTTATCCTCATAGATGCACTGAACTTCTATCATTATGGATTGAACTTCATTATCCTCATTGTGACTATTCAATATTTATTATACCTGTTATAGATTGGTGACTTTTGAACTATAAGTTGCAACTTTTACAATGTTATTGTGCCTTTTGAACTATAAGTTGCAACTGTTAGTATTTTATTATTCCTTTTGAACTATAAGTTGCAACTGTTACAATTTTATTGATTTTTTTTCCATAAATACATAACTGATTGTTAATTCTTATCATATTATTATTTAGGATTATCTATTTTGAGATTTCTAAACTTCAAGTGCAAGAATGTTTGAAAGTACTGTGAATCAACCACCCCAAGAAGAACAATCAGGTGCACCACCATCAGCACCAAGATTTGCCCCAGTACCAGGAGGGATTCCAAATAATATACAATCGGAGATTGCAGTCCTAAGGCGTCAGATGCAGGACCATGAAAATGCAATACAGGAAATGCAAAATATATGTGTAACGTCCAAAGGCGACAAGTGCGAATTATCACCTAGGCTATTGAAGCTACAGCAGCACATGTTCGTTTTGATCTTTCTGCTCTTCCACCATCTCCATAACTGAATATGTATGAAGTTTATATGGTGTAGAGTTTTTTATAAGTTCTGCGACTATATATGTAACAGCAGTTATTCATGTATATTGTTAATTTTTTTCATTTACATATATTCCAAGTATAGTCTTTTTTTAATTCTGTCAAAGCAGAGAATCAAATGCAAGTGGCTAGAATTTCAATCCTTCATGGACTGAACTTCAGTCCATGATGATAGAAATTCTGTCCATGATGATTTGTGTTTACTTAAAGACAGAGCTTCTACTTCAGTTATTTTCAGTTTGCAAGTGGCTAGAACTTTAATCCTCATGGACAGAAGTTCAGTCCATGATGATAGAAGTTCTGTCTATGATGATTGAAGTTCTGTGTTTACTAAAACATAGAGCTTTTACTTAAGTTATTTCAGGTTGCAAGTGGCTAGAACTTCAATCCTCATGGACAGAACTTCAGTCCATGATGATAGAAGTTCTGTCCATGATGATTGAAGTTCTGTGTTTACTTAAACACAGAGCTTCTACTTCAGTTATTTAAGTTATTAATGAGAGATGTAAATATATAAAACACAATTAGATTAAAGTTCATATATAAAAATAGACATTATAATAAGAAAACAAATAGTACTGCTTAAATTAAAACGACAAACAACTACTACAATTTATTCAATTAAAATTGGATTGTCTGCTGATGCTCCACCACCACCACCACCACCACCACCACCACCATCATCATCATCATCATCATCATCATCATCATCATCATCACTGCTTAAATCATCATCAGCAGCTCCTTCACCAGCCTAATTGTTTATGAGAGAAACACCAAAAACAACAGATGGAACACCGTCGATCATCTCGTGCCATAGGCGATCAAAATGAAGCGTATCACCTATCCTAAGCCTTTCTTAATAACCATATCCTTTCAACCGTTACACAACCTTGCGTATTTCCCAACTGTGAAGTTCATCAAATGTACATCATCATCTCCACCGTCACAAATTATGCATGCCAGTCCATTTATACTTGGCAGCCTCTGCTTCCAACTGTCTTGAAAGATCTAAAAGCAATAAAATTTCACAGTTAATAAACAAAATAACAAAACACTAAAAAATTAAATGAAAAATATAAAAAATACTCTGGTCATTTCTTTTAACATACAAAATCATCTCTATAAAAGTAAGACGATGTTATTTTCTTGTCGAAACTACCTAGTTCCTCCACACGATTGTTTTCATCTGTCATACTTTGTTTTCTGGAAAAAAACTATGTAGTATATATCAGATGAAGTGTCAATAAACTTTGTAGTTTCCTTTAACTGCAAAGGGGGTATTTATAGTTAAAAAATCAGTAACTGCCAAGTGGATGGTCTTACAGTTTCTGTACAGTATGCTTTCTATAGTCATTAAATGTAGTCAAACAAGTTATGTTTTTAATATTGTTACAGTTTCTGTACAGTTATGTTTCCTATGGTCTTACAGTTTCTGTACAGTTATATTTTTTATGGTCTTACAGTTTCTGTACAGTTATGGTTATTAATTACAGTTTTGACCTGAACTTCACTACCCTCATTGACTGAACTTCACTACCCACACATGGACTGAACTTCACTACCCCTCATGGATTGAAATTGCAGTGCAGTTTGTTAAATCCTACTAAAGGTTATGTAGTTTTTTTTAATTAATTACAGCTTTTTATTGAACTTCACTTCCCTCATTGACTGAACTTCAGTACCCACTAATGGACTGAACTTTACTACCCCTCATGGACTGAAAATGCAGTGCAGTTGTTAAATCCTACTGGGATTATGTAGTTTTTTTATTAATTGCAGTTTTTGACTGAATTTCACTCCCCTCATTGACTGAACTTCACTACCCCCTTATGGACTGAAATTGTAGTGCAGTTGTTAAATCCTACTGGGGTCAAGTATTCTGTGACTTGTGTAGTTAAATCCTACTGGGGTCATATATTCTGTGACTTGTGATAGGATAGACTACAAAACAAAAGAAGAAAGAATCTTTAGCTTTATCCAACAGTAAAATGACACTACACAAAAATACAAAATATCTTTTCTATAATTATTGCAATAGAAATAGACCTCGCTATTATTGAAGAGAACAACCAAATAATTTTTAATTCTAAGATGGCAGCACTCATTGATGCAGTGTTGACTGAATTGGATACTGAATCAGATCATTTTGTAAGTTATTCATACCATTTGTGTCTTTCAAAAGTATTATTTTTGTTATTTATAAAATAACGCTGTTCATTTTTCTTGTTGTTGCAAAGGTTTTGCCAGCATTGTTTGCAATTATGCTTCACAAACGTAATGTTCCAGCAACTGTAATTTGTCATGGTACTCATTTCCGGATGAACTACCTAAAAGTGGGAAGAGAAAGGTGGTTCTCTAATGGATGGAGGGAGTTTGTCCGTAGTAATAATCTCGGAGTAGGAACTAGGATACTTTTTGGAGTTGTCGAATCCTCAGATCGTGTGGTTTTAAGTGCTACTATTTGGCAGAATGTTACAGAACCTTTAAGTTCCAGTTCTAGTAGTGGGTCTGATATTGAAGATGCCTGATAAGATAATAACTATGTGTTGTCTCTTATGTTTTGTTAGTAATAAATTGTGAGTTTTTCAGAATTTTTTGTTTTCAAGTTCACCAATGCTACAACACTGATTTTGAACTTTTGTCTCTAAGTATTGATTGAACTTCTGTCTTTTTAAGGTTGGATATTTTTAATTCATGAGATCAAACTTCTACTCACAAGGATAGAAGCTCAAACTTCTGTGTTTTGGTGTGTAGAATATAGTTTGAGCTTTCTATCCACTAGGAATAAACTTCTGTCTCCAAGTATTGAAGTTCAAACCACATGGACTGAAGTTCTACCCCCACATGGATTGAACTTATTTTACGTCCATTGACTGAATTTCTATCCTCATCTCATGGACTGAACTTTTTTTATCTACATGGATTGAACTTCTTTTTTATCAACTCTGTTTTTGTGTGTGAGTGTGTGTCTGTGTGTGTGTTAGTGGACTGAAGTTGTTAGTAGTTCTACCCACATGGATTGAACTTCTTTTTACCCTCATTGACTGAACTTCTATCATCATGGACTGAAGTTCCTATATCCCAGCATTAACTTTTATCATCGACGATAGAATTTTAAGTTTAACTTCTATCCCTGAGGACAGAAGTTAAAGGCTGCACGTTCCTCCATAAGTACTAAAGTTAAATTAAAAAATGTAAATTCAGGAATCATAAGGACTGAAGTTTTTCATATTGAAAGGCTGAAGTACACTCCATAAGTACCTACAAATTCAGTCTTATATGGACTAAAAGTGCTTCAAATTCAAATACTAGTATCAAACTTATTAAAAATTGTTAAAGAACAAGAAATAACATACAAACAGATAAAAAAATAAACTGCAATGCATTCGGAGTTTGAATACCTTCATTATCTTGAATGTTGTTTGAATATCTTCATGTATTTCTGCACCATCATTCACAGCCAAGCAGTTTCATGAAACGAAAAGAAGATAGAAAATCAAATTAGTAGGAGGGAAATATTTAGTAAAAAAAAGTTTATGGATAATGAAGGAAGTAGCAGTACCTATATATCCTTGAATAGGGTCGGACTACTGGAGTAATTGTGCATGAGGTTCTATCATGTCCTCTAATTTTGCATCGACTACATTTGTTTGATTTGACTCGTACAGCCTTAGCAATCGAGATGTATCTCTTTGTTTTCCTTCTTCCTCGTTGTATTTTGACATTAGGAGTTTCTATCCTCTGGCTTTTCACGGTATCTGGTACAGTCCAAGAGCTTTTGTGCCCTATCATATTCACCTCACCTTGGTATGCATTTAACCAAAACTCTCATGAATACCATTTTTAGCAGAACTTAGATTTCAGCAGGCGTCTTTTCTCAATACATGCAATTGCATGTACATATGGGAGTTCATCAGTCTGGAATTGAAAACAGTCACAAGTCCTCTTCTTTAAGTCGACGTTGAAGCTTTTTTCCTTCATCTTGCACATTGAATGGTGCTGTACCTGTGGGAAATACCTATTTGAAATGAAAACTAATAACTTTTGTGAGTCAGTACAGATGATATTTAAAATCGGCTATTACTAAGTCAGAGCAAGAGTTCATGAGTACAATTCTAATGGACTGATTGAAGTTCAAATCATATGGACTGGAGTTCAATCCCACTCTCCGTACTTGAACTTCCTTACTGTTATGGACTGAAGTTGTATCAACAAGTATTGAACTCCACCCCTCAGTGCCTTATGTACAGAAGTTCTATCCTCAAAAGGTTGAACCCCCTCTTCTCTTTTTTACTGAAGTTCTATCCACAGTCCTGAATTTTCAGTCTACGTGGACTGATCTTCACCCATCTTTATTTGTATTTTCTAGACACTATTAGGATTGCATATTTGGTGCGAGTCTAGTGCTGTATACTTATATTTATTGTGAAGGCCAGTTGAATCTTCTTGTTCATTTCATCTTCTGCCCACCTTGATAAGCTATGAGAAGTCTCTTGAGCAGTAGTTCTTCTTTCACAAACCATTTCTGCTTCTTAACAATTATCAAATCCAAAAGGCTTAAAATGGGCAACTCTCTTGCTTCAAGTAATGCAAAATTCGACTAAACCATATTTGTTGTAATCATATCATATTGTCGCCTCGGAGAGTAAGATCTAGCCAATCTTTTAGGTGGTTCTTCCATTATGTAGTTGAACGTGTTTCTATCCATTCCCTTTAATTGGGACATGAAATAATTAAAGTCTTCACGCTTATAAGCTCTTACAGCAGTTTGAAACAGACTTATCACTGTGGTTCTCACGTTCTTTTGGTTTAGATTCTTTTCAAAGTGGTAGATGCAAATACCATGGTGGCTATCAGGATAAACTTGTGCAATTCCATGCGCGATTGATTTGTTTCTGTCTGATAGAAATACCAGTTCAGGACGAGTACCTATTGTCCTTCGCAGCTCAGTGAAGAACCAAGTGTAAGCTTCATTATTTTCAGAGTCTGCAATCCCATAAGCTAGAGGGAAGATTTGATTATTTGCATCTTTTGCTACTGTAATGATGAGAACACCTAGATATTTCGCCTTCAGAAATATTGCGTCTACTGCTATCACTGGTCGATAATACCTCCAACCATCTATTGATGGCTTGAAAGCAACAAAAATATACATAAACCTGAAACATTTTAAAATAGGACAAATTTAATTCTTAGAAAGTTTGAATTTCCGTATAGCAATCGAACTCTCTTTTGAGAAATGCTTACCGATTAAGACTGTCTATCTTTAGATTTGTGGGAGCACCTGGATTTCTCTCTTTCAGCACATGCAAGTATGAAGGTAGGAGATGATAATGCTCATCAGGCCGTCCCCTAATTAATGTGTTTGCTGCTTGAATTGAATGCCATGCTTTGTGATATCCTATTTCAACCCCGTGTATCCTTCTCATTTCGTTGACAATAAATGTTGGTCTAACTTCTGTTCTGTTGTCTTGGGTGTTTTCAAGAAAGTATTCACTTATCAATGTTGACGTGGCATATTTTTTATCAGCCTTCTTAACATCAACGGAGCATTTATGTGTATTCTGAAAACTTAATTACCTTAAACAGTGAGGAATCTTTTATCCTTCTTGCTCGAATGTTCTAATCACAGTTTGGATCGATGCATTTCAGTTCATATCTCATTCTATTTGATCTGATAACCTTGAACTCAAAATGCTCCTTGATTGCCATCTTGAGAAAACACTTCATCATGGTTTCCTTGTTGTCAAATGTTGAGTATTCTCCTACATCTTTCGATAATGCATCTCCTGTTAATATCATCGCTGGAGATTGTTTCTGTTTTACCCTGGACCTTTTCCATTTGCTATTGGCAGCTGGTGTGCTACTAGGGCATTCAACTGTTGGCGCTGATGACTGAAATTGAGTATTATTTGGTTGTAGTGTCTCAGTAATGCCAGGTGTTTCAATTGCTAGGTTGGAGTCGAGCATTATCAAGCCCCCCCTCTTGTTGTGGAAGCTCTGTGCATGGAGTATGATTATTTTCAATTGCTTGAATGCAGTCGATCTGCATTATCGGGGTCCCCTCATAGGGTAAAACTTCTGTACGAGGAGTTTGATTCTCTAGCTTGTCAATCACGAAACGGCTATTCTTGAAAGTCGGATCATTCTTCAACAAGTGCATGCATGTCCTGAGTTCTTCTTCTGTAGTTACAAGCATTCCTTTGCTCGAATCCATTCTAATATCAAACCATATATTCACAGTGCTAGTGAAATGTGTTGCTTCATAAATCTTGTGCATGAAAGTTCTGAATTCGATCATTTCATTAACAAGTAGAGGTTTTGTTTCATGATCCAAGTACTTGTAATCTTTTGTCCAATTCCCATTGAAAGCAATAACCAAACAAACTGTAGCCATTTTGCATTGAATAAGTAAACCAGAGAAAGAATGTGTTAGTATGAAGTTCAGTCTTAATAACAATCGCAATAAGTAATCACAAAGTCTTGAGGTTGCTTCTTTCAGTTTATAAAATGAACTTTTAGTCCTTAAGCACTGAAGTTCAGTCTTAATGGACTTAAGTTCTATCCATAAGAATTGAATCAAGTTCTATCTATATGGCGTTGAACTTCTATCCGTAAGGCTGTTTGAAAGCTCCCCCATTATGGATTTGAAATTCAGTCCATATGGACTTAAGTTCTATGCATAAAGATTGAAATAAGTTATATCCATAAGACCATTGAAAGCTCCAACCCATGTGGATTGAAGTTCAGTTCATGTGGACTTAAGTTATATCCATAAGGATTGAACTAATGAAGTTCAGTCTTAAAAACTGAAGTTCAGTCCTAAGAACTGAAGTTCAGTCCTAATGAACTGAATTTTAGTTCAAACTTCAGTGCTAGTGTGCTGATACTTAACGGCAATGGCAATAAGTAATCGCCAAGTCCTGAGCTTGCTTTTTGCAGTTTATAAATGATCTTTCAGCCCTTAAGCACTGAAATTCAGTCATAATAAACTGAATTTTAGTTCAAACTTCAGTGCTACTGTGCTTATACTTAACACGGCAAAGTAATCGCTGAGTCCTGAGGTTGCTTTTTCAGTTTATAAATGAACTTTCAGCCCTTAAGCACTGAAATTCAGTCATAATAAACTGAATTTTAGTTCAAACTTCAGTGCTAGTGTGCTGATACTTAACACGACAATGGCGATACTGAAGTTACAGTCATCAACGGCACATCGAGGTATTAAAACTACTAAATTTTAAACTAATTTCTCTGAAATTTAGTTCACACGGATTGAACTTAGTTCAAATTCAGTCCTAATGGAGTATAACGTAAAATTTAAACGTAGAATACTTAACACTGAAGTTCAGTCATAATGAACTGAATTTTAGTTCAAACTTCAGTGCTAGTGTGCTGATACTTAACACGACAATGGCGATATTGAAGTTCAGTCATCAACGGCACATCAACGTATTAAAGCTACTAAATTTTAAACAAGTTTCTCTGAAATTCAGTTCACATGGATTGAACTTAGTTCAAATTCGGTCTTAAAGCAGCATAACGTAAAATTGAAACATAGAATACTTACAATTTTAAGCGAAACTTGTGAAGAAAATTGAAAAGTGAGATTGGTGAAGAAAATTGAATGAAGAGAATTCAGCAGCAGTAGCCACAAAGTAAGAACAGAGAAATAACGAACTGGTTGTTTATATATAAACTGAGGGGTAATTTAGTCTTTTTTCTTTTTTATTTATGGTGGGTGTAATGTAAGTGGTCACAAAGTAAATATTTTGGTTTTAGTGGCCTTTACCCTAAGACCAGTGGCAAAACTGGCTTTTTGTGCACTTCAGCCAGAATCTTAGCATAAGGAGATTTCGATAAATAACCAATTTTACACATACATATCATTTATATCAAGAATCAATTGCTATTTTAAAATTATATTGGGTATGTTGTTGTCGTATAAGTTAGAAAAATACCCATTCTTTTTCGCTGAAACTTTCAATAATCAATTTTACACATGCATATCATTTATATCAAGAATCAGTTGCTATTTTAAAATTATATTGGGTATGTTGTTGTCGTATAAGTTAGAATAAATACCCATTTTTTCGCTGAAACTTTATGTTGTTATGGCAGCTTCATAATACCAAATCAATTCTTAATTCACTAAATAAATTTTCAAAATCAGCTCTCTAATATTGTGTACCCATGATTAAAACATGAAATCCACAATATGGAGCAAATTTCAGCGAAAACAAGCTCAAATTGGGAAATTGGAACTAAATTTTGCTAAACAAACGAGATGGTTCAATGGTGAAAAATAAAACAAAAGACAACAGAAGTTTGATCCAAATAAATTCCAAATATTCCATACTGAAATACAACCTTATAACCTCAAGGTAAATAAAAAACAGTCCAACCACTGAATCAAACTCACTTTGTCTTCTTCACAAAACTTCTTCAACTACAAGGATAAGCACGACCCAATATTCTGTTGATAGTTATTCCAAAAGGACAAATAACAAATTGACCTCAACCTGTTTGTTTGTTTGTTTGTTTTTTTTTTTTTTTTGGGTTGAAAATAGACCTCAAACTACTATACTATTGTTTTCACCTTTTAATTTTGTATAACAACTCGGTAGTCCGTATACATACATCATGACGCGACTTGCTCTATTTAATATAAAGTGTATTGCGACATTGATATCTCAAACGTGGATGCTCTAATAAATAAATCCATGCCAAAAACTGAAGAAAGCGAACGAAAGAACAAATCCAGGGGGAATAATTTTGGCTAAATTACATAACTATACAATGTTGGTGACTACTTTACATAAAAATAGCAATACTATAAGACTTTCAAAACTAGCAATATTTTTTTTTTCAAAATATAGCAAATAGACACAAAACATAGGAAAAACCCTGGATCCCCTTCTACCCCCTGCCACCTCCCACCTAGCCACCCCCATTGCTACCACAACCACTCATGTTGGTCGTCATGTCTGGCCACGATCATCGGCTGCCGCCGCCGATCACCGATGATTTTTATATTTTTTATGTTTTTACAATCCTATACTTGTATGTCATGTATTTATTTGTTGTATTAAAAATACCATAACCACGATAAAAGAGAAAAGAATAAGAATGAGATGAAGAAGAGAGGAAGAGGAAGAAGAAGAACTATATACATAATTTTATTGCACATTCAATACTTTTGTGATACATTGTATATACAACTGATACTTAAGATATATATAAGAAATACATGTCATATACAGTTTGATACACTTTTAACTATTTAATTATGGAAACACAGATGAGATACGATCTACAGACATTCACCATACAAGCACAATACAGTCGCTCTACAATCGCCATACAATCGACATACATTCGCTATACAATCACTTTACATTCACCATATAGTCGCCATACAGTTTCAAAAAGCAGAGCGAAAGCACCAGAACCAAAAAACGAAGCAGCTGTAGAAGACAACTGAAAAACACTTCACATACAGTCGCCATACATTCGCCATACACGTCCTATACAGTAGCCATACACATTCGAGCAGAGATTAAGAACCAGAAACAAAAAATGACTCAATTACAGAAGGTTGCCGAAAAACGAAGCAGCAAAAAGGCCGGAGAAGTTGAAACACCGGAGAAGACGAAATCGACAAGAAAATACTGCTAATGGTAGATAAAATCATAAGAGAATTCAAAATCAATTGAAGAATATCAAATCATATCACCATATTACAGGATCTATGGTGCTTGCCAGATGATAAATCAGATCTAGAGAAAATGAATTGGAACGGTGCTCGCTGGAGAAGACGAAATTAGCGGTGATTTTGATATGACACCGGAAAGTGCTCTCCCGTGTGAATTGGATGGAGTTGAAGGGGGTTGTGACTAGGTGTAGAGGTATAGAGAGAGACAGATTAGGGTTAAGGTTTTTATTTTATCAACACTTTCAAGCTTTTGCTATGTTTGGTAATAAATGGTAGAAATGTCGCTATTTTTTGTTGTGTAGGCAAAGTATCTCTATATTTAGTAAATAAAATCCCTAAAGTTATATGTGGTGTAATTTTTTCAATAATTTTCCATAAAATGCTACTCAAAGATTCACGTATATACTACAACAATAATCACTATAACAATGAATAGCTAGTGATCTATCACAAAAATATACATAATACTAGTAAATGGTTTTACAAGGCTTAAACGTATCCTTAGACAATATGCATAGGTGGCATAACCAATCTAAGGCATAATTTTGTATGTTCTCACCCTGACGATATGCTTTTACTAAAGCATAACTTTGACCAGCAACTCGTTAAAAATCCTTTCCTTTTCCTGCATTACATAACAAAACAAACATGTCTTAGTATGAATTAGTTTTTCTTTAAACCCTTCTCTTTTCTTTTCTTTCTTTTTTTTTTTGGGTGGATTTTTCGTTAATGTCATAATAAAATTTTTTTAAAGAATCAGGAGTGATTGTCTATCTTAAGAACTAGTACTTCTCTTTCATACAATGATAAAATGAAATCTGATAATTTGCGAAATACTAATGCTTTGCATGAAAAACAAATCTACTTTTATTAGATCCGGAAGGAAAACTTTATCATTGTTTTGTTCTACTGTGTTCTGTATGCAGAAGGACAAGAGAAAAAGTTCAAGAGAATGTTTTGAATATCTAGTGAAACTTTCTCTTTGATCTTTAACCTCGGACAAACATGTGTGATGGGTCATAGATACATATGTACACATAACTAAAGTTTTGATAAAATATTAAAATCCAAAATTCTATACAATTCCAATGTTAATAACTTTAAATGTCGAAATCATAGAGATTAAATTCTCAATCCGCCTTGACTTCCATTATCTCACGCAAGCCTATTAGGTTGAAAAGAGAACTAGTGCTAAAATCACAAGGAAAATCAAGATATATATACCTGTTGCTGCTGTTGTTTCTGCTATTAGTGCTGCTACAGCTGCTGCTGCCAGTGCTTCCACTTCTTCCTGTGCTTCTACTATTGCTGCTTGCTCTGCAACTACCACTACTTGAACTAGAAAATCTCTTCTTCCACCAATCTTTTTCCAAACTCTTTGAAGAGTTTTCAAACTCTTCAGGCTTAGGAGAAACTTCAGTTATTTTTGCTGAATTTTTCTTCTTGTTATTTGATGTCAAAGAAACAGGAGAAACCATCTTGAGATATACCCCTCCGTTTTCAAAACTTTTACTTCTCATCATCTTGGCTTTGTTATTGCTACTCTCTTGCCTCTTTTTCTTCACCCTATTCTTTATTAAGCTTTCTTCTTGAGATTCTAGGACTCTAGGCTGCTGCTCAACAATATCCTTTAAAGAAAGTTCATAGCAAGATTCAGGCATGTACTTGACCATTTCCATTAGTTCCCTCTGACCTCTAGCTATTTCTTGAGTTCTTGAACTAGGTGAAAGTGACCGATAATTAATCGGTTGGACTGGACTTCTTGGTGGACTATTTTGCCATAAGGGTGGTGATGAAGCACCAGATTCAACACCATCATCATGATCTTCCATTTTTGGAACTCTAAATTGCATCCCTCCACCATCTTTTTTAGTCCAATTCCCAAGTTTTTCTGATATTTGGAAACCAAAGTTGAGAGGCTCGCAACTTTTGTAACTGTCATTTAAGGTTGTGATAGGATCAAGAATATGGATATGGTTATTGGATGGTTGTTTTCTTGGATCAAACAT
Source organism: Petunia axillaris subsp. axillaris (assembly GCA_029990575.1). Classification (NCBI taxonomy): domain Eukaryota; kingdom Viridiplantae; phylum Streptophyta; class Magnoliopsida; order Solanales; family Solanaceae; genus Petunia; species Petunia axillaris. The sequence goes on from JARKNS010000004.1 coordinate 63,245,088, forward strand.
GGCTGTTAGATTACGAGAAATAGAGAGGGAATTATGGGCTGGAGAGAAAGAGGGAAAATAGGAACAAGTGTGTGTATGAAGGAGAGGAAGGTATGATGGGATTGTCATTAAGTGCGTCTGGTCCATTTGTCACTTTCCTTTTAATAACAACAGAGTTTGTATTGGTTTTGCCTAGCCATTTGTTTGTTAGGTTCTTCCTTTAATTTAAAAAAGAGAAGAGGACAAAGAAAATACAGAGGAAAAGGAGGGAAATTAGTGTCTTCATAGTGAAAGTTGTCGACTAAATTAAAGTATAAACCCCAAACTAAGCATAATCTACTATAGTATCAACCACAAATTGCTTGAAATATTTCTGTTATAAGTTTCTTAGGAGTTAAGTTATATACATAGATAGTTTAGATATCTTTTTATCCGTGTGATTTTAACTTGCTATAAGAGATTATTTCTTTATTTTCTGTTACGTTATTTGACTTATGTTATATATTGTTGTAGCTAGGTCAGTATAACATAATGAAGTAAAATATCTATCTACATCAATGCACAAACTATAAACTGTAGAAAGTATCTCCTTTCCGTTAAAAAGGTATCATTCTAGAAGAAATTTGTGCTTCGATACTGTTGTACAATTCGCTGGAGTAAATGTACTGCAGCATCTGATTGAGGAGGAGGAGAATATCATCATGGTTTTCTAGTAGTTGGGCGTAGGGCCTCCCTGCTTCCTGCTTTTCCTCGTTTTTGTCTATATTTGAGCAATTATCTATGGTTTGAGACTTTAGTTGCCTTCTTTTTCCTATGGCATTAAAAGAGTCTCCTGTCCCTTTTCATACAGCCTGAAGGCCCCGCACACGTATCTTTTTTCATGAGAAATCAGTGCTAATATGTCAACAGAACTTATCGATCATGCTATTCTTTAGTAATCAATACTACATCAAGGATTCAAATTGTAACACGCCTCTTCCTTGCTTAAGCGATTAGCTAGCTCGAACAATCTTAGCTAGAATCATCATAACCTTCAAATGGATTACCAAAATGCTACTATAATGTTCCATGAAGGTCCATCTCACAAAATAATTTAATGTAAGGAAATGACTCTTTTCCTTGTTAGCTAGATTTTATTGAGGTATAGATCGATACTACATCAAGATGTTAAATGAAGCACTAAAGGAGTTATTGACGCGATTCAAAACAATTATGACAGAACAGAACTTATACTTTCATGTGAGTATATATTACTCTAAAATCCTATAAGAAGACTCAAAATTATCTTTATAGTGAAAAAATCATGTGCGTGTGATCTCCGATAGGATGATTTAGGGTGTGTTTAGTATGGAAAAAAAAAAGTTCTCGATTTTTTTCTTTAAATTTTTTCATATTTATTTGGCTTACAAATTTCAATTTTTCTTAATTACCATAACAACTTATTTTTCTTTAATTAGAGAAAAATATTTTCCCTCGAGAAAGGAAAATATTTTAGGGAAAATATTTTTCAAATGTAACAGTTTACTCATTGTTTCCTTCCACCAATCAACCACCTCCTACCCAACACATACTCCAACCCCTACGTTACCCCCATCGCCACCTCCTACCCAACCCCCACCCTATCCCCATCCCCTTATCCCCTATCCCCGTACCTCCCCCCACCTCAACCCACCCCACCCCGTACTTAACACCCTCACTCTATCCCTTACTAGATGATTAGAATTTTTTTTTTTTTGACAAGCATACACGAAAATTACTTATTTTTCAAAACAATATTTTTCGTCGTACCAAACACACCCTTAAAGCATTACCTTATATTTTTATCACCCTTTAATGTATTCAGGCGAAATCGTTACAATTTTTATGTTTTGCTTAGGCAACACCTTATCACAAGGTTTTTCAGGTTAGTAAAAATTCAAATGTTACACAAAGTTTTACCACGTGAAATACTTAAACTTTTGCCATAACTGCTAATTTCGCAAAAATTTGCCTAAATGGAAACAAATTAAACAACACTCATAAAAAGGGACATTCAGTGAAATTATTTTGTGGAGAAAAGGAAAATAAGTTGGACTTTGTACATTAATATATAATCCTAGACCCTCTATTACAAAAAAAAAAAAAAAAAAAAAAAAAAAAAAAAAAAACAACAACAACAACAATATTATTGATATTATAAAACATATTTATTTTTTTTATATACAAGTTGCTCGAAACAACTAAAAAAAATTCTAACCTCCATCTCTCATTCCTCCCCTTGCTACCCCTGTTGCCTCATTTGTTGACGCCAATTTGTAAAAATAGTGCAGAAACAGTGCGGAATAGTGCCGGAACCATATCCCATCCATCCCCCTACTACCCTCTGCTGCCTGCTGTGTAGGTAAAAATATGCCACATATTATTACGGGTATACGAGACCAGCTGGCGAGACTAGACTTATTCTACAAGTCACTGGACACTGAGGATATATGCCCGCTTCTAGAGCCAACGACCGTTTAAACGGTTTGGTCACAGGGCGCAGGGCACACATCCCATCCCCTAGGGTTTACATTCTCTTAGTTAGGATTTAGTATACCACCGTCTTGAGTTATAGGCCAATGACCCAATTAGTAATTGTATTTTATTTTATTTAGGACTGGATATCACTCTATAAATACTCATCCTTATATTGTATTGTACATGGCACACGATTCACCATCAACTTCGGCTACTCTCAAGGAATAAGAATTACTTTGCTTTCTCCATATTTTCTGATTATTTACTGGTCTTTATTTTCATTGTATTTACTTAGTTTTCCGTCGTAATTTACGTATTGCTTGTGACCACATTCATAATTAATTGTTTAACCTAGACGTATAAATTTAGGCATAAATATTTTGGCGCCCACCGTGGGGCCCAGTAAATTGTAGGTATTCTATAAAGGAAAAGGCCCAATCATGTCTGACAACGACAACAGCATTCCGAAGAAAACCACAAACGTAGCAGACAAGTCTGCAAAGGATCTCAGCGATCCCAGCATACAACAAGAAGGATCCCGTCGAGCAGCCAAAGGATTCTTCTCGTGAGCCAATCCTATTGCCAGTGACAGTGATCAACTACCAGGAGGTATTTCAGAGTTTAGAGGTTTCCTCCTGGATATCCTCAAAACCGCGTCCGAGCAGAACTCAAACAGTATAGCTAAAGGGATATCACAGAGATTAGAAACAATGCTTGCTGGCTCGTCTCAGAGGCCATTGTACCCGCGAAGACCGACGCCCACAGACAACTCGCCAGAATCAGTTCCCAATTATAGGCTCAACCTGGATACTGCCCCTAGAGGACCAACGAAGATCAACAATCAAGACCTTAAGGGAACCTCTGTCATTCAGGATCTCATAAAGGAGATGAAGGTTATCCATGACCGAATTGGTAACGTGTCAGGTTCTCCACACTAAGTTACCACGGTAGATGAGCAGAAGTTCTACAAATATGCTTACAAAGCAAGCGCTGCGCCGCTCCGCATACGAAAGCACTCCCGCTTGTCGTATAACTTGAAGCATGACGGAACAACCGATCCGGACAAGCACATCGCTGCTTACTATACGGCCGTGAAGAGTAACGAGAGTACTGAAGAAGACTGGTGAAAAGATTTGGTTCAACCTTGACCAGATGAGCCCTTGCTTGGTACACTCAGCTACCAATGTGATCTATCGAATCGTTCAATTAGATGCAAGACTTGTTCAGGAAAGCGCATTCTGGTGCCCGTAAGTGGGAGAAACGCATGGAAGACATCTTCGAGATACGACAATGTGACAATGAATTACTGAAGGATTACCTCGATCGATTTCAAAAGGAACACATGGAGCTCCTTCCAGTCCCTGACAATATTGCTGTGGTAGTCTTTGGCAAAAGAATGAATTCAAGGGGATCCTTAGCTACTCGAGAACTGCAGTGGAGCTTGACTTAACACCAGTGTCCACATGGAGTGTACTACATCAGAGGTATATTGAGAAACTTCGTTTGGAACTAGACCATTCTCATAACTCCGAGGACGAGTGAAGAAAGAGACTGGGAAGCCCGTCCCTAAAAGGTGAGGGGGATGGCAGAAGGATGAAGCTGAAAGTTCAAAATCGAACGGGCACGGGCGACAGAATAATTCTCGATTTTGGTCTTCGTGTCAATGCTGTGGACCTCGTCACCAATCACTTTGGTAAACTGGGCCCCCAGGGTTCAATGGCCACCTAATATGAAAGGATCTACAGGAAGAAACACAATGCCTTATTGCAACTTTCATCGCAGCGGGGGCCATGCAACGGTTGATTGCAAAGCCTTGATGATCGAGATTGAACACTTGCTAAAGGAAAGACATCTCAAGGAGCTGCTGGGAGAAGGGCCCCGCCGTTTTAATGGTTCAGAGTCTAAAAACCCGAAGACCATCAATGCGATCTTTGTAGACGAATAATCGGACACGGCCCGGGGGACTGCAATAACTGGGATAACATTTGAGTCCATCCAATTCGACTTGGAGGAGCAAGCAGACCAACAAGGAGACCTCGTCATTCCTGTGGAAATATCCGGTGTACATATCCAGTGGGCTCTTATCGACCCGGGGAGCAGTGCTAATATTATCCGCGGGAAGATGTTACATAAATTCAGCCATTGTCCTCAAACATCCTCGAGTACTCGAAACATAATAGGCTTTAATGGAATTCGAGAAGCATCCGCTGAAGAACTAGCTCTACCGATCCATATATCGGGCGTGACGAGCACAACCATTTTCTAGGTGATAAATTATAATCTCTTGTACGATGTAATCCGGGGACGGTCATGGATACACGACATCAGGGGAGTGCCCTTAACACTTCATCATGTCTTCAAGTACCAGACCCTGCATAGGGTTGGTGAACTATGAGGTAAGCGGTCTCTCCCCGATGAATGTCGCCTTACCTCAGACGGGACCAACTGAATTGGTATGTCGTCTCTCTGAGGTGCTACGAAAGTAAGGAGGACCCTTCTGGCTGATATAATGTTACTTGATGATGGCTCGGACGAACATCTAACTCCTGCAGATTCCCGTGATAACCGAGCTAGAGACAGGTGAGCACCTACTGTTGTACATTTCAATATCTAAGATAGCTTGGAATGTTGTCCTTGTACGAGAAAAGAACGGGCAGCAGTTTCCCGTAAAGTACGCCAGCAGGATGCCGCAACACATAGACAAGTTATTGCCTTTGCAGCTCCCGTTCATAGTGACCGTGGTAATGGCCACACGAGAATTGCACTCGTACTTCCAAGAACACTCGGTCAGTTTAGTCTCTTCGACACTGGTGCGAGCCATCCTATCTAAACCAGGTATGTCGAAAGACATGGAAAAGTGGGCTGAAGAGTTAGGAGAGTACGATGTCATATATCAACCTCTTACAGATGTCAAGACACATGCGCTGGAAGGTTTTACCTCAGATTTTGTAGAAGAATTGGAATGGAAGGCTGAAGTGTCACTCAGGAATGAAGCAGTAATTGAGTACGGCCGTTGGGAAATTCGCAGGGGAACGAATTCCAACGGGGAGAAGATCGATCTGTGGATCAAAACGACGTCTAGAATGGTCTACCATCAGGCCATCAAAGCTGATGACAACGAAGCAGAGTGTGAAGTCATAATTCAAGCCCTTAACTTAGCCTACACACTGGGGGCCAGGGAGATCAGCATGTAAAATAAATCTCAGCTGATGGTTAATCAACTAAGGGAAATCTTCGTAGCTGAGGACATCTGCGAGCCATATCGAAAGAAGAAAATCAGGGCAATCCTAAAAACTTTCATGCGTGGGAATTCATCCACCAAGAAGAAATCTCAGGAGATGCCGAAGAATCTGAAGGCCCAGATGAAACGACCTCGGTCGGTCGTTTTGGAAGTTAGGAATCTGATTGGCGTACCGATAATTTTAAAATATTCGTAATATCTATTAGGACCTGTCTGTAAAATTTGAGCTAAATCAGACTTCGTTTGGTAGGCATCGGAAGAAGGTTTCAGTTTTTATCGTCGATAATTATTAAAAAGAGATTTACGAGCTCGATTTTGGGCGAATGAGCTCCGATTCGAAATCCGAAAGTGCAATTAGGTTCGTATGATTATTTATGACTTTTATGAACTTTCGAAAGTGAATTTCGATATTGTTCGGCTAGTTTCCGCTAAAATGCTGAAAGTTAAATAATTTGACTTTTTTTATTTAAATTCGCATCTTGAGTTTCGGGAGTCCAATTTGAGATCCGTCTTCGCGAGTAAGTTACATATATTTTGAATAACTTGTATGCAAAATTTAGAATTATTTCGAATTTCGTAGAGTACAGTTTTAATTTTTACGGTAGCAGCGAATTTTAAAAGGAAAAAAAAAGGAAAAGACAAAAGAACAAAAGTTAGGCGGCTGGGATTAAGATTAGCTTAAAAACTAGAGCTATATACGTTCGGCTTTAGAAACATCAAGAAACAGAAACATGAGAACGAAACAGAAATGAGAAGCAACGCCAGAAAAAAAATGCCAGAAAATGAAAAAAAGGGGCCGGAGAAAAGTAGAATTTTCACCCTGGAACATTCAGGTAATGATCCTAATATATTATTTGAGTTTACTACGTGTGTTTGAATATGTTTTAACGGTAAAACTTGGAATATTAGACACCGTTTTAATAAGTTCAATTAATAGTTAAAGGGTCAAATGGACCCCGATAACGAAATTGATTATATATTCGTACTCAGTGAGTTATAGGCAACATATAAATGTAAATTATTTGGGGTTTGGTTATGTGACCTTAAACCCTGTACATAGGCCTGGACTGCGTATTGCGTATGCGAATAGGGTACCAGGTTCCTAACCGGATTTTCCTAAGATGTGAGGAATGAAGCCTTTAGCCTAATTTGATATATTTTTCTGCTTATTGAATAGAGTGAGATCGTTTGGCAATGAATCCAAAGGAAAAAGCGGTTATTGAGTGGCTGTACTAACTTTGTAACAAGGTAAGTGTTTATATCTATTTTTTTGGAGGCCCTTGGCCTCGTGGATTTTCTACCACGTGTTTCCTTACGTGTGTAGCTGCCGATAGGCGTACTCATTACGCCTTAGCTTTGAATTTACATTGTATATTATACGTTATGCCCTGTTGTTGGTATTGCATTGAACATATGAACATTGCACTCTGGTTTTGAGTATTGCATATACTTCCCGGTTGGCGATGAGAGTCCCGCACCGGCGAAGAGTCATTATTGCATATACTTCCCGGTTGGCGATGAGAGTCCTGCACCGGTGAAGGGTCATTATTGCATATACTTCCCGGTTGGCGATGAGAGTCCCGCACCGGTGAAGGGTCATCACTGCATATACTTCCGGGTAATCGATGAGAGTCCCGAGCTGGTGAAGGGTCATTATTGCGTATATCTCCTGGTAGACGATGAGAGTCCCGCGCCGGAGATAGGTATCAGGCATATGTGACTGCATTGCATCATACCGCATTTATCACATCTCATTGCCCCGCATACTAACTATTGTGTGTATTGTATTGTGTTTTATGTATGCGGTATGTACACCATGTTGTGGACATATCTCAGTTTGCCTATATATTTCTGGCTCGTATTCTGAGTTACGGGGATCGGGTTGCACGCCACAACGGTATAAATATGTGGATCGGGTTGCACACCGCAACGGTATAAATATATGGATCTAGTTGAACACCGCGACGGTATGATGTATTTCTGATTGTTGATATGTTCGGGATACCTATATGTTCTGGCTATCTTACGTTCCTGGTTGTTAATGAGTTTCTGATTCCATACGTATTTCTAGTTATTATGTGGCTCTGCCTTTTCATAATTTAAATAAGAAGAATTTGGTTTATTTGTTTCTTTTCTCCCTGGCTAGCTATCCTATTCTTTGAGGTGGCTAGTCTGCCCCACTTATTGAGTCCTTTTGACTCACCCTTGTTTGTTGTTTGTTTTTGTCTATCTATTTCGTTTCGGCAGGTTCGCTCCAGGATCGAGTTCGCCACGTTGTTAAGGAGCGAAGACGACTTCAGTTGTCAGGGTGAGCCAGATTTTAATCCAGATGGCCACCAGTTTATTGGTTATTATTTCAGTTGCATTTTGCTCCCCTTCAAGAGGTATCTGTCTTCTTTTGTACTTTTAGATGTCTTGTCTGGATAGCCCTAAACCTAGTATGTTGGGTAGTGAGCTGTAATTTCTTTTGTACAGCTTAGAGGTATCAGTATGTCTGTATTTTTTTTAGTCTTGTCCTTATTTATGAATTATTATATTTATTTCCCTAATTTTGTTGGTAAGGGTTCGCCCGATGGGTCTAGGGGAGGATGTCGGGTGCCCGCACGGCCTAACCGGATTCTGGGTCGTGTCACCAGACGATTGGCAGACGATAGTTGCGCTAACCCTGGCAGGCCTGATGAACCTTGAAGTTCAAGATACAGGATCCTTCGCAGGGCAACGTGATGCGCTGGTCAACTATCTGAGCAAATGAGATATCCTCGGAGACAAGTCAGAAAGCATTTACTTGCGAAAACAGGCGGTTCACTATTGCTTGGTCAGCGAGCAGCTGCACCAGGGTGTTGACTTTCGAGGCTCAGCACCCTTAAACAGGGAAGCCCGACCGAATGACCCTGAATCTTTCAAGGATCAAACATGAAGTACATTTGCTTGAGAAATCATTTGCTTTGTTTTTGTTATTTCTTTTGGTTATGATATTTATCAAACATGTTATGGTTTTTCACCCACAACATCACAGGCCCCGCGTTTCTTCTATCAATAAAACTACTATCTTACTTTGTCAGTTTTACCCATTTATTTAGATCCATCTATGATCCAACTATTCATAGCCCCGGCTAGACCTAAATTGAAGTAATATACTCACTTTCGCTACAAAAAGTATAGTACACTACTCGCTTAGAGTTAGATCACGTCTAACTCAGCCACCAGGTATTAATACAACGTTGATCTCGTTAAATCAACAATTGCACCTACACAATGCCTGTCCGCATAGTGCTAGAAAATCTTAAATACTCGAGTAACTAAGCGAAGATGTTTTGTCTCAAAACGCAAAAAGGACCATTTCCACACGGGCTAAAGTCGTCCTGTTGTGGGCGCAAAAAGCCATCAGCTACAGATGCAACCTACCTGCCATCTATCGGTGCACAACATACATAATTTCTCAAGGCAGGCATGCTGACACACGTTCTTAAAATAACTAGAATAGTCAAGATGACTGGAAGCCATCTAATATCTAGGTGTACAAACATACTGCTTGGTTACATATTACGAAACACGTAATAACACAAGTACGTATGAAATATTAATGAACATTTATTTCATTAATAACAAACAGCTCGTAGGCTCATAATATACATTTAGTTCTTCCTGAATACAACATTTGTTTATAACAATTTTAGGAAAAAAAAAGGAAAGAGAAGACTAAAAACAAAGAGCTCCTCAGGATTAACATTGTTGAAAAATCCTTCATCTGGATTGTAATTATACGTCCTAAACAGTCTGGAGTTCTTCTTTTCTTCTGACAGTCTGAGATATGTTGGCCCGAGCATTCTTTCAAAGTATATGGCTACTGGTGCAGTCAAAGCCTATCTGCTTGATCAAAGCAAGGGGTCGCAGCGAAGATTGACCATCCGCTTCAACCTCAACAGGCCAAACCGGAGTGCACAATCCCGCCGATCTTCAAGGGCAAACAGGAGTTCACCAAGAGCAAAATGACTTGAGCTAGGAACCTACCACAGGGGAGCCTCTTCCCTCAGATATCCCATAGCCAATGGCTGACGAGGCATTGTAACGCCGACAAGACTGTACCAGCAGAACCAAAAGACGGCCTAGCATTGTAGGTGGAGTTAGAACTTGGTGATTCGTTAATCCGCTTACAACCTAGAGCTCCATCTTCTTTCCTGCCATGAAACGGAATCAGACAAGCCGGCTTCAACCATACTTCGTCAAAGAGACGATCTAAACACTAGAGAAATCCTGGTGGAGAAGCCTCATGGAAGTTGAAAGGGCTAAACGTCCTGACCCCACATGACAAGAAGAATATCACAGCAACCGTTGTGTTAGAAGATGAGCGCACCGTAATCAGTGCACGTAAAATAATGAAAACATCCCAAAGGACATCATTAGAATCCCATTCAAACTTCATGACTCGAGGGACTTTATTCATTCTCTCATGGATGAAGAGAAAAGAGATGATAACTGCAGATGAGTTTCCTCCTTCATGAAACATCCATTAGGAACAAAGAAGGTTTTCTGGGAATATCAAACTAGGATCAAAAGGCAAACATTCTTAAAGAAAACCAACTCACTCTTATAAGAAGCGAATTATTTTTTGAAAAAGAGTTGTGATTTTCCCACTGTCATGAAGTCCCTATTTATAAGAAGAAAGGGATGAGGATGAGGCACGAAACAGTCACACGTCATTATGGCTAGAGATATGAAACGATTTGATGCAGTTAATGGAAGTTCCTAAAAAGGTGCGAGAGATCGGTATCAGCCAATCAGAAGGGAGCACACGAAGTTCTCGAAGAGTTCAATATCATTCTTGGTTAAAGAGATTGAGAGTCTCAAGGAGTCAGTGAGATATATTTTTACATCACGTTGCTTTCACTTCGTGACTGCTTGCGTCAGCACTCAGCAAGTGGGGGGACTGATTGTGTGGGCAAAAATACGTCACCTATTATTACAGGGATACGTGTCTAGCTGGCGAGACTAGACTTATCCTACAAGTCATCGGGCACTGAGAATATACGCCCGCTCCTAGAGCCAACGACCATTTAGGCGGTTTGGTCACAAGACGCAGGGCACCCATCCCATTGCGTATGGTTTACAGTCTCCTAGTTAGGGTTTAGTATACCACCGCCTTGAGTTGTAGGCCCATGGCCCTATTAGTACTTGTATTTTACCTTATTTATGATTGAGTATCACTACTATAAATACCCCTCCTTACATTCTATTGTACATGACACACGATTCGCCGTCAACTTCGGCTACTCTCAAGGAATAAGATTTACTTTATTTTTTCATTATTTCTTGCTTATTTACTGGCCTTTATTTTCATCATATTTACGTACTTTTCCGTTGTAATTTACCGTATTACTTGTGACCTCATTCATAATTAATTATTTAATTTAGAGGTACAAATTTGGATATAAACACCTGTTGCCTCCTTTACCGCCGCCAGTTTGCAAAAGTAGTACAAAAACATTGCGGAAAAGTGCCGGAACATTACACTAACAGATAAATATTGTAGAAATGCAGAAACAATGCATAAATTATGTAGAACAAGTACAGAAATAGGGCATAAAAAGTTAGATAAAGTGAGATACGATTGTGATACAATAAAATAAAAAGATAAAAAAAATACAAGACTTGGCCGAGAAACCACCGAATTTGACCGGAAAACATCAGCTCTGGTCGAAAAATACCAGTTTTGGTTGAAAAAGACCAAATTTTAGTCAGAAAAATACAATACTTGAAAGAATAATATCAATTAAGAATTAAAAAAATACCAAATTGTAACCGAAAAACATAAAAAATGATAGAAGATACCATATGTGAACAAAATATAATCTACGCATGAACAACATTGAGCAGCGAAAGAAGGAGGAGGAGGAGATGGGAGCTTGATAAAAACCAAAAAATAAAAAAAAAATTAACGCTTAGCCTGACGAGATGGCAACGAAGTCAGAAGGCCACGAAGGAGGCAGCGGATCTGTTATGACAATGGTGGGAGATGGTGGAGGCCTGATGGATATAATTTATTCACATATTTTCATAGTTAAATATTAATCATTTTAAATAAAACGTGAATAAATTCATCTCTCGCATATTTTCTAACATATTTTATAGGAAGAAGAAAATATTCAAAGTGAAGAAAAATAAAGGAATGACCATTGGTGATTTCACTATTCATGGTTCTACTATAATACTGATTGTCATGTTCGTGATTTTATATGCTAAAGAACAAAGTACAAATGGAAGAAATCTTCTTACTTCAAGATACCTTTGCATCTTTGGAATAGTCATCAACTTCACTCGCCTTTGCATCTTTGGAAGACATTTTTTCTTAGAATTTCTCTATAAATAAATGGCCAAAATTTGTAAGAATGAGCACCAATTCACTTGCACATAACTACTTTCTTTTGCTCTCTTTCTTTCTTTGTCTTTTATAGCTTTTAGCTTTTCTAATTTCTTCTTTAGAAGAAATACTACTTCCACATAGTCTTTATATTTTTAAAGTTTCTTTTTACTCCATAATGGAGTAATCTCTTTTGTTGGGATAGTTGATGAAACTTGGTAATATTTATAATACTTATCTCAGTTTTAATACATGTTTGGCCTGAAACTTTTTAATCACATTTAACACTGTGCTGGAATAATAGTTTTCACTTAATTATTATTTTCACATCCATTTATTTATTTCTAGGTTATTGTTATTTTAATTTTGTAATTCTCACGGAGCAAAATTAATGTATGATAATGGATGAATAAAATAGTAGAGTAAAAATTATTTATCCAAGTTTGTAATCTTATTTATCTCAGTTTTAATTCTCACGGAGGAATTATTGTAGGTAAGATTATTGATTTTCCGTAAACTTTGCTAGAACTTGCTCTAAATGTTCTTCGAGGCAAAATAATGGATGATACTGATTTTTGAAAAAAGAAATTAGGCCTTCTTTGATACACAATTCAAGCCTCTTAATTTTTTATTTAAATATACATAGCTTACCTTTTAGAATCCTTCTTTGGGCCTTAATCCTGTTTTTTTCTACACCATGGTATATTACCAAAAATATATATTATATATATGATATATCTATACATTGTTTATATATATATAAAGAAAAAAAAAGAATTATTATTTCTTCCATCTTTGAATGAGCAAAGATCAAACATCACCAAAAGGAAGAAATATTACAAAAAGACACAATTTTATGAATATATAATATGTATGAGATAGAAAATGAAAATTGAAAAAAAAAAGTATTACCGAATGAAATTTTTTTGAGAAATAGTTGCTCCAAGCTGGAAGAAGAACAATCACTATCAAATATCCTTATCCTACCAACCTGAAGCCTAACATTACAAGCCATAAAAAGATTTTGAAAGTCAGTATTACATCTATATTAGTGGAAATAAAAATGACGAGCAAGCCTATGGACAAGACTATGATACTTATTGAATACATAATCATAACTCTATCAATATTGAAAGCTTCACGGGGAGAAGGCTGAAAATTTTTGTTGATCAAGTCAAAATTCAGAAATAGGTAAAGAATTTGGTGAAGTAAAAAGAATAATTGCATTGAACATGATGAAGGGAATTTATCTTGAATAAATTTTCTATACTACAAAGATCATGATTTTGAAGAAAATACAAAAAAAAAAAAGATTCTTTTTTCTCTAGGACGAGCAAAAACTAAAGTATGGGGAAATTTGATGGATATAATTTATTCATATATTTTCATAGTTAAATATTAAAAATTTTAAATAAAACGTGAATAAATATATCCATCTCTCACATATTTTCTAACATATTTTACAGGAAGAAGCAGATATTCAAAGTGAAGAAAAATAAGGAATGACCATTGGTGATTTCACTATTCATGGTGCGACTAGAACTCTGATCTTCATGTCTGTGATTTTATACGCTGAAGAACAAAATGCAAATGGAAGAAATCTTCTTACTTCAAGATACCTTTGCATCTTTGGAATAGTCATCAACTTCACTTACCTTTGCATCTTTAGAAGATGTTTTGTCTTAGAATTTCTCTATATAAAGATGGCCAAAGTTTGTAAGAATGAGCACCAATTAACTTGCACATAACTACTTTCTCTTGCTCTCTTTCTTTCTTTGTCTTTTATAGCTTTCAGCTTTTCTAGTTTCTTCTTTAGAAGAAATACTACTTCTTCATAGTCTTTGTATTTTTAAAGTTTCTTCTTACTCCATAATGGAGTAATCTCTTTTCTTGGGATAGCTGATGAAACTTGGTAATATTTTTAATACTAATCTCAGTTTTAATACATGCTTGGCCTGAAACTTTTTAATCACATTTAACACTGTGCTGGAATAATAGTTTTTACTTAATTAGGAAGGAAATTGGATCGGGTTACCCATGTGGGTCATTCCGGATCCATTCCAAAATAATAATTGGTTATTAAATATATATTAATTATATATTTATTATTATTATTATTAAATAAAGAAGAAAAGGAAAAGACACAACTTTTCTTTTAAACGTTTTTTTTTTCACTTAATAAAAAGGAAGCGTCCCTTTTCATGCAGAACACTTTTCCTAACGCAAGAAAAAATAATCTTCTTCCTTCTTCTCTCAAATCCTAGTTCCTAAGCAATTTTAATTGAATACATTTCACCGAAATTAGCAAAGAACAAACGTCTGTACAAGGTACGATCTTAGACTGTGGAAATTTCAATACAATTCATGTTATTTACATGTGATTGTGTTACTGACTAGTGAAACGAATACGGTTGTCTGGTGAACTCTGTGTTCTAGAATTATTCTTCGTTGGTATTAGAGCCAGTGCTATTCATTTCCTAATGTTAATTGTTTTGTAGAATAATTTATATGGTGAAAATTTGTTTAGTTAACCAATGTAAAATTTTTTGCGTTGTTTTTTCACTTTTTGTATTGACGTATAAGAAGTCCCAATTTTTCATTAGGTTCTTCTGGAAATTAATTGAATTCTAATAGAAAAAAGGGAATGGTTTTTGATACCATGCCTAACTTTTTGGTTTGTTCATAATTCACTAGGCTGCTTCCTCAAGAACATTATCCTGATCCCTTTAGCTGTATATTCTTTACGTGAAGGGAATTAATATTAGTGTACTATAAGTAGGGTAATGGGATAAAGCATAAACTAAAACTAATATATTTTTTACCCTTTCTGCCTATGTATTCTTTAAAGTGAATTATCCAACACTCCACTAGTATGGTTTCTGCAGAAATTTTTTTCGCATGATTATGTTGTTTTATGGACAACCATACATATTTATTATAGTTTTTTTTATCTCTTTGAGTGAAAACTTTGTATTGTCCATGCTAGAGAGATTTTATTTTTCCTTTGCAACAATGCTATTAAATGAAATCTCTGTCAAGGAACAAGTCACATCAAATATGTTGATGTGTTCCTAATCCAAAGTCAATTCTTAACTCTCCGCATATATTCTTTTCCTTTAAAGTGAACAGGTTTTGTGAAATTTGTTTTGGTGAGGTACAAAAGTCATCATGTGGTGTGTGACAAAAGTTTTCTTGTTTTTCGCTGCCTGTGTTTTCTTTACAGCAAAATTTTTTTTCTCTATTTTTTTTTCAAAGTACATCGACACTGTGATGTCCGTTTGTTTGCCTTGAAAAAATGGGAATAGTGCAGTACAGTTAGATTTTGTTTCATTCTTGTTTGAAATTGAAAAACTATTCTTGTCTGAAAATATCATAATCTTATATTTCTTGTCAAAGCAAATACATACTACTAAGTACGAAGACAGACCTACTAATTCCATGGCAAAAGATTTTCAATTAAAAGTGAATAGATATATTTTTCTCAAAAACTACCATATAAACTACCATATAAATATCATAATATCATAATCTTATAAAAACTTTATTGTGCGTCCTTCTTTAATATACATGTGTAGATTATATGGCAACTCCTAATTTTTTTTCTATATGTGTTACAGAAAATCATGCCATGCCTAAGAAGGACGCCTATACGAGTTCGCACTGAGAGTCAGAAGAGAAGGGTGAAAGTTATGATTGATATTTTGGCCAAATCTCCTCTAGCACCTAATACTAGAGAGGAAGATCTAGTATCTTTTGTGGAACATCTTATATTGGTTAATAAGTTAATCCAACAGACCGTGTAGTTTGTTAATAGATGAGGAAAAATATAAGGCATTACGATCAACCCTGTCATTTAATAAGTTCCATAGAGACATGCTTGATAAATCTTGAAAAGAGATTCAAAATAAATTGGCTGGATCTTTCATGTTGGTCGGACCTTATAGAATGTTAGTTCAGGATATTGTGCAGAAATTGTATAACGACATTGACATAAATATCCAGAAGATTGTGTGTCGTTCTATTGGACTACCTATAAGAGATAGAAATAGGTTGAATTTAGTTCGACCAATGGTCCCGAGAGCGGTTTTTCTATTGTCCCCTGATTTGTACACGGCTTTTATTAAATCTATTCCAGTCAATGTGAAAGAATTTAAGTATAGGTCTGTTTAGCCTTTGTAGTTGTCTATGTGATGTAGTATTTATGTAAGTATGTATTTTATTTATGACTTTGGTGTCTGATGTTGACTGTTATTATGTAAGTTGAATATTTCTATATTTGTTATAAAATTTTCCCTTGTTTATTAGTCTTGAATTTAAGTTATTTAAGACAATGTATTTCTTGCATAATTAGTTATATTGAATTTACTACATGTTAGTTATTTAGATGATGATTGGGAACTTAGTGAGCTTTCGATTCTAAATCTAATATGGAATAAATATTGATAGAGTTAATTATATTAAGAAATAATATGTATATGAATTTAGGCTTATAGTATGTACTTAGTTGTCTCACTTTAGTTTATACTTGTTTTTGGAATATCAGTATGTCAACTGCTACTAAGAACATTGTCGCCGAGCTTAATAAAGGCGATAAGCTAAATGGCGATAATTATGAAATTTGGAGTATGAAAATCCAGTACGTCTTGGAATAGCAAAAGGCTCTTGAGGCTCTTAATGTGTTTCTGACGCCTCCTGAAGATGGCAATACTGAACAATATGTGAGAGACCTTCAGGCTTATCAGGCTTGGAGAAAGAAGAACTCCCTCGCTCGTATTACATTGCCGAGTAGTATGGATAATGATATAATGAGAGAGTTCCGTGAGTATGACAATGCTAAGGACATGTGGTCCATACTGAAAGAAAAATTTAGTCATACTTCTGTTGCTAAGTTAAGGGGGCTTACTATTAAGTTTGATACTTATAAGAAACACCCTGATCATACTGTGCGTAAGCATCTTCGTCATATGACGAATATGGTGAATGAATTAAAGGATTCTGGGCATGTATTGACTGACGAACAACAAGTCCAGGCCGTGATTCGTTCTTTACCTCAAAACTGGGAAAACATGAAAATGCATCTAACCCACAACGTTAGCATCAAAACAATGGAAGAAGCTAAGCATCATTCGGAACTCGAGGAAGAGCACCTCGGGGTGGACAAAGCTACTACAAGTGCGTATGTGGAAAGTTCCGGTCCAAAATGTGGACAAGGCAAAAAACGCAAGTATGGCGGATTTTCTCAAAAGAAGGGGAAGGGACAAGCCTCGAAGAAACCTAAGACTAATCATCAAGGAAAGAAAGATGGTTCTGTTCCGAAGAAGAAACTGGACATGGCTAAGCTGGAATGCTACAACTGTGAGAACAAAGGACATTTTGCTCGTGATTGCCCCAAGCCTAAAAAGGTATATGACCTTATTCCAAATTTACATACTGATGTAAATGTTTCTTGTTCTGCTTATCTAACTGAATCTCATCCTATGTGGATTGTAGACTCGGGAGCCACCGACCATATAGTGAAGGATAGAGACGCCTTCATGGAATTTCGACGAATTTCACATGGAGCAAGATAGATTTATGTAGGAAATAACTCCAAAGTGGAAGTTAAAGGGATTGGTACCTGCAAGCTTGATATGCGTGGTAGCCGAACTCTATTTCTTGATGTACTATTTGCCCCGTCAATTCGCCGAAATTTGGTCTCAGTTACTATGTTGATTAGTTTAGGATTTCATTTAGTCTTTCATGAACAAGGTCTTTTTTGTATTTGGCCAAGACAAAATATGGCACTGGTTATTTCTATGATGGTTTTATTGTATTGGATATTGTTCCTACTTTTAATAATAAGAGTAAATTAGTTTTTCCTTATTTACGTCTACTTCCAACTATGAAAATGATGTAAATACGTGGCATGCTAGGCTTGGCCATATTGGTCAACAAAGAATAAATTTCTTGGCCAAAGAAGGTCTTCTTGGCACTTTAGACAAAATTGATATGCCTACTTGTGAATTTTTTCTAGCTGGAAAAACTGCTAAAAACCATTTGGAAAAGGTACTAGAGCCGATACTCCATTGCAGTTAATTCATTCTGACATCTATGGTCCAATGAATGTAAGGGCAACACATGGTGCTATTTATTTCATCACGTTTATCGATGATTTTACTCGATTCAGTTTTGTCTATTTGATTTCTCATAAATCTGAGGCTTTAAGTTGCTTCATCAAGTTTATGAACTTAGTTGAGAATCAACTAGACAGAAAAATCAAGGCTTTAAGAACGGATCGAGGAAGAGAATATTTGTCTGATGAGTTCAAACAATTATGTGACGAAAAGAGAATTCAAAGACAGTTGACTATTCCCTACACTCTACAACAAAATGGTGTTGCGGAACGACGAAATAGAACCTTGTTGGAAATGGTTAGGCCTATGATGGCACAAGCAAAATTGCCCATCACTTTTTGGGGTGACGCTTTGCTTACTGCTGCATATGTACTTAATCGTATCCCTTCTAAATCAGTTACATCTACTCCGTACGAGTTATGGACTAATCGAAAATCTGATTTGAGTATTCTAAAGCCTTGGGGTTGTGCAGCATTTATCCATAATCCTTCTTCCCGACATGGAAAATTAGGTCCAAGGGGAAGAAAGTGTATCTTTATCCGATACTCCGAACAATCTAAGGGTTATGTGTTCATAGTTGAACAAGACAATGGCACGGTAACTGAAATTGAATCACGTAATGTTACATTCTTAGAGAATGTTTTTCCTAAACAGGAGGAGATAGGTCAGGACTTGTCTCTCTTTGAAACTGCGACCAGACCTCTTCCGTTATAGATACACAAATGGATTTGGATGGTATTGACCATGGTGATAATGAATCTATTCCAATTGACACCGATGTACCATTCGAAGAAAATTAATTTAATGTTGTTGGTCCCAGTGGGAGTAACTCATCGATCGATAAATCAATTTGCCAATCTCAAGCCCGACGAATGTCGTCCGCACGTTCCCCGTCGTCGATTTGAGATCGAAGGGGAAGCATTTATGGTTACTCCATAAGACGAAGAAGAGCTAAAGAATGTAAATGAGGCTCTTACTTGCCCCGCTAAGAATAAATGGTTAAAAACAATGGAGGAGGATATGGAGTCAATGAAATTAAACCAAGTATGGGAGTTGGTTGATTTACCTATGGGCCGGAAAGCTACCGGGAACAAGTGGGTTCTAAAGATCAAGCGTAAGGCTGATGGTAGCATTGAGAGATATAAAGCTCGGCTAGTAGCTAAGGGTTATACACAACAGGAATGAATTGATTATGAGGAAACTTTTTCGCCTGTTGTCCATTTTACTTCAATAAGACTAATTTTGTCAATAGTGGCTAATTTGGATCTTGAATTACATCAAATGGATGTTAAAACTGTATTTCTCAATGGAGAACTAGAAGAAGAAATCTATATGGCACAACCTGTAGGTTTCATGAAAAAAGGCCAAGAGCATAAAGTATGCAAACTTCGTAGGTCAATTTATAGTCTTAAACAATCTTCTAGACAATGGTATTTACATTTTCATAATGCAATCATATCATACGATTTTACTATTATTAATGAAGACCATTGTGTGTACATCAAAAGGTCCAAAGATAAGTTTGTGATCTTATCATTGTATGTAGACGACATACTTATAGCTGCAAGTGATTTTGAGTATGTGAAAGAAGTAAAAGAGTGGCTATCATCTACATTTAAGATGAAAGATATGGGTGAAGCATCATATATTCTTCGTGTTAAGATTTCAAGAGATTATTCAAAGAGATTGTTGTCTCTTTTACAAGAGCCTTACATCAAGAAAGTTCTTGAACGATTCAATATGTAGGACTGTAGACACATAAACACTCCTGTTTCTAAGGCTGAAGCTTTAAGTCGAAGGATGTGTCCTCAGACTCCACAAGAAGTGAAACAAATGAGAAAGGTTACTTATGCCAATGCAATTGGATGCCTTATGTATGCTATGTGTACTAGACCTGATATCTGTTATGCTGTTGGGTTAGTTAGCAGATATCAGTCTAATCCAGGACAACAACACTGGAAAGCAGTTAAAAGGATACTACAGTATCTTAAAAGCATAATTGACTACCCCTTGTGTTACCAAGGTGATGATCTGCAACTAAGAGGCTACACTGATGCTGATTGGGGAGGAGATTTGGATGAGAGAAAATCAACCTCTGGATTTACATTCTTGTTGAACAATGGCGCCATATCATGGAGCAGGAAGAAACAATCATGCATAGCTTTATCTACAATGGAAGCTGAATTAGTAGCACTTTCAGCCGCTGTGCAAGAATCTGTTTGGCTTAAACATTTTCTAGTACACTTAGGTGTGTATGACAATGTTGTTGAACCAGTAACCATCAATTACGATAGTCAAGCTGCAATAGCTTACACAAAGGATCCCAAGTACCATGGTAAGACTAAACATATTGATATTAAGTATAATTTTGTTAGAGACTTGGCAGTACATAAAGAAGTGAATGTGAAATACATATCTACGAATCATATGGTAGCAGATACCTTAACGAAACCCATAACATGTGATGCTTATGAGAGACATGTGAAGTCATTGGGGTTACGTAGGTTCTAATGTATTTTTTAGTTTTTATTTTATTTTTCCCAATTCATGTAAAAACTACATTATTTTTTAAATTAATGATAGTTGAAGCCTAATTATCCATATTTGTTGGTTCATATACATGTAATTATTATTTTATATTTTGAAACATAAAATTCTAGTACAAGAAGTATGTCAGACTGACAAAAGATTGGCCTATTCACACAGGCAATCGCCTCTATTATCTAAGTGACTAATAGAGATGAGACAATTATAAACTTATTATTATTGGAAGTGATAATAATAGAGAGCGAAGAGTTTATAATATAAATATCGTTTATTTAAATATTTAATCAAGTGTAATTAAAAGTGAAGTCTGTCTTAATTGCCATATGTGAGTTCTGTTGATAGAAAGTAGAACGAGTAGATTTATGAACTCAAAGTTAGACATAGGTTGTCTGAACTATCATCTGCACAGTATTTATTTAGTTATTTATTTTTTAACAGACATACGCTTCATGGGAAAGGAGTTAATACTGTGATACGTGAATCATACCACGTATGCATAAGATGACCTTATGGTGGTACAAGTTAAAATCTCTACTTGCTACCGTGTGAAGCCACTATCGTACCCTCATGACTTTGATCAGTTTCTCGAGATTCAATTTGGTGTTTGCTATCTTAGGGTGTTGCCAAGAGATCATGGATGATTCGGTCTGGCGGGACATTTCTAGAAAAGCAAATCGAGTTGAGATGAAGAGATTCTTGAGATGAGCAAGATCATTGAGTATTGTCACACTAGTTGTGTTCATTGATCGGTCCTTTACTGACACGACCCGAATTCTTGGTTAGGCCGTGCGGGCACCCGACCACCTCCCGTAAACTTGTCGGGCGAACCCTATTGACTGAATCGATATAAATTGTGAAGAATTACCTTGAAATGAAAATGAACTAAACTTTAACAACATAAGATAACTCTCAAGGATAGAAAAACATACAAGCTGTCTGAATAATGCAACTAACTACCTAGAAAACACATCTAAGAAAGCCAAAAGATATACACACCTCCCGAAGGGAGCAAAAGTAAGGAAACTGTAATATCTGAAGTTGGTGGCCGCAATGAACAGGATGGCTCACCGTAGACAGCTGAAAACATACTACTCCTCAATCACGACGCGACTGGCTGGGTCCTGGAGCAGAATCTGCCGAATGAAAAGAAAACACAAGAACAAATAAGGGTGAGTACAGACTAGCTACCTCGAAAAAATAGATACTCTAGTCAGGAAAACGGAACCAGACAACAATCAACAAATAAAGAATGCACATATAAATAGAATAGTAGTTATGTACAGAAAATCTACACAATAGTATGAAATGAAATGGAATGAGATGCAAAGAGTCATATGTGCCCGTAATCCCTTCCCGAAGCAGAATACTCCTGCATTCGAGGGTAATCCAATCTGCTAACCAACTGGAGAGGAATACTCCTGCTCCTGGGGCGGAATACTCCTGCACCCGATATAATATAAACCTGAGGCGGAATACTCCTGCACTCTCCTGGGGTGGAATACTCCTGCACCCGATAAAATGTAAAGCTGAGGCGAAATACTCCTGCACTCAGTATGATATGCAATGTGATGCAATAATGACCCTTCACCGGCGCGGGACTCTCATCGATAGCCGGGAAGTAGATGACAACTCAAAGCCAAAGTACAATACTCAGATTCTCAATGCAATACCAATAACATACCATAACATATAATATAGAATGTAAATCCAAAGCTAAGGCGTAATGAGTACGCCTATCGGCAGCTACACACGTAAGGAACACGTGGTAGAAAATCCACGAGGCCAAGTGCCTCCAAAAAAATGGATATAAACACTTACCGTATTCCAAAGATAGCTCTGCTACTTAATAACTGTTTTTTCTTTTGGATTAACTGCCAAATGATCCCGCTCTATTCAATAAGAAGAAAAATTATATCAAATAAAGCTAAAAGCTTCATTCCTTATGTATTAGGGCAATCCAGTTAGGAACCTGATACCCTATTCGCATATGCAATACGCAGGCCAGGCCTATGTACAGGGTTTAAGGTCACATAACCAAACTCTAAATAAATTATATTTATATGTTGCCCATAACTCACTGAGTACGAATATATAATCAATTTCATTATCAGGGTCCATTTGACCTCTTAAACTATTAATTGAACTTATTCAAACGATGTTTAATATTCAAAGTTTTACCGTTAAAATATATTCAAACACGCGTAATAAACTCAAATAATGCATTGAGATCATTACCTGAATGTTCAGGGTAAAAAATCTACTTTTCTTCTGCTCCTTCCAGATTTTCTGGCATTTTTCTGATAATTTTCTCTGTTTCTCGTTCCTTGCTCATGTTTCTGTTCATGTTGTTTCTCGTCCGGACCCCCACCACCTAACTTTCCAATTTCATTCTTTTCCTTTTTCTTTTTTTTTTTTAAATTCGCTGCTACGGTAAAAATTAAAACGGTACCCTACGATATTCGAAATAATTCCAACTTTTGCATACCAGTTATACAAAATATATATATAGCATACTCGCGTAGGCGGATCTCAAATCGGGTTCCCAAAACTCAATATGCAAATTTAAATTAAAAAAAGTCAAATTATTTAACTTTCGGCATTTTAGCAGAAACTAGCCGAACAACCTCAAAATTCACTTTCAAAAGTTCACAAAAGTCCCAAATAATCATACGAACCTAACGGCGTTTTCAGATTTTGAATCGGAGCTCATTCGCCAAAATTGTGCTCGAAAACCTCTTTTTTACTATTTATCGTTAACGAAAACTGAAACCTTCTTCCGATGCCAACCAAACGAGGTCTAATTTAGCTCAAATTTTACAAACAATTCGGCATGGTCCTTACGAAGCTTTTAAAATTAATAGCACATCAATCGGGGTCCTAATTTCCGAAACTACTACTTAAGGTCGTTTCATTATCCTCCACTTAGACTCTCGTTCGTCCTCAAACGAGCAAGAGTCTAAAATAGATTTCACACCTCTGATGAGAATGCTTACACCAATTTTCAATGACATTTACTACGATACCAAAATCATATACAATGATAAGTGCTTTTAGGCTTTAAAGACCAAGATCGAACCTGAATCGTCGAAGAGGTAAGGATACCTCTCACGCATACTGGACTCAAGCTCCCAAGTGTCCTCCTCACGAGGAAGATTATTCCATCGCACTCGAGCCATCGAAATCTGCTTCGAACGAAGTTTCCGGACATTACGCGCAACTATCGCAACTGGGAACTCCTTGTAGGACAGATTCACATCTAGCTGAGCAGGGTCTAATTCGATTACTTCGGAAGGATCTCGGATACACTTCCGGAGCATCGATACATGGAAAACTGGGTGAACTGGCATAGAAGCTGGCAAGTCGAGCCGATAAGCTACCTTACCAATACGCTTTTCAATACGTAAAGGGCCAATGAACCTGCGACTAAGCTTTCCTCTCCTACCAAATCAATTTACACCTCGCATTGATGACACTTTCAGAAATACCATGTCCCCGAGCTCGAACTCTAACTCTCGGCTCCTCCGGTTCGAATATGAAATCTGCCTACTCTGGGCGGTCCGTAAATGATCCTGAATAACACGAACAGCATTAAGAGTCTGACGAACAATATCTGAACTCATCACCTCGACATCTCGAGACTCAAACCAGCCAATTGGAGAACGACATCGACGACCATAAAATGCCTCAAATGGAGGCATCTAAATAGAAGACTGGTAGCTATTATTATAAGAGAACTCTGCTAACGCCAAATGATCATCCCAGTCACCCCTGAAGTCTAGTGCACAAGCTCTCAACATGTCCTCCATAATTTGAATAACCTGCTCGGACTGACCATCAGTCTGAGGATGGAATGTTGTGCTAAGCTGCACCTGGTCCCCAACTCTCTCTGAAAAGACTGCCAGAACTGAGAAGTAAACTGGGAACCACAATCTGAGATAATGGATACATGAGTACCATGCAGCCTAACCACCTGCTCAATGAAAATCCGAGCCAATCTCTGAGCTGAATCAGTAGTCTTTACAGGGATAAAGTGAGTTGATTTAGTCAGTCTATCGACAATGACCCAGACTGAATCGTGGCGCTGCAGAGTCTTTGGTAGACCAACTATAAAATCCATTGTGATGTGCTCCCACTTCCACTCAGGAATGGGAAATGCCTGGGCTAACCGTGCTGGTCTCCGGTGCTCGAACTTAACCTGCTGACAGTTCAAGCAACGAGATACATAATCAAATACATCTCTCTTCATCCCATTTCATCAGTATAGCTCTAGGAGGTCCTAATACATTTTTGTAATACCAGGATCAATGGAATAACGTGAGCTATGAGCTTCCAGGAGTACCGACTGCCTAAAATCCCCAACATCAGGAACACAGAGTCGACCATAAAACCAAAGAATTCCATCTGAATCAAGCTCGAAGGAGGGAACTCCTCCACTTAGGACACGACCACGCAACTCCTGCAGATGAGGATCCTCGAACTGTCTTCCCTTAATCTGATTGACCAATGAAGACTGAGCTGCAATACATGCTAAGACTCGACTGGAGTCCGGGAGAAGCCGTGCAGGATAACCGACCACCTCCTCTAAACCTGTCGGGCGAACCCTATTGACTGAATCGATATAAATTGTGAAGAATTACCTTGAAATGAAAATGAACTAAACTTTAACAACATAAGATAACTCTCTGGGATAGACAAACATACAAGTTGTCTGAATAATGCAACTAACTACCCAGAAAACACAGTTTTAAAGGTTTCGAGATCAGACGTCTAAGAAGGCCAAAAGATATACACACCTCCCGAAGGAAGCAAAAGTAAGGAAAACTGTAATATCTGAAGTTGGTGGACGCAATGAACATGATGGCTCACCGTAGAAAGCTGAAAACGTACTACTCCTCAATCACGACGCGACTGGCTGGGTCCTGGAGCAGAATCTGCCGAACGAAAAGAAAACACAAGGGGGTGACTCATAAGGACTCAATAAGTGCGAACAAACTAGCTACCTCAAAAAAATAGAAATTCTAGTCAGGGAAACGGAACCAGACAACAATCAACAAATAAGCAATGCACATATAAGCAGAACAGTAGTCATGTACAGAAAATCTACACAATAGTATGAAATGAAATGGAATGAGATGCAAAGGGTCACATGTGCCCGTAATCCCATCCCGAAGCGGAATAGTCCTGCATTCGAGGGGAATCCAATCTGCTAACCAAATGGACCAGAATACTCCTGCTCCTGGGGCGGAATACTCCTGCACCCGATATAATATAAACCAAAGGCAGAATACTCCTGCACCCGATAAAATGTTAAGCTGAGGCGGAATACTCCTGCACTCAGTATGATGTATAATGTAATGCATATGAATGCAATGTGATGAAATAATAAC
Source organism: Petunia axillaris subsp. axillaris (assembly GCA_029990575.1). NCBI lineage: Eukaryota > Viridiplantae > Streptophyta > Magnoliopsida > Solanales > Solanaceae > Petunia > Petunia axillaris. The sequence goes on from JARKNS010000004.1 coordinate 63,271,209, forward strand.
CCTTCACCGGTGGTGGACTCTCATCGACAGCCGGGAAGTAGATGCCAACTCAAAGCCAAAGTACAATACTCAGATTCTCAATGCAATACCAATAATAGGACATAACATATAATATAGAATGTAAATCCAAAGCTAAGGCGTAATGAGTACGCCTATCGGCAGCTACACACGTAAGGAACACGTGATAGAAAATCCACGAGGCCAAGTGCCTCCAAAGAAATGGATATAAACACTTACCGTATTCCAAAGCTAGCCCTGCTACTTAACAACTGTTTTTTCCTTTGGATTAACTGCCAAACGATCCCGCTCTATTCAATAAGAAGAAAAATTATATCAAATAAAGCTAAAGGCTTCATTCCTTATGTCTTAGGGCAATCCAGTTAGGAACCTGATACCCTATTCGCATATGCAATTCGCAAGCCAGGCCTATGTACAGGGTTTAAGGTCACATAACCAAACTCTTAATAAATTATATTTATATGTTGCCCATAACTCACTGAGTACGAATATACAATCAATTTCATTATCAGGGTCCATTTGACCCTTTAAACTATTAATTAAAATTATTAAAATGATTTTTAATATTCAAAGTTTTACTGTTAAAATATATTCAAACACACGTAATAAACTCAAATAATGCATTGAGATCATTACCTGAATGTTTCAGGGTAAAAATTCTACTTTTCTCCGACTCCTTTCACATTTTCTGGCATTTTTTCTGATAATTTTCTCTGTTTCTCGTTCCTTCTCATGTTTCTGTTCATGTTGTTTCTACGGACCCCCACCGCCTAACTTCCCAATTTCATTCTTTTCCTTTTTTTTTTTTAAATCCACTGCTACGGTAAAAATTAAAACGGTACCCTACGATATTTGAAATAGTTCCAACTTTTGCATACCAGTTATACAAAATATACATAGCATACTTGCGAAGGCGGATCTCAAATCGGGTTCCCGAAACTCAAGATGCGAATTTAAATAGAAAAATTCAAATTATTTAACTTTCGGTATTTAGCGGAAACTAACCGAACAACCTCATAATTCACTTTCAAAAGTTCACAAAATTCCCAAATAATCATACAAACCTAACGGCGCTTTCGAATTTCGAATCGGAGCTTATTTGCCAAAAGTGTGCTCGAAAACCTCTTTTTACGATTTATCGTTAACGAAAACTGAAATCTTCTTCCGATGCCTACCAAACGGGGTCTAATTTAGCTCAAATTTTACAGACAAGTCGGGATGGTCCCTACAAAGCTTTTAAAATTGACAGCACGTCAATCGGGGTCTTAATTCCCGAAATGACTACTTAAGGTCGTCTCATTTATGTTTGCCTTTGTGACAAGAACATAATGATGAACTGAATTAATACAAAGGGATTGTGAGAGAGATGAATGTGATAAATGATCTAGGGTGTTGCTTACTTTAATCTACCCCAAGACGCCGTTGATCGGGATGCTATATATTCCTAACAGATGTATAGCAATGTGATCTGGTAGTATGCACAAGTCACACGTTCTATTCGTAATGTGTGAAAGTTACAAACTTGGAATGAGAGTTGACCCACTATGTGTGAGTAGGAGATGAAGAAAATTGGATCGGGTCACCCATGTGGTCAGCCCGGATCCATTCCAAAATAATAATAGGTTATTAAATATATATTATTTATATATTTATTATTATTATTATTAAATAAAAAAAAGGAAAAGACACAACTTTTCTTTTAAACGTTGTTTTTTACTGTATAAAAAGAAAGCGTCCCTTTTCCTGCAGAACACTTTTCCTAACGCAAGAACAAACAGTTTTCTTCCTTCTTCTTCATTCTTCTCTCAAATCCTAGTTCCTAAGCAATTTCAATCGAAGACACTTCACCGAAATTAGCAAGGAACAAACGTCTGTACAAGGTACGATCTTAGACTTTGGAAATTTCAATACAATTCCTGTTATTTACATGTGATTGTGTAATTGACTAGTGAAACGAATACGGTTATTTGGTGAACTCTGTGTTCTAGATTATTCTTCAAATTATTTTTTTCACATCCATCTATTTTATCTCTAGGTTATTGTTATATTAATTTTGTAATTCTCACGAAGTAAAATTAATGTATGATAACCAATGAATAAAATAGTAGAATAAAAACTGTTTTTCCAAGTCTGTAATCTTATTTATCTCAGTTTTAATTCTCACGGAGGAATTGGTGTAGGTAAGATTATTGATTTTCCGTAAAAATATTCTCACGAAGTTTTTACTACTTTTTAGCTCAACTCAGGCAAGAAAAATATTTTAGTTTAATCATCACTAGTTATAATTTAACTAATATGCATAACTTCATGGAGTGTTGTTAATTGATTATTTCTTACCGAGAAAAATATAATTGCATTAGCAAAAATCAATTATTCTTAAGAGAAATACATGTCAAAACTGAGATATTTATTATAAGCATTACCAAGTGAATTCAATGATTCGCAACTCCTTTTAAATTTGAAATCTTCTGAAAGTTCTTTGTATTAGTTTAACGAAATTTAAAATTAAAAACTCACTTTTCATCAGTTTGATTCTCTCAAATAGTAATTAAAATTCTACAAGTCCGTAGCATAGAATACCCAATCTCTGTAGGACGATATCTTAAACTATATTAGAATTTGACAAGAACGAGCCGACAAATCCTATGCACATTGGACCTCATCAAATTTTTGGCGCCATTGTCAGGGATTGACGTACATCTACTTCGGACTAAATATTTGATTACTAATTTGTGGACTTATTAATATAACCATTATTAACATAATATACTAAATACTAATATCACTATAACCACTGATTACTATCTATCTATATTATATTTCCTTCTAACATTTTCATTTTTGTTTCTACTATTATTATTATTATTATTATTATTATTATTATTATTATTATTGCTACTAATCTTTGACATCTCACAGTTGCTCACTAACCGTACTTATAACTGTTTTGTGTTTTGTTCGTGTCACCATCTTTTCTTTTTGTCAATTTAACTTTCTTTTACCATCACTATTATCTCCTCTAATAAAAAGCTTTGATTCTCCCTCCTCTCTCTATCCCTTTCCCCTTCAAAGCCTACTTCCTTCTCTTTAACGGACATCGACCCCAATAATTCTCAACCTACTAACCTTCAATCGATTCCCCCAAAGACCCCAGATAACCTACAAAATGATATCACCTCTCTCCAGGCTAATAAACCATCCTACTATGAAAAACTATTATCTCAAACCAATACACCTACTTCCATTACTTCGCCTATACTACATGATCCTCTCACTACTACCAACATGCAAAATTATCCAATGACTGTAGATGACTTGGTTGACCATATATCTTTCACACACGAAGAGAAGCAAAGGATATACTCACCTCGGGTAAATTCGGTTATTATTAAGCTACTAGGCAAAAGACTACATCATCAATACCTTTATGAGAAGCTAAAAGCACAATGAAAATTATTGGAAGATTTTCCTCTAATTGATCTTGGGAAAGATTTTTATGTTGCAAAATTCAACAAACATGAGAGTTTACACAAAGTTTTAACGGATGGACCATGATTTGTTAATGGATTCTTTTTATCCATTAGATGTTGGGAGCCTAGCTTTATAGCTACTGAAATTAATTTACTAACCACAGGCATTTGGGTTCGTCTCCCAATTCTCCCAACTGATTTCTTTGATGAAGGAGTATTAAAGAAAATTGGTAGCAATATTAGTAAGCTACTCAAAATAGATTTTAAAACTTCTACTGCCTTAAGGGCTCGATATGCTAGATTATGTATCAAAGTGCAAGTTGATGTCCCAGTTAAAAGTTACTTTATATAGAAAATCACAAGCAAAAAGTGATTTACGAAGGAGAAAATATACTGTGCAAGGTTTGTGGTCGATTAAGTCACCTCAAATCAAATTGTCCATATGCCACCCAAATATCCTCCGTTGAACCTACAACCTCTCATAATCTTTCCTCTTTAACTCCACAAAAACTCAAAACAAAGAAGGGAGAATTAGAGTGTCAAACAGTTTCCTTTCCCAAAAAAAAAAAAAAGAAAGAAATAAGAAAACCCTAGCTTCTAAGGTTGTTTATGAATTTAATTTCCTGGATAAGCCAACGCTTTCATCAGCTAAGGTAATGCAATTCAATGCTGCTCAGCCAGGTAAGTCTACTACACCCCCTCTTTCTCGCATTAATTGTAAGTATCCGCAAAAGCAAGCATATCGAGCTAATAATACTATTAATAAGTTTAATATCCTAAATCTAGGCTCAGAAAATCCACCTAGCACTAAATTGGATATAACTTCGGACCCACTAGTCAATGCCATGCAAAAGGTGAAAAAACCAATGCATGGTCAAAATAATAAGCAACGGCAACCTTGACTTGGCCAAATGTTCCACTACCACTCCTTCCACGTCAACTAGCCAAATACCTACAAACACTATAATACTATCTAAACCCCCTAATGACACTTCTTCCCATAAAAAAACTCTGCAAATCTTTGATGAATTACCTAATTTCAAACCGCCCAACGTGGCCAATGACATTCAACTACTTTATTCGGCTGACAATTCGAATATTCATCACCCTAAATCCTTGAAAATAATTAGTTCACCCTTACACGCCATCGTTCATGCAAAATCCTACTCCCTCGTCTATAACTCCTCTTAACTCAAACAATATAGATACTCAAGCAAGTAATGAGACCTCCAAGCTCCAAGAGAAAAGCACGACAAATAGTCAAAGAGCTCTTGAAATCTCATCGATTACAACTTCACAAAATGAACAACAACAATGGTCCATCTATTCCACCACCAATTCCCATGAATCCACCCCTAATATTTACAATTCCTCCACTTCAAAATCAGATTCCACAATCTTGGATAGATTTCACCCTATGGGGATTTGCGATCACAGTTCCAATAACATTATTAGGTCAACAAGCTTATGTGACAATACAAGATCCATCTTATCTAGCTCTGATTGTAAGCGAGGGGATGCATATGGCCATGAAAAACTACATGAACAGTATGTGGCCTCAACTAATGCATGTGAACCAACGGGAATTCCCATTAATCGATCTTCTTTTCTTTCCTCCTCGTGTGGCACCACCTCAACTCCCAATCCTCACTCCTTGGGATCTAGCTCAGGATCAGAATATGCAAGCCCCCTTAGTAGTAAATCAACAAATAATGGCCCAACAAAATTTGATCCCTCAACCTCCACCTTCCATGCAAGTAAATGCTCCACAACCACCAGCTCCTCCACCATCTCTGGAGCACCATCCCAATCCACCCGTACTAGAAGAAAACAAGATGGTGGATCAAGATCAAGTCGTCCTAAGAGGGAGGGAGAGTCACACGGAATTTCTAAGCCTAAAAGAAATATGAATTCATCTCTTCGGCAAAAGGCTAGATAGGAAAGTGATTTTTACAAGCCATCACTTACTCTACAAATGTTCACTAGATGTGAGGGCCCCTGCAAACAAAGCTGTGGGGAAATATGTTGTTGTGTTGAATCCAACACTAAGGAATGACCCTGAACTAAATTTAGTTGTTAATGAAAACCCTAACCCTAATATGAATAGACATCTAAATATAATAGTTTGGAATGTGAGAGGTGCTAATAATCCGCATTTTCGTAGACACTTTGATGTTGTGTTAGAAGTCTACAGGGCAGTTTTAGTTGCTCTTCTTGAAACTAAGATGGAGGACCATCATGAACTAAGGACTCGTTTTAATTTTATTGATTATGCTGAAATTCCAAGCGTGGGTCGATCTGGAGGTATAGTGATCCTTTGGAAAAATGACTTTGTCACTATTTCTGACGTGCACATAAATGGTAATGAAGTCCATGCAATGCTCAAGGTAAACCATGCCACTTTTTCCTTTCCTTGGTTGTTTTCTACCATTTATGCTAGCATATCTTCTTCAAATAGACACTTACTTTGAAAAACTTTAGAATCGATATACGATTCTTACAAAGGCCCTTGGTTGGTCTGTGGGGATTTTAACCAAATCTTGAGCCAAAAAGATAAGTCAGGTGGTCGACCTTTGAATTTTAAAAATACAAACTGTTTTAGAAAATGTTTAAACTATTGCAACCTTATAGACCTAGGGTTTAAGGGGCCAAGATACACTTGGTCAAATCATAGTAAGTGTAGTAGTAGCCTGATTAGGGAGAGGCTAGACAGATGTTTGGCATATGAGGAGTGGGTAACATTATTCAAAGAGGCTTCCATTATTCATCTTCCTAAAACCTATTCCGATCACCATCCTATCTTAATTAATTTAAATAAAAAAATCTTTTTCCTCTCCTAACAAACCTTTTAGATTGGAATCTATGTGGATGTCTCACCCTGGATTTTCTGATATTATAAAGAACGCGTAGGACAACAGAAATTTTTATGAAGCCGCTAAAGTTTTTGAAGATGATGTTACTTTGTGGAATAAAACAGTTTTTGGGAATATTTTCAAAACCAAAAAAAAAAAATTACTTGCTAGTCTGAATGGAATACAATCTTCTATTCATTACCCTACTAGTACATTCTTACGAAATCTAGAACAAAAATTACTTCTTGATTTTAACACCTTACTTAAAAATGAAGAAAAATTTTGGCGTCTTAAGTCTAGAATTAATTGGTTAAATAATGGGGATGCCAACACTAAATTTTTCCATGTTACTACCTTAAATAGAAGACATCACAATTCTATTACTCAGTTTCAAGATGATGATGGTTCTATAATTATTGACCAGGAGGCTGTGAAAGATCATGTTTTAAACTATTTTGTGGAGTTTTTTTCCACTAGCCATGTCCGTAGTGCCCTCTCCCCTATTAGCCATAATACTAGTTAGTATAATGGAACAGATCTTAGTAGCCTTGATAGACCCTTGGTAGATGAGGAAATCACAAATGCTATCTTTTCCTTTAAGCCATTTAAGGCCCCTGGTCCGGATGGCCTTCACCCTTTCTTTTTCCAAATTTATTGGAACATTATTGGAGAATCGGTTAAACACTTTTGTCATAATGTTTTTGACACTGGCTATATTCCTGCTTTTTCTAACACTACATATCTTTGCCTAATTCCCAAATTTAAAAATGCGGTCCATCTTAGAAATTTTCGTCCTATAGGCCTTTGTAATACAATCTATAAAATTATTACGAAAATAATTGCAAACCGTATTAAACCTTTTCTTGATAGCCTTATTAGTTCTTGTCAAGCTAATTTTCTAAAAAATAGACGCGCATCTGATAATGCTATCATTATTCAAGAGATCATGAATAAATTTCATCAAATGAAAGGTATAAAAGGTGAAATGCTAGTTAAAATCGATTTGGAGAAAGCATTTGATAGAATTGAATGGTCTTTTATTCGCACTATGTTACACTTTTTTAAGTTTCCTTCGAATATTACTCGTTTAATTTTATCATGTGTTACTTCATCCTCTATGTCAATTTTATTTAATGGCTCTAAAACTCCCTTCTTTACCCTGACTAGAGGTATTAGGCAAGGGGACCCTATGTCTCCTTATATCTTCATTTTATGTCTAGAACTCCTTTCAATCTATATTAACCATAAAATAGATTATCAATTATGGAACCCTATTAAATTATCCCCTAAAGGTCCAGCTATCTCACACCTTCTTTTTGCAGACGACTTAACTTTTATTGCTAGAGCAAATGAGAAATCTACTATTAACATTAAGTCAACCTTAGAATTATTTTGTGAATTTTCAGGAGAAAAGATTAACACCAATAAATCTAGAGTTATCTTCTCCAGGAACACAAACTCTTCTCTTGCAGAACACCTTAGCTCTATTTTAGGTATCAAAATTAGTAAGAATTTTGGAAAGTATCTAGGGTTCCCTATTTTGAATCATAAACCTAAAGTTAATGATTACCAATTTTTAATAGATAACTTCCAATCGAAACTTTCAAACTGGAAAACAAACTTCCTTAGCATTGCAGGTAGGGCTACGCTTATCAAGTCTACTCTAAATGCCCTCCCTAACCAAATTATGCAATATCATTTTTCTTCCCTCTAGAATCCATAAAACTATTGACAGAATTCAAAGGAATTTCTTGTGGGGAACTACCAACACCAAAAAGAAACTCCACTTACTTTCTTGGGAGTTGGTTACTAAACCTAAGCATCTACGTGGCCTAGCCATTGCCAAAGCGAAAACTAAGAACCTAGCTATTCTTTCAGGATTAACCTGGAGATTTCTTTCTCACCCAAACTCTCTTTGGTCCATGGTTGTCAGTACAAAGTATAAGAAAAAGATGACTTCTACACCTAACTCTTTCATTTGGGGTAATATTATGAAGGGTTGGAAAATTTGTCATGAGAACTCTTAGTGGATCATAGGTAATGACTCTTTTACTTCCTTCTGGAACCATAGCTAGCTTCAAAATAGGACTCCTATTAGAAATCTCATCTCTGCCCCCCCCCCCCCCCCCCACTTTGAATGAATCTAATCTTAGACTTGCTGACATTCTTAAAAATAATAATTTTGATTTGACAAAGCTATCTTTCCAGCTCCCCGATAGTATTGAAAATTTGCTTTCTAATTCTCATCTGACCTTAAGCAATGAATTAGATTACCCTATTTGGAGAGCTACTTGTAATGGTTTATTTTAATTAAAGTCAACTTACCCATTACTTGACGATAATACTCCTTCTGGGGAGGACTTTGATTGGATTTGGAGAATGAATACTCTTAATAAGATTAATCATTTTCTTTGGCTTTGTCAACATAATCGCCTTCCATCTCGACTATATTTGTTTAAAATTGGAATGTATATTGACCCTACTTGTGCAATTTGCAAAAATGAAGATGAATCTCTATTCCATATTTTCGTTAACTGCCCTATCGCTAAAGTTTTTTGGCAAAGTTGTTCCTTGAATCTTAATACTCAAGATCCTAGGAATTGGTTACAAGTTCTTAAAGACTCTTCTTATAGTACTAGCTCTAATTATTACAATTGGTTAGAGTTCCTAGGGTTTGCTCTTTGGAACCTTTGGTTAAATCGTAACTTTAACAATATTAATAATATGTCTAGATGCATATTACATGCCACTGTTAGCAATATGATTATGGAATACATATTCCTTACATCAAAAGAGCCAAGATTAATGCATAATAAATCCATCAAAGTAGTGTGGCACCCCCCTAATCACGAGTTTATCAAGCTTAACATTGATGGGACCTTTAAATCTCAGAATTTTATGGCTAGTACGGGTGGGGTTTTTCATAATAGGAAAGGTGACTGGGTACTAAGCTTTCATAAAAAAGTCACTGGGCTCAACCCTGTTGACACCCAATTTTGTCCCGAAATTTTCAATTAGCGTCTAATTATTTTTAAAAATAAGGTCAATTTTTAGGATAAATTAAGTTCATACTTTTAACGGAAAGAGGGTCATAATTATTTTTCGCTTTAAGTCCCGGCCTAGTTTACGCAATGCGCATTTACAATTTTCGTAGCTCAATTCTAAAAGCCCTAACCCTTATCCCTATAAAAACTAAAACCCTAGCCTCTAACTTACTATTCATCATCTCTCCTACCTACACAAAAAAAGAATTCAGATCTAGCACACCAAAAACACAAGACAAAAAAAATATATCAAATATGGGAGAAAAATCCTTAACCCCTTAGCACCCATACATTCTCATCATTTATATATATACATATCCACACCCCCTCTCGTCTTCTTCTCCTTTCAACATACAGAAACATATACAAAGAACATGGGAGAAAGTAGATCGGGAAGTTTGGGGCTTGGGGAAGCGGGTCAGTGGTCAAAAGCATCGCCACCACCGGAGTAGCAGCGACGCCGCTGGTGTCTTCTCATCGGAGAAGCCAAGCTGGCAGTTGCTCCTCCGATTCCGTCGCCTTGGTTATGCTCGTTGCTATTTACAGTTTTCTTATCGTAGACTCGATCTTTGGTTTATTTGTTTTGTATTGCTGATTTTGTTTTGGGAATTCGAAAAGGGTTTTGGTTGATCGATGTCCTGTTACCCCATTTATTTCTGTTTTCTGCCTCACCGTGAAAATCACCATTTCTGGCGACCCTATTCTCTGTTTCCGGTGACCTGTGTTGAAATCAAAACGAGGACCTCGAGGTAGGAGTCGTAGCGACGTCGCTGCCGTTAGCTGGCTGTTGCTCCTCCGTTTGCCATTGTTTGTTGAGCTCGTTTTTGTTTGCCGAAAATTTTACCGGTGGACTGCTCTGTTTCCGTTGATTCACAGGCCCTGTTGGTTTACTGGATATCCCATTGCTATTGTATTTTGATTCTGGTCTCTCCTTGATTAGGCCGTTATTCCATTTGATGTTGTTGTTACATCGAAAATCCGACATATATTGATCGGCGATGGTCATAGTCGGCTAGATGTTGTAGTTCTGCGTACTTGGTTCACGCTTTTCTATCGGTTTCTTTGGTCATATTTGTTCTGCGTTGGATTTTAATTGTCATAATTCCTAACACTAATTCTGTTATCTACTTACTGTTTAAGTGGAGTATTTCTAGCTTGACTCTTCCTTTGGAGAATGTTACAGACCACTGATTCGGAAGGATACACCATTAAGCTGCTGTGAAAATACTTAGAATATTTAATGGAGGTGTGCTGATTTTGAACAGATACTATGCTATATGGCCAATGAAAAAAATACATATACACGTATTGAGGCCTCGGGATTGATTTGAACATGATACTACACTTGAATAGTCCCGTCCCCGAGTCCCTAAAGCAAATAGGGGATGATGAATGTATGCACTTAACGCAAAGCAAGTTGAATAGAGTAACGGAATTGGTACTTGGCATGGCAACACGACCGGCCGGCGTGTTTGCAGCCGTACCAACATCCCGAGCCTCTACATGACGCGCCATACAAACCTGAGCCTAAATTTTGCAAAATAAAACCCCTTACTATTATTATTATTTTTATTACTATCTATTATTATTATTATTATTATATATTTTATTATTATTATTATTACTTTATTACTTTATTATTATTATTTTATTTTCATTAGTTATTATACTTTATTATCATACTAATCCAATTTCATTTTCATAATTTATTCGAGGTACATTTTGGCACAAAAACTTGGGGACGTGTTTGGCTAACTTACAAATGTGGATAGTCCATTGTCGTTTGGGCTTAAATTCAAATTCAAGCAGTCAAGACATAAGAGCTTAGAAAATTTAGAAAATTCAAGGCTCCCGCGAGTTGATCAATATCTCGGGTTCTATCTTTAACTTTGCATTCCTTTTCTTAGATATTTATGTAAATAAAATATGTAAACTATTTTATTTATCAATAATATTTGATTGTTTGTATATTGCTTTACTTTATGTTCATTGCCTTTTATTTTGAAGTCGTTATTTAATTTATTGCAAACTGGGGCCATTTAGCAATATGCGTGCAAATTAAATATTTTTCATAAACAAGGTTTATTTCAATTAATTATTTTCGATAATTTTTCTAGAAAAGCATATTTTGCAAATGTTTTGGAAACCTGTCGGATTAACTGTTTTTAACGGAATTTCGGAAGTGCCTTGAAAACCTTCTTCCGAAATTAACAAAACCTCTTACCTTTAGAATCTCTGAAAGAAAGACCGTTTTTTTCCTAAAACGGAGTTTTGCACGCATTTTCTAATGTGGTTCCCTGTTTTCCTTAAATTGGGTGGCGACTCCAAAAACTCCAAAAGAGTTAGTCCATCCTGTCGATATTCCGGAATTTATCCTTTTCGGGGTAATTTTTGGGGTTCAACAGCTTGGCGACTCTGCTGGGGAGCAATAAAGGTTTTGACCATAAAGGTTTCCAATTATTTGCAGCTAGCATGTCTAATTTATTTGCTTTATTATATCTGTTTGTTTGGTTTGCCTTATAAAGCATGTATTATATTTATTTGTGCATAGTCTGCATTCCGTTCATATTTCCTCCGTCATGGATCCTGTCAATTCTCTTTTATCTCCTCGATTTCATCACGGGGGGCCCGCTTGACGGGCAATAATACAGGAAGGGTATTGTCCTTCCTAACTCTTTGAATTTCTTTCGTGTCACCAAAGTTAGTTGGGTATGGTTTGTCTAGTTTTGTCATGGCCGGTTTTACTGGTTTATGAGGCCAGGTTTATCCCGCATAGGTCGAATCAGCCTCAACCATTAGCCCACTCTTAGAAGGAAATTTTAGGACATGTATGCATATATACCTTAGTTTGGACCCGGTCCTTGGCACCGTTTCCAGGAATTAAGAAACCGCCCTTTTGTCGACGGGTTGTTGAATCCCAATGACACTGCATATTCTGTGATCGTGTGGATATTATAACGAATCCCAAACCATTTGCCATGTCAAATTTGAGAAGTTGACAATTATGTCGGTTTTTTTTTATCTCAGATGTTGTATTGACAAATGGCTTGTGCCGTTATAATAACCACATGTGCGTGCAACTTGACGATTAGGATTACCTCTAGCAAAGAGGCACCTTACAGGATAGGACGCGTTTGCATATTTATTTACGCTCAACTACTTGTGATTGTCACATATTAATTGCCTGCCTTGCTTTATTTGCTCAAAATGCATTAAATAATAGATGTTGTTTGCTTGTGTGCAATCCTATGAATTACATGCAAACTAACATAGTTACCCTTTGAGGTTTCTTTGTTTTGTTTATTTCTCTAGCAGAAATTTGATTTGTAAAGTGGTTGACCATGCAAATCACGCAAGACTCAAGATCTGATTGATGGTAGACACTCTAGCTCGTGAACGATACAGTACCAGAAGCTAATGGCATTGTTTGAAAGAACTTGGCGATTGAACTTAGTAGCATTATTTTCAATTTTAATTCAGATTGAGGCCCTGAATTGCATTGTACTTTAAAGCTTATGTTAATCTGAATCAACTCATTTTGAATTTATGAAAGTTGAAATAAAATGCATCGCATTCTTATTATATTATTTATGCTTGCATTTATATTTGTTTCTGTTTCAAAATTAATTTGATAAACCTGCCAAAGCTTTGCTTGTGACGCATAGCAAAACAACTGAACAGTTTGAGACGATGCACTGAAAGTTGTCTGCGCTCTTTGGATATCACACTATCTGTTAGAACTTCAACTGGGGCATCTTTTATTTGTTGGTATATGGCGTTGAAGCAGTGATGCAGAACTACGTACGGTCTGATTCCCAAGGAGGGATACGTAGGCTCCCCCATCAGGCTCGACCCTTTACCATTTAAATTTTCATTTTTCCCCCAAGAAGGACAACTGGGGCAAATTTTGCAAAACGAGTTAGAGATGCGGAAGATAATTACTGGGGCAGAATTTTGCAAGAAGCGGCGTTGGTTATTAAAGATGAGTTGGCAAGAATTCTGTAATTGGTTAAGCAAACAGTGCAAAGTCTAAGCCAAAGGACGTTCAGTTTGTTTTAAAATATATTATAAGTTTAAGTCGAGGCAAAATTTTCAAAATACATCTTTGACTTCATTTGCATACGCATTAAAATATTTTATCTTGCCTCTATTTTTCGAAAATCTATGCTATTTGAGTTCATGAGCCAAGTTTCTGAAAGCAATTCGTAAATCCAAGTCCAATGAAGACGAGGAAGCAGCAGGAGCAGCAAGATCAGGATGAAGTCTGCACAAATCAAATGCTTCCTCCTCCCTCCCCAAAGCTAACAAATTTTTCTTTGAGAGCAGGAACATGAAAGCTTGCAATGAAAGGATCATTTGCATTATGGATGAACAATTTATTGAATGCGCATCCAAAGTTGCCTTACAGATTGCATCGCATTGCCTTTTATAACTTAAAGCATTATGCTTTGTCGTGAGTTATTGCTGAACAGGCGGCATTTCTACCCCTATGACTTTCATTCCTAATAGGCGACAAAGCCAGGGCTTGTTTTTGTGTCTTTGAAACTAAGACAAATAGGGCATCGCTTTGTTTCAGGTTGACCATCGGCTACGAGGATTCCCTTTGTTAGACTATCTCGCCTACTGATTCGCCAAATGGCTCTTGCATTGCTCTACATTCCCGCACTGCTTTTCTTTGCACTTGCTTTAAATTATGTCATCGCACTTGCTTTAAAATTGATGCCTTGCTTTACGTTTTTCAGGTTGACCACCAAGTGGGGCTTCTCTCTTATTGGACTTTTACACCTGTTGATTCGCTAAATTGCTTTTGCGTTGCTTTACATTTCACGCTAAATTGCCTTGCACTTGCTTTCAATTATGACTTTGCACTTGCTTTATATTATGGACCGCTTTACTTTTAGCTTAACAGGTTAACAGGTCAGCCCCGAGACCCTCCTTGCTTTGTGCCGGTCCGGATTGCCAGCTGATTTGTCGACAATCAACCCCAAGACCCTCCTTGCTGCGTGCCCGACCGGCTTGTCAGTTGATTTGTCAAGATTGTTCAAATTGCTTCGCACTTGCTTTAAATTATGCCTTCGCATTTTCTTTGTATTACGTCTTGTTTTACTTTTCAAGTTAACAGGTCAGTCCCGAGACCCTCCTTGCTTCGTGCCGAACCGGTTCGGCAGCTGATTTGTTCGACAATCAACCCCAAGACCCTCCTTGCTTCATGCCCGACCGGCTTGCCAGTTGATTTGTTAAGATTGTTGAAAATACTTTGCACTATGCCTTCGCAATTGCTTTATTGCTTTGTCAGTGGATGGGAAGACAATTTATCAAAGATATTGCAGCTTGCACTTACAAATTACGTCATGCCTACCGTAAGCAATCGGGGGCCTTATTATGAGTCTATTGTGAGCAAGCGAAGACTTCATTAGCATTGAAGCATACCATAAGCAATTGGAGGCCTTATTCTGAAGCCTATCATAGACAATTGAAGGCTCTTTTGTTATTAATCCTACCGTAAGCAATCGGGGGCCTTATTATGAGTCTATCGTGAGCAAGTGAAGACTACATTAGTATTGAAGCGTACCATAAGCAATTGGAGGCCTTATTCTGAAGCCTATCATAGACAATTGAAGGCTCTTTTGTTATTGATCCTACCGTAAGCAATCGGGGGGGGGGGGGTCTTATTATCAAGTCTATCGAGAGCAAGTGAAGAAATCATTATCATTTGAAGCGTACCATAAGCAATTGGAGGCATTATTCTGAAGCCTATCATAGACAATTAGAGGCACTTTTGTTATTGTTCCTACCGTCAACCATCAGTTTCTCAAAGATTATTCGCCTTATCGCATATAAATTGAACATCAGATTCAATAAGAACTGAAGGCATTCAACGCTTTGCGGCACTATTAATACAAGCAACACGACCCATCTTTGCTTATTTGTTTTGCATTATCTTGCCTTAATTAATCTAATTTGCAACTTTATTTAGCAGGCTGCAATCAAAATTAGGCTCGTTCACTTATAATCGAACGTTTTAGGCTCGTTTGCCTTATAATTGAATGTTTTGGGCTCGTTCGCCTTATAAATGAACGTTATGTTACCTGCATAGACTATAGATTGGACGAGTCAACTTGAGATATTATGTCTCGTTAGTCAACTTTTTTTTGAAGCCTTGCATTTTACAATTCGTTCTCGCTTTACTTATTGTCTTGCTTTACTGTTTCAGAATAATGATCAGCTTAGAGGTTCTCCGGGCGGAGTATCTTGTCAGTTGATCGAAGGAAGAACTTATCGATGATACCGCAATCCGCATTTACAATTTTATCACTTTATCTATTTCTTATTCCAATTATTACAGTTTATTAGCAGTTGCACGCTTACCGCTTCTTGAGATTATTACAAGATTTTTAGCAGCACCGCAGCAGCGTTTGGAGCATAACATGGAGCTTTTCTTAGCAATGAACCGGGGCAATCGTTGATATGAGCTAGACTCATCAACGAAGACCTGAAGAATCGCACCCGCATAAGTCATCCACCCTAGAGGTAAGTCTCTTGTTAACCCTGAGTCTGAGGTTTGAGATCGAAGACAAGATGGCTCGGTTATCGAGGTGCAATGGAAGTTATGTCCGTGTAAACCCCTCTTTATGGGTGTGTTGTCGACCATATTTTCATAACTTGGGTGATTACAAGCCTCTTTTCCCGCGCTTGAGTAGTCCTTACAATCTCGTCTTTGATTTTCAAATCGCGTCGAACTACATATAGCCTGATTCTCTTTCAGCCCGAGATATGTAGGCAACTCGAAAACCGGAGCTCGGCCATGTCCAGAAGCCTCGCATTTTGATCCTACGAATCAGAGTCTTGGCTTTACCGTGACAAAATTGGCTTTCACATCAACTTTCTTTACCCTGAAAACTCTTTCATCCTTTTCGGGTAAAGAGGGGTAGCTGTTGACACTCAATTTTGTCCCGAAATTTTCAATTAGCGTCTAATTATTTTTAAAAATAAAGTCAATTTTTAGGATAAATTAAGTTCATAATTTTAATGGAAAAAGGGTCATAATTGTTTTTCGCTTTAAGTCCGGGCCTATTTTACGCAATGCGCATTTGCAATTTTCGTAGCCCAATTCTAAAAGCCCTAATCCTTATCCCTATAAAAACTAAAACCCTAGCCTCCTAACTCACTATTCATCATCTCTCCCACCTGCACAAAAAAAGAATTCAGATCTAGCACACCAAAAACACAAGACAAAAATATATATATAAAAAAGGGGAGAAAAATCCTTAACCCCTTAGCACCCATACATTCTCATCATTTATATATATACATATCCACACCCCCCTCTCATCTCCTTCTCCTTTCAACATACAAAAACATATACAAAGAACAGGGGAGAAAGCAAATCGGGAAGTTGGGGGCTTGGGGAAGCGGGTCAGTGGTCAAAAGCATCGCCACCACCGGAGTAGCGGCGTCTTTTCTCATCGGAGAATTCAAGCTGGCAGTTGCTCCTCCAATTCCGTCGCCTTTGTTATGCTCGTTGCTATTTACAGTTTTCTTATCGTAGACTCGATCTTTGGTTTATTTGTTTTGTATTGCTGATTTTGTTTTGGGAATTCGAAAAGGGTTTTGGTTGATCGATGTCCTGTTACCCCATTTATTTCTGTTTTCTACCTCACCGTGAAAATCACCATTTCCGGCGACCCTATTCTCTGTTTCCGGTGACCTGTGTTGAAATCAAAATGAAGACCTCGAGGTGGGAGTCGTAGTGACGCCGCTGCCATTAGCTGGCTGTCGCTCCTTCGTTTGCCATTGCTTGTTGAGCTCGTTGTTGTTTGCCAGAAATTTTACCGGTGGACTGCTCTGTTTCCGTTGATTCCCAGGCCCTGTTGGTTTACTGGATATCCTATTGCTATTGTTTTTTGATTCTGGTCTCTCCTTGATTAGGCCGTTATTCCGTTTGATGTTGTTGTTACACCGAAAATCCGACATATATTGATCGGCGATGGTCATAGTCGGCGAGATGTTGTAGTTCTGCGTACTTGGTTCACGCTTTTCTATCGGTTTCTTTGGTCATATTTGTTCTGCGTTGGATTTTAACTGTCATAATTCCTAACACTAATTCTGTTATCTACTTACTGTTTAAGTGGAGTATTTCTAGCTTGACTCTTCCTTTGGAGAATGTTGCAGACCACTGATTCGGAAGGATACGCCATTAAGCTGCTGTGAAACTACTTAGAATATTTAATGGAGGTGTATTGATTTTTTAACAGATACTATGCTATATGGCCAATGAAAAAATACATATATACGTATTGAGGCCTCGGGATTGATTTGAACATGATACTACACTTGAATAGTCCCGTCCCCGTGTCCCTAAAGCAAATAGGCGATGATGAATGTATGCACTTTAACGCAAAGCAAGTTGAATAGAGTAACGGAATTGGTACTTGGCATGGCAACACGACCGGCCGGCGTGTTTGCAGCCGTACCAACATCCCGAGCCTCTACATGACGCGCCATACAAACCTGAGCCTAAATTTTGCAAAATAAAACCCCTTACTATTATTATTATTTTTATTACTATTTATTATTATTATTATTATTATTATATATTTTATTATTATTATTATTACTTTATTACTTTATTATTATTATACCAATTTATGACGGATCTTAACAGCATGGGGGTAACAGGAAAATTTTACTGGTGACACAACCCTGGCAAGGAGTGGCTGAACCCAAAATTAGGTTCAACAACAGCCCTAAGCGCCATCCTTGGCTAAGCGGGCAAACAACAGAACCTTGGTTCTGGCATGCAGCCTTCCGCCTGGGTTGTCTATCAAACCATACCTTTAACACCACCACCTACTGAGATTCTAATCATAATCTGTTATTAGAATCATTTTACCCTAGTAGCCTAGTGTGACAGAGCTCAACACTTAATGATTTAGCCTATCATTAGGCCAAGTATCAAAGCTTAAATTTATTAAAAGAAACAAAATTAAAAGAACAATGTTAAATACCTGGTTTTGCGCTCAGGCAATTAAGAGAATTTTATATGCTTGAAAGTTTTTACAATAGAGAGATTTACAATTTTGAGAGGGTTGTAAACTGATGCCCTTCTCCGTTCTAACTCCTAAGCTATTTATAGACAAAATAAATCAACCAATTAGGCCCAAACTTTACAAGTGGCCGGTTGAAAATTAAAGAAAGAAAAATGGCCGATAGATGGCCCATTATTTTCACAACTTTATCAAAGCTGCTTTTATTAAAGAGAGAGCAACATTATTGAAGCTACTTTATTAAAGGTAACTTTATAAAAGCTGAGGGGTCTTGAATAATATGTCCTCGTCAGAGTTTATCCTTTCCCTTAGCGTTTTGTGCCTTGGAAGATTCCCTCTCTTTAGTCACTTGTTCAGTCACCTGTGTCATTATATTGGTGATATAATCATTTGCTTCATCTTCTGTAATTGATTGGGATTCCCCTGGTAGACAATATTCGCCCTCATCTTCTGTGTTATTTGCAGAAGCCATTGACGTGTCTGACTGAATTTCAACCTCAAGATTTTTGATTAAATCTTTTTTGACTTCTTCCAAGTAGAAGGCTAACTTTTCCTCTTTGGTCATTAATCCCTTCTTCATCCTTAACTTATGGAGAATGTGTTGATAAGGACTTGGTGTATTAACTTGTTCCAGATGATCAATCTGTTTATATTTCTCGAGTGATTGTTTTATTAAATCAATTGTATCTTGACAGTGTAGATTACCATCAGCTGTTCTTTGAATCATTTTTTTCCAAAATCTTGTATAAAAGGTTCTATATAAGGCAGGAATGTTATGTGGGGTATAATCCACTTCAACGCTCCATTTCATAATCCATGGGATTGAATATTCAATAAAGAAATTCATATAAGAATTTCCCTCAATAAGAGTGTTATTTCCCTGTAATTCATGAATCTTGGGAGATACATCCACCCATTCAGTATATAAACTGAGCAATGGCTCCGGTAGCAATTTTACCGTAGGACCATAAACGATCCACCACTGTGAAAACCAATTTGGTATATTGCTCTGTTTATAAACATTGGAGCATATTTTTATGAACCAAGAATGTTTCTTGTTCTCATTCTCATATAACAATGCTTTATAAAAGCTATCCACATAGTCCCAGTAATTATATTTTACCGGTGTTTTCATCTCTGGATGATTATAACTTCTTTCAGTTAGGGTACTTAAACCCCATTCTTCTGCGGATATAATCCTTTTGATTATCATTTTGGAAAAGTTAAAAACTTTTTTGGTATTAGCTGGGTAAAAATGCGATATCTCGCAGGATTCAGTAGTGTTAAGTATCATCTCATAATGACCTCTGTACTTATAAGTACAGGCTGCGTATGACGCATTATTTAAATATCTTGCCATTAATTTCCATGGCTCATCTTTCCATTGGAGGTCTCTATCTTCAAGGAATAATATTATTTCCTTGTGATCTGTCTTAATATAAGACTGGATAGTCTCGTTATCATCTTCTATTATAATAGAAGAATATGACGGAGGCATATTATCCTCTGTTCCCTTTTGCTTCTCTTGAGAATTTTTCCATTTCAGGAATTCTTGATACTGTTGGTATGACATTGTATCATTGCTTGTATTACTCTTCGAAGATGATCCTGTTAAGTCTTCGGCTATAAGCCTTTGCTTACCCACTTGGGCTATTACAGCACCTCTACCAGTGCCTCTTCCTCTGTTTCCCCTTCCTCTATTAGAGGTTGGGTTTCCTCGGGCCGGATGCATAACCTGCATATAATAGATCATAAATTCATCAGGCCAGATATATTGGATAAATTTCCAATACTTTATGGATTCCTATAATTTCCTTTGTAATATCTTTCATTCTAGTTTTTGCTGTGCATATAATGCTGATAACATGATCTACATCTTCTTTATTAAAGAACTTGGCACGTGATAATAGATCTTCAGCTTCATACACCAATTTTTTCAATCTACTCTGCGTTGCACGCAAATCCCAATATATAGCATACATCTGCCTGGGTAAGAGTTGATTTTGGCAGTATGGACAATAATAAAGCATATTATCTCGTCTACACATATTAAATAACCTGCACATTAAGATAATGATTATTATCATTAACTAGCCAAATATTCTCTAGTCAAAAAATCAGGAAGGCTATTATCTTCTCCTTTCTTATAATGTATTTCAAAATCAAATGGAGCTAATAGCGCTTGCCATCTAGCAAACATTTGCTTAGAGACATCATGTTTACAATCTTTATTAAACATGAATTTAGCTGATTGGCAATCGGTCTTTATAAGAAACTTCTGATTGTATAAATCACCTTGAAATTTTAAAACACATTTTACTATAGCAAGTATTTCTTTTGATACAGTTGAATAGTTTTTCTGACTGTTATTCCATTTACCAGAATGGAATTGTATCAAATATTCAATTTTCTCTCCTGGAGCATTTTGTTTTAAAATACCTCCATAACCAATGTCTGATGCATCGGTCTCTATAATTTTTGGCCATGTAGGATTAGCCAATGTAAGACAAGGAAGATTTTTTACCCTTTCCTTGAATTTCCGGACTGTCTCAGTATGAGTATCTGTCCATGGCTTTGGAATCTTTTTCAATCTATCATATAAAATAGATGTATCCTTAGCCATATCTTTATAAAATGGAGAAATATAATTTAGACTTCCAAGAAATCTCTGTAATTGAGTTTTGTCAGTTATAACATCTGGAAATTTAGAAGCAAATTCTATACTTCTATTAATAGGAATAATTTTCCCCTTTTCAATATTATGGCCAAGAAATCTTACTTTAGTTTGAAACAAAAACATTTTAGGTTTAGATATAACCAAACCATTTTGTATAATAATTTTTTTAAATAATTCTAAATGCTTAAAATGCATTTCAATAGTATTAGAAAATACTAAGATATCGTCAATATAAACGATAATAAAATTACTATAAGGGATGAATATGTCATTCATAATTTTCTGAAATTCAGAAGGAGCATTTTTTAAACCAAATGGCATAACGTTCCATTCAAATTGTCCTATTGGAACGTTGAAAGCAGTTTTGTACCTGTCAGTTTCAGCTATTTGAATCTGCCAGTACCCTGATTTTAAATCAAATTTAGAAAATATAATAGCATTATGAAGTCTATCTAATAAATCTTTTTTATTAGGAATTGGATACCTAATCCATTTCAAAACTTTATTCAAAGGTTTATAGTTTATTACTAACCTTGGAACTCCTCTTTCCTGTTCAGCATGTTTATTAACATAGAACGCTGTACAGGACCATGGTGATTTTGATGATCGTATGAGACCTTTATGCAATAAAGAATCTATTTCCTTTTTGCATAATTCCAAGTATTCTGAATTCATCTGGCAAGGTCTTGCCTTAGTAGGGATGCTATTAGCTTCAGAAAACTCTTCCTCATATGGAAGTGTAACTGCATGTTTTTTCCTATTCCAAAAAGCATTTGGATGTTCACTACAAATTTGTAATGAAAACTGATTTATCATAAAATCAATTTTTTCTCTTAATTTAGGATTTTTTAAAATCTCATCGATATTTAAAGTATAAATTTCTTGTTTAAGAAAATTGATATGCTGACTCTTCTTAGCTAGCATATCTTTCAACTGGTTTAAAACTCTAGTAATAGGTTCAGTTATAAACTGAAAAATAATAGGTTTTCCTTGAAAAGTTCCTATTATCCCTTCTTTATCAATCCTAGTAATAGGAAATATTTTTTGTAAAAAGGGTGTTCCTAGTATAACTTGGTTAGACATATTTTTTATTAAAACAAAGCTTTGAGGTATACATACCTTATTTGTGCATATAGAAGCTGTTGGCAATTTGTACTCAATCTGCATTTTCTCACCATTAGCAGACCTTAAACTATGAGTAGTCTTATGAAAATATCGTGAAGGAATTAATCCTTCTTGAACACAATTTAAATCTGCTCCACTATCAACAAGAGCTATAAATTCTTTTTTGAAATTATAATCAATAAGAAGAGTAATTTTTATAAAAAACTTTTGAGAAGTAAATACTTCTAGTGTAGTTAAAAACTCTTCATTCATATCGCTAAAAATATTATCAAGATTTTCAGAATTAGAAGGGGTAGTGGTTTCATTCTTTTCTTTACCTTTTCCTTCAATTCTAGAAATACTTTGATCTAATATCTTATTTTCTTTCTTGAGATTATAAATCTCATTTTTGAGGTTATAAACCTCTTTTTCCAAATCCTGAGACGTAGTAGGTGAACCACTACGACTCATTTTTCTTTGTTCTAGAAGTCTTTTAACTTCTTTCATGGTGTATGGAGTATTATCCATAGGAGCATAGAAACCCTTTTCCAATCCTTCGGATTCCTTCTGTTCGAAATTTCCTTTGATCTGATCGATAAGTTTGGATCTCACTTTGGAATCCTGTACCATTTTCAATAATTCTATTAAATTATCATTATCCAAAGTGTTAAGACTAAATTGAGAAAATAAATTATAAAATTCATCATTTTCTTCATTATCACAAGGTTGTCCAATCTTGCAAGGATCACATTCATCCTCAGAACTAGTGACAATATCACTTTCATCCTGGAAGACTTTATTTAGTTCTTCCTTGGTAGGGATATTTTCCTCACCTGGATCCGATATTTCTGGTTCAGAATTTAATAAGATCTTGCATAAAGAATCCTTCAGATCTTCATCTATATTAAGAGCTTTGATTCTCTCTTTGACCTTGCAGTCTTTATATCGATGACCAAACCTTCCACATTTCCAACAATTTAGTGGATTCTTGGCTTTGGCTTTAATGTCATCCTTTCGCTCTTTAAAAGCCTTTTTTCTTTTAGCACGCTTTTCTGTGCGTCTCTCCGAATATCTTTGTCTCCATTCCTGGTAATCATGTTTCTTACCAGTCTTGCTTCTATGAAGCTTATGAGACTTTGATTTGGTTCGGGTTCGTGGATCATCCATGCCGAATTGACCACAAAATTCTCCCAACTGTTGTCTTTCATTAAGACGATGGCGTTTAAGCTCCTGATTAAGCTTGATTTCATTACATAACGCCAATCCTTCTTGGATACATATTCCAACCAAACTTCCATAAGTATGGTCATCATAATTAATATTGACTCCTTCTTGCCTAAGAACTTTTTTAACTCTTTCTGCAAAGAGGTTAGGAAGTCCATCTATAAATTTAGATTTCCAATGAGTGCTATTACACTCTGGTAACTCCATGACTCTACAAAGAAATGTATCTTTATAAAGTCTAAATGAAGTTAAAGTCTTACATCTCATATTCTGTAAGAGGGTTCGAATAGTCTCACTATTATCAGACCATCTTCCTTAAAAGTGTTCAATTATATTAACAACCAAAAAATAAACAGCATTAGTATTATCAGCTGTAGAAGTTCCTGGTTCACTTTTAACTGCATTCATAATTTCATTTCTCTGGTCAACAGTGAGATAATTATCCCACCACCCTTTTAATTGACCAGTAAAACCCGAGGTAATCATATTGGCAACAGTTTTATCACTATTACCATTAGTCTTGCAAATCGTGCTATACATCATCATTGTATGCATAACTACATACATTTGCCTATTGGTAAGGCCATCAATATTCCATTCATATATCTGCTTACCGCTGAAACTATTCGGAGCATACATATCATCCTGCTCTTCGAATAGGACATCCTGAGGAGTAGGCCTAGGATAGTAAAACATCCTTTGCCTTGGTTTATCAGCAAATTTCGAACTATAAGAAGACTTTAATTTATTAATTTGATCATAAGTTAGTTTTGGAAAATCACTTTCAAAAACTTCATTTTCAGATAATGCATTATCACTTTCCTCCATATTTATTAGAGGCTTTAGTGATAACTCTTTAAATTTCTCATTTAGAAACTTTTCGATATTATATGCATCAGGTTTTAATTTAAAATCTTCAACATCAGGAGGAGGCTGAATAGTTGGAATGGCTACCCGAGGTGGCTTTTCCAGTTTTTCTTTTCCTGATGTGCTAGCAGTATTACTGCTTATTATAGAACATAATTTATCTACCTTATCATGTAAAGATACAATATGCTCACCCAATACATGAACATAAATATTAGTATAGTTATGCTGTTTTAACATAATATTAATATGTTTAACAGTAACTTGTAAGGTATTATCCTCTATCATCGCAGAAAAAGCTGCAAAATCCATCATTTTTCCCTCCTTCTTTATTTTAAAAGGTTGCTGTGGAGGTAATACAGCGTCAACGATTTTACCATTTAACAACTCAAATTGTCTTTCCAAAACAGCAATATAATTTGCCACATATTTTCCCATAAACCATGGGATAAAAGATATAATTTTGTTGACTTTCTCAAGATCTTTATAAAATTCTTCTTGAAAATCATTTTGTTCAGTTCTATTAAAACTTTTAAAAAACCATCTTCTAAAAAGTTCCCATCTGGGTTTATAAAAATCCTCAGATATTTTCTTTCTTGCGGGTGATCCCCGACTAAAATCAATTGTGGATGTAAAATCAATTAAATATTTTCACCAAAATCCATTTCAGATGCAGTTATATCCGCATCGTCAATCTGTTGTTCTTTTTTAGGAGCAACAGGAGTAACAATATTATCTTTATCAATTTTCAAACTATTATATCTAGGCATTTCTTCTCTTATTTGAGAAGTAGAAGCTCTAGAAGGGGTTTCAACAATATAATCAATTGGAGAGATATGAGAATAATACAAAGAATTAGATCTAGATAAATTTTTAGAGCTAGATCTATCCGATCCCATATTTATCCTACTTACAACGTCATCAGATTCAAATCTGATTTTTACATTGCCCTCTGGAGTCTGTTCAATTCCTGTTAAATCAGTACTTTTCAAATCTTTTGGAGGAGCAGCATCCTCCATGACCCACTCTTTAGGGAAATCTATTTCTTCCCACTTGATTGGTCTTCTGGTAGTAACCTTTGTTTTACCAAAATTAGTTTCTATTAAAATAGTCTCATTTTTAAAATCCATGATTTTGCACATAGGATTTAAAGTATATAATGGTTTAAAATAAATCCTATAACAGATACATATGACTTCTGTATTAGGCATATAGTCATAACCATGCAGTTTAATATTTAAAACTAGGGCTTTTAAAGCATTTTCATCCGATAATGATATTTGTAAATTCGGATAAGCATTAAAATATACCGGGCCATAGGCCAAACTTGATTGTACAATCCCTATAAGGGATTTTTTCCAGTTATGGTTTCTACCATCCCTGAGAGCAGCTATAAACGTTTCATTCAGTCCTCTTAAAGTTAAAGGTTTAAATGCAACTTGAATCAAACCAATATGAATAAATCTATGAGTGTGCATATAAGGCAATAAATCATGATTTTGCCTGAAGAGTTTAGGGCAGAGTCTGATTATGCTCCTCCAACAGTTCACGCCAGCATGATCATTATCAATAGTAATAGTATCTTCTGTAGTTTTCACTACTTGTTTCAAACCCAATTTCTCAAAGGTTCCTAACTGGTATATTAACTTAGGTTGAACTTTAGGAATAGTCCACTTGTTAAGTAAATCTAGGTGTTGTGGAATATCATATTCCTCCTTTCTACTGTTTTTAACAGTTAAGTATTTACTTCTCAAAAGTTTTTTATAAAAATTACTCTTCTTATTGATTATAATTTCAAAAAAGAATTTATAGCTCTTGTTGATAGTGGAGCAGATTTAAATTGTGTTCAAGAAGGATTAATTCCTTCACGATATTTTCATAAGACTACTCATAGTTTAAGGTCTGCTAATGGTGAGAAAATGCAGATTGAGTACAAATTGCCAACAGCTTCTATATGCACAAATAAGGTATGTATACCTCAAAGCTTTGTTTTAATAAAAAATATGTCTAACCAAGTTATACTAGGAACACCCTTTTTACAAAAAATATTTCCTATTACTAGGATTGATAAAGAAGGGATAATAGGAACTTTTCAAGGAAAACCTATTATTTTTCAGTTTATAACTGAACCTATTACTAGAGTTTTAAACCAGTTGAAAGATATGCTAGCTAAGAAGAGTCAGCATATCAATTTTCTTAAACAAGAAATTTATACTTTAAATATCGATGAGATTTTAAAAAATCCTAAATTAAGAGAAAAAATTGATTTTATGATAAATCAGTTTTCATTACAAATTTGTAGTGAACATCCAAATGCTTTTTGGAATAGGAAAAAACATGCAGTTACACTTCCATATGAGGAAGAGTTTTCTGAAGCTAATAGCATCCCTACTAAGGCAAGACCTTGCCAGATGAATTCAGAATACTTGGAATTATGCAAAAAGGAAATAGATTCTTTATTGCATAAAGGTCTCATACGATCATCAAAATCACCATGGTCCTGTACAGCGTTCTATGTTAATAAACATGCTGAACAGGAAAGAGGAGTTCCAAGGTTAGTAATAAACTATAAACCTTTGAATAAAGTTTTGAAATGGATTAGGTATCCAATTCCTAATAAAAAAGATTTATTAGATAGGCATCATAATGCTATTATATTTTCTAAATTTGATTTAAAATCAGGGTACTGGCAGATTCAAATAGCTGAAACTGACAGGTACAAAACTGCTTTCAACGTTCCAATAGGACAATTTGAATGGAACGTTATGCCATTTGGTTTAAAAAATGCTCCTTCTGAATTTCAGAAAATTATGAATGACATATTCATCCCTTATAGTAATTTTATTATCGTTTATATTGACGATATCTTAGTATTTTCTAATACTATTGAAATGCATTTTAAGCATTTAGAATTATTTAAAAAAATTATTATACAAAATGGTTTGGTTATATCTAAACCTAAAATGTTTTTGTTTCAAACTAAAGTAAGATTTTGTTGGCCATAATATTGAAAAGGGGAAAATTATTCCTATTAATAGAAGTATAGAATTTGCTTCTAAATTTCCAGATGTTATAACTGACAAAACTCAATTACAGAGATTTCTTGGAAGTCTAAATTATATTTCTCCATTTTATAAAGATATGGCTAAGGATACATCTATTTTATATGATAGATTGAAAAAGATTCCAAAGCCATGGACAGATGCTCATACTGAGACAGTCCGGAAAATCAAGGAAAGGGTAAAAAATCTTCCTTGTCTTACATTGGCTAATCCTACATGGCCAAAAATTATAGAGACCGATGCATCAGACATTGGTTATGGAGGTATTTTAAAACAAAATGCTCCAGGAGAGAAAATTGAATATTTGATACAATTCCATTCTGGTAAATGGAATAACAGTCAGAAAAACTATTCAATTGTAGCAAAAGAAATACTTGCTATAGTAAAATGTGTTTTAAAATTTCAAGGTGATTTATACAATCAGAAGTTTCTTATAAAGACCGATTGCCAATCAGCTAAATTCATGTTTAATAAAGATTGTAAACATGATGTCTCTAAGCAAATGTTTGCTAGATGGCAAGCGCTATTAGCTCCATTTGATTTTGAAATACATTATAAGAAAGGAGAAGATAATAGCCTTCCTGATTTTTTGACTAGAGAATATTTGGCTAGTTAATGATAATAATCATTATCTTAATGTGCAGGTTATTTAATATGTGTAGACGAGATAATATGCTTTATTATTGTCCATACTGCCAAAATCAACTCTTACCCAGGCAGATGTATGCTATATATTGGGATTTGCGTGCAACGCAGAGTAGATTGAAAAAATTGGTGTATGAAGCTGAAGATCTATTATCACGTGCCAAGTTCTTTAATAAAGAAGATGTAGATCATGTTATCAGCATTATATGCACAGCAAAAACTAGAATGAAAGATATTACAAAGGAAATTATAGGAATCCATAAAGTATTGGAAATTTATCCAATATATCTGGCCTGATGAATTTATGATCTATTATATGCAGGTTATGCATCCGGCCCGAGGAAACCCAACCTCTAATAGAGGAAAGGGAAACAGAGGAAGAGGCACTGGTAGAGGTGCTGTAATAGCCCAAATGGGTAAGCAAAGGCTTATAGCCGAAGACTTAACAGGATCATCTTCGAAGAGTAATACAAGCAATGATACAATGTCATACCAACAGTATCAAGAATTCCTGAAATGGAAAAATTCTCAAGAGAAGCAAAAGGGAACAGAGGATAATATGCCTCCGTCATATTCTTCTATTATAATAGAAGATGATAACGAGACTATCCAGTCTTATATTAAGACAGATCACAAGGAAATAATATTATTCCTTGAAGATAGAGACCTCCAATGGAAAGATGAGCCATGGAAATTAATGGCAAGATATTTAAATAATGCGTCATACGCAGCCTGTACTTATAAGTACAGAGGTCATTATGAGATGATACTTAACACTACTGAATCCTGCGAGATATCGCATTTTTACCCAGCTAATACCAAAAAAGTTTTTAACTTTTCCAAAATGATAATCAAAAGGATTATATCCGCAGAAGAATGGGGTTTAAGTACCCTAACTGAAAGAAGTTATAATCATCCAGAGATGAAAACACCGGTAAAATATAATTACTGGGACTATGTGGATAGCTTTTATAAAGCATTGTTATATGAGAATGAGAACAAGAAACATTCTTGGTTCATAAAAATATGCTCAAATGTTTATAAACAGAGCAATATACCAAATTGGTTTTCACAGTGGTGGATCGTTTATGGTCCTACGGTAAAATTGCTACCGGTGCCATTGCTCAGTTTATATACTGAATGAGTGGATGTATCTCCCA
Organism: Petunia axillaris subsp. axillaris; assembly: GCA_029990575.1. Classification (NCBI taxonomy): domain Eukaryota; kingdom Viridiplantae; phylum Streptophyta; class Magnoliopsida; order Solanales; family Solanaceae; genus Petunia; species Petunia axillaris. Next base: position 63,300,379 of record JARKNS010000004.1, read on the forward strand.
AGATTCATGAATTACAGGGAAATAACACTCTTATTGAGGGAAATTCTTATATGAATTTCTTTATTGAATATTCAATCCCATGGATTATGAAATGGAGCGTTGAAGTGGATTATACCCCACATAACATTCCTGCCTTATATAGAACCTTTTATACAAGATTTTGGAAAAAAATGATTCAAAGAACAGCTGATGGTAATCTACACTGTCAAGATACAATTGATTTAATAAAACAATCACTCGAGAAATATAAACAGATTGATCATCTGGAACAAGTTAATACACCAAGTCCTTATCAACACATTCTCCATAAGTTAAGGATGAAGAAGGGATTAATGACCAAAGAGGAAAAGTTAGCCTTCTACTTGGAAGAAGTCAAAAAAGATTTAATCAAAAATCTTGAGGTTGAAATTCAGTCAGACACGTCAATGGCTTCTGCAAATAACACAGAAGATGAGGGCGAATATTGTCTACCAGGGGAATCCCAATCAATTACAGAAGATGAAGCAAATGATTATATCACCAATATAATGACACAGGTGACTGAACAAGTGACTAAAGAGAGGGAATCTTCCAAGGCACAAAACGCTAAGGGAAAGGATAAACTCTGACGAGGACATATTATTCAAGACCCCTCAGCTTTTATAAAGTTACCTTTAATAAAGTAGCTTCAATAATGTTGCTCTCTCTTTAATAAAAGCAGCTTTGATAAAGTTGTGAAAATAATGGGCCATCTATCGGCCATTTTTCTTTCTTTAATTTTCAACCGGCCACTTGTAAAGTTTGGGCCTAATTGGTTGATTTATTTTGTCTATAAATAGCTTAGGAGTTAGAACGGAGAAGGGCATCAGTTTACAACCCTCTCAAAATTGTAAATCTCTCTATTGTAAAAACTTTCAAGCATATAAAATTCTCTTAATTGCCTGAGCGCAAAACCAGGTATTTAACATTGTTCTTTTAATTTTGTTTCTTTTAATAAATTTAAGCTTTGATACTTGGCCTAATGATAGGCTAAATCATTAAGTGTTGAGCTCTGTCACACTAGGCTACTAGGGTAAAATGATTCTAATAACAGATTATGATTAGAATCTCAGTAGGTGGTGGTGTTAAAGGTATGGTTTGATAGACAACCCAGGCGGAAGGCTGCATGCCAGAACCAAGGTTCTGTTGTTTGCCCGCTTAGCCAAGGATGGCGCTTAGGGCTGTTGTTGAACCTAATTTTGGGTTCAGCCACTCCTTGCCAGGGTTGTGTCACCAGTAAAATTTTCCTGTTACCCCCATGCTGTTAAGATCCGTCATAAATTGGTATCAGAGCCATGGTGCACAGTAGCAATAGGTGACAAGTTCAACACTTAACTTTCTGATGAATATCATTAGAAACAAAACTACTGTTAAAAACAGTAGAAAGGAGGAATATGATATTCCACAACACCTAGATTTACTTAACAAGTGGACTATTCCTAAAGTTCAACCTAAGTTAATATACCAGTTAGGAACCTTTGAGAAATTGGGTTTGAAACAAGTAGTGAAAACTACAGAAGATACTATTACTATTGATAATGATCATGCTACCTTTAATTTATTGACTCAGCATGATTTATTGCCTTATATGCACACTCATAGATTTATTCATATTGGTTTGATTCAAGTTGCATTTAAACCTTTAACTTTAAGAGGACTGAATGAAACGTTTATAGTTGCTCTCAGGGATGGTAGAAACCATAACTGGAAAAAATCCCTTATAGGGATTGTACAATCAAGTTTGGCCTATGGCCCGGTATATTTTAATGCTTATCCGAATTTACAAATATCATTATCGGATGAAAATGCTTTAAAAGCCCTAGTTTTAAATATTAAACTGCATGGTTATGACTATATGCCTAATACAGAAGTCATATGTATCTGTTATAGGATTTATTTTAAACCATTATATACTTTAAATCCTATGTGCAAAATCATGGATTTTAAAAATGAGACTATTTTAATAGAAACTAATTTTGGTAAAACAAAGGTTACTACCAGAAGACCAATCAAGTGGGAAGAAATAGATTTCCCTAAAGAGTGGGTCATGGAGGATGCTGCTCCTCCAAAAGATTTGAAAAGTACTGATTTAACAGGAATTGAACAGACTCCAGAGGGCAATGTAAAAATCAGATTTGAATCTGATGACGTTGTAAGTAGGATAAATATGGGATCGGATAGATCTAGCTCTAAAAATTTATCTAGATCTAATTCTTTGTATTATTCTCATATCTCTCCAATTGATTATATTGTTGAAACCCCTTCTAGAGCTTCTACTTCTCAAATAAGAGAAGAAATGCCTAGATATAATAGTTTGAAAATTGATAAAGATAATATTGTTACTCCTGTTGCTCCTAAAAAAGAACAACAGATTGACGATGCGGATATAACTGCATCTGAAATGGATTTTGGTGAAAATATTTAATTGATTTTACATCCACAATTGATTTTAGTCGGGGATCACCCGCAAGAAAGAAAATATCTGAGGATTTTTATAAACCCAGATGGGAACTTTTTAGAAGATGGTTTTTTAAAAGTTTTAATAGAACTGAACAAAATGATTTTCAAGAAGAATTTTATAAAGATCTTGAGAAAGTCAACAAAATTATATCTTTTATCCCATGGTTTATGGGAAAATATGTGGCAAATTATATTGCTGTTTTGGAAAGACAATTTGAGTTGTTAAATGGTAAAATCGTTGACGCTGTATTACCTCCACAGCAACCTTTTAAAATAAAGAAGGAGGGAAAAATGATGGATTTTGCAGCTTTTTCTGCGATGATAGAGGATAATACCTTACAAGTTACTGTTAAACATATTAATATTATGTTAAAACAGCATAACTATACTAATATTTATGTTCATGTATTGGGTGAGCATATTGTATCTTTACATGATAAGGTAGATAAATTATGTTCTATAATAAGCAGTAATACTGCTAGCACATCAGGAAAAGAAAAACTGGAAAAGCCACCTCGGGTAGCCATTCCAACTATTCAGCCTCCTCCTGATGTTGAAGATTTTAAATTAAAACCTGATTCATATAATATCGAAAAGTTTCTAAATGAGAAATTTAAAGAGTTATCACTAAAGCCTCTAATAAATATGGAGGAAAGTGATAATGCATTATCTGAAAATGAAGTTTTTGAAAGTGATTTTCCAAAACTAACTTATGATCAAATTAATAAATTAAAGTCTTCTTATAGTTTGAAATTTGCTGATAAACCAAGGCAAAGGATGTTTTACTATCCTAGGCCTACTCCTCAGGATGTCCTATTCGAAGAGCAGGATGATATGTATGCTCCGAATAGTTTCAGCGGTAAGCAGATATATGAATGGAATATTGATGGCCTTACCAATAGGCAAATGTATGTAGTTATGCATACAATGATGATGTATAGCACGATTTGCAAGACTAATGGTAATAGTGATAAAACTGTTGCCAATATGATTACCTCGGGTTTTACTGGTCAATTAAAAGGGTGGTGGGATAATTATCTCACTGTTGACCAGAGAAATGAAATTATGAATGCAGTTAAAAGTGAACCAGGAACTTCTACAGCTGATAATACTAATGCTGTTTATTTTTTGGTTGTTAATATAATTGAACACTTTTAAGGAAGATGGTCTGATAATAGTGAGACTATTCGAACCCTCTTACAGAATATGAGATGTAAGACTTTAACTTCATTTAGACTTTATAAAGATACATTTCTTTGTAGAGTCATGGAGTTACCAGAGTGTAATAGCACTCATTGGAAATCTAAATTTATAGATGGACTTCCTAACCTCTTTGCAGAAAGAGTTAAAAAAGTTCTTAGGCAAGAAGGAGTCAATATTAATTATGATGACCATACTTATGGAAGTTTGGTTGGAATATGTATCCAAGAAGGATTGGCGTTATGTAATGAAATCAAGCTTAATCAGGAGCTTAAACGCCATCGTCTTAATGAAAGACAACAGTTGGGAGAATTTTGTGGTCAATTCGGCATGGATGATCCACGAACCCGAACCAAATCAAAGTCTCATAAGCTTCATAGAAGCAAGACTGGTAAGAAACATGATTACCAGGAATGGAGACAAAGATATTCGGAGAGACGCACAGAAAAGCGTGCTAAAAGAAAAAAGGCTTTTAAAGAGCGAAAGGATGACATTAAAGCCAAAGCCAAGAATCCACTAAATTGTTGGAAATGTGGAAGGTTTGGTCATCGATATAAAGACTGCAAGGTCAAAGAGAGAATCAAAGCTCTTAATATAGATGAAGATCTGAAGGATTCTTTATGCAAGATCTTATTATATTCTGAACCAGAAATATCGGATCCAGGTGAGGAAAATATCCCTACCAAGGAAGAACTAAATAAAGTCTTCCAGGATGAAAGTGATATTGTCACTAGTTCTGAGGATGAATGTGATCCTTGTAAGATTGGACAACCTTGTGATAATGAAGAAAATGATGAATTTTATAATTTATTTTCTCAATTTAGTCTTAACACTTTGGATAATGATAATTTAATAGAATTATTGAAAATGGTACAGGATTCCAAAGTGAGATCCAAACTTATCGATCAGATCAAAGGAAATTTCGAACAGAAGGAATCCGAAGGATTGGAAAAGGGTTTCTATGCTCCTATGGATAATACTCCATACACCATGAAAGAAGTTAAAAGACTTCTAGAACAAAGAAAAATGAGTCGTAGTGGTTCACCTACTACGTCTCAGGATTTGGAAAAAGAGGTTTATAACCTCAAAAAAGAGATTACTTTATTACTTTATTATTATTATTTTATTTTCATTAGTTATTATACTTTATTATCATACTAATCCAATTTCATTTTCATAATTTATGCGAGGTACATTTTAGCACGAAAACTTGGGGACGTGATTGGCTAACTTACAGATGTGGATAGTCCATTGTATTGGAGTCGTTTGGGCTTACATTCAAAATCAAGCAGTCAAGATATAAGACCTTAGAAAATTTAGAAAATTCAAGGCTCCCGCGAGTTGATCAATATCTCGGGTTCTATCTTTAACTTTGCATTCCTTTCCTTAGATATTTATGCAAATAAAATATATAAATTATTTTATTTATCAATAATATTTGATTGTTTGTATATTGCTTTACTTTATGTTCATTGCCTTTTATTTTGAAGTCGTTATTTAATTTATTGCAAACTGGGACCATTTAGCAAAATGCGTGCAAATTAAATATTTTTCATAAACAAGTTTTATTTCAATTAATTATTTTCGATAAATTTTCTAAAAAAGAATATTTTGCAAATGTTTTGGAAACCTGTCGGATTAACCGTTTTTAATGGAATTTCGAAAATGCCTTAAAAACCTTCTTCCGAAATTAACAAAACCTCTTACCTTTAGAATCTCTGAAAGAAAGACCGTCTTTTTCCTAAAACGGAGTTTTGCACGCATTTGCTAATTTTGTTCCTTGTTTTTCTTAAATTGGGTGGCGACTCCACAAACTCTGAAAGAGTTAGTCCATCCTGTCGATATTCCGGAATTTATCTTTTTCGGGGTAATTTTTGGAGTTCAACAAACCCTACGCACGTGGAGCTTCTAGCACTGTTTCATGGTCTTACCTTGGCCCTTGATCAAAACATCTCTAAGCTGGAAATAGAAACTGATTCGACTGATGTAATTCATCTTCTTGATAACCCTAGCACTAATCATTTTTTTTCTCCTATTATATTAAAATGCAGGTCACTGATGAACCACCTGCACTCGCCCATAATTAGGCACACCTTCAGGCAGGAAAACAAGGTTGCGCACCTCTTAGCGCAAGGAACTCCTGACCAGTCCAAGTCTATCTCCACCTTCTATTATGCTGTGCCACCAATTTTTCTCCAACAAGCTTTGCAAGAAGACCGTGTGGGCACATCATCTGCTATTAAAATATCGGATAGTTCTTTCTTTTGCCTATCTAAGTTAGGAAATCTTAATGTACTTAATGCAACTACTGTTTCTATTCCATGTATTACCCAGTCAGCAGGTTTACCCAACAACCGCATGAACTCTCTATGTAATCCGCCGTGATTTCTATCTATGAACATCGTATTTAATAAAAAAAAAATAGAAATATCCTACATTATTTTCTACTATATCATCTTTCCATTGTTTCATTCTACTGTTTTGTTTTTTCTTTTTGTAGTTACGTCTTTTTTGTTACTTTTTCTTTCCATTTCTTCTCTCTTTCTTTATTAAGATCACCACCTATATTTTTTATCATTATATATTTTTGGTACGTTCATTTTCATATACCTATCTATCTGACAGAGTAACTCTTATTATTGGTACTTCTACTTATGGTACTCTACTACCACTTCTTACTATATATTTATATTAGTACATCTTTTGCGTTGAAACCAATTGTTAGTATCACTATTACTTTCTTTTTTCAACTCTTCTCTGTTATCTGTTATTAACGTTTTTCCTCACTAACACTATTATTATTTTAATTATAACCACTATTATTATTATACTCTTACCTTTATCCTATTACTTTTATTGAAAATCCTTTACTATTACTACTCATCACTACGACTATTACTATTAATACTGTTTTAGAATTGTCTTATTTTTTTCCTTCTTTATGTCTTCCCTTTTCATTGTCAAAACTTATTACCATGTATCATTATTTTTATCACCATCTTGTCTATCATTATTTTTAACTACATCTATCACTACTATTACTTACTACTTTATGTATTTATATAGTTCTCCTATTTATTATTAGTACCAATTTTTACCATTTTGTCAATACCATTTCTTATTAATATTATTTTATTATCACGATATTATATTCTTTATTTTATCACCAAGTACTATTTCTGTAAATATAATTTTCTTTACTAAATTCTGTTAACCTACTGCTACTACTATTCTTACCTAATAATTATATACTTAATTCTCCTCTTCCTTCTTATTATTATTATTATTATTATTATTATTATTATTATTATTATTATTTCAAACACTATTGCTGCTTATTTCTGCTATTTCTATTTTTTTATATACAGCCATTACTACTACTTTGGTAGCTAATTTTAGTTTTCTTAACTTTGAAAATTTTCAAGTAGTTTATGACCCGCTCCTCTAACAAAGAGTTGGTTAGTTACGATCCTAAAATTGAAAGATTTTTGCGATTACGCAGGAAAGGACGACCATCATCTTCTCAAAACGTAATTTGTGATAAATGAAACACCAATTAGAAGATGACAATAACCCATTGGGAGTTCCACCGCCAATTCATGTAGAAGATCAGTTTGATGAAGTGGCACCAAGACCAACAAATAGAATCCTAAGGGATTATGCTAGACCAGACCACTTCAATTGTGAATCTAGTGTCAAGAACCCATCCCTGGCAGCCAATAACTTTAAAATTAGGACTGGCCTAATTCAAACAATTCAACAGTCTTGCACCTTTACTAGTGATCCAAGTGAAGATCCACATAGTCATTTAATTGATTTCTTGAAACTGCTAAATATAATGGAGTGACTCCTGAAGCAATTAAGTTCAGACTATTTTCTTTTTCTTTAAAAATGAGATGCCAAGACTTGGTTGTGAAGATTGCCTCGATGTTCTATGACCACATGGGACCAAATGACTCAAAAGTTTTTGAACAAATATTTTTCCCCTGCTAAAACAACAAAGTTAAGACAAGATATTTCTAATTTCTTGCAAACTATGTCAGTTTATCTAGCATGGAAAAGATTAAAATCATTGTTAAGAAAATGTCCACATTATGATATTCCTGAACATATGCAATTGTACATTTTCTATCAGGGACTAATACTTTCTTCTAGAAATGTGATAGATGTAGCTGCAGAAGGTTCCATAATGGGAAAGACGACATAAGAAGCATTGTAATTACTGAATGAAAATTTCTGAGAATGCCATCCAATGGCCATCTGATCGTGTAACCATCAAGAAGGCTGCCACGGTAAATCAGGCAGATGAATTTAATACACTAACTGACACGACCCGGAATCTGGTTAGGCCGTACGGGCACCCGACATCCTCCCCTAGACCCGTCGGGCGAACCTTTACCAATTAAATCACGAAAATAAATATGACAATTCACAAATAAGGACAAGACTTAAAAAAAAAATCACAGACATACTGATACCTCTAGGCTGTACAAAAGAAATTACAGCTGACTACCCAACATTCTAGGTTTAGGGCTATCCAGACTAGACATCTAAGAGTATAAAAGAAGACAAATACCTCCTGAAGGGAGCAAAATGCAACTGAGATAATAACCAATAAACTGGTGGCCATCCGGAATAAAAGCTGGCTCACCCTGACAGCTGAAGTCGTCTTCGCTCCTTCACAACGTGGTGAACTCAATCCTGGAGCGAACCTGCCGAAACGAAATAGATAGACAAGAAACAAACAACAAACAAGGATGAGTCAAACGGACTCAATAAGTGGGGCAGACTAGCCACCTCAAATAATAGGATAGCTAGCCAGGGAGAAAAGAAACAGATAAACAAAATTCCTTTTATTTAAATTATGAAAAGGCAGGGCCAGATAATAACTAGAAACACGTATGGAATCACAAACTCATTAAACGTAAGATAGCCAGAACATAGAGGTATCCCGAACATATTAACAATCAGAAATACATCCTGTTGCGGCGTGCAACCCGATCCATATATCCATCCCGTTGCGGCGTGCAACCCGATCCATATATTCATATTGTCGAGGCGTGCAACCCGATCCATATATTCATATTGTCGAGGCTTGCAACCCGATCCATATATTCATAATCTCGAGGCGTGCAACCCGATCCATATATTTATACCGTTGCGGCGTGCAACCTGAGATACGAGCAAGAAATATATAGGCAAACTGAGATACGGTATACATACCGCATATATAAAACACAACACGATAGTCACACAATAGTCAGCACGCGGTGCAATGAAATAGGATGAATGCAGTATGATGCAATGGTGTCACATGTGCCAAATAGATGGAGCGGAATCCTCCTGCTCCGGGGGCGGAATCCTCCTACCCTCAATATGATGCAATGGAGCGGAATCCTCCTGCTCCGAAGGCGGAATCCTCCTACCCTCAATATGATGCAATGGAGCGGAATCCTCCTGCTCCGAGGGCGGAATCCTCCTACCCTCAATATGATGCAATGGAGCGGAATCCTCCTTCTTTGAGGGCGGAATCCTCCTACCCTCAATATGATGCAATGGAGCGGAATCCTCCTGCTCCGAGGGCGGAATCCTCCTACCCTCTATATGATGCAATGTGCATACGAATGCAACATGATGCAATAATAACCCATGACCAGTGCGGGACTCTCATCGACAGCTGGAAAGTATATACCAACTCACAACCAAAGTACAATACTCAGATTCTCAATACAATACCAATAACAGGACATAATATATAATATAGAATATAAATCCAAAGCTAAGGCGTAATGAGTACGCCTATCGGCAGCTACACACGTAAGGAACACGCGGTAGAAAATCCACGAGGCCAGGTACCTCCAAAGAAATGGATATAAACACTTACATCTTCCAAAGTTAGCACAATTATTCAACAACCGCTTTTTCCTTTGAATTCATTGCCGAACAATCCCACTTTATTCAATAAGCAGAAAAATATATCAAATTAGGCTAAAGGCTTCATTCCTCACATCTTAGGGCAATCCAGGTAGGAACCTGATACCCTATTCGCATACACAATATGCAGGCCAGGCCTATGTACGGGGTTTAAGGTCACATAACCAAACCCTAAATAAATTACATTTATATGTTGCCCATAACTCACTGAGTACGAATATATAATCATTTCCATCATTGGGGTCCAAGTGACCCTTTAAACTATCAATTTACGTCATTAGGGCGATGTCTAATATCCCTATTTTTACCATAAAAATATATTCAAACACACGTAATAACCTAAGATAATGAGTTAACATCATTACCTGAAGATTTGGGGTAGAAATTCCACTATTTTTCCACCTCTTTTTCCCTTTTTCCTCTCTTTTTTCCTAATTTTTCTCTTCTCTGCTATTTTTGCTCAAATGCTCCTGTACGTATTGCTACTGCCAAGCTAAGGGATGTTTGACCGACATACTTAATTAATTTTTTTTTGTTTTCTTTTATTATATTTTCTTTTCTTAACGAAAATTGAAACGGTGCCCTACAATATTCGAAATAATTCTAACTTTTGCATACAAACTATACAAAATATATGTAACATACTCGCGAAGGCGGATCTCAAATTGGACTCCCGAAACTCAAGATGCGAATTTAAATAAAAAGAAGTCAAATTATTTAACTTTCGGCATTTTAGCGGAAACTAGCCGAACAACATCGAAATTCACTTTCGAAAGTTTACAAAAAATCACAAATAATCATACGAACCTAACGGCACTTTCGGATTTCGAATCGGAGCTCATTCGGAAAAGACCGAGCTCGAATATCTCTTTTTAATATTTATCGCCAATAAAAACTGAAACCTTCTTCCGATGCATACCAAACGAGGTCTGATTTAGCTCAAATTTTACAGACAGGTCCTAATGGACATTACGAATATTTTAAAATTATCGACACGCCAATCGGAGTCCGAACTTCCGAAACGACTGACCGAGGTCGTTTCATTCTCCTCCACTTAAACTCTCGTTCGTCCTCGAACGAGCCTAAATCTAAAGCAAGATTTACGCAGATAACAAGAGAACTTGCACAACCTTCATAAACTACTCCACGGATATTATCTCATAATTACAGAATCAGAGTTATAACACGCACATCAAACTCTTGGATAAAGCATACTTGGATAATATGATAACATCATTGCCCAACTTATTCGGATTAAGCCGACCCTTTCTCAATCATGAGAGAGAAGTTTTATATTTTCGAAACAAAGATACACGAAACTTTGAATGGGTTAACATGATTCAGCCGATAATTACCTCTTCGATATACCTTTCAATATAGAACAGGTCGATGGAACTAAGAATTAGCTTACGCTTCAGCAACGCCTTAGAGATTTAATATTATGATTCGGTATCAATTGGAGGAAGACTCCTCCACTTAAAGCATAAACTCATACAACTAATTTGAATAGAAATAGTCATCCTCGCACAACCTGCTGGATTAAAGAAGACCTAGCTAAAAGCTGAACATAGGCAGACCTAAACTACCAAACTACCCTTTCGAGTTGCCAACTAGCTGCAACTCTCGAGTTCACAACTCCATACCTTTGCCGTGAACACTATCCCCAGATGGATGGTACTTCTATATAAAAATTTCGGCAGAGTTTCCCCTGAAACTGGACGATCCGCAAAAATAGAACCAGCACTATACAATACATGGGAATGGATACCCGGATAAACTGATAACATAAACATGTTAAACGGATAACAAGATGAGACAACTGGACCAAAACAATAATATGCTTCCAAAACAATAATATGCTTACCCGGCCACAATAACACGTACTCTGGCTCAACACAAGGAACATCACAAGCGGCTACCAATCGCCCAAGCTCACTAGTGCCGGACGAAGAAGAAATGGAAAAAGATCGAGGATAGAAATAATTAGAGCTTCAAGAAGTTCTTTTTTTTTTTTGGCTACCAAAGCTAGACTACTTCCGAATCAGGCGAGCCAAAAAAATCGCAATTGAAGAGATAGACATTAAATAAGCTTTATGAAACGACATCCATGCAAATTTGACCTCCGAATAAGAAGGAAACTCTGACAATTTATCAGAACCCATTTTATAACCCAGACAAGCTCATAGGATAACATGACTTTACTAGCGTCTCGAACCGAGAGGAGATACGTAAATCGAGCATTACATACCAGCCACTTTACACCGGAAGAAACAACGACACTTCCTGTTGGTGACGAATAAAAATCCCATCATCCTACCAACACTGATTTCCGATGAGCGGTAAACTGCATTGACATAATAACAGAAAGTGGCGTAACAAGATGCCAAGCAGAAAAATACCGATACTCACTCACAGATCCCTCACATTTAAACCAGATAAGCTAGTAGGGTCATCATAAATGCCAGGAATAAATCGTATCAGAAACTCACCCCTCTACCGCACCCGATTCTTAATTACGATAATATCCAAGAAAACTGTCGAAACATGATAAGACATAATATTTCCAGATTGATCGGAAATATAAATCTTACTCACATATAAGGGAAGAAGAAATACACAGGTCTACTACATCAGATGCCTCAGCATCCTGCTAGACTAGCAGTTCATATAACTGCCTCTGCAGCTAAGCTGAGCCGCTACCCTGATAATTATTTCCATAAGAACCACAACCACCACGCTCTCGAACTCCAATTGATAGTGGCATTTATCTGGCGGATTAAGATCTAAACAAAATCCCCTGCGACTGTGCAGGTGCCTGAGGGCAAGAAGAAGGACGATTGTCTACTTGCCGGAGTAAGGAAAAACTCCTCAAAGGATAACCAGACTCATGACAATAATAACACATTTTCGCTAAAAATGGAAGCTGGAAAGATTGTTGATAGCTGTAAAGAAAAGACTGAATCTGATCTTGACGAGCTACTGGCGCACTCTAAGAATCAAGTGACACAAGCTGAGATAACCTGGAAGGTGACCTCCCAAAATAATCAGAACTTTTACCTCCAAATGAGGTACCATGACTGCCCACCAGGGCCGTGGGATCTCTTACTTCCCCGCTCTAACTTATGGTATGCCTCGAACGTTCGGGCAATATTAACAACAACATCAAATAAAATTCAGACCTCAATTTCTCGAGCTATCTGGGATTTCAAGGAAAAATATAGGTCATCAATAAATCTCTGAATCTCTCGAAAGGCTCATGAACTAGTTCTAATGCATATCCAGTCATTCTATAGAATTCAATCTCATATTCTGAACCACCAACAGGCTAACCGACAGGCTACCCTGTCCAATCCACTCAAACTGGAAACACTTTTCATCTCGCTCGCTACTCGAAAGCAACTTTCCACGAATCTAGAAGAAAAACTGAACCAAGTTAGCTAATAAGAGAGTGGCCCACCAATTCAAGGCTGGACCCTGAAACTGAAAAGCAGAATAATACACAGCATATTGGTCGAGATAACCAACAGCCTGAAGGATATGCTGACATCATTTTATTTTTAAAAAGAATCACGAGGTTTATCAGATGCATTGCTTAAGAATATCGGAAGGTTCAACCACGTAAAATAATGCAACCTCTTCGGACGCTCGGACCGAGCCATTGCTCAGGCTAACTAACCAGCCAGAATAACTAGAGCCACAACACATGTTGTCTCCGGAACATAATTCACTGCAGCAATATTAAGAACCGGAAAAGGAGCTCCCTGAGACCGAACGTCTGCACATGCAGCAACCTGATAGGCTGTCTAGCGAATGATAGGTTTTTGCGGTATCTGTGTCACCAAGATTCTCGTGAAAGCATCGTAGAGAGCCAAGGGAACCACAAGGCCCTGCTCTCTTGCCCATCGCGAGCTCGTATATCCGAAACTAGATTTCAGCATGATAAAAAACACTCGGGGCTTCGTCAGTGCTAGCCCCAGGCTAGACTGCTTCATCTTGAACTCATACCGTCTGCTGATTTGTCGTACGAGGGTTTACAATTGCCACGAAGGAATTAACAAAAATACTTTTGCATTCTAGACCGACGCATGATCAGAAAAGAAGGAAGTGAAACTTCCTAAATTCCATCATAGCCTCTCGTAGATAAGTACGGACGTCTACGTACCCATCAGTGAGACTCTACTAGACACTGTCTTAGTCTGGATAGACTCTAAACCGGGCTCTGATACCAATTGACACGACCCGGAATCCGGTTAGGCCGTGCGGGCACCCGACATCCTCCCCTAGACCCGTCAGGCGAACCCTTACCAATTAAATCACGAAAATAAATATGACAATTCACAAATAAGGACAAGACTTAAAAAAAAATCACAGACATACTGATACCTCTAGGCTGTACAAAAGAAATTACAGCTGACTACCCAACATACTAGGTTTAGGGCTATCCAGACTAGACATCTAAGAGTATAAAAGAAGACAAATACCTCCTGAAGGGAGCAAAATGCAACTGAGATAATAACCAATAAACTGGTGGCCATCCGGAATAAAAGCTGGCTCACCCTGACAGCTGAAGTCGTCTTCGCTCCTTCACAACGTGGTGAACTCAATCCTGGAGCGAACCTGCCGAAACGAAATAGATAGACAAGAAACAAACAACAAACAAGGATGAGTCAAACGGACTCAATAAGTGGGGCAGACTAGCCACCTCAAATAATAGGATAGCTAGCCAGGGAGAAAAGAAACAGATAAACAAAATTCCTTTTATTTAAATTATGAAAAGGCAGGGCCAGATAATAACTAGAAACACGTATGGAATCACAAACTCATTAAACGTAAGATAGCCAGAACATAGAGGTATCCCGAACATATTAACAATCAGAAATACATCCTGTTGCGGCGTGCAACCCGATCCATATATCCATCCTGTTGCGGCGTGCAACCCGATCCATATATTCATATTGTCGAGGCGTGCAACCCGATCCATATATTCATATTGTCGAGACGTGCAACCCGATCCATATATTCATAATCTCGAGGCGTGCAACCCGATCCATATATTTATACCGTTGCGGCGTGCAACCTGAGATACGAGCCAGAAATATATAGGCAAACTGAGATACAGTATACATACCGCATATATAAAACACAACACGATAGTCACACAATAGTCAGCACGCGGTGCAATGAAATAGGATGAATGCAGTATGATGCAATGGTGTCACATGTGCCAAATAGATGGAGCGGAATCCTCCTGCTCCGGGGGCGGAATCCTCCTACCCTCAATATGATGCAATGGAGCGGAATCCTCCTGCTCCGAAGGCGGAATCCTCCTACCCTCAATATGATGCAATGGAGCGGAATCCTCCTGCTCCGAGGGCGGAATCCTCCTACCCTCAATATGATGCAATGGAGCGGAATCCTCCTTCTTTGAGGGCGGAATCCTCCTACCCTCAATATGATGCAATGGAGCGGAATCCTCCTGCTCCGAGGGCGGAATCCTCCTACCCTCAATATGATGCAATGTGCATACGAATGCAACATGATGCAATAATAACCCATGACCAGTGCGGGACTCTCATCGACAGCTGGAAAGTATATACCAACTCACAACCAAAGTACAATACTCAGATTCTCAATACAATACCAATAACAGGACATAATATATAATATAGAATATAAATCCAAAGCTAAGGCGTAATGAGTACGCCTATCGGCAGCTACACACGTAAGGAACACGCGGTAGAAAATCCACGAGGCAGGGTACCTCCAAAGAAATGGATATAAACACTTACATCTTCCAAAGTTAGCACAATTATTCAACAACCGCTTTGTCCTTTGAATTCATTGCCGAACAATCCCACTTTATTCAATAAGCAGAAAAATATATCAAATTAGGCTAAAGGCTTCATTCCTCACATCTTAGGGGAATCCAGGTAGGAACCTGATACCCTATTCGCATACGCAATATGCAGGCTAGGCCTATGTACGGGGTTTAAGGTCACATAACAAAACCCTAAATAAATTACATTTATATGTTGCCCATAACTCACTGAGTACGAATATATAATCATTTCCATCATTGGGGTTCCAAGTGACCCTTTAAACTATCAATTTACGTCATTAGGGCGATGTCTAATATCCCTATTTTTACCATAAAAATATATTCAAACACACGTAATAAGCTAAGATAATGAGTTAACATCATTACCTGGAGATTTGGGGTAGAAATTCCACTATTTTTCCACCTCTTTTTCCCTTTTTCCTCTCCTTTTTCCTGATTTTTCTCTTCTCTGCTATTTTTACTCAAATGCTCCTGTACGTATTGCTACTGCTAAGCTAAGGTATTAAATCCCTTAGCTTGACCGACATACTTAATTAATTTTTTTTTTGTTTTCTTTTATTATATTTTCTTTTCTTAACGAAAATTGAAACGGTGCCCTACAATATTCGAAATAATTCTAACTTTTGCATACAAGTTATACAAAATATATGTAACATACTCGCAAAGGCGGATCTCAAATTGGACTCCCGAAACTCAAGATGCGAATTTAAATAAAAAGAAGTCAAATTATTTAACTTTCGGCATTTTAGCGGAAACTAGCCGAACAACATCGAAATTCACTTTCGAAAGTTTACAAAAAATCACAAATAATCATACGAACCTAACGGAACTTTCGAATTTCGAATTTCGAATCGGAGCTCATTCGGCAAAAACCGAGCTCGAATATCTCTTTTTAATATTTATCGCCAATAAAAACTGAAACCTTCTTCCGATGCCTACCAAACGAGGTCTGATTTAGCTCAAATTTTACAGACAGGTCCTAATGGACATTACGAATATTTTAAAATTATCGACACGCCAATCAGAGTCCTAACTTCCGAAACGACTGACCGAGGTCGTTTCATTCTCCTCCACTTAAACTCTCGTTCGTCCTCGAACGAGCCTAAATCTAAAGCAAGATTTACGCAGATAACAAGAGAACTTGCACAACCTTCATAAACTACTCCACCGACATTATTTCATAATTATAGAATCAGAGTTATAACACGCACATCAAACTCTTGGATAAAACATACTTGGATAATATGATAACATCATTGCCCAACTTATTCGGACTAAGCCGACCCTTTCTCAATCATGAGAGAGAAGTTTTATATTTTCGAAACAAAGATACACGAAACTTTGAATGGGTTAACATGATTCAGCCGATAATTACCTCTTCGATATACCTTTCAATATAGAACAGGTCGATGGAACTAAGAATTAGCTTACGCTTCAGCAACGCCTTAGAGATTTAATATTATGATTCGGTCTCAATTGGAGGAAGACTCCTCCACTTAAAGCATAAACTCATACAACTAATTTAAATAGAAATAGTCATCCTCGCACAACCTGCTGGATTAAAGAAGACCTAGCTAAAAGCTGAACATAGGCAGACCTAAACTACCAAACTACCCTTTCGAGTTGCCAACTAGCTGCAACTCTCGAGTTCACAACTCTGTACCTTTGCCGTGAACACCACCCCCCGATGGATGGTACTTCTATATAAAAATTTCGGCAGAGTTTCCCCTGAAACTGGACGATCCGAAAAAATAGAACCAGCACTATACAATACATGGGAATGGATACCCAGATAAACTGATAACATAAACATGTTAAACGGATAACAAGATGAGACAACTGGACCAAAACAATAATATGCTTCCAAAACAATAATATGCTTACCCGGCCACAATAACACGTACTCTGGCTCAACATAAAGAACATCACAAGCGGCTACCAATCGCCCAAGCTCACTAGTGCCGGACGAAGAAGAAATGGAAATAGATCGAGGATAGAAATAATTAGAGCTTCAGGAAGTTCTTTTTTTTTTGGCTACCAAAGCTAGACTACTTCCGAATCAGGCGAGCCAAAAAAATCGCAATTGAAGAGATAGACATTAAATAAGCTTTATGAAATGACATCCATGCCAATTTGACCTCCGAATAAGAAGGAAACTCTGACAATTTATCAGAACCCATTTTATAACCCAGACAAGCTCATAGGATAATATGACTTTACTAGCGTCTCGAACCGAGAGGAGATACGTAAATCGAGCATTACATACCATCCACTTTACACCGGAAGAAACAACGACACTTCCTGTTGGTGACGAATAAAAATCCCATCATCCTACCAACACTGATTTCCGATGAGCGGTAAACTGCATTGACATAATAACAGAAAGTGGCGTAACAAGATGCCAAGCAGAAAAATACCGATACTCACTCACAAATCCCTCACATTTAAACCAGATAAACTAGTAGGGTCATCATAAATGCCAGGAATAAATCGTATCAGAAACTCACCCCTCTACCGCACCCGATTCTTAATTACGATAATATCCAAGGAAACTGTCGAAACATGATAAGACATAATATTTCCAGATCGATCGGAAAAATAAATCTTACTCACATATAAGGGAAGAAGAAATACACAGGTCTACTACATCAGATGCCTCAGCATCCTGCCAGACTAGCAGTTCATATAACTGCCTCTGCAGCTAAGCTGAGCCGCTACCCTGATAATTATTTCCATAAGAACCACAACCACCACGCTCTCGAACTCCAATTGATAGTGGCATTTATCTGGCGGATTAAGATCTAAACAAAATCCCCTGCGACTGTGCAGGTGCATGAGGGCAAGAAGAAGGACGATTGTCTACTTGCCGGAGTAAGGAAAAACTCCTCAAAGGATAACCAGACTCATGACAATAATAACACATTTTCGCTAAAAATAGAAGCTGGAAAGATTGTTGATAACCGTAAAGAAAAGACTGAATCTGATCTTGACGAGCTACTGGCGCACTCTAAGAATCAAGTGACACAAGCTGAGATAACCTGGAAGGTGACCTCCCAAAATAATTAGAACTTTTACCTCCAAATGAGGTACCATGACTGCTCACCAGGGCCGTGGGATCTCTTACTTCCCCGCTCTAAAGAGATAAACAAAATTCCTTTTATTTAAATTATGAAAAGTCAGGGCCAGATAATAACTAGAAACACGTATGGAATCACAAACTCATTAAAACCAGGAACGTAAGATAGCCAGAACATAGAGGTATCCCAAACATATTAACAATCAGAAATACATCCTGTTGCAGCGTGCAACCCGATCCATATCCATCCTGTTGCGGCGTGCAACCCGATCCATATATTCATATTGTCGAGGCGTGCAACCCAATCCATATATTCATATTGTCGAGGCGTGCAACCCGATCCATATATTCATAATCTCGAGGCGTGCAACCCGATCCATATATTTATACCGTTGGGGCGTGCAACCCGAGATACGAGCCAGAAATATATAGGCAAACTTAGATACGGTATACATACCGCATATATAAAACACAACACGATAGTCACAGAATAGTCAGCACGCGGTGCAATGAAATAGGATGAATGCAGTATGATGCAATGGTGTCACATGTGCCAAATAGATGGAGCGGAATCCTCCTGCTCCGGGGGCGGAATCCTCCTACCCTCAATATGATGCAATGGAGCGGAATCCTCCTGCTCCGAGGGCGGAATCCTCCTACCCTCAATATGATGTAATGGAGCGGAATCCTCCTGCTCCGAGGGCGGAATCCTCCTACCCTCAATATGATGCAATGGAGCGGAATCCTCCTTCTCCTAGGGCGGAATCCTCCTGCTCCGAGGGCGGAATCCTCCTACCCTCAATATGATGCAATGTGCATACGAATGCAACATGATGCAATAGTAAACCATGACCAGTGCGGGACTCTCATCGACAGCTGGAAAGTATATACCAACTCACAACCAAAGTACAATACTCAGATTCTCAATACAATACCAATAACAGGACATAATATATAATATAGAATATAAATCCAAAGCTAAGGCGTAATGAGTACGCCTATCGGTAGCTACACACGTAAGGAACACGTGGTAGAAAATCCATGAGGCCAGGTGCCTCAAAAGAAATGGATATAAACACTTACCTCTTCCAAATTTAGCACAATTATTCAACAACCGCTTTGTCCTTTGAATTCATTGCCGAACAATCCCACTCTATTCAATAAGTAGAAAAATATATCAAATTAGGCCAAAGGCTTCATTCCTCACATCTTAGGGCAATCCAGGTAGGAACCTGATACCCTATTTGCATATGCAATTCGCAGGCCAGACCTATGTACGGGGTTTAAGGTCACATAACCAAACCCTAAATAAATTACATTTATATGTTGCCCATAACTCACTGAGTATGAATATATAATCATTTCCATCATTGGGGTCCAAGTGACCCTTTAAACTATCAATTTACGTCATTAGGGCGATGTCTAATATCCCTATTTTTACCGTAAAAATATATTCAAACACACGTAATAAGCTAAGATAATGACTTAACATCATTACCTGAAGATTTGGGGTAGAAATTCCACTATTTTTCCACCTCTTTTTCCTTTTTTTCCTCTCCTTTTTCCTAATTTTTCTTTTCTCTGCTATTTTTGCTCAAATGCTCCTGT
Source organism: Petunia axillaris subsp. axillaris (assembly GCA_029990575.1). NCBI lineage: Eukaryota > Viridiplantae > Streptophyta > Magnoliopsida > Solanales > Solanaceae > Petunia > Petunia axillaris. The sequence continues at coordinate 63,320,514 of JARKNS010000004.1, forward strand.
ACGTATTGCTACTGCTAAGCTAAGGGATTAAATCCCTTAGCTTGACCGACATACTTAATTAATTTTTTTTTTTTCTTTTATTATATTTTCTTTTCTTAACGAAAATTGAAACGGTGCCCTACAATATTCGAAATAATTCTAACTTTTGCATACAAGTTATACAAAATATATGTAACATACTCGCGAAGGCGGATCTCAAATTGGACTCCCGAAACTCAAGATGCGAATTTAAATAAAAAGAAGTCAAATTATTTAACTTTCGGCATTTTAGCGGAAACTAGCCGAACAACATCGAAATTCACTTTTGAAAGTTTACAAAAAATCACAAATAATCATACGAATCTAACGGCACTTTCGGATTTCGAATCGGAGCTCATTCGGCAAAAACCGAGCTCGAAAATCTCTTTTTAATATTTATCGCCAATAAAAACTGAAACCTTCTTCCGATGCCTACCAAACGAGGTCTGATTTAGCTCAAATTTTACAGAAAGGTCCTAATGGACATTACGAATATTTTAAAATTATCGACATGCTAATCGGAGTCCTAACTTCCGAAACGACTGACCGAGGTCGTTTCACTAACACAACATATAGCCTCCTTGATACAAAAGTTTGAATCTTTTCAGGTGAATGCACAACAACCAAACCAGTCTGAGATTTGTGACATATGTAGAGGAAACCATTTGAATCACGAATGTTGAGCAAACAATCAAAATGATGAACAGACTAATATGATCGATGGCATAGAAACATCCAAGATTTCAATGGAGCAACCCAAATGGTGCTTAGAACTCTCAAAGCTTCCAGAAGCAACCAGCACAGGGTCCACCTGGATACCAAAATCAAAATCGTGGGCAATCGAATTTCAGGCCATATCAACAAGCTGCTCTGTATCAACAAAGGCCTCAACAAGCTCATTCAAGTCTTTATAACCTTTTGTGCAAGTACATTAAGGCCACTGATGAAAAGATGGACGCCAAAATTCAACCCTCAAAAATTGAGAAATTCAGGTAAGCTAATTGACAACTCTTGTTTCAGAAAAGATTCAAGGTCCCTTACCAAGAAACACAGAGAAAAATCCAAAGGAACACCTTTAAGGCCATCGCCTTACGGTCAGGTAAGAATCTTGATGATCCATATGCAGATAGAGAGAATAACCATTCTGAACACCATGCAGAAAATGGTATGAATGTTGAAATACCATCTGATCCATTATAAGAGAACGAAATCAAGAAAAAAGATGAAAAGAATTTTAAAAAAATAAATCCTATCCCTGTGACATCCCTTTTCCACAAAAAATGAAAAGAGAAAAGCTTGACAATCAGTTTGCAAAGTTTTTGGAAATTATAAAACAGATTCATATTAATATTCCTTTTACTGATGCTTTATTGCAAATGCCTTCATATGCTAAATTTTTGAAAGAAATTTTATCAAGCAAAAGGAAATTAGAAGAAGTGTCTGTGGTAATGCTTACTGAAAAATGCACTGTTATACTTCAAAATAAGCTACCACAAAAACTCGGAGATCCAGAAAGTTTTATGATTCCATGTACTTTGGGATGAGTTTATTCTGAGAAAGCACTTTGTGATTTTGGAGTTTCAATAAATCTTATGCTATTTTCTATTTTATGAAAATTGGATCTTGGTGATATGAAAAACACTGCTGTTTCTCTTCAGTTTGCTGATCAAAGTACTAAGAAACCTAAGGGAATTATTGAAAATATCCTTGTGAGAGTGGATAAGTTTATTTTTCCTGTAGATTTCATAGTACTTGAAATGGAAGAATGTCCTGATGAGCCAATAATTTTTGGTAGACCTTTTCTTGCTACAGGCAGAGCAATCATAGAGGTCCATCAAGGACAACTAATTTTGAGAGTCGATGAAGAAAGAGTCATTTTTTATATGCACAAGATTCTAAAATTTCCCGGAGTTGAGACATCATCTTCTTGCTTTTCAATTGAAGTGATTGGTGATCTTGCAGATGAATTCAAAGATGATCAATTGATTTTAGACTCAATAGAAAGATGCTTGGCTCGATCTGGCACAAGACAGGATGATGATCTGACATTTGGAAGTGAAGCCGAAATATTGGAAAATGATTCTTAAGAAGAGAGAGAAATGCTATCAGAAAACGTTCAACCAAAAATTGAACTCAAAATTCTCCCTTCCCATTTGAAGTATGTTTATCTTGAGCCTGAATTATTTCCTGAGATAATTTCATCTTCTCTGAATGCAGAACAGGAAAATAAATTGATTGAAGTATTGAGAGCACACAAAGGAGCCTTAGGATGGACTATAGCAGACATCAAAGGCATTAGTCCAGCTATTTGCACACACAGAATCCTCATGGACGAGTAGTCCAACTCCAACGGAGATTGAACCCAGCAATGCAGAGAGTTGTGAAAAATAAAATAATTAAACTTTTGGCTGCATGTATTATTTACCCCATTTTTGACAGCCCTCGGCTAAGTCCTGTTCAGGTGGTACTAAAGAAAGGAGCTATGACAGTTGTAAAAAATGAAAATAATGAACTCATACCTACCAGAATAGTAACAGAATGGAGAGTCTGTATTGATTACAGGCGACTCAATGATGCTAGAAGAAAAGATCATTTTCCTTTATCATTTATTGATCAAATGTTGGAAATAGTAGCAGGATATGGTTTTTACTATTTTCTTGATTGATATTCAGGGTATAACCAGATATCAATTACACCAGAAGATCAGGATAAGACAACTTTCACATGTCCTCATAGAACCTATACCTATAGGATAATGCCTTTTTGTTTGTGTAATGTACCTGCTATATTTCAGAGTTGCATGTCAGCTATTTTCTCAGGCATGACTGAAAAATTTTTGAAAATTTTTATGGATGATTTCACCCTTTTTGGTAAAATATTTGAAGATTGTCTTAATCACTTGACCTTAGTTCTTAAGAGATGTGAGAGACAAACTTGATTCTTAATTGGGAGAAATATCATTTTATGATTACTGAGGGAATTGTTTTAGGATATAAAATCACTGCTAAAGGGATAGAAGTTGATAAGGCAAAAATTGATCTTATAGCAGGATTACCCTCTCCCATAATTGTTAAAGGCATTATAAGTTTTCTAGGTCATGCAGGTTTTTACAGACGGCTCATAAAAGATTTTAAAAGATTTCAAAACCGTTGACTAACCTTTTGATGAAAGATGTTAAGTTTGATTTTTCAGGTGATTGTATGAAAGCGTTTGACACTCTTAAGGAGAAATTATCATCTGCCCCTGTAGTTGTGTCCCCTGATTGGAACCAACCTTTTGAGGTCATGTGTGATGCTAGTGATACAGCCGTTGAAGCTATTTTAGGCCAGAGAAAAGATAAAATTTTCCGTCCCATTTACTATTCTAGAAAAACATTGAATGAAGCTCAGCTCAACTATGCCAAAACAGAAAAAGAACTACTGGCAGTAGTATTTGCTTTTGATAAGTTTCATTCCTATTTAATAGGAATCAAGGTCACTGTTTTTACTGATCATGCAGCTTTAAAATACCTCTTAGCAAAGAAAGATGCACGACTTATATTGTTAAGATAGATTTTACTTCTCCAAGAGTTTGACCATGAGATAAAAGACAAAAAAGGAATAAAAAATCAGGTAGCTGACTATTTGTCTAGATTAGAGAACCCTCCTCTTGAGTCTAGTGATATAAAAGAAGAGTTTCCTGATGAACACATCTTTTCTGTCAGCTTAGTAGTGGCTCAACCACCCTAGTTTGCAGATATTTCAAATTACTTGGTTGGAAAATGGACACCCAGAGATCTCTCTTACCAACAGAGGAAAAGCCTTATATCTGATGCTAAATATTATCTGTGGGATGACCCTTACTTGTTTAGAATTTATGAAGATAATATCATTAGAAGATGTGTACCTGAAGATAAAATGCCAAAGATTTTGTTTCATTGTCATGATGGAGCAATTAGAGGACATTATGCTGCAAACCAAATTGCTTTTAAGGTTTTGGAAGCTGAATTCTTCTGGCCAACACTTTTTAAGGATGCCCATGTGTGTGTTGCACAATGTGACATGTGTCAAAGAACATGTAATATCACAAAGAGAGATGAGATGCCATTGCAATCTATTCAGGTATGCGGAATATTTGATGTCTGGGGTATAAATTTTATGGGACCATTTCCTTCATTTCATTCATTTGAATATATCCTTGTGGCTGTTGGCTATGATTCATGATAGGTTGAAGCCATTCCCACAAGAAAAAATGATGCTCGAACTGTGTGCAATTTTCTCAGAAAAATATTTTTACCAGATTTAACATGCCACAAGTCATCATTAGTGAGGAAGGAACTCATTTCATGAATAAGTAATTTTATGCTTTATTGTCAAAATATGGTGTGACTCATAAAATAGGATCACCGTATCATGCTAAAACTCAGGGGAAAGTTGAGGTTTCTGATATGTTGGTATTTTGTGCTTAATTGCAACTCATTCCGACTAGCTTTTATCCTTTTTAGTGATGTTATTTGAATAAATCTTATGTTATTCTTCATGTTTCAGGTTTTAAAGAGAATTGATATACAAAGCCGAAGAAAATATGAAAATGAGCAATACAAATGCACTTTGGCTACAAAATGAAGAACATGAAGACAAGGCAGCAATTGGATAGGCGCCTCACCGAGATTGTAGCTCAAGAGATCAGCCATCCACCGAAGGAGGATTCATGACAATAAGCAATTGGAAGGGCGGATAGCCTAATAAATTGCTGAAGTCCATTAGCGACTCTGCAGAAGAAGAGGCGCACCCGCCGCGGTTCACAAAAAGATCTTGAAGTCTGCGAAGCTCAAGACTCGACCGCAGTTATAAGGGCACCCCGCCGGACTTGCATCGCAAAAGTAAAGAAAAGCTTAGCAAAATCTGAAAGCGGTGAGCCAGCAACCAATTGGGCGGCTCGCTGAACAAGCGGTGACCTGGCGTAAAAATAAGGAAAATGGAAATTTTGTAAATAATGGCATAGTTTTGAAACCCTTACCTATAAATAGGATGTTATGCCTCCGAGAAAACAGACCCTTTTTCAGCTTAGAAAATTACTTTAGGCTTTTTGAATATTCTTGGAGAACAAGGAGGGTTTCTACCTGAATCTTTATAAGGATTTCATTCTTCAATCTAAATTCTTATATGATTCTTGTCATTTCATCTTACATTATGTGTGTGTTAGACCCTAGTATGAGTAGCTAAACTCATACTAGGGGTTTATTCATGTAAACATGATTATCTTAGCTTAAATATTGTACTTAATCTTATAAAATTAATGGGTTAACATAAGTCTAGCTCATCATCGTACTTTCTTAACTAGGATTTAAAACATGGCCGTACTTGAACCTAACCCTACTTTACTTTTATCACCTGAAAGGGGTTGAAGGCGTAGGTTAACGAAGACTAGCGAGAATTTGGGTTACACTAGTTGCGACCTACCCCATCTAAAGGGGGACACCTAAAAAGGTCATCTCCACCCGGGTGTTTGGACTAGGGTTTCTCGTGCTTCATTATTGACCTGAGAGGGCTTGATGAGGTAAAATCCTCCTTATCCCGACAGGGTTTTGAGAAACACATTAGAGGCCCGACCATTAGTGTTACCCATGATATTTGTAAGATTAATGCAAGTATTTAGTTAAGAGAACCTTGTTGGAATGGATAAACCCCTAGCTCATTCCCATCATTTACCCCCATCGTCATTATTTAGCTTGTTTTACATTAATTGCTAGTTGTAGTTGTAATCGAAACACTTATATCCTTATTTATTAGGAATTTACGGACAATGCTTAGGACCCGTTATTATTCAACCTAAGTAGAATAGATTACTTCGCTAAGCTCTCTATGGAATCGACCCTGACTCTTGTTGGGTAATATTACTTTGACGACCATTCCATCACCCTTAGAGGTGAGTGGATTGAGCGTGGATCAAATTTTTGTGTCGTTGCCGGGGAGTTACGGTTAATCAATTAGATTGAATATTTCGTGTTTTAGTCTTGTTAGATGTTCCTACATTTTACCTCATGCTTTGTTTACCGCGTGTAGGTTATTTCAAGTATGAGAAGGAATCCGGATAGAGCTATGAGGAATCCCCTCTACAATCGTGCTAATAAGGGAGTTCCATTTACAAATGCTTCAATTGCTCCGAATGATTATTATGAAGATTCCGAGGATGATTATGATGAAACTTCTCTTAGTGATGAGAGTTATGGAATTTATGGTGTCTTTGAAGAAAATGAAGACCCTCAAGTGGAAAATGCATCCCCAAATAATGGAATTCCTCATGGCAATGCTCAAGCCAATGAGAGAGTTCGTGTTGGTAATAATGATGGTGTTGCGTACAACACAAATCGAAGAGGCAACAATGCTAATAGAGGAGGCCGAGGAGGCCGTTGTGCTCAAGCTAATAGGAGAGCCAATGTCAATCGGGTGAATGTTCGCAATGACAATTGGAACCAAAGGAATGCAAGGGGTGGTCGAAATGATAATCAACATGTTCAAGAATTGGAAGATTCGGAGTAGGAAGTAAATTTGGATACTTACCATCAATTTGTGGGAATGTGACATTCAATACCCCATAAGTGATTCTTCATGGACTTGATCAAAATGGACTTTTTAGTGGAGGAAAGCATGATGACCCAATAGAACATTTGAGGAATTTTGTGCAAACGTGTCATCTCTATAAGTCGGCACATTGTATGGAAGAGACTTTGCGCCTAAGAGTCTTTTCCTATTCTCTATCGGGGAAGGCCAAGACATGGTTGAACAAGCAACCAAGGAATTCTACACTTGGGAGGAACTTGTAAAGCAATTCTTTACAAAATTCTTGTCCAAAGGCAAGCAAGCATCAATGAGAGATAAAGTGTATTATGTTCAAGCAAGACCCTACCGTTCATTATATGAGGCTTGGGAAGCTTTCCAAGAGGTTTTGCTACATTTCCTAACTCATGGTTTTGAAGATGATATGCTCTTACATTGTTTTCACCAAAGGCTCAACAAGAAAAATCAAGCGGCCGTGAACAACTTATGTGGAGCTGCTATCATGGACCATACATTTCAAAAGGTCAATGAAATTCTCAAAAGTTGCCAAACAATCTCAAGATTGGCAATCAAGAGCTCAAAATCCAAATGGTGAAGGAGGAATGAATCAAATGATGATGAAAAGATTTGAAGATCAAGTGGAACAAATGACTCAAATCATCACCAACATTGAGCTTCTTAGAGGTGGCAAGGAAGAAAAAGAGAAAAAAAACGAGCAAGGTAGAAAATCTTCAAGTTACAAAGGCAGGCCATCAAGTGGCCCTAATTGGGTATGTCAACCCCGGAGGTCCACCTCTAACCCTTCTTCAAAGAGGGCAAGAGGAGTATTTTTCGGAGCAATGTTTCAATGTCCAAAATGAACAAGAAGCCAACTTTGTGGCTTACCAACAAGGTGGTTATCAAAGGCCTTATCAAAAAGGCCAATGGAGGCAAGATCAAGGATGACAAAATTGGAACAATAATCAAGGTGGAAGGGGAGTTGGTGCTTCTTAAAACTACGCACCAAGAGCTCCTTACAAGCAAGGTGAGATAGAATTCAATCAAAATTGGAAGAAATGATAGGAGAAGTCCTCAAGCATCAAGAAAGTTATACTGGTGATATCAAGGAGATTAAGCAAACGGTCAATGCTCATAGTACTTCCATCAAAGCTCTTGAATCTCAGATGAGTACCCTTTCTCACCAAGTGAACCAAAGACCTCAAGGAGCACTACCAAGTGACACGGTGGTGAATCCTAAGAGGAATGGGAAAGATCATGTGATGGAAATTATGACAAGGAGTGAAAAAACATGGGAAGATGCTAAATCAAAAGAAGATGTGGATGAAGTAGAAATGCAAAAGGGAGAGCAAAACAAGGAGGAGGAGTTACACCAAGATAAAGCAAATGATGTGGAAGTAGAGATTTCACGGAATGAAGTTGATGATGAGGCAATCCCTCAAGAACCAATTTCCGCAGTCACTACCCCTCAGAAAGCCAAACCAAAGAAAACTCCAGCTCTCAAACAAAGCCTTCCTAGTCCAAGCTCTATTCCCAAAATTCCACTTCCTTTCCCACAAAAGAGTATGAAACAAAAACAAGCATCTCAAGCTAAAAAAAATTTGGGATAAGATAGCACCAACATCCATCAACCTCTTTTTGGTTGATACATTGAGCCAAATACCAAATGTTGCAAAGCTTGTGAAAGATCTTGTGACAAAGAAGAATTATGAGGATTATGAACCAAGCAAGGTGACTCATCAATGTAGTTAAATTGTCTCAAAGTATATGGCAAGGAAGATGGAGGACCCCAGAGCCTTCACGGTTCCATGCACTGTTGGAGGGACACATTTCCCTAAAGCTCTATGTGATCTTGGAGCTAGCATCAATTTTATGCCGTATGCGATCTACAAGACATTGAATACCAAGGAAGTCCCCAAAGCTATAAATATGAACTTGTAAATGGCTGACCACTCAATGAAGTAACCAATTGGAGTGGTCATCAATGTTCTAGTGAAGGTGGAGAAATTTATATTCCTGGCGGATTTTGTGATCCTAAATTGCCCAGTGGACTTTGATGTCCCCATTATTCTTGGGCGTCCATTTTTAGCTACCAGGAGAGCACTTTGCAATGTGGAGAAGGGGGAGCTTACATTTCGTTACAATGGTGAGAAGATTGTGTTTCATATATGCAAAACATTGAAACAACCTATGGAGAAGGAAGCTACTTGTTTTTATATGTATATGGTTGTGGAGGCACTTATAGAAAAAGAGGGTGTTCTAGTGAGTCAAGCCGATGAATTGGCCGCGGTAATTTAGAACATGGATATTGATAGTGAAGAGAGTGTTGCCAAATGTGTGAAAGCATTGGAAGGACTTGGCACTAAACCCTATGTTCCCAAAAAGATTTTTCCTTGATCTTGAAAACCGAACCACTCCTCCCACAAAATCCTTAATTGAAGAACCTCTGAAACTTGAACTCAAGGTACTCCCAAGCCACTTAAGATACACTTTCCTAGGCCAAAACTCCACTCTTCCCATAATCATCTCTTCCCACTTAACCAAAGACTAAGAAGATCAATTAGTTGGAGTGGTGAAATGAATAACTAAAGCAATTGGGTGGACTCTTTAGAAATTGATTCGGGAGTATGGAATCATAAGCTTCTCCTTGAAGAGGGATGTAAGCCAACGGTGGAACATCAAAGGAGGTTGAATCCTCCCATGCAAGAAGTTGTCAAAACGGAAATCATTAAATGGTTGGATGCGGAGGTGATTGTTCCACTCTCCGATAGTGAATGGGTTTCACCCGTTCAACGTGTGCCCGATAAGGGAGGGATGATGGTAGTTTATAATGAAAAAGGTGAAGCTATCTCAACTCGAACCGTGACCGGTTGGCGAGTGTGCATGGACTACCGTAAGGTCAACAATGCAACAAGAAAATATCATTTTCCCCTACCCTTTATTGGCCAAATGCTAGATCGTTTGGCCGGCCGAGCTTACTATTGTTTTCTAGATGGATATTCGGGGTACAATCAAATCTCAATTGAAGCAAATGATCAAGATAAGACAACCTTCACGTGTCCTTATGGTACTTTTGCATTCCACAAAATGCCTTATGGACTTTGTAATGCCCCAGCTACCTTTCAAAGATGCATGCTTGTACTCTTCCATGACATGGTAGAAAATTTCTTAGAAGTGTTCATGGATGATTTCTCCATAGCGGGTGATTCTTTTGAAGATTTTTTGTCTAATTTGGAGAAAGTCTTAGAGATGTATGAAGAAACCAAACTTATGTTTAATTGGGAGAAATGCCATTTCCTTGTTCAAGAAGGAATTGTTCTAGGGCACAAGGTGTCTAAAAAGGGGATTGAAGTAGATCATGCAAAGATTGAAGTCATCTCCAAACTTCCACCTCCTACAACCGTCAAAGGAGTGAGAAGCTTCTTGGGACATGCGGGATTTTATCGTCGCTTCATCAAAGATTTCTCTAAGATTTTAAACCCATTGTGCAAATTGTTGGAAAAAGATGCTAAGTTTGAATTCAATGAAGCATGTTTGAAAGCATTTGAAGAAGTCAAATTGAGATTAACAACTGCACCAATAATAGCGAGTCCAAAATGGGATCTTCCATTTGAGCTTATGGGTGATGCTAGCGATGTTGCATTGGGGGCCGTACTTGGCCAAAAGGTTAAGAAGATGTTTCACCCTATCTATTATACTAGCAAGACCATGAATGGAGCTCAACAAAATTATATGGTGACGGAGAATGAGTTGCTAGTCATTGTCTTTGGCTTTGAAAAGTCTCAATCTTACTTGATTGGGTCTAAGGTCAATGTGCATACCGATCATTCTGCAATCCGATATTTGATGGCCAAGAAGGATTCAAAAGTAAGGTTGATTAGATGGGTACTTTTGTTACAATAATTTGATCTCAAGGTACTTGATAAAAAGGGACCGAGAATCAAGTGGCGGACCACTTATCCCGTTTAAAGGAGGAGTGTCGCCCAAAAGAAACCCTTGAGATTAATGATTCTTTTCCATGATGAGAGGATATTGGCGGTATCTTGGGAGAAAACTCCTTGGTATGTGGATTTAGCCAATTATGTTGCATGTGGGGAGATCCCGGAGGATTTCCCATTCAATCAAAAGAAGAAGTTGATCAAAGATGCACGACAATACTTTTGGGATGATCCCTTTCTTTTCAAAGTATGTGTCGATGGAATAATAAGAAGGTGTGTTGCTGAAGCTGAGCAAGGAGCTATTCTTGAAGGAGTCACGCCGCTCCTTATGGAGGATATCATGAGGTGTTAGAACGGCGGAAAATGTACTTGAATGCGGTTTCTTTTGGCCTACTTTGTACAAGGATGCTTATGAATACACAAAGAGTTGTGATCAATGTCAAAGAACGAGGGGAATCTCAAGAAGATATGAAATGCCCCAAAACCCCATTGTGGAAGTCGATCTCTTTGATGTATGGGGGAATCGACTTCATGGGTCCTTTTCCAAGTTCTTATGGTATGAAGTACATCCTTGTGGCGGTTGATTATGTGTCGAAATGGGTAGAGGCAATAGCCTTGCACAACAATAAAGCTAGAAGTGTCACCACCTTCCTCAAGAAAAGCATTGTCACAAGATTTGGCACCCCTCGCACCATCATTAGTGATGGGGGTACCTACTATTGCAATCGGGCCTTTAGCTCTTTGTTGGAGAAATATGGGGTAAGACACAAGGTTGCTACACCTTATCATCCCCAAGCAAGTGGCCAAGTGGAAGTGTCAAATCGAGAAATAAAGCAAATTCTAACAAAGACGGTTAATGTGAACTGGACGGATTGGTCGAAAAAGTTAGATGATGCCTTGTGGGCATATCGCACGGCATACAAGACTCCTATTGATATGTCACCGTTCCGGTTAGACTTTGGCAAAGCTTATCATCTCCCAGTGGAGTTTGAGTATAAAGCTCTTTGGGCGTTTAAAAAGCTCAACATGATTTGGGAAGAAGCTTCCAAGTCCCGGCTGGAAAAGCTACATGAACTTGAGGAAATGAGGTTTCTTGCCTATGAAAATGCAAAGCTCTACAAGAAAAAGATGAAGATCATCCATGACAAGAAGATATGGAATCGAGAATTCAAGGCAGGGGACATGGTGCTATTGTTCAATTCAAGATTGCGTTTATTCCCCAAAAAGTTGAAATCCAATTGGAGTGGACCTTTCAAAGTGGTGGAAACATCACCTTATGGATGGGTCGAGTTGCAAGAAAAAGGAAGTTCTACAACTTTCCGAGTTAATGGCCAAAGAGTTAAGCATTACTTGGGATGTGAAGCCGAGCCTAGGAAGGTCGCTTGCATCTATTTCATGGATCCTTGAAGGTTGAGGTAACACCTTCGTGCCGCGATGTTAAATAAAGCGCTTCTTGGGAGGCAACCCAAGTTTTACTTTTAGAAATTTTAGTTTTAACCATGTAGTTAATGTAAAAGTTTCATGTGAAGTTCTGTGATGAATGCACTTGATCTTGGTTGGAGTGGATTGAATGCATGGAATTGCAAGGATTGAAAAGTGAGAAAAGTTGAAGAGTGGGAAAGGACCACCGACTAAAGTGCGGAAGCAAAAGGGCGGTCCAATCAAAGGAACCACGGGCTGTCGGTGCATGTAGTGAGGAAATATTTTATGCGGAGTGGAGGATTACTCAGCCTTTCATTAGGCGAGTCGCCCATTCAACTCCGCAGAACAGTCGGCGGACCAACCCACCTGTGCACATTTGGAGGACTTAAGTCCTACACGCATTCACTTCGGCGACCTGCTGAATAAAGTGCGAGTCACCACTCTCATGGGCCTGATAGATTTTACCTGACTATATAAGGCCCCAAGGTAAGTTTCTTTTACACTTTTCACCCCAAACGTTAAAATCAGGGCTACCACCACCGAAAAATACTGTTCCGATGCACCACTATCATAACCAACACTCCAAATCACACACATACACTCGATCTTACCAACCCACCATTAATTCCTCAGATTGATTTGAATTTCTTCACAGATACGGTAAGAGTTCAACTTCTCGCTTTTAAATTTTCATGTTTTATATGTGGGGTAGTTAAAAACTTCATGTTGGGGGTGGGGTTTGGTTGATTAAACTTATTATCCATGATTAGGTTGATTTTAGGATTTGTTCTTAACTTCCATTTCATGAAATTAGAACCTTAGAGTGTGTAGTTGTGGGTTTACTTTGTTCTTAAGTGAAGCAATGAGGAGAGGAAGAGAGAGAAAACAAAAATAACCAAAAATTGAATTTGAATGACACCATGAACATACCTTGTTTTTCTTGAGATCTTGAAAAAGTTTTGAAATTTGTATGATTCTTGGCTGACTTTTCATGAATTTTGGTTGAAATCGTGGTCTCGTTCTTGAGAGAAAAATTGAGAGATGTGAGAAGTTGAAAAGACCACTTAGGAGTGTGTTTGGGGGTGTTAAGGGAAGTGAGAATTGGAATAACTTGGAATCTGTGCACTGTAGAAAATTGGACCAAAGATTCGGCAAGCCGCCGATGAGGTAAGATGCCGCATAATCAAGTGCGGACAACACTCGGCGTGCCTGCAAAAGCAAGTGCGAGGTCGCCGATGTGATCAGTGAGCTCGAAAACGAGGCGAGTTAAGCTTACCAATCGCAGGTAAAAGGGCGACTCGCCGACCCCTTTGGTCAAAAGTTGTGCGAGTCACCTAAGCCAAAGTGCGGCTCACAACTGGAAAGGCGGAATGAGTAGGCGGACCTTTATTTTCAAGTGCGGGCCGCCGACTATCACAGAAAGTTAAATTTTTCTGTGGCTTGAGCTACAGACTCGCACTTCATGTGGCGATCCACCGGTGCTTCTCAGTACTTGCTTCTGTGGGCCGCCTCTTTATGTCTGCGAGCCCGCCTCTTGTTCTGCTACCTGCCTTTTCTTTTGTACCCTATGAATTGTTTGAATTTTTCAAGTGTTCTTTCCCATTCCATGAACTTCATATGTTAGTTAGGTTAATCATAACTTAGTTAGGAGTAAGATAGTGTAATGATTCATAAGCTAACACACATTTTGAGCTGTTGTTGTCCAGACAATCATGAAGAAACAAGTGGTTAAGAAAGATGGAGCAAGAAAGCCACCCACCGAGGAACAAAGAAGGGAGGCTGAAATGAAAAAGGAAATGGAGGAAAACAGAGAAAGAGCTGATCTAGAAGCAAAAGCACAGAAGAAGAGGAAGAACATCATAGACCCAAAGCCATCCAAACCAAAGTCTACCCCTAGCCAAGGACCCTCGAACACAGTAGAAGAGACAGCATCTGATGTAGAAGACTGGGGAGAAGAAGTAGTTCAACTCAAGCTGGAGTTTGACAAAGAAAAACACACAACACAAAAGATCCTCAACAACAGGTTCAACAAAAATGAAGCTGTTGAAGCAATGTACCACTCACCAAGAACTATTAACCTAGAAAAACAGGTACAAAGTGAATGGATAAAGAAATATGGTGATGAATTCTGGGAGGAGATTGATAGAATAAAGTGGCACTTTTTGTTAGAACCCCCTAGTGAATACAATGAAATAATGGTAAAACAATTCTACTCCAACCTATCACAAGAAAAGGCGAAGTCATTCAAGGTGAAGGTAAGAATAGTAGAAGTTTGCTTCTGCGATGGAGAAATTAATGAGACATATGGGTTACCATCAGAGTATCAATGGGAATACGAGAAAAAAGTCAAGAAGTGGGGAACAGATGAAGAAGGGAGCCTGAGAACCTGGATGGCAGCTATCATTGTTGTTCCTGGAATTATACCAACCTGGACCAAACCAGGAATTCAAACCAAGAAGAAGGACTTGAACTTGATTGCCAAAGGTTGAAATGCAGTGATTAGTAACAGATTCCTTCCTTCACTGAATGACACAAGAATAACACATCAGAAGGCAGTCCTCACAGCCTCTATCATGAGCTACTACAATATTGATGCTGGGAAAGTAATATTTGACAGCATTGACATTAAAGCTCATCAAAATGAAACTGCCTATGGTTTTCCCTATCTGCTCACCAAACTCATGAGACAAGTACCTATACTGCTTGACATGGATTACATCAAGGAGGCTAAGGGTACAGTGGATCTCAAAAGGATCTAAGATGATGAAGTGAAGGAGAGAGAGAGGAGTCAAGATGGACAAGGAAGAAATAGCAGCTGCAACTCCTCAAGGGGGAAAGAAGTCTCCAATTAGAAAAATTCCAGCCCCTCCTCTATCATTGGAGGAAGTCTGAGCTAAGCAATTTGAACTCTTCCAAATCCCCAAAGCACTGAAGGAGATCAATGACAACATCGTGGGATTGGATAGCAAAATGGGGCTTCTAAGAGGACCATCTGTGGAGCTGGAAAGAGCTCTAAAACCCATTGTCATTGCTATCACACAACTCACCAAGGCTGTGACAGATAACACCACAAAGGTGACTGAGTTAGCTGATAGTGTGGCAGACCTGGAGCAATCAGACTTGAGAACTAGAACAACATTGAAAAAATTGAAGATTGATCAAGGAAAAACCCAAAGAGCTGCACCAAGTAGGGCAAGTAAAGGAGTACAGGTGGAGATAGACAGTGATGTAGAAGAAGTGGATAGTGAAGAAGAAGAAGTTGAGAGTGAAGAAGAAGAAACTAGAGGTGAAGATGAACCAGAAAAAGAAAACACTACAACAGAGGTGAAAGAAACTTTTGAACATGTGATGGCAAGGCTTGAAGCTCATAGAAAAGAAAAGTTCCAAAGACAACAAGAGATCAAAAGAAAAAATGGAAGAAGAAACAGAGCAAGCAAGAAAGGAAGGGCCTGAATTGAAAAGAAAAAGAAAGAACAAGAGGAGGTGAAAGAGAAAGTTGCTACAAAGCCAAAGGCAATTGAAAAGGCAAGTGTTCACAGAGAAGATCCTAAAGCCTATGCGAGGAAGAGGAAAGCAGATGACATTGGAACACAAGGTAGCTGGTGCCAAAGAGGAAAAGACAGAAAAACAAAAAGCTGCAAGGAAAGAGAAGGAGAGGGCCAAAGTGGAAGAAGATAAAAGAAGAATGGCAGAAGTAGGATAGAAAATGAATGAACAAACAACAGAGGCAGAAAGGGCTAGGAGAGAGCAATTAACCAAGCTAGAAGAAGCACACACAAAGGAATTGGTTACTAAACCTACAGCAACATCATCATCATCAGCTCCCACAAGAAAAATTCAAAGTCCACCAAGTGAGAAAGAACCATCAACAACTCAACTTGAGGAGGATAAAGCTCCACCACCATCTTCATGATCATTTTAGGGAGCACTCTTACCCCTTACCTGTTTAACTTTTATGGTACTTTATTTATATGCTTGGGGACATATCAACTTCTCATGTTGGGGGTGGAGTAACTATCATTTGTTTGAATATGTCCTAAACTATCTTTATGTTATGTTTGTTTTTATGTTGACATGGATGTTTAATTTAGGATGTTTAATGTAGGTTGTGTTTGTGATGTTTATATTCGTGTGTTATTTATATTCTTGTCTTTAGCTATGTCTTTGAATTCATAATGTAGTTATTGATATCATTAAAAAAAAAAGAGAAAATCCAAAAACCCAAACAAATTGAAAATTTTTGAAAAATCCCAAAAAGAAAAAGATTCCACAGGTACTCCCGTGAACTACGCTTGGGATGTTGCCTTCTCTCCTCTGATTCTCACTTGTTGCGATACGTAGGCAACCCTTGTGAAACTCATTCTTACTTGGGCCCGAAAACAACAACCACTCATTGTAAATACCACTTTTGTAAATAGTTTTGAATTGGTAAATAACCTTCTTTGTTTTCTTTAACTCGGTTTTTTTTTTCAAGAATGCAATTCTTTTGAACCGGGAACTTTTTAAGACTCTAATCATAGAAGTGCCATCCTTGATTTCTGACTTGTTTGATACCAACATATTAGGAGCACACATGACAAAGTTTGTAGATTGTTTGTTGAGAGTCGCACCTATAACCTTTAGGTTCTTTTGATGACTCTATGCATGTGTAGTATAGGTTAGATCCTCACCTTAAGTGTTGGAAAGTTGATGTTCTTGTCTCTTGTCCCGTATGCTAGTGAGGTGAGTTCTTACTCAAAAGCTTGTTAATTGCATATGCATGTTAGAACTTGGCTTGTGTGTCCTTGAAATAAAAAAAGTGTCAATTTAGTTGGTTGTATATGATGATAGGCATTTCTTTGACCCGTTTGAGTCTTTCAAGCCACCAAATGAAATTAATCCTCCGTTAACCAACTTTGAGCCTTAATAACCTTTCTTTTGATGACCATGTAATTAACCCAAACCAATTCTAAGTGCTTAATAGCACTAACCCTTCTCTTGGCCCTACCTCCTTGAGGCATTGAAAGACGTATAACTTAGTGGGGGAGGAGAACAAAGAAATGAAAGCTAAGTGGCTCTTCGAAAAGCAAGATGATTGTATAAAGAAAAGTTGCAAAGGAGAAAAGAAGAAGATCAAGAAAAGTACAAAAAATGGCAAAAGGCAAATTGAAAAGACAAAAATAGAAAGAGAAGCAAGTAAAAGAATAAGAGCCATAAAAGCAAAATCAAGAATGAAAATTGGGAATAAGAGCTAAAATGTGAAAAGAAAGCTCAATGTGAAATGTTTGCAAAGATAATGTAGTGTCTAAGGAGGGAATTTAGTCACTCTTTATCCAAATTATACTATACCTTTATCCAAAATCCTACATTAACACCTTAGAAGTTCTATTTGATCTTCCATTGATTGACATGAAAGGAAATGACAAGTGACACTAAGACCAAGCCTATGACATTGTATGTGCTTAACTTGCATTCATATTTTGGAGTGAGAGGTTAAAATTGAGGGTCCCTTTTGTTTGCATTATATTGAGAGATAGGGACCCATTCCTTGTGGTGAGAGAATTAAGGGACTTGAAACTTGAAGGTGCAACCGAGAAAACTTTAGGTGAGTTGAGAAAGCAATTGTGGTATACATGCCCTAGTCCCCACTAGAAGCTTTAGTAGATATAGTTGTGACTATGGCTCTTACGGATTGATTGGTTGGATTCTCATGTGTGAAATTAAGTGTTCGTGTCAACCAAAGTCATGAACTCTTTTTTTTTACTCCATTCCCTTGTTGAACTCAATCCCGGTGCTAAGAAAATGACACATGAGTTAAGTTCTTAATGTTGCTTGAAGACAAGCAAAAACTTAAGTTTGGAGGAGTTGATATGTTGGTATTTTGTGCTTAATTTCAACTCATTCCAACTAGTTTTTACCCTTTTTAGTGATGTTATTTGAATGAATCTTATGTTTAGCTTTATGTTTCAGATTTGTAAGAGAATTGATATACAAAGCCAAAGAAAATGTGCAAAAGAGAACATATAAGTGTACTTTGGCTACAAAATAAAGAACGTGAAGACAAGGTAGCAATTGGATAGGCGCCTCGCCGAAATTATGACTCAAGAGGTCAGCCATCCACCGAAGGAGGATAGAGTTCATGACAATCAGTAATTGGAAGGGCGGATCGCCTAATAAAGTGTTGAAGTCCATCAGCGACTCTACAGAAGAAGCGGCGCACCCGTCGCTGTTCACAAAAAGGTCTTGAAATATGCAAAGCTCAAGAGTCGACCGCAGTTATAAGGGAGCCCCACAGAACCTGCACTGTAAAAGAAAAGAAAAGCTTAGCAAAATCTGAAAGCGATGAGCCAGCAAACAATTGGGCGGCTCGTCGAACAAGCGGCGACCTGCCGTAAAAATAAGAAAAATGGCAATTTTGTAAATAATAGCATAGTTTTGAAATCCATGCCTATAAATAGGCTGTAATGCCTCCGAGAAAACAGACCCCTTTTTCAGCTTAGAATATTACTTTAGGCTTTTTGAATATTCTTGGAGAACAAGGAGGGTTTCTACTGGAATCTTTGTAAGGATTTCATTCTTCAATCTAAATTCTTATATGATTCTTGTCATTTCATCTTACATTATGTGTGTGTTAGACCCTAGTATGAGTCGATGAAAACATGATTATCTTAGCTTAAATCTTGTACTTAATCTTATAAAATTAATGAGTTAACATAAATCTAGCTTTCCATCGTACTTTCTTAACTAGGATTTAAGGCACAACCGTACTTGAACCTAACCCTACTTTACTTTTATCACCCGAAAGGGGTTGAAGGCGTACGTTAATGGAGACTAGCGAGAATTTGGATTACATTGGTTGCGGCCTACCCCATCTAAAGGGGAAGACCTAAAAAGGTCATCCCCGCTCGGGTCTTTGGACTAGGGTTTCTCGTGCTTCATTATTGACCCGAGCGGGCTTGATGAGGTAAAATCCTCCCTATCCCGAGAGGATTTTGAGGAATACATTAGAGGCCTGACCATTAGTGTTACCCATGAGATTTGGAAGATTAATACTAGCATTTAGTTAAGAGAACCTTGTCGGAATGGATAAACCCCTAGCTCATTCACATCGTTTACCCTCATCGTCATTATTTAGCTTGTTTTTCATTAGTTGTAGTTGTAATCAAAACACTTTTACCCTAATTTATTAGGAATTTACGGACAATGCTTAGGACTCGTTACCATTCAACCTAAGTCAAATAGATTACATCGCTAAGCTCTCTGTGGAATCGACCCCAACTCTTGTTGAATATTATTACTTTTGACGACCGCCCCATCACCCTTAGAGGTGAGTGGATTGAGTGTGGATTAGTTTCCAACCGTGAATTAAAAAGAATTCTTAAAAAAACAGTTGGAATCTCAAGAAAAAATTGGGCTTTAAAATTAGATGATGCATTGTGGGCATACCAAACGACATTCAAACGCCAATTGGAATATCTCCATATAAATTAGTCTTTGGAAAAGCTTGCCATTTGCATGTTGAATTGGAACACAAAGCCTTTTGGGCACTAAAAGCATTGAACTTTGATTTAACCTCTACTGGTAAAAATAAATTTTTTTAGGTTAATGAGTTGGATGAACTGAGGATGGAAGCCTATGAAAATACCAAGATTTACAAAGAAAAAATAAAAAATAATGGCATGACAATTTGATCAGACCAAAAAATTTTAAAATTGGAGATCAGGTACTTATTTACAATAGTCGTTCTCAGGAAAATTGAAATCTAGGTGGACAGGTCCTTCTAATGTTACAGATGTTACTCCATACAGAGAAATTGAAATTCAACAAAGCAATGGTGGTGAGAAATTTAAGGTCAATGGTCACAGACTAAAATTATACTTTTGAGGACATTTTGAGCAACACCCTTCAGTAACCATGATAGTATGATGAATGCCACAGTTACTATGTCGAGCTGACGACGTTAAACTCAGAACTATGGTTCTTTACCTCGTAGCCATTGAGGGTGAAGCAATGGAGCGTCATAAGCCCAACTTAAATCTGAATAATTAAATGCTTAACCAATTGATCTGGTCAATATCCAGAGTACAACTGGAATATCTCATGAAGGCCTCTACAAATACAGAATCACCTAGACAGGAGTAACTCCATGGTGATTGGTATGCCTAAGTTACTGGTTGGTTAACCATTCAATTGTCTAAGTCTAATGTTGGCACAAGTAATTTTTCTGATTTATATTCAAACCAGGACCTCATGACTGATAATCTAAAAATAATCCAGTCTATTACACATAGAACATATGTGGTCACAGTTTCTTTCAAGTTTTCTTCTGTGACCATATATTTGAAGTGAAAAAGATTTTTATTTTACTAATAAAATAGTATTTTTATATTAACTATATTTTATTTATATAATCCAACTACCACTTGATCCTTCTTCATCTTTGTTCACTCTCATTTCTTTCACGTGTCTAAAAAAGGCATTTTCATTAAGGAGAATGAAACATTCAAGTATGGGAGATGTTATTTTGGTATAAATATGATTTTTAAGTTTTTGTTTTATATATATTTTTTATTTTTGTATATTATATACTATTTTTTTCTTATTTATGGTCTTAATTGTAGGTCTTTAATTAAAAATATAATTATTTCGTTATGTTCAATATTATTTCTTTTTATATTCACCATAAGATTTTTCATGTCTATGATTTTGACTTTGTGAAAGCAAGAGCAAACATCTTCAACTCAAAAAATTATTGGAATTGAAAAAAATAATAATCACAAAGAAGGTAGAATCAATTAACTTCGGTAGAACTTGCTCTGAATGTTCATCGAGGCGATATAGTGGATGATATTGATTTTTGAAAAATGAAATTAGGCCTTCTTTGATACACAATTCAAGCCTCTACATTTTTTATCCAAAGTACATATTTTACCTTTTAGAACCCTTCTTTGTGCCTTAATCCTATTTTTTTTTACACCATGGTATATTACCAAAAAAATTATACATGTGATATATCTATACGTTGTTTACATATATATAAAGAAAAAAAGAGTTATTATTTCTTCTAGCTTTGAATGAGCAAAGATAAAACATCACCAACAACAACAACAACAACATACCCAGTTTATCCCATAAGTGGGGTCTGGGGAGGGTGAGATGTACGCAGACCTTACCCCCACCAAAGTGGAGAGGCTGTTTCCGATAGATCCTCGGCTAGGAAAAATAAAGATATTTTAGGACAAATCTGAAAATCAAGACAACAACACAGCGTCAGAAAGAAAGATACAACTAACGCATATACAAAATAAACATAAAACAGCAGCAGACATAACAGTACAGACTAAGATGAGAATCGGTTATATACATGTAATACTACATCCAAGAAGAGAACAAACACTTGACTACTACCTAACCTTCTACCCTAATCTTCGACCTCGATGCTCCCCTATCTAAGGTCATGTCCTCGGTGATGTGGATCTAGGCCATGTCCTGATGGATCACCTCAACCCAGTTCTTCTTCGGTCTACATCTACCTCTCCGTAGACGCAGCACTGCCGACCTCTCACACCTCCTTACCGGAGAATCTACACTCCTCCTCCTCACATGACCAAACCATCGTAACCTTGCTTCGCGCATCTTCTCAGCCACTAGGGCCACTCCCACCTTGTCACGACTGACTTCATTCTTAATCATATCCATCCTTGTGTGACCACACATCCACCTAATCACCCTCATTTCCGGCACACTCATCTTCTGAATATGCGATTTCTTGACTGGCCAGCACTCTGCCCCATACAATATAGCTGGTCTAATGACCACCCTATAGAATTTTCCTTTAAGCCTAGGTGGCACTCTCTTATCGCACAGGACACCAGATGCAAGCCTCCACTTCATCCATCCTGCTCCAATATGGTGAGTGACATCATCGTCAATCTCTCCATTACCTTGGAGGATTGAGATGAGATACCGAAAGCTTCCTTTCTTGTGAATGACTTGAGAATCAAGCCTCACTTTCACATCTACTTCATCAGGAGTGTCACTAAACTTGCATTCCATGTATTCTGTCTTCGTCCTGCTAAGCCTGAAGCCTTTAGACTCTAAGGTGTCTCCATACCTCCAACTTCTCATTGACCCCTCTGCGTGTCCATCCACCAACACTATATCATCCGCAAATAGCATACACCACGACACTTCTCCTTGGATACTCCGAGTCAATACATCCATCACCACCACGAATAAAAATGGGCGAAGTTCTGACCCTTGATGTAATCCCATCTCGACCGGGAAGTGCTCTGAGTCTCCTCTCACTGTTCTCACTCGGGTCTTAGCCCCTTCGTTTATATCCTTAACCGCTCTGATGTATGCCTCTAGAACCTCTTTAAATTCCAGACGTCTCCACAACACCTCCCTAGGAACTCTGTCATAAGCTTTTTCTAGGTCAATGAACACTATTTGCGAGTCCTTTTTGCTATCCCTATACTGCTCGACCAGTCTCCTCAACGGATGAATGGCTTCCGTGGTCGATCTCCCGGGCATGAATCCAAATTGGTTCTCGGAGATAGACACAACCTTCCTCATCCTCAACTCCACCACATACTTCCATAGTATGGTGAGAAGTTTGTTGCCCCTATAGTTGTTGCAGTTCTGAACATGACCCTTGTTCTTGTACAATGGAACCAAGCTACTCCATCTCCATTCCTCAGGCATTTCTGCAGACCTTAGGATGACATTAAACAACCTGGTCAGCCACTCCACACCTGCTTTGCCCCCAGTCTTCCAGAACTTTACTGGGATCTCATCTGGACCAGTTGCTCTTCCCCCTCGCATTCTGCGGACTGCCCCCTTGACCTCCTCTACTCGAATACGCCTATAATACCCAAAATCTCTGCGAAATATTACAAAAAGACGCAATGTTGTGAATATATAACATGTATGAGATAGAAAAAAATGAAAAGTGAAAAAAAAAATTAATGAAAAAAAAATATCACCGAATGAAAAAAAATTTGAGAAATAGTTGCTCCAAGTTGGAAGAAGAACAGTCTCTATCAAATATCCTTATCCTACCAGCCTGAAGCCTAACATTACAAGTCATGGAAAGTCCTAAAAAGATTTTGAAAATCAGTATTGAATCTATATTAGTAGAGATGAACATGACGAGCAAGCCTATGGACAAGACTATGATACTTATTGAATAAATGATCATAACTCTATCAATTTTGAAAGCTTCGCGGGGAGAAGGCTGCAAGTTCTTGTTGATCAAGTCAAAATTCAGAAATAAGGTAAAGAATTTGGTGAAGTAGAAAGAATAATTGCATTGAATATGATGAAGGGAATTTATCTTGAATAAATTTTTTATCCTACAAAGATTATGACATTGAAGAAAATGCAAAAAAAAAAAAAAAAAAAAAAAAAAAAAAACAAACAAACAAACAAACAAACTTTTTTTCCTCTAGGACGAGCAAAAATTTCAAGTATGGGGGAATTGGATGGATATAATTTATCATATATTTTCATAGTTAAATATTAAGTATTTTAAATAAAATGTGAATAAATATATCCATCTCTCGCATATTTTCTAACATATTTTACAGGAAGAAGCAGATATTCAAAGTAAAGAAAAATAAGGGAATGACTATTGATGATTTCACTATTCATGGTGCGACTATAACACTGATCGTCATGTCCGTCATTTTATACGCTGAATAACAAAGTACAAACGGAAGAAATCTTCTTATTTTAAGATACCTTTGCATCTTTGGAATAGTCATCAACTTCACTCACCTTTGCATCTTTGGAAGACATTTTGCCTATGAATTTCTCTATAAATAGAAGGCCAAAGTTTGTAAGAGTGAGCACCAATTCACTTGCACATAATTACTTTCTCTTGCTCTCTTTCTTTCTTTGTCTTTTATAGCTTTTAGATTTTCTAGTTTCTTTTTTAGAAGAAATACTACTTCTTCATAGTCTTTATATTTTTAAATTTTCTTCTTACTTCATATGGAGTAATCTATTTTGTCGGGATAGTTGATGAAACTTGGTAATATTTATAATACTTATCTCAGTTTTAATACATTCTTGCCCTGAAACTTCTTAATCACATTCAACACTGTGCTGGAATAATAGTTTTTACTTAATTATTATTTTCACACCCGTCTATTTTATCTCTAGATTATTGTTATATTCATTTTATAATTCTCGTAGAGAAAAATTAATGTATGATAACCGATGAATATAATAGTGGAGTAAAATTTTTTTTTCCAAGTCTGTAATCTTATTTATCCCAATGTTAATTCTCACAGAGGAATTGTTGTAGGTAAGATTATTGATTTTTCGTAAAATTATTCTCACAAAGTTTTTATTACTTTTTAACACAATTCAGGCAAGAAAATATTTCAGTTTAATCATCACTAGTTATAATTTAATTAATATGCAAAACCTCACGGAGTGTTGTTAATTGATTATTTCTTAGTGAGCAAAATATAATTGAATTAGTAATAAGCAATTATTATTAAGAGAAATACATGTCAAAAACTGAGATATTTATTATAAGTAAACCAAGTGAATTCAATGATTCCCAACTCCTTTTAAATTTGAAATATGTCGAAAGTGTTATAAACCATTTTGTTATTGTAGTTTGGATGTGTTATTAATTATTTTACAACTTGTGGTGTGTAGTGTACTACTTGCACTCAAATTCAACATGTATAAATATTGTATCATAGTTGTCTTATAGTTGTTTATTAGTTGTAATTAGTTGGCTATGAGTTGTATGCAAATTGCATATGAACTTGTTCAACTTGTTTAGTGTATATTGAAAGGTAAAGTTCCTTTATAAATAGAGGCTTTGCCTTCTCATTTAAACACACTTAAAGAAAGAAAGAAATACTACAATACTCTCTCTATCATATTCTTGTTATCTTCCCTACAATTTTTCTTATTGTTCTCAATATTCTAGTACTACTTACTACTCATTTTATAACACGTTATCAGCACGAGCTCTTAGTTTCTTCGGATAATGTTGTAAGTGAAGATACCACAACAAAAAGTTGAAAGGTATACTTTAAATTATGT
The DNA here is from genome assembly GCA_029990575.1 of Petunia axillaris subsp. axillaris. NCBI lineage: Eukaryota > Viridiplantae > Streptophyta > Magnoliopsida > Solanales > Solanaceae > Petunia > Petunia axillaris. The sequence goes on from JARKNS010000004.1 coordinate 63,345,478, forward strand.
AAAAAATTTATTTGTAGAATCATGAATATATATTGACAATATTATTATAAGTAAATAATGTTTAGATCCAAGTGAAATAATATAAAACTTTTCTTTCTAGAATAAAATATATTTACTCTTACATTATGTTGTTGTAGTTATTGTGAAGTTTTCTATAATAATTGTCCTTATTAGTTCTATTTATTTATGATAGTTTTACCATGTCAAATTTATCAGAGCTTGAGTTTGTGGCTCTTGATATCAGCGGGAACAATTATATGTCATGGGTTCTTGACGCTGAAATCCACCTTGACGAGAAAGGTCTTGGGGATACTATTATTAAATGCAAAGAACCATCTAGCCAAGATAAAGCTAAGGTTATGATATTCCTTCGTCATCACCTACATGAAGGGTTAAAAATTGAATATTTAACCGTCAAAGATCCACTTGAATTATGGAATAATTTGAAGGAAAGATATGATCACTTGCGACTTACGGTATTACCGAAAGCTCGAAATGAATGGATGCATTTACGGTTCCAAGATTTTAAAACCGTAAGTGAATATAATTTTGTTGTTTCTAGAATAACTTCTCAATTAAAATTATGTGGAGAGGTTATCAATGATGCAAGTATATTGGAAAAAACTCTTTCCACTTTTCATGCATCAAATGTTGTGTTGCAACAACAATACCATGAAAGAGGTTATAAAAAATATTCTGAATTAATCACATGCCTACTTGTTGCTGAGCAGAATAATAATTTATTAATGAAAAATCATAAAGTCCGTGCCACTGGATCTGCTCCATTCCCTAAAGTGAATAGTATAACAGCATATGATAAGTTGGAAAGAAAACAAAATAATTACCGTGGCCGTGGTCGTGGCCATGGTCGTGGTCATGGACGTGGGCATGGCAGAAGACGAAATAATTATCGCCGTCCCGGTATAAAAATTCATGAGAATACTAAGGGTTCTCAAAGTAATCCTTCAAATGATAAAGATAATAACTGTCATAGATGTGGAATGAAAGGCCATTGGTCGCGTGTTTGCCGTACTCCTGAACATTTTGTCAGGCTTTATCAAGCATCTCTCAAGAAGCCAAAATAAAATATTGAGGCAAACTTGATCTTTGAGACCAATGATGAAGATGTGGATCTTGCAAGCAAGCATAAAAATACCGAGGCAAACCTTGCTTATAAAAATGATGATTTTAAAGGCCTCGCAGATCTTACTCATTTGGAAACTGAAGATTTCTTTGAGAATATTGACTGAAGTTGATTATTTTACAAGGAACACAACTATGATGTTTTTATTTCTAGTGTATTCTTAAAATATCAGGTATTAGTTGTGTCTACACTTTTTAACCTACAAATGTAGACACTAAATTAGTTACTTAGCCAAGTAGCATGTTGCTTTGTATTATTAGTGTCTACAAATTTTGACTTATCAATGTAGACATTAATGTAGTTACTTAGAAGTTAAGTTTTACTTTGTATAATTATTGTCTACCACTTTTGACCTACTAGTGTAGACATTATAATGTTATTAATCCAAGTTGAATTTCACTTTGAAACTTGTTCAATTTACTTATTTTTAGCCTACAATTTTTAAGACACTAAAATGTTAGTTGTCCAAGTTGAAAGTCACTTTGAGTTACTTGTTCAAATTTTCTTCAACTTGCTTTTAAGCAATGTTGACTAAATTAAATTAATGTCCAATTTTATGTTTACTTCCTTTACTTTAAATAGTCTAAAGAGGAGGCATAATTATTAATTATTGTCATAATTTCTAGTATCTTATATATGTTGTAAGTCATATATATATCTTTTGATGTAGTATTTTTTTGTTAATGAATTAAATGCAAATTCTTCATCCTTCCATTGGACCCCACAACAAAGATGATATATGCCTTCTTGATAGTGCTACAACACACACTATTTTAAAAGATAAGAGATATTTCTCTTATTTAATAATGAAAAAGGCCAATGTTTGTACTATATCTGGTAGTGCAAAATAAATTGAAGGTTCTGGAAGAGCTAATTTATTACTACCCGGGGGAACACGTTTGGCTATTAATGAAGCATTATATTGTAGTAAGTCTCAAAAAAACTTATTGAGATTTAAAGACATTCGCCAAAATGGCTATCATATTGAGACTATAAATGATGAAAATATTGAATATCTTTATATTACTACAATAACAATGAGCAAGAAATACGTGCATGAGAAGTTACCCTCATTTTCCTCTGGCTTATACTACACAAGTAATAGTACGATCGAATCACATGCCATAGTAAACCAGAAGTTTACTAATTCAAATGATTTTAAAATTTGGCATGACCGGTTGGGCCATCCCAGTTCAAATATGATGCGCAAAATAATTTGTAATTCACATGGGCATTCATTGAAGAACCATAAAGTTCTTCAATTTAAGAAATTTCCTTGTGCTGCATGTTCTCAAGACAAATTAATTATTAGACCATCAGCAGCTAAAGTTGCGATTGAATCCCATGCATTTTTGGAAAGAATACAAGGTGATATTTGTGGGCCTATTTACCCACCATGTGGACCAGTATTTTATGGTTTTAATTGATGCATCAACAAGATGGTCACATGTGTGTAAGATTGCTTGATCAAATAATAAGATTAAGGGCACAATTTCCAGATTATGCAATTAAGACAATTCGTCTTGATAATGCTGCTGAGTTCACATCTCAGGCCTTTAATGATTATTGTATGTCAACTGGAATAAAAATTGAGCATCTTGTTGCTCATGTACATACACAAAATGGTCTAGCAGAATCATTTATTAAACGCCTCTAATTAATAGCTAGACCATTACTTATGAGAACAAATCTTCCCATTTCAGTATGGGGACATGCTATTTTGCATGCAGCAGCACTAGTGCGCATTAGGCCAACAAGTTATCATAAAGTCTCTCCATTACAGTTGGCTTTTGGTCAGGAACCAAATATTTTCCATCTTAGAATATTTGGATGTGCGGTATATGTGCCAATTGCTCCACCACAATGCACAAAGATGGGACCCCAAAGAAGGTTGGGTATATATGTTGGGTATGAATCTCCATCAATAATTAAATATCTTGAGCCTAGGACTGGAAATATATTTACCGCACGATTTGCTGATTATCATTTTGATGAATCAATTTTCCCAACATTAAGGGGAGACGATAAGCAGTTGGAAAAAGAAATAGATTGGAATGCATCAACGCTATCTCATTTAGACCCTCATACAAATCAATGTGAACTAGAAGTTCAAAAGATAGTGCATTTGCAAAATCTTGCAAATCAACTGCCAGATGCATTCACTGACCTACCAAGGTTTACTAAATCCCATATTCCAGCTGCAAATGCTCCAGTTCGAGTTAATGTCCTGCCAGGAAAATCTGTTTGTGCAAATGAGTCTAAGGCACGCCAGAAGCGTGGTAGACCATTCGGTTCCAAAGATAAAAATCCTCGTAAACGAAAAGGAGCAAATGGCCAAAATGATAATTTGGAGGCAATTGCTCATGAAGAGCCCGGAGACATGATAATTAATAAAGACTCATTAGATGAGGATCAGGTACTTGAAACAAATGAAAATGAAGAGATCTCAATAAATTATGTCTCAACTGGAAAAAGATGGAACCGAAAAAAATAATTGTCGACAATATTTTTGCTAATAAAATTGCAATTGATGTAATGCAACAAGACGAGGGTCTCGAACCAAATTCTGTTGATGAATGCAGATAGAGAAATGATTGGCCAAAATGGAAAGACGCAATTCAAGCAGAGTTGACTTCACTTGAAAAACGTGAAGTCTTTGGACCAATAGTCCGAACACCAGAAAGTGTAAAGCCAGTAGGTTATAAATGGGTTTTTGTGCGAAAACGAAATGAGAAAAATGAAGTCGTTAGATACAAAGCGCGACTTGTGGCACAAAAATTTTCGCAAAGACCTGGCATTGATTATATAGACACATATGCACCTGTGGTGGATGCAATTACCTTTAAATATCTTATAACTTGGCAGTGCGTGAAAAACTTGATATGCGTCTAATGGATGTTGTCACAGCCTATTTGTATGGCACATTAGACAATGAGATATTTATGAAAATCCCTGAAGGATTTAAAATGCCTGAAGCATTTAAAGGTTCCCGGGAAGCTTGTTCAATAAAGGTCCGGAAATCCTTATACGGACTGAAGCAATCGGGTCGAATGTGGTATAATCGACTGAGCGAATACCTATTGAAAGATGGGTATAGAAATGATCCAATTTGTCCTTGTGTCTTTATAAAGGGTTCTGGATCTGAGTTTGTCATAATTGTTATGTATGTTGATGACTTGAATATCAATGGGACTCCTACGGAGATTCTAAAAGCTATAGATTATTTGAAGAATGAATTTGAAATGAAAGATCTTGGAAAGATAAAATTTTGTCTTGGACTTCAAATTGAGCATTTGAAAAATGAAATTTTTATCCATCAATCAACATACACTGAAAAGATCTTAAAGCGATTTTACATGGAGAAATCTCATCCATTGAGTACCCCAATGGTGGTAAGATCGCTTGACATAAATAAAGATCCATTTCGCCCCCGCGAAGATGATGAAAAGGTTCTTGGTGCTGAAACACCATATCTTAATGCAAATGGGGCATTAATGTATCTTGCTAATAATACAAGACCAGATATAGCTTTCTCAATAAATTTATTAGCGAGATTCAGTTCTTTACCAACACAAAGGCATTGGAATGGCATTAAGCATTTGTTCTAATACCTTTAAGGAACAACTAATATGGGTTTGTTTTATTCAAATATATCCAATTTGCCACTAACTGGCTATGCAGATGCAGGATACTTATCTGACCCCCATAAAGGTCGATCTCAGACAAGTTATTTATTTACATATGGAGGTACAACTGTATCATGGCGTTCAACAAAACAAACTTTGGTTTCTACTTCTTCAAATCATGCAGAGATAATAGCTATTCACGAAGCAAGTGGGGAATGTGTTTGGCTAAGATTAATGACTCGATGTATTCAAGAAACATGTGGTTTACTCTGGAAGAAAGACATCCCGACAATGCTATATGAAGATAATACTGCATGCATAGAGCAACTAAAAGGAGGGTACATTAAGGGAGACAGAACGAAACATATTTCACCAAAATTTTTTTTACTCATGATCTTCAGAAGAATGGTGAAATAATGTCCAACAAATTCGTTCATGTGACAATTTAGCCGATTTGTTCACTAAGTCATTACCAACCTCAACATTTGAGAAGCTGGTATATAAGATTGGAATGCGGCGTCTCCGAGATATTAATTGATATTTTTATCAGGGAGAGTAGAATACACGCTGTACTCTTTTTTCCTTGCAAAAGTTTTGTCCCATTGGGTTTTCCTTGCAAGGTTTTTAATGAGGCAGCTACAAATGCGTATTACAAGATATGTGTACTCTTTTTCCTTCACTAAGATTTTTCCCACTGGATTTTTCTTAGTAAGGTTTTAACGAGGCACATCATCTATTAATAAAACATCCAAGGGGGAATGTTATAAACCATTTTGTTATTGTAGTTTGGATGTGTTATTAATTATTTTACAACTAGTGGTGTGTAGTGTACTACTTGCACTCAAATTCAACATGTATAAATATTGTGTCATAGTTGTATCATAGTTGTCTTCTAGTTGTTTATTAGTTGGCTATGAGTTGTATGCAAATTGCATATCAACTTGTTCAACTTGTTTAGTGTATATTGAGAGGTAAAGTTCCTCTATAAATAGAGGCTTTGCCTTCTCATTTAAACACACTTAAAGAAAGAAATACTACAATACTCTCTCTATCATATTCTTGTTATCTTCCCTACAACTTTTCTTATTGTTCTTAATATTCTAGTACTACTTACTACTCATTTTATAACAGAAAGTTCTTTGTTTTAGTTTAAGAAAATAAAAAATTAAAAACTCTCTTTTCATCATTTTGATTCTCTCAAATAGTAATTAAAATACTACAAGTCCGTAACATAGAATACCCAATCTCTGTAAGACGATATCTTAAACTATATTAGAATTTGACAAGAACAAGCAAACAAATCCTATGCACATTGGACCTCGTCAAGGCCAGAGCTCCGACCATGGAGAGGACGCCGGCGAGAGGAGTGAAATGAGAGAAATAGGAGAAGGAGGCTCGTGTTTTGCTATGTCCTGGATTTCTATAGTTTTGCTATATTTTATGATTAAGTCCTCAATTGCTCTATATTTATAATTAGGACAGTATGTCTCTATATTTTGTAAAAATAATTTGCAAATTATACTTTTTGGAAAATTTTAATTTGCAAAATTTTGATGTGTAGCCATTTTTGGACGCACTCAAAGAGTTTTATCCACCGTTTCAACATTCATTGAGAAATAGCCAAAAATTCGCACGCACACGTACGCTCCATTAGCGTTGGAAAAACACCCCAGACTAGTCCCATAACAAATTACTGGGCTTTTGTTATGTGATTGAAGCTTTATACAAAGTCCCATAACAAAATAATGGGACCTTGAACTAACATGTTCAAAGGTCCCATTATTTTGTTATGTGACTTTATCCCATAACAAAATAATGGGATGTGGGATAATGGGATAAAGTCACATAACAAAATAATGAGACCTTTGAACATGTTAGTTCAAGGTTCCATTATTTTGTTATGAGACTTTATATATAAGCTTCAGTCCCATAATAAAATGTTGAGGCTGTTCAAAGCCCCAGTATTTTGTTATGAGACTGAAGCTTTATACAAAGTCCCATAACAAAATAATAGGGCTTTGAACAAAACTTGTTCAAAGTCCCAGTATTTTATACTGGAGTTAGTTTACTGAAGCTTCCCAGTATAAATACTGGGACTTGTCCGGAGGTTGGTATTTCTCAGCGAATTTATTTTTGAAGGCTATAAATCAATTAGCGCGCGCCAAACAGTCCCGTTACGCGAATTTTTTACATACTTTTTGTGAAACTATCTCAAACAAGATTGCACTTTATCGATCAATGATATAGAATTGGGCCAGCCTATGTAAAAACCTAGATTGTACAGTTAATTGGATGGTGTGCATGAATAGCCACTGGTACGACATCTACTTAAGAGTTAACTAGTGCTTGCAGTGTACGTTAAGTTAGTTACAACTTAAAAGAGGATGAAAAACTTAAGAACGCAGTATTTTGGACTGAAAATCTTTAAAATAAAGTGTCTTGAATAAAAAATTGAACTTAAAGACACAATATCCTAAAACCTTGAACTGAAAAACACGTCTTGAAATTTGAGGAATGGGAGAAGAAGCTGGATGTCTGCACACTTTTTAAATTGTAGCTAAAGTTTAAATGCATTACAAGATACTGGCGAAATCTTAAATAACATTCTTACAAGTGGGTACCTAGTGTCATTTCCACCCTCACGAGCTGGCAGCTGCACGTTAATTTCTCACTTAGGTAGCGCATATAAGTGCCAATCAAATAAGGGGCCGAATCGACAAATATATGTTATTTTAGTGCTATTTCAACTTTACCCCTCCCCTTAAAAAGTCCTTTGTTGCCCGAACTTAAATCACTTTTCGACGAATCGCTAAATATTTAGTTTTAAAAGTTCCTGACAGATCTTGGTGGATTATGATAAACACTAAAAATTAACCACTTATTTTACTTGTTTTAAAAACTGTAAACACTAATGTTCGCTAGAATTACTGACCTGTTAATGGCTCTGATGGTTAGAAAAATAAAATTAGACTTTACCACCACCATCAAACCTTACTCCACCAAAATTAAGAGGCTGTTTCTAATAGACTCTAATATTTTTGGCAAAGGCGATAAATAAGATAGAAATTGGGTTTTACCAATTATGACAAATACTTTGGTCATTTTATGTAAAATTCCAGATTGCACAATTATAAGGCCCAGTTCTGAAACCCTACCCATATATAAACCCTATATTACTTCATTTCATCGCCTCACTTTCACTCTCTAGCAAAGCAAAAACCCTAAACTTTTACACACCAAAACAACCATGGCTGAGAGAGGAGGCTTTGGTCGTGGATTCGGCGGCGGAGGCCGAGGTGGTCGTGGAGGAGACCGCGGCGGACGCGGTGGACGTGGAGGCCGCCGTCCCCGTCGTGAATCAGAAGAAGAAAAGTGGGTCCCAGTAACTAAACTAGGTCGTTTAGTAAAAGAAGGTAAAATCAGGTCATTAGAACAAATTTACCTTCATTCGTTACCCATTAAAGAATACCAAATCATCGATACTTTAATTGGGCCATCATTAAAGGATGAAGTAATGAAAATCATGCCGGTTCAAAAACAAACCCGGGCAGGTCAAAGAACCCGGTTCAAAGCATTTGTTGTTGTTGGTGATGGTAATGGACATGTTGGGTTAGGTGTTAAGTGCTCCAAAGAAGTGGCCACTGCGATACGTGGCGGGATTATACTGGCTAAGTTGAGTGTTATTCCTGTGAGGAGAGGTTATTGGGGTAATAAGATTGGGAAACCCCATACTGTCCCGTGCAAGGTTACGGGGAAATGTGGATCGGTTACTGTAAGGATGGTGCCTGCTCCTCGTGGTGCTGGTATCGTTGCTGCTAGGGTTCCTAAGAAGGTTCTGCAGTTTGCTGGGATTGAGGATGTTTTTACTTCGTCTCGTGGGTCGACTAAAACCCTTGGGAACTTTGTCAAGGTTCGACTTTTGTTGCTTTATATTTCATGTGATTTCTATATGAATCATTTGTGTGATCTATTGTTGTTGAAATAATTTAATTACATGTTATATGCCTAGTTAAAAAATGCGATTATCCTTCGTTTAGACTAGTAGTTAAGTTAGTGGCTCTTGTGATTGCGCCCTGGATAAGTTTTTCATCGTAATTGAAGTCACATTTGGATGTAAGTTTTGTGCTTGTTAGTCTATTGGTTAAACTATAAGCTAACTACCTTCAAAATTGAAGCCAGTGTTATTAAGTGAGATGGCCGAAGTGATCCTAACAAGTAGGGGTAAGCTCTTATGAATCTTAATTTTGAGGAGTTTGATTAATATCGGCATTATTGTATATATGATTCCTGATACTAATTAGTGTAACTGCAATTTTGATCATTGCAGTAGTAAAGTCATATATATATTTGGAATTTCTGTATGTTGTGAATTGGTCGCTTCACTTCAAAGAAGTGTGCTATCTTTTTTACACTTCTCACTTTTTTAAGAACACCGGTTGAAGCGGAGATGAACTGATTATTCACTACCATTTCGAGACAAATTCTGAAAATGATACTAGTGAGTTGCTTTATTAGAGGTTAGAATGCATGATTATTGCATGAGAGAACTCATTTGGAGCAACAATCAAAATAATTATTCTGGTTGGATGTTAGAGTGACAATCATCGCTTACTGGATGTATAAACGTCTTGTGTTAACCTATTGAAGAATGTTATAAGTTTGGATATTGCATTTACCATCTAAGTTTTATGCAACTACCAAGTGGATAGTATTGTTGAAATTATTGTGTTGTATCTTTGCTGAGTGTAATTTTGTCGGTTTTTCTTTATGCTCGAACAGAAACTACTGATTTTCTTTATGAGAGTTGAGGGTGCGTGTGAAACATCATTGAGAACAAATTATGATATCTCTACCTTCTCTCTGAAGTCTTTGCTGATTAGGATGAAGGTCTTGTGAGGATCCTATCAAAGAATCTTTTTTTGGAATATAGCATTTTCCATCTTTATTTACTATGCTAGTTGTAAGAACATAGCAACTTAACATTCTTAATTAGTGCGGGTGATTCTGCTCAAGAGGACTACCTCATCTCTTATTTGATTCTGTTGTCCTATTCCTTTCTGCAAACACTGCACAATGAATTGATGTTGATGAAATTTTGGTGCTTAATGTTTTTTCTTTTATGCAGGCAACCTTTGATTGTTTGATGAAGACATATGGCTTCCTTACACCAGATTTCTGGAAGGAGACCCGCTTCACCAAATCTCCTTTCCAAGAGTACTTTGATATCCTGGCAAAACCTGCTTCCAAGGTTATTGTCCACGCCACTGAGGAGGTTCCTGAGAGGGTTGAGGCCTGAGTATGAGTTAATTTTGTTTCAAAGTCTTTCTTCTTTAGGTCCATTGGCGAAACAATGCTGTTATTTCAAATTTTGGTCTATGTTTGAAAGGATGTTCTTGATGCATTTGTTTTTGGATAATATTCATCTTTGCCTCAATAGATATGAAATTTGTCTGCTTATTGTTTGTTGGTGATCCACCCAATTTTCCTGTGAGACAGACAGACAGTTGTCTGATATATATGCTTTTGGAATAGTTTGTGATCAGGAAAATTAGTTATTTTTGAATTGATTCGCCGAGGTTTGATATTGTGCCACAAATCAAGTTACTGGCATTTATTTATGCGTTGTCAGGGTATGGTTTATCTAGTCTTCAGAAGATCACAACCAAAACAAGGCAAGCATAATCAAGCTAATGTGAACATCTTTTTTTATATCTTTCATGCTGTATTGCTGGGAGTAATGTTGATTGTGCAACTTTATGGTAGTATATGTGTTAGTTATATCTACTATTTGCAAGTGCTGTGCCTGAAACGAAAAACGAAATGGGAATTTGCTGGGGAATAATCACCACAAAACAGACAAGTTATCAGGAAGAAAATGGATTCGTCATTCTAAGGGATTTTGAATTATTTTGAAACGGATATTTCATTCTTCCAATCATATTGACACAAATGAACGGTCATCGACACGGTACTTAGATTGATACTTGGATATTATATCATACATGAATTTCGAGGTAGGTTTTATGTTTTAAAACGTATCCAATCAATAATATTAAAACAAATGTCTTGGAATACTAAAGAAATTTTATCATCTGAATCCAATTTGTACTTATTTAGAACCAAAAGCAGTGAAGGTGAGTCTAATAATCTAAACCTCCTGTTAATGTTACAAAGATAAATTTGCATATTCTCTGTGCTTACCAATCAACAGAAATAGGACTAATAATGTGATGTCTATGAGACATACAAACCTTCTCTCTTTAAAAATTGTACTGCTCTGTTGGATATGCGTCCTTCATAAGATGGGCTTTATTACTCCAAGTTTCCCTATTACAGATCTACCTTTAATGTTTAATTTAGATCATTCTTAGAGAATGATAGGTAAATTACAGAGTTCATTATGTGGGATATATATGATTGATATGAAATACACTGTTCCTAGTGAGACGTGATTTAACCAATAGACAAATTGTGGTACATACAGGCTTCTTCACTGCACGTTATTTTTTTTAATAAGCAAATATCAGTAAGCTTATAGCTTAGTGGCTAATTTTATTACTAATAAACAAACACAAAATAAATAAAATCTTTACAATCATGAATGAAATATAACCATACTAAGTGTCACGACCCTAGACTCACTCTAGGCGGCGTGTCTGCCCTTAGACAATTGCTACCCAAAAGCAACGCTTAAGTTCAGCCTTTGAACCTTTATAAGACATCTAAAGTGTCAAGCTAAGATCCTTGGATGATCTTTAAGTCAAGCAAGCAAAGTAACCAAGTATTGCACACGGTTAAGGCACAAGTTGTTGGCAAGAAGACTTGTATTAAGATCAAATATTTTGTACAAACAAAGAAAAGCTAAGGAACTTGGTTGGATGTTAGGTTACAATGCTAGACACTATTTAGATGACTTGGATGTTGGACAAGTGCAAATGAAATGCCTACTCCTATTTATACTACTCTAGGGAAGATTCTAGACTACATTAATTAGGTGGAAGTTGACATGCTCTTTCTTGACTCTTCTAGAGTGTTCCATAAGTTGTTGGTTCCTTCCAACTCAAACCAATATTCTCCCATGATCTAGATACTTCTACTCATTCCAAGGAAGCCCTAAGTCAAGGGCCTTCAAGGTTCTAGAGTCTTCCACACTCTCGACCACTCTTGGCCTCTCTAGAAGCTTCCGTTGCATTATTGGGCTCATGATGTGGCGGGACGTCACACTCTATCCCACCTGATTTTGTGCCGCCCTCGGCACAAAGTACCGACACATACATCCGAACCTCATCTTGGCGCTGCCAAAGATCTTTGTCTGTTAGCCATGATGCCCTATGGAGTGGTTTGCGTACCCACATCACAAGATATTGGTCACCTTTTTTCTTGCCCCGTTTGTAGTTTGGACGACTAGCAATTATGGTCTCTATTTTTCGCCCATCAGATACTTCCCCTTTCTCTTGGCCTGAATCTCTCCATGAGCCGACCAAGCCTAACAGCTTCTCAAGCACCGGGTCCGCGCTTCCACTTCCTACTTGGCTTCCCTTCATGGTCCCAGCCTTAGTATCAAGCTTGGCCCCTTTGCTTGGTGCATCGTCTAAGTCTGATAGCGTGCCACCACTTTGCAACTCGTCACCCTTTTCAACTATATCCGCCCAACTTTTCTTGCTGCCACCATGATCCCTATGCATGGCAACAAGATAGGCCTTAGTATCCTCTACTCTCGGCTTCGATTCCAACCGCATCTCCCAGATGCATGCGGTCTCTTCTGTGTCACCCTCGTGTGCTTGCGCAAAGTTCCCAACCATTGCGGCAAGCTTCCTTAACTCCAGGCATTCCCTCGTCCGATGTGGCCCTTTACAAAAGTAGTACCCTTCATTGGGAACATACTCACCACCGTTGTTCGGCCCCTCGCTATTGCTCTTGGACCTCTGTCCGTTATGGGATGGCCCTTTGCCATTTCCCTCTCGTGCCTCGGCTATGCCTTTCTCTTTGTCCTTGTCATGATCTCCCACGCCCTTCTCGGTATTGCTCCATTTGGTCTTGGCAGTCTCCATCTTGAAGTCAATGACTGACTCGGCTACCGCTATGGCCTCGTCTACATTGGCTACGTGATGTCTTCATAACTCCTGCTTTGCCCAATTTTGCAACCCATCCGTGAAGTAGAAGAGGGAATCTTCCACGGACAATGTCGGAATTTACAGCATTAAGGTGGTGAACTCGCGCATGTACTCCCGAATCGTGGTCATCTGTCGGAGCTCCCTTAGCCTCCGCCTAGCCTCATAGACCACATTAATCGGGTAGAACTGCTTCTTCAACTCCTTCTTGAACTGCTCCAAGGAAGGTGAACTTAAGAAAACAAAACGACCACCTAACTGCAGAGCTATGAGGAGAAAGAAGAAAGAAGCCTTATATGCTATATGGGGACCATCTGAAAGCGATATAGATTCAGGAGAAGGAGAAGAATCAGATAAAGACTCTCCTTTCCACTGATGGCTCTGGATGAAGAACCTCCTACTGATGACCTGCCTGAGGCAAGTCTCGATGACTTGAAACTGAAACTTCCTACTTGTTACTTAAGAGAATTGAACATGCTTGCACTTACTTTTATTGAAGGTATTGAAAGTCTAAGGGCTGAGAAGGAACAATTGCTTTCTGAGAAGGACCATCTGATCTTAGTTGTATCTGATTATAAAATTAAGAATAAAAACATGGATGAAGCTAAAGTGAATTGGAAATTGAATCTGCTTCAACTCATGGGCAAGTTTTTCAACTTAAACAGAAAGTCTCAACTCTTGAACTTGAAAACTTGAAATTAAAGGAATAGGTGCTTGAGGAGCAAAAAAAAGTTACAACCTTTGAACTTGACAATCTTAAACTGGAAAAAGCCCTTGGTAAGCAAATAGTTGGTGAGGTTAAAATCAACCTTGAATCTGAGCTTAAAAAGAAAGACAAGGTTCTGCATCAGGAAACTAAGAAGAACTGAGTTCTTCAGGCAAAGGTTGACAAGGCCAACTACAAACTTACCAGACTTACTAAATGGAATAAATCTTCAGAAGCTTTAAAATAGTTGCATGAAAATCATAATAAATTAAAAATGGCTTAGGACATAGGACACCTTTACCTGCCTGGAACCCTAATAGCAAGTATGTAGGACTTTTTTGCAATAAACTCTGCTTCCTTTGTGGAAAAACTGGGCATTATAGTAATGATTTGATTCATCTATTCTATCACAAAAAAGGACCCAAGCTTGTCTGGATTCCTGTTACTAACCCCTGATTCTGTTTTGTAGACTGGAGTGAGAAGGAACAACCCAAGATGGATTCTTGATAGTGGGTGTTCCAGGCACATGACAGGAGATAGAGCTCATACAGCTCCCAGCCAGCAAGCAGTTAGCCTTCCTCTACAAGGAATGGAAGTGTGGATGAATCGACATCAAATGTAGGATTGTTGTTGTACTCGAACCCGCAGCTTCCGCCTTGACAGGGCGGTGTTGGTTTCTTTTTAGAGCCCCAAGAAATTAGATTGTCACCAAAGTAAATGCAGAATCCAGTGGTTGAGCGACGAATTGTTGGACAACCAGCCCCGCATAAGAGTAACAAAAAAAAGTGTTGAGATAGGGCGATGAGGAAATCTAAGACCATCTCGGGGATTAACCTGCCTCTGCCCATTGATTGAGAGAAAGCGGAGCATCCTCTGTCTATTGTTGTGCAAGAAGGGGATCACTCAATGCTGCTACAGGCACTCATTAGTTCGGATTGGGTAGCGTGAAGGAGATAATAGAAAGACCCACTGAAAGTAGTTCCGTCTTTCCAGGTCAAACTTTCTCTCACTCGCAGTGTTTTAATGGGGTAGTGTGGCTTTTGGAGGAGGTAAAAGTGGAAAAATTGTTGGTATTGAAAAGGTTGGGAGGTCCCTCAATCATGCAATTGAAAATGTACTTTGTGTTGATGGATTGAGGCATAACCTTCTGAGTATCTCCCAACTATGTGATAAAGGGAATCAAGTTAGTTTCACATCTGTAGGATGCATTGTGAAGAACCTGCAGACTAGTGAAGTAGTACTTGAAGAGAAACGAGCTAATAATGTATACAAAGCTACGTTAGGTTCTCTTCTAGAAAATAATTTGACTTGTTTGAATGCACTTGAAAATGATGCACAAATGTGGCACAAAAGATTAGGACATGCAAGCTTGACTCAGCTGAATAAATTGGTGTCAAAGGACCTGGTTCGTGGATTGCCCAGCAAAAGGTTTGATGATATCAAGATATGTGACGCTTGTGTGAGGGGGAAACATGTAAGATCTTCATTCAAGTTAAAGAAGGTGGTTAATATTTCTAAACCACTTGAGCTGGTTCACATGGATTTGTGTAGACCTATGAGGGTTAAGAGCAGAGGAGGTAAGACGTTCGTAATGGTGATCGTTGATGACTACTCCAGATATACTTGGACCTTGTTTCTCAGATCGAAGGATGAAGCTTATGATATGTTCGAAGACTGGGCAATGATTATTCAGAAGAAACTAGGGTTTCAACTTGTATGTATCAGGTCTGACCAAGGAACTGAGTTTGAGAATGCAAAATTTACTGAGTATTGCAATAAATATGGTGTGAACCATAATTTCTCTGCACCAAGGACCCCCTCAACAAAATAGAGTAGTTGAAAGAAAGAACAGGTCCTTAGAGGGTATGACTAAAACAATGATGTTATCAAGTGGTTTGGCGAAGAACTTTTGGGCTGAAGGAGTTAACACAGCATATTACTTATTAAATCGATGTTCTATCCGTCCTTTGTTAGGGAAAACTCCCTATGAGCTGATAAGAGGTAAGAAATCCAATATTGCACATCTGAGAGCGTTTGGATGTAAGTGTTTTTTTTCATAATAATGGGAAGGAACCTTTGGGGAAGCTTGATGCTAGAAGGTACGAGGCAATCTTCTTGGGTTATTCTTCACAAAACAAAGCTTACAAGCTGTTCAACAAAAGAACCTTGACTGTAATGAATCTGGAACGGTTGCAAAGAGAGTAGAAGATCATCATCAGGAAATTGGATTAGCTAGAGATGAACCTGCTGAAGACCCTGTGAGACTTGAAGAAGATACATTTGACCAAAGTGATGATAAGGATCAGACTCAGGGGGAATAAGGAGACAATTAGACAGAGGGAACAGAAGAACTAGGAGAAGACAATACTAATACAGCTGGTCCTTCTGGTACTACTACTCAGCAAATTCAACTCAGACCATGGAAATATCAAAGTACCCACCTATTGGAGAATCTTATATCTGATCGAATACTGGGATTGTAACTAAAAGAGCCCTTAAGAACTTCGTGCATTCTATGCATTTCTTTCGGTCGTAGAACCTAAGAATGTACGAGAAGCACTTGAGGATCCAGATTTGGTGATTGCTATGCAGGAGGAACTTTATCAGTTTGAATGAAGTAAGGTGTGGCACCTAGTCCCCTGACCTTCAGACAGGTCCATCATTAGAAATAAATAGGTATTTAGGAATAAATTGGATGAACATGGTATAGTAACAAAGAAAAAGGCAAGACTGGTGGTTCAAGGTTACAGTCAAGAAGAAGAGATAGATTATGATGAAACCTTTACACCTGTTGCTAGAATGGAAGCCATTAGGATGCTGATAGCTTTTGCAGCAAGCTGTATCAGATGGATGTGAAAAGTGCGTTCCTTAATAGTTATTTGAATGAAGAGGTGTATGTGATTCAACCACTTGGTTTTGAAAGTTCAGAGTTTCCTGATTATGTCTACAAACTTGACAAGGCACATTATGGGTTGAAACAGGCTCCTAGGGTTTGGTATGAAAGGTTGTATGGGTTCTTACTGAAGAATGGATTTATAAGAGGAAAAATAGACAACACTTTGTTTCTAAGAAAGAAAGCCAAGGACCTGCTGATTGTGCAAGTGTATGCAGATGATATCATCTTTGGAGCTACTAATGAGAACCTTTGCAAGGAGTTTGCCGACCTGATGGGAAGCGAGTTTGAGATGAGTATGATGGGTGAGCTGAATTTCTTCTTAGGCTTACAAATCAAGCAAACTCAGGCGGGCACAATAATCCATCAGCAGAAGTACATCAAGGAACTTTTCAAGAAGTTTGATATGAAGAATGCCAAGGACATGAGCACAAACATAGCTCCTGGAACTAAATTAGATCTGGATGAACTTGATGCTTCGATTTAGATGAAACAAAGTACAAAGGAATGATCGATTCTTTGTTGTACTTGACTACAAGTCGTCTAGATATTGTTTATAGTGTTGGTTTGTGCACAATATTCCAGTCAAAACCAAAGGAGTCACACTTAACAACAGTCAAGAGGATTCTAAAATATATGAAAGGAACTCAAGACTTGTGCTTATGGTAGCCAAGAGGTGGAAGTTTTGATCTGATGGGTTTTACTGATGCTGACTATGCTGATCAGTTGGTTGATAGGAAAAGTACATCTGGGATGGCATACTTCCTAGGTCCTTATCTTATTTCATGGGCTACAAAGAAGCAAAATTCAGTGCCATTGTCTACAGCTGAAGCGAATATGTAGCAGCTGCTTTGTGTTATTCACAACTTTTATGGATTAAGCAGCAGTTTGAGGACTTTGGAATTAAGTGTGGACCAGTTCCAATCTATTGTGACAATACAAGTGCAGTTAATATAGCCAAGAACCCGGTCCATCACAAGAGAACAAAGCACATTGATATTAGGCATCACTTCATGAGGGATAATGTTGAAAAAGGCCCAATCACTATGAATTTTTGCTGGACTGAGGATCAAATTGCAGACATCTTCACTAAAGCTTTGAACATGGTACAATTTGAGAAGAACATGCTTGAATTAGGGATGACCAAGATACACCGATCAAGGCAGCACCTGGTTCTCCGAATGATTGGCTAGAGAAGTTTCTTTGTTTAACCTAGCTTAACTTTGCTTAGTTGACTTTACTTTTGAAATTTAACTGCTTTGCTTGCTAACCTGTTTGGAACAAGTTTTCATGACTTAGATGTTGGCAAATTGTTTTTGAGTAGACGATAAACGGTTAAGAACCTGGTGCATAAGCGTTCAAGTACACTCCAATTTTACTTACTAATGGTAAAAATTGTCTTACGTGGCCAATCAGTTACCAAGTTAACATATGTGACACCAAATTATTTGGTAATTTTAAATTTCAAATCCATTAAAGCACGCTGGCCTCAGCTCCCACACGTAATAATGGTAAACACAGCTTTTTCACGTCCCATCGCCTAGTTCTCTTTCTCGATACAAACTTTAGACCCTCGTTATTCTCTTAAGTCATCTAAAAGGTTTTGTGTATTAGATACACATTGTTTCTATTGTTTGTCAAAACAACCGAAGCCGATTTTTCTCTAAAATTCTCATCTTCTCTTTCAAGTAACTTTCTTAAATTTTCTCACCATGTCAACCACTTCCAAAAATACTGAAAACCCTACTTCTCCAAAATTCAAAGTGCCCAAACTTAATCAGAAAGTAAAGAAATTGGCGGCGAGTAGATCAATTGCAATGGCGAAAGAGTTTGTGAAGTTACGACAAAGGAAAGTATCTGAAGAAGCTACAAGCAAGGGGCAAACAATGTCAACAACGGTGGTAGAACAAACGGATGAGGAGAATCTAAAAAAAGTTCAAGAAATTGAAAAGGTAAACCTTAGTTCTTCTGTCGTTACTGTTCCTGTAGCTAGTGTTGTGAATTTTGAACCTGTAGAAGATTTAGGAGGAAATACTGTTGTTGAGTGTTCTGTAAAGGAAAAGGAAGTAGTAGTGGTAGATGAAGGAAAATCTGATCATGCAGTAGAGACTGTAGTTGAGAAGGTGATTGAGGAACCTGTTATCCTCGGGAGTTCCTCTAGCCAATATGCCTGTAGGAATAGAAGGAGAAAAAGGAAAGTCTGCTGAATCTTTCAAGGAACCTGAGAAAGAGTCTCGTTCACTTTCTAGTTCTAAGGATGGTGATGATGCAGATTTGAAGGAAATTGATGACTATGAGGAAGATAAGAAAGAGGGAGTAGGTTACACTAAGCCTCTAAACTCGGTATTGCCTGAAGATGTGGAGGCAAACCACACTCTTCATGAAATTGAGAGTTCTGCGGAAACTAAGGTGTTGGCTGAGTGTAAGTCTAAAAGAAAAATTGAGAAAATATCAAAAGATGAAATTCTGGTAAAGTCTGTGAAAAAGAGAAGACTTGTGAAGGGAGGAGAGCTTGTGGGTAGCTCTAGAATTGATAGTTCTGGGCATGGTTATGATGATGTTGGTGAGTATAGTAAGAAAGTTGGTTCTGTGGGGAGAAGACCTGTGACTCGAGGTTCTATCAAGGGACAACAGAGCAGGGTTGTTAGTGAGCCTGAGGTACGTGAAAAAACGAGGTTGAAGTTGGTAGCTGAAAATGAAAAGGAAGAAAAATAGAAAAGAATTGAATACTTTCAAAGGTTACCCCTGGTGAAGGGTGAAATTCTCACTGATCTGGAGCTTGAAGGAATGGTTCAGCTTGGAGACAAGTTGAGTGCTCAGGGTTGGTTGAACCTGTTTAGAGATAACGCAAGAAGATTGTATGAACAGGAGGTGCGAGAATTTTACACAAATTGCACAGTACGTGAGGGGATTGTTACTACTATTTTGAAAGGGTTAGTAATTTAGTTTAATTGTGATGACATGGGTTAGATTTTGGGTGTTCCATATCAAGGCTACAATGAGTATTTGAGAAACTCATGGCTGCAAGTGGTGATGGTATGTCTGTATTGGAGGTTACAAGAAAATTTGCAAGGAAACCTAGACTTAGAAGGGAAACGCATGTGAAAAAGAAGGCCATGGAGTCTTTCTATCAACTACTTTTTGAGTTCGTGATGAAGAACTTACTGCAGAGGTCGGAAAGGCGCAGTGAGGCAAATTTCCTTGACATAACCTATATGGACCTGCTAGATAGAGAGGTTCGTATTAATATGCCTGAGCTGATGATTAAGCACATGGCTAGAGTGGCTGACATGGGGTTAGGTAAGCATGCCTTGGTCTATGGGTTCCTGCTGGGCAAAGTATTTGATTTTTTTTGGGGTGTCTCAAGTAAAATGGACTGAACCTGATCACAATGATGTATTTGGGAGGAACATCTTGAAATCTTGTGACTATGTGTTTGACAGTGGACCTGCTGATGAACTAGTACATCAAGAAGAAGAGGCTGAGGAGAGACAAGGTGCTCGTATAGATAGGAGGGTGGAATTTTATAGGAGGCAGCTTGAGAGGCAGACAGATGAACTCGTCTGGTTGAATGCTGAGAACACTAGGCTTGATGTTGAGCTGGAACGAGAGAGACAAGAGAACTCTGTTTGCCTTGTCAAGTTGCTTGCTCATTTCAACTTTTCTGATGCCCCTTAAATTATAAACATATCCCTTCATTTTATCCTATAGTTGGTTTTTATTCTGGCCTGTTTTAAGACACTTATTACTTTTGGTTTGTAATATTTGGATGATGTTGCCTGGATGTTTAAGCCGGTTTGGCACATATTTTGGTAAAATATCCTTTGCTATATTTGTTGGTATTTACTGTCTAAAACAGGTTCCTGACTTGAAAGGTTGGCTAGCTGCCTTTGGAACTAGAGTCAACTGGACTTAAATTAAGTTGAGCATGTTCATACAACTATGAACTTTTTGATGATGCCAAAAAGGGGAAGTTAGATGTTGTTTAGATTAGTTATGTTTGTGACCTAATTTTGCCTAACTGTTAATTACCATGGTTCTTGGTTAGTGTTCGGTAGTATTCACAGGTTCTTGTACTAATAACCCTAAGTAAAAATATTGTTTGTCATCATCAAAAGGGGGAATTTGTTGAAGGATGGTTTTGAAGATGACAAAGGACCTGGTTCTATGTGGACAAGGAAAATATTCACAGTTGAAGTAGAAGACCTGGCTGTTCAGATGGATATTCGAGTTTGAGTCGAAGAAGGAAAACGAGGAAAACTGGAGTTGAAGTCTGAAGTCTCAATCCAAGAAGAAGAAGGAAAAGCTTTCAAGGCGGTACCAAAAGAGAAGCTGTTTCCCAGGCGGGGAAGGATTGAAGACTTAGGCAAAACAACTTAGATTTTATATAAGGCAATATGAGTAAACCTTATTAGAAACGGATCCCAAAAGGAAAAAGGAGTTCCAAGTTAATTATGGAAAAGGATTTCCATGAACTCTATAAATACAAGTTGTTTTGGCCATAACAATTTACGCACTCAAAGAAATCTCAATAGAGCAAATAAAGAGCAAATTGATCGTGAGAGTTTTTGTGTGCAAGAGCAGAAGCAAGGCGACAGAACCGGGAGGAGTTCGAATTTCGTAAGGTCTAGTCTGTTTGTCTTAGTTTTCTGTTATAGGCTATTGACTTGTAATCATTCAGCTTGTTTAGAAGCATTAATTTAAGATTATGTTTTGGTGAGGTAGTTTTACCTTACAAGTCATAGTGAGGCTTGAAAGGTTCTAGGTATTAGTCAGAGTGAGGCTAGTTCCTTGATTGCATTGCGTTGTAATCTAAAACTTGCTCAGTTTCCTTGATGGAAAGTTTAAATCCCAAGAGTGTTGGGTCGTGGTTTTTGATCCCTTGAGCAAGGATTTTTCCACATAAAAATCTCTGTGTTTTTTATGTTTCCGCGTTGAGTTAAGTTTCAGAGATAAGTGAAACTTGCAAGGAACCTGGTCCTTTGTGAGTTAGGTGAATAAAGTAAAAGCAAGTTTTAGAATTTGAAAATCAGGTAAGAACATTATTCACCCTCCCTCTAGTGTCTTACGAAGTTGCACCAAGTGCAACATAAAATATAAACGTGCTTTATCGATCGGAAATGTATCTTTCATATTTTTCAAAATTCTATCATTTTTGATCATTTACATTCTCAATTTAATATCAGAATCAAACAAACTACGATGGCGTCAATAATACAAATTATTAACTGAGTTGCCTCACGCTTAAATATACTGTTTTGTCTATCCGCAACGTAACATGCACAAAATGCACTAATAATATCGATTGTCAATTAGTTATATAGTTATTGTGAATACTGATAATTTAACCCCCTTATGACATGATTGATGTTTTAAATCTTTAAGCATTTCTCATCTAATCCTAAACAGATTCAGAAATAGATTCTTTTTTCTATTGTAGCTGATCAATGAGAAAGATGTGGGTTATTGATTTCACCTATCCTTATAAAATTTAACAATTTTCATAGAGAACCGAGTTTGGTTGAAAATTCACAATCCACTCGAGATGATTTTTGTCCTAAAGATAACGGTCTGCAATCTAAAGCACCACCATATACCCAATTTTTGGGTGTATTTGAAGTTCTCATTCGCATATTAGTTTATAGGCTTATTAATCTATATTGTCCAGATAAAAATAGATAAGCTACAAAATTTTATTTGAAAAATGAATCAGTCGAATCAAATTTCCACCTAAATATCCATAACTTAACTGTTACTATATACTAACAGCGAAATAGGTTGTTTCCCATCTAAACTTGTCCCCGATTACCATTTTTACACCTTAACTAGTCGGGCATCCGCTTACCCCTCTTAGCAACTTTTAACTGGTATTAATATCCCCTTTAATGCTGACGTGGCAAAGAGACTTTAATTATTTTTTTAAATGGAGCGTGAAAAGCTCAAACAATGTCAAAAATAAATTAAATTGGACAGGTGTCAAATTTCAAGAGGACATTTTTGACTAATTACAATATTAATAACTTGTGCGTTATTTTAACCCTTTTTATTTTTCTTCTTTCTTTCTTTCTTTTTCCCTTTCTTTGAATAATTCACTATCGAATTCATCCGATTCGATTCGATTCGATTCAATTTAATTCAATTCACCTCTCCACTGTAATCTCCAATTTCCTTATGGTTGCAAGTTCTCTATATCAGTATTTTTTGTTTGGAATGCGAGTTTTGGTTGGACTGATTTGCAATTTAACAGTTTTCCAGATTTTTGGTGTCTAATTTTTGGCTTTTTTTTTTTATTTTTTTTTTTTTATGTTTGAGCTGTTAAATCTATGGCACAAATTGTGGGCAAAGCTTTGGTATTTTCATTGTCTTCTGATGGTTGTGAAATTCACTGTCATGGGGTCTCTGCTTTTCCTAAAAAAATGGGTGAATCTTTCATGTCTTCCTTCGTTGAAGCTTCATCTTCATGTTTGTCAAGAAGTGATTTTTATGGTGGTTTTAGTTTTTGTGGTTTTATTTGATATGTTTTGGAGGTGGTCTTATGGAAGGGTGGCGGCGGGTATGGCGAAGATATGGTTGGTGGAGGCATCAAGGCTGGTGGAGAAGATTACATAGATAAAGACAAATAAAATAAAAAATAACAAAAAATATATTAAAATTACAAAGTGAATAAATAAGTATTAAAAAAAGAAGCCAATTACATGTCAATGACGTAGCTGCCACGTGTTGCTTACAAAGCGCGAGTGTAATACACCCTCCACTGTGTAACTGGTTAGGTGTCGGTGAAGGGGAACTAATATCATATAGAAGTTAGTAAGGGGGTGAAACGGATGCCCGTAAAGTTAAGAGGGGAAAATGGTAATCGGGGACAAGTTTAGGTGGGAAACAACCAATTCCGCCATATACTAACCGGATGGAGTTCTACCCTATCCATGGATCATCAGGTGATGAAAACAAAGCACTCAAAAATATTTGAACTCCAAAGCAAGTTGAAAAATGTAATGAACTTGCAGATTAGTAACTCCTGAGCCATATCATAAAAGAGAGAATTCTGCTAGTAACAACAAACATACTCCTGAACCATATCATAAAAAAGAGAATTCTGCTAGTAATAACAAATATATAGACAACACAAACAACAATTACTTGCACAAATGCTTGATACTGTCAAGTTGAAGATCCAAAGAAAATATATATCCTTGTTGCACTTGTAGAAATTCACAAATACATGAATAATATTAAGTTGGTTCCACTGAAGATAGATTGAATAAAAAGTTGCTTGATGAGAATTAACCCCCAAAGCATACCAAGATCTACATTGACTTCAGAAATTATACATTCACTCAAAGTTGGATTTTTCTCTTTTCTGAACCCATTAGAAAGAACAGTTGCAAGGGCTATAGCTCCGCTGCAATTATAAGTCTCATATAAGACCCTTATAAGCCTGTATTAGCATTTGGTAGATACTACATAAGCTTTTAATTAAGTGCAAGAAAAGAGGTGCACTGCAGGATAAGAAATTATCTAAAGTGAGAACCAAAAAACTGTACTATATATTACCGCTAAAATATTGATCTATGCCAATAACTCCAACAAACAAACAACTTATTTTGTCTACAAAAAGCTTCAAGTAGGCACTCAATAATTTTAAAATAGAAGGATATCTAAGGCTTTATCATGTAAATCTCCAAAGGAAAGCTCGCAACCCATTAGCAATAGCAGTGTTAACATCAGAAAAGTTGGTCTTCGACAGGACATCATGATCTGCTCCCATTGGCTCAAAATTCAAGTATATATGCTCCATGTTGAAACAAAAAGAAGTAGATTTCGCTTCCAACTAGAAAAATCACATTTTAATTCATATACACAAACATTATGATGTCAAACTTCTGCATGCTCAATAGGATAATAGATGAAGCATTAAAGTTTTCT
Source organism: Petunia axillaris subsp. axillaris (assembly GCA_029990575.1). NCBI lineage: Eukaryota > Viridiplantae > Streptophyta > Magnoliopsida > Solanales > Solanaceae > Petunia > Petunia axillaris. Next base: position 63,369,884 of record JARKNS010000004.1, read on the forward strand.
TGACATCAAATGTAGACTTGTGAAAAGTTTATGTGTATCGCCCATTAATAATTACATCCAAACTTTTCCAAATCTGAAGTTTTTAGTTTTCTATAGCAAAAATATCATTAATGTCTTATTATACTTGGACATCACTTAAACGGTGATCATCCAGCCAGAACGGGCAAAGTAGACGAATAATCACTTTTGCCAGTGGTCTTAGGTTTGAGGCCCTTTTTTTAGTAGTTTTACATGAGAGGCCACTTTTTCGAATTTCAATTTTTGTGGGCTGAAGTTCAAATATTGTGGGCTGAAGTTCAATCCCTGTGGGCTGAACTTCATGCCTAAGGTATAAAGTTCAATTTCAACCCGCAAGGACTGAGCTTTTACGCATAGATGCGTAAACTTCAACCCTTATTGGTTGAAGTAGAACTTCAATCCTTGTGGGCTAAAGTTTAGCCTACAAGGATTGAAGTTCCAAAAAGTGGCCTCTCATGCAAAACCTATAAAAAAAGTGGCCTCAAAGCAAAGACCAGTGGCAAAATTGATCTTTGAGCGAAATTTTTACAGCCAGAACCTGCTGATTTGGGCCTTAGTTATAAAGTTGTATATGGCTGAAGACCTGAAGGCAAACCAATTCCATGAATAATGTCTTGCTTTTTTACTTGGAAGAGCCGCACTTATGACAAACAGTTGCAATTAATAGAGATTACAACTGTTTTAAAAAAATCCGTCCGTATTATTGCTCTAGTGCTATAAGACGAAGGAAATCACTATTTGAAAACTTAAATATATATAGCAAGGACCAAATAGCAACTGAACAGAGTTATAGTGTATAGTTAAAATTCATACTAAAACTAATATGTAAGAAAAGAAATCAATCTGTTACTTTTGACCAATCAAAAAGAAATTATACCCTCCAATATTGCAATAATCGAGAAAAGAATAACAGTGAGAAAAAAATATTTTATTAAGAACTATTTACCTTTGGGATGTTGGAGTATTGAAGCTTGCAAAGAACATAATCATATCCAGGATCAAGAGAGGGACTTCCAATTTCATCTTCGTCGGCTGCCAATAGAACTGAAACGTACAACACAATCCTTTTGCTCCTTTTGGATTCAGCAGAGGATATTCATCAATCCAATACTCCATATTAGTTTTAAATCTCATGTACCAAAGTTTATATATAAGTAATCTGCGAATGCCATCATTAGCTGCTTATCATGGTTCCTTAAAGAAACCAACAGATATAAGATGCAAAAAAAAAGGAAAAAAAAAAGAAGAAGAATCACCATATCTCACCCTACAACATTATTAAAACCTCTTATCCAGCAAGACTGTCACTTTCTATTTCTACTACAACTATGAATTGATCATATTTCCTTACATTTAGGACACAAATAAAAATTATAAGCGTCCGCATAACATAATTTTAGTACAGTTGGGATTTATACTGTTAATATAGTCAAATTAAAAAAAAGAAAAATCAGTCTTTTCAATAACGTCAAAATCGTAAGCAGTACACCAAGTTTTTAGTAATGCCTTTCTAGAAGTACTTGTTCCACTCCTCAACCTTGTGGCAACTAATCACTTATCCTTCTTCTGATGAAGTAGCCAAATTAGCTTTACCGATTCAAGGTATTAGATATGTGATTGGAGGACTTTGTTGTACGTGTTGAGATTTTTTAAAATGCATGGAAAGATATTTGACAGTAATTTCATGAAGTAAAGTTCCCCTTTAATGGAAGAAGACACAACAACACATTTGACCAAAAAATGCCTATCTGCATCAAGATGGAAAGAAGCAGTGAAAAAATAATATGCTGCAGAAAACTAAAGTAACTATACAGACATATAAAACAAAATCTAATTATACACTATATGCCTATCTCCATCAACATGGCAATAACAAGTATATAATAATAAGTTGCAGAAAACTAAAGTAACTATACAGACATATAGAACAAAATATAATTATACATTATACCTTTTTCAAAAAGACTACAATTACAATGTTTCCATATCTTTTACATAGAGATTACAGTTGCAACCATGATTCAGTCCACCTCTTGCGACTTTCATTAATTATAGAAAAAGTATACTAGATCAGCTAAGAGACTTGCCTCTTGAATCAAATAAGTTGTATATTAGCATATGGCAGATCTTTAAAGAAAAGAATGTAATCTATTCATGGATTTTAGAGCTTGTTCCAGGCTCGTTATGATTTTAGAGAAGCATCATTCATGATCAATGAATTGTACTAATAATATATTATGAAGCAGATAAATTTTAGCTCAGTAGTTACTTAGAAATCAATCATATATAACGTAAAACGTCATAATTTGATATCAATCTTTTTTAGTACAAAAATTGGCATGATTCTTTATTAGTTAAATTTCAAGTTAAACAGGCAACCAAATAGTATAATCCTAGAAACTGAAACAAAGGTATTCTGGACCCATAATACGATTACTAACCATGGATTGATAAAGCTACTTCGGCTTTACAAACAAAATAGAGTAAAAGTTGCATTGAACCTGTATCAATAGTTTTAACAATTTGACTACATAATGTGATCAGTTTCTTGCTTTCGACCCCTAAGAAGTCCTCTTTTTCTTTCTTGTTAGACATATATCAGTATGAAATCAACAAAGGCATGGTCGTACAAAATATAATTAAAAGGAAAAGGCTCAAAATTGCTCTCGAACTATTAGAAATGGGGCATTTTTGCCCTCCATTAACCTATTGGCCCAATATTGCCATCAACGTTATTTTTTGGCTCGAATATACCCTCTCACAGACGGAGGAATGACTAAGCTGCTGAGTCATTCTTCATTAATTATGTGGCCACTTCTTATAGGTCCACCTAGACCACGACCCAACACCACACCCAAAATCAAAACCCGACCCAATCCCTTTTATTTTTACCCATCAGAAAATAAAAAACCCTTACCCCTTTAAATAATTCATCTTCTTCATTAGGTCTTAACCTTTTTTCTTCATTACCACTACATTCTCCACCATTTTAGCTCCATTGGATACACATCTCTTTAAGATTCAAAATTCAATTCTTCTAAACAAATGTTTGAAGCTTCAATATCTTCTCGAAGCCAAGTGTCATGCCGCAAATATTTTTGTGGAATTAATGCAAGAGAATTTATGGCTTGGACTAACAATAGTGTTGGTCGTAGATTCCTCAAGTGTTCTATCTGACGTAAGTATTATGGTTTTTTTCTTCAGAAAATTCCACGAATTTATGCAGATTTTTTAAGTTTTGTTTTAGTGGTTTAAAGTGTTGGTTTGTTGAATAGGTTGCTTCATGTGGTTACTGAGAATGGCGTGATCCAGAATTTCCAGTGCGCGCTCATGCTGTTATTCACGAGTTAAAAAAAACAGTGGATGAGCTTCGCAAAGAAAACAATATACTTGGGAATATGATAGATGAAATCCAAGGAATAAACTATGTTGCCTCATTGAAAGTGCCTAACTTGGAAGCTCAAGTTCAAAAAATGAAGATCATACTTGTCATATCTTGGGCTATGTTCTTTGGCTTTGTAATGGCTAGAATGTTAAATATATAACACCTTATTTGATGTTGTAAGATGGTAGTAGCAACAATAGTTATGTTGCCAATGGTTTCTTTGATTTTCTATGATGGATCATCCCATTCAATCTCTGTAATGTGACATTTATAGACTAATTAACAATGCTTTATTTTGGGTTTGATTTTAATTTTGTAAGTCTCTTTGTGTTGCACATATAAAGGCATGGGGATTAAAAAAAACAAAATGTAGACAAAACTCCACATTCGTAAACCAAGCCATCACAAATATCATTGGATAAATGCCATCACAAAATGTAGACATATCAAGACTAACATCATAACAGCATAGGATAAATGCCATCACAAATTCCATAAGCAAAGGATAAATGCAAAACACTAACATTAAAATTAACTAACACAACAACAAATACCATAAGATTATATTTAAACACTAACACATCAGCACTACATAAATGCCATAAGAAGCACTACATTGACAAAGCAACACTAATATAAACCAATACAGCAGCACTGAAATATTCAAAACACTTACATTAACCAAAGCATAAATGACAATAAACTTAACAACACAACAATGAAACTAACATTGACAATTTTAAATTGCTCAAATTGTTCATACACATGAACTTGACAATAGCACTAAACTGTTCAAAAAACTTACTTTGACAATTTCAAATTGTTCAAGTAAGATTTACCAATAATAGATATATGAGACAAGTAAATGTTTGAACAAAAAACTTACTTAATTGTTCACAATATTTACTTGTCTATACCAGTTAAACCAAAAATAGTCAATACATAAAGACAACATAAATCAGTTTTCCCAGCTTAGTTCCTGCCTTTTCTAACAGATTTCTTGCCTCTTTTTTCCTTGAGTTTTCCAATCTTTTGTTCCCTTTAAGCTTGTAACTGTCGTGCAGTCATTGCTTTGCCTCCATACCAAATCAGTTTGGTGGGAGAGTATGGCAAATTTTGTGGACCAACAGAAGCCTCCCTGAAACCAATTTTCCTTGTTTCAGTATTTTGCACCCTCATCTTAGCAGCCAACCTAGTCTTACTCTCAGATATGGTTTTAGGATTTAAGGTAGGGTCAGATTCATAATCTGACTCAGAATCTTAAACAGGGGGCTGACTAGATGATTGAGTCAACTGAGTAGCAGTCTGACTTGTTGGTTGTGGTTGTGACTGACTTGTTGGTTGTGGTTGTGACTGAGTTGTGGATGAGGAAGCAACTCCAGCTGTAGGGATGAAGAATAACTCAGAATCTGGATTGTTTTGTGGTCCAGCTTGAGAAGAAGTTCCTTCATTTTGGAAGTACTTCTTGTGTGGACCAAGCACCTATATAGAGAAATAGATATGGTTAGCACTTATAGACAACATATTATAAAGTTAGGACAAAAGTTATTAAGTAATAAAGTTTACCAAAGGGCATCTCCGTATGTTGTGGCCCATTTTACTACAGTAACCCCAAGACATTAGAAGTCCCTTTCTGCCAGCAGACTACATCCTGCCAGCAGACTACTCCCCCCTGCCTTTTCCTAGCCTCATCTTTCTCTCTTTTCTTTTTTTGTCGGTGGTCTACCAACCATCCTACCTAGAGTTGGGGGCTCCATAGCATGGCTTGGCTCCACCTTCCAGAACTTTTCTCCCCTCACAGGTTTCAGCTTGTGTCTATAAATACTCAAAAAAGCCTCATTTGAATAAAACCAATCAATCTGACCTACAGGGTCTATTTTCCAATAGAGAAATGCCTTTATGGCATGGGCACATGGGATACCAGACACATCCCATTGCCTGCAGGTGCATTTTCTCTCCACAAGATCAACAGTATGCTTATCAGTCCCATAAGTGACCTCAAATCCACTGTCTCCATTGAAATCCAGCCTACAAACTGCTGCAATCTTCCTGTAATCATTATACAGCTCCATTGCATGATCTGACAAGTTGTATTTCCATGTCCTTGCTTCAAGTTCATGATCTCTCAGCATGTTCATAACCTACAAAAGAAGTTAAACTTAATTCATATACTACAATGAAAGAAAACAGTCTAAAATTATTATAGTTTTTCTAACCTTCAATTTAATATCTTCAAGCATTTTTATAATTGGCTTCTTTCTTTCATCTACAATCCAAGAGTTGAATGACTTTGTAAAATTATTGTCCACCATGCAGTTCTTGGAGTATGTATCAAAATAAGCTCTTGACCAATATTGTGGAGGATAGTGAACACCAGCCACATTCAGCTCACCCATCTTTTTAATGTTGTCTGTGAACTCCTCATCATAGGTGCACCATGCACTCCACCAAAAGTATTGCTTCATCTACCACTCTTATACTTCTTGGTCCAATTTTTTTCAATGTGTTTCACACACCATCTGTGGTATGCTTCTGGACAAACATCCTTGATAGCTTCACATAAACCCTGCAAGTATAAGACAAAAGCAGGTTACAAGTAGCAAGATTTCTTTAAAAAAAATCAAAATAAAAATTAAAAAGACAAAGATAACAGGAAAATATTACCTTTTGCATATCTAATATAAAGGTGATTCCTTCACCATTCTTCAAGTCCAAAGAGTGTTTAAGAAGCTCAACAAACCAGGTCCAAGTTCTTTTTATTTTCCTGTCTACCACTGCCCAAGCAAGTGGATAGAAATGGTTACTTGCATCTTGACCAACTGCAACCAGAAGTATTCAAAGGCTTTTACCCTTCAAAAAGGTACCATCCAGTCCTATCAAAGGCCTTAAACCCCCTTTCCACCCATCCTTTAAAGCTTGGAAGCATACATACATTCTTAAGAATTTTCTTTTTCCTTCTTTCATAGCATCCTTTGACAGATTTATGACTACATCAGTTCCAGGGTTGGTGAGCCTCAATTCTTGAGCATAAGCCTCCAACTTATTGAACTCATCACTATAACTACTTTCCAGCTTGTCTAATACAATCTTTTTTCCTCTCTTCAGCTTTGTCTTGTTCACAGTTAGATTAAACTGTGACACAAGGTCAACATTCATGTCTTTTACTTTGCATTTAGGTTACCCTGATGTTTTGCCTTAAAGTAATGAGCTAACACTTTGTAACTTGCCCTGCCATTCTCAAAAGATTCATCACATTTATGATCTTGACATAACTTCTTCATTTTAAAACCTTGGTTCTCTCCCTCCTTAAAAATAAAACAGTAGAATGGACAACCGGTTTGACAGTCATAACTAACTCTAGTTTTATCACTCTTCTTTACATGAAGGTTCCTTTTATTTGCAACATTATAAAAGGCTATAACTTGTTTAGCTTCATCAAGATCGTTAAAGGCCATACCATACTCCAAGACTTTGTATTTTTCAAGTTTTTCATCTATATCCAACAACCTTTTCTTACTAAATACTTCCATTTCTTCATTATCATAATCACTACCAATTTCTTCTTCACATTCCTCTTCTTCACTACTACCACAGTCTGTTCCATAATCTATTGTACTAATATTACTTTCCTTAAAACTAATAATGTTAAGAATCTGTCCAATATTCACTTCAGGATTATCTAGGGCAAATAGATTAATAGCTTTAAAACACTTAGACAGAAGAGTTTGAAGTTTTCTTATACCTTCATCCCTCTCTACCAAATAGTAAGAACCAGAGGGGTCAGTTATAAGAATATACCTCACCTCACTAAACCCTATTTTTTCTTTGAATTCAGCACATATATCTATGTAAGATAGCAGATTCACATCATAATCTCTCCACACGTGAGTCAATTTTTTAAGATAAGCAAGCTTTGGATGAAGTACCCAATTTCCCCCATAATTGAATACTAAGTCGACTGTTTCAACCATCTTGAATAGGGTAACATGCAACACAATAAAAAAATTAAAGGGACCACATCAGAATATATTAAGTATATTAAAAGCATAAAAAATATATTGGACCCCTATCCACTATTAAAAAACCCTAGATACCCGACAAAGACAAATCGAGCAAAGGAAAAATGGACCCCTACAACCATTAAAGCATGCATATTCATGTATAAACTGTAAAGGTTAAAAAAAAATTTACTTATTTTTAAGAACATACAACAAATTCGTATGGCATATAAAACCCTAAAATTAAAGTGTAATAATAATAAAAAAAGAAGTAGTAACATACCTTTAACACTTGAACAATAAGAAATCCCAACGAAGGCTGGGTCAGAAATTTCCTCCGCTGATAAACCCTAAATCGCCATTTGTTAGAGTGAGATGAAGGGAGGGGTAAAATGAAAGGGTTAAAGGGGGGTAAGAGTTTTTTTTTTTTTTTTTTTAATTTTCTGATGGGTAAAAATAAAAGGGATTGGGTCGGGTTTGATTTTGGGTATGGTGTTGGGTCGTGGTCAACGTGGACCTATACGAAGTGGCCACATCATTAATGAAGAATGACTCAGCAGCTTAGTCATTCCTCTGTCTGTGAGAGGGTATATTCAAGTCAAAAAATAACGTTGATGGCAATATTGGACCAATAGGTTAACGGAGGGCAAAAGTGCCCCATCTAATAGTTTGAGGGTAATTTTGAACCTTTTCCGTAATTAAAATGATCAAGAGCATGGTTGAAAACTAAAATGGACAACTGATTGGACAGTTGTTACTTTAAACAAAAACCATTTACCGTGTTTTTACCTTGCTGTCATGTGATCTTTTAGCATATAATTATCTCTCTACTTTTTTCGTCATCCTAGATGCTTATTCTATTGCAGTTCCTTCTAAAATTGAAGCAGACAACTCTGCATAACCCACTGTTCTCTTTTTAGAATCAGCAACCACAGCCTTCGCTGACAAAAAATGACATCTATTCTTGAGATGAATTACTCATCTGCCTATGATTTCATCAACACCCATTTTTGAACTCTGACAAAAAACGTTAGGATTGGTATGTAACCTGCTATGAAGCTTGAAGTGTTAGCTATAAAAAAAAAATTAGTTTTACATCCAAATTCAAATTAGACAGCAAACTCCAACCAGAATCAATCAACTATCAGGGGAAGTGGAACTCCAAGCCAAAACCAATCAAACGTAAATGATATCTATTTTAAAGACAAACGAAAAAGGGTCATATCTACCACTGTACTATTTAATATTAGTTATAACTTGCATCCGTTATACTTTTTATTGATTTTTACCCCCTGCCGTTAGCAAAACTAATATATATACCCCTCATTTTAACGGCCCCCCCTTAAACACCCATGTGGCAGCCATCCAGCCAACCAATCCACTTAATCCCTTATCCAAACCAAATAACCAATCCCCAACTAAATATGACCAAACCGACCCGTGCAAATTAAAACCCCATCAACATTTTGCCCGACCCACATTACCTGTTCCAAAATACGAATAAGCACCATAAAAACTCACCATCACCGGAAAAATCTGCCTGTTCGATGTCGCTTTTGTCGGTGGAGCTGGCGTTGGTAAAGTGGATATTGTGAATTTAAAAGAGTTGAAGAGACTAGGAAAATAAAATTATAGAAAGGGTCAAGTTTTAGAAGCTTTAAAGTTTCATGCTAAAACAATAGGGTCAATTTTTAAAAGCTTTAAAATTGTCAGATGCATTCAGTTAAAAGAATCATATTTCTTAAACCACTAGCTGCGTCAATGGCAGCACCAGGACTGGAGACATAATTGATTCATCTTTGATTGCTCAAGCAGCAAATGCATCCACCCTCCCATGGAGTCGTTTTCATGTAAGACTTTATGCTTTTCTTCTCTGTTATCCAAGATGAAATATATGTTAAAGCATGTACTGTTTATACGATGGAAGAAGCAATTACTAGTTGTCAAGATGTCGGTTATCCCACAAGATCCGCGTCGTTAGGTTGTGGTGGTAAAGGCATAAGAAATGTATTTCATTGATAAACAAAGCACTGTAGTAGTGCAAGTTTGAAATTAATTTGATATATTAATCTTGCTAAAAATATATTTTAAGAATAAGCAGAATACTTAAGCTATTCGCTCAACCTTATGCATGTTTTATTGTTGGTTATTACAAATCCTGTCAATGTGTGAATAATTTGAAAGTTTTGTTATGAAATGTGAATAATTTAGATTTTAGAGATTTTATTCTAATTTTGCCTCTTTCACTAGGAAAAAGATGATGAGCATATGCTTAGTTGAACCCGAAAAGGGTCTTTGGGTCACGTTTTAATTTAGATTAAAAGGTTTGCTACTAATTGGGGGGGGGGGGGGGTGATTAAAAAAAGTTGAAGCTTTAGATGAATGGCATGTGGAGTAGGTGAAGTTGGGGTAGGGTCTTCGTTAAAATAAGGGGTAGATATATCAGTTTAGCTAACGACAAAGGTAGAAACCAATAAAAAGTATAATTGACACGACCCGAAATCCGGTTAGGTCGTGCGGGCACCCGACATCCTCCCCTAGACCCATCGGGCGAACCTTTACCAATTAAATTAGGAAAATGAATATAACAATTCATAAATAAGGACAAGACTTTAAAAAAATTTACAGACATACTGATACCTTTAAGCTGTACAACAGAATTTACAGCTGACTACCCAACATGCTAGGTTTAGGGTTATCCAGACCAGACATCTAAGAGTACAAAAGAAGACAAATACCTCCTGAAGGGAGCAAACTGCAACTGAAATGATAACCAATAAACTGGTGGCCATCCGAAATAAAAGCTGGCTCACCCTGACAGCTGAAGTTGTCTACGCTCCTTCACAACGTGGCGAACTCAATCCTGGAGCGAACCTGCCGAAACGAAATAGATAGACAAGAAACAAACAACAAACAAGGGTGAGTCAAAAGGACTCAATAAGTGGGGCAGACTAGCCACCTCAAAGAATAGGATAGCTAGCCAGGGAGAAAAGAAACAAATAAACCAGATTTCTCTTATTTAAATTATGAAAAGGCAGAGCCAGATAATAATTAGAAACACGTATGGAATCGCAAACTATTCAATAACCAGGAACGTAATACAGCCAGAACATATAGGTATCCCGAACACATCAACAATCAGAAATACATCTTGTTGCGGCGTGCAACCCGATCCATATATTCATCCTGTTGCGGCGTGCAACCCGATCCATATATTCATACCGCTGCGACGTGCAACCCGATCCATATATTCATACCGCTGCGACGTGCAACCCGATCCATATATTTATACTGTTTCGGCGTGCAACCCGATCCCCGCAAATTAGAATACGAGCCAGAAATATATAGGCAAACTGTAATATGTCCACAACATGGTGTACATACCGCATACATAAAACACAATATAATACACACAATAGTCAGTATGCGGTGCAATGAGATGGGATGAATGCGGCATGATGCAATGCAGTCACATACTCTTGATACCTATCTCCGGCGCGGGACTCTCATCGTCTACCAGGAGATATATGCAATAATGACCCTTCACCGGCTCGGGACTCTCATCGATTACCGGGAAGTATATGTAGTGATGACCCTTCACCGGTGCGGGACTCTCATCGCCAACCGGGAAGTATATGCAATAATGACCCTTCGCCGGTGCGGGACTCTCATCGCCAACCGGGAAGTATATGCAATAATGACCCTTCGCCGGTGTGGGACTCTCATCGCCAACCGGGAAGTATATGCAATAATGACCCTTCGCCGGTGCGGGACTCTCATCGCCAACCGGAAGTATATGCAATGCTCAAAACCAGAGTGCAATACTCATATGTTCAATGTAATACCAACAACAGGCCATAACATATAATATAAAATGTAAATTCAAAGCTAAGGCGTAATGAGTACGCCTATCGGCAGCTACACACATAAGGAAACACGTGGTAGAAAATCCACGAGGCCAAGGGCCTCCAATGAAATGGATACAAACACTTACCTCTCTCAAAAGTTAGCATTGCGACCAACAACCGCGGTATTCTTTGAATTCATTGCCAAACGATCCCACTGTGATCAATAAGCAGAAAAATATATCACATTAGACTAAAGGCTTCATTCCTCACATCTTAGGGCAATCCAGGTAAGAACCTGATACCCTATTCGCATACGCAATACGCAGGCCAGGCCTATATACAGGGTTTAAGGTCACACAACCAAACCTCAAATAAATTACATTTATATGTTGCCCATAGCTCACTGAGTACGAATATTTAATCAATTTCATTATCAGGGTCCATTTGACCCTTCAAACTATTAATTGAACTTGTTAAAACGATGTCTAAGATCCCTATTTTTACCGTAGAAATATATTCAAACACACGTAATAAGCTAAGATAATGAGTTAACATCATTACCTGAAGATTTGGGGTAAAAATTCTACTTTTCTCCGACCCCTTTTCTCATTTTCTGACATTTTTTCCATTTCTCTGCGTTAACTTTTGCATTTTCCGTTTCATTCTGTTCATATTGCTCATTTCTGCCTCTGTTCTATATGCTACTCAATTTCCTTATCCTTAGCTTTTTAAGCTAAGGAAATCACCGCCTACATTTTGTTTGTTTCTTCCTTTTCCTTTTTTTTTTGTTTTAAAATTCGCTGATACGATAAAAATTAAAACGGCAACTTACGATAATCGAATTAATTCCAACTTTTGCGTACAAGTTATACAAAATATATGTAACATACTCGCGAAGGCGGATCTCAAATCGGACTCCCGAAACTCAATATGCAAATTAAATGGGAAAAGATCAAATTATTTAACTTTCGGCATTTTAGCAGAACTAGCCGAACAACATCGAAATTCACTTTTGAAAGTTTACAAAAATCACAAATAATCATACGAACCTAACGGCACTTTCGAATTTCGAATCGGAGCTCATTCGGCAAAAACCGAGCTCGAAAATCTCTTTTTAATATTTATCGCCAATAAAAACCGAAACCTTCTTCCGATGCCTACCAAACGAGGTCTGATTTAGCTCAGATTTTACAGACAGGTTCTAATGGATATTACGAGTATTTTAAAATTACTGGCATGCCAATCGGAGTCCTAACTTCCGAAACGACTGACCGAGGTCGTTTCAATAATGGAGGTGAATTATCGACCAAACCATATCAGCTTTTAAGCCAAAAGTAATAAGTTAGGATTCTCCAGCTTTTAGCTTTGACTTTTTTAGCTTGTTTTGGCTTAAAATTTCTTGACTTAAAAGTAGGTTTTTTTTTTTTTTTTGGGAGGATTCATAAGTAGCCAGGTTATAACTTCATCTTCCATCTAGTTAGTCTGTTTTTCAAAATTACTTTTTTAAAAGTACTTTTGGAGAGTAGCAGATTGTGTTTTGCCAACTCCTTTGAGAAGCACTTTTGTCAATAGTTTAGTGTAATTTGTGTTTGGCCAAATTGTTGAAAACGTATTTTTCAGTGTTAAATTACGAATAAGGACATATAAAGATTCACTTTACCGTTCTTAACCAGGAGAGTGATTTTGATTATTTGTTATCAAAAACTACATTTAAAATTTTCATTTAATTAAATTATTAAAACTAAAGCATTCATAATTGAATATTTTAAATTCATATGTTAAAAAAATACAATTTGATTCAAAGCTTCCAACAATGAACATCACGTGTGTGTAAGAGAAAAAAATAATGCACTATTTATATAGTATAATCATTACTCAAAATTAAATAGTGGTAATCAGGTAAATAAGTATTTTTGGTAAGAATATTTTTGGAATGATAGAAATTAAAAACGACTTCTTCTTTTTTGGGAAAAATAATTTTTTCCAGCTTCTTCCTTGCAACAAAAAATAGCTTCTGCTGCCACTCAAACGCACTTATTTTTCTCCTAGAAACTTGGCCAAGCACCTCAAATTTTCAAAATAAGCACTTTTGGCTCTTCAAAAGCTCGGCCAAACAGGCTCTTCAAAAGATATTTTTAACTAAAGCAAAAACTAAGAAATGAAGATAAGAGCTCGTCACCTAAAATATAGAATTGTAACATAGGATGTTGATGTGATGTGTTAATATAGGTAAGCACATCCTAACAACTACCCACCACAACCATTATCCAATAAACATTTAGTTTTCTAAATTTTTATAAAGGTCAGAAACATATTCCCTTTTCCTTATTCTTCTTACTTCCTTTTTTCTGTACAAATATTAACATCTCTGCACATGCCAGTGCATACACATGCCAAGTGCATACAAGTACGGATACATAGAATTGAATATCTTGAGATACCAATAATTTTACCTTCTGAATAATGTATGCATATCAAGTGCATACGAAAAAAAGTAAATAATATATGTACTAAACAAATAGATAGTGAAGTGTATGGCAAATAAGTAGTGATATCATTGTCAATGATAAATGAATAAAATTATATAAATAATACCTAATTATGTATAAAAAAATTATTGGTAAAGGATAATAATATGTATGCATACCAAGTCCATACAAAAGAAGGATGGAATGTAGGGTAATGAAAGAGAAAGAAATTTGAAAACTATTTGACTTCTAATGACTTAAAATAACAGATGAACTTAAATTAAGACATTTACATTCATTATCCCTTAATAGATAGGTTAAAATATCACAATTCTATTTATTTTTACAGCTATACTTAAGGAAAAATGTGTTTATAATATGAATGCAAATTTTCTAGATGTCTCCCTAGTGTTCTTTTTCTTTTTTTTTTATTTGTCAAACACCTAAACAGGAAAAGCTACAGGCCCAAAACCTTCGACCCTTCTTTCTCAATGGGGGTGCCACATTAACAGGGGCTTAAAAGCTGATTTATTCAATATAATGGATCATGAACAGTAAATCATTTTAAGCCCACCCAAACGGGCTCTTAATAGTAAAATGGATCTAGTAAATCATTTTAAAGAGAATTTAGGTTTATCCCAGTTCTCCCAAAATTGTGCCATAGGGGCTGTGATCTAATTTCCATATTTCTTTGTATTTTATTTCTTGTTTTAATAAGAGGGTGTGTGACTAAGTTTATAAGCGGGTCAAACCAGCTTATAAGTACTTTTTGGCTTATCTACATGTTTGATAAATATCAAAAGTGCTTATAAGTCAAGTGCTTATAAGCTAAAATGCCATAAGTCATAAGTTAGTTATTCCCAACTTATTTTTTCCAGCTCATAAGCACTTTTAGTTTGACCAAGTATTTTACTATTTTATCCTTAAAATATTTTGTAATCCATGAAATATCATCTCTAAAATAAAATTTTAAACCTCTTACTCAGTCTATATTCGTCATTTGTCATTTTTAATGTAAAAATATCTTTAAATTTATTTTTTTTGCAAAATAACTTAAATGATATTTTAGTTATTTTAATAAAAAATATATTTATCAGCACTGTTTTACCAAACACACCAACTACTTATTACTAATTTCAGCAGTTTTGTCCAAATACATAACTGTTTATTTATAAAATCAGCTTCAGCAACTAAAAGGGCTTTTCAGCACTTGATGCTTATGAGCCACTTTAAATTAACTAATCCAAACGGGCTCTAAATCTCGCCACTCTATGGTGTTAGTTTATATATATGCCTCCCTATAGGTATACCTATAGTCAGAGCCAAATTTGGAAAATAGTCTTCTACGGCATGGTATAGCACTGGTCCTATAAAAATTTAGTCAACACATATACTAGAGTATAAGATAAATCCTTCTACTTTAAAGACATGGTGATTTCAAGTCACTACTGCTAGACAGCCAATTTTATTAACTTGGATATGTAAATGGAGAGTTGTCATATATCAGGTAGGCCAAGAACTGGCTGTGGACGTACAGTGCTATGGTTACTCTCAAGACTAAGGACACCTCCCTTTATGAAGCACAAAGGCAAGGGAGGATTTCCTTCTATGACCACTTGTCGGGAAGAAGCCATCAACATTGCATCTGCTGCTGCTCTATCTCCACATGACATTGTATTACCTCAAGTAAGTTCCTTGCCTTTGAGTCATTCACTAAAATTTTTAGTGCAGGAGAACATGTAACCAAGAAATAAGTTTTGCCTAAAATATTTGACACGAAAACCAAGGTGATAGTGGTGTAATTATTTCCTGTCAATTCCAACCTTACTATTCCAAGAAGCATATTAGTCATTAATTAATTACTCGTATAAGAAATAATCAAGTGGGGATATTTCATCAAATATCCTTAGTTAACGCTATTAAATGATTTTCTTTATGGGTATGTTGAAATCTTAAACAAAGTATATAAAAGAGCCGGAGAGAGTAAACGAGTAGTCTGTACGTTCTTCTAATACACTTACTTTTATTGAATTCAACACAATTGTATCAAGTTAAATTGTGAATTACCAACTTATTTGGATAAACTTTTATTTAATATTGTAGACAACATTAATCTATCCATTTTAGAAACATGGAAATAGGGATGGCAACGGGGCGGGTGCGGGGCGGGTTGAATCTTAACCCGCAAAGTTAAACCTGCCCCGCCCCGCATAGCATTTTTGTCACTTCTCAACCCGCCCTGCCCTGCCCCGCATTAACCCGCCCCGCTATATTATTTTTATTTTTGTTTGTTAATTTTATGAACTAATTAACGAATTTCTCAAGTATTAATCATCTTATTTTAGGTAAATTATCATAGTAGTTTGGACAATAATTTTATTATTCTAATAATAGATTTTATACATACCCATATGTATAAGTTTGTTATAAAATTAAGTCTTTTATATATCTATACTATATTAAAAGCATGAATGTCCTTAGAAAATATTGATTGAACTTTATGTCCTTCATTAAAAAATTCTACAGACAAAATTGTCATTTTCTATTTTTTATATTTTATTTATTTCATTTAAGATAAATTATTCTCATAATTATATTTTTTAGCTCTTCCTGTTCCTAATATCACTAGGTATCTATCTCTCTTTCAATTCAATGACCAGGATTAGTAAAAGTTTTATATAGGATAAAATTTTGTTGATTTTGACGAATTCTTTGTAGCTAGAGGTCTACAAGTCTTCTAATTTTATATAAAAACACATATATAATTTGGTTACGATTTAACTTCTATTTAAGATAACTTTTATATAAAAACACATATATAATTTTATATAAAAACACATATATACAGGTTCTACAAGGATTTGAAAAAAAAAAATTAGATAAACCCACAACCCGCCCCACCCGCCCCGCTAGAATTTTAAAAAAATTTGTCCCAACCCGCCCCGCCCGCAAATGGCTTAAACCCGCCCCGCCCCGCCCCGCCCCGCCCCGCATAAAGTTGAACCCGCTCCGCACCGCACCCGCCCCGCCCCGTTGCCATCCCTACATGGAAATGTTAAGAAACTGCATATATTGTGCAACATTAATGCAGTATCGAGAAGCAGGGGTCTTGCTATGGCGAGGTTTCACCGTGCAAGATTGCACCAATCAATGTTTTGGGAACAAGGATGATAAAGGAAAAGGCAGACAAATGTCAGTACATTATGGTTCCAAGAAACACAATGTTATTACCATCTCTTCACCTTTGGCGTAAGAAAAAACATTTCCCAATCCTCCATTTAAACTTAATTTAACTTCATCGTAGAAATCGCGCTTACGATGTGCTATTTATTTCCCTTGTTTCACACTCAAATATCTCAGGCTGCTGGTGTGGCTTATTCTCTGAAAATGGATAAAAGGGGAGCTTGTGCAGTTGTTTATACAGGGGAAGGTGCAACTAGTGAGGTAATCTGCAATGATGGCTTTGGCATTAACTTCTTTTCCCAATAGGGATTAATTTTGATTGCACGTACAGTCAAAGTCACTGAATTTTACACATTATCATAGTAAAGTCACTGAATTTTACACATTATCATAGTAAAGTCACGAAACTATTGTTGGTGGTGAAAAACAATGCAGGGAGATTTCCATGCTGGATTGAACTTTGCAGCTGTTATGGAAGCTCCTGTTATCTTCATATGTCGGAACAATGGATGGGCCATCAGCACCCCTGTAAATGAACAGTTCCGAAGTAAATCTATTTCTTCTTCAGTTATCATTTCACATTACTGATGAATTGTCTTACGATCCTAGAGAGCGGTAAACTTTTAGTTATTTAAGTAAATCTTCAATAGTAACATCTTGAAATTACCTAATTTACATTGTTTTGAACATGGAAATATGATTAACCTTTATTCTCTCTTCTAATCATTTCCTTCTTGTGATTTATAGGTGATGGCATTGCCGCAAAGGGGCTAGGTTATGGAATAAGAAGTATCTGCGTGGATGGAAACGATGCTATTGCAGTTTATAGTGCTGTTCGTGCAGCTCGAGATATGGCAATCAAAGAAAATAAACCAATATTAGTTGAGGTAAAAACTATGCTCATTTTGAGTGAAATTTCCATGTTGTCAATTGTCATGAACATTTGAATCCATCATACTGAAGGATAATCTTTTTTGTGAAAATGCCAGGCAATGACTTATCGAGTGGCACACCATTCGACATCTGATGATTCAACAAAGTATCGGTCAATGCATGAAATAGAATACTGGAATACAGCCAGAAGTCCCATTGCTCGATTCAGAAGATTTGATTGAGAGAAATGGTTGGTGGAGCGATGAGAAGGAATCTGTGAAGGATTACACACAATCCATGAACACACCGTTCGCCCAGGGTCTAACCGTATTTGTTTCACTAGTCTACAATACAATCACATGTTTGAAACACGAACTGAGTCGTACCTGGTTATAGAGTTTGTTCCAATTCGTAGAAGACCACTCTTCCAAAGATACTTCCATTGAAGTACTTCACTTGTAGAAGGGAGAATTTGTCTTTCTTGTTGGAGGAGGAAGAAGGGAATGATTTATTTTTTCAGGAGTATTCACGTTAGTTTCTATCAATCAGAAACTATATTTTATACTCCTGATTTGACACAACTGTACGGGAAAAATCCTAACAATCGTGTCTTTTCCTTTCCCCATTTTATTTATAAATCCAATAATCTATGTAACACATTATATATATTTATTATTAGATATGGGTTCGGGTTGACCCACATGGGTGGCCCGAATCCAATTTTCAACATCTCCCACTCATACATGGTGGGTCAACTCTCATTCCTATTCTGTAACATCCATGCATAACGACTAGACCGTGTGACCAGTGCATACTTCGAGAGCTTAGTTGCTATACATCTGTTAGGAATGTATAGCATCTCGATTAACAAAACCTTGGAGTAGATTGCAGTATGCAGTACCCTAGATCATTTATCACATGCACTTCTCTTACAATCTCTTTGTATTAATTTTGAGTTCATCATTATGTTATTGTGTTCTCATCTCAAAGACGAATATAATGGGCGCGCCAATGAACACAATTAATGTGATACTGTTCAATGATCTTCCTCATCTCAAGAATCTCTAAATCTCAATCTGACTTGCTTTTCTAGAAATGTCCCGCCAGACCGAATCATCCATGATCTATAGGCAACACCCTAAGATAGCAAACACCAAATTGAATCTCAAGAAACTGGTCAAAGTCATGAGGGTACAAAGAAAGAAAATTACTTATAATTTTCAGGGCTTCACACGATAAACAAGTAGAGATTAAACTTGTATTGCCCATAGGTCACTTTATGCATACGTGGTATGAATCATGTATCACAGTATTGACTCCTTTCCCGTGGAGCGTATGTCTTTCGTAAATTAAATACTGTGCAGATGATAGTTCAGACAACCTATGTTTAACTTTGAGTTCACAAATCTACTCATTTTATCCTTCAGAACTCACATCTGGCATTAAGACAAACTCATTTAATCAAATATGATTAACTAAAAAATAAGCAACATTCTTATTATAAACTTCAAGCTCTATGTTATTATCACTTCTGATAATAATAAGTTTATAATAGTCTCATCCCTACTAGTCACCTAGACAATAGAGGAGATTGCCTGTGTGAACAAACCAATCTTTTTGTCCATCCGACATACTTTTAATTTATGTAGTAAACATAAAATCGTTCTATGTATATGAACCAACAATAAGTAATTTAGGCTTCAACTACATAAACTTCAAATAATGTAGTTTTATGTGAACATGCTTGGAAAAGTTTTTAGATATAAATACATCGACATCTACGCAAACCGAATGACCTCACATATCATTCATAAGCACCAAATGCTACGGGTTGCACTATCGAATCTACTATTATATAATGCGTAGAGATGTATTTCATATTCACTTTTCTATGTACAACTACGTCTCTAAGGAAATTATACTTATATCAATATGCTTTGTCTTCCAATGATGCTTGGGACTTTTATGTAAGCCAGTGAGACTTGAGTATCACACTTGATTGTCAGTGTCACTAATTCAATAGCATGCTATCCAACACACCTAAATTTATCATATAGACGTTTAAGCCAAAAAGCTTCTTGCACAGTTGCTGAAAACGCTACAAATTCAGCTTTCTTTATAAATAAGGCTGATGATTGTTTCTTGCTACACAAACAATATACACATCGCTATTGTTTAGCAAAGAAAGACATACTAAGATTTAGATTTTCTCTCATCTAAATCCTTCTCAATCATCGTAAGTATAGCCATTGAGTTGTAGATCATTTCCTTTACATTACAAATATAATCACATGTGCCTTTGAGATACCTCAGTATCCTTTAACTGCTTTCCAGTATTCATTTTCTAAGTCAGATTGATATCCACTAACTAGAATAACAGATATCAAGTTTCAAGAGATAAAAATCATATTCTTATGGATTCACGAGGACACATCCTCCCACTTGAAACATCGGCTCTAGAAATAGAAGTATTAATGGGTTTGCACTATTGCATATTAAATCGTTCATGAAAATTTCTTAATATAAGAGTTTTCTGAAAGAGACAACAATCCCTTGGAATGATCTCTTGAAATCTGAACTTCAAGGATTCACCATTTTTTTTCCGATACTACATTAAGTCTTTCACGTATTTTGAGAACCCCTTTGTTCTCAACGAACCTATGACCCGTTAGTAGATCAACCAGTTCCAACTCTTCATTTAATTTTACTAACTCTATTTCATGTTCCATTGTTCTAGGTACTTATCCTTAGCAGGGAATTTAAGAGCTTCATTTATCTTACGTTGCTCTTATTCATCTTGTGGAGTAACTATATATGCTTCCTCTTCAACCTCAAATCGATGATGGAGAATATGTAGACGGCTCATTCGTCGAGGTTGAGATTGATAAAATTGATTTATCAATCGATAGTTACTCCCACTTGGACCAACTATATTAAATGAGTTCTCTTTCGGACAACGTACTGATGTTAATTGAGACATATCCATTATCACCAAACATGAGTCCTACTCGAATCCATCTAGAGTTAATAGAGGAAGCAATGTGGTCCACAATTTCGTGAAGAGACAAGTCTTAACTTATCTCACCCTACTTAGGAAAAAGATTCGCTAAGAATGTGAGATCATGTGATGCAAATCCAGTTATAGTGCCACTGTTGTCTTGCTCACTTATGAACATACAAACCTTGGACATAGAGTATCATAGAATAATATATACCCTTCCCCTTGGAACTAGTTTTCCATGTGAGAACAAGGTTTATGTACAAAAGGGCCACAAAGCTAATAGTAAAAAAATGGATTTTCATCTATCTATAACTTATATGGAATATAAGTAACTGACTTAGAATATTTTCATAATTTGGATCACAGATGTCATAGTGTTCTAGCTACAATGGAGACGTCACTTTCAGGAGACGTCACAGACATATTTAAGTCTCAAGAGCCTCTTACTCTTTTAGGACATACTGAATAATCCAGTAGCAGTTAACATATTGATATAAAATAGCATAAACGTATTGAGACAACTGTGTACTTATAAATTCAAATATTCATATACATACCATTCCTTAGAATAATTTAACTACGTTAATATTTATTTCATATTAGATTCGGAATCGAAAGTTCACTACGTTCCCAATCATCCTCCAAATTCTAATATTCAATAAATCTAACATAATCAATTATTTAAGGAACACTCATCTTAAATACTTAAATTCAAGACTAAATAAATTCTAAAACAAATATAGAAATACTCAATAACAAATGCGCCCAAACATAGTTATTATTTTTTTTCACTATAACACTGTTGCTCCCAAACGCACACGCAAGTATACGCGGTCGCCAAGTAATAAAGTGACAAAGTCGAGTATCGTTCCCACGAGGACTATGCAGACTAGTGCTTAGTAAACAATTCCTGAACAACTATCCAGGGGTCTTTTTCCAATGGTTGTAAGAGTTTTTATACTAAAATGCAGTAATTAAAGTGCTAAAGATGTAATCGAGCAATGGGGCAAAACTTTGGTTGTTAACAATATCAAGGGAGCGATCCAGGGTCAGAGTTACGAACAATCCAGTTGATGTATTCAATTGATTTCACTTCTTAAATCCCGGGTTACTAACTGACAGGTTAATTGTAATTATGAAAACCTTTCAGTTCTTCACAATCTATGCAAGCTACTTTAATCCCTGTATGTCTACGGGTTAAATCACATGCACGCATTAACGATCCTGTAATTAGTTAAACTAGGCAAGCAAGTATATGTCTATCCTACCCGCGAATTGATTCCCCGATGCCCGGGTTCACAAACTAGTTCTATTCTTCCTTATTACGTAATTAGATTCTCTCTTTCAAGTTCAACCCAAAAACCATAGATGATGTATAACTATCGAGCTCTAACAATTATACAAGTTAAATCAAGAAAGAATAAGTAACCCGTTATGGGATTCAATCAATGGAAATCAATCTTCAACAATCAACTTTCATGTAAACTCTAACCCCAGAACGTTAGGAAATTAGCCACACATATTCATAATCACCAGGCAAAGATTTGGTGTAATAATGAAATACTTGATGTAATAGATGAAAGATTGGGAATAACCCTTGTTCAATGAAGTGTGTAGCTCTCAATCTTGCTCCAAAGTCAAGAACCCCCCTTTTACAAAAACTAAGTAATAACTATTTATAATGTTTCCAAACCCTTGGTAATAAGTTAGACCCAAAACTAGAAGGAATAGGGAGTAAAATCGCGCACAAGGGGCGCTACAACGGGCGCCCCGCGCCCCGAAAAGCGTGACACCAACCAGACCACGCCACCAGCCTTCGTGCTTTAGCCCTGCGGCGCATGCCAAACGCGCCAGCCTCTGCGCGCGGTAGGCTGCGCGGCGCGGGCCCTAGAGCGCCAAGCCAAAATGTTCTTCTTTCGCTCCAAAACTCGGCTTGTGTCGTGCCTTTGTGTGCTCGATCCAATCTTCAAACATCCTTCAACCAATTCATGCTCAATCAAGCTCCGAAACGCTCCATATGCATCGCGTAACGACCTACACACGCACAACACAACATCAGCGTAAAACCACATTCACAAGCCACCAAACAAGTGCAAAACAAGCTCAAATGTGCGGAAATATTAAGGAAAAGTAGGCATAAAATGCCGAACATCACCACCCCACACTTGCACCTTTGCTCGCCCTCGAGCAAGTCAAAACTAACTCCCCAACCTAGGTAAAACAGGTCTGCCTATGACTATGGTTGATACCGACCATTGAACCAATGCGCACATGACTACCATGGATCCACAACATGCCAACAATTTACCAAACTCAAAAATATGAGAACAACCACCCCAAAATAGCTCAAATGCACAAACTCAACTCAATGCAACCATGCTCCCACAAAATCACACCTATCTACTCAACCAAAAGCCATCAACTTTACCTACTTGATGCAAACCACGTGCCCTCACCAAAATGAAGCAAGAGAGAGTGTCCCCCAAATATCACACACAACCATGAATATCACAAATAGAATGGGGACAATAGCATAGAAAGAATTCACTCACTCTCATGAAAAACTCACATGTCACACACAACGTACCATAGGCTTGCCCGTAGTGTAGGACTCCACTAATGTAGGCTCACTCCAATCGGGATTAACTAGGACTTTAGAAAGGTCGTAATGTAGGCTAAGGTGCGGGTAGGATACATATGGGTAATAGTGACTACCTCCCTAAGCACTTTTAATACATCACATTTATTCCAAACACAAGTCTCACCAAACCACCCAATCACAAGTATCACACATACACCTTCTCAACAAGTAGCATATTTTCTTTTTCAATCACACACTAGCAAGGAAGGGATATCTTTCTCTCTTTTTTTTTCTTTTCCACAATTTTTATTTCTTTTTTTTTTATTTTTTTTTTTCTTATCATTTCATTTTTTTTTTCAATTTCATTAACTTCCATCCTTGCCAATGTTTCCACTACTTCACAATTTTCATAAGTATTTCCCTTTTATTAGCTCCACTCAAAAGTCTCCCAACATCCAACCACAACTCCAATCATCTACACAATGTCAATAAAGTGCTTAAGGAGTAAGGGCCAAAAGAGTCAATTAAGAACAAATGGGTAGGCTCGGGGTGTGGGTGCCAATAAAAAATGGTCAATTCAAATCACAACAATAATTTTTCAAGGTATATATGTAAGGGTAGGCAAGTAAAAGAAGGCCTTGTATCATCTCCCGACTAGAGCAAACCTAGGATTTCGCTTTGCACACACACGGGGCAAGTTCTAGACATTAATATGCAACATGGAGCAAATAAGAACATGCCTCACAACACACATTGCACGTAATCCACACAAAAAGGCTCAATCAACAACTCTCAACCAAGCTTCTAGAATGCAACTTGTGGAAATTTAAGCACTCATGCACAAAAGTTAGCAATCAAGTCAAGCAAGCGGACTCAAGCATCTCAAGGGGGTTGTTCCATTTTTTCTTTTTCTAGGCATGCATCAAATTAAAACCAAGGACACCACAAATAGCACATGCAATCAAGTCCAAGTCCACCGGTATCAAACAAATCAAAGGCACCTAGCATTCTACCTTTTTCCTTAGCCTAGGGTCATCTACAACTAACTATCCTAATCCTAAAAATGAAAAACTACCCGGTTCAAAAGTCACCCCGTGGAAAAGAACCGCGGCCATAAGAAAAACCACGGGGCGGATGACATGTACCACTAATAAAACTAAAAGGAAAATCTTTTTGGAATTTTTCATTGGTTTTCTAATTTTTTTTTCATTTTTGCATATAGTAAAGCAAGAAATAAATCAAAACAAAGTCAAGTGACAAAATAAAAAGTCCTAAGGTACATGCCTCCTAAACCTCAAAAATAAAAAACTAGATAAAGGGCAGTACCCCACCCCACACTTAAACTAAGCAATGTCCCAGTGCGACAAAGAAGTAAGTGCAAAAGTAAGAGTACAAGAAAACTGCCCTGAAAGCTGGATGGTGCACAGGAGTGTGGACCTAGGCCTCCGCCTCATGATCAGTCTCATACTCACTGTCTGGATCATTGGCCACAATATCTGAATCAGTGTTCTCATCCTCCCGCGGATCCACCGTTCCAGCCTCAACCTCGCTCAGCAGGACCTTCGAGGTCTCCGTCAACGGGACCTGGCGGTCAATAGTAGTCATATCAACGCCCGACTGACGGGCCATAGCCTCTATCATCAAGTACTGACGCGCGGCCAAGTTGGCACTTGTCTCCCGCCAATCGTCCGCCGTCAGCTTCACCGGTGCTGTGGTGATCACCCCCTGGACCGAGGCAATGTCAAAAGGCCTCCCAAAATCAAGGACAATGCGATCCCCAACCTCATCTGCGGGGACGCCCGCATTCTCTAAATACCGGGTCAAGAGGTTCCCAAAATACAACCGACTACATGATTGTTCATTCCTCTCTTGTTTCATCATTCTCAACATGTAGTACCCAATGTTCACCGGCCTCCCAGTCATGAAAAAGTACACCATGCACGCCCGAGTCTTAGTGACCTCGGAGCAATGGGAACATGGTAGAATCCGTGCATTTATGAACCGCATCCATACACGCGCCGGCTTGATAAACTGTGAGAAGTGCATAAGGTCTCCCGCAAGGCCGTGTAATCCGGTTTCTTGATGTAATTTCTCAACTCATCATAATCGGGGTCCGCTACCCTCAAGAAGGCATTCAATGCCGTTGGATCTAACTTCACCTTCACTCCCCTAACCGTCACCATGTTATCATCCCTCCACACCTCATCGGGCTCCCAGTTAGCATAAAGTTCTTGGACCATGTCCAAGTTGGCGTGCCCCGGACTCTCAAACACTGAGTCCCACTTGAGGGCAATGATCTTCTCGGCCACATCTCTAAACTTTTGTAGTACCGGCCGTTTATCAATGGCTTGCTCGGGGATGTACCCCGCAAGCCGCACATTTTTATACCATGTTTGGCAATCTCCCTTCTTCACAAAAGGGAGGCCATACCGAGTCTTGCCTCCGGGACGTGGTATCGGCACCGCGTCCTTTGGAATCTTGGCCTTAGCCTTTGCTTTTGCCTTGGGCTTGGCCGGTGCCTTACCCTTTTGCTTTGAGGAGGAAGGCCCGGCTTGAGGTTCTCTCCTCGGGCCCGCGGTGGATGAAGAACTCGCCTTTTGAGATGTGGCTACCATGGCACCTACACAAACACAAACATCAATGTTAGATGTATAGCTATGCACCAAAAACAATTCAAGCTCAAGGGTACCACCCCACACTTAGCACACACTCTCTGTGGCAATCACTTGTTTCAATGGCACGAGCACCCCACACTTGAACAAAACTAGCCTTGGCAAAATATGCCACGTTTTGAATTTTTAAAATCAAGCTAGTGTGGGTGCCTCATGATCAAATCTAGTGTGTATGCAACACCTAATGTTCATTGTAAGCCTAAGGAATGCATTGCTACTCAAGAATTCACAATGTCATTGATATTTCATCTTTGAGGCTTTTTCACAAACACCTAGTGTGCACAACTTTGAACTAGCAATTTCAATGGATTTTGTAATGTGCCAACCCTCCCAACTTGTTGGGAGATCTCTTTTTACAAGTCACAAGTTCTATACTAAGCATCATAGACAATTAAGCATATCAAGATTGAATTTTTATGAAGAAGCTTGTAACTAGTTAAGAGAATCACCCATGAGCAATAATGACGACAACTTACATGTTATTGAGAAGGAAGAGTAGTAATGTACTTACTTGATGGTGTTAGAAGTGATTGCACAAGATTTGGGATAAGTTCAATTGTTGCAAGTGAATTAGTGTGTGTGTAGAGAGTGTTTGTGGTGAAAGTAAGGAATAAATAGTGTTAGGAATCGGGGTTATAGGGGTGGGGAATTAAAGAATTTTGGGTCAAACCCGTTGACCCGTTTTTTTTCAAACCAAAAATTGGCCCTCCGCGTTCAGTTCCGGGCCGCAGGCCAACCGCGTGCTCCCTTTTGAAGTCTCTGCCAAGCTCAGCGCGTTTGGGCTCGCGCCGCAGGCCAATAGCGCGCATGAATTTCCACTCACTGCCAAGCTCGGCGCGGTGGGAGGCGCGGGGCGCTCCCAACCGCGCCAAGCTTCTTGCTTCACTCTTTTTCTTGTGCGTTTGGATGCGCGGGGCACTCCCGAACGCGCCTAAACACATTTTTTCGCACCGATTTTTAATTCTAAGTACAAACCCAAGCGTGGGACATGTCTCGAGACGTCCCATACCCCTCAACGCATTCATTTCACCTTATTTAGCTCACCCGATTCCTGCAAAAACGACACACAAAAACAACAAAAACGTGACACTATAAAAGCAAGAGAAAACTAAACTATTACAAGTACAAACTCGGGTTGCCTCCCGAGAAGCGCCTTATTTAACGTCGTGGCACGACGGGTATAAATCAAGGGTCCCTCAAAGTGATTGAAGTGCGGTGATTCACCGTACCTCCCCAATAGTGTTTCACCCGTTGACCATTAACCAAAAATGTGCTTTCAGAACCCGGGGCTCTCAATGCAACCGCTCCATGTGCGGTAACCCGAACAACTTCAAAAGGCCCCGACCATCTCGACTTCAACTTACCCGGAAACAATTTCAACCTCGAGTTGAACAACAATACACGCTGCCCGGGCTCAAAAGAGCGATGCTCAATGTGCTTATCATGCCACTTCTTTGTCCGTTCCTTATATAATTTCGCATTTTCATACGCATGGAAACGGAACTCTTCAAGTTCATGCAGTTGGAGCATCCTCTTCTCACCCGCTAAGGCCATATCAAAGTTGAGCTTTTGAATAGCCCAATACGCCTTATGCTCTAATTCAACCGGCAAGTGACAAGCTTTCCCATAAACAAGCCTATATGGAGAGGTTCCAATAGGCGTTTTGAATGCAGTTCGATAGGCCCAGAGAGCATCATCTAACTTCATAGCCCAATCCTTCCTCGAGGCATTCACAGTCTTCTCAAGGATTTGCTTGATCTCTCTGTTAGACACTTCCACTTGGCCACTAGTTTGGGGATTATAAGCAGTAGCCACCTTGTGGCGAACCCCATACTTAGCCAATAATTTATTGAACAACTGGTTACAGAAATGCGTACCTTCATCACTAATGATAGCCCGCGGTGTCCCAAAACGAGTGAAAATATTCTTCTTCACGAACTTCACCACCACACTCGCATCATTTGTAGGAAGTGCAATGGCCTCCACCCATTTAGATACATAATCAACTGCTACAAGGATATATTTATTGCCCATAGAAGGTGGGAATGGACCCATAAAATCAATACCCCAACAATCAAACAGCTCAATCTCCAAAATATTGTTCAAAGGCATCTCGTGACGCCTAGTAATGGTACCCGTTCTTTGGCAACGATCACATTGCTTCACTAATGCATGAGCATCTTTAAATAAAGTAGGCCAAAAGAAACCAGATTGAAGTACCTTTGCAGCTGTTCGATCTCCACCAAGGTGGCCACCATAAGGAGAGGAATGGCAGCTCTGTAGAATCGGCTCTACTTCTTCCCTTGGAACACATCTCCTAGCTAGTTGATCAACACCTATCTTGTACAAATATGGCTCATCCCACACATAAAATCTGCTCTCATGAAGGAGTTTACGCTTCTGCTCAGCAGTTGCCCCAGGGGGATACACATCACTCACAAGAAAATTTACCATGTCAGCATACCATGGTGTTTCAGCTTCTTCTAGAGCAAAAAGTTGCTCATCAAGGAATACCTCTTTAATCTCAGGCCCCTCATCTACATGATCTCTATTCTCCAGCCTTGACAAATGATCAGCTACTTGATTCTCAGTCCCCTTGCGATCTCGAATTTCAACATCAAACTCTTGCAATAGGAGAACCCATCGAATAAGTCTCGGCTTGGAGTCCTTCTTTTCAAAAAAATACCGGATTGCGGCATGATCAGTGTAGACAACAACACGAGTGCCAACCAAATAAGATCTGAATTTATCAAAAGCATAAACCACGGCTAGCAACTCCTTCTCAGTGGTAGTATAATTGGACTGGGCTGCATCAAGCGTCTTGCTTGCATAATAGATGGAGTGAAAAATTCTTCCTATTCTTTGGCCTAGAACAGCCCCAATAGCATTATCACTCGCATCACACATCAATTCAAATGGCAAAGACCAGTCAGGAGCAATGATGATTGGTGCGGTCACCAACCTTTTCTTCAACTCTTCAAACGCCTTAATACAAGCATCATCAAACACAAATTTCACATCCTTCTCCAACAATTTGCACAAGGGAGTGGAAATTTTGGAGAAGTCCTTTATGAACCGTCTATAGAACCCTGCATGTCCCAAGAAACTACACACCCCCTTAACAGAGATAGGTGGTGGTAATTTCTCAATAGCCTCTATCTTCGCCTTGTCAACCTCAATCCCTTGCTTTGACACCTTGTGCCCAAGTACTATGCCTTCTTGAACCATAAAGTGACATTTTTCCCAATTCAGCACCAGATTTGTTTCTTCACAACGGCTCAGCACAGCATCAAGATTCTTCAAGCATTCATCAAAAGAGTCACCAACCACTGAGAAATCATCCATAAACACCTCCACAAAATTTTCCACCATGTCAGTGAAAATAGCCATCATGCACCGCTGAAAAGTCCCCGGGGCATTACACAACCCAAATGGCATCCTCCTAAATGCATAGGTGCCATATGGACAAGTAAAAGTGGTCTTCTCTTGGTCTTTAGGAGCTATCACAATTTGATTGTAGCCCGAATAACCATCCAAGAAACAATAATACTCATGGCCTGCTAGTCTATCCAACATCTGATCAATAAAAGGGAGTGGGAAGTGATCTTTCCTGGTGGCCTTGTTCAGCTTCCTATAATCAATACAAATTCGCCACCCTGTAACAGTTCTTGTAGGAATCAACTCATTGTTCTCATTCTTCACCACTGTCATGCCCCCTTTCTTAGGAACACACTGCACCGGACTCACCCACTTGCTGTCAGAGATAGGAAAAATAATACCAGCATCCAGCCACTTGATGACTTCTTTCTTCACCACCTCCTTCATGATTGGATTTAGCCTCCTCTGCTGCTCTATGGATGGCTTATGGTCTTCTTCCAAGAGAATTTTATGCATGCAGAAGGAAGGACTAATCCCTCTAATATCAGCAATAGTCCAGCCAATAGCTCTCTTGCGCTCTCGCAATACCCGCAACACCTTCTCAACCCTTCACATCAGACAACAAAGAAGAAAGGATCACGGGCAAAGTATTACCTTCACCCAAATAAGCATAACGTAAATGTGCGGGTAAAGGTTTGAGCTCAAGATTAGGAGCTTTCTCAATAGACGGTTTAGCAGGAGCTAAGGTCAACGGTCTATCAAGCTCCTCAAATTTCTTCCACCCTGGGATGAATCTACTCTGCATATTAAGAACCTCCAAAAATTCTTCAGTATCTTCATCCTTCAGGATATCATCATCATCACATAAGAGTGCCCTTTCCAAAGAATCAACATTAGAAGCCAAGAATGACCTCTCATCAGCAGTCAACTCATCATCTATTACTTTTACCATGGACAACTCTTCATAATGAGAAGGAAGCTGGGTAGCTCTGAACACATTAAACACAGCTTCTTCCCCATTTACCTTCATGATCATCTTGCCAGCTCTGACTCTAATAACAGCATCCGCAGTAGCCAAAAATCCTCTTCCCAAGATGAGAGGAACCTCAGGATCAGCTTCATAATCAAGAATAATAAAATCAACGGGTAATATGAACTGACCCACTTGTACAAGCACATCCTCAATAATCCCCTCAGGGCATGTCAAAGATCTATCAGCAAGCTGCAGGGTCACAGTAGTGGGTCGTGGCTCACCCAGGCCTAGCTTCCTAAAAACTGTAGAAGGCATCAAATTCACACTAGCACCCAAATCACATAAAGCACGACCAACCTCATGTTCCCCAATTTTCAAAGGGATGGTAAAACTGCCCGGGTCCTTCAATTTCTGCGGAAGCTTGCTTCTAACTCTGGAACTGCACTCCTCAGTAAGTGCAACTGTCTCAAACTCAGTCAATCTTCTCTTGTTAGCAACAATATCCTTGATGTATTTAGCATATTTGGGAACATCCCGCAAAAGCTCCACCAAAGGAATATTTACCTGAATTTGACTCAATATCTCCAAAAATTTCTTGCATGCTGCATCAACTTTCTACTTCTGAAGTCTCTGCGGGAAAGGTGGTGGTGGTCTCACAATAGCAGACTCGGGCTGCTTTTCGGTTACCTTTTCTGCTTCTTTTTCCACTTCCCTATCAACATTTGGCTCTAACTCACCAACAAGCTTCTTTGGCTTTGGGGGAACTTCCTCCGGTGCTCTTCCATTCCTCAAAGTCACTGCTTGCACAAATTCTCTAGGATTCTTCTCTGTATCACTCGGTAAAGCACCCCGAGGTCTATTATTTTGTGCTCCAGCAAGCTGCCCCAATTGTCTTTCAAGATCTTTCTGTGCATTGCTCAAATCTTTAATTGTTTGTGCCTGAGATGCTGACTCATCAATGAGCTTTTGCTGCCCTGCAAGAATTTTCTTGAGCATATCCTCCATAGTATTAGACTGCTGTGGTTGAGCCTGAGACTGCGATCCCTGCTGTGGTGCATTGTTTTGAGTAAATTGGGCTCTCTCATTACCCTGAAACTGCTCACGGGTATCCCTCCAAGAAAAATTTGGGTGATTACGCCAACCCGTGTTATAATTATTACCATACTGATTTCGGTTTTGGCCCTGTGATCTGTTCTGATTACCCACATAATACACTGATTCTGGGTTAGAGGGACAAACCTCAGTGCTATGATCCTCACCACATACCTCACAAAAGGCCTGAACTTGCTGCACTGGAGCTGGTTGTGGCTTTGCTTGGAGAGCCAGCTTGCTGATTTGATTGGAAATCGCATCCATCTTCGCTCGCAACTCTGTGATTCCATCTAGTTGAAGTACCCCAGCAGCTTTCTGCGTAGCCGCTCTGCTAGCCCCCTCACTAAGTATATTAGCTCTTCCATCACCCTGCCAATCAGGATTGCTCTGTGAAAACTTATCAAGTAAGTCATAGATCTGTTCAAAATTTAAGGCCAGCACTTGGCCTCCAGCAGCAGCATCAACCACAATCTTAGTATGTTGGTTCAATCCCTCAACAAAAGTGTGTGCAATAACCTCATTAGTTTGATTGTGGTGAGGACAATCTCTCAATAACGCTTTAAATCTCTCCCAGGCTGCATATAATGATTCGCCTTCAAACTGCCTGAAGGACAAAATTGCACTCCTCAACCTGGCCGTCTTAGCCGACGGATAAAACTTAGCCAAGAATTTCTTAGCTAAATCCTCCCAAGTAGTGATAGACCCAGGCTTTTCAGCCTTTAACCACTTCCTTGCTGTCCCAATCAATGAAAATGGGAACAAAGTCATTCGCACATAATCAGTGGGCACACCTGTCGGTGTATAAGTATCACTGATCTCTAGAAAGTTCTGCAAGTGTTGCTGCGGATCTTCATGCAGGAATCCACCATATTGCCCCGTCACATGCAGCAACTGAATCATGCCGGGCTTGATCTCAAAGTTTCCAGTAATAGCAGGCTTCACAATACTTGACTCTACTCCTTTCAGACTAGGAAGAGCCACATCTCGCACTGCTACTGTTTGTTCTTCAGCCATTTCAACAGGAAGGGATGCAAGTACGATTGCTAATGCTTCTCGATTTCTCGCTTCTTTCCTTGTCTTCCTCAAGGTTCTTTCAGGCTCGGGATCAAAAGATGCGAGTGATTCGTCCTTTTTGTTTCTTTGCATTCAAAACCTATTGCCTGAAATAGCACAAGAAACTCAACAAAAAATTAAACCTGAATAGCAATTAAGTAATTGTTCAAAAGTAATTAGTCCGTAATTAGTCCCCGGGCAGCGCCAAAAACTTGTTGCTCCCAAACGCACACGCAAGTATACGCGGTCGCCAAGTAATAAAGTGACAAAGTCGAGTATCGTTCCCACGAAGACTATGCAGACTAGTGCTTAATAAACAATTCCTGAACAACTATCCAGGGGTCTTTTTCCAATGGTTGTAAGAGTTTTTATACTAAAATGCAGTAAATAAAGTGCTAAAGATGTAATCGAGCAATGGGGCAAAACTTTGGTTGTTAACAATATCAAGGGAGCGATCCAGGGTCAGAGTTACGAACAATCCAGTTGATGTATTCAATTGATTTCACTTCTTAAATCCCGGGTTACTAACTGACAGGTTAATTGTAATTATGAAAACCTTTCAGTTCTTCACAATCTATGCAAGCTACTTTAATCCCTGTATGTCTACGGGTTAAATCACATGCACGCATTAACGATCCTGTAATTAGTTAAACTAGGCAAGCAAGTATATGTCTATCCTACCCGCGAATTGATTCCCCGATGCCCGGGTTCACAAACTAGTTCTATTTTTCCTTATTACGTAATTAGATTCTCTCTTTCAAGTTCAACCCAAAAACCATAGATGATGTATAACTATCGAGCTCTAACAATTATACAAGTTAAATCAAGAAAGAATAAGTAACCCGTTATGGGATTCAATCAATGGAAATCAATCTTCAACAATCAACTTTCATGTAAACTCTAACCCCAGAACGTTAGGAAATTAGCCACACATATTCATAATCACCAGGCAAAGATTTGGTGTAATAATGAAATACTTGATGTAATAGATGAAAGATTGGGAATAACCCTTGTTCAATGAAGTGTGTAGCTCTCAATCTTGCTCCAAAGTCAAGAACCCCCCTTTTACAAAAACTAAGTAATAACTATTTATAATGTTTCCAAACCCTTGGTAATAAGTTAGACCCAAAACTAGAAGGAATAGGGAGTAAAATCGCGCACAAGGGGCGCTACAACGGGCGCCCCGCGCCCCGAAAAGCGTGACACCAACCAGACCACGCCACCAGCCTTCGTGCTTTAGCCCTGCGGCGCATGCCAAACGCGCCAGCCTCTGCGCGCGGTAGGCTGCGCGGTGCGGGCCCTAGAGCGCCAAGCCAAAATGTTCTTCTTTCGCTCCAAAACTCGGCTTGTGTCGTGCCTTTGTGTGCTCGATCCAATCTTCAAACATCCTTCAACCAATTCATGCTCAATCAAGCTCCGAAACGCTCCAAATGCATCGCGTAACGACCTACACACGAACAACACAACATCAGCGTAAAACCACATTCACAAGCCACCAAACAAGTGCAAAACAAGCTCAAATGTGCGGAAATATTAAGGAAAAGTAGGCATAAAATGCCGAACATCAAACACATATGAGATAAATTATGTACACACCCTTGTGTATATATAATGCAGACAATAAAGTTTTCACCAAAAAAACTATCAAATGGCTGCATAGATTTTCAATGTATTCTATTGTATACTTGTATACAAAAGGAACATGTCCTGAGATTTACAAAAAAACATTTATCCAAATGTCATAATGGCATAGCTGTATGCTCTTTCGTAAGCTTTGATAAAGATTCAAAGTTTTTTGTATTCAAATTTGTGTCCCATTAACCGTGTAAACAAAAAACTCATAGTCCTTGTTGTCTACCACCGACACATGGCCGAGGAATGAAGAGAATTTGACTGGGAATCATCTACCAAATCAAGATAGATCACCAATTTGTTTTGGCATCATCTGCCAAGAGGCAATTTACTGCCTCACTTTTAAAAATATTTTCATTCTCTTGAAGGATAATTCCAAACGATATATTGGAAGGTAGAAAACAAAATTCTCATTCAATTCTAACATATCCTCTGTGATCGGTGCTTCTCTTCCATAGTCCCCATTTTTTAAAAAAGGTTTAGCAGTAGACACGATGTCAAAAGAGAACACTAATCATCTCTTTAGCCACTAATCGTAAATCAGAAAAGAAAAAATGGTGGTTATTGAACCAAAATTTTTGAAACCTTTGGAATAGATATAAATTGCTTCACAACGTGGCTGTCCATGGTAGTATCCAATTTTGGATCTGATTCAAATTCGTAAACAGTCTAAGAACATGACGGATTTCTATCTTTTTAATTAAAAAACTAGTGGCTAAACACCACAAATGGTGTAAAAAACCACTACCATGTTGACAAGGAAGCTACTGTGTTTCAAATTTCCATTCCTCATATGACTTGATTGTGCAACAAGTAAAAGCACATAACGGAAGAACAAAGGACAACTAGTTCTATTGACCAATTTATTTATTTATTTATTTTTGTGTGCAAATTTCTAGAAAACGAACATCAAAAAAATATAAAGAAGGCATAAAAACTGCATCAGCCTCAAGAGACAACAAAAAATCTTGCTTTGCAGGAGATTGCTTTGCCTTGTGGGACCACAAAATCCCTACATATTCCATACTAATTGGAACAAAAACAAGAACAAGAATCATGCTTTTGAAGAGACCTTGTCTGGCAGTTCTTCCTTCACAATAAGAGCTCTCAAGAAAGATATAAAATCCCTAATTCCTAACGTTTCATTTTGAACTTCAGGAAAAGAATTCACAAGTTGATCCAATATGTCACTCTACTTTTTAATATGCAAAACATAAAGCAAACGAGTGACAATTATGGTTCACATGATGAATAACAACGAAGAAATTGATAGTATAAGAGGGGAGGGGGGGGGGGAGGGGGGTGAATTATAATCTTTTTGATTTTTATCCAGATTTAGTCGACTAATAAGTCAACTGAAAGTAAAGCAGTAATAAACAATAAGTAAAGTGCAGGAAATTGAAAGGACACAATGATTTTTATACTGGTTCAGAACCAATGTGGTTCCTAATCCAGTCCCCTTGGGTCACAATGGAGTTATCTCTTTGGCTCAAAGAATTCTTTCACGATACAACTTTGAATGGTTTTTCCTTCGCTCACCACCAATGAAACTAGCTTGTGGTTTTGATATTTCGCTCACCACTAACGACTCACAGTTGGATACACACCAACTCACACACGAAACTAACCTTACTTTCACTCAGTCTTCTCTTTTCTTTTTCTTGTACAATAGTAAACTCTCACGATTACAATGTCTCAAGGCTAGAAAGAGGTTGCTAGAAAGTAAAAGGTTGCGTAAGTCTCAGAGTGAAGGGTGTCGAGAATATATTGCTCCAGCTTCCATGTGAATGTGAGATTCTGACGATGCTGATTGATTCTACTTGCCTTCCAAGAAGAGATATGGTGACCCAAGAGATTTGATCCTAAAAAAAGAAGTTATGATATGTTTCTTTTTTGAGAATAAGGCTAGAGCCGTTAAGGAAGGATCACAATCCTTTAACGATATGATCTGCAGCTTCTAAACTTGATCATGCGTATCAATCCAAGATCTTTTCCTTTTGGAGCGCGATCCCTTTGCTAAGTATCCGGAGAGTATTTTCTCGCAGTCAACTTCCCTTATGAGGCACCCTTGATTTTCGCACTAGATTTCTCCATTTCTCCTATGACTCGAGTCTCATCAGGGTAACCTATATAATTAGAGGAAGAACTTGTAAGTTGACTGATAAATTTAATTGTTATCATCAAAATATAACTCACATTTTAAATTTATGATACTTCCCTGTTCGACTTGGTGCTGAATTCGTAGCTTGCTCCCCCTGAATTAAGGCTCCCCCTGAATTTGTAGCTTGCTAAGTTTATGCACCTGAGATGTTTAGACAAGAAAACTTTGCTTCCCTTTTACAGGAAGGTATTAGTCGACTAGATTGAAGCAAAACGAATAATAGTTGACTACAAAGGTTTCATACCATTAAACATAATCATTAAGCAGTGAACTAGCATTCAACCATTCATAAGCAACATTCGGCCACAAGTTATATTTACAGGCCATATTTCTCCCCCTTTGTCATCAACAAAAAAGGAGAGATAACAAATAAACAGTAAGAAGAGTCTGAATTACAAAAACAACTAGAGCAGATCACATAAACTAGTTACGACCCAAGAAGTAGCGCATGGTATTGATGATGTTACGGGCCATGGTGTTAATTCTCTCATGGACAGTCACCAAACTAGCACGAGCATCACGAGCGGTCTGAGAGAGAGACATCGAAGCAGGGCAACATCAGCTTTGGTGGATTTAGTGTCATCCCTAACCTTTTCAAGGTTGAATTGAGATGACAAGACAAGATCCTTAAGTTCAGAGAGTGTGTTCTCAACAGATCCCAACTTAGAGAGAAGATGGGAAGACAGTATAGAGGCTTTGTCATCAGGCAAGCTGGGTGCAGATGGAGCAGGACAGGCAGAGGTTGGAGGAGGATCTAACTCAGGCTTCTTGACCCAAGTATCCCCAAGATGCACATAACCCATACTAGCGAAGGCCCTACCATTGTAGCATTGAACGATCGATGCTTCGAGGTGCCCAGCAACAGGAACATGAAGAGACTCAAGGATGTGACTAATGAGCATGCCATAGGGAAGACATCCAGAGGAGTTGCTATCATCAGCACACTCAAGCATATAGCTCAAAATCCACCACGACAGATTTAGCTTAACTTTGGAGACGAGACAATAGACAATGAAAGTGTCTCGTTGAGAGAGAGTACTAAACGAACCAACGCGAGGAAGTATAGTAGTAGCAGCAATATGAGCCAAGACATGAGTTTCAAAGCAGAGAAAATGAGGACCCATTTGTCCATCAGGAATGGAGTTAGCAGACAGGCCAGAGATACAGGCTTTTGCTTGTTCAAAAGTAACTTCGAAATCAGAGGGCCAGGAGTTTCTGAAACAGTTTGAATAGCCAGAGAACTGGGAGGACAGGATTTTCTCAAGAATTTTACAGTTCAAGAAAATTCGCTTGCCTAATACAAGAGATTCTACAGCATCACTACCACAGGGACGTAAATTTGCATAGAACATGCGAACCAAATCAGGAAAAACAACGGGACGAATGAGGGAGAAGAAATTATTCCAACCTTGAAAGTCAAAGAAATTTTTGATGTGGCAGTCAGAAGATTCCATGGCGTCAAGATCGACAATGCGCCCAGCGGCAACGCGACGATTTTGGAGAATACCTAGTTTTTCACGCCCATTATCCCTGAAATTTTGGTCGTCATCAAGAGGAACAGTAGGAGAATCAACTTTGGGCTTTTTGGGAGTTGAACCAGAGAGTGGTTCCATCATGAGGCACTTACCAGATTTTCTTAGAGAAGACGGAGAGACGGACCCAGATTCACCCAGGAGGGATTCAGACGAAGCAACATGAACGGGAGAACTGGAGCGAGTGGGTTTGCGAGTTCTGGAACTTTTTCTAGTGGGAACATTTTTGGATTTGGAGGATTTTCCCATGGTGAGGTTATTTTTGAAGTGAAAGTGATACAGAAGTGGAGTAGTTGAAGTGGTGGAAGGAGAAGTACTTAAGGGGTTTTTATGGAGAGAAGAGAAAGGTGTGACTGAAGGGGCAGAGAAATGACCGGACGTGATTGAAAGGAATAGACAGGGCCAGTGAGAGAATCAAGGCAATAAAGTTCACACGTAGCATTAACTGCAAGTAATTTCACACATAGATACATTTAAAATAAAGAACCTATTCAGATGAGTTTAAAAAAAATGTTACGAGATAATAGGGTCTTCAATAACACCAGGTTTTTCACGAAGTTCACAGAATCTTTCCTCATGTAAAGGTTTTGTAAAAATGTCTGCAAGTTGATTTTCAGTGGTAACAAACGAAATTTTAACATTTCCACACAAAACATGATCTCTAATAAAATGATGTTTAATTTCTATGTGCTTTGCCCTAGAATGATGCACAGGATTTTTAGATAGACAAATAGCACTAGAATTGTCACATAGTATAGACATTGGTTTAGCAATAATATCATAATCACTTAATTGGTATGACATCCAAAGTAATTGAGTGCAGCAATGCCCAATAGCAATATATTCGTCCTCCGTAGTTGATAAGGAGACAGATCCTTGTTTCTTACTGTGCCATGAAATAAGAGATTTGCCAAGAAATTGACAAGTTCCACTAGTGCTTTTTCTATCATCTTTATCACCTGCAAAATCTGCATCTGAATATCCTTGAAGATGAAAGTTAATAGTTCGAGGATACCAAAGACCATGCATAGTAGTGCCTGCTAGATACCGCATAATTCTTTTAACATATGTTAAATGCGATTCCTTCGGGTCAGATTGAAAACGTGCACATTTACAAACAATGAACATTATGTCTGGTCGACTAGCAGTCAAGTATAAAAGGGATCCAATCATACCTCGATACCTAGTTTGATCAACACTCTTACCGTTAGAGTCTTTTTCAAGGTTGGTTGATGTGCTCATAGGAGTACCAATGGACTTTGCATTGTGCATACCATATTTTGTCAGGAGTTCCTTTGCATACTTGGATTGACTAATAAAAATCCCTTTATCATATTGTTTAATTTGAACACCAAGAAGGTGAGCTCTCCCATAAGACTCATTTCAAATTCATTTTGCATAATTTCAGCAAAATCCTTGCATAAAGATGAGTTAGTACTACCAAAAATAATATCGTCAACATATATTTGAATAAGAATATTACCTGTTGAGGAGCGCTTAATAAATAGAGTAGTATCAATCTTACCTCGACTGAAGCCATGCTTTAATAGAAAGTTGCTTAGCCTTTCATACCAAGCTCTAGGGGCTTGCTTTAAGCCATATAGAGCTTTAGTCAACTTAAAAACATGAGAAGGATGTTGAGAGTTTTCAAAACTAGGCGGTTGTTTAACATAAACCTCTTCTTTTATGAATCCATTCAGGAAAGCACTTTTAATATCCATTTGATATAATTTAAAACCTTTAAATGATGCATATGCAAGTAGCATTCTAATAGATTCTAATCTTGCAACCGGAGCAAAAGTCTCATCATAATCAATGCCTTCTTGTTGTAAATAGCCTTGTGCAACGAGTCGTGCTTTGTTTCTTATCACTTTTCCATCTTCACTGAGCTTATTTCGAAAAACCCATTTCGTACCAATGATAGAAGTATTTTGAGGTTTGGGGAGAAGAGACCATACCTGACTTTTCTCAAACTGAGCTAATTCTTCTTCCATAGCTTTTATCCAGTGAGGATCATTTAGTGCTTCTTCGACTTTCTTAGGTTCAAGTTGAGAGATAAGAGCCATATTTGAGCTTTGTTTAAAGTGATCTCTGGTTTTCATGCCTTCTTGTGGATTACCAATGATGAATTTTTGAGGATAGTCTGGCTCGCTTTTCCACTCATTTGGTATAACGACATCAGGTGCATTAGTCGACTCATCAGATTTAGTTTTTAGTTCTGCTTCTGGAATTTTCTCAGTCGACTGAGTCTGGTCACTTGTGTTAATGGTTGGCTCCCTTGAGTTGAGAATATCAAAGTCTGCACTTTCATCTTTCTCAATAGATAAATTAGTTTCAACAAAGACAACATGCATAGATTCTTCTACTGACATAGTGTGTTTATTAAATACTCTATATGAACGACTAGTAGTAGAATATCCAAGAAAGATACCTTCATCACTGCGAGGATCAAACTTACCAAGATTGTCTTTTCCATTATTATGAATGAAGCATTTACATCCAAACGGATGGAAATAATTGATGTTGGGCCTTTTACCTTTCCATAGTTCATATGGAGTTTTCTTTAAAATAGGCCGAATGAGACACCTGTTCAAGATATGACAAGCTGTACTTACTGCTTCAGCCCAGAATGAAATAACATTTTTCCCTTTGAACCTTCTTGTAGAAGAACTCAAAATTTCTCTGAGCATCGTCCTTATGAGATAAGAAAATAACCCAAGTGAAGCGAGAGTAATCATCTACAATAACGAAGGAGTACCTTTTTCCTCCAATGCTGGCAGTTTTGGTTGGACCAAAGATGAAACGACTTCAGTTAGTCGTTTCGGAAGATAGGACTCCGATTGACGTGCTGATAATTTTAAAATATTTGTAAGGTCCATTGGGACTTTTCTGTAAATTTTGAGTTAAATCAGACCTCGTTTGTTAGGCATCGGAATAAGGTTTCGGTTTTTATTATCGATAAATATTAAAAAGAGATTTTCGAGCTCGGTTTTGGGCAAATGAGCTCCGATTCGAAATCCGAAAGCACCGTTAGGTTCATATTATTATTTGGGACTTTTGCAATTTTTCGAAAGTGAATTTCGATGTTGTTCGACTAGTTTCCGCTAAAATGCCGAAAGTTTAATAATTTGATCTTTTCTATTTAATTTGCATATTGAGTTTCGGGAGTCTGATTTGAGATCCGTCTTCGTGAGTATGTTACATATATTTTTTATAACTTGTATACAAAAGTTGGAATTATTTCGAATATCATAGAGTACCATTTTAATTTTTACCGTAGCAGCGAATTTATTAAAAAAAAAAAGAAAAAGGAATGAAACAAAGGCGGTGGGCTAGGGAACTAATCCCTTAGCCATCAGTCACGTGAATGGAAAAACGAAATGGAAACAGAGAGGAAATAGAGATATCGCAGGAGAGAAAAAATGCCAGAAAATGCGAAAAAGGGCCGGAGAAAGTTAACTTGGTTCGGTTTTTCTTCTAGATTCGTGGAAAGTTCCTTCGGAGTAGCGAGCGAGATAAAAAGTGTTTCCAGTTTGAGTGGATTAGACAGGGTAGCATGTCGGTTAGCCTGTTGGTGTTTCAGAATAGGAGATTGAATTCTATAGAATGGCTGGATATGCATTAGAACTAGTTCATGAGCCTTTCGAGAGATTCAGAGATTTATTGATGACCTTTATTTTTCCTTGAAATCCCAGATGGCTCGAGAAATTGAGGTCTGGATTTTATTTGATGTTGTTGTTAATATTGCGTGAAGGTTCGAGGCATACCATAAGTTAGAGCGGGAAAGTAAGAGATCCCACGGCCCTGGTGGGCAACCATGGTACCTCATTTGGAGGTAAAAGTTCTGATCATTTTGAGAGGTCACCTTCCAGGTTACCTCAGCTTGTGTCACGCGATTCTTGGAGTGCGCCAGTAGTTCGTCCATATCTGAGTCAGTTTTCTCTTTGTAGCTATCAATAATCTGTCCAGTTTCCATTTTTAGCGAAAAGGGTGTTATCATTGTCGTGAGTTTGATATCCTTTGAGGAGTTTTCCCTCACTCCGACAAGTAGGCAGTCATCTTTTCTCTCGTCATCAGGCGTCGCGCAGTCGCAGGGTATTTCATTTAGATCTCAATCAGCCAAAGAAATTCCACAATCCGTAAAGGTTGAGAGCATGGTGGCAGTTATTCTTCAGACGGTAATTATCAGTGTAGCGGCTTAGCTCAGCCGCAGGGGCAGTTCTATGAACTTCCAGTCTGGCAGGCCCAAGTATTTCTTCTTCCCTTATATGTAAGTAAGATTTGATTCTTCCGATCGATCTGGAGATGGTCTGTCATATCATGTTCCATGGTTTCCTTGGATATTGTCGTAATTAAGAATCGGTTGCGGTAGAGGGGGTGAGTTTCTGATACGATTTACTCCTGGAATTTATGAGACCCTACTAGTTTATCTGATCTAAATATGAG
Source organism: Petunia axillaris subsp. axillaris (assembly GCA_029990575.1). NCBI lineage: Eukaryota > Viridiplantae > Streptophyta > Magnoliopsida > Solanales > Solanaceae > Petunia > Petunia axillaris. The sequence continues at coordinate 63,412,178 of JARKNS010000004.1, forward strand.
AGATTTGACGGTAAGTATTGCTATTGCCAGCTTGGCATCCTGTTATGCCACCTTGTGTTATTATGTCAAGTCATTTTACATCTCTCCTCGAAAATCAATGTTGATAGGATGATGGGATTCTTATTCGTCACCATCAGGAAGTGTCGTTGTTTCTTCCGGTGTAAAGTGGTTAGTAAGTAATGCTCGATCTATGTGCCTCCTCTTGGTTCGAGACGCTAGTAGAGTCATGTTATTCTATAAGTTTGTCTCGGTATAAAAGAGTTTTCTGGTAAATTGTCGGAGTTTCCTTTTTATAGGAAGGTTAAATTGACACAAATTTTGTTCCATAAAGCTCATTTAATATCTATTTCTTCAATTGCGATTCTTCAGTTAGCCTGACTCATAAGTAGTCTAGCTCTGGCAGCCAAGCAAATAAGAAGATGAACTTTCTGAAGCTCTAATTATTTCTATCCTCGATCCATTTCCATTTCTTCTTCGTCCGGCACTAGTGAGCTTGGGCGATTGGTAGCCGCTTGTGACGTTCCCTGTGTTGAGCCAGAGTACGTGTTATTGTAGACGGGTAAGCATATTATTGTTTTGGATATTAGTTTATCCGGGTATCCATTCCCATGTATAGTATAGTGTTGGTTCTGTTTTTGCGGATCATCCAGTTTCAGGGTAAACTCTGCCGAAATTTTTATATAGAAGTACCATTCATCAGGCGGTGGTGCTTATGGAAAAGGTATGGAGTTGTGAACTCGAGAGTTGCAGCTGTTTGGCAATTCGAAAGGGTAGTTTGGTAGCTTAGGTCTGCCTATATTCGATTTTTAGTCCAGCAGACTGTGCGAGGACGGTTATTCATATTCAAATAGCTGCATGAGTTTGTGCTTTAAGTGGAGGAGTCTTCCTCCAAATATTGAATGGTAATACTAAATCTCTGAGGTGTTGATATCACTTTTCTCACGACCCAAAGTAAGGCCACGGCAGAAATCTACAATGAGAATCGATCATTGCTAAACCCACTAATAATGTATTAATGATAGAGATAAGCTGGCAACCTGATTATATATACGTACCTATCTGCTGAAAACATAAAGTCCGGAAAAATGACACGACTTTAACTTGCTGGCAATTAGAACATTGAGCCACAAATTTTGCTATGTCACACTTCATTCCATCCCACTAATAAATCTGCTCAAGATCATGGTACATCTTAGTCGAACCTGGATGAACAGTGTATTTAGAACAATGTGCCTCTATCATAATCTGTCCACGTAAATTTGCAACATCAGGAGCACAAAGTCTATCTTTATACATGAGAATACCGTTAGTAGTAACCCTGTATGGCTACTCCGGTTTTCTTCTGGCTATCTGTCTGTATTCAACTAGAGCTGGATCCTCATACTGACGCTGTTTTACTTCATGGAAATTTAGAGTTAAAGGTCTAGTGCAGCTTGTCGACAATCCATCATTGGTATATATATCTCTTTCACACCTCAACTCCTTGAGAAGTTACTTTAGCATTATAAGTGCATATGTAATCAACTTTGTTGCTGGTATTCTGCATCAGCTGAAGGTCCAACTACATGTCTCTTTTATTTTCACTTTTTCAAGTCATAATATTTCCAATTCAAAGACAATACCCTGAAGTAGATGTTCAGTCTGAAGATTATTCTTGGTCTGCATCATACTATCCAGTAGTATTTGCATGACCCTTATCCTTATATTATAGACCCTGTGCAGATGAACCTTTGACATACATTAGGATGTGAGTATCTACATTCCCACAAAGAGCTTGCGGACCAACCTTAACATTAATTGAGGTATTGCATAGTGCGTTCGCAGAAATGATATAGCCTGTATCAAATCTTCTATAGTGTGTAGTGAAGAGGTACTTCAAAAGCTCCCCCTATTGCATCAAGCGTGAGCTAATTGTTAGTTCCATCGACCTGTTCTATATCGAAAGGTATATCAAAGAGGTGATTATTCCCTGAATCATGTTAACCTATTCAAAATTTCATGTATCTTTGTTTCGAAAATGTAGAACTCTCCTCTCGTGATCGAGGAAGGAACGGCTTAGTCAGAATAAGTTGGGCAATGATGTTATGATATTATCCAGATATATTTTATCCCAAAAGTACGATGTGGGTAATATAATTTTGATCCTGTAATCATGAGATAATGTCCGTGGGATATTTTATGAAGGTCTTCCAAGTTCTTTTGTTATCTGCGTAAATCTTTCTTTAAGACTTAGGCTCGTTCGAGGACGAACGAGAGTTTAAGTGGAGGAGAATGAAACGACCTCGGTTAGTCGTTTCGGAAGATAGTACTCCGATTGGCGTGTCGATAATTTTAAAATATTCGTAAGGTCCATTGCGACTTGTCTGTAAAATTTGAGTTAAATCAGACCTCGTTTGTTAGGCATCGGAAGAAGGTTTCGGTTTTTATTATCGATAAATATTAAAAAGAGATTTTCGAGCTCGGTTTTAGGCGAATGAGCTCCGATTCGAAATCCGAAAGCGCCGTTAGGTTCATATTATTATTTGGGACTTTTGCAATTTTTCGAAAGTGAATTTCGATGTTGTTCGACTAGTTTCCGCTAAAATGCCGAAAGTTTAATAATTTGATCTTTTCTATTTAATTTGCATATTGAGTTTTGGGAGTCTGATTTGAGATCCGTCTTCGCGAGTATGTTACATATATTTTTTATAACTTGTATACAAAAGTTGGAATTATTTCGAATATCATAGAGTACCATTTTAATTTTTACCGTAGCAGCGAATTTATTAAAAAAAAAGAAAAAGGAATGAAACAAAGGCGGTGGGCTAGGGAACTAATCCCTTAGCCATCAGTCACGTGAATGGAAAAACGAAATGGAAACAGAGAGGAAATAGAGATATCGCAGAAGAGGAAAAATGCCAGAAAATGCGAAAAAGGGCCGGAGAAAAGTAGAATTTTCACCCTGAAACATTCAGGTAATGATCCTAATATATCATTTGAGTTTATTACGTGTGTTTTAATATGTTTTAACGGTAAAACTTGGGATATTAGACATCGCCCTAATGACTTAAATTGATAGTTTAAAGGGTCAATTGGACCCCGATGACGAAATTGATAATATATTCGTACTCAGTGAGTTATGGGCAACATATAAATCTAATTTATTTAGGGTTTGGCTATGTGACCATAAACCCCGTACATAGGCCTGGCATGCGTATTGCATATGCAAATAGGGTATCAGGTTCCTAACCGGATTGCCTAAGATGTGAGGAATGAAGCCTTTAGCCTAATTTGATATATTTTTCTGCTTATTGAATAGAGTGGGATCGTTTGGAAATGAAACCAAAGGATAAAGCGGTTGTTGATTACCAATACCAACTTTTGGAAGAGGTAAGTGTTTAGAGGCACCTGGCCTCGTGGATTTTCTACCACGTATTCCTTACGTGTGTAGCTGCCGATAGGCGTACTCATTACGCCTTAACTTTGGATTTATATTGTATATTATATGTTATGTCCTATTTTTGGTATTGCATGAGGATCTGAGCATTGTACCCTGGCTGTAAGTTGGCATCTACTTCCCGGCTGTCGATGAGAGTCCCGCGCCGGTGAAGGGTTACTATTGCATCACATTGCATTCATATGCATTATATGTCATTCATATGCATTACATTGCATACCATATTGGGTGCAGGAGTATTCCGCCCCAGGAGCAGGAGGATTTCGCTCCATTGTATCATATTGAGGGTAGGAGGATTCTGCCCCAAGAGCAGGAGTATTCCGCTCTTATGTCAGATATTGAGTGCAGGAGTATTCCGCCTCAGCTTTATATTATATCGGGTGCAGGAGTATTCCGCCCCAGGAGAGTGTAGGAGTATTCCGCCTCTGGTTTATATTATATCGGGTGCAGGAGTATTCCGCTCCAGTTGGTTATCAGATTGGATTCCCCTCTAATGCAGGAGTATTCCGCTTCGGGATGGGATTACGGGACATGTGACCCTTCGCATCATATTTCATTTCATTTCATTTCATTTCATTTCATCTCACTTCATTTCATTTCATCCCAATTCATACCATTGTGTAGACTTGCGGTACATGACTACTGTTCTGCTTATATGTGCATTGCTTATTTGTTGATATGTTTCTGGCACGCACCCCTGGTTGAGTTTAGAAGTTTCTTTCGTGTTTCCAGTTGTTATCTGGCTCTGCCTTTTTATAATTTAAATAAAAGAAATTTGGTTTGTCTATTTCTTCTCCCTGGCTAGCTATCCTATTCTTTGAGGTGGCTAGTCTGCCCCACTTATTGAGTCCTTTTGACTCACCCTTGTTTGTTCTTTATTTCTTGTCTATATATTTCGTTTCGGCAGGTTCGCTCCAGGATGGAGTTCGCCACGTTGTGAAGGAGCGAAGACGACCTCAGCTGTCAGGGTGAGCCAGCTTTATTCCGGATGGCCACCAGTTTATTGGTTATTATTTCAGTTGCATTTTGCTCCCTTCAGGAGGTATCTGTCTTCTTTTGTACTCTTAGATGTCTTGTCTGGATAGCCCTAAACCTAGTATGTTGGGTAGTCAGCTGTAATTTCTTTTGTACAGCTTAGAGGCATCAGTAGGTCTGTATTTTTTTTAGTCTTGTCCTTATTTATGAATTATTATATTTATTTTCCTAATTTTGTTAGTAAGGATTCGCCCGACGGGTCTAGGGGAGGATGTCGGGTGCCCGCACGGCCTAACCGGATTCTGGGTCGTGTCAAAAGAGATCCATGTGCAGTAATTGTAAAGGCATGGAAGAATTAACAATATCTTTAGTCTTAAATGATGTTCTGGTTTGCTTTCCTAGCTGACATGCATCGCATATATTATCTTTTGAGAAGTTTAGGTTAGGAAGACCAAGAACAAGCTCTTTTCTAGAAAGTTTCTGTATGTGATGCATACTAGCATGACCTAATTTTTTATGCCACAACCAGGGATCAGAGTTAGTAGATGATAAACATACATGATTTGACATAGAGGAAGTGTGATCTAGTTTATAAATATTATTAACTCTGGATCCAGTGAGAATGACATTACCTGTGGAGTTGCATATGATGCATTTAGAGGATTCAAATCTTAGATGAAACCCAGCATCACATAGTTGACTGATGCTTAAGAGATTATGCCTTAGACCCTCAACTAGTAGCACTTCATTTATATCGCATGAGGGGCTTAGAGAAATTTTACCAACTCCAGTAACAATTCCCTTACCGTTGTCTCCAAATTTCACGAGTCCTCCTTCAAGGGAAGTGACTGATTTGAACCACTGTTTGTCACCTGTCATATGCCAGGAACATCCGCTATCAAGTATCCATTTCCCTTTGTGAAATCTGTGGAGTTCCTGCATTTTTAAAATTCACTCATGCTTTGGTACCCTAGTTGTCTTGGGTCCTTTTTGGTTAGCAACATAATTATTTATAGACATCTTAGGCATTCAAACCCATTTTCCTTTATTATGTCTTCTTAATCTACACTTAGATTTTATATGACCAGCATTTCCACAATAGTGGCATATGATGTGAGTCTTTCCATTAGTTGCAGTTTCAGTCGACTCATCACTAGTGAAACGTAAGCTTCCATGTATAGCTTCTATAGATGTAGAGGAAAGAGGAGTAGTGTTGGATTTTACTGAGCTATTGCTAGTAGATTTTCTTTGACTGTTAAGTTTCAATTGCAGGTCTTGAACTTCCTGTTGTAGATAGCTGCATTCAAATTCACTTATATCTAATTTTCGTTCACAATTCTCTTTTTCTTTCTTAAGTTTAGACAGTTCCTGAAGAATTATTTTCATTTCATCTAATGTAGAATCTAAATCCTCTTGCAGAGAATTGCAGATTTCACAGTTATAATTGCGTACCTTGCTAGATTCTGCTTCTGCCATAAAACATAGGTTTGCTTCCTCCTCATTCTCTGAGGCTTCTTCATCACTCCATGCTGAGAGAGCTTTCTTCTTGAAGTTGCTTTTAGGCTACTTCTTTTTGGCTTCATTGCAGTTGGCTGCAATATGTCCAAACTTACCACATTCGTAACATCGACCATCATTCTTTTCCTGATCATTGTTTTGAGTACTTCTTCGAGGTTCGAATCTAGGCTTTCCTCTTAGACGATTTCTTCTGAGAAGATTTGTAAAATTCTTAGACATCAGAGCCCATTCATCCACAGTATCATCATTGTCACTGGGAGCGTCTGAGTTGTCAGTGGTAAATGCAACTTCCTTCTTCTTTTCAGTAGGTTGTGATTTTCTTTGAAGATGGGTTTTCTCGAAGGCAATTAGATCTCCACGGAGTTCATCATAGGATAAAGCATTGAGATCTCCTCCTTCAATGTTGATAACTTTAGGTTGCCAGGCGACTGGAAGACTTCTAAGAATTTTCCGAACTTGCTCACCACTGGTGTATATCTTTCCAAGAGTCTTGAGTTCACCTATGACTTTGCTAAATCTGGCAAACATATCTTCGATGGATTCTCCTTCCTTCATTTGAAATAGTTCATATTCGTGCACAAGGAGATTGATCCTAGTTTCTTTTACTTTTCTTGTTCTTTCGTAGGTGACGACAAGTTTGTCCCACATCTCTTTAGCAGTTTCAGAGCTGGAAATTTTCTCATACTCTTCACCACTTATAGCATTGTACAGAAGATTTGAGCGTTGGAGTTAAGTTGAATAATTTCTCTTTGCTCATTATTATAATCATCAATATCAAAGGGAATCTTTGAATCTTGTCCTTCAGGTTTCTTCCCCTTGTCCAAATGTATATCATAAGGACCTTTGGTTTTGACACGCCATACTTTTAAATCAATAGACTTGACAAAAGTTTCCATACGAACTTTCCAATGACTGAAAGGTTGTCCATTACAGTACGGGGGTCGAGCAATAGAAGTACCTTCTTGAAGTAGAGCTCCAGTAACAATGTGGCCAGACATGATCTTTTCTCACTTGCTGTAAGGCAAAAGATAAACAATATTAGTTGTGTGAGACCTGCTCTGATACCAATTGATAGTATAGGGGGGGGGGGTGAATTATAATCTTTTTGATTTTTATCTAGATTTAGTCGACTAATAAGTCAACTGAAAGTAAAGCAGTAATAAACAATAAGTAAAGTGCAGGAAATTGAAAGGACACAATGATTTTTATACTGGTTCAGAACCAATGTGGTTCCTAATCTAGTCCCCTTGGTCACAAGGGAGTTATCTCTTTGGCTCAAAGAATTCTTTCACGATACAACTTTGAATGGTTTTTCCTTCGCTCACCACCAATGAAACTAGCTTGTGGTTTTGATATTTCGCTCACCACTAACGACTCACAGTTGGATACACACCAACTCACACACGAAACGAACCTTACTTTCACTCAGTCTTCTCTTTTCTTTTTCTTGTACAATAGTAAACTCTCAAGATTACAATGTCTCAAGGCTAGAAAGAGGTTGCTAGAAAGTAAAAGGTTGCGTAAGTCTCAGAGTGAAGAGTGTCGAGAATATATAGCTCCAGCTTCCATGTGAATGTGAGATTCTGACGATGCTGATTGATTCTACTTGCCTTCCAAGAAGAGATATGGTGACCCAAGAGATTTGATCCTAAAAAAAGAAGTTATGATATGTTTCTTTTTTGAGAATAAGGCTAGAGCCGTTAAGGAAGGATCACAATCCTTTAACGATATGATCTGCAGCTTCTAAACTTGATCATGCGTATCAATCCAAGATCTTTTCCTTTTGGAGCGCGATCCATTTGCTAAGTATCCGGAGAGTATTTTCTCGCAGTCAACTTCCCTTATGAGGCACCCTTGATTTCCGCACTAGATTTCTCCGTTTCTCCTATGACTCGAGTTTCATCAGGGTAACCTACATAATTAGAGGAAGAACTTGTAAGTTGACTGATAAATTTAATTGTTATCATTAAAATATAACTCAACAGAAATATGGAACAAAAACTTCTTTTCCAAACGCATTCTCACAGCAGCATTTTTTTGATAAACAGATACTAATTCTAGGAAACAAATAACATAGGCTCTGATACCAATGAAGGATTATACACAATCAAAGAACACAAAGTTCGCCCAGGGTCTAACCGTATTTGTTTCACTAGTCGGGATGCAATCACGTGTGGTAAGACACGAATTACACCGTAAAAGTCACAGTCTAAGGTCGTACCTAAGTTACAGACGAAGTTCCAGTTTGTAGAAGATCACCAATGTTCTTCTTAGAAATCTACCACGTAATTCTTCTCATAGAAGAAAAGAGTTTTGTTTTTACTAGAGGAAGTGAATGTTCTGTTATACTCTTGAGGAGAAATAACGCTGGTGCTAAAAAAAAGAGAAAGAGGAGTTTTTGTAAACAAGACAACTCTTGTTTAAGTGACACATCTATTCCCAATAGGTGTGTCTTTTCCTTCTCTATTTTTACTTTAATTTCTTAATATAAGTAAATATAAAAAATTACATATATTTATTTACTTGAACATGGATCCGGGTTGATCCACATGGGTGGCCCGAATCCAATTTCCAAACAATCTGAACTCTGCAAAAATATCAAGAGAGAGGTAAAGCTTCATATATTTTATTACTCCCGCAGTTTCAATTGCTATGGATGTTTCACTCGACACTAGTTTAAGAAGGAACGAAAAGCTTTTTGGTACTCGTGGTTTAACATATCATATTATTTTGAGTCGCTATAAAAATATATCATTAAGGTGAAATGAAAATTTTAAAAGTTAAATCATCTTCAAACGAAAAAAAGTATTTTTTTTAAACGGACTAATAAAAAAATAGTGTAACATGTAATATTGTAATTCCTTCTGAAATGGAAATTGAATTCTAAATCAATTATTCATTTTGCTACAGGTACTACAGGCAATTCAAGCAGCAGAAAGAATGGACAAACCTCTATGGAAAGAAATGTTTACAGATGTATATGACCAGTTGCCCCCTAACCTTCACGAGCAAGAGAAGTATCTTAGAGACAGAGTCGAGAAACACCCCAAAGACTACCCCGCTGATGTCCATCTATAGATTAAAGTGTACTGAGAATTTTAATTTGATTAATGTTAATTTATCTAACGAACTTAGCTAGGGCACTTTTAATCTTTTAATTAGGAGTTATAGAATCTTACAAAGCTATTGTCACCAGTCACCACCGTATCATGTCATGTTTTTAGGGGCTACTGATGGCCATAAATGGGCTCTTGTGCTGCTTTGATGCACACTTATGTTTTATTTCAACAACATACAGCTTTGTTTTGTTCCGATGATATACATGTGTGCTATTTGAAAAAAAAAAGATGTTTACACTCAACGCCTAAAGCGCACTATGCTATGCTTCACCGCATGAAGTTTGTACGGCCCAAATTCGATTCTTTAGGTTTATAATTGAATTTATATTTTAGGGCTACAAACAATTAATTATATCAAGGCAGTGACTAGGAAAATGAGAAATAGAGTTATCAATATGAATAATGAGGAAGAACACACGAAATGAATTTTACTGCTTGAACATCGAAATTACAAATGGACAGATTTTGGGCATATATTATCTCATGCCTTTACAAAGGGAATAGGGGAGCATTTACAGGTCGTTTGGTTGGGTGTATTAGGTAGAGTAGTCCCTGTATTAAATGCTTTATGGGTTTATCCACCGTTTGGTTTCAATTTGCAATTCATGTATAAAGTAAAACCTGTATAACTTATACAACAAATGGTGTATTAGCTAATACCAGCTATCATATGGCATAACTAATACAGGTTTTATTAGTACCTGGATTAGAATTTGAAATGACCAAATTATCCTTAAAGTTAATAGTTTCCTTCACCAATTCTTCCTGGGTTTACATCACTGCAAATTGAATTTCCTCTATCTTGAACATCTCGGTCAAATTTATGATTTGATGCTGCCATGCTCTTTCTAATTTAATTTTAGGATTGTTGTGTTTACTTGTATCTCCAGTCTTCCAAAGGCATGTGCATATCTCCTTTTGATATATTCTACTTTTTCTCTATTGATGGTATGTGGTTTATTCATTGTTGCAGAGTGATTATGTTTGATGCAAATAAGTGTGTCAATGGATTTTTAAGAAGTCCAGTAATACGTTCCATTTGGAAAAACGTAATGCAAGTGAAAATCATTAGAAACAAAGTATTTTTTATTGCACGATTTGATGAAGAAAGGCCAATGTTATCAAGAACTAGTTAAGGGTATAACTGGAATAAAAATTTATCCACTTTCAAACCAAGCACAAATTTTAAAGTATACACCATATATCTAATTTTTAACACAATGAACCAAACGCTTGTTAAAATTTAATCCCTGTATTACAATCCCTGTACTACTTATCCATGTATTACTACTCCCTGCATACTAATCCCCGTATAGCTTGTCTTTGAACCAAACGACCTCTTATAGTAACTGGATGTTAGGTTGACTCTCCAGTACCTCAAAGCCACGTCCTCCACATCGGGCGCACATTTTGGTAGTGTATTAAATGTGTGATATGGACGATTACGGGCACTGACACTCTTCTCTTTATATGCTCGTATGGTGTAGTGCAGGCACGAATGACCGGATACTCCCTTGTAGACCCTCCATTTGCTAATCCTCTGATGCAGGGTAAAATGTAGAAGCTAAAAGTAACGATAAAAGCAAGACATAATTTGAACTTTGTTAAAGGTAGCACCAAGAAACGAGTCTCGATACACCCTCGAAGAAGTCAAATGACACCTATACTATACAAACGACCCTTAAGAGATATAACGACTCTTTTAAAAAGTTCGATCAAGAAGGATTGGTGTTCAATTGGAGGCACCAAGAGAAATCAAGTCAAAAGGGTTTTTCATTGAGAGAAATCTCAACTGTTTAATTCAATACCAAAGGTGTCTAATGAGAATAAACCCTAAGAGAGGTATTTATAGGTTCCTCCTTACATAATATTAATGTCTAAAATAGCATGGGTCAAAACAATATAGACCACGCAGGGTCAAAATAGGAAATAGTCTTATAAGTCATTAAAATCCCATCAAGGTTGGAACAGGCTAAGGCGCCCCGCCTCAGGAGCTAGGCACTCTACCTCAGGAACTTCAGAGATGCCTTCAGACAGAGGCACTCCGCCTCAGGAGTTAGGCACTCCGCCTCAAAATCTTCAGAGAGGTGCAACTTTCATACTTAGTCGCATTTTGAACTGAAATGGAGGTAGGCGCTCCAACCACCCTTAGAGGCGGTCCACCTTGGCCTAGACAAGTCGTAGGAGTGACCAAAATGAGCTGAGGTGCTACACCTGGTGCAGGGGCGGTCCTCCCTCACATGTGTTGAGGCGCATGATCTTCAAATCACTCCTGAAGCTTCTATCTTCAAAACTCTTCCAAACCAACTGTAGGTGAGCATCTTGAATCACCTTAGGTTGACTCCGACTGAATGGTGTTGAGGTAGTTCGGCCTGCATCATCCTCCCCTTCTTACAAAGATTTCATCCTCAAAATCAAGGCGTCATCCTCTAAGGTATCATCACCTACATCATAAAGAGTCAAGTCAGAACATTGAATGTGCTAGAAACATTATACTCACCGGGAAAATCAATCACGTATACATTGTTGTTGATCTTTGATAGCACTTGGAATGGTTTATCTCCCCTTGGTGCCAACTTCCCCTTTCTATGGCTTGGAAACCTCTCTTTGCAAAAGTACACCCACACCCAATCTCTCTTCTTCAACTCCATCTTTTTCCTTCCCTTGTTCTTCTTGGATGCCACCTTCGCATAGACTTCCTCCAAGCTCTTCCTCATCTTAGCATGAAGCTCAAGCAAAGCCTTGGCCTTGCTTTTACCTTCAAAGCTAACAACTGCATCTCTAGGCAAAGGGGTAAGATCAAGTGGAATTAAAGGGTTAAAGCCATAAACACACTCAAATGGAGTCATGCCAATCATTCTATGCAAAGTATGGTTATAAACAAACTCCATGAGTGGCAACTTCTCAACCCATGTCCCCGCCTTACCTCAGGTAATAGCTCTAAGTAGAGCTCCCAAGATTCGGTTCACCATCTCGGTTTGCCCATCTGTTTGGGGGTGATGGGACGTAGAGAACAACAACTTGGTGCCAAGAACACCCTACAAGCACCTCTAAAAAAGGCTAAGGAACTTAGAGTCCCTATCACTCATAATGGTTTGAGGCACTCCATGCAACTTTAACACATGATCAATGAACAAAGAAGTTACATGTTGTGCATCATGACTCTTTTTGCATGGAATGAAGTGTGCCATTTTGGAGAATCTATCAACGATAATATAAATTTTGTCATGTCGTCCCTTAGACCGTGGAAATCCCATAGCAAAATCCATAAAAATATCCACCCACAGGCTAGTAGGAATAGGCAAAGGAGTATACAAATCATGGGAATTCGACTTAGACTTGGCATGCTTGATATCTAAAAAAGCATTGCATAGCCGCTCAACCTACAATCCCATTTTAGGCCAATGGAATTGCTCAATAAGAATGGCTAAAGTCTTATCCCTCCCAAAGTGACCCATTAAGCCCCCATTATGTGCCTCACACACAAGCAATTCTCTCCAAGAGGACTTGGGTACGCATACTCTCCCATTCTTGAAAATATAGCCATCTACCCATTGGTACTTCTCCACCCTTTCCCCTCTCGCAAGAGCATCATGAATGCTCTTTAGCTTTGGGTCATGTTCATACATCAATTTAATGCTCTCAAAACCCATAAGCCCAGAAGCTAGAGTGGTAGGTAGAGCAAACTTTCTAGAAAGTGCATCTGCTACAACATTCTCCGTTCCCTTCTTGTAATGAATTACATAAGGGAAACTCTCAATGAACTCTACCCACTTGGCATGCCTCTTGTTCAACTTTTCTTAGCCCCTAAGATGTTTGAGTGGCTCATGATCACTCTTAATCACAAATTCCCTAGGTCAAAGATAGTGTTTCAAATGAGCTAGAGCTCTCACTAGGGCATACAATTCCTTGTCATATGTAGAGTAATTCAAGGTTGAACCCTATAACTTCTCACTAAAGTAGGCAATTGATTTTCCATCTTGCATGAGAACACCTCCAATACCAATCCCCAAGGCATCACACTCAATCTCAAATATCTTCCCAAAGTCGAGCGATTGCAACAAAGGGGTCGTACTCAACCTACTTTTCAACTCTTGGAAAGCTTCTCTTGAGGCTCTCCCAAAACAAATGGCCGGTCATTCTTCACCAACTCGGTGAGTGGTGTGACAATGGTGCTAAAGTCCTTCACAAATCACCTATAGAAACTAGCAAGGCCATGGAAACTCCTAACATGAAAAACGATAGTATGAGTAAGCCAATCTCTAATAGCTTCAACTTTGGACTCATCAACCTCCACACCATTGGCACTAACAACAAAATTAAGAAAGAGAACATTTTCAACACAAAAGGTACACTTCTTGAAGTTTGCATAGAGCTTCTCAGCTCTTAGCACCTCAAGGACTTGCCCTAAGTGGACAACATGATCATCTAGTGACTTACTATATATCAAGATATCATCAAAATAGACAACCACAAACTTGTTGATAAACAGTTTCAAGACATAGGTCATTAATCTCATGAAAGCTCTAGGTGCATTGGAGAGGCCAAAGGGCATCACCAACCATTCATGTTGACCAAACTTGGTCTTGAATGCGATTTTCCACTCATCATCCAGTTTCATTTGGATTTGGTGGTAGCCGGACCTAAGATCTATTTTTGAAAAGATACTAGAACCACTTAGCTCATCAAGCACGTAATAAAGTCTAGGAATGGGATGCCGATACTTTACCATTATTTTATTAACCGCACGACAATCAGCACACATCCTCCATGTACCATCCTTTGTTGGCATAAGAATCACCGATACGGCACACGGACTTAAGCTTTCACGAACCAAGCCTTTGTTGAGCAATTCATACACTTACTTTTGAAACTCTTTAGTATCTCTGGGATTGCTCCTATAGGCCGGGTTGTTTGGGATTTGGGACTACGGGACAAAGTCAATTTGGTGCTCAATCCCCCTCAAAGGAGGAAGACCACTAGGTATCTCCTCGTGAAACATGTCCTCAAAAACCTGCTAAACATTCTCAATAACACTAGGAAAAGGATTAACGTTAGTAGCATAACCACTATCAGAAGTCAAAACCATACCCTTATGCACTAGACAAATAAGCATCTTTGTGCCATCATTACCTCTCAAGCACTCACCCGGTTGCATCATGGTAGAAACATTACTGGTTAGAGATGGTGTGATTATTTGATTCACGGCTATAGGCCTAGTCTCTACGGGGGACTTAGATTTGGCCGCCTCTTTCAATTCCATCATGCGCCTATAGTCATCACTTACTTGCTTAGGTGTCAAGGGCTTGAGTGTATATCTCTTGCCCTCATGTTTAACCGTGTAAGTATTGGCTCGGCCATCATAAATCACATATATATCATATTGTCAAGGCCTACCAGACAAGATATAGCAAGCTTGCATAGGCACAACATCAAACATGAGCTCATCTTGATAAGTCCCAATCTTGAACTTTATTAAGAATTGCTTCACCATCTTCAACTGCCCACACTCAACCATTGCAATCAGTATGGATGTGGGTGCTTAAGAGTAGGCAATTTCAATTGTGACACCAATGATTGACTCACCACATCCGCATAACTGGCGGAATCAACAATTATTGAGCACACTTGCCTCTTCACGCTACATCTAGCATGGAACAAATTTTCCCTTTGCATATCCTCCTCCTTCACAATACTCATAGCACTCAAACTCCTATGTACAACAAGAAATATATTAGGATCATCACCTTCCGCCACCTTCTCTTTACCCTCAACTCACTCATCCCCCTCAACTTCCTCATCTTCGGGCTCATTTTCTTGCTGACACACCAGCCCATCATCTATGATTATCATTATTTTACAGGTGGGGCAATCTTTAGCAAATTGCCCATATCCTTTGCACTTGTGGCATTGAAAAGAAGAAGCACTAGGAGTATTCAATTGAGTTTTAGAGTTGCCTCTTGACTCCTTAAAGTCACTCCTTGGTGTTGCCTTCCTAAAAGGCTTCTTCACCTCTCGGCTTCCACTAGTACCACCGGTACTCGGGCTCTTCCAATCCTTAGAATGGTTAACAGAAGTAGAAGTAATACTCCTATAGCGAGTGGCTTTGTCTTCCTTACTCCAATTTTCGGCTTCAACGGCGCCATTGTATGCATCTTTGAGTGAATCGAAAATATGCAACCTCAATCGAGAAGAAACATATCATGTAAGCTATTCTTGAACCGAATAATAACTTGATCATCATCTTCCGTCTCTAAGTCAAGGGACATTCGGTTCTTTTCGAAATCATTGAAGTATTCATCAACCGACTTGAGACCGTGTTTCAATTCATAGAGTCTCTTGAGTTGCTTTTGTCGGTATTTAGGTGTCACATACTTGTCACTCATCACAAGATTCAACTCTTCCCAAGTTATGCGTATGGGCAACCCAATAGCACGTCAAGACCTATTAACCGATTCCAACCAAGTGGAAGCATAGGCCTCAAATGAAGAAATATCATAGGTAGCCTTCTTCTCATCTGACATATCATTAGTATCAAAGACCCGCTCCAATTGAATCTTCCATTCTAAGAACTTTTCTGAATCACTAGTCCCTTTGAAGGATGGGATAGTGATCTTCACACTATTCAAGTTGTTATCACGACCCCCACGGTTTGGTTCCAACTGACCCCCATAGTAGTCATCATAACCATCATATTCACATCTCAAATTCCTTTCCACATATCCCCCTTGAGGTCCACGACCTCTATTCATACCTCAATCTTCTTACATTGGCCTCCTATTAGGATAAGGTGGCTCATAGTCATCATCGTTATCAACAAGCTCGGGTATCTCCCCTTCTTGAGCATCAACATCTTGCTCATCAGGTACCACATTCATTCGGGGTCTCATAAGTGGTGGAACATTGCCTTGGGGATTTCTCAATGGTTGGGTAGTGCCCAATAGTTGGGGAATGCCCAAATCTCTCTCACGATGAGTAGTTTCTTCTCTCAATAATTTTCGTTGAGCTACCTCAGCAAATTGATCTGGTGTCATGGTTGAACCATCACTAGTGCCTTCTCCGGTATTTTTCTGAACACTCGGTGTTCTTTCTCTTTCAATGTTTTCAAGCCTCACGCTTATGGTTTTCACCTCGGCCTAAAGTTAGGCCAAAGTGCTTTCCAGCACCTCAATGTTCTTCTCTTTCTTCTCCGACCATGTACCTACAAGTATCAAAGACAAAGAAGAGATTAGTGTAAAAACCTCACACGCTCCCTCACTTTTGAATATCACTCGGGTACACTCAATTTAGCAAGGTAGGATCACTCAAGCTTGATTCAAAAGGCTTCTTGTACTGAACGACCTCCTTAATAACCTGCTAAGTCTACAAAAGTTAAGTACTCTTTGGGAAGAGTGAGTTAATGAGACTTTATGAATGGACGGGTATTTGAGTGAGCACTTGAAGCCAAAGAATTTCTACGATTCTTCTTTGAATTCCAATTCCAATTCCAATCACACACGAGTTATCCTAAGAGTTCAAAGAACTAGCACTAGGTGAGTAGGACAACTACTCAAGGAGTACTGGTCAGAAGTAGTGCAAACAAAGAACACACGAAAACCTAGGAAATAAACTACCCAGCTGCTGAAACAGGCTGAGGTGCTCTGCCCAAGGAGGGGAGGCGCTCTTCCTTAAAAGTCCTGTAACGGACTTCAGCAGAGGCGGTCTGCCCTACACTTTAGGTGCTCCGCCTAGTGCTGAAACCTGCAACCTTTTCTGCAACGTTTCAAGTATTTTTCAGTCCATTTTTCACCAAAACTTTCAATCGATTTCATATTGTTTTTCAATTTCAATGGTACCCAATGTTTTATTTAATGATGCTTAACAATCCCCAATGATTTCCTACCCAAATCAATAAATAACAAGCTTCGATTTTGGTTTCGCAGCAATCCAAGCAAGGGTTTCAAAGTTGGAGTTTCAATCTTTCAAATTTCAATCCACAAAACCAAATCACGATATAAGGGTACCAAAAGATGGGGAATACATCATAGAACAATTCCCAATAACTTTCAACGATTGGGGAATCAAATCCAAACAGTTTTGATGATTTTTTTTTTGTGATTTTTCAACTTTTAACCTTTTTTTGTCAAAATGAAAATAACAAGAAATTTAAAGATGAAACTAACGTAGACACCAAGAACAGGATTGGGGTTTTTGAAACAATCCCTTTCCTTGCTCTTATACCAACTGATGCATGGTAAAATGCGGAAGCTAAAAGTCATGATAAAAGCAAGACGTAATTTGAACTTTGTTAAAGGTAACACCTAGGAATGAGTCTCGATATACCCTCGAAGAAGTCAAAGGACACGTATACTATACGAACTATCCTCAAGAGATATAACGGCTCTTTTAAAAAGTTTGATCAAGAAGGATTGGTGTTCAATTGGAGGCACCAAGAGAAATAAAGCCACAAGAGTTTTTCATTGAGAGAAATCTCAAGTGTTTAATTTAATACCAAAGGTGTCTAATGAGAATAAACCTTAAGGGAGGTATCTATAGGTTCCTCCTCACATAGTATTAATGTCTAAAATAGCATGGGCCAATATAATAAGGACCAGGCAGGGTCAAAATAGGAAATAGTCTTATAAGTCATTAAAATCCCGTCAAGGATAGAACAGCTGAGGCGCCCCACCTCAGGAGCTAGGCGCTCTGCCTCAGGAACTTCAGAGACGTCTGTTTATGCCTAAATTTGTATGTTTAGATTAAAAAATTAATTATAAATGAGGTCACAAGCAATACAATAATTACGATGGAAAAAGTAAATAAATACGATGAAAGTAAAGACAAGTAATTAAGCAAGAAATAATAGAGAAATCAAAATAAATCTTATTCTTTGAGATTAGTCGACTTCGGTGACAAATTTTGTCTTGTGTACAATATAATGTAGGATGGGTATTTAGAGCAGTGATACCCAGTCCTAAATAAAGTCTAGTCTTGCCAGCTGGACTCGTATCTCCATAATAATAGGTGGCGTATTTTGGCCCACACAATTAGTCCCTCCACTTGTGGGGTGCTGATGCAAGCCGTTAGGAATTGAAAGAAGCATAGAAAAGATATCCACTGACTCCTTGAGACTCACAGTCTCCTTGACCAAGGTTTAAGTTGATTTCTTCGAGAACCTCGTGTGCTTCCTTCTAATTGGTTGATGCTGATGTTATGCACCTTTTTAGGAACTACCATTAACTGCTCCGAATCATTTCATATCTCTAGTAATAATGGTGCATGACCGTTTTGTGCTCCATCCTTATCCCTTTCTACATATAAATAGTACTTCATGACATTGGGAAAATCATAAACTCCTTTTCAGAAAATAATTCACTTCTTCAGCAATTTCTCATGATAACGAGAAGCTTTTATTCTCTTAAAAATGTTCACCTTTGATCCTGGTTTGGTACTCCTAGAAAACCTTCTTCGTTCCGAATGGATGTTGCATGAAGGAGGAAACTCGCCTGCAATTACCTCTTTTTGTTTCTTTGTCCATAAGAAAATGGATGAAGTCCTCAGAATCATGAAGTTTGATCGGGATTCTAACGACGTCCTTCGGATTTCTTCATTATTTCACGTGTACTGATTACGGTGTGCTCATCTTCTAACACAATTGTTGTTGTGATATTCTTTTTGTCATGTGGGGTCAGAATGCTTAGCCCTTTCAGCTTCCATGCACTTCTCAGCCAGGATATCTCGTGTGTCCAGGCCACTCCTTTAATGGTACCGGGTTGGTGATCCACTGCTTGCTTCATTTCATGGCATGCAAGAGGATTTAGCTTCATAGCAGTGGGTGGCTAAGGGGTGTCACTGAGCTTCGGAGTCCTCCGTGGTTTATGGCTTTTATCTTGGTTATCTACTTCAGCTGAACCGCTTTGTAACGCTCCACCGGCCATTAGCTGTGGGACACCCAAGGGAAGAGACTCTCCTGTGGTAGGTTCCCAGCTCAAGCCACTCCGTTCTCGGCTAACTTTCATTTATGTTTGAAGATCTGCGGAGCTGTACACTCCGGTTTGACCAGTTAAGGTTGACATGAATGGTCAAGCTTCGCAGCTAGTCTTCTAGTTTCTCTTCAAGTTCAACGGACGAGATAGGGGATGGTCAGGCCTGTACTCAGATGCTTTCGGGATCCCTTGCTTTGATCAAGCAGTCGGGCTTTGGCTGTTTCACCAGACGTATGCTTTGAAGGAATGATCGGACCGACATATCTTAAGCTGCAAAAAAGAAAAGATGAACTGCGGATTGTTTACGGCTTATAGCTACAATCCATATGAAGGATCTTCAGCCATGTTAATCCTGAGGAGCTCTTTGTTTTTAGTCTTCTCTTTCCTTTTTTTCTACAATTGTTATAAAGAAATGTATTCAGAAAGAACTAAATGTATATTATGAGCCTATGGGTTGTTTGTTATTAATGAAATAAGCGTTCATCAATATTTCATACGTACTTGTGTTATTATGCGTTTTGTAATGTATGGCCAAGCAGTACGTTTGTGCACCTAGATATTAAATGGCTTGCCGTTGTCCTAACTGTTCTATTTTTTAAGAACGTGTGTTAGTGTCCCTGCTTTGAGCAATTATTTCCATTGTGCACCGATAGACGGCGACTAGATTGCATCTATAGCAGATGGTTGTTTGCGCCCACAATGAGACGACTTTAGCCCGCGTAGTAACGGTCAGTTTGCGTTATGAGACAGAACATCTTCCCTTAGTTACTCGAGTATTTAAGACTTTCTGGCACTACGCGGAGAGGCGTCCCTATCGGCGTGCAGGTGCAATTGTTGATTTAACGAGATCAACGCTCGATTAATGCATGGTGGCTGAGCTAGAAAGTGTACGCTACTTTTTGTAGCGAAAAGTGAATGTATTACTTCAACTTAGGTCTGACGGGGGCTATGAACAGTTGGATCGCAGTTGGATCTAAGTAAATGAGTAAAATTGACTAAGTAAGGTAGTAGTTTTATTGATAAAAAAGCATAGAGCTGGAGATGATGTGGGTGAAAAACCCCTAACATGTCTGATGAATACCGTAATTAAAAGGAAATAACATAAGAAAAGTAAATGCTTTCTTAAGCAAAAGTACTTCATGTTTGATCCTTGAAAAATTCGGGGGCATTTTGTTGGGCTTCCCTGTTTAAGGGTGCTAATCCTTGAAAGTCATTCCCCAGATCGTTGACGACTCTATGGTACAATCTTTTGTCGATCAAGCAATAGTGAACATCCAGTTTTCGGAAGTGTATGCTTTCTAATTTGTCTTCAGGGAGATCTCCGTTGTTCAGATAGTTGATCAGCGCGTCACGCTGCCCTGCGAAAGATCCTGTATCTGGAACTTAAAGGTTAATCAGGATTGTATGGGTTAGCTCAACTATCGTCTGCCAATCATACGAGTCCTCGGATGCTTCGACATCTCCTAATATCTCTTCTTGGTGGATGAATTCCCACGCATGAATTTTTTTTAGGATTGCCCTGATTTTCTTCTTTCGATCTGGCTTGTATATGTCCTCAGCTACGAAGATTTCCCTTAGTTGATTAACCATCAGCTGAGATTTATTGTACAGGCTGATCTCCCTGCCCCCAGTTTGTAGGCTAAGTCAAGAGCTTTAATTATGGCTTCACACTCTTCTTCATTGTCATCAGTTTTTTTTGCCTGATAGTAGACCATTCTAGACGGCGTTTTGATCCACAGATCAACCTCCTCTCTATTGGGATTCATTCCCCTGCAAATCTCCCAATGGCCGTACTCAATCACTGCTTCATTCCTGAGTGACTCTTCAACCTTCAATTCCAGTTCTTCAGCAAAATCTGAAGTAAAACCTTCCAACGCCTGCGACTTGACATCTGTACGGGGTTGATAGATGACGTCGTACTCTCCCAAATCTCCAACCCACTTTGCCATATCTTTCAATAGACTTGGTTTAGATAAAATAGCTTGTACCAGTGTCGAAGAGACTAAACTGACCGAGTGTTCCTGAAAGTATGAGCACAACTCTCATGTGGCCATTACCACGGTTGCTATGAACTGGAGCGGCAAAGGTAAGAACTTGTCTATGCTTTGCGGCATCCTGCTGCAGTATTTCACAGGAAACTGCTACCCGTTCTTTTCTCTTACAACTACCGCATTTCAGGCTATCTCAGATATTGAAACGTATAACAGTAAATGCTCGCCTGTCTCCAATTCGGTTATCACTGGAATCTGTAGGAGTTGAATGTTCGTCAGAGCAATTGTTAGATAAGTTTGTATCAGCCAGATGGGTCCTCTTTGCTTCTGCAGCACCTCAGAAAGATGACATGCCAACATAATCGCATAAGGGACTAGTTGGCCCATTGATGACAGTCGATCCCGCAGCTCGCTGAGTTCTTCCCTAACTACTTAATAGCTTCCAACTGGGCATATGTAACCCCATATAGAGTAAGGAGACATTTCTCAAGGAGATGCCGCTCACCTTGTAGGTCAGGGACCCCGTGCAGGGTCGGGTACTTGAAGACCTGATGAAGTGTTGAGGGCACTCCCCTAACGTCGTGTATCCACGGCCGTCCAAGGATTACATCGTACAAGAGATTACAATTCATCACCTGGAAAGTGGTTGTGCTCGTCACGCCCGGTATGTGAACTGGTAGAGCTAGTTCTCTAGTGGATGCTTCCCGGAATCCGTTGAAACCCATTATGTTTCGAGTACTCATGGATATTGGAGGACAATGGCTAAATTTATGCAACACCTCCCCCAGATAATATTAGTACTACTCCCTAGATCGATAAGAGCCTATTGGATATGTATGCCGGATACTTCCACAGGTACAACGAGGTCACCTGGTTGGTCTGCTTCCTCTTCCAGGTCAAATTGGATGGACCCAAATGTTATCCCGCTTATTGCAGTCCTCCGGTCCGTGTTCAGCCGTTCGTCCACGAAGATTGCATTGATGGTCTTCAGGTTCTCAAACTCTGATCCTTTAAAATGGAGGGGCCCTTCTTCCAGCAGCTCTTTGAGATGTCCTTCATTTAGAAAGTGCTTGATCTCGACCATCAAGGCCTTGCAACGGACCATTGCATGCCCCCCGCTACGATAAAAATCGCAAGAGGACGTAGTGTTTCTTTTTGTAGATCCTTTTGCGTTAGGTGGCCACCGGACCCTGGGGACCAGTTTACCAAAGTGATTGGCGACTAGGCCCACAGTATTGACACGAAGACCAAAGTCCCAAAAATTCTGGGGTTCATTCCGCTTCTCCTGGGATCCGGATGGTCGAAAATTATTCTACCGCCCGGGGCCCGTTGATTTTGAAACTTTAGCTTCGCCCTTCTACCATCCCCCTCACCTTTCAGGGACAGGATTCCCGGTCTCTTCCTTCGCTCATCCTCGGGGTTATGAGAAGATCCGATTCCAAATAAAGTTTCTAAGTATACCTCTGATGTAACGCACTCCATGTGGACACTTGGTGTTGAATCAAACTCTATTACAACTCTCGGGTAGCTAAAGATCCACTTGAATTAAAACTTTTACCAACGGCTACCACATCGATGTTATCAGGAACTGGAGGGAGCTCCCTGCGTTCCTTCTGAAATCTATCGAGGTAATCCTTCAGCAACTCGTTATCACATTGTTGTATCTCGAAGATGTCTTCCATGTGTTTCTCCCGTTTGCGGACACCAGAATGTACTTTCTTGAACATGTCTTGCATCTGAGTAAATGATTCGATGGATCCCATTGGTAGCTGACTGTACCAAGAAAGGGATCCTTTGGTCAGAGTTGAGCCAAATCTCTTCACCAGAGTAGATTGGATTTCTTCTTCAGTAATCTCGTTAGTCTTCACAGTCCTATAATAAGCAATGACGTGCTCGTCCGGATCGGTTATTCTGTCATACTTCAAGTTATCCAGTAAGCAAAAGTGCTTTGGTATGCGGAGCAGTGCTGCACTTGATCTGTAAGCATGTTTCTAGAACTTCTGCTCATCTACTGTCGTAACTTGGGGTGGAGCACCCGGAACGTTACCGATCCGGTCGTCGATAGCCTTTATTTCCTTTATGAGATCCTGAATGACCAGGGCTCCCTTGAGTTCTTGATTGTTGATCGCCGCTAAATCTCCAGGGTCAGCATCCAGGTTGAGCCTACGATTTGGAACTGATGCTGGCGAGTTATTCGTGGGCGTCGGTCCTCACGAGGATAATGGCCTCTGAGGCGCAGCCAACATTTGCTCATAATCTCTAGGATTTCCCTTCAACTATGTTGTTCGAGTTCTGCTCTGATGCAGTGATACGAGGCTAGATATTACTATATTTTCTATAGTTTCGCCTCGTATTCATGCTTCTACTTGTCATATTTATTAGCACTTTGAGCTAAATTCCTCTCATTTGGTATGTTTCATGTTGTAGGAATTATGTTGATTATAGGAGGCATTCGTGGAGCAAAGTTTAGTGAAAACAAGGGTTTTCAACTCTGAGTAGAAGCCCGAGGGTCGAGCGAACGAAGGCGTGGATGAAAAACAATAAAATATAAACAAGCAGTAAAATAAGCTTGTTGCGCCGTGCAGTGATGCAACAGGGGAGAGATTTAGGGAATATGGAATTTCAAAATCCTGTAGAAATTAGCCTACTGCACCGCGTTGCGCAATGCGCTGCGCGGCATCGGAGGCTTAAAATCCTGACATTCTCATTCCGACTTTATTTTGGATTTCCGACTTGTGTGGATCTATGGGGACAGTATAAAAGCCCTAAAATACGTTCCAAAACACAACTTTTGACATGGGAAGGAGCAAAAAGGAGGCTAGAGATTTGGAGACTTCAAGAACACACGAGTTTTTTTTAAAAAAACAAATCTTCCTTTCTTTTTGTAATTTATTCATTCATGAATTATCTTGACATGAGTTGTGATACACATGAGTGGCTAAGTTACCCATTCTAGAGTTGATTGAACTACTCCAATACTTATGTGTTACGAATTATTGCTTTAATGAATGAAAGTTGTTAACCTTCCTATCCAAGTGTTTATGATTTGTATGCTATTGATTGGTAGAGCTCCCAATTGATTGTACCCTTTATTTTTGTGCATCTAGGGATAAATTCATGAGTTAGGGTTAAATACTTAGCAATATTTCAACCTAAAATAAAGGCATTACTTAGATTGTCAAAAAGGTGCTTTTTGACCATTGACCCCGATTGTGAACCATACTTGTAGTCATACATATCTTTATTAAATAATTATAAAATTGGTTAGTAAAAGTTACAATTATTACACGGGAGTAAATAGTTGTGAATTTGAAGCAAGTTCTCAATAGGAAGAAGCAAGTAGAATCCATTAATGCATTGTTCTAACATATGAGTAGGAGTTGGGTAGATCAATCCTGGGTTTCTACACCCCTGAATTAATCTATTTCTTACTACTTTGCTATTTACTTTATTATTAGTTAGTTGTTACATTGAAACCATCATAAAAATATAAACTTTCGAAGTAATTGATTAGATAAGTAAGTTAGATTAGCAATTAGATTTTGAGTGTTCTCTATGGGATTCGACCTCAGAGCTTTAAATACCGAGCTATATTTGTCGGGACCGCTTAGCCCCTTTTGTAGGGCGTAGTTGGGCGTGATCACGCAGTTTTGAGGATGTCCAAGAGGAATCCTCTGAATTTTGAATTACCTCCAGGCGGTTGATCGCCTTCACCGTCGCTAGCAATAGGAATTGGTTCATGAGAAGAATCCTTTGGCTGCTCGATAGGATCTTTTTGTTGGATGCTGGGATCACTGAGATCCTTCACAGACTCGTCTACTGCATCTGTGGTGTTCTTTGGAACACTGGTACCCTCATCAGATATGATTTCGCCTTTCCCTTTGTAGAATACCTACAATTGCCTGAGCCCCACGGTGGGCGCCAAACTATTTATGTCTAAATTTGTACATCTAGATTAAACAATTAATTATGAATGAGGTTACAAGAAATACGGTAAATTACGATGAAAAAAGTAAATAAATACGATGAAAGTAAAGACAAGTAATTAAGCAAGAAATAATAAAGAAATAAAAGTAAATCTTATTCCTTGAGAGTAGCCGACTTCGGTGGCAAATTCTGTCTTGTGTACAATACAATGAGAGTAGCCGACTTCAGTGGCAAATTAGTAGTGATACCCAGTCCTAAATAAGGTAAAAATATAAGTACTAATAAGGCCATGGGCCTACAACTCAAGGCGGTAGTATACTAAAACCTAACTAGGAGACTGTAAAACCCTAGGCGGCGGGATGTGTGTACTGCACCCAGTGACCAAACCGCCTAAATGGTCATTGGCTCTAGGAGCGGGCGTATATCCTCAGTGCCCGGTGACTTGTAGGATAAGTCTAGTCTCTCCATCTGGACTCGTATTCCTGTAACAATAGGTGGCATATTTTTTTTTAGACAATGTCTTCAGACAGGAGCGCTCCTTTTCAGGAGCTAGGCACTCCACCTCAGAAACTTCAGAGAGGTGCAACTTTCATACTTAGTCGTATTTTAAGTCGAAATGGAGGTAGGCACTCCGCCCACCTTTTGAGGTGGTCCGCCTTGGCCTGGACAAGCCGTAGGAGTGGCCAAAATGAGCATAGGCACTCCATTTTGGTGCAGATGTGGTCCGCCCTCACATGTGCTGAGGCGCATGTTCTTCAAATCACTTTTGAAGCTTCTATCTTCAAAGCTCTTCCAAACCAAGTGTAGTTGAGCATCTTGAATCTCCACAAAAACATAGCAATATTTTCCCATAACATATCAAACCCTTACATTCTTCCTCCTATATCCCTCACTATCACTTTTGCTCTTCCCATTTCCCCTATTTCACTTTTCCTCCTACCATTTCCTCCAATTTCACTTTTACTCCTCCTATTTTCCCCAATTTCACTTTTCCTCATCCCATCCTCACTGTATCTCGTTGTATCTCACCGTATCTCGATGTTTCTCCACTACCAACCACCTCGTATCTCGTTGTATCTTTCCGTATCTCACTGTATCTATACTGTTATGCACCATATCTAACTATTTATAGACAATATTTCGTTGTTCTAGACTGTTTTAACATTTGTTTCATCCCATTTGTGCGTTGTTTCTCACTGTTTCTAAACTATTTCACCTTTTTTGCATCGTTTCACATTATTTTTTACATTTTGTTTCATACTTTTTCACTAGCTATTTTAGACTGTTTCGGCACTATATCTGCACCATTTCAGGTTGAGTTTAGCACTGTATCAAACTGTTTCTGCACCATTTCAGGTTGAGTTCAGCACTGTATCAAACTGTTTCTGCACCATTTCAGGTTGAGTTCAGCACTGTATCAAACTGTTTCTGCACCGTTTCAGGTTGTGTTCAGCACTGTATCAAACTATTTCTGTACCGTTTCAGGTTGTGTTCAGCACTGTATCAAATTACTTCTGCACCGTTTTAGATTGTGTACAACACTGTATCAAACTGTTTCTGCACCATTTCAGGTTGTGTTCAGCACCGTATCAAACTGTTTCTGTAATGTATCTAACGGTTTCTAAATTTTTGCACCGTTTCTGTATTGTATCTAATTGTTTCTAGATTGTTTCTGCATTGTATCTAGCTGTTTCTAGACTGTTTCAGCGTTATTTCACATAATTTTCTTAATAACGTGAAAAAACTGAAAAAGAAAACTAAAATGAAACCGGTTGATTAGACAAAATATAGCATTAATTGAACCAAATACGAGCTCCCATTATATTCTTTCTTTTTCAAAGTTATCACTAAATTTAACATGCAGAATTTATTTTCTTACTACTTAAAACTACTCCTATTTGACAAAGATCAAAACTGTGCTTACTTTTTCACTTCATAAATTTAAAGTAAAAGTGAGCTTATACTTGGGAGCAAACTCAAAAAGACTTCTTTAAGTCTACATTTTGTCATTTTCTCAACCAAATATAAGTAGAAGAAGAGCTCACTTTTTCCCTCAAACAAGAATGATTTAGCTTTTTCTCGGTTTATTGCTTCACTCACTAGTTTGGAAATGTGCGTTCGGATACGACTATCTGAAAAGGGGATTAGAGGCAAAAGAATTAAAAAAAATGAAGAAAAAAAAAAAGATGCTGCTAATTCTCAAGAACCGTGATGTTTGGCATTTTATGCCAAGATTTCCTTAATATTTCCGCATGTTTGAGCTTGTTTTGCACTCGTTTGATAGTTTGTGAATATGGTTTTACACTAATTTGATGTCATGCGTGTGTAGGTTGTTACGCAGTGCATTTGGAGCTTTTTGGAGCTTGATTGAGCAAGAATTGATTGGAGGATGATTGAGGATTGGATTGAGCAGACGAGGGCACGACACGAGCAAGATTTCGGACCAAGAAAACACACTTTTTGGCTGGGCGCTGTGGGGCACGTGGCGCGCCAGCTATGGCGCCCAGTGCCCAGCGCGGTTACTCAAGTGGCGCGCCCCAAAGGCGCTCAAAATATGACGGCTACTGGTTGTTTTGGCGCTTTCCAAGGCATGGGGCGCCCGTTATAGCGCCCCTTGTGCGGTTTTTCCCTTCCTATTCCGTCTAGTATTGGGTCTAACTTATTACTAGGTGTTTGTAAACACTATAAATAGTCTTTTACTTAGTTTTTGAAAGGGAGTTGATACTTTGGAGCAATACTGAGAGCAACATACTCATTGAACAAGGGTTTATTCCTAATCTTTCATCTATTACATCATTTACTTCATTATTACACCAAATTCTTGCCTTGTGATTATGAATATGTGTGGCTAAACTTTACGTTCTAGGGTTAGAGTATTACATGAAAGTTGATTGTTGAAGATTGATTCCTATTGATTGAATCCCATAACGGGTTACTTATTCTTTCTTGATTTCACATGTGTAATTGTTAGAGCTCGATAATTATACATTATCTATGGTTTTTTGGATTGAACTCGAAAGAGGGAATTTAATTACGTAATAAGAAAGAATAGAACTAGTTTGTGAACCCAGGCATCGGGAAACCAATTTGCGAGTAGGATAGACATATACTTGCTTGCCTAGTTTAACTCATTACATGAATCGTTAATGCGTGCATGTGATTTAACCCATAGACCTATAGGGATTGAAGTAGCTTGCATAGACTGTGATGAACTGAAAGGTTTTCACAACTACATTTACTCTGTCAGTTAGTAACCTGGGATTTAAGAAGTGGAATCAATTGGATACATCAACGGGATTGTTCGTAACTCTGACCCTGGATCGCACTCTTAATATTGTTAACAACCAAAGTATTACACATTGCTTGACTACACTCTAGCACTTTAATTACTGCAATTTAATTATAAAAACTCTTACAACCAAAGAAAAAGATCCCTGAGTAGTTTGTAGGAATTGTTTACGAAGTATTAGTCTGCTTAGTCCTCGTGGGAACGATATTCGATTTATCACTTTATTACTTGTCGACCGCGTATACTTGCGTGTGCGTTAGGAGCAACAAGTTTTTGGCGCCGTTGCCGGGGACTAATTACGGACTATTTTCTTTTTGAACAATTACTTAATTTCTATTCAGGTTTAATTTTTTGTTGAGTTTCTTGTGCTGTTTCAGGCAATAGGTTTTGAATGCAAAGGAATAAAAAGGACGAATCACTCTCACCTTTTGATCCCGAGCCTGAAAGAACCTTGAGAAGGGCGAAAAGAGAAGCGAGAGATCGAGAAGCACTAGCAATCGTACTTGCCTCTCTACCTGTTGAAATGGCTGAAGAACAAGCAGTAGCAGTGCGAGATGTTGCTCTTCCTAGCCTGGGAGGAGTAGCGTCAAGTATTGTGAAGCCCGCTATTACCGGGCACTTTGAGATCAAGCCCGGCATGATTCAGTTGCTGCATGTGACGGGGCAATATGCTGGATTACTACATGAGGATCCGCAGCAACACATTCAGAACTTTCTGGAGATCAGTGATACTTATACACCATCGGGTGTGCCTACTGATTATGTGCGTATGACTTTGTTCCCATTTTCATTGATTGGGGCAGCAAGGAAGTTGTTAAAGGCTGAGAAGCCTGGGTCTATCACTACTTGGGAGGATTTGGCTAAGAAATTCTTGGCTAAGTTTTATCCGTCTGCCAAGACGGCCAGGTTGAGGAGCAAAATTATGTCCTTCAGACAGTTAGAAGGAGAATCATTATGCAGCCTGGGAGAGATTCAAAGCACTATTGGGAGATTGTCCACATCAAAACCAATCTAATGAGGTCATTGCACACACCTTTGTTGAGGGGTTGAACCAACACACTAAGATTGTGGTTGATGCTGCTGCTGGAGGCCAAGTGCTGGCTTTAAATTTTGATCAGATCTATGAATTACTTGATAAGTTTTCGCAGAGCAATCCTGATTGGAAAGGTGATGGTAGAGCTACGACACAATTTGAGGGTGTTAGACGGGCTAATACGCAGAAAGCTGCTGGGATACTTCAATTGGATGCAATTTCAGAGCTGCGAGCGAAGATGGATGCTATTTCTAACCAAATCAGCAAGCTGACTCTCCAAGCAAAACCACCATTAGCTCCAGTGCAAAAAATTCAGACTTTTTATGAGGTGTGTGGTGAGGATCATAGTACTGAGGTTTGTCCATCTAACCCAGAGTCAGTATATTATGTGGGTAATCAGAACAGGTCACAAGGTCAGAATCGCAATCAGTATGGTAACAGCTATAACACGGGTTGGCGTAATCATCCAAATTTTTCCTGGAGGGATACCCGTGAGCAGTTTCAGGGTAATGAGAGACGCCAAATCAATCAAAGCAATGCACCACAGCAGGGGTCACAGTCACAGGCTCAACCACAGCAATCTAATACAATGGAAGATATGCTTAGAAAACTTCTTGCAGGGCAGCAAAAGCTCATGGATGATTCAGCATCTCAGGCACAAACAATTAAAGATTTGAGCAGTGCGCAGAAAGATCTTGAGAGACAATTGGGGCAGCTTGCTGGAGCGCAAAATAATAGACCTCGGGGTGCTTTACCGAGTGATACAGAGAAGAATCGTAAAGAATTTGTGCAAGCAGTTACTTTGAGGAATGAAAGAGCTCTAGAAGAAGTTCCCCCAAAACCAAAGAAGCCTGTTGGTGAGCTAGAGACAAATGTTGATAGGGAAGTGGAGAAAGAAGCAGAGACAGTAATAGCAAAGCAGCCCGAGTCTGCTATTGTAAGACCACCACCACCTTTCCCTCAGAGGCTTCAGAAGCAGAAAGTTGATGCAGCATGTAAGAAATTCTTGGAGATATTGAGTCTGATTCAGGTAAATATTCCTTTGGTGGAGCTTCTGCGGGATGTTCCCAAATATGCTAAATACATCAAGGATATTGTTGCTAACAAGAGAAGACTGACTGAGTTTGAGACAGTTGCACTCACTGAGGAGTGTAGTTCCAGAGTTAGAAGCAAGCTTCCTCAGAAATTGAAGGACCCTGGCAGTTTTACCATCCCCTTGAAAATTGGGGAACATGAGGTTGGTCGTGCTTTATGTGATTTGGGTGCTAGTGTGAATCTAATGCCTTCTTCAGTTTTCAGGAAGCTAGGCCTAGGTGAACCCCGACCCACTACTGTGACCCTGCAGCTGGCTGATAGATCTTTGACATGCCCCGAGGGGATTATTGAGGATGTGCTTGTACAAGTGGGTCAGTTTATACTACCTGTTGATTTTATTATTCTTGATTATGAAGCTGACCCTGAGGTTCCTCTCATCTTGGGAAGAGGATTTTTGGCTACTGCTGATGCTGTTATTCATGTCAGAGCTGGAAAGATGATTATGAAGGTGAATGGAGAAGAAGCTGTGTTTAATGTGTTTAGAGCTACCCAGCTTCCTTCTCATTATGAAGAGTTGTCCATGGTAAAAGTGGTAGATGATAAGTTGACTGGTGATGAGAGGTCATTCTTGGCTTCTAATGTTGATTCTTTAGCACGGGCACTCTTATGTGATGATGATGATATCCTGAAGGATGATGATATTGAAGAGTATTTGGAGGTTCTTAATATGCAGAGTAGATTCATCCCAGGGTAGAAGAAATTTGAGAGTAGATTCATCCCAGGGTGGAAGAAATTTGAGGAGCTTGATAGACCGTTGACCTTAACTCCTGCTAAACCGTCTGTTGAGAAAGCTCCCAATCTCGAGCTCAAACCTTTACCCGAGCATTTACGTTATGCTTATTTGGGTGAAGGTAATACTTTACCCGTGATCCTTTCTTCTTTGTTGTCTGATGTGCAGGTTGAGAAGGTGTTGCGGGTATTGCGAGAGCGCAAAAGAGCTATTGGCTGGACTATTGCTGATATTAGAGGGATTAGTCCTTCTTTCTGCATGCACAAAATTCTCTTGGAGGAAGATCATAAACCATCCATAGAGCAGCAGAGGAGGCTAAATCCAATTATGAAGGAGGTGGTGAAGAAAGAAGTTATCAAGTGGCTGGATGCTGGTATTATTTTTCCTATCTTTGACAGCAAGTGGGTGAGTCCAGTGCAATGTGTTCCTAAGAAGAGGGGCATGACAGTGGTGAATAATGAGCACAATGAGTTGATTCCTACAAGAACTGTTACAGGGTGGCGAATTTGCATTGATTATAGGAAGCTGAACAAGGCCACCAGGAAAGATCACTTCCCACTTCCCTTTATTGATCAGATGCTGGATGGGTATTCGGGCTACAATCAAATTGTGATAGCCCCTGAAGACCAAGAGAAGACCACTTTTAGTTGTCCATATGGCACCTATGCATTTAGGAGGATGCCATTTGGGTTGTGTAATGCCCCGGGGACTTTTCAGCGGTGCATGATGGCTATTTTCACTGACATGGTGGAAAAATTTGTGGAGGTATTTATGGATGATTTTTCAGTGGTTGGTGACTCTTTTGATGACTGTTTGAGAAATCTTGATGCTGTGCTGAGCCGTTGTGAAGAAACAAATCTTGTGCTGAATTGGAAAAAATGTCACTTTATGGTTCAAGAGGGCATAGTACTTGGGCACAAGGTGTCGAAGCAAGGGATTGAGGTTGACAAAGCAAAGATTGAGGCTATTGACAAATTACCACCACCTATCTCTGTTAAGGGGGTGCGTAGTTTCTTGGGACATGCAGGGTTCTATAGACGTTTCATAAAGGACTTCTCCAAAATTTCCACTCCCTTGTGCAAATTGTTGGAGAAGGATGTGAAATTTGTGTTTGATGATGCTTGTCTCAAAGCATTTGAAGAGTTGAAGAAAAGGTTGGTGACCGCACCAATCATCATTGCTCCTGACTGGTCTTTACCGTTTGAATTGATGTGTGATGCGAGTGATAATGCTATTGGGGCCGTTCTAGGCCAAAGAATTGGAAGAATCTTTCACTCCATCTATTATGCAAGCAAGACGCTTGATGCAGCCCAGTCCAATTACACCACCACTGAGAAGGAGTTGGTAGCCGTAGTTTATACTTTTGATAAGTTCAGATCTTATTTGGTTGGCACTCATGTTGTTGTCTACACTGATCATGCCGCAATCCGGTATTTGTTTGAAAAGAAGGACTCCAAGCCTAGACTCATTAGATGGGTTCTCCTATTGCAAGAGTTTGATGTTGAAATTCGAGACCGCAAGGGGACTGAGAATCAAGTTGCTGATCATTTGTCAAGGCTGGAGAATAGAGATCATGTAGATGAAGGGCCCGAGATTAAAGAGGTATTTCCTGATGAGCAACTTTTTGCTCTTGATGCAGCTGAGGTGCCATGGTACGCTGACATGGTAAATTTACTTGTGAGTAATGTGTATCCCCCGGGGCCACTGCTGAGCAGAAGAGTAAACTCCTTCATGAGAGTAGATTTTATGTGTGGGATGAGCCCTATTTGTACAAGATAGGAGTTGATCAACTAACTAGGAGATGCATTCCAAGGGAAGAAGTAGAGCCGATTCTACAGAGCTGCCATTCCTCTCCTTATAATGGCCACCTTGGTGGAGATCGAACAGCTGCAAAAGTACTCCAGTCTGGTTTCTTTTGGCCTACTTTATTTAAGGATGCTCACGCCTTAGTGAAGCAATGTGATCGTTGCCAAAGAACGGGGACTATTACTAGGCGTCACGAGATGCCTTTGAACAATATCTTGGAGATTGAGCTGTTTGATTGTTGGGGTATTGATTTTATGGGTCCATTCCCACCTTCTATGGGCCATAAGTACATCCTAGTAGCAGTTGATTATGTGTCCAAATGGGTGGAAGCTATTGCACTTCCAACAAATGATGCGAGTGTGGTGGTGAAGTTTGTGAAGAAGAATATTTTCACTCGTTTTGGGACACCGCGGGCTATAATCAGTGATGAAGGTACGCACTTTTTTAACCGGTTGTTCAATAAATTGTTGGCTAAGTATGGGGTTCGCCACAAGGTGGCTACTGCTTATCATCCCCAAACTAGTGGCCAAGTGGAAGTGTCTAATAGAGAGATCAAGCAAATCCTTGAGAAGACGGTGAATGCCTCGAGGAAGGATTGGGCTATGAAGTTAGATGATGCTCTCTGGGACTATCGGACCACATTCAAAACACCTATTGGAACCTCCCCATATAGGCTTGTTTATGGTAAGGCCTGTCACTTGCCGGTTGAATTAGAGCATAAGGCGTATTGGGCAATTCAAAAGCTCAACCTTGATATGGCTTTAGCGGGTGAGAAGAGGATGCTCCAATTGCATGAACTTGAAGAGTTCTGTTTCCATGCGTATGAAAATGCAAAACTATACAAGGAACGGACAAAGAAATGGCATGATAAGCACATTGAGCGTCGTTCTTTTGAGCCCGGGCAGCTTGTATTGTTGTTCAACTCGAGGTTGAAATTATTTTCGGGCAAGTTGAAGTCAAGATGGTCGGGGCCTTTTGAAGTTGTTCGTGTTACCGCACATGGAGCGGTTGAATTGAGAGCCCCGGATTCTGAGAACACATTTTTGGTTAATGGTCAACGGGTGAAACATTATTGGGGAGGTGCGGTGAATCACCGCACTTCAATTACTTTGAGGGACCCTTGATCCATACCCGTCGTGCCACGACGTTAAATAAGGTGCTTCTCGGGAGGCAACCCGAGTTTGTACTTGTAATAGTTTAGTATTTTTTGTTTTATAGTGTCACATAGTTTGTTGTTTTTGTGTGTCGTTTTTGTAGGAATCGCGTGAGCTAAACAAGGTGAAATTAATGCATTGAGGGGTACGGGACGTGTCGAGACATGTCCCACGCTTGGGTTACACTTGGAATCAAAAAATCGGTGCGAAAAAACGTGCTCGGGCGCGTTCGGGAGTGCCCCGCGCCTCCCAACGCGCTAAACAAAAGCTGAAGAAAAAGAGCCTAGCGCGGTTGGGAGCGCCCCGCGCCTCCCACTGCGCTAAGGCAAGCAGAATGTGGGGGAATTGCACCGCGTTGGGCCCGCGCCGCTGTGCTCAACGCGCCCGGCTATTTTTTTTGTAAGTTTCCAGGTCAAACGGGTTTTGACCCGCGACCCGGTTTCTCCCATCCCCTTATACCCGATCCTAACACCTAATTCTTCACTATTTTCACTCCAATTACTCTCTAATCACTCACCAATTCACCTCTAACACTTGGAATCATTCCAAATCTTGTGCAATCCACTCTAACACATTCAAGTAAGTCAATTCTTCCCTTCTTTTCTTCATTAACATGTAAGTTGCACTTATTCTTGTTCATGGGTGATTTCTTAGCAAGTTACAAGTTTACTCATAGAATACATTCTTGTTATGCTTAAATTGCTAATGGTGCTAGATAGATGACTTGTGACTTGTAAAAAGAGATCTCCCAACAATTTCGGAGGGTTGGCACACTCCAAAACTCATTGAAATTGCTAGTTTCAAAGTGTGCACACCAAGTGTTTGTGAAAAAGCCTCAATGATAAAAATTCAATAACATTGTGAATTCTTGAGTAGCAATGCATTCCTTAGGCTTCTAATGGACATTAGGTATTGCACACACATAAGAATTGATCATGAGGCACCCACACTAGCTTAATCTTGAAAATTCAAAAACGTGGCATACTTTGCCCGAAGCTAGTTTTGCTTAAGTGTGGGGTTGCTCGTGCCATTGAGTTGAGTACTTGACACATAGAATGTGTGATAAGTGTGGGGTGGTACCCCACCAATTGAGCTTGCATTGTATAGTTTTGGTGCCTATCTATCCATCTCACATTGATCTTTTATTGTTGTATAGGTACCATGGTGATTACTCCTTTGCCGAGCAAGAGCTCTTCCTCCGCTGCGGGCCCGAGGAGAACACTTCAAGCCGGGCCTTCCACCACAAATCAAAAGGGCAAGGCACCGGCCAAGCCCAAGGCCAAACCAAAGGCTAAAGGCAAGGCTAAGATTCCTAAGGACGCGGTGCTGATACCACGTCCCGGAGGAAAGACCCGTTATGGCATCCCTTTTGTTAAGAGAGGTGAATGCCAAACATGGTATAAGAGTGTGCGGCTTGCAGGGTATATACCCGAGCAAGCCATTGATAAAATATGGGTGATGCAAAAATTTAGAAGTGTGGCCGAGACGATCATTGCTCTAAAGTGGGACTCAGTGTTTGAGAGTCCGGGGCACGCCAACTTGGATATGGTGCAAGAATTGTATGCCAACTGGGAGCCGGAGGAAGCATGGAAGGAAGATGATATGGTGACAGTGCGGGGAGTGAAAGTGAAGTTGGATCCTACAGCATTGAATCCCTTTTTGGGGGTCACGGACCTCGACTATGATGATCTGAGGGAGTACATCAAAAAACCTGACTACAAGGCTCTGCGGGATACCCTATGTGGCAAGGGCTCCACCCACAAGTGGGAGCGCACTACCACTGGAAGACACAAGTTCATGTATTTCTCGCAGTTTTTTAAACCGGCCCGTGTGTGGATGCGGTTCATCAATGCACATATACTACCATCTTCCCATTACTCCAAGGTCACCAAGACTCGGGCGTGCATGGTGTATTTCTTTATGATTGGGAGGCCGGTGAACATTGGCTACTACATGTTGCGCGTTATGAAAGAGCAACGGAAGTCCGATTCATGTAGTCGCTTATACTTTGGGAACATCTTGACCCGCTACTTGGAGCAGTCTGGCGTCCCCGTAGATGAGATTGGGGATCACATTGTCCCTGACATAGGGAAGCCTTTTGATATTGCTTCGGTCAAGGGTGTGACCACCACTGCGCCGGTGAAACTGACGGTAGACGAGTGGCGGGAGGCAGACGCCAACTTGACTGCGCGTCAATACTTGATGATGGAGGCGATGGCCCGGCGGTCGGGCGTAGATTTTGCTGCTATTGATCGCACTGTCCCTCTCCTGGAGACCTCGAAGGGTCTGCTGGGCATGACTCGAGCTAGAGAGGTGGCTCCGGAGGAGGATGAGAACACGGATTCAGATATTGTTGCTAATGATCCGGACAGTGAGGTTGAGGCGTCTGATGCTGAGGGCGGTGGCTTTGATGAGGAGGAGGATTAGGTCCACACTCCTGCGCACCACCCGGATTTCAGGGCAGTTTTCTTGTACTTTTACTTTTGCACTTACTTCTTTGTCGCACTGGGACATTGCTTAGTTTAAGTGTGGGGTGGGGTACTGCCCTTTATCTATTTTTGAGGTTAGGATGCATGTACCATAGGATTTTTCTTTTGTCACTTGACTTTATTTTGATTTATTTCTTGCTTTAATATATGAAAAAAAATTAGAAAACCAATGAAAAAATTCCAAAAAGATTTTCCTTTTAGTTTTATTAGTGGTACATGTCATCCGCCCCATGGTTTTTCTTATGACCTCGGTTCTTTTCCACGGGCAGGCCTTTGAACCGGGTAGTATTTTTATTTTTAGGATTAGGATAGTTAGTTGTAGATGACCCTAGACGAAGGAAAGAGGTAGAATGCTAGGTGCCTTTGATTTGTTTGATACCGGTGGACTTGAACTTGATTGCATGTGCTATTTGTGGTGTCCTTGGTTTTAATTTAATGCATGCCTAGAGGAAAAACATGGAACGACCCCCTTGAGATGCTTGAGTCCGCTTGCTTGACTTGATTGTTAACCTTTGTGCATGAGTGCTTAAATTTCCACAAGTTGCATTCTAGATGCTTGATTGAGAGTTGTTGATGGAACCTTTTTGTGTGGACCATGTGCGATGTGTGTGTGTGAGGCATGTTCTTGTTTACTCCATGTTGCATATTAATGTCTAGAACTTGCCCCGTGTGTGCGCAAAGCGAAATCCTAGGTTTGCTCTAGTCGGGAAATGATACAAGGCCTTCTTTTGATTTGCCTACCCTTACATATATACCTTGGAAAAAAATTGTTGTTGTTATTTCTTTGACCCTTTTTGTTGGTACCCACACCCCGAGCCTACCCATTTATTCTAAATTGACTCTTTTGGCCCTTTAATCCTTAAGCACTTTATTGATATTGTGTAGTTGATTGGAGTTGTGGTTGGATTTTGGGGAGGTTTTTGAGTGGAGCTAATGAAGAGGGATTATGGTAAAATTTGTAAAGTAGTGAAAAGCATTGGCAAGGTTGGATGAAATTGAAAAAGAAAAAAAAAATAGCAAAGTTGAAAAGAGAAGAAAGAAAAAAAGTGTGGAAAAAGAAATAAAAAGAGAAAAAGATATTCATTCCTTGCTAGTGTGCGCTTAATAGAAATATGCTACTTGTGAGAAGGTGTATGTGTAGACGTGTTGATTGGGTGGCTTGATGAGATTGATGCTTAATATGAATGTGATGTATTAAAGTGCTTAGGGAGGTAGTCACTATGACCATATGTATCCTACCCGCCCCTTAGCCTACATTACGACCTTTCTAAAGTCCTAGTTAATCCCGATTGGAGTGAGCTTACATTAGTGGAGTCCTACACTACGGGCAAGCCTATGGTACGTTGTGTGTGACATGTGAGACTTTCATGAGAGTGAGTGAATTCATTTGTATTGCCCCCGTTCTATTCATGATATTGATTTTGTGTGTGATTTTTGGGGGGGCACTCTTTTGCTTCATATTGGTGAGGGCACGTGGTTTGCATGAAACAGGTGAAGTTGATGGTTCTTGATTGAGTAGATAGGTGTGATTTTGTGGGAGCATGGTTGCATTGAGTTGAGTTGGTGCATTCAAGCTATTTTGGGGTGGTTGTTCTTATATTTTTTATCTTGATAATTTGTTGGCATGTTGTGGATCCATAGTAGTCATGTGTGTATTGGTTCAATGGTCGGTATCAACCATAGTCATAGGCAGACCTGTTTTACCTAGGTTGGGAAGTGACATGTGACTTGCTCGAGGGCGAGCAAAGGTTCAAGTGTGGGGTGGTGATGTTTGGCATTTTATGCCAAGGTTTCCTTAATATTTCCGCATGTTTGAGCTTGTTTTGCACTCGTTTGATAGTTTGTGAATGTGGTTTTACACTAATTTGATTTCGTGTGCGTGTAGGTTGTTACGCAGTGCATTTGGAGCTTTTTGGAGCTTAATTGAGCAAGAATTGATTGGAGGATGATTGAGGATTGGATTGAGCACACGAGGGCACGACACGAGCAAGATTTCGGACCAAGAAAACACACTTTTTGGCTGGACGCTATGGGGCACGTGGCGCGCCAGCTATGGTGCCCAGTGCCCAGCGCGGTTACTCAAGTGCCGCGCCCCAAAGGCGCTCAAAATCTGACGGCTACTGGTTGTTTTGGCGCTTTCCGAGGAGCGGGGCGCCCGTTATAGCGCCCCTTGTGCGGTTTTTCACTTCCTATTCCGTCTAGTATTGGGTCTAACTTATTACTAGGTGTTTGTAAACACTATAAATACTCTTTTACTTAGTTTTTGAGAGGGAGTTGATACTTTGGAGCAATATTGAGAGCAACATACTCATTGAACAAGGGTTTATTCCTAATCTTTCATCTATTACATCATTTACTTCATTATTACACCAAATTCTTGCCTTGTGATTATGAATATGTGTGGCTAAACTTTACGTTCTAGGGTTAGAGTATTACATGAAAGTTGATTGTTGAAGATTGATTCCCATTGATTGAATCCCATAACGGGTTACTTATTCTTTCTTGATTTCACATATGTAATTGTTAGAGCTCGATAATTATATATTATCTATGGTTTTTGGATTGAACTCGAAAGAGGGAATTTAATTACGTAATAAGAAAGAATAGAACTAGTTTATGAACCCGGGCATCGGGGAACCAATTTGCGAGTAGGATAGACATATACTTGCTTGCCTAGTTTAACTCATTACATGAATCGTTAATGCGTGCATGTGATTTAACCCATAGACATATAGGGATTGAAGTAGCTTGCATAGACTGTGAAGAACTGAAAGGTTTTCACAGTTACATTTACTCTGTCAGTTAGTAACCCGGGATTTAAGAAGTGGAATCAATTGGATACATCAACTGGATTGTTCGTAACTCTAACCCTGGATCGCACTCTTAATATTGTTAACAACCAAAGTATTACACATTGCTTGACTACACTCTAGCACTTTAATTACTGCAATTTAGTTATAAAAACTCTTACAACCAAAGAAAAAGATCCCTAAGTAGTTTGTAGGAATTGTTTACGAAGTATTAGTCTGCTTAGTCCTCGTGGGAACGATATTCGATTTATCACTTTATTACTTGTCGACCGTGTATACTTGCGTGTGCGTTGAGAGCAACAAACCGCTGGCTTACTGCGATACCAAAACCTCCATTACAGATCCATCTCCGGCACTAGGAGTGGCAATGGGGCGGGGCGGGGCAGGGCGAGCGGGTTGAGCAATTCCCCTACCAAAATTTTGCCCCGCCCCGCCCCGCCCATTTTGGTCTATGTCCATTTTCAACCCCGCCCTACCCTGCCCCATTTGACCCGCTCCGCCCTGTCCCGTTATGACCCGCCCCACTTAAATCACCTTTTATGTCATTATTTTTTATTTTTATTATCAAAATTGAATATATTTTTAATCTTTAATCCATTTTTACATATCTCTAACCTCTTTTCTACTTAAATTTTCAAATTTGATGATTTTGTACTTTACTCAAGAAATTAAAGCTTTTAAAAAATTTGTAGTCTTTCAAAAGTATTAAGTATGAACGATACTAATTAATAGTTTAAGTAGCTAATAGTGGAACAATATTTCAATTATTTCCTCAACTTAATTGTGAAATAAAAAAACAAGTGGTAAAGAGCAAGTAAAAATATTGACCCCGCCCCAATAATGCTACAACTGAAAGTTACCCCGCGCCGTTTAGCAGTTGCCCTGCCCTGCCCCATTTAATATTTTACCCCATCCCACCCCGCCCTGCGCTGCTCCGCCCCAATTGGCATCCCTATCTGGCACCATCGTCATCATCATCTGAGGCTCGATCTATGCAATTAATTGGAGGGGATTTTGCGAGAACCAATTTTGGAAATGAAAAGAGGATGTTAAGATAGACATGAAGATGTAAAATTTTTGGCCAGGGACGGTGGTTAGTGGGTCGGCAATGGCGGCTTGTGGCGGAATATGGCAGGTGTTGGGAGAAGTTTTGTTAACGGAAGGGGATTCAATTAGAATGGAAGAAATGAATGGTCTCAGAGTATTAGTATGATGGGCGGGAGGGGTCAAGTCAAATGAGAATTGGGTTGGGTTGTTAGGAAAATATTGCTATATAGTGTAATTTATATAATGTTGCTATATTTTTGTAATATAGGGGTGTAGATTTGTATAGATGTGTATAAAATCCATGAAATTTCTTGGATACAATCGTGTATAAAAAGAAGTTGGGCCGGTAACAATTGAATATTGGGATTTTTACTCCACATAACCATTCCCAACCCTTATCCACTTTTTGTAACCATATTTTGTCCTTTCTTTCTTTTCCTAGCATATTTATTAAATATAATTTGATGATATAAATATTTAAAAAATATAGGACAAATATATATGTGTATAGAAGGTATATATACAAAATATCAATCTATTATATTTGATATTTTAATTATAAATTAAATTTTAAATATAAATATTGTGGTTATATTATGTTAGTGCTAAATGACTTGTTAATATTAAATATTATGGGCTATTTACGTGGAAATCCCTTGAATATTGTTGGTCATTAGACAGGGTGATTAGACAATATGACCTTTATAAATGATGGTCTCGAACCTGTGGTCCCACTTAACAGTCTTTAAAAAATGGCCTATATTTCCATAATGCGTACATTGTCAAATTCCTTTTGAATTTGTCAATTTGTCGTGTTCATTTCGAATCACCTTCTTCTTTCGTTCTCAAATACAAGTCGTGGTGAAAAAAGAGTGTACCAGAACAAACTTTACCAAAACTTGCAAAACGAGGAAAAAAATTTATTCTTTCCATATAAAAATGGATGTCATTCAAATTTCAAAGTTAAAATATTTCATTTTAATCGTGAATTCGTACATAAAAATTTTAAAAGAAAATTTTATATATTTGAAATTATATAAAAAGTACCATAAATCTTAATATCTAACAATTTAAAATATTGTGGTAAAAAAAAAAACTCGTTTGAATCTCCAAATGAAAGTTCTGACATTCTTTTTGTAATGAGCGGAATAATTAAATAAACTAGAGAATAACCAAAAGTGTCTCCTGTGATATTTTACTTAGTCTCCATTTTCCTCACAATCATTATGCCCAAAGAATAAACAATAATTCTAATATATCTCCCTATCTTGGCTAGCTAAAATCTGGTAAAAATTTATCCACATTAGTTATTTACACCAAATCTCATTAATTAATTATGGGTAAGTAAATTAATAAGGTGAAATATGCCGGGACAGATCTTACTCGTGATTTGTGGTTCCCGAGAACCCATACTCCTTTCACAAAACTAGGTATATTATGCACATATTTTTATAAAATCTGTCTAATATGATGTTTGAGAACCTATAGTATAAAAGTTTAAATGGTTCACTTCATCAAGCGATAGTTCACTTACACATAGAAGTAGGTATCAATCCTCATTTAAATGTCCCTTGATATTTTTTTATTAATATATCATCATATAAAATGATAATTAACCTATATAAATAATAATTCTTTCGATGAAGATTGTTTGCTGACTACTTTTAAGATGTTGTAATTCCACTTCTAATAGTGATGAATCGATATTCTTGAATTTTTAGATCCGCCTCTGAAAATATGTATTAATTAACTGTATATGATTAAGAGAGAAATATGTATGCCAACACATCTCATACATATATTGATTTGATGTAGACACTCAATGTGAATAATTTCTTTCCCTAAAAACCTCCCCGTTATCTCCCTAAGAATAATTTCAATCTGGATTTGCACCATTCATTGTCCAAATAACTAACACTTTGATAGCTTAGTTGGATTCACAACTTTGATGGATCTAAAGCTATCTCCAAAAGATGGGGAACAAGAAGTAAAACAATTAGATAAGGGCTTGTCCCCATCATTTATTCAATGAGGATATTTGCTTGATTGGTAAATACGTACCACCCGTATTGGATGAACAAGTTGAGCACTATTGAACACTCACACTTTATTTATTTTTTTATTTTCTTAACACTATTTCAAAGTGGAGTTGACGAAAAGAAGTGGGTGACTGCTGTGACCTATGCATATTTTTGTAATTAAAAAAACACACACACACCCCCCCCCCCCCCAAAAAAAAAAAAAAAAACATAAACTCAGGACGTTCCAAATTTTTTGAATTCTGATATTGAAATTTGCAATAACTATTCAAAAGGGGATTCATTGTAAAACTTGCATTAGGCAAATCTCACGTTGGAACTAGAGAGGAAGGTTAAGAGCGAGTTCAGAGTTCAACTATTAGGCTTCACTACTAAAAATCAAGTCTTTTCCGACCGCCCATCCGGGCAGACAAGGCGACCGTTATCCGACCTAACAAGGCGGTCGGCTGAATAGTCGTCGCCCACAGCTTTCCGACTGTCGCGGTCGGACCTCGGACTGAAATTCGGTCGGACGGCGGTTGCCTACTTTCATAGATGGAAAAATATATGTTGAACTAGGCGACCGACGCGGTGGGAGATTGCAAAAAAAGGGGAAAGTTGGCGACCGCGTCGGTGGGCTGGGCGACCGCATCGGTGGGCCAGGCGACCGACGCAGTGGAAATTTGCTTTTTTCTGGGTAAAGAAATAACCTGATTTCGGACCGCATTCGGACCGCGGAGGTCGAAAATCTGGGTAAAACCTGCAATAAAAAACCTGCAATTAGAGCTACACCACTTGTAAAAACAGCACCCAGAAGAAGATTAGGCTTCTCAAGCGTTAATAAGTCTAAACAAGGCTTATTGCCTTTAAATTGAAAGTTTAACAATTTACATAACATCTCCAATCCGAATAGTGATCCAAACAAGTTAATACATGTCTAAAACAAGTCTAAGACATCAACAATCCATTATTACTACTCCGTTGCCTCAGAACTAGACTAAGAACCCGACTCAGACGACGAGCTGTATTGACGTTTGCTCTTGCCTTTCCCGCGGCTTTTGCTCTTGCTCTTGCTCTTGGTCTTGCTCTTGCCCTTGCCCTTCTTTCCCTTGTCCGCACCACCACACATAATGTTCTGCATCATTTCCCGCATGGCTCTCATATTTTCTTCATTGCGCAAACGTTCTTCTTCACTCTTTCTCTTAAGCTCTTCGATTTCATTGCGCAAAAAGGCTTCCACCGAGGGATTAATTGAACTAGCAGGAGGAGTGTAAGTGCCAAACAAACATGGATTTAGACGTTCTGAGGCATACTGCGATCCAAGGCCGTAAGCACTTCCCTTCTTTACTCCGCCATTCACCTCCAACCATAGTGCGGTTTCCTCCTCTAGTGTCATTTGAGCTGGGGTACTACTAGCACACTCGGATGCCTGACTCGACATCCTTTCTTCATAGACCGCCGTAGCTTTTTCCTGAAAAAAATTTTGATAACAAGAATTAGATTGACAAATATTGACGGATTTAATAACT
This sequence comes from Petunia axillaris subsp. axillaris, assembly GCA_029990575.1. Taxonomy (NCBI): domain Eukaryota; kingdom Viridiplantae; phylum Streptophyta; class Magnoliopsida; order Solanales; family Solanaceae; genus Petunia; species Petunia axillaris. The sequence goes on from JARKNS010000004.1 coordinate 63,456,109, forward strand.
TTAAAAGATTGAATTAATAACTTACATATAGCTCTTTAGCGCGGTCTTCGACCCACACTTCTTCTCTTTTTTTTGTTTCTGTATATATGCCTCTTCTTAAAGATTTCAGGCACACGAACTGGCCGTCCTTCTTCCCTTTCATACAAAATTAAAAAGATGACAAGTTAGATGGAAAATTAATATGAGTTACATAAAATAATACATACAATTAATTAATAAATTACCAATAGCATCCGCTGAGTCGCTGCGCTAACCGAACCCTCGGTGTGCAGCGATCCACCCCGTCCGGAGGCTCGTGCGGCTTTTCCTTGGGCGCTCCTCTTCTTAAATTCATCACTATCCCAATATTGTAGAAGTTTTGCCCAAACGTGATCGTATATCCAACTCAGGCTTCTTTCCTTTGGCCCGACAATCATACAGGTTACCTTTCACTCTATCTGCACATTTTCCAAGGAAATTGCTTCGGGCAATATTATCAAATGCAGGATGCCATTTACACTTTGCCTGAAATAATTAAAAATATTAGATTTTTAAAAAAGTGACACTTAACTAAATTATTAAAAAATAAAATATAGTTATTACCTGAAAATCGTCAAACATGCCCAGCTGTACATGGAAGGGTACCCTACCCCAGGATGGCCATGGCTCAGTCCATCTAGATTTAATGCATGCGGTGATTATGGGAGTAGCCACCATCGAGGGAGTAAAATTAGATAAAAATTTCTAGTGTTAATAAATATACTAAAAAATTAAACTTCATAGTAGAATTAAATACTTAAAAAAAACAAAAAATAATACCTACCCACGACTACCCTCAGGATAAAGCCTCACACTCCCGTCATCATCATATGATCCTGCAGGACCAATGTAATAAGGCGAGCTCGGATCATAATATGGTATAGTAAGTGGTACCAAAGCGTCCACCGAGCTCGGATCAGAAGGTGGCACAGTAGATCCAGAAGGAATAGATGATGAAGGGGATGGTGATGGACTGGAAGATGGCTGAGGCATGGATGATGAACTGATGCCATACGGACGAACGACATAACCAGGCGATGTAGGAAAGGGCATGCCAGGGGGAAAGGCAGGAGGAGGAGTGAAAAAACCTGGAGCATATGTAGACGGAGGATGTGTAGGAAGCATATGAGGTACATGTCCAGGAGGAGTAGTATGACCTGAAGCAGGCGAGGTACTTTGAACCTTTCTTTTTCCCCTAGCCTTCTCCGAAGATGACGTATCTGTAAAATAAGCACAATAAATTAGCACAATATAATCAAATTATAAATTTTTATGGAATACATTTATAAAGTAGTGCAAATAACTGTAGTAAAGTAAAAACAGAAAACTACGAACATGTCAATCATCATCATTCGCGTTAAGGTCATCGGCTATTTCTTCTTCCTCGCTCGTCTCATCACTGTCAACAAATTCTTCCTCATTTGTTTCAACGTCATCCATATATTCATCCTCCTCGTTTGCCCTAGATTTTCCTTCTCCAAAATTAGTCGTGTTTTTTCTACGTCTAACCACCGATTCATCAAACTGTTCATAGATGCCTTCACTATGTTGCAACTGGTCGGCTAATTCAATATCCGCAATCAAGGGAACGGTAGATACCTCATTTTGATATGCAACATCTAATACATCATCTACTTCCACTCTTCCCACCGGCTTGCCTTTTAGAACAGCCCACCAATTGGCCTTGGCTTTGGATTTGGCTTTGGCTTTGTTCATTGTCGGTGGATAAGGAACGTACCACACTTGCTTCACATTCTGGGCAATGATGAAAGGATCATAATGTCCATATGACCTTTTGTGATTAACTTCAACTATTTTAGAACATGGGTCTACCCTCGTACCCTTTGGATTCGGATCAAACCACTTGCAACGAAAAAGCACCAATCTTTTACGAGGCTAACCTACTGTAAACTCTATTTCTAAAATCTCCTCAATCACACCATAGTAATCAAAGTCTACATCCTAGTCACCAGTACCACTTTTCACACACACACCGCTGTTGTTTGTTTTCTTCCCCAAGGACCATTCTCTAGTATGGAACTTGTACCCATTAAGAAAGTACTTAGACATCCTCTTGTATTTATAATAAGGCCCGTGAGATATATCATGCAACAATGGGAAGTTTATGCCATTATCCGGATTGAGTACCTATATAAAGTTCAAGATAGTTGTACACATTAAACCAACATATATATATATATATATATATATATATAGCAAAAAACTTATGTATTTGTTTATATAACACTTACAAATTCTCTAAATGTCACGACCCAATTTTCGGGGCCGTGATGGCACCTAAGTGTTACATCCTTAGGCGAACCACGAATAATTAAACTGACTCATAATGATAATTTAGATAGACATATTTCAATAAAATGTAGGTGTAAACATCCACCCGAAATACAGTGTCAATAGAGCATCTACGAAATCTGACAACCGATATATATATATATATATATATAATACAAGATGTAGGAAGCGTCTAAGCACTAAGGTGGATCAGACGGTATGCCACCGCGAACCATGCGGTTGGCTCACCTCAAGCAAAAATAGTCACAGCCTCGAACGGATCAGATAAGTCCAGCTGTCTGACTAGAAGGATCTGCACATTTAAAACAGTAAGTTATGAGCCAAAGCCCAGTAAGATCATCGACAGGCCCGCTAAATTACCCTTTCGGGACAAGTCTTTGATAATGCATAAGCAGAAAACGGAAGTACAATCCACACCTTTACAGTAACCCATAAACATTACATACGATAATATAATTATACAACAACACAAGCAATAATACGCGAATACATAAAATAGTCAATAATATAAAGATACATAATATAGGCAGCATATACAATATTATATTGATATTATGGCATAAGCAGTAATAAATTAACACATAGCATGGCGATGATATATCTCGCACACTACATAGGTAATGATATACCTAGCACATAGCATAAGCACACACCCTGTGCGGCTTTATTTATAGGTCATAACGCGCCACAGGCCTCTGTCCCTATAAACAACTTTACTTATAGGTCATAACGCACCACAAGCCTCTGTCCCTATAAGTCTCCACATCTAGGTCATAACGCACCACCGGCCTCTGTCCCTAGATGGAATTTCGCTTCTAGGTCATAACGCACCACCGGCCTCTGTCCCTAGATGGAATTTCGCTTCTAGGTCATAACGCACCACCGGCCTCTGTCCCTAGAGCATATCAATAACACACCGGCACACAACATCGACTATACACGAGTCACGTTTGTGCTTCACCTTTTTGTATAAATATAACGAGTAGTACATAATACTATCTACTATACAATGCTAGTCAATTAAGTACTCGACATCTTACTTAGCAAGATCAAATCTTATCCGCAAGCAAAATAGAGGTCAAGTCTCACTTACCTCAAAATCGGCTCAAGTGGCTAAGGAACGACCTCCTTTCCCAAACGATGTGCCTCCGAAAGACTCCTCTTTGAGCAAAAGAAATAGTGTCGCACTCGTAAGCATGTGAGGAAAGGATTCTAAGCCCTTACGCAATTTGAGAGACAATTTACCAAAATACCCCCGGGTCGGACGTACCCAAAACCCGTAAAATTTATGTTTTCGGACTCCCCATACTCCCACGAGTCCAAAAGTACCATTATTGTACATACCCGAGTCCAACTCGGTCATTTTTCCCATTTCACAAATCTAGGGTTCAAACCCTCTTTCCAAGGATCGTCACTTTGATCCTCGAATTAAAGCGTTAAAAATTGGTAAGAATAGTTACCTTGTGTTTAGAAATGATTTTGGTACTTCAAATTCCCCTTGGAATCACTTTTATAAGCTCAAAACATGAAAATAAAAATGAATGCCCGCCCTAGAATATATAGCAGCCCGCAGCTTTAAAGAGTTGTACCACATGCTGTCCAAATTGTACCTCACTGGACAGCTTTCGGTAAAATATATATAAATATTCGTAAAAATGTCCAAATGATACGAAATTAGTGTCATTAGAACCACAACTCAAAGATCTGCAACTTTCATGTTTCGACTTTTTTCTAATTCCTTATGGATTGATCTGAAAAATTGATTTCTTTCCGGCTGAACAGTAAAAAAATAGATTTCAGCAGCTTTTTAGCTTCGCACCAGATCAGCCACTGTGTTTGGGTCCAAACGGGACCCTACAAAGCTCGGAATGACCCCAAATTTTGTACACAAGTCATACAAGACTTGTGTGATATGCTCGTCAAGACGGAACTCAATTCGGATCTCTAGAACTCAAAAAGTGGATCCCACTGGAAAGGGTCAAATTTCGACTTTCGCCAAAATAGAGAATTTTAATCAAACGACCCCGGAATCCAAATTCGAAAGTTGCTACAAGTCACAAATGACGATACGAACCTAACAGAACCCTCAGATCTCTCATTGTGAGTTCATTTACTCAAATCGAGCTCGAAAACCTCTTTTAACCTTTTTAAACTTCCGCAACTGAGACTTTATCAAAAGTCCTATCAAACGAGGTCCGTTTTCACTTCTGAAGGTTGCTACAGGTCATAAATTACCATACGAACCTAACGCAACTTTCAGATTTCACATCAGAGCTCATTTGCTCAAATCGAGCTCCGAACCTCTTTTAGCCTTAATGAATATCCGAAACGGATGTCTTTCTCCGATACCTATCTAGCAAAGTTTGATTTAGCTAAAAAATTTCAGGCGTGTCATAATGGACCTTACGGAGCTTTTGGGATTGTCGATACGCAAATCAAGGTCCCGATTCCCGAAACGACTATTTGAGGTCGTTACAATCTCCCCCACTTAGACTCTCGTTCGTCCTCGGACGAGCCCGAGTCTAAGGTAAGATTCACATTTTCACGACAATAATTACACGGATTTCGAGGACTCTCGCTACTATCCGAAATCATAAACAACAACATAACTTTCAGGCTTTAGAGATTGAAATCAAACCTGAATTATCGAAAAGGCGAGGATACTTCTCCCGCATGTCAGACTCGAGTTCCCAAGTGGCCTCTTCGCTAGGACGATTCTTCCATAGCACTTTAACCAACGGGATCTCTTTCGACCTTAGCTTACGGATCTCTCTAGCTGCAATAGCAATCGGCTCCTCTAAATAAACCAAGTCCTCGTCGATCTCGACAGAAGCCATATCAATCAGATGGGATGGATCATGAACATACTTTCGGAGCATAGATACGTGGAATACCGGATGAACTGACAGAGATGGAGGCAAAGCAAGCCTATATGCAACAGCGCCAATGCGCTCCAAGACCTCAAAAGGACCAATGAACCTCGGACTAAGCTTGCCTTTTTTCCGAATCTCATAACACCCTTCATCGGCGATACTTTAAGAAACACCCGGTCACCTACCATAAACACCAAATCTCTCCTCCTCCGATCCGTATAAGATATCCGTCGACTCTGAGCTGTGCGGAGCCGATCCTGAATGATTCGGACCTTATCTAAGGTCTGCTTAACTAGATCCGGACCCAACACCTTCACCTCTCCAGGTTCAAACCAACCAACTGGAGAACGACATCGGCGGCCATATAATGCCTCAAACGGAGCCATCTGGATAGAAGACTGATAACTGTTATTATAGGCAAATTCCGCCAAAGGCAAATAACTGTCCCAATGGCCTCCAAAGTCAATAGCAGAAGCCCTCAGCATATCCTCAAGAATCTGGATGGTCCTCTCGGACTGACCATCAGTCTGAGGATGAAATGCGGTGCTAAGATCCACTCGGGTACCCAGCTCCTTCTGAAATGATCTCCAGAATTGAGCTGTGAACTGAGTACCGCGATCTGATATAATAGAGACTGGAGCACCATGCAATCTCACAATCTGCTCGATAAAGATACGAGCTAATCGCTCCGATGAATAAGTAGTCCTCACGGGGATGAAATGAGCTGACTTGGTGAGACGATCCACCACTACCCATACTGAATCATGCTTGCCCAAGGTCAAAGGCAATCCAACCACAAAGTCCATAGTAATATGCTCCCATTTCCATTCCGGAATCGGCATGGACTGAGTCACCCCGGCTGGTCTTCTATGCTCATACTTTACCTGCTGACAATTTAAGCACCGAGACACATGATCAGCAACATCTCTCTTCATTCCCTTCCACCAATATAACTCCTGAAGATCTTGATACATCTTCATAATACCAGGATGAATAGAATACCGAGAACTGTGTGCCTCTGCCAATATCAGCTGCCTCAACTCCCCAACATTCGGAACACACAACCGACCGTTGAGCCCAGTACACCATCATCTCCGATCATAAATGAGGTCACTCCCCCACTTAAAACTCTATCTCGAATATCATGCAAATATGAATCATCAAATTGCTTTTCCTTGATCTGGGAAGCTAGGGATGACTGAGTCCCTATATAAGCAAAAACTCGGTCTGGCACAGAATCATCAAATCGCACTCCACTAATGGACAAGGCCTGCAACTCTCGAGCTAGTGGTCTCATATCAACATCAAGATAGGCAAGGCTACCCATAGACTTCCTGCTCAGAGCATCAGCCACAACATTAGCTTTTCCGGGATGATACCGAATAGCGATGTCATAATCCTTAAGCAACTCCAACCATCGGTGCTGTCTCCCGTTCAAGTCCTTCTGGGTGAACAGATACTGGAGACTCTTATGATCAGTGAAAATCTCACAAGGCTCACCATATAAATAATGCCTCCACAACTTCAATGCAAATACCACCGCCAATAACTCTAGATCATGGACAGGGTAGTTCTTCTCATGCACTTTCAGTTGTCTCGAGGCATAAGCTATCACCTTGCCATTCTGCATCAAAACACCACCTAAGCTAATACCAGAAGCATCACAATAGACTGTGAATCCCCCGGATCCACTAGGCAAGGCCAATACGGGTGCTGTAGTCAAGACAGTCTTGAGCCTCTGAAAGCTAGACTCTCAAGCAGCAGACCATAGAAAAGGAACATTCTTCTGCGTCAATTTAGTCAGTGGTGCCGATATAGAAGAAAATCCCTCCACGAAACGTCGATATTAGCCTGCCAAGCCTAAGAAACTCCGAATCTCTGTAGGAGAAGTAGGCCTAGGCCAATTTTAAACGGCCTCCACCTTCTTGGGATCAACACTAATACTGTCTTTGGTCACCACGTGCCCCAGGAATGACACGGTATCCAGCCAGAACTCACATTTAGAGAATTTAGCATACAATTCATGGTCTCTCAAGGTCTGAAGGATAATCTTCAAGTGATGCTCATGCTCCCCTCGGCTCCTTGAATATATAAGGATGTCATCAATGAACACAATAACAAAAGAATCAAGATATGGCTTAAACACATGGTTCATAAGATCCATAGAAGCGGCCGGAGCATTTGTAAGCCCAAATGACATGACAAGAAACTCATAGTGCCCATATCTCGTACGGAAAGCAGTCTTAGAAATATCCTCAGACCGAATCCACAACTGATGATACCCCGATCTCAAGTCAATCTTGGAAAAATGAGTAGCACCCTGAAGCTGATCAAATAAATCATCTATACGTGGTAAAGGATACCTGTTTTTGATAGACACTTTGTTCAATTGCCGATAATCAATACACATGCGCATAGAACCATCCTTCTTCTTTACAAAAAGAACCGGAGCACCCCAAGGAGATACACTGGGTCTAATAAAACCCTTATCAAGCAAATCTTGAATTTGCTCCTTCAATTCCCTCAACTCAGCAGGAGCCATACGATATGGAGGAATAGATATAGGCTGAGTACCTGGCAATATATCAATACAGAACTCAATCTCCCGCATAGGAGGCAAACCCGGCAAGTCATCCGGAAAGACCTCCGGATACTCGCATACTACCGGTACTCGATCAATAGATACCTCCTCCACTCGAACATCTCGAATAGAAGCAATATACCCTCCGCACCCGCGAGCTATCATCTTCTGAGCCTTCATGAATGATATGATCTTGTTCCTCGGAGAAGACCTGGAACCCTTCCAAATAGCCTTAAGCTCACCTTCGGCACCTATAGTCACGGGCTTGGCATGGCAATCCAACGTCGCGTGACAGGATGCCAACCAATCCATGCCCATGATCACATCAAATTCCACCATATCTAGCAACATCAAGTCTACTAGAGACTCAACACCACAAATAGAAATCACACACTCCCGATACCCTTTATCTACACATATAGGATCTCCGACAGGCATTGCCACCATAAATGGAGCATCAATAAAAACCAGATCCTTGCTCAAGCAAGGTGAAAATCTAGGAGACACATAAGAGAAAGTAGATCCCGGATCTATAAGGGCAAAGGTACTGCGGCCACAAACAGAAAGAGTACCTGTGATCACATCATTGGATGCCTCGGCATCCTGGCGTGTCATAGCAAAAACCTGAGCTGAACCTCCAGGACCATGAGCTCTCTGAACCGGCTGCCTAGGAGGAACCTGAGTGACAGGCCTAGCTGCCTGAGGAGAAGACCGAACCATACCAGCAGAACTCTGATGTCCCACGGAGGTAGGTCCAGATGAAGTAACATATGGGCAATCCCTAACAAAGTGCCTGGGATCCCCACACTGGTAACAAGCCTTACTACCGCCTTCTCCACGTCCACCTCCGGGCCTGCACCTCCCATAGTGCCTCTGACGGCATCTCCCACAAACAGGTGGAACAGACTGAGATGAATCCCCACGCCTCTGAGACGGCTGAGGCCTCTGAACACCCGACGAAGTACCCTGAGATGGTAAAGCAGCGGCCTGGGGAAGCCTAGGCTGAGTATGACCACGAAAACTCTGACCACCATGTGAGGGGCCACCAGATGTACCAGAATATCGCACCCTCTTGCTCGCCCTCTCTGCATCTGCTCTAGCATGAATGTCCTCCATACGCCTCGCAATATCAACCACATCATAATAAGACTTGTTGCCAATATGTGAGGCAACAGCCACCTGAAGACGAGGGTGAAGACCCTCAACAAATCTAAGAACCTTGTCTCTCTCCAGCATAACCATAGCAGGCGCATACTGAGATAACTCTAAAAATCTGGTATCATAAGCAGTCACGGACATGCCTCCCTGTCTCAACAACTTAAACTCGCATCTCTGGGCATCAAGATGACTCTGAGGCACAAATCTACTTATAAAGATAGCAACGAACTCGGTCCAAGTCAAGGGAGGAAGATCACTCGACCTCTGACTCATCATAGAAGACCACCAAGTCTCGGCATCACCGGACAAACGGAAAGAAGCACATCTCACCCCAAGGGTGTCCCTAGTACCCAATACAGAAAATATCTTCTCACATTTCTGAATATACCTCTGGGCAGTGCAAGTAGCTGGGGTACCATCGAACTCGAGAGGCTTGAGCTTCATGAAGGACTCAATCCTCCGAGCTACCTCCTCGTCACTCATAGAAAGAGCAGGAATAGAATGACCCGACTGAATACCCGACTGAGGAGCCAAAGTGGAAGGCTGAGCAATAGGACTAATAACTGGAGTAGACTGAGGAATCACCGGAGTAGCCTCAGGAGTCGGCGTACTCATAGCTGGAGTAACTGGATGGGGTACCGCAGAAGGTACTGGCATATCGCCCATAGGCGAGGCCTGAGATCCAAGCATGCCCATCATCCGCAATAGAACATCTGCAGAAATAGATACCGTTGTACCCGGCACAAGAGGAGGCATAGTCGATGGGACATGTGTGACGGGTATCTCAGAAGACACCGGTGGCACTGTACTAGTCTGTCTGGCAGCAGGAGGTCTGCCCACAGAAGCTCTGGTAGTAGCCGCTCTCGGCTGAGTAGGTGCCCGCGCACCAGTCCGTGTGCTACGCACAGCTCTCCCACAGACCGACTCAGTCAGTGCGTCACCAGCTCCCGAAGCAGAGGACGATCGCGTTCTCACCATCTGTCATAATCACATTAAAGGATTAGCACCTATGTAAGCATCATAGCACGAGAAGAGATGAAATGAAGGGAAACAACTCTTCCTAAAATGCCTCTGCAGCCTCTCGCTTATAAGTATGGTCGACAACATACACATAAACAAGACTCTGCTCGGACTCTGCTCCATTGACTCCCTAAGACTCGACTTACAACCTAGGGCTCTGATACCAATTTGTCACGACCCAATTTTCGGGGCCGTGATGGCACCTAAGTGTTACATCCTTAGGCGAACCACGAATAATTAAACTGACTCATAATGATAATTTAGATAGACATATTTCAATAAAATGTAGGTGTAAACATCCACCCGAAATACAGTGTCAATAGAGCATCTACGAAATCTGACAACCGATATATATATATATATATATATATATATATATATATATATATATATATATATATATATATATATATAAAATACAAGATGTAGGAAGCGTCTAAGCACTAAGGTGGATCAGACGGTATGCCACCGCGAACCATGCGGTTGGCTCACCTCAAGCAAAAATAGTCACAGCCTCGAACGGATCAGATAAGTCCAGCTGTCTGACTAGAAGGATCTGCACATTTAAAACAGTAAGTTATGAGCCAAAGCCCAGTAAGATCATCGACAGGCCCGCTAAATTACCCTTTCGGGACAAGTCTTTGATAATGCATAAGCAGAAAACGGAAGTACAATCCACACCTTTACAGTAACCCATAAACATTACATACGATAATATAATTATACAACAACACAAGCAATAATACGCGAATACATAACATAGTCAATAATATAAAGATACATAATATAGGCAGCATATACAATATTATATTGATATTATGGCATAAGCAGTAATAAATTAACACACAGCATGGCGATGATATATCTCGCACACCACATAGGTAATGATATACCTAGCACATATCATAAGCACACACCCTGTGCGGCTTTATTTATAGGTCATAACGCGCCACAGGCCTCTGTCCTTATAAACAACTTTACTTATAGGTCATAACGCACCACAAGCCTCTGTCCCTATAAGTCTCCACATCTAGGTCATAACGCACCACCGGCCTCTGTCCCTAGATGGAATATCGCTTCTAGGTCATAACGCACCACCGGCCTCTGTCCCTAGAGCATATCAATAACACACCGGCACACAACATCGACTATACACGAGTCACGTTTGTGCTTCACCTTTTTGTCTAAATATAACGAGTAGTACATAATACTATCTACTATACAATGCTAGTCAATTAAGTACTCGACATCTTACTTAGCAAGATCAAATCTTATCCGCAAGCAAAATAGAGGTCAAGTCTCACTTACCTCAAAATCGGCTCAAGTGGCTAAGGAACGACCTCCTTTCCCAAACGATGTGCCTCCGAAAGACTCCTCTCTGAGCCAAAGAAATAGTGTCGCACTCGTAAGCATGTGAGGAAAGGATTCTAAGCCCTTACGCAATTTAAGAGGCAATTTACAAAAATACCCCCGGTCGGACGTACCCAAAACCCGTAAAATTTATGTTTCCGGACTCCCCATACTCCCACGAGTCCAAAAGTACCATTATTGTACATACCCGAGTCCAACTCGGTCATTTTTCCCATTTCACAAATCTAGGGTTTAAACCCTCTTTCCAAGGATCGTCACTTTGATTCTCGGATTAAAGCGTTAAAAATGGATAAGAATAGTTACCTTGTGTTTAGAAATGATTTTGGTACTTCAAATTCCCCTTGGAATCACTTTTAGAAGCTCAAAATATGAAAATAAAAATGAATGCCCGCCCTAGAATATATATAGCAGCCCGCAGCTTTAAAGAGTTGTACCACATGCTGTCCAAATTGTACCTCACTGGACAGCGTTCGGTAAAATACATATAAATTTTCGTAAAAATGTCCAAATGATACGAAATTAGTGTCATTAGAACCACAACTCAAAGAGCTACAACTTTCATGTTTCGACTTTTTTCTAATTCCTTATGGATTGATCTGAAAAATTGATTTCTTTCCGGCTGAACAGTAAAAAAATAGATTTCAGCAGCTTTTTAGCTTCGCACCAGATCAGCCACTGTTTTTGGGTCCAAACGGGAGCCTACGAAGCTCGGAATGACCCCAAATTTGGTACACAAGTCATACAAGACTTGTGTGATATGCTCGTCAAGACGGAACTCAATTCGGATCTCTAGAACTCAAAAAGTGGATCCCACTGGAAAGGGTCAAATTTCGACTTTCGCCAAAATAGAGAATTTTAATCAAACGACCCCGGAATCCAAATTCGAAAGTTGCTACAAGTCACAAATGACGATACGAACCTAACGGAGACTTTATCAAAAGTCCTATCAAACGAGGTCCGTTTTCACTTCTGAAGGTTGCTACAGGTCATAAATTACCATACAAACCTAACGCAACTTTCAGATTTCACATCAGAGCTCATTTGCTCAAATCGAGCTTCGGAACCTCTTTTAGCCTTAATGAATATCCGAAACGGATGTCTTTCTCCGATACCTATCTAACAAAGTTCGTTTTAGCTAAAAAATTTCAGGCATGTCATAATGGACCTTACGGAGCTTTTGGGATTGTCGATACGCAAATTGAGGTCCCGATTCCCGAAACGACTATTTGAGGTCGTTACACTAAACCAATCTGAAAATTGTTCATAAACAGTAGAGGCGTCAAATTCTCCAACAAAGTGACTGGAATGCGCCAAAAAATATCATTAGTTAGATTACTGATGAAACTTGAATGTTAGGTTTCAATGTAAAAAGAAGCATACTTGTAAAAAGGCGTGACATCGGGACAATTCAACAAAAAATGAGTTGTAGCTGCTTTTCTGTCCCGGTCATTGAACTTGCATACTTCGGTCATTAACTTTCCTCTACCAGGTTGATTGAATATAGAAAATGGTAGATAATTCGGATCATTGTTGTCTCCAACATCATGTCGGTCCGGCCTATTTCGCAAACATGGCACATTTTGATCGAAATAATACGAACAAAAATGAGAAGTTTCTCTAGCCAGATATGCCTCACATATGGACCCCTCAATTTGGTTCCTGTTTTTCACGTCCCGCTTACACTTGCCAATAATTCTGCATAATACATTATATTAATTAATTTTACTTAAGATGAATTAAAAAATGAGTTAATAATAATTTAAGAGACCTTACCTCTCAAAAGGATACATCCATCTATAGTGCACCGGGCCTCCGAATGGTACCTCTTCCGCGAGGTGAATTGGAAGATGCTCCATTACATTAAAGAAACCAGGGGGAAAGATTTTTGTCAACTTAGTCGCGACAACAGGAAAGTTACTTTCCAACAACTTAAGATTCTCTTCCTTCAATGTCTTAGAACACAACTCCTTAAAAAATAGGCTCGTCTCTGTAAGTGGTTTCCAAACTTTATCAGGCAAGCCATTGAATGCAGTTGGGAGCAAGTTTTCCATGAAGATGTGACAATCGTGGCTTTTTATGTGAGTCAATTTTCCTTCTGTCACATCAACACACCTTTCTAAGTTTGATGCATATCCATCAGGCATCCTCAAATTCTTGACCCAATCACAAATCATTCTTCTCTCATCCAATCCGAATGTGTAACTGGCCTTGGGAAGCCAAATCGTGTTTCCAACTTGAGATAAGTGTAACTCAGGTCGCCTACAAAGTTCCTCAAGATCCAACCTGGCCTTCACATTATCCTTTGTCTTGTTTCTGACATCCATCACAGTATTAAAGACAGCCTCGAAAAAATTCTTCTCAATATGCATGGGATCCAGGTTATGTCGAAGAAGATTATCTTTCCAATAAGGCAACTCCCAAAAGATACTTTGTTTAGTCCAATTATGATCAATATCATAGCCATGTGCTTTAGATGGCCGTTGGCCAGTTACCTTAGGATACACCTTAACCCTATCCCATATTCTCCTCCTGACAACCTTCGCGGAGGCTCCTCAAAATCAACCTGATTCTTCATAAATGCACTACTGTTATTCCTAAACGGATGATCCACTGGCAAGAATCGACGGCAACAGTCGAACCATGTAATCTTACCACCATTTTTCAAAGTGAATGCTTTTGTATCTTCCATACAATAAGGGCAAGAGAGCTTACCAGCAGTGGACCACTCAGACAATATTCCATAAGCAGGAAAGTCATTTATAGTCCACATCAAAGAAGCATGCAGTTGAAAGTTCTGTTTCATTGATATATCATATGTTTCCACACCTTCATACCACAATAACTTTAATTCATCAATCAAAGGCTGCAAAAATACATCAATCGAGGCTTTCGGGTTATGTGGCCCTGGGATAATTCAATTAAAAAACAGATAAGGACTAGTCATGCACATTTCGGGCGGAAGATTGTACGGCGTGACAAATACGGGCCAACAAGAATAAAGTATAGACGAGACATCAAAAGGAGTGAACCCATCTGAACATAGACCCAACCTTATGTTTCTTGGTTCACTAGCAAATGCCGGATACACCTGATCAAAATATTTCCATGCCTGACCACCTGACGGATGGCTTAGAATGCCTGGCTGTTTCGTACGATCATGGTTCCATCTCATATGAGGAGCAGAGCTCATCGACGCATACAACCTCTTTAACCTAGGTATAAGGGGTAAGTAATGCATCGACTTAACAGGTATCGGCTTCTTTTTAGGGTTTAAAACCGGCTTGTAACGAGGCTCCTCACAGAATTTACATTTATCTAATTCTGCATCATCCTTATAAAACAACATGCAACCGTTGACACAACAATGAATTCTCTGAGCAGAAAGACCTAACGTGGAAACCAACTTCTTAGTGTGGTAATAATTAGTTGGTAATGCCATGTTAGTCGGATTGAGATCATTCGTAAGATCAATGATGGAATCCATGGCTGCTTGACATATACTAAAATCAGATTTAATACTTAACAATCTAACAGCAACTGACAACTTGGAATGCACTGAGCCTTCGTACAATGGACGACTAGCTTCCTCCAACCATTTATAGAAGAGCTTTGCCTCATCATTAGGAATGTGCTCAACATTTGGTTGCGATGTACCCGGTTGGGATGGCTCCTCTGGGTACATCCCAAAAGCATCATTAACCATATCGTTCATTCGATAATTATCAAGATCATTCTCCACAAACGGACCACTCCCACCGACATAAGCATTTTGAAAATGAACATCACCCTCCACATCCCTAGACTCTCCATGATAAACCCAAACAAAATAATCTGGCATAAAACCCTTCCTATAAAGATGCATTTCAACATCTTCCAAATTTTTTCCTTTTATGCACTTGCAGTCCACACAAGGACACTTATTCTAGCCCCACCGTATAAAATCATCAAGTGTTTTCGCCTTTTCAATAAATTCTTCAACACCGACTGCAAATTCTGCCCTCATCCCCCGCCGACCGGGATTATTTCTATTATACATCCAACTACGACTTTCATGAACCATATCTACACAAAAATTACACGTTTGAGATGCATATTAAATTGCAAATATTTAAACAAACATTTCTTTGATACACTACCAATTTTTATAAGATTAAGTAATTGTATAATTTTCTAAGTCAATTACTTTTATATTACTAACTAATTTGTTCTGTAAGATTATCATTTAGTAATTAATAACACTTCTCATTTGCAACTTATATCTATTTATTCAAAATGATAAAACTATTTACTTATCTATACTTAGTTGGAGTAATTTAAAATCCAATATTTAAAGAATCAAATGAAATAGAATAATAGATTACAAAATGTATATTTACAAATAACTTATTTCATTCAAATCAATTTATAAAATAAGATATTTTAACTTGTTTTGCTACTATATTATTTATAGCTAATGTCGCTTAAACTATAATTTAAATAATTCATACATTACTAATCACTACATAAAATATTCATATAACTAATTACCCATAAAGAAAATAACCTTAAAATTGTCATACTTAATGATTTTAAATTTTTGAATTCAAGTTATAGGCCTAATACTTATTTTTTATTCACTAGACTAGAGCATGTATAACTATTATGTCTAGTTCATATTATGTCTTGGTTGCTCACCACTTATTTGATGAAATGCCTCAAAGAATCTAACTACCAAACTACACTATACACCAACAATTCTTTCTCAAAGCAATACAACAATAACAACAACACTAGTACACACCATTAGCAACATTCAACAACAACAACAACACTACTAAAGGAACCCATCAACAACATTGATCAACAACAACCCATTCAAAGTGTACTCTTCTCCATGGAACACCAACTTTTTCACTACAAGATTTCACTTTGTTACTTTCCAATTTATCATCTTCTAAATTTGCATTCAATAACCCAATCATTTTTTGAATAACACCCACTTCTCAAATCAACCTAATTTTTACAATACCAACTAAAATGTCAAACTAGCTTAAACATTTCCCAAACCAAACGACAACACTATGTCAACTAGTTCACAACCAAATAGCAACTACTATGTCATGGATTAATTTCATGAGCTAGAATTCAAAAATAGGAAAAAATTAAAAAAACGAGCTGAAATTAAATTTAAAAAAAATGGTTTTTCACCATAAAACTCACCTCAAGGGACGGTTTTGTACTCCACTACCACTGATTTACTAATCCCCCACTTTGATAGATGGAAGAACTACAAAATAATAGATAAAAAAATTAGGGTTTTCAGATTTGGGAAAATAGGTAGAGAACTATGAAAATTAAACTTACCAAGTTGTAGCGGAATGGAATTGATATTAAACCTTGTTGATTAGAGATTAAAAGTATTTTTTTAATAGATTTGGGTTGGATTCGGGTAAGAATGGGAGAAAGAAAGAAAGGAAAGAGAGAGAAAGAGAAGTGGGAAATAATTAACAGGCTGCTGTGCCTGTGTCTATGTATTCTGCTAGGCGACCGACCGTCCAACCGCGGCGATCGGCTGTATTAAAAAAAATTAATTCCTATCCCACCGCGTCGGTCGGACGTTTAAAAAAAACTATTTAATATAAATACATTGAAGTATCCCACCGCGTCGGTCGGATGATGGGCTCCAACCGAAATTCGGTCTGAAATTTCGGTCTGAAAACGCTGTATTTTTAGTAGTGTTTCTTTTTGGGATGAAGCCTAAGGGGACAAATCTTTGAGGTCCCAAGGTCAGAATAAACAATACCATGATAGTTACATTTGAGTCGTGACCGAATATTATTAGAACTGTCGGTACCTACCCTAATGCAGTGGTGATACGAATCTCAGCTAGAACGTTGCATCCCTAGGGGTTAGCGGTTGAATTAGAAAGGTGGTTCCTTTTGAAACCTAAGACACATCGGAATGAGAGGCGAAAGTTATGAGTCACATAAAGTAAGTTTAATATTCACCTGATGAGGCCATAGAGAGGGTTGGCCAAAATGGAGAATGCGTCAACACTTGGATCTGAGCTGCGATCCCTTGGGCTTATGTTTCTACTCCCTCGTTATAGTAGAAGAGTGTTGAATTCTATAGGTTAATCACTAACTGTATCCTTAATACACCTCAACTTTCACCGCTATTGTGTTTCTCCAACAAAAATAAGTACTTAAGATATAAAATTAACTAAATTGGAAGAACAATAATAATCAAGTTTACAAAGTTTAAAGGGCTATCCGTAAGGGCTAAAGATACACTTTTTCATTCTCGCTATCATTATTCTATTTGCTTGGTGGTTGGAGCAGAACAGTGACGAGTTCTTCGGTTAAACTTTGTAATTTTCATGTGGCTGATTTTGAACTTCGCCTGCTTGTGAGAATTGAAAGAGACAAATCATGAGATAGTGCATCGTTGTATAAGCGCATCTTATAAATCCTAATGGCCACCCTTGGGAATGTCAAATGACTAGTGGACAGCTACAATTTGTGAATCAACCTTATCAAACCTTGATTAGATCCAAACAAACTGTCCTCTTTGAATCTTCCACAGTTTTCCACTTTTGCCATTTCATATTTCATTACGTAGCAAATAGTCCACCAAGTTGCAAAGATTTTGGTTGTAGAAGACACCTTTCCCAAAAAAAGAAATAATAATAATAAGGGATCTTGGTAAAAGACCCTATAGGCAAAATGTAATGCGTTATAGTATGATCTGAATGAAATGACAAAACTTGATATGATAAAGTTCTATATAATAATAAGGGATCTTGGTAAAAGACCCTATAGGCAAAATGTAATGCAATATGTATGATCTGAATGAAATGACAAAACTTGATATGATAAAGTTCTATATTAGGTAAATTGTCTAGCTAATTTAACTTCTTCTTTCGTGCCATCAAAACTTGTCATTAGACAGTAACTTCTAGTCTCTTTGTATAGATATGATTACTGTGCGGTTGAAAACACATCCTTCATGCTTTGTTTCAAAACCAAAACTTACGTTTTCCTAATAAGAGTTCTTTTGATACTTAAATAAAATATTTCTTTTTATCCTAGACTCAATTCTTCTGATCTCCGGAGAAAACACAAATTTCTAGATTGTAATACCCGACCCTATAAACTTCACAACTCTTTCACTACCATATAGGCATATAGTTAATGATGTACCTATGGTAAATTAATCCTTATGAAGGAGAGGAATACATAAAACATTTTGAGGACGAACGTAACAATAGCATGTATTGGCATAAACTGATTTAGGATTATAAATCGAATTTGGATTACGAATACAAGCAAATCTACGTATTAAAGTCGAAATAATAGCAAAAATAATCGAGATTGCAAGTAAATAATCGTGATTTCAATATATATAGATGAATACAACATTTAGCAGAGTTTTGGTATATATTTCTGAATGATTACAACATAAGAAATGAAGCTATTTATAGATGTATGAACCTTGACCACGTTTTCCATATCTTAACACTTTTAGACCCACGTTAGTGGGCTGAAGTAGTGGGGTTAGTGGGCTGAAGTAGTGGGGATCGTACCTCCATAGCTGAAACTGTTCACCGAGGTTCGTAGCGACGACCTCGGTGATGCGAACTTACTGATCGGCCGAGGCGGAGTTCCACCGAACCTTAGCTTGAAGTCTGTCTTCGGTGATTGACTTCGACTGACCTCGGTGGCTTTGTCGTCAACTTCGGTCCTCTGTGTCCAAATCATCTGTTCGGTTAGCTTTACCTCATACCACCGACATGCCATGTGTGCACGCCGATTTTTACCCAATACAGATAATCCCCCCACTCCTCGGATGAATGGTAGAGTCACCAGGGAGTGGAATGAATTCGTGCGGGAGAATGACGTGGCTAAATCTTATCTAAGGGTTTCAAAACGTCACCAGTCATTTCAAATTACTGTTGCGCATTACGTGGTGACCGTTCGTTGGATTCCGAACGGTCACGCCGATTTCTTTGCCTTCCCAACATTACAAAGAAATCTTTCCCCTCTCTCTCTCTTCTCATATAAATACTTCCCTTTGGATTTTTCACCCACTTCCCATGATCAGTGATCAACACTAGAGAAAAGGAGATAATTTTTGTTCCAACTAGTTTCTTCATCTTCCAAGAAATCTTTGTTTCTATACTTGTAATCATGTCTGCAACTCACTCCACTCAAGATTCCAGCGATTCTGGCGATAAAATTTCGCGCACCGCTGCCATGATTTCCTGCGGCGAGTTTCTTGCCGTTGTCCCACCTCTGCAATTCATTGAGGTGGAGAGTGGAGGTGGTGAGGCGATGTCTCTGGTGGGTAGCTCTAGGCGGCGCAAGGCTAGGGCAGGGCGCGATAGAGCTGAGGTGAGTGACAACGTTGACATTGGAGGTGAGGATGACGTCATTGGGGATGACGCCATGACTGATGACCTTGTCAACACGGCTACTGCTGATGTAGAAGAGGTCAGCAATAGGGATGATGGCGCCGAAGTGCCAGGTGACGCCGAGGCGAGACCAACAGCTGGCACATCGGGGAGATCTAGGAGGAAAATTCTCATTTAGGAGGAAATCGACCCTCGGTTGGTCATACCCTCAGATTTCAGCAACGATAAGGATCTCAAAGTCCAAGCTAGCTCAGATGCTCAACGTGGCTTGAGTAGAAATATTTCAGTTCATATAACTCCAAGCATAATTACCGAGGACTTGATTGAAGTTGTTCGGGAGGACTGTCGATGGGGTCCCGAGGTTGAAATAAGGATTCTAGCACCGAACACCTTTGCTTTCAGCCACATCCCTCGATATTCTTTCGCTTTTACTTACCCTTTCACCATTGGCTTCAACCTACCAGTTCATAACATAATAGATACTTTTTGTCGATCATACAACTTGTGCTTACCACAGTTGGGCCCAGGGTTTGGAGGATAGTGCAAGTCCTCGATTTTTGAGTCGACAAGAAGGGTTGCCTTCACCTTTCAACATTTGATTTCTCTCTATTACCCCTATTTCAATAAAATCGGGGCTGTGGCGATGTTACCACGGGGGTCATATGCGATTTTGGCCAAAAATGAAGACCATGGCGATCGAGGCTGGTGCGATCGCTATGTTCTCATCACAACGAGTTTGCTGTCAACTGAGCCCAATTTTCTCGAGGCGTTGAGGCGTAAGTATCTTTTGATATGGCTTTATTCTTTGGTTGTTTTGGTCATCATTCAAGCATTGTCATACTTGTTAAATACAGCTAACAAGGTTCTAATCAATCCACCGAAGGACTTACTCGCGTGGGTCACAGAAGTGATGGCTGTTTGAAAATGCTGTCTCACGCAGTGGATGGTTTTAGCTGTCGAGGATGACAATAATTGGGCATGTAAGAGACATGGTGAGTCATTGGCTACCTTACAACCTTTGTTTGATGTTTCCTTCTACTTCTTTGACACTCTCTCTAGTTTTCTTGAAGGTTTCTCGAACAACGCCGTTAAAGACACCAAAGAGGAGGAGAGGGAAAAAGGCGAGAAGAAAGAAAAACAAGGCAAAGAAAAGAAAGAGAAGAAAAAGAAGAAAGAGAATAAAGAAGAAAAGAAAGTGATTGACCCCAAGGCGGGTGTAAGTCAAATGCAAGCTTGGGTAGTGAAGCTCAAGGAGTCTAAGGGCTCTCTGGGCCAAGGGACCTCAAAAGGTGACGATATCTTCCTTGATTTGTTTATATGTTTCAGAACTATCCCTTCTTCTTACACTTATGATTTATCACCTTTTCTTTCTTCAGATTTGAAGAGGAAGAGGGTTTTTTCCAAAAGGCCTACTAAGGCAAAGAAACCTCGGGTTGAGGGGACCGTGGGTCCCACCTCCGAAGTGGCGACCGAATGACGCCGAGATTTGATCGACGAATCAGATGGGGAAATGCCCAAAGTTTTTCCTAAAACGACTCCTGAGTTAGTCTCCGAGGTCTCTAAAGAGATCAAGGTGATCAACGTCGAGGAGTTTGACCAAGAGGCTGCCAAGAGAAAAGGCAAAACTAAGGTGGGCGAAAGCATAGTTCCAAACGTGGTTCAAGTCGCCCACGACACTGCTCAAACCCCAGCAACTGCTCCTCGGATTCTGGAGCTTCCAGCTAACTCCAATTTGTTGGAGGGTACCAAGGGCGACATCATGGGTCTTGATGCACTGCTTGGGTTCAACGATGAGCACTTCCGTAACAAGCTTAGCCCTATGGGCTTGATGGGAACTTCGGCCACTTCTGCTCTTCGCGTAAGCTTTCACACATTCTAACATTTATGTTTCTATACCTTCACCCTATCAGTTTTCCATACTTAGCACTAATTGTTTCCTTTTTCTCGTTCAGATCTTGATCATCGCGTTAAAAGCTATTCATCTGGAGCGCAAACGAGCCGAGCATGTCCAAGCAGTGGAAAATTCTTAGGGAGAGCAGAAGAGAGGATATGTGTCTAGGATCGTCGAGCTGGAGGCGCAGTTAGCCGCTTTGAATCAAGAGTTGGGGCGTGCTTGTGAAATTGCCGCCAAAGCCGAGGCTGATGCACGCGAAGCTCTAGTCGCCTCTGAGGCGTGATTGAAGGCTTTGTAGGATGAATTTGTTGGGGAGCGCTCCAGGCTGAATCTAGAAGTTGAACAACTTGAAGCAGAAGTGTTACGCGCTAAGACCGAGGTACTTGAGGCTGGCAAAAAATAACGCAATAAGTTGGAGGAATGCACGACTCAACTTAGCGGATTGCGAGGCCAGGTGGATCAAGTGCCTGCCTTGAAGAGCGAGGTTTCCAGGCTTCGAGAAAAGATTGCAGACATGAGATAGCGCACCGAGATCAAGGCCATGAGAGCGAAGTTTGAGGAGGCGTGGGCCGTTGTCAAGACTAGGCTCGATACGTTGAAGAAAGTTAAATTGGGAAGATTGTCCTCGAAGAGGATATTGTCAAGGCGCGGGATGATGCCATCGAAGCCCAGAAGATAGTGGATGATCTTCCATCAAGTGAGGGTTCGAATGATGGTGAATCCAAAGATGAAGAAGGTGGCGAAGAAGCACCAAAGAGGATGAGGAAAACACTGGTGAGGGGAACGCCGAAGAGGGGAACAGTCCCCAGCCTTAGCTTTGTCTTTACGTTTTCCATCCTTGTTGGTTTTTGTTTTTGTTTAGGCCTTCGTGCCTCATGATGTAGATCACTTTATGGCCTTCGGGCCTTTTTATGAATGAATTTTCTTTTTATATTTAAGTGTTAGCTTTCGTTTTGCCTTATAGAGTACTTTGAGCTGAACACTTAGAATAATTTCGCTTGCAAGACTTTGTTCATTCAATGTCGATGAGAAGTTGGAATGACGTCTCGTTCCCGAGTCAATGCATGTAAGAGATAACCTCGGTATGTAGAATAGTATAAATAAAGGGATATTGAATCAAATTTATTTCATTGATGATGTCAATGAGCCATAACTAGCCTTTACATAGGGCCTAGTTCAAGTGAAACTTAGGCGCAACAACAAGCTAAAAACATGCCACTATCGGGCGAAAGTACAAAGCGCTAATCTATTCCTCGGGCATTAGTCCCCAGTTATCAAATAGATAGACTTCGGTGAGAGAGGCCTAAAGATGACCTCGACTGCATCCCACTCCTCCCTCCCCCCACTCCCCCAGTGTTCGGGTGTGAATCTTGATGAAGATCCGAGCACTGAAGATTGTCTTATCCGCTTCCTGAAAAGGTCAAGCAAAGTAAAACGGGGAGTAAGTTTAAATATTTCAACCAAAGCCTTTGGAGCATTTTTCGGCTCGAGGCTATAGGTGAACTTTAAATTATCAAGGAATGTTTACCTTGATGTTAAAAGTAGTACTGCTTCAAATTGGAAATGTTCCAATTTAAGGGTTCGGGCTTGCCTTACAAATCTTCGATCTGATAAGATCCCTTTCCAACAATTGCCCTAACCTTGTAGGGTCCTTTCCGATTCGTAATAAGCTCTCCACCATTCTTCTCCTTTGTTGATTGGTTCGAAGCCCTTAGCACATAGTCACTAACTTTGAAATCTCTAAGCTTGGCGTTCCTGTTGAGATATGCTTCGATCTATCTTTTTTGTACTGCTAACCGAACCAAGGCTAACTCTTTTTTCTCCTTGAGCAAATCCAACTCTATGCGCATGGCTTGTTGATTGGCATCTTAGGTGGTGTGAGCGTACCGAAGACTTGGTTCACCCACTTCTACGGGGATTAGTGAATCCATGCCATAGGCGAGGGAAAATGGGGTTTCACCGGTGTTGTTCTTTTCCATGGTTTGCATTGCCCATAGTACCCCTGGTAACTCTTCGGGCCAAGGACCTTTTTTCTCATCAAGCCTTTTCTTGAAATTCTCAACTATCACTGTATTCGAAGATTCAACTTGACCATTGGCACTTGGGTGGTAGGGAGTTGACACTATCCTTTTATTCCTGACTGCTTAAGAAAATAAGCGATAGCTGCCCCCATGAATTTTGGACCATTGTCACGAGTGATTTCCTTTGGGACACCGAACCTATAGATGATATTCTTTTTGATGAAATCAATTACTTCCTTCTACTTAACCTTGGCGAAAGCTCCTACTTCGACCCGCTTTGTAAAGTAATCGGTCAACACAAGAAAAAAATTGGACATTACCTTTGCCCTTTGGCAAGGGGCCAATGATGTCCATTCCTCCCTTCATAAAGAGCCATGGTGACACAACTATATTGGTGAATTATTCGGGCATGGCGTTGGCACTTATCACATCTTTTCACGAAGGCGCTTGCATCTGCACTGATAGTGGGCCAATAATACCCAGCTCGAAGTATTTTGCACACTAGGGATTTTTCCACAGAGTGGTTTCCACATTCGCCCTCGTGTACCTCCGCCATCACATATCTGGCCGCATACGGACCCACGTATTTGGCTATCGGGCTGCGGTACATTCTTCTATATAACTTTCCCCAAATCATTGAGTATGAAGCTGCTTGAGTCCTTAATTTCCTTGCTTCTTTCTTATCCGGGGGATGAGTCTCCGAGTCAAAATAAGAGATAAACTTATTTCGCCAATCCCACTTGTGATCCACCGAGTTGACTTCTAATTTCATCTCCCTCATCTATGAAGAAAGCAACAGAACAACTGAGTTAGTGCCCGAGTGTTCTTCTTCCACCGCCGAACCCAAGTTAGCTAAGGCATCGGCCTCAGCGTTTTCTTCCCGAGGTACTTGTTTGACTTGCCGCTCTTGGAATTGAGCCAAGATGTGTTGTGCTCGGACTAAGAATTGTTGCATTCTTGGCTCACGAGCCGTATATTCTCCAAGCACTTGGTTCACAACTAATTGCAAATCACATCTCAACTTAATTCTTTATACCCCCATTTCTTTGGCATGTTCCAAGCCTGCTAAAGCTGCTTCATATTTAGCCTCTTTGTTCGTTATCTTTTTGAACCGAATTGAATGATCAAAACTATTCCTAACCCCGAGCCCTTGGAATTGGTCGCCCCATCGGTGTACAGTACCCATATTTCCGAAGTCGATCCCTTCGACATCAAGTTTTCTTTTTCAGCATAGGGAAGAATTCCAATAGTAAAGTCAGCTACGAAGTCTATCAAGACTTGAGATTTGATGGCTGTTGTGGGTTGGAAGGTAATATCATACTCGCTTAATTCTACT
Source organism: Petunia axillaris subsp. axillaris (assembly GCA_029990575.1). Classification (NCBI taxonomy): domain Eukaryota; kingdom Viridiplantae; phylum Streptophyta; class Magnoliopsida; order Solanales; family Solanaceae; genus Petunia; species Petunia axillaris. The sequence goes on from JARKNS010000004.1 coordinate 63,481,086, forward strand.
GCTCATTTAGACAACCTTCTCGACAACTCTGATTTATGCAATAAACTCCTTAAGGGGAAGGTAGTAACTATCGCTATTGGGTGGCATTGAAAGTAAGGTCTTAGTTTTCTAGCTGTAATAATTAAAGCAAGTGCTAGTTTTTCCAAATATGGGTACCTGGTTTCAGCGTCGATGAGCGTCTTGCTAACATAATAGATGGGCTGTTGTTTGCCATCCTCTTTCCGAACTAGTACAATGCTCATTGACACCTCGGACATGGACAGATAAACTAGCAAAGTTTCTCCATCCTTTGGCTTGGCGAGCAGCGGCGCGTTAGCGAAGTAACGTTTCAATTCCTTCAGCACTTCTCTGCACTCCTGTGTCCATTCGAAGTGGTTGTTCTTCCTTAGGATCGAGAAGAATTTGTGGCATCGCTCTGATGACCTTGAGATGAATCTACTCAAGGCAGCGACTCAGCCAGTTAAGCGCTGAACTTCTTTCACCCCGGTTAGCTCATTGGGGATTTCTTCAATGAATATTAAAAAGAGATTTTCGAGCTCAATTTTGGCGAATGAGCTCCTATTCGAAATCTGAAAGTTCTGCTAGGTTCGTATGATTATTTATGACTTTTGTAAACTTTTGAAAGTAAATTTCGATGTTGTTCGCTAGTTTCCGCTAAAATGCCGAAAGTTAAATAATTTGACTTTTTCTATTTAAATTCGCATATTGAGTTTCGGGTGTCCAATTTGAGATCCGTTTTCGCGAGTATGTTACATATATTTTGTATAACTTGTATGCAAAAGTTGTAATTATTTTGAATATCGTAGGGTACTTTTTTCATTTTCGTCGCGAAAAGAAAAGAAAAGAAAAGAAAATAAAAAAGTCAAAAAAAAAAAAAAAGGAAAAAGGTAGGCGGTGGTCTTCATCATCCCTACCTAACTAATATATATGCTAAACAAATAAAGAAACTGGAGAACAAAAAAATAGAAACGTGAGACAGAGAAATTATCAGAAAAAAGGCCACAAAATAAGAAAAGAGCAGGAGAAAAGATAGAATTTTCACCCCGAAACATTCAGGTAATGATCTTAATGCATTATTTGAGTTTATTACGTCTGTTTGAATATGTTTTAACGGTAAAAATTTAAATATTATACATCATTTTAATAAGTTCAACTAATAGTTTAAAGGGTCAAATGGACCCTGATAATAGACTTGACTATATACTCGTATTCAGTGAGTTATGGGCAACATATAAATGCAAATTATTTGGGGTTTGGTTATGTGACCTTAAACCCTGTACATAGGCCTAGCCTGCGTATTGCGTATGCGAATAGGGTATCAGGATCCTAACCGAATTGCCCAAAAATGTGAGGAATGAAGCATTTAGCCTAATTTGATATATTTTTCTGCTTATTGAATAGAGTGGGATCGTTTGGCAATGAAACCAAAGGACAAGCAGTTATTGAATGGATGTACTAATTTTGTAACAAGGTAAGTGTTTATATCCATTTCTTTGGAGGCACCTGGCCTCGTGAATTTTCTACCACGTGTTCCTTACGTGTGTAGCTGCCGATAGGCGTACTCCTTATGACTTAGCTTTGGATTTACATTGTGTATTATATGTTATGTCCTGTTATTGGTGTCGCATTGAGGAACTGAGCATTGTACTCTGGCTGTGAGTTGGCATCTACTTCCCGGCTATCGATGAAAGTCCCGTGCCGGTGAAGGGTTATTATTACATCACATTGCATTCATATGCATTATATATCATTCATATGCATTACATCGTATATCATATTGCATGCAGGAGTATTCCGCCCCAGGAGCAGGAGTATTCCACTCCATTGTATCATATTGAGGGTAGGAGTATTCCGCCCCAGGAGCAGGAGTATTTCGCTCCATTGTATCATATTGAGGGTAGGAGGATTCCGCCCTAGGAGAGTACAGGAGTATTCCGCCTCAGCTTTACATTATATCGGGTGCAGGAGTATTTCGCCCCAAGAGAGTGCAGGAGTATTCCGTCTCTGGTTTATATTATATCGGGTGCAGGAGTATTCCGCCCCAGGAGCAGGAGTATTACGCTCCAGTTGGTTATCATGTGACCCTTTGCATCAGTAGTATTCCGCTTCGGGATGGGAGTACGGGCACATGTGACCCTTTGAATCATATTTCATTTCATCTCACTTCATTTCATTTCATCTCAATTTATACCATTGTGTAGACTTGCGGTACATGACTCTGTTCTGCTTATATGTGCATTGCTTATTTGTTGATACGTTCTGGCACGCACCTTTGGTTGAGTTTAGAAGTTTCTTATGTGTTTCCGGTTTTTATCTGGCTCTGTCTTTTTCTAAATTTAAAAAAAAAAAAGGAATTTGGTTTATCTATTTCTTCTCCCTGGCTAGCTATCCTATTATTTGAGGTGGCTAGTCTGCCCCAGTTATTGAGTCCTTTTGACTCACCCTTGTTTGTTGTTTGTTTCTTATCTATCTATTTCGTTTCGGCAGGTTCGCTCCAGGATTGAGTTCGCCATGTTGTAATGGAGCGAAGACAACTTCAGCTATCAGGGTGAGCCAGCTTTTATTCCGGATGGCCGCCAGTTTATTGGTTATTATTTCAGATGCATTCTGCTCCCTTTAGGAGGTATCTGTCTTCTTTTGTACTCTTAGATGTCTAGTCTGGATAGCCCTAAACCTAGTATGTGGGTAGTCAGCTGTAATTTCTTTTTACAGCTTAGAGATATCATTATGTTTGTACTTTTTCTAAGTCTTGTTATTGTTTGTAAATTGAGTTATATTTATTTTCCTAATTTAATTGATAAGGGTTCGCCCGACGGGTCTAGAGAAGGATGTCGGGTGCCCGCACGACCTAACCAGATTTCGGATCGCGTCAGTTGGTATCAGAGCCAGGTTAGAGTCTATCCAGACTAAGACAGTGTCTAGTAGAGTCTCGGTGATGGGTACGTAGACGTCCGTACGTATCTACGAGAGGCTATGATGGCATTTAGGAAGTTTCACATCCTTCATTTCTGATCGTGCATCGGTGTAGGATGCAAAAGTATTTTCGTTAATTCGTTCGTGGTAATTGTGAACCTTCGTACGACATATCGGCAAACGGAAGGAGTTCAGGACAAAGCAGTCTAGCTTGGGGCTAGCACTGACGAAGCCCCGAGTGTTTTGATCGTGCTGACGATCTAGTTACGGAGGTCCCAGCTGTACGAGCTCGCGATGGGCAAGGGAGCAGGGCCTTGTAGTTCCCTTGGCTCTCTACGATGCTTTACGAGAATCTTGGCGATGCAGATACCGTAAGAACCTATTATTCGCTGGGCAGCCTATCAGGTTGCCGCATGTGCAGACGTTCTATCTCAGGGAGCTCCTTTTCTGGTTCTTAATATTGCTGCAGTAAATTATATTCCGGAGGTTGTATGTGTTGTACCTCTAATTGTTCTGGCTGGTTAGCCAGCCGAAGTATCAGTTCGGTCCGAGTGTCCGAAGAGGTTGCATTATTTTACGCGGTGGAACCTTCCAATATTCTTAAGCAATGCATCAGATAAATCTCGTGATTCCTTTTAAAAATAAAAAATAAAATGATGTCAGCATATCCTTCAAGATGTTGGTTATCTCGAGCAATATGCTGTGTATTATTCTGCTTTCCAGTTTCAGGGTCCAGCCCTGTATTAGTGGGCCGCTCTCTTATTAGCTAACTTGGTTTGGTTTTTCTTCTAGATTCGTGGAAAGTTCCTTTCGAGTAGCGAGCGAGATGAAAAGTGTTTCCAGTTTGAGTGAATTGGACAGGGTAGCCTGTTGGTGTTTCAGAATATGAGATTGAATTCTATAGAATGACTGGATATGTATTAGAACTAGTTCATGAGCCTTTCGAGAGATTCAGAGATTTATTCATGACCTTTATTTTTCCTTGAAATCCCAGATGGCTCGAGAAATTAAGGTCTGGATTTTATTTGATGTTGTTGTTAATATTGCCCGAAGGTTCGAGGCATACCATAAGTTAGAGCGGGAAAGTAAGAGATCCCACGGCCCTGGTGGGTAACCATGGTACCTCATTTGGAGGTAAAAATTCTGATTATTTTGGGAGGCCACCTTCCAGGTTATCTCAGCTTGTATCACTTGATTCTTAGAGTGCGCCAGTAGCTCATCAAGGTCAGATTCAGTCTTCTCTTTACAGCTATTAACAATCTTTCCAGCTTTCATTTTTCAGCGAAAATGTGGTATCATTGTCATGAGTCTGCCTATCCTTTAAAGAGTTTCCGTTACTCCGGCGAGTAGGCAGTCATCCTTTCTCTCGCCAGGCACCTGCACAGTCGTAGGGGATTTTATTTAGATCTCAATCAACCAGGGAAATGCTACGATCCAGTAAAGGTTGAGAGCGTGGTGACAGTTATTCTTCAGAAGGTAATTATTAGTGTAGCAGCTTAGTTTAGCTGCAGAGGCAGTTTTATGAACTGCCAGTCTGTCAGGATGCTGAGGCATCCGATGTAGTAGACCCGAGTATTTCTTCTTCTCTTAAATATGAGTAAGATTTGATTCTTTCGATCAATTTGGAAATGGTATGTCTTATCATGTTTCGATGGTTTCCTTGGATGTCGTTTCTATTAAGAATCGGTTGCGGTAGAGGGTGAGCTTCTGATATGATTTATTCCTGGAATTTATAATGACCCTACTAGTTTATCTAGTTTAAATGTGAGAGATTTGTGAGTGAGTATCGGTATTTTTCTGCTTGGCATCTTGTTACGCCACCTTCTATTATTATGTCAAGTCAGCCTACCTCTCTTTGGAACTCAGTGTCGGTAGGATGATGGGATCCTTTTTCGTCACCATCAGAAAGTGTCATTGTTTCTTCTGGTGTAAAGTGCTTAGTAAGTAATATTCGATCTACGTATCTCCTCTGGGTTCAAAACACTAGTAAAGTCATGTTATCCTATGAGCTTGTCTGGGTTATAAAAGGGTTTCTGGTAAATTGTCATAGTTTCCTTCTTATTGGGAGGTCAAATTGGCATGGATGTTATTCCATAAAGCTCATTTAATATCTGTTTCTTTAATTGCGATTCTTGGGCTACTTTGACTCATAAGTAGTCTAGCTTTGGTAGCCAAGCAAATAAGAAGATGAGCTTCCTGAAGCTCTAATTATTTTTATCCTCAGTCTGTTGCCATCTCTTCTTTATTCGGCACTGGTGAACTTAGGCGGTCAGTAACCTATTGTGATGTTCCCTGTGTTGAGCCAGAGTCAGCCAAGATAGCCAGGTAAGCACATTGTTGTTTTTCAAGGCTACTAAGGGTAATGAGATGCGTCATTTAACCTTTGATTTGATCCTTCAGGCGGGGGTGCTTATAGAAAATGTATGGAGCTGTAACTCGAGAGTTGCAACCGTTTGGAAACTCGAAAGGGTAGTTGGTAGCTTAGGTCTGCCTATGTTCAGCTTTTAGCTAAATCTTCTTTAGTCAAACAGACTGTGTGGGAATGGTTATTCCTATTCAAATAGCTGCATGAGTTTGTGCTTTAAGTGGAGGAGTCTTCCTCCAAATACTGAATGGTAATACTAAATCTCTAAGGCGTTGATACCACTTTTCTCACGACCCAACCTAGGGCACGACAGAAACCTACAATGAGTGTCTGCTAAACCCACTAATAATCTATTAATGATAGAGATAAGTTGGCAACCTGATCATATATACGTACCTATCTGCTGAAAGCATAAAGTCTGAAAAAATGACACGACTTTAACTTGCTGGCAATTAGAATATTGAGCCACAAATTCTGCTATGTCACACTTCATTCTGTCCCACCAATAACTCTGCTTAAGATCATGGTACATCTTAATCGAACCTGGATGAACAGAATATTTGGAATAATGTGCCTTTATCATAAACTAAATCTGCAGCATCAGGAACACAAAGTCTATCTTTATACATGAGAACACCGTCAGTAGTAACCCTGTATGGTGACTCCGGTTTTCTTTTGGCTATTTGTCTGTATTTAACTAGAACTGGATCCTTATATTGATGTTGTTTTATTTCATGAAAATTTAGAGTTAAAGGTCTAGTGCAGCTTGTCGACAATCCATCATTGATATGTATATCTCCTTCACACCTCAACTCTTTGAGAAGTTACTTTACCGTTATAAGTGCACATGTAATCAACTTTGTGCTAGTATTCTTCCTCAGCTCATGGTCCAACTATATGTCCCTTTTATATTTACTTTTTCAAGTCATAATAATTCCAATTCAAAGACAATACCCTGAGGTAGATGTTCAGCCTGAAGATCATTCTTGGTCTACATCATACTATCCAGTAGTAGGTATATGATCCTTATCCTTATACGATAGACCTTGTTCAGATGAACCTTTGACATACATTAGGATATATGTAACTACATTCCCACAAGGAGCTTGCGGAACAACACTAAAATCAATTGAGAGGTTGCATAGTGCATTCGTACAAAAAAAAATATAGCTTGCATCAAATCTTCTATAGCGTGTAGTCACAAGGTATTCCAAAAGCTCCCCCTATTGTATCAAGCGTGAGCTAATTCTTAGTTCCATCGACCTGTTCTATATCGAAACATATATCGAAGAGGTGATTATCAGTTGAATCATATTAACCCATTCAAAGTTTTATGTATTTTGGTTTTGAAAATGTTGAACTCTCCTCTCGTGATCGAGGAAGGGTCAATTTAGTTAAAATAAGCTGGGCAATGGTGTTATCATATTATCAAGATATATTTTATTCCAAGAGTTTGATGTTCGTGTTATAATTCTGATTCTGCAATCATGAGATAATGCCCGTGGAGTAGCTTATGAAGGTCGTGCAAGTTCTTTTGTTATCTGTACGGATTTTTCTTTAGACTTAGGCTCGTTCGAAGAAGAACGAGAGTTTAAGTGGAGGAGAATGAAACGACCTAGGTTAGTCGTTTCGGAAGTTAGAGTTCCGATTGGCGTGCCGATAATTTTAAAATATTTATAATATCCATTAGGACCTGTCTGTAAAATTTGAGCTAAATCAGACCTCGTTTGATCGGCATCGGAAGAAGGTTTCAGTTTTTATCGTCGATAAATATTAAAAAGAGATTTTCGAGCTCGGTTTTGGCGAATGAGCTTCGATTCGAAATCCGAAAGCGCCGTTGGGTTCGTATGATTATTCTGACTTATGTGAACTTTCAAAAGTAAATTTTCGATGTTGTTCGCTAGTTTCCGCTAAAATACCGAAAGTTAAATAATTTTACTTTTTCTATTTAAATTCGTATATTGAGTTTCGGGAGTCCAATTTAAGATCCGCTTTCGCGAGTATGTTACATATATTTTGTATAACTTGTATGCAAAAGTTGAAATTATTTTGAATATCGTAAGGTACCTTTTTAATTTTCGTCGCGAAAAGAAAAGAAAATAAAATAAAATAAAAAAGACAAAAAAAAAAAGGAAAAAGGTAGGCGGTGGTCTTCATCACCCCTACCTAACTAATATATATGCTAAACGAATATAGAAACAGGAGAACAAAAAAACAGAAACGTGAGACAGAGAAATTATCTAGAAAAAATGCCAAAAAATAAGAAAAGAGCCGGAGAAAAGATAGAATTTTCACCCCGAAACATTCAGGTAATGATCTTAATACATTATTTGAGTTTATTACGTCTGTTTGAATATATTTTAACGGTAAAACTTTGAATATTATACATCGTTTTAATAAGTTCAATTAATAGTTTAAAGGGGCAAATGGACCCCGATAATAGAATTGATTATATATTCGTATTCAGTGAGTTATGGGCAACATATAAATGTAAATTATTTGCGGTTTGGTTATGTGACCTTAAACCCTGTACATAGGCCTGGCCTGCGTATTGCGTATGCGAATAGGGTATCAGGATCCTAACCGGATTGCCCTAAAATGTGAAGAATGAAGCCTTTAGCCTAATTTAATAAATTTTTCTGCTTATTGAATAGAGTGGGATCGTTTGGCAATGAAACCAAAGGACAAACGGTTATTGAATGGATGTACTAACTTTGTAACAAGGTAAGTGTTTATATCCATTTCTTTGGAAGCACCTGGCGTTGTGGATTTTCTACCACGTGTTCCTTACGTGTGTAGCTGCCGATAGGCGTACTCCTTATGCCTTAGCTTTGGATTTACATTATGTATTATATATTACATCCTGTTGTTGGTGTCGCATTGAGGAACTGAGCATTGTACTCTGGCTTTGAGTTGGCATCTACTTCCCGGCTGTCGATGAAAGACCCGTGCCGGTGAAGGGTTATTATTGCATCACATTGCATTCATATGCATTATATATCATTCATATGAATTACATCGTATATCATATTGGGTGCAGGAGTATTCCGCCCCGGGTGCAGGAGTATTCCTCTCCATTGTATCATATTGAGGGTAGGAGTATTCCGCCCCAGGAGCAGGAGTATTCCACTCCATTGTATTATATTGAGGGTAGGAGGATTCTCCCCCCCCGAAGAGTTCAGGAGTATTCCGCCTCAGCTTTACATTATATCGGGTGCAGGAGTATTCCGCCCCAAGAGAGTGCAGGAGTATTCCATCTCTAGTTTATATTATATCGGGTGCAGGAGTATTCCGCCTCAGGAGCAGGAGTATTCCGCTCCAGTTGGTTATCAGATTTGATTCCCCTCGAATGTAGGAGTATTTCGCTTCGGGATGGGATTACGGGCACATGTGACCCTTTGCATCATATTTCATTTCATCTCACTTCATTTCATTTCATCTCAATTCATACCATTGTGTAGACTTGCGGTACATAACTACTGTTCTGCTTATATGTGCATTGCTTATTTGTTGATATGTTCTGGCATACACCCTTGGTTGAGTTTAGAAGTTTCTTACGTGTTTCCGGTTGTTATCTGGCTCTGTCTTTTTATAATTTAAAAAAAAAAAAAAAGGAATTTGGTTTATCTGTTTCTGCTCCCTGGCTAGCTATCCTATCTTTGAGGTGGCTAGTCTGCCCCACTTATTGAGTCGTTTTGACTCACCCTTGTTTGTTGTTTGTTTCTTTTCTATCTATTTCATTTCGGCAGGTTCGTTCCAGGATTGAGTTCGCCACGTTGTGATGGAGCGAAGACGACTTCAGCTGTCAGGGTGAGCTAGCTTTTATTCCCGATGGCCACCAGTTTATTGGTTATTATTTCAGTTACATTCTGCTCCCTTCAGGAGGTATCTGTCTTCTTTTGTACTCTTAGATGTCTAGTCTGGATAGCCCTAAACCTAATATGTGGGTAGTCAGCTGTAATTTCTTTTTACAACTTAGAGATATCATTATGTTTGTACTTTTTCTAAGTCTTGTTATTGTTTGTAAATTGAATTATATTTATTTTTCTAATTTAATTGATAAGGGTTCGCCCGACGTGTTTAGGGAAGCTGTCGGGTGCCCGCACGGCCTAATTGGATTCCGGGTCGTGTCATAAAATGAATCCATGGTCTTCCGAATAATACATTATACGCCATATCCTCGGAAAGAACTTGAAACAAGGTTTCCTTAATAACCCCTTCGGCATAAGTGTTGAGCGTAATTTCGCCCAATATTTTTTCGGTTGAGTTGTTGAAACCAGTCAGTATTGTTGCTTTGGGGACAACCTCGCCCTTCAGCCATATCTTTTTGACAGCCCTATAGCTGATTATGTTGATAGAGCTATCAGGGTCGATAAAAACCCGTTTGATGTCCGAGTCATTGATCCTCAGCATGATGACCAAATCATCGTGATGAGGAACCATCATCCCATCACAGTCGCCATCATTGAAAACTATCTCTTTTCCCGAGCTTCCAACTCGAGTCCTTTTCTCCATTGTTATTGATAACTTTGCAAATTTCTTGGCAGCTGCAAAGTTCAAACCATTTACTTCTAATCCCCAGTAATTACATTCACAACTCTTTCAGGGGGTGGTGCCCTCGGTGGTTGACCATCACCTCGGTTCTTTGCATAATTTTCCTTCCCCTTATTCGTGAGGAATTAAGCCAATACACCCTTCTTCAACAAATACGCCACCTTGAGACACAAAGCTTTGCAGTCTTCCGTGTGATGACCGTAGTCCGCGTGGAACTCACAATGTAGATTTTGATCCCTCTTATCCGCAGGGGTTCTCATCTCCTTCGGTACTCGTACTCCCACCCTCCCCTTCACAACATTGACCAACTCCAAGGTCGATATGTTAAAGTTATAATCAGGGATCCGAGGTAACTCCATGTTTTTGGAAATCAGAGCTGGACCCGAGGTATTCCTTTGATTTGTGTTGGAATAGACTTTCCCAACGAGCCGTTGGCTCACATGTGAATTTCCCAGCCTTTGGCTAAATGGCTGCCTCGATGAGGTGTAAGGTTATTACCTATCCTTTGAGTTTCCTCGTGGTGCCTCGGCGCGATATGAGGATTCAGATCGACTCTTGTAATTAGAGCTTCGACCAGCAGTTTTCCACTCAGCTTCTTCCAATCTTATTTTGGTATATGCTCTGTTATGCATGTCATCCCACATCAGAGTTTGGTATTGCTGGAGCTCTTTTCTCAATTCGGCAGCAGCCTCAGAGTTGCGAACATTGATGTTCTTTTCAAATGCCATGATGGCCAAAGTATTATCCATAGAGGGAAACTCCATTCGTTCAGCATTAAAACGTTTGAGGAAGTCTTTGATGGGCTCAGCGGGCCGCTGTTTGACATCGAAGATATCCTCCTTCCGTTGTAGGATCTTCTGTGCGCCGGTATGAGCTTTGATGAATGCATCAACCAACTCATTGAAATTAGAAATTGACCCTGCGGGTAAACGCATATACCAACGTAATGCTTCTTTCTCTATAGATTCGCCGAACTTTTTCAAGAACGTCGACTCCTCTTCTATTTCTGTTAAATCATTCTCCAAGACCATTGACATGAACTCGGTCACATGCTCAACGGGATCGGTGGTTCCATCGTATTTTGTCAAAAACTGAATTTTAAAAGTCTTTGGAATTGGTGATGGAGCATCCTCAGTCTCGTATGGAAATTCCTGTACTTTTCAATACCGAGCACTCTTTGGGTCTTCGTTACTCTGGGGACGCTTTCAAGCCGTTTTCCACTCGTGCATCAACTCGAGCCTCGACTCGGGCTTCGATTTCTTTGCTTAGTTTTTCAACGTCTACCGAAGAGCTAGCCTCAGCCACGTTGGGAACCGTCCCGAAGTATGGCATTGTGCTAGGTATTGTGCCCGAACCCCCAGATATGGCCCCGTTGGGAGGTCCCCCTGTTGTTGCGCCCGTAAGAACGAAGGTCGGGATGCCTCCACCTAGAGCCAAGGGTGGGACTCCATTTGGAGTAAAACTATTCCTTGCCTCTAACAAAGCACGAAAGTTGGAGTTGATGATAGCATGTCCGGCTTGTTGTTCTTGAAGCGCTTTCAGGGTTCAGATGACAAATGGTTGGAAGGCTTTATTGGACCCCGAAGAGGAGGGGTCCACTACTGGTGGCACTACAGGCGCACTGGAGTTTGGGTTGGCATGAACACCAGTCTGTCCATCGGGAGTTGGCTGAGGTTCAACAAAATTTTCATCACTGTTAACCATTTTTTCGAGTAAGAACAAGAATTCGAACGAAAAAAGACGTTCAACTTTGGAACAAAGCATCGATGCTTGTATCCCCACAGACGGCGCCAATTTATATGGACCTAAACTAATTTAGGATTACAAATCCAATTTGGGTTGCAAATACAAGCAAATCTAAGTATCAAAGTCGAAATAATGGCAAAAATAATCGAGATTGCAAAATATATATAGATGAGTACAAAATTTGGCAGAGTTTTGGTATATATTTCTGAATGATTACAACATAAGAAATGAAGTAATTTATAGATGTATGAACCTTGACCACGTTTTCCATATCTGAACCCTTTCAGACCCACGTTATACATCTTAAGTAGTGGGGTTAGTGGGCTGAAGTAGTGGGGATCGTGCCTCCATAATTGAAACTGTTCTCCGAGGTTCGTAGCGACGGCCTCGGTGATACGAACTTACTCATCGACCGAGGCGGAGTTCCACCGAACCTTAACTTGAAGTGTTCTTTGGTGATTGACTTCGACTGACCTCGATGGCTTTGTTGTCAACTTCAGCCCTCTATGTCCAAATCATCTGTTCGATTAGCTTTACCTCATAGCACCAACTTATCATGTGTGCACACCGATTTTTAGCCAATACATAGCATTACGACTTAGAAGAGAGTCATCATTGCCCGCAACATTTGAATTTTTGAAAGCATGAGAAGAAGAGAGGTTAACGTCGTTAAAAGAAATGTGAACACAGCACCCAATACTAGTTCATGTTAATTGGAGTATAAAATGATAAAGTGGTGTTGTGATTCCCATAATGAAAAAGCCATGTAATCAAATAACAAAGAATTACTCCAAGAAAGCTAGGGAGGAGAGAAAAAGAAAGACGGGGGAAATTTAGAGAGAGGGAGAGTGATTAGATATTTTATTTAAAACATCACACATAATAACGTATTTGTAGGCTTAGACTTTCAGATTTCAAACAACTCTCAAAGGGAGTTATTACTATAATTATGTGAAGTCTGGAGAAAATGGAAAATCTCACCTTGAGTCCGTAAATTTGACCGCTTATGAATTTATGGTAGATAATCTAAGAGGGACTATATCACACATATTGAAAAATCAATGGAGCAAATGTATCAAACCTTTTATGTAATTTAAGTATGATATATTATGTTGTACACAAGAAAAAAATTAGTACATATTCGTTAGAATATAATACTTATCCATAATAGGTAAAAATTGGAGTACGTCATATGATCATACTAGGTCATGTACCCTTCTATCTCATCATACACGAAATAAAAGAAATTAATTAAAATTGAATGATAGAGGTTTCTCGAGAGGTATTATTTTATCTGGTGATGTTATCTCATTCCACATGATACTTGAAAAGTATGATCACATCATATTCCATTAAAAGGGGTAGGCAAACAGGATAATCAATAAGAATATTAAAGAAGATTTGGAAATTTATAGCTACAAAATAAAAGATACCTAGAAAAATTAATTATAATAATGAAAAAAGAGAATCATCTGGTTAATGACGTTAAATCATTGTTCTCCCACATGAGGAAAGTATCCATTGAGCACAGCCAAGTGTGAAATTTTCTTTGATATTAGTGGACTCTATGCATATTAGGGACGTTATTTAAGAATGGGATTCCATTTCTCTTGGTTCAAGTACATATGCAAAGTTTGAGTTGATTGGGCTTCTTTTCCCTTTTCATTTACTAAAAAAAAATAATGTAATGATTCGAATTTTTCCCTAATTAATGTAGATCATGGAGAACCACAAACAGGAGTAAACAAAAAAAATATTATCATAGTGGGATATGATTCATCATTAGCATATGATTGAATTCCTAATTAGTACTTAAAATAAAAAAATAATTGATCTTCTATTCTTAAACCTTAGGATTTAAGACCACTGCAAAGGTGAAGAGTCATACGTAGATGTACCGACAATATATATAACTATATTTCAACTTTTTTAAAATAGTAATAGGTTCATTTGCTTAGAACTTGTTTGGCAAAGCTTTTAAAATCTGTTTATTTTGTAAAATGTGTTTCTTCAAAAATACTTTTGTAAAAGTGCTTTTGGAGAATAGTAATTTATGTTTGGTCAACTCATTTGAGCATCACGTCAATAGTTGAATAGTAACAATTTATATTTGATCAAACTTCACAAAAAGTTTTTTCGATTATTAAATTACGAGGAGAAAAAAAGATACTATTATTTATAGCTTAAAATCACTTGTTTAAATAAATATGGTAATTTGGTATATAAATATTTTTGATAATTATAATGATAGAATTAAAGAACTCTAATTATGCTTTTTAAGAGAAGTTACTTTTTCAGCTTCTTCCTCATAGTAGAAAGCTTGCTTCTACTGTCACATAAAGCACTAATTTTTTTTCTTATAAACTTTGCCAAACACCCCGATCTTTTAAAATAAGTATTTTTTGATTTAAAAAATAGCTTTCTACAAACTTGACCAAACATGCTCTTAATTGTATCTAATTATCAATTATATGTGTTTTAATAATTGGATGAAGATGATTGTTTGTTCTCCAAATAAAATTAAATATCACCCTCAAACTTTAAACTAAGGAGTTGTTTGGTTCGGAGACAAGTTATATAGGTATTAGCAATGTAATTATTAAAGAGTACATATATTAACTATGCAAATATGAACAATATATGTTTTAGCTATGCATGTATTATTTTTTGTTCAATGAACGGTTTGTTGTATTAAAATTAATATATACTGTATAATTTAAATTACGTACTTTAGTTTTATATTATTACAAATATGATTATTTACTATTATACACTTTGCCCCTATTTAACTGTGTAAATTTTACTACATTTTTATTTTAACGGGGTAAAATAGGGTTTTATGATTCAAAAAATTGTATTTGAAAATCCCTGCAAGTGGTGTGAGGGTATATTTATCCTTTTAATCGTCTACGTAATTTATATATTGTCAATATACATATTATTGTTCCACCTTACCCAAATACGTAGATTTCTCATCCATTTATATGGATATTATGCCTGAAGAGGAGCAAACGCAGTACTACAGTATAGGTATACATGTTTTTATATTAAATAGACACTCGGACTTGTGGAAAATTGTATTATTTTCCAGACCCCGACTACAAGGGTTTCATCTAGAGAACTATAAAATTGATGAAGGGTTAGGTAGCTTGGTCAAAATCAAAATGGATCGTTTTGGTTACAAAGTGGTATAAATGAGTTGCAATTGTGTTGATTGAAATATTGAATTGGCTAGCAGATGAATTGGGCCATTTGACTGCTGAGACTGAAATTTTTCCATAGAGAAACACTTTTTTAAAACTTTTGACCAATAAGGCATGGGCAAATTTTTTCCTTGTACCAAATACACACTTAGAGTATCTATGAACCATTAATTCTTTGCACTCTATTTGTAAAAGAATAAGCAAAATTGGGGTTCCCTTATTAATTAAATAAGAAAGGTGAAAGGATGGTCCTCTTATTTAGGGTTTTTAGTGACATTTAGCTTCAATCAAGAAAAAAATAAAATAAGACAAGGAGGTAATAACATTGATTGTTTTGCCTTTGTAAAAAGAGTTCAACTTAGGATGTGTTTGGTACGATTTTTTTTTTAAAATGCTTTAGTAAGGTAAGTGATTTTCTTATATATATTTTTCGATGTTTGGTAGTTAAGCAGGTAAAATAAATACGAGGGTAGGGGAAGGGGGGATAAGTGGGGGTGGGATTGGGGGTTGGAGTGAAGGTAGGTTTTTTCTTGAGTAAGTGCAGAGCTAACATCATTTATGTAATTTTTTTTTTTTATTCCTATCTAAGAAAGTCATTATTCTTTCTTAGTACTCATTCTCTTAGTTTATTGGGGAAATAAAAATGAGAGTAGTTCTCAATTCTGAAAAGTAATTATCACTAATATAATCATTCCAATATTAGTTTAGAAAAATAAATTTTACTTGTTATTTCCCAATAAAACTAAGAAAAGAAAATTCATCTATATTAAACTTAATATCTATTCACTGATCAAACTTCCTAGTGTATTTCACTTGTTATTTCTCAAAAGAAAAAAAGTAAAATAAAAATATTGTTACTCGCTCCATCTCAATATACATGACCTACTTTCATTGATCATACGATATTTTAGAAAATAGACGAAGACTTTTGAAACTTATAATATAAAATAAATTATAAAAATTTACTTAATTGTGAATCATTTCGTTAAGAAAATAAAAGTGTGCTATCATATAAATTGGAACAAGAAACAAGATTGAGTATTGTATTTAGAGCAACTGAAGGGGTGATGTCACGCGCGACATAGAGAGAGTAGAAGCGGGGTGAGTGTTAGCTGTAAGTGTATCAGAGATGGGTCGGTCGCCGCGTCATCCCTTAATAAACAACTCACATAGTATTATATTTATATCCTCTCTTAACTAGTACTCCCTCTGTCCCAATTTATGTGGCGGTGTTTGACTTGACACGGAGTTTAAGAAATAGAAGTTGACTTTGTAAATATTCAAATTTACCCTTGAAAAAGTAAGAGAGAGAAGATTGTAGTAGTGACGGTGTTTGACTTGACACGAAATTTAAGAAATAGAAGTTGAATTTGTAAATATTCAAATTTACCCTTGAAAAAGTAAGAGAGAGAAGATTGTAGTAATCAAAAAGTTGTTTGTGGCTTTTAAAGTAAATAGGGCCCAATAGAGATAAAATAGAGATAGTGCATTATATAGTTGACAAATAAGGAAATGTGACATTTTTTTTGGGACAGACCAAAAAGGAAAGTGTGACACATAAATTGGTACAGAGGGAGTAATAAAAACTGTCTCAAAAGCAACAAACTCAATAGTACTACCTTATTATTACTTCATTCATTCATACTCCCTCCGTTTCAAAAAGGATGAATCTTTGCGGAGTACGAGGGTCAAATTGACTAATTTTGACCGGGAATTTGTACATGAATTTTTAAATTTTTCGAAATAAAATTTACATATTTAGAAACTACATGAAAAATACTATAAGTCACAATAGTTAACAATTCAAAATAGTTAGAAAATATTTGTAATACATGTGGTCAAACATAATCTTGTTTGACCCTTCAAATAGTAATAGGTGCATCTTTTTGAAACAGAGGGAGTATATAAAGTCCCAACAAAAGAAACAAGTGGAAGTGGAAGTGGAGTTGTAGAGGAAGAGCACTTGTTCACCACAGTAGTAACAAGTGCTACTCCTACGTCGAAAGCTTCATTTTCCACCTTACCATTTTCTCTTTATTTATAGGTAAACTTAGAAGTAGTACTCTCTTGTTTTCTTTTCTGCATAATTACATGTATGAATATATGAATGCATGAACTTTGATTTTGCTTCTCTCAATTTTCTTTACAACTTTACAGGTGATGCTCTGTTGGGATTATTTATGAGTTTCCAGAAGTGTCTCTCTCTTTGTAAGTTCAACTTTATAGCTTTCCTTTTAATACTGATTGTTCAATAAAGAAGCTTCAAGTAACTTCATTGGCGTTGTACTTAATTTCTGCAAATTTTGTTGTTAATTTACAACAACTTACCTGGTATGTTTCCACAATTGGGGTATGGGGAGGGTGAGGTATATGACTCTACCAGTTTGAGATAGAGAGGCGGATTCCGAAAGGTGTGTTTTGGTAGAGTGTTTTTTTGTGGTAGAAGAGTTATAGAGTTGGATACGCATCTATCTCTATTGTGGATTAAGAATTGATGGTCAAATAAACTGGCGGTGAATTTTTAACAGAATTTTTGTTGTTAAATATGGACCGTTCAAATTTCTGTGGTTAAAATTCGTGATTGAGACTGATACTTGGGAATCTTGCTTCTGTCTCCTAGTCCTAGGAATCAAATCTTTTAAGTTACCCTTCATCACGATAAGTCCCCCAGTTATTCTACCCCCATTTTAGATATGGAACATGAATTATCTCATGTTCAAGCTATGTGAATGAAGAAATTCCTGGCTGGATGACTTCTTCTGTAATGTGTCTTACGTGTCACGAATCTAAATTAATCAAGTCACAGAGCTTCACATACCAAATGACAATAAGAATTATCTAGCTCAATCTTCTAGTTTCTTACAATAATCAAGATACCCAATCATGTCGTATTAAGTACAAGAACTTTCAACCTACTAGTAGATGGTAGAGAAAACCTAGAGTGCTGGGACAAATTACTCTCCCGTTCTGTTTCCTTGTTAGTCTGTTCCATAACAGAACTAGAGATTTCTATATTTATAAACAATTTATACTTAAACTTTCTATTTTATCTTTAATGGCGTGCATTTACAACCACCACATAAATCTCGTGGCATGTTCAAGAACACAATTTCTCAAGGTCTCTCATTCAAACTTAAACTCAGTTCCTAGTAGGACAGATAAATTGAAGCGGAAGGAATTGACTTTTGGGAGCTAATTTTCATGTTTGACATGTGCTTCATCGATGTTGACTAGCTTGTTAAGAGGTCATATTGGTTTTAATTCTCATTCCTAGCTTTATAGAAGAAAACAAAGATATAGTTTTCTCCTTCTAAAGTTTTTCTTTTCTATTTTCAACTGCTAAATCTTGTTAAGCAGAGCAATTATCAAAAATTTTAATACAGTTGTTAAATTAGATTCTACATTCAATGATGAATATGACAAGTATAAAACATACTCACATGGTGATTGACTATTGCAACTTTTGTGGTGAAAAGGAAAATATGGACAGCGCAAAGTACCAGATACAATATGTTTTAAAATCTTCTTAGATTTATTATGAACAGCTTTAGTTTACACAAATTACCTGTTTTAAAGGTAATACCTGTTGTGAAAATATATATGGGTTATTTCACAAGTCTAATAATATGTACTAAGTCTGCTAAGTCTAACATTCTCCATTAAATGTTTCATACTTTGTCTTATGTGGTAAACTTTAGTGCTACTAGTTGTTCTATTTAACCATAAATACTATAGTTGTTTAACGTATGCTGAGCAGTTATCAGTGTGTTGCTCCTGGTGCTTTGCTTTAAACAAACTCCTTGTACTCCAACGTATTACAAACAATAAGCACTCATTTTGCTATTTTTCTTTATCTAATCATTGTTTGCTTTCCTAATCCTCTACTGTATTAATAAAATTGGACAGAGGAAGTAAAATGATTTATGATTAGCCAGTTGAAATGTATGGATTATTGGGGTTTGGGGGGGGGGGGGTGGGGGAGTTGTGGCCAAAACCCGGGTTTTGATACACACCGCTCCTTGATTGTGTGCATGATCTGCCATTTGAAATAAAGTCTCAATATCATATCTGTTTCCAACTCATACACTAGTCGCAAAACCTTCACAATATAAGTAGAAAAGTTTACATTCTCTACTAAATAATTCCTGAATTCTTTACTAAATTACCAACAGGTTTTCCTCTTACAGACTTATATATCAGATAATGATCCTAGTAGTCTTCAAATAAGTAGGCATTTTTCCTTTAAGAATGTTTAATTTCTTGAAATGTTGAGCAATATATGACCTTCCAATAAGAGGACCTCAAATGCGAGTGCAAGAAACATCACATTCTACTTTGAGTACTTTATGGAGACATATCAGTTGATGCACATGAGCTTGCATCTTTTCTCAACTGTTCTGTAATACAACCATTTGCTTTGTCTTCTTCCATACGTCTTGTTAAAAACCAGAAGCTTGAAATTCCATACGGGGAATCTTGCTAGAGAAGTACTTCGGTTTATTGCATTTCTATTTTAATGCCCGGCTATTTGCTCGCGCTTTTATTATGTCATCTTTGGCAGGTAAAATGCTGGTTTAATCTGCTATTGCTGTCATCATGGATGACTAGGCCAGTCACTTGCTATACCGCCAATTCAGCTACTTGTTATGTAAAGTCAAAAGGGAAGAATCATTATTATTGCAAAGTATTGTTCACATGGCAAGGAGATATGGGCCATATTTTGATCCTGAATATGAGACTTTAAGTATCAGAATAAATCCTCCAAGGTTGGGCTTCTCTACTCTTATTTTCCATTTTTGCAACACTATGCTTTTTGTTGCTTTCATTGGCTAGCTTATATATTTATTCACTGTGGCAGCTCCACAGCTATGTTGCCCATTTGGAGTGTTAATTTTACCGAGATATGGAGACTTGTCAGTCTCCATTGAACCAGCAAAAGAAAATCATGAATGTCAATTAGATTGTGTCATATTTAACAAGCCATCATCTTTTTTCTTGTGGTTTTATTAGGGTATCCGTGGACAATGTGAGTTGCAAGGATTGCACTTTGGTGAAGGTATTACATCAACCTTAAGAATCTTTGATTGATAATCCTTCTCTTGTTACAAGAAGGCACATAACCTCTGACGAGATGAAGCTCATTCTCCTAAGTTCATTAACTTCAACGATAGCTCTTGTTAGATTAGTGACTGTCTGGTTATCTTGCCTGCATGCACTCAAAAGGTTTTACTGAAAGAAAGATGAAGTTACAAAATAAAATAAAAGGGTACGATTTCTAAAAGGGCATCTGATGGTGTCAACTGAGATCTAAGTTACTCGGGCTCGGTACGGGTATCCGACACGGGTACGGACGGATCTAGAGGTCAGATTCGGCAAAATCTTAATTTAGAGATTCGAGGGTACGAATTCGGGTGCAAGATCTGGCAAAAAAAAAATTCAAAATTCTAAAAATAAAGTCATATTCTTAATTTCAATTCTTCCCAGAGAAGTCCTCTTCCCCGAAAAGTCCTTTTCCCCATAATCTCTGCTTCTTCTCCATTAATATTGTCTTGCCCTCAAAACATAAAATCAGAAAATCAGAGAATGTTGACAAAAGATGAAATAGAGATAAAAGACTATAAAATTCTGCATAATTTTGAAGGTATGTTATTTCCAATTTGTAATAACCTTATCTTGAGAGTCTATTTATCAAAAATATTCTTCAATTTTTCTATGGATTTTGGTCAAAGTATCCATTTTTTTATCACATCCGGTCTGAATCCCGTGTTGTATCCGTGTCGTGGCGGACGCGGGTAGAGCGGCAGTTTTGAAGAGTCGGGTAACTTAGATTCTGTAGAGGAAAAATAGATAGGTGAATTCTTCCATGCTGTCTGAGTTCTGGTGGATAGAATTACCCGATGCTTGCTTATACGGGTGGGAGGTAATAAATACATGATGGTTAGATAAGGTAAGCTCAAGTTGTTCTAGGCACCATTTTTTTAAGAAAAGAAAGATAAGTTAAATAAATATAATATTCGATCGTTATTGTGCACAATTATTTTTAACCCAACGCAAAAAGCCCAAAAGCTAGCTCATGAGGTGAGAATTTTCCCAGACCATATACGGAGACAATCAACTCATCCTTCAACTAATGTAGGACGCTTAACATCCACGACCACACTCGGGCCTACCAACTAGAGCATGGATGCCTAACATCGGGAATAGAATAACAGGGATGAGGATGAGCGTGACTCTAATACTATGTCAAGAAAATAGACCTTAGACCTAACTCAACCTGGAACGCTAGCTCATTAGGTGAAAATTCCCAAGACCATATAAGGGGACAAACAACTCATCCCTCAGTTAATGTGGACACTTAACAGGCGCATATGACATGGAATAGTTGGTCAATTGAACTGTAGATGACCTTTAATTAGTTGCCTTGATAAATGTACTAGTCATAAGGTAGTCATCATATTAGTTAAGGATGAACCACACAAAAGTAATTTGATATTTTAGAAAAAGCGACACATAACATCAAAAAATATGTAATTGTGAATACTTATATTATACGATCTTATGGTGAACTAGTATGTAAACATTAGCTGATCGTAATTTTTTTAATCGATATTTTTTAAATAGATTCTAATAAGCTGAATAGTGCATAAATCAGTTTTCAATATCTTTTTATCACACATACAGACCCACTAAGGTTTTTGTTATTTTCCTCAGGTTGACAGCATCAACAAACCAGGAATACTGCTGGAAGTGGTGCAAGTGCTGACAGACCTTGATCTCGTAATTACCAAAGCGTATATATCCTCTGATGGCGGGTGGTTCATGGATGGTGAGTCTATTATATCTTGGTAGTATTTTGTAGGTCGTGAAGCTTTGAATCATGGATCTGCCAAGTAATTTTACTTGGGGTTCTTGTTTGAGTTCTTTAAAACTTCTCTTGGTTGCATTTTCCAGAGTTACTCTAGGGGATTGGGTATGGAGCATGTTTTACACTATTTCAATACATGCTCGGACTGCTATCCACCCAAAAAAAAAAAGAAGTCCAAATTCACATTTCTTAGGCATTGGTGGTTATAGATTTACTAGAAGTCTAGTACATCTTAATTGGTGGCCATGTATACCATATTCACTTTTCCATTTTTTAGGCCACTTGGAGAAGTACCAACCTTCTATTTTGTTTCTCCATTTAGGCTCTTTTCCAGTTCTTTCCCATATGCTAATAGTATAAAGACTTGGGATACACAGTAAAATTTACAAATTTCATTTATCTTTTTAACAGTATTTCATGTTACTGATCAACATGGCAACAAAGTTACAGACAGCAATACCATTGGTCATATAGAAAAGGTAAACTGTCCCCTTCATTTTCACACCTTCAGATTTCATACGTTTATAGACTATACACAATAAATGTGGGGATAAGGCAACGACCTTCTTTGGTAAGTCCGCTGTATGACAGTATACAAAAGAAGGGAAAAGAGGGATAAACTAAAACTTACCATCTTTCAGAATTTGCTATAATATCATGCAACTCCAAGTTAAACAATGCAGTTGATATTATGTTGCTTTGGGTTTATATGCAGGCATTGTCAGTGACATTTCTACTCTTGCTTTTTATTGCACCTAGCATAGATAGGAGTTTCACTTTTGGGACTCTGAATATTCAGAGCACAGCAAAAGTCTAGCAACTATTCAGTAATCCCTCGTGACTAAAAGATGTTACAGAATAGCTGCTAATTGTTAGATTAGAGTTCCCTATTGGACAAACTAAAGATCGTGTTTTGGGTTTGCCAACTTCACTAGTATGTTTTATTCATGACCTTATAGCTATTGTGGTCCTAGTTGTTATTGCAGTTTCTTCAAACGAGTTATAAATAGGCTTTCTTGTACTTCGTGATCAAGATCATATGTTTCCCCTTGTAGTTACCCTATACAATCATTTTTTTCATTCCCAACAAATATTTTAGCACATTTAGGTGTGTCATCTTCAAAACTGAAAACTGAAAACATAGCTACCCTGAGTAACAACCTAGTTTTGTCCATGTTATTAACGATTCTACTGAATTTCTTACATTAGGCTCTAGGACCTGAAGGTTATACATCAGGCATATTGAAGACTTGGCCAGGTAGAAAGGTAGGAGTGAACTCTGTGGGTGATTATACCACCATTGAGCTTATAGGCAGGGATCGTCCAGGTCTTTTATCAGAAATTTCTGCAGTACTAGCCAGTCTTCATTTTAATGTCGCTGCTGCTGAAGTTTGGACTCATAATAGGCGCACAGCATGTGTTCTTTATGTCAATGATAATTCTTCATCCCTTGATGTGGATGAAGAATCCAGATTATGTGCCGTGGAAGAGCAACTCAATAACATTCTCCGTGGATGTGAGGATGATGCAAGTGGAGCTCGTGCAACTTTGTCAGTTGGTAGCACTCATGTTGATCGGCGGCTTCATCAGATGTTTTTTGCTGATAGGGACTATGAAGATGGTTGTCTCGAAATGGAGATAGAATATCCTCCTAGCTTCAAACCAGAAGTCAGAATTGAAAGCTGTGTCGAGAAAGGGTACTCGGTGGTCACTGTAAGCTGCAAGGATAGACCAAAGCTTATGTTTGACATTGTATGCACCCTCACTGACATGCAGTATGTTGTTTTCCATGCCACTATCTCATCAGAGGGTCCCTACGCATCACAGGTAACCTCATTATTTAATTCTGATGACTGTCAGAGGTGCATATACTGGAGTAAGACTAACATACGGAGGATAAAACATTTTGTTTTACGATCCTTCTCAAAAAGTTCATCTTCGCTATAATGTCCGCATGGCCCCAGTTGCTACACTCTGAAAAGGAATGTTATCAATGTGGTCTGTAGGTTTTCTTTTTCTTTCTTTTTGATAACCAAAAAATTCCCGATGGTAAGTGGTGGATGGGCCCGCTCTCTACCCTTCTTCACTTAAATATCAGGCTTTTGTTGCGGCAAGGTTCGAACCTGTGATATACGCCTTACCACCACATCACGCGTTGCGCTCACTAGACCAAAGCTCCAAAGACATTGTAGTATTTAGTTTAATATCATCTTATTAAATAGTAAATGTTTGATTAGTTATGATGGGAGCTCCAATTGATTTCGATTCTTTCACTAGAGATCAGGACTAAAAGCATCTATATGGTTGCCTGCCTTATGTTTCACCTTTACCTAAACTTCCCATCCCCCATATCTATCTTAGAAGTTTTTTCATCCATCGTCTTTTAATTGTGGGTTTATGATTAGTGTAGTTTTAATATGAAGACGACTGAATTTATAGGAATATTTTATTCGCCACGTGGATGGTTGCACTCTGGAATCTGAAGAGGAAAAGGAAAAGGCTGTGAAGTGTCTTGAAGCTGCAATTCGACGAAGGATAAGTGAGGTAAGGGAGATCATTTACTTCTCTAAATTACTGTCCTAAATGTTTCTCAAGATTGTGAATAGTCTCGATAATGAGCCGAGCCGCTTGTAATTAACTTGGCTTGGCTCAGTCAAAGATCAGCTCAAGCTCGGACTTGACCAGACCGGCTCAAAACAGATCCATTGGCTCGGTTGAGTTATGCAACTACTGTTTTAAAAACTCATCCACTGTGAAAATAGTGATTGATTAATAAGTTAATTTGATAATTAATATTCCTTTGGTTTCATTCTAAGTGAACCTGTTTGAATGGGGAAAAAGTTTAAGAAAGAGACTTATGGAATTTGTAGGTACTAACATGCCAGGACATATGGTGTGGCTATAAATCATGTGTCATTAAGTGTAAAAATGAGAAGCTGTTAAATTGTTTCAAATACAAAAGAATGTCATTCTTTTAGGAACATATCAAGAGATAGTGTCTCATAGGTGGAACAAAGGGAGTAAGTGATTACTAACAAGTGTGTGCATCCCTCCCTCCTGGGGGACAAAAAAATAAAACTCTGTTCTGAACAAGTCCGCATCCTCTGAACTTTTATGGAATAGACAAAGATCACTAACTTGAAACAACTCACAATTAAGGTGATCTTTTTAAGCCAGAATCAAGGACTATTATATATGTATACTTCCACTCTGTATCCTGGAATTGATGAATCTGAATAACAATACAAAGCTGATGTTTTCTTTTTTAATTAGTTTTTTAAGCTTCAAGTCCATGAACATGTGCAACTTCTAATTCAAGTTTTACCTCTGACTTGTCTTTCAAGCACGTGATTCATAACAAATAACGTTAGGACATGCTTCCTTCTCAAATTCCTCAAATTTCTAATGTGACAACCTAGAGTGTACTTAATTTGTTTGGTATGCAGGGCTTTTCCTTAGAGTTATGTGCCAAGGACCGAGTTGGCTTACTTTCAGAAGTTACAAGAGTCCTACGAGAAAATGGGCTATCAGTGACTAGAGCTGGCGTCACAACTATTGGGGAGAAAGCAAAGAATGTCTTCTACGTAAGAGATGCATCTGGAAACCCTGTAGAAATGAAGACAATTGAAAGACTGCGTGAAGAAATTGGACAGACAATGATGCTTAACATAAAGAAAGTCCCAACATCTGCAAAGATACCTGAAACTGGTAGTCTGGCTAAGACGAGCTTTTTCTTCGGAGGCTTACTGGAAAGATTCCGAACTTGAAAAATCAACTACATTTAGGCAAGTACCTGTATAGAAGAATAAAAGCACTTTTAAGTTTAAGTGTATAAATGTGGCAAGGTTTCCCTGTTTAAATACGTGTAGATACATTGGAAAGTTATCTTTGTCAGGATAAACAAAAGGAAAAAGGAGGGAGGAAACAACCCATCCTTTTATTCTATGCTGAAGTCTGAAAAAGGCAATTAGATGAGTGTATTGTGTAATTGCACAATAAGGAGATGAAAATTTAGTGTTGACACTATGACTTTGTATTGGAGCTTTGGCCAAGAAATTGTATTGAAGGTTGAACAAAGAAAGCCAATCTGTTGATAGTGTAATTGACATCTAAATTGTGTATACAAAGGTTAGACAATTAGCTGCTAATATTGTTTCAACTAACGTGGGAACAATGCTTTTCTTTTTTATTTTCTTACCAGGAAAATTATATTATGCTTAACTTGGAATATAGTGTCACAACAAAGATGTTCCTTTGAGACTTTGATTGACAACAAGGAATCGACTAAAATATTGTGATGTTTTACTTTCTTTGACTAATACCACGAAGAAGTGGGTATAAACTTTAATATACAAGTGATCACCGTACCGTTTTGAAATAAGAAACTGTAAGTGTAATAATAATGGTAACGATATTTAATTGGTTTACTTGATAACATTAGAAAAATGTAATACTGCCACCTGAAATATGCTCAAATTAAAGATGAGGATTCAAGTTATATGTGGAGTAATTAAATTGTCCTTCGATTCTCCTATTAAATAAAATCATGTTATGTCCTTTTATTTTTTTGGAAAACAATGGCACTATGAATGTGCCTCCCTTTAGAGATTAGGTTGATAATAAGAAAGCCAAGTTTTGGTCAAATGTATTTAAATTACATAAAGGCTAAGAAAATGATTGTAATATTGATATAGATGTCATCTTTGCGCTAAAAAATAATAATAATTGCAACTGGAGATCCGCAAGTTCAATATGTTTCGTCCAAGATCAGTTTGCTAATATGTTGATAAATGGACTTCCTTCTCTCAGGTTGCTTATGATGGGTGCAAACCCAATATCGTAGAAATATTGAAATAAGAAAAGAAAGAAAGTCAAAGAAAGAAGAAAGAGAAAATAAGAAAAAGACAAAATGAATTAAATGCAAGAAGATAAAAGAATGAAAATGTCTGTACAGTAAAAGGAACAGAAAAATAGCAGGCGCCTACAATTGAAAAGTAGGTGCCGCATATGCAGAGAAAATGGGCACTTTCACATTTGTGAAATTTGCCTATAAATAGGCATAATACTCGGCATTGTAAGATCATCCCTCCCAACTCTCTTATTTCTCTCAGTGAAATAAAACATTCTCTGTGTGGCTATGGACGTAGGCAAAAATTACCGAACCATGTAAATCTTGTGTCTTGTCTTGTCTTGTGAATTTTATTATTTTTTATCATTTAAATATTTTTCCTTTCCACTAGCCTAGCACGCTTCCCAACAACTGGTATCAGAGCACAGACAGTGTATTTCTGGTAGAGCAGACTGTGTTGGCGTAGTACTATTAACATTTTTTACTATTCACGGTCACTATTCACAATTTTTTTTTTTTTTTTTTTTTTGTGAAATTATGGCTATGGATGAAGTGAAAGTTAAGATTGACAAATTCAATGGCAAAGATTTTGATTTCTGGAAAATGCAGATAGAGGACTATCTGTACCAGAAAAAATTGCATTTACCTCTGACCGGGATAAAACCAGAGAGTACGGTCAAGGCAGATTGGGATCTATTAGATCGCCAAGCTCTTGGTGTAATTAGTGAAAGTACAAGAGGGGGGTGAATTGCAATTTTTCTTTCGATACAGTTGACTTAAGCAGTTTATAGTCGACTAAGCAGAATATATAAAGTAAGGCAAACAGTAAAAAGTAAAGGAGGAAAGAAGACAGAAAATTTTATACTGAATCAGAACGAAATGGTTCCTAATCCAGTCCCCTTGGGTCACAAGGGAGTATCTCTCTTATCAAGGCTCTTGGTAACAAAGGGTACATGGATTGTTTATCGTTCACCACAAACGTCTCTATCACAGATGGTTTTTACCACTCGATTACCACCAACGTGTTGTTTGGTTTATAGATCACCAAACCAACTTCAGTTGACACTACTATTAACTCTACAATAGACTCTCCTTCTTTTCTTTTCTAACACTGATACACTCACTCGTTTACAGTATTTGTGCAAAGTAAAAGTATGGAGAAGAGTAGATAGTAAGATAGAAGAGTGTGTTAAAGAACAAATTCTTCTGGAATATATAGGCTTGTGAAGAGGCAGCACATGATCTTCGAAAGGGAGGAAATCTCTGATTTGCGCAGATCACGGGAGCTATCCTAGGAGGCGAAATCCTGAGAGATTGGACCTAAGGGATTTGATTCTTGGGGAGGTATAAATACCTTCCAAGAATAAGGTTAAGCCGAGGGAATCAATTCCTTAACACAAGGGATGGCCTTCCATAAACAATCTTGAACATATCGGGCAAATCCTTTCCTAGTTGACTTCAAATTAGGGATCCTGCAGTTCACACACACATTAGCAACTGAAGATATTTATTTGTCATAAATAAAAAATATAAGTTCAACAATCTTCCCCTTTTTGATGATGACAAATAGTTGGAGCCGGTTTTAAGTCGACTTCCCCTGACTGACTGAGATGGAGCACAGCTGACTGATATCATGAAAAATATGCAGGGAGTACATGTAGTAAAGGGGAACTCCCCCTGACTAAAAGACTATTAGCACAGTCAACTAAAACCTGCATTCAGAAAAGTTTTTCAGGAGAACACTAAGGACTCCCCGTTAGTAACAGTTAACAGGCATAAAACAAAAAACATAACAGCATTGTCTTCTCCCCCTTTGGCATCAGCAAAAACTGAGGGGAGGAACCAGTAGCAAAAGAGGTTTATATGTACAGACCCAAATGAAAACATAGTCTAACGAGGGGCAAGGAAATAGGTGAGAATGTTCACAACATTATCTGTCATCCTGTCAAGTTTAGCATGAACATCAGTAGAGAGAGTATCAATGCGTCCCTGAACATCAGTAGATATGGCATCAAGGCGAGCATGGAGCCTTCGAACAGCAGCATCAGAGCTTGTCACTGCTGTATCCAGTTTAAGGCTGAATCTCCCCACATCCATCTTGACTTCATTCAACTCCTCTGTTTCTTTGTCTTCCTTAAGATGCAGACTGAGTAGTAAGTCAATGATGTCCTTGACATCCTCTGCAGATTTTGAAGGAGGCAACGATGGGCTTGCTGGACGGGAAGGACCAGCTTGATCACCAGAGGGCTTGACAGCCTTAGCCTCCTTTCTTACACATTTATCATTAACATGAATATATCCCATGGAAGCAAAAGCACGGGAGTTGTAGCAGGCACTCACAGAGACAGTTTTCCAAGCAGAGATATCAACACGATAGAAGTGTAAAATTCTAAAGATGATAAGGCCATAAGGTAGAGAAGCACAGTCAGTAATACTTTCTAGCATATAATCAATTATCCAAGCACCAAGGTCCATTTTTTTGTTGGTTAACAGACAATAAACAATCAGAGTGTCACGCTGAGAGAGAGAGCTAAGGGATCCAGTTCGGGGCAACAGAGTAGTACCAACAATGTGAGCAAGAACACGCACAGTAAAGGACAAGTCTAGAGGACCTAATTGACCATCAGGAATAGCAGCAGATTTTTCACACAGGCATGCTTTTGCTTGTTCAAAAGTAACTTCAAAGTCAGACGGCCAAGAGTTTTTGAAGAAAAAAGAGTAGCCAGAGAACTTACAGCCCAAAATTCGACAGAGAATCTTTTTAGTAATAACAATTCTGGTGTTGAGGACCATAGTTTCAATACCTTCACTAGAACAAAGACGAAGGTTTGCATAGAATAATCTTACCAAATCTCAGGAACATCAATAGTCTTGATCAACAAAGAATTGTTTGATATCACAGTTGAGAGATTCCAGGAGATCCAAGTCAACAATGCGGCCATGAGCAAGAGGCTTCTCCTTGAGGGCTTCCAATTTTTCTTGAGCAGACGAATCCCAAAAATCAAGGGTTTCGTCAAGGTCGGCAAGAGAGAATTCCTTCTTAGGCCTTTTAACAACCTTTGTATCATCAGGATCACTGTGCATGGGCCTTTTTCTAAGTTTCGTATTCGGAGTAGGAAAGTTGGAAGTGGTATTTTCAGAGTGGTCGGAGTCAATGTGAACCTGGGTGGAAGGATTTTGTGTTTTAGGTTTGGCACGTTGGCTACGACGAGCAGAGATTGTGGATTTTTTAGCCATGGGAGAATGAATGGAGAATAGGGTTTGAGAAGATGATGGTGAAATGAACAGGAGAGGGGTCTTTTAAGGAGTGAGAGAGAGAGAGAGAAGGGAAGAGGAAGGTGGAGGGTGTGAGTGTGATATGAAAAGGTGTGAGAGGAAGAGACATTGATGGGAAAAAGGCACTGCAGCGTCAGGGAAGTAGACCGATGTGACTTTCTGATTGACTTGGAAAACGCAACTGACGGCTGTAATAATGACAAGTAATAATAACATAACAGGTAATTAAAAGTGAATATGCATATATATGGTAGGAGATAAAGTTGATGATATGCAAAAGGAATAAAATATTTTTGGAGTTTTCAAAAATTATGCTCAATATTAAAAAAATTATGCCTTTGAACATGTGTCAGGGATAATTCCAAGGAGATCTCTTAGGGTACAAAAACGGTCTTCTAACAAAGGTTTTGTAAAAATATCTGCTAATTGAAAATCAGTACTCACAAATGCAATATCAATATCACCTAGTTGAACATGATCACGAATAAAATGATAACGAACATCAATATGCTTAGTCCTAGGATGATCAACAGGATTGTAAGATAATTCAATGGCACTCGTATTATCACATAGTATAGAGATATGTTTAAAGAACAAGCTATAGTCGAATAGTTGAGTAGCCATCCAAAGAAGTTGAGTGCAACAATGTCCTAGTGCGACATATTCTAACTCGGCAGTTGAAAGAGCAGTGCAGTCTTGCTTTTTGCTATGCCAGGAAACAAGAGATTTTCCTAAGAAAAAGCTTGCACCACTGGTGCTTTTCCGATCAACCCTGTCACTTGCGTAGTCAGCATCTGAGAAACCAATGAGATCAAAGTGACTTGTGAAGGGATACCAAAGTCCATGGGAAATAGTTCCCGCAAGATAGCGTATAATTCTTTTTACTGCAGTTAAATGAGAAACTTTAGGAGCTGACTGGAATCTAGCACATTTGCATACAGCAAACATAATGTATGGTCGACTAGCAGTTAAGTAGAGAAGAGAGCCAATCATACCTCTGTAGACAGTGGAATTTACGCTAGTACCTTTTTCATCTCTTACCAGATGAGTGGCTGGGCTCATGGGAGTTTTAGCCACATTAGCGTCTGTCATGCCAAATCTTGTTAGCAGTTCCTTTGTGTACTTGGATTGATTAACAAAAATTCCTTCTTGATGCTGTTTGATTTGAAGTCCTAGGAAGTAAGTCAACTCCCCCATCATGCTCATTTCGAATTCTCCCTGCATCAAGATCTCAAATTCCTTGCATAGTTGGGCGATAGTACTTCCAAAAATTATGTCATCAACATATACTTGAATGATCAAAATATCTTTAGAAGTTTTTTGAATAAAGAGAGTTTTGTCACTTTTGCCTCTGGAAAAACCGTGACTTAGTAGGAAAGAGCTTAACCTTTCGTACCAAGCTCTTGGAGCTTGTTTGAAACCATAAAGAGCTTTTGAGAGTTTGAAAACATGGTGAGGAAGCTTTTCATTTTCAAAACCAGGAGGTTGTCTAACATACACTTCCTTTTTTATAAATCCATTTAGAAAGGCACTTTTCACATCCATTTGAAAAAGTTTAAATCGTTTGAAGGAAGCAAATGCAAGCAACATACGAATAGATTCAAGTCTAGCTACAGGGACAAATGTCTCATCGTAGTCGACTCCCTCTGCTTGGGAGTAACCCTGAGCGACTAGACGAGCCTTATTTCTTACCACTTTACCATCTTCGTTAAGCTTGTTCCGAAAGACCCACTTGGATCCTATGATTGACTTCTTTTTGGGTCTTGGAACCAACTTCCATACCTCGTTTTTGTCAAATTGATCAAGTTCTTCTTTCATAGCTTGAACCCATGATTCATCTTGTAGAGCTTCATCAATTCTTTTGGGTTCAATCTGCAAAATAAGGGCAATGTTAGATCTTTGAGCTCTTCTGGTCTTCATACCTTCCCTTGGATCGCCAATGATATATTTCTGAGGATAATCGGGATCGTTCTTCCACTCATTTGGAACAATAACATCGAGAGGTTTTGGTTCTTCTTCAATAGTTGACTCGATTTCTTCACTAGTTGACTTGGGCACTTCTGAAATCTGAACTTCCTTTTGTGCTTTAGTGTTGAGCGAATTTTCTGAGATATGAGGGTGAAATGGAATCTCATCTTCATCATCTGCAAAGTCTCCTTTCTCGACAGTTTTTAAAGCATCATCAAAAACAACATGCATAGATTCTTCAACAGATAAAGTACGCTTATTAAATACTCTATAAGACCTACTAGTGTTGGAGTAACCCAGAAAAATACCTTTATCACTGCGAGGGTCGAATTTGCCAAGATTATCTTTGCCATTATTATGAATAAAACATTTGCAACCAAAGGGATGAAAGTAACTATGTTTGGTCTTTTACCTTTCCAAAGCTCATAGGGAGTTTTCTTTAGAATGGGACGAATGAGGCATCTATTAAGAATATGACAAGCTGTACTTACTGCTTCAGCCCAAAGATGATTTGGGAGGGAGTGTTCCACCAGCATGGTCCTTGCCATATCTTGAAGAGTTCTATTCTTTCTTTCAACCACACCATTTTGTTGAGGAGTGCGAGGAGAGGAGAAATTGTGAGTGAGCCCATGAGTATTGCAGTAATCCTCAAAGATTTTGCTTTCAAATTCTCCTCCATGATCACTTCTTATGGTGGTAATGAAATATCCTTTTTCTCTTTGAACTTGTTTGCAGAACACTTCAAAACTAGCAAACGCATCATCTTTATGTGACAAAAACATAACCCAGGTGAATCTAGAGAAGTCATCAACAATTACTAGTGCATACTTCTTCCCATTAATGCTAGCAGTTCTAGTTGGCCCAACCAGATCCATGTGAAGAAGTTCAAGAGGCTTTGAAGTAGAAACAATGTCTTTACTTTTAAAAGATGTTCTAGTTTGTTTACCTAATTGACATGCATCACATACATGGTCTTTAGAGAAATTTAGTTTTGGTAAACCAATGACAAGATCATGCTTTGAAAGTTTTTCAATTAAAGACATGCTTGCATGACCTAGCTTCCTATGCCAAACCCAAGGATCATTAGTAATAGATGCAAGGCAGAGATGCTTACTTGAGGAGGTATTGTTGTTGTTCAAAACATAGATATTGTTTTCTCTTGAGCCAGAGAGAACAACTTTACCTTTGTTGTCATGAATGATACACCTGCTAGATTCAAACTTTACCTTGAATCCTCCATCACATAGTTGACTTATGCTGAGAAGATTGTGTTTGAGTCCTTCTACAAGAAATGCATCTTTGATGTCACATGAGGAGTTCAAAGAGATGATGCCTATTCCAATGATCTTTCCTTTAGCATCGCCTCCAAAACGTACAGAGCCTCTATCAAAGCTTGTGACTGATTTGAAAAGCTGTTTGTCACCAGTCATGTGACGGGAGCATCCACTATTTAAAAACCATTTGCCCAGTTTCGCTCCTTTCTTATGGAGTCCCTGCAATATGATAATTTTAAACTGTTTTAGGTACCCAAGCTTGCTTGGGTCCTTGGGGGTTAGTGTTAGAGGTGCCAGCCTCGGTTTTAGCTTTTGGCCTCCAAACCCATCTTTCAGGATTCTTCTTGTAGCATTTCCTTTGAACGTGACCAACCTCACCACAATGAAAACATATAGGTAGATTTTGAGATTGAGAACTGGAAGAAGTAGGGGTAATGGATCTAGCAGATTTATATGAATTAAAAGATCTATCAGAGTGATAACTTGTGGGCCTTCGAAGTCTGTTTAGTTTAATTCTAAGTTGTTCCATTTCTTCTTTTAGAAACTCATTTTCAGTTTCCACTACTTCTAGTTTCATTTCCCATTCTTCCTTTTCTTTAGTCAGCTTTTTGATTACTTTGAGAGCTTCTCAAGTTCATCAAGAGCTTCATCGAGGTTTTTAGAGTTTTCAGTGCAAAGATTACAACATACCTCATTCGTGTCAGCCATGAAACATATGTTTGCTGCATCTTCAGATTCAGTGTCGGCTGCTTCATCTTCACTCGGCTGCATACGATCTGTTCTTACCTTTCCTTTTCGCTTCTGGGCAGTTATTGGAAATATGTCGTTGCTTTCCACATTCATAACAACGTCCTTCAGCTTTATAGTTGGTTTGTTCCTTTTTGAAGGGAGCCTTACCTTTGCGAAACTGTCTTCTCCTGTTAAGAAGGCCATTTATGTTTCTGGACATCATAGCAAGCTGTTCCTGTATGTCGTCTTCTTCGGCTTCATGTCCATAGTCGACTTCTTCAGTGATAGTGCTGAAAGCTACGGCCTTTTTCTTTTCTTCTTGAGTGTTGCGACTCAGATGAGTTTTCTCAAAGGCAATCAAATCACCTCTGAGTTCGTCATAAGTGAGTTTATTAAGGTCACTGCTTTCAATATTGATAACTTTTGGTTGCCAGGATGTTGGAAGGCTTTTTAGAATCTTCCTGATTTGCTGACCGCTTGTGTAGATCATTCCAAGAGCTTTAAGCTCTCCAATGATCTTGCTGAACCTGGCAAACATATCTTCAGCAGATTCTCTTTCTTTCATTTGAAATAGCTCATATTCATAGACAAGGAGATTTATTCTTGTTTCCTTGACTTTGCTGGTACCTTCATATGTAACCTCCAATTTATCCCATATCTCTTTCGCAGTATCACAGCTAGAAATCTTTTCCCATTCCTCACCACTTATAGCATTGTAGAGAATATTCACAGCTTTGTAATTCAGTTGAATTACTTCCCTTTGTTCATCAGTATAGTCATCCATATCGAGGGGATCCGAAGTTTCAGCTATCTCATCTTCCTTCTTAGTAGTGGCAATCGTTGGAATAGTATAGGGACCTTTCTTGATGACACGCCAAACCTTCAAGTCGACTGACTTGACATAGGTTTCCATGCGGATCTTCCAGTGACTGTAATGTTTCCCATTGAA
This sequence comes from Petunia axillaris subsp. axillaris, assembly GCA_029990575.1. Taxonomy (NCBI): domain Eukaryota; kingdom Viridiplantae; phylum Streptophyta; class Magnoliopsida; order Solanales; family Solanaceae; genus Petunia; species Petunia axillaris. The sequence continues at coordinate 63,515,777 of JARKNS010000004.1, forward strand.
GTAGGGAGGCCGGGTGGCAGAAGTTCCCTCTTGCAATAGGGCACCATTGACAACGTGTGCAGACATGATCTTTACTCACTTGCTGTAAGGTAAAACAGATAAAATGTGAGACCAAGCTCTGATACCAATTGAAAGTACAAGAGGGGAGGGGGGTGAATTGCAATTTTTCTTTCGATACAGTTGACTTAAGCAGTTTATAGTCGACTAAGCAGAATATATAAAGTAAGGCAAATAGTAAAAAGTAAAGGAGGAAAGAAGATAGAGAATTTTATATTGGTTCAGAACCAAACGGTTCCTAATCCAGTCCCCTTGGGTCACAAAGGAGTATCTCTCTTATCAAGGCTCTTGGTAACAAAGGGTACAGGGATGGTTTATCGTTCACCACAAACGTCTCTATCACAGATGGTTTTTACCACTCGATTACCACAAACGTGTTGTTTGGTTTATAGATCACCAAACCAACTTCAGTTGACACTACTGTTACCTCTACAATAGACTCTCCTTCTTTTCTTTTCTAACACTGATACACTCACTCGTTTACAGTATTTGTGCAAAGTAAAAGTATGGAGAAGAGTAGATAGTAAGATAGAAGTGTGTGTTAAAGAACAAATTCTTCTGGAATATATAGGCTTGTGAAGAGGCAGCACATGATCTTCGAAAGGGAGGAAATCTCTGATTTGCGCAGATCACGGGAGCTATCCTAGGAGGCGAAATCCTGAGAGATTGGACCCAAGGGATTTGATTCTTGGGGTGGTATAAATACCTTCCAAGAATAAGGTTAAGCCGAGGGAATCAATTCCTTAACACAAGGAATGGCCTTCCATAAACAGTCTTGAACAAATCGGGCAAATCCTTTCCTTAGTTGACTTCAAATTAGGGATCCTGCAGTTCACACACACATTAGCAACTGAAGATATTTATTTGTCATAAATCAAAATCATAAGTTCAACAATTAGGTTGACGCTGACACAAAATGTGGCTTTCAATATTATTAATGAAACGACCACCTCATGCTTAATGACAACGCTATCAAATATGTATGAGAAGCCATCGGCTTCAAAAAAGTATATTTGATGCGCCGCTTGTTCAACTTAAAAATTGCAGAAGGTGCATCTGTCATGGAACATATCAATGAGTTTAATACAATTTTAACTCAGTTGAGTTCTGTCACTATCACATTTGATGACGAAGTCAAGGCGCTGATTTTACTATCATCCTTACGGGAGAGTTGGAATGCAACTGTAACTGCAGTCAGCAGTTCATCGAGAAATTCCAAGCTCAAATTGGATGATATTCGGGACTTGATTCTAAGCGAAGATATTCGCCGGAGAGAATCTAGTGATTCCCCAGGATCTTCTTTAAACACCGAAAGCAGGGGAGAAGCAACCAGAGAGGACAAAGTCAAGGACGTGGCAGATCAAGGTCGAGGAGAAGGGGTTAATCCAAAAATCGCAAAGACATTAATTGTTGGAATTGCGATAAAAAGGGCCATACAGCAGTCAGTGTAGAGAACCGAAGAAGAAAGATCATCAAAATGATGATGGTTCAGCAAATGTTAGTGTTGAACAAGTTGGTGATGCGCTAATTTGTTGCGGAGACAGTCCAGTTGAATCTTGGATTCTGGAATCGGGTGCATCTTTTCACTCTACCCCATGCAAAGAATTATTGCATAATTATGTTGCTGGAAAATTCGACAGGATTTATCTCGTAGATGATGAACCTTTGGATATTGTGGGGAAAGGTGAAGTTCATATAAAGACTGCACAAGGGATGCTGTTGAAATTGCAAAATGTGAGACATGTACCGGGTCTCAAGAAGAACCTGAGATGCATGGGTCAAATTGACAGTGAAGGATATACAACAGCATTCGGTAACGGATCATGGAAGATAACCAAAGGAAATTTGGTTATAACACGAGGCTCCAAAAAGGAACACTATATGCAGCTGCAGTACAGATGGACATTGTAGCAGCTATTGATAGTGATCGCAACTCAGCAATGTGGCACCGAAGGCTCGGGCACATGAGTGAGAAGGGAATGAAACTGCTAGCATCCAAGGAAAGTTTCCAAACCTCAAGCATGTTGAACTAGGTTTGTGCGAAGATTGCGTCTATGGGAAATAAAAAAAGAGTTAGTTTCTCAAAGGCAGGAAAGACACCAAGAAGGAAAAGCTGGAACTAGTACACACTGATGTGTGGGGACCAGCTCCTGTAAATTCTCTTGGAGGCTCACGCTATTATGTCACCTTCATTGACGATTCCACAAGAAAGGTATGGGTTTATTTTCTGAAAAATAAATCTGACGTATTTGTTACCTTTAAAAGGTGGAAAGCTGAAGTTGAAAATCAGACGGGGCTAAAGCTAAAATGTCTGAAGTCAGACAATGGAGGAGAATATGATAGTCAAGAGTTCAAAGCATTTTGCTTTGAGAATGGGATCAGAATGATCAAGACAGTTCCTGGAACACCAGAACAAAATGGAGTAGCGGAGAGGATGAACAGAACCCTGAATGAACGAGCAAGGAGCATGAGAATACATTCAGGCTTGCCAAAATGCTTTTGGGCAGAAGCTGTTCACACGGCAGCTTACCTGTTAAATAGGGGACCTTCAGTACCGCTGAACTTCAAAATTTCTGAGGAGGTATGGACAAGAAAAGAGGTAAATCTCTCACATCTGAGAATCTTTGGTTGTGTTGCTTATGTACATGTAAACTCCAATGATAGAGATAAGCTTGATCCTAAAACCAAAAAATATTTCTTTATTGGCTATGGTGATGATAATTTTGGTTATAGATTTTGGGATGACCAGAATAGAAAGATCATAAGACACAGGGATGTCACTTTCAATGAAAATTTGATGTACAAAGACATGCTTGGAGTAGAACTGGCTAACACCAGGAGACCAACAACTGAAACAGCTGAGTTGGAAGGAATCTCAGAGAATAAAGTGGTTGGAAAGGACGAAGCTGATTCTGAAATTAGAGATGCATAACCAAAAGCTGGATCAGGAACTGAATCAGAACCAGAACCGGAGATGGAATCAGAATCAGAATCTGATTTGGAACTTGAACCAAATTCTGGATCAGTTACTCCGGAACCTTATTAAGGAGATCTAAAAGAGTTTCTAAAGCTTCTGATAGGCTTTCTCTCTCTCTCCATTATTTACTTCTAACTGATGCAGGAGAACCAGAGCATTTCCATGAAGCAATGCAGGTGAAGAACTCTGACAAGTGGAAGTTGGCCATGAAAGAAGAGATGAATTCTCTTCACAAGAATGAAACATGAACACTTACAGAGTTACCAAAGGGAAAGAAAGCATTGCATAACAAATGGGCGTACAGGGTCAAAGAAGAGCATGATGGTAAGAAAAGATACAAAGCACGATTAGTAGTAAAAGGCTTTCAGCAGAAAGAAGGAATTGACTACACTGAGATCTTCTCTCCTGTAGTCAAATTAACTACCATCAGGTTGGTGCTAAGTATCGTAGCTGCAGAGAATTTGCATTTTGAGCAGCTAGATGTCAAAACTGCTTTCTTACATGGTGACCTTGAGGAAGACATCTACATGAAGCAACCTGAAGGTTTTCAAGTCCCTGGTAAAGAAAATCTTGTATGCAGGTTGAAGAAGAGTTTGTATGGTCTGAAACAGGCTCTTAGACAGTGGTATAAGAAATTTGATGGATTCATGAATAACAATAGGTTCAAAAGATGTCAGATGGACCATTGTTGCTATATCAAAAATCTTGATGAATCCTATATCATTTTGTTGTTGTACGTTGATGATATGCTAATTGCAGGATCTAGCATAGATGAGATCAACAGGGTTAAGCAACAGTTGGCGGAGGAGTTTGAAATGAAGGACATAGGACCAGCTAACCAAATGCTTGGGATGAGGATTAGCAGAGATAGGTCTGAAGGAACCTTAAAACTATCTCAAGAAAAGTACATACAGAAGGTACTTAGTAGGTTCAGTCTTCATGATGCAAAGACTTGAAGCACTCCACTAGGAAGCCACCTCAATATGTCTAAGGAGCAATAACCAAAGACAGATGAAGAAAGGAGATACATGTCGAAGGTACCATATGCTTCAGCAGTAGGAAGCTTGATGTACGCTATGGTGTGTACCAGACCCGACATAGCCCATGCAGTTGGAATTGTCAGAAGATACATGTCAAACCCAGGAAAAGAGCATTGGGAAGGGGTAAAATGGATCTTGCGATACCTCAAAGGCACTCCAGGTATGGCACTTTGTTTCAAAAGGAGCAATATTATCTTACAAGGGTTTTCTGATGCAAAACTAGGTGGTGATCTGGATAGTCGGAAAAGTACCACATGATATGTGTTTACTTTAGGTGGTACTGCTGTAAGTTGGATGTCCAGACTTCAAAAAAGCGTTGCCCTATCTACCATCGAAGCAGAATACATGGCAATATCAGAAGCTGCAAAAGAGATGATTTGGCTCAAGAACTTTCTGGAAGAGTTAGGCAAAAAGCAGGACGATTGTGCACTCTTCAGTGATAGCCAAAGTGCAATTCATCTTGCCAAGAATCCAGTGTTTCATGCAAGATCAAAGCATATCCAGCTGAGGTACCATCATATCCGGGAGTTGATAAGTGATGGAACTCTCTTGCTGAAGAAGATACCGGGATCAAAGAACCCTGCAGACATGCTGACCAAGGCCTTTGGAGTTGATAAGCTGAGGCTATGCATTGCCTCAGTTAGCCTTCAAGACTAGTAATGTGAAGGCGACACGGAGAACACGTAGATTTTCTTTTCATTGATGTACATGGGTTTGAGGGGGAGATTGATGGGTGCAAACCCAATACTGTAGAAATATTGAAATAAGAAAAGAAAGAAAGTCAAAGAAAGAAGAAAGAGAAAAGAAGAAAAAGACAAAATAAATTAAATGCAAGAAGAGAAAAGAATGAAAATGTCTGATCAGTAAAAGGAACAGAAAAATAGCAGGCGCCTACAATTGAAAAGTAGGCGCCGTATATGCAGAGAAAAATGGGCACTTTCACATTAGTGAAATTTGCTTTGTAAGATCATCCCTCACAACTCTCTTCTTTCTCTCAGTGAAATAAAACATTCTCTGTGTGGCCGTGGACGTAGGAAAAAATTACCGAACCACGTAAATCTTGTGTCTTGTCTTGTCTTGTGAATTTTTTATTTTTTATCGTTTAAATATTCCCTTTCCACTAGCCTAGCACGCTTCCCAACAGCTTATGTTTCTTGATAAATGGATCGCCGCATGTTCAGTAGATGGAGAAAAAATGGAGAAAAAAATCTGAATATAACAGAAACTCTTTCTTATCTCTCAAGACCAGCTATTTTGTATATTACAGGCAAACTTTCATAATTTTCTGACAGAATCCGAACACTACTAGAAATCAATGGTTTAACGAGGGAATTCCCTCTCCAAACGCGTGATGGAGAGGTAATTTCCTAGCAAGTGGTCCCTCGAAATTCGGCTCGTAGCACAGTATTTTTGGCGAGGAATTTCTTCTCAAGCTGTTGTGTAGGCCCAATTATATATATTGTGTCAGATTAATACAACTAAGGATTTCTCTCGCCAAATGCAGGAGAGAGAAAAAAAATTTCTTCAACTTGGCGAGGGAGTTCCCTCTCCAAGTGTGAAATATATTTGTTTATACAGTATTGGCTAGGGAATTGGAGAGGGAATTCCCTCTTCAAGTGAAAAAATTATTTATTTTTATTTCACTTTGCTAGGGAATTTCCTCTCCAATTGCATTAAAAATATTTTTAATGAGGCAAATGGCTAGGGAATTCCCTCTCCAAACATAGTGTACTTAAAACACAAAAATCAGTAACAATACAAAGCAGCACAGCAACAACAAAGCAGCAAAGCAACAACAGCATATATGTATATATACCTGCGCATTCAAATCAGCAAAACACCAAAACATTCTAAATGCCACAACCTGTCTAATCCGGACAATTAAATAAATGTACACACATGGTTTCTACCAACTAACACAAACAAATAAAACACTAAAGTACTTAAAAACAATCCTAAACACGTTCAACTTTCAAGTTTAATTCGACAGAAAAACAGCAAACTACCGAGGATCATTTTCATTTCCCCTTCCCATAATATAGTTCGCCATCAAGGACTCCAATTTTGCCATCTTTTCACGGTTAGCTTGGCGTTCAAGATCCATAATATAGTTCGCCATCAAGGACTCCAATTTTGCCATCTTTTCACGGTCAGCTTGGCGTTCAAGATCTTGTTCAGCTAGCCTTTTCTCTATCTCTTCACGTTCCTTTTCCTGTTCTGCTAGCCTTTTCTCTATCTCTTCACGTTCCTTATCTTGTTCCGCTTGCCTTTTCTCCATGTCATCAAATTTAGCTTGCTAAACTGGATCCACATTTTGTGTAGCACCAGAAGAAGAGGAAGAAGATACGTAAGCATTAGTAATACCTATTCTTGACGGCTTCTTGTAACGCGAAGGACCAAGACCATAGGTTCTGTTTTTTTTTGCTATAGCCACCAACGGCCTCCACGAAAATTGCAGCCTCTTCATCTGGGGTGGGTTTAACTGCACCTTCCTGTACCCCCGATCCTTGGCTTTCAGCCCATCGTTCATACGCAGCTTTATAGTTTTCCTATAACAAAATATATAAATTACTACAATTACTTTAGTATTTGTGATAAATAATTCAAAAATATTAGGAATACTTACATCTAGTTCTTGGGCACGTGGGTCGACCCATCTGACTGGATTTTCACTGTCATCATATATATTGTGGAACATCCGGTAAAATTCAATATCACTTACCGGCCCGTGTTCAGCTTCCTATACAATGCAAACGGAATACATAAACTTAGAAATGATTTTTAATTAGTTTATAATTGGATTAATTTAGTAAAGACTTGCATATCTAGCTCGATGGGTTGCCAAACTAACTGAGCCACAAGTATCCAGCGAGCCACCCTTCGTCGATGCTCGATTTTTCTTTGCTTGCTCGCTTTGGGCTATGAATTCGGGGGACTCCCAATATGTTTTAAGTCTACCCCAATTTTTGGAAAAAATCCAGCTTGGCACAATTCCTCTAAGCCTGAATTTTGACAGTCCGTCACTCAGCATATGTTGGTTGCTCGTAAAATAACTTTGCCTCATCATTTGGTAACTCCTCACAAGTAGGTTGAGATGGTTCCCCTTGGTACATCCCACATGCATCATTTATCATAACATGCATAGGATAGTTATATCCAACATATGCACCGCTAACCCCTACATATTCATTTTGGTTGTTGACCTCATCGACACTAGGGTTAGACTCTCCATGTGCAGTCCACACGAAATAATTGAGCATAAATCCTTTATTGTAAAAATGTAGAACAACAACATCTATTCGCTGCACGTTGCTACTTGCATTTCAAACAAGGACATTTGATTTTATCATCTCTCATATATTCTGGGAGCAATTTAGCTTTAGAAATAAAGCGCTCAACCCCATCTACAAATGATTTTCGCAAACCCATATTTTCATAAAATCTATTGTACATCCAACTACGATTTTTACCGGATTCCATCTACACAAAGGGTATAAATAAATATATTTAGAATAAGTCAATAAAGTATATCACTTTTACACTAGTTGTTTTTAAATTTTATTAATTTTGCTAATTAAATCTTCCCTCGTTCACTAATCAACCACTATTATGCACAATTGAATTTTTTAATTACAACTATCTCCATATCATTCAAATTTGAGGAATAATAATACTAAAAATTATTCAATAATTTTCTAAGACTATATATTTCCAAATTATTTTTCTAAGGCTAAACAAGTATTTCTAAATTATTTTCTAAATTTCTTTAACTAAGGCTAAACAACTAATTCCAAATTATTTTACAATTATAATAATTTCCTAATTGTATTTCTTTCTCAAATCACAATTAGGATAACAATTCCCATGCATTCATCTACAATAAAAAAATTTCGAATTTATGTGATAAAACTAATTCATTTGGGGGTTCCATAACAATAAAAATCATACAAGCATAAGAAAATTGAAATAGAAATATTTACCTTAATGGGGACGGGCTTGTAATGGGTTGAATGGGAAATAAAATTGGAATCGCCGGGGAGAGGGACAAGGCGGAGGCAGGCAGCGATGGGGAAAGGGGATTTTGTTTGGGGACAAGGGTTCTGTGTACTGTGTGCATTTTGCCAAGGTGAAGGAGCGTATTTTTTATTTACTACACGGAGAAGGAATTCCCTCGCCATTAATCTGACACGTCTGAGCGTTTTTATTGGAGAGGGAATTCCCTCTCCAATCAGGAAAGAGAAAATTTTCTCTTTCAATCAGGAAATAGAATTTTCTAATTTTCTCCTTCAGCCTGGCGAGGTAATTCCCAAGCCGATTTTAAATTTTTTATTTTTTTATTTTGGGCGAGTGAAAGTAAATGTTTGGCGAGGAAATTCCTTCTCCAATTCTTCGGAATAACTGTTATTTCTAGTAGTGGAATCACCCATTCGAAAAATGAACTATTGGAAAAAATAGAGCACGGTAGACCACTAGGTTGAAGGATTTTATTTTCTACTGCGAGTATAGGAACCTGAAGCAATGGGTACACGACATAACCTCCGCCAATTCACCATTTTCAGTTAATAAATTCCACCATAACGTATTTACGAAAATAATTGAACTAGCAAGTGCGAATAGGTGTAGTGAATGCACTTAATGGAGATAGGGTTTCTATGCTTTGTACATTCCCGAAGATTAAAGATGACTTTATACACTTGGGGCACAAAAAATGGATTAACCATAACGATAAGGATATTAGGCAAACGCCCCACTAATAACTCGTTAATTACAAAATTACAAATTGTTTCTGAATTGTTAGTTCGATAAACTGAAATCAATAAAACGATAAACATATTTTATTAGTGGGTTATAGGCTATGGTTTGATTTGAACAATCGTTACCCACAATCAAGCAAAGCCACTTAAATTATTCAAAGGCGGGGTATACATTTTTCGAAATTGATAGAAACAGTCGCTTGGTGATGCATGTGTGATAACTGTACAAACTGTGGGACCATAGAGACAAAAATCTCTCTACCAGTTGGTTTAATTATGTTAATGTTGTCGAGGTTATTGAATAGATTAATTAATGTACATCAGTCATAGAGACCTTGGTGAGAAGCCAAAGACTATTATATATTAAAAGTTCTACTGTATACTAATGCTATAACAGTGCCACCCTAGAATCTTTATTTAACTTAGAAGTTAAAAAAAAAAAAAGAATGCATCTTGCCCTAAATTTTTTTATAATGTTGCTTTCCCTAATTGGAACTAGCGTCCAATAATCCTTGCCTCTAATTAATTAAAACCCTTTAACTATAAATATTATCGATTCAAAGTGGATTATAAATGTTAGTAAATTAAAACTTAGAAGGAAGATGGATTATGAAAGCTTGCTTTACTTTTGTATCTAAACAAGGAATAATAACAACAATTATATACAGTCCAACTAACTATATGTCGATCATTGTAAGCTCAACTTAACTAAAGCATTCACAGCAAATGTAAAGTACTGAATAATCTGCAACTAAATATTTTTGTACGAGAAATTCTTTCCTTTTCCTTTAGTTTTATTTTTCTAATGAAACTTATATTAAAGTGACAAGATAATAGAGTTTCAAAGCATTTCCCTGGCATGATCATCTTATTCTTTCCTCATGCCTTTTTGGGAGTTAAGCTTAGTCAAAGCAAATTGCTAGATCGATTTACCACACTTTAGTATCGGTAAAGTAATAAATGCCTAAATAAGTGGCAAAAGATCATTGAAAGAAATTTTCGTAAGCATGAAGTAATAAGGATACAAAACCAAGGCCACTTTTAGAAATAGAAAAGTTATTCTCGGCTTAGAGTAAAAGGCACTTTTAACACTTTCAGTTTAAAATAATGAATAATGTTATGAATACGTTGTATTGTAGATGTTCATTACTCTCATATCTTCTTGAAGAAGTTTGATCTACACGTAGCTTACAAGCAGATAGCTTGCAAGTAGCTCATACAGGCAGCTAACAAGCAGCTATATGAAAAACCTTGCAGCAGCTTCTAGAAAGCCTTGCAGCAGCTTGAAGAGGCTTGCAATCAAGCAGACAGCTTACAAGTAGCTCATGCAGACAGCTTGCCAGCAGCTTCTGAAAAGCCTTACAACAGCTTCCTAAAAAGCTTTGCAGCTGCTTCTTTTCTTCTATAAATAGGAAGCAAATTCAGTTTATTATGTACATCAGTTTGAAGTGAAATAATATATCAGTCTCTCTCTATAAAGTTTCTTTATTTTATTTATTTTACAGCTTTTATTTCATAACACGTTATCAGCACAAGACTCTGCTATCTGGAGAAAGTATAAAGTTAGGATTTCACTTTCTAAATATATGGCAAATATTTCTAAGATTAAATTTACTGCCATTGATATATCGGGCAAAAGTTATCTTTCATGGATTTTAGATGCTGAAATCCATTTAGATGTTTTGGGTCTTGGAGACACCATCAAGAATAATAATTAAGCATCTAATCAAACCCGTGCTAAAACAATGATATTCCTGCGTCATCATCTTGATGAAGGTTTAAAGATGGAATATCTCACGGTTAAGGATCCACTCATGCTGTGGAATAGCTTAAAAGACAGGTATGACCACCTGAAGATGGTCATTCATCCACAAGCACGTTATGACTGGATCCATCTAAGACTACAAGATTTTAAAACCATCAGTGAATATAATTCTGCTATGTTTGGAATTATTTCTCAGTTGAAATTATATGGAGAAAATATCACTGATAGTGACATGCTTGAAAAAATATTCTCCACTTTTCATGCCCCGAATGTGCTCCTGCAACAGCAATATCGTGAGAAGAAATTAGTAAATATTCTGAGTTAATTTCACATCCGCTTGTTGCTGAACAACATAACGAATTATTAATGAAAAATCATGAAAGTCGATCCACTAGTTCTACTCCATTCCCAGAAGTGAATGAGACAAATTTCTACCAAAAGCGTGGAAAGTAGCGTGGCCCCAGTTGTGGCCATGGTCGTGGTCGAGGAAGAAACTCTTATCATGATGACCGTTATGCACCAAAATCCCCTCACCACCAGTAGTGGAAAAGGAAGGATAAAAAGCAGGAAGTGGTGCAAACGAAAAATTCAGAGAATAGTTGCTACCGTTGTGGAGCAAAAGGACACTGGTCACGTACGTGTCGTACGCCAAAATACCTAGTTGATCTCTATCAAGCATCTGTGAAAAAAAATAATGCTGAAGCCAACTTTATGTCTGAAGATAATATTGACTTCACGCATTTGGACGAAGCAGATTTCTTTGAGATCACTGAAGGACAAGTAGATCATCTGATTGGTGATGGATCTGTAGCTAAAGAGACTTAAATATGTTTTAAGTTATGCCGTTTGTAATAGTTTGTATGTTTGATATTATTGTAGTAATACTAGTAAAGTTTTGTTTTGATAATAAAGCATGCATTATATGATGTCTGTTTTTGTCTATGTTATTTTATTTTGAAGAATACATGGATATCCCTCAAATTTTATTTGGATCAAGATCAATTTTGAAGACATTTGTGTAATTGATAGTGGAACAACACATGCCATATTCAAAGATTAAAAATATTTTTCATACTTGATAATGAGAAAGGCAAATGTTTCTACTATTTCTGGTAATACTAATTTAATTGAAGGCTCTGGAAGAGCAACTATATTTCTGCCTAAGGGAACAAAACTTATTATTAATGATGCATTTGAGACATGTTAAGTTTTAAAGATATCCGCCAAAATGGATATCATATTGAGACAATAAACAAAATGAATAATGAATATCTTTGTATTATAAAGAATGTCTCTGGACAGAAACATGTTTTAGAAAAGTTGCCAACTTTATCTTCTGGTCTATACTGTACAACGATTGGTACAGTTGAAGCACACTCTGTCGTAAACCAGAAGTTTACTGATTTAAATAATTTTGTGCTTTGGCATGATCGTTTGGGTCATCCTGGATCAATAATGATGAGACGAATTATTGAAAATTCAAATGGCATTCACTTAAGAACCTGAAGATTCTTTAAAGTGATGAATTTTCTTGTGCTGCTTGCTATCAAGACAAATTAATTACTAGAGCATCACCAACAAAGGTTGAGGTTGAATCCCCTACGTTTTTAGAACGAATCCATGGGGATATATGTTAACCTATTCATCCACCTTGTGGAGTGTTTAGATACTTTATGGTCCTAATTGATGCATCTTCAAGATGGTCTCATATGTGTCTATTATTGTCTCGCAACCTGGCATTTGCAAAATTATTGGCACAAATAATTCGATTAAGGGCATAATTTTCTGACTATCCTATTAAAGCTATTCGCCTTGATAATGCTGCAGAATTTTCATCGCAAGCTTTTAATGATTATTGTTTATAAGTCGGAATAAAAGTTGAACATCCTGTAGCTTATGTTCATACTCAAAATGGCCTCGCAGAGTCATTTATTAAACAACTGCAATTGATAGCAAGACCGCTACTTATGAAAACAAAATTACCCACGACTGCTTGGGGTCATGCTATTTTACATGAATCATCACTTGTTCATCTCAGACCGACACATTATCATGAATTCTCCTCATCACAATTAGTTTTTTGGTCATGAACCAAATATTTCTCATCTACAAATTTTTGGATGCGTTGTTTATGTGTCAGTAGCACCACCACAGCGCACTAAGATGGGACCCCAAAGAATGCTAGGAATATATGTTGGGTTTGAGTCATCCTCTACTATTCGCTACCTTGAGCCATTGACGGGAGATTTATTCACTGCTCGATTTGCAGATTGTCGATTTGATGAAATAATTTTCCCACAATTAGGGGGAGAGAATAAAGAAATAAATAGAGAAATTGTGTGAAAAGTTCCATCATTATATCACTTTGATCCACATGCCCCATATGTGAACAAGAGGTCCAGAAGATCGTTCATTTGCAAAATATAGCAAATCAAATGCCTGATGCATTTACTGATTTGAAAAGGATTACTAAATCACATATCCCTACAGAGAATGTGCCAATTCGGATGGATATTCCAGCAGGACCATCTAGTAGTGTCATAGACAGTGAACCTAAAGCACGCCCAAAGTGTGGTAGACCATTGGGTTCCAAAGATTGAAATCCTAGAAAAAAGAAAATGACAAATGATCAAGATGACACTATGAAAGAATCTCTTGAAGAGAACCAAGATCTTATAAATCCCGAGTTTCCTGAAGAAATCAATGAACCTGAGGCCCAAGTGAGTGAGGAATATTTAATAAATGCCACTGGTGATGGAATTAATTTGAATCGATCAGAAATAGAGGTGGATGATGTTTTTACATATAGTGTAGGACTTAATATTATGAAAGATAATGAGGATTTTGAACCTCAATCTATTCAACAATGTTGACAAAGCAGTGATTGGCCAAAATGGTAAGAGGCAATTCAAGCAGAACTGAGCTCACTGGCCAAACGTGATGTTTTTGGACATGTAGTCCATACACCTAACAGTGTAAAATCGGTTGGCTTTAAATGGGTCTTTGTGCGTAAACGAAATGAGAAAGATGAAATCATAAGATATAAAGCATGCCTTGTTGCACAAGGATTCTCACAAAGACCTGGTGTCGGTTACGAATAAACATATTCACCTGTTATGGATGGAATAAAAATCTAATCAGTTTGGTTGTACATAAAAAACTTGAAATACACCTGATGGATATAGTTACAGCATACCTATATGGCTCACTTGATAATGAAATTTACATTAAAATCCCTGAAGGATTTAAAATGCTGAAGCATATAATTCAAAGTCTCGGGAAATGTACTCAATCAGATTACAAAGATCTTTGTACGGTTTAAAACAATCAGGGGGCATGTGGTATAATTGCGTAAGTGAGTACTTGCTAAAGGAAGGTTAGATAAACGATGTCGTATGTCCATGTATATTCATAAAGAAAACAGCATCACAGTTTGTTATATTTGATCTTTATGTTGATGACATAAATCTCATTGGAACTCCAGAAGAGCTCCAAAAGATAATTGATTATTTAAAGAGAGAATTTGAGATGAAAGATCTCGGAAAGACAAAACTTTGTCTTGGTCTACAAATTGAACATTTAGTAGACGGAATCTTTATTCATCAATCTGCCTATACAGAAAAGGTCTTGAAACGATTTTACATGGATAAAGCACATCCATTAAGTGCTCCAATAATTGTTCGATCCCTTGAAGTGGATAAAGATCCGTTCTGATCTAAAGAAGAGGATGAGGAACTCCTTGGTCCTGAAGTACCATATCTAAGTACAATTGGTGCACTTATGTATCTTGCTAATTCTACAAGGCCTGATATAGAATTTTCTGTTAATGTTTTAGCAAGATTTAGTTCTGCTCCTACACAAAGACATCAGAAAAGTATCAAACAGGTATTGCGATATCTGAAGGGATATGTTGATATGGGTTTGTTTTATTCTAACAAATATGGTGCAGATCTTGTTGGTTATGCAGATGCAGGGTACTTATCTGACCCGCATAGGGCTCGATCTCAAACTGGTTACCTTTTTACGTGTGGGGGTACGACCATATCATGACGTTCTATAAAACAATCAATGGTTGCTACTTCTCCAAATCATGCTGAGTTAATAGCTATTGATGAAGCAAGTAGAGAATGTGTATGGTTGAGATCAGTGGTTCATTTTATTCGGGAAAGATGTGGTCTGAAGTGTGATACCAAAATACCCACGATCTTATATAAAGACAACACTTCATGCATAACAAAGTTAAAAGAAGGATTCATAAAAGGAGATAGAACAAAGCACATTTCACCAAAGTTCTTTTTCACACATGATCTCCAAAAGGATGGTAAACTTAACGTGCAACAAGTATATTCGTGTGATAATTTGGCAGATTTTTTCACCAAATCTTTACCGCCTCCAACTTTTGAAAAGATGGTATACAACATTGGAATAAGGAAACTTAGACACCCAGATCAAGATTTCCATCAGGGGGAGCAAAATATGTGTTGTACTCTTTTTCCCTTAACCATATTTTTTTCCATTGGATTTTCTTGGTAAAGTTTTTAATGAGGCAACTGATAATGCGTATTACAAGACAAGTGCACTCTTTTCCCTTCACTAAGACTTTTTTCCCACATGATTTTTTCTTAGTAAGGTTTTAATGAGGCACATTATCTATTAATGAACATCCAAGGGGGAGTGTTATGAATACATTATATTGTGGATGTCCATTACTCTCATAGCTTCCTGAAGAAGCTTGATCTACAAGTAGCTTAAAAGCAGATAGCTTGGAAGTAGCCCATACAGGCAGCTAACAAGTAGCTCTATGAAAAGCCTTGCAGCAGCTTCTAGAAAGCCTTGCAGCAGCTTGAAGAGGCTTGCAATCAAGAAGACAGCTTACAAGTAGCTCATTCAGACAACTTGCCAGCAGCTTCTGAAAAGCCTTGCAGCTGCTTCTTTTGTTCTATAAATAGGAAGCTAATTTAGTTTATTATGTACATCAATTTGAAGTGAAATAATATATAAGTCTCTCTCTATAAAGCTTCTCTGTTTTATTTACTTTACAACTTTTATTTCATAACAAATAAGTATATACTTGTATTATAAAACACTTGATATATTGTCTATATATGCTTCTTTTTACTAGGTCTTTTTAATGTAGAAATTTTTACGTAAAAGTTTTTTACAAAATATAAAGACATTATAATAAAATTACCCAATATAGAGGAAACAAAAACTTAAGTACAAAATATAACAAAGAATAGCCTAACATAGCAAAACCCTACCTTCTTCCTAGTTCCTCCCATTTCTTCCAGTTTTACTTCTCCTGCTTTTAATCCCTAATTTCGCTCCTCCACCACCCCTATCATTCCCTTCATCTCTCTCCACTCTACCACTACTATTGGACAGAAAAATTAGAAATCAACAAAAAGAATAATTATGCTTTGAAACAATTATGAGAGTAATTGAAGGGTGTTTGGAATGGCTTACAACACACAATTATACTCCATCCACCAGTTTTGGAATTGATTGCCTCTATGATCACTAAACTTTGGGTAATTGGCCACCATGGTCACTTATTGAAACGACCTCGGTCAGTCGTTTCGAAAGTTAGGACTCCGATTTGCATGCCGATAATTTTAAAATATTCATAATGTCTATTAGGACCTGTCTGTAAAATTTGAGCTAAATCAGACCTCGTTTGGTAGGAATCGGAAGAAGGTTTCAGTTTTTACTGTCGATAAATATTAAAAAAGAGGTTCTCGAGCACAATTTTGGCGAATGAGCTCCGATTCGAAATCTGAAAGCATTGCTAAGTTCGTATGGTCATTTATAATATATGTGAATTTTTGAAGTGAGTTTCGAGGTTGTTCGGTTGATTTCGGCTAAAGTTCCGAAATAATTAATAATTTGGTCCTTTTTCCTTTTAATTCGTATCTGGAGTTTTGGGAGTCCCATTTGAGATTTGCCTTGGCGAGCATGTTACATATATTTTGTATAACTTACTTGAAAAATTTGGGATAATTTCGACTTCTCTAGGGTTCCATTTTAATTTTAATTGTCATAGCGGGGGAAAGAAGAAGAAGAAGAAGAATGTCGGCTAGCTTTGTGATTAATATCCCTAAGCTTCATTTTATAACATAAACATGGAGAAACAAGAGAGCTAAAATATAGATAACGCAAAGAGAAAAACAAGGAAAAGTGGAAAGGGAACGAGCAAAAAATAGTGAAATTTTTACCCGAAATCTCCAGGTAATGATATTAACTCATTATCGTAGCTTATTACGTGTGTTTGAATATATTTTAACGGTAAAAATAGGGATATTAGACATCGCACTAATGACTTAAATTGATAGTTTAAAGGGTCAATTGGACCCCGATGATGGAAATGATTATATATTCATATTCAGTGAGTTATGTGCAACATATAGATGTAATTTATTTAGGGTTTGGTTATGAGACTTTGAACCCTGTACATAGGCCTGGCCTGCATATTGCATATGCGAATAGGGTATCAGGTTCCTAACTGGATTCCCTAACACATAAGGAATGAAGCCTTTAGCTTTATTTGATATAATTTTTCTGCTTATTGAATAGAGCGGGATCGTTTGGCCGATAATCCAAAGGAAAAAGCAGTTGTTGAGTAGCAGGGCTAGCTTTTGAATACGGTAAGCGTTTATATCCATTTTTTGGAGGCACCTGGCCTCCTGGATTTTCTACCACGTGTTCCTTACGTGTGTAGCTGCCGATAGGTGTACTCCTTACGCCTTAGCTTTGGATTTACATTATATATTATATCGTATATCCTGTTGTTGGTATTACATTGAGGATCTGAGCATTGTACTCATGCTGTAAGTTGGCATCTACTTCTCGGCTGTCGATGAGAGTCCCGCGCCGGTGAAGGGTTATTATTGCATCACATTTCATTCACATGCATTATATGTCATTCATATGCATTACATTGCATATCATATTGGGTGCAGGAGTATTCCGCCCCAGGAGAGTGCAGGAGTATTCCGTCTCGAGTTTTCGTTTTATCGGGTGCAGGAGTATTCCGCCCCAGGAGAGTGCAGGAGTATTCCGCCTCTGGTTTATATCATATTGGGTGCAGGAGTATTCCGCCCCAAGAGCAGGAGTATTCCGCTCCAGTTGGTTATCATATTGGATTCCCTTCGAATGCAGGAGTATTCCGCTTCTGGATGGGATTACGGGCACATGTGACCCTTTGCATCATATTTCATCTCATCTCATTTCATTTTATTTCATACCATTGTGTAGACTTGTGGTACATAACTACTGTTCTGCTTCTACGTGCATTGATTATTTGTTGATATGTTCCTGGTTCGTATTCCTAGTCAAGTTTATGATTCCATACGTGCATCCAGTTATTACCAGGCTCTGCCTTTTTATAATTTAAATAAGTAAAATTTGGGTTATCTGTTTCTTTTATCCCTGGCTAGATAGCCTATTCTTTGAGGTGGCTAGTCTGCCCACTTATTTAGTCCTTTTGACTCACCCTTGTTTGTTGTTTGTTTCTTGTCTATCTATTTCGTTTCGGCAGGTTCGCCTCCAGGATTGAGTTCGCCACGTTGTGAAGGAGCGAAGACGACTTCAGCTGTCAGGGTGAGCCAGCTTCTGTTCCGGATGGCCACCAGTTTATGGTTTATTATTTCAGTTGCATTTTGCTCCCTTCAGGAGGTATCTGTCTCCTTTTGTACTCTTAGATGTCTAGTCTAGATAGTCCTAAACCTAGTGTGTTGGGTAGTCAGCTGTAATATCTTTTGTACAGCTTAGAGGTATCAATGTGTCTGTGTTTTTTTTTCTTCTAAGTATTGTCCTTATTTATGAATTGTTATATTTATTTTCCTAGTTTAATTGGTAAGGGTTCGCCCGACGGGTCTAGGGGAGGATGTCGGGTGCCCGCACGGCCTAACCGGATTTTGGGTCGTGTCAGTTGGTATCAGAGCCTGGTTTAGAGTCTATCCAGACTAGGACAGTGTCTAGTAGCGCTGATGGGTACGTAGATGTCCGTACTTATCTACGAGAGGCTATGATGGCATTTAGGAAGTTTCAATTCCTTCTTTTTTGATCGTACGTCGGCCTAGGATGCAAAAGTATTTTCGTTAATTCGTTCGTGGTAATTGTGAACCCTCGTACGACAAATCAGCAAACGGTAGGAGTTCAAGATGAAGTAGTCTAGCCTGGGGCTAGAGCTAATCAAGCCCCGAGAGTTTTGGATCGTGCTGACGATCCAGTTTCGCAGGCCGCAGCTGTACGAGCTCACGATGGGCAAGGGAGCAAGGCCTTGTGGTTCCCTTGGCTCTCTACGATGCTTTCACGAGAATCTTGGCGACGCATTTATCGCAAAAACCTATTATTCGCTAGGTATCTTATGAGGTTGCCGCAGATGCAGATGTTCGGTCTCAGGGAGCTCCTATTCCAGTTCTTAATATTGCCGCAGTAAAGTATGTTCCGGAAGCAGCATGTGTTGTGCCTCTTGTTGTTTTGGCTGGTTAGGTAACTGAGGTAATTATTGGGTCCGAGTGCTCAAAGAGGTTGCATTATTTTACGCGGTTTAACATCAAGATATTCCCAAGCAATGCATTCGATAATCCCTGTGTAAGTTTTTTTATAAATAAAATGATGTAAGCGTATCCTTCAGGCTCTTGATTATATCGAACGGTATGGTGTTGATTATTCTGCTTTCCAGTTTCACGGTCTAGCCTAGAATTGGTAGGCCGCTCTTATATTAGCCAACTTGGTTCGATTTTTCTTCTAGATTCGCAGAAAAGTTCCTTTCGAGTAGCGAGCGAGATGAAAAGTGTTGCCAGTTTGAGTGGATTGGACATGGTAGCATGTCGGATAGACCGTTGGTGTTTTAGAATATGAGATTAAATTCTATAGAATGACTGGATATGCATTAGATCTAGTCCATGAGCCTTTCGAGAGATTCAATGATTTATTGATGACCTTTCTTTTTCCTTGAGATCCCAGATGGCTCAAGAGATTGAGGTCGGGATTTCATTTGATGTTGTTGTTGATATTGCTCGAAGGTACAAGGCATACCATAAATTAGAGCGGGAGAGCAAGAGATCCCGCCAAGAGATCCCGTGGCCCTAGTGGGCAACCATGGTACCTCATTTGGAGGTAAGAGTTCTGATTATTTTGGGAGGTCACCTTCCAAGATATCTAAGCTTGTGTCACGTGATTCTTAAATGCGCCAGTAGCTCATTAAGAACAGATTCAATCTTCTCTTTACAGCTATCAGCAATCTTTCTAGCTTCCATTTTCAGCGAAAATGTGTTTTCATTGTCGTGAGTCTGGCTATCCTTTGAGGAATTTTCCCATACTCCGACAAGTAGGCAGTCGTCTTTTCTCTCGTCATCAGGCATCTGCGCAGTCGCAGGGGATTTTATTTAGATCTCAATCAGCAAAAAAATGCCACCATCCAGTAGAGGTCGAGAGCGTGGTGGCAGTGGTTCTTCATAAGGTGATTATCAGGGTAGTGGGTCGGCTCAGCTGCAGAGGCGGTTCTATGAACTACCAGTCTGGCAGGATGCTGAGGTATCTGATATAGTAGACCCATTTATTTCTTCTTCCCTTATATGTGAGTAAGATTGATTCTTCCGATCGATCTGCAAATGGTGTGTCTTATCATGTTTCGATGGTTTCCTTGGATATTGTATTTATTAAAAATCGGCTGCGGTAGAGGGGCGAGCTTTTGGTATGATTTATTCCTGGCATTGGTGAGACCCCACTAATTTATCTAGTCTAAATATGAGAAATTTGACGGTGAGTGTTGCTATTGTCTGCCTGGAATCTTGTCGTGCCACCTTCTATTATTATATCAAATTAGTTTACATCTATTCTCAGAAATTCCTTGTTTGTTGGATTATGGGATTCTAGTTCATCACAATCAGAGAGTGTCATTGTTTCTTCTGGTGTAAAGTGGTTAGTAAGTAATATTCAATCTACGTATCTCCTCTTCGTTCAAAATGCTAGTAAAGTCATGTTATCCTATGAGCTTATCTGGGTTATAAAAGGGTTTTTAGGTAAATTATCAGAGTTTTCTTTTTATTGGGAGGTCAAATTGGCATAAATGTTGTTCCATAAAGCTCATTTAATGTCTATTTCTTCAATTGCGATTCTTCGGTTAACTCGATTCGTAAGTAGTCTAGATCTGGTAGCCAAATAAATAAGAAGAAGAGCTTCCTAAAACTCTAATTATTTCAATTCTCAGTCCATTGCCATCTCTTCTTTACTCGGCACTGGTGAGCTTAGGCGGTCAGTAGCCTCTTGTGATGTTCCCTGTGTTAAGCCAGAGTGCGTGCCAAGGTAGCCGGGTAAGCACATTGTCATTTTCAAGCCTACTAAGGGTAATGAGAGGCGTCATTTGACCTTTGATTTGATCCATCAGGCGGTGGTGCTTATAGAAAATGTATGGAGTTGTGAACTCGAGAGTTGCAGCTATTTGGAAACTTGAAAGGGTAATTGGTAACTTAGGTCTGCCTACGTTCAAATTTTAGCTAAATCTTCTTTAGTCCAGAAGACTGTGCGAGGATGGTTATTCCTATTCAAATAGCTGCATGAGTTTGTGCTTTAAGTGGAGGAGTTTTCTTCCAAATACTGAATGGTAATACTAAATCTCTAAGGCGTTGGTACCACTTTTGTCACGACCTAACCTAGGGCCACGACAGAAACCTACCTTTAGTGTCGATCATTACTAAACCCACTAATAATCTATTAATGCTAGAGATAAACTGGAAACCTGATCATATATACGTACCTGTCTGCTGAAAGCATAAAGTCTGGAAAGATTACACGACTTTAACTTGCTGGCAATTAGAACACTAAGCCACAAATTCTGCTATGCACACTTCATTCCGTCCCACCAATAAATCTGCTAAAGATCATGGTACATCTTAGTCGAACCTGGATGAACAGTGTATTTTGAATAATGTGCCTCTATCATAATCTGTCCACGTAAATCTGCAACATCAGGAACACAAAGTCTATCTTTATACATGAGAACACCGTCAATAGTAACCCTGTATGGTTACCCTGGTTTTCTTCTGGCTATCTGTCTGTATTCAACTAGAACTGGATCCTCATACTGACGCTGTTTTACTTCATGAAAATTTAGAGTTAAAGGTCTAGTGCAGCTTGTCGTCCATCCATCATTGGCATATCTCTTTCACACCTCAACTCTTTGAGAAGTTACTTTAGCGTTATAAATGCAAAGGTAATCCACTTTGTTGATGGTATTCTGCCTCAGCTCATTGTCCAACTACATGTCTCTTTTATTTTTACTTTTTCAAGTCAATATATTTCCAATTCAAAGACAATACCCTGAAGTAAATGTCCAGTCTAAAGATCATTCCTGGTCTGCATCATACTATCCAGTAGTATTTGCGTGATCCTTATCCTTATATGATAGACCCTGTTCAGATGAACCTTTGACATACAGAAGGATATGAGTAACTACACTCCCACAAGGAGCTTGCGGAACAACCCTAACATTAACTGAGATGTTGCATAGTGCGTTCGTAAAAATAATATTGCTCGCATCAAATATTCTATAGTGTGTAGTGACAAGGTACTTCAAAAGCTCCCCCTATTGCATCAAGCGTGAGCTAATTCTTAGTTCCATCGACCTATTTTATCTTGAAAAGTATATCGAAAAGGTGATTATCGTCTGAATCATGTTAACTCATTCAAAGTTCCGTGTATCTTTACTTCGAAATTGTAGATCTCTCTTCTCGTGATCGAGGAAGGATCAGCTTAGGCAGAATAAGTTGTGCAATGGTATTATCATATTATTCAGATATATTTTATTCCAAAAAGATGATATGCGTGTTATGATTCTGATCCTGTGATAAGAAGATAATGCCCGTGGAGTAGTTTATAAAGTGCAAGTTCTCTTGTTATCTGTGTGAATGTTGCTTTAGACGGAAGCTCGTTCGAGGATAAACGAGAGTTTAAGTGGAGGAGAATGAAACGACCTCGGCCAGTCGTTTCAAAAGTTAGGACCCCGATTGGCGTGTCGATAATTTTACAATATTCATAATATCCATTAGGACCTGTCTGTAAAATTTGAGCTAAATCAGACCTCGTTTGGTAGGCATTGGAAGAAGGTTTCAGTTTTTATTGTCGATAAATATTAAAAAAGAGGTTTTCTAGCACAATTTTTGCGAATGAGCTCCGATTCGAAATCTTAAAGCGTCGCTAGGTTCGTATGGTCATTTATGATATATGTAAA
Organism: Petunia axillaris subsp. axillaris; assembly: GCA_029990575.1. Taxonomy (NCBI): domain Eukaryota; kingdom Viridiplantae; phylum Streptophyta; class Magnoliopsida; order Solanales; family Solanaceae; genus Petunia; species Petunia axillaris. The sequence continues at coordinate 63,538,605 of JARKNS010000004.1, forward strand.
ATTTTGAAGTGAGTTTCGAGGTTGTTCAGTTGATTTCGGCTAAAGGTCCGAAAGAATTAATAATTTGGTCCTTTTTCCTTTTAATTCATATCTGGAGTTTCAGGAGTCCGATTTGAGATTTGCCTTGGCGAGCATGTTACATATACTTTGTATAACTTACTTGAAAAATTTGGGATCATTTCGACTTACCTAGGCTTCAATTTTAATTTTAATCGTCGTAGTGGAAAAAAAAAGGAGAAGAATGTCGACTACCTTTGGGATTAATATCCCTAAGCTTCATTTTATAACAGAAACATGGAGAAACGAACAGAGAGCTACAATATAGATAACTCAAAGAGAAAAAAGGAAAAGGGGAAAGAGAAGGAGAAAACAATAGTGGAATTTTTACCCGAAATCTCCAGGTAATGATGTTAACTCATTATCTTAGCTTATTACGTTTGTTTGAATATTTTTTTACGATAAAAATAGGGATATTAGACATCTCCCTAATGACTTAAATTGATAGTTTAAAGGGTCAATTGGACCCCGATGATGGAAATGATTATATTTTCGTACTCAGTAAGTTATGGGCAACATATAGATGTAATTTATTTAGGGTTTGGTTATGGGACTTTGAACCCTATACATAGGCCTGGCCTGCATATTGCGTATGCGAATAGGGTATCAGGTTCCTAACTGGATTTCCAAAGACATAAGGAATGAAGCCTTTAGGTTTATTTGATATAATTTTTCTGCTTATTGAATAGAGCGGGATCGTTTGGCCGATAATCCAAAGGAAAAAGCAGTTGTTGAGTAGCAGGGCTAGCTTTGGAATACGGTAAGTGTTTAAATCCATTTCTTTGGAGGCACCTGGCCTCATGGATTTTCTACCACGTGTTCCTTACGTGTGTAGCTGCCGATAGGCGTACTTCTTACGCCTTAGCTTTGGATTTACATTATATATTATATGGCATATCCTGTTGTTGGTATTACATTGAGGATCTATTCTACTCTGGCCATAAGTTGGCATCTACTTCCCGGCTGTCGATGAGAGTCCCGCGCCGATGAAGGGTTATTATTGCATCACATTGCATTCATATGCATTATAAGTCATTCATATGCATTACATTGCATATCATATTGGGTACAGGAGTATTCCGCCCCAGGAGAGTGCAGGAGTATTCCGCCTCTGGTTTACGTTTTATCGAGTGCAGGAGTATTCCGCCTCTGGTTTATATCATATTGGGTGCAGGAGTATTCCGCCCCAGGAGCAGGAGTATTCCGCTCTTATGTCAAATACTAAGTGCAGGAGTATTCCGCCTCAGCTTTACATTATATCTGGTGCAGGAGTATTCCGCCCCAAGAGAGTGCAGGAATATTCCGTCTTTGGTTTACATTATATTGGGTGCAGGAGTATTCCGCCCCAAGAGAAGGAGTATTCCACTCCAGTTGGTTATCATATTGGATTCCCCTCGAATGCAGGAGTATTCTGCTTCTGGATGGGATTACGGGCACATGTGACCCTTTGCATCATATTTCATCTCATCTCATTTCATTTTATTTCATACCATTTCATACCATTATGTAGACTTGTGGTACATAACTACTGTTCTGCTTCTACGTGCATTGATTATTTGTTGATATGTTCCTGGTTCGTATTGTTAGTCGAGTTTATGATTCCATACGTGCATCTAGTTATTACTAGGCTCTGCCTTTTTATAATTTAAATAAGAAGAATTTGGGTAGTCTGTTTCTTTTCTCCCTGGCTAGATATCCTATTCTTTGAGGTAGCTAGTATGCCCACTTATTGAGTCCTTTTGACTCACCCTTGTTTGTTGTTTGTTTCTTGTCTATCTATTTCGTTTCGGAAGGTTCGCATCCAGGATTGAGTTCGCCACGTCGTGAAGGAGCGAAGAAAACTTTAGCTGTCAGGGTGAGCCAGGTTTTATTCCGAATGGCCACCAGTTTATGGTTTATTATTTCAGTTGCATTTTGCTCCCTTCAGGAGGTATCTGTCTCCTTTTGTACTCTTAGATGGCTAGTCTGGATAGCCCTAAACCTAGTGTGTTGGGTAGTCAGTTGTAATTTCTTTTGTACAGCTTAGAGATATCAATGTGTCTGTGTTTTTTTTCCTAAGTATTGTCCTTATTTATGAATTGTTATATTTATTTTTCTAGTTTAATTGGTAAGGGTTCGCCTGACGTGTCTAGGGGAGGATGTCGGGTGCCCGCACGGCCTAACCAGATTCCGAGTCGTGTCACTTATCTTTATTTTGTCTTTCTATGGCCACTTAACTTTACCCAATAAACTCCCACAGTCATTCAACACAAAACTCTACAAACTTGATCCGTTAAGTATATGCTGACGTGTCAACTTTAACTTTATGCAAATTATAGAAAAAGAAAAAAACTAAAATCATTTAGGACCAACCCACATTAAACTCCACCCAGCCCCAATATCCGAGATAAACTTGGTTGTCTGACCTTAACGAGCTAGCTGCATTCATACTTTTTATAAGAAGAAATTTTTATTTAAGCGGCGCAGACTTTTGGTTAGTTATAAAGATATTGCACAATTTGTTTAAGTGGTACTGCTTTTATTTATTTATACATGTTTTTGATAGTTGATATTGTTATAAATTTAACAGATATGATAATAGCTTCAAGTTGATGTTAAATGAATTGATAGTCGATGTTAAAATGGTTATGCTCAATTGGAAGAAAGAAGTCATAGAGTGGCAGTAGTTTGATAGGATATGTTGTAAAGCATTTATATGGTTAAAATAATTATACTCTCTTTTGAAGAAGTTAAATGATTTTATACTGGTTTGATGTCTTCATTTGCTTTAGATAATATATGCTCCTTTTTTGTTTGATGTTTTATTTTATTCCTTTCACTTTGTCATGGCACATTTACTATTACATATAATTTGTAGGATGAAATACGAAAAAGATAAAAGAAACTGAAAAAAGAAAAGCAAGTTGTTTTGCAGTAAGGAAGTTCTTCTAAATTAAATTTGTGTGTCGGATTGCGGCTGGGTGGGGTTTATGGGTTGGTCCTAAATGATTTTAATTTTTTTCTTTTTCTATAATTTGCATAAAAAATAAAGTTGTCACGTCCCGGAACCACAACCATTCAACGGGATTCAAAATGCCAAGGCTCGAAGACTTCTGGGACCCCAAGCCTACCTAACCTAATTGTGTGTGAGCAATCAATCGTGACAAGTCGATGAAGACTAAAAAACCAATATATGGTGGCATTGTCCATAGAGAACAGGAGTTTGTAGAGTTTTGTGTTTGATGACCATGGAAGTTAATTGTGTAAAGTTGAATGACCATAGAAAGACAAAATAAAGATAAGTAATCATGGTGGCCAGTTACCTAAAGTTGAGTGACCATACAGGCAATCAACTCTAGTTTTTGGAATAGTATGTAAAAGAGAACTCTCAGCACACACGGTGATTCGAAGCAGTATTATTCGGTTCACCATTGCATGTACTTGTTCTAATGTACTCCCTCTGTTCCAAAATAGTTGTCATAGTTCGGATTTCGAGAGTCAAACGAGTTTAACTTTGACTGTAATATTTTCATATATTTTTTAAATATTTTGAATTATTAATTATTGTGACTTATAGTACGTTTTATGTAGTTTCTAAATATATAATCATCGTTACAAAAAACTTAAAGATTATATGTTTAAATTCACGGTCAAAATGAACTTGTTTGACTCTCGAAATCCGAACTATGACAACCATTTTGAAACGGTGGGAGTACAATTTACTTGTTTTTTTCATCAGTTCCCCATTTAAAGACAATTGTATCACATTAAAAATCATGTATGTGCTCCTCTTGGTGGATTCATATATCCAAAAGATAATTGGTCAATGTTAAAAAATTATGAGGAATCTATCAAATTTATTTCAGGAAAATATGAATTATCATTGGATGCTTCAAACGCCTAATAATTAGTACAACGAGACTGGTTGGCCATGTCCTTGTTAGAGTAACAGCAAGTTTGGGATAGATCATATGAGGATTAGAATAAATACACAACTGGATTTCATATTACGACTAGACTTTAGTGCATGGCATTATAAATACTTTTAGATTAGCTTAAAGACAAAATTGGGGCAAGTTTCGTACAATGCACAACCTAAAGTTATAAATGTTAAATAAGCACAAATATGGTCTAAATTAATGCTCGCCTTGACTAAGTAGTACATACTTCCTCCCTCCCACAATGGATGTTTTAGTTTAATTTGGATTCGAATTTAAAAAATGAAAGAAGACTTTTGAAACTTGTGGTCTAAAATAAGCTATAGATAAATGTGTGGCTATAAATCATTTCATTAAGGATAAAGTGCTAAGTTTAAAAGTAAATTTTTTCTAAATATAAAATTGTACTATTTTTATGGAATGGACTAAGAAAAAACTAGGACATTCATTGTGAAACGGAGGGAATAGTATTTCGTAATAATACAACGGCAAATCTCTTGTTTTGTTCTCATTTGCCCTGTGTTATCAAACTAACACATGTACTTATAGTAGTAATAAAGATTCCAATTAAGTGTTGTGGATCACGAAAATTTAGCACATGCACTACATAAAATAATTAAGATTTTAAATAAATCTTGTGAATCACGAAAAACTAGCACGTGATGCACTACATAATATGCATATACAGGATCAAGAAAGATTGTAAAAGTAACGAATTTTGATTTGTTCTAAGTTTGTGATTATTAAAAGGAGTCATTAACAATACTATAAGAAATCGAAAACAGCGCCAATCAAAATTATAGTAATGATTTAAATTAAAAGTTAGCTAGCCAGAAGATGGCATCTTGCCTAAATCTTACAGTAGCGTTGCATCCCTTCCAAGTACCACCTGCTAAATTGGAACTAGTGTCCAGTAATCAACTAATTGAAATTAATTAAAAATTTGAATAGTGACTATATCGGTTGATCAAGACGCAATATATGAAACGACCTCGATCAATCATTTCGAAAGTTAGACTCTAATTAGCGTGCCGATAATTTTAAAATATTTGTAATATCCATAAGGACTTGTCTGTAAAATTTGAGCTAAATCAGACCTCGTTTGGTAGGCATCGGAAGAAGGTTTCAGTTTTTATTGTCGATAAATATTAAAAAGAGATTTTCGAGCTCGGTTTTGGCGAATGAGCTCCAATTCGAAATCCGAAAGCGCCGTTAGGTTCGTATGATTATTTGTGACTTTTATAAAATTTCGAAAGTGAATTTCGATGTTGTTCGGCTAGTTTCCGCTAAAATGCCGAAAGTTAAATAATTTGATTTTTTTTCATTTAATTTGCATATTGAGTTTCGGGAGTCCGATTTGAGATCCGTCTTTGTGAGTATGTTACATATATTTTGTATAACTTGTATGAAAAAATTGGAATTATTTCGAATATCGCAGGGTACCGTTTTAATTTTCATCGCGAAAAGAAAAAAAAATTTAAAAAAAAAATGAAAAAGGAAAAAGACAAAATGAAAGAAACAAAGAAAGTAGGCGGTGGTGGGGATTGTATATATATATCCCCTAAAGCCAACTTGAACAGAAACATTAAGAACAGATACCTTAGAAACGAAACAGAGAAATGAAATGACGCAGTGGAAAAAAAAGCCAGAAAATGAGAAAAGAGCCGGGAAAATAGTAGAATTTTTACCCCGAAACATTCAGGTAATGATCTTAATGCATTATTTGAGTTTATTACGTGTGTTTGAATATGTTTTAACAGTATAACTTGGAATATTATACATAGTTTTAATAAGTTCAATTAATAGTTTAAAGGGTCAAATGGACCCCGATAACGAAATTGATTATATATTCGTACTCAGTGAGCTATGGGCAACATATAAATGTAATTTATTTAGGATTTGGTTATGTGACCTTAAACCCCGTATATAAGCCTGGCCTGCGTATTGCGTATGCGAATAGGGTATCAGGTTCCAAACCGGATTGCCCTAAGATGTAGGGAATGAAGCCTTTAGTCTAATGTGATATATTTTTCTTCTTATTGAATATAGTGGGATCGTTTGGCAATGAATTCAAAGAATAAAGCGGTTGTTGGGTAGCAGTGTTAACTTTGGAACGAGATAAGTGTTTGTATCCATTTCTTTGGAGACACCTGGCCTCGTGAATTTTCTACCACGTGTTCCTTACGTGTGTAGCTGCTGATAGGCGTACTCATTACGCCATTATGCCTTAGCCTTGAATTTATATTGTATATTATATGTTATGCCCTGTTGTTGGTATTGCATTGAGCGAGAATTGCACTCTGGTGTTTAGTATTGCATATACTTCCCGGTTGGCGATGAGTGTCCAGCACCGGTGAAGGGTCATTATTGCATATGCTTCCCGGCTGGCGATGAGAGTCCCGCACCGGTGAAGGGTCATTATTGCATATATCTCCTGGTAGACGATGATAGTCCCACACCGGAGATAGGTATCAGGCATACACTGCATTGCATTGTACCGCATTCATCCCATCTCATTGCATCGCATACCGACTGTTTTGTGTATTGTGTTGTGTTTTATATATGCGGTAAGTATACTATGTCGTGGACATATCTCAGTTTGCCTATATATTTTTGGCTAGTATTTTGGGTTGCGGGGATCAGGTTGCACGCCGCAACGGTATAAATATATGGATCGGGTTGCACGCCGCAACAGTATAAATAGCCCCAACGGTATAAATAAATGAATCGGGTTGCATGTCGCAACGGTATAAATAGCCGCAACGGTATAAATATATGGATCGGGTTGTATGCCGGAACGACATAAATATATGGATCGGGTTGCACGCCACAACGGTATGAATATATGGATCGGGTTGCACGCCGCAACAGGATGAATATATGGGTCGGATTGCACGCCGCAACAGGATGTATTTTTGATTGTTGATATGTTCGGGATACCTATATGTTCTGACTATCTTAAGTTCCTGGATGTTAATGAGTTTGTGATTCCATATGTGTTTCTAGTTATTATCTGGCTCTGCTTTTTCATAATTTAAATAAGAGGAATTTGGTTTATCTGTTTTTCTCCCTGGCTAGCTATCCAATTCTTTGAGGTAGCTAGTCTGCCCCACTTATTGAGTCCTTTTGACTCACCCTTGTTTGTTGTTTGTTTTTTTCTATCTATTTCGTTTCGGCAGGTTCGCTCCAGGATTGAGTTCGCCACATTGTAAAGGAGCGAAGACGACTTCAGCTGTCGGGGTGAGCCAGCTTTTATTCCGAATGGCCACCAGTTTTATATTTATTATTTAAGTTGCATTTTGCTCCCTTCAGGAAGTATTTGTCTTCTTCTGTACTCTTAGATGTCTAGTCTGGATAGCCCTAAACCTAGTATGTTGGGTAGTCAGCTCTAATTTCTTTTGTACAGCTTAGAGGTATCAGTATGTCTGTGCTTTTTCTAAGTCTTGTTCTTATTTATGAATTGAATTATATTTATTTTCTTAATTTACTTGGTAAGGGTTCGTCTGATGGGTCTAGGGGAGGATGTCGGGTGCCCGTACGGCTGACACGACCCGGAATCCGGTTAGGCTATGCGTGCACCCGACATCCTCCCCCAGACCCGTCGGGTGAACCCTTACCAATTAAATTAGGAAAATAATTATAATAATTCATAAATAAGGACAAGACTTAAAAAAAAATACAAACAAACTGATACCTCTAAGCTGTACAAAAGAAATTACAGATGACTACCCAACATACAAGGTTTAGGGCTATCCAGACTAGACATCTAAGAGTACAAAAGAAGACCGATACCTCCGGAAGGGAGCAAAATACAACCGAAATAACAACCCATAAACTGGTGGCCATCCGGAATAAAAGCTGGCTCACCCTGACAGCTGAAGTCGTCTTCGCTCCTTCACAACGTGGCGAACTCAATCCTGGAGCGAACCTGCCGAAACGAAATAGATAGACAAGAAACAAACAACAAACAAGGGTGAGTCAAAAGGACTCAATAAGTGGGGCAGACTAGCCACCTCAAAGAATAGGATAGCTAGCCAGGGAGGAGAAACAGATAAACAAAACTCCTCTTATTTAAATTGTGAAAAGGCAGAGCCAGATAATAACTAGAAACACGTATGGAATGACAAACTCATCAACAATCAGAAATACATCCTGTTGCGGCGTGCAACCCGATCCATGTATTTATACTATTGCGGCGTGCATCCCGATCCATATATTTATACCGTTGCGGCGTGCGACCCGATCCCCACAACCCAGAATACGAGCCAGAGATATATAGGCAAATACGCAATGTACGTAGAAGCAGAACAATAGTTATGTACCACAAGTCTACACAATGGTATGAAATGAAATGAAATGAAATAAAATGAGATGAGATAAAATGAAATGAAATAAAATGAGATGAAATGAAATGAAATATAATGCAATGGGTCACATGTGCCCGTAATCCCATCCCGAAGCAGAATACTCCTGCATTCGAGGGGAATCCAATCTGATAACCAACTCGAGCGGAATACTCCTGCTCCTGGGGCGGAATACTCCTGCACCCGATATAATATAAAACAGAGGCGGAATACTCCTGCACCCGATATAATGTAAAGCTGAGGGAATACTCCTGCACTCAATATCTGACATAAGAGCGGAATACTCCTGCTCTTGGGGCGGAATCCTCCTACCCTCAAATGATACAATGGAGCGGAATCCTCCTGCTCCTGGGACGGAATACTCATGCACCCAATATGATATGCAATGTAATGCATATGAATGACATATAATGCATGTGAATGCAATGTGATACAATAATAACCCTGCACCGGCGCGGGACTCTCTTCGACAGCCGGGAAGCAGATGCCAACTCACAGCCAGAGTAAAATGCTCAAACCCTCAATGCAATAAAAACAACATGACATAACATATAATATACGAGGTAAATCCAAAGCTAAGGCGTAAGGAGTACGCCTATCGACAGTTACACACGTGAGGAACACGTGGTAGAAAATCCACGAGGCCAGGTGCCTCCAAGAAATAGATAAAAACACTTACCTCTTCCAAAAGTTAGCTCTGCTAATCAACAACCGCTTTATCTTTTGGTTTCATTGCCAAACGATCCCGCTCTATTCAATAAGCAGAAAAATATATCAAATTAGGCTAACGGCTTCATTCCTCACATCTTAGGGTAATCCGGTTAGGAACCTGCTACCCTATTCGCATACGCAATACGCAGGCCATGCCTATATACAGAGTTTAAGGTCACACAACCAAACCCCAAATAAATTACATTTATATGTTGCCCATAACTCACTGAGTATGAATATATATTCAATTCCATTATCGGGGTCCATTTGACCATTTAAACTATTAATTGAACTTATTAGGTCGATGTCTAATATCTCAATTTTTACCGTAAAAATATATTCAAACACACGTAATAAACTCAAATAATATATTAGGATCATTACCTGAATGTTTCAGGGTGAAAATTCTACTTTTCTCCGGCCTCTTTTCTCATTTTCTGGCATTTTTTTCTATTTATGCGCCATTTTTTTTCTCTGCTTCTAAATCGTTTTGTTACTGTTTTCATACTTATCATATGCTCATATATGACCAGCATATATGCACCGCCATTCCATTTTTATGTTTTGTCGTTTCCCTTTTTTTTTCTTTTCTTTTCGCGATGAAAATTAAAACGGAACCCTTACGATATTCGAAATAATTCCAACTTTTGCATACAAGTTGTACAAAATATATGTAACATACTCGCGAAGGCGGATCTCAAATCAGACTTCCGAAACTCAAGATGCGAATTTAAATGAAAAGAAGTCAAATTATTTAACTTTCGGCATTTTAGCGGAAACTAGCCGAACAACATCGAAATTTACTTTCGAAAGTTTACAAAAATCACAAATAATTATACGAACCTAACGGCGCTTTCGGATTTCGAATCGGAGCTCATTCGGAAAAACCGAGCTCGAAAATCTCTTTTTAATATTTATAGCCAATAAGAATTGAAACCTTCTTCCGATGCCTACCAAACGAGGTCTGATTTAGCTCAAATTTTACAGACAGATCCTAATGGACATTACGAATATTTTAAAATTATCGGCACGTCAATCGGAGTCCTAACTTCCGAAACGACTGACTGAGGTCGTTTCATTCTCCTCCACGTAAACTCTCGTTCGTCCTTGAACGAGCCTAAGTCAAAAGAAAAATTCACACAGATAACAAAAGAACTTGCACGATCTTCATAAGCTACTCCACGGACCTTATCTCTTGATTACAAGATCAGAATTATATTACGCACATCGTACTTTTGGAATAAAATATATCTTTATAATATGATAACACCATTGCCCAGCTTATTCTGACTAAGCTGATCCTTCCTCGATCATGAGAAGAGAGTTTTATATTTTTGAAACAAAGATACATAAAACTTTGAATGGGTTAACATGATTCAGCCGATAATTACCTCTTCGATATACCTTTCGATATAGAACATGTCGATGGAACTAAAAATTAGCTCACGCTTGATGCAATAGGGGAAGCTTTTGAAATACCTTGTTACTACACACTATGGAAGATTTGATGCAAGCTATATTATTTTTTTTACGAACGCACTATGCAACATCTCAATTGATGTTAGTGTTGTTCCGCAAGCTCCTTGTGGGAATGTAGTTACTCATATCCTAATGTATGTCAAAGGTTCATCTGAACAGGGTATTGTCTTTGAATTGGAATTATTACGACTTGAGAAAGTAAATATAAAAGAGACATGTAGTTGGACCATGAGCTGAGGCAGAACACTAGCACAAAGTTGATTACGTGTGCACTTACAACACTAAAGTAACTTCTCAAAGAGTTGAGGTGTGAAGGAGATATACATACCAATGATGGATTGTCGACAAGCTGCACTAGACCTTTAACTCTAAATTTTCATGAAATATAACAGCATCAATATAAGGATCCAGTTCTAGTTAAATACAGACAAATAGCCAAAAGAAAATTGGAGTCACCCTACAGGGTTACTACTGACGGTGTTCTCATGTATAAAGATAGACTTTGTGTTCCTGATGTTGCAGATTTAGTTTATGATAAAGGCACATTATTCCAAATACACTGTTCATCCAGGTTCGACTAAGATGTACCATGATCCTAAGCAGATTTATTGGTGGGACAGAATGAAGTGTGACATAGCAGAATTTGTGGCTTAATGTTCTAGTTGCCAGCAAGTTAAAGTCATGTCATCTTTCCAGACTTTATGTTTTCAACAAATAGGTACATATATATAATCAGGTTACCAGCTTATCTCTGTCATTAATAGATTATTAGTGGGTTTAGCAATGATCGACACTCATTGTAGATTTCTACCGTGGCCTTACTTTGGATCGTGAGAAAAGTGGTATCAACACCTCAAAGATTTAATATTATCATTCAGTATTTGGAGGAAGAATCCTCCACTTAAAGCACAAACTCATGCAGCCATTTGAATAGGAATAACCATCCTCGCACAGTCTGCTGGACTAAAGATGATTTAGCTAAAAGCTGAACGTAGGCAGACCTAAGCTGCCAACTACCCTTTCGAGTTGCCAAACAGCTGCAACTCTCAAGTTCACAACTCCATACCTTTGCCGTAAACACCGCCGCCTGATGGATGGTACTTCTATATAAAAATTTCGGATGAGTTTCCCCTGAAACTGGATGATCCGCAAAAACAGAACCAGCACTATGCTATACATGGGAATGGATACCCGGATAAACTGATATCCAAAACAATAATATGCTTACCCGGCTACAATAACACGTACTTTGGCTCAACTCAGGGAACGTCACAAACGGCTACCAATCGCCCAAGCTCACTAGTGCTGGACGAAGAAGAAATGGAAATGGATCGAGGATAGAAATAATTAGAGCTTCAGGAAGTTCATCTTCTTATTTGCTTGGCTACCAAAGCTAGACTACTTCCGAGTCAGGCGAGCCAAAGAATCGCAATTGAAGAGATAGACATTAAATAAGCTTTATGGAAAAATATCCATACCAATTTAACCTCCCAATAAGAAGGAAACTCTGACAATTTACCAGAAAACCCTTTTATAACCCAGATAAGCTCATGGGATAACATGAATGTACTAGCATTTTGAACCAAGAGAAAATACGTAGATTAAATATTGCTTACTAATCACTTTACACCGGAAGAAACAATGACACTCTCTGATGGTGATGAACTAGAATTCCATCATCCAACCAACACGGAATTTCGAGAAGAGAGGTAAACTAATTTGATATAATAGTAGAAGGTGGCACAAAAAGATTCCAAGCAGACCATACCGACACTCTTTCCCAAATTTCTCACATTTCCCAGGTCATCATAAATGCCAGGAATAAATCATATCAGAAGCTCACCCCTCTACCGCAACCAATTCTTAATAGAAACGACATCAAAAGAAACCATGGAAACATGATAGGACACCCCATTTCTAGATCGACCGGGAGAATCAAATCTTACTCACATTTAAGGGAAGAAAAAAAATACTTGAGTCAACTACATCGGATGCCTCAGCATCCTGCCAGACTAGCAGTTCATAGAACTACCTCTGCAACTGAGCTCAGCCACTACCCTAATATCAGCTTCTGAAGACCCACTGCCACCACGCTCTAAACCTCTACTGGATGGTGGCATTTCTCCGGCTGATTGAGATCTAAATAAAATCGCCTGCGACTGAACAGATGCCTGATGACGAGAGAAAAGACGACTGCGTACCTGTCGGAGTAAGGGAAAACTCCTCAAAGAATAGCCAGACTCATGACAACGATAACACCTTTTCAGTGAAAATGGAAGCTAGACAGATTGTTGATAGCTGTAAAGAGAAGACTGAATCTGATCTTGATGAGCTACTGGCGCACTCTAAGAATCACGTAACACAAGCTGAGATAACCTGGAAGGTTACGTCCCGAAATAATCAGAACTTTTACCTCCAAATGAGGTACCATGGTTGCCCACCAAGGCCACATAATTTCTTGCTCTCCTACTCTAACTCTTCCCGCTCTAACTTATGGTATGCCTAATACCTCTGACCAATATCAACAACAACATCAAATAAAGTCCCAACCTCAATTTTTTTCGAGCCATCTGGGATCTCAAGGAAGGAGAAAGGTCACCAATAAATATTTGAATCTCTCGAAAGGCTCATGGAATAGTTCTAATGTATATTCAGCCATTCTATAGAATTCAATCTCATATTCTGAAACCAACAGACTAACCAACAGGCTACCCTGTCTAATCCACTCAAATTGGCAACACTTTTCATCTCGCTCGCTACTCAAAAGGAACTTTTCCACGAATCTGAAAAAAAAAAATCGAACCAAGTTAGCTAATAAGAGAGCGGCCCACCAATTCAAGGCTAGACCCTAAAGCTGGAAAGAAGGATAATCAACACCATACCACTCGATATAATCACGAGCCTGAAGGATACGCTGACATCATTATATTTTAAAAAGAATCATGAGGTTTATCTAATGCATTGCTTTTAGAATATCGGAAGGTTCAACTGCGTAAAATAATGCAACCTCTTTGGGCACTCGGACCGAACTGATACCTCGGCTGGCTAACCAGCCAGGACAATTAGAGGTAACACATACTACCTCCGGAATATAATTTACTGCAGCAATATTAAGAACCGGAAAAGGAGCTCCCTGAGATCGAACGTCTGCACATGCGGCAACCTGATAGGCTGCCCTGCGAATAATAGGTTCTTACGGTATCTGCGTCGCCAAAATTCTCGTAAAAGCATCGTAGAGAGCCAAGGGAACCACAAGCCCTGCTCCATTGCCCATCGCGAGCTCGTACGTCCATAACTAGATCGTAAGCACGATAAAAAAACTCTCGGGGCTTCGTAAGTGCTAACCCCAGGCCAGACTGCGTCGTCCTGAACTCATACCATTTGCTGATTTATCGCACGAGGGTTTCACAATTACCATGAAGGAATTAACGAAAATACTTTTGTATCCTAGACTGACGCACGATCAGAAAAAAAGGAAGTGAAACTTCCTAAATGCCATCATAGCCCCTCGTAGATAAGTACGGACGTCTACGTACCCATCAGCGAGACTCTACTAGACACTGTCTTAGTCTGGATAGACTCGAAACCGGGCTCTCATACCAACTGACATGACCCGGAATCTGGTTAGGCCGTGCGGGCACCCGACATCCTCCCCCAGACCCGTCGGGCGAACCCTTACCAATTAAATTAGGAAAATAATTATAATAATTCATAAATAAGGACAAGACTTAAAAAAAATACAAACATACTGATACCTCTAAGCTGTACAAAAGAAATTACAGCTGACTACCCAACATACAAGGTTTAGGGCTATCCAGACTAGACATCTAAGAGTACAAAAAAAGACCGATACCTCCGAAAGGGAGCAAAATACAACCGAAATAACAACCCATAAACTGGTGGCCATCTAGAATAAAAGCTGGCTCACCCTGACAGCTGAAGTCGTCTTCGCTCCTTCACAACGTGGCGAACTCAATCCTGGAGAGAACCTGCCGAAACGAAATAGATAGACAAGAAACAAACAACAAACAAGGGTGAGTCAAAAGGACTCAATAAGTGGGGCAGACTAGCTACCTCAAAGAATAGGATAGCTAGCCAGGGAGGAGAAACAGATAAACAAAATTCCTCTTATTTAAATTATGAAAAGGCAGAGCCAGATAATAACTAGAAACACGTATGGAATGACAAACTCATCAACAATCAGAAATACATCCTGTTGCGGCGTGCAACCCGATCCATGTAATTATACTGTTGCGGCGTGCATCCCAATCCATATATTTATGCCGTTGCGGCGTGCGACCCGATCCCCGCAACCCAGAATACGAGCCAGAGATATATAGGCAAATACGCAATTTACGTAGAAGATTAACAATAGTTATGTACCACAAGTCTACACAATGGTATGAAATGAAATGAAATGAAATAAAATGAGATGAAATGAAATGAAATGAAATAAAATGAGATGAAATGAAATGAAATATGATGCAAAGGGTTACATGTGCCCGTAATCCCATCCCGAAGTGGAATACTCCTGCATTCGAGGGGAATCCAATCTGAAAAACCAACTGGAGCGGAATACTCCTGCTCCTGGGGCAGAATACTCCTGCACCCGATATAATATAAACCAGAGGCGGAGTACTCCTGCACTCTCCTGGGGCGGAATACTCTTGCACCCGATATAATGTAAAGCTGAGGCGGAATACTCCTGCACTCAATATCTGACATAAGAGCGGAATACTCCTGCTCTTGGGGCGGAATCCTCCTACCCTCAATATGATACAATGGAGCAGAATCCTCCTGCTCCTGGGGCGGAATACTCCTGCACCCAATATGATATGCAATGTAATGCATATGAATGACATATAATGCATGTGAATGCAATGTGATACAATAATAACCCTTCACCGGCGCGGGAGTCTCATCGACAGCCGGGAAGCAGATGCCACCTCACAGCCAGAGTACAATGCTCAAATCCTCAATGCAATAACAACAACAGGACATAACATATAATATACAAGGTAAATCCAAAGCTAAGGCGTAAGGAGTACGCCTATCGAAAGCTACACACGTCAGGAACACGTGGTAGAAAATCCACGAGGCCAGGTGCCTCCAAGAAATGGATATAAACACTTACCTCTTCCAAAAGTTAGCTCTGCTAATCAACAACCGCTTTATCTTTTGGTTTCATTGCCAAACGATCCCACTCTATTCAATAAGCAGAAAAATATATCAAATTAGGCTAACGGCTTCATTCCTCACATCTTAGGGTAATCCGGTTAGGAACCTGCTACCCTATTCGCATACGCAATACGCAGGCCAGGCCTATATACAGAGTTTAAGGTCACACAACCAAACCCCAAATAAATTACATTTATATGTTGCCCATAACTCACTGAGTATGAATATATATTCAATTCCATTATCGGGGTCCATTTGACCATTTAAACTATTAATTGAACTTATTAGGTCGATGTCTAATATCTCAATTTTTACCGTAAAAATATATTCAAACACACGTAATAAACTCAAATAATATATTAGGATCATTACCTGAATGTTTCAGGGTGAAAATTCTACTTTTCTCCGGCCTCTTTTCTCATTTTCTGGCATTTTTTTCTATTTATGCGCCATTTTTTTTCTCTGCTTCTAAATCGTTTTGTTACTGTTTTCATACTTATCATATGCTCATATATGACCAGCATATATGCACCGCCATTCCATTTTTATGTTTTGTCGTTTCCCTTTTTTTTTCTTTTCTTTTCGCGATGAAAATTAAAACGGAACCCTTACGATATTCGAAATAATTCCAACTTTTGCATACAAGTTGTACAAAATATATGTAACATACTCGCGAAGGCGGATCTCAAATCAGACTTCCAAAACTCAAGATGCAAATTTAAATGAAAAGAAGTCAAATTATTTAACTTTCGGCATTTTAGCGGAAACTAGCCGAACAACATCGAAATTCACTTTCAAAAGTTTACAAAAATCACAAATATTCATACGAACCTAACGGCGCTTTCGGATTTCGAATCGGAGCTCATTCGGCAAAATCGAGCTCGAAAATCTCTTTTTAATATTTATCGCCAATAAAAATTGAAACCTTCTTTCGATGCCTACCAAACGAGGTCTGATTTAGCTCAAATTTTACAGATAGGTCCTAATGGACATTACGAATATTTTAAAATTATCGGCACGCCAATCGGAGTCCTAACTTCTGAAACGACTGACCCAGGTCGTTTCAACGGCCTAGCCGGATTTCAGGTCGTGTCAGTTGGTATCAGAGCCCGATTTAGAGTCTATCCAGACTAAGACCGTGTCTAGTATAGTCTCGTTGATGGGTACGTAGACGTCCGTACTTATCTACGAGAGGCTATGATGTCATTTAGGAAGTTTTACTTTCTTTTTTTCTGATCGTGCGTCCGTCTAGGATGCAAAAGTATTTTCTTTAATTCCTTCGTGGTAATTGTAAACCCTCATGCGATAAATCAGCAAATGGTATGAGTTCAAGACGAAGCTGTCTAGCCTGGGGCTAGAGCTACTCAAGCCCCGAGAGTTTTGATCGTGCTGACGATCTAGTTACGGAAGTTCCAGCTGTACGAGCTCGCGATGGGCGAGGGAGTAGGGCCTTGTGGTTCCCTTGGCTCTCTACGATGCTTTTACGAGAATCTTGGCGATGCAGATACCGTAAGAACCTATTATTCGCTGGGTAGCCTATCAGGTTGACGCATGTGGAGACGTTCGGTCTCAGGGAGCTCCTATTCCAGTTCTTAGTATTGCTGCAGTAAATTATGTTCCGGAGACAACATGTGTTGTGCCTCTTGTTATTCTGGCTAGTTAGTTAGCCTGAGTAATGGCTCGGTCCGAGTGTCCGAAGAGGTTGCATTATTTTATGCAGTTGAACCTTCCGATATTCTAAAGCAATGCATCAGATAAACCTCGCGATTCTTTTTTAAATAAAATGATGTCAGTGTATCTTTCAGGCTCTTGATTATATCGAGCGATATGGTGTTGATTATTCTTCTTTCCAGTTTTTGGGGTCCAGTCTTGAATTGGTGGACCGCTCTCTTATCAGCTAACTTGGTTCAATTTTTTCTTCTAGATTCTTGGAAAAGTTCCTTTCGAGTAGCGAGCGAGATGAAAAGTGTTGCCAGTTTGAGTGGATTGGACAGGGTAGCCTGTCGGTTAGCCTTTTGGTGTTACAGAATATGAGATTGAATTCTATAGAATGGCTGGATATGCATTAGAACTACTCCATGAGGCTTTCGAGAGATTCAAAGATTTATTGACGACCTTTCTCCTTCCTTGAGATCCCAGATGGCTCGAAAAATTGAGGTTGGGACTTCATTTGATGTCGTTGTTGATATTGCTCAAAGGTATTAGGCATACCATAAGTTAGAGGGGGAAGAGTTAGAGCGGGAGAGCAAGAAATTCCGTGGCCCTGGTAGGCAACCATGGTACCTCATTTGGAGGCAAAAGTTCTTATTATTTTGGGAGGTCACCTTCCAGGTTATCTCAGCTTGTAGAGCGTGATTCTCAGAGTGCGCGACATCAAGATTAGACTCAGTTTTCTCTTTGTAGCTATCAACAATCTATCCTGCTTCTATTTTCAGCAGAAAGGTGTTATCATTGTCATGAGTCTGGTTATCTTTTGAGGAGTTTTTCCTTACTCCGGCAAGTAAGCAGTCGTCCTTTCTCTCATCATCAGGCACCTGCACAGTCGCAGAGGATTTCATTTAAATCTCAATCAGCAAAAGAAATGCCACCATCCAGTAGAGGTTGGGATTGTGGGGGAAGTGGTTCTTCAGAAGGTGATTATCAGGGTAGTGGCTCAGCTCATCTATAGAGGCAGTTCTAAAAACTACCAGTCTGGTAGGATGTTGAGGTATCCAATGTAGTAGACCCACGTATTTATTCTTCCCATATATGTGAGTAATATTTGATTCTTTCAATCGATATGGAAATGATGTGTCTTATCATGTTTCCATGGTTTCCTGGGATGTCGTTTCTATTAATGATCGGCTGTGGTAAAAGGGTGAGCTTCTGGTATGACTTTTTCCTGGCATTAGTGAGACCTTACTAGCTTATCTGGTTTAAATTTGAGAGATTTGTGAGCGAATATCGGTATTGTTTGCTTGGCATCTTGTTGTGCCTCATTCTGTTATTATGTCAAATCAGTTTACGTCTCTTCTCGGAATTTCGTGTTGGTGGTATAATGGGATCCTAATTCTTCACCATCAGCAAGTGTATCGTTTCTTCCGGTGTAAAGTGATTAGTAAGTAATATTCGATTTAAGTATCTCCTCTTGGTTCAAGACGCTAGTACAGTCATGTAATTCCATGAGCTTATCTGGGTTATAAAAGGGTTTTCTGGTAAATTGTTAGAGTTTCCTTCTTATTGGGAGATTAAATTGGCATAGATGTTGTTCCATAAAGCTTATTTAATATTTGTTTCTTCAATTGCGATTCTTGGGCTACTTTGATTCGTAAGTAGTCTAGCTTTGGTAGCCAAGCAAATAAGAAGAAGAGCTTCTTAAAACTTTAATTATTTCTATCCTCAGCCCGTGGCCATCTCTTCTTTATTTGGCACTGGTGAGCTTAGGCGGTCAGTAACCTATTGCAATGTTCCCTGTGTTGAGTCAGAGTGCGTGTCAAAGTGGCCGGATAAGCTCATTGTTGTTTTTCAAGGCTACTAAGGGTAATGAGAGGCATCATTTGACATTTGATTTAATCCATCGAGTGGTGATGCTTATGAAAAAGGTATGGAGTTGTGAACTCGAGAGTTTCAGCTGTTTGGCAACTCGAAAGGGTAGTTTGATAGCTTAGATCTACCTACCTTGAGTTTTTAGCTAAATCTTCTTTAGTCCAGCAGATTGTGCAGGGATGATTAATCCCTATTCAAATAGCTGCATGAGCTTGTGCTTTAAGTGGAGGAGTCTTCCTCCAAATACTGAATGGTAATACTAAATCTCTAAGGTGTTGATATCACTTTTGTCACGACCCAACCTAAGGCCACGACAGAAACCTACAATGAGTGTCGATCATTGTTAAACCCACTAATAATCTATTAATGACAGAGATAAGCTGGTAACCTGATTATATATACGTACCTATCTGCTGAAAGCATAAAGTCTGGAAAGATGACACGACTTTAACTTGCTGGCAATTAGAACACTGTGCCACAAATTCTGCTATGTCACACTTCATTCCGTCCCACCAGTAAATCAGCTTAAGATCATGGTACATCTTAGTCGAACCTGGATGAACAGTGTATTTGGAATAATGTGCCTCTATCATAATCTGTCCACGTAAATCTGCAACATCAGAAACACAAAGTCTTTCTTTATACATGATAATACCGTCAGTAGTAACCCTTTATGGTGACTCTGGTTTTCTTCTGGATATCTGTCTGTATTCAACTAGGACTGGATCCTCATACTGACAGTGTTTTACTTCATGAAAATTTAGAGTTAAAGGTCTAGTGCAGCTTATCGTCCATCCATCAATCTCCTTCACACCTCAACTCTTTGAGAAGTTACTTTAGCATTATAAGTACACATGCAATCAACTTTGTTGTTGGTATTCTGCCTCAACTCATGATCCAACTACATGCCTATTTTATTTTCACTTTCTCAAGTCATAATTTTTCCAATTCAAAGACAATACCCTGAGGTAGATGTTCAGTATGAAGATCATTCTTGGTCTACATGATACTATCAACGTAGTAGTTTCATGATCCTTATCCTTATACGATAGACCCTGTTCAGATGAACCTTTGACATACATTAGGATATAAGTAACTACATTCTTACAAGGAGCTTGCGGAACAACACTAAAATCAACTAAGATATTGCATAGTGCATTCGTAAAAAATAATATTGCTTGCATCAAATCTTCTATTGTGTGTAGTGACAAGATACTTCAAAAGCACCCCTATTGCATCAAGCGTGAGCTAATTCTTAGTTCCATCGACCTATTTTTTCTCGAAAAGTATATCGACGAGGTGAGATTTGTCTGCAGAGTCATGTTAACCTATTCAAAGTTCCGTGTATCTTTGTTTCAAAAATGTAGAATCTCCTCTCGTGATCGAGGAAGGATCATCTTAGTCAGAATAATCCGTGCAATGGTGTTATCATATTATCCAGATATATTTTATTCAAAGAGTTCGGTACATGTGTTATAATTCTTATCATGTAATCAGGAGATAATGCCCGTGGAGCAGCTTATGAGGTCGTGCAAGTTCTCTTCTTATCTGTGCAAACTTTTCTTTTAGACTTAGGCTCGTTCGGGGACGAACGAGCGTTTAAGTGGAGGAGAATGAAACGACCTCGGTCAGTCATTTCGAAAGTTAGGACTCCGATTAGCGTGCCGATAATTTTAAAATATTCGTAATATCCATTAGGACATGTCTGTAAAATTTGAGCTAAATCAGACCTCCTTTGGTAGGCATCGGAAGAAGGTTCAGTTTTTATTGTCGATAAATATTAAAAAGAGATTTTCGAGCTCGGTTTTGGCGAATGAGCTCCGATTCGAAATTCGAAAGCGCCGTTAGGTTCGTATGATTATTTGTGACTTTTATAAACTTTCGAAAGTGAATTTCGATGTTGTTCGGCTAGTTTCCGCTAAAATGCTAAAAGTTAAATAATTGTATCTTTTTTCATTTAATTTGTATATTGTGTTTCGGGAGTCCGATTTGAGATCCGTCTTTGCGAGTATGTTACATATATTTTGTGTAACTTGTAAGCAAAAGTTGGAATTATTTTAAATATCGTAGGGTACCGTTTTAATTTTCATCGCGAAAAGAAAAGAAAAGAAAAGAATATTAAAAAAAATGAAAAAGGAAAAAGACAAAATGAAAGAAACAAAGAAAGTAGGCGGTGGTGGGGATTGTATATATATCCCCTAAAGCCAACTTGAACAGAAACATTAAGAACAGATACATTAGAAATGAAACAGAGAAATGAAATGACGCAATGGAAAAAAAATGCTAGAAAATGAGAAAAGAGCCGGGAAAATAGTAAAATTTTTACCCCGAAACATTAAGGTAATGTTCTTAATGCATTATTTGAGTTTATTACGTGTGTTTGAATATGTTTTAGTGGTATAAATTGGAATATTATATATCCTTTTAATAAGTTCAATTAATAGTTTAAAGGGTCAAATGGACCTCGATAACGAAATTGATTATATATTCGTACTCAGTGAGTCATGGGCAACAGATAATTGTAATTTATTTGGGATTTGGTTATGTGACCTTAAACCCCGTATATAGGCCTGGCCTGCGTATTGCGTATGCGAATAGGGTATCAGGTTCCTAACCGGATTGTCCTAAGATGTAGGGAATGAAGCCTTTTGCCCAATGTGATATATTTTTCTGCTTATTGAATACAGTGGGATCGTTTGGTATTGAATTCAAAGAATAAAGCTGTTGTTGGGTAGCAGTGTTAACTTTGGAACGAGGTTAGTGTTTGTATCCATTACTTTGGAGACACCTGGCCTCGTGGATTTTCTACCACATGTTCCTTACGTGTGTAGCTGCCGATAGGCGTACTCATTACGCCTTAGCCTTGGATTTACATTGTATATTATATGTTATGCCCTGTTGTTGGTATTGCATTGAGCATATGAGCATTGCACTCTGGTTCTTAGTATTGCATATACTTCCCGGTTGGCGATGAGAGTCCCGCACCGGTGAAGGGTTATTATTGCATATGCTTCCCGATTGGCGATGAGAGTTCTGCACCGGTGAAGGGTCATTATTGCATATATCTCCTGATAGACGATGATAGTCCCGCATCGGAGATAGGTATCAGGCATAGACAGCATTACATCGTACCGCATTCATCCCATCTCATTGCATCGCATACTGACTGTTGTGTGTATTGTGTTGTGTTTTATGTATGCGGTATGTATTCTATGTCGTGGACATATCTCAGTTTTCCTATATATTTCTGGCTAGTATTTTGGGTTGCGGGGATCGGGTTGCACACCGCTACGGTATAAATATATGGATCGGGTTGCACGCTGCAACGGTATAAATAGCCGCAATGGTATAAATATTTGAATCGGGTTGCACGCTGCAACGGTATAAATAGCCGCAACGGTATAAATATATGGATCGGGTTGTACGCCGGAACGACATACATATATGGATCGGGTTGCACGCCGCAACAGGATGTATTTTTGATTGTTGATATGTTCGGGATACCTATATGTTCTGACTATCTTACGTTCCTGGTTGTTACTGAGTTTGTGATTCCATATGTGTTTCTAGTTATTATCTGGCTCTGATTTTTCATGATTTAAATAAGAGGAATTTGGTTTATCTGTTTTTCTCCCTGGCTAGCTATCATATTCTTTGAGGTGGCTAGTTTGCCCCACTTATTGAGTCCTTTTGACTCACGCTTATTTGTTATTTGTTTTTGTCTATCTATTTCTTTTCGGCAGGTTCGCTCCAGGATTGAGTTCGCCACATTGTAAAGGAGTGAGGACGACTTCAGCTGTCGGGGTGAGCCAATTTTTATTTCGCATGGCCACCAGTTTTATATTTATTATTTCAGTTGCATTTTGCTCCCTTCAGGAGGTATTTATTTTCTTCTGTACTCTTAGATGTCTAGTCTGGATAGCCCTAAAACTAGTATGTTGGGTAGTCAGCTGTAATTTCTTTTGTACAGCTTAGAGGTATCAATATGTCTGTGTTTCTTCGACGTCTTGTTCTTATTTATGAATTGAATTATATTTATTTTCTTAATTTAATTGTTAAGGGTTCGCCCGACGGATCTATGGGAGGATGTCGGGTGCCCGCACGGCCTAGCCGGATTTTGGGTCGTGTCAATATAATACTCCATTACTTCTAGAAATTACCAAGAAGATGGCATCATGGCAGTTTGCTTTGCTTGTTTGTCTAATACTACTGTACAAACAAAAAGATTGTGTAATCGTCCTAACTTGACTTATCTTTTGGGCAAATAAGGAAAAGGTAAAAGTACCTTTGGGTATCTATAGGTTTTTGGGTGGGAAGATTCCCAAGTCTTTATAACTCAAAAAATAGGTGAGACAGACATTTTTAAGATTAGTATTAATGACTAATATTTTAAAAGCCCCTCAAATTTTTTTATTTACACAAAGCCCCCATATCTCATCTCCCCTTCCCTCTGCCCCCACCCCTATCGGCCCTGACCCCCCATCAACCTCCGCCTGTCCACCACCCCACCACCATTCTCTACCACCCTCCACTACTCACTGTCACCTCCTACCATCCTCCATCCACCACCACTTTCTACCCCCTCACCATCAACCACCAGCTTTTACCAGCTTCTACCACCACCACCACCCTCCATCACTCTAATAAAAGGATGAGTACACATTAGCCGAGATGCGTACATATATAATATACGTGTATATATGTGTATAGACATATATATATAATAATATCTGCACACATCAGTCGAGATGTGTATGTGTACACAATATAATTGAGATGTGTACACAGTTTTTTCAATCGTGAAAATATTTCTAAAATTATATAAACATATAGAAAATATGTTTACACATCCAAAAAGATGTGTAAAAAGATTAGAATTAAAAAAAATAAAAAAGAATAAAACCGGGACAAAAAGAAGAAAAAATAAAATGGATACGAATTAAAAAAAAGAAAGAAAAATAACATAGATGGTGATGAAATGGATTTTGAAAAGAAATTTAGAAGAAAGAATGAAAAGGAAGAAGAAAAAAGAGGGAGAAAGAAGAGAAAAGAGAAACAAAATTTGAAATGATTTGAATAAGGGGAGAGAGTATAAAAGTGAGTGGGAAGGAGGGAAATGAAATGTTTGAATTTCTTTGAAAAGTGGGGCATTTTTGTAAATATGAAGACTTTTTATTATACCCACAAGTTCTTAAACAATACACTTTAACCTTTACTTAAACTAATCCACCTTTGACTTGGTCTTGTCTAAATTCTTCTATTGAAACTTATGGGGACCTTTTGCCTCTTTCTTCTCAGATATCTAGCGACTCCACCAAGAAATTTATGTCATCTCTTTTCAACTTATAGATCCTAGATTGACTCGATATGGGTAAAAAATAAATGGAATATCTGATACTTGTGATCCAAAATTAGTTATAAATGTTTATATAACTATAAACCATTTCATTATGTGTTTGTTTGACTATAAACCATTTATTTGAAATTAACTTATCTATAAATTTAGAAATTGTATTATTCTTTTTTGTACGAAAATTACTAATACAGAAAACTAATAGCAAAAATATAATGTAATTACTTAATCAAGAATGCATTTTTGATAAATAAGTGGAAAACTCCGATCACCAAACATGAAACATGTTATGAACTATTATAAATGGAATTATCCAGCATATGATGAGTGAAATCCAAGAGCAATAGTAATAACAACAACAACAATAATAATAATAATAATAATAATAATAATAATAATAATAATAATAATAATAAAAAAGTGAGAACGCCTTTATATAGAGTTCGATTACAGATAATACTCCAAAAAAAATTGAAGTTTTTTTCCCCTTTATTTAAAATACTAATCCCATGATAATACGTACCAAAAAGTAAATTTAGTACTTTCCAATAACTAACTGATAATATTAAATGATGAGAGTTATACCTTATAGTTGAAATTATTGCTTTCATATTCCTATAACGATTAAATGTGTTGGAGTGCCTTTCTACGTCCATGCATGCCAAACTTAATTTATTACATAAATCAGCTTACATAGTTCCATAACACACTCTTAATAATGCATTGGATCGGTTACATTTCTAGCCATTCCAAAATATTTCACCGCATACCCTCTATAAGAAATAATTTTTCAAAATTGCCCGCGCTAAGGAACGTTTTAGCAAAATACCCTTATTTAGTCCGGAGCCAAGACTTCAAGGCAAAAATTTTGTAAGTCTTGGCAATTGGCTATACTTCAAGGGCAAGTGCTGTTTTGCCAATACTTCAAGTTATATGACGAGAATGCAGGGAAGACTGGAAGAGGCAAGTCTTGGCAATTGCCAAGACTTACGACGAAGTGTGGCAAGTGTTGCCTTCAAGTGTTAGCAAATCGAGCAGGGGTCAAAGGCAAGTCTTGTCTTTTGCCAAGACTTACGGCCAAGTGCGGCAAGTATTGCCTTTTGCCAATACTTGAACGGATAAGTGTTGAAAAGCAGATAAATATAAAGGAAAGTCCTGGCCCCGACCTAAAAACTTGACATGCATATTTCCATCTGGATTTTTTTCATTAAACTTTAATAGGGGTATTTTTGCAAACCATCTGTTAGCACGGGCAAAAAGGCAAACCATTGCTTCCCATGTCATATTTTTGCCAATCAACCTAGCAATTGCATCAAACTCTAAGTTCAAATTTGTTATAGCGAATGAAGAGACATATATTGTGTCAATATATAATTATATGTAATTAATAAGGAACAACTAAAAAAGGTAATAATTCAAGTTGAATGGAGAGTAGATGATAAGAGGCATTAAGGCTATGAATCAAAAGCTTTGGATGAGACGGAAACTGAGATAGATCTAAGCAAAATATACAGACAAACTAGGATGAGAGACTGCCACTTTTTGGCCTTCTCTTCCGCCCCCTCTTTCCCACCCCTCTTTCGACACATGGACTCATACATATTGGCACAGTCACCTCCTTCATTTGAATGAATTCTTGGTACGTACTGTATCGATCTAAATCGGACTAGGTCAATCAATCGAATTTTTAATTGGTTTACAAGCAATATGTATTATCGAAGTTGTAAATTAACAGAAGTAAATGAGTAATTAGAACTCAGGTAAAAGATTTCAATAGTATCTGCTTTGTGAGTGCAATTGAGTAGAGTTTAAGTATATCTTTAAGAATGCCTTTACAAGATGAAAACGATGCTATTTTTAGCCTATCGCTCTAGGGGTAATTGAGGTCATTAATCCACGTTCAGATCGTGGCTTTGCCCATGAATTTTCCCATTAAATGCTGAGTTAATGGGCGGAGATCTTGGGGAAACTCTTCCGCTGATGTTAAACTGCCCCTTGAGGCTTGGGTCACTCACCTCGGGGAGATGAGCTTTTTGTTCCCCGATGTGACTTCTTCCTCGTGGCCTATAGAGGAATTTGCCCTCGGGATTCCGCCTCGAGGGCTGCATTGTTTGACTCGGTGCCAACTTGCAATTCTTGTGAAACACGTCTCGAGCCATGCGCTCGAGGCGCAACTTATGTAAGCCATGTTTTACCCAGTACAGATAGTCCCCCACTCCTCGGGCAACCGACAGGATTTTTGAGGAGTGGAATGAGAATAGGTGGGAGAGTGACGTGACTAAACACTCATCTGATCCACGCTCAATCCACTCACCACGAAGGGAGTGGGGCGGTCGTCAAATATAATAGTACCCAATAAGAGCCGGGGTCGATTTCCACAGGGAGCTAGCAAAGCAATCTATTAGTCTTAGGATGAATAGTTACGAGTTCCAAGAATTGTCCATGTATTGCTAAAGAATAAAAGTAGAATTGTTTTAACTACGACTACAACTAACATAAACAACTAAATAAATATGATTGATGTAAATGGTGAGAATGAGCTAGGGGTTTACCCAATCCAACTAGATTCTCATAACCAAATACTTGTATTAACCTCGCAAATATCATGGGTAACGTCAATAGCTGGACCTCTAATGTATTCCTCAAAACCCTCTTGGGATAGGGAGGATTTCCTTCATCAAGCCTGTTAGGGTCAATAAAGAAGTGCTAGAAACCCTAGTCCAAAGACCCGAGCGGGGATGACCTTTTTAGGTCTTCCCCTTTAGATGAGGTAGTGTGTAGCCAATGTAACCCAAATTCTTGCTAGTTTCCATTAACCTACATCTTCAACCCCATTCTTATGATGAAAACAAAGTAGGGTTAGGTTCAAGTACGGCCATGGCTCAAACTCTAGTTAAGAAAGTACGATGGAGAACTAGATTTATTCTAACCCATTGATTTTACAAGATTAAGTACAAGATTTAAGCTAGGATAATCAAGTTTTCATGAGTAAACCCCTAGTATGAATTTAGCTACTCATACTAGGGTCTAATACACACATAGTAGAAGATGAAATGGAAAGAATCATGTAAGAATGTATTAAATGTTGTAAATAAAATGTAAAATAGCAGTAACAATATAAGATAGGATAGCAATGATATGGAGAGAGATAGAAGTTTTATTGCTCTTTCAATATCTGTGTACTTTACAAGGTGAAGAACACCCGTTTATATAGGATAAAGATCATCACTTTAAAGTTACAATAACTGAATCTCATCTTTAATAGATACAACAATTTAATGAGCTAGTTCAATGGATGAAGTAGAGAACAATCTGTTCATGAATTGACATCCACATTCTGTGGATTTATGACACCCTCCCTTGGATGTCCATTACATGAAGAGTATGCCTCGTTAAAACCTTACTAGAAAAAATCTCGTGGGAAAAAGTCTAGTGAAGGAAAAAGAGTACACACATCTTGTAATACGCATTTAGAGCTGCCTCATTAAAAACCTTACCAGGAAAATCCAATGGGACAAAACCTTGGTTAAGTAAAAAAGAGTGCAGCGTGTACTTCACTCCCCCTGATAAAGACATTGTTATATATATCTTGGAGATGACGCATTCCAATCTTGTATATTAACTTCTTTAATTTTGAGGTTGGCAATGCTTGGATCATAATCCCCATAATTTTTCTTGGCCACAAGATCTTTCATAAGCTTTGCAACATTTGGCATTTGGCTCAATGTATCAACCAAAGAGAGGTTGATGGATGTTGATGCTATCTTATCCCAAATTTTCTTAGTTTGAGATGTTTGTTTTTGTTTCATACTCTTTTGTGGGAAAAGAAGTGTACTTTTGGGAATGGAGCTTGGATTAGGAAGGCTTTATTTAGGTGGTGAAGTTTTTTTGGTTTGGCTTTTTAAGGGGTAGTGACTTCGGGACTTAGTTCTTGAGGGATTGCCTCATCATCAACATCATGCCTTGGAATCTCTACTTCCACATCATTTTCTTCATCATGGTGTAACTCTTCCTCCTTGTTTTGCTCTTCCTTTTGCAATTCTACTTCATCACAATCTTCTTTTGATTTAGGATCTTCCCATGTTTTTCCACTCCTTGTCATAATTTCCATCACATGATCTTTCCCATTCCTCTTAGGATTCACTACCGTGTCGCTTGGTAATGCTTCTTGAGGTCTTTGGTTCACTTGGTGAGAAAGGGTTCTAATTTGAGATTCAAGAGCCTTGATAGAAGTGTTATGAAAATTGACCGTTTGCTTAATCTCCTTGATATCGCTGGTATAAATCTCTTGATTCTTGAATACTTCTCCCATCATTTTTTCCAATTTCGATTGACTTCTCCCTTCATTTTCACTTTGCTTGTAAGGAGCTCTTGGTGCATAATTTTGAAAAACACCAAATCCTCTTTCACCTTGATTTTTGTTTCAATTTTGTCTTCCTTGATCTTGCCTCCATTGGCGTTGTTCATAAGGCCTTTGATAACCGCCTTGTTGGTAAGCCACAAAGTTGGCTTTTTCTTCATTATGGACATTGAAACATTGTTTCGAGAAATACTCTTCTTGTCCTCTTTGAAGAAGGGTTAGAAGTTGACCTCTGGGGTTGACATACCCAATTGGAGCCACTTGATGGCCGGCATTAGTGACTTGAAGATTTTCTACCTTGTTCACCTTCTTCTCCTTCTCCTGTTTGGCACCTCTAAGAAGCTCAATGTTGGTGATGATTTGGGCCATTTGTTTCGCTTGATCTTCAAATCTTTTCATCATCATTTGGTTCATTCCTCCTTCACCACTTGGGTTTTGAGCTCTTGATTGCCAATCTTGAGATTGCTTGGAAACTTTGTTGAGAATTTCCTTGACCTCTTGAAAAGTGTGGTCCATGATAACACCTCCACATAAGTTGTTCACGGCCGATTGGTTATTCCTGTTGAGCCATTGGTGGAAATATTGTAAGATCATATCATCTTCAAAACCATTAGTTGGGCAATGTAGCAAAACCTCTTGGAAAGCTTCCCAAGCCTCATATAATGAATCGGTGGTATCTTGCTTGAACATATACACCTTCTCTCTCATTGAAGCTTGTTTACCTTTGAGCAAGAATTTCGCCAAGAATTGCTTCACAAGTTCCTCCCAAGTGTAAATTGAGTTCTTGGGTAACTTGTTAAACCATGCCTTAGCCTTCCCCGATAGAGCATACGGAAAGACTCTTAGGTGCAAAGATTCTTCCGTACAATAGACCGACTTGTAGAGATGACATGTTTGCACAAAATTCCTCAAATGTTCCGTTGGGTCATCATGCTTGCTTCCACTAAAAAGTCCATTTTGATCAAGTCCATGAAGGATTACTTGTGGGGTATTGAAAGTCACATTCCCACGAATTAGTGGCGTCACAATGGCACTTACAAAAGTGTCCAAATTACTTCCTCTTCCGAATCTTTCAATTCTTGAACATGTTGATTATTATTTCAACCATCCTTAGCGTTCCTTTGGTTGCGATTGTCAATGTGAACATTCACCCGATTGGCATTGGCTCTCCTATTAGCTTGAGCACCATCGCCTCCTCGATTTGCACCTCGGCCTTATCTATTAACATTGTTGCCTTTTCGGTTTGCATTGCCCGCAACACCATCATTGTTACCAACACGAACTCTCTCACTGGCTTGAGCATTGCCATGAGGATTTTCATCATTTGGGGCTCTATTTTAAACTTGAGGGTCATCATTCTCCTCAAAGACTCCATGAATTCAATAGCTCTCTTCACTAAGAGAAGTGTTATCATAATCCTCTTCGAATTGTTCAGAATAATCATTCGGAGCAATTGGAGCATTTGGAAATGGAACTGCCTCATTTTCACGATTGTAGAGAGGGTTCCTCATAGCTCTATCTGGATTCCTTCTCATATTTGGATTCACCTACACACGGTAAAACAAAGCACAAGGTAAAATGGTACGAACAACTAACAAAATTAGAACACAATATGCAACCTAATAGAAGTAGCGTAGCTCCTCGGCAACGGCGCCAAAATTTGATCCACACTAAATCCACTCACCAGGAAGGGTGTGGGGCAGTTGTCAAAGACAACAGTACCCAACAAGAGCCGGGGTCGATTTTCACAGGGAGCTAGAAAAGCAATCTATTAGTCTTAGGATGAATAGTTACGAGTTCTAAGAATTGTCTGTGTATTAAAGATAATGAAATCCTTACAATAAAATCCAAGTTGAAACCCTTCCTTAACTTCCAAGAATATTCAAAAATGTGTAAGACAATATTCTAAGCTCAAAAAGGTTCTTCTTTTCTCGGAGGCATAACAAACTATTTATAGGCATGGGTTTTCAAACTAGTCTAGTATTTACAAGTTTGCCGTGTTGTCCTTTTTTTCGCCAAGCCACCGAATATTCGGCGAGTAGCCTAAAGAATTTCTAGCTCGCTGATGACATATTTTACTGATCATGCCATCTAAATTGCGATGCAGGTTCGGCTGGGCGCCCTTGTGCTTGCAGACAACTCTTGAACTTCATAGATATTCCAAACATATTATGAGCAGCGGCAGATTCGCCTTTTCTTCTTCGGAGTCGTCGCTTGCCTTCAGCATTTCATTCAGCGATCCGTCCTTTAGTTGGCTGGAAGGATTGAACTCTTTCCTCCTTTGGCGAATGACTGGTCTCTTGAGCTGCAGATTTGGTGAGGCGCCGATACCATTGCTGCCTTATCTCTATGTTCTTCAATTTGTAGCCAAAGTGCACTTATTTTGCTCTTTTTCACATTTTCTTCGGCTTTGTATATCAATTTCTCTTAATAACCTGAAACACCGAGACTAACATAAGATTCACTCAAACAATAACGCTTTAAGGAACAAAAACTAGCTGAAAAGAGTTGCAAATATGCACAAAATACCAACATATCAACTCCCCCAAACTTAAGCTTTTACTTGTTCTCAAGCAACATTAAGAACTATCTCATGTTTCATTTTCTTGGCACCGGAATTGAGTTCAACAATAGAATGAGACAAGAAGAAGTTCATGACTTTGGTTGGTACTAACACTTAATTTTACACATGAGAATCCAACCAATCAATCCACAAGAACCAAAGTTACAACCACTTCTACTAGAGCGTCTAGTGGTAACTAAAGCATGTGTAGCGCAATTGCTCTCTCAACTCACCTAAGGCTCTCTTGGTTGCACCTTCAAGTCCCTTAATGCTCTCACTCTCTAAAAATGAATGCAAGTTAAGCACATATAATGTCATAAGCTTGACCTTAGTGTCACTTGTCATTTCCTTTCATGTCAAGTAATGGAGGATTAAATAGAACTTCTAAGGTTGTAGTATAGGCTTTTGGATAAAGCTAGGGTATACTTCGATTAAAGAGTGATTAAATTCCCTCCTTGGGTACTACATCATCTTTGCAATCATTTCACTTTGAGCTTTCTTCTCACATTTAGCTCTTATTCCCATTTTTTCATTCTTGATTTTTGCTTTTTGCCTCTTATTCTTTGAATTGCTTCTCTTTCTATTTTTGTCTTTTGCTATTTTTGTACTTTTCTTGATTTTATTCTTTCACTTTTGGAACTTTTCTATGCAATCATCTTCCTTTTCGATGAGTCACTTAGCTTATATATTTTTGTTCCCCTCTCCCAAACATAGACTTTAGTCTAAGTTGCACGTCTTTCAATGCCTCAAGGAGGTAGGACAAAGAGAAGGTTAGTACTATTAAGCACTTAGAATTGGCTCGGGATATTTGCATGACTATCTAAAGTAAGGTATTAAGTCTCAGAGTTGGCTAACGAAGGATTAATTTTATTTGGTGGCTTGAAAGGCTCAAACGGGTCAAAGAATAGCTTATCATCCTATCCGACCAGTAATTTGACACTCCATTCATTTTCTAGGACACACAAGCCAAGATCTAACATGCATATGCAATTAAAAAACTTTAAGTAAGAACTCACCTTACTAGCTATAAGGGACAAGCGACAAGAACATCAACTTTTAAACACTTAAGGTGAGGATTTAACTTATACTACACATGTATAAAGTCATCAAAATAACCTAAAGGTTATAGGTGTAACTCTCTACAAACAATCCATTAACTTTCTCATGTGTGCTCCTAATGTGTTGGTTTCAAACAAGTCACAAAGAAAGGATGTCACTTCTATGATTAGAGTCCTTAAAAGTGCTCAGTTCCAATGAATTGCATTCTTGGGGAAAGAATAGAGTCAAAGAAAACCAAGAAGGTTATTTACCAATTTAAGGCTATTTACAAAAGTGGTATTTACAATGGGGTGGTTATTGTTTCGGGCCCAAGCAAAAATGAGTTTCACGAGGGTTGCCTACGTATCGCAACAAGTGCGAATCAGAGGAGAGAAGGCAACATCCCAAGCGTAGTTCACGGGAGTACCTTTGGAATCTTTTCTTTTTGCGATTTTCAAAATATTTCAATTTCTTTGGGTTTTTGCTTTTTCAATATTTTTGGATTTTTCATATGGCCTAACAACAATTACACTATAAATTTAAAGACAGAAATTAAAGACAAGAATTTAAATATAAACATCACAAAAACATCCTAAATTAAACATCACATAAACATCCTAAGTTAAGTTAAACATCCATATAAATATAAAACATAGATATAAACATAGTTTAGGACATATCACAAAAATTCAATTATCCCACCTCCAACATGAGAAGTTGCTATGTCCCAAAGCAACAAAACAAAACAAAACATGAGTTTAATAGGTAAGGGGTAAGAGCGCTCCCTACAGATGGTCATGATAATGGTGGAGGAGCTTTGTCCTTCTCAAATGGAGTTGTTGGTGTTTCATTCTCACTTGTTGGACTTTGGATTTTGTCAGTGGGAGCTGATGATGATGTTGCATCAGATTTAGTAGCCAATGCCTTTTTGTGTGCTTCTTCTAACTTGGCTAATTATTCCATTCTCCTCCTATCTTCTTCCTTGCCTTTTCTGCCTCTGCTGCTTGTGCTTGCACTTTCTTCCCTTCTTCTTCCATTCTCCTCCTATGTTCTTCTATTTTGACTCTTTCCTTTTTCCTTCTTTCTGGCCTTCTCTTCTTCTGTTTCTCCTTCTTTCTTTCCAACTTCTTTTTCTCCTTCCTTTGCAATGTCATCCAGCTTTCTTTTTCTCACATATGCTTTAGGGTCTTCTTTGGAAGCACTTGCTTTTTCATCCTCTTTTGGTCGTCTGAACTTAACGAACTAGCTGCATTCATGCTTTTTATAAGCATAAATTTTTATTTAAGCGGCATAAATTTTTGGTTAATTATAAAGATATTTCACAATTTGATTAAGTAGTAATGCTTTTATTAATTTTTACATATTTTTGATAGTTGATATTGTTATAAATTTAGCAGATATGATAATAGCTTCAAGTTGATGTTAAATGAATTGATAGTCAATGTTAAAATGGTTATGCTCAATTGGAAAAAAAAAGTCATAAAGTTGCAGTAGTTTGATAGGATATGTTGTAAAGTATTTATACGGTTAAAATAGTTATACTCTCTGTTGAAGAAGTTAAATGATTTTATACTGGTTTGATGTCTTCATTTGCTTTAGATAATATATTCTCATTTTTTGTTTGATGCTTTATTTTAGGCAAAATTCTTCGCTGGCCCCTTATACTTGGCCGGAGCTGTAAGTTAGCCACTCAAACTTTCCAAGTGACCAGTTAGACACTCCAAGTTGTCCCAGGCGTAATTTTTAAATACAAGCCTCCATGCTGGCACACTGCGTGTGCTTAAAACGCCAATTACGTGTCAAGTAGACTAATAAAAACACGACATGTGGAAAAAAGAAAAAGAAAAAAGCCACATCAGTAAAAGTGGTAAAACAAAGGGTCAACCCGATCAGATTATTCATTTCCCATTCATTTCATCTTCTTTCTCTTCGACTGATCAAAATCCAATCAAATGAACCACAAAATTTTATTGCTAATCGAATGAACAATGAGTAATCCATCGACTCTTGTTGCAAATATCTAAAATCCATCAGTTTCAAGTTGGTCTGATTTTGCATTGTCTCACTGATTTCCAAAGAAGCCCTAAGTTAAAAAATTGGTTGATTTCGCATCACTAGTGATAAGCACAACACAAGGTATGTTTTTAATCAATTTTTAACCATGTTATCGTTAGTTGTAAATGAAATTTATGTGATTTTAAATGTTAGGGTTTTTTCGTTATTTTATGAAAAATTAGGGTTTTTTCCTTAGATTTTGGGATTGTTTATATGCTTTGTCTATATCTGGAGATTCGACATGTCGGAAATTATTATATTGGTTAGATTCCATCATGAGGGTAAATTTGTCTTAGAAAATGGGAATACTACAGAATATTTGGGGGGATCAACTCCTATTGATGTGCCTATCGATAAGGACCACTTTAGTATTTTTGAACTGTGTCATTATACGCGTGAATTTGGGTATGCTGCTATCGGTTGGTTTTACCATAAACACCCTATAACTAAACTGTTCCTACCAGTTAGAACTGACACTTATCTCTTGGACCTTATATCAAACCTAAAACATGGGGACTATTTAGACCTTTTTGTGGACCATGTTGTTGATGAACCTGAGGTAGTGGAAAGTGCAGTCCCTACAGGTTATTTAATAGAGTCAGTAGTTGGGGATAATGAAAGTGAGGCTAGGGTTTCACCTAACCTTTCTGGGGGTATCAGTGGGGATAAAGAAGATGATGTTGGTCTAGATGAAGATGAGGGTGTTATAGGTGGGGAAGAGGCTGCTGTAGGTGAAGAGGGGGCTGTAAATGGGGATGAAGAAGATGAGGCTGGTGTAGAGGGGGAAGAGGGTATTGTAGGTAAGGAAGATCCTGCTGAAGGTGGGGAGGAGGGGGATGATGATAGTATAGACTGGGATTTTGATGAAGATTTAGAAGGGATTCCTCCAGAGGATGATAGTGATGTGGATGATGAATTGAGGGAGTTTAGAGATCAGGCCAGGCAGAAGAAGAAAGAAGAACCTAAGAAGAAAAAAAAGAAAAAGCAAGTGCCTCAAGAGGTTGAACTAGGAGAGGTTGGGATAGACAAAGGTGTTGAAGACATTGGACTGGATAGGAGAAAAAGATATGCTGGGAAACTAGCTGGGGATGAGGAATATCTTGGGAGTTCAGATATAGGTAGTGATGATAGTAGGGATGAACTTGATCCACAAGCTGAGGTGGGGGTTGATTTACCAGCTAAGAGAAGAAGCAAGAAAGTTAGATATGATCCAACTTCTAAAGTTTCAGTCTTTGAGTTAGAAATGGTCTTTGAAAATGCTGTCCAATTTAGGCATGCTGTGGCAAACTATGCTGTTGAAAATAAGGTACAACTAAAGTTGAGACCAAATGAGAAAGAAAGGGTAAAAGTGAAGTGTACAAATAAGAAGTGCAAGTGGGAGCTGTATGCATCTTTGGACAGGGATACCAATAACTTCATAGTGAAGAGATATTATCCAGTCCATAAGTGCATTGAAAAGACATAGAACAAACTGTGCAATACCAATTTCATTGCTAGGAAAATGAAGGACAGGATTATAGGAACTCCTGAAATAAGAGTGCACAAAATTCAGGAGGAAGTGAAGAAGACCTGGGGAATGTATGTGTGCAGATCTGTATGCTACAGGGCTAAGATGAAAGTGCTAAAAGAGTTCATGGGGGACTGGAAGCTTGAATTTTCAAGACTTTGTGACTATGCAGATATGCTCAAGCAGACAAATCCTGGCACTTCTTGCTGGATTAGGACAGATAGTGAAACTGAACCTGGAAAAAATTTGTTCTAGTATTTTTATGTCTGTTTTGATGCAATGAAGAAGGGATGGCTTGAAGGTTGCAGAAGAATCATTGGCTTTGATGGTTGTTTCTTGAAAGGATGTTGCAAGGGTGAACTACTAGCAGCAATTGGGAAAAATGGGAACAACCAAATGTTTCCTATTGCTTGGGCTGTGGTGGACAATGAAACAAAACATTCTTGGAGTTGGTTTCTGGACTATTTGATTCAAGATCTGGAACTAGGCCAAGGAGATGGGTTGACAGTGATGTCTGACATGCAAAAGGTCATTTTTCTCCTATTTTTTTACATGTTATATTTCCTTATTTTCTTATTATTTGCTTACTGTTATTTGTTATTTACAGGGGTTGATCCCAACAATTAAAGAGATGCTACCTAACTCTGAGCACAGGATGTGTGCAAGGCACATATAGTCAAATTGGGCAAAGACTTGGCCTGGAGAGGAAAGAAGAAAACAAATCTGGAGGTGTTCTAAGGCAAGCTTTAAAGTTAAACTTAGAGCTCGTTTGGGTGAGCTTAAAAGTGACTTATAAGCTTATAAGTCCATTAATATATGTTTGGTAACTTAAAAAATTTTGGGCTTATAAGTCATAAGTGGCTTAAAAGCCACTTTTTGAGAAGTTAGGAATTCCTAACTTCTCAAAAAGTGGCTTTTAAGTCACTTTTTGACTTATAAGTCACTTAAAATAAGATGCTTGTAAGCCCACCCAAACAGGCTCTTAAGGATGAACTTGATGAAATGGCTAAATTAGGAGATAAAATTTCTGATTCCTTACTAGAATATCCTAAGGAAACCTGGTGTAAGGTTTACTTTAGGGATACATTTAGGTGTGATATAGTAGAAAACAACATGTGTGAGACCTTCAACTCATGGATTGTAGGGCCTAGACATAAATCTATCATTAGTATGCTAGAAGAGATTAGACACAAAATGATGGCTAGGACTGTTGATATGAGGATATTTCCATAAAAATGGAAAGATGACTTAGCACCTATGGCTAGGCTAATTCTTGATGACAACAAAAAAATAGCTAGGGATTGTGATCTTAGATTTAATGGAGATGATGGCTTTGAGAATGTGGATGGAGAGTACCAACATACTGTGAACATGACCACAAGGACCTGCACTTGTAGACTTTGGATGTTGAAGGGAATCCCCTGTGCACATGCTATTTGTGCATTCTACCACCTTAGGGAGGAACCAGAGGACCATGTGGATCATTGGTATAGAAAAGAAACATTCTTGGCAGCTTATAAGTATAGCCTCCAACCTGTTCCAAACCTAAAAATGTGGCCTGAGTCAACTAATCCTCCAATTGAGACCCCAGAGGTGAAACCTATGCCAGGCAGACCAAAGAGATGCAGAAGAAAAGAAAAGACAGAACCAAGGAAGAAATTTGGTAAGGTTTCTAAGCTTGGAGTGAAGATGACTTGCTCAAGATGCCATCAGACAGGTCACAATAAGAAGGGATGCAAATCTGCAGTAAGAATGTCTATTCTGTATATGTTTATTGCAGTTTTTTCAAGTTTTTTGTTTGCAAATTCTTATTGTATTCTAATATTTCATTGTATGGTGAATGTGAAGGGTCAGAGTAGTACTTCAAGGGGACAAACTGGTACTTCAGATGCAGCTTCACAAAATGGTACTTCAGCTGTTCCATCTCAATCTGCAGCTTCACAATCTGGCCTTGCAGCTGCTACTCACCCTGTTCCATCTCAATCTGCAGCTTCACAATCTGGTACTGCAGCTGCTACTGACCTTGTTCCATCTCAATCTGCTGCAACACATAATGGTAATTCAAGGACTACAGCTTCACAATCTGGTACAGCTGCATCTTCTATTTGTGATGATAGCTCAAGAGTGAGAAGAACTCAGTTCAAACCTGCTAGTTCTCTCCTTGGAGTTGGTGGAGGTAGGGGAAGGGGAAGAGGAAGGGGCAGAGGAAGAGCTAGTAGTTCTCAACCTGTTGGTGCTGCAACTTCATCCCAATCAGCTGCAAAAACTGGAGCTACAAACATATCACAACCTGCTACTACCACTTCAAGATACAAACGACCAAGGGTACAGGGATATGGTGTTTACACTGATGTAAGAACTGGAGCATCAATCTACAATGTACGTTGGTTTGTTTATTACAAGTAATATCAGTTGGTTTGTTTAAAAGAAGATACAAGTTGGTTTGTTTATTACAAGTAGAGGGTCCTAAGTGTATTGCTTTTCCTCATTACAGAAAGGAATGCCCAGTCAGCAGGTTCTAGCCCCTGGAAAAGGTCCCAAACATTCAGGGAATGACATTGACCTTGGCTACAAACTTAAAGGTTTAAGATGGATGGGCAAGAATGCAGTCAGTTCTTCCCAACTTCAGCATCAAAGAAATGTTGCAGCTAGTTCCAAAAAGACAAAAACAACTTCAGCAAATGATTGAGTGGCACTTTGAAGATGTGTTTAGCATTTTGTTTCTTTTCTATGTCTAGGTTTACTATGATGGTCATGTTATTGAACCTTAGAAGTATTTCATGAGCTGCAGCTCATTGATTTTGCTAGTACTGTTGTGCAGATTGCAAGTACTATTGTGATATTTGCTCAATGTTATGGTCATGTTTTTTAACCTAAAGTTTGCCTTGTTTTTGTACTGCTATGCAGTTTGTGAACATTATTATCCATCAATGTCTAGGCTTCTATCATTTGAACACAACTTACACAACTTACCATCTTCATAATATTCGATTAAATAGTTGCTTACAACACATTGAGGACAAGAAAATGACTACGTTAACAATTGATTACATGAAACACTTGTTACAAACGCACGTTAATACAAGAACAAACAAAGTAAATTGCAACTTCCTCCTATTCTTTGCTTCACGCTCTTTCTCTGCTTCAAATTCTTTCACCCGTTTCAGTAATCCCCAAATAAATCTTCTAGCTTGATCAGACATCTCATCGTCATACCATCTAAAGAAGTGGCATCCACCAGCAACCTATTCAAAAAAGCAAAAGAAAAAGAGGGAGAAAATGTCTATTTAATCAACACAATTGAATATATCCAAGTAATCACAAGCTCAATAAAAATTATAAGCAAAATCGACTTACTCGTCCATATTTGCAACCATAAAATCTTCGTCCGGGGTTCAATTGAGTCCAAGAAGTCTTTAGTTGTGCAAATTCTCCACATTGACAAAAAATAACATCATTGACTTGTCTCATCGTGATGTTATCAAAAGTAGGCAAAGAAGAAGAAATAATAGAGAAATTTACAATATATAAATAAAAGAAGAAGAAAGAAATTGAGGATTTTGGGTCAACAATGGTGGTTTTAATGGAGAAGAAGGGGTAGGTCTTTAAATTAATGTTAGGATGAGGGTTTATGGGTGGGGGGTAGAATAAGTTGTTTTTTTTTACCGTTAACAAGTCAAAAAAACAGTCAAAAATACGACCTCACGCGCTCAATAAAGAGAAAAGCACACGCAGTGTGCCAGCATGGAGGCTTGTGTTTAAAAATTACGCCTGGGACAACTTGGAGTGTCTAACTGGTCACTTGAAAAGATTGAGTGGCTAACTTACAGCTCCGGCCAAGTATAAGGGGCCAGCGAAGAATTTTGCCTTTATTTTATTCCTTTCACTTTGTCATGGCACATTTACTATTTCATATAATTTGTAGGATGAAATATGAAAAAGATAAAAGAAAAAGAAAAAAGAAAAGCAAGTTGTTTTGCAGTAAGAAAGTTCTGGTAAATAAAATTTTTGTGTCGGATTGCATCTAAATGATTTTAAATTTTTTCTTTTTCTATAATTTGCATAAAAGTAAAGTT
Organism: Petunia axillaris subsp. axillaris; assembly: GCA_029990575.1. NCBI lineage: Eukaryota > Viridiplantae > Streptophyta > Magnoliopsida > Solanales > Solanaceae > Petunia > Petunia axillaris. The sequence continues at coordinate 63,578,788 of JARKNS010000004.1, forward strand.
GTCACGTCAGCATATACTTATCAGGAGTTTGTAGAGTTTTGTGTTTTATGATAGTGTGAGTTAATTGGGTAGAATTGAGTGACCATAGAAAGATAAAATAAAGATAAGTGACCTAGGTTGCCAGTTACCTAAAGTTGAGTGACCATAGAGGCAATCAACTCCAGGTTTTGGAATAATATGTAAAAGAGAACTCTCAGCACACACGGTGATTCGAAGCAGTATTATTCGGTTCACCATTGCATGTACTTGTTCTAATGTACAATTGACTTGTTTTTTTCATCAGTTCACTATTTAAAGATAATTGTATCATATTAAAAATCATGCATGTACTCCTCTTGGTGGATTCATATATCCAGAAGGTAACTGGTCAATGTTACAAAATTATGAGGAATCTATCAAATTTATTTCAGGAAAATATGAATTATCATTGGATGCTTCAAACGCTTAATAATTAGTACAACGAGACTGGTTGGCCATGTTCTTGTTAGGTAACAGCAAGTTTGGGATAGATCATATGTGGATTAGAATAAAGACACAACTGGATTTCATATTACGACTGTTATAAATTTATTTATTTGTGTGGATGACCACTACTCACTATTATTCAATTGTAACATATGGTTTACTACCCCACTTTCTCCTACTTAATTCCTCCCCACTAAGTGACCACTAATTCCTTATTAAGACACCACTTAATTCTTGTAACCTTTGGGTTGATTTGTAACCTATGTATTTGTATCTTATAAAAAGAGCACATTTGGCTCTAGACACACTTAAAATACTTTGAGAATAATACACGTTCTTCCTTCTCCTCTCATATATTTTATTGACACGACCCAGAATCCGGGTACGCTGTGCGGACACCCGACATCTTCCCCTAGACCCGTCGGGTGAACCCTTACCAATTAAATTAGGAAAATAAATATAATTCAACTCATAAATAAGAACAACACTTGGAAAAAGCACATACATACTGATACCTCTAAGGTGTTCAAACGAAATTACAGCTGACTACCCAACATACTAGGTTTTGGGCTATCCAGACTAGACATCTAAGAGTACAGAAAAAGACAAATACCTCCTGAAGGGAGCAGAATGCAACTAAAATAATAAACATAAAATTGGTGACCATCCAGAATAAAAGCTGGCTTACCCTGACACCTGAAGCCGTCTTCGCTCCTGAAGAACGTGGCGAACTCAATCCTGGAGCGAACCTGCCAAAACGAAATAAATAGACAAAAATAAACAACAAACAAGGGTGAGTCAAAAGGACTCAATAAGTGGGGCAGACTAGCCACCTCAAAGAATAGGATAGCTAGCCAGTGAGAAGAAAAATAAATAAACCAAATTCCTCTTATTTAAATCATAAAAAGGCAGAGCCAGATAATAACTGCAAATACGTATAGGATCATAAACTCATAAACAGTCAGGGGCATAAGATAGACAGAACGTATAGGTTTTTAAGTATCCCGAACATAATACTGTCACGGCGTGCAATCCGTTCCACATGTTCATACTGTCGCGGCGTGGAAACTGATTCATATATATTCATACTGTCGTGGCGTGCAACATGATCTATATATTCCTATTGTTGCAGCGTGCAACTCGATCCATATATTCATACTGTCGTGGCATGCGGCGTGCAACCCGATCTATATAACTAAAGAATATAAACCAATTAAGGATACTAAATAGCAAAAAACGTATAGGCAAACTGAAATATATCCACAACATGGTATACATGCCGCATACACAAACACAGCACAATAGTCACACACTAGTCAGTATGCGGTGCAATGAGATGGGATGAATGCAGTATGATGCAATGCAGTCACATTTGCCTGATACCTTCACCGGCTTTGGACTCTCAAAGATTACCGGGAAGTGTATGCAATAACGAACCTTCATCGGCTCGGGACTCTCATCGATTACCGGGAAGTATATGCAATAATGATCCTTCACCGGTGTGGGACTCTCATCGCTGATTGGGAAGTATATGCAATAATGACCCTTCACTGTCTCAGGACTCTCATCCCCATCGGGAAGAATATGCAATAATGACCCTTCACTGGTGCGGGACTCTCATTGCCAACCGGGAAGTACATGAAATAATGACCTTCACCGGTGCGGGACTCTCATCACCAACCAGGAAGTATATGCAATAATGATCCTTCACTGACTCGGAATTCTCATCGATTACCGGAAAGAATATGCAATAATGACCCTTTACCGGTGCGGGACTCTCATCACCAACCGGGTAGTATATGCAATAATGACCCTTCACCGGCTCGGGACTCTCATCGATTATCGGAAAGTATATGCAATAATGACCTTTCATCGGTGCGGGACTCTCATTGCCAATCGGGAAGTATATGCAATAATGACCATTCACCGGCTCAGACTCTCATCGATTACCGGGAAGTATATGCAATAATTACTCTTCACCAGTGCAGGACTCTCATCGCCAACCAGGAAGTATATGCAATAATGACCCTTCACCGGCTCGGGACTCTCATCGATTACCGAGAAGTATATGCAATAATGACCCTTCACCGGTGAGGGACTCTCATTACTAACCGGGAAGTATATGCAATGCTCAAACCAGAGTGCAATGCTCATATGCTCAATGAAATACCAACAACAGGGCATAACATATAATATACAATGTAAATTCAAAGCTAAGGCATAATGAGTGCGCCTATCAGCAGCAACACACGTAAGGAACACGTGGTAGAATATCCACAAGGCCAAAGGCCTCCAAAGAAATGGATACAAATACTTACCTTATTTCAACTAGCTACTCAACAGCCGCTTTATCCTTTGGATTCACTGCCAAACGATCCTACTTATTCAATAAGTAGAAAATATATCAATTTAGGCTAAAGGCTTCATTCCTCACATCTTAGGGCAATCTAGTTAGGAACCTGATACCCTATTCGCATACGCAATACGCAGGCCAGGCCTATGTACATGGTTCAAAATCACATAACCTAACTCTAAATAAATTACATTTATATGTTGCACATAACTCACTGAGTGCGAATATATAATCAATTTCATTATCGGGTTCAATTACCCTTTAAACTATCAATTTAATTTATTAAAACGATGTCTAATATTTTAATTTTTGCCGTTAAAATATATTCAAACTCACGTAATAAACTCAAATAATGCCTTAAGATTATTACCTGAATATTTCGAGGTTAAAATTCTATCTTTTTCCGGCTCTTTTCTTATTTTCTGGCATTTTTCTTACGGTTCTCAGTGTTCTGTTTATCGTCTCCATCATTCTGCTCCTTTTGCGTTAATATCCCTTAGCACAACCTATCTATTCCTTTTCTTTATTTTCTTTTCTTTTATCTTTTCTTTTCTTTAATAATTTCTCTTTGTTTCCGTGAAAATTAAAACGGAATCCTACGAAATTTTGAAAATAAATCCAAATTTCTCGAGCGAGTTATACAAAATATATATAACATACTCGCTAAAGCGTCTCAAATCGGACTCCTGAAACTGAAGATGTGAATTAAAAGGGAAAAGATCAAATTATTAATTTTCAGAACTTTAGCCGAAATCAGCAGAACAACCTCGAAATTTACTTTAAAAATTCACACATGTCACAAATAATCATACGAACCTAACAGCACTTTCGAATTTCGAATCGGAGCTCATTCGCCAAAATTGAGCTTGAAAACATCTTTTTAATATTTATCGACAATAAAAACTGAAATCTTCTTCCGATGCCTACCAAACGAAGTCCGATTTAGTTCAAATTTTACAACATTATGAAGATTTTAAAATTATTGGCACGCTAATTAGAGTCCTAACTTCCGAAACGACTACCTAAGGTCGTTTCATTCTCCTTCACTTAGACTCTCGTTCATCCTCGAAAGAGCCTAAGTCTAAAGAAAAATTCATACAGATAACAAGAGAGCTTGCATGGCCTGCGTAACTATTCCACGGACATTGTCTCATGATTATAGAATTAGAATTATAACACGCACCGATCTCTTGAAATAAAATATATCTGGATGATATGATAACACCATTGCACAGCTTATTCTGACTAAGCTGACCATTCCTCGATCATGAGAGGAGAGTTCTATATTTTTGAAATAAAGATACACGGAACTCTAGAGGGATCAACATGATTCTGCCGACGAATCTTCTCTTCGATATACGTTCCGATATAGATCAGGTCGATAGAACTAAGAATTGGCTTACGCTTCAGCAATGCCTTAGAGATTTAATATTAGCATTCAGTATTGGAGGAAGAAAGACTTCGCTAAAAACTGAACACGGCTCAGACCTGAGCTACCAAATTACCCTCTCGAGTTGCCAAACAGCTGCAACTCTCGAGTTCATAACTCCATACCCTTGTCATAAGAACCAGCGCCTGTTAGAAATAGAAATTTATAAATTACATAACCAAACTCTAAATAAATTACATTTATATGTTGCCCATAACTCACTGAGTGCGAATATATAATCAATTTCAGTATCGGAGTCCAATTACCCTTTAAACTATCAATTTAATTTACTAAAATGATGTCTAATATTCTAGTTTTTACCGTTAAAATATATTCAAACACACGTAATAAACTCAAATAATACATTAAGATCATTACCTGAATGTTTTGGGGTGAAAATTCTATCTTTTTCCGACTCTTTTCTCATTTTTTGGAATTTTTCTTTCGGTTCTCAGTGTTCTGTTTCTCGTCTCCATCATTCTGCTCCTTTAACGTTAATATCCCTTAGCACCACCTATCTATTCCTTTTCTTTCCTTTTCTTTATTTTCTTTTCTTTTATCTTTTCTTTTCTTTAATAATTTCTTTTCGTTTTCGTGAAAACTAAAACAGAATCCTATGAAATTTTGAAAATAATTCCAAATTTCTCGAGCGAGTTATACAAAATGTATGTAACATACTCGCTAAAGTGGATCTCAAATCGGACTCCCGAAACTGAAGATGTGAATTAAAAGGGAAAAGATCAAATTATAATTTTCGAAATTCACTTTAAAAATTCACACATGTCACAAATAATCATACGAACCTAACAACGCTTTCGAATTTTGAATCGGAGCTCATTCGCCAAATTGAGCTCGAAAACCTCTTTTTAATATTTATCGACAATAAAAACTGAAATCTTCTTCCGATGCCTACCAAACGAAGTCCGATTTAGTTCAAATTTTATAGACAGGTCTTAATGGTCCTTACAAAGATTTTAAAATTATTGGCACGCTAATTAGAGTCCTAACTTCCGAAACGACTACCTAAGGTCGTTTTATTTATCTTGTTCTTGCACTACTTTACTATTAATTTTACAACACGTTATCAGCACGAGTCTCTATTTTATTACACAATTTAGAAGAAATGAAAAGAAAATTATGATGCAATTGATAGAAGCCAACGTTGTTGTTGCTAACACAAGATAAGTTCTTTTTGTTTCTAAATTCATTTATATTATGGTTTTTGTTAATCTCAAAATTAATAATACCTAATTTTCATTTTGTTTTATACCACTTTAAACTGTGGAAACCTTTCACTGACTACAACTTTTGTCTATTCTTCCATTATTTGGTTGATTTTCCAGCTATCCTTTGACAACAATTTAAGGGTGCATGGCCTAGCAACATGCTATTGTAGATCAGTTCTACTCATATTTCAAGGTAAACTGCTTGTGAGAGCGAACATGGATTATGTTGTATGGTTAATATTTTACTCTCACATGGATATATGGAATGAAAAAAATATGGTAACTTTTAAAGAATGCTTCTTTGATTTATAGTTGGGTATAAATTTTTATATTCTTGGTAAGTGGATATCGGAGAAATTATGCTTATTTTTTTATGATCTTTACCCGATATATTAATATTATATCATTGATACATGATTACAGTACCATGTTTAAATTACACGAAGCATGAGTACCTTTGAGTATTGTACTTCAAATCGCATCATATTTACACACTTTGGCCTATTATGCCATTAGTTAAGTGTAAGACATCATATTCAACTCCCAATGCATTATGGCGTAACACGCTTTTGCGATAATAAGATATTGATGGCATAATGATGATTGAGGAAAACTAAAGTATAATCAAAAGGATAAAGTAGTTTTTGATAAAAAACATGAAGCCCGTCCACTAAATAGGCTCCATTCATAGAGGTGAATGAGGGAGCAATATATGCTCCAATCCCTAAGATGAATGTGGGAGCACGATAAGATCCATTCCATAAGGTGAATGTGGGAGCACAACATAATGCTCCATTCTCAGATGTGAATATAGTAGCAATACATAATATGCCTGAAAGAAGGCCAATTATCATTATGTCTGAAAGAAGACACAACATAATATGTCTGAAAGAAGGCAAATAATTTTATGTCTAAAAGATGATAAAATAATTACCATGATAGAGACCATGGACGTGCATGTTTTCAAGGGATGAAAAAATAGTTATCATTGTGAAATAAATAAGAGAACTATAAGGATTCTCAAAAAGTAACCGTTCAAACGATAAATATAATAATGTCTTTAATGTATCATATGAGCATGAGGAAATTCCTTGCGGTGAATGAGACAATTCATAAAGAAAAATTATGAATATAGACCCATTCACCGAAGTGAATATGGCAATATGTGATAAAATATCAAAACTCGCCTCCAGAAGAGGTTCGAGAAAGATGAATATGGACGTGCCCATGCATGGTTGATAAAGTACCACAACTCACCTCTAGAAAAGGTTCGACTATAATAATTCTATTATTTATTAGGCATAAATGGTCATTGCTCTCATACAGAACGTACGCCATAATTATGTATTATTATGAATTACATAAGAGCAAGTGAAGCAAGAAATTGATCTTGCCTATAATAATTTTACCATGAGAAAAATAATATGATTTTCTCTTTGAAAGAATATATTCACTATATGGTTGGTGTAATAAAATATATGGTAGTACAAAGCTATTTGAGTGCTTCGGAAGAGCAAAAATATTACTACATGGAGGAATGAGATTGATGAAATATTTATTGTAGTATGTCTCGAAAGAAACTTGTTAAAGTTTCAGAGAAATATGCCAAAATAGCTAAGAGACTAAATTTGATGGAAATATATGAATATCTTTATATTACTACAAGAATGTCGGGTGAGATATATGTGCTTGAAAAGCTCTCCGCCTCTTCCTCGAGTATGTACTACTCAAAATATATGTGTGGTAAATTATATGTGCATGCCACAATAAACTTTTAGTTTATTGTTACAATGCCCATGCTATAGTAAACTAAAATTTTACTAGATGAATAAATTTATAAGTTGGCATGACCGGTTTGGCCATTCCGGTTCAAATATGATGCACAAAGTATATAAATGAGAATTCGCATGTGTATAAACTGAAGAATCATGATTCTTCAAGAATTCTTTTTATACTATTTGTTCTCAAGATAAATAAATTATTCGACCAACTAAATTTGGGATCAGGATCCCCGCACTTCTGTAATGTATACAAGGTGAATATGGGCCCTTTCACCTGCCACGTGGACCATATAATTATTACAAATAGATGCATCTATGGTAAGGTCACATGTGCGTTTTATTACAAACTTGCAATGGTACTTGCGAGGTTAAGTATTTGTTCAAATAAATCTTATTATGAGCATATTTCCAGATTATGCAATCAAGACAAGTTATCTTGATAATGTTGGCAAACAAGTTTAGCAGATTCATATATTAAAAGCCTCCAATTGCTAAACCATGCATATGAGGACAATGCTACCTAAATCAGGTATGAGGTATGGTATATCCATAAAGCAGCACTTGTGCACGACATGGTACAAAATGAATCCCCCCTCATAATTGGTTCAGGGTCAGGAACCAAATATTTTCCATATAATAATTTTAATATGCGGTATATTATCAATTGCTCCACCGCAACGCACAAAGATGGATCCCATATAAGGTTGGAGACAAATGTTAGTTTGGCTAACATTAGGGGGAGAAATTAATGCAACTGAGGAATAAATAAATTAAATTATCATTTGATTATGATCCTCATATAAAGATAATGCAAGTCACTGCTAGACGCATTACTGACCCAAAGAAAAATATTATATTCCAGCTGCTAATGTTTCTGATGTCCTGGTGAGACAATCTATTTATGTCAATGCGTCTAAGGCACGCCTGAAGCGTGGTAGACCATTCGGTTCCAAAGATAAATCCTTGAAAAAGAAAAGGAGCAAATGATTATGATGGTCAAATAAGGAGGCATGGCTCTAAAATAGCCCACGACATAACACTTCATAAAACCTCATCAGGAGAGGTTCAGGTACCTGAAAATCTATGAATGTGAAGAGATCTCAATATGTTATGTCGAATTGGGAACCGAGATATGAAATTATCCTCGACGATATCTTACATATATTATAAAGCTCAATATTTATATGTTTATGAGGATCTTGAGCTCAAGTCTGTTAGGAATACATACATGAAATTATTGGCCAAAAAATAGCAAAACGCATTCAAGCAAAAATTGGCTTCACTCGAGTAACGTGAAGTTTTTGGATCTATAGTCCAAACACCTGAAGGTGCAATGCCAATGGTGTACAAAGATATTTTTGTGCAAAAGTATTGATAATAATAACTCGTTAAATATATAGTACGACTTGAGGCACAAAGATCTGACATTGATTATATGGAGCTATATTCTCCTTTTGGTGGATGCAATCACCTTCAGGTATGTTATATGTATGGCGGTGCATGAAAGACTTCATATGCGTATGAATGTTGCAACAGCCTTTTATGTGGCTCATTGAGCAACAATATATTTATCCTTGAAGGATTCAAAAATCTAGAAGCATGTAAAGGTTCCCGGAAAACCTATTCAATGAAGCTTCATAAATATTTATACGGATTAAAACAATCTGGCCACATGTGGTAAAATTGCGTTTGTGAGCTTCTTGATATTGAAATATTATATTTTAATGCAATTGGTGCGTGGAAGTATCTTACCAAATATACTCCACTGATTATAGCTTTTGTTATAAGCTTATTGGTAAGATTTAGTTCTTCCTCAATGCGAAGACATCATAAGAATACATGGTATCTACTTGATCCACAAAGCCTGATATCAACTTGGTATTTATTTATTGTGGTAGAATACCTATATTATGGCATTTTATAAAATCAATTGTTGCTGCTACATCTTCAATTTATGAAGAGATAATAGTCATGCTTGAAGCTATGCGACAATGTTGGTGACTGAGATCAAGGACTCAACATATTCAGCAACAATGTGGTATTTCTTTGAAGACGAGGATCCCAGTAATATTATATGAAATATTGCATGGATAGTTTAGCTAAAAGGAAGATACAACTGAGGAGACAAATATTCAACAAGATTCATTTTCAATAGTGCTCTTCAAAAGAATGATGAAGTTAATGCTGAAGAATTCACTCCAGTGATAGTTTGGCGGATCTGCCCACTAAGTCATTGCCAATCTCAAAATTTGAGAAGCTGATTTACAAGATTAGAATGTGTCGTCTTCAAGATATTGAATGATGTTTTCATCAGGGGGAGTAAAGTACGCGCTGCACTCTTTTTCTCTTAACAAGGTTTTATCCCACTTGGGTTTTACTTGAAAGGTTTTTAATGAGGCAGCTCTAAAGTCGTATTACAGGAAGCGTGTACTCTTTTTCCTTCACTAGACTTTTTCCCATTGGGTTTCTCCTAGTAAGGTTTTAACGAGGCACATTATCTTCTAAATGGTCATCCAAGGAGGAGTGTTATAAATTCATTTATCTGTGTGGATGACCACTACTCACTATTATTCAATTGTAACATATGGTTTACTACCCCACTTTCTCCTACTTAATTCCTCCCCACTAAGTGACCACTAATTTCTTATTAAGTCACTACTTAATTCATGGAACCTTTTGGTTGATTTGTTACCTATGTATTTGTATCGTATAAATAGAGTATATTTGGCTCTATGGAAGACACACTTGAAATACTTTGAGAATAATACATGTTCTTCCTTCTCCTCTCATATATTTTATCTTATTCTTGCACTACTTTACTATTAATTTTACAACAACCAGATATTAGTGCATGGCATTATAATACTTTTAGATTAGCTTAAAGACAAAATTGGGGCAAGTTGCGTACAAGGCACAACCTAAAGTTATAAATGTTAAATAAGCACAAATATGGTCTAAATTAATGCTCGCTTTGACTCAGTAGTACATGCTCCCTCCGTTCTATAAAGGATGTCCTAGTTTGACTTGGATCTGATTTTAAGAAATGAAAGGAGACTTTTAAAATTTTTTGGTCTAAAATAAGCTATTGATAAATGTGTGGCTATAAATCATTTCATTAAGGGTAAAGTGCTAAGTTGAAAATAAAATTTTTTTCAAATATAGAATTGCACCATTCTTTTTAGAACGGAGTAAGAAAAAAATTAGGACATCCATAGTGGAACGGAGGGAGCAGTATTTTGTAATAATACAACGGCAAATGTCTTGTTTTGCACTCATTAGCCATGTGTTATCAAACTAAGTAACACATGTACTTATAGTAGTAATAAAGATTCCAATCAAGTGTTGTGGATTACGAAAATTTAGCACATGCACTACATAAAATAATTAAGATTTTAAATAAATCTTGTGAATCACGAAAACTAGCACGTGATGCACTACATAATATGCATATACATAATATGCATATACAGGATCAAGAAAGATTGTAAAAGTGACGAATTTTGATCTGCTCTAAGTTTGTGATTATTAAAAGGAGTCATTAACAATACTATAAGAAATCGAAAACAACGACAATCAAAATTATAGTAATGATTTAAATTTAAAGTTAGCTAGCAAGAAGATGGCATCTTGCCTAAATCTTACAGTAGCGTTGCATCCCTTCCAAGTACCACCTGCTAATTTGGAACTAGTGTTCAGTAATCAACAAATTAAAATTAATTAAAAATTTGAATAGTGACTTTATCGGTTGATCAAGACGCAATATAATACTCCGTTACTTCTAGAAATTAGCAGGAAGATGGCATCAGAGCAGTTCGCTTCGCTTCTCGGTCTAATACTACTGTACAAACAAAAAGATTGTGTAATCATCCTAACTTAGACTTATCTTTTGGGCAAATAAGAAAAAGGTAAAAGTATCTTTGGGTATCTAGCGACTCCACCAAGCAATTAATGTCTTCCCTTTTCAATTAATCTACTTTGTAATTGGTTTACAAGCAATATATAGTATCAAAACTACAAATTAACAGAAGTAAATGAACTCAGGTAATAGATTTCAATAGTAACTTCTTTGTGAGTACAATTGAGTAAAGTTTCAGTATATCTTTCTGAATGTCTTTACAAGATGAAAACAATGCAATTTATAGCCTATCACTCTAGGAATAATTAAGGCCATTAATCCATATTCAGATCGTGGCTTTGCCCATGACTTCTCCCATTAAATGATGAGTTAAAGGGCGGAGATCGTGGGGCGACTCTTCTGTTGAAGTGGAACTGCCCCTTGAGGCTTGGATCACTCACCTCGAGGAGATAAGCTTTTCGTTCCCCGAGGCGACTTCTTCCTCGTGGCCTACAAAGGAATTTTCCCTCAGGATTCTGCCTCGAGGGGTACGTTGTTTGCCTCGGAGCCAACTTGCAAATTCTTGTGAAATATGTCTCGAGCCATGCCATGTGCAAGCCATATTTTACACAATACAGATAGTCCCTCCACTCCTCGGGCAACTGACAGAGTTTTCGAGGAGTTGAATGAGAATAGGAGGGAGAGTGACGTGGCTAAACACGCACCTAGCAATTCAAAAAGGGCGGCCATCACTTCAACTTCCCGCCCGTTACACGTGGTGACCCTTGAACGGTCACGCCGTTTCATACTCCTTCTCAATGTAAATGCAATAATGACTTCTCCTCTTATAAATAACCCAACTTGATCAGCTTCTCTTCCACTTGAAATTGAGCAACAGTGAAATTTCCAAAGCAAACAAGAAAATTCCAATATGTTTTTTTTCGAATCTTCCTCGAAAATCAAAAATCCAAAATCATCTTTTTAGAAAAAATGTCTGCGACCAATTATGTTCAGAATTCTTCATGTCCTTCTAAAGAAAGAATTCTTAATGCTGCTACAATGATTGTCGGGGGCTAGTTAGTTAGCGTCGCTGAGCCGCTAAACGTCATTACTCCGCTAGATGTCGCCAATGAGGTGACATCTGAAGTGGGTGGTGATACGAGGCTAGATATTGTTATATTTCACCTACTTTCGCCTCGTGATCATGCTTTTACTTTTGTTATCTTATCATACTTTGAACGTAATTTCTCTTATTTGGTGTATTTTATATTGTAGGGATTACATTGATGATATGAGGCATTATTCGAGTATAATTTAGTGAAATCAAGGGTTTTGAAGTCTGAGTAGAAGCCCGAAATTCGACCGAAAATAAAAGCAAGGATGTAAACAGAGAGAAAAAGTTGACAAGCAGTAAAAATAGCCTACCGCGCACCATAATAAGGAGAAAGATCAGAAATGCGCAAGTCAAACTCATGATAGTCTATAAATCGCGCGCACATGGTTTAGCGATTTGCTGTATGTCGATATTCAGAAAGTTTGAAAATTAGGCAGGTGCAGGAACTTTGCCTTGCCACGGAGCGTTGCGCAACGCATGGCGCGATGCGGCAGGCCAAAAATCCTGACGTTTCGATTCAGAGTTTATTTTAAGACCTCTTTGGGTCTATGGGACGATATAAAAGTCCTAAAACACGTCCAATACATAAATTTTAACCTATTCTACATCAAAATGAGGCAAGGAAGAGAGAAGACCAAGATTCAAAGCTCTACTTCATCCATCTTACAACCTTATGATTTTTACATACTTATAGTTATTTTTTGTCTTAGAATATGACTATGAGTGGCTAAATCACTCATTCTAGGGTTGATTGAACCATTCCATATGCTTGTGTGATGATAATTATTGATTTATAAATGAACCTTGTTAATTCTTCCTATCTATGTTGTTTACGGATTTCATACTGGTTAATTGATAGGATCCCCAATTAAGTGTCCCCTTTATTCTTGTGATTACTAGGAATACATTCGTGAGTTAGGATTAAACACATAAGTATTTCAACCTAAAAAAAGGGCATTTCTTAGGTTGTCAAAATGGTAAATTCGGAATATTAATCCTTACTGTGAACCATAAGTGTAGTCCTCTTTATCTGCAGTTAATTGGAATAGAAAATTAATGAAAGTTTTGATTACTCAGCGGAAGTAGGTAGTTGTAAACTTGAAGCACTTGTTTAATATGAAGAGTTAGGGGAAATCGATAGCACAATACTTTAGCACAAGTTAGAGTTGGGGAAATCAATCGTAGGCCTTCCATCTCTTGAATCACATCTATCTTTCTTTACTTGTTATTTACTTTCTTGTTAAGTAATATTAGTCATAAACCAACATTAATTATATACTCTTGAAGTTGATTGGTTAGATAGTTTAGCTAGATAAACTGCTAGGATTCATGTTCTATGTGGGATTCAACCTCTGGATTTTAAGTACCGAGCTATATTTGCCACGATCGCTTAGTCCTTTTTGTAGAGCGTAGTTGCGCGTGATCAAATTTTGGCGCCATTTCCGGGGAACACGGTGTAGTTCTAGCTTTTAGGATAGTTGGGTTGTTAGTTCAATTAACTTTTCCTTTGTACATATTTGCTTAGTTTATAAAAAAAATATGGCCTCAAGAAATTACATGTGGCAAGGTGATTATTCATCTTATATGTATAATATGTGTAGTAATCAAGGTGGTTATTATTATGATTGTGTTAATACGTCTCATTAATCCCCATGCCCCTATTATGATGATACTTCTTTTCCATGTGATAATAGTAGGTATAATGAATTGGAAGATGATAAGGAAAAATATGAAGCTGAATTGTAGAAAATTTGGGACAGTCGTAGAGCACAATATGCCGCATAGAAGCTCAAGTAAATCAGTTTGCTGCATTATTGGGAGTTCAACAACCTAGCCAAGAAGATATGGAATTAGAAGAAGAAATCATGGATATAGTTGAAGATCTAAAACGTGAATTTCTATTGGAGGAGACAAGGGTTGAAAGCTAACCATCTAGCCATATGGTGTGGGAAGATGCTGATGATGAAGATGTGGTACTAGAGTCAGACAATAAAATTGAAGCTGATATTCTGGTTGACTCTAAGTCATGCCAGAAAGATGATGTGAGTAACGAATCAAAGTGTGAGCCGGTTGCACCACATTCTAGACACTTTTCTTCATTGATTTTAGAAGGGGACATGGAAATTGATCATTCTAAGCATATTAAAGAGTTGAAGAATGATGTGTATGATGCTTACACTCTCTAATTTGTGATGCCATCTAGGCACGATGAAAATCCTCGTTTGAAGGCCCGTGAATACAATATGGTATAATTGGTGCTTGGCCAAGAGTATAGCCGAAAATTTGGGGATATTCCTAAGTTAGCGGCAACGTGCATAAGGAAATACTTAATGTTTGATTTTCAAGAACTTGTGCAACCCCAAGAGCATAGCCGAAGATTTGAGTTACAATTGGGGAGGTGATTCATAAGTTCAAGTTGGAGGAAAAAGTATTGACTCTGGGTTATGTCGTGCCACAACATTAAATGAGGCGCTTCTCGGGAAGCTACCCGTGATTGTAATTGTATACAAGTAAAAAAAAAAAAATTAAAAAAATGAAAAAAATAAAAATACAAAAAATTGTTATCTTTTGAAGGATATTACTTGGTGAGTTTCTTTATTTTGTAGGTTTCGACTAGTTTGAAGTCTAAGTGTGAGGTGTGTGCAACCTCGTACGATTGTATGAGGATGTCCTGCTTTGGGGAAGTCTGAGTACCTCTTGCCCTAAGGAAGCTCACCTGAATGTTTGTCGGGCTTAGAGCCCCAGGGAGTTTCTCTATCACCCTTAGTTTTTATTTTTAATACATTGAGGGCAATGCCTGATTTTAAGTATGCGGCGGGAGTCTTCCTATTTGTGTTAAAAACAAAGTAGTTTGAACCGGGTATAGATAGATTTTTTTAGGATTAGAGTATAGTAAATAGATGGGAGTGTCTTGGCTCTACTTTGGTTTGGGGATATGTTAACTTCATGCATTTGTTTTATCGAGATCTAGTTTTCCTTGAGAAACAGTGAGTGCATTATTTGAAGCCTATGATCATGATGTTGACTCTAGATTTTCTTGAGAGTTTGCTTGTCTTTGCTTTGTGTAAGAGCGCGAATTGAGACGTTTTGAGTAGGTTATGTGCCATCTGTGAATGAGAATTTTATTTTCTCCATGTTTAATACTTGATATCTAGAGCTTGTCCAGTGTGTGTACAACGCGAAATGAGAAATTTGGTCGGTTAGGAAGTGATATAGGCTTTCCTTTCATTGCCAATTTATTTGAAGCCTTAGAGTTAGATGTTTACCAGTAAAATTTGATTTTAGCTAACCCTTTTGAACATGTAGCCTTTTTTTTTTATAGCCATTGGGATTCCTGTTTCTTGTGCTAAATATCTGTGTTGGCCTAAATTGGGATAGGGCAACAAATCAAATTTATTTTGGGGTTAATTGATAATATGCTTGTATCAAAGTCATATTCGAGCTAAGATCAGATTTTAACGAGACTAATGCTTTCAAGAAAAATGAGGCAAGAAAATAGTCGAGACAAAGCATAAAAATATAAGTTGAATACAATATTTCTAGATGTCCAGTTTGATTACAAATAGGACTTTTTAGAGAAGAAGGACAACTCCGTTCGTGATTCCCGGGTGGGGATCACTTTATGAGTCCTATTTATAATCAACGAAAATAATAAAGTTATAGCTATAATAATTATGGCTTTATGGCCATACTCCTTATTCGATCGTGGTCAGCTCATGATCTTTCCTTAAATGCCAAAGCAATAGTCGACAGTTACAAAGATTAGGCTTTGTTCGACGAGATATTGTGCAAGCTCAGGGATCATGTTGTTGTGATGGTCTTTCCGAGCTTGATGCTTCGAACCTAGTTTTCCTCATTCCCCGAGGTGGTTTTCCAAGGTGGCGAGTCGTGTCGCTTCCCTTCGTGGACTTGCTTCGTAAGGCAGACTCATATTAGCTCTCAGGCTCCTGATCGAGACCTCGGTGATTTTTCATCCAATACAGATAGTCTCCATACTGCTCGAGTGGTTGCCAAATCAGTCGAGGAGTGGAATCAATTTTAGGTAGGAGATCGACGTGGCTTTTTTTGCGGAGTGAAATCGAAAGCAGCGGTTGTCACTCCATATTTCCATCAATCATGCGTGGCGATCACTGTTTGGGCGAAATTTCATGTTTTGCCTTCCCCATGCAATTGTAATCATGGCGCTTTAGCCTATATATAGTTACGCCTCTTCTTCTTCACACATCTTCTTGCTTCTAACAGTAAAACATCCTTGAATCTTCTTCGTAACTCAGACATTTTTAAGAGAATGTCTCAACAGAATTCACCAAGTTCTTCACCCTCTTTTGTTGATACCATGATTTTTTATGGTGAACAAGTTAATGTTCATGAATAATTGAATGTAATTGTTCCTCATGACTTTAACATGGAGGATATTCCTCGCCGAAGTGGCTCAAACCAAGAGCAGCGTCTAGCCATGGCTGAAACTGCCGAGGCAGTTGTGGTGGATGATGAGGATGTCACCATGAGAGACGCTGGTGACGATGGACCTCTCTCACACGACCTCGAGCTTAAATCCCACCACGTTATTACTTCAAAAATTGACCTCTCGAAGGATTTCGTTATGCAGCTTCAGACTGAGTCGGAGGTTAGGATGAAAAGGAATATCACCGAAAAGGATACGCCGAGTCTGATTACTCAGGCGAACATACGTTTTGTTCGTTTTGATTGCAATTGAGGCCCCGAGGTTAAGGTTGGAATCCCCGTCTACGAGACCCGAGTGTGTGACAGAGTCGAGGGGCGTTCCTTCGTTTTACCTACCCTTTCACGATAGGTTTTTCTCTTCATATCCCCGAGGTATTAGACACTTTTTGCCGTACCTACTAGTTGTGCATAGCCCAAATTTGTCCTGGGATGTGGAGGCATGTTCAATGCCTCGAATTTTTGAGTAGATTAGCCAGGGTCACATTCACCCTTGATCATCTTTTGTACCTCTTCTACCCCTCCCTTCATAAGGATGGAGTTGTTCAGCTCAAAAAGTAAGGCTCGTACTCACTGATCACGAAGAGTGAGAACCTTGAGGACCGTGGATGGGATGAGCACTTCATCCTCCTGCCTATTAACCTTTTGTCCTCGAAGCTTGATTTCCTCGATCAATGGAACCGAGCACGTGAGTATTTTTCTCCTTGTTTATTCTTGCTTCGATTTTTCCTTGTTTAACTCTTCGTTCCCGCCTTTTTTAGCCGAGGTGGTCCCTATATCAATTCTAAGCCTAGACCAGAAAGATCATGGATGGTTTTGGTCACTTTGGATGGGAATCAATGGGCATGCAAACGACATGGTGAATTATTCTTTTAACCATCCTTTTATCTTGCTTAGTTTTCCCGGGGCACCGTGTCTCGGTGTATCATTGTTTCTTCTTTGTTGTAGGTCTCCCAAAGAGGGCGATTACCGTGCCGAAGTAGAAAAAGGATAAGAAGGAGAAAAAGGATAAGAAGGATGAAGTCCCCGAGGCAGAAGATGCTTTGAGTGCCCTTCAAAGTTTGATTTGGAACCTTTCGAAGGGGAAGGGAGGAAAAGGAAAGGGACAATCCCCGAGGGGTCACCGAACCTCGGGGCTAAAACAAGTTGAGTGTTTTCCCTTGTGACTTTATCTTTTGTTTCGTCTTTCCGTCAATCACTCCTTCTCTTTTTTCTTTCAGTTTTGAAAATGAAGGGGTTGTCCTCGGGGAAAATTTCGGAGGCAGAGCGGACTAGACTAGAGCCTATCCCTTTCCCTAAGCTTACTGCTGCCGATGAGGTGAAGAAGGTCAGGAAAAAGTTGTGGTTCCCGGTTCCCCCAACTCACGAGCCTGAACTAGTTCAGGTTGCAGATAAAGATAGGGGCAGTTCAACCCTCATCTGCAGCGGTAGTAGAAATAGATGATGCTTGGCCATCTCGAGTGTGAGACAAGACTCCTCGAGCTGCTTCCGAGCTTCTCCTGATGCATCTTCTTGGAGACAATTTTGCTATTTCGAGATTCCTTTCGAGCTTTGTCTACTAGATGGCGATATCCAGGTCCCAATTAGTCTTCAAGGACTCTTGGGTCCTAAAGAACATGATCGCATTAGGGAGTCCCATATTTCTGATTTGATGGATGATGCTGCTCAGCATTCCATTCATGTACGTTCTCTTTAGCTTTTCCTTTTCAGCCTTGCATTTGTTTCCTTTTCTGATTCTTCAGATTTTCTTTTTGTAGTGCTACATCAATTCCATTAGGGCTGCCGAGATCGAATGTCGTCGAGATGAAAATCTTAG
The DNA here is from genome assembly GCA_029990575.1 of Petunia axillaris subsp. axillaris. NCBI lineage: Eukaryota > Viridiplantae > Streptophyta > Magnoliopsida > Solanales > Solanaceae > Petunia > Petunia axillaris. The sequence continues at coordinate 63,597,268 of JARKNS010000004.1, forward strand.
GCAAATGAAGGCTGGACGGAGGCGAGAGCAAGCAGGTCTCAGGCTCAAATGAGGGGTCTTACGAAGGAGTTGCTGAGCGCAAGGCTTGAACTGGATCAGGCCAAAGATGCCGCTAATAAATCTAATCTCGAGACACTCAAAGCCCTCAAAGCCAAATCTGTAGTTGAGGAGAAGATGGCTCGTTTGAAGGAGCTTTGTGATGCCGAGCTAAAAAGGGTGAAAATCGAGGCTCAGTCAGCTATTAACAAGCGGGCCAAGAAATTTCATGCTAACTTGAAGCAAAAAATACTCAAGATGAATGAAATGGCTTGGAAGAAGGAGCAGCTAGCCAAGGAGAAAGATCAGCTCGAAAACGAGATTAAGTTTTTGAGGTTCTTTCTCCTCGAGGCGGGGGATGAGGAGGACTCGAGCCCAAGTTGACAAGAACTGGGCCATCACTCAAATAAGGCTAAAGACTCTAAAAGAGTGTCGTAGCGGGGTTTTGATCTCAATTCTGAGATAGCCAAGGACGAAAGTGATGTTGCCATGGCCCAAAAGCTGATGGATAATTTCCTTCGAGCAGCTAGAGCTCAGACAAGGGGGGTGGTGACTTCGAAGCGGAGGCTTAGTGTAGTTCTTTTATTTTTTTTTTGTCGATATTTAGTTAAGGCCTTCGAGCCGCTTGTTTTGTAAATGCTCTGGCTTCTGAGCCATTTTATTAATGGAAATTCTCTTTGTAGAAATATTGAATTTGCTTGCAAGGCTTTTAGTACTTTTCATTATTTTGAGCTAGCTTAGGACGACGTCTCGCCCTCGAGCCGTAGGCTTAACTTATGATTGTTTATGCATATCAAATGACAATAAAGAGATATTGAATCAAAGTTTATTTCATTGATCAGATGCATCTGCGTGCCTTTATTACAATAAGTGCCTAGTTATAATAAGACTTAGGCGAAAAAAGCTATAAGATTGGAATGATATGAACTTATTGAATAGGTCCCAGGGATAGCCCTCGGTGAGGTGCTTGCTCGTTTCATGAGTATTTTGCCTGGTGAAGTCCCCGGTTGTCGAGTCTTCGTTTATAATCATTTTCTTGGCTCGATTGAGGCGACTATACTCTTCATTGCGATCGAATAATATTCTCGTGCTATTCGTTGCTCTCCATGGATGGCTCTGATTCCCGAAGGAGTTGGAAACTTGATCACTTGATCCAGGGTCGATGGCACGACTTCCATTTCATGGATCCAAGGTCTTCCAAGAATGATGTTGTAAGCCATGTCCTCGACCATCACTTGAAAGGTGGTTTGCTTGTTTACCCCTTCTGCAGTTGTTGTGAGGGTTATTTCTCCCAAAATATTTTCAGTGGAATTGTTGAACCGTATTAATATGGTTGCCTTAGGGACAACTAGGTCCTTCAACCACATCTTCTTGATTGCTCCATAGTTGATGATGTTTACCGAGCTACCAGGATCAGCTAGAGCTCATTTGACATCGCAGTTATTGATCCTGAGTGTAATCACTAGTGCGTCATGATGGGGAAACATCATCCCATCGCAATCTTCTTTGCTTAACACCATCTCTTTACTTGATCCACCAACTCTTGCTCTCTGCTCTGAGGTACTCGATGATTTTGCAATTTTCTTTGAAGCGACAAAGTTTATCCCATTCACCTCCGAGGCCCCAGTTATGACATCCACTACCCTCTTTGGTGATTGTGTTTGAGGTGATCCTCTCTTCGAGTAGTTGTGCTTTCATTTGTAAGTCAGATATTCAGCGAGCACTCCATTCTTGAGTATATGGGCCAGCTCGAGACATAATGCTTTACAATCCTCAGTTGCGTGCCCATAATCCATGTGAAATTTGGAATGTTGAGTTTGGTGTCTTTTGCTTAAGGGCGTTCTCATGCCTTTGGGTAATCTCACACCTTGATCAGTCATCCCTTTGATCGCATTTACCAGCTTGGAGGTTGATATGTTGAAATTGCACGCAGAAATTCGAGGAAAATCTTTCTCCTTTGACACCAAAGACGGGCCCGAGGACTTTTTATTGGAGGATGATCCAGATTTTCTTCCGAACCGCTGGCTCACATGTTGGTGCCCCCCGAGGCGTTGACTTCTGTATTGCTTTTGAGCCTCATGGTATGGTTCGTGTCAATTTTTTGAGTTCCCTCGTGGCGCATCAGTGCGTCGAGAGGACTCAGATCGACGTCAGTTGGAATGGCCTCATCCTATCCTTCTCCACTTTACTTCCTCGAGCCTTATTTTTGCCGTGGCCCGATCATGCAATTCGTCCCAAGTTCGAGCTTGCCATTGCTGAAGCTCTTTTTTTTAATTCAGCCGCGGCCTCTGAATTACCCACATTGAGATTCTTTTCAAAGGCCATGATTGCCAAACTGTCATCCATTTTTGGCAGATCCATTCTCTAGGCCTGAAAGCGTTCAAGGAAGTCTTTGATTGGCTCAAGGTATCCTTGCTTTATGTCGAAGATATCATCCTTTCTCTTAAGGATTTTCTGGGCCCCAGTGTGAGGCTTAATGAACATATCTGCCAATTCGTCGACGCTTGAAATAGACTCAGAAGGAAGGAGCATGTACCAACGCAATGCTATTTTCTCCAAGGTGTCGACGAATTTTTTCAAGAACATTGATTCCTTTTCAATTGGGGTTAAATCATTACTTTTAACCATGGCCATATATTCAGTTATATGGTCGACTAGGTCTGTTTTCCCGCCGTATTTCTTCAAAATTTTTAATTTGAAATATTTTGGGACCGGTGCTGTAGCAGCTTCAGGCTTGAAGGGTAGCTGGCAACATTTCTCGATGTCCAACGCCCGTTGAGGTTTTCGAACCCCTCGCACATTTTCGAGCCCTTTTTCCATGCTGGCCTCGAACTCCTTCTTCGACTTCTCAAAGTCGGACGCGACGCTTGTTTGAGACATTGCAGGGACTGTAGTCCCCTAGACCCCATACGCGATCCCATTTGGGAGACCTCCCATGTTGGTGCCGCTGGGAATAGTGTTGGGGTTTCCTCCATTAAACATCACGAAGGGAGTATCGCTGAAGTTGGAAGGGACTCTTCCATTCCCAGCGAGAGCTTGCAAGGAGCTTCGAAATTGTTCATTGAATTGAGCTTGCGCAGCCGCTTGAGCGGCTGCTTGTTCTCGCATCTGTTGCAACTAGTTCACCATGAATTGTTGGAACGGGTCGCTAGAATTTGAGGAGGTTGGGTAGGCTGAAACTGCTCCTACGGGAGGTGTTGGGCCAATCAGAGGAATGGATCCGTTTGGTGGCGTTAGTCCCACCAATGGAGGAGAATTATTCGTTGAAATGCACCAGGTGTCATAGCTAACCGAGTAGCTCTAGAAGCATGTGCACAAGCTCATAATGAAGGACGTGATCTTGCTCAAGAAGTTTATGAGATTATAATGGGTGTAACAGGCAGTGTCAAGCTATATGGGAGTGTCGGGACCCCCCCCCCATTGGCTTCGGTAACTCCTACTGTCTGATTTGCTACTTGGGTAGGCATAATATCAGTGAAGATATCAGACATTTTTTATTTTTAGTTGAAATCGAGATTGTAGACCTTGGAACAAATGTTATTACCAGATCCCCACAGACGACGCCAATTTGTGTTGGCCTAAATTGGGATATGGCAACAACTCGAATTTGTTTTGAGGTTAATTGATAATATGCTTGTATCAAAGTCGTATTCGAGCTAAGATCAGATTTTAACGAGACTAATGCTTTAAAGAAAATTAGGGAAGAAAATAATCGAGATAAAGCGTAAAAGTATAAGTTGAATACTATATTTCTGGATGTCCAATTTGATTACAAATGAGTCATATTTATAATCAAATAAAATAATGACGTTATAGCTATAATAATTATGGCTTTATGGCCATTGCTCCGTATTCGATCGTGGTCAGCTCATGATTTTCTCCTTAAATGCCAAAGCAATGGTTGACAGTTACAAAGATTAGGCTTTGTTCGGCAAGATATTGTGCTCGCTCGGGGATCACGTTGTTGTGATGGTCTTTTGGAGCTTGATTCTTCGAACCTAGTTTTCCTCATTCTCCGAGGTGGCGAGTCGTGTCGCTTCCCTTCGTGGACTTGCTTCGTAAGATAGACTCATATTAGGTCTCGGGCCCCTGCTCGAGACCTCGGTGATTTTTCATCTAATACAATATCTATGAGTTTTACTTGAGGTGTTATGGGCCGAAAAGGCTAGTTAATGAAGTGAAAAAATTGTGGTTGTTGGAGGAAGATAATAGGTGCATATGAGGATGCTATTGGAGGGACTTCCTAAGGACAAAAAAAGAAAAAGAAAGTGGATGCTTAGAGTATTATGCAATAATTGAAATATGTATTGAAAAATTTGTTTGAAGGATGGAAGAAAATAAATAGTAGTGCCTATCATTAGCTCCTATCTTTGCTTAAAGAAGAAGGGTGGTAAAAGTTGACTCTATGCTGGTAAAAGAAATATTGGCTGGAAGGAAAAATGATTGAATATATTGTGGTGTATTAAATTGCTACGGGTGGTTAGTCACTATTGTCTAAATATATCCTACATGTCTTATTGCCTACATTACAAACAAAAGAAGTCCTAATTGATCTTAGCCGAGTAGATGGACATTTGTCGAGTCCTACACTAAGGTCAAGCATATGATACATTTTGTATGTGAGTTCTTTTCTGAGAGAGAGAATTTCATCTTTATGTAAACTTTTTGTTCATGTTTATTCTTTTGTGAGAATTCCTTCTCTAAACTTTGATTTGATTATGAGGGAACATGATTTACGAGAAGCGAACTCTTTTATTAGTCTCTTGAGTAGAGTGAGTACTTGCATGACTTATCGGGTGAGTTTGGAGTTGGTGTGTGATTAAGAAGCCGATTTGATGCATTGATTATTTTTAAATATTTTTGGCATAGATTTTGTGCAAATAAAGCATGATTATTGCGTATTGAACTTGTTAAGTACCTGTATAAACCCAAGTCATTTTGTGAGTTGCTTTGGTAAGTCTTAAGTTCAAAGTATGAGTTTCTCGAGGACGAGCGATGGTTTAAGTGTGGGGTGTTGATACGAGGCCAGATATTGCTATATTTCACGTACTTTCACCTCGTGATCATGCTTCAACATGTGTTATCTTATCATACTTTGAATGGAATTTCTGTTATTTGGTGTATTTTATGTTGTAAGTATTACAGTGAGGCGCTCTTGGAGCATAATTTAGTGAAATCAAGGGTTTTGAATTCTGAGTAGAAGCTCGAAATTTTACCAAAAATCAAAGCAAGGACGTAAACAGAGAGAAAAATTTAGCAAGAGTAAAAATAGCCTACCACGCCACGCTGGGTGTTGCATGGCGCGATGCGGTGGGGTCGATATTCAGAGAGTTTGAAAATTATGTCGGCATAGGAAATTTGCCTTGCCGTGGTGCGCTCCGCAACGCATGGCATGACACGGCAGGCCGAAAATCCTGACATTTTGATTCAGAGTTTATTTTTGATTCTCGACTTGTGTAGGTCGATGGGGACAATATAAAAACGCTAAGCACGTCTATAAAAGCCTTAAACACGTCCAAAACATAACTTTTAACCTATTCTACATCAAAAGGAGGCAAGGAAGAGAGAAGACCAAGATTCAAGGCTTACTTCATCCACCTTTCCACCTTATTGTGATTTTTACATACTTATAGTTACTTCTTGACTTAGAATATGTCTATGAGTGGCTAAATCACTCATTCTAGGGTTGATTGAACCACTCCATATGCTTGTGTGATGATAATTATTGTTTTATAAATGAACCTTGTTAATTTTTTCTATCTATGTTGTTTACGGATTTCATGCTAGTTAATTGGTAGGATCCCCAATTAATTTTCCCCTTTATTCTTGTGATTACTAAGAATAGATTCATGAGTTAGTCTTAAGCACATAGCAGTATTTCAACCTAAAACAATGGCATTGCTTTGGTTGTCAAAACGCTAAATTAGAAATATTGATCCTTACTGTGAACCATAAGTGCAGTCCTCCTTATCTCCATTAGTTAATTGGAATAATTAATTAAAGAATGTTATGATTACTTAACGGAAGTGAGTAGTTGTAGAGTTGGAGCACTTGTTTAATAGGAAGAGTTAAGGGAAATTGATAGCACAATACTTTAGCACGAGTTAGGGGTTGGGGAAATCAATCATAGACCTTCCATCTCTTGAATCGAATGTATCCTTCTTTACTTGTTATTTACTTTCTTCTTAAGTAGTATTAGTCATAAACCAACATTACAGATATACTCTTGAAGTTAATTTGTTAGATAGTTTAGATAGATAAACTGCCAGGAGTCATGTTCTCTGTGGAATTCGACCTCGGGACTTTAAGTACCGAGCTATATTTTTTCCACGGCCGCTTAGTCCCTTATGTAGAGTTTAGTTAGGCGTGATCAGGTGGCTTGAACACTAGGTGATGCAAAGTCACCGATGGTCGCAATAAATCCAATGAAATAGATGGCAAAGAAATCAATGCCGACGTTGCTAATGAAGTGAATGGAAGAGGTGCCGGTGTTGGTGTAGTTGGCGGAGCCGAGGCGGAGTCTTCGAAACCAAAAAAACTTCTACTGAAAAGGAGCTCGAGCCTTATCAAATCATACCCTCCCGCTTCGATATTGAAAAGGATTTCAAACCACAAGACCAATTAGATGCTCAGCAAGAGACAAACAGAAATGTTCCAGTGCAAACTACGTAGACCTTAATTACTCAGGCCCACTTGGCTTAGGTTTGGAAGGATTGCAACTGGGGCCCCGAGTTCCAAATCCTTGTGCCCGACCTAACCAGTAGCAGTTTGAACCATGTAGAGGGCCTATCCTTCATTTACACTTATCCTTTTACAATTGGATTTTCTCTCCCCGCTCATGAGATAATTGATATGTTGTGGCAAACGTACAACCTCTGCTTTGCCCAGCTTAGCACCGGGCTTTGGAGGTTCGTTCAATGTTTGGATTGGTTAAGTCGAAAGGCTGGGTTGCCTTTCACTTTTCAGCATTTAATCGCTCTCTTTTACCCTTCCTTCCACAAAGGTGGGGTTGTGGTTTTGAATCCTCGGGTCAAGTAGTCCTTGCTTACAAAGAGCGAAGACACAGAAGACCGAAGCTAGTTCGATCACTATATTCTCTTATTCACAAACCATCTGTCTGCCTAGCCAGGGTTCCCCGAGGTGTGGAATGACAAGCGTAAGTGATCCTTTCCATAATTCATATATCTTTTAACTCTAACCTCGAGCTTAAGCTTCATCTCATGCTCTGAATGTTGCAGCAAAAAATGTTCCAGTCGAACCCCCATCCGACTTAGTTGATTGGGTTCGAGCGATGATCAAAGCTCGAACTCGGCCTGTGAGAACTTGGATGAGCATAGCCGCTGAGGCAGAAAAAAAGTTGGCGTGTAAGAGACATAGTAAGTAGTTTGTCACAATTTTAGTCTCTTATGGGGGTCGCTCAAGGTCTCCTTTCCGCTGATTATGCCCTCTCTTTTGCCGTTTTCCCCAACAAGGCGGGCAACACCAAGCCTAAGGAAAAGAAGAGCAAAAAGGGGAAGAAGAAAGAAAAGGAATTTCTTGATGCTAGTGTTAGCGTAGCTAAGATTACAAGCTTAGCCGGCACCATCCCAAAATCAAAATCTTCGAAGGGCTCATCGGGCCAAGGAGCCTTCTCCAAAGGTGATGGCGACATAGTTATTGGTTATTTCACTTCTATCACAACATCTTTCTCTTTCGCTTCTAAGCCTCCATCTTATCCCTTTGTAGATTCAAAGAGGAAAAGAGGGGTCTCAGAGAAGTCGAATCGAGAAGCACGCCAGCGTACCGAGGCCAAAAATAACAAACCTGTTGCTGAATCCCAGTTCAAGTTGAGGGATGAACAAGATGAAGAGGTATCCGAGGGCCCCAAAAATGTAGAAGTGGTTGACCTCGAGGGGTCTGACCATATAGCTGAAAAAGCCAAAAGTAAGCTAAGGTTGGTGTGGTCGAGCCAACCATCCCTTCATCTGGAGAAAGGGTGATTGCAATTGCCCATCAAGCCAACTCCGAACCTCCTAGTGCCTCTGTTTCTTATAGGGCTATGAGGAGGGTTGAAATCCCTTCTGATATGTGCCCCTTTAACGACTTGATCGACGTTGCTTTGTGTCTTACTCAGCTGCTCGGGCCAAAAGAAGAAGATCTTGTCAAGCACATGACGCCGACGTCGATTATGTTTCGCTCTGCTGCTAGTGCTGCTCGGGTAAGTTCCGACACTTATAATTTTTCTCTACAACTAGCGTTCATGTTTTGACCTGTTGTTAAACCTTTTGAAGTGTTGTTGTTCTCACTCAAGATGATGCAAGTTAAGTGTGATCGAGATGCAACCTGCGGCGCATAGGTGAAACTTGGGACCGCGAAAAGCTAGGGTACAAAGCCCAAATCTCTGAGTTTGAAGCTCAATTAGCAAAGTCCAGGGCCAATCTTCATGAAACCATCGTCGCTTCTGATGCGCAAATACAAGCTCTGAATGTGAGCCATAGAGCTGAGAGCTCGAGGTTGACTGTCGAAGTCGAGGGGCTTCACGGCGATTTGGTTCATGCCAATGCCAAGAGAGTTGAGACTACTCTGGAGCATCGTAGCAGGCTAACCAAGCATGTTCTTTCAATAAAAAACTTGGAGAATCAGGCAGAGAAGATTTCAGCAATAGAGGCTAAAGTTGAGCGCTTGCGCGGCATGGAAGCTCTTATGGAGGCTAAGCTCAAGGCAAAGGCCACGACGACCAAGCTAGAGAAAAGTTGGGCCATCATCTAAACCTGACTGAAGGCCTTCAAGCAGTGCAAAGATAGAGAGATGGATTTGGATGATGAAATTTCCAAAGGCAAGCGTGACGCGTCCCAAGCTCAAGTTATCACAGACGAGCTCCCTTCAAGTGAAGGCTCGGGCGAGGATAGGGCGGATGATGAAGAAGAAGAATACAATGATTATGGGACTTCGGAGGGGGAAGATGATTCCGATGCTTAGTTTTTTCTTTTCTTCCTTTTTTATTTGTTATGGCCTTCAGGCCTGAATGTATAAATAGTTTTTGGAGCCTTCAGGCTTGTTTCATTGAAATTTTACTTTTCTTACTACGTGTTAGCTTTTACTTTGTTTAAAAGTGCAACAGGTCACTTAGAATATTTTTCGCTTGCAAGACTTAAAAAAAAATGACAAATCAATGCTAACTTAGAATGACATCTCGTTCCCGAGTTGTGGCATAAAAAGATAATCTCAACTGAATAATATAACTTTGGGATTTTGATATTGAAACAAAGAGATGTTGGGTAGAACCCATTTAATTGATAATAATAAGCCATAGCATACGTTACATAGACATAGTCGTGGCTAAAATTAGGCAAATTTCTGAAAAATAGCCGCTAGTGTGCAATAAATACAAATGCTAAGCTACTATTCGGGCGGCAATGCCTGGTGCACAGATAGCTTGTCTTCGGGTTCGTTTGCAGTCCCCGGTATGAGAGGCTTTGAGTCGAATTTGACTGACCCATCCCTTACATCCCCCCAGTGTTCTGGTGCAAATATATGAGGACCCGAGCACTGTATTTTATTCCATCTGCTTCCTGAAAAGACTAAACAAACAAAAATGGGGGTGAGCCAGAAGTATTCGACCTAAGCATTGGAGCATTTATGGCTCATCGCCGTAGGTGGAAATTTGTTGACAAAGGTTAATGTACCTCTATGTCAGAAATAATAGCACTTCAAAATGGACACATTCCAGTTCAAGTGTTCTGGTTAGCCTTTCAAATCTTCCAGCTTATAGGATCCTTTGCCAATAACTATTTTGACCCAATGGGGTCCTTCCCAATTTGCAGCGAGCTTGCCATCATTCTTTTCTTTTGAGCTATCATTCGAACCAAAACTAGTTCCCTTTTTTCCATCATGCAAGTTTAACTCCACACGCAATTCTTGCTGATTTGATTCCCACAGACTTGGCTCACTAACTTCCACATGGATCAGTGAAACCATCCCCTAGGTGAGAGAGAAAGGGGTTTCACCTAAGAGTGTCCACCGGCCCGGTTCCGGTGCGACTGTGCCGGTCCGGTCGGTGCAAAGTAAAAAAAAAAAAACTCGTTACCGGTCCGGTCAAACGGTGCAGTTGCACCAATACCAGATCGGAACCGGAACCGGCAAACGGAATCGTGCCGGTCCCAGTCCGGTGCGGTTTCGTTAATTTTTTTTATTTTAAATTATATTTTTTATTGTTTAAAATAGAAGAAAAAATATTGGTAGACTAAAATCTAAATAAACAACACAAAACACACATATTATTAAATAATACACATAGTACATTAAGTTGGAAAATGGAAATGCATAATTAGAAAATAAAAACATGAAAATAGACTAGAAATTAGAAAAATACATAAATTTTCAACTTCTGCGACTCAACACTCAATTATCACATGGTTGCAGATATTTGCCACCATCACGAGTTTCCCATTCGTAGGCATGATGGTATTCCAAGTGGCTCTTAAACCTCATTGTCCCTCCAGTATTTGATTCATCATCCCAATTCCAAACTTTCTGACAAAGAGTACATTGAGCTTTGCCGGTATCATTATTTTTTGTGATAAATTCCCAAACTTCGGATCTTTTAGTTCTTCTTGGACCACCAGACGGACCTGTTGTAGTAGTACCTTGAACTTGATTAGCATTATTTGTATTTGCAGCCATGTTGATAGAAAATTTAATAAAATAGCCTTTTGTTAGAAATTTTTTAAGAGAAATGAATAGAAAATATTGAATTGTGATTAATTTGATGAAATATGGGAGTATTTATAGGAAAAATAGGTAGGGGAGGGCTGTAGGGGCGTTTATGGCTGTGGGGGTGGGAAAAATAGCCGTTTATGGCCGTTGCCAACGGCTATTTTTCAAAAGGCAGCGGATTTGGACAATTTTTGCAATGGGCCGGTCCGGTCAGGTCCGGTCCGGCCCGGTTTTATCGTTTTGTTTATTTTTTATTTATTTTTTATTTTTTGGTTATTTGTTTTGTTTAAATTTTTGTTTTATGTAATAACTTATATAATACTAGTAATCTAGTATTAAAATATTAACTATTATGTAATGTAGTATTTTAGTATTAAATTGTAAAAGTATAATTGAGTATTTTTTCAAACTTAGTAATCTAGTATAATGTAAGTAAATTGTTATTTTTTCAAACTTAATACTAAGTTAGTAGTATAATAGTATTTAGTATTTTAGTATTTAGTATTTAGTATTTAGTATTGAATTGCAAAGAGGTAACTCAATAGCAAAGGATAATTGAGAATATAACAAAGGATTATAATTTACTTAATAGTAAGGAGTAACGCATTTTATTGAATAATGGTTGATTTTTTTTTTTTTTTTTTTGCAAAGTACATAGATATTAAATTGCAAAAACTACATATTAATAAAAAAACTTCTCATTTTCTGAATAATTTCGTCTAGCACCTCTGGAGGAACCGTTGGCAAAGAGTCATCTTCTTCATAATCAGTTTCATTGTCCAAACTTCCATCGCCTGATAAAATTTCTGATGATGCTTCTACATCGGCTAGTTCATCTTCTGCAAATCCAAAATTTCTTCGCTCCGATCTAATCCAATCTCTGAATAATACGGCTGTCTCCATTGCTTCTTCCTTAAATGAATGTCTATGATCTCCAATTTGTAATCTTCCTTTGCTAAACGCGCTTTCTGAAGCAACAGATGATGCTTGAATAGTTAGAATATCCCGCGCCATTTTTGCTAAAATTGGAAACTGTGCTTGTTGATCCTTCCAAAATGGCAGTAGTTGCTCGCTTCACTCCTATACCTTTCATAAATCCGTTGGCAATCTACAATTACCTGCGCATAAACTGTTTCTACACTTGGTGTTTCTTCATCAGTAATTCTCAAAGTCCGATAAATTTCACTAATTAGCATTTCCGTATTAAAACGTTTAAAACATGGATGTAATACAGATGCAATGTAATAAAGTGGTGGAATCGGAAAAAAATATTTTTTAAATTTTTCAATCATTGCTTCTACCGCAACTTCATAACCAGGCACTACTCTATAATCGTTGGGTAATTCTGCTATTCCAGCTATAAAATACAACATGGTAGTAATTGTAGGATAATATTGACCGGAAAATTCTTTAGTAGCATAAAAAAACTTTGCTAAAAAAAGAAGAAGACGCTCAACATTTTGCCAATCAGATTCTTCTAGGTGATACACTTCAGCCACTTTGCCATTAAAATAATTAGTAATAGGCACTCGTAAAGTGTAAGCAACAGTCAAAGAGTCATATACAGTGTTCCACCTAGTTGAAACTTCCTTGGGAACTCTTCTAGGATTTAAACCTTCTTTCACACACTCTACTTGAAAGTCCCTCCATCTATCCGGTTTTTTAGATTTAAAAATATAACTAATTGCGAGTCTAACCTTCATAATAGTAGGATCAAATAACTTAAGGTCATCTTTTACAACTAAATTATATATATGACATGCACATCTAACATGAAACAATTCTTCAAAAGGGGGATACAATGCGGGTATTAACTTAGTAATAGCATAATCATTGTTTGCAGCATTATCAAGAGTTATACTTAAAATTTTATCACTAAGAAAATACCCCTTACAAATATCTGAAACTTCTCTCTTAATAAATGCTCCCGTGTGTGGTTCATCGACAGCACAATATGCTAAAATTCTTTTTTGCATTACCCAGTTAAGATCTATCCAATGACAAGTAACTGTTAAATACTCATACCCATTAACACCACGACCCAAATAAGTAGTAAGACAAACTCTACAATCAAAGTGATAAAATATATATCGTAAATATTGTCTATATTCATTTTTAAATTTTATAATATCACTTCTAACCGTAGTTTTTGGAAAACCTTGAAAAGATGGATTATATACGGTTTTAATATAACGAATAAAACCTTGACAAGAAGAAAATGTAAAAGTTAAGCACTCTACTGCAATCATTTTTGCGATTTGTTCCCTATCTTTCTTTTTATCATAATGCATAAGCCTCCCCGTCACTGGGTTAATTTCCTGTTGGACTCCACTACCTTGCGATGGAGCCATTCTATTCCCTGAACGAGGGCCACCCGGCCTCCTTTCCTATTCATCCTTATGATGGTTTTTTAAGTGTGGGCTCAACTTTCCCGTCCCACTATTATGGCTGCCAGTTTTAAAATCCCAAACTTTTTTACAAATATTACATTTAGCGATCTGAGCCGGAACATTTTTAGTCATAAATTTCCACACATCCGATCTTTCGGGTCGTGCATATCGTTCTCTACTAGGAGGCATAGGTGGTAATTCAGTTTCTTCAGGTTCACCTTGAAATTGACTAGTGGGTGTTTCATCATCTAAATTAGCCCCTTCGGTATTTTCTTCATATTGTGTCTCTAACATATCATTATCTAGTGGTTGATCAAAATTTATATCATGCAAAAATTGCGAGTCATCTTCCTGAGTAAAATCATCTAGAAGAGAAGGAGCGCTAGAAGTACCAACTGGTCTTTTACCTAAAGCACGACTACGTCTATCATCCCCTCCTCGGTTAGAAGCACGTGATCTACAACCGCTACCCGTAATTGATCTCCACAGTCCAGATATTTTTATAATTACTAAAATATGCTTCAAACAAATTACTAAAATATGCTACAAACAATAATATTGCACAAAAATAAAATAGATAATAAAAAGTAAGAACGAGTTTACTTGATATCGTGAACTTAGAATGTAGATTGTAGAACTTAGGAAGTGAAAGTTGAAACTTGACCGGAACCGCACCGAACAATATTCCACTTCACTCCAAATATTTTTTTGTAATGCAATTTAGCAAATAGCCTTTGTCGAAATAAGAGAGATTGATAGAGATTTAGAGAGAATATTAGAGAAATTGTGAATAAATTGATGAAATATGATGGTATTTATAGAAAAAATAGGTTGGGGGGTATGGGGCGCCTAGGGGGGTGGGGGGCAAAAAATAGCCATTTTTGGCCGTTGGGCCAACTGCTGTGCGTGAAATAGCCGTTGCCCAACGGCTATTTTTTGCCAAAAGCCCATCAGATTTCCCGGTCCGGACCGGTTCCGGTTCAGTTTTTGCCGGTTCATCCGGGTCGGGGGTTTTTTTTTATTTGGCCCGGCTTGCGCCGGTCCGTTCCGGTTCGGTCCGGTTGCCGGTCCGAACCCGGTCCGGTGCAAACCGGGCTATTAGACACCCTTAGTTTCACCGGTGCTATTCTTTTTAGCAGTTCGCATTGCCCACAGCAACTCGGGCAAATAGTAGGGCCATGGGCTTTTTACTTCATTAAGCCTTTTATTGATGTTCTCAATAATCATCCTATTTGAGGATTCAGTTTGACCATTCGCACTTGGGTGATAAGAGGTTGACATAATCCTCTTTTTGCCGCATTTATTGAGAAAAGTTGTGACATTCGAGCCGATAAATTGAGGGCCATTATCACATGTTATCTCCCTCGAGACATCGAACCGATAAATAATGCTCTTCCAGATGAAACTAATTACTTCTTTCTGTCTAACTTGAGCAAAAAACCTTGCTTCTACCTATTTGGTGAAGTAGTCAGTCAGAAATAGGATAAACTGAATATTACCTTTAGCTTTTGGAAATGGTCCAATTATATCCATCCCCCACTTTATAAAAGACTATGGTAACACGACCGAATGTAGAGTCTCGGCTTTTTGGTAAATCATTCGAGCATGTCGCTGACACTTGTCACATCATTTCACAAAGGCCTTAGCGTCTGCGGTAATGTCTGGCCAATAATAACCTGCCAGAAGAAATTTGCGAACCAGAGCTTTTCTTCCTGAGTGGTTACCACACGAACCCTCGTGTACTTCTCTTATCACATACACAATCTACCTCAGACCTAAATATTTGGCCATCGGACCGCAATATAACTTCTTTTACAACGGCCCCCGAATCATCGAGTAGGAGGCCGCTTGTCCTAAGCTTTTTAGCTTCCTTCTTATTTACCAGCAAAATCCCCAGTCCAAGTAAGAGATAAACTTGGTTCGCAAATCCCAAGCATTACTCACTGAATTAACTTCTAATTTAATCCTTTCCATGGTAGATGAGAGGAGCCGAACGATCAAATCAGTCCTCAAGTGTTCTTCTTTGACGGCAGAGCCTAGATTAGCTAAGGTGTCAGCCTCAACATTTTCTTCTTGAGGGATCTGTTTAATTCTCCATTCCTGAAACTTAGCCAAAATTTTTTGAGCTCGGGCTAAGAATTGATGCATCCTGGACTCTCGAGTACAATAGTCCCCAAGTACTTGATTCACCACCAGTTGTGAATTACTTATCAACTCGACCCTTTCTACTCCAATTTTCTTAGCCAGTTCCAATCCGACTATGACGGCCTCGTACTCCGCCTCATTGTTTGTCACTTTCTTAAACATGATTGAGTGTCTCATTTTTTCCCCTGTGGGAGCTAACAAAACTATTCCAAGCCCCGAGCCCTTTAAATTAGTAGCTAGTATAAAGTTTCCAAAGCCCAGAAATTGTCCACTTAGATATTAAGTTAACCTTTTCAGCCTCGGGGAGAATTTTCGTGCTAAAATCAGCCACGAAGTCCGCCAACACTTGGGACTTTATGGTTGTTCGAGGCTGATAACTGATGTCACTCAACTTGACTGCCCATTTAGATAACCTTACCGACGACTCAGGATTATACAATATATTTCTCAAAGCGAAAGTTATAACTACGGCTATGGGGTGACACTGAAAGTAAGGCCGAAGTTTTCGAGTAGTGACAACTAGGGAAAGTGCCAATTTTCTAGATGGGGGTACCTGGTTTCAGCATCGTGAAGCGTTTTGCTCACATAGTAGATGGGTTGTTGTTTTCCATTCTCTTCATGAACCAGGACTATGCTCACTGACACCTCGGACTCGGCCAAGTAGACTAAAAATGTTTCTCCATCTTTTGGCTTTGCAAGTAACGGTGCGTTAGCCAAGTAGTCTTTCAATTCCTTCAATGCTTCTTTTCACTCCAGTATCCATTCGATGGTTGTGTTTTTCTTGAAGACTGAGAAAATCTTATGGCATTACTCAGAGGACCTTGAGATAAATCTAGTCAAGGAAGCCATTCAGCCAGTTAAGCATTGAACTTCTTTCGTCCTCGAGAGCACTTCGGGGATTTCTTCAATGGCTCTGATCTTTTCACGGTTCGCCTTGATGCCATGCTCGGAGATGATAAACCCCAAAAACTTTCCCGAGCCAACTCTAACGGCACACTTCTCGGGGTTCAGCTTCATATTGTACTACCTAAGGATAGAAAAGGCATCTCTCAAATGATTCAGATGATCCCCTATCCGAATCGACTTTACTACCATGTTGTCTATGTAAACCTCCATCAACTTCCCAATATAATCTTTGAACATTCGACACACTAGCCTTTCGTACGTCGCCCCAGAATTTTTGAGGTCGAAGGGCATCACTTTGTAGCAATATGTGCCTCGATCAGTGATGAATGAAGTTTTCTCTTCATCCTTCAGGTCCATCAAGATTTGGTTGTACCCTGAGTATGCATCCAAGAAGGTTAATAGTTTATGTCCAGCAGTGGAGTCTATCAATCTATCTATTTGTGGTAACAGATATGAATCTTTGGGACAAGCTTTATTCAAATCCGTGTAATCCATGCACACTCTCCATTGTCCTTCTTCACGACCACAACGTTGGCGAGCCAATCGGGGTATTTAAGCTCTCTCACGAAGCCATTGTATTGAAGCTTCTTTGTCTCATGCTCAATTACTTTCTTTCCAATGCCAGCATGTGGCCTTTTCTTCTGCTTCACCGGAGTGTGGTGAGGATCCACATTAAGCTTATGAGTCATAATCTCTAGGTCGATCCCAACCATATCAGTGTGTGGCCATGCGAAGCAATCATCGTTGGACTTGAGTAACTCAATAACAACCTTTTCCAACTCTGGGTTCAACTCCGAGATGACGAACACCTTTTTGTCGGGAAACTCCTTCGATAGCACAAAAGATTCTAACTCCTTGATGGTTGAGTGATCCTCGGCTTTTTTATTTCGAGGCTCTTGAATACACACCGAGATCCTTTTCACCACACATTCTTGGGGGTTAATTTCAAAAGCTGAACCCTATCCTTTGTCAGATCCCGAGCGTGTTGATTACTATTTTGATGGTTCGCTCAGGACGACTCGACTCTTCATGGAAACCGAATAGCACTCCTGACCTACTCGTTGCTCACCTCGAATCGAACGAATTCCCCAAGGAATGGGGAATTTAATGACTTGGTGAAGAGTTGATGGCATGACCTCCATCGCATGAATCCATGGTTTCCCGAGGATTACATTGTAGGCAATGTCCTCGAGCATATTCTGAAACATGGTTTCTTTTGCAGCTCCTTCTGCATACGTAGTAAGTGTGATTTCACCCAATATTCTCTCCTTGAGTTGTTGAAGCCGGTCAAGATGGTTGCCTACAGGATGATTAAGTCCTTCAGCCACATCTTTTTTACACTGCCCCATAGTTTATGATATTTAACGACCTACCGGGGTCAATCAAGACTCGTTTGATGTCTGAATCATTGATTTTTAGCATAATGACCAAAGTATAATGATGGGAAAACATCATCCTATCACAATCGTCATCATAAAAAAAAAAATTCTTTACTCGAACCTCTTGTTCGAGTTCATTTATCCATCGTAATAGACAGATTTGCAAACTTCTTCGCAGCGGCAATGTTTACGCCATTCACCTCCAAACCCCTCATTGTCACATTAACAACCCTTTTGGGAGATGGGGCCTTCGGCAACGTGCATCTCCTCTATTATCTGCGAAGTTCTGGTTTGCCTTCTCAGTCAAATACTCTTTAACATGCCCTTCTTAAAAAAATGGGCATCCTCGACACGCGAAGGCTTATAGTCCTCGATCAGGTGTCCATAGACAGCATGAAAATCGCAATAGAGGTTGTGGACCTTTTTCGCAGGGGTCGTTCTTATATCCCTTGGGAGTCTGACCCCCTAATCAGCTATCCCTTTCAATGCGTTCACCAACTTCACGTTCGACACATTGAAACTGTATTCAGAGATGCGAGGCAAATCCTTCTCTTTAGACACTAAGGATGGTCTGGTTGTTCTTTTGATTAGCATTGGTGTTAACTTTCCCTCCGAGCCGTTGGCTAACATGTTGTCCCCTAAGTCTATGACTCACATGTTGCTTTTGGGAGTTGTAAGGATCATACTGACCCTTCGAGTTCCCACGTAGCACATCAGCGCGTCGAGAAAACTCGGGGCAATTTCTATAAGAACCCCAACTAGCTGCTCTCCATTCTGCTTCCTCCAGTCTAACTTTAGCCGTAGCCCTATCGTGCAACTCATCCTATGTTTGAGCCTGTCTGAGAACTCTTTTCAACTCGGCAGCAGCCTCGGAATTACTGACATTGATATTCCTTTCGGATACCATGATTGCCAAATTGTCATCCCTCATTGGCAATTCTATTCTCTCCTCTTTGAAGCGCTTGAGGAAGTCATTAATAGATCGAAAAACAATGTCAACCAAACATACTTATTTAGATTAGAGTTTAAATAAATATCATCTTTCCTTACCCAGTGCTACCTGTTAAATTGGAACTAGCATCCAATACTTGCCTTTTAAGTAATTAAACCATTTAAATGCATATATTATTGGTTCAAGGCGGATTATAAATATTACTAGGAGTTAGCAGGAAGATGCCATGCGTCATGGCAGCTTGCTTAACCTGTATCTAATATACAGACAAGAAATTAGTGTAAGAGACCCAACTTGTGATTTGCATAATCCGTATATGTGGACGAAAGATGGACTGGGTAAGTAGAGTAGCAGCTAACGAATTGAGGAGGATGAAAGTGATACAGCATAGCTATTTCGGCTTTACAACCTATTATATTATAAACGTTTTTTATTACTTATTGTTTTCACATGAACTCAGTAAGAATAACACGGATTACGGTAAATACATGAGATATGTTGAAGGAATTATAGCAATAAATCTACATACTGTAACTAATTATGTTATCGTCGTACACTCAACTGTAGCTTAAGTTTTGGCAGCACGGGAGCGTATGGAATGATTTGCAACTAAACACTTTAGTACAAGAATTCTGGTCCATATATGGCAGCAAAGGAAAGCGTATATAGTGCTCTTTGTTTTCCCTGTCGTTTGGTTTATCCGGTTGCAATCGCTTCAATTAGAAAGTAACCCTTCTTAGCTTCCTGGATAGGAAATGTAACTAGTACGTCTCGATAACAAGAAAAAGTTGGTAAATAGTTAGAAAATACCCACGTAACATACATGAATTTTCTACAAATACATACTTATTCTATAAAATTGAGTTTTATTTTCCTTATTTGTGCACCATTTGAAGACAAGTATCACATTGAAAATCATATATAAATACACCTCTTGATAGATTCATACTACCATAAAGGTAACTAACTGTCTGTTACAATTTCTCGAGAAATCTAGCAAATTTTATCTTAGGAAAAAATGAATTACCATTGCATGCTTCAAACGCTTAATAATCAGTGAAGCGAGACTGGTTTGATATGTTCTTGCTTGGCGACAGTGAACCTGAAGCAGATTATACGTGGATTAGAATAGAGATGGAGCTGAATAACACATTACAATTAAGTTTTACCATATGACACTATAAATAATTTCAACTTAGCTTAAAGACAAAATGAGGCCTAATTGCACAAGACAATAAAAAATTGCAAATATACAAGAAGCACGGATATAAAATTTATTTTAGCATATAGTGCTAGCTATGACTTTGAAGTACAATTGTTGTAATAAAATGGTAGATATTTTATACTGCTTCTATTAGCTGTTGGCAAACAAACTATCTAGCCATGGATGCACTTCATAAAATTATAAAGATTTCAGCTAAATCCTTTGGATCAAGAATAAGTAGCACATGCACTAAATAAAATAATTAAGATTCCAAAAAGTGCTTTGGATCTCAAAAAACTAGCACATAGACTACGTAAAATATTTACATTTATGTTTTGTATGGAATCACGGTCTACTATCACATGCACATGCGGACAAAATCTCTCAACCACACCTCTATTCCTTTCACTATAAATAGCACTGTGTCATTTCCAGTTCTAAAGCAAATACATTCTTCAATGGCTACTATATCTCTATCCAATAAAGTTTCTTTTTTGCTTTTACTGATCCTAACAACCACTGTTCACTCTTCTCTTTCTACTGCCAAACCAAAAATATGCGACATTACTTCTGTTTACCAATTTGGTGACTCTCTCTCCGACGGTGGAAATTCTGTCATTTTCAATAACGCTATTGCACGACGTTCCTACGGATTACCTTATGGCGAAACCTATTTTAAGAGACCTACCGGTCGTTATTCTGACGGCCGCATCATTTGCGACTTCATTGTTCATGCTCTAAACCTCCCTTTGCTTAGTGCTTCCTTGGACAAAAAAGGTACTTTCGACCAAGGCGCTAACTTTGGTTTCTCTGCTGCTACCGCACTAAATAACTCTTTCTGGGCTGCTAGAAATGTCAAATTAGATGCCCAGAACAAGCATCTCACCATTCAATTAGAGTGGTTCAAATCCCATTTGCAGTCCACTTATGGCTCTGATTGTACACATGCTCTCAAGAATTCTCTCATAATATTTGGGGAATTCGGTGGAGCTGACTACATCTTCTCTTTTGGACAAGGCAAGAGAGTACCTGAGATGCAAACATATGTTCCTTTTGTTATTGCCGGTATTGTTCAAGGCATTAGAGATGTTATTCAAATGGGGGCAACCCGTATTTTGGTTCCAGGAGTTCTTCCGTTCGGATGTTTACCTAGCTATCTTAATAAATATGCTACCAATAATCCCAATGCTTACGACGAATTTAGTTGTTTGAAGTTTCTAAATGATTTCTGTTCATACCACAACACTCAGTTGAAAAGTGCTCTGGAAAATCTACGATCAGAATTCCCATCTGTTACAATCGTTTATGCGGATTATTATGAGGGTTATTTGAATATGTTTCGCAAGGCTTCTTGGTTTGGATTTGACACAGTGCGCTCTGCATGCTGTGGAGCCGGAGGAAAATACAATATTAATGTCGGTTGTAGAATAGGTGCCAGAGCTTGTCCTAACCCGGATAAATACATCAGCTGGGATGGCAGTCATATGACAGATGCAGGTAATCAACATGTTGCAGACTTTGTCCTCGACGACGTGCTTCCAGAATTCAAGTGTGATAGATTTGGAGACTCGAGTTTAGTGCTTAGTTCTTGAATTTTAGGATTTTCTTTGTTTGTTATTTGCATGTTTCTCTTTTTCTTTTCCTTTATTTGGGTATTTGTATGCTTTGACTATGATAAGTCATGTGTACTTTTTCTTCTTCATCGAGAGGTGGAAAAGAAAATAAATAAAAGAATGGTTGTTGTTGCAAAAAAACTAATTAAACTCTTGTTTGTCCCGTTTAGTTTAAAAAAAATACTAGCATACTAAAGTTACTGAAATTTATATGTGTGTATTGCTCAAAAATGAAAATTACTTGCCCACACTATAAAAGTAAAGTTACAAATTAAAACTATTTTTTCATGTTAAAATGCATATAAATATTTGACGAGTCATCACACGACACCAGAAGATCACGCAGATCGACTTAGACCTTTACCATTACCACACTTTAAGAGTCATTAGTTCAAGATCCTTAGCGAGTTTGAAAGCATCACTTTTGAACTAAACTTTCACACTTTGAAAACTGTAAAGCAATTAGAATCAACAATGAAACATAAATCATTGTGTAATCATAACACATCTACCAACTATATCTTTGAAGCCTTTAATAATAAAGAATGACGAGTATTATTCTGGAGTATAAGGTTGTGGAGAGCAAATCAATCGTGTCACTCTCATTTGAGGGTAGACTTTGGACGTTTCAGCAGGCTGATGGATATGCTGAGTATGATAAATACAAATGGCCTCCTAGATATGATGGAGTGAAACCATTGGTTGTTACCAAAAGGTTCAGTGGCATTCACAAGTTGAAGAAGGCTAGAAAAATACTGAAGAAGAAGATGGAACCATTTCACTGGTTGATGTTTAAATATGTGATCATGAATGTGATACCAAGAAAGGAAAGAATGAACCAAACCAAATTCTTGGATTAAACTTATATGGACCTGTTGTTGAGAGAGTCCATTTCCTGAATTAGTGGACAAGATTATTAAACATATAGCTGATCCAGGAAGAGGGAGACACAGTCTGGCTTATGATTTCCTACTGACACCTTCGATGGAGTACTTCAAAGTTCTACTTGGTGAGTTTTATATTTTAGGACTTGTTTGCAAAGAACTTCTTGACCTATTGTGATTACTATAAGGACTAGAAGACCACAAAAAGCTCAAAGAAACAAAGAAACCTATTGAAATGGATTATTCAAGCTATTGTGAAGATGAACACAAGAATGAGTAGGTTGAAAGACTCTTTTCTCAAGTTGGGGAATTGAGAGGAGAAGTGGATCGGCTAAAGCTATCTTGAGATGAAGGAGCGGAAGATTTCCAGGCTTACCATTCAGCATGACAAAGTTGAGGCTACATTGGTGGCAAAGAGGAGAACCAGCTCAAGGAACATTGTTGCTCTTGTTCAAAACTTCAACCTTAATCCTTAGACCTTACAGTTCAGCCCCTCTTATTCCTCACCCCTACCTATATTTGTTTCAGTTTAAGAGAATATTTTTGTTATGTAACTAATTTTAGTTCACCTGGGTTTGAACTTTCGATGATTATTTAAACTGCTTGTTTGTTTTGTTAAGTTAAGTACTGCTAAGTTGTTTTGATGTTACGGGCCCTTAGCTTATTTCTCTGTGACCAATTGTACATATTGTGCTTTCCGTCTTAGCTATAGACTGGTTTTTGGAATTGATTTGCCTCAACAGGTGTTGCATCTTGTCAATGATGCCAAAAGGGGAAAGAGAATGTTTGCTAGTTATTCTCCCTGTGTGTATGTGTGTTTGAGGCCCTATACTACTTGTATCTATACTCTAGTTCACTCATACTATATTTTTCTTTTTGTTGGTGTTAGAGATAGTTATTAGTGTAACAGATTTCCAACAATATTGGGTTGTCATCATCAAAAAGAGGAATTTATTGGTGTATGATTTTAATTATTGACAAACCTAAGGAACAAGTAGTGGAAATTACGTTCAAGAAAGTTCAGTTGATGGTTATCGTACCCACCTAGGAGCGAGTCAAGTCTCAGGTTTGACTTGGTAACTCAGTTGAGTTTGAAATTGGAGTCGCCACCTAATATAAGTTTTCTAAGGTATATTAGGCCACATAAATATCTAAGGTCGGGTCTTGTTCAATAAAAAGCACATTTTTAGAGATTCAAGGGTAAGAAGTCCAAGTGATTCTAGGAAGAAGGTGTTAGGCACTTCTCCAAGTCCCACAAAAAGTGGTTCCCACCCGAGCTATTACTTTTGGGAGGTCTAATAGGTCACAGATAAATATTGATTATGTCTATAAATTGTATTGCCGTTTTGAAGGCTAAAATTATAATCAGTCGCACAATCATGTTTATTTGCGAAAAAAATAATGTATAGGCAGTGAGATGTAGTCGGGCAGGTTATGAGCGGTAAAATTTGCACAAACGGTCTAAGCCCTATGCCTAATTGCACGTTTGGCCACAAATTTTATAAGACACTGAAATATTGGGTTAAAATTGTAAGAAAGTATTTTAAAAATAGTTCATCTATGCAAATTATATATTTGGGCTAGTTTGCAGAAACGACCAGATTTTGAAAAAAAATGTTTTTGATTTTGGTACATAACAAAATTGTGGTTGTTTTGTAAAGAAATGTTAGCTATTTCGGGTCGGTGTGACTTGACATTAATTGTCAAGCCCTAACCTTAATGGCTATTTTCTTTTTGGGGCTAGTTTTGAAAATAAAAGTGTTTGGATTATTTTTGAAACTGGGGGAAACAAAGCACACAAATGCACAGAAAGGGCTGTCACAAATAAGTATATATGTATATATAGACATGCAATTACATGATTAAGTGATAATGACTTTAAAAATACTTATAATAGTTTGTATATTGGACCCCAAGACTTAAATTCTCGTATACACTATTAGATTAGTGTATAGAAGATTAAAGCATGATAAGAATTAGTTTAAACACATAAAAGGCCAAGTTTTAAAATCAGTTTTGGGCCCGAATTATTTATGCAAAATAGGGGTAGTTTAGTTTACAAAAAGCAGTCGCAGAATAGGCAAGGATTACACGTTTAGTCTCTGTTGTAGAAAATTTCCAGATTTCACTTAGAATGTTTCACTTTAAACATTTAAGCTTGCCTATACTATGATCATGCTGATACTCATGTTGTTACTTAAACGAAGAAGTATTATCAACAGCCAGATTTCACCTTTAGCATATAAATTCCTGTTTTAACATGGTAATGATGCAGACACATAGAGAAGAGGGTTAAGGAAAGGCCCCTAGATAGCCAAACTCATAGCTTTTGCCATGAGACCTGTTTTAGGAAATTTACACACTAGAAGTCCTAACAAATACATAACAGATAGGGAAAGTCTATATGACAATGGGACCATAGAATTAGACTATAGCCAGTGTCTAATATCGTCAAAAATAGGTCATTATATTAGCCCAGCATATGAGCATACTGAGTTACTTCCTTGCGTGGAATTAGTTAGTCCTAGGAGGCTCTTTATGCCTCTTTCAACATCTAGATTCCCTGATTACGTTAGGTTAGGAGAGACTGATTACCTTAGTTTAAACAGGACAAATAGCAATATTAGGCAGTGAAGGTGCAACAGTGAGAGAATTTGCACCACTGGAGTGAAAGCTTCTCTTTTCTTCAGTAAAAGAACAAGTATGTAAAAGTGTCTCAAACCAATTCAGGCTTAGACATCAATCTATTAGCCTAACTAATTTCGATTTTGCTTTAACTGATACCATGTCAATTACATGAACCAACTTCCTTTCCAGTTTTCAATCAAGAATTCCAATTTAATCAATTCAAAATCCCCCTAATCATACTAAATCAGATTACCATTTTAACTTTAAGCACCTAATCATGGAGGCCATGGATCTAGTCATAACCAAAGGGCAATCACACTGTGAAACACATATAATCATGCTTAGATCTCAACCATCATTGAGTTTTACATATTGAAGCTAACAAATTTGACACAGGGCACAAACTATAGGAACACCACACATAGACATGCGAGAGTTCAAAGTAATTGTTCAATTAAATCAATGCATTAGGCAAAAATTTGTAATAATGGAATTTTATTTTAACTACTTGATCAAGTAACAAACAAACATGTTAATTTACAGAAAGACTAGGCAATTTAGGCATGTTATCACACAGGTTCAAGAATCAAATGAAAAATGGTTAAGGGTTACTCATTTCGAATTTGGTTCAACCTCAATCCGTTTCAATTACGCATGCACGAAGGTTTTCTCCTTCTTAAGGTAGTAATACCCACGCTTTTATGAAGGTATTGCCGGAGCTTTTTATCCAGTGACAGAGACGAAATCGAGGAGAGGGTTGATCCTTGAACTTTTGTCAAACGGGAGCAATAATGTAGGGGTTTTATATCGAATAGCAATAGGAGTATGAAAATATAGGTCTCATGGCCTTTGCTGGCCGGAATCGGCCATAGACAATATATTCGTTAGGGTTTTGATGAGAGGGTATGGAAAGAGAGGCGGCTGGGACATTGGGGAAATAAAATGGGGCCTTAAGGTTTGGGGGTGAGAGATGTAATTAAAAATTGAAATATGGTTTCTAGCCGTCGGATAAAACAAATAGAGGGCTAGGATTAAGCCACGTTGGCTGACGTGGTGCTGAGGTGGATAAGTAGTGGGGTGATGGGTATATGTCTGTATATATGTATATATATGGTATAAAATATGTACAAATATGTGTAAAATACATATAAATTTAGAAAATTGAAAATTAATTTGAAAAATGCCATTACTTAGGGAAATGTAAAAATATTATTATGAGTTTTTAAAAAAAATATAATTATGATCAATTTTGTGAAATTAATAAAATTGCGAAAATTCGTAATTGAATCTGCAAATTTTGTAAATGGCTGCAGCTTGTGCCGATGTCTTTAAATATAACCTAATTGGTGTGCTTGTGTGAAATAATGATTTTGAATAGGAGTAAGGGTGAAGACGATTATGTAGTTATCAGTGCGATTTTGTCTGAAAAATAACTATTGAGACAGGAGGGACAAAACTGGGTGTCAACAATGGTGTGTCTAGGAGGAACTCTGAAGACCTGGTACACATGCACATGTATTGAAGTTGTTCATGTTAGTAGACAGTTCTTATTATTGAAGGAGTCTAAGTACCACAATCGGTTGAGCAAATAAGGAAGTAGTATTAAAGTGAAAATCACATATTCATATAAGGAGATGCGGGAAGCTTGAAAACCTAGGAGCTGCACATATAAGCCGAGGAAGAGTCCATAGCCAATTATTCATTCACTTGCAAGAAGGCTATAACAACAGTTTCTGAAAAGTGAGTGCATAGTGAGAACATAGATGGAATATCAACTAGAATTTAGTTGCAATCTTGGTTGATGTTAGTTGACTTGAATTATAATCCTAATTCTATTTTTTTCAGGTATTTGTTAGGATCTCTTGATATTATTTTGAGTTTTTCATTTAAACTAGAGCGTGGTTTGGTTGAACTTAAGGCTAGAGTTTTAGTCGTTGGTTATTTGTTTGTAACTAAACTTGCTTTATTAGTGAAGTGGTTGTAAAATCCATATCTGGGTCATGGTTTTTTCTCTCTTGAGCAAGACAATTTTCCACATAAAATTATCATGTGCAAGTGTTTCATTATGCAAATTTCATTATTCATGATAATAGTGAAACTGTTTCATTTTTGATAAATATAAAAGTTAGGCAGTGTCACTATTCATCCCCTCTAGTGTCACTTTTGGTGCACCAAGACTAACAACGTTCTTTTGCCTTTCATTTAAAATACTAATCCTATTATGTACCAACAAGTAAATTTAGTACTTTACAAAATATAACTAATAAAAGTTTAATACATTTAAGGGTTTAACTAAAATACACCGACGGTGTAAACTTTATTTCACACCGTCGGCTAATTTAAAGTCTATTACAACCAAATTTTCAAGTTTTCTTGCTTGTTTTACTAATATTTAAACTTGTAATACGCCAATGATATGATCAAATCAGTGTCCTTTCTTTATTGCCTAAGATACCAACTATATGCTAGTTTTTGCCCTTATGATTCTTGAAGGTCAATTCTGTAATCATGACTCAACCATTGGTTAGTTTTTTAAGTTGGATTAGCAAATTAGAAGAAATATTAGGATTGAGAATATCAAAACAAGTTAGAAAACTTGAAAATTTGATTGTAATAGGCTTTGGCTTAGCCGACGATGTAAAAAAAGGTTTACATCTTCGGTGTATATTAGTTAAACTCTACATTTAAAGGATGGAATTTACCTTAAATTTGAAATTATTACTCTCCTATCCAATACAAATTCAATGTTTTGGAGTGCCTTTCTATTTCCCTGCCTAGAGTGCATCCATACTCTAATTAATGCATTGGATCTGTTATACTTCTGACCCTTGTATCAAACTCTTTTAGAATTAATTAGTACACTTAAACTATAACACGAAAGTTCAAATTACATAATGTGGTAGAGCCCTTTGTTTGCACCTACTGGCCTTGCGAACCTCACTAAGGTTCATGAATTGTATGCTAATTGGGGTGATAAATTCAGCGGTTCATGCACTATGCGAGAAGAGGAAGTAGCAATGACGACGTAGGCTATTAATGATTTCTTGGGACTGCCTCAAGTCACTGAGGGCGTGGATTGGAAGCTTCAATATGATTACACCAAGGTTCGTGAGGTGGTCTGTGGCAACAACAAGAGGGCTAAATGGCGTCCCAAGGGCCCGAGCAAGCATCGTGAGCTTCCCTATAGGTATTTTACCAAAGAAGCCCGAGGCTACCTGAATTTCATCTGCAACAGGTTGTTTCCTTGCAAACACTTTACTAATGTGAGGCGCAGTCGATTCTTCCTTACTTATGCTTTGATGATGCACCTGTCTGCCAATGTTGGTAGTCTCATGTTGCAAGAGATGAGACTGACACTGAAGTAGCTTAGATGCCGACTTTTCTATGACAACACACCTACTGGCTAAATGCAAAAGTTAGTTATACTCAACCATGCTCAGGATAATAAGATGCTAGCTGACACAAAGGTAGATAACTACACCACTGTTAGGGGCCCTGACGTCTCTATAAAGTTGCATGTTAAGCAAAAATTTGATGTGTTGGTTGAGTCTGACAAGAGGAAATGGGCTTTTGATAAGTTCGTGGCAAGGAAGTTGGGAGTTACTCAGGCAGAGATAGATGAATCTGAGGTGTTCATGCCATTTAGTGCTGAGGCGCGATTTGCCTTCGGCCTTGAGGATGCTGAGGAGTTTCACCCATCTGATGATGAGCTCACTCCACCCGAGATGGCAGTGAAGGATGACGAGAGTGATGATGACAGTGATGCTGATGAGCCAGCTCTTACTGGGCTATTATGTCTACTTCTACTGCCCTTATTCTTGACACTCCAACTGTGGGTGTCGTTGATGATGCTGAGGATGAGGACGGCTTTGAGGTTGGTTTTAATACTAATTTTGATCCAGCCACGTAGAGGGAGTTTCTCTTCACCCCTTATTTTTTATTTTGTTTCGAAGCAGTGGGGACACTGTTATTTCTTAAGTGTGGGGTGGGAGATTTATTTCCTGGATAACTGTACTTATATGGATATTTGCTATTATTTTTATTTGGCCACTTGACTGTTTTTATTTATTTCCTGCCTTTATTTTTGATGAGTCTTTAATATTCTGAACGTTATGGCCTATAATAGTTTTAGTTGAAGTTATATTCAATAGTCGTTGAATTTTAGTCTCATTAGTACTTTTATTATTAACTTAGTGTAGTAATAACCTCATAGACTTTCTTGGTTTTTTTTTCCTTAAGGAATATCACTAAGCTCAGGGCCTAGTGATAAATTTTATTAATAATGAAAAATCAAAATATAGTCTTTACAAGAACTAAATAAACAAAAAAGAAACGACATGTTAAAACTATATAAAGTAAAGCTAACACCACCCTGTATACATGCCATTGAATCACCTTTCCCCAATTGGGTTGAGCATTAAAAAATGCTAATACCACCAATGTGAAGTTATGTTCTTCAATATCTATGCATTTAACAAATATTGTGCTAGCTAGTTTGTCTAAAATGTAATTGAGTGCATGGAAATAATAAGCTAATCGCAACAAGGTAAACTTGTCGAGCAAGAACGCCTCAAATAGCATCCCTAGCAATCTTTGATCTACACTGAATGAAAAGCCCAGCCATTGTTCCTCAATTCGCTTAGGTTCTGCTCCATCTAACCTTTTGAATCCCTTGCACAAATTATGTAACACAGTGGTGGAAAAGGCATGCACATCGAGCAAGAAGCTTTTATAGTAACAATCAACCCAAAAAATGTGTAGCTCTTCAAAGTAAACCCCCATGTAGTAACATAGAAATCCACAAATGATCTACCCAAGCATAGCCAAAGGTCCCTACTGCTCCATAAGTTATTAAGAATACCTGCGTCAAAGTGAAGCGAAGCAAACAAAGTAGTGGCGCGATCGTGAGCGCGGCGCGTGCCAAACGCGGGCAAAAAATTGAACAATCTGTTTCATCCAGCGCAATTGGAGACGCGGTGCGCCGGCCATGGCGCCTGTGGAAATGGTCCAGCGCTATTGTCAATGCGGCGCGCCGACCATGGTGTGACCTGCCTTGTGCAATCTTTTTCTCCATATCTCTAAAGCTTGAAATGATACAAGCAACAAGCAATGCTAAACCTTTGTATGTCCTTCCTCGCATTGAAAAGACCCAGCACCTTTCTTCGAACATATTCCAAGAAGAACAAATACGCTGCCTTGTAGTTTCAGCACCCCAATGTCTCAACAAACTGAAATTGAGACAAGCAACAATCAACACTAGGACTTTGTACAACCTTCAAAATGAACAAACCTTGTTGGTAAAAAACATAGCCCCCTCCTCGTCATTGTGATCGTGACCCATACTTCATCAATTTAGCTTGAAAAGTTGGGAGCTGCGACTTATCCAAATTCAAAATTCGTCTCCCCATCACATTTAGCTCATTGAAACTGTGAAATTCTAGCTCATTCATGTCAAACACCATGTTAAGTGATTCGCCATCCTATTTGTCACGACCCAACCTAGGGCCGCGACGGATGACCAACACTAAGTGTTGATCATCACTAATCCTGCTGATAATCTGCTAACCATGAATATAACTGATAAACGGAATAAGCATAAACCTAACTGATGAGAATTATGCAATGCAAAAAGCTGACAAGGCTAACATAAGCTGACATACATAACATACTGACTGAACCACACAGGGACATATCTACAGGCCTCTAAGAGTGATGAACTGAATATACAAAGGACGGGACAAGGCCCCGACATACCCAAGCTGGCTGACTGTACACATACCAAAAGATAAGTAACTCCGAGAGTAAGCAGAGTGACTCCAATAGCTGATAGATGGCCTACTAACATGGTCCAAGCGTTGATCTATCTGCACCTGCGCGACATGAAACGCAGCGTCCCAGAAAAAGGCGTGAGTACGATATGTACCAAGTATGTAAGGCATGAACATATAATATATCATAGCTGAATGAAACTGTAAGGCTGGAATATAGATATATAAATATGAGCTGGAGCATAGCAATATAGCTGGAAATCTGAAGAACGTACTAAACATGATCTGAATATAAACTGAGCTCTAGCTGAATCTGAAACTGAAGACTGAGTTGAACTATACTGATAAATAACTGTAATATGACTGACAACTGGTAACTAGAAACTGGAACTGATAGCTGTCAACTGATACTGACACTAAGAACTGGTGGATGATAACTGAGAACTGATAACTGGTACTGAGCTAAAACTGAACTGTTATCTAAACTGGTACCTGTCTGGTGTTATGGGCTATATCCCCCCAAATCAGGTAACTGAACATCTGAACTAGTACCTGTCTGGTGTTATTGGCTGTATCCCCGCAAATCATGTAACGGAAAACCCGAACTAGTACCTGTCTGGTGTTATGGGCTGTACCCCCCCCCCCCCCCCAAATCAGGTAACTGAAAATCGGAACTAGCCTCATGTATAATCATGTAGTGCATACTGTGGCTATATACGCGTATATAACAAACCTGGTGGGTGTTATGGGCTATATCCCCCCCAGCCAGTAATATCTAGTCTCTCTGGTCAGAGTGTGTGAATGACACCCGGTCACACTAGGTGTTTCAACTCCCGCCTGAACCAGAGGGGCTGTATCCCCCAGACGGGTAGTATCACACGCGACCGGACTGTGTGTCCAATGTCCAGCCTCTATGAGGGACTCCAAATCACACATAACATGATTACAATATAAGCATAAGCATGTATGAGGCATAACACATGTGGAAAAAATATATATGGACTCAAAGGAATGATAAGAAAACTCTGGATGGAATTGTAGACACAACCTGAAACTTAGAATTTGTCTAACTCTTTGATTTTTATAAAAATTTCGGCAGAGTTTCCTCTGAAACTGGATGATCCGCAAAAACAGAACCAGCACTATACTATACACGGGAATGTATACCCGGATAAACTGATAACATAAACAAATTAACTGGATAACAAGATGAGAGTGGCGTAACAATTCCACGGATGTACAGAATTTCTAGACAGTACCAGCGTCATGTATTGCATCATAGTTTTGAGGGTGCAGATAAAAGTTATAGACCTTATGGTATTCATGAAAGTTGTAGATATATGTCTTAGGATTCTAAAGATTGTTAAAGCATCTAAATATCAATTTTTTACAAGGAGTTATGATCAATATACTAACAGTTGTCCAAAGATCAAAATGATTTTTTAGATTTTGAAACATTTTGTCTTGCTGATTTGGACGTCTTTCACCTTGGATTTTAGTACCAAATTAAGTATATACAAGGTTTACTTGATACCATACAATTTTTTCACAAGAAACACTAAGTTTAGAACTAATAAAGGCTTCAAAAGCTAAAAGATACATGCCTTGCTAAAAGAAAGGTTTAGTCTTACATACATTTGATGTTTCTTGCTTCTAAACCTTGTTTTCCTTGAATTCAACACCTTCTAAAGCTTAAACAAGCTATAATACAGCATTTAGGTACTTTACTTAGCCATGAAGTAATTCTAAAACTCAACCTATAGACGAAATTGAAAGTAGCATAACGCTACCTTACTCGCGTAGAGCATTTTGACGCAATCCGTCTACAATTTCGAGTTAAGAATGATGTTCTTTCTTCAAAACCATCAAAATGGCTTTAGAACCAAGAACAAACTGCTTATATCATCAAGTTTCTGGAAAATGACAAGAAGATGATGAATTTTTCCTTATATACTTGAAACATTTCAGTTTTAGTCCTCTATTGCGCTTATGTCCCTTTTCCTGGCCTGATTTCTGATGCTCATATCATTTTATCTATATATTGTATAAACAAACCGTCAAAAGTTTTGGAAACTAAACTCCAATACCTTCAATTTGGTATATCATATGCCCCTAAAAGACCTCATATAACGCACGGAATTAATTGCTGAAAAAGCTTCGTTACAAGGCAATTTCTTAGTCGGTTTTTCCGCAACTTAAATCCGATTTTTCCCAAACTATATATTCAATATATAAATATCATATATGGTCATATTATGACTTTAAACTCACTTAAATTATTTTTAACATGCCATTAGAATGATATACATCACTTTAGACATACGGGATGTAACACTATTCCCTTCGCGCAATACCTGAGCAAAACTAAAATCACCTCTACTCCTCATATCCTTAATCTCCTCAATAATCTCAGCAATACTCCAAACAACATCCCACACACCTTCAATAATGTTTTTGAGAAGCAAAGAATCTGTCTCGATGACAATGGGAGTAGCATCTTGCGCAATACAATACTTCATCGCCTCTCAAATAGCTATTGCCTCAGCCCTCACATTTGTCCCTTCCCCAATCAATTTGGCCTTTGCATACATCAAGTTCCCCTCAGAATTTCGCAAAAAAAAAAAAAAAAAAAAAAAACCATAGGAACTAAGCCCAGGGTTGCCTCTACTTGCACCATCTGTATTACACTTCATAACACTCAAGGCTGGACTACTCCAACACACCTTAACATATCTAAACTTACGACGGTATTCTTCAAGAAATTTAACCATAAATGGCCATTCCTTTGGAGCTAAATGCATACCTGGATAGCGCACCACCAAAAACATATATATGTTCCAATTAATTTCATGAACTACACGCTGAAAGGATACTTTACCTCCATGAGCCACTGTATTATGCCTTTTCCAGAGTTCCCACACGACAAATGTAAGAATTGCTTGACACAATAACCTCAACCAAAGACGTTTCCTACATTGCCACCATCTATTTATAACTTGACGAAACCTCTAATCCTGAATCACAAACCCCACTGCATTGGCATAGTACGACCACACATTTTTAGCAAACGAGCTTGTGATAAACAAATGTTCACGAGTTTCTTCTCGTGGGTGCATACAACACCAACAACGTGATGGTACATTGAACCCAATTCGCTTCAATTCATCATCAAGAGGCAGCTTAGATTTCCAAGCGCGCCAAAGTACAAATGAAATTTTAAAAGGAACTCCTTTCAACCATATCATTTTATACTCATCTTTCACCTTCGCTTTACCTCTAACATAATTATAGGCGCTGCTCACAGTGAATTGACCATTCGAAGTCAACTCCCACGATGCAAAATCTCTCCTTTGCGTAATGTTACCCGTCTGAATAGTATCAAGAACATGATGCGCTAAGTCATGTGGTAAGGCTTCAAAAAGTAATTGCTGGTTCCAACCTGTTGAGGTGAAAAAATCCTTCACAACATTTAATTCCTCCCTTATGTAGAACCTGCGAGGTACAATAAAATATAAAGCCCCAACACGCGACCAATTATCATACCAAAATTGTGAAGACCCTTGCCTAACATGCCAAATAATCTCATGATCTACCATTTCCCTGACTTGCATCATCTTATGCCAAATAGGAGAACCATTAGTATACGGCACAATAGAGTAATGCAGTTTTTTGCAATACATATTAGCCATAAAAGTACCCCAAAGAGAAGTTTTAGTCCTAAAGTTCCACAAAAATTTAGCAAATAGAGCACTTGAAACATCATATAAAGATTTAAATTCCACACCTCCTTCACCTGTTGGCTTACACAATGTGTCCCAAGAGGCCCAATGCCTCCTTGAATGCTCTTCAGAATTATTCCAAAAGAAATTAGCAAAAATCCTGTGAAGTTGATCAATAACACTATCCAAAGGATTAACTACAGACAAAAGATGTATAGGCATACTTTGAAGAACATGCATAATCAAAACAGCCCTACCTCCATAAGACAATATTTTTTATTTCCAAGATTGCAACTTCTGCCTAATCTTTGTAACAAGATCATCAAACAACGCCTTATTTCTTCTTTTGTGTGTAACCGGACACCCTCAGTAAGTAAAAGGAAAGGTACCTCTTTGAATTTGAGTAATATGCTCCACCCTATCAACAATCTCCTGCTCCACCCTGTGATACAAATAAACAGCACTCTTCTCTTTGTTGATCTTCTGGCCACTGGCACCCTCATGGGCATCTAACACCCCCATAATCAGCCTCAGGGAGGTAGTATCTGCTGAAGAAAAGAGAATAGTATCATCTACATATGCTAAGTGATTGATAGGAGGACTCCACTTGGGCATAGCAAATCCTTTGAACATAGGATTCTCATGCAAAGCATTCAGGGCCCTGGACAACACCTCAGCTAAAATAATGAATAAAGTAGGAGACAAAGGATCCCCTTGCTTCAAGCCCCTGGAAGAATTAAAGAAACCATGCGGCTGGTCATTAAAAAAAATTGAGTACCAATTGTTAGACAAGAGCCTCCAAACCATATCAATGCATCTCTCACCAAATTCCATCTTCCTAAAAAATTTTGACAAGAACAGCCAGGACACACGATCATAGGCCTTCATCATATCAAGCTTGATGACAACATTGGCATCTTTGGCTCTTTTCCTAATATCATGAATGATCTCCTGAACCAGCAGCACATTCTAACCAATACTTCTTCCCCTAACAAAACCATCCTGTATAGGAGATATCAAATCAGGTAATAAATCAACTAACCTATCATGCAAGACCCTGGAAATCACTTTGTTTGAGAAATTACTCAAACTAATATGCCGGAGGTAAGAGAAAGTAGAAAAATTAGGCTTCTTAGGGAGGAGAACTAAATTTGTATAAGATACAAATCTAGGAATATTATGTCCCACAAAGAAAGCTTGCACCATACTAGTAAGATCAGCAGCAATAACATCCCAGCACACTTGATAAAACCTCCCTGTAAAGCCATCAGGGCCTGAAGCGCTGTCACCATTCAAGCCAAAAACTGCTTTCTTCACCTCTTCCATGGTAGGAATTTCTTCAATTGCAAGATTTTGCTCAGCACTAACCATTTCAGGAACATGTAATAGCAAATCAAAATTCAATTCCTGGCCATCATTAACAAATTGTTGTTGATAAAACCCCACGGCTTCAGCAGCCATATCTTCTTCATCATTAAGCCAATTTCCATGTATGTCCTGGATTCTATGAATTTTAAGCTTCTTCCTCCTGCCTTGTACCTGAGCATGAAAAAACTTAGTGTTTCTATCACCATCTTTGAACCATTGAAAGCCTGCTTTTTTCTTCCAAAATTCCTCTTCAAGGTAAAACACCCTTTTTAATTCAGCTTCAGCTTTCTTCAACTGCTCCCTATGATATGCATCAGGTGATTCTTCAAGCTTAAGCTCATGAGCTTTGATAATATCTTCCATAGAGGCAATTTTCTGAAAAATATTGTCAAAAGTCGCTTTGCTCAACCTTGATAAGGCCTGCTTCACTTTCTTCAATTTCCTGTGAAAAATAATAAAAGGATCCCCTACACAATTACAAATCCAATTATCCTTCACAAACTGCAAGAAGGATTCATTATCAGTCCAGAAATTCAAAAATTTGAAGGATTTAATAATAGTAGAAGAATCAGTCGAACACTTTATCAACAAAGGAGAATGATCAGATCCAGTCCGGGCAAGGTGCCCAATGTCAATCTTAGGAAAGAAATCCATGAACTCCTGATTAGCAAAACATCTATCAATTCTCTTCAAAATAAACTGATTCTCAATCCTCCCATCCCACCAAGTGAAAATAGTACACGTGTACCCTAAATCTGTGACACCACAAGCAGCAATAGTAGCAGCAAAATCATGCACTTCTTGTGACAAAACCGGAAGACTGCCATATTTTTCTTCTTCAGAAAGAATAACATTGAAATCACCTCCAATGAGCCAGGCCTTAACCATAGTAGATGCTAAAAATTGCAAAGAATCTCACAGCTCCATTCTTTCAATTCTATCACACTTAGCATAAACCGAGTAAGAAAAAAATCCTGATCCTGTACAATATGATGCAATTTAAAAGTAAGTTGTTGCTCTTGATCATCCATTACTGTCACTGCATAATCTTCCCCAATGAAAGCCCAAATTTTACCATTGACATTAGTAAAGGACCAATGCATACCCAATCGCATACCATAAAATTGAACTCTACAGGGCTCCTGAAAGGGCTCAAGTAAGCCTATAAAATCAAAATGATGATGCATGTGCAAAGTATTCAACCTTGTAAACGCCTCATGCGTATTAACTGATCGAATATTCCAAATTAAAGCTTTTTTCATCATTTAAACTTTGGATTTGGAACTCCTTAAAGGTTCGATCCTGGCAATTGGCCCAGGTTCTTTTTTGTTACGTCTGGCTCCTTTTTTTGGAACATCTCTAGGTGACAAATCACCTTCCCTGGCCACATGTTGGAAATTATGAGCTGTTGATTCCTCCTCCTCATCTTCAATACCTGTTTCATCATGCACATCATCTTGTAACAAAATCTGCTTACTAGGAGAATTTCGCTGCTGCCGTTGTAACATGCCTTTACTATCAGTGAACTGTAAAGAGTCCAACAATTCCTTTTCATCTTCTGTAAAGTCCTTCTTTGATATGCTCTTTGAAATACTCCCAGTATGCTGCAGCTTAGAATGAACAATTTTCAGCTGCGATGGTACAGTAGACGTGTTTAAAGGGACAAGAGTTTCAAAGGGACAGGACATGGGATTTAAAGGATCTGGAGTAGGAGTAATCTGGGTCAAATTGGGGTTTGTGACAAGCTTCTTTAATGTGTCAAGTGGTATTAAATCAGGAAAAGGAGAAAAAGATGTTCCCACAGCTTTATTTAACATTATCCTTGCCTCTTCATTAATTAGCTCCAATCTCCCAGCTTTAATATCTGTATTAAACGCAGTCCCTGACATTCTAGGAGACGCATTTAATTCTTCCTTTCCCAACGTGGATTTTGCTCCCACACGCTAAATCATCTCTCCCTTAGCTTTAATACCAGCTGAATCCTTAATATCCTCATTCAAAATCTATGCAGCATTAAAGTCTACTGTAAATTTACGCGTACCCTCAGCTGCATTCACACCTGGACCTGATTCTTTTGTACGCAATAAATTCGTCCCCATAGCTTTAATGCCTGTTGACTCATCAACACCAGTAGCTGAATTAATAGCTGGAGCTGAACCATTTTTCATACCCTTAGCTTTAATGGTCGTTATACCTGGACCATTAAAACCCTCTACATTACACACGCCTGCCTCTTTAACTGCATCAACCCCCAAAAATACATCACGATCACCTACAAAATCTTTGTCAAGAACATCACTGCTCCTAGATTTAATGCAAACAACCCCAGGGTTAACTACACCCTCAACTGGTAAAAAATCTTCTCTTTGAAGAACTGGCACCAGGACTGCATCATCAACAATAAATACACCTTGAGATCGAAGTATATCATTGTCTAAGTCACCAGCTCTTCCAGCTTTAATGCAAGGATCATTAAACTTCACCCCGCTATTAATTCCTTGTATCTGCACCCTAGGGTTAACTGCCTCCTTCTCATTATTTTTCCTTGTTTGATCCCCAACAGGTTGAGCACCAGAATTATCAACAACTTGTAAAGCATCATCATCCTCTATTTGTAAAGCTGCAAAGGCATTTGAATTACGTTGGTTCACATGTGCACGATCATCTTGAGTTTGAGTGACAACTCCTTTCTTCTTGTTAACAACCTGCCATTGTCTATTCCCATGAGCTGGATTCTTCACTTGTTTCCCTTCATTCATTGCAACATTATTGAACTTGCTAGGGCCTGCCTCTCCTACAACTTTGCCACTAGTTAACACCCTAGAAACAGGAGGTACTGTACCATTGTCTTCTAGCCTTCGCGCATGATCATTCCTATCCTCGTAAAGGCTTGGGTGCAACACACGACACTCATTATCATCATGCCCTTGTAAGAAACAAGATGAGCAATATTTGGGCAAGTAATCATACATAATTTTAATGCACTTGGAGTGTTTAATACCCGCATCATCATCAACTTCCACAATATCAATCTCATCTGGTAAATCTCCCAATAAATCTATTTCTACTTTGACTCGTGCACAACTTGGACGAGTATGGTTAAGCGTAGCTGCATCAAGGTGCAATGGTTTACCCACTACCAAAGCCAAGGAGAATATGCATTCCTTGACAAAAAAATTAGGAGGAAGGTTAGGGAATGAAATCCACCCTATTGCTATCGACGTTTCTTTCCTAGCATCACACCAAGGATCCCACTTCAAAGTCCTCATAAGAAAAGAATCTCTTCATATTTTTAACCAATGTCCCTTAGATAATAAATTGACATAATCTTCAAACAAAGAACAGCGAATCAATATGCTTCTATAGTCCAATGATCCAATCACACAATGTCCTTTGACTGCGCATTGAGAAGGTATTAATTTACGCAGCTCATTTAGGTCCGGAACACCATATGTGAACTTGCCAATAATGCCATAACTTAACTTTTTGGAGGCTATCGATTGCTGGATTTCCTTTTTGTTCCAAAAACTTGTAGGATGACCTTTCACTCGTTGTGGATGACGAATAGGTAGTGAAGGGGTTTGAGCGTCTAGGGTTCCAACGTTATTTATTGGTGGCACTACCACGGCTGCACAAGAGGTAGTGGGAGGAGTTGGGGCGAGCTGAGCAACCCCAGTGGGGGGATGCCCAGTGGCCTGCTCGGCCATGGAAGAAGACAAGAGAAAGCAGGGCCGAAATCTCCTATAGATCGCCTGAAAATCGCTTGGTTCTTTCCCACAGAGTTTTTCTTTTTGAACCAAACAACTTTTAGTTAGTACATAAAAATAATTGAAAAACTAAAAAATAAAAAGAAGAAAGGAAGAGTTAAGAGGAAAAAAGAAGCGAGAGAGAGAGAGAGAGAGAGAGAGAGAGAGTTCAACCCTGAAAAGCAGTATCCATGTGTGTATTGAAGTCTATAACTTATCTGGCTTATTCGTAAAGCAAAATTCCAGGATATTCTTGAGTTAGGAGAGGATTGTAGGCCTTGTTTGTCTAGTTACTTTATCCTAAATAGACCTACCAATGATTTTGGATTATCCATAGAAAACCCCTTTGAGCCTAAAATAATACCTTTCTGTGACAACCCAAAAAGGACCCTTTAGCTTGTCAACATAATTATCCAGCTTTCCACCAAATTGCCGAATGGCACTCCTTACTTAAACTTAGCCTTTAATTTCTATCTCGTCCAGACTTGCAAATTTGCGCAGCTTATGCAAAATATTCACAGCTATCGAATATGCATCCGAATCACATTCCGCTTGAATTTACAGAAAGTTAACTTGAATATTAAGAACATATCCTAAATTTACAATCAAACACCTTGAAGAACGTTCTTGATAAATTTTTCGAGACATCTTTTAAATCCTGTAACTTTCAGGCTTCAAGCTTTGTGTGGCTTCACCAGAATATGTGTAACTTAATGAATATGCATCCGTCTTGTAAAACGTTTGGATTTCAAAAAATTAGACTTTAAAATCTCAAATTTTCATTTAATTTTTCTCGGAGAATGCTTTGATCTTGACTTCGGAATCTAAAATAAGCTGCTAATAATCCACCATTTTGCTTGGGGTTGCAAGCTTTGATAACAAAACTTGATATTCCAAATAGATTCGTGGAGCAATACATAGGAAATCACTCTTCTTCATTTTCCTTCACATGTGAAAGGATCAACATGGCATCATCACGTCGTGCCAAACCAACCTTTTTGTATTTTATGTGACTGAACTTAGAATGAAACTCTAAGCTACCAACGTACCTCGGTGAATAGAATCAAGTCATCACGTAGTTCAGTATAAGTGAATTTTTTGTGGTCCTAACTTTTGCCTAGGCCGCCTCTTTCAAGGTTTTCAACCTAGCAGACATATATTTTTTTTGTGCCATAACTTTTGCCTAGGCCGCCTCTTTCAAGGTTTTCAACCTAGCAGGCCTTTTTTTTTTCTTGTCCTAGCTTTTGCCTAGGCCTCCTCTTTTGAGGTTTTCAGCCTAGCGGACTTTTTTTGGGTACCGTGCACAGTTTAAAGTCTTGTGGGCCAGGAGTAACTTGCAGTTTATGCTCATACGTCAAGGAGAAATCTTCTTCAGGGATAGTATCTCTTCACGAACATTCCGTTAATGGGATCGATTCTTTGTCCTTTAGCATAATAAGCTTATAAGCACCACTTGAATAGGCTTCTTGAAAAATATGTGGCCTATCCCATTTTGCAGTGAACTTGCCCCCAGATTTATGGGAGGTGATGATGGGTCTTCTTAATGCAAGAACTTGATCACCAACCTGAAAGGACTTTTGGCGAACATTTATTTGAATGCACGAGATAACCGAGCTTGGTAACGTTCGAGACTTCGCTGAGCTTCAAGTCTTTTTTTATCAGGAGCCTCCAACTCTTCAAGGCGCAAGCAAGCATTTTCTTCATCAGTGAGCCCTTCTTGGATAGCAAGTCGCAGCGATGGTATTTGACGCTCTAGTGATAAGACTGCTTCAACCCATAAACAAGTGAGTAGGGAGTTGCCTGTGTTGGCGTACGATGAGTCGTCCTATATGCCCATAAAGCTTCTCCCATCCTGTTATGCCTATCTCGCTTGGACTTGGAGACAATTTTACTCAGCAAGTTGCACAAAGTTTTGTTGAATGTTTCAGCTAGACCATTAGCGGCAGCATTGTACATAGAAGACTTACATTACTTGAAGCTAAAGAGATCACATGTACTATTCATCAACCTATTTTCAAATGACTTGCCATTATCCGTTATTATATAACGAGGAATACCAAAGCGGTAGATTATGTTTACTCAGATAAAGTTTGCAACCTTCTCCTTCTTCACTTCCTTAAGAGCGACGGCTTCTGCCCATTTTGAGAAGTAATTAGTTGCATCCAAAATGAACAAGTGTCCTTCAGAAGACTTCAGCAATGGTCCGACAATGTCTATCCCCCAAGCATCAAATGGCCACGATGCGGCGGTCGGGTGTAACACTTCTAGTGGTTGATGTATAAAATTTGCTTGTAGCTGGCAAGCTTTGCATTGTTGAGCATGGTCCAAGCAATCATTTACCATCGTTTGCCAATAATATCCCATCCTTTTTATGTGGAAGTGGAGTTTCGGCCCAGACTGATGTGATCTATATACCCCAGCATGCGCTTCTTACGTAGTTTGAAGCGTTTCATCCTCTCCTAAACATCGCAGGAGCACTCCTTCAAATGATCTTCTATAAAGAGTATCTTTGTAGTAGAGGAAGCATGGAGCTCGGCGAAATGTCAGTTCTCCTCCTTGGATTTTCTGGCAATATCTCATGACTCAAGTAATTAATGATAGGTTGCCGCCAGTCTTACTCGTTGACTTCAGAAATAGCAACAAGATGTTAGAGGGCATTCCTTTCAACCTCGCCATTGTCTAAAGGTGGCACTACCCATTTTTTGCAGATAGTAACTTTCGTCTGATCAGGCAGGGCAAGTGTTGAAGCTAGGTTGGCTAGGGCATCAACTTTCTTATTCTCTGAAGAGTTACATCACCAAGCCATCTTATCAACTTTTGTGCATAATTATGATAGAGACACAACTCAGGCTTCTTCACCTCGTAGCTACCTAGAAGCTGATTGATCACCATAGAGTCTCCAAAGTCTTGCAACTGCATTTATTTCATGTCGACGGCTATTTCAAGCCCAAGTATGAGCACTTGATACTCTGCGACATTATTGGAGCAATATTGAGTCAAGGTGAAGGAATATGGCAATACTTCTTCTTGGGGCGTTACAAAAATTACTCCAACACCAGGTCCATCACGATGTGAAGCTCCATCAAAGTACATCTTCCAAGATGGCTAAACTTTGACGAACGTTGCATCTTCATCAGGTAACTCATCAATCAGCTCCAAACCATCAGGAATTGGATGATCTGCCAAAAAATCTGCCAATGCCTGTCCTTTGACTTGCCTTTTGAGGGATGTATATAATCTCAAATTGTTTAAACTGGAGATACCGTCTTGCCAATCGATCACTAAAGAAGGGCTTTGACATTACAAACTTGATGGGATTTGCTCGAGAACCAGTCGTACGATATGAGCTTGAAACTAATGGCTTCAACTTTTGAATGGTAAAGACTAGTGCCAAACACAACTTTTCGATTGTCGAATACTTCAGCTCATTTGGTGTCATCATTCTACTCAAATAATAAAGTGAATTTTTCTTTCCTTCACTATTTTTTTGAGCCAAAAGTGCCCCCATTGACTTTTCTTGTAATGTAATATATAATATCAATAGCTTTCCAGGTATTGGAGCTGCTAGACTAGGAGGCTTCATCAAGTAGGATTTGATGCTCTTGAAGGCATTGCTGCAAGCTTGATCCCATCCGAAAGGAGTACCCTTCTTCATGAGACGACTGAATGGCTGACACCTCCCAGCTAGATTTGAGATGAATCTCCTAAGGTAAGCTAGCTTTCCTTGCAGACTTTTCAATTTAAGGAGATTTCTGGGCTCGGGCATCTTTAAAATTGCATCTACTTTTGCTTGATCAATTTCAATACCTTGATGTCGTACAATGAAACCAAGGAATTTATCTGAAGTAACCCTAAATGCACATTTCAAAGGATTCATTCGAAGTTGGTACTTTCGCAACAACTTGAACACCATTCTCAAGTCTTGCAAGTGGTCCCCCTTTCTTCTAGATTTTACCACCAAGTCGTCAACGTAGTGCTCTACGTTCTTGTGAAGCAAATTATCAAAGATATTCTGCATAGCTCTTTGGTAAGTTGCTTCAGCATTCTTCAAGCCAAAAGGCATCACCTTATAGCAATAAATACACTTAGGAGTTCGGAATGCCGTGAATTCTTCATCCTTAGGTGACATGTGAATTTGATTATCGCCGGAGAAGCCATCCATGAAAGACATAGCCTCATAACCAGTAGTGGCATCGATCAGGAGTTTTGGATAGGCAATGAAAACTTATCTTTAGGACATGCATTGTTGAGATCCCTAAAACCGACACAAACTCGAATTTGGCCATTTTTCTTCCTTACCGGGACTATGCTTGAAATCCATGTGGGGTACTTGACTTCACTAATAAAACCGGGGTTATTCTTAAAATCCATGTAAGGTACTTGACTTCACAAATAAAAGCACCCTCAATGAGCTTGTTGACTTCATTCTCAATCAAGAGGACTAAATCTGGCCTAAAGTGACATTTGGCTTGTTTTACGGGACGAGCACCACTCTTGACTGCAAGATGATGAACTATCACTTTGGGGTCTAAGCCAGGCATCTCTTTGTAACTATAAGTGAATACATCCTTGTACTCTTTCAACAGCTCCACATAAGCATTTTCTTCATCAGCTGCTAGCGAAGCACTTATATAAGTAGGCCTTGAGTTTTCGTTTGTGCAAAGATTAATTTCTTTCAATGCATCAACTGTTTCCTTTACCCCTTCCTCTAGCTCAGGTGGAGCATCTGTAGCATCTTCTACTTCATGAGGA
Organism: Petunia axillaris subsp. axillaris; assembly: GCA_029990575.1. Classification (NCBI taxonomy): domain Eukaryota; kingdom Viridiplantae; phylum Streptophyta; class Magnoliopsida; order Solanales; family Solanaceae; genus Petunia; species Petunia axillaris. The sequence goes on from JARKNS010000004.1 coordinate 63,641,453, forward strand.
TCATCATTGTTGAATAATATGTGGTAACAACAAGAAATATCCTTCAACTCATTTATGATCCCATTTGGAGATAGAGCACATTCCTCTTCTAGTGCGATGATGTGAGATGAAGATCCCACGCTTTCTTCATCTTCATCAAGCTCCTTCGTGTGGACTATAGTGTGAGTCTTCGCCTTTAACACATCTCCACATGAGACTATCAATTTTTCTTCGCGTCTCATTCTTGAAGGGATAAGACTTTGACAATATCTAGAAGGGGCATGCACTTTCGCATTTTTAGATTTCCATGGAAGCTTGTTGTTCTTATTCAAAGGTCCCAACCTATCAAGGATAGAAGTTCTTGAAGATGGTTTTCCCAGCCGATAAAATATGGAAGGCCTCTTACTAGAAACTTCAAGCTCATCTTCAGCAGTGATGTGTTTAACGCTCACCCTTCTTATAGAGATACGAACCAGTGGAGGTTTCTCATAACCCAAGCCTTTGCGTGATTTCTTCATGGTACCTTCAGGTAAGAGCTTCCCTAATATATATGGTTCATTGGGATCATATCCGGCCTTTGTAAACAACTTGTAAGCATTCGAATCAAACCTCTCATTTGTGCGCTTCGTAGGGAGTTAAAACCACCAAGCAACTTTGAGGCCAGCTTCGTCACGTCAATTCGCCTGATGGGGAAAGTTAATCCTTTTAGCTGGGAGATTAGATGACTTGCCTTCTTCTTTCTTCAATTTTGGAATGTAGCAAAGTGTAGGACTTATTTTCTTGCTCGAAGCTGCAACATTTGCCTTGTGTACGTTACTTTAATTGAAGAGAATTTGATCTCCATCAGCCAGCACTTTTGCTTTATCAGCTGCCACCTCAGCCTTTTTAGCTGCGAGCTCGACATCTTAGGTTGTTGCTTTGTTATCGACTTTTACTCCTCCCATGACATTCTTCAAGTAGAATTTTGCATTGGCGAACTGTGCCTCTACTTCGGTAAATGGCTTGTCATCAGCAACGACCGTCTTTTCAACTCCACCTCATGGTATTTTAGGCATTGGTGATAAATGGATGGAACCATTTTGTTCTCGTGTATCCAAGGTCTACCAAGTAAGATATTATATGAAGTCCTTGCATCGATCACATGCATCCATGCACTTGAAGTCATCTCTCCAATAGTGAGATCAATTTTTAAAGCACCTATAGCTCTTTGCCCCTCTTAGTTGAATCCTTGAACTAACAGACGACTCTGCGTTAGTTCTTCAGTAGAGATGCGAAGTTCCTTCAGAGTGTGGATAGGCAAGATGTTAACTCCAAATATTCACTCTTTGCTCATTAACATAGCCAACCTCAAATAAGGGACAATTATGAAGAGTCTCACCAAGTAGAATGTCATCATTCGTAAAGGTGATCTTTGTTTCACAAGTATTTGCTTCTTGGGGGATAGGCTCAATGAGCTCTTCTGATTGTGCTGGTGGCAACGATTATGACGTTTCATTCTTTTTTTCTTTTTTGTCAGCATTACAACACGAAGCCTTAATATCACCCTTAGGAATCTTCGTGCAAAACCAACATAGAATAAATTCTTCCAAAGTCACTGGCCGATGCGAATTTTGATAGTGGTGAACCTCCACATTTACCCTTTGTGGACGTCGAATAGCATTTTTCTTTCTTGTCCTTTTCACCATCTTTTGCCTTGTTGGTTGCTCAACGGATTCACTGCGTGACTTCATTTTGTTGCGTCTCTACCGAGTCACTAGTATCTAACCTTTATCTTCTCCTTGATCAGTTTGAGCTTCACCTTCTTCCATGACGTCGTTCTCTTCATATCTTTTAGTGAAGTTGCAGATTACCACAGGGTCGTGCGAGCCAAACATGATGGAAACCTTGTTCACATCTTCCTTTTCATCTTGTACAACAATCTCCTCTTCATCGGCCAATTCCAATATTTTGTCTTTGAAGACGAAGCATTTCTCAAGCGAGTTCCACAAGTCGATTATACTTGCGATAATTCGGATCATTCGTCTTTCCAGCTTCATTGGGCCGCTTCATCTCTGGTAGCTCAATTAACTTTAAATCCAGAAGTTCATCAAAAACTGTGGGAGCATCAGAATCTAGGAATGAATATTCCCTTTTGTGCATCTTTTTTAAAGTCAATTTCCGACATGGCTTGTCCTCAAATGAATTCGTCTTCACACTTTGCTTCTTGCTTACCTTTGTGGTGAACATCAAAGATGTAGCATCAACATTTATATCCATTTCTTGACTTCTTGCTAGTCTTTTCCTCTGTGAGATTCATAGACAGATGGTCCTTCACTTCTACTGGAAGCGATGCTTAACTCCATATCATGAGCGCGCGCGGCCAATTCCTCAAAAGTCCTAGGCTTTATGCCTTGCAGGATGTAGCGGAGCCCCCAATGCATTCCTTTAATGAATATCTCTATTCCTTACGCTTCACTTAGCCTATCTTTACAATTAAGACTTGCATGCCTCCATCGATTGATAAAATCAATAACTGGTTCTTCTTTTCGTTGCCGAGTATTCGTGAGCTCTATTATGCTCACAGTATGCCTTGTGCTATAAAAGAGATTGAGAAACTCATGCACCAACTCTTCCCAACTATCAAAATATCCAGACTCGAGGTCTGTATACCAATCAAAGGCATTTCCCTTAAGGGAGCGAACAAATTTCTTGACAAGGTAATCTCCATAAGTTCCAGCGTTGTTGCATGTTTCAACAAAATGCGCCACATGTTGCTTTGGATTTCCCTTGCCGTCAAATTGTTGGAATTTTGGGGGTTGATAACCAGTGGGCATTTTAAAGTTATCAATCCTTGCAGTGTACGGCTTCGCATATGCGAGAGAAGACTTGGAAGCAACCTCGTACTTATCCTTGATTGTCCCCATAATAATATCCTTTAGCTGATCAATTGGAATCACCCCATCAGCAGAAACTTGGATTTCCTTAGCAGGTGTTACTTGCTTCGCTGGAGTATTAATCATCTCTTGAACTTCTAGACGCTTCCCTGGCACATGGCTAGATTCACCCTCCATCATGCTTTCCATCTTGTTGATGCGGTCGTCTTGATCCTTGACATAGTTTGTTAAGCAATCAATCGTCTTTGTCAAGTTTGCAAGTTGTTCCTCCACCGTTAAAGCATTAATCGCCATCGTTTGCACTACTATAGGAGATGATGGAGAGTAACATGAATTTTCCTACATATTAATCCTTGATTTGCCTATGTCCGACGGTGTGGTTGGAGATACTCCAGCACTCGAATCATCATCGCGTCCTTTCATGATTTTCTTATTAGATTCAGAAATGGTAAGCTGAGCTAAAGCTCTTTCAACAATTTAGCAATATTGCTTTCTTCCTCCAATCCACCAGTAGAGGATTCAGCTCCTTTCGAAGATGAAAAAATAAATGTTGGAGTCAATGTGGGCGGCGTTTGGAGTGCTTGTTGTCTAAACAAATTTTCTTTGTTCCTCGTAACTGGTCTAAAGCTTCCCTTAGTAGAATTCATGGTGCTTTCAACTTCAGAGGAGAACTTGGAGTTGGCATCAAGATCATGAGGCCAAGCAGATTTTGCAGCAGTAGCAGATTTTGAGTTGGTGTTCTTGCAAGCCATCTCAATGTTATTAAATTTTGTAAGTTGAAAAGTTGAGATGAGAGGTAGAGATAGTCCCACTGGGCGTGCCAATTTGTTTGTAATAAAATTTAAGCAATTACAAATGTAATCACCTATTTTTGGCACCAAATTCCTAAAATTGTTCAAAATAGCCGTGTTAGGTTCTTAGGATTTTTTGTCAATTTTTTTCTAAACTTTTAGTCTTGGATTTCAATCAAAATTGTCATTAAATAAATATGAAAATACCAAAAAAGTTACTTGCTATGTGTTTAATTATGATTCTACATTTAAATTATGATAGTATCGTGAATTTATATGGTTTTGTTTGTAGTTAATTGTGTTAATGTTTTAATAAGTATAGACTTTTAATGGTTATATGTAGCAAATAGGCAGTCCAACACTTTGTCCAATCTGCCCACTCACTTACCCGGCCCACACTTGCCCTATAACAGCTTAAAAACACCATTTTTTTCTCATTTTACACCCTTTAGTTCCAAGGAACTGGCCAAGCCACCGGAAAAAATACCACCACCTCTCTCCGCCGCGCCACCACCACTGCCTCACCGCCGGACCACCACCTCTGGTGGCCTGAAAAATATAAAAAATATATTTGCGGACTCCTCTCGACCTCCTCTTTCTATTTCCGTGGTTATTTCTTACAAATTCCAAGCCGTTGGCAGTAAATCTGCGGTCAAAGACTTGGTCAAAGCACGAAATCTGGTCAGCTCCATTTTTACGGTAAGTTTTTGTTTCTTCTTCTTACTCTCACCCTTCTCTATGATTTCCCATACTCCGTTTCTCAAAACTCTTTTTCTTCCCTGCCCGTTTCTCTGTTCCTTTTCTGATTTTTTTTGGTTTTTCTTTCTTCACATTTTCTTCTTCTTTTTTTGTGATGGGTGTGTTTTGGTTGAGGGTTGTGTTTGGCGTGTTGGGGCTATGATTCGGCGAGGAGGGATTATTGATGGTGAGGCAGTGGAGTCCGTTTTGATCGGTTTAGGGAAGGCTATTTCGTGTTGGTTTTACTGAGGCATAGGGGCTGTTATGGTGTCATTTATATGCTGTAGTGAGGACATCGTTGGAGGTGGCCGGTGTGATAATTTGTTTTGTTAAAGGCTTTGTGTGGTTGATTGAAATAATGGTTTGTGGACGCGTAATGGTAGCTGTTTTGGCGTATGGACAACAGCGAGGCGGGGCAGCGTAGCAGTTTGGTCAGTAATGCAGCGAGCGAGGTAGCGAACCAGTGGCAGAGCTTTGATGGCTGAGATTTGTTGACTCGGTTAGATAAAATCTTAATTCATTTTTCCTTTCTTTTCATGTGTAGTTTAGGTTATGTTTTGTGATAAAATAGTTGGTTTGGGTATGGAAAATGTATACAGACTGTTTTAGCAAATAAAATCAATGTTAATTAGTTATTGAAATCCCTGTCTGTGTAGTATAATCTGTGGAATGTCATTTGTGCAACTCTGTCAGGTTTATCCATGAATCATGTGTAGAAAATATATGTTGTCTGCTGCCTTACACATTAGATTTTGGCATATGTATATACCTATGTGCTTCAGCTCAATTTGGGTATGATAATATTTTGCTTTCTTTGTTTAATTCTTGCTTGATCATAGTAAGCAACTGGAAATGTGATTTGGTATTGCATATCATCCTTCTTTCTTTTTTAACAACCCTAGTTAGTATGTTAAACTAGTAACTAGTTCAATAATTACTAGATGATGTTGCCTGGGCTGTTTATTATTGTAAATAAGTCCGAATTAGTAGTTTCAAGCATGGGTTTGCATAATTTCGTTCTTATGTCATTGTTATTTTATGGTATTGGCTTGAACACTTAGTCTGGACTTGGTAAATTAGCATTGTAATGCTTTAAAACACCTTTGGTTAAGCTTTGAGTCTGGTAGATTGGATCTGAGAGTTCAAGTTGTCATTGTTTGGCAACTTTGAACTCAATTGAGTTGGAACTGAACCATGGGATGAGTTTTGCTAGTTTAGTTTGTTTGCTCTTGTTTTAGACTGTGTATTGGCTTAGTTTAGTCATAATTCTAATTCTAAGTAAGGTCTGGGATATGTTAGTTTAATTCTAAGTTAGTTTGGTCTATTTTAGTTAGTTTAGTTTTTTAAGTTGGTTTAGTTTGGTCCTAGTCCTTTAGTTAGTATAATGAATATTGGGTGTCCTCTTAAAGGAAACTACTTTATTATTTTCATCTTTTAAGACATATAGGTTGGCTGAAAGCAGTCCTAGAGCTATTGTACCATGTTGTACTATGCTGAAAAGTGGGTAAAATACTCAAGTGTGTAGGAGTGTGGGCTTGTACTTTTGTACAAGTCTATACTCCACCCATTTGCCTTCACTTTTGGCCATAAGTAGAGGCATTTACTCCTCTTTAAGACAACAACCACCAGCTGAATGAAACGGCCTCGGTTAGTCGTTTCGGAAGTTAGGACTCCGATTGGCACGCCGATAATTTTAAAATATTCGTAATATCCATTAGGACCTGTTTGTAAAATTTGAGCTAAATCAGACCTCGTTTGGTGGGCATCGGAAGAAGCTATCAGTTTTTATTATCGATAAATATTAAAAAAGAGATTTTCGAGCTCGGTTTTGGCGAACGAGCTCCGATTCGAAATCCGAAAGTGCCGTTAGGTTCGTATGATTATTTGTGATTTTTCTGAACTTTCGGAAGTGAATTTCGATGTTGTTCGGCTAGTTTCCGCTAAAATACCGAAAGTTAAATAATTTGACTTTTTTTATTTAAATTCGCATCTTGAGTTTCGGGAGTCCGATTTGAGATCCGCCTTCGTGAGTATGTTACATATATTTTGTATAACTTGTATGCAAAAGTTGGAATTATTTCGAATATCGTAGGGTACAGTTTTAATTTTCGTTAAGAAAAGAAAATAAAATAAAAGAAAACAAAAAAATGAAAAAGGATATAAAGTAGGCGGTGGTCAAGGGATCTAATCCCTTGACATTTAAGTAGAACGAATGAGTAGAAACAGAGGAATTCACTCAAAAATGATACAAAATAAGAAGCGGAAACGAAGCAAGGAAAAAATGCCAGAAAATGAGAAAAGAGGCCGGAGAAAAGTAGAATTTTCATCCTGAAACATTCAGGTAATGATCCTAATATATTATTTGAGTTTATTATGTGTGTTTGAATATATTTTGACGGTAAAACTTAGAATATTAGACATCGTCCTAGTGAAGTAAATTGATAGTTTAAAGGGTCAAATGGACCCCGATAATGGAATTGATTATATATTCATATTCAGTGAATTATGGGCAACTTATAAATGTAATTGATTTGGGGTTTGGTTATGTGGCCTTAAACCCTGTATATAGGTCTGGCCTGCGTATTGCGTATGCAAATAGGGTATCAGGTTCCTAACCGGATTGCCCTAAGATGTGAGGAATGAAGCCTTTAGCCTAATTTGATATATTTTTCTGTTTATTGAATAGAGTGGGATCGTTTGGCAATGAAACCAAAGGACAAATGGTTATTGAGTGGATGTACTAACTTTGTAACAAGGTAAGTGTTTATATCCATTTCTTTGGAGGCACCTGGCTTCGTGGTTTTTCTACCACGTGTTCCTTACGTGTGTAGCTGCCGATAGGCGTACTCATTACGCCTTAGCTTTGGATTTACATTGTATATTATATGTATGTCCTGTTGTTGGTATTTGATTAAGGTTTTGAGCATTGCATATACTTCCCGGTTGGCGATGAGAGTCCCGCACCGGTGAAGGGTCATTACTGCATATACTTCCCAGTTGGCGATGAGACTCCCGCACCGGTGAAGGATCATCATTGCATATACTTCCCGGTAATCGATGAGAGTCCCGAGCCGGTGAAGGATCATCATTGCATATACTTCCCGGTAATTGATGAGAGTCCCGAGCCGGTGAAGGTTCATCATTGCATATACTTCCCGGTTGGCGATAATGAAACGGCCTCGGTTAGTCGTTTCGGAAGTTAGGACTTCGATTGGCGTGTCGATAATTTTAAAATATTCGTAATATCCATTAGGACCTGTCTGTAAAATTTGAGCTAAATCAGACCTCGTTTGGTAGGCATCGTAAGAAGGTTTCAGTTTTTATTATCGATAAATATTAAAAAAGAGATTTTCGAGCTCGGTTTTGGCGAACGAGCTCCGATTCAAAATCCGAAAGCGCCGTTAGGTTCGTATGATTATTTGTGATTATACAAACACGACCCGAAATCCGGTTAGGCCGTGCGGGAACCCGACATCCTTCCCTAGACCCGTCGGGCGAACGCTTATCAATTAAATCAGGAAAATAAATATAATTCAATTTATAAATAATAACAAGACTTAGGAAAAGTACAAACATAATGATATCTCTAAGCTATAAAAAAAAAAAAAAATTACAGCTGACTACCCACATACTAGGTTTAGGGCTATCCAGACTAGACATCTAAGAGTACAAAAGAAGACAGATACCTCCTGAAGGGAGCAGAATGCAACTGAAATAATAACCAATAAACTGGTGGCCATCCGAAATAAAAGCTGGCTCACCCTGTCAGCTGAAGTCGTCTTCGCTCCTTCACAATGTGGCCAACTCAATCCTGGAGCGAACCTGCCGGAACGAAATAGATAGACAAGAAACAAATAACAAACAAGGGTGTGTCAAAAGGACTCAATAAGTGGGGCAGACTTGCCACCTCAAAGAATAGGATAGCTAGCCAGGGAGAAGAAACAGATAAACCAAATTTCTTTTATTTAAATTATAAAAAGGCAGAGCCAGATAACAACCGGATACATGTATGAAACCATAAACTCAACTAGGGATACGAGCCAGAAACATATAAACAAATAAGCAATGTACGTATAAGCAGAACAGTAGTTATGTACGACAAGTCTACACAATGGTATGAAATGAAATGAAATTATATGAGATGACATGAAATGAAACATGATGCAAAGGGTCACATGTGCCCGTAATCTCATCTCGAAGCGGAATACTCCTGCATTCGAGGGGAATCCAATCCGATAACCAACTGGAGCGGAATACTCCTGCTCCTGGGCGGAATACTCCTGCACCCGATATAATATAAACCAGAGGCGGAATACTCCTGCACTCTCCTGGGGGGGAATACTCCTGCACCCGATATAATGTAAAGCTGAGGCAGAATACTCCTGCACTCAATATCTGACATAAGAGCGGAATACTCCTGCTCCTGGGGCGGAATCCTCCTACCCTCAATATGATACAATGGAGCGGAATCCTCCTGCTCCTGGGGCGGAATACGCCTGCACCCAATATGATATGCAATGTAATGCATATGAATGACATATAATGCATATGAATGCAATGTGATGCAATAATAACCCTTCACCGGCGCGGGACTCTCATCGACAGCCGGGAAGTAGATGCCAACTCACAGCCAGAGTACAATGCTCAAATCCTCAATGCAATACCAACAACAGGACATAACATATAATATACAATGTAAATCCAAAGCTAAGGCGTAATGAGTACGCCTATCGGCAGCTACACACGTAAGGAATACGTGGTAGAAAATCCACGAGGCCAGGTGCCTCCAAAGAAATGGATATAAACACTTACCTTGTTACAAAGTTAGTACATCCACTCAATAACCGCTTGTCCTTTGGTTTCATTGCCAAACGATCCCACACTATTCAATAAGCAGAAAAATATATCAAATTAGGCTAAAGGCTTCATTTTTCAAGTCATAATATTTCCTATACAAAGACAATACCCTGAGGTAGATGTTCAGTCTGAAGATCATTCTTGGTCTACATCATAATATCCAGTAGTAGTTATATGATCCTTATCCTTATACGATAGACCCTGTTCAGATGAACCTTCGACATACATTAGGATATGAGTAACTACATTCCCACGAGGAGCTTGCGGAACAACACTAAGATCAACTGAGATGTTGCATAGTGCATTCGTAAAAATAATATAGCTTGCATCAAATCGTCTATAGTGAGTAGTGACAAGGTACTTCAAAAGCTTCCCCTATTGTATCAAGCGTGAGCTAATTCTTAATTCCATCGACCTGTTCTATATCGAAAGGTATATCGAAGAGGTAATTATCGACTGAATCATGTTAACCCATTCAAAGTTTCGTGTATCTTTATTTCAAAAATGTAGAACTCTTCTCTCGTGATCGAGGAAGGATCAGTGTAGTCAGAATAAGCTGGGCAATGGCGTTATGAAATTTATCCAGCTATGTTTTATCCAAGAGTTCGATATGCATGTTATAATTCTGATCCTGTAATCAGGAAATAATGCCCGTGGAATAACTCATGAAGGTCGTGCAAGTTCTCTTATTATCTGCGTGAATCTTTCTTTGGACTTAGGCTCGTTCGAGGACGAACGAGAGTTTAAGTAGAGGAGAATGAAACGGCCTCGGTTAGTCGTTTCGGAAGTTAGGACTCCGATTGGCGTCCCGATAATTTTAAAATATTCGTTATATCCATTAGGACCTGTCTGTAAAATTTGAGCTAAATCAGACCTCGTTTGGTAGGCATCGGAAGAAGGTTTCAGTTTTTATTATCGATAAATATTAAAAAAGAGATTTTCGAGCTCGGTTTGGCGAACGAGCTCTGATTTAAAATCCGAAAGCACTTTTAGGTTCGTATGATTATTTGTGATTTTTTTGAACTTTCGGAAGTGAATTTCGATGTTCTTATGCTAGTTTCCGCTAAAATACCGAAAGTTAAATAATTTGATTTTTTTATTTAAATTCGCATCTTGAGTTTCGGGAGTCCGATTTGAGATCCGCCTTCGTGAGTATGTTACATACATTTTATATAACTTGTATGAAAAAATTGGAATTATTTCGAATATCGTAGGGTACAGTTTTAATTTTTGTTAAGAAAAAAAATAAAATAAAAGGAAACAAAAAAAATGAAAAAGGATATAAAGTAGGCGGTGGTCCAGGGATCTAATCCCTTGACATTTAAGTAGAACGAATGAGCAGAAACAGAGGAATTCACTCAAAAACGATACAGAATAAGAAGCGGAAACGAAGCGAGGAAGAAATGCCAGAAAATGAGAAAAGAGGCCGGAGAAAAGTTGAATTTTCACCCTGAAACATTCAGGTAATGATCCTAATATATTATTTGAGTTTATTATGCGTGTTTGAAAATATTTTGACGGTAAAACTTGGAATATTAGACATCGCCCTAATGACGTAAATTGATAGTTTAAAGGGTCAAATTGACCCCGATAATGGAATTGATTATATATTCATACTCAGTGAATTATGGGCAACTTATAAATGTAATTGATTTGGGGTTTGGTTATGTGGCCTTAAACCCTGTATATAGGTCTTGTCTGCGCATTGCGCATGCAAATAGGGTTTCAGGTTCCTAACCGGATTGCCCTAAGATGTGAGGAATGAAGTCTTTAGCCTAATTTGATATATTTTTCTGCTTATTTAATAGAGTGGAATTATTTGGCAATGAAACCAAAGGACACACTGTTTCCGGATGGCCCTGATGCGCTTTCCGCCCGGTTTGCCTACCAGGTTTTTCAGCCAGTCTAGACACTGAGTCAGTTGTGTCACCTACAGTTAAACCTTTAGGCCCAATTATCTGCATTATATTTGACTTAATGAGGTGCGGTACGCCGGTATTGCACTTGTCTAGGCTGACCTCATTATGTCAGGATGGGCTCGTGTCCCGAAAAGACACATTATTAGCATCTTATGTGTTGCATTTGTTATAGAAAGAAGGTTGTTATGCTGACCGATCACCGGGGGTAGGTGTTAAATTTTGAAAAAAAACATAAAAAAGGGTTTAGTCCCGTCTCTGAAATTATCTTTAGTTGTCATTTTACGCCGTTATAATGGAGAATTTTTTTAAAAAACTTTTAGAGTCTAATTTTGTATCCAGGATTGGTATCAAGTATTAGAAAATAATTTGTCATAGTTTTACGCCGGTATAATGGCGAAATTTTGGGACCCTTTTTGTCTTTAAGTCTGTGTCCATATTTTTGAAAAATAATTTATCAATTACGCCGTCATAATGCAAATTTTAGAAACCAATTTTGCGTCTAATTCGTGTAATATTTTGTGTCGAAGTAGTTGTCGTGTCGTCATAATGGCCAGATTTTGTAAATACACTAAGATTCATTTTCAAATTAAATCGAAGAGTTTGTTTCAAAAATCAAGTTTTTATGCTCATCTTTGCATTGTCGTAATGTCCGATTTTGGAGTCACTTTTCGAATAAAAACATAGTTTGATTCATAATCCGTTCTTAAGTTATGTTCGAATCTTCGGTTAAGTCTTGGTTTTTCTTTTAAAAAAAAAAGAAAAAAAATTGTTCGTGTTTAGGGTCCGCTTTATTTTGTTTCGTCTAACATCAAGTGAGGGTACAGGCGATAAATTGTAGTTACTTGAGTATTATTTTGCGTCGATCCTCGTGGAGTAACCTGACTCCGCTCAAATGTCGAGTCTCGCTATTTTCTCCGTCCGGATGGACCCACCCATTATCATATCAGTTTGTATATATCTTTTGACTCGTGTATCATGTCAGGCAGTTTATTTTGAGTCTGTCTCGTGTCGTTTGTCTGAATTACGCTTGTTGAGTCAGAAAAAGAGGTAAAGAAAAAGGAAAAACAAAATCCAAGTTTGTCCTTGTTCGGAATTATGTGTCGCTTTGATTTGTATCATGACTTTGTCTAATGCGACATGTAGAAATAATTTGGGGATACAATCGGTATACGTGGCTCACGTCGTGAATCGATTCGGGATGACGCATAACAACCTTAGGCTGCGACCTGGGATTCTTTTGTGCTAACCTGGTTTGTTTACACATAGCTTTGGAATTTGGAGATTTGGTACGGAATTCTGGCATCATTCCACACATACACAATAGGATCAAAGGGAATCATCACCATGGCGTCTGACGGAGAGAAATCTAATACCGCTGCACAGGAACCCGCTGCATTAGAAAGTGAAAAGTTGACAGATGAGGTCCAAAGTTTGAAACGGTTTTTGGTTGACATGCATCACGCAGCAACCACGGGACATGCACCTCCTCCCATGCCTACCATCTTGGAAGGGGTCACAACAACAACGATCTTGCGTGCACCGGGCAAATCTGCGGTAGCCGAAGATCCGCCGAAGATCCTCACTACTCTCCAGGCTTTGGTCTACATATGGTTACCAACAATGATGTCGGGCCCTCAAGTGTAAAACGTGGGGGGCAAGTCCCACATCATGGACTACAAGTTCCACCCCAAGCTCCTACCCAAGCATTCACTGTTCTTGGGGGACATGCTTTGCAACAGTCAAATAGCGACCTGCAGCTGAAAACTCAACAGTTCGACCAAGCTTGAGGTAATGTTCTCCGCCCCACTGAGTCATATGATCAGGGGCACCACCCAGAATCATATTCTTATACCGAGAGGTTGGGAAAAACAGAAGAGAATAATTTTGCTCAGAAATTGAAAAGTTTGGAGCAAACTGTGAAAACCATACAAGGTCAAGGGGTAAAATCAATGTTTCATACAAAGACCTGCGTTTGTTCCCTCATGTGTCATTGCCTGAAGGTTTTGTTGTGCCAAAATTTGATCTGTACATTGGACAAAGTGATCCAAGGATCCACATGAAGATCTACCTTAACAAAATAAGGGGCACTGAGAAGGATGAATTATTGATGGTATACTTTGCTGACAGTTTGGGAGGACAGGACACAGAATGGTTTGTACAACAAGATGTTTTGAAGTGGGTCACCTTTGATGACATGGCCAGTGCTTTCATAAACCATTATGGTTACAAAATGGAGGCTGCTCCTGATCGTTCTTCCTTGAAGACGGTCACAAAGAAACCAAGTAAAAGTTTCAGAGAGTATGCCTACCGGTAGCGCGAACAAGCGGCGCGTGTGAGCCCTTTGATCTCAGATGATAAGATGGTTGAAGAGTTTTTCGAAGTGCTCGATGAAACATATTACCAAACGATGGCCTCTGCCATTGGGAAGCACTTCACTGAATCAGTAAGAATTGGTGAAATGATTAATAGAGGAATCAGGACTAGAAAGATTGTCAGCCAAACAGCTTTGAGAGCCACAACCCAGGCACTACAATCAGGATCAAACGACTTTGGGAGAAAGAAAGAAAATAAAGAAGAAGTGGCTATGGTTGGACCTGGACCGAGAAGAAATGACGGACGACACAATGACCGTCAAGGATACAATCTAACAAGTCCACCGCAACACTTTTATTCGCCGCCTGGCCCTCAATATGCTACGCCACAGTTCTCATTTCCTGTAAATGCAGCATCTTATTCTCAAACGTTGTCAGGCCCACAATGGCGTCAACCCCCGCTCCAGTTCAGTATAATAATCAACAAGCATATGCTCAATTCTCGGCTCAATGGGAGATGCCTTATCGGCCACGAGGTCCATCGGGTTTTCGTCCAAACATGCAGCGAAGGAACATGTATCAAGAACAGAAGCAGTACACCCCATTGGGGGAAACTTTCACTAATTTGTTTGAAAAGTTACAACAGGCTAACCTGCTTGAACCCATCCAAGGAAGCATGAATCCTACTGGGAAAGTGGATCATTCTCGCCATTGTGCATTTAATTCGGGGGCACGGGGACATGACACAGAGCAATGCAGGGATCTGAAAAAGGCAATCCAAGCAATAATAGATAACAATTAGATAAAGGTTGTGATGGATGAAATGCAGAATGTGAATCAAAATCCTTTACCAGCTCATGATGTTCAAAACAACATACACATGGTAGGGATGGTGTGTATAGAAGAAGACATGAAAGGGAAAGCCGCCAAGCAGATTGTGGCAGTTGGTCCCTCCCCAGACATCAAAATCCATGAGCCATTTATTGTTGTAATGAGGCGAAAGTCAAGTGCGTCTGTTGTCAACAAAGCAGACCAAGATGCGGCTGTTGAGCCTAGTTTCACAATTCTGGCTGCAAAGCAGGAAAAAGTTCATGACAGTGCACCAGCATTTATTGTGCAAGGGGCATCATGCCAGAAAACTCCGGTCTTCGAGGTTAAGGCAAAGAAGTGTGAACCGTTTGTCAATGCTCGAGCAGCGCAACTCCCTGTCAAAAGTACAAAGGTCGTTCCTTGGAACTACAACAAGACAATTATGTCTTACAATATGAAGGAAATCATGGAGGTTGTTGCATATGTAAATGGTCTAACTCGATCCGGGATATGTTTTACCCCGAAAGAATTGAGAAAGGCAAAGCCATGTCGAGAAGACAAAGGACCCATCAAAGAACCAGTGTCTGAGAAAGAAGTTGAAGAATTTTAGAAGAAAATGAAACCGAAAGATTATTCTATCGTCGAGTAATTGAGAAAGACTCCAGCTCATATATCAGTCTTGTCTCTACTTATGAACTCTGAAGTACATCGCAACGCACTGTTGAAAATACTGAATGAGGCCTACATTCTTGAAGCACTTGTTGGCAGAGTATTTGAGACTAATCATGTTATGTTCACCGATGAGGAGCTGCCAGCAGAAGGAACCGGTCATAATCGGGCGCTTCATGTCTCAATTAAGTGTGAAAACTCCATGTCATACGTGTTCTAATAGATGGCGGTGCAGGATTAAACATTTTTCCTCTGTCTACATTGAAGAGTCTAAAGGTGGATATGAGCAAAATCAGGGCAAGCTCCTCTGCTGTTCGTGCTTTTGATGGTGGAGTTCGAGAATCTTTGGGCATCATTAATCTTTAGTTGATCATTGGTCCTGCAACCTTCAATATTGAATTTCAGGTCGTGGAAACTGATGCATCGTACAATCTGTTATTGGACTGACTATGGATTCACACGGCTTGTGTAGTACCCTGTACAGTTCATCAGGTGGTCAAGTTTAGTTGGGATAATCAAGCTGTCGTAGTTTTTGGAAAGGATGACTTACAGTTTAACAATAGTCTGGACGTACCAGCCCTTGGAGCTATCACCACACCCCCGACCATAATGTATCAAACCTCCGATGTGGTGTATGTGGAAAAAGTAACAGAAGGAAAACCTATACCCGTCCCAAGAGTGTCAGAGACGTCTATTATGATGGCATCTGAAATGTTAAAGTATGGTTTCCAATTTGGAAAGGGTTGGGAAGCACCACTACAAAGGCAGGGTAAATCCAGTTTATTCAAATGGTGTGCAAGGCACGTGGGGACTAGGGTTAAAGCCAAAAGCATCTGATCGCAAGCAAGCAAAGAAAAAGAAGTCGGAAGTTTGGTCTCTCCCAAAGCCAATTTAGTGCCTCGCTCAGTCTTTTGTGGGTTATGTCATGAAACCAAAGGTTGTCGCTACAAATGTCAACATAGTAGAAGACAATCAGGATGCACCATTCGATCTAGGTGGCATTTTTGAAATCTGCATGGTGTAGCCGGGTGAAGGCTCCAACAATGCTTCAATACAGTACATTGGCCCGGACGTGCACCTGACTAACTGGAATGCAACTCCCTTCCCCATCAGGAAGGGGTCTTGGTAGACTGTTGTTTTACAGTTTTCTTTTGAATACACTTGGATATTTTAAGGGTTGTATGCCAAGTGTATTATTTTGCTCATCTTTCCCTTTGTAATTCAAACCCTTTTCATTAATGAAAGGCCTAAGAGCCAAGCTTTCCTTCAAATCTCTGTTCATATTCCTAATTTTATTCTATTTTTGTTTATCTGTAGTGATATATCTGCTGGTCCTGATATCATGACATGTTCAAGGAACTTATCGTCCATCCAGGGACCACAATCTGATTTTGGCTCCATAACTATAGTTGAGGTTGAAGGTGATGAAGAGAACATCGAGGAGTTTGTTAACGAGATTGAATATGATGGGGACGAGGCGGATTTTGAATAGGCCTTCAAGTTGAACGCCATGAGGGCAAGCCTAATTCCAATTTGGCTGATACAGAGGATGTTAATCTTGAGAGCCCTGATGATGTGAGGGAAACCAAGATAAGCATGTATGCCTGACCTGAAGTGAAGAACGATATTCGGAAAGTGCTATTTGAATATCGGGATGTTTTTGCATGGTCATATGATGAGATGCCGGGTTTGAGCTCCGAATTTGTCGTCCACGAATTGCCAATTCAACCAGGTTTCCCTCCAGTGAGACAAATGCAACGGAAGTTCAAAACTGATATGATCAAGAAAATCCATGATGAAATAATGAAACAGTTGGACGCAAAAGTAATCCAATCGGTTTAGTACACTACTTGGGTTGCAAATGTTGTTCCGGTTCCTAAGAAAGATGAAAAAACAAGGATATGTTTTGACTATCGAGATTTGAACAAGGCAAGTCCCAAAGATAATTTCACATTGCCTAACACACGCTCTCGTAGACAATTGTGCCAAACATGAGATACAATCCTTTTGTTGACTGCTATGCTGGATATCACCAGATCCGGATGGATGAAAATGACGCATACAAAACGACATTTACTATGCCTTGGAGAACTTATTGCTATAGAGTGATGTCGTTTGGCTTGAAAAATGCTGGGGCAACCTACGTGAGGGCTATGACTGCCATTTTCCATGATATGATACATAAAGAAATAGATGTATACGTGGATGACGTGATTATAAAGTCTAGAACTGCTGAAGACCACGTGAGAGATCTCAGAAAGTTCTTTGAGAGGCTCCGTAGGTACAATCTGAAGCTGAATCCAACAAAATGTGCATTTGGTGTGTCTGTTGGAAAAATGTTAGGCTTCATTGTTAGCAGGTGAGGTATTGAATTGATCCCGCAAAGATCAAAGCAATACAAGAATTACCTCCGTCTCGAACCAAGAAGGATGTTAAAATCTTTTTAGGCAGGCTAAATTACGTCAGTAGGTTTGTTTCTCAACTTACAACAATACGTAAGTCGATCCTCAAGTTGTTGAAAAAGAATGCATCAATTGCATGGACTGAAGAGTTCCAAGAAGCCTTTGACAAGATCAAGCAATACTTGTCAAATCCTCATGTTTTGGTTACGCCTGAGCCTGGCCGACCATTGTTTTTGTACTTGTCAGTCAATGAAAACTCCTTTGGTTGCATACTGGGGCAACATGATGCCTCGGGAAAGAAAGAGCAGGCAATTTATTATCTGAGCAAGAAGTACATAGATTGCGAGGCCAGATACACTTTGTTGGAAAGGACGTGTTGTGCCCTAACTTGGGTTTCACAAAAGTGGAAACATTATCTTTTGTCCTATAACACTTATCTAATTTCCGGGATGGACCTGCTGAAGTACATATTTCAAAAGCCAATGCCAATCGGCAAACTTGCAAAATGGCAGATCCTTCTCACAGAATTTGACATAGTTTATGTCACCAGAACTGCAATGAAAGCTCAAGCCTTAGCTGATCATTTGGCTGAAATCCGGTGGATGATGATTATGAACCATTGAAGACTTACTTCCTTGATGAGGAGGTAGATGTGCTTGAAGAACTGATTAATGAAGAAGAGCACGTGTGGAAAATGTACTTTGATGGTCCTTCTAACTCAAAAGGCCATGGTATTGGAGCAGTCCTCATCTCTCCTATGGGACATTATTACCCGGCGGCAGCCCAACTTCGCTTCGGTTGCACTAACAACACATCTGAGTATGAAGCATGCATAATGGGTTTGCGTATGGCGCTAGACATGGACATCAAAGAATTACTGGTGATCGGAGATTCAGATCTTTTGATACACCAAATGAAGGGTGAATGGGAAACTCGAGACTTTAAGTTGATCATGTACAAGCAGTATATGGATGATCTTCGCTCAAAGTTTGATGTTCTAAAGTTTAGACATGTTCTCAAAATACATAATGAACTGGCTGACGCATTGGCTACACTAGCCTTAATGCTTGTCCATCTTGATAATGCCCATATTGATCTATTAGAGATTCAGGTCCAAAGTCAACATGCATACTGCAATGTGGTTGAAGAAGAAATTGGCAGTCAACCGTGGTACTTTGATGTCAAGAATTTCCTTCAAGATGGGACGTATCTTTCCAATGGCAGATAACAATCAAAAGAGAACCCTTCGACGATTGGCAAGTGGTTTCTTTTTTAGTGGAGGGGTGGTGTACAAAAGGACACCTGATCTGGTACTGTTAAGATGCGTGGATGCAACTGAAGCCACAAAAATTCTCAATGACATACATTCAGGGATCTGCGGACCCCACATGACCGGGCACATGCTAGTTAAAAAAGTACTCAGAGCAGGATACTTCTGGCTTACCATGGAACATGACTGCATTCCTTTTGTGCGAAAGTGTCATCAATGCCACGTACACGGTGATTTGATACATTCACCCCCTCTAGAGTTTCATACAACGTCAGCCCCTTGGCCTTTTACAGCATGGGGATGGATGTTATCGGGCCTATTGAACCAAAAGCATCAAATGGGCACAGATTCATTTTGGTTGCGATAGATTACTTCAGCAAATGGGTTGAGGCCGTCACTCTCAAGTCCGTGACTAAGAAAGCCGTGGTGGATTTCGTTCATGCTAACATTATTTGTCGCTTTGGTATCCCAAGTACCATCATCACTATAATGCGGCAAATTTGAACAGTCCTTTAATGAATGAAGTGTGTGAAAGATTCAAGATCATGCACCAAAATTCCACACCTTACTGACCAAAGGCAAATGGCACGGTCAAAGCAGCCAATAAGAATATCAAGAAGATCCTTAGGAAAATGATACAAGGATCTCGTGATTGGCATAAGAAGTTGTCTTTTGCTTTGCTTGGTTACCGCACAACTGTGCGCACTTCTATAGGTGCGGCCCCGTATTCATTGGTATATGGAACTGAAGCAATCATACCCACTGAAGTTGAAATACCATCTCTCAGGATCATTGTGATAGTAGAAATTGAGGACTAAGAGTGGGTCAAAACCCGATTGGAACAGTTGTCATTCATTGATGAAAAGAGGCTCAATGCGGTTTGTCACGGTCAATTGTATCAACAAATAATGGCCCGAGCCTACAACAGGAAATTGCACCTCCGCGACTTGAAAGAAGCGCAATTAGTCTTGAAAATAATCTTTCCTCATCAGGAAGAAGCTAAAGGGAAATTTTCTCCAAATTGGCAAGGGCCATACCTGGTAAAGAAAATATTGCCAAATGGCGCCTTGTACCTTACGGATCCGGAAGATAGGACAACTGAAATACCCATCAATGCAAACGCGGTTAAGAAGTACTATATTTGACTCCAAGATGGCTTTCAAATTGGAATGAATGCAACGCTTTTGTTCTCTTTTTCTATACCAAATTATATTCCTTATTAGCACTTTGTACTTTTGAGGCATGTTCTCAGTTGGAATCAATGTAATTGTACCAAAATAAAATGAAACTGAAAAGCATCAAAAGAAACTTGGGCATTTGCCTAGAGCTACGTCGGACCTGATTCCTCTCAAAAGGATACATAGGCAATCATTTGGGTACGGTCGCAACAGGAGAAAATTCCTCTTTCCCTGTCTTTTTTTGTTCACGCAAAGCTTGCCTCCATGATTGCGGGATATGCCAAGAAAATCAAAGATCCCATTTTATCCTAAACTGGGGCAGAAGTTGTTTTTATTTTTTAATAAAATGGAAGAAATTCAATATTCCTCTCCATTTTCTTTGTGTTCGTAATAGGAGAAAGTTCATTTTTTTCCTGTCTCATATTGACGCAAAACTTTGCCTCTAAGTTTGAGGCCAATACAAAAGAAATGTAGACCCCCAGTTTATGCTAAACTGAGGTAGATTTTTGTTTCATTCTTGAATTTATTCCCAAAGGATCCGGTCATCCGCCCAAAGAATCTTAACGAATATTTTTTCTGATTAAAGAGAAACCCAAAGCGCCCCAGTTTATTCTAAGCTGGGGCAGAAGTTTTTATTTTTAAAGAAAATATGTCCAAATGGGGAGTGAATTATACGCAGTCACCTCATGATGAGTTTTGGAGAGCTTATGTCAAATTTTCCTTTACAGCAAGTCGATGATGCCATCAAAAGAGATGTTTGTGTTGTAAATTGAAAAAAAATAAAAAAAAAGTCTTGCTGCTGAAAACCTGAGAAGGCGCCACAAGACAACAGTGAAGCAAAAGATTAAAGAGAGAGGCTAGTTGGCGAAGACCCGAAAAGGGCGCTACTAGTCGACTTGAGAGTCACCTCAACTTGGTTATGGTTTGATATCATCCATGGAGCAACTCTCGACAAACAAGTGGCACTGGTCGGACGAGGTCACCCAAGATACATGTTATGATCATCAGGGTTGCCGGTATATTGCCAGATAAGTTTTCTTTTTTCGGAAAGACGTTTCTCGTCCAAACGACTTTCGCCCTTAAGCTTTTTATTCCATTTTTTATATGGCAAAATACATACTTTAGTACCTTAACTTGTCCCGAAAAAACAGTTACACACCTTAACTTTGTGGGCAACCTAAAACCCCTTTAATAAAAACAGAGTGATATTTATACAAACCTAAAGGATGACATGGCAGAGAGAGAAATTAAAAGCGAGTGAGATGCTAATTATTGAGCAAATCTAACACGTGACAACTTTCTATTGGCTATTATATAAGCTAATTAGTCTTAATTATTTGTATCCTTTTTTCTTTTTTCTTTTCCTTTTCTTCTTCAACTTAATTCTCTCTGCTCCTCTTTTCTATCTCCACCACCTAAACACCATTTCCACCACCCACCTTCATCCAAAACCCAAAAACTTAACAGAAAAAAACAAACTTTTTGGCCCCCAAAAATTGAATCTTGATCTAGAATATCCTTGTGCAAACTAACTCCTTTAATTTTCAAGTACCCATACATCTTCTCCACTTTCCCCTTTAATCCAACTTTCCTCACAACCACCCCTCCCCTGCCACTAACCCCCACCCACCCTGCTACCATATCATCATCATTAATGGCTTCCATCAAAGCCTTCTGAATCTTCTCGAAATGTTTAATTTTTTCAATCTTTTCACCTTTAGTTAAAATTATTTAAACAAAAATTCTTCACGAAATATTTGCCTTCATATTCGGCTACGGCATTTTCGATTTTAAGCCCGAGGAGTTAGAATACTTGGGTTATGATTTGATGAAGCTCGATTCGGTTCTTGGCACAAATGATGAAAAGGGTGGTGTCTAATGTGTTCATTGTTTTGTATATTGATAGTACTGGAATTTGAGGTTGTTGATTCAGTGATGGGGGATTGATTAGCAGAAGTAGCATCTTGTAAAATTGAGCTTAGGTCAAGTCACATTCAAAGGGAAAGTTTACAATCTCAATTTTTCTTTCTATGCTCCTTATTTCTAGCCTTTTTCCTATACAAGCTTCACTTTCTCTTGATTTTTGCTTCAGGGGTGCTGTAGATAATTATGTGTGTTGATGAAAATGAAAGATGTTGGTGAGCTGTAGGGAGATGGAGTTGAGTGGAGAAGAAGGAGAAAAAAAAATACTAAATGAATATAAAAAAAGGTGTAATATATTGATAAATATTGTAAAAAAAAAGTGAAAAGGAATTAAAATCTTGGTGTAGCTGATGTGGCCTAATAGTGGGGCGAGTGAGGAGCACTCTCTGTAGTGCAACTGGTTATATATGTCTCAAGTGTATGATAATATCACTCTGATTTTGTTAAGGGGGGTCTTAGGTCGACCGCAAAGTTAGGGTGTGTAACTGTGTTTTCGGGACAAGTAAAGGTACCAAAGTATGTATTTTTCCTTTTGTATATCTTTCCTCACCATTAATAACTCGCCCTTTCGGTGCTAACCTCACATGAGAAACAAAAGAAAATTGCAAAACTCTGTCTTTCAGGATTCAGGGCACACCCTTAACAATGGAAAAGTTTCAGCGAGTCATGACCAACCTTGATAATTGGAGCCCAGTACCGCACATCAGGCCGGGACGACATACCGAAATTGTATCATGAAGAGTGGACATGTTTGGAAGAAACTTTAGGCGTTTGTTCATCCCATATTACTGTGGAGAATATAACAAAAATCACCAAGCTTATTTGCAATATTAGAAACAGGGTGTATCCATGATGCAGAAAGTCAGTGTGACATTTGCTATGTTGCCAAGAAAGAGCTAGGACCACCTGAATTGGGTTAGCTGCGCTAGATATTAGACGGAACTCCATTTCCTCTCCAAGTCACTTTCGCTCAAAGATAGGGTCATTTCCTTTCCATATCAACATCTACTAAAAGATAGCGATCGTTTCCTTTTCCAATCAGTTTCGCTTAAAGATAGCGTCATTTTCTTTCCATATAAACATCTGCTAAAAGATAGCGATCATTTCCTTTTAGAGTCAATTTCGCTACAGATAACACCATTTCCTCTCCAAGTCAGTCCCCGCAAAAAGATAGCGATCATTTCCTTTTCGAGTCAGTTTCGCTCAAAGATAGCGCCATTTCCTTTCCATATCAAGATCTGCTAAAAGATAGCGATCATTTTCTTTTAGAGTCAGTTTTACTCAAAGATAGCGTCATTTCCTTTTCATGTCAAGATCTGGTAAAAGATAGCGATCATTTCCCTTTCGAGTCAGTTTCGCTCATAGATAGCGTCATTTCCTTTCCATGTCAAAATCTGCTAAAAGATAGCGATCATTTCTTTTCCGAGTCAGTTTCGCTCAAAGATAGCGTCATTTCCTTTCCATGTCAGGATCTGCTAAAAGATAGCGATCATTTCCTTTTCGAGTTAATTTCACTCAAAGATAGCATTATTTCCTATTCATGTCAAGATCTGCCAAAAGATAGCGATCATTTTCTTTTCAAGTTAGTTTTGCAAGAAAATAGCAACCACTTCCTTTTCAAGTCAGTCCTGCTCAAAGATAGCAACCATCCCCAGCTTCAAGTCAAGATCCGCTTGAAACAGATGCAACCATTTTAAGTTTCAGATAGTGCTTGCCCATACAACGGGCAATAGAGTTGTCTTTCAAGCCAAGATTTACCTCAAGGAAGCATGAAGATTTAGGCTAGGTATTGTAATTTTATATTTTTTCTTGTATTTCCATTCCTTGTAAAGCAACGACCACCAGCAAGCGACCAGTAATCAGCAGGGACAGCTTTTCTGTGCCTTAGTATGTCTAGTATCAGCCCCAAGTGAGTCTAGAAGAGTCTCTAGTTTGTCTTAGTAGACTAGAGTGTCTAGTTTGTCTTAGTGAGTCTAGAAGAGTCTAATGTTTGTTTTAACGTGGTAGTCCCAACTACCGCACGTGAGGAACTACACTGACCTGATTCCTTAGTCCGGGGATATGTAGGTAGCCTTGTTCTTGGGTAGAACCGAAATTCAAGGTACAGTCACCAGTTTGAAAAGCGCGCTTTTGGCTAGAACAGAAAAAGCCAAAATTAGTTGTCGATTACTTCTTTGTCCGAAAACTCTTCATGTTCACAAGCAAAGAGGGGCAGCTATAATCACCTAATTTTGGTACCAAATTCCTAAAATTTTTCAAAATATCCGTGTTAGATTCTTAGGATTTTTTGACGAATTTTTTTCTAAAATTTTAGTCTTGGATTTCAATCAAAATTGTCATTAAATGGGACGAAAAAAAAAATAAAAATACCAAAAAAATTACTTGTTATGTGTTTAATTGTGATTCTACGTTTAAATTATGATAGTATCGTGAATTTATGTGGTTTTGTTTGTAGTTAATTGTGTTAATATTTTAATAAGTGTAGACTTTTAATGGCTATATGTAGCAAATAGGCAGCCCAACACTTTGGCCCATCAGCCCACTCACTTACCCGGCCCACACTTGCCTTATATAAGCTTAAAACACAATTTTTTTCTCATTTTACACCCTGTAGTTCCAAGGAACTGACCAAACCCTGGCCGAATTTCCCACTGCCGCTGGAAAAAATACCACCACCTCTCTCCGCCGCGCCACCACCACTGTCCTACTGCCGGACCAACACCTCCGGTGGCCGGAAAAATATAAGAAATATATCCTCGGGCTCCTCTCGACCTCCTCTTTCTATTTTCGTGGTTAACTCTTACAAATTCCAAGCCGTTGGGAGTAAATCTGAAGTCAAAGACTTGGTCAAAGCTTGAAATCTGGTCACCTCCATTTTTTTCTGGTAAGTTTCGATTTCTTATTCTTACTCTCACCCTTATTTATGATTTCCCATACTCCGTTTCTCAAAAATATTTTTCTTCCCTGCCCGTTTCTCTTTTCCTTTTCTAATTTTTTTTCGTTTTTCTTTCTTCTCATTTTCTTCTTCTCTTTCTGTTATGGGTGTGTTTTGGTTGAGGGCTTTGTTTGGCGTGTTGGGGCTGTGATTCGATGAGGAGGGATTATTGATGGCGAGGCAGTAGGGTCTGTTTAGATCGGTTTAGGGTAGTCGTGTTGGTTTTACTGAGGCATAGGGGCTGTTATGGTGTCATTTATATGTTGTAGTGAGGACATCGTTGGAGGTGGCCGGTGTGATAATTTATTTTGTTAAAGGCTGTGTGCGGTTGATTGAAATGTTGGTTTTGTAGAGGCGTAATGGTGGCTGTTTTGGCGTATGGACAACAGCGAGGCGAGGCAGTGTAGCATTTTGGTCAGTAATGCAGTGAGCGAGGTTGCGAACCAGTGGCAGAGCTTTGAAGGCTGAGATTTGTTGACTCGGTTAGATAAAATCTTAATTCAGTTTTTCTTTCTTTTCATGTGTAGTTTAGGTCATGTTTAGTGATAAAATAGTTGGATTGGCCATGGAAAATGTGTGCAGACTGTTTTAGTAAATAAAATCAATGTTAATTAGTCATTGAAATCCTTGTTTGTGTAGTATAATCTATGGACTGTCATTTGTGCAACTCTCTCATGTTTGTCCATGAATCATGTGTAGAAATTATATGTTGTTTGCTGCCTTACTCATTAGATTTTGGCGTATCTATATACCTGTGTGCTTCAGCTCAATTCGGGTATGAAATATTTTGCTTTCTTTGTTTAATTCTTGCCTGATCGTAGTAAGCAACTGGAAATATGATTTGGTGTTGCATATCATTCTTCTTTCTTTGTTAACAACCTTGGTTAATATGTTAAACTAGTAACTAATTCAATAATTACTAGATGATGTTGCCTGGGCTGTTTATTATTGTAAATAAGTTCGAATTAGTAGTTTCAAGCATGGGTTTGCATAATTTCGTTCTTATGTCATTGTTGTTTTATGGTATTGGCTTAAACACTTAATCTGGACTTGGTAACTTAGGATTGTAATGTTTTCAAACACCTTTGGTTAAGCTTTGAGTCTGGTAGATTGGATCTGAGAGTTCAAGTGGTCATTGTTTGGCAACTTTTAACTCAATTGAGTTGGAACTCAACCATGCGATGAGTTTTGCTAGTTTAGTTTGTTTGCTCTTGTTTTGGACTGTGTATTGGCTTAGCTTAGTCATAAAGTAAGGTCTGGGATATGTTAGTTTAATTCTAAGTTAGTTTGGTCTATTTTAGTTAGTTTAGTTTGTTTTAGTTGGTTTAGTTTGGTCCTAGTCCTTTAGTTAGTATAATGAGTATTGGGTGTCCTCTTAAAGGACACTATCTTTAATATTTTCAGCTTTTAAGACATTTAAGTTGGCTGAAAGCAGTCCTAGAGTTGTTGTACCATGTTGTACTATGCTGAAAAATGGGTAAAATACTCAAGTGTGTAGGAGTGTGGGCTTGTACTTTTGTACAAGTCTATACTCCACTCCTTTGCCTTCACTTTTGGCCATAAGTAGAGGCATTTACTCCTCTTTAAGACAACAACTACTAGCTGATGGACCTTCTGAAAAAATTAGCAGAGAAAAAGTGCAGTGAAAAAAATTTGTAAGTTTGAGAGGGAAAGAATTTAAAACCAAAAGACTATTACTCCGGAGTCTTTTGGGTTATAAATTCACTTCTTCTAAGGTCAAAAAATGGTGTTAATAGGTTTGTTTAGTAGCTGGTCACTCTGCGTTTGCTGTGTTGTGCTTTTGGATCTTTGACTTACTAGATAAACATCTTTTTTCATCTTGTAATTTATTCAAAAGCATGTTATCACACAAGATATGAAATTGGTAAAATAATTGTTATATTCCTATTCACGTTGGATTTTTCATGATCAGTTATGTTACTTTAATATTCATATGTTTTCAGTTTTGCTGTTACGTTAACACGTATGGAAAGTGAAAGAAAAATTTACAAATGTAAGCTTTTAGTACCTTAACACGTCTAAAGAGTAGAGCTGCATTGGTTTAATTGTGTGATGGGGAAATCTGGATATAATTATTTTAAATAGGAAACATAGTATTTCTTTTTTTTTTTTACAAAAATAGATCTGAAAATTTTTTAATCACTTTGTGTGAAAATAGGCCAAAAGCTGAAATGTATTGGCAAGGTAGGACATAAGATACAAATCAAATTCAAAAGTGGGTAATCCAGACTCTGGACGTTAACTTGGTTTGTGTTTGGTTAGGAGCGTTCTGAAATTTGACATATACTACTTTAAACTCAGTAGGCAAACTTAAGATTTAATTTTAACATATAAACAAGCCAACTTTGTAACTGTCAAGTGATTAATCGAACGTGGAAATAAAAATGAGAAATTGGAACCAAATGAGCTACTGGTCTAACTAAAGAGGATAGAAAATGGCAAAAGTTAGGCTCACCACGAAACTATTTTGAAACCATCCAATTCTTTTGCTGACTAACAGCATAGTGCTTTGAAATAAAAATTGTCATTCCGGACTAAATGCAGTCCACAATGCTTGCAAGCCAGCCATCATTTCCATCTCACTGTCCGGTAAACTTTTAAACTAAAGATTATTATAATATAATAGAACACGATTAGGCAAAATTAATAATTAATAAGTATAATCTGTGATCTGCATATTAGGGGATAAAAGAAATTAACTTGAGGAAAATCATTTTAAAGTATATCCTTTGGATTACTTATTACAAAGTTGTGTAAAAGTCTACCCAGTGGGTGGCTCGACGTAATCTTTATTTTAAAACAGTTAGAATCAAAGCACCCAATATGTGCAAGAAACTTAAGCAAAGCGTAAATTCAAATTAACGGCATTAATATAACAACCATATTTAATAAATCAAAATTGTGACAATAAAGCAACTGTGCTAGGCACAGGACTCGAGGGTGCCTACTACCTTCCCTAGAGTCAACTGAGGACCTTCCTCAAAATCTCTAGCGCAGACCATCAGACGAGTCAAAAGTGTTCTAGGTACACCACTTTGGTGACTTGGCACAGCTTTAACTATGTCAAGTGGCGACTCCGAATATCTCTGTAAATATTTGTGTACCATTTTCGAACACCAGTCACAAGCCTTTAAATAAACATAGTTAATTTTTAGGGCGTGACAACAAACAACATAATAAATGTACTTTTATTCATAAAATATGAGAGTACAATTCTGGTAAACCCTTGATCGTTTCCTCCGATTTATTATCCGTAATTCGAGGGCCTTAATGGCGTATTTCTCGAATATAGGATGATTTGCATCTCCTTGATGCATTTGATAATCAAAAAGATGCTAGAAAGACATTTGGTGTCTTTTTTGTGATCTCTTGATATTTTTGAGATGTCTTCTAAGGAAATATGTGATCTCTTTTTATAGGTGTGATCTAGGGATTTAAGTAGAGTAGCCTCCAAATAATTATATTGGGCTCACTTTGTAGAAGCTCTAATTTGATAAATTTTTAGTGTCTACACGAACATGTTGCATAGGTGTAACAAAGGGAGTAAATGATTACTAACAAGTTTGTAATCTTGCACTACTACTTTATTGGATTACATTATCACTTAAACCTACTTTAAGATGATATGAAATGTAACAACTTTTCAGTTTTGGATAGTTATGAGGTGAAAAGTAACTTCTTTTATATTTAAGAACTCAAAATTAACCCTTCTAGAATTACCATTAACATTCCTTTATTACTTTCCTGACCGGTGCCTTGGGTCGGTGAAATCAATTTAGCATTTTTCTTTTTAAATTTATTACTATCACTTTTGTTAAGAAAATTCAATTATGTTTTATTTTTTAATTTAATCACATCCGAATTTGAGTTCTAATTTAGATTAGTAATAATTTATATAATTCGATGGCATATGATTTAATTCTCAAATTAAACTATTTATTCTTATATTTTCATAATCAATCACTTATTATAGTTATTTCTACTATGTGAACTGTGAAGTGTAGGAGTCAAAGTATATTAGTAAAGAGTCGACTCAAGACTGCTCAAGATCAATTGTACTATAGCAAACTTTTGCTAGACTTAGGCTTGGGCTTGGCTAGTGTCAACGCTGTATAGCTTGCTTTGGTTAAACTCTAGCTCATATCAGCTCAGAACTGTAGTAAGCTCGAGCCTACTTGTGAGTTGTGATGAACCCCTTGGTTATGGCGTTTTTTTCTTCGTTGGAAAAATTCGCTATTACATCTCTTCCTATTTTTTTTATTTAATTGGGATATTATAAAATCCAATGATCGATATTTCTAATTGCCTCTTTAATAAAATGCCGATTTCTCCCCTTTTAGATAAAAGGTAGGGTTGATGGAAGCAAAGCTTCTAACGGACTTTTTTGTTATTGGAATTAGTTGGAGCAGCGCCGTTTGTTGGATGCAAACAAACTCTGCTTCCCCACCCCCCCCCCCCCCACCCCCCAAAATACCTACGAAAAGAAAAAGAAAAAAACTCTGTTCTGAACAAGTCCCTAGCACGAACTCCCTTCTCTGAACTACTTTTATGGAATGGACAAAGGTCGCCAAGTTGAAACAACTCATAATTAAGATGATCTTCACTTTAAGCTAGAATCAAGGACTATTATATATCAACTTTCCCTGTGAATCCTGGAATTGATGAATCTGAATAATAATGCAAAGCTGATTTTTTTTTTTTTTTAATTGTATTACTTAGTATTTTTCTAAGCTTCAAGTCCATGAACATGTGCAACTTCTAAGTCAAGTTTTACCTCTGACTCGTTCTTTTTTCATCAAATTATCAGTTTGTCATTGCCTTTCAAGCGCGCGATTCATAACAAATAACGCTATGACATGCATAAACCTTCTCAAATTCCTCAAATTTCTAATGTGACAGGCTAAAGTGTACTTAATTTGTTTGGTATGCAGGGCTTTTCCTTAAAGTTATGTGCCAAGGATCGAGTTGGCTTACTTTCAGAAGTAACAAGAGTCCTACGAGAAAATGGGCTATCAGTGACTAGAGCTGGCGTCACAACCATTGGGGAGAAAGCAAAGAATGTCTTCCACGTAAGAGATGCATCTGGAAACCCTGTAGAAATGAAGATAATTGAAAGACTGCGTGAAGATATTGGACAGACAATGATGCTTAACATAAAGAAAGTCCCAACATCTTCAAAGGTACCTGAAACTGGTGGTCTGGCTAAGACGAGCTTTTTCTTCGGAGACTTACTGGAAAGGTTCCGAACTTGAAAAATCATCTACATTAAGGTAAGTACCTGTATAGAAGAATAAAAGCACTTTTAATTCAAGTGTATAAATGTGGCAAGGTTTCCCTGTTTAAATACGTGTAAATAGATTGGAGAGTAATTATCTTTGTCAGGATAAACAAAAGGAAAAAGAAGGGAGGAAACAACCCATTCTTTTATTCTATGCTTAACCCTGTAAGGTTATTAAATGACTGTATTGTGTAATTGCACAGTAAAAAGACGAATAAAGAAAGCCGATTTGTTGACAGTGTAATTGACGCCTAAGTTGTATACAATGTTAGACAGAGAGTTGCAAACATTATTTCAAGTAACATTATTGTGCTGTTTTACTTTCTTCGACTAGTACCACGAAGAAGTGGGTATAAAATTTAATATACAAAGTACTCGCAGTTGGAATGAGATATTGCAAGGGATGTTTGGTAGAAAATGGGATAACTCAAGGATTACATTCAGGATTATAATTCTATACAGCATAAGGGATAGATAATTTCAGGATTATAATCTCATTTTTTGGAATATCGTACCTTATTCCTCCAACCAAACATGAGATAAGTTAATTGAAATTAATTCTAAAATTATAATTCCTTATATCTAGGGGTGTTTATCGGTCGAGTCGGTTCGATTTTGCATCTTATTGGTTTGGACTATCGGTTTTAGGTTTTTAAAAGTACTAAACCAATAACCGAACCAGTAAGCTATCGGTTATCGATTTTTGGGTTATCGGTTTTAGGTTCTTATCGGTTCGGTTTTCGGTTTAACCATTAAGAAACTTAGGTCGAACAAGTGTAAAAAAAAAAACCTCTTAAACGATTGCATCCAATACAAAATCGGCTTTATTTTCATAGCGAATTCAAATGCCTCTTGTAGCATTCGCCATATTCAAAAAAGCAACCAACGATATATTCAAATATATTTCATTATTCTATAAACTAGTGGAGGAGGCAACGAGTGAAATAGTAAATTGGTGGTTGAAATGAATTGGGAGACTTGAAAAGCTACACAAGTAAAACGATACTAGAGTTTGAGGTTTCCAAGTTCCAACTAGTAGTAATTAAGTATACTACTTTTATGCACATTAGCGCAATATAGTAAATTTAAAAATCTTACTGGGTTATCGGTTTAACCAATAAGAAAATGTACAAAACCGACAACCGAACCGATAATCAGATAAAAAAAATTTGCAAACCATTAAATAACTGATAACGCGATAACCAATATTTATAAACCATTAACTTTTTATCGGTTCGGTTTATCGGTTTAAACCGAAAAAACTCCAAGTGTTGTAATAACGGTAATAATGTTTAATTGATTTACTTGGTAACATTAGAAAAATGTAATAATGCCACCTGAAATAGGCTCAAAGATGAGGATTTAAGTTAGATATGTGAAGTAATTAAATCGTCCTTCGATTCTGCAACGACATAAAATCATGTTATGTCTTTTTCTTCCTAACTTGGAATACAATGACACTATGAATGCGCCTTTTTGAGACTAGGATGCTACTAAAAAAGCCAAACTTTTGTCAAATGTATTTAAATTAAATTATAGGATAAATTACACCACATATAATTTTATGAAATTTATTTACAAAAAGTAGAGATACTTTGATTATTTTTAAAAAAATAGCAATATTTTAAACATTTGTTACAAAATATAGCAAAAAATTAAAAAGTGTTCGTAAAATAAAATCTCTAACCCTAATACATCATTATCTTCCCTCTTTCTCCCTCTCTAATACACACAACCCCTTCACATCGTTCAAAATTTTAGTGCCAAATTGGTGTGACAAAAAGTTATTGAAGCAGCAGCCATGACTTCATTTTGACTTACTGACATGGATATGGAGTGGAGAACTCAAGATCAAGTGTATATAACTTAGCACAGTGCCGACATCCGCCACCTCCAACCGCACCTATTTCTTCTACGGCTACTGGCGTAGCTAACCTTGTCATCGCCGCCTCTAACTTTGCCATCGGAATATGCTGTTGTCGCCGTCGCCAAACTTATCGGAGAAGCGTGCTGATACTGCATCCAAAACAACCTGCTACTAAAAGATGATCTCATTTTTTACGCTGCTTCCAGATCTGAAAAGTTTTATTTTGTGATTTTCGATTTTGTATGGCAGTTGTAAAGCAACTGTATGCGAACTGTATGGCAGCTGTATCGCAACTGTATGTGAAATGTATGATAGATGTTTGTGAATTGTATATGATTTGTATGATATATTTATCAATTGTATCGCTTTCGTATCTCGTGTATTTTGCTTATATATATGTATGTATAGTTCTTCTTCTTCTCATTCTTTTTTTTTTTTACACTTTTATGTTGATTATAATGGTGTTTATGGTGTTTTTTTTCGTTGTATATCATGTGTATGTCTATTATATATATTTTATGTACAATGAAAAAATACTTGCCATACAATAAATAATTTTAAAAACAAAATGTTTAAAAAAAAAAAAAAATTGGTGGCCGGAATCTGGTGGCCGGCGACTTGCAGAAGGTGACGGCAGGGAGTTGGTTGTGCGGGTGAGGGGGTAGGGGTTGGGGCGGGGGCAGTGTGGAGGAAGAAAGGGGAAGGGAATCTATGGTTTTGTTTCCACCTTTTATGTATATTTGCTATTTTTTGATTAAAAAAAGTATTGCTACTTTTGAAACTCTAATAATATTGTTATTTTTATGTAAAGTAAAATGCTAGTTTGCATACTTATGTAATTTAGCCTAAATTATATAGAGGCTAAAAAGACGAGTATAATATTGACATAGATACTTATCATTTTTGCGCCGAAAAAAATTGCAACTAGAGATCCGCAAGTTCAATATGCTTCTTCCAAGATAAATTGGTTAATATGTTGACAAATGGCCTTCCCTCACTGAGATTGCTTATTTTTATTGACAAGCTATGGGTTCTTTTCGGATCATACATCTCTGAACTCAAATCCAGGGGTAAAACACTCATTTTGATGGAGAAAATATGAAACAAAAACTATTTTTAAATAGAAGACAGCTCTTTCTAATCCCTCAGGACTAACCTTTTTGTCTAATTCAGGAAATTTTTTCATAAAGTTCTAACAGAATTAGAATCACCCATTCGAAAGCGAATCATTTGACAATCGAATCAGAGAAAATCGAGCAAGCTTGACCGCTAGGTTGAAGGATATTATATTCTACTGTAAGTATAGTAGCATGAATCATTGGCTACACAAGTACACAACACAGCCTCCACCAAGTAAATCCACTATTTGCCATGAATAACTTCCACCATAAAGCATTTACGAAAAACAATTGAAGTAGCAAATAGGCTATCTAAATCACACCATTTGATGTGCAGCTTTTCTCTAAATCCTGCGTGAACGCGGGACACTTTCTGTACTGAGTTGACCTTTTTCTGAAGTGCGAATAAGTGTAGTGAATGGAGATAGGGTTTCTAAGCTTTGTAAATCCTTGAAGATTAAAGATGACTTCATATACTTAGGGACAAAAAGTAAATTTAACCATGCTTAATGGATTGATGGTCAAACCGATATGGAAATCAAGCAAACGCCCCACCAATAACTCGTTATTTATAAAATTCCAATTTATTTCCGAATATGAGTCTGATGTTCCGCTACCAATTAACTGATAAACATATTGTATGAACGGATTATAGGTTATGGTTCGATTTGAAAATCCCTTACACTCAGTGCAATTAAGCAATTTTAATTCATGAGGTGGGAGTGTACGGTTAAAAAAATGATAGAAACAGCAGATTTCCGATGCATGTGTGATAGCAGTATAAACTGTGGGACCATAGAGACAAAAATCTCTCTGCCAACTGGTTTCTGTTAATGTTGTCAGGCTATTGAATAGATTTATGTCCATAAATCTTTTTCAAAATTTAATCCTAATGTTTAGTACTCCCTCCAATGAATTTAAACAGATTTTCAACTCTCCAATTCATGTAACAGTTCTCGGAAGCAATTTTGGTTCACTGTGAACTTTCTTGTAATTTGTTATTTCAATTAGAAGAGGCTAAAACACAATGTCGTAGTTTCATTTTTACGGCCTACCACTTTCATCTTAATATTGTACTCTTTTGTCAACCACTTTCATCTTATCCTCATATTGTGTAATTATTTGAGTAATATTAAATTTTTGATAATTTACGTAAATTGAACATTAACTTGACTATTTGAGGTTTAAACAATTGGATTCTAATCCGCAAAAGTAAAAGTGAGAATTATCCGTAAATTTAGACGTAATACACCATATTGTTTTAGGATTATAATTTAACAACTAGTATTAGTACCTGCACGATGCACGGTTGATTTTAAAGTAAATTAATCATACCCTTATATCCTATAAGCAAGGGTTCAATTTTAGCTTAATTTGTCATTTGACCAATTTAGTTAATAACATTCTTTTGCTTGATTAGCTTTAGTATGAATTCACAAATTACGTTCCAAGTTTAATAAACTAGTGTAATCTACCCGTGCGATGCGCGGTGTTCAAAGATCTATATAATCGTTGTTATTATTCAAATATATTTTAAAAATATTGGTTAGATATTTGTTCGTATTTAAAGAAAATTTTATTACAGATGTTAACACAACTATATTACAAAATGTTGTTAAAAATCTGGTAGCAACTATATGGTAGTGATTTTTTATTTAAATTCGTACAAAAATAATTCTAGAACTTGGTAACCTCACAAAGAAAAGTCGGTTCATTTCAGAATTATTTTATAAAGCAAAGAAGACATTGTACATGTGGACACGTTTGTTGATGAGGTGTTAGCGTGCAAGCCGCTTCTGCTTTTCACCTGTTGGAGCATGTGAAGTAGTATTTGGGTAGTTGTTCCTTGGGAGTATGATCTTGTTTTCTGGAAATTTCGAGGATTCTCCTGGATATGTATATCTGAGTTTGCAATCTTGGTTGTTGATTTTTGAGATATTGAATGTGCCTTTGTGTGTTTTTTGTATACTTCTTGTGTATAGATTCTCGTGGTTGTTTATACGCATCTGTAATAGATGATCAATGAAGAGATTAATTTTTTTCAAATGGCTAATTGTTTTTTTGTTTTTTGTTTTTTTGAAATGTACTATAATTAA
The DNA here is from genome assembly GCA_029990575.1 of Petunia axillaris subsp. axillaris. Taxonomy (NCBI): domain Eukaryota; kingdom Viridiplantae; phylum Streptophyta; class Magnoliopsida; order Solanales; family Solanaceae; genus Petunia; species Petunia axillaris. The sequence continues at coordinate 63,676,489 of JARKNS010000004.1, forward strand.
TTTACCTTGAGAGTTAATGTGAATATTTTTGCCTGAATGATCGAGAGTCTCTTTATCCATGGTAGATATCCTGTAAAACAAATGTTAGGGTTCCTGGAGTGATGGTGTTGTGTTGTGAAGAATGTGTTTTGAATAGAATTGAAATGGATTGTTAGTCTGACCTGATGTTAATGATGGATTTGTTGTATATGGCTGTGTATTTGCTTGTTCTTGATGTCTTCTAAATCAGTAATGCAGCTCGTTCCTTGCTTCTCTCTGTTGATTATGTAATTTGAAAATGAACGAAATTTTGAATGGTTCAAGACTATGTAGAAGTTCAGTCAGTAGGGATGTACATATATATAATAAAACCAAAAGGAGCCGTTAGTGATGGGTAAGATTATATTTTAATTTAAAAGGTTGATTTGTGATTTATTGGGTAATTATTTGCAAATGACGGTCACTCTTTGTGGTGTTAAGCATATAAATGATAGTGATTAGTAAGTAGTGGGTAAACAACAAATAAATGATATATTTAAAAGATTGTTACATTAATAGTGTATCAAATCCCTTTAATTATGGCGAGCTCCCCTCTGAGCTTAAAAAAAAAAAAAAGAATGAATGAAAAAACCCACGGCCAGGACTAGAACCAGGAACTGGCGCATTCCAGGTTGTTGGTGGGAAATATCTCCATCATCATTCTTCCAGTATATATTGAGCAATCTGGTTACAAAGTAATTAGGAATAAATAAAATTAGCTTGACCACCATTGATAAGATTAAGTTATAGTTAATGTCGGTCACATGAATTGCTAAATAATTACCTTGTGTGTTTTTGCGTTCGATGTTGAGTAATCTTCATCACCAACTTTCAAATGTATATCAAGCTATCTGGAAAAGCACATTAGGGATTAATTAAAATCTTCTAATCATTGCTAATATTATCTAATCGTAAATGTTGTCAGGAGGTTAAATTAAAATGATACCTGGTGTTTTCTGCCATTGTTGGACATATATTTTGGAATACTTCTTGGTAGACAATATTTTTGATAGACGCAGGGTCGTTTATGTCGTCATCGGTATTGAGTATGGTTAATCCTTGTCTTGTTGTTACTCGGGAGACTGCTACATATAGTTCGCCATGGGTAAATACTTGTTTTGGAAGATACAATCCGACAGGATTAAGGGATTGACCTTGACTTTATTGATTGTCATGGAGAAACATGGTGATAAAGGTAGTTGTCGTCTGTTAAGCTTAAATGGCCACTTTGAATCACTAGGAAACATAATAATTCTTGGTATTGTTACTCTTGAACCTATGTTCTTTCCCGAAATGATATTTGCGCTGACATACCAATTACCATGATGCGTGATAATCAATCGTGTTCCATTGCAAAGGCCTTCACTTTGATTCAGATTTCTCATGAGCATAACTGGGGTTCCAACTTTGAAGTGTAAGTCATGATTTGGGATACCCGAAAAGGTTAAGCTGTTCAAAAATAAGGCTGGATACAACAGATCTTCATCGTTAGCGTTGATACTTGCTTTGCATACATTGTCTGAGCTCAAATATACTCTTCCTTCACCTGGTATCATTTTTATAATCTTGTCATTCAATTCATGCACCATTTCATTTTTTGGTGTTAGTATTGCTCTTTCTTTCAAATATAATGGGTCATCGTACTTTTCCAATAAGGATGGGTAAACTTCCTCGACAATTGATCCGATTGGATCGTTGGACGATTTGATACATACATCAGGAGGCAGTTTGATTAGCTCATTGTTAATATCATCGTAGTAGGATCCGTCTCCAATTTGTAACATCCATTTGTCAAAAGTAGCAATTTTAGCAGCCTCGGAAGCAGTCATTGTTCCATTGCGTAGTCGCATATTTTCCTTCAACTCATATAATGTGAAACGTGGCCACAAGTAAGAGGATTTTAGTGATGCATCCACAATATCAGCTCGTGTACCTTTTGGAATTACTGGCAGTATTTGACGCAAATCTCCACCACATACAACTGTAAGTCCTCCAAAAGGTTGTTCTGAGCTATTTTCATACTGCACTAGGAGGATATCTCTCAAGGTTCTGTCTAATGCTTCAAAACAAAATTTATTTGCCATTGGTGCCTCATCCCAAATAATCAAAGAAGTTTTTAAAGAAGTTTTTATAAGAAGTTCGGCTAGCTGGGTTCCTTGTTTTACTTCACAAGTTGACTCCGCATTGACATCCAATGGATTATGAAATCGTGAATGAGCTGTCCTACCATTTCATAATAACAAAGCTGCTATACCAAAAGTAGCAACACGGAGAACTATTCTTGATTGCGACCTGAGTTTGGAAATTACTGTATTCCACAAAAATGTCTTTCCAGTACCACCATGTCCATTTATAAAAATTAAGCGACCTTCTTCTTTCTCGACGGATGTGATTATTGCTTCATAAGCTGACCTCTGACATACATTTAGGAGAGCAAATGACTTGTCGTGCATTGTCTTTAGCTCCTCTTTGTCATAGTCAAGCTCCTCATTGATCAGGCGATTTCTTACCATACTCAGTAATGAAGGATCTGGTTGTGGCATTCCATCTATGTCTTTCAAACTTTTTCCCATTTTTAATAGGATGCTTTCGATTTCCAATAACGTATATGCTTCGGCTTGTTTTTCAGTTAATTGTAAATCTTTCAGCCGGAATCTTTTCCTCTGTAATGATGTTACATCTTCTGATAAAACTCCTTGGTTGCTCTCCCAAAGTTTGCGTGAATTAGATACTTGACAGTGATATTGTTACAAAGAGATGTATTAACTCATCTCCAGTAGCCCAGTGTGCTGCCTCAACCAAGCAATCATTCCACTCTTTATCATCATCTAATAATCCTAAAGCGTAGTATGCCTCCCTAAAAGTTTTATACTCAACACCGTTTATAGTTCGGATGCTTTTGTGTGAGGTGCATCCTTTGACAAAATTTAGTAACATTCTCAAATAAAAACGTTCTCCACTTGAAGGATGTGCAAAGTAGATTTTGCGTACTGCTTTTCCACTCTGCCTTTTGGTCCACTTTTTGAAAGTTGCATTCGGACCCAACGTGTTGGAAAATCTGAATATGTCAGCGTTCGTGCATTAGGGAAATTTTTATTTACCTCAAACCATTCTGTGAATTTTTTAATTTCTATTCCTGGCCGGCTTTGCACGTTTTTAGCTCGCCTTTCTTCTTCAAATATTACTGTATTTTGTCCCTCTAAATGGAATAGTAATCGCTCAACTGCTGGTTTTCTGTAATGTATGTCAAATTCAAGGATCCTCCAGCAAGCTTCTGCAGCCGCTATATATCTACAGTCTAGATATCTTTTGATCTCATCAAATTCTCTACCAGTATCTGCTCTTTCTATAGTTGCAGTTGCCATATCTGACCCTTTATGGAGATATTTGAATAGGTATTTGACCGATCTTGAGTGATTGCATAACTCTACATTAATATGTGTCAAATTTTAGAATCAAATCCCTATTGTAAGATACGACAAATCTGTTGTCCAAGTAGACGCCTTTTTTGTTGACTTGAGTACCTGTATTCCTTCTCCTATAAATAGGGAAGCCATCTGGATCAAAAGTTGTTCTTTTGTTGAATTTTTTTTGGGAAATGCTTCGTGCGCTTTCCTTGTCATTATATCCGTCGCAATCAACTTCCGGATCAGGTATTTCTGCTGTTATTATTCGATCAATATGTTCTGTAGAGGGACTATTTAATGAAGGATGTAGGAAGAGCAGTATATGTGCATGGGGAAGCCCTCTTTTCTGAAATTCAATTGTATATAGACCTGTAGAATTAATGGTATAAGGTGTGCATATTTTATGACAGAGAGATTACAATTGTGTTACTAAATGTATGCTTATTAAACGAATATGCAAATGTACTAAAGATGACAAAATCCATAAAACCATTAAACTTATAAGATAAAATGATAATTTTGGAATTAGTAATGATGAATTAACTACCTTTTTTGTAACTATGTTGTTGAAACTTTTACATAAATGAGTAATGCGTGAAATGTGTATTTAATAAGTTAAACTTACAGGCAATTATTTTCCCAAATGGTTGTTGATCAATCAAGTCTTGCATTAGTTGGAATAGTTTGATTTGGAAAACTCTGCATATGATGTCAAGGCGGTTATTATCGCATTCTTCTCCAATTAAGCAGAGCATTTTATTTACTTCTGCCCACTTTGGGTTGCAAGTGAAATAAGAAAGAAATCTGGATATCCAGCTGTTGCTCCCAAACGCACACGCAAGTATACACAGTCGACAAGTAATAAAGTGATAAATCGAGTATCGTTCCCACGGGGACTATTCAGACTGGACTTCTAACAAACAATTTCTTAACAACTACTCAGGGATCTTTTTCCAATAGTGAGGATTTGATTAACCAAAGAACAGTAATTAAGAAGGTAAAAGTGAATTCAAATAATGGAGCAAAAATTGGTTGTTATTAGTTATAAGGAGACGGTCCAGGGTCAGAGTTACGAACAATCCAGTTGAGTTTCCAATTGATTCCACTTCTTAAATCCCGGGTTACTAACTAACAGAGTAAATGTACCTGTGAAAACCTTTCGATTCTTCACAGTCTATGCAGGCTACTTCAATCCCTATATGTCTATGCGTTGAATCACGTGCACGCATTAACGAATTCTGTAATTAGTTAAACTAGGCGAGCAAGTATATGTCTTTCCTACTCACAAATTGGTTACCCGATGCCCGTGTTCACAAACTAGTCCTACTCTTTCTTATTACGTAATTAAATTCCCTCTTTCGAGTTCAATCTAAAAACCATAGATAATGCGTAATAATTGGGCCCTGACAATTACACAAGTGAAATCAAGAAAGAATAAGCAACCCGTTATGGGATTCAATTAATGGAAATCAATCTTCAAACATCAACCTTCATGAAATACTCTAACCCTAGAACGTTAGATCTAGCCACACATACTCATAATAACAACAAAAAGATTTGATGAAATAATGAAATAATGATGTAATAGATTAATGGAAGGAAGAAAAACCCTTGTTCAAGATGTTATGAGCTCTCCAATTTGCTCCAAGGTCTGAACTTCTATCAAAAACTAAGTAAAAGAGTATTTATAGGGTTTACAAAGGCTTGGTAATAAGTTCGACCTAAGCCTAGACGAAATAGGAAGTCAAAATTCGCTCTAGGGGCGCTGTAGCCGGCGCCCCGCGCCCCCGACCTCGCTGGGACAAGCAGTGGCCGTCGAAACTTGGGCGCTTTTGGCCCACGCCGCGTGTAAAACCGCGCCAGGCAGTGGGGCGCTATAACTGGCGCGCCACGTGGCCTACAGCGCCAGGCCAATTTCCTGTTTTCTTGCTCCGCAGCTCGCTTCATGTCGTGCCTTCGTGTGTTCAATCCAATCCTCAATCAAAATCCAATCTTTTCTTGCTCGATCATGCTCTTTAAAGCTCCAATTGCACTGCATAACAACCTACATACACACGACATAAAATTAGTGCAAAACCACATTCATAAACTATAAAACGGGCGAATAAAAAGCTCAAACATGCGGAAATATTAAGGAAACATTGGCATAAAATACCAAAAATCACCACCCCACACTTGAACCCTTGCTCGCCCTCGAGCAAGTCACAACTAACTTCCCAACCTAGGTAGAACAGGTCTGCCTATGACTATGGTTGATACCGATCATTGAACAAATGCACACATGACTACTATGGATCCACAAACATGCCAACAATTTAACAAACTCAGAAATATGAGAACAACCACCCCAAAATAGCTCAAATGCCCAAACTCAACCCATTGCTCCTATGCTCCCACAAAATCACACATATCTACTCAACCAAGAAGCCCTCAACTTCACCTATTTCATGCAAACTATGTGCCCTAACCAACATGAAGCAAAAGAGTGTCCCCCAAATATCACACACAACAATGAATATCATGAATAGAACGGGCACAATAACATAGAACGAATTCACTCACTCACTCTCATGAAAGTCTCACATGTAACACACAATGTACCATAGGCTTGCCCGTAGTGTAGGACTCCACTAATGTGAACTCCAATCGGGATTAACTAGAACTTTAAAAAGGTTGTAATGTAGGCTAAGGGGCGGGTAGGATACATATGGTAATAGTGACTACCTCCCTAAGCACTTTAATACATCACAATTATTTAAAACACAATTCTCATCAAAGCCACCCAATCAATAACCTTCACACACACCTTCTCAATAAGTAGTAATTTTTTTCTTTTAAGCACACACTAGCAAGGAATGGATATTCTTTTCTCTTTATTTCTTTTCCACAACAATTTTTTTCTTTTCTTTTCAACTTTGCTTTTTATCATTTGTTTTCTTTTTCTATTCATTACTTTCCAACCTTGCCAATGCTCATCAACAACTACTACACAATTCATTCAAGTATTCCCCTTCATTAGTTCCACTCAAAAACCTCCCAATATTCAACCACAACTCCACAATGATATCACAATATCAACTAGAGTGCTTAAGGAGTAAAGGGCCAAAAGAGAACAAATTAGAACAAATGGGTAGGTTTGGGGTGTGGGTGCCAACAAAAAGGTCAAAGAATTCACAGAATCAAGTCCAAGGTGTATATATAAGGGTAGGCAAATCAAAAGAAGGCCTGTATCATTTCCCGACTAGAGCAAACCTAGGATTTCGCTTTGCACACACACGGGGCAAGTTATAGACATTAATATGCAAACATGGAGTAAAATAAAAATATGCCTCACAACACACATTGCACACAATCCACACAAAATGGCTCCATCACAACTCTCAATCAAGAAAATAGAGTGCAACTTGTGGAAAATTAAGCACTAATGCACAAAGGTTCACAATAAAGTCAAGCAAGTGGACTCAAGCATCTCAAGGGGGTCGTTCCAATTTTTTCCTAGGCATGCATCACAATTTAAAACCCAAGGACACCACAAGTAGTACATGCAATCAAGCTCAAGTCTACCGGTATCAAACAAATCAAAGGCACCTAGCATTCTACCTATTTCCTTCGTCTAGGGTCACCTATACTAACTACTCTAATCCTAAAAATAAAAACTACCCGGTTCAAAGGCCCCCCCCCCCCCTCCTCCCCCCCGTGGAAAAGAACCGAGGTCATAAGAAAAACTACGAGGTGGATGACATGTACCACTAATAAAGACTAAAAGGAAAATCTTTTTTTTTTCAATTTTTCATTGGTTTTCTAATTTTTATTCAAATTTTTCATATATTATAGCAAGAAACAAATCAAAATAAAGTCAAGTGACAAAAGAAAAATCCTACGGTACATGCATCCCTAGCCTCAAAAATAAATAAAAGGGTAGTTCCCACCCCACACTTAAACTAAGCACTGTCCTCAGTGCTAAAAATAACAAAGTGCAAGGTAAATAAATCTTCCCTGAAGACTCTAGTCCTTGGTGCTAGCATCCTCCAAGCTTCCATATAGTATGAGGTATTCAGACTTCCCTCATCAGGTCATCAATATTAGGCAAGGGTGAGGACACCCCACACTTAGCCTCGACATTACATGAACCTGCAATCCAAGGAAAAACAAAAACTACATGACACTATAAATAAAATAATACAAGTACAAACTCGGGTTGCCTCCCGAGAAGCGCCTTAGTTAACGTCGTGGCACGACGACACTTTTCGCTCACTTCCAGCATTTACGTCTTTTCTTCTTACGACGAACTTTTGCTTTCTTCCCTTCTTTGAGAGAACCCCTCTTCAACTTCACATGTGGTGTACTTCCATGTTCTTTTCTGACACATTCGATCATAGAGCACTCTTCAACCTTAGCTATGTGCTCCTTCTCAGTATACACCTTGAAAGTAACCTTTTCACCATGCGCTCTAACAGTCATCTCACCCAGCTCCATGTCAATAATTGCCTTCGAGGTTACTAAGAATGGTCTCCCCAAAATGATTGGAGCTTCTCGATCCTCTTCATAATCTAGGACTATAAAATTAGCAGAGAATGTAAACTTACAAACTTTAAGTAACACATCCTCCAACTTACCATCAGAGTGAGTGAGTGATCCATCCGCCATCTTAAGAGTAACTGAAGAGGGCTTGATTGCTCCTAGCCCTAACCTTTTGCAAACAGAGAGAGGCATGAGATTTATGCTCGCACCCAGATCACACAATGCACCAGTGATATTATGCCCTCCAATGGTACAAGGAATAGTATACCTCCCAGGATCTTGAAGTTTTAGAGGTTGCTTGCTCAAGATTGTGCTACACTCCTCAACTAACTCAAATGTATCTATATCTTGAGGCTTTTTCTTCTTGACTAAAATCTCTTTTAAAAACTTCACAAAGGATGGCATCAAATCAAACACATCACTCAAAGAAATATTAACTTGAAATTCTTTCAACATACTCACAAATTTTTTATACTGGGCCAGATCCTTCGATGGTATAAGTCACCGCGGGAATGGTGGAGGCGGTAGAGGTGCCTCCTTTCTCTCTTCTTTCTTCCTTACCTTCTCCACTTTTTTCAACTTTTTCTATTTTAGCTCTCTCCTCGGACTTGGCCATCAGCTCTCCACCTTCAATTAAAGTCACTGCAAGACATTGTTCAGGCTCTTTTTTAACAGTGCTTATTTCTCCCACCAACTGCCCCAACTGGTGCTCCAGGTTCTTGTGAGCATTGGCAATATCTTGTATGGCCTGTGCATGGGCTGCAGTGTCAGCTATCATTCTCTGCTGGCCCGCCATTATCTGCTTTAGCATATCTTCAACTGAATTGCTAACCTGCTGTGGTGGAGCTGGAAGTGGGTGGTAATTATTTGGGGCTCTCGTATTGCCTTGATAATAAGCATTACCAAACTGATTTTGACCCTGCAGCCTGTTTTGATTACCCACGTAATAAACTGACTCTGGATTAGAGGAGCAAACCTCTGTGGCATGATCTTGACCACAAACCTCACAATAACTCTGGATTTGTTGCACTGGAGCCACTGGTTGCTGAGTCTTTGGCAGAGCTAACTTGCTGATTTGATTGGAAATAGCATCCATCCTCGCCCTTAGCTCTGAAACTGCATCTAACTGAAGTACCCCTGTATATTTCTGCGTAATAGTCTACCATCTCCCTGCCAATCAGGATTGCTTTGCGAAAACTTATCTAGTAAATCATAGATCTGGTCAAAATTTAAGGCCAATACTTGTCCTCCAGCAGCAGCATCTACCACGATCTTAGTATGTGCATTCAAACCCTCAACAAAAGTATGTGCAACAACCTCATTGGATTGGTTGTGGTGTGGACAATCTCTCAATAAAGCTTTAAATCGCTCCCAGACTGAATACAAAGACTCTCCTTCTAATTGTCTGAAGGACATAATTTCACTCCTCAGCCGGGCTGTCTTGGCAGATGGATAAAATATAGCCAAGAACTTCTTAGCCAAATCCTCCCAAGTAGTGATAGAACCAGGCTTCTCAGCCTTTAACCACTTCCTTGCTGCCCCGATCAGTGAAAACGGGAACAACGTCAGGCAAACATAATCAGTAGGAACTCCCGTTGGTGTATAAGTATCACTGATCTCCAGAAAATTCTGAATGTGTTGCTGCGGATCTTCATGAAATAATCCACCATATTGCCAAGTCACGTGCAGCAACTGAATCATGCCGGACTTAATCTCAAAGTGCCCGGTGATAGCGGGCTTAACTATGCTAGACGGTACCCCCTCCAGGCTGGGGAGAGCAACATCTCGCACAGCTAAAGCTAGTTCTGCTGCCATTCCTGTAGGTAAAGATCAAGCAGGACCTAATACCTGAAACAGCACAAAACTCAAAACAAAAATTAAACCTAAATAGAAAGTAATAAACTGTTCAAAAAGAAATCAGTCAATTTATAGTCCCGATAACGGCGCCAAAAACTTGTTGCTCCTAAACTCACACGCAAGTATACGTGGTCGACAAGTAATAAAGTGATAAATCGAGTATCGTTCCCACGAGGACTATTCAGACTGGACTTCTAACAAACAATTTCTTAACAACTACTCAGGGATCTTTTTCTAATAGTGAGGATTTGATTAACCAAAGAATAGTAATTAAGAGGGTAAAAGTGAATTCAAACAATGGAGCAAAAATTGGTTGTTATCAGTTATAAGGAGACAGTCCAGGGTCAGAGTTACGAACAATCCAGTTGAGTTTTCCAATTGATTCCACTTCTCAAATCCCGGGTTACTAACTAACAGAGTAAATGTACCTGTGAAAACCTTTCGATTCTTCACAGTCTATGCAGGCTACTTCAATCCCTATATGTCTATGCGTTGAATCACGTGCACGCATTAACGAATTCTGTAATTAGTTAAACTAGGCGAGCAAGTATATGTCTTTCCTACTCACAAATTGGTTACCCGATGCCCGTGTTCACAAACTAGTCCTACTCTTTCTTATTACGTAATTAAATTCCCTCTTTCGAGTTCAATCTAAAAACCATAGATAATGCGTAATAATCGGGGCCTGACAATTACACAAGTGAAATCAAGAAAGAATAAGCAACCCGTTATGGGATTCAATTAATGGAAATCAATCATCAAACATCAACCTTCATGAAATACTCTAACCCTAGAACGTTAGATCTAGCCACGCATACTCATAATAACAACACAAAGATTTGATGAAATAATGAAATAATGATGTAATAGATTAATGGAAGGAAGAAAAACCCTTGTTCAAGATGTTATGAGCTCTCCAATTTGCTCCAAGGTCTGAACTTCTATCAAAAACTAAGTAAAAGAGTATTTATAGGGTTTACAAAGGCCTGGTAATAAGTTAGACGTAAGCCTAGACGAAATAGGAAGTCAAAATTCGCTCCATGGGCGCTGTAGCCGGCGCCCCGCGCCCCCGACCGCGTTGGGACAAGCAGTGGCCGTCGAAACTTGGGCGCTTTTGGCCCGCGCCACATGGGAAACCACGCCAGGCAGTGGGGTGCTATAACTGGCGCGCCACGTGGCCTACAGCGCCAGGCCAATTTCCTGTTTTCTTGCTCCGCAGCTCTCTTCATGTCGTGCCTTCGTGTGTTCAATCCAATCCTCAATTAAAATCCAATCTTTTCTTGCTCGATCATGCTCTTTAAAGCTCCAATTGCACTGCATAACAATCTACATACACACGACATAAAATTAGTGCAAAACCATATTCATAAACTATAAAACGGGCGAATAAAAAGCTCAAACATGCGAAAATATTAAGGAAACATTGGCATAAAAACATCACCAGCCCACCTACAAATTTCCATCGCATCTTGATAATTTTGTGCCATGTATCAAGGTCCACCAGTGTAAGACGCAGGCAAGATAGTAGTTTTTCCTTACCATTGAACAATATTTATCACCTCGGAGGACAGCATCCATTAATCCACTGTACAAATCAGCTCTGAGTTTTTTTTGATTATTACGGATAAAGCGAAATCTTTCTTCTTCTATTGCCATGTAACTGTCAACAACGTACTACTAGAATAGTCTGCCAGCTCGTAGAAGAGTGTGCCCCTCATTAAATCTTTATGTTTTTTCGAAAATTCGTACCTTCTTGTCCAGAATCTTTTCCCATAAGATAATTGAGATATGGTGGTGCTTCAGGAAATAATGGCAGTCGTACACGACCTTCCATACAACAAAATGAGAATTCAGGTTGCGAGGTGTGTTTAGTTTTTGCTGTCCGTTCTTCATACCATAAAATGGCACCACAATATTGGCATGTATATGTAGGTGGGCCAAAATTCCAAGTTTTTGTGTAATGACCGGGCAAATTCCAGCATTGAATATCAATTTATGTATTTTATACATAAAAGCAACAGATAATTGTGCTCATTTTATAAAATGAAGTGTTTAAGACTTATTTTTACACATCAACAAAAAGTATAAGTAATAACTTTGGTATTCTGTTTAAGAGATAGAGCTTGGTAGAGAATAACATACCATTTTGTTGAATAGGGACATCTATACTTTCACAGCCTCCTGACTGCATCAATTTTGTGAATCGTTTGACAACATATAGAAGCATAAGTAATTTCTTTTGTGACCAATACTTATACTTCTTTAGTATAACACCGACCTTTCGCTTGAATCTGACATATATGCACTTGTAATTTTTCATAGCAATTAATTCCTCATTGTTTGGATTAAATTGGACAGTTAAGGCATCTCGCTTCAAGTTTTCCTTTATCATCCTCTGTTGCCGAGCTAGACCTGGTAAAAGGTGTTGTAGCAGTGTAATTTCCAATGGGATATTCATTTCGCCACTAAACTTTTGAACAATAGCAGATAGAAAATCCATCAAATCGCTTTTACAACACTTAAATAGCAACAAATATTTAATTTAAAAAGTGAGATGCTTCTTAGGTCCAAATGTAAGTATAATCACGTAGCAATGAAGCTTGAGAAGTAAACTATTTAGCAGCAAAAACTATAGATGAATAAGGGAGATAGAGGAATATATAAGTGTTGATGTTGTAACTTGTAAGTGGGAAAATGGTTGATGATTATGTTATAACAATAATAGAAAGAGATCCGTTAGTGATTTTGGAATGATGACTATCACTGCTATTGTATTGTTAATTAATAGGATGATTTGGGTTTTATATTGGTATTTAATAGGAATAACCGTTTGTGATTTGGTGTAGAAGATACAATTGTCAGTTTCTTCTCATGGCTTCTTATTAACAGTATTTTTGGGTTCTCTCTTGCCAAGGCTAGGACTAATCTAACTGAAGTTCTACCTCTATCATGGATCTCTTCACTGTGGGTTTGGGTATGCAGGTCATCAACTGAATTTCAGTATTATGGTTGCTCTACTCGCTACATGTGAGCACAATTCAGGAGAAGATCTTTTCCGAAAAATCTGATATAAATTCCGAAGTCTTTGAGAAATACTTTAATGTAAATTACCAACACTACTGAATAAATAACATAACCAAATAAAAATACAGTACTAAATACTAAGTAGGAAAATTATGGTTGCCCTATGTTGTTGGTTTTTGAAAATTAAAATTTTTCCTATCGTATTTGTACTACTTTGAACTAACACCTGAGTAGTATGTGTGTTGTAATTTTTACACAGCTACAACTTTAGATCATGATTTGAAATGTACCTTGTTTTATACACGATTAAGAGCTTAAAGTATTGCCTTAATTGCTAAAAATATGATCTTTTTTCTGGGGTTTTGGGTTTGGAGTGGGAAGGGGGTTGAGGTGTGTGTTTGCCTGTCTTAAGGAAAATCTGTAGCAACATAACTTTCTTGCTATATAAATCTAAAAAAAAGTTCACTCATTATCTGGAACACCTTTAGAGACCAATGGAATTCCATATTTTGCATACAGTGTGATAAGAATATTTTCCAAGGATGTTTCTGAAAATAATCCAGATTTGAGAATGTAACTGTGAATCTCCTTCCCTTGTTGCAGAGCTGAAATACTTGCACAAACACTCAAAATGATGCTGAGAGTAAAAGGATTAGGAATCAAACCTTCTGTAACAATCTCAGAGAAGAGGTTCAAGCACTCCATGGATAGTCCGTTTTCTTGACAACCGAAAATCTATGTGTTCCATGAAATCAGGTTTCTAGTAATCATGCCATGAAAAACTTGATAAGTCTGCTTCATGTCACCATGCTTACAAAAGGCAGGGAGTAGTGCATTCAATACTTCAGTTTTCAAGATAAGTGCCTTCTTCAATACAATTCTCCAAAATAAGATGATCAGATGATGCTTGTTGCTAGTGAAGTCAGGGACCTGGTCCATGCTTAAGTCGGCTGGTTTGTACAAGTTGGAAGTATTGTCTTTTTGTTTAACTAATTCTTTGTATTTCTGGAATAAGGAAAAAAAAAGTTTTATTTCAGATATTGATTACTATAATTCTCCATATGATTTATGACTTGATAGTTCCTGGTTTGAGGCTTTATAGCGTTGTGTACTCTTGCTGTATGTTAACTTTGTTGCAGCTGTTAAATAGGGAGGGAGTAAAGAGCTAATTGCATGTAATTAGAGTTTCAAGTACTGAGAAATCGTGTGCGATAGGATTTGATAGTGAAGATTGATTTTGAGCTGTGTTGGAAGATTGCTTGAACATTCCTTAGAGTCTTAGTTAAAGTTAGGTTATTAAATCATGCTGAAAGTTACGTGCTGAGAGCCTAGCACAACAGAAGACTATGCTGGAGGATCTTATCAAAACTCACACTCAGAATCCTTTAACTTCTCAACCTTGTTAACTTCAACATCTAAAAACTAAGCTCTACAAAGACTATATATTAATTCACAGATAATTTATTGTGCCCATTAAGCTTTATAGTTTTACAAGCCTCTCTAATAGTATAAACAATTATACAAGCCTTCTTTGTTGTATCATTGGTTGCTGAATGATCAAAAGAACTTCGATGAGCTCAAACAATTAAAATAAGGGAGGTTTATGTAAATGCAGGCACCACAAGGGAGGTTTTCTAATTATTAAAAACCAGGTATTGAGTAATCACCATATGCACCAATGCACACATTTAGTTGAAAACACATGTCCACCTATTCCTTAAACCAGAAAGTACCTTTCTTCTCACTATTACAAGTTGTTCCTTAGGCTACAATTTTGGAGTATATTAGAATGTTTTCAGGTCAGTACATGTATTTCTTGTTCATTGATTGACCAGAAATTTTCAAATATGGTCAAGACAAAAGGAAACAATAAAGCTGCACAACGAAGTAAATAGAAGGTTATCTCATATGAAACATGTAGGCAAGAGAGGTGGAAATTGTAGTCAGACACTATTACTTTGTCCATTGTATAAGTGTAATGCTTCCATAAATGGGTGCAAATCCATGCTCCACCCATTTGCCACAGAGACCAGACAGCCTGACCTCGATCTGGAGGTGTTATACAATCTCTTTAATACTGTACTTTTGTATGACATGTTTAGAGTAGTATGTGTGTTTTACCTTTTAAGTAGCTGCAACTTTAGATCATGGTTTAAAATGTACCTGAAACATGATAATTTTCTCATTTTAGTTTACTTGTTTAAAAGCTATTTCTTATATTGTAGTTGACACATCATCTATTGCACAATAATAGAGCTTTTGTGATTACATATACTTGTCTGTAGGTCCAAAGAGATACTGAACCAGCAATCTGCCTATGTAGTTGCTGTAGTTTTTCTGCTTGTCTGGTGGAAATAAAGAGAGACAAATTATAATTTTTTTTGGAGATGGTGTAGTTCATGTAAAGTAGCGAAACTAAATTACAAGCTATCAACTAAAACAAAACAAATCTCTATACTGTCATGTTGGTACACATTTACTACAACTATTGTACTGTTTTTCCACCTGCAGATACGAACCTAACAGTTGTTTATATGGCCATGTGCAGGGTGTATGTAACATAACAAATAGACCAATGAAAAAGTAATGAGAAAAATTGAATATTATTACTTCAATAACTGTAAAAACTAAACAACGCCCAAACAATTTATGTCATCAGCTAACACAACATTAAAAGGAGAAGAAGCAACACACTCTACTTCTTAGATTTATTTGTGTCTTCATCACTAAATTCCTCATCATCAATAACTACATTTTTTCTCTTCCTACTATTAACGCCAACACCTTCGTCAACATGTTCAAGCTCTTCAGCTTCTTCCAACTGAAAAAACATATCAGCAGGTTCCTGATCAGTCTTCAACTCTTTCTTCTTGATAAGTCTTTTGGTACTCTGTTTTCCAGGATCATTGTCTACCTCCAATTTACTTTTTGCCTAGAAAGGCAACATGACCCTGTTATTCATAAAGTGCATATAATTATGGACTACAAAGTGAAGAAGTCTATATTACAATACCTTTTTCTCTTTACTTATTTTGTATTGTAATTCCAGATTCTTGTCTAGAATGAAAACTTTAGACACAGTAAAATTCTCAAGGCCCTCTATCAGATTATAGTCAGTTAATTTCAGTTTGAAAACAAATTCCTTGTCGCACATGCTTAGTATTTCTGCTGGTACGTTCTTGCTATCTGCAGGAAGCCTTTCAACAGCTTGTGAGCTGATGTGTCTAGGAGCCTCTCAGCAACAGTGTTTAATAAAACAAATGTAGTCTCCTTATTAGTATCGTCTTTCACGATAAGGTCAATTTTGTACCTACATTTAGGCAATAAGTTAGATTAAACTATAATGATCTAAAGAAAATTTATATTGACACTTTCTTATGTTTACAGTTGCTTCCTTACTTAAATACCATATACTTGCATTCTTTAGCGCAACTATCGCATTTGTAGACACCGTTTGTAAGTTTGGCCTTCCTTGGGCAAGTGTTGCGCGAAATATAGTACCAGCTAAAATTGTTATTAATATCTGTAATTTTGGCCCTCACAGTTACAATATAATCCTACCATTAGAAAAACACAAATCTATACAAATAGAAGCATTTAAAATACAAACATCTTGCAAATTTGGAAAAGCTAAAGAAGTAAGAGGCAAAATAATGAAAGAACCTGTATTTTAGAACTCCAATCAGACTCCAACAACTCCTTAATGTTCATCCTATTCATAAACATCTCTTCCTCGACCGAAATGCTCTTAACATTAGAGCTTTCAAGAGTTTGTATCTCGACAGATGTGGTAGCAAACTTGTGAGTCAAAGATGTTATGTAATCCATACAAAGATTAACATATATTTTGATGGCACTTGTGGTGCTGAAAATAATCTCGCCTGTTAAAAATAAATAGAATTTAACATATCTTCAAAAATTGGTGATGAAATGCATAAGAATGATCATTAATGATAAGTCTATTACCACGGAATTCTTTGACTGTTGTAGAAGTTACTATAATAATGTAAGGCCCTGAATCCTTACTATACAGATAAGGTTCAAACTTTTGTCCAAATTCCTCCCACAAAGTTATTTTGGATTTCACCAAATTGTCAAGGAGAAAGTGCATATAAAGAAAATATTCGTTAGATCGCTATACTGGAAAGTGCATATAAAGATATATATATGACCCCTATCCTTTTCCTTAAGAAAATACATTCAGAAAATTTAGTGGCTACATTTAGAAAGGAATACTAACTGTTTCATAATGTAAATGAAGAAAGCTCGAGATATCTTAAGATAGCATGACACACACTTTAAACATCTTTGATACTTATAAAAAAAAATACATCTAAACAGATGTTATTCGTGAATGGGATAAGTGCTTACTAATCGGTAACAACTTGGATGTCTCGCTTTTTCCACTTCGATCCAACACTCTCCATATCGCCAAACCACATAGGCAACCTACAACATCTACAATATGAAGAGTGGAAAGTAGTTATTTTTAATTTACAGTCGTGTATATATTAAGAACTAAAAATTGACAGCAATAAGTATACCTGATAAAACAGTATTGTTGTTCACTCTTGAGTCAATCATGTCAGCTTTAACAAAGTCAAATCCGTTGATAGGTATATTGACGATTTTTTCTGATAGTTTCTTGACCGAAGTTGTGAGCAAGAAAATAATTTTTAAAGTACTTGTAACGGGTCTCTATTCCCCCGTAGCTTCAGTTACTTTGAAGTTCTTGATAACAAAGAGTGAACCTTCACTCAATAGGTGTCTATACCGGTTAACCATATTCTTTCTGATTGTGGCATGGATCAAACTTTCCTGGAAGAATATAAACAGTCAATGTTTCAAGTATGAAAAAATCTAATAAACATGTATTTAGGTACCTTTTCATCAGTGAAGATCATATCCAAACTGATCAAGTCTTCGTTCTTTTTCGTGTTAATGGAGTCCCATATCCTACATACTCTAACCCGTACCATCTAATCATCCCTGTTACTATTCAAATCGCAAAGAAACGAATAGGCCATTTTGGAAAGCAGGAAAGCAAATTAGAGGAAAAGGAAATTTGAGGGTGGAAGCTGCAGCATATGGGAGATTCAATACTTACCTATAAATAGTACTGAAAATGAAAACTTTCAGGGATAAAATTTTCAGGGATTATTGCACATTAAATTTTAAAATCATGGGAATGAATTGACGGTTAGGAATTGATTAAGAATAAATTAAGAATTTAATAACCTCCCACCGGTTCATTTGAAAAGGTCAATTAACTATCAATCAATGTTCATAATAGGGAGGAATGAGGACTAACCTGGGAGGAATTGATTAAGAATAAATTAAGAATTTAATAGCCAGCGGACTCAAACCTAGAAGATATATATATATATATACACACACACACACACACACACAAAAAAAAACTATAGCTACATGCTCGTCTAAGGTTTGTTGTTATTAATATTAAGATAGAAATTATTCCATTTTCTTCCATCATGAAGCAGTCAAACATATATACAAAACTATATAATTACATTATCTATTCAAAGAGTGTGATTAGGAAATGAAGTGTTAAAATAATAGATAACTTCAGATTATATTTTACTTTAATTCAGAGTTCTACTTCCCCTCTAAAATTATTCCATTCGATCATGCCAAATTTTGTATGATTATATTGCTTAAGACAAACACAACTCTAGGATAGTAAAACTCACTGTTTCATTACTATTTTCTTGAATTATTAGTTTTGAAGTTCGGAAGATTAACCCCATTCTAACATTTAGCTTTTCACAGTTCTACTATAAATTTTTATCAAATCCGTAACAACTTAATTTCGACTTGCAAGAGATTGGATCTATAATTTGACAAATCCCAAAACTATCATATTATTTCTCAAGATGCATACATAATTAGATGTCTTTTTTGAGCTCAATAGATCATATCATTTTAACAAAACCTAAAACTATCACCTTTTTTCTCAAAATAAGTGAGTATAACAAACACTTTACGAAGAATACCTTTAAAGAAAATCATCAGTAATTTCAACAAAAAAGCCATCAGGGAGTTTGCTAGTAACTCATCATGTCTATTGCTTAAGCACAACCATTCATCATTGCTACACTTCTTTGTTCTATCAATCATATACACCACAGAAATTAGTTTTCAACAATTATTTTCTATTGTATGAAATAGAAAGAAAAAAATAAAAACTTGTTGGATAAAGGTGCAATACATACTGCAAAGGCAAAATCATTAACGGAAGGAAACAGTGATTCTAGAAGCTAAACAACATATCTGCCTCAAGACTTTTCTTTTATGGTGTCATACTTTCTTGAGCAATGAGACCGCAGTTGTATCTATGACAGTCAGGACTGAAATTTGAAACTAATATACGTAATTTATCAAATGCAACTGTGAGAAATTTTCAAAAATAGCAGCACTAAAGTATAACCACAAAAATACTACGACATCAACTATGTAAAAATGGAGTAAACAAGAAAAAAAAGCAAGTAAAATTAAGTGGAGTAGTTATTTACTTGGAAGAGGAGTCATAACATCCAAAAATAATGCATATCTAGCAAGAGGTGATGGTCATAAGCTACTACTGCCATAAATCATCACAAACGTAAGAGCAAAGCATTGAAATTATATGAATTGAAATGCATTCAGATATATGTCTCAATTCTAATTCAAATTAAATACAAAATACTTTCATCTTTAAACATGGATGACCACGTACCTCTATGCATAGCAATGAATATATTGAACAAATTCTGAAAAAATAGTGAAATACTTATTGAAGGTAATCTACCCAAACATTATTCATTAGCCTAAAAAGAAAAACGTATAGGACCCTACAATACTGCTATGGTTAGAAAAATTTTGAGTGCCCATGTATATGTAAATTTAAGATTAGAGAGGATAACTACACAATAGAATTTAAAAATGGGAGTCAATCTTATCTGGAATACAATTTTATAGACCTTATCATTTTGTTACTTTGCAGATGAAGTTTTGTTAAAAGTTGTAAATAATAGGAGTAATTGTTTAAAGATAAAAATATGGATACTTACTTTTAAATTTAAAAGACTCTTTATTTTTTAAGTTCAAATTCAAAAACACTAAATCAAAACTGACTAACTATTAATACGTCGTAATACATGACTCTTGACTCTAAAAGAAGAATACGTTTTGGACTCTATAATATAAATTTAAAATTTTTGTCTTTTAATTAATAAATTTTATCTTATACTTTATCTATTGCACATTTAAATTTGAAAACATTCTTATTCATATATGGGGTTATTTTTTCAATCAATTCAATTTAAGACAATGGATAAATATTTTATCCTAAATTTTTTTCTAACAATTATACTAACTAATATAACTACTATTCTCCTTTTATATATAATAAGTCTTAGTTCCCACGTGATGCGCGATTAATAGTTAACAAAATTAACTATAAAATTATTAATGGAAATATAAATTTAAGAAATCCTAAATCTTAATAATAAAAATAAGTTTAGTCTAATAATAAGTTAAATACTCAATCTAGTTGTCATTCCTTTCTTAAATCCTTTTGGGAGTCACTGTAGAAATTAGGAATAAAAAGTAAATTTTAAATATTTCATAAAAAAGTGCATGCTTAATTCTTTGCCTGTGAATGCTAATTTAGCTAAAAGATTGCCATGTATAAACAATATTTGTAAAATTTGTGGCAATGAAAGTGAAGATATTGAACATATGGTTACAATTACTTACATAATAAAAGAATATAATTGTAGCTATAATTATATTCAACTTACATTGGCAATTGACTTTCATTATGAAGAACAATTGTGCTTCATAATCAGCCAAGTAAAATTTGATATTGAAATCATTATTACATAGCGTTTATCTATATATAAAAAAAAGGATGCAAAACCTCTATAAACATGGTAGCAGAGACAAATGTAAGTGATAAATGAGTTTTATGCCTCTTGAATACTTGTTTGGGTAAAAAACAGCTATATGTAATTATATTCACATTCTTCAAATATTTGACACTTTGATAGTGTTTTTAAGACTACTTTATAAGACAAAAATATAAATGATGTTCCTAACCGTAAAGTTTACATATTCAATCGCTTATTCAAATTTGAATATAAACCACGTCAATCAATACTTCTATCTTCAATTCTACCTTTATATTAAATATATACTATTTCGCTGATTAAATAGCCAATTAACGTCGTGCAAAGGTTGGCATTTGGCTTTTGAATGCTCGACAAAACTATATTGCAAATGATTCTCCAATTAATACTATAATGTATACAGGCATTTTGATTTCTTTTTTTCTTCTTTCTTCTTTTGGCTCTGCTCATATCATTTATAATATTCATTACCTAGTATTGTTACATTGTCATGTATCATTTGAGTTAGTTCACTTTAATGTACAGGGCCTACCCCTACTCTTTTTTTATTGGGTTATTTTATTTTTATCTGATTGTAATAGTACCTAAGATTATTATTTCGTGGTTTACTAATTCCAGCTCATTTGAATGTTCTCATACTCTTATTCAAGATTAATCTCGAATAAACTCAAAACTAAAGCCTGCTAGAAATTCACAATCATATAGATAAACACGAGCTCCCTTCAAATAATTTTACTACATAAAAGATTGTTCTTTTGTTTCCTTTCCATAATCCTCTCTTAACTACCATAATAGTTTTGATTAATCCGCAACCAATACAAACTATAAATTGCATATATATATATATATATATATATATATATACACACACACACTAGTTTTAGTGTACGTAAACTTTATCATCAAAAGTAAGTGTTTGTGTGTGTTCAATGTTTAAACAGCTAGAATACGAAATAAATACTACTCTAATTGTATTTATTGTTGTGATGTTATCAACTAATTATCATTGTCTTTAGAATTATTTCTTATCTGCATTTTAAATCTTTTATGGAAACCAAATTCCTTGTTAAAAAAAATTAACCTACTTTTCCTAGCATTATTTTTATTGTTTTATATACTCTAAACAACTGAAAAATTACTTCCTTCCATTGTCCTTTTCTTTCAAAAAGTTCTATTCTCTTTCTTATTTTCTAAACAAAGGACTGGCAATATTTTAAACATAATTTGTACTTTTTGGATTTTCCCACTCTTATAACTTAGGATATGATTTGATTTCACATTTTCAAAGTCTAACGCTTAAGTTGTCTTAATTATGCTTTTACTTTAACAACTTCTTACGATAGAAAGGTTTAATAATATGTTGAAGTACCCACTACTTCTTCACTTCTGTAAAAATCTATCATAGCACAATGTGACTTTACAGATTTCGACTTTCATAAAGTCTCCATACAATGATATATTAACATTCTAGATGTCAAAATAGCAAGGGTCTCTTTACTTTCATCCATATATTGAAATTGATGCCTTTGACAAATAGGTATTCATGTCTTTATTAAATTATTTTTCAACCTTATCTTTCATTATACAGTGGAAAAATATATCTTTTTCTTCTTTTTAATTTTCTTTCACAGGTTTAGATTACAATAAGAAATTTAATTCTCCCCTAGCTTTTGTTAGAAATCAAAAACTTTTTTCATATTGCTAATTGTAGAAAGGTTATATTAACTAATTACCAAAAAAAGAAAGGTTATATGTGACAAATCTTTTCATAGAGACAAACAAATCTACGATAGTTAGTTCATTGAGAATGAAATATATAATTGAAAAAAAAAACATAACTTTGATGAGAAAAAACAGCTGCAATGTATTTATACATAAATAAGAAAATATTGACAATATGTATGTAAGTAGAAGATTAATGAGCATAGCACATACCTCCATGTCGACTCTAATCCACCTGAATCTTCAATACATTGCACAAGTTACTGGAAAAAAATTGAACACCAGGTTAATTTTGATTTTCTTTAGATAAATATCTAACTTACCACCTCAACTTCTCGGAAACATCTATAAGTTACCTTTTCGTTCCCTAAAAAGGTGATTTCAGTAAGGTTTTCATGCACGTGTACCAAATCAATAATTTAGCTATTCCAAAAGATTACTAAAAATTACTAAACATTGTGAATGGATAAAATAACAAAATCTGAGAAAAAATATAATTCCTTGAAAATGATGAATTAACGTCAAACCGAAGTCCAGCCTTATTGTGACTATTGTAGTATATTTGATTAGTAAAATATAATTGAGAAATAGAAACTAAATAAGAATTTTGTAACATTACACTCCTCATCTCCACTAAATCAGATTAAATTTGATTATTAAACTTGACCTGCAATTGTCATTCAAATTTGATTAATAAACTTGACCTGCAATTGTCATTCATGTACTAAAGAATTTTTATCAAAAATTTTCTCAAAACGGATCTACCTATTTGACAAAAACATTAATATGAAGTGAGACCTGTATTAATATGATTAGGAGAACGAATAAGTGAACTTTCACCTGATTTTCAAGTCCTTTTTATAAGGATAACCTACATGGTTCAAAATAAAAAATAAAATAAAGTTTTAGAGTGTGCATCGAACAATAGCAAGTCCAAAGTTAAATAGGAGAAAAAAAGACAACAATGAAGAAGTGTCGAACAACCATATACCTTAACTGCTGCACGATGGTTACCTCAATTACCACTTTCATTTAACCAACAATATATGACCATCAAACAACAAGAAAAATTGAGGTAACTTACATAATTTTGTGATAAACCGTGTAATTTACCAAAAAGGTTTCAATAATCAAAAGGAAGTGAAACAAAATTATCGTAAAACCAAAATAATGTAACACGCCACAAAATAATAGGAAAACCTATCACTAAGTCTAAGGCAAGTCATACCTCAAAGTTCAAGTTCTTCTATTTGTAACTCATGCTCGCTGCTATTTCTTTAAATATAAAATATTCAAAACTTTTTTATAGTGGAATTTTTTCTTTAGACGTTGATTTAAAATAATACAACAAAGTTCATAATCAAACCTAGTTTTACAAACTAATTTTTATCATTCAATGTGTTAAGTTCTTGAACAGGGTTATAACTATACATGATCATGTAACATTGAATACATTCTTTTCGTTGAGCCTTGAGGGATAGAAACTCTACCTTATTATTCAGTTCTCAAGTTTCTTGAAGCATCAAAGACCTTCTCTAAAAGCTTATTTATTTATTGAATACATTTGGGATCCTGCAAAGAAAGACATGAGAAAAGTAAGTGAATTGAAAATTAGATCATTATCACCAAAATCATATGAAGTGCAAAAAGCATCAAAGCCAAAAAATATAGGCAGCCGACATGTTTAATAAACAAAATAATATGTTGTCTTGGTTATCACTTTATATTACATAATTGTCGGTTGCAGAACCACGTAGAGAAGAGTCCTATTTGAACTTAAATGTTTAAGAGATACTCAATTAGAGATGAACTCCTATTGTGAACCAAAATCCACGTAAGAGGAGAAAAGGATTTCAATAATCAAAAGGAAGTGAAACCACCACACAGCAAAATAAATTGACATTAGAAAAAAAAATAAGGATTTCAATAATCAGAAGGAAGTGAAAACTTACTAAACTTTTGGGCTTCCAAACATCTATAAACTATGCTAGTTGAGAAGAGGAAGAAGTTTTGTAGAATTGAAACTCTTTTTAGTAGTAAGAGACTTCAGAGTTCGTTACAAACTTAAATATGTTATTAGGCCGTAAAACTCTTATGTAGTTGTAGTAGTTCTTACCTAGTGCAAATAAGGAAATTATTTATTATACAAAACTTTGTCCTTAATCCTAGGAAAATAATTAAATTACGATTTTGTCTAATGTAAAATTAATTTTTAAAGGGTAAAACAGTCGAATGACATTTCACTAAGGCGTTCGTGCTTTTATAATAATATAGATAGATATAGATATAGATATGTGTGTGTGTGTGTTAAGAATTGATTCCTCGTTCCTCTTGGCTCACTTTCACCGTCTTAAATTGGATTGTGTTCTCAAAAATCATTTCAAACTCAAATTAAGCACAAATAAAAATAAGTATTATTATAATTTCATTTAAATTCAAAAATTAATTGAAATATTCAACTTGACATTCTCCACCAATATTTTTAGATCATATACCTCTTGACAATCAAAGTTTTGAATTACAATCCAAATTTTGAATTACATTTCCTTCAATATAATAAACAATAACCAATATATTTCCTTCAATATATTTGGAAAACTATCAAGCTTGGTTATTTCAAATTGTTAACACTCTTTCAACTAATTTAAACATCCAATAAAATCATAGCAAGATAATAAATATTCTTATTTAATAAATTCTTGTTATTCATTGAATACATCATTATGGTTTTAAACACACATGAGAAATACATAAACATGAATACAATTATAAACCCATAAAAGAGAGATGTTGAGATAAACTTTTTAGTTAATTTTCTTCTATTACTTGAAATATATACTTTGTTATCTCTTTTGGAGGATACTATTTTAACTATTACTCACTCTGTTTAACATTCGTTGGACCTTTTATTAAAAAAAAAAAAAAAAAAAAAAAAAAAAAAAAAAAGAGAGAGAGTTTCCCAAATTAGTTGTCCATTTGGAATTTCAAGACTAAATTTATTAGATTTTTCCAACTTTACCCTTAATAAATAAAAAAATCTCTAAAAAAATTAATAGTCAGATATTAAATATGGATAGGACGTGAAAAGATTGAAAGAGACAACTAATATGAAATGGAGGGGCTACTCTTTTCTCTTTGACCATCTTAAGTCCATTCAAGAAACTTAAACCTTAATAATTAACCAATGTAAAAAAGTATTGAATATATGATTAGCATAAATAGTCCAATAAATGTTGAAATAAAAACACTCAAAACACTTATATTTCAATGGGCAAAAAAGATAATTAGACGTCCATACACACTAATTTACTTTTCATTAACCCTAACAATTCTAGCCATATGTTTTGATAATTTTGGACAAAAATAATTATCCAGGAAAAGAAATCCATTAATAATTAGTACCTATAATTAAGGAATCGATAAGGGAAAACAATCACTTAAATGCCGATTGCGAAATTCATGGGATCTGAGAGATAAGGGCGTTATCCTTTCTAAACTCATAACCAACAAACCCATAATTTTTCCAACAAACTTGTTAGTCTTTATTCCAAAAAAGATAGTACAATTTTGCACTCCAGAGATATATTAGGTGACTAATTGAGTAATTAATTAAAATATTAAATGAATATAGACTTCATATCATATTAATAATACGTGAAACAAGAACTAATAAGTTGCGAATATTAAATTAATACATGATAAATAATAAGTTAATATACGTTAGAATATTTAAGTAACTAACTAATAAAAATATATATACTAAATAAATACATACTACATATGTTCGTAATATCTGAAAATACAGAATAATATATCATAAATAGTAGATGCATACATGATAAATAGTGGCATATTATATAGATATACAACAACTATTAACGATATATAGATATAATATTGGTAATATGTATAGTTTGTGTAGCATATTTATGTATTTGAGTTGCTCAAAGAATATGTAACTAATAATATTTAAATTAATTAAAAATATTAAATTCAATAGAAATTTGTAGATATGTAATCAATTCAAAAGAATCATGGAGATATGAATGATAATAATATTTCAATTTTCTAAAAAAAATATTAAATTCAATAGAATTTGGTAGATATGTATTCAATTCAAAAGATTCATTGAGGTATGAATGATAATATGGATTTAGAGAAAAGCTTAATGAAGGGAAAGTAATTGAGTTTTACTAGTACTAGAAGAAAAGTTAAACAATGAAACTGATTTAGTTACTACATTGATTTACCTTAAACAAGGAAGCTTATACTCGTAAAATTTAGGTTGAAGTAAAGGACTATTAAGACGAAAATTAAATACAATTAAATAAAAATGTTAATTAAAATAAGGTAACTGGCTAAGAAAAGAAAGGAAAGTAAAAGTATGTTCAAAGAAAGTTGAAAACTATTCTAAGTGTTTATGTGGGGTAAAAATCCCTATTTCAATCAAGTCAAAAGTCGAAGAAATTCATGGCCCAAAAGATAGGAGTCTATTTTCCTTTTCTGTTGATGCAATCATTTGTTGCTAATTCTATTGGAACAAAAAGCTATTGATTTACCAAATGCTCAATTTTCCGGTTTCTTTACTCCAAGTGAACTATTGAAGTTCCTTTAATTAACAACTGAATCCAATGGATAAACTATCAAAATTAGTAAACAACATATAGGAATAATTATGATCATCAATTTAAATAATATAATATATCATCCATCAACAAAATCAATGAAATCATTTCAAACGAACAACCTTAAAAATATATTTGATCGGAAAGATTCCAAAGAGTTATATTCATTTTTTCACCCAATATTGAATTAAGAAAATAGTAAAAGAAACTATAGAAGTACTACATTTGTAGCACTTCTTATAGAATGCAAAATTTAAAAAAGGAAAAAAGAATAATACAAACTCTAAGAAAAAATATTAACTAAAGATCAATTCAAAAATTTTACTACAATAATTATTAGCTTTTATAAATATAAAATTATTTACTATCTTTCCATTCGAGTTTTTTTTTTTAAAAAAAAAAAAATTAGTTAACATAAGTTAGTAGGTTTTATATTTCAAAAAACTGCTAATGAAATAGTGAAAATCACACATCCCCAAACTTCAGATCAATTAGTAAAACTTGATGAAATGTGTCATATACATACGCTCAAGCAAATTCAGTTTGAATATCGTTTCCTTCATCAGCAATAGTTAATACAAATATACACTGGTACATAAAAAAATAGTAACAAATATAGAAAGCACAACTAAACGGCTACCGTTTTGCCTTTTCACGTGTTCTTTTCAGATTCTCTATCAAGTTCATCCTATCATCAAAATAAATTAGGGTTAGCAATATATGTAAACATTAACACATGCTATAAGAATTTAATAAAATTGAATCAGACAAATGATGTCGCAGATAAGATAAAGAGGAAAAGATTAATATAAGAAGCAAAACTCAAAAAATTTCATAAAATAATAATAACAATGAGCTTGCGGAAATGTCTAACTTTGGGTTGATGAGGGGATTAAATAGGGAAAAGTGATTAGAGAGAAAAACTTTATTTTAAATTCAAATAGATGTTATTATTATCTATTGATCCAAATTCAAATTTTTTATTATTTCCAAACATGACTGTTATGTGTGATTGCTACAAAAAATGCATGAAAACTTAATACAAAAATATATAAAAGTCGATAATATTGACATTAAATAATTAACTAAGACATATCATAAATGATATATTATAAGGGGATTGCAAAACAAAGTATAGTTATAAAATAAATTGTAAACTTACACACCCTAATAACGTAAAAATTATTATAAAAATAGAATACCTTCATGGATAAAAAAAGACCGAGAAGTTAACGCAATGAAGGTCCATACTCTATGCTATCCACAATATCTACTTTGTTCTTCATGATCTCTTGGTCAAGCTCTTAACTTGTTAGACAATTATTGATGAAAAGAATAATTTGTGAACCGTTTTACACTATGAAGGACAAACTCTATCTATCCACTGCGTCTACTTCGAAGTTTTTAACCTGCACCTAAATGTATTAAAATATGCTAACGATCAACAACAGAAAGAGGAGAAAAAAAGCCTGACATTGATTTATGCAATATTGAAAGAGTATATATAAATATGGACTACGTTAAGTTTCACATAAGTAAAGTCTTTGAGGATGCAAATTATTCGATTAGTAGCATTCAATGCGTCCACAATTCTACAAGAGATTATAAGATCTTAAGATTAACCTTATCAATAAGATCTTGATATTAACCTCATGAACAACACAAATACTCAATCTCTTCTATATTTGCAAAATCAATAAAGTAATTATCAATTGTGCATATCAAGTTTCATTCCATCATTAAATGCATGAAATGAAGAAGTAAGTATCTATCGCTATTATCTCTGTTCCAAAATAATTTTTTTTTGTATGACATTAACAATAAAGATAAAAGTGGAAACTTAAGTCGAGACCTTTTTATGATAGACTAACTATAAATGTTCACGTCTATTACAGCTCAGAAATAAACAACTATTATTTTTTAGCCATCTTTTGCTATATTGGCACTCAAGAACTGCAACAAAGAAGGGATTACATCTTTGAAATGTCTAATGCCGTGAAGTAACTAAGTAATTCAAAGAGTGAAGCTACATATATAAAGGATGGATGTTAATTAACCGTACAGTTAAAAAAACTTGAATTGTTTACCATTCAAAAGTTCAGATAAGATTAAGTAGTTTCAATTCAAAAGTTTAGATAAAATAGATTTATCTTGTTTTTCAATTCACAAAACGTAATCTCTCAATTCAGTTTACAAAACCACGCTAATTCAAAACTAACTAATATTATGAATTATATTGGTTAAATTTTAAATAAGATAAGGATAAACTTATTTAGAAATTTGAAAGCTCCATCATGTTAGAACTATGTCCTTTATCTTCATCGACATATAGTTAATTTAAAGTTAATTACTAACAAAGACAATATTTTAAATTCAAACTCCAAACCTAATTATAATTATCTACAATTAAAATCAAATTACCAAATTATTATAAAAAAAATAACTAACCTTAAAATATAGAAGGATCAAGTTAGTTTAGTTTCTAAAACAAATTTTATCTTTAATTTCAAATTTTAAAATTTTATTTTTTTAATAAAGATTTATATTTCAATTTAAGACAATGGACAAATGTTTTGTCCTGACTTTTCCTTAATAACTATCCTAACTATCATAACTACTATCCTCTTTTTTTATATATTTAGAATATAGATATATAGATAGATTGCGTTGCTTTTATAAATTAGTATTTTATATAATTGACATTTCTCAATTATTTTGACATCAATTAGGACTTGAATTTTACAATCTAATCAGAAAATTGAAGACAAATAAGATTTAACCACTGTTATAAGTATATTTTCCTCAACAACTATGCTTAATTGTTATTGCATATTATTCTTATATCCACATTATATAGAAATATTTTACTTAAAAAGTTTTTGTTATAATCTAAGCACCTCCTAAGGACACTAAAACGGGGGGTTTAATAGTGTCTACCGATTTTTTTTGCACGGACTCGATTCTTGTTCTTGACTTACCAGTTTGCACTTCGACACCACAATACACACAAAAAAAAAAAGGCACAAGGAACACAGTGTTTTTACGTGGAAAACTCCTTGCTCAAGGGAGAAAAACCACGACCCACACTCTGGGATTTTAGAACTAAATCCACTAACACAAAGAGCAAGTTTCTGATTACAAGACTCTGTAACCAAGGGGCTACACTCTAGACCTTAATCACTCAACAAAGCTAAACTCTAGCTTTACAAAGTAATCTCTCAAAAGTTCACCAAACACAATTGCTTCTAAGATAGGCTGATAGGTAAAAACAATGATCGCACAAAACCAAGACAGCTTACAAACCAAGAACCTAGACAAAATATCTAGACTCAAGCTTGTTAACTCCACCAGTTGTCTTCCTCAGTTATCTCACGTTGAAAGTTTCTGAATCGCCTTTGTATGCTCTAAACTCTCTTTATGTGAATAACTAAGTTACGGCTGCCTCAACTACTTGTATTTATATGGGCATCAGAACCCTAGTTGAGTTCCACAAGGAAACCTTGTAATTATGGTAAGACAAGATTCCTTGTAACTCTTTCCTTGTTTAAGTCCAACTCGTATTCGTACTTCGAAGACATAGCCTGAGCACCGCCTCTTTTTGTCTGACTAGAATGCATACTCGTTCACGCTCCTAGTTCCGCAGGGATTTGCAACCCTCAAATCTTTTCGATCAGTCGTGCCCTTCTATACAAGGACCAGGTTCCCCTCCGGAACCACTTGGTCCTTCTCGTTTGTCATTCTTCAAAAACCTTCCTCAATAAATTCCCTCTTTTTGATGATGACAAACAAATGTTGCCAAGGAACCTGAATAGACAAAATTTCAAAAAACACAAAAACAAAAAATAATAGTTTGAAAAATTTAAAACAGATGAGTTAGGTCACAAACACCCCAAAATTTCCTTCTTCCCTCTTTTGGCATCATCGAAAAGATTCAAACACCTGCAGGAACCAGTTAGTACTGTCCAGTCTAGAGCATAAGGCAACAAGTCAGCTTGAATTTAAACACACAGAAATAAGGCTAAGGGCCCAAGCAGAACCAGATAATATAGAATAGACCCAATTCAAGCAAAAGAAGTTTAAAACCATTTATTCAGGGCGTGACAAGTCTCACAACCTTATTAAAAAGTACACAACATAAAAAGGATTGTCTTAAAGTCACATATCAAGGAAGGACAGGGAGGGATTAGGGAGAGTATGATCAAGGACAGGGAGGAAGAGAAGTAGGACTCAGGGCTTCAAGTTGAAGTGCTTGACCAGTGCCTTAAGGTTCTTTGTATTCTTGGCCCTTTCCATCACCAGCTCGGCCTCATACTTTTCAAGCGATCAATTTCTTGATACTCAATTTTCAAGCGATCAATTTCTTGATCCTTTAACTCCAGCTTCCTTTGCAGCTCAGCATTCTCAGTATTGACTTCAAGGACATGATGCTCCAGTTCTTTGACTGCTGCAATGGCTTTTTCTGGTGCATAGTCCTCACTTTCTTCAGTCTGCTCCTGCTTAACCTGCACTGGTTTCTTGAAAGCTCTCTTCTCTTTGAAGAAATCACAGCTTTTCAGCACATTCAGCCCAAACATATGATGAATGGTGGGCTTTTTCCCTGCTTCCAAAGGAATCCAAAAGTGCTCAAGAACCTGCTGTAGGATGTAGGAATGCACCAAGGAATTTGGCTTCTGATCAGTGTCTGCAATCCTTTGGATGTGTCTGATTATCAGACCAGGTAGATTAATTTTCACTCCTCTGTCCAGCAAGTCTATGTAGGTTAAGTTAAGAGCACTAGCCTCATTGTTCCTTTCTCCCCTTGACAGTAGGAACCGATGAACAAACTCAAAAAGCAACTGATGAGATAGCTCCATTTCCTTCTTGTCAACCTTCCTCTCTTTCCTGAGCTTTGTTTTCCCTGTAAATTTCTTCAGAACACTCAGGGGAGTCACTCCATCAGTTCTTTTTGGCCATTTCAACTTAATATACCTGCAATAACCCTCAGTAGGTACATCAAGTATCACTCCCAACTCTGTTTTCCCAAACTCAATTTCAATCCCCTTCACAACAGAGAACATCCTCCTGGCAGCAACTCTGCAATTTGTATAGAACTCCCTAACTTCATCAGAAAACAACAGCCTGTCTTTATTGGAAAATAGACCTAACCACTGTTGACACCCAATTTTATCCCGGATTTTTCAATTAACGTCTAATTATTTTAACATCAAAGGCTAATCAATTAATTTTGAAGAAGAAAGGCCAAAATTGCAAAAATATACCCTAGTTTCAGCTTACCCGATTATCCTAAAAGGGGTTAAATTCGTTCCAATAATATGAAATCAGCCTATATGTGCAATCTTGTATTTTCCTAAACTAATCCTAAGAAAAAGCTAAATCTGTTCTTAAATTTAAATTTAGGATCATTTCTACAAAGCCCATATAACACACAACCAACTATTAATTCATCTTCTCCTTATCCCAAAAAACCCTCACACCCTAAAGATGAGCCCCCTCATCTTATTCATTTCCTTCAAAAAACTCTCTCATCTTCTCAAAAAGAAAAACCCTCCACACACACACGGCATACAAAACCCGACACACCACCCCTCATACATAAAAACCAACAACGACTCTCTGTTTAAAAAAAAGAACAAAAACACCAACAGATCAAGATCCACCACCGTGGATGGAATTACAGGCGAATCGAAACAGAGGGAGTAGCATAGGGACTCCATCACCACCACCTAGATCTTGATCGTAAAAACCCCATCGCTAGTGGTATTGGTTTTCTCTGTTTTGATGATTAATCGACGCAAGAAAGAGTATAATAGGGGAATGGAACTTCGTTGTCACCGGAAATACTTCCTCCGGCAAACTCATGTCTTCTCTGTTTCTTTTCGTCTGCTGCTGTATCTGAAAATGTAAGAGAGTGTTGCAGTGGCGCCGCCGTATCCTACACCGGAAAATATGGCCAGCTGTCGCTTCTCTGTTTCTCGTCACTGTCGCTTGATGTTGTTACTGAGACGATTGGGAATTTGCCTTTGCTCGACCTTATCCTTCATCGCCACGGGGGTTTTGCCACTGTTTCTTTGAATTTGTTTCTGGACCTTTGATGTTGTTGTTTCGTGCTACTCTATTTCATTTCTCCAATTTGGAGCAGTTTTGATCACCGCACTGTTGGTTAGTAAAGGGTTCGGTGTTGTTGGTTTTGACAGGTGTTGCTTATGATGTAGATTAATCTTGAGCAGGGAGGGAGTTCTTTGTCTTTTGTGACTCGGAGAATGCAGGAGTCTCTAAGGGTGGTTGCGCTGTTTCTCCTTCAGTTCATAGCTGAGAAATTCTGTGGTTACTTTTGATCAACAGCCCTTGATTTGCATGATTCTAAATGATTGTGCTCATCTTAAGCTTTAAGAGATACAACATTTCTAGGCCTATTAAAATAACTGACTTGAGGCCTATGCATATGGACTGATTTGAACTTGATACTACACCTGGCCAATGAAAAATACATATACACGTATTGAGGCCTCGGGATCGATTTGAACATGATACTACACTTGAACCGTCCCGTTCCCGTGTCCCTAAAGCAAAAGGCGATGATGAATGTATGAAATTAATGCAAAGCAAGTCGAATAGAGTGGTGGGTTTGGTACTTGGCATGGCAACCGGCCCGGGCTCCGTCTTTGCAGTCGTACCAAATCCCGAGCCTCTATTCGACGTGCCATAGAGACCTGAACCTAAATTTTGCAAAAAAAAAAACCGGTTTTAGTATTATTATTATTTTTATTACTAATATTATATATTATTATTATTACTATTATTATTATTACTTTATTACTTTATTATTAGTATTTTATTTTCATTCATTATTACACTTTATTATCGTACTAATCCAGTTTAATTTTCATATTTTTTATGAGGTACATTTTGGCACAAACAATTTGGGGACACGTTTGGCTAACCTGTAAATGTGGATATACATTGACCTGGACTCGAGCATTCAAAATAAGACTTAGGAATTTTAGAAAATCCAAGGCTCCCGCGAGTTGATCATTTTCTCGGATTTTATCTTTAACTTTGCCTTTCTTTCCTTAGAGATATTTATGCAAATAAATGTGTAAAATATTTTATTTATCAATAATATTTGATTGTTTGTATATTGCTTTACTTTATGTTCATTGCCTTTTATTGTGAAGTCGTTATTTAATTTATTGCAAATTGGGGTCGTCTTAGCAAATACGTGCAAGTAAAATATATATTTTGCAAATAAGCTTTTTATTATTATTATTATTATTATTATTATTATTATTATTATTATTATTATTATTATTATTATTATTATTATTATTATTATTATTAGTATTATTATTCAAATAATTCTTTCGAAAGAAAAGCGCACTTGTAAATATTTGGAAACCTGTCGGATTAACCATATTTTACGGAATTTCGGAAGTGCCTTAAAAACCTTCTTCCGAAATTAATAAAACCTCTTGCCTTTAGAATCTCTGAAACAAAGACCGTCTTTTTATAAAAATGGAGTTTTTGCACGCATTTGCTAATTTGGTTCCCTGTTTTCCTTAAATTGGGTGGCGACTCCAAAACTCCAAAAGAGTTAGTCCATCATGTCGATATTCCGGAATTTATCCTTTTCGAGGTAATTTTTGGGGTTCAACAACCACCCTTGATCTCCTACCTTCCTGAGTAAAGGTTTCATATAGTGCTCCTTCACATTACCCAGGATGCTCCCAGCCAATACCTGGTGTCTAGCAAAGAAGGCTGTTCTGTCAACCTCCTCTTCAGAATCTTTCCTCCTTTTCTTGCCCTCCAGCTTACTGTCTGTTTCTGAGTCACTGGGTTCCACATAGCTTCCAGCTTCATCACTTTCCTCTTTGGCATCAGCAGCCCTTTTCTCATTCTTCTTCTTTTCATCCAGTTTTTCATCCCTCACATTCTTGACTGTCTTTCCAGCTTATCAACCTTTGCTAACTGCTGCTTCAAGGCTGACCTTGTTGCCACCCTTCTTGAGGAAGGAACTGGCTGTGCAGCAGTTTTGTCATCACTCTCAGTCCTCTCCTCTTGAGAGTCCTCACTAGGTTAATCTACCAGTCTGCTCTTGGACACAGACTTTCCCCCTTTCAACAACCTTCTTCTCTTGTCAGTCTCCACTCTGGTCTCACTTAGAAACACCACTTTTTCTGTTTCACCTTTATTCAGCAGTTTTCCATTTTCCTCTCCAAACCTTCTTTTTACACTCTTTCTTTTTGTTTCCTCAAATTTCTCTGCTACTTTATCACTTTCCCCATTTCCTTCTAAAATTTCTTCATCCTTCTCCTCTTCAGAATCTGTCCACTTGAGTTCTGTATCATCAGCCATAATAGAATTCTAGCAAGGACCGGGTTCTTCACTAGTTTTTTGCAGCCTCAGCAGAACTAGGTCCTCCAACAACTGGACCTTCAAGTACAGATATCCCCTGAACGGGACTTTTTGTTAAACGGCCCATTTAAGTCTTGAATAGAATTAAAAGGGTCACAAGTTTTTTTTTCTTGGTGAAATGACCTGCTTTTTTAATTAGATAAGAAGTGTGATTTAAGATTTAATTAATTATTAAAGATTAGTTTAAATCTTTTAAAATTTACAAAGAGGCCCAAAACACAAATGTTAAAAAATCTAAAAATTTAAAATAAAGAAAATAAAAATAGCTTCTTCTAACGTTGCTCCTGCTTCTAACACTTGTGCTTCTTCAAATCTTCTCCATCTTCTTCAACTTTCTTACTTGTAGTTCACATGATTGTAAGTTAGTAGAGTTCCAAATCTCATCTATTTTTGGTTTATTTCAACCAACGTATAAAGATTTTAATCTAACTAGATTTTGAAAATTTTAGTATTAGAATTTAAATTAGTTCGAATAAGGTCATTTGGAATAGCATTGACCTGGGTTTGTGTTCTAACCCTGTATCAAGACTATTAATTAAAGGTATGTGAAAAAAATTCTCATCATTAGAGTTATCTTGCCAGTGTAATTTGGTCTGCGATGGACAGATCGATCATCGGTCCGACTTGTTATTAATCAATATTTACTGTTATCCGATAGCTGACCGATTATAATAATGGACTTATCGCTCCGACAGATATATCATTGCTCTTTTTATTTTGATTTCTATGTTTGCAATATTATTTTATCTTACTAGTTTTTGATAATGTTATATTACTTATTGTGGGTACACAAGCATGACAAAAATTGTCTTGTTTACATACGAAGGTGCTTTCACACAAACATAGAAGCCGATCGATGCCATATCCGGCCGATCGAAACAATTGTCGTAGCAGACCAATAACATATTTATCGGACAGATCCTTAATTTATCAAGTTCTATGCGAGATCGATTACATATCGATCGGACAGATCATTAATATATAGGTGATTTATGAGCGAGTTCTTGATTATACATTCTACATAATTAAAAGCAAGGAATAATATTACAAGTTCAAGAGATTTTTGGAATAACAAGTAAGAAAATGAATATTTGAATTTTTTGTACATATGAAGGTGCTTTCACGCTAACATAGTTTGTATTCTAGTATGTCCTCTTATTATTTTTTACGCCAATAATTTTGTGAAATTTTCACTAAATTCACTCCTTATACATCAATTTTTAACATAATACGAAAAATTATTATTAAACTTATATGAATAAGGCGATAGAGGCCGATCGATGCCACATCTGGTCGATCGAAAAAATTATCGTAGCAGACATATAACATATTTATCGAAAAGATCCTTAATTTGTCAAGTTCTATGCGAGATCGATTTGAAACGACCTCGGTCAGTCGTTTCTGAAGTTAGGACTACGATTGGCGTGCCGATAATTTTAAAATATTTGTAAGGTCCATTAAGACATGTCTGTAAAATTTGAGCTAAATCAGACCTCGTTTGGTAGGCATCGGAAGAAGGTTTTATTTTTTATTGTCGATAAATATTAAAAAGAGATTTTTGAGCTCGGTTTTGGCGAATGTGCTCCGATTCGAAATCCGAAAGCGCCGTTAGTTTCGTATGATTATTTATGACTTTTGTGATTTTTCAAAAGTGAACTTCGATGTTGTTCGGCTAGTTTCCACTAAAATGCCAAAAGTTAAATAATTTGACCTTTTCCTTTAAATTCGCATCTTGAGTTTCGGGAGTCTGAATTTAGATCCGTCTTCGCGAGTATGTTATATATATTTTGTATAACTTACTTGAAAAATTTGGGATCATTTCGACTTCTCTAGGGTTCCATTTTAATTTTAATCGTCGTAGCGAATTTATTATTAAAAAAATAAATTAAATTATATTGTAGTCCATATACATGCAGAAACATTCAATCAAATACAGAGAAGAGAAAAGTTAGAAAAGAAAGAGGAAAAAAGGGAAAAAGAGGTGGAAAAATAGTGGAATTTCTACCCCAAATCTCCGGGTAATGATGTTAACTCATTATCTTAGCTTATTACGTGTGTTTGAATATATTTTTACGGTAAAAATAGGAATATTAGACATCGCCTAATGACTTAAATTGATAGTTTAAAGGGTCAATTGGACCCCGATGATGGAAATGATTATATATTCGTACTCAGTGAGTTATGGACAATATATAAATATAATTTATTTAGGGTTTGGTTATGGGACTTTGAACCCTGTACATAGGTCTGGCTTGCGTATTGCGTATGCGAATAGGGTATCAGGTTCCTAACTGGATTGCCCTAAGACATAAGAAATGAAGTCTTTAGCTTTATTTGATATAATTTTTCTACTTATTGAATAGAAAGGGATCGTTTGGCAGTTAATCCAAAGGAAAAAGCAGTGGCTGAGTAACAGGGCTAGCTTTGGAATACGGTAAGTGATTATATCCATTTCTTTTGAGGTATTTGGCCTCGTGGATTTTCTACCACGTGTTCTTTACGTGTGTAGATACCGATAGGCGTACTCATTACGCCTTAGCTTTGAATTTACGTTGTATATTATATGTTATGTTCTGTTGCTGGTGTTGCATTGAGTATCTGAGCATTGTACTCTCGCTATCATTATTGCATATACTTCCAGGTAATCGATGAGAGACCCGAGCAAGTGAAGGGTCATTACTATATATACTTTCCGGTAGTCGATGAGAGTCCCGTGCTGATGAAGGGTCATTATTGTATATATCTCCTGGTAGACGATGAGAGTCCCGCGCCGGAGATAGGTTTCGGGCACATGTGACCCCATTGCATCATGATACATCATTGCATATATTTATATGTATTTTTTTAGGTGTATAGATTTATTGTATTAATTATCTGTGAATGATTATCTGGTTTACTGTTATGGCTTCTGTTTCCCTGACTAGCGTATCTATTTTTTGAGGTTGCTAGTTTTTTGATCCACGCTCAATCTTACACCATTAATAGTGAAGGGCGGTCGTCAAAGTATAATACCCGATGTGAGTCGGGGTCGATTTCCCAAGGGAACTAGCACGTCAAGTGAGAGAGTTGCAAATAGATATTCAAATGAGGTTTAGTATTGAGTCCTAGAAGTATGATTTGTTTGATGAAAACTATGATTAATTCTAAAGTGTAAGCAATTAAACGAGTAAGTTGTTCGATATTACTAGACTAGGGGTGCAACCAACTAATAGTGATTTCCAACCAACGGGTGTCTTTACTTCACTTTCCCAACACAAGTATAATTATGGTCGAGCATTCCAATCGTGATCTCTAGAATCCTTCCGGCCTAGGAGAGATCTTTCACAACCCGCTCGTCAAAGCCTTAGTTGAATGCTTGAAGCACTACTCAATGACCCAAGGAAAGGAGACCTCTTCCGAGCGTAACTCCTTTTAGATGAGTTAGTCTATATGAATAGCCTATCAACTCAAATCCTCGCCAACTCCACTATTCTACACTAGTTAATCTCTTCCGAGTCTTTAACTAGCAATGTAGACAAGAAATCCCAAATACCATGGATTTTAGGATTTTGATGTTATTGTAATGGGGAGTTGGATAATTGTTACTTGTGTTATAGTTAGTGAAATAGAACAACACCCTTTAATTTTCTGTCACAATAGCATAATTACACCTCTAGTTATGAGTTTAGCTACTCATAACTAGGGTTTGAATCATAACAATAAAGATGTAATGAAAAGATGAAATCATGTTGGACATAAGTTTGAATTGATATATGGAATAAAGATTCAAAGTTACAAGATTAGAAGCTTACAAAATGATGTTAAACCTCCAACTTGGCTCTCAAAATCGCCAAAAATATAGAGTAAAATTTAGTGTAAGTGTTATGTAATAAAACCCTCACTTTCCTATTTATACTCCTAAGAAAATTACACAAAAATTTTGTTCCGACCCAATTGTGCTGACCGCACAATATTGTGCTGGCCGCACAATATTGTGCTGGCTGATTGTGCTGGCCGCACAATTCCTTGAAGACTTGAGGTAGTTGCTGCTTGTTTTTGCATTATTGTGCTGAGCATTGTGCTGACCGCACAATATTGTGCTGAGTAATTGTGCTGACCACACAATTGGGTCTTTTTCAGCATTGTGCTAAGCATTGTGCTACCGCACAATATTGTGCTGAGCCGCACAAGTCCTTGAAAGCTTGTTCCATTTCGTACGACTCCAACTTCGACTCGACTCGGCCTTCTTTTGTGTTCTTTCTGCTCAGTTTCCGGCCTCGAGCGTTTAAACTAAGTAGCACCTGGAATCACGCAACATTACATAAGAATTGGTCGTGAAATTAGCTTAAAAACACACAAAGTTCCTATAAAGGAAGGCTCAAAGTCGGTAAAATGCCGACTTATCATTTGTCCTCACTTATTGAGTCCTTATGACTCACCCCTATTTGTTCTTGTGTTTTCTTTTTGTTCGGCAGGTTCTGCTCCCGGACCCAGCCAGTCGCGTCGTGATTGAGGATTAGTACGTTTTCAGCTGTCTACGGTGAGCCATCCTGTTCATTATGGCCACCAACCTCAGATATTACAGTTTTTCTTACTTTTGCTCCCCTTGAGAGGTGTGTATATCTTTTGGCCTTCTTAGATGTCTGATCTGGAAACCTTTAAAACTGTGTTTTCTGGGTAGTTAGTTGCATTATTCAGACAGCTTGTATGTTTGTCTATCCTTGAGATTTATTATCTTATGTTGTCAAAATTTGGTTCATTTTCATTTCAAGGTAATTCTTCCCAAATTATATCGATTCAGTCAATAGGGTTTACCCGACAGGTTTAGGGGAGATGGTCAGGTGCCCGCACGGCCTAAACGAGAATTCTGGTTGTGTCAGTTGGTATCTGAGCGAGGTTTAGACTCTTTCTAGATCATGACAGTGTCTGATAGAGTCTCGCTGATCGGGCGGAGACGTCCGTACCTATCTACGAGAAGCTATGGTGGCATTTAGGACGTTTCCTTTCTTTCATTCCCCGTCGTGCGTGAGTTTTCTTATCTGAAGTTAAATATTTTTTTGTTATTATTTTCTGCGGTAATGGTGAGAACGCGCGAAAATGTTCAGCGAGAGGCGGAGGAGCCAACGGTCGCCCCTATGCCTGCTGCTCCGCGAGGTGGTGGTGTTGGCCGCATTAGAGGTCGTGGTCGAGGCAGAGGTAGAGTTGCCCAGGCCACGAGGATGGTGGATCATGTTGATCCTGCTGCAGAGGTTCCGGTAGTGCCAGCTTTTGCTGGGCAGGGGGAGCAGGGCTTATTCGTTCCCCCCGCACTTCATGATGCTTTTATGAGATTCTTAGCGACGCAGATGCCCCAGGGACCTCATATTCCTCAGGCTACTGTAGATGCTTCTATTCCTCAGGCTGCTGCAGATGCTCATATTTCTCAGGCTGCCGTAGATGCTCCTATTCCTTAGGCAGCTTTTCAGGTTGCGGTAGATATTGGTTCTCAGGTTCAGGAATCCCCTATTCTAGCTCCACATGTAGCCCCAGCAGCTCATGTTCCAGGTGGTTATGTTCCAGAGCAGGTCAAGTTGATGATCCGGCAAGGTTGCATTATTTTACCCGACTTAGTCCTCCGAAGTTCTCTGGTCAGAAATCAGATAAGCTTAAGCCTCGTGAGTTTCTTGATCAATGTCAGCATATCTTAGAGGCCCTTGGATATCTTGAGCAGTATGGAGCTGATTATACTGCCTTCCAGCTTGAGGGTCCAGCTTTTGCTTGGTGGACCGCACTCCGATCAGCTAGGCAGGGCTTAGCTAAGTTGACCTCGAGTAATTCTCCCATCGATTCATGGAGAATTTTTTTCCTCTCAGTCAGCAGGATGAGAAGAGGAGACAGTTTGAGAGGATTGGACAGGGTAACCTGTCAGTCACGGAGTACGAGCTTTTGTTTTTAGAGATGTCCAGCTATGCTGCAAATCTCGTGCAGGAGCCCTCTAAGAGGGTCAGACGTTTTATTGATGGGCTTTCTCCTTATTTGTGGTCCCAGATTGCTCGTGAAATTGAGGCTGGTACTCTATTTGATGTCGCTGTTGATATTGCTAGGAGGTATGAGGCCTATCATAGATTGGAGATGGAGGAGTTAGAGTGGGAGAGTAAGATATCTCGTGGTCCAGGGCATTCTAGTACCTCGTATGGAGGTAGGAGTTATCAGCAGCAGAGTAGGCCTCTTGTCAGACCAGCTCAGTTTCCAGCACGTGGTTTTCAGGGCGCACCAGTTCCTCGACGGGGTCATCCCCAGCTTCCTCCTAGTAGTCATCAGCAGTTTGTGCAGCGCCAGTATGGCCCAAGGTGTTTCCATTGTCGTGAGCCAGGGTATCATAAGAAAGATTGCCCTTATCTTTATCAGCAGGGCAGTAGCATTTCTTTCCCTCGCCTTCCAACCCTATGCAGCAGAAGCCTCAGGGTGCCCCTCCAGGGTCTCAGCCAGCTAGAAGTGCACCACCACCTAGTAGAGGTCGTGGGCGTGGTCCTAGTGGTCCCTCTAGAGATGGTCGTTAGGGTAGCGGCTCAGCTCAGCCGCAGAGACAGCTATATGCACTGCCGGCCAGGCAGGATGCCGAGGCATCCCCAGTTGTTGTTATAGGTATTTTATCTGTTTGTGGTCAAGATGCATATTCTTTGGTGGATCCAGGGTCTACATATTCATATGTATCTCCTTATTTTGCTTCGGGCTTTCATGTTGATTATATGCGTCTTCGTGATCCATTCTGTGTTTCCACTCCTATTGGAGACATTATCATTGTGGATCGAGTTTACACAGCTTGTACCATATCTTTTGGGGGTCGTGAGACACTAATAGATCTTCTAATTCTAGATATGGTTGATTTTGATGTTATTATTGGCATGGATTGGCTGGCTTCGTGTCATGCCACATTAGATTGTCATGCCAAGTCTCTTCAGTTGTCTCTTCCTTGTTCAACATCGGTGGTATGGCAGGGCTCTTATGTCCCACCCATAGGGCATGTTATTTCTTTCCTGAAGGCAAAGCGGTTGATGGATAAAGGGTGTTCAGCGTATCTTGCCATGGTTCGATATACCACTGTGGAGATTCCATCTCTTGATTCTATTCCTGTCGTTAGGGAGTTCCCTGACGTGTTTCCAGATGATTTGCCAGGACTTCCTCCTGATCGAGAGATCGATTTTGGCATAGATATTGTGCCAGGGACTCAGCCTATTTCTATCCCTCCTTATCGCATGGCCCTATTAGAGTTGAAGGAGCTAAAAGAGCAGTTACAAGATTTGTTTGATAAGGGGTTCAGTAGGCCGAGTATTTCTCCGTGGGGTGCTCCTGTTCTATTCGTGAAAAAGAAAGATGGGACTATGCGGATGTGTATTGATTACCGTCAGCTAAATAAGGTCACCATAAAGAACAAGTACCCTTTGCCTCGCATTGATGATTTGTTTGATCAGTTGCAGGGTGCCAAATTCTTTTCTAAGATCGATCTGCGATCTGGTTATCATCAGCTAAAGATTCACGAGTCAAATATCTCGAAGTCTGCTTTTAGGACTCGTTACGGCCATTATGAGTTCCTAGTTATGTCTTTTGGGCTGATTAATGCCCCTGCAGCCTTTATGGATCTCATGAACCGGGTGTTTAAGCCATTCCTTGATTCCTTTGTCATTTTCTTCATTGATGATATTCTTATTTATTCTTGTAGCCACGAGGAGCATGATTATCATCTGAGGGTGGTTCTTCAGACCCTCCGTGATCGTAAGCTGTATGCCAAATTCTCAAAATGTGAGTTTTGGCTTAATTCTGTAGCATTTTTGGGTCACGTGGTATCTAGTGAAGGTATCAAGGTTGATCCGAAGAAGATTGAAGCAGTGCAGAAATGGCCTCGTCCTACCACTCCGACGGAGATTCGCAACTTTCTTGGATTGGCAGGTTATTATCGGAGGTTTGTGGAAAAGTTCTCTACTATTGCAGCTCCCCTGACTTGCCTGACGCAGAAGGCGGTTCAGTTTCGATGGTCCGATGAGTGTGGTGCAAGCTTCCAAAAGCTTCAGGCCTTATTGACTTCAGCTCTAGTGTTATCCCTTCCTTCGGGCACTGGTGGATTCATAGTTTATTGTGATGCATCTCGTGTGGGCCATGGTTGTGTTCTTATGCAGCACGGGAAGGTAATTGCTTATGCTTCCAGACAGTTGAAGCCGAATGAGAAAAATTATCCTACTCACGATTTAGAATTTGCAGTTGTGGTCTTTGCTTTGAAGGTATGGAGGCATTATCTTTACGGCGAGCCTTGTGAGGTGTCTACGGATCATAAG
The DNA here is from genome assembly GCA_029990575.1 of Petunia axillaris subsp. axillaris. Lineage (NCBI taxonomy): Eukaryota > Viridiplantae > Streptophyta > Magnoliopsida > Solanales > Solanaceae > Petunia > Petunia axillaris. Next base: position 63,720,273 of record JARKNS010000004.1, read on the forward strand.
AGTCCGCAGTATCTTCTCTCTCAGAAAGATCTTAACGGCCGACAGCGGAGGTGGCTTGAATTGATTAAAGATTATGATCTCACTATCCGCTATCATCCTGGGAAGGCGAACATGGTAGCAGATGCTTTGAGCAGGAAGTCTATGGGCAGCATGGCTTTTCTTTATGCTGACATGAGACCATTGGCTCGAGAATTGCAGTCCCTTAGTGACTTTGGCATGAGATTTCTTCTTCCAGACTCCAGTAGAGGCTTAGCGTGTATTGCAACTCAATCTTCCTTAGTCAATCAGATTTAAGGGAAGACAGTTCGAGGATCCTCATCTGCAGGAGTTGCGTGGTCGTGTCCTAAGTGGAGGAGTTCCCTCCTTCGAGCTTGATTCAGATGGAATTCTTCGGTTTAATGGTCGACTCTGTGTTCCTGATGTTGGGGATTTGAGGCAGTCAATGCTCGGTGAAGCTCATAGCTCGCGTTATTCCATTCATCCTGGTACTACAAAAATGTATCAGGACCTCCGAGAGCTATACTGGTGGAAGGGGATGAAGAGAGATGTATTTGATTATGTATCTCGTTGCTTGAACTGTCAGCAGGTTAAGTTCGAGCACAGGAAACCAGCAGGGTTAGCTCAAGCATTGCCCATTCCTTAGTGGAAGTGAGAGCACATCACGATGGATTTTACAGTTGGTCTGTCAGAGACCCTGCGGCATCACGATTCAGTCTGGGTCATTATCGACAGACTGACTAAATCAGCTCACTTTATCCCTGTAAAGACTACTGATTCAGCGCAGAGATTGGCTCGGATTTTCATTCAGCAGGTGGTTAGATTGCATGGTACTCCTGTATCTATTATCTCAGATCGTGGTTCCCAGTTTACCTCTCAGTTCTGGCAGTCTTTTTAGATAGAGTTGGGGACCCAGGTGCAGCTTAGCACAGCATTCCATCCTCAGACTGACGGTCAGTCCGAGCCGGCTATTCAAATTTTAGAGGACATGCTGAGAGCTTGTGCACTGGACTTCGAGGGTTACTGGGATGATCATTTGGCGTTAGCAGAGTTCCCTTATAATAATAGCTACCAGTCTTCCATTCAGATGGCTCCATTTGAGGCATTATATGGTCGTTGATGTCGTTCTCCTATTTGCTGGATTGAGTCTCGAGATGTCGAGGTGATGAGTTCAGATATGGTTCGTCAGACTATTGATGTTGTTCGTGTTATTTAGGATAGTTTACGGACCGCCCAGAGTAGGCAGATTTCATATTCGAACTGGAGGAGCCGAGAATTAGAGTTGGAGGTCGGGGACATGGTATTTTTGATAGTGTCACCGATGCGAGGTGTAAAGAGATTTGGTAGGAAAGGAAAGCTTAGTCCCGGGTTCATTGGCCCTTTCCGTATCGAGAAGCGTATTGGTAAGGTAGCTTATCGGCTTGACTTGCCAGCTTCTATGCCAGTTCACCCAGTTTTCCATGTATCGATGCTTCGGAAGTGTATCCGAGATCCTTCCGAAGTGATCGAATTAGATCCTGCTCAGCTAGATGTGAATCTAGCTTACGAGGAATTCCCAGCTGCTATAGTTGCGCGTGATGTCCGGAAACTTCATTCGAAACAGATTCTGATGGTTCGAGTACGATGGAAAAATCGTCCTCGTGAGAAGGACACTTGGGAGCTTGAGTCCAGTATGCGTGAGAGGAATCCTTACCTCTTCGACGATTCAGGTTCGAACTTGGTCTTTAAAGCCTAAAAGTTCTTATCACTGTATATGATTTTGGTTTCGTAGTAAATGTCATTGAAAAATTGGTGTAAGCATTCTCATTAGAGGTGTGAAATCTATTTTAGACTCTTGCTTGCTCGAGAACGAATGAGAGTCTAAGTGGAGGAGAATGAAACGACCTCGGTCAGTCGTTTCAGAAGTTAGGACACCGATTGGCGTGCCGATTTGAGCTAAATCAGACCTCATTTGGTAGGCATCGGAAGAAGGTTTCAGTTTATATTGTCGATAAATAATAAAAAGAAATTTTTGGGCTCGGCTTTGGCAAATGAGCTCCGATTTGAAATCCGAAAGCTCCGTTAGGTTCGTATGCTTATTTGTGACTTTTGTGATTTTTCGAAAGTGAATTTCGATGTTGTTCGGCTAGTTTCCGCTAAAATGCCGAAAGTTAAATAATTTGACCTTTTCCTTTAAATTTGCATCTTGAGCTTCGGGAGTCCGATTTGAGATCCGTCTTCGCGAGTATGTTATATATATTTTGTATTACTTGAAAAATTTTAATCGTCGTAGCGAATTTATTATTAAAAAAATAAAATAAATTATATTGTAGTCCATATACACGCAGAAATATTCAATCAAATACAGAGAAGAGAAAAGCTAGAAAAGAAAGAGGAAAAAAGGGAAAAAGAGGTGGAAAAATAGTGGAATTTCTACCCCAAATCTCCAGGTAATGATGTTAACTCATTATCTTAGCTTATTACGTGTGTTTGAATATATTTTTACGGTAAAATAGGGATATTAGACATCGCCCTAATGACTTAAATTGATAGTTTAAAGGGTCAATTGGACCCCGATGATGGAAATGATTATATATTCGTACTCAGTGAGTTATGGACAATATATAAATATAATTTATTTAGGGTTTGGTTATGGGACTTTGAACCCTGTACATAGGCCTGGGCTGCGTATTGCGTATGTGAATAGGGTATCAGGTTCCTAACTGGATTGCCCTAAGGACAAAAGAAATGAAGCATTTAGCTTTATTTGATATAATTTTTCTACATATTGAATAGTGAGGAATCGCTTGGCAGTTAATCAAAAGGAAAAGCAGTGGTTCTGTAACAGGGCTAGCTTTGGAATACGGTAAGTGATTATATTCATTTCTTTGGAGGCATTTGGCCTCGTGGATTTTCTGCCACGTGTTCTTTACGTGTGTAGCTACCGATAGGCGTACTCATTACGCCTTAGCTTTGAATTTATGTTGTATATTATATGTTATGTTCGGTTGCTGGTGTTGCATTGAGTATCTGAGCATTGTACTCTGGCTGTCATTATTGCATATACTTCCCGGTAATCGATGAGAGTCCCGAGCCGGTGAAGGGTCATTACTGCATATACTTCCCGATAGTCGATGAGAGTCACGCGCCGGCGAAGGGTCATTATTGTATATATCTCCTGGTAGACGATGAGATTCCCGCGCCGGAGATAGGTTTCGGGCACATGTGACCCCATTGCATCATGATACATCATTGCATTTCTTTATATGCATTTTTTTAGCTGTATAGATTTATTGCATTAATTATCTGTGAATGATTTATCTGGTTGACTGCTATGGCTTCTGTTTCCTTGACTAGCGTATCTATTTTTCAAGGTTGCTAGTTTGTCATCACTTATTGAGTCTTTATGACTCGCCCCTATTTGTTCTTGTGTTTTCTTTTCGTTCGGCAGATTCTGCTCCAGGACCCAGCCAGTCGCGTCGTGATTGAGGAGTAGTACGTTTTCAGTTGTCTACGGTGAGCCATCCTATTTATTGTGGCCACCAACTTCAGATATTAGAGTTTTCCTTACTTTTGCTCCTCTCGGGAGGTGTGTATATCTTTGGCCTTCTTAGATGTCTGATCTGGAAACCTTTAAATCTGTGTTTTCTGGGTTGTTAGTTGCATTATTCAGACAGCTTGTATGTTTGTCTATCCTTGAGAGTTATTATCTTATGTTGTCAAAATTTGGTTCATTTTCATTTCAAGGTAATTCTTCACAATTTATATCGATTCAGTCAATAGGGTTCGCCCGACATGTTTAGGAGAGATAGTCGGGTGCCCGCACGGCCTAACCGAGAATTCTGGTCGTGTCATGATTACATATCGATCGGACATATTATTAATATATCGGTGACTTATGAGCGAGTTCTTGATTTTACATTCTATATAATTAAAACAAAAAATAATATTACAAGTTCAAGGGATTTTTGGAATAAAAAGTAAGAAAATGAATATAGGAATTTTGTGTACATATGAAGGTGATTTCATGCAAACATAGTTTATGGTCTAGTATGTCCTCTATTTATTTCATATCAAAAGGGCACGCCAATAATTTTGTCAAATTTTCACTAAATTCACTCCTTATACATCAATTTTTAACACAATACGAAAAATTATTATTAAAGTTATAACGAATAAAGTGATAGGGCCCGATCGATGCCACATCCGGCCGATCAAAACAATTTTCGTAGCAGACCGATAGCATATTTATCAGACAAATCATTAATATATTGGTGATTTATGAGCGAGTTCTTGATTTTACAGTCTAAATAATTAGAAGCAAGGAATAATATTTTAAGTTCAAGAGATTTTTTGAAATAAAAGTAAGAAAATGAATATTTGAATTTTTTGTACATATGAAAGTGCTTTCACGCAAACATAATTTGTATTCTAGTATGTCCTCTTATTATTTCATATCGAATGATCACGCCAATAATTTTGTGAAATTTTTGCTAAATTCACTCCTTATACATCAATATTTAACATAATATAAAGAATCTTTATTAAACTTATAATGAATATGGCGATAGGGGCCGATCGATGCCACATCCGGCCGATCGAAACAATTGTTGTAGCTGACCGATAACATATTTATCAGACAGATCCTTAATTTTTCAGGTTCTATGCGAGATCGATTACATACCGATCGGATATATCATTAATATATCGGTGATTTATGAGCGAGTTCTTGATTTTATATTCTACATAATTAAAAGCAAGGAATAATATTACAAGTTCAAGAGATATTTGGAATAAAAAGTAAGAAAAGGAATATTTGAATTTTATGTACATATGAACGTGCTTTCAGGCGAACATAGCTTGTATTTTAGTATGTCCTTTTATTATTTCATATCGAATGATCACGCCAATTATTTTGTGAAGTTTTCACTAAAGTCACTCCTTATACATCAATATTTAACATAATACGAAAAATCATTATTAAACTTATAATGAATAAAGCGATAGAGGCCGATCGATTCCACATTTGGTCGATCGAAAATATTGTCGTAGCAGACCGATAATATATTTATCGGACAGATCCTTAATTTGTCAAGTTCTATGCGAGACCGATTACATATCGATCGGAAAGATCATTAATATATTGGTTATTTATGAGCGAGTTCTACTCCTTATACATCAATATTTAACATAATAACAAAATTTATTATTAAACTTTTAGTGAATAAGGCGATAGAGGTCGATCGATGCCACATACCGCCGATCGAAACATAACAGACCGATAAGATCTTTGTCGGACATATTATTAATTTATCAGGTTTTATGCAAGACCAATCAAATATCGATCGGACAGATCATTAATATATCAGTGGTTTATGAAATTGTCACTAAATTCACTCCTTATACATAATGAAAATTCACTGTTAACCTTATAACGAATAAGGCAATAGAGGATGATGGCGCCATATCAGGCCGATCGAGACAATTGTCGTAACAAACCGGTTACATATCGATCAGATAGATCATTAATTTGTCAGGTTTTATGTAAGACCGAAAAAATACCGATCAGACAGATCATTAATCTGACGACAACAATCAGTGAATCAAATCATCAAATCATAAAGTAGACACTATTTTCATAGAGATAAAATAGAAATACCATGAAATTTTGAATAGAGACAGAACATAAGTACCATAACAACTTATAACAAAAAGATAAAACTAGACGACAGATTGTCAATTGATTTGACATATAGGTGCTCTGTCTGGCAGGTCCAAAAGATATCCTAACAAATAATTATCTATCAGCTATAGTCTTTTTTTCTTTGTCAAAGTCTTTAAATTATCAGTTCCAATACTAATTTTTTTGTCTAACACTCAGTCTAAATTTTTTTTTTTTCCTTATCTTCATCATATAAACCCTCAGTAGTGGGAACCTTTCCACAATTTAGCCCAGTAATTATAGCTAGGTCCTTCTTACCAAATCGAATTGGCTTACCATCAATTATGAACCAAAGCTCTTTATCTTTTGAGCTTACAACACGCCGTTGTAACATAAAGTGTGCGACTTGACCATAAAAATTTTTGATCCAATTCTGTAGGTCCACTCTGAAGAAACAACCAAAGTAGCTTTTTTTAATTTGATCAAACACATTTGATATGTCCATATAATATTTGATCTCTTTAACAACATCCCACCGTGACATGATAATCACAAGTGAATCAAAATGGTCCCCATCATCCAACTCTTTACGAAAACCATAGTGTGACGGGTCTATCGATATTTCACATTCTGGTACCAATAATATGTTGTTGTTCTCGGATGACTCACTCTCATCACCAAATTCCTCGGAATATGCATCTCTATTACCACCAGATGCCTAAGAAGATGCATACCCTTCACTAGATGCCTTAGAAGACTCATCATCATCCCTAGATGCCTCAGAAGTCTCATCTTTATTATTAAAAGTATCATGCTCCTGAGGATAAATATAAGAAAGGCAATATCAATTAAACGAACAATAAAACGGAGATTGGTTTCAGATTTTTTAATGGACAGATTATAAATTGATCGACCAATGATAAATCTGTCTATTCTAATTTAAGGAAATAAACAAAATAACTGGATGGCAGGAATTATGAGTCCAATTTATGATCAACTTATTATTTTTCATTTAATTTATTTTAACAAAAATCTTTTTTTTTTTAAAAAAAAAGGTAAGGAGAAATTGAAAAATATCATAGACAATGTGAGTAATTTAAGATGAAATGATGCGAACAAATTAACTATTAACACGAAAATTAAGGGAAAACGTGCAAAAGTAAGCCAATAAATATCAAGGAATCCCTAAAATATTAATCAAGCATATAAAAAAATATGAAACACGACATATGGCTAATTAAGTTGACCTGATTCTCATCGAGCTCAATATTATCGTCAAGTTTTTTTGAATCCATATTGTTTGGCTCCAAGAATTCTTCAAAATGTCAAGATTAAACCCTCAAAATATTACCTATACTAAAACATAAAATCAATAACATAAGTAGAACTTGAGTAATTGACTTAAAAAAAGAACCCATAATTGAAGAAGAAAATTGAAGAACGAAATAAAGGAATACCAGTTCTTTGGTTGAGGGATTTTTTTGATGAGAAAGGGAGAGGAAATCTAACGTTAGTATGAATTAGAATTAGAATTGGAACTAGATTTTATATAATTTAAAATTTTACAATTTGACCCAATACTTTTTAATATGTTAATTAAACCCTAGCTTCAACTAACCCTTCTTTTCTATTTATTAAGTAGTTTTTTTTTTTTTTTTGTATAAGAAAAATAGGAGGAGGACATTTTGTTAAAAAAGTACTTGAGTAGGTCTTTCAGCCAAATTTTTCTCCCCCTGAACTCCCTTAATAGGAACAGCCCCCAAACTAGGTTCACTGACATGTCCTTTTGGGATTCAGCAGAATCCTCTTCTCTCAGTCTTTCTATCTCTTTTTCAACTACATCAGCCTCCAGCACATTCTCAGTTACTAAGGGCACATGCAAACTAGACTTAGGTTCCTCCTGATCAACCTGTTGGTTCTCCTCAACTACCTTCCCCCAATCAGATATTTCACAGGGCTCTACCTTTTCTACAATTTCATCTAGACATTTCATTAATGTTTCAGTACTCAATTTTCCAGGACTTTTTACATCTTCTAAAGCAGTAGAATCAGATATAGTAGAGTCATGTGTTACCTCAACTGGTTTTTCAGAGGAAACTGGTTCTGTCGGCGTAGGAGAAGAGAATCTGACAACCGACTTCTTGACCCCTTTCTGTCCTGCCCTTTTTAGGAATTTTACCCTAGCTTTGACAATTCTCTCCGCGAGAGTGGAAGGAGGGGGTTTTGGTGTAGATTTCTTGGATATTTTGGTTTCTGAAGTCTTAGTAGGAGATGCTGATGTAGATTGTACTTGAGATATAGTGATTGTGGTTAGGATTTTGAAAATAAGATGAAAGGGATTTCTTGTTTTGATTTTAGAGAGAGAGAGAGAGAGAGAGAGAAATAGACCGAGTAGAGAGAAATTGTTTTGCAAGTATGTTTGTTTCGTTTCTGTCAAATAGGAAGTGAGAGGGAGTAATGGTGGTGATGAGTTTCACTAAGGAACAGACGCTAATGATGGCTAAAAGGGTGAAAAGCAGCTTTTTTGAAGTTTTGAAAACCGGGAAAAAAGGTATTGATTTGACAGTTAAAGACTTACACAAATAAGGTCTTTTTAATTGACTAGGGTCCGGTAAAGTGTAGTAGAATTCTAATCAAAAAAGGAATTTGTTCTTATAATCAAGGACGGTTACAAGAACATAGAAAGCCTTCCTTGACACACATATAATTGACAATCAATTTCAGTTATGACACTTAACATAAATAGCTGTGTAGCTGTACCTGGACATGGTTCCTCATGCTTGCCTTGGTTCTTTCTACGTACCTTGTAGGTTCTTTTATGGGAACACATTAGCCCAACCTGGTGCTAATGAGCTGAACAAGTATACTTAATAAAGTACAAAATTTAGACTGAACAGTAAAAACAATAGTTACAAACAGGTTGCTGAACACTTAACTGACCAATCATTGGGGAACAAATGCTGAGTCATCCGTGTATTTTGGACATCCCTAACTCCAACCTATTCCTCTCAAACTGAACTTTATTTAGTGCTTTGGTAAATATGTCAGCAATTTGATCTTCAGTCCTGCACGAATTCGTAGTGATCAGACCCTTTTTCGACATTATCTCTAAGAAAATGGTGTCTAATATCAATGTGCTTTGTTCTTTTATGTTGGACTGGGTTCTTGGAAATATTCACTGCACTTGTGTTATCACATAAAATGGGCACAACTTCACATTTAATTCCAATTTCCTCCAACTTCTGTTTGATCCATAGCAATTGTGAGCAGCATGATGCAGCTGCTACATACTCAGCCTCTGCAGTAGATAAGGCTACCGAGTTCTGTTTCTTTGTTGCCCAAGAAACTAAGCAAGGACCAAGAAAGTGTGCCATTCCTGAAGTGCTCTTCCTGTCCACCAAGTGACCTGCATAATCTGCATCAGCAAAACCAATTAGTTCAAAAGTATCTCCCCTTGGGTACCATAGACATAGATCCTGAGTTCCTTTCAAGTATCTCAAGGTCCTTTTCACAGCTGTCAAATGTGATTCCTTAAGCTTGGACTGAAATCTAGCACACAGTCCCACACTATATACAATATCAGGTCGACTGGCTGTGAGATAGAAGAGTGAACCTATAATTCCTCTATATTTATCTCATTTGTAGAAGAACCTAGTTCATCTATGTCCAGCTTGGTTCCAGTAGCAATAGGAGTAGTCATTTTTTTTGCTCCTTCCATGTCAAATTTCTTCAGAAGTTCCTTGACATATTTTTGTTGATGAATCATGGTTCCTTCAGGCATCTGTTTTATCTGCAATCCTAGGAAGAAATTGAGTTCTCCCATCATGCTCATTTCAAATTCAGTGCCCATTAATTCAGCAAATCCCTTGCATAACTCCTCATCAGTGGCTCCAAAAATGATATCATCAACATATACCTGAACCACTAATAGATCCTTTCCTTTCTTCTTTAAGAATAGTGTGTTACCAATCTTCCCTCTTGTAAAATCATTCTTCAATAGGAATTCTGATAATCTTTCATACCAGGCTCTTGGAGCTTGCTTCAGTCCATAGAGTACCTTATCCAGTTTGTAAACATGATCAGGAAATTCACTGTTCACAAAACCTGATGGCTATATTACATAGACTTCTTTATTCAGATACCCATTTAAGAAGGCACTCTTCACATCAATCTGATATAATGTGAACTCCATGTATGTAGCAAAGGCACTCAACATTCTAATGGCCTTCATTCTTGCCACTGGTGCAAAAGTTTCATCATAGTCAATTCCTTCTTCCTGACTGTATCCTTGGACTACCAATCTAGCCTTGTTCCATGTTACTATACCATGCTCATCCAGTTTATTTCTGAATACCCACTTTGTTCCAATTATTGATCTATCCTTTGGCTTAGGAACTAAGTGCCACACTTTACTTCTTTCAAACTGATGAAGTTCATCCTGCATGGCTAGAACCCAATCTGCATCTTCTAGGGCTTCTTTTACATTATTTGGTTCCAAAGATGACAGGAAAGCAAAGAAAGCAAAGAAGTTCTTCAAGGCCGATCTGGCCATCATCCCAGTACCCAATTCAGATAATACATTTTCCTAGGGATGAGAACTTTGGTGCTTCCATGGCGTGGGTTGGATATGATGAGAAGAATCTTCAGCAACACTTTGAGTAGGTTCTTCCTGACTTGTTGAATCATCAACTTCATCCGATGTTCCCCCTGTCATATTGACTCCTTGTACTCGTGAAGTTGAATCCTCACATGATTCTTCCCCGTCTTCTGGATCATCAGGGTTAGTTACACCATCTTCTCGAGTAAGGCCAATTGCTTGATCATCTACTTCATTTTCATCTACTGCCTTATCAGATTTATCAAATACCACATGCATACTTTCCTCCACTGTCTGTGTTCTTTTATCAAACACTTTTTATGCTTTTCTTTGAGTAGAGTAACCAAGGAATATTGCCTCATCAGTTCTAGCATCAAATTTCCCCAATGGTTCCTTTCCGTTATTGTGGACAAAATATTTACAACCAAAGGGTCTCAGGTGTGCAATATTTGGTTTTCTTCCTCTGAGCAGCTCATATGGGGTCTTGTCAAAAATAGCTCTTATGGAGCATCTGTTTAGCAAATACATGCGGTGTTTATTGCTTCAGCCCAGAAGTTTCTTGCAAGACCACTTGACAGCAGCATAGTCCTTGCCATATCCTCTAGAGACCTGTTCTTTCTTGGGTCCCTTCTTATGAGAAAATGGATAAATCAAATCCTTTTTAGCCCATTGAGGTAGAACGCTTCTTTTATTCTTTGTCTTTGCCTTGCTTGCATTCATGCACCTTTGTCTGTAATGTCCAATTTCACCACAGAAGATGCACAACATGTTACAAGGCAAACCCACATACTTGCTTTTGGGATTATATGGAGGCAGTGGTTTCTTGAATGCTAGCCCTTGTTTTCCCTTATTCTGATTATCAAGGACCCAGTTCATTGCCTCAGAAGACTTATTCCATTTTGTTAATCTGGTAAGCTCATAGTGAAAATTTTCAACCTTTTGATTCAAAATCATGTTCTTTTCAGTTTCCTGGTACAGGATCTCATTTGTTGTTTTAAGTTCATTTTCAAGAAAGGTTTGAACTTCACTTCTTACTTGCTTACCATTGACACTCTCCTTTAACTGATTTAGTTCCAATTCCAGTTCTGTGATCATAGAGTTTGACACAAGAGTCCGCCCTTTCAAAATGGCATTGATTTCTTCGAGTTCAATGTTTTGTTATTGAAGACTCTTGTGCTTAGTTCTGAGATCTCTTATCTCTTCAGTTAGTTTATCTTTCTCAATTTTCCCCTTTTCATAACCCTCTATCAAGGTGGCAGTAATTAAGATCAAATTTTCAGTAGAGTATGTATGTAAATTTTCTTTAAGATCAGATAGACATACCTCTGCTGAATGAGCAGCTACTTCTCCATCAATTGCCATAAGAGCTGAGTCCTTCTTTTGGTCATCTTCTGTGTACATCTCTTTCAGCTTTTTCTATACTTCTTTGGCAGACTTGTGTTCAAGTATCCTTGCTAACACAACAGTAGTCAGCCCTCTCCTCAGGTACAATTCAGCTTTAGAATTTGCCTGTAACCAGTCTAGGTCTTGAGGATCTAGTTCTTCTACCAACTTTGGGACCAGAACCCCCTTTGCTGCTCTCTTTACAGGAACATGAGGTCCTCTTTTCACAATCAACCAGAGACTGTAATCCATTGCTTGAAGGAAGTTTTCATCTGTTTCTTCCAGCACTTGTAGTTTGTCCCGTTAAACACCGGTGGTTTTGATGGATCTTTTCCTCCTCTGAACTCCCGAGGATACTCCTCATCTGAACCAACATCTGACAATCCCATCAGTGCTAATGGAGATTCATCTCCAAATTCCGTTTCATGATCAGATTCACTGTCAGTAGGTCCCCATGTAACATAGAAAGCTTCCTTTCTTTTTCTTCTTTCTGCTCTGAAGTTTGGAGGTCGTCTCACCTTCTTTTTTTCTTTGTCATTCTCTTTTGACGCCTCTTTTTCCTTCTCCTTTGTTGCTCTATTTTTCATCCATTCTATTTCCCACATTGGACAATCAACGACAGCATGGTCCTTCTTGAAGCACTTGAAGCATCCTGAGTAATCAGGACTGTCAACTATATTCTTTCTTCCAGAGTTCTCCTTGTTATTTCTTTTGGAACCTTTGAACTTTCTCAAGTTAAATTTCTATCTCAAGGCACTAACCATTGCTGCTTCAACTGATTGGAAATCAACATAATCATCACTTCCTTCGAGTGCAAGGGTCTTGTCCTTCTTGAGAGTTGGTTTAGTTTTTGAATCTTTCATCATCTCAAGTGTTTTAAAACTTCCAACCAGTCTTCAAGTTTGATGGATCTGAGAGGTTTGGATTCAATGATAGCAGTCATCTTGGGTTCCCAAGCCTCAAGTAACACATTCAGAACCTTATCCACCATCTCTACTTCGGGAAACTCCATATCCAGGGATCTTATCTCATTAGTGTTAATGGTCAACCTGTTCATCATATCCTGGATTGATTCCTTCTATCCCATAGAGAACAACTCGAATTATCTTTTCAGAATTCTTCTCTTGGAGTCCTTCACTTCAGTGGATCCTTCATGTGAAACTTGCAGGGCATCCCAGATTTCCTTAGCAGTCTTGTAAGATGATACTCTATTAAACTCTTCAGGGCCAAGACCACAAATTACCAGACGTTTGGCTTTGTGGTTCTTTTCAATCATCTTATAGTCCGCCTCATTGAACTCCTCTTTTGACTTAGGTTCTTCTTTGGCAGTAGCTCATTCACCAACTATTTTGGTAGGGGTCAAATTTCCTTCAGATACTATAAGCCATAGTTGGTAGTCTTCAACACATATGTAATTTTTCATCCTGTTCTTCCACCAAGCATAGTACTGCCCATTGAACTGTGGGGGCCTTAGAACTGACTGTCCTTCGGTGATGGTAGGTGGTGCACTCATGATTCTGATCCTTCTCAAGGTGTTAACCTAGCACGAGAAGACCTGCTCTGATACCACGTGTTATAATCTAAGCACCTCCTAAGGATACAAGAACGGGGGGTTGAATAGTGTCTACTGATTTTTCTTTGCACTGACTCGATTCTTCTGAGTCAAGAACCTTGTTCTTTACTCACCAGTTTGCACTTTGACACCACAACACACACAAAGAAAAGGCACAAGGAACACGGTATTTTTACGTGGAAAACTCCTTGCTCAAGAGTGAAAAACCACGACCCACACTCTGGGATTTTAGAACTCAATCCACTAACACAAAGAGCAAGTTTCTGATTAGAAGACTCTATAACCAAGGGACTATACTCTAGACCCTAATTACTCAACAAAGCTAAACTCTAGCTTTATAAAGTAATCTCTCAAAAGTTCACGTAACACAGTTGCTTCTAAGATAAGCTGATAGGTAAAACCAATGATCGCACAAAACCAAGACAACTTACAAACCAAGAACCTAGACAAAATATCTAGACTCAAACTTGTTAACTCCACTAGTTGTCTTCCTCAGTTATCTCACGTTGAAAGTTGTTGAATCGCCTTTGTGTGCTCTCAACTCTCTTTATGTGAATAACTAAGTTACGGCTGCCTCAACTACTTGTATTTATATGGGCATCAGAACCCTAGTTGAGTTCCACAAGTAAACCTTATAATTATGGTAAGACAAGATTTCTTGTAACTCTTTCTTTGTTTTAGTCCAACTCGTATTCGTACTTCGAAGACACAACCTGGGTACCGCCTCTTTTAGTCTGACTAGGATGCATACGCGCCACTACTCCTAGTTCCGTAGGGATTTGCAATCCTCAAATCTTTTCGATCAGTCGTGCCCTTCTATACAATGACTAGGTTCCCCTCTGGAACCACTGGGTCCTTCTCGTTTGTCATTCTTCAAAACCTTTCCTCAACAGTTTTAGTTTAAATAAGATTTAACATACTCTTCCTCCGGTATAAGATACCGCATGAGTATTCCTTATTGTTAGTGTAGTTGATCACGTAAATAGTACATACATAAATGTAATGCTGAGATTTTACTTCTTTTTTATTGATGAACTTATTTACTTTTTTATATAGAGATTTTGCATTTACTTTGCAGTACAGTAATTGACACAACCTTTGATAAGCTTATGTATACTCCACCAAGATTTTCAATTATGGTTGTGATACATATGTAATCCCTTTCAACTGGATCTCATTGTAAATTGATATGGAAAGAACTAACACTTTTGATTTGTCAGATTTCGGGCAAGCAAGAAGCAGAGGGAGCCCGCCATTATTTTGACAAATATTTACAATAAATTACTCATGAGGTATGTTATTTCTTTCGTTGTTTCATAGTTAATGTTATTGCTACTCCTTAAATACATGCTTAAAATAGGTTAAAATCTTACTTGAAACATGTAGAATACGACTTATAAAGTTAAGATGGGGAGGATTTTGATATACGATTATGATTCAAATTTTATTTTTTTGTAAGTAATTTGTAGATGGGTTATCTGTTGAAAGCTGGTTTTGAAGTATGACAAATGTAAAGGACTCAGAGGTTCCCACGAAGAACCTAGTCTTTGAAATGAATGGCACGATTGATCGAAAAGAATTGCGGGTTGCAAATCCCTGCGAAACTAGGAATAGTGGCGCGTGAATGAATATGCATCCTAGTCAGACTAAAAGAGGCGGTGCCCAGGCTATGTCTTCGAAGTGTGAAAAGGAGTTGGACTTCAACAAAGAAAAGAGTTACTAGGAATCCTGACTTACCATAATTAAAAGGATTCCTTGTAGGACTCAACTAGGGTTTCAAGACCCGTATAAATACAAGTAGTTGAGACAGTCGTAATTCAGTTATTCACAAACGGAGAGTTGAGAGCATACAAAGGCAATCTAGCATCTTTCTACGTGAGTAAACTGGAGAAGACAACTGAAGTGCATGCAGTGTATTGAGTCTAGATATTCTGTCTAGGTTCATTGAGTTGTAAGTTGTCTTAGTTTGAGCATTCATAGTTTTTACCTATTGGCTTATTGCAGAAGCATATGTATTAGGTGAACTCTTGTGTAATTACTTGAAAAGCTAGAGTTTAGCTTTGAGTGGTGATTAGGGTCTAGAGTGTAGCCCCTTGGTTACAAAGTTTGTAATCAGCAACTTTGCTCTTGTGTTAGTGGATTCAGTTCTGAAATCTCAGAGTGTGGGTCGTGGTTTTTCTCCCTTGAGCAAGGAGTTTTCCACGTAAAATCCTTGTGTTTTCTGTGTGTGAAGTGTGGTGAGTTGCAGTGGTTGAAATAGTATAATTGCTAAGGTAAGAACTAGGTTCTACGTTCAGAAGAACCAGGTTCTTGAAACGAAAATCGGTAGACACTATTCAATCCCCCCCCCCTTCTAGTGTCTTTAGGATGTGAATAGATTATAACAAGTGGTATCAGAGCGGGTCTTCTCGTAAG
Source organism: Petunia axillaris subsp. axillaris (assembly GCA_029990575.1). NCBI lineage: Eukaryota > Viridiplantae > Streptophyta > Magnoliopsida > Solanales > Solanaceae > Petunia > Petunia axillaris. Next base: position 63,735,879 of record JARKNS010000004.1, read on the forward strand.
AGGTTAACACCTTGAGAACGATCAGAATCATGAGTGCACCACCTACCATCACTGAAGGACAGTCAGTTCAGAGGCCCCCACAGTTTAATGGGCAATACTATGCGTGGTGGAAGAACAGAATGGAGAATTACATATGTGCTGAAGACTATCAACTCTGGCTGATAGTTTCTGAAGGAAACCTGATCCCCACTAAAATAGTTGGTGAAGGAGCCTCTACTAAGCAAGAAACTAAACTGAAAGAGGAGTTCAACGAGACGGATTATAAGATGATTGAAAAGAATCACAAAGCCAAACATCTGGTCATATGTGGTCTTGGTCCTGAGGAGTGCAATAGAGTATCATCTTATAAGACGGCTAAGGAAATATGGGATGCTTTGCAGGTTGCTCATGAAGGAACAACAGAAGTGAAGGACTAAAGAAGGAGAATGCTGAAGAGACAATTTGAACTATTCACCATGGGTGAGAAAGAATCAATTTAGGATATGATGATCAGGTTGACCATCATTACTAATGAGATAAGATATCTGGATATGGAATTGCCTGAAATAGAGATGGTTGATAAAATCCTGAATGTGCTTCCTGAAGCATGGGAACCAAAGATGACCGCCATCATTGAATCCAAACCTCTGAGATCCATCAAACTTGAAGAACTGGTTGGAATCTTGAAAACTCATGAGATGATGAAGGACTCAAAAGCTAAACTAGCTGTAAAGAAGGACAAGACCCTTGCGCTTGAAGCAACTGAGGAAATCGATGAATATGTTGATCTTCAATCAGTTGAAGCAGCAATGGTAAGTGCCCTAAGACATAAGCTTAATCTGGGAAGGTTCAAGGGATTCAAAAGAAGTGGCAAGGAGAATTCTGGCACGAAGAACATAGTTGACAGCCCTGATTATTCAGGATGCTTTAAGTGCTTAAAAAAGGATCATGTTGTCGTGGACTGTCCTATGTGGGAAATAGAATGGATGAAAAGTAGAGCATCTAAGGAAAAGGAGAAGGAGACGCCAAAGGAAAATGACAAAGATAAGATAAAGTCAAGACGACCTCCAAACTTCAGAGCAGAAAGGAGAAAGAAGAAGGAAGCCTTCCATGCTACATGGGGACCAACTGATAGTGAATCCGATCATGAAAAGGATTCTGAAGATGATTCGCCACTGGCACTAATGGGTATGTCAGACATCAGTTCTGATGAAGAAGACCCTCGAGAGTTTAGAGGAGGAAGAGATCCATCAAGGCCACCTGTGTTCAACGGGACTCATTACAAGAACTGGAAGAAACAGATGAAAACTTTCTTGCAAGCAGCAGACTATAGTCTGTGGCTGATTGTGAAGAGAGGACCTCATGTTCCTGTAAAGAGAGCTGCAAATGGAGTCTTAGTGCCAAAGAAGGTAGAAGAACTAGATCTTCAAGATCTAGATTTGTTACAGGCAAACTCCAAAGCTGAATGGTATCTGAAGAGAGGACTCACCTACGATGTACTTGCTACGATACTTGAATGCAAGTTTGCCAAGGAAATCTGGGAAAGACTGAAGGAGGTGTACACAGATGACAATCAAAAGAAGGACTCTGCTCTCATGGCAACTGATGGAACTGAAGATGCTCATTCAGCAGAGGTATGTTTATCTGAACTTAAGGAAACTATACATACATACTCTTCTTAAAACATGATCTTAATCACTGCCACCTTAATTGAGGGTTATGAAAAGGAGAAGCTTGAAAAGGATAAATTAACTGAAGAACTAAGTAGTCTTAGAACCAACTACAAGAGTCTCCTAAAACAGAACATTGAACTTGAAGAAGTCAATGCTAACTTGAAAGGGCAAACTCTGGTGTCAAACTCTAAGATCACTGAACTAGAATTGGAATGCAATCAGTTAAGAGAAAGTGCAAATGGTAAGCAAGTAATAAGTGAAGTTCTAACCTTTCTGGAAAATGAACTGAAAAGAGCCAATGAAATTCTGTATCAGGAAACTGAGAAGAACAAGATTTTAAGTCAAAAGGTTGAAAAATCAAAATTTGAGCTTACTAGATTGACTAAATGGAATAAATCATCAGAGGCAATGAACTACATGTCAAACAAAAGTGCATAAATGTCAGCAAGGCAAAGGCTAAGAACAAAAGAAGTGTTCTACCTAAATGGGCTAGACAGGATTTGATTTATCCATTCTCTAGTAAGAAGGGACCCAAGCTTGTCTGGGTTCCTAAGGCTAACCTCTAATTTGTTTTGCAGGCTAGAGTGAGGGAGAACAACCCAAGCTGGATTCTTAATAGTGGTTGTTCAAGGCACATGACAGGAGATAGAAGAAACTTTCTCTCACTCACAGCATTTCAAGGAGGTAGTGTGGCTTTCGGAGGAGGAAAAAGTGGTCAAATAGTAGGAATTGGAAAGATTGGGAGAACTCTGGATCATGCAATTGAGAATGTTTATTGTGTTGATGGTCTCAGACACAATCTGCTGAGCATCTCCCAACTATGTGACAGAGGTAACGAAGTGAGTTTCTCGTCTGTAGGATGCATTGTGAAGAACCTACAGAGTGGAGAAATTGTTATGAAAGGAAAGAGGGTGAACAATGTATACAAAGTATCGCTGAAGTCACTACCTGAAAATAACCTGACATGCTTGACTGTACAAGAAAGTGACTCTCAGCTGTGGCACAAAAGAATGGGTCATGCAAGTCTCTCACAACTGAATAAGCTTGTATCGAAGGAGCTGGTTCGTGGATTGCCAAGCAAGAGATTTGAAAACATAAAAATGTGTGATGCGTGTGTAAAGGGAAAGCATGTGAGATCATCCTTTAAATCCAAGAAGGTGGTAAGTACATCAAAACCACTGGAACTGTTGCATATGGATCTGTGTGGACCTATGAGAGTCAGGAATAGAGGAGGAAAGAGATTCGTGTTCGTGATTGTTGATGACTACTCTAGGTACACATGGAGCCTGTTCTTGGCAACTAAAGATGAAGCTTTTGACAGCTTTAAGACTGAGCTGGTGTAGTTCAGAAAAGGTTAAGCCTTAAACTCATCAGTATCAGATCTGATCATGGAACTGAGTTTGAGAACTCAAAATTTCTGAGTACTGTGCAAAGAACAGCATGGATCATAACTTCTCCACCCCAAGAGCTCCCCAACAAAATGGGGTGGTTGAGAGGAAGAACAGGTCTCTGGAGGATATAGCCAGGACTATGTTGTTGTCAAGTGAGCTTGCAAGAAACTTTTGGGGTGAAGCTATAAGTACTGCATGCTACTTGCTGAACAGATGTTCCATCAGAGCAATTCTTGACAAGACCCTATATGAGCTACTCAGAGGTAGAAAACCAAATATTGCTCACCTAAGACCCTTTGGTTGTAAATGTTTTGTTCACAACAATAGCAAGGAACCCTTGGGAAAGTTCGATGCTAGGAGTGATGAGGCAATATTTCTTGGTTATTCTACTCAAAGCAAAGCATACAAGGTGTTTAACAAAAAAACACAAACAGTTGAAGAAAGTATGTATGTTGTATTTGATGAATCAGATAAGGCACTGAAGGAGAGTGAGACAGAAGATCAAGTGATTGGCCTAAGTAGGGAAGAAGGTGTAAATGAACTGGAAGACTCAGAAGACAAGGAGACATTAGGTGAAAATCCAAGCACACTAGAACAAGGAGTCAACTTGACAGGGGGAACCTCTAATGAAGCTGATGATCCAGCAAGTCAGGAAGAATCCCCCCAGGATAATGCTGCGGGTTCTTCCGGTCATATTCAACTCAGGCCATGGAAACATGAAAGATCTCATCCTTTGGAGAATGTCCTATCGAAATTGGATACAAGAATCATGACTAGGTCAGCCTTGAAGAACTTCTGTGCTTTCTTTGCGTTCCTCTCATCTCTGGAACCAAAGAACATAAAAGAAGCTCTAGAAGACCCAGACTGGATTCTAGCCATGCAGGAGGAACTACATCAATTCGAAAGAAGCAAAGTGTGGCACCTAGTTCCTAAGCCAAAGGATAGATAAATAATTGGAACAAAATGGGTATTCAGGAACAAACTGGATGAGCATGGTATAGTGACGAGAAACAAAGCGAGATTAGTAGTCCAAGGTTATAGTCAGGAAGAAGGAATAGACTATGATGAAACCTTTGCACCAGTTGCAAGGATGGAGGCCATCAGGATGCTAATTGCCTTTGCTACATATATGGAGTTTACACTATACCAGATGGATGTAAAGAGAGCTTTCTTAAACGGCTACCTGAATGAAGAAGTCTATGTGATACAGCCACCAGGGTTTGTGAAAAATGAATTCCCTGATCATGTTTACAAACTGGACAAGGCTCTCTATGGATTGAAGCAAGCCCCTAGAGCCTGTTATGAAAGACTCTCAGGATTTCTACTGAAGAATGGTTTCTCAAGAGGAAAGATTGACAACACATTATTCCTCAAAAAGAAAGGAAATGATCTATTGGTAGTTCAAGTGTATGTCGATGATATCATCTTTGGAGCCACTGATGAGGGGCTATGCAAAGGATTTGCTGATCTGATGGGAAGTGAATTTGAAATGAGCATGATGGGCGAACTAAATTTCTTCCTTGGGTTGCAGATAAAGCAAATGCCTGAAGGAACTATGATTCACCAGCAAAAATATCTCAAGGAACTACTGAAGAAATTTGACATGGAAGGAGCAAAAGAAATGACTACTCCAATTGCACCTGGGACGAAGCTGGATTTGGATGAACTGGGTCCTTCGACAAACGAGACAAAATATAGAGGAATCATAGGTTCACTTCTTTATCTCACAGCCAGTCGACCTGACATCGTATACAGTGTAGGACTGTGTGCTAGATTTCAGTCAAAGCCTAAGGAGTCACATTTGACAGCTGTGAAGAGGATCCTGAGATACTTGAAAGGAACTCATGACCTTTGTCTTTGGTACCCAAGAAGAGGTACTTTTGAACTAATTGGTTTTGCTGATGCAGATTATGCAGGTCATTTGGTGGATAGGAAAAGCACTTCAGGAATGGCACACTTTCTAGGTCCTTGTTTGGTCTCTTGGGCTACAAAAAAGCAAAACCCAGTTGCTTTATCTACTGCTGAAGCTGAGTATGTAGCAGCTGCATCATGCTGTTCACAATTGCTGTGAATCAAACAACAACTGGAGGACTTTTGGTATCAAGTGTGGAGCAGTGCCAATTTTCTGTGATAATACTAGTGCAGTGAATATTGCCAAGAACCCAGTCCAACATAAAAGAACCAAGCATATTGATATTAGACACCATTTCCTGAGAGATAATGTGGAAAAGGGCCTGATTACTATGAATTCGTGCAGGACTGAAGATTAAATTGCTGACATATTTACCAAAGCATTGAACAAGGTACAGTTTGAGAGGAACAAGTTGGAATTAGGGATGACCAAAATACACGGATGACCCAGCAGGTAATCCTTTATGATTGGTTAGTTAAGTATTCAATTGGCCATGTTTGAATTATGTCATTAATGTTCAGTCTAACCATGTACTTTTAATAAGTACACTTGTTCAGTTTTTGAGCACCAGATAAGAATAATGTGATCCCATGAAGAACCTACCATGTACTGAGAAGGAACCGACTAAAGCATGAGGAATCATGTCCAGGTACATTCACACTACCCTGCATGATAGAAGTCAGAACTGAAATTAAATTTTCAATTATACATGTGTCAATGGAGATCCTCCATGTTCTTATAACTGTCCTAAATTATAGGAACACATTCATTTTTCGGATAGAATTCTATTTGACTTGTTTGGACCCCACTACTTAAAAAGAGTATATTAAATGAGTCCATAACCGTCAAATCTTTAACTCTTCCCTGTTTTCAGAAACATCAAAAAGCTGCTTCTCTACCTTACATCATTATTTCTTTGTCTTCCCTAGAAGTTGTCTAATCACCAAAACCCTTCTCCTTTTTGTCGATACACTCAGAATCCCTCTCAATCCAACTACTTCTCCCCTTCGACACCAAAGTTCTCTCCCAGAACCTAAAACAGAAAATTTTCTTGAAATCTCAGTGACAATCCATTAAAGTCTTCACCATGTCTGCAAAACCACCCCCATCCACTCTCGCACAAAGAATAGCTAGGGCCCGCACAAAATTTTTTCAAAAAGGCGACAAGAAATTGGTTAAGAAGATGAGGTCAAGAGCAGTACCTACTACGCCCATTGCACAAAGTTCATCACAATCACCGTCTGAGGTAATCCCTGATCCTATTTCATCTACTCCTGTTGGTTTAGTAGATATAAAAAGCCCTGGTACTACAGACACTGAAACCCTAGTAACAGGACTAGATAAAATTATAGGAGTTGAGCATGATGACAGAATAGATAGGGGGAACCCATGTGAAATAGAGCAAGATAGTGGACAGGATGAACTTAGGGAAGATTTACAGGTGCCTTTGGTTGAAAAGACGGGTGTAGAGTTGGATATAGCAGAAAGAGTGAAAGAACAACTTAGGGAACAAGATCTTGTTGAATCCCTTAGAGAAAGTGAAATGGAACCCTGTAAAAATGTCGGGAGTACTGAGAAGAATGAGGAAGAATCTGTGCCAAAAGGTCCAGTAGTTGGAGGACTTGGTCTTGCTGAAGCCTCGAAGGATTTGTGTCAAGAGCCTGTTGCTTGTCCAAATTCCACTGAGGCTGATGATGCAGACTTAAACTGGACAGATTCTGAAAAAGAAGAGAATGAGGAGATTGTTTTAGAAAAAAGTTGAAAAGGAAGAGGTTACTAAGAAAGCAGAAGAATCAAAAAGAAAGAGAAAGTTTGGTGAAGAGGATGAGAGACTGGTAGGTGAGGAAGAAGAAGAGAAGGTTGTGTTTGTCAAAGAAAACAAAGTAGAGCCTGAAAAAAGGAGGAGACTGGTGAAAGGGGGAAAACCAGTATTGAAAATAAAACTGGTTGATGAAGCTAGTGGAGATAGTGATGACAAGACTGTTGATGAGCCTGTTGCCAGGAGGGTTGGCACTAGGTCTGCATTAAAGCAACAGCTGGAGAAGGTTGGTAAATTAGAAAGAACATTGACAAATGTAAGAGACAGAGAGGCAAAGAAAAGGGAAGAAGAAGAAAGGAAAGCTGAGAAAGTACAGGAAGAGAGTGATGAGGCTGGAAGTTATGCAGAGCCAAGTGACTCTGATACAGATAATGAAGCTGAGAACAGAAAAAGAAGGAGAGGTAGTGAAGAAGAAGCTGACAGGGTGGCCTTCTTCTCAAAGCATCAGGTGTTGCCCGGCAGCATCTTGCATGATGAGAAGGAATTTCACATGAAGCCACTGCTGAGAATGATTGCCAACCAGGGATGGCTGGGTTTGTTTGCCAACAAAGAGAGAAAGTTGTTTTGTTGATGAGATCAGAGAATTCTACACCAACTGCAGAGTTATTCAAGGAGAGTGTTCACCACAGTGAGGGGAATTGAGATAGAGTGTGGGAGACTAGAGCTTGGAGTGATACTTGACATACCTGCTGAAGGTTATTGCAGGTATATAAAGTTGAAGTGGCCCAAGAGGACTGATGGAGTGACTCCTCTGGATGTAGTCAAGAAGTTCTCAGGAAAACCCAAACTAAAGAAGGAGAGAAAGGTAGATAAGAAGGAGATGGAACCTGCACACCAGTTGTTGTTTGAGTTTATGCACAGGTTCCTTCTTCCTAGAGGTGAGAGGAACTGTGAAGCTAGTGCTTTGGACCTGACATACATGGACTTGCTGGACAGGGGGGTAAAAATCAATTTGCCTGGACTGATAATCAGACATATAAAGAGGATTGCTGACACAGATCAAAAACCACATTCCCTTGTGCATTCCTACATCCTCCAGCAGGTACTTGAACATTTTGGGGTTCCCCTGGAAGCTGGGAAGAAGCCGACCATTCATCAAATATTTGGGCACAATGTGCTTAAAAATTGTGACTTCTTCAAGGAAAACAGAGCTTCTAAGAAACCAATGCATGCCAAGCAAGAGCTAGATGAGGAAAGTAGGGACTATGGACCTGAAGAGGCCATTGATGCTGTGAAGGAGCTGGAGACTCATGTCCTTGAGGTGAATACAGAAAATGCAGAGCTCCACAGACAGCTGAAGTTGAAGGATCAAGAAATTGATCGTTTGAAGATAGACTGCCACAAGTATGAGGCCGAGCTAGTGATGGAAAGGGCCAAGAATACGAAGCAACTTGAGGCACTTGTCAAACACTTCAACATTCAGCTTTGAGTCCTCCTTTCCTATCCTCCTATTCCTCTTTCTGCCTGTTGTCTATTCCTTCCAATTCTCTCCTGTTGCATGTGATGGTTGTTTAAAACAATTTATTTTTCAGTTGTGTACTTATTGATGGGGTTGTGTTGATATCACTCCCTGGATAATGGTTTTAATTTTCTTATGTTTGTGACTGTTTCCTGCTTAAGTAATTGGTTCTTGTTTGGGCCCTTTATGTGTGCTCTTACTACTGACTTGTTGCCTTGTGCTTTAGACTGGATAGTATTGACAGGTTCATGCAGGTATTTGAATCTTTTAGATGATGCCAAAAGGGGGAAGAAGGAAATGTTGGGGTGTTTGTGACCTAATTCATCTGTTTCGTTTTTTCTTGAACTTGTTACTTTTGTTTCTATGCTTTTGGTTTGTGTCTATTCAGGTTCTTGGGCAACATTTGTTTGTCATCATCAAAAAGGGGGAATCTGTTGAAAGCTGGTTTTGAAGTATGACAAACGTAAAGCACTCAGAGGTTCCCACGAAGAACCTAGTCCTTGAAATGAAGGGCATGATTGATCGAAAAGAATTGCGGGTTGCAAATCCCTGCGGAACTAGGAATAGTGGCGCGTGAATGAATATGCATCCTAGTCAAACTAAAAGAGGCGGTGCCCAGGCTGTGTCTTCGAAGTGTGAAAAGGAGTTGGACTTAGACAAGGAAAAGAGTTACTAGGAATCCTGACTTACCATAATTAAAAGGATTCCTTGTAGGACTCAACTAGGGTTTCAAGACCCGTATAAATACAAGTAGTTGAGACAACCGTAATTAAGTTATTCACAAATGGAGAGTTGAGATACAAAGGCAATCTAGCATCTTTCTATGTGAGTAAACTTGAGAAGACAACTGAAGTGCATACAGTGTATTGACTCTAGATATTCTGTCTAGGTTCATTGAGTTGTAAGTTGTCTTAGTTTGAGCATTCATAGTTTTTACCTATTGGCTTATTGCAGAAGCATATGTATTAGGTGAACTCTTGTGTAATTACTTGAAAAGCTAGAGTATAGCTTTGAGTGGTGATTAGGGTCTAGAGTGTAGCTCTTTGGTTACAGAGTTTGCAATAAGAAACTTTGCTCTTGTGTTAGTGGATTCAGTTCTAAAATTTCAGAGTGTGGGTCGTGATTTTTCTCCCTTGAGCAAGGAGTTTTCCACGTAAAATCCTTGTGTTTTCTGTGTGTGAAGTGTGGTGAGTTGCAGTAGTTGAAACAGTATAATTGCTAAGGTAAGAACTAGGTTCTACGTTCAGAAGAACCAGGTTCTGAAAACGAAAATCGGTAGACACTATTCAACCCCCCTCCCCCCTCCCCTTCTAGTGTCTTTAGGAGGTGCATAGATTATAACATTATCCAATTGTGATTAGCTTCTTTGATTAAATATTTTTATTTTCATCTTTGCCCAAATATGGGAGAAGGATATTAGTGATGTCACATAGGAAAAGATTGAATAAAGTGATAGTCGAGATTAAAAATTGTCTTATGTGTGGGCAAGAGGCACAAAGTGTACAAACTTAGATAATATTAGGTTTGTCCAATAAGCAAACAAGAATTATATATGATTGTAAATGTAATGAAATATGTACAAGCATGGACCTATGGCTATATGCGATCAAAGGACAATTTGTGCTTGCTTCAATAGTAAAGGATCCCATACCTTAAGAAGGATCTAATTTTTTCCTAGTTAATAACCACCAGCTATGGGTGATAAGCTTCTTGAATCTTCCTTGAAGGGATATCAAGACCAACACACTTCCTAATACCCTGTCCTTCGAGAGTAACCTTTCTTTAATGTTTTAGGTACTTGGAATTTTTCAGTATTCTTTAGGTGATTTTTCAATGAAGTTTTACAATTCTTTTTTATTTTACTTTTTTTTTTTGACGTAATTTAAATATCCTTAATTTTTTATGTCGTACACTTTATTATATAAAGTATTCAAAAACATGCCAATAATTCTGTTGCGTGTCCTGTTCTCTAATTTGATTTCTCTTTGTTTTGTTGAGTAGTTCTAACCGTTCTTTAAAAACATGTGTCTAAGGTATGTTGGATTAACTCCAACACCTATACTTCATATCAAGCTAGAAAGATAATTAACTTTGTAACAAGGAGTTCGATATCACGAAAAGTTGTTTATCTTTTAAAAACATCTTTACAAAAGAATTGATTTTTCTTTAACTTTTGAACACCTATATTATCACATTTGTTTATGTTGTGTTCCTTGTCTTGATATATGAAATTTACAGGTATTTAAGCAAGATACACGTACAACACACGTACACTAAAATTAATATATTACAAGAGCTATTGTATACTAATTAATAAATGGAAAAAACAGTGCCACACCCAAGCATAATTATTGAATTAGAAGTTAAAAAGAAGAAGGCAGCTTGCCCTATGTTTTTGATAATGTTGCTTTTGCTACCTAGTACTACCTGTCAATTGGAACTACTTTCCAATAATCCCTGCCTTTAATTAAGTAAAACCTTTTAAATATTGATATTATTGTTTTTAGGTGGAAATACAATACCACTTCCTCGGAGACCCGTTGGCCCACATGGAACGGGTCCGAAGGCGATGGATGCAGTGGATGCGGAGGTACACGTACGATTCACAAGGAACGGCTGCTATAGCCGCATGGACGTAAGGCTAACGGGCGCACTCTTAAAGATAAGTCGTCTTTAGCTCTATGTTACTCCTATCTAGGATAGTATTAAGCTAACAACCTTATGTAATAGGCCATGGGTCCTACGAATAGAATTACATTAGAACAATGATTGGGGTAAAGACTAGTCTATAAATTTCTCAATCACCCTATTGGAATTAATATTCATTTAATTAAGAAAATACTAACCCTACTCTTGCTTTCTTTAATATTTCACAATTACCTGTAACCCTAAAATACAAATTTAATTGTTTTTCGATGACTCAAATTCTACGTTCAACACTTTTTCACCCACTTTTTCACCCAGGAAATTCATTGTTATTGTGAAGAAGCATATCGATTATATCGCAAAACAATACTAGAGTTCAATATGATGCCGCCCTGGGAGCATAAAAGGCGGTCGAGATCTCAACGTGAAGGAGGCAGACCCTAACTAGGAAGAAGTAGACCTGGGGGTACATGGTAGCCATAGCGACTCGAAGTCCCAGTCACTAAAGAGAGATCCCGCTAAAGAAAAGGGCAAGGCAAAATCCAGGGATGAATTGGAGAAGGTGTTGGAGAGGCTCGTCAAGGTGCAACATCACCTCCCAATGCTAATTGCTGAAACACTGTCTAATCGTCTCGAGTAAATACTTAGTAAAATAGTGCAGCCACCTGAATCACCACAAGGGTCGAGACCAATGGGGAACACCCCAAACTCGGTAGCGCGGTGGACAAATCTCGATGTGGCGTTAGGTAGTTTGGGCAGTGCCGCTCCTGTGACATCCAGAACCACTTTCGAATAAGACATGCTCTGCTAACTCAAGGAGCACAACGATAGGATGGATCAGATACCGAGGGATCCCCCAATTTTGAGCAAGATCGATGAAGACAAGTTTCCCCAACAACCGTACAAGCCAAGCGTCTTGCCACTATCAGTCCCTGAGAAGTTTTACATGCCCGAAATACCTAGGTGTAATAGCACCATAGACCCAATCGATAATGTAGCAGTTTATGAAACAATAGTTAAAAGTAACGACCTAAAGAAAGAAGAAATCTAGTCCATGCAAGTAAATAAATTTGGTGCCACCCTAACCAGGGGAGCCTTGACTTGGAACACACAATTGCTCGAAGTGTCTATTAAGTCGTTTGTTTAGATACATGACATGTTTGTTGAAGCACACACCAATGTCTAAAAGCGGGAGACAAGGATGGAAGTCGTCTTTAAGATCAAGCAGAGAGAGGGCGAATTGGTGAAACATTATCTAGAAAGGTTCCAAAACGAATGCACGACGCTCCCATTGATGCCAGAAAATATAGCAGTGGTGGCCTTTTCTAAGAGCTTGAATCCCAAGGGCTCGGCGGCCTCTCGAGAGTTGTAGAAGAGCCTACAGGAGCACCCAGTTAAGATGTGGAACAAAGTGAATCATCGGTACATTCATAAGCTCAAAATTGAGGTTGATTAAGGTCCTTTGAGAGGAATGACAACAAGGGTCACAAGGGAAACTTTGTCGAAGATGATAGGTCTGATGACCATAGAACAATGAGCATAAGGGAGTCTCCGTTCAGATACACCGAGGTCGGTGGATATGCATGATGATGCAATATAATCGGGCTCACGGGGAAATAGAGATCCCTCACAGTTTAAGGGAGGACTTGAACCTAGGCGATTAAGAGATTTTGGCTTTCACGTTAATGCAATTGAGCTAGTAAGAAACCACTTCAAGAGATTGAGTCAGCAAGTCTATTGGCCTAGAGATTTGAGGGGTGATTCATGCAAGACGGACTCATCGATTTATTGTGAGTTTTACCGAGGAAATGGTCATGACAATGTTAATTGCAGAGCCCTCATGCTCGAGGTATCCCATCTCCTAATTTAGGACTACCTTAAAGAACTACTATCTGACATGGGAAAGCCAAAATGCACGCAAAGTAGGGATCTTAAGTAGCTCCCGGCGCCCTCATAAATCCAAAGTTCAATCAATGTAATATATAGAGGCCCTGGAATCGCAAGCCGAGCAAGCAACAACATAATGGTTGTCCCTTAAGCAAGGGAGGGCTACTTTCTCGACACTGGTCGTCGGAAGAGTCCGAAGGCCTGGTTTTAAGTCAGTGGCAAGGGAGTTAGCCAGAGATATCATTAGGGAAGGTGAAAATTTGCAAGAAAGAAAAGAAGAAAGGAACAATTTTGATACTAGTATGAGCATTCTTTTAATCTAAAAAAAGGCAGTGCGAGGAGGGTCAAGTGAATGGCAGTTATATATAGGCGGAAAGAGGAGATGTGAAACGACATAGTAATAATAACGAGTATGAATGGCATAATGAAAGCACAAAAGGGGGGGGGGGTGAATTGTAGTGTTTCTAAAAAATTTCTCAGTCGACTGCTTTACCGGGACAGTCAACTACCACTGTAGCAGAATAAAGAAATGCAATAAACAGTATAGTAGTTAAAGTGTAGAATATAAAATTGATAAAATGATATTTTATATTGGTTCGGAACCAATGTGGTATCCTAATCCAGTCCCCTTAGGTTGTAAAGGTGTTATCTTTTTAGCTCTTTGATCTTCTTTATAAGGTTTGTGATTTTTCTCGTTCACCACCAACGTTCTACAAAAATGGATTTCACTCGCTCACCAACAAACAAATAAGGGTTGGTTTTGACACACTCACCAACAAACTCACCAACAACGAATTCATGGTTTTCTCTCGCTCACCAACAACGGGCTTTGATTTTCTAGCTCACCAAAGAAACTATTCTTGACACAACTATTACCTCTATTTTTTTTTCTCTTTCTTTTCTTTTCGAACACTCGTAAATTCTCAAGAATACAATGGTTTTTAATAAGTAAACGATTAGAGAGAATGTAGAATGTCAATAGAATTGTATCTTCTCAACTAGTAACTTCTTGAATATATAGTTGTGAATCTTGAACTAGTTGTTGAGAGTTTTCTTGTATAGCATCCTTCAATGTGATTCACTCGACATCTTCATGAGTGATTGATTAACTTCAAATTGATTCCATAATGAATGTTGATTGAGAAGAGTCTTTAATGTGAATAGATAATCAACCCAACAGAATTGATCCTCAAAAAGATTGTTTAGAAGATATCTTTTTGAGAATAAAGTTTAGAGCTATTTTCTTTCCGTAGAAATAATCTTCCATAAATAGTCTTCAAAATGAAAATATATCTTCCGATAATGACCCCTGAAACGCTGCTCCTTTTCATGTTGATGAGATATTCTTTATACCCCGTCCTTGAATATGGTTTCCTTTCAAATGATGGATTATAGTAACCATAACTTTATTTCCATAACAGTAAGAAATTCATCACAAACAGTTGTTACATATTTACTTGTCCAAATCTTCCTGTACGTAGACCAACTTGTATCTTCTCCAAAAGATTTCTTGAACTTTTTCTTTCCTTAAAATGCTCCTATGCTGCTTTCGACTATTGAACATGGAAATATATATATATTGATGTAGTTGCCTTGTCATTTAAATAAATCAATCAATTGATGATCTTCTTTAATGCCGAGGTAGTGACAATCTTCTTTTCCTTGTAAAGTGTTTGCAATAAGCCAAATTTCCTTCAACAGTCCATAAGCATGAGTTAATTACTCTTCTTGAACTTCTTTCTTCCAGAATTTCCTTCTTGAGTTATTGATTCCTAGAGTACTTTTTTCTAGCTGCTGGATGTTTCAAAATACACATGCTGCTCTTCCCGTGATTCTTTTTCAATAATAAAATATCTCTCGTGTGTAGATATTTAACTCCATCTTCTCGTTCCCATTGAGTACAAATATATGTACTCCTAAAATAATTTGTAATAACACTATCTTCCATAAGTGATACAATCAATATTGTAATAAATATTTTCTTTCTTGGCTTGTAGAAAATCCCAATATATTTCTTCCATATAAATTTTTTAGCAATCTTGTATAACAAGAATATTTGATATTCTTTCCATAAATTGAAATCCCAAGAATGGTATTCGTCCAATATGTTCCTTTCGTAGAGTGAAGATCTTCTTTAGTAATTTCTTTCAAGTCACTTAATATTTGAAATTCAAAATTCAAATATTAATTCTTCCATAATGCTTGAAGATCAAATCTTGAAATATATTTTATCCAATAATATTGTAAAATTTTCACCCACATACCACTTTTGTCACTGGTATTTAGTTTGAAGCCATTTTTTTATTGGTCTTACATGAGAGGTCACTTTTTAGAACTTCAATTTTTGTGGGCTGAAGTTCAAACCTTGTGGGTTGAACTTCATGCCTAAATTATCAAGTTTCAACTTCAATCTGTAAGGGCTGAACTTTTAGGTATAGATGCGTAAACTTCAACCCTTGTCGGCTGAAAGAGTAAAAATTTTGTGTAGGGGCCTGTTTGGGGCGCGCTAATTGATTTGTATCCGTCAAAAATAAATTCGCTGAGAAATAGCCATCTCCGGACAAATCTCAGTATAAATACTGGGAAGCTTCAGTAAACTAACCCCAGTATAAAATACTGGGGCTTTGAAAAAATTTTGTTCAAGGCCCCAGCATTTTGTTATGGGACTGAAGCTTTATATATAAAGTCTCATAACAAAATAATGGGATTTATCCCTTTGATGGGACCTTTGTTATGGGATAAATCCCATTATTTTATTATGGGATAACTTCACATAACAAAATAATGGGACCTTTGAACATATTAGTTCAAGGTCCCATTTTTTTGTTATGGGACTTTATATAAACTTCAGTCCCATAACAAAATACTTGGGCTTTGAACACGTTTTGTTCAAAGCCCTAGTATTTTGTTATGGGACTATTCTGGGGTGTTTTCCCAACGCTAATGGAGCTTAAGTATGCGTGCGAATTTTTGGCTATTCTTCAATGAATTTTGAAACGGTGGATAGTCCCCAATGAGCGCGTCCAAAAATGACTAGTGATCAAAATTTTCTAGTTGAACTTCAATCCTTGTGGTGGGCTGAAGTTGAACTTCAATCCTTGTAGGCTGAACTTGTGTGAAGTTCAACACAAAAGAATTGAAGTTCCAAAAAGTGGTCTCTCATGTAAAACCAATAAAAAAAATGTCTCAAACTAATGACCACTACCAAAAGTGGCCGTTGGCGCGCTTCGCCCAATAATATTCTCTTTTTGTACTTGTTTGGATCTTCTTCATGAACAAACTGATCTTCACCATATTCTTCTCCATGAGCAAATCTATATAAAATAGATTAACCACGAATAAATGTTCATTGACTAAAATAACTTGGTTTGTTATCATCAAAATCAATTGGTGAAACCTTATGGCTAACACATAGTACTAATGGCGAGTATGAAAAGGAATGATAATGATAGAACCTATGAAAAGGCGTAATGATAACTGATCAGGCAAAGGGCAATTATGATATCGGCAGATGCAAAGCCAGGACGACCAACCGAATGCTGGCATGTGTGCATATCAAGTGAGAATGATGGTGGGCAATTGAAATAGCATAATAGATGCAAGAGAAAAATTCCATGGTGTGCCTCATATGACATGTCATATGTGTATGAGGCTAATTTTATAAAACTAAAAAATAAGTGGGACCCATCATATTTACTTACCCAACAATTTTATATTCATCCAACTCCACCCCGCAATCATTCATCTTCCACTTCTTATACTGCATGGTTTCACTATTTTCTTCTTACTCTTTCTCTTCTTCTTGTTTTTCGTAGTTTCTGGTCATACGGCTAAGTTTTTCCACATAAAATTTCACCTTTTCAGGTGATAACTGCAATTGACAAGATTGTTATGAGCTTTTAATTGATTTTGGACTTTTTGGTCTTCATGTTTCTTAGTTTCATGTCATATAGCTTACTTTAAACTAATAAAAATTTCACGTTTTCAGGAGGTGATGGCAATTTACAAGATTATTGAGCTATTAATTTATTTTGGTCTTTCAAGATTCATTAATGGAAAATAATGATATGAAGTTATGAAATCACAAAAATGTACAACATTCATTGAGATCCAATTTCACAATTTTCAGGAAAAAAAATCCAACACTTAAGAAACATGATAAAAACAAAAAATATCACCATGATTGAACACACAAAATAAAAGTTTTATTGCCTATAAACACAAAAGGTCTATACAGGAAAAAAAATTAATTGTAAGTTCAAAAAAGTCAAAAAGGAGACGAAGATATGAGATTTTGGTTTGTTGGGGGGAGGGGTGGTAGGTAGGAAGGTCATTGGAACAAGAAAGAGAAAGATACGGTGGAGCTAGGATGAATATAAAATTATTGGGTAAGTAAATAAGGTGGGTCCCCACTTGTTTTTTAGTTTATAAAATTAGCTTCATACACATATGACATGGCATGTGAGGCACACCATAGAATTTTCAATGCGAGAACACAGTTGTATCTCTGCTGCAATATTTTAAAAGGTGAAGGTGGTGAGAGAGATGTTTTATCTATCATGAAACGAAACGTAAGTCTTGAGGCACGGGGCATAAATCATACAGATCATAATTTTATCATTCTTATATTTTAGAAATTTCTGTATGTATGTGTATGATTTTAATGATAGTAGCGACTACTCAATTGGATTCATATCACTTACAACAAATTTTTTGGTTTATTTTTTTTTTTTTGTTTATTCAATTAAAACAACTAAATTTACAGCAATTGTTTTTGCCTTTTCAAAAGACAAATTATATCTTTCTTCATATTTAGTTTATAAGAAGTTATGTATTTGCTTGTCTTTTCGATTGAAAGGCACAAAAACCATGCATACTCACTACCAGTTTTATTAACTTACTATTGAACTTTTGTTTCTTTAATTTTATAAAAGTTACTTTGCCATTTCCTTTCCAGTGGTTGGAGGTCATCTCCTCAGTTCCCTTGTCCCGACTCCATCGCAACCTAACATGTCGATCCACTGGCACCCATATTTTAGCCACCAACTTCTACCTCAGCTCGACACGAAGCCACGTATTTATCCAATTATTACTACGAATTTGTTTTATTTATCTCTTCGACGAGTTTCCCTAATCTCACTCCATCCATGTTTTCTCTTTCATCTTCTCTTTCCCAGGAGATTATGAATCTGTTGCTAATATTATATGAAGATACAGAGATATCCGAACAGATACAGTAAGGTGGAGCATTTAGGTTACAACTAATTTAGGTTACAATTAGGAAGTTTTACTAGGCGTCGCCCCACATACAATGCGCAAGGTGTGCCTAGAGCGTCGCATCAACTATCAAAGCGTATGCCATCGAGATCTACCCTAACCTCAGCGCTCAAGAGCGTTTTGGTCACGCCTTGCCTTGAAATGCGCCTGGAAAATGCTTTTCAAATCAGTGCTCTTTTGGCAAGTCACTTCACTTTCTGAGCGCTAAAGCTCACACAAAGAAATTGGGAGGATCGACAACGTGGCATAAATCATACCATCCTTACTTGAGGAATACGGAGGCCCGTTTGCCCACGTGAAACTAGTACGAATGTAACAGATGCAGCAACTTCAGATGTACACGTCAGCTTCACAAACAATGATTGTTACAACCACATGTACATTGGACCAACAGGCGCACTACTAAAGCTAAGCACCTTTATGTCTATGTATTAAAAAAGTCACTTAAAGTAGTTAGGATGCAAATGTAAATAGACAAAGCTTAGGATGTAGTTTGCCATACTTTAATCTTACTAACTACCTAGCTAGAAGTTTATATATTTGTACAAATAGTTTGTTAATTCAGTTAATGAGAATAGCTACATCCAATATTTCTCTCTCTACAAATGCTCTCTAGATTCCTTCCTCTTCAAGTTACTACTCAACCAAACTGAGCCTAGATCCACAACAATGGCAGATTCAACATAGTATCAGAGTCATGGATGATTAGCTCAGTGTAAACAGAGAAGTTAATTTTGAAGATTAAGTAGAAATTGGGAATTTCAGTTCTGAAGCAAAATCAAGCAAATTCTAGGGTTTCCAGCTCCTAAATCAACATAATTTTTCTTAATTCAACTGATGAATTTAGCTATGGCAACAAGTAATTCAACTGATGAATTTGGTGAAGATACACTCAAGCTTTCGCACAATCATCCTCTTTACTTAGGAGCATCAGATACTCCTGGATCTGTACTTATCTCTGTTCAGGTTACTGGAGAAGAAAACTATGCTCTTTGGAGTAAGGCAATGCGCCTTTCACTACTTGGAAAAGATAAGCTAGGGTTTGTGGATGGTACCTATAGCAAGGAGAAATTTGCTGAGAAGTACTCGCACCAATGGGATAAATATAATGATGTGGTACTGTCATGGATCATGCGTTCAGTATCCAAAGAGCTACTGAGTGGAATCATCTATGCATCAAGTGCTAGGGCAGTCTGGGAAGACCTCAGAGAGAGATTTGACAAAGTCAACACCTCAAGGATCTACCAGGTATACAAGCAGATTTCAACCATTACACAAGGTGCTAGCTCTGTTTCAACATATTACTCAAAGCTGAGAGAATTATGGGATGAATTTGATTCACTAGTATCCCCTCCTAGTTGTTCATGCTCAAAATCTAAGGAATTTGTTAAACATCTCCAAGGGTTAAAGTTTTTGCAATTTCTAATGGGCCTGAATGATACCTATGATCAAGTTAGGAGTCAAATACTGATTACTATACTAGTACCTACAATTAACCAAGCCTATGCCATGGTAATGCAAGTTGAAAGTCAAAGAAACACTTCAAATATGATACCTGAAGCACTGGATCCTATAGCTATGTTTACTGCTTGGAAGAACACCTATCAGAGGCAAAAGAAACTCTTTCCAAATCCCTGCTCATACTGTGGCCTAAAGAATCACCTGTCAGAAAATTGCTACACAGTAAAAGGCTATCCTAGCTGTTATAAACCTAAAAGAAAGGGAGGCTATCAAGCAGCAAACTATGGCAGTACAAACTTCATAGGCTCAGTTGAAGATCAAGTGGAACCTGAAGGTGCAAGTGCAGGATCAAGCTATGACAGAGGTTAAAAAATGCAAGAAAAGTAAACTTGGTTCACAAAGGATCAGTATAATCAAATAATGAATCTCCTTAACCATGAAAACTCACAGGGTGTCTCAGTAAATGCAGCAGGTACTATCACTGCTCTTCTTGTTGATTCTAATAAGAAAGAGTGGATAATAGACACTGGAGCAACAAATCACATGACTCCTAACCCTGAAATGTTAACAAAGGTGACTGGCATTGCATCACCTAGTCATAGAATGGTGCACTTACCCAATGGTAAAGCTACATCAGTCACTCACACAGGTACATGCACTATGTCAAAAGGAGCTGAACTTAAAAATGTGCTTCTCATACCTGAATTTAAGTACAACCTAATGTCAGTATCCAAAATAACCAAAGATCTGCAATGCTCAGTGACCTTCTTTCCTAACTTTTGTATGTTTCAGGACCTCTACAGTGGGAAGGTGAAGAAGATTTGTAGAGAACACAATGGACTCTATCTTCTTCCTATCCAAACACAGAGTAGACGTAACACAACTGCATTCAATAAAGCTAGTTCAAGTGATATACAGACAGGAAACACTACTAGTGGAATACACTCATTGATTGCTCAAAATAAGGCTGCTGATGAGGTGAAATTATGGCACAAGAGATTAGGACATGCTTCAACCAAAGTTTTATCTCAAATATTAGGAACTTCTACTGTTAATTATCAGCAAGAACTACACACATGTTCAGTCTGTGCTTTAGCTAAACAAGTTAGAAACCCCTTTCCTATTAGCACTTCTAGATCAGATAAGCCATTTCAATTGCTGCATTTTGATGTTTGGGGTCCTTGCAAGTGCCCTACATATGATGGAAATAGATCATTCCTCACTGTTGTAGATGATCATTCTAGGATGTTATGGGTTTTGTTGTTAAGACTGAAAAGTGATGTTCCAGTTGTACTAAAATAATTATTTACTCTAATACAAAATCAGTTCTCTACTACTTTCAAAATGATTAGAACTGATAATGGTATAGAATTTATAAACAGTGTCTGTGCAAATCTGTGTAATACTCTGGGAATTGTTCATCAAATAATCTATGTTTACTCTCCGCAGCAAAATGGAGTTGCTGAGAGGAAACATAGGCACATTCTTGAAGCTGCAAGGGCCATTAGATTTCAAGCTGGTATACCCTTAAAATTTTGGGGTCATTGCATTCTTAGTGCAGCATACCTTATCAACAGGATGCCTTCTTCTGTGCTAAAAGGTTGCTCTCCATATAAAATGTTTCACAAGAAGAAGCCCTCTCTTACTCATCTCAATGTTATTGGGTGCTTGTATTATACAAAACTGTTGCCAAAGGGTGATAAATTTCAGCCCAGATCCATTCCTGGTATTCGTATGGGCTATGCTTAATATCAAAAGGGTTATGTCATTTTCTCACTTCAAGATAATCAATTTCTTGTCAGCAGAGATGTTTGCTTCAAGGAAACCTGCTTTCCTTTTAAGGATTCTACACCAAAGGAGTGGACATTATTCTCCCCTAGTGATCTGCACCTAAACACTGCCATTCCAGATGACTTAGATCCTCCTATTACTGATTTTGACATTCCAGGCTCTCCTATTGCTCCTGATGATATGCTGAACTTTGATTCTCCTCTTCCTTCAGACCCTGAATCAGATGATGCTTCCCTTGAAGCTCCTGTTCCTGATGACGCTCTTCACTCAGCTCCACCATTGAGAAAATATTCTAGAACATGCAATGCTCTAATCTGGCTGAAGGATTATGTCAACACAGCTGTGACTGCATCTGCAGCCTCTAAGCCTTTATACTCTATTGATCAGTATGTATCTTATGAGGCACTTTCACCTTCCTATCAGCAATTCATAGCCTCTGCATCTCTTGAATTAGAACCACATTCATTTGAGGATGCTAAGCAGGATCCTAGGTGGGTGCAGGCTATGCAATCTGAAATTGATGCTCTGGAAAGCAATCACACCTGTGAAGTTATTTCCCTACCTAAAGGAAAGACTGCTATAGGTTGTAACTAGGTATTCAGAATCAAGTACAAGTCAAATGGTTCAATTGAGAGGTTCAAAGTCAGACTTGTAGCCAAAGGCTACAATCAGAAAGAAGGGCTGGATTATCAAGAAACCTTCTCTTCTTTGGTGAAAATGGTCACACTAAGAGCTGTTCTGGCTTTAGCATCTGCTGAAAATTGGCATGTTCATCAAATGAACGTGTACAATGCCTTTCTTCAAGGTGATCTATATGAGGAGGTATATATGACCTCACCTCAAGGGTTCTCTTTGCCACAGGGATTTCCTAAGCAGGGGGAGAAGCCAGTTTGTAGGCTTATCAAATCCCTATATGGCCTTAAACAGGCTCCTAGACAGTGGAATGTGAAGCTTACAGAAGCTCTCATCAAGTCTGGATTCAGAAAAAGCTACCTAGACTACTCCTTATTCACAAAAAGAGTTGGTCATCATCAAGTGATTGTCTTAGTGTATGTAGATGATCTTTTAATTACTGGGAGTGATCTAGCTCTTATAGAAAGTACTAAAGCAGCTCTACACAACACATTCAAGATCAAGGACTTAGGTGAATTAAAGTTCTTCTTGGGCATAGAATTTGCAAGATCTAAACAAGGTATTCTCATGCACCAAAGGAAGTATGCCTTGGAAATTATCTCTGAAGTAGGACTGAGTGCAGCACAATCTGCTACCACACCTCTAGACACTAATGTCAAGTTGACCACAAAAGAGTATGATGATGTTGCTGGATGCCAGAGTGAGGATGTATTACTTGAGGATGTAGGAAAATATAGAAGATTAATTGGAAAGCTGCTCTACTTAGCAGTAACCAGGCCTGACATTTCTTTTGCAGCGCAGACACTCAGTTAATTTATGTATCAGCCTAAGAAATCACATATGGATGCTGCACTAAAGGTTGTGAGATATGTGAAGAGACAAGCAGGTTTGGGACTGTTGCTATCAAGCCACAAGTCAAAGAAGCTCACAGTTTACTGTGATGCGGATTGGGCAGCATGCCCCAATTCCATAAGATCTGTAACTAGTTTTATGATAATTGCAGGAAGTTCACTAATTTCTTGGAAAGCTAAGAAGCAAACAACAGTTGCTAGAAGCTTAGCTGAATCTGAATACAGAAGCATGGCTAGTGCTGTTGCTGAAGTGGTATGGATACTTGGTCTCTACAGAGAACTTGGGATAAGATTTGATACACCAGTTGATGTGTTCTGTGACAGTAAGTCAACTTTGCAAATAGCTGCAAATCCTGTCTTCCATGAAAGAACTAAGCATGTAGAAATTGATTGCAACTTTATACGAGAGAAGATTCAGTTGGGGATAATTCAAACTAACTACATTTCAACCAAGGAATAGCCAGCAGATATACTTACTAAAGCACTGCCAAGAACTCAGCATGAGTTCTTGTTATCCAAGCTAGGAGTTGATCACGCACAACTACGCCCTATAAAAGGGACTAAGCAGCCGCAGCAAATATAGCTCGGTACTTAAAGTCCCGAGGTCGAATCCCACAAGGAACATTCGAAATCTAGTTGCTAATCAAACTAATTTATCTAACCAATTAACTTCGAGGTTTTGTATTTGTACAATGGTTTCAATGTAACAACTTATTAACACTAAAGTAAATAGCAAAATATTAAGAAATAATTAATCAAGGATTTAGAAGCCTAGGATTGATTACCCTACTCCTACCTATGTGTTAGAATAATTCTTTTAACAAATTCAACTTAGTTTTCTTCCTTATTGAACACTTGCTCCAATTATACAACTATTCACTTCCATGTAATAGTAGTAACATTCACTAACCAATTTTTTAATTAATTAATGAATATAACTAGGACTACAAGTTTAGTTCACAATCAGGGTCAATGGTCACAAATTACCTTATTGACAACCTAAGTAATACCTTGGTTTTAGGTTGAGATATTGCTAAGTGTTTAACCCAAACCTATGAATCTATCCCTAGACACACAAGAATAATGGGAACAATCAATTGGGAGCTATTCCAATTAATAGCAATCAAAACATAAACACTTAGATAGGAATAATTCACAAGTTTCATTCATCAAAACCAATATTCATAGCACATAAGTATTGGAGTGATTCAATCAACCCTAGAATGGGTAAATTAGCCACTCATGTTCATGATAGTCATATCAAAATAATTCATGAATGAATAAATTACAAAAAGTAAAGAAGAATTTAGGAAAAACTCATGTTCTTGAAGTCTCCAAAGCTCCAGCCTCCTTTTTGCCTCTTTCCCAGTGTATCCATCATAATGGAGGCAAAAGAAGCTTTTATACACTGTAGGAAACTAAGCAAAAGTACAAAATTGCCCTCAAAATTTCGCTCATAACACTGAACTTTCTTCATGCAATTCAGCTTGCGTGGTGCTCGCGTATTTTGCCTAAATGCGCTGAAATTTTTTCTTCTTTCCTCCGTGTCACTCGTGTGGCACACGGATTACTTGAACTCTTCAACATCTTCACTCTTAGCTTCAAAACTAGCACTTTCTTGTTCAATTCACCATGTTCAAATCCTACAACACCAAACAACTCAATTAATATCAACTCTTGAGAATTTTGCACATAAACTCTTAGGTGTACTATCATAACATGGTAAAACTACTCTGAAAATATAGGTAAAATAACCAAATATCACAACCCCCACACTTAGATTTTTGCTCGTTCTCGAGCAAAGAAGAAGAATACACAAAAAGCGGGCAAGACATCAAGATTAGATAAGGACTCATGACAACAACTTAGCAAAACTCACCCATAAAATTAAAACACCCTTTCTTTTGGTCATAGTCAAGTATTGAAAGTAGAAACCTATAGACCACTCAAGTTCCAATGTACCTCACAAAAAGAAGATGCCACTAAACACACAACATATGATTTCAAGAGTAATTGTGGCATATCAAATATCAAACACTCTCACACTCAGAAAGAAATTTCTCATGTCACACAGAAAAGTACCATAGGCTTGCCCATTTTGTCGTTATCTACTAATGTAGGAGTCTCAATAAAAATTCAAGTATGGCCTTTTCATAGCTTGTAATGTTGGCTTGGGGTAAGGTGTGGTACACTTTTGGGTATATAGTGACTAATTCTTCCCCTGAACACTTTAAACATCACTCACTACTAATTTTCCCTTTTTCCTCGTTTATTCATCAACTCATTCTCTTCTATTTATTTTTTTTTTTTATAATTTTCACAACACTTGGATGATTGGGGACCTAAGAGTTCAATGAGATATATCAACCTCACTAGGGTGCCTTTGGCGTGTTCATACTCGAGGCTTTTATCACCCTTAACCGAGTATAGGAACATTGCCCCCATTCTTTTTTTTTTCACATCTTTCTATACGAAGAGAAAAGTATTTCATTCCTTCATTCTTTTGCAACTTTCTTCCCAAGTATACAACAACTCCTATTAATAACCCACAATCCTTCCAAACACACAACCTAAAGTAGTTAAGGGGAAGATGGGTAAGAAGAGAGGTAAATAGAAAAATGGATAGGGCTTGTAATTCAGGTTGCCAAAGAAAAGGCCAATAGGGTTAAATTGGAGATTCTAACGAATATGTTCATTAGGTAGGCTAATTTGGAAACTGGCGGGCCAAAGAAGGCCTACTTTCATTCTTAAGATCAAGACTACCTAGGATTTCGCCTCAAACAACAAGCAGGGCAAGTTCTAGACTTAGCATGAAACAATGAGAAGTATACACATAAACTCACCACACACTGTACATGCAACTCAAAGATCAATTCAGTTTCACCTCACAATACCTCACTATGAAGTCAAAAAGGAAGTTAAAAAATGTGTAGGTAGTTCTAGCTAAGGTTTGTCTTTTGAATTCTTCACTTCTCTCTTTTTCTGCCTTCTTTCTACTTTCCTCCTTCTGAGCCGGCAATATTTTTTTAATTTTTTTTATATATCTAACCTACGGAATGCCTAGTTCAACATAAATAACTCAATGGGAAAGAACCAAGGCTAAGAAAACTCAAAGAGATTATTGATATACTAAGAATTACAAATAAAATTTACTTTAATAACTAGAAAGCAAGAAACAAATCAAAAACTGTCAAGTGACAAGAAAATATGAAAGTATACTAGAATAAACAGATATCAACAAAATAAACTCCCACCCCACACTTAATATCATGCATTGCCCTCAATGCATTAAAAATAAAAACTAAGGGTGATAGAGAAACTCCCTGGGGCTCTAAGCCCGAAGAATATCCTTGTAAGTTTCCTTAGGGCGCGGGGTACTCAGACTTCCCTCATAGCAGGAATTCATCTTCAAGCATGATGGGTTTGCAGACACCCCACACTTAGACTTCAACTCAGTTGAAACCTGCAATGCAAAGAAACTCACCAAGTAACAACCTTCAAAAGATAACATAATCTTTTTCTTTTTTTTGTATTTTGATTTTTTTTTCTTTTTTTTTACTTGTATACAATTACAATCACGGGTTGCCTCCCGAGAAGCGCCTTAGTTATAGTCGTAGCACGACATAACCCAGAGTCAATACTTTTTCCTCCATCTTGAGCTTATGAACCGCCTCCCCAGTTGTAAATCAACTCTCCGGTTATGCTCTTGAGGTGGCACAAGTTCTTGCATGCCAAAAACTAAGCATCTCCTTTTGCGCGTAGTCACTAACTCAGGAATATCTTCAAATTGTTGGCTATGCTCTTGACCAAGCACAAAGTATACAATTTTGTACTCTTTGGCCTTCAAACGAAGATAATCATCGTGTCTAAATGGTAGTGAAATTCCATAATGTAAGCACCATACACCTCATCCTTCAACTCTTCCATTGGCTCAAAAGGATCAATTTTCATGTCTCCCTCTAAACCCAGTATAGAAATATGTCTAGAATGTGGTGCAACCCTCGTAGACTTCACTTCAATATTGACACCCTCTTTTTGGAACGAATCAGAGTCAAGTAAAATTTCAGCTTCAATGTTATTGGCTGACTCTAGTACCACATCTTCATCATCGGCATATTCCCACACCATAAGGCTAGATGGTTGGCTTTCAAGCCTTGTCTCATCCAATGGAAATCCACGTTTTAGATCTTCAACTATAGCCATAATTTCTTCTACTAATTCCACATCTTCTTGGCTAGGTTGTTGAATTGCTAATAGTGCAGCCAACATATTCAGTTGAGCTTCTATATGGCATAGTTGTGCTCTACGTCTGTCCCAAACCTTCTTCAATTCAGCTTCATATTCTTCCTCATCATCCTCCAGTTCATTGCACCAACTATTATTATAAGAGAAAGAAAAATCATCATAATAGGGGCTCGGAGAGGAACAAGAAGTATTAGCGCAACCATAATAATGATCACCTAGCCACATGTTATTTCCTGATGCCATATTCTTTTATATTTTTTTTTATAATCTAAAAGTAATATATATAGAAACAAAGTTAATTGAACAAACAACTCAGCTATTCTAACAAGCTAGAAATCACCGTGTTCCCCGGCAACGGCGCCAAAATTTGATCACGCCCAACTACGCCCTATAAAAAGGACTAAGCGGTTGCAGCAAATATAGCTCGGTACTTAAAGTCCCGAGGTCGAATCCCACAAGGAACACTCGAAATCTATTTGCTAATCAAACTAATTTATCTAACAAATTAACTTCGAGATTTTGCATTTGTACAATGGTTTCAATGTAACAACTAATTAACACTAAAGTAAATAGCAAAATATTAAGAAATAATTAATCAAGGATTTAAAAGTCTAGGATTGATTTATCCAACTCCTACCTATGTGTTAGAATAATTCTTTTAACAAATTCAACTTGGTTTTCTTCCTTATTGAATACTTGCTCCAATTATACAATTATTCACTTCCATGTAATAGTAGTAACTTTCACTAACCAATTTTCCAAATAATTAATGAATATAACTAGGACTACAAGTTTAGTTCACAATCAGGGTCAATGGTCACAAATCACCTTATTGACAACCTAAGTAATACCTTAGTTTTAAGTTGAAATATTGTTAAGTGTTTAACTCAAACCTATGAATCTATCCCTAGACACACAAGAATAATGGGAACAATCAATTGGGAGCTCTTCCAATTAATAGCAATCAAAACATAAACACTTAGATAGGAATAATTCATAAGTTTCATTCATCAAAAAAAATATTCATAGCACATAAGTATTGGAATGGTTCAATCAACCCTAGAATGGGTAAATTAGCCACTCATGTTCATGATAGTCATATCAAAATAATTCATGAATATATAAATTACAAAAAGCAAGGAAGAATTTAGGAAAAACTCATGTTCTTGAAGTCTCCAAAGCTCCAGCCTCCTTTTTGCCTCTTTCCCAGTGTATCCATCATAATGGAGGCAAAAGAAGCTATTATACCCTGTAGAAAACTAAGCAAAAGTACAAAATTGCCCTCAAAATTTCGCCCATAACATTGTGCTTCACGTGGCACCCGCGTGCCACGCGGACTAAATTTCTTCATGCAATTCAGCTCGCGTGGTGCTCGCGTATTTTGCCTAAATACGCTGAAATTTTTTCTTCATTCCTAAGAAAAGACTCTATTTCTTCCCGTGTCACTCGTGTGGCACACAGATTACTTGAACTCTTCAACATCTTCACTCTTAGCTTCAAAACTGGCACTTTCTTGCTCAATTCACCATGTTCAGATCCTACAATACCAAACAACTCAATTAATATCAGCTCTTGAGAATTTTGCATATAAACTCTTAGGTGTACTATCATAACATGGTAAAACTACCCTGAAAATATAGGTAAAATAGCCAAATATCAGGAGTAGAGTATATATTCATGTCCTCTAGCTTGAGGGGGAGTATTGAAGAAGTCACTTAAAGTAGTTAGGGTGCAAATGTAAATAGACAAAGCTTAGGATGTAGTTTGCCATACTTTAATCTTACTAACTACCTAGCTAGAAGTTTATATATTTGTACAGCTAGTTTGTTAATGTAGTTGATGAGAATAGCTACTTCCAATATTTCTCTCTCTACAAATCCTCTCTAGATTCCTTCATCTTCAAGTTACTACTCAACCAAACTGAGCTTAGATCCACAACAATGGCAGATTCAACACTATGTTACTCTTATCTGGCGTAGTATTTGGATAACCGCTTTATGTAATGGGCCATGAGCCTACATATCGAATTACATTAGAACAAGAATTGGGGTAAAGTCTAGGCTAGAAATATCTCAATTTCCCCATTGTAATATGGAATGTTTACACAAAAGTACACTTTTGAAAAGTTATCCTTAAAATATAAAGATATTTTAACAAAATTACCCAATTTAGAACAAAAGAGAGCTTAATTACGAAAATAACAAATTCGGGTAAAACATAACAAAAGATTTAGGTCTTCTTGAAATAAATACAGCCAAGGAAAAATCTATAAAATATGGGAGGAAAAAAAAAGTACAGTCTTGCTAAAGTATATCAGCTAATGTAAAACAGTAGAAGATTGTTAAGTACTACACATTGCTGTAGAAAAAAAAACAGCAAAAGATTTCTGGAGTTACGAGAACCTTAGTACAATTTTTGAGGAAAAACAAAGCTTCAGTGTTCAAAAGGATGCCTAAGTTCTACACTACTGCTATCACGACATCAACAGCACCATATAGCCTTCACAATCTCATAAAAAAAATATGGTTTTTATGTTTTAAAATGATGTTTTTCTGATGAAGATGTGGTGTTTTTCCTCAAGATTTGGTGTTTTCCGATGAAAAAAATATTATTTTCGGATCAGATCTGCTACGTTTTTATTCAGATCTATTATTGTCCTTCTTTTAAATTAACTGTATCAATGTTGTATCAAAATAGTACAAACCGTATTTGCAGTGTATTTATTATTTATAATGTATCATTGTTGTGTATTTTTTCAGTTAGTTATTCGTCGTCTTCTAATTTTAATGTATCTACACTGTTTCTCTACACTATTTCTACCTGTTATGTTGTAAATTTTTATATATTTTTTTACATTATTTCTAGTATTTTTGTTGTTTTTACTTATATCTATATTGTATCTTCACAGCACCGTATATAATTATTTATGTACTTTTACAATATTTCTGCACTGTATCTAATTATTTCTAGACTAATTATGAATTGTTTCAACGCTGCTACATTGTTTACTGCGTTTTAGCACTGTTTCTGCATAATTCTGTACAGTTTCTGCGCTATTTTCTGCATTGTTTCTACTTGTTTCTACATTGTTCTGCATTGTATCTTACAGTATCTTCACTATTTCAGCATTATTTCAATGTTGTTTCAGATTGTTCCAAAATGTTTCAGCACTGTTTCAGACTGTTTTAGCTTGTTTCAGCGCTGTTTCAAACTGTTGCAATGCTGTTTCATACTGTTTCTGTAATTTTTTGGCGACTTTTTCGACCGTGTGTCGGTGGGTGGCGGTGGCAGGTTTTTTCCTTTGTAGTTGTTTGTAGCAACTTGTATATAAAAATAATGGTATGTTATGTAATATCAATAATATTGCTATATATATTTTTTTTTGTAATTAAGGCTTCAAAATTGTATGTAGGTGCAAATTCCCCATAGAATATTCATTCAAGCAATACAACATTAACCCTACTCTTTTTTTTTTTTTAATATTTCGTAATTCCCTTGTAACCCTATAATACAAATTTAATTGTATTCGTACGACGTAAGTTTTAGCACTTCTCTCCGGCCAGCATCCCCTCTTCCTTCCATGCGCTGTTGCGTCTTACTTCCATATATTGCTGCTGACACTTTCCGGCATAACTTCGAGATTTATTTTTGGCTAAATTATACAAATATACAAACATAATAGCAGGTTTACAATAAAATAGCAACATTATGTCACTTTTCAAGAATAGCAATATTTTCTTAACATTATATATACAAGTTATTTTAAAAAAAGAATTATTCAATAAAATTGACGATACACCATGCACGAAAATCGCCATAATTATAGGCATGTCTTTTCATCTGTTCCTACTTTTTTGGGATTACAACTACCCAATTACTAATTATATTGTATGTCTATTGTATGTTGTATGCGTATAGTATGGCTATTGTATGGCTATTGTATGTGTATTGTATGGCTATTGTTAGTTTTTTGTATGTCTATCGTATGGCTATTGTATGTATATTGTATGACTATTATATATGTATTGTATGGCTATTGTTTTTTACGTATGACTATTGTCAATTTTTAATAGATGGTTTTGGGGAAAGAGAGAGAAATGGATCTTAAATGTAAAAAGATTTAAACCTGTCTAAACATGATTTGGGTGCATAAATATAGGATTAGATTTATCTTTCTTTTTAATTATATTTCTTTTCTTTTTAAATACACTCTGCTATTTTTTGTAGCAAACAACAAAAATGTTGCTATTTTTTGTAAGTTTTGAAAATATTTATATATTTTGTAACAAAAGTAGATAAAGTTATATTTTGTGTAATTTATCCTTTATTTTTGCTGCACACTTTTTCGCTGCCGGATCTGTTTAGTTTCCTTCGCCGTGAAAATGACACCGTTGCTTTGCACAGTAACAAGCAATTAGGAACTAGCCTATGCTAAAGTGATGGTGGTTGCTTCCTTCTCAGCTGCTGCTGCTCTATTTCTGTTTCCATTTTTCCATTGTTTTACTTGTTTTTTTTTTCCTTTTGAAATATGGCTTTATTATAGATGTATATACAATATATTACATTAATAATATATCACAATATATTTTTTATAAATAACAATGTATACACAACATTTTATACCAATATAACAATGAATAGTAATGACAACTAAATGTATACAATGTAGATTGAATGCATACAAACTGAATATAACTAATAAAAGTGTGTGCACTTATTGTGTATAACTGAGAAAACTGACTGTGTACACCATAAAATGGAGGGTACACTGTACGTATAAGTGATGAGACAGATTGTATACATTGTGACACCGATTATACACAATATATATTAATTTATTGTATATTGGCTACAAAAAATAAAAGCTATTAAAAAAATATATAAGGAGTAAGTTTGACTGACTATTTTAAAGT
Organism: Petunia axillaris subsp. axillaris; assembly: GCA_029990575.1. NCBI lineage: Eukaryota > Viridiplantae > Streptophyta > Magnoliopsida > Solanales > Solanaceae > Petunia > Petunia axillaris. Next base: position 63,767,816 of record JARKNS010000004.1, read on the forward strand.
TACCCCTTATAAATATTAGTAAATGGCACATTTAGAAATAAAATAGTTATTTTGGGTTTAGAGTAGAAGGCACTCAACACTTTTAGTTTGGAATCATGAGTAAGTAGGCATATATTATTATAAAACGTTTGATATATTGCCGATATGTGCTTCTTTTTATCATTTACTATTTATCTGGCAGGAGTCACTTCAACTAGAAACTATCTTTAACCAAAAAAAAAAAAAAAAAAAAAACCTAGAAACTATCTCGCTCAATAAATTCACAAAAAGAATAAAACATTTCTCCAAGTGAATCCCTTCTTTTTTGCTTGGTTTGGAAATGTAACTAGTACATGTTTATTACATGAACAAGCTAGTTAGACCTTTTTTTAGAAAATACCGATGATAGAATATATAAATTTATGCATGTACTTGTTTATATACAATCGAGACTTAGTTTTTTCTTCATCGGTTCGCCTTTTTATAGGCAAGTACATATTGAAAATCATCTATTTACACCTTTGATGGATTCTGTATGAGCCTAAATCAGTTTAGGTACAAAAATCGAATTTGGATTCGGATACAAGCAATTCTTCGTATCAAAGTTGAAATAACACGTGAAAAAGATGTGAAAACGAGAGAATAAACTATATTGCAATATACGAATGTGATTACAAATTTGGGCAGCGTTTCAGTACAAATTTCTGGATGCCTATAATACAAAATGAGCTTCTATTTATAGGCCTAAGAGTCTTGCCCACGTTCTCCACCATCAGCAAGTGCATTCTCCACGATCTGAGCAGCAATATGGAGAAGTTAGTGGGGCAAAGTAGTGGGCTGCAAAGCCGCTGGAACCGAGGTGGTAACCGAAGCCTTGGCTCAAGGCTCCGGTCGTCTGACCTTACTGTTCGGGTAGGATGGCATGTCACCAAAGCCCGAAGTCTAACCTGTCTTCGGTCATGCTGTTGGAAATTGACTTCGGTGATTCAATCACGAGATCGGTTACTTCTTTTCGGAGTATCAACTCGTTTTCCCTTCGGTCTACCATCTCGAGGTGTTGACCGAAGGCGACAATTTTCACCCAATACAGATAGTCCCCCCACTCCTCGGTAGACGTCGAAGTCGCCGAGGGGTGGAATGAATTTAAGCGGGAAATCAACGTGGCAAAACCCTATCCACGAATTTCAAAAGTCGCACATCTATCGGGTCGCCGTTCCGCATTACGTGGCGGCTTTTGATAGGTCTCCGAACGGTCACGCCGTCTTTTTGTTTTCTCCAACGTTTCAGTCATCATTAGCTTTTCCCACTTGCACGTGTGAAAACACTATAAATACCTCACTTTCGCCTTCCCTCTCTTCACTTGAAACTTTGCATCAGAAGAAAAACACAGAGCTTTAGAATCGCCATTGCATCAATTACTTTCTGCATTTAAACTCTGTTTCTAGCGTTTTCTCTCTTTGACTGTCATCATGTCTGCTACGGTCTCCGCTACTAACTCTGGCCATGGCTCAAGCGACTTTGGTGAAAGGGCAGAGCGTTTCGCTGCCATGGCTATGAACGATGAAGCTATAGTATCTGTGCCACCATTGCAGGTGGTTGAAGCGAGTGGTGGTGGTGAGGCCACGTCTGCCGCTCCTGCTCCCAAGAGGCGGAAGGAGAGGGCTGGCCGTGATAGGGCCGAGATGAGTCTATATGCAGGACATGACATGGGCGATGACGATCGCGAGGGAGATGGAGGTGACGTTGGAGGTGATGACGTCACCAGTGCCAAGGAGGTGGGCGGCTCGGTAGGCGTCGCCGAGGTGAGTGGGACAAGTGATCCCAGAGGTGAGACCGAGGCTGGGCCGTCAAAGAAATCGAAGAGGAAAATTCCTCTCGAGGTTGAGATCGACCCTCGTTTGGTGATTACTTCTAGTTTCAACAACGACAAGGATCTAAAGGTTCACGCTCAATCAGACGCCCAAAAAGGGAAAAAGAGGAATATTCCCGTCCACATCACACCAAGTATCATAACCGAAGAGAGGCTTAAATCAGTTCGGGCTGATTGTCGCTGGGGGCCCGAGGTGGAGATTAGGATCCCCGCACCTGGCTCGGCAGTGTCTACGCATGTGGAAAGGTATTCTTCGGTCTTCACCTACCCTTTCACCATAGGGTTCAACTTGCCAGTACATCCCATCATCGATGTATTTTGCAGATCTTACAATCTCTGCCTAGCCCAACTTGGGCCCGGGGTTTGGAGGGTCGTCCAAGCCCTCGAGTACTTGAGTAACAAGGCTGGTTTGCCTTTCACTTTTCAACATTTAATATCACTTTATTATCCTTACTTTCACAAAGCCGGGGTAGTTACTCTTCTGCTTTGGGGTTCTTACGCTATTTTGAGTAAGAGCGAAGACCACGGGGATCGAGGTTGGAACGATCGATATGTGCTCATCCCCACGAGGTTGTTGTCAACCGAACCTGGCTTTCCCGAAGTATGGAATGCCCAGCGTAAGTGCCCGCTTCCACTCTTCCCTCGGTTTTTGAATTGTCATAACTGTTGCTTACCCTTTCATCTTTGGTTTGCAGCTGAAAAAGTCCAAGTTAACCCACCAAAGAATTTGCTCGAGTGGGTTACCGAGGCAATGCAAATGAAGACGTGCCCCGAACGGAAATGGATGGTGTTGGCCGGTGTGGAATAGAACCGATGGGCGTGCAAGAGGCATGGTGAGTCGTTGATGACTTCGGTCCCTTGGACTCGCTTCGAGCTATTGGGTTCTAATTTCTCTTGGTTTGATATATTCATGTAGGTCTTCCAAGCAAGGCTATGAGAGACGCCGATGAGGAAGAAGAAGCCGAGATGGACGTCGGGGGGGGGGAGAAGAGGAAAGAGGCAAGAAGGAGAAGAAAAAGAAAGAGAGGACAGTGCTTAACATTGCCGAGGGCGTTGCCCAAATGGCGACCCTGGCGAAGCGGCTCCTCGATGACAAAGCTAAGGGTTTATCTGGCCCGGGGACCTCACAAGATGAAGAAGTTTTCTTGGGTCGGTTTTCTTGCATTTCCACCACCACACACCCTTATGTTAAACAAGTTGCTTCCCTTCCTTCCCCAGGTGCTAAAAGGAAGAGGGTCACCTCGAAGCGGGCGACCAAAGCGAAAGGCCCTCGGGTAGAAGAGGTTGTTGCTCTTGTTGCCGAAGCAATGACCACAAAGCGCCGGGGACTTGTTGACATACCCAGCGATGAAGAGCTCCCTCCTCTGGTCCGAGGAGAGGCCAGATCTAGCCTCCGAGTCCGTTCCCAAAGCGAGACCTGAAGTTGGTAGGACAACCGAGGTCATACATGTGGATGAGTCTGATCAAGAAGCAGCAAAGCGAAAAGGCAAGGCCAAAGTGGGTGAAGGCCTAATCAAAAGCACGGTTAAAGCTTCTCGAGCCTCGCCGAAGCCTACCAACATTGCATCTCGGGCTTTGGAGATATAACCCGATGCTAACTTGCTAGATGCTACGAAAGAGGATATCATGTCCCTTGATGGCTTGCTTGGCCCCGCCGAAGCTCATGCTCTTCAGAACCTCAGCCCCATGAGTTTGATGGGCGTCTCCGCCGCTTCAGCTCTTTGGGTAAGTTTAAGTTTGCATTTTATATGGTTGATCTCACTATTGAGCGGGTTCTGACATCGTGTTTCAAACACAGAGTTTGGTCCTTGCGCTGCAAGCTGTTCACCTTGAGCGCGACCGAGCTAAAGAGCTCCAAGCAGGTGCCGCCGCTTGGGATGATCAGAAGAAGGTTCTCAAGGGGCAAGTTGCCGAGCTAGAGACTCGATTCACAATTCTGAACAATGAGCTAGAACGCGCTAATGAAGCCTCGGCGAAAGCTGAGGCTGACCTTCGTGTAGCTGTGGAGTCTGCTGAAGCTCGTGTACAAGCTGCGACAAGTGAATTTACTGCTGAACGCTCGAGGTTGAGCCTTGAAAATGCCCGCATTGAGGCCGAACTGTTCAGGGCCAAGACCGAGGTGCTTGAAGCAGGGGAAAAGTATTGTAGCAAGCTTGGGGAGTATAATGCTAAACTCGTTGAGCTGCAAAGCCAAGTGGATGAAGTGCCAGCCCTTCGGGGCAAAGTATCCAAGCTCGAAGGCAGAATCGCATACCTTAATGAGCGAGCCGAGGTTAGGGCAACAAGGGCGAAGTTTGAAGAAACATGGGCCGTTGTCAAAACCAGGCTTAGCGCACTTGAACAGGTTCAGGCTGGGGAGATCGTGCTTGAGGACGAAATTATCAAAGCAAGGGAAGCTGCTGCCGAGGCCCAAAGGATTGTGGATGAACTCCCTTCGAGCGAAGGATCAGATGATGAAGGCGATAGCGCCGAAGAGGGCAGTGGAGATGCCGATGGGGCGTAGCCTTTAGTTTTTTGCAATTACTTTGGTGTTTTTCTTTTGTTTTTGGGCCTTCGTGCCTTCTGGATATTAGCCTACGGGCTTTCATGCTTATGTTCTGGACCTTCAGGTCATATTTTTTTGGATGTAAATAATCTCAGCCTTCGGGCTTTTAATGAAAGACTGTTTGATCTTTGCTTTGTGAGTTTCGTGTGTTGGTTTTTCATGTATACCGAACATTGAAAATAAATGTATTCGCAAGACGACTAGATTCAATCGATGCAAACTTAGGACGACGTCTCGCCCTCGAGTCGATGCATTGTGCGGCTTCGGTGTGCGAGGTTTATATAGATAAATTGAATGAAAACGAAGTTAGTGGAAACAAAGTCATTTTATTGATATCCACGAGCCCGAAAAAGGCTGTTTACACGAAACCAAGTCGAAACGGACCTTGGGTAGAAAAAACAAAAACAAATTTTCAATAAAAGCGAACTGATCGCATGCCGCTATCGGGCTAATTATAATGTACTAAATCTAATCCTCGGGCGTGAGTCCCCGGTTGTCGGATAGATAAGCTTCGGTTGGGAGGCTCGATGTCGACCCCGTTATCAACCCTTCTCTCTCCCCCCCAGTGTTCGGTTCTGAATCTTGGTGAAGATTCGAGCACTGGAATCGGTTCAGTTCGCTTCCTGAAAAGGTCAAGCAAAAAGATGGAACGAGGAGCAAGTTAGTACATTTCTTTTGAATGCCATGGGAGCGTCATTCGGCTCGGTGCTGTTTAATTGAAAAAGAATTGAAAGATATTTACCTCGGCTAAAAGTAGTATCGCTTCAGATGGGAGATGTTCCAATTCAGAGGTTCGGGTTCTCCTTGAAGAGACTCGATTTGATAAGAGCCTTTTCCGACGATTGCTTTGACCCTATAGGGCCCTTCCCAGTTTGCAATAAGCTTTCCCCCGGTATCCTCCTTTGTTGATTGGTTCACAGTTTTCAATACATAATCTCCAACCTTGAAGTCTCTAAATTTAGCTTTCCTGTTGAGGTAAGCCTCGATCTGCCTTTTTTGGGCAACAAGCCGAACCAAAGCTAATTCCCTCTTCTCTTCGAGCAAGTCTAGCTCAATGCGCATTGCCTCTTGGTTAGCGTCTTCGGCTGTGTGAGCGTACCGAAGACTTGGTTCGCCCACTTCTACGGGGATGAGAGAGTCCATGCCATAGGCTAGTGAGAAAGGAGTCTCACCGGTGCTGTTCTTCTCCGTTGTCCGCATGGCCCACAGCACCCCGGGCAACTCCTCGGGCCATGGACCTTACTTCTCATCGAGTCGCTTCTTCAAATTTTCAATTATGATCCTGTTTGAAGACTCAGCTTGGCCATTAGCACTTGGGTGATAGGGAGTCGAGGCAATTCTTTTGATCCCCCATTGCTTGAAAAAATCAGTGATGGCTGCCCCCATGAATTGTTTACCGTTGTCACAAGCAATTTCTCTTGGGATGCCGAACCTATAGATGATATTCTTTCTGATGAAGTCGATCACTTGCTTTTCCTTTACTTCGGTGAGAGCCGTCGCTTCCACCTACTTTGTAAAGTAATCGGTCAACACTAACATGAAACGAACACCACCTTTTTCCTTTGGGTAATGGTCCCACGACATCCATTCCCCATTTCATGAAGGGCCATGATGATACCACCGAATGAAGAGGCTCAGCCTGTTGGTGGATCATCCGCCCATGGCGTTGGCATTTATCACATTTTTGCACGAAGGCTTTCACATCGGCACTTATTGTGGGCCAATAATACCCAGCTCTTAACAACTTACGCACTAGAGATTTTCCCCCCGAGTAGTTGCCACATTCGCCTTCGTGCACTTCAGCCATCACGTACCTTGCCTCCTCGGGGCCCAAGCACTTGGCCATCGGGCCGCAGTACAACCTTTTGTACAAATTGCCCTCGATCAAGTGATACGAGGCTGCTTGAGTTCTCAGCTTCCTTGCTTCTTTTCTATCTTGGGGGACAGTACCCGAGTCGAAGTAGGAGATGAATTTACTTCGCCAATCCCAACGGTTATCCACTGAGTTAACTTGCAATTTCATCTCTCTCATTTGTGCTGATAGCAATCGAACCACTGAGTCAGTCCCCGAGTGGGTTTCATCGATCGCCGAACCAAGATTCGCCAAGGCGTCAGCCTCGGTATTCTCCTCCCGAGGCACTTGTTTAATTTTCCATTCTTGGAACTGTGCTAAGATCCTTTGTGCTCGATCCAAGTATAGCTGCATTCTGGGTTCTCGAGCCGTATAATCACCGAGGATCTGGTTGACCACCAATTGTGAATCACACCTTAGTTCGATTCTTTCAACTCCCATTTCTTTAGCCAACTCCAAACCTGCTAGAGCTGCTTCATATTCCGCTTCGTTGTTGGTCACCTTTTTTAACCAAACCGAATGCCTGACCTTTTTCCCGGTAGGTGCCCTCAATACAATGCCTAGCCCCGAACCTTTGGAGTTTGTTGCCCCATCGGTGTATAGTACCCACAGTCCCGAAGGGGATCCCTTTGCCATGGAGTTTTCCTTTCCCGCCTCGGGCAAAATTTCGATGCTAAAATCAGCCACGAAGTCTGCCAAGACTTGGGACTTAATGGCAGTTCGAGGTTGATAAGTAATGTCATACTCACTTAGCTCAACTGTCCATTTGGATAACCTCCCCGACAACTCTGGTTTGTGCAATATATTTCTCAAGGGGAAAGTTGAAACTACTGCTATTGGATGACATTGAAAATAGGGCCGTAGTTTCCGAGCAGTAATGAGTAAAGCAAGCGCTAATATTTCCAAGTGTGGGTAGTTGGTTTCAGCATCGAGGAGCGTCTTGCCCACATAATAGATGGGCTGCTGTTTGCCATCTTCCTCCCGAACCAGCACTGCACTGACTGACACCTCGGACACCGCCAAATATACCAGCAATGTCTCTCCTTCCTTTGGCTTGGCAAGTAACGGTGCGTTAGCCAAATATTGTTTCAAATCTTTCAACGCCTGTTTACACTCCGGTGTCCACTCGAAGTGATTGTTTTTCCTCAAAACGGAGAAGAACTTGTGGCATCGCTCCGAGGACCTTGAGATAAAGCGACTCAAGGTGGCGACTCGGTCAGTCAAGCGTTGAACTTCCTTTACCCCGGTTAGCTCCTCGGGGATTTCTTCAATAGCTCTGATTTTATCTGGGTTGGCTTCGATTCCTCGTTCGGAGACAATAAAACCCAAGAACTTGCCTGATCCTACGCCGAAGGCGCACTTCTCAGGGTTCAATTTCATACCATATTGCCTCAATACAGCAAAAGCTTCCCTCAGATGATTCAAATGATCCTCCATTTGGATCGATTTGATGAGCATATCGTCTATGTAGACTTCCATAGACTTCCCAATGTACTCTTTAAACATGCGACACACTAGCCTTTGGTATGTCACCCCGACGTTCTTCAGACCGAAGGGCATCACTTTGTAACAGAAGGTCCCTCGGTCTGTGATGAACGAGGTCTTCTCTTCGTCCTTCGGGTCCATGAGAATTTGGTTATACCCCGAATATGCACCTAGGAAAGTTAATAGTTTATGTCCAGCCGTGGAGTCTATTAACCTGTCAATTTGTGGTAGTGGATATGAATCTTTGAGGCAAGCTTTGTTTAGGTCAGTGTAATCTACGCACATTCTCCACTTGCCATTCTTCTTCGGTACGCCCACAACATTGGCCAGCCACTCGGGGTATTTCACTTCTCTGATGAAGCCATTCTCTTGCAATTTGGCGGTCTCGTCCTCGATCGCCTTCTTTTAACCCCGGCGTGAGGTCTTTTCTTCTGCTTTACCGGGGTGAATTTTGGGTCTACGTTCAGTTTGTTGGTCATGATCTCCGGATCGATACCCGTCATGTCTGAATGTGACCATGCAAAGCAATCATGGTTGGACTTTAAAACTTCTATGATTGCCTTTTTCGACTCCGGGTCCAACTCCGAGCCGACAAACACTTTCCTATCGGGGAAATCTTTCAATAGAGTGAAAGATTCCAACTCTTCAATAGTTGAGTCCTCGGCCTTTTGCTTCCGAGGTTCTTGAATACAAGCTGGAATCTTTTCGACTTCTCTTCGGGCGTCCTCCCCGCTTGACCCCGAATCCAGTCGTTGCTATTGTTTTGGCCCAACCGGGGCGACTCCACTCTTTAGCGCAACCGAATAGCACTCCCTTGCTACTCGTTGCTCCCCCTTGATTGATCGAACCCCCCAAGGTGTAGGAAATTTAATCACTTGATGTAGAGTGGAAGGGACAGCCTCCATGGAGTGGATCCATGGCCTTCCGAGGATCACATTGTAAGTTAGATCCTCGGGCATAACTTGGAACAGTGTTTCTTTGGTAACCCCATCGGCGAATGTTTTGAGTGTGATCTCACCCAATGTTTTCTCCGTGGAGTTGTTGAAGCCAGCTAACACTGTTGACTTGGGAACAAAGCGTTATTGCTTATATCCCCACAGACGGCGCCAATTTGTATGAGCCTAAATCAGTTTAGGTATACAAATCGAATTTGGATTCGGATACAAGCAATTCTTCGTATCAAAGTTGAAATAACACGTGAAAAAGATGTGAAAACGAGAGAATAAACTGTATTGCAATATACGAATGTGATTACCAATTTGGGCAGCGTTTCAGTACAAATTTCTGGATGCCTATAATACAAAATGAGCTTCTATTTATAGGCCTAAGAGTCTTGCCCACGTTCTCCACCATCAGCAAGTGCATTCCCCACGATCTGAGCAGCAATATGGAGAAGTTAGTGGGGCAAAGTAGTGGGCTGCAAAGCCGCTGGAATCGAGGTGGTAACCGAAGCCTTGGCTCAAGGCTTCGGTCGTCTGACCTTACTGTTCGGGTAGGATGGCATGTCACCAAAGCCCGAAGTCTAACCTGTCTTCGGTCATGCTGTTGGAAATTGACTTCGGTGATTCAATCACAAGATCGGTTACTTCTCTTCGGAGCATCAGCTCGTTTTTCCTTCGGTCTACCATCTCGAGGTGTTGACCGAAGGCGACAATTTTCACCCAATACAGATTCATATATCAAGGTAATTTATCATTGTTACAAAATTATGAGGAATCTAACAAATTTATTGTTAGGAAAATATGAATTATCGTGGATGCTACAAACGCCTACCAATCAACAACACGAGGCTGGTTGGCCATGTTCTTGTTAGGTGACACCGAATCTGATATAGATCATATATGTGGAATAGAATAAAGACACAGGTGAATAACATATTATAATTTACAACTGGATTTTAGCATATGCTACTGTAAATAATTTTAGATTAGCTTAAAGACAAAATTGGGGCAAGTTGCGTTGCGTACAAGACAATGTGTAGTTACAAATATATTAAATAAGAACAAATAGAGTCTTCGTTACTATAGTCTTTGTAGTTGTTATCAAACTAACTAGCACATGCACTTCAAATAGTACTCTTAATTAATAAAATTCTGTGTTGTGCATCGCGAAAACTAGCACATGCACTACATAAAATAATTAAGATTCCACTTAAATCTTGTGAATCACGAAAAACTGGCACGTGGATGCACTTCATAAATATTCATATGTGGGATCAAGAAAGATTGTAATGTGACGAATTTTTATGATTTATTTTAAGTTTGCTATTATTAAAAGGAGTCATATTCACAATACTATAAGAAATCGAAAACAGTGCCAATCAAAATATAATTATATAAATTAAAAGTTAGCCAGAAGATGATCTTGCCTAAATCTTTCAACAGTGTTGCATCCCTTTCAAGTATCACCTGCTAAATTGGAACTAGTGTCGATTAATTAATTAATTAAAATTAAGTAGGACTTTGAATAGGCACAATTAGGGGTGTTCCCGGTTTGATTTGGTTGGTTTTTGATCAAAACCATAACCAAATCAATTTATTCGGTTTTGAAATTCTTGAAACCAAATCAAACCGAGTAAAACTAAAATCATCGGTTTAGTTATTGTCGGTTTGGTTCGACTTATCGGTTTTTAAATAAAATAACAATGAACATAAGAATGATAAAGAGAACTATTCTTGTAAAATAATGATAAAAAATGACCACAAATATTTTTTAACTCATTTGAAACGCTCATATATCTAATAGAAAGGAAATACTAGTACTTCAATAAGCACTAGAAATTAGGTATCATATTTTGCAGATATAATTAAGAGAAGCGGAATAATACAAAATAAATTTATATGCGGCTAGTCAGGCCATCTGCCAAACTTTTTCAGATTAATGATATTATCCTTTCATGAGCAATAGCATATCTCATATACAAGTCGAATTGATAATTACTATTCATCGACACTTTATGCAAGTAAAATTCTAACTGAGAGCCACTAGTTACTGGGGTGCTTTGGGTGAGGGGGACTTTTAAGTCCCCAAAAGAAAAAAAGGGGACAAAGTTCTAAACAATTGGGTGAGGGGGACACCCCTCTAATTCATACTTAGTGATAGATATAGGCTCTCATTAAAACAGCCCCCAAAGTTTCATTAAGTACAAAAAAGCCCTCCATATATATAATAATTCAATATCCAAAAAGGCAAAAAACCTACCTTTCTCTCTCCTCCCTTCTTCTTCTTCCTTTCCCATTTCTTTTGCAGCAGCGGCTGCTGGTTCCCGCCAGCCCCCCCCCCCCCCCCCCCTTTTTCAATTTCGCTTCAAATCAACAGCTCCATTGAAGGGTATTTTATGTTTTTCTTAATCTCAAACCCGATTTAAACCCATACCAATTCAAATCGAAAAGCTTTTTCCAAATATTCTTTTCCGCGATTTCAACCCCTCTTGAAGATCTGTGACTTTTCGCTTGAAAGGAGCTCTGGTAAGTGTTCTGTGTTGTACACTGTATAATGCAGTTTGTTTTGTGATCTATGGGTTTCGTTTCTGCATTTTATAAAAAATGCTAATTCTGGGCAGCTGATGTGTACGGATTCGAAGATTATGTGTACACATATATAATATGTGTGCACATCATATTAAGATGCACCCTGCACATCAAATATATGTGTACACATATATATTATGTGTACACATAATATATAATGTGTACACATGAGCTGACGTTGCATCCTTTTTGTTCGTACACATAAAATATACGTGTATGTGTACACATATTATATTGACGTGTACACATAATAAATATGTGTACACATCAACATATGCGTGTACACATCAGACGACGTAGCATCTTTTTCTTACTTCACATTCAAAGTATGTGTACACGTCAAAAACATATGTGTACACATCTTTTACTTTATACGTGAAAACATCTCAATTGTGTTTTCAGCTTCTAATGCATATCAATTTCTGATGCATCCAGGTATTTTTGCACCATAAATGGCTGTACTACTGTTAGCAGTTGATTTTCTTGGTGAATGGGTTGACACCCCAGAATGTTTCACGTGGATTTCTATGACAAGGGAGACGGTACCAGTTATTTTGAACCATGATGTTACGTATTCTGAGTTGGTTACCAAGATCGTTACTAGATGTGGGGGAAGTCATGATCCAAATAATCTTTGCATTACATACATGCTTAGCATTCGTTCAAAGCAAAAGAGTCATCCTTGTAAAATAAAGAACGACGAGGATCTCCTTGTTTACCTTGCCGATGTCGACGGATCTGGAAATAGGCCTACTTTAAGGGTATGTTTGGATGAAAGGTCGGTAGAGGTTTCAAATGAACAACCTGTGTGTAATGATGGGATGCATGATGATTGTTCTGCTAGTGGATGGGATGACATGGATCTACCAGACCCGTTGAATATGGAAATTCCACCAACTCAAGGAGAGGAAGAAGGAAATGTTGGTGCTTCACACGAAGGAGGTGGAGGAGTAGGAGCAGAAGTAGAACTAGAAGAAGAAGAAGAAGAAGAAGAAGAAGAAGAAGAAGAAGAAGAAGAAGAAGAAGAAGAAGAAGAAGAAGAAGAAGAAGAAGAAAAAGAAATGGAATTCAGTCCAACTCCTGTAGTTGAGAGCAATACGGTTATGGTTGGAGGTTTAGAAGCAGGTTGCAGCGTTCAAAGGGACGGGGACGACGACGGCACTGATTTTTATAAGGGTTTAACCTTCAAAAACAAGCGCGTCTTAATAAATGCCTTGCAGCTTGCTGCAGTGAAGAAGCATTATTGTTTCAAGAAAGTGAAGAATACAAAAAAGGTTTTTTGTGTGAGATGTGTACATCAGAGCTGCAAGTGGCGGATCCGGGCCATAAAGTACGTAGACAGTGATAGGTTCATCATTACTGTGTACAGGAACAAGCATTCGTGCGGGTTAGAGCATCTTTCAAGTAATCACCCACATGCCTCTGTGGAACTCATCGGTTCATACTTGAAAAGTAGTTATGAAGAGGGAAAAGGAAAAGGTATATCAATAAAGGATGTTAAAGCTGCAGTCCGGAGGGATTTGGGTTGTAACATTAGTTATTGGAAGTGCCGGATGGGGACTGTTATTGCAAAGGCTTTGACAAGAGGGACGCCGGAGCACAATTATGCTATATTGGATGCGTACCGTTATATGCTCAGGACGACAAATGAGGGTACACATACAACATTGAAGGTTGATGACAACCAAAGGTTTATGTATTTTTTTGTAGCTCTTGGTGCATGGATAACGGGTTTTGCGCATATGAGGAAAGTCATCGCCGTAGACGGAACTCATTTGTCGGGGAAGTATTGGGGAGTTTTGTTGTCTGCCATGGCACAAGACTCGGAGACGCATATTTTTCCTGTGGCATTTTGTGTTGTAAACGTGGAATGTGATGCCTCCTATGATTACTTCTTTGAAAATTTGGTCGGTATACTCCCAAGCACCGATGAGTTGTGTGTTGTTTCTGATAGGCATTCAAGCATCCGAAAAGCAGTTTCAAAGTATTTTCCACAAGCTAATTATGGAGTTTGCAAGTGGCACTTGGCTGAAAGCATTCGTGCAAAGCTTCATTGTGGTGAATTTGTATCCTATTTTTATAAAGCAGCCGAATCATATACGCCCACTGAGTTCGAGGAACATTTCCAGCAAATTCGTTCATTGTGCCCAAGGGTTGCCACATATCTTGAGCAGGTTGGGTTTGAGCGCTGGAGCTGAGCCTTTTTTCCAGGCCGCAGGTAATACTTTCTACACATATTTAATATGTGTACACATAAGTTTATATGTGTACACGTAATTATTATGTGTACACATCTTTTATATGTGTAGTCATGTAATACATTAGCCATATATGTACACGTAATGTATATGTGTACACATAATATTATATGTGTACACATATTAAATATGTGTACACATACAAATTATATGTGTCCGTGTGTTTTCAGTTTTTAAAATGTAGACTTATGTGCACATAATTAATACGTGTACACATATTAATTATGTGTACATATATAATATTATGTGTACACATATTAATTATGTGTAGTCATTTAAATAAATACAGAATCATATGTACACGTTGTAAGAATCAGTTATATATGTGTAGGTTTGGAGTGATGACCTCAAACATCGCTGAGTCAATTAATGCAATGCTAAAGGATGAAAGAGAATATCCCATCGTTGCAATGTTCAATGGAATTTTGAGGAATTTTTCTGAAAAGTTTCATCATAGGCGTACCATGTTCTTACAGCACTCAAAGCCATGTGTTCCTTCGATTAAACAAATATTAAGGAAAAATGTCACAGAGGGCAACAAGCTTTACGTTTGTTGCGTTGGCAATGATGTTTACAATGTCGGTACTGGGGATGAGGTTGTTAGTGTCGATCTAATTCAAAGGACTTGTTCTTGCCGGAGGTTTGATTTGGATGAACTACCTTGTGCACATGCTATGGCAGCCTTAAGATGTCGATATGGAGGAGCGTTTGAGTTTGGGAATGAGATATACCAATATACATCGGGGTATTATTCTACGAATGCATACATTCTTGCGTATGACGGCTTAATCTATCCAATGATTACAGAGGAGTTGTGGAATGCACCACCAGAGCTTTATGAGAGGAAGATAAAGCCGCCTTTTGTGAAAATAACACAAGGAAGAAGGAAGACAAAGCGAATGCTTTCGGTGGGTGAAGCATTCACAAGTAGGAAGAATAGATGTGGCATATGCAAGAGACTTGGCCATAAGAAAACAACATGTCCGCAGCGGAGGGTTGTAGATTCCGGAGGTCCCAGTGTTGTTTCATAAAACCATATATGTTCATTTCTTGTATTTGTAACCATTTATAAACCTATAGTTCCTATTTGTTTTTTATCCATGTTCTGTTTACAGTGTCTTTTGTGCAGACATTACCTTTACTTTCTTTATCCTTCAAAGTAATACGAACAAACAAAATCATAACATGATAGATAGAAACACTCAACAAATTAATGTACTGTGCACATATAACTTATGTGTACACATAATATAATATGTGTACACATCTCTTTTGACGTGTACACATCTTGCCGATGTGTGGGTAGATTACAATTAAAAAAATTCAAAGTCCTTTACACATATACACGTAAACGTTATATGTATACACATAATAATTACGTGTACACATATAATAATATGTGTACACATCTCTTTTGACGTGTACACATCTTGCCGATGTGTGGGTAGATTACAATTAAAAAAATTCAAAGTCCTTTACACATATTAATTATGTGTACACGTAAACGTTATATGTGTACACATAATAATTACGTGTACACATATAATAATATGTGTACACATAAGTTTATATGTGTACACGTAATTATTATGTGTGGGTACATTCAATCATTATCAACAGCCTTATGTTCTAATGCTCCAATGATGGGGAATGCATGAGAACTCGTGTGAACTCTCAATAACTCCCATTTTAATGTAGGAACATGGATTCACCATTTTTGGCAATCAAACAACCAAGATTTGGGATATCTGAGAATCAATATGACAACTACTGTCTAACGATAAGGCCAAATCCTTATGTTCTAATGCTCCAATGATGGGGAATGCATGAGAACTCGTGTGAACACTCAAATAACTCCCATTTTAATGTAGGAATGTGGATTCACCATTTTTGGCAATCAAACAACCAAGATTTGAGATATTTGAGAATCAATATGACAACTCCTGTCTAACGATAAGGCCAAATCCTTATGTTCTAATGCTCCAATGATGGAGAATGTATGAGAACTCATCTCAAAGCTTTTTCTCCCCCAAGGATACTTGGCCAAGAATGTGGTAGGCCTATGAGCCAACATTACAAATAAAGGATCAACACTTGTGTGAGCATCCTTCGAACATAAGATGGAGTGCGCAAACCAAGCAAGGGAAAGACGAAACTTCGTCCTGGCATCTAGATCACCTTCACTAATCACTCTCAATAGCTCACTTCCAGAAACAGCCTTTTTCCCTCCATTCTCCTCAATTAACGTGTCCCACATCTGTTGCCCCTTCGCTTTCACATCATCCAGAAAAACATCACTAGGGTAATCATGGCAGGACAATCCCGTCATTAATGCAAATTCCTTTAGTCCAAAACTAGCAGGAAGGTTATTAAATTTGACCCATACCTCCTTTGTCTTCTTGCATTTTATGGTCCGCAATCGGAGCCCATGGACTAGTTTTGGAGGAAAAATTGCTTTATCGCTCAAACCCAACAAGTGCCCAAACACTGAACTTTTAAAATCATCCAACATATCCAGATTAGTCAAAGCCTCTCTAAATTTCTTCATATCCCCGGAAAGTGAGGATCTTTGTCTGACCTTGGACACGGTGAACTCTCCATGTTCCTCCATAAAGGTCCTGAGATTGATATCAGGATGGAAAGTCATTGTGCCCTCCTCAACCTGCAAATGATTAAGAGATACTGATCAGTTAGTCTTTTTCAAACATAATTTCTTTGTGTACACATAAGTTTTATGTGCACACATATAAATAATGTGTACACATAGATTATATGTGTACACATTATTTATATGTGTACCCATATATCTTATGTGTACACATTATTTATGTGTACACGTTATTAATATGTTTGCACATAAACACATACCTCTTCTGGGGCTGCCTCTACTGATTTTGCACCAACACCAACACTTTCTTCTTCATCCGCCCCCTCATCATCATCATCATCATCAATGTTATCCAAGTTCTCAGCATTATCCACCTCCTTCTCAGCATTGTCATCATCCTGTATTATCTTTCTCAACAACGACCTCCAATTTTTCAAGGCAGCACGTTTTGCCAATTTTTCTTTTTCTCCGGCAGCAGTACCAACAAGTTCTCCACCTTCTTCTTGTACTCCACAAGCAGTACCAACACGTTCTCCACTTTCACCACTTTCTTGTTGTCTTCCACGTTCTTGTTCTTCTACTTGTTCCCTTCCACTAACACTAATACCTTCTACTCGATCTTCCCTTCCACCAACACTGACAACAACATCTACTTCTTCTTCCCTGCACTAACACTACCAACACCTTCTACTTCTTCTTCCCTTCCACTAACACCAACAACAACATCTTTTTCTACCCCATCTCTTCCACTAGCAGCTCCTTCTTCTACCCCATCCCTTCCACTAACAGCTCCTTCTCGTACTCCATCCCTTCCACTAACAGCTCCTTCTTCTACTCCATCCCTTCCACTAGCATCACCTTCTTTTACAATAACCCCACTAATAACTTTTTCACCAGCCTCTTCTTCTCTGTCACCAGTAACTCTATCACTTTCTTTCTCCACTGCATTTTTCTCTCCCTTATTGCATTCTACATCGCCCTCCTTATTTTCACCTACTTGAGTTGCAGAGCCCTCATTTTTTGATCCACTATCTATGAGTTCCGCTTGTTGATTAACTTCTTCAACGATTTGATTAACATCTACAGGCGCACACATATCTATGCTGGCTTGGCTCTCTGATTGGGCCTCATTTGATCGTGCTTTACCGCCGGCAGTTCTAGTTCTTTTGCTAGCATTTTCAGACGTCTTGCTTCTTCCATCAGCCTTCCTCTTGCCACCCCTAATGATACCACTAGCCTCCCCACGACGTGTGCTAACCATTGTATCTACATAGCAAATAAAAGGAATAACATAGTTAGGTTGAATGAAAATAGCATCTAATAGAATTACACATGGAAAGGTGCAGATACATTGTTATATGTGTACACATAACAATATGTGTACACATATTGTTGTATGTGTACACATCAAGAATATGTGTAAAAATAGTAGTGCAATTTTAACTTGTGTTCACACGTCAAGAATATGTGTACACATAAAATTATATGTGTACACATATAACCTTATGTGTACACATTTAGTATATGTGTAAAATTAATAAACCCTTTTTTAACTTCTTTTATGTACACACATCAAGAATATGTGTACACATAAAAGAATATGTGTACACATCAAGAATATGTGTACAGATCTTGCAGATCTATGCCCATTTTTTCAGATATACAGTCATCTTTTGTTTACACATCTGCAAAGATGTGTACACATTTGCAAATATGTTTACACACATTTCAGATGTTCACATAATTTTTTCGTTGCAACCGAAGAGACGATTTTTTTCCAGTGTATTCTGGGTTTTTAAACGAACGTGCACCAGAAAATCTGTACACAAACTCAGAAAAATGAACTCAAACAAGAAAAATGAAACAAGGGTTTTCAGACGGACCATATTCTTGTTTTTGCTTTAAAAAAGTTGAAAAAGTACCTATTTTAACTTGATGAACGGAAATATGCAACAATGGGTTTAGTTCCATCACAAATTTGACGGAATCAAAGAAAAGACGAACAAATTTTGACGATTCACAGTTGGTTTTTTGAAACGAAACTGAAAGAGAGAGAAATGAGGTGTAGTTGAAGAGTTCTTTTGGGGAAAATGGGGAAATGGGCTCTGACAGAAAGAGAGAGAGTGTATATATATGTTTGCATGTTTGCCGTGTTTGTCCCACCTGTTAACCCCACTTGTGTACTTCTCAACTTTTAATATTTGCAAAACAGTCCTCCCCCCTTTTAATTAGTCCCTTAATGACGAAAACACAATAAAAGAAATAGGAAAAGAAATTGGTGTCCCCTTTTTTTCTTTTCAAACTCAAGAGGTCCCTTCACCTCTTTCTTCACTAGTTACTGACAGAGGCGGATTTAAGATTTGAACCTTATGGGTTCTAAATTTTATGATACTGATCTTAAGAGCAAGTTACTGGGTTCTCGACTTGATTTTTGTATGTATTTAAGAATTTTTATAATAAAAATACAATGTCTGCGCAAAACCTACTGGGTTCCGCCGAACCCGCTACCTATGTTCTACATCGGCCACTGGTTACTGACGGACAAGGGTAATTATACTAAATCATATCATAAGTAATACAAAGATGTGAGAACCTTGTTTACTACACATGAATCACCTTATTTTACTAAGTTGTTGTCTTGTTAGATTCTTGTTGGACTTAAGAAGTAATTAGTTGAGTCCAATTACTCCACTACAAGTCTTGTTGAAAAGACATAGAAAATTTAAAATTAAACTTTATAAAAATTAAAAAACTCAACTATTTCTTTTGTTATTTTTTATAAAATCAAAACAAATATTATTGATTTTTAAATCAAACCAAACCATAATTAATAAAATATAAATAATTTTAATTGATTTGATTTGATTTTTAATTCGGATCAAATTTTAACCAACCCGTAAGCACCGAGGCACAATATCGGTTCAAGAAATATAATACTATTACTCCTAGAAATTAGCAGAAAGATGGCTCATGCCAGCTCGCTTTTGTATCTTATATACAAACAAACAGTTTGTGTAATAATCCCAACTTGACGAGTGCTTTGCATTTTTCATCCCTAACGTATGCAACATTTTATAATTTGCACCTCGTCTTCTTACTTTTTACAATTTCCACCATGATTTATGTATTTCATCATATAGTAGTTTGGAGTTATTATTATTATTATTATTATTATTATTATTATTATTATTATTATTATTATGTATTTCACCATTTTGTAAAACCATAAAGTATCCATTTGGCGAGGATTTATTTGCTTTTTGTTGCTGCTTCATTAGCTCCGAAGGATTTATCTTCCATGTTTATTGGCAGGTCAAACAAAAATAAAAAAGGTACTACTATTTGGTATAGGTTTTCAATCTTTCCAGGAGTCAAAATTGCAAATAAGGTTTCCAATCATTGCAGGAGTCAAAGTTGTTAACCATGGTCCATTATCGTCATGAATATTGGTTGCCTTTTATATGTATAGTTAAAAACCGGCACTTCAGTTTACCAGTGCATCCTTTTACAATTAATGTTATGAAAGATTAGTTCATAGGTGTATTAAGGTATTTCCTTTTCACTTATCGAAATGCCCTAGTAATTTTACTTCATTTACTGAGATGACATTCATATTTTGCCTCCTTCCAGAGTTCTACCTCTGTTTCCTTCTGATATTCTCCTAGTTTTATACTATTTCAAATTTGCCCCTTCCAAAATGAAAACCTTTATGATTTTACAAAGAAATATATACATAGATCATGGTATATTCTCCTAGTTTTATAATTTGAAATATATACATAGATCATGGTATATTTTCCTAGTGTTATAGCATCTCAAATTTCATGTTTAATGGAAGAAATCTACAATGTATAAATGTTTCGAAAATCAGTGTCGGTCTCTTAGTGAATGTAAAACTAAATTGGCGAAGATTCCGATCCAAACTTCAGCAAGAGGATATTCAATAGCTTTCTATTATAAGCAGTCTAAGAGCATGTAATATTTGAATCTTCTACATAGAGTGATACTAAAATCAGCAAGAAGGTATATAATAGTAAAGTCAAGAGAATTAGCATCATCATAGTGAAAATCAACTAAAATATTTGATTAGAGATATTATAAAGAGAAAATTTTATAAAGAGTGTATCGATGCAATATAATAAATGTTATTATTGTTACCAGTAGAATGATGTTATAGAGAGGAATAAATGTCATTGTTGTTATAAGTAGATTGTAACTATAAAAAGGTAAACTATTATATAAAAAGTTGGTTCCGAAGAAAATTTGGCCATTATTGTAATTTGCTGCCATAGTAACGGGCTGTTATACTGAGCTCTCATCGTACCAATATAAAAGAATAGAAATACTGTGCCAACCAAGCATAATTATTTATATTATAAGTTAAAAAGATGTCATCTTGCTCTAGCTTTTTAATAATGTTGCTTTCCTTAACTAGAAGTCTAGAACTACAACTTAAATTGGAACTAGCATCCAATACTTGACTTTCAATTAACTAAACCCTTCTCTCTCACACACACACACATATAATTGGTTCAAGGCGGATAATAAATAGAGGTTTTTCCATAAATATACAAACATACATCTTTATATTACAAAAAAAAAAAAAAAAAATAGCAATATTTTTTAAATTATAAGACGTAATATTATTTTTCCTAACACATTTCACAATAATCAACTCATTTCACTTTTATTTTCCTAAATTACATATCTCACTTTACCCTCTCTTCTTCTTACCCCCAATTGAGATACAGCCCCCCCCCCCCCCCACGTGATGCTGGCCATCACCCCCACCCCTACCCACAACCACCCCAGCCCCATCACCCCCACCCCCGCCCCCAGATCCAACAACACAGGATTCAATTCCATTTTGATCGGAACTCACTATCCAGAACCGCCACAGCAGTGACCGCGACGGTCGCCGGCCAATCTTCACCGGTGGTACTTTTTTCGGTAAATTTCATAGCTGCTGTGGCCAGAAATGGGGTCGACGACGGGACTAGAGGCGGCGAATGAGAACAAAAGAGAGAGGACGAAGGAGGCGGTGTAGTTTTAGTTCACATTGTTTCGTCATTACCTTGTGTCAAATTCCGCTGGTGGGGATAGAAGGAAACAGAAGAGAAATAGCGTGATTTGTTTTCAATTGTTTGGTTGAGAGTAGTTTGAAATAGTAAAGTCATCTCTTTTGCCATGTACAACAACCCCTTTCTTCACCGTAGTAACAAGAACGAGTTATGGTAACCTTTTGCCTCTTTTTCTTCTTTAAAATAAAGTAGCTGAAACGACACAAATACACTGAGATACCGTTAGATAGAGAGTAAAAATAGTGTAGATACAGTGAGATACAATGCTGAAACAGTCTGAAACAGCTTGAACAATTTTGAGACAGCCTTGAAATGGCGCTGAAACAGTCTGAAACGGCACAGATACACCGAGATACAGTTAGATACGGAGCAAAAATAATGCAGATATGATACAACACTGAAATAGTCCGAAACAGCTTGAACAATTTAGAAGCAGTCCTAAACAGTCTTAAACAGCTGTTGAAACAGTCTGATTCAGTCTGAAACGGTGTTGAAACAGTATGATACAGTCTGAAACAACGTTGAAACAATCTGAAACAGCTGTTGAAGTAGTTCGATACAGTCTGAAACGACGTTGAAATAGTATGATACAGTCTAAAATAAATATAAAAAATAATGTGAAACAACACAAAAAAGGAGAAATAGTTTAGAAACAGTGAGAAACAATGCACAAACGGGATGAAACAATACTGAAACAGTCTAGAAACAACTAGATACAGTCTATAAATAGTATGATACGGTGCAAAACAATTTGAAACGGTGTAGAAATAGTTAGATACAGTGCTGAAACAACCTGAAACATCATAGATACAGTGCTGAAACAACGAGATACAGTGCTGAAACAGTGTAAAATTGAGAGGAGGAAAAGTGAAATTGGGGAAAATGGTGGGAGGAAAAGTGAAATGGGGAGAAATGGGAGGAGGAAAAGTGAAATTGCGGGAAATAGGAGGAAGAATGTAAGACGTTGCTAAGTTATGAGAAAATATTGCTATATTTTTGGTATGTTTTGTAATTAACTTTTCCTTTCCTCTATATTGGATAATTTTACTAAAATATATATTTTATAAATAATTTCTAAAACTTGTACTTTTATGTAAAATTCCATATAAATATTACTAGGAGTTAGCATAAAGATGCCATGCATCATTGGCAGCTTGCTTTGCCTCAGTATCTAATACACATACAAGAAATTAGTGTAATAGTAGCAGCTAGTGATTTGAATAATCCACATATGAGGACAAAGTTTCTACAATTCGGTAGGTGGACTGGGTAGGCACAGAGTAGCTAACAAATTGAGGAAGAAGGAGAAAGTGACACAGTATAGTCATTTTGGTTTTACAGTCAATTTTGAATGTTTTTAATTATTAGTTGTTTTCACATGAAATCAACAAAGATAACACATAATATTGGTAATAAATACAAGAGAAATTTTTGATAATGTTGATTTTGCTACCTACTACTACTTGTAAAATAGGAACTAGCATCAAACAATCTTTCCTATAAACTAAGTAAAACTCATTAAATATAGATATTATCAGTTCCTGACGGATTATAACTATTTAGTATAAGTTAGAAGGAACATGGCATCATAGAAGCTCGACTTATACTCAACTGTAACTTAAGTTTTGGCAGCACGCAAGCGTATTGAATGATTTGCAACTAAACACTTTTGTACAAGAAATTCTGGTCTATGGCAGCAAAGGAAAGCGTATATAATGTTCCTTGTTTTCCCTGTCTCTTGATTTTTCCGGTAGCAGTCGCTTCAATTAGAAAGTAACCCTTCATGTCTTTCTTGATTAGGAAATGTGACTAGTACATCCATTACAAGAACAAATTTGTCAAAGTTTTCAATAAATACCCGCGATAGCATACCGTACTTTTTTCTCGCATATATATACTCATTATATACAAATTGAGTTTTATTTTTCTCATCAGTGCACCATTTAAAGAAAAGTATCACATTGAAATCATTTACACATATACACCTCTTGATAGATTCATACTTCCGGAAAGGTAACTAACCATCAGTGTTACAAAGTCTAAAGAAATATAGCAACTTATCTTAGAAAACAGGAATATTATCATTGCATGCTTTAAATGCTTAATAATCAGCAAAACAAATCTGGTTTGACATGTACTTGTTAGGCGACAGTGAGCCTGAAATAGATCATATGTGGATTAGAATAGGGGTGGAGCTGAATAACACATTACAACTAGGTTTTAGCGTATGACACTAAAAATAATTTAAAATTAGCTTAAAGACAAAATGAGGCCAAATTCAAGACAATCAAAAGTTGCAAACATACGATAAGCACAAATATAGTAGATATAATCTTAGTGCTAGCTATGACAGAAATGAACTTTTCGTAATATTGATAAATATTTTATATTTCTATCATGCATCAGCCATTAGCTAACAAACTATCTAGCCATGCACTACATAAAATTATAAAGATTTCAGCTAAATCCTTTGGATCACGAATAAGTAGCACATGCACTAAATAAAATAATTAAGATTCCAATAAGTTCTTTGGATCTCAAAAAACTAGCACATAGACTACGTAAAATATTCAGATTTATGTTTTGTATGGAATCACGGTCTACTATCACATGCACATGCGGACAAAGTCTCTCAACCACACCTCTATTCCTTTCACTATAAATAGCACTGTGTCATTTCCAGTTCTAAAGCAAATACATTCTTCAATGGCTTCTATATCTCTATCCAATAAAGTTTCTTTTTTGCTTTTACTGATCCTAACCTCCACTGTTCACTCTTCTCTTTCTACTGCCAAACCAAAAATATGCGACATTACTTCTGTTTACCAATTTGGTGACTCTCTCTCCGACGGTGGAAATTCTGTCATTTTCAATAACGCTATTGCACGACGTTCCTACGGATTACCTTATGGCGAAACCTATTTTAAGAGACCTACCGGTCGTTATTCTGACGGCCGCATCATTTGCGACTTCATTGTTCATGCTCTAAACCTCCCTTTGCTTAGTGCTTCCTTGGACAAAAAAGGTACTTTCGACCAAGGCGCTAACTTTGGTTTCTCTGCTGCCACGGCACTAAATAACTCTTTCTGGGCTGCTAGAAATGTCAAATTAGATGCCCAGAACAAGCATCTCACCATTCAATTAGGGTGGTTCAAATCCCATTTGCAGTCCACTTATGGCTCTGATTGTACACATGCTCTCAAGAATTCTCTCATAATATTTGGGGAATTCGGTGGAGCTGACTACATCTTCTCTTTTGGACAAGGCAAGAGAGTACCTGAGATGCAAACATATGTTCCTTTTGTTATTGCCGGTATTGTTCAAGGCATTAGAGATGTTATTCAAATGGGGGCAACCCGTATTTTGGTTCCAGGAGTTCTTCCGTTCGGATGTTTACCTAGCTATCTTAATAAATATGCTACCAATAATCCCAATGCTTACGACGAATATAGTTGTTTGAAGTTTCTAAATGATTTCTGTTCATACCACAACACTCAGTTGAAAAGTGCTCTGGAAAATCTACGATCAGAATTCCCATCTGTTACAATCGTTTATGCGGATTATTATGAGGGTTATTTGAATATGTTTCGCAAGGCTTCTTGGTTTGGATTTGACACAGTGCGCTCTGCATGCTGTGGAGCCGGAGGAAAATACAATATTAATGTCGGTTGTAGAATAGGTGCCAGAGCTTGTCCTAACCCGGATAAATACATCAGCTGGGATGGCAGTCATATGACAGATGCAGGTAATCAACATGTTGCAGACTTTGTCCTCGACGACGTGCTTCCAGAATTCAAGTGTGATAGATTTGGAGACTCGAGTTTAGTGTTTAGTTCTTGAATTTTAGGATTTTCTTTGTTTGTTATTTGCATGTTTCTTTTTTTCTTTTCCTTTATTTGGGTATTTGTATGCTTTGACTATGATAAGTCATGTGTACTTTTTCTTCTTCATCGAGAGGTGGAAAAGAAAATAAATAAAAGAATGGTTGTTGTTGCAAAAAAACTAATTAAACTCTTGTTTGTCCCGTTTAGTTTAAAAAAAATACTAGCATACTAAAGTTACTGAAATTTATATGTGTGTGTTGCTCAAAAATGAAAATTACTTGCCCACACTATAAAAGTAAAGTTACAAATTAAAACTATTTTTTCATGTTAAAATGCATATAAATATTTGACGAGTCATCACACGATACCAGAAGATCAGGCAGACAGACTTAGACCTTTACCATTACCACACTTAGGGGTCATCAGACGTGTTTTAAAATAAGTTTTCCTAAAAGTATTTTTGTTGGTCCACAGTTATCTGGTGCATTGCAATCGCAAGTTGAAGACCGCGATCGCATACTTGTAAGTAGACACCAACTTGCCGGCGCAAGAGATGTTCCAAATTGTTAATGAAACTTGTGGTTTGAATAATCCACATATGAGAACAAAATTTCTACGGTCCGGCAGGTTGAAATTAAGGCCTAAATCATTT
This sequence comes from Petunia axillaris subsp. axillaris, assembly GCA_029990575.1. Taxonomy (NCBI): domain Eukaryota; kingdom Viridiplantae; phylum Streptophyta; class Magnoliopsida; order Solanales; family Solanaceae; genus Petunia; species Petunia axillaris. Next base: position 63,793,500 of record JARKNS010000004.1, read on the forward strand.
TTTATTTACAATCTATTACAAATGTTTGTTTCACCAAATCGGTAAAAGTTAAAACATATTTTCGTAAATACGTGAGAAATAACTGAAGAATAGTTTTCTTTATTCACATTATAATTTGTCATAAAATATCATCTACTCATTCTCCTTGCCTAGAGATAAGAATTTTCTTACTTGAATATGTACTCTTGTTTATCACGCAATACAAGAGAAAATGAGAGATCTTTAGGATTATGCTTGCTAGTATCGAGAGATATAAGTAAGTAATTAAAAGTGTAACCATTAAAACAACATATACAACAAGGCTAATTATAGTTGAGAATCCCATTAGGTATATGTTTAGGTGAGGAATACAACTCTAATTCTCTTGACGTATTTGAGAATCATCTTTAATCGTTTTCAATAGTTTATATTCTTAGCTATAACTTGTAGTATCACGTCAAAACAAACTTGACGAGAAAGTGCTAAACTAAGTGAATCAAATTAGCAAATTTATATCTCAATTAATCAAGCTAGCTCTCTGTAGAATCGACTTGGACTTATAATTTGGTATATTTACATCGATCGTGTCACTCTCATTTGAGGGTAGACTTTGGACGTTTCAGCAGGCTGATGGATATGCTGAGTATGATAAATACAAATGGCCTCCTAGATATGATGGAGTAAAACCAGTGGTTGTTACCAAAAGGTTCACTGGCATTCACAAGTTTACGAAGGCTAGAAAAATACTGAAGAAGAAGATGGAACCATTTCACTAGTTGATGTTTAAATATCTGATCATGAATGTGATACCAAGAAAGGAGAGAAGGAACCAAGCCAAATTCTTTGATTAGACTTATATGGACCTGTTGTTGAGAGAGTCCATTTCCTGAATTAATGGACAAAATTATTAAACATATAGTTGATCCAGGAAGAGGGAGACACAGTCTGGCTTATGGTTTCCTACTGACACCTTCGATGGAGTACTTCAAAGTTCTACTTGGTGAGTTCTATATTTTAGGACTTGTTTGTAAAGAACTTCTTGACCTATTGTGATTCTTACAAGGACTAGAAGACCACAAAAATCTCAAAGAAACAAAGAAACCTATAGAAATGGATGATTCAAGCTATAGTGAGGATGAACACAAGAATGAGTAGGTTGAAAGACTCTTTGCTCAAGTTGGGGAATTGAGAGGTGAAGTGGATCGGCTAAAGCTATCTTGAAATGAAGGAGCGGAAGATTTCCAGGCTTACCATTCAGCATGACAAAGTTGAGGCTACATTGGTGGTAAAGAGGAGAACCAGCTCGAGGAACATTGTTGCTCTTGTTCAAAACTTCAACCTTAGTCCTTAGACCTTACAGTTCAGCCCCTCTTATTCCTCACCTCTACCTATATGTGTTTCAGTTTAATAGAATATTTTGGTTATGTAACTAATTTTAGTTCACCTGGGTTTGAACTTTCGATGATTATTTAAACTGCTTGTTTGTTTTATTATGTTAAGTACTGCATAGTTGTTTTGATGTTACGGGCCCTTAGCTTATTTCTCTGTGACTAATTGTACATATTGTGCTTTTCGTCTTAGCTATAGACTGGTTTTTGGAATTGATTTGCCTCAACAGGTGTTGCATCTTGTCGATGATGTCAAAAGGGGAAAGAGAATGTTTGCTAGTTATTCTCCCTGTGTGTATGTGTATTTGAGGCCCTATAATACTTGTATCTATACTCTAGTTCACTCATAACTATATTTTTCTTTATGTTGGTGTTAGAGATAGTTATTAGTGTAACAGATTTCCAACAACATTGGGTTGTCATCATCAAAAAGAGGAATTTATTGGTGTATGATTTTAATTATTGACAAACCTAAGGAACAAGTAGTGGAAATCAGGTTCAAGAAAGTTCAATTGATGGTTGTCGTACCCACCTTTTTACCCAACTAGGAGCGAGTCAAGTCTCGAGTTTGACTTGGTAACTCTTGAAATTGGAGTCGCCACCTAATATAAGTTTCCTAAGGTGTATTATGCCACCTAAATGTCTAAGGTCGGGTCTTGTGCAATAAAAAGCACATTTTCAGAGATTCAAGGGTAAGAAGTCCAAGTGATTCTAGGAAGAAGGTGTTAGGCACTTCTCCAAGTCCCACAAAAAATGGTTCCCACCCGAGCTATTACTTTTGGGAGGTCTAATAGGTCACAAATAAATATTGATTATGTCTATAAATTGTATTGTCGTTTTGAAGGCTAAAATTATAATAAGTCACACAATCATGTTTATTTGCGAAAAAAATAATGTATAGGCAGTGAGACGTAGTCGGGCAGGTTATGAGCGGTAAAATTTCCACAAACGGTGTAAGTCCTATGCCTAATTGCATGTTTGGCCACAAATTTTATAAGACATTGAAATATTCGGTTAAAATTATAAGAAAGTATTTTAAAAACAGTTCATCTATGCAAATTATATATTTTGGCTAGTTTGCAGAAACGACCAGATTTCGAAAAAATATTTTTTATTTTGGCAAATAACAAAATTATGGTTGTTTTGTAAAGAAAATGTTAGCTATTCCGGGTTGGTGTGACTTGACATTAATTGTCAAGCCCTAACCTTAATGGCTATTTGCTTTTTGGGGCCAGTTTTGAAAATATAAGTGTTTGGACTGTTTTTGAAAATGGGGGACACAAAGTACACAAATGCACAGAAAGGGCTGTCGCACATAAGTATATATGTATATATAGACATGCAATTACATGATTAAGTGATAATGACTTTAAAAATACTTATAATAGTTTGTATATTGGACCCCAAGACTTAAATTCTCCTATACGCAATTAGATTAGTGTATAGAAGATTAAAGCTTGATAAAAATTAGTTTAAACACATAAAAGACCAAGTTTTAAATTCAGTTTTGGGCCCGAATTATTTATGCAAAATAGGAGTAGTTTAGTTTACAAAAAGCAGTCGCAGAATAGGCAAGGATTACATGTTTAGTCTCTGTTGTAGAAAATTTCCAGATTTCACATAGAATGTTTCACTTTAAACATTTAAGCCTGCCTATACGATGATCATGCTGATACTCATGTTGCTACTTAAACCAAGAAGCATTATCAACGGCCAGATTTCAATTTTAGCATATAAATTCCTATTTTAACATGGTAATGATGCAGACACATAGAGAAGATGGTTAAAGAAAGGCCCCTGGATAGCCAAACTCATAGCTTTTGCCATGAGACCTGTTTTAGGAAATCCACACACTAGAAGTCCTAACAAATACATAACATATAGGGAAAGTCTATATGACAATGGGACCATAGAATTAGACTAAGCCAGTGTCTAATATCGTCAAAAATAGGTCATTATATTAGCCCAGCATATGAGCATAGTGAGCTACTTCCTTGCGTGGAATTAGTTAGTCCTAGGAGGCTCTTTATGCCTCTTTCACCATCTAGATTTCCTGATTACGTTACGTTAGGAGAAACTGATTACCTTAATTTAAACAGGATTAATAGCAATATTAGGCAGTGAAGGTGCAACAGTGAGAGAATTTGCACCAGTGGAGTGAAAGCTTCTCTTTTCTTCAGTAAAAGAACAAGATTTTGTCCAAAAAAGACAGAGAAAGAGAGAGGTTCGCAGTATGCTCTATAATTCATTGTTTAAATGTGTAAAAACTGTGTGTTGTGTATGAATTGTCTAATAATAAAAGCAAGACCAGTTTATATATGTAAAAGAGGTGGGGGGGGGGGGGGGGGGTTGGTTCTGAGTTCAAACGGGTAAAACACAAAAGGCAAGGGAATATTATTTCCCACAATTAAGAAGATTCAATTAGGTGGATTTTCCATGTATAGATCAATTGGGATCCCAATATTTAAGGTAAACAGGATTTTAAATAAGTAGAATTCCTTCCCCTTGAATAATAACATAGCTAAGTTCAAGAATCAGTATATAAAAGTGTCTCAAACTAATTTAGGCTTGGAAATCAATCTATTAGCCTAACAAATTTCAATTTTGCTTTAACTGATACCATGTCAATTACAAGAACCAACTTCCTTTCCAGTTTTCAATCAAGAATTCCAATTTAATCAATTCAAAATCCCCCTAATCATACTAAATCAAATTACCATTTTAACTTTAAGCCCCTGATCATGGAGGCCATGGATCTAATCATAACCAACGGGCAATCACACTGTGAAACACATATAATCATGCTTAGATCTCAACCATCATTGAGTTTTACATATTGAAGTTAACAAAGATGACACAGGGCACAAACTATAGGAACACCACACATAGACATGCGACAGTTCAAAGTAATTGTTCAATTAAATCTGTGCACTAGGCAAAAATTAGTAATAATTGAATTTTATTTTAACTAATTGATCAAGTAACAAACAAACATGTTAATTTACGGAAAGACTAGGCAATTTAGGCATGTTATCACACATATTAAAGAATCAAATGAAAAATGGTTAAGGGTTACTCATTTCAAATTTGGGTCGACCTCAACCCATTTCAATTACGCATGCACGAAGGTTTCTACTTCTTAAGGTAGTAATACCCACGATTTCATGAAGGTATTGCCAGAGCTCTTTTTCCAGTGACAGAGACGAAATCGAGGCGAGGGTTGATCCTTGAACTTTTGTCAAACGGGAGCAATAATGTAGGGGTTTTATAGCGGACAACAATAGGAGTATGAAAATATAGGTCTCATGGCCTTTGGTGGCCGGAATCGTCCATAGACAGTATGGTCATTAGGGTTTTGATGAGAGGGTATGGAAAGAGAGGCGGCTAGGACATTAGGGAAATAAAATAGGGCCTTAGGGTTTGGGGTGAGAGATGTAATTAAAAATAGAAATATGGTTTCTAGCCGTCGGATAAAACAAATAGAGGGCTAAGATTAAGCCACGTAGGCTGGAATGGTGCTGAGGTGGATAAGTAGTGGGGTGATGGGTATATGTGTGTATATGTGTATATATATGGTATAAAATGCGTACAAATTTGTGTAAAATATATATAAATGTAGAAAATTGAAAAAACTAAGTTAAAAAATTCCATTACTTAAGGAAATGTAAAAATATTATTTTGAGTTTTTTTTTTTGAAAAGAATAATTATGATCAATTTTGTGAAAGTAATAAAACTGCGAAAATTCGTAATTGAATATGCGAATTTTGTAAATGGCTGCAGCTTATGCCGATGTCTTTAAAGATAACCTAATTGGCGTGCTTGTGTGAAATAATGATTTTGAATAGGGGTCAGGGTGAAGACGATTATGTAGTTATCAGTGCGATTTTGTCTGAAAAATGACTATTGAGACAGGAGGGACAAAATTAGGTGTCAATAATGGTGTGTCTAGGAGGAACTCTGAAGACCTGGTACACATGCACATGTATTGAAACTGTTCACATTAGTAGACAGTTCTTATTATTGAAGGAGTCTAAGTACCACAATCGGTTGGGAAAATAAGGAAGTAGTATTAAAGTTAAAATCACCTATTCATATAAGGCGATGCGGGTAGCTTGAAAACCTAGGAGCTGCACATATAAGCCGAGGAAGAGTCCATAGCCAATTATTCATTCACTTGCAAAAAGCTATAACGTACAGTTTCTGAAAAGTGAGTGCATAGTGCGAACATAGATTGAATATCAACTAGAATTTAGTTGCAATCTTGGTTGATGTTAGTTGACTTGAATTGTAATCCTAATTCTATTTTTTAAAGTATTTGTTAGAATCTCTTGATATTATTTTGAGTTTTTCATTTAAACTAGAGTGTGGTTTGGTTGAACTTAAGGCTAGAGTTTCGGTCATTGGTTATTTGTTTGTAACTAAACTTACTTATTTATTAGTGAAATGGTTCTAAAATCCAGATCTGGGTCGTGGTTTTTTCTCCCTTGAGCAAGACAATTTTCCACATAAAATTATCATGTGCAAGTGTTTCATTATACAAATTTCATTATTCATGATATTAGTGAAACTGTTTCACTTTTGATAAATATAAAAGTTAGGCAGTGTCACTATTCATCCCCTCTAGTGGCACTTTTGGTGCACCAACACTAACAATGTCCTTTTGCCTTTCATTTAAAATACTAATCCTATTATGTACCAACAAGTAAATTTAGTACTTTCCAGAATATAACTAATAAAAGTTTAATACATTTAAGGGTTTAACTAAAATACACCGACAGTGTAAACTTTATTTCACACCGTCGGCTAATTTAAAGCCTATTACAACCAAATTTTCAAGTTTTCTTGCTTGTTTTACTAATATTTAAACTTGTAATACGCCAATGATATGATCAAATCAGTGTCCTTTCTTTATTGCCTAAGATACCAACTATATGCTAGTTTTTGCCCTTATAATTCTTGAAGGTCAATTCTGTAATCATGACTCAATCATTGGTTAGTTTTTTAAGTTAGATTAGCAAATTAAAAGAAATATTAGGATTGAAAATATCAAAATAAGTTAGAAAACTTGAAAATTTGATTGTAATAGGCTTTGGCTTAGCCGACGATGTGAAAAAAGGTTTACATCTTCGGTGTAAATTAGTTAAACTCTACATTTAAAGGATGGAATTTACCTTAAATTTGAAATTATTACTTTCCTATCCTAACAAATTCAATGTTTTGGAGTGCCTTTCTACTTCCCTGCCTAGAGTGCATCCATACTCTAAATAATGCATTGGATCTGTTATACTTATGATCCTTTGTTTGCACCTACTGGCCTTGCGATCCTCACTAAGGTTTATGAATTGTATGCTAATTGGGGTGATAAATTCAGCGGTTCATGCACTATGCAAGAAAAGGAAGTAGCAATGACGGCGTAGGCTATTAATGATTTCTTGGGATTGCCTCAAGTCACTGAGGGCGTGGATTGGAAGCTTCAATATAATTACACCAAAGTTCGTGAGGTGGTCTGTGGCAACAACAAGAGGGATAAATGGCGTCCCAAGGGCCGGAGCAAGCATCATGAGCTTCCCTATATGTATTTCACCAAAGAAGCCCGAGTCTAACCAAATTTCATCTACAACAGGTTGTTGCCTTGCAAACACTTTGCTAATGTGAGGCGCAGTCGATTCTTCCTTACTTATGCTTTGATGATGCACCTGTCTGCCAATGTTGGTAGTCTCATGTTGCAAGAGATGAGACTGACACTGAAGTAGCTTAGATGCCAAATCTATGACAACACACTTACTGGCTATATGCAAAATTTAGTTATACCTAACCATGCTCATGATAAGAAGATGCTAGCTGACACAAAGATAGATAACTACACCACTGTTAGGGGCCCTGACGTCTCTATGAAGTTGCATGTTGAGCAAAAATTTGATGTGTTGGTTGAGCCTGACAAGAGGAAATGGGCTTTTGATAAGTTCGTGGCAAGGAAGTTGGGAGTTACTTAGGCAGAGATAGATGAATTTGAGGTGTTCATGCCATTTAGTGCTGAGGCACGATTTGCCTTCGGCCTTGAGGATGCTGAGGAGTTTCACCCATCTGATGATGAGCTCACTCCGCCCGAGATGGTAGTGGAGGATGACGAGAGTGATGATGACAGTGATGCTGATGAGACAGCTCTTATTGGGCTATTGTGTCTACTTCTACTGCCCTTATTCTTGACACTCTACCTGTGGGTGTCGTTGATGATGCTGAGGATGAGGACGGCTTTGAGGTTGGTTTTAATGCTGATTTAGATCTAGCCACGTAGAGGGAGTATCTCTTCACCCCTTATTTTTTATTTTGTTTCGAAGCAGTGGGGACACTGTTATTTCTTAAGTGTGGGGTGAGAGATTTATTTGCTGGATGACTGTACTTATATGGATATTTGCTATTATTTTTATTTGGCTACTTGACTGTTTTTATTTATTTCCTGCCTTTATTTTTTATGAGTATGTAATATTCTGAATATTATGGCCTGTAATAGTTTTAGTTGATGTTATATTCAATAGTCGTTAAATTTTAGTCTCATTAGTACTTTTATTATTAACTTAGTGTAGTAATAACCTCGTAGACTTTCTTAGCTTTGGTTCTTTCCCACAGAGTTTTTCTTTTTGAACCAAACAACTTTTAGGTAGTACGTAAAAATAATTGAAAAAATAAAAAATAAAAAAAAGAAAGGAAGAGTTAAGAGAAAAAAAGAAGCGAGAGAGAGGAGAGAGAGAGAGAGAGTGAGTTCAACCCTGAAAAGTAGTATCCATGTGTGTATTGCAGTCTATAACTTATCCGGCTTATTCTTAAAGCGAAAGTCCAGGATATTCTTGAGTTAGGAGAGGATTGTAGGCCTTGTTTGTCAAGTTACTTTATCCTAAATAGACCTACCAATGATTTTGGATTATCCATAGACAACCCTTTTGAGCCTAAAATAATACCTTTCTGTGACAACCCAAAAAGGACCCTTTAGTTTGTGAACTTAATTATCTAGCTTTCTACCCTATTGCCGAATGACACTCCTTACTTAAACTTAGTGAGAGTAGTTAGTGTATTGATGAAAGTGTGTTGGAAGTTGAACGAAAATGGGCAAAAATTATGCCTTAATGTGTGAAGTTTTGCTTAGAAAAAAAATAAATAAAAGTGTTGGGTTTTTGAAGTATGTCAACAATTTTTTAAAAAAACAAGAAAGAGGAAGGAAAAATATTTGATGTTTGGGGTGTGCAGAGAAAAGCAGAAATAAAAGGAAAAAAATTTAGTGTCTTTGGGAAGTTAAAAGAGAAATGAAAATTTGGTAGAAGAAATTAATGTCAATATTGTTGAGCTTAATTGTTTTGTAGTGGTAGTGTCATAGGGAACTTAGTCACTTTTAGCCATATTAGCACTCCCATTCCTGAGCCTACCTTACATCTAAATGAAATGTCCTACTTGATCATGACTTGAGATGCCTACATTAGTGGAGAGTAACAAAAAGGGCAAGCATATGGTACTGTCTTGTGTGCGTGTGGAAGACTTTTCTGAGCGTGAGAGTTTCTCTTGATGTTCTGCCCTGTTTCATTGACTGAATACATTACATGTGTGATAGTGGGACAATTCTTTGATTGTGAGGTACATTGGAGTCTGTGCAGTGCAAGGTTTCAGTTCTCAATACTTGATTATATGTGAAATAATAGGTGTGTGAGTCTACTAGTTGATATATGTACATAAGTGCCTGACAGGGTATGTGAATGATCTTTCTTGTTATCTGTGACTCGTGTTGAAGTTTTGTATTTTCTCGAGGACGAGCAAAAGCTCAAGTGTAAGGTGGTGATAATATGCCAAATTTATGCATAATTGAGTGTGTTTTATCCATACTATGGTTTGTTCTAGTGAAGAAATTTTGATGAAGAAAAATATTTTCGAGGTAGTGAACTAACTCCCCATTGCATAGCCATCACATAGGAGAAGAGAAAAATAATTTTGGGGCATTTTGGAGTAGTTGTGCATCGCACAGGTCAAGGAGGGAAGTTCCAGGAGCCTTGTGTTGTATTTGTGCTTTGCATAGCTATAGCGCAAAGGCCAAATTTCTGTAGTTTTGTAAATCGGGGAAGTTTGGTCATTTGGCTCAATGACGTGATATAAAGGCCAAAAAGACGATTTTGAGAGGTATTCTGAACCTAGAGAGAAGAAGAACAAGAACAAGGTAGAAGCAGTGGAGAACGAGGCTCTAATGAGTTTTTCTTAACTCTTTTAATCTTTTCTTGTAATTTTTCTTATTATGATTGCTTATATCATGAATCTTAAGAACGTGATTGGCTAAGTTACCCCATCTAGGGCGTGACAAAACCATTATAGGATGATGTATTGAGTATTGCATTAATTTAATCGAGCTTGACATAGTATTCCTGATTATTTGACTATGTTTTGATTTCTTTTAATTGTAGAGCTAACAATTGAATGTGCCTTTATTCTTTTAACTCTTGGAAGATTGTTTCAAGTTAGGGTTAGTTGAATAGCGACACTTCGATCCAAATAATGAATTATTTAGGGAAGAAGAGTGGGGTGAGTTCGGGAACAACGAACCCTTTAAGTCCAACTTACCATCTAGTGTTAACTTAGAAAAGTAACTCAGGATAGTTATTGCTTGTTATTGGAAAATACTAGTGGTAAACTAGGAGCTCACGATCGTCAGCGATAGTCAAGCGAGATTGAATGCGTAGTATTCGATACATCGCTCCGATAATTGGGGGAAGTCATGTCCTAGGCTTTTATTCTTGAAATCTTTTCTAGTATTTACTACTTGCTTTTAGTTAACTATTATTGATTTTTATTTTTCATATTAAAAATCGTTTTAATTTGTTCTTGAAGATTTTTGAACTAAACTTGGTAAAAGTTGAGTTACGAACTACACTTTTCTCTCTGTGGGATTCGAGCTTGAACTTGTTAAATCAGGTATTTTTACAGCGAATGCTTATCCTTTTTAGGAAAGTTTTGGGCATGATCAGTCATCTTGATCACCAAGGACTTGACCTTAGATAGGAGTATGTGGAGGTCAGAGATTATTGTAAAAGGTAAGATTGCAATGGAGTAATTAATGTCGTATATGTTATTTCAATCTTCGTATTCACCGCTGTTATTGGTTTTTGTTTCCTTCGGTAGTCTTTCGTTTATAGCATCACTTCCTGATTTATTTCATTTTGAACATGTTATTTGTGTCTTGATTTATTTGCATCTTGATTTGATTCATTAGTTGAGGGTCTACCGGAAACAGCCTCTCCACCCTAGTAGAGGTAAGGTTTGTGTACATCTCACCCTCACCAGACTCCACTTGTGAGAAATTACTGGGTTTGTTGCTATTTTCATCGTTAGGTGTGCAATCTACAAGTCTGAAAATTGAAAACACAGCTACCCTGAGTAACGATCTAGTTTTGTCCATGTTATTAACGATTCTACTGAATTTCTTACATTAGGCTCTAGGACCTGAAGGTTACACATCAGGCATATTGAAGACTTGGCCGGGTAGAAAGGTAGGAGTGAACTCTGTGGGAGATTATACCACCATTGAGCTTATAGGCAGGGATCGTCCAGGTCTTTTAAAAGAAATTTTTGTTGTTCTAGCCAATCTTCATTTTAATGTGGCTACTGCTGAAGTTTGGACTCATAATAGGCCAACAACATGTGTTCTTTATGTCAATGATGATTCTTCATCCCTTGATGATGTGGATGAAGAATCCAGATTATGTTCCATGGAAAAGCAACTTAATATCATTCTCCGTGGATGTGAGGATGACGAAAGTGGAGCTCGTGCAAGTTTTTCAGCTGGTAGCACTCATGTTGATTGGCGGCTTTATCAGATATTCTTTGCTGATAGGGACTATGAAGGTGGTTGTCGTGAAATGGAGATAACCATAAAATTCCTGATGGTAGGTAGTACACAGCTTGAAACTCAGTGGATGGGCCCGCCTCTACCCTTCTTCACTAATATCAGGCTTTTGTTGTGACAAGATTCTCCTATGACATACGCCTTACCACCACATCACACTTTCCGCTATTATCACTAGACCAAAGCTCCGAAGACATCGTAGTATTTAGTTTAATTTCATCTTATTAAATAGTGAATGTTTAATTAGTTATGATGGGAGCTCTAATTGATTTTAATTCTCACAAAAAATCAGAGAGATCATGACTAAAAGCATCTATATGGTTGCCTTTTTTATGTTTCACCTTTACCTTAAATTCCCATCCCCCATATCTATCTTAGAAGTTTTTTCATCCATCGCCTTTTAATTATTGGGTTTCTGATTAGTTTAGTTTTCATCCATTAACTGGATGGTTGCACTTTGGAATATAAATATGAAAAGGAAAAGGCTGTGAAGTGTAGCTGGAATTCGACGAAGGATAAGAGAGGTAGGGGAGATCATTTACTTCACTAAACTATTGTCCTAAATGTTTCTCAAGATTGTGAATAGTCTCTATAATGAGCCGAGCTGAGCGGCTCGGGTTTTAATTAACTTGGCTTGGCTCGGCTCGGTCAAAGATCTGCTCAAGCTCGAACTTGACTAAGCCAGCTCAAAATGGAAACATTGGGTCGGTTGAGTTATTCAACTGCTATTTTAAAAATTCATCCATTGCGCTCAATTGTTAAATAAAATAGTGATTGATTTATGCATTAGTTTGATAATTAATGCGCTCAATTGTTTCATTTTAAGTGAACCTGTTTGAATGGGAAAATAGTTTTAAGAAAGAAAGAAAGTCTTCTGGAATTTGTGGTACTAACATGCCAGGACATATGGTACGGCAATAAAATCATGTCATTAAGGCTAAAAATGAAAAGCTTACAGAAAATACAAAAGAATGTCATTTCGTTTAGTAACTGTTTGCAATAAAATTTAAGCAATTATAAACAACATAAAGAAATGTGCTTTTATTCATAAAATATGTGAGTATAATTCTGGTAACCCCTTGATTCTTCCCTCCTATTTGTTATCCGTAATTCGAGGGCCTTAACAGCGTATTTCTCGAACATAGGATGATTTGCATCTCCTTGATGTATTTGATGATCAAGAAGAGACTAGAAAGAAAATTGGTGTCTTATTGTGATCTCTTAGATATTTTTGAGATGTCTTCTAAGGGAATATGTGATCCCTTTTTAGTAAAAATTTCGTGAAGGGACCTGTTTGGCGCGCGTTAATTGATTTCTAGCCGTCAAAAACAAATTCGCTGAGAAATAGCGACCTTCGGACAAATCCCAGTATAAATACTGGGGCCTTGAACAAAACTTGTTCAAAGCCCCAGTTTTTATACTGGGAAGCTTCAGTAAACAAACCCCAGTATAAAATACTCGGGCTTTGAACAAGTTTTGTTCAAGGCCCCAGCATTTTGTTATGGGACTTTGTATAAAGCTTCAGTCTCATAACAAAATGCTGGGACTGTGAACAAAACTTGTTCAAAGCCTCAACATTTTGTTATGGGACTGAAGCTTTATATATAAAGTCCCATAACCCATAACAAAATGCTGGGGCTGTGAACAAAACTTGTTCAAAGCCCCAGCATTTTGTTATGGGACTGAAGCTTTATATATAAAGTCCCATAAGAAAATACTTGGGCTTTGAACAATCTTGTTCAAAGCCCAAGTATTTTGTTATGGGACTAGTCTGGGGTGTTTTTCCAACGCTAATGGAGCTTAAGTGTGCGCGCGAATTTTTGGCTATTCTTCAATGAATTTGGAAACTGTGGATAGTCCCCAATGAGCGCGTCCAAAAATAGCTAGTGATCAAAATTCCCCCCCCCCCCCCCCTTTTTATAGGTGTGATCTAGGGTTTTAAGTAGAGTAGCATCCAAGTAACCCTAATGGGCTCACCTTATAGAAGCCCTAATTTGATAAATTTACAGTGCCTACAAATGCCCCACTTCAAGTCTTCTTTGAGTGGATATGGGAAGACAAGATTTGAAGTATTGAAGATCTTGACCCCAGATTCGGCCACCATCGTTGTAGACTAGCTTTTGCTTATGAGAGAAGAGATGAAGGGAAAAACTGGTCCAACTGAGCGTGCCAATTTGTTTGCAATAAAATTTAAGCAATTACAAACAACATACAGAAATATACTTTTAGTCATAAAATAAGTGAGTATAATTCTAGTAACCCCTTGATTCTTCCTTCCGATTTGTTATTCGTAATTCGAGTGCCTTAACGGCGTATTTCTCGAACATAGGATGATTTGCATCTCCTTGATGTATTTGATAATCAAGAAGAGGCCAGAAAGACATTTGGTGTCTTTTAATGATCTCTTGATATTTTTGAGATGTCCTGTAAGGGAATATGTAATCCCCTTTTTATAGGTGTGATCTAGGATTTTAAGAAGAGTAGCCTCCAAGTAACCCTGATGGGCTCACCTTGTAGAAGCCCTAATTTGATAAATTTTCTTTATGTTGTTTGTAACAAGTAAATTCGCGTCAAGAAATAAATATATAGTCAAGACAAGAGGATATTCTAACAACTGTAGTATTCAATTTCAATATATAATGAGTAGTACAATCTCTATAATTCATTTGATTCGTCTTTTCAACTATAAATATTATAAGTAGAAATCCAAGGGCTTTTGAGCTTGATCCTGAATATCTTCCTTATAATGAATTTATAGAAATAAATCCAAGGGCTTTTGAGCTTGATCTTGAATCTTCCTTATAATAAATTTGTAGATATAAATCCAACGGCCATTCAACTTGATCTTGAATCTTCTTCTTGATGAACTTGTAGAGAAATAAATAACTCCTTGAAGATTTATAGCAATTTGTAGCCTTTGATCCACAAGCTCCTTATTGCTTCTTGTTATGAGTTTCTTCCTCTGATTTCTGATGATAACAAATGAGGGATTTTATCCCTTTATATGGATGTGGGGGGACCGGCCAATCAGATTTAACCAGTGACAAGGCTGCATTTTATTTGCTAGAACATGTCACTTGTCCTCATGGCGCATATTTATTGGCCTTTTGGACTTCACTTGGATTGTTATATCATTCCGCATATGGCATGATGCTATTTGCTCTTTCATTTGACTTGGCGCCATGTCACTTGACACGTGGCACTGACTTGGGCCTTTAGGATTTATATTTGGCCTAATAAAGTGGGCTTATCATTTGTGGCCGAATGAATTGAATTTTTATTAAATCCAATCCAATTATACAACCACATTTAATTTATTTGGACTAATATGTTTTAAATTTAATAAATATCCACATTATTTAATTCAATAAAATCACTGTCTAAAAATTCCACCTACTTTAAGGCTTGTCAGGGTCAGGCTTACTGACACTTGAAGACTAGACTTGAAGTAATTTCTTTGTTCATGTGGCTCTCGAGATGTGAGAGTCCAAACAGCTTACCGTTCGTTCCTAATGAAACTAGACTTCAAGAGCTAAAATATATGCAAAATGCAGATGTATTCACCTTCGGTATTGTTCTAGATGAATTTTTTTTATGTCGACCTTTAATTTCTATCTCGTCCAGACTTGCATATTCGCGCAGCTTAGGCAAAATATTCATAGCTTGTAGAATATGAGTCCGAATCGCAAGGCGTTTAACTTTCTAGAAAATAAACTTCAAGAGCTAAAATATATCTAAAATTCAGATGTATCCACCTTAGCTTAAGGATTATTCTAGATGAATTTTTGAAATCAACCTTTAATTTCTATCTCGTCCAGACTTGCAAATTTGCGCAGCTTATGCAAAATAGTCACAGCTATCAAATATGCATCCGAATCACATTCCGCTTGAATTTACAGAAAGTTAACTTCAATATTAAGAACATATCCTAAATTTACACTCAAACACCTTGAAGAACGTTCTTGATAAATTTTTCAAGATATCTTTTAAATCCTGAAACATTCAGGCTTCAAGCTTTGTGTGGATTCACCAGAATATGTGTAACTTAATGAATATGCATCCGTCTTGTAAGCCGTTTGGATTTCCAAAAACTAGACTTCAAAATCTCAAGTATTCATTTAATTTTTCTCGGAGAATGCTTTGATCTTGACTTCAGAATCTAAAACAAGCTGCTAATAATCCACCCTTTTACTTGGGGTTGCAAGCTTTGATAGTAAAACTTGATATTCCAAATAGATTCGTGGAGCAAGACATAGGAAATCACTCTTCTTCATTTTCCTTCACATGTGAAAGGATCAACATGGCATCATCACGTCGTGCCAAACCCACCTTTTTGTATTTTATGTGACTGAACTTAGAATGAAACTCTAAGCTACCAACATACCTCGCTGAAGATAATCAAGTCATTACGTAGTTCGGTATAAGTGGATTTATTTTGTCCTAACTTTTGCCTAGGCCGCCTCTTTCAAGGTTTTCAACCTAGCAGACATATATTTTTTTTGTGCCGTAACTTTTGCCTAGGCCGCCTCTTTCAAGGTTTTCAACCTAGTATGCTTTTTTTTTGTGTCCTAACTTTTGCCAAGGCCGCATCTTTTGAGGTTTTCTACCTAGCGGACTTTTTTTTGGTGTCGTGCACAGTTAAAACTCTTGTGGGCCAAGAGTAACTTGCAGTTTATGCTTATACGTCAAGGAGAAATCTTTTTCAAGGATAGTACATCTTCAAGAACTTTCTGTTAATAGGACCGATTCTTTGTCCTTTAGCATCAATAAACTTATAAGCACCACTTGAATAGGCTTCTTGCACAACATGTGGCCCATCCCATTTTGCAGTGAACTTGCCCCCAGATTTATGGGAGGTGATGGTGGGTCTTCTTAATTGAAAAACTTGATCACCAACCTTAAAGGACTTTTGGCGAACCTTTTATTTGAATGCACGAGATAACCGAGCTTGGTAACATTCGAGACTTTGCTGAGCTTCAAGTCTTTTTTTATCAAGAGCCTCCAACTCTTCAAGGCGCAAGCAAGCATTTTCTTCATCAGTGAGCCCTTCTTGGATAGTAAGTCGCAGCGATGGTATTTGACGCTCTAGTGGTAAGACTGCTTCAACCCCATAAACAAGTGATTAGGGAGTTGCCTGTGTTGGCGTACGATGAGTCGTCCTATATGCCCATAAAGCTTCTTCCATCCTATTATGCCAATCTCACTTGTACTTGGAGACAACTTTACTCAGCAAGATGCACAAAGTTTTGTTGAATGCTTCAGCTAGACCATTAGCGGCAACATTGTACATAAAAGACTTACATTGCTTGAAGCCAAAGAGATCACATGTACTATTCATCAACCTATTTTCAAATGGCTTGCCATTATCCATTATTATATAACGAGGAATACCAAAGTGGTAGATTATGTTTACTCAAATAAAGTTTGCAACCTTCTCCTTCTTCACTTCCTTAAGAGCGACGGCTTCTGCCCATTTTAAAAAGTAATCAGTTGCAGCCATAATGAACAAGTCTCCTCCAGAAGACTTCAGCAATGGTCTGACAATGTCTATCCCCCAAGCATCAAATGGCCATGATGCGACGGTCGGGTGTAAAACTTCTAGTTATTGATGTATAAAATTTGCGTGGAGCTGGCAAGCTTTGCATCGTTGAGCATGGTCCAAGCAATCCTTTACCATCGTTGGCCAATAATATCCCATCCTTTTTATATGGAAGTGGAGTTTCGACCCAGACTGATGTGATCTACATACCCCAGCATGCGCTTCTTGCATAGCTTGAAGCGTTTCATCCTCTCCTAAACATCGCAGGAGCACTCCTTCAAATGATCTTCTATAAAGAGTATCTTTGTAGTAAAGGAAGCGTGGAGCTCGGCGACGAATTTCAGTTCTCCTCCTTGGATTTTCTGGAAATATCCCATGACTCAAGTAATTAATGATAGGTTGCCGCCAGTCTTCCTCGTCGACTTCAGAAATAGCAACAAGATGTTAGAATTCATTCCTTTCAACCTCGCCATTGTCTAAAGGTGGCACTACCCATTTTTGGCAGATAGTAACTTTCGTCTGATCAGGCAGGGCAAGTGTTGAAGCTAGGTTGGCTAGGGCATCAACTTTCTTATTCTCCCTCTTTGGCACATGCTAAAGAGTTACATCACCAAGCGATCCTATCAACTTTTGTGCATAATCGTGATAGGGACGCAACTCAGGCTTCTTCACCTCGTAGCTACCTAGAAACTGATTGATCACCAACTTAGAGTCTCCAAAGTCTTGCAACTGCAATTGTTTCACGTCGACGGCTATTTCAAGCCCAAGTATGAGCGCTTGATACTCTGCGACATTATTGGAGCAATGTTGAGTCAAGGTGATGGAATATGGCAATACTTCTTCTTAGGGCGTTACAAAAATTTCTCCAACACCAGCTCCATCACGATGTGAATCTCCATCAAAGTACATCTTCACGGCTGAACTTCGACGAACATTGCATCTTCATCAGGTAACTCATCAATCAGCTCCCAACCATCAGGAATTGGATGATCTGCCAAAAAATCTACCAATGCCTGTCCTTTGACTGCCTTTTGAGGGATGTATATAATCTCAAATTGTTTAAACTGGATATACCGTCTTGCCAATCGATCACTAAAGACGGGCTTTGACATTACAAACTTGATGGGATTTGCTCTAGAAAAAACTCATACGACATGAGCTTAAAACTAATGCTTCAAATTTTGACTGGAGAAGACTAGTGCCAAACACAACTTTTCGATTGGCGAATACTTCAGCTCATTTGGTGTCATCATTCTACTCAAATAATAAAGTGAATTTTTCTTTCATTCACTATTTGTTTGAGCCACAAGTGCCCCAGTGACTTTTCTTGTACTGTAATATATAATATCAACAGCTTTCAAGGTATTGGAGCTGCTAGACCAGGAGGCTTCATCAAGTAGGATTTGATGCTCTCGAAGGCATTGCTGCAAGCTTGATCCCATCCGAAAGGAGTACCCTTCTTCATGAGATGACTGAATGGCTGACACCTCCCAACTAGATTTGAGATGAATCTCCTAAGGTAAGCTAGCTTTCCTTGCAGACTTTTCAATTCAAGGAGATTTCTGGGCTCGGGCATCTTTAAAATTGCATATACTTTTGCTTGATCAATTTCAATGCCTCGATGTCGTACAATGAAACAAAGGAATTTACCAGACGTAACTCTAAATGCACATTTCAAAGGATTCATTCGAAGTTGGTACTTTCGCAACAACTCGAACACCATTCTCAAGTCATGCAAGTGGTCCCCCTTCCTTCTAGATTTTACCACCAAGTCGTCAACGTAGCACTCTATGTTCTTGTGAAGAAAATTATCAAAGATATTCTGCATAGCTCTTTGGTAAGTTGCTCCAGCATTCTTCAAGCCAAAAGGCATCACCTTGTAGCAATAAATACCCTTAGGAGTTTGGAATGCCGTGAATTCTTCATCCTTAGGTGACATGCGAATTTGATTATAGCCTCATAACCATTAGTGGCATTGATCATGAGTTTTGGATAGGCAGCGAAAACTTATCTTTAGGACATACATTGTTGAGATCCCTAAAATCGACACAAACTCGAATTTGGCCATTTTTCTTCCTTACCGGGACTATGCTTGAAATCTATGTGGGGTACTTGACTTCACGAATAAAACCGGGACTATTCTTGAAATCCATGTGAGGTACTTGACTTCACGAATAAAACCACCCTCAATGAGCTTGTTGACTTCATTCTCAATCAAGAGGACTAAATCTGGCCTAAAGTGACATTGGGCTTGTTTTATGGGACGAGCACCACTCTTGACTGCGAGATGATGAACTGTCACTTTGGGGTCTAAGCCATGCTAACTACAAGCGAAGACATCCTTGTACTCTTTCAACAGCTCCACATAAGCATTTTCTTAATCGGCTGCTAGCGAAGCACTTATATAAGTAGGCCTTGAGTTTTCGGTTGCGCAAATATTAATTTCATTCAATGCATCAATTGTTGCCTTTACCCCTTCCTCTAGCTCAGGTGGAGCATCTGTAGCATCTTCTACTTCATTAGGATCATCATCGTTGAATAATATGTGGTAACAACAAGAAATATCCTCCAACTCATTTATGATCCCATTTGGAGATATAACACTTTCCTCTTCTAGTGCGATGATGTGATATGAAGATCCCATGCTTTCTTCATCTTCATCATGCTCCTTCGTGTGGACTATAGTGTGAGTCTAGGCCTTTAAAACATGTCCACATGAGACTATAAATTTTTCTTCGCGTCTCATTCTTGAAGGGATAAGACTTTGACAATATCTAGAATGGGCATGCACTTTCGCATTTTTAGATTTCCATGGAGGCTTGTTCTTCTTATTCAAAGGTCCCAACCTATCAAAGATAAAAGTTCTTGAAGATGGTTTTCCCAGCCGATCAAAGTGGAAGGCCTCTTACTTGAAACTTCAGGCTCATCTTCAGCAGTAATGTGTTTAACGCTCACCCTTCTTATAGAGATACGAACCGGTGGAGGTTTCTCATAACCCAAGCCTTCGCGTGATTTCTTCATGGTACCTTTAGGTAAGAGCTTCCCTAATATAGATGGTTCATTGGGATCATATCCGGCCTTTGCAAACAACTTGTAAGCATTGAAATCAAACCTCTTATTTGTGCGCTTCGTAGGGAGTTCTTTATTCAGCGGTGAATTTTTAGCCACAAAACCACCAAGCAACTTCGAGGTCAGCTTCGTCGCGCCAATTCGCCTGATGGGGAGAGTTAATCCTTTTATCTGGTAACTTTGGAGATTAGATGACTTGCCTTCTTCTTTCTTCAATTTTGGAACGTAACGAAGTGTAGGACTTATTTTCTTGCTCGAAGCTGCAACGTTTGCCTTGTGTACGTTACTTTGATTGAAGAGAATTTGATCTCCATCAGCCAACACTTTTGCTTTATCAGCTGCCACCTCAGCCCTTTTAGCTTCGAGCTCGACATCTTTGGTTGTTGCTTTGTTATCGACTTTTACTCCTCCCATGACATTCTTCAAGTAGAATTTTGCATCGGCGAACTGTGCCTCTACTTCGGTAAATGGTTTTTCATTAGCAACGACCGTCTTTTCAACTCCACCTTATGATATTTTAGGCATTGGTGATAAATAGATGGAACCACTTTGTTCTCGTGTATCCAAGGTCTACCAAGTAAGATATTATATGAAGTCCTTGCATCGATCACATGCATCCATGTGCTTGTAGTCATCTCTCCAATGATGAGATCCATTTTTAAAGCACCTATAGCTCTTTGCCCTTCTTGGTTGAATCCTTGAATTAACAGGCGACTTTGTGTTAGTTCTTCAGTAGAGATGCCAAGTTCCTTCAGCGTGCGGATAGGCATTCCGAACTCCTAACATAGCCAACCACAAATAAGGGACGATTATGAAGAGTCTCACCAAGTAGCATTTCATCATTCGTGAAGGTGATCATTGCTTCACAAGTATTTGCTTCTTGGGGAATAGGCTCAATGAGCTCTTCTGATTGTGCTGGTCGCAACGATTCTGACGTTTCATTCTTCTTTTCTTCTTTATCAGCATTACAACACGAAGCCTTAATATCACCCTTAGGAATCTTCATGCAAAACCAACTTAGAATAAATTCTTCCAAAGTCACTGGCTGACGCGAATTTCGATAGTGCTGAACCTCTACCTTTGCCTTTTGTGGACGTCGAATAGCATTTTGCTTTCTTGCCCTTTTCACCATCTTTTGCCTTGTTGGTTGCTCAACTGATTCACTGCGTGACTTCATTTTGTTGCGTCTCCACCGAGTCATTAGTATCTAACCTTTATCATACCCTTGATCAGTTTGAGCTTCACCTTCTTCTAATGGGGCTTGCTCCAAACTCTGCACATTTAGTTTGGCGAGTTGTAGCGATTGATTCATTGAGATAGGTTCAAAGTCGCCAAACTTAATCATGACATCGTTCTCTTCATATCTTTCAGTGAAGTTGCAGATTACCACAGGGTCGTGCGAGCCAAACATGATGGAAACCTGGTTCACATCTTCCTTTTCATCTTGTAGCACAATCTTCCCTTCATCGGCCAATTCCATTATTTTATCTTTGAACACGAAGCATTTCTCAAGCGAGTTCCCCACAAGTCGATTATACTTGCTATAATTCGGATCATTCGTCTTTCCAGCTTCATTGGGCCGCTTCATCTCTGGTAGCTCAATGAAATTTAACTCCAGAAGTTCATAAAAAATTGTGGGAACATCAAAATCTAGGAATGAATATTCCCTTTCTTGCATCTCTTTTAAAGTCAATTTCCGACATGGCTTGTCCTCAAATGAATTCGTCTTCACACTTTGCTTCTTGCTTACCTTTGTGGTGAACTTCAAAGATGTAGCATCAACATTCATATCCATTTCTTGACTTCTTGCTTATTTTCCTCTATGAGATTCATAGACAGAGGGTCCTTTACTTCCACTAGAAGCGATGCTCAACTCCATATCATGAGCGCGTGTGGCCAACTCCTCAAAAGTCCTAGGTTTTATTCCTTGCAGGATGTAGCAGAGACCCCAATGCATGCCTTGAATGCATATCTCTATTCCTGACGCTTCACTTATCCTATCTTTACAATTAAGACTTGCATGCCTCCATCGATTGATAAAATCAATAACTGGTTCATCCTTTCGTTGCGAGTATTCGTGAGCTCTATCATGCTCACAGTATGCCTTGTGCTATAAAAGAGATTGAGAAACTCATGCACCAACTCTTCCCAACTATCAATAGAACCAGACTCGAGGTTCGTATACCAATCAAAGGCATTTCCCTTAAGGGAGCGAACAAATTTCTTGACAAGATAATCTCCATAAGTTTCAGCATTGTTGCATGTTTCAACAAAATGCGCCACATGTTGCTTTGGATTTCCATTGCCGTCAAATTGTTGTAATTTTGGGGGTTGATAACCGGGGGCATATTCAAGTTATATATCCTTGCAGTGTACGGCTTCGCATATGCGAGAGAAGACTTAGAAGGAACCTCGTACTTATCCTTGATTGTCCCCATGATAATAATATCCTTTAGCTGATCAATTGAAATCACCCAATCAGCAGGAACTTGGATTTCCTTAACAGGTGTTACTTGCTGCGCTGGATTATTAATCATCTCTTGAACTTCTGGACGCTTCCCTGGCACATGGCTAGATTCACCCTCCATCATGCTTTCCATCTTGTTGATGCGATCGTCTTGATCCTTGACATAGTTTGTTAAGCGATCAATCGCCTTTGTCAAGTTTGCAAGTTGTTCCTCCACCGTTAAAGCATTAGTCGCCATCGTTTTCACGACTATAGGAGATGATGGAGAGTAACATGAATTTTCCAACATATTAATCCTTGATTTGCCTATGTCTGACGGTGTGGTTGAAGATAATCAAGCACTCGAATCATAATTGTGTCCTTTCATGATTTTCTTCTTAGATCAAGAAACGCTAAGCTGAGCTAAAGCTCTTTCAACAATTTTAGCAATGTTGCTTTCTTCCTCCAATCCACCAGTAGAGGATTCAGCTCCTTTCGAAGATGAAAAAATAAATGTTGGAGTCAATGTGGGCGAAACTTGGAGTGCTTGTTATCCAAAAATATTTACTTTGTTCCTCGTAACTGGTCCAAAGCTTCCCTTAGTAGCATTCATAATGCTTTCAACTTCAGAGGAGAACTTGGAGTTGACATCAAGATCATGAGGCCAAGCAGATTTTGCAGCAGTAGCAAATTTTGAGTTGGTGTTCTTGGTAGCCATCTCAATGTTATTAAATTTTGTGAGTTGAAAAGTTGAGATGAGAGGTAGAGATAGTCCCACTGAGCATGCCAATTTGTTTGTAATAAAATTTAAGCAATTCCAAATGTAATCACCTAATTTTGGCACCAAATTCCTAAAATTGTTCAAAATAGCCGTGTTAGATTCTTAGGATTTTTTGTCGAATATTTTTCTAAAATTTTAGTCTTGGATTTCAATCAAAATTGTCATTAAATGGGAAGAAATATGGAAATACCAAAAAAAATTACTTGTTATGTGTTTAATTGTAATTCTACGTTTAAATTAATGATAGTATCGTGAATTTATGTGGTTTTGTTTGTAGTTAATCGTTTTAATGTTTTAATAAGTGTAGACTTTTAATGGCTATATGTAGCAAATACGCAGCCCAACACTTTGTTCAATCTGCCCACTCACTTACCCCGCCCACACTTGCCCTATAAAAGCTTAAAAACACCATTTTTTTCTCATTTACACCTTTTAGTTCAAAAGAACTGGCAAAACCCTGGTCAAATTTCCCACTGCCGCCGGAAAAAATACCACCACCTCTCTCGGCCGCGCCACCACCACTGTCTCGCCACCGGACCACCACCTCCGGTGGCCGAAAAAATATAAAAAATATGTTCGCGGACTCCTCTCGGCCTCGTCTTTCTTTTTTCGTGGTTATTTCTTACATATTCTAAGCCGTTAGGAGTAAATCTGCAGTCAAAGACTCGGTCAAAGCTCGAAATCCGGTCAGCTCCATTTTTTCCGGTAAGTTTCGGTTTCTTCTTCTTACTCTCACCCTTCTCTATGATTTCCCATACTCTGTTTCTCAAAAATCTTTTTCTTCCCTGCCCGTTTCTCTGTTCCTTTTCTGATTTTTTTTCGTTTTTCTTTCTTCTCATTTTCTTCTTCTCTTTCTGTTATGGGTGTGTTTTGGTTGAGGGCTATGTTTGGCGTGTTGGGGCTGTGATTCGGAGAAGAGGGATTACTGATGGCGAGGCAGTAGGGTCCATTTTGATCGATTTAGGAAGGCTATTTCGTATTGGTTTTACTGAGGCATAAGGGTTGTTATGGTGTCATTTATATGCTGTAGTGAGGACATCGTTGGAGGTGGCCGGTGTGATAATTTATTTTGTTAAAGGTTGTGTGTGGTTGATTGAAATATTGGTTTTGTGGAGGTGTAATGGTGGCTGTTTTGGCGTATAGACAACAGCGAGGCGAGGCAGCGTAGCAGTTTGGTTGGTAATGCATCGAGCGAGGTTGCGAACCAGTGGCGGAGCTTTGATGGCTGAGATTTGTTGACTCGGTTAGATAAAATCTTAATTCATTTTTTCCTTTCTTTTCTTGTGTAGTTTAGGTTATGTTTGGTGATAAAATAGTTGGTTTGGCTATGGAAAATGTGTACAGACTATTTTAGCAAATAAAATCAATATTAATTAGTCTTTGAAATCCCTGTCTGTGTAGTATAATCTCTGGAATGTCATTTGTGCAACTCTCTCAGGTTTATCCATGAATCATGTGTAGAAAATATATGTTGTTTGCTGCCTTACTCATTAGATTTTGGCGTATGTATATACCTGTGTGCTTCAACTCAGTTCGGGTATGATAATATTTTGCTTTCTTTGTTTGATTTTTGCCTGATCATAGTAAGCAATTGGAAATTTCATTTGGTGTTGCATATCATCCTTCTTTCGTTGTTAACAACTTTGGAGTAACTAGTTCTACAATTACTAGATGATGTTGCCTGGGCTGTTTATTATTGTAAATAAGTCCGAATTCGTAGTTTCAAGCATGGGTTTGCATAATTTCGTTTTTATGTCATTGTTGTTTTATAGTATTGGCTTGAACACTTAGTCTGGACTTGGTAACTTAGGATTGTAATGCTTTAAAACACCTTTGGTTAAGCTTTGAGTCTGGTAGATTGGATCTGAGAGTTCAAGTGGTCATTGTTTGGCAACTTTGAACTCAATTGAGTTGGAACTCAACCATGGGATGAGTTTTGCTAGTTTAGTTTGTTTGCTCTTATTTTGGACTGTGTATTGGCTTAGTTTAGTCATAAAGTAAGGTCTGGAATATGTTTGTTTAATTTTAAATTAGTTTGGTCTATTTTAGTTAGTTTAGTTTGTTTTAGTTGGTTTAGTTTGGTCCTAGTCCTTTAGTTAGTATAATGAGTATTGGATGTCTTCCTAAAGGACACAACTTTAATATTTTCAGCTTTTAAGACATATAGGTTGGCTGAAAGCAGTTCTAGAGTTGTTGTACCATGTTGTACTATACTGAAAAGTGGGTAAAATACTCAAGTGTGTAGGGGTGTGGGCTTGTACTTTTTACAAGTCTATACTCCACCCCTTTGCCTTCAGTTTTGGCCATAAGTAGAGGCATTTACTCCTCTTTAAGACAACAACCACCAGCTGAAGGACCTTCTAAAAAAATTAGCAGAGAGAAAGAGAAAAAATAGAGTGAAAAAAAAATTGTAAGTTTGAGAGGGAAAGAATTTAAAACCAAAAGACTATTACTCCAGGAGTCTTTTAGGTTATAAATTCACTTCTTCTAAGGCCAAAAAAAGGTGTTAATAGGTTTGTTTAGAGGCTGGTCACTATGTGTTTGCTGTGTTGTGCTTTTGGATCTTTGGCTTACTAGGTAAACATCTTTTTTCATCTTGTAATTTATTCAAAAGCATGTTATCACACAAAATATGAAATTGGTAAAATAATTGTTATATTCCTATTCATGTTGGCATTTTTTTTTCATGATCAGTTATGATACTTTAATGTTCATATGTTTTCAGTTTTGTTGTTACGTTAACACGTATGGAAAGTGAAAGAAAATTTTAGAAATGTAAGCTTTTAGTACCTTAACACGTTTAAAGAGTAGAGCTACATTGGTTTAATTGTGTGATGGGAAAATCTGGATAGAATTATTTTAAATTGAAAACATAGTTTTTCTTTTTTTTACAAAATAAGATCTGAAAATTTTTGAATCACTTTGTGTGAAAATAGGCCAAAAGCTGAAATGTATTGGCAAGGTAGGACATAAGATACAAATCAAATTCAAAAGTGGGTAATCCAGACTCTGGACGTTAACTTGGTTTGTGTTTGGTTAGGAGCGTTCTGAAATTTGACATATACTACTTTAAACTCAGTAGGCAAACTAAGGATTTAATTTTAACATATAAACAAGCCAACTTTGTAAGTGTCAAGTGGTTTATCGAACATGGAAATAAAAATGAGAAATTGGAACCAAATGAGCAACTGGTCCAACTAAAGAGGATACCAAATGGCATAAGTTAGGGTCACCACGAGACTATTTTGAAACCATCCAATTCTTTTGCTGACTAACGGCATAGTGCTTTGAAATAAAAATTGTCATTCTAGACTAAATGCAGTCCACAATGCTTGCAAGCCAGCCATCATTTCCATCTCACTGTCTGGTAAACTTTTAAATTAAAGATTATTATATTATAATAGAACACGATTAGGCAAAATTAATAATTAATAAGTATGATTTGTGATCTGCTTATTAGGGGATAAAAGAAATTAACTTGAGGAAAAACATTTTAAAGTATATCTTTCAGATTACTTGTTACAAAGTTGTGTAAAAGTCTACCCAGTGGGTAACTCGATGTAATCTTTATTTTAAAACAGTTAAAATCAAAGCGCCAAATATTTGCAAGAAACTTAAGCAAAGCATAAATTCAAATTAACGGTATTAATATAACAACCATATTTAATAAATCAAAATTGTGACAAAAAAGAAACTTTGCTCGGCACAGGACTCGAGGGTGCCTAATACCTTCCTGAGAGTCAACTGAGGACCTTACTCAAAATCTCTGGCGCAGACCATCAGACGAGTCAAAAGGTGTTCTAGGTACACCACTTTGGTGACTTGGCACACCTTTAATTATGTCAAGTGGCGACTCTAAATATCTCTGTAAATATTTGTGTACCATTTTCGAACACTAGTCACAAGCCTTTAAATAAACATAGTTAATTTTTAGGGCGTGACAGCTTGGCGACTCCGCTGGGGAAATTAGTGAAAACTAAAATCTCCAGCTTTGATATAATTGTCGCATGTTTTAATTTATTAAATATTTGGTTGTTATATTCTTGCCGTTATCACATGAAAAGTTGAATGTTACTGCTTTGATATTGTTGAACTGTATATAAACTGTTTTCTTCGGCAACCCTTGGAGTCTCCAAAACACACGCACACGTGCACTTACCAGATTGCTTGTGGCATCTGGGACTTCTTACTAAATTGCCCATGATTTAGGAGGAAGGCGTGACGGGGTCTTAGGCCGGACACACTGTTTCCGGATGGCCCTGATGCGCTTTCCGCCCGGTTTGTCCAACGGATTTTTCAGCCAGTCTAGACACTGAGTTAGTTGTGTCACCTACAGTTAAACATTTAGGCCCAATTATCTGCATTATGTTTGACTTATGAGGTGTGGTACACCGGTATTTCACTTGTCTAGGCTGACCTCATTGTGTCAAGATGGGCTCGCGTCCCGAAAAGACACATTATTGGCATCTTATGTGTTGCATTTGTTGTAGAAAGAAGATTGTTATGCTGACCGATCACCGGGGATAAGCGTTAAATTTTCAAAAAAAAAAATGAAAAATGGATTTAGTCCCGTCTCTAAAAATATCTTTAGTTGTCATTTTACGCCATTATAATGGCGAAATTTTTTTCAAGAACTTTTAGAGTCTAATTTTGTGTCCGAGTTTGGTATCAAGTATTAGAAAATAATTTGTCATAGTTTTGCGCCGGTATAATGGCAAAATTTTGGGACCCTTTTTGTCTTTAAGTCTGTGTCCAAGTCAAGTCCATATTTTTGAAAAATAATTTATCGGGGTTTTACGCCGTCATGATGCAAATTTTAGGAACCAATTTTGCGTCTAATTGGTGTAATATTTTGTGTCGAAGTAGTTGTCGTTCGTCATAATGGTCAGATTTTGTAAATACTCTAAGATTCATTTTCAAATCAAATCGAAGAGTTTGTTTCAAAAATCAAGTTTTTATGCTCATCTTTTCATTGTCGTAATGTCCGATTTTGGAGTCACTTTTCGAATAAAAAAATGGTTTGATTCATAATCCGTTCTTAAGTTATGTTCGAATCTTTGGTTAAGTCTTGGTTTTTCTCTAAAAAAACAAAAGAAAAAAAATTGTTAGTGTTTAGGGTCCGCTTTATTTTGTTTCGTCTAAAGTCAAGTGAGGGTACAAGCGATAAATTACAATTACTTGAGTATTATTTTGCGTCGATCCTCGTGGAGTAATCTGACTCCGCTCAAATATCGAGTCTTGCTATTTTCACCGTCCGGATGGACCCACCCATTATCATGTCAGTTTGTATATATCTTTTGACTCTGCATCAGGTCAAGCAGTTTAGTTTGAGTCTGTCTCGTATCATTTGTCTAAATTATGTTTGTTGAGTCAGAAAAAGAGGTAAAGAAAAAGGAAAAAGAAAATCCAAGTTTGTCCTTGTTCGGAATTATGTGTCGCTTTGATTTGCATCATGATTTTGTCTAACGCGACATGTAGAAATATTTTGGGAATACAATTGGTATACGCGGCTCGCGCCGTGAATCGATTCGGGATGACGCACAACAACCTTAGGCTGCGACCTGGATTCTTTTGTGCTAACTTGTTTGGTTATACATAGCTTTGGAATTTGGAGATTTGGTACGGAATTCTGGCATCATTCCACACATACACAACAGGATCAAAGGGAATCATCACCATGGCGTCTGACGGAGAGAAATCTGAAACCACTGCACAGGAACTCACTGCATTAGAAAGTGAAAAGTTGACAGATGAGGTCCAAAGTTTGAAATGGTGTTTGGTTGACATGCATCACGCTCAACCACGGGATAGGCACCTCCTCCCATGCCTACCATCTTGGAAGGGGTCACACCAACAACGATCTTGCGTGCACGGGGCAAATCTGCGGTAGCCGAAGATCCTCACTACCCTCCAGGCTTCGGTCCACATATGGTTACCAACAATGATGCCTGGACCTCAAGTGTACAACGTGGGGGACAAGTCCCACATCATGGACTACAAGTTCCACCCCAAGCTCCTACCCAAGCTCATACCCAAGCATTCACTGTTCTTGGGGGACATGCTTTGCAACAGTCAAATAGCGACCTGGAATTGAAAACTCAACAGTTCGACCAAGCTTGAGGTAATGTTCTCCGCCCCCACTGAGTCATATGATCAAGGGCACCACCCAGAATCACATTCTGATATCGAGAGGTTGGGAAAAACAGAAGAGAATGATTTTGCTCGGAAATTGAAAAGCTTGGAGCAAACTGTGAAAAACATACAAGGTCAAGGGGGTAAAATCAATGTTTCATACAAAGACCTATGTTTGTTCCCTCATGTGCAATTGCCTGAAGGTTTTTTTGTGCCCAAATTTGATATGTACATTGGACAAAGTGATCCAAGGATCCATATGAAGATCTACTTTAACAAAATGAGGGGCATTGAGAAGGATGAATTGTTGATGGCATACTTTGATGACAGTTTGGGAGGACAGGCAACAGAATGGTTTATACAACAAGATGTTTCGAAGTGGGTCACCTTTGATGACATGGCCAGCGCTTTCCTAAACCATTATGGTTACAAAATGGAGGCTGCTCCTGATCGTTTTTCCTTGAAGACGATCACAAAGAAACCAAGTAAAATTTTTAGAGAGTATGCCTACCGGTGGCGCGAACAAGCGGCGCGTATGAGCTTTTTGATCCCAGATAATAAGATGGTTGAAGAGTTTGTCGAAGTGCTCGATGAAACATACTACCAAGCGATGACCTCTGCCATTGGTAAGCACTTCAGTGAAGCAGTAAGAATTAGTGAAATGATTGATAGAGGAATCAAGACTGGAAAGATTGTCAGCCAAACAGCTTTGAGATCCACGAACCAGGCACTACAATCAGGATCAAACGACTTTGGGAAGAAGAAAGAAAAGAAAGAAGAAGTGGCTATGGTTGGCCCTTGACCGAGAAGAAATGACGGACGAACACAATGACCGTCAAGGATACAATCTAACAAGTCCACTGCAACACTTTTATTCGCCGCTTGGCCCTCAATATGCTATGCCACAGTTCTTATTTTCTGTAAATGCAGCATCTTATGCTCAAACGTTTTCAGGCCAACAATGGTGTCCACCCCCGCTCCAGTTCAGTATAACAATCAACAAGCATATGCTCAATTCTCGGCTCAATAGGAGATGCCTTATCGGCCGTGGGGTCCACCAGTTTTTCGTCCAAACATGCAGCGAAGGAACATGTAACAAGAACAGAAGCAGTACACCCCATTGGGGGAAATTTACACTATTTTTTTTTTGAAAAGTTGCAACAAGCTAACCTGCTTAAACCCATCCAAGGAAACATGAATCCTACTGGGAAAGTGGATCATTCTCGCCATTGTGCATTCCATTCTGGGGCGCCGGGACATGACACAGAGCAATACTGGGATCTGAAAAATGCAATCTAAGCAATGATAGATAACAATCAGATAAAGGTTGTGGTGGACGAAATACAGAATGTGAATCAAAATCCTTTACCAGCTCATGATGTTCAAAAAAACATATACATGGTAGGGATGGTGTGTATAGAAGAAGACATAAAAGGGAAAGCCGCCAAGCAAATTGTGACAGTTGGTCCTACCCAGACATCAAAAGCCATGAGCCATTTTTGTTGTAATGAGGGAAAAGTCAAGTGCGTCTGTTGTCAACAAAGCAGAGCAAGATGCAGCTGTTGAGCCAAGTTTCACAATTTCGACTGCAAAGCAGGAAAAAGTTCATGACAGTGCACCAGCATTTATTGTGCAAGGGGCATTATGCCAGAAAACTCCGGTCTTCGAGGTTAAGGCAAAGAAGTGTGAAATGTTTTTCATCACTCGAGCAGCGCAATTCCCTGTCAAAAGTACAAAGGTCGTTCCTTGGAACTACAACAAGACAATTATGTCTTACAATGGGAAGGAAATCATGGAGGTTGTTGCAGATGTAAATGGCCTAACTCGGTCCGGGAGATGTTTTACCCCGGAAGAATTGAGAAAGGCAAAGCCAGGTCGAGAAGACCAAGGACCCATCAAAGAGCCAGTGTCTGAGAAAGAAGCTGAAGAATATTTGAAGAAAATTAAATCGATAGATTATTCTATCGTCGAGCAATTGAGAAAGACTCCAACTCAGATATCACTCTTGTCTCTACTTATGAACTCTGAAGCACATTGCAACGCACTGTTGAAAATACTGAATGAGGCCTGCATTCCTGAACAAACTACTGTAGCTAATCTGGAAGCACTTGCTTGCAGAGTATTTAAGACTAATCGTGTGACGTTCACCGATGAGGAGCTGCTAGCAGAAGGAACCGGTCATAATCGGGCGCTTCATGTCTAAGTTTAGTGTGAAAACTCCATGTCACACGTGTTCTAATAGATGGCGGTGCAGGATTGAACATTTTTCCTCTTTCTACATTGAAGAGTCTAAAGGTGGATATGAGCAAAATCAGGGTAAGTTCCTCTGTTGTTCGTGCTTTTGATGGTGGAGTTCGAGAATCTTTGGGCATAATTAATCTTGAGTTGATCATTGGTCCCGCAACCTTCAATATTGAAATTCAGGTCATGGAAACTGATGCATCGTAAAATCTGTTATTGGGCCGACCATGGATTCACATGGCTTGTGTTGTACCCTGTACAGTTCATCAGGTGGTCAAGTTTACTTTGGATAATCAAGCTGTCGTAGTTTTTGGAGAGGATGACTTACAGTTTAACAACAGTCTGGATGTACCAGCCCTTGAAGTTATCACCACACGCCCGACCATCATGTATCAAACCTCCGATGTGGTGTATGTGGAAAAATTAATGAAGGGAAACCTATACCTGTCCCAAGAGTGGCAGAAACGTCTATTATGATGGCATCTGAAATGTTAAAGCATGGTTTCCAATTTGAGAAGGGTTTGGGAGCATCACTACAAGGCAGGGTAAATCCAGTTTATTCAAATGGTGTGCAAATCACGTGGGGACTAGGGTTCAAGCCAAAAGCAGTTGATCGCAAGCAAAAAAGGAAAAGAAGTCGGAAGCTTGGTCTCTCCCAAAGCCAATTCTGTGCCTCACTCAGTCTTTTGTGGGTTATGTCATGAAACCAAAGGTTGTCGCTACAAATATCAACACAGTGGAAGACAATCAGGATGCACCATTCGATCTAGGTGGCATTTTTGAAATCTGCATGGTGCAGCCGGGTGAAGGCTCCAGCAATACTTCAATACAGTACATTAGCCCGGACGTGCACCTGACTAACTGGAATGCAACTCCCTTCCCCATTAGGAAGGGGTCTTGGTAGACTGTTGTTTTACAGTTTTCTTTTGAATACACTTGGATATTCTAAGGGTTGTATGCCAAGTGTATTATTTTGCTCATCTTTCCCTTTGTAATTCAAACCCTTTTTCATTAATGAAAGGCCTAAGAGCCAAGCTTTACTTCAAATCTCTGTTCATATTCCTAATTTTATTCTACTTTTGTTTATCTGTAGTGATATATCTGCTGGTCCTGATATCACGACATGTTCAAGAAACTTATTGTCCATCCAGGGACCACAATCTAATTTTGGCTCCATAACCATAGTTGAGGTTAAAAGTGATAAAGAGAACATCGAGTTTGTTAACGAGATTGAATATGATGGGGAAGAGGCGGATTTTGAATTAGGCCTGGAAGTTGATGCCATGAGGGCAAGCCTAAACCCAATTTGGCTGATACAGAGGATGTTAATCTTAGGAGCCCTGATGATGTGAGGGAAACCAAGATAAGCATGTATGCCCAACCTGAAGTGAAGATCGATATTCGGAAAGTGCTTTTTGAATATCGTGATGTTTTTGCATGGTCATATGATGAGATTTCGGGTTTGAGCTCCGAATTGATAGTCCACGAATTGCCAATTCAACCAGGTTTCCCTCCAGTGAGACAAATGCAACGGAAGTTCAAACTGATATGATCAAGAAAATCCATGATGAGATAATGAAACAGTTGGACGCAAAAGTAATCCAATCGGTTCAGTACACTACTTGGGTTGCAAATGTTGTTCCGGTTCCTAAGAAAGATGGAAACAAGGATATGTGTTGACTATCGAGATTTAAACAAGGCAAGTCCCAAAGATAATTTCCCGTTGCCTAACATTCACGCTATCGTAGACAATGGTGCCAGACATGAGATACAATCCTTTGTTGACTGCTATGCTGGATATCACCGATCTAGATGGATGATGATGACTCATTAAAAATGGCATTCACTACGCCTTAGGGAACTTAATGCTATAGAGTGATACCATTTGGCTTGAAAAATGCTGGGGCAACCTACGTGAGGGCTATGACTGCCATTTTCCATGATATGATGCATAAAGAAATAGATGTGTACGTGGATGACGTGATTATAGAGTCTAGAACTGCTGAAGACCACGTGAGAGATCTCATAAAGTTCTTTGAGAGGCTTCGTAGGTACAATCTGAAGCTGAATCCAGCAAAATGTGCATTTGGTGTGTCTTCTGGAAAATTGTTAGGCTTCATTGTTAGCAGGTACGATATTGAAGTGATCACGCAAAGATCAAAGCAATACAAGAATTATCTCCGCCTCGAACCAAGAAGGATGTTAAACTCTTTTTAGGCAGGCTAAATTACATCAGTAGGTTTGTTGCTCAACTTACAACAATATCTTAGCCAATCCTTAAGTTGTTGAAAAAGAATGCATCAACTGCATGGACTGAAGAGTGCCAAGAAGCCTTTGAAAAGATCAAGCAATACTTGTCAAATCCTCCTATTTTGGTTCCGCCTTAGCCTGGCCGACCATTGTTTTTGTACTTGTCAATCAATGAAAACTCCTTTGGTTGTGTAATAGGGCAACATGATGCCTCGGGAAAGAAAGAGCAGGCAATTTATTATCTGAGCAAGAAATACACAGATTGCGAGGCCAGATACACTTTGTGGGAAAAGACGTGTTGTACCCTAACTTGGGTTGCACAAAAGTTGAAACATTATCTTTTGTCCTATACCACTTATCTGATTTCCCGGATGGAGCCGTTGAAGTACATATTTCAAAAGCCAATGCCAACCGGTAAATTTGCAAAATGGCAGATCCTGCTCAGAATTTGACATAGTTTATCACCAGAACTGTAATGAAAGCTGAAGCCTTAGATGATCTTTTGGCTGAAATCCGGTGGATGATGATTATGAGCCATTGAAAACTTATTTCCCTGATGAGGAGGTAGATGTGCTTGAAGAACTGATTAATGAAGAAGAGCACGTGTGGAAAATGTACTTTGACGGTGCTTCTAACTCAAAAGACCATGGTATTGGAGCAATCCTCATTTCTCCTACGGGACATTATTACCCGGCGGCAGCCTAACTTCGCTTCAGTTGCACTAACAGCACACCTGAGTATGAAGCATGCATAATGGGTTTGCATATGGCACTAGACATGGACATCAAAGAATTACTGGTGATCGGAGGTTCAGATCTTTTGATACGCCAAATGAAGGGTGAATGGGAAACTCAAGACTTTAAGTTGATCATGTACAAGCAGTGTATGGACGATCTTCGCCGAAAGTTTGATGTTCTAAAATTTAGACATGTTCTCGGAATACATAATGAGCTGGCTGACGCATTGGCTACACTAGCCTCAATGCTTGTCCATCCTGATAATGCCCATATTGATCCGTTAGATATTCAGGTCCAAAGTCAACATGCATACTGCAATGTGGTTGAAGAAGAAATTGACAGTCAACTGTAGTACTTTGATGTCAAGAATTTCCTTAAAGATGGGATGTATCCTCTAATGGCAGAAAACAATCGAAAGAGAACCCTTCGATGACTGGCAAGTGGTTTCTTTTTTAGGGGAGGGGTGGTGTACAAAAGGACACCTGATCTGGTACTGTTAAGATGTGTGGATGCAACTGAAGCCACGAAAATTCTCAATGACATGCATTCAGGGATCTGCGGACCCCACATGAGCGGGCACGTGCTAGTTAAAAAAGTACTCAGAGCAGGATACTTCTGGCTTACCATGGAACATGACTGCATTACTTTTGTGCGAAAGTGTCATCAATTCCAAGTACACGGTGATTTGATACATTCACTCCCTCTAGTGTTGCACACAATGTCAACCCCTCTGCCTTTTACAGCATGGGGGATGGATGTTATCGAGCCTATTAAATAAAAAGCATCAAATGGGCACAGATTCATTTTGGTTGTGATAGATTACTTCACCAAATGGGTTGAAGCTGTCACTCTCAAGCCCATGACCAAGAACGTCGTGGTGGATTTCGTTCATAATAACATTATTTGTCGCTTTGGTATCCTAAGTACAATCATCACTATAAAGCGGCAATCTGTACAGTCATTTAATGAATGAAGTGTGTGAAAGATTCAAGATCATGCACCGAAATTCCACACCTTACCGACCAAAGGCAAATAGCGCGGTCGAAGCAGCCAATAAGAATATCAAGAAGATCCTTAGGAAAATGATAAAAGGATCTCGTGATTAGCATGAGAAGTTGTCGTTTGCTTTGCATGGTTACCGCACAACTGTGCGCACTTCCATAGGTGCGGCCCCGTATTCATTGGTATATGGAATTGAAGTAGTCATACCCGCTAAAGTTAAAATACCGTCTCTCAGGATCATTGTGGAAGCAGAAATTGAGGACATAGAGTGGGTCAAAACCCGATTGGAACAGTTGTCATTCATTGATGAAAAGAGGCTTAATGCGGTTTGTCACGGTCAATTGTATCAGCAAAGAATGACCCGAGCCTACAACAAGAAATTGCACCTCCGCGACTTGAAAGAAGGGCAATTAGTCTTGAAAAGAATCTTTCCTCATCAGGAAGAAGCTAAAGGGAAATTTTCTCCAAATTGGCAAGGGCCATACCTAGTAAAGAAAATATTGCCAAATGGCGCCTTGTACCTTACGGATCCGGAAGGCAGGACAACCGAAATATCCGTCAATGCAGACGCGGTCAAGAGGTACTATATTTGACTCCAAGATGGCTTTCAAATCGGGATGAATGCAATGCTTTTGTTCTCTTTTGCTATATCAAATTGTATTCCTTATTAGCACTTTGTACTTTTGAGGAATTTTCTCAGTTGGAATTAATGTAATTGTACCAAAATGAAATAAAACTGAAAAGCATCAAAAGAAACTTGGGCATTTGCCTAAAGCTACGTCTGACCTGATTCCTCACAAAAGGATGCGTAGGCAACCATTTCGGTGCGGTCGCAACAGGAGATAATTCCTCTTTCCCTGTCTTCTTTTGTTCGCGCAAAGTTTGCATGCATGCTTGCGGGATATGCCAAGAAAATCAAAGACCCCAGTTTATCCTAAACTGGGGCATAAATTATTTTTATTTTTTAAGAAAATGGAGGAAATTCAATATTCCTCTCCATTTTCATTGTGTTCGTAATAGAAGAAAGTTCATTTTTTCCCTGTCTCATATTGACACAAAAACTTTGTCTCCAAGTTTGCGGCCAAAACAAAAGAAATGTATGTAATGGCACGCCCAGTCATTTTGGTAAATCAAAGCTCTGATATGCATGTCGATATATTTTTTTTAGTTCCAATAAGTTTGTATGGTGATTTTGGTCATGTCCACAAAGTTTGGTTAAGTTTCGATGAGTTTTGGATAAGTTTGGTTTTGGTTTCGACGTAATTTGAGCATAAAAGTTACCATATTGAGAAAACGGTCTTTGATTCGTATTTCGACTAAACCATTATATCTGTATCGTAAGTTGGAAACCATAGAAACTGAAATCATCAAGTTTCGACATCATATGAGGGATTTATGATAATTTTACTAAGAATTGGGTTGCCAGAATTTTCAGATTATTTACGAAATTGCCACTCACTGCGTAGTTAAAAATCTGCATTATTCCAAATATTGAAACCAACATATCTCCTTCATTATAAGGTCAAATGGAGTGATTCAAAAGCCTAAATTGACTAGATTTTCACAAGGAATCTATTGGAGGCATCAAAAGTGAGTTTTGGGATCGTTTGGCACAAGAAACGAGGCAGAACAGTAGGCTTTTTGGCTATTAATGTTTATGGAGTTTTTCTCATCTTGAAAGTTTGGAATTGGGAGAATTCAAGGATGCTCTTCTATGGGGTAAGGTCTAAACCATAACCTAAGAATTTTCCTTTGATTCATTCCTTTGGTTTAAGCTTTAATCCATGTTTTCTAAAGTATGAAATTGGAGTTTTCTTGTGAAGAATGTTTAATGGGTCTTTCTTGAGAAGTTCATAAGATTGATTAGATTTCATAAGTTGCTTTAAATGATGAAGTTGATTGCTTTTATGCTAGATTATGATATATCTAAGGTTGAATTTGATAACCCTATTTTGGTCATAAATGGTGGTTGTGAAAATTGGGGAAGTTGAGTAAGTTCTTAAATTTTAACTCAAAAGTGGAATAATATGGGATTTGGGAATGTTAACGATATCGGATTGACTTGATTTTCGTATGTCTAAACTTGTTTTCGAACGGGTAACATGATTATAGAATTGGATTTTAGATTTGAGGTGTTTATAAATAATTTACTTTCAACATAAACCTGAAAATTGATAAATAGGCTATTTGATGATGTAGATGGACTTTAATTGAGAAAGTAACCACACTTTTGGACTCGTGGGTGAATGAGTAATCTAAAAATGTATTTTGTTCCGGTAATCGGATATGTGGGCCAATGGTTGACTTTTGGGTTGACTTTTTGACTCGTTTGTCATCCAGTCATGAAAATTAGTACGATAGCTTATATTGATTGTATTATTTATTATTTTGCATAAAGTGGACTTATTTGAAAGGATTTGGGTGTGAAAGGACGATCGTGGGCTAGTTAGCAATCGTCGGCTTGAGGTAAGTGGTTTACATCCCTTCTTTGGTGGACTTTCTCCACATTAGATGTCTATGTATGTGTTCCTTACATGCATGGCTGCTGAAATGGGCATACTTATTATGCCAAGTTTATTTTGAAAAGTGTAATTACAGTTCATTACTATTTCTTGATATATTATCATAGCACGATGTAGTTCCGTGCATATTATTATGGTACGATGTTTCGTACATATTATCATCGCACAATGTAGTTCCGTGCATATTATTATGGTACGATGTAGTTCCGTACATGTTATGATAGCACGATGTAGTTCCGTGCATATTATTATGGTACGATGTAGTTCCGTACATATTATCATAGCACGATGTAGTTCCGTGCATATTATTGTGGTACGATGTAGTTCCGTACATATTATCATAGCACGATGTAGTTCCGTGCATATTATTGTGGTATGATGTTTCGTACATGTTATCATCGCACGATGTAGTTCCGTGCATATTATTATGATACGATGTAGTTCCGTACATATTATGATAGCACGATGTAGTTCCATGTATATTATTGTGGTACGATGTTTCGTACATGTTATCATCGCACGATGTAGTTGCGTGCATATTATTATGATACGATGTAGTTCCGTACATATTATGATAGCACGATGTAGTTATGTGCATATTGTTGTATTATGACATAGTCCCATACATATCATTAAGTCACAATGGATGTGTCTTAATACTTTGATGACTAAGTATGAATATTACTTGGAGCCCTCTCCCCACTTACTGAGTCCTTTTGACTCACCCACTTTCTTTATTTTTTTTTCGTATTGTTTTATATTCGGCAGATTCGATATCGAGTTCTACCAAGCATTGTGGTAAACGGAGTTTCTCGTCCTTTAATCTAGCGGTGAACCACTTTTGTCCTGTGGTGACATCTTTCCTTATTATTTTTATGTTAATATTAATGATTATATTTCTTTATATTCGGAGATGTATAACCTTATTGACTCCTTAGATGTTCATGATTCATGGGAGGACTTAGAACATGGTTGCAAAGATTCTAGTTGTGTATTTGGGTTATATATCATATTCCGCTATTCTTTTCATAATTTCTTTTATTTGGTTATTTCATATGCAAGTCAAGTGTTGCTTAAGAGGGGTTCGCCCAATGAGTTGGGTTTGGGTGCCCGCACGGCCTATAGGATTTTGGGTCGTGACAATTGGTATCAGAGCCTATGTTCTAGGGTCCTTGTGAATCATGAACAGTGTCAATTAGAGTCTTGTTGATGGGTACGATGACGTCCGTACTTATCTACGAGAAGCTATGGTGACATTTAGGAAACTTTACTTCTTTCATTCCTTAATCGTGCGTTGATACTTGAAAGTGAATGATTTGAATTCCTTGGAACTATAATGCGTCAACGATGAAGATGTTATAAAGATATGGAAGACTTCACAATATGTGTTAGACACTTGGTTTAGAGGCAAAAGCTCGGAAAAATGGTGAAAATGTTTGGCTTTAGCCTATCTTATGGATAAGTTGGTATAAATATGGAAGGTAATTGGTTTAGTAATATGAAATCTAGAAGAATAGTTGAACTATTGAAGTATCCTTTAATAGAGCAAAGGGATTTTCGTAATCTTTGGAATCGTGAAAGAATTCGGTTACTCGTGCGACGCTCAGGCGATGGTGGTTCACAATACACTCGTTAGTGGAAACTAGGCAAGCTAGATAGTCATATTTATGCATACTAAGGTATGGCACAAGTTCTAATGCTAGTTTCAACACTTGAGTACATGATGAGAAGGTCGTTCAACATAATATCTAATTCTTGTGCGAACCTTAATATGGGTTGTATTCAGTATAATAAGAAACTCATGAGATTTTGTATGTTATTGATAAAGGTAGTTGTAAAATTCGTCAAGCTATCTTTGGGTGTATCACAAGTGGAGGATCCTTTGGAGGCTGATCTAGATTTTTCAACATCTTAGTGGTCTTTGTATATTTGATGATTGAGGATTTTATTTCAGATAAGCCGTCTGAGTGTTTGCTCGTGGCTCAGGGCTGAAGTAACCATGATGAACCTTGGATTTGTAAACTGAAAGTGGCAAGATCTTTCTTTTGGTAATTCATGTCGGTTATGAACCCTGGAATTCCTTTAATGACTTATTCTTAGGCGAAGCCTAAGTGTAGGAGTCGGTGGTGGATTGTGAGACCTTTGTGGTCGTCGGAACCGTCTTACGAAGACTTCTTATCAGTAAAGATTTGATCCTTTTCCTTTTCATCGTTGTGGTTTGCTCTAGCGGGGCTAGGAGCTGGAAGTCGGTGGGTTATGGATTTTATAAGTCTCGGTGCCTTGTCTTCATGAAGTGTCAGACTTTGGAAGTTAGACCAGTGTTCGTAGTTTTGACTTGGACGAATGTGTTGTAAAATTCCTTGTAAGTAGTTTTGCGTGATTCATCATGACCATGATGGTTGATTTTATAAGTTGTCGGGAAGCAGTCCCGAGTGTGTTATTATGTGCAGTCGAGGAGTTGTGTGTGCCTCTTGGGGCTAAATCGTACATGTGGGGTTGGATTTTTTTTTATATGGTACAGACTTTGACTTGTGTGGTTACGAGAGAGTTATCGCGCGCACATCGCTTTGTATGACTAAGAGTGCGGTTGCGGGACTCCTCACGTGGTTATATTGGTTGGTCAGTAATGCTTGTGCGATTGCGATCTTGTGATCAGGTTGCGAGGAAGCGAAGTCT
This sequence comes from Petunia axillaris subsp. axillaris, assembly GCA_029990575.1. NCBI lineage: Eukaryota > Viridiplantae > Streptophyta > Magnoliopsida > Solanales > Solanaceae > Petunia > Petunia axillaris. The sequence goes on from JARKNS010000004.1 coordinate 63,834,140, forward strand.
GTGCGAGGATGTTTATGGTAAGTCGTTGATCTATTGGCTGCTTGTTTGGAATGAGTTGCGGATTTCTTCTAGTAGGTTTTACTTGGTGAGGTAGTGTCTTTAGTTTGTTGCTTCTTGATGGTTGGTTTATCTTTTACTTTGCACCGGGTTAGCACTTGGGTGCATGAGTTTTGTCGTGGTATTTTTGAGGCCGTGTAGTGCCGAACAATGTTGGATCTGTGACTTCGTGTGTAGGACCATGTGTGAGTTAGGGTGCGATTTGTAGCCGTTGGACTAGATTGAGCTGGTTGTGGCCATAGCTAGTATGTTGACTTTTCTTGGGAGCTATGATTGCTGGAACTCTTAATGCACTGTTTAGTTGTCGGTGTGTTGTTATTTGTATTTGAGATTATGTTATGCAGCATGTTTGTATCTCGGACTGTATCCTGAGTTGGAGTGATGGTGTTGATGTATGTCGGTTGTAGACTGAAATTGATTTCGGCTTTCTCGGGGTATGTGTTGGTTTATTAGGATCGATGTGTTTGCGAGTAGTGACTTTTATTTTAAAATTAAGGTCGTACCTCATTTTGGGTTGGTGTATCATGTTCAGTATTTTGAGGTATTTTCAGCTAAGATTGATTCATTTTATCAGCTGATAAATGTTCGGAGATGATTTTTGATAGCTGCCGGTTAGAGAGTGTATTAGGCTTTATAATGTTGGTTTCGGTGGGTTACAATTATGTTCTTCTTGTTACGGTGAGTATAATTTTGATGATAGTGTTTGATCTTGCGATGGCATGGAGTCATACCGTTGTTGACCCGTTTGGATATGTTCGATTGAGTTTGATCGCGAGATTTGATGTTTTGATTGGTTGTACTCAGGTTGTTTCTGTTGGATTCTGGAGAGTGTTAAACCCTATGGCTTAGCAGGTTCAAGACTTGTGCAAGTGAAACACGAGTGGCTTAGCGTCAGTTATGTGAATTTTGTTAATCAGCGATTCTTGTTGTGCTTTGACCGTTGATTTGAGGTTTCTGTCTACAGTTAGTGATAAGTCGGCTTATTGCTTCTAGACTTGGTGCACTCAGTTAGTACCGTTCGTTCGGTCAAGGTTGTATAGACATGTGGGTTCAAATTGGTTATTATTCCTCCTTGTAATGATTGGTTTTATGCCACTTGGGTTGGTGTTGAGTCGTGTGAGGTTCAAATTGCTCTATGTGAGAACGCTCGCCAATGTGATTTCTTAGATGGTTAGGCTTGAATGTGAGGACGGGATATCCTAGTGTTCGTGGTTTGCTCTTTCCTTGCTATTCTTGTTGCTTATATATTATTCTGATTTTGGTTGTGACCGTGTGGGGTCCCATGGTATTGATTTGATTCTAGATATTTATATGATGTCGCTGGTTTGCTTTAAGCTGGATTGTATTGCCTTTTGGGTTTTTTGTAGCTGTTGATAGTCTAATGGTTGCTTAGTTATAGGGGTAGTGCCGTCGAATTTTTTGTAAAATTTGAGCCTTAGCGAGATTACGGCATTGCGGTGATATTGGAAGGTTGGTGTTGTCGTTGATATTTATGGTTTGCTCTCGTTCCTTCTTATCTTGGAATCTCTATGTTCGACCTTTGGGTGTTGTTGCAGTGTGGGGCATTCACGTTGTTATTGAGTTATTCTCGAAATAGCGGTTGTATCACATGGTTATTGTAGTTGTAGTGGTTGATTGGTATTTCCAGGGATCCTTATGTTGTTAGGGGAGATGCTGCTGATATTTTTAAGAATTTCAAGACTTAAAAAAAAAATTTGAGTTCGATTTGTGGTTTTTGGATGGAGGTTGTGTCATTGGTTTTGTGCTTGGTTCGTTCGTTGACAAACGAGTCTAAGTAGGGGAGATTGTAATGGCCCGCCCAGTCATTTTGGTAAATCAAAGCTCCGATATGCATGTCGATATATTTTTTTTAGTTCCAATAAGTTTGTATGGTGATTTTGGTCATGTCCACAAAGTTTGGTTAAGTTTCGATGAGTTTTGGATAAGTTTGGTTTTGGTTTCGACGTAATTTGAGCATAAAAGTTACCATATTGAGAAAACGGTCTTTGATTCGTATTTCGACTAAACCATTATATCTGTATCGTAAGTTGGAAACCATAGAAACTGAAATCATCAAGTTTCGACATCATATGAGGGATTTATGATAATTTTACTAAGAATTGGGTTGCCAGAATTTTCAGATTATTTACGAAATTGCCACTCACTGCGTAGTTAAAAATCTGCATTATTCCAAATATTGAAACCAACATATCTCCTTCATTATAAGGTCAAATGGAGTGATTCAAAAGCCTAAATTGACTAGATTTTCACAAGGAATCTATTGGAGGCATCAAAAGTGAGTTTTGGGATCGTTTGGCACAAGAAACGAGGCAGAACAGTAGGCTTTTTGGCTATTAATGTTTATGGAGTTTTTCTCATCTTGAAAGTTTGGAATTGGGAGAATTCAAGGATGCTCTTCTATGGGGTAAGGTCTAAACCATAACCTAAGTATTTTCCTTTGATTCATTCCTTTGGTTTAAGCTTTAATCCATGATTTCTAAAGTATGAAATTGGGGTTTTCTTGTGAAGAATGTTTAATGGGTCTTTCTTGAGAAGTTCATAAGATTGATTTGATTTCATAAGTTGCTTTAAATGATGAAGTTGATTGTGTTTATGCTAGATTATGATATATCTAAGGTTGAATTTGATAACCCTATTTTGGTCATAAATGGTGGTTGTGAGAAATTGGGGAAGTTGAGTAAGTTCTTAAATTTTAACTCAAAAGTGGAATAATATGGGGATTTGGGAATGTTAACGATATCGGATTGACTTGATTTTCGTATGTATAAACTCGTTTTCGAATGGGTAACATGATTGTAGAATTGGATTTGAGATTTGAGGTGTTTATAAATAATTGACTTTCAACATAAACCTGAAAATTGATAAATTGGCTATTTGATGATGTAGATGGACTTTAATTGAGAAAGTAACCACACTTTTGGACTCATGGGTGAATGAGTAATCTAAAAATGTATTTTGTTCCGGTAATCGGATATGTGGGCCCATGGTTGACTTTTGGGTTGACTTTTTGACTCGTTTGTCATCCAGTCATGAAAATTAGTACGATAGCTTATATTGATTGTATTATTTATTATTTTGCATAAAGTGGACTTATTTGGAAGGATTTGGGCGTGAAAGGACGATCGTGGGCTAGTTAGCAATCGTCGGCTTGAGGTAAGTGGTTTACATCCCTTCTTTGGTGGACTTTCTCCACATTGGATATCTATGTATGTGTTTCTTACATGCATGGCTGCTGAAATAGGCATACTTATTATGCCAAGACTATTTTGAAAAGTGTAATTACAGTTCATTACTATTTCTTGATATATTATCATAGCACGATGTAGTTCCGTGCATATTATTATGGTACGATGTTTCGTACATATTATCATCGCACAATGTAGTTCCGTGCATATTATTATGGTACGATGTAGTTCCGCACATATTATGATAGCACGATGTAGCTCCGTGCATATTATTATGGTACGATGTAGTTCCGTACATATTATCATAGCACGATGTAGTTCCGTGCATATTATTGTGGTACGATGTTTCGTACATGTTATCATCGCACGATGTAGTTCCGTGCATATTATTATGATACGATGTAGTTCCGTACATATTATGATAGCACGATGTAGTTCCGTGTATATTATTGTGGTACGATGTTTCGTACATGTTATCATCGCACGATGTAGTTGCGTGCATATTATTATGATACGATGTAGTTCCGTACATATTATGATAGCACGATGTAGTTCTGTGCATATTGTTGTATTATGACATAGTCCCATACATATCATTAAGTCACAATGGATGTGTCATAATACTTTGATGACTAAGTATGAATATTACTTGGAGCCCTCTCCCCACTTACTGAGTCCTTTTGACTCACCCACTTTCTTTGTTTTTTTTTCGTATTGTTTTATATTCGGCAGATTCGATATCGAGTTCTACCAAGCATTGTGGTAAACGGAGTTGCTCGTCCTTTAATCTAGCGGTGAACCACTTTTGTCCTGTGGTGACATCTTTCCTTATTATTTTTATGTTAATATTAATGATTATATTTCTTTATATTCGGAGATGTATAACCTTATTGACTCCTTAGATGTTCATGATTCATGGGAGGACTTAGAACATGGTTGCAAAGATTCTAGTTGTGTATTTGGGTTATATATCATATTCCGCTATTCTTTTCATAATTTCTTTTATTTGGTTATTTCATATGCAAGTCAAGTGTTGCTCAAGAGGGGTTCGCCCAATGAGTTGGGTTTGGGTGCCCGCACGGCCTATAGGATTTTGGGTCGTGACAATGTAGACCCCCAGTTTGTACTAAACTGAGGCAGATTTTTATTTCATTCTTGAATTTATTCCTAAAGGATCCGGTCGTCCGCCCAATGAATCTTAACGGATATTTTTTCTGATTAAAGAGAAACCCAAAGCGCCCCAGTTTATTCTAAACTGGGGCAGAAGTTTTTATTTTTATAAAAAATATGTCCAAAGGGGAGTGAATTATACGCAGTCACCTCATGATGCATTTTGGAGAGCTTATGTCAAATTTTCCTTTATGGCAAGTCGATGATGCCATCAAAAGAGATGTTTGTGTTGTAACTTGAACAAAAGGGAAGAAAAAAAAAGGAAAAAAAAAAAGAAGTCTTGCTGGTGAAAACCTGAGAAGGCGCCACAAGACAACAGTGAGGCAAAAGATTAAAGAGAGAGGATAGTTAGTGAAGACCCGAAAAGGGCGCTACTAGTCGACTTGAGAGTCACCTCAACTTGGTTATGGTTTGATATCATCCATGGAGCAACTCTCGACAAACAAGTGGCACTGGTCGGATGGGGTCACCCAAGATACATGTCAATATCATCAGGATTGCCGATATATTGCCAGATAAGTTTCCTTTTTTCATAAAGGCGTTTCTCGTCCAAACGACTTTCGCCCTTAAGCTTTTAATTCCATTTTGTATATGGAAAAATACATACTTTAGTACCTTAACTTGTCCCCAAAAAACAGTTACACACCTTAATTCTGCGGGCAATCTAAGACCCCCCTTAACAAAAACAGAGTTATATCTATACAAACCTAAAGGATGACATGGCAGAGAGAGAAATTAAAAGCGAGTGAGATGCTAATTATTGAGCAAATCCAATACGTGTCATCTTTATATTGGCTATTATATAAGCTAATTAGTCTTAATTATTTGTATCCTTTTTTTCTTTTTTCTTTTCCTTTTCTTCTTCAACTTAATTCTCTCTCCTCCTCTTTTCTATCTCCACCACATAAACACCATTTCCACCACCCACCTTCATCCAAAACCCAAAAAATTAATAGAAAGAAACAAACTTTTTGGCCCCCAAAAATTGAATCTTGATCTAGAATATCCTTGTGCAAACTAACTCCTTTAATTTTCAAGTACCCATACATCTTCTCCACTTTCCCCTTTACCCAACTTTCCTCACAACCACCCCTCCCCCGCCACTAACCCCCGCCCACCCTGCTACCACGTCATCATCATTAATGGCTTCCATCAAAGCCTTTTGAATCTTCTCGAAATTTTTTGATTTTTTTAATCTTTTAACCTTTAATTAAAATTATTTAAACAAAAATGCTTCCCGAAATATTCGCCTTCGAATTCGACTACGGCATTTTCGATTTTAAGCCCAAGGAGTTAGAATACTCGGGTTATGACTTGAAGAAGCTCGATTCGGTTCTTGGCTGAAATGATGAAAAGGGTGGTGGCTAATGTGTCATCGTTTTGTATATTAATAGTACTGGAATTTGAGTTTGTTGATTCAGTGTTGGGGGATTGATTAGCAGAAGTAGCATCTTGTAAAATTGAGCTTAGGTCAAGTCACATTCAAAGGGCAAGTTTACAATCTCAATTTTCCTTTCTCTGCTCCTTATTTCTAGCCACTTTCTCTTGATTTTTGCTTCAGGGGTGCTGTAGATAATTATGTGTGTCGATGGAAAAGAAAGATGTTGATGAGCTTTAGGGAGGCGGAGTTGAGTGGAGAAGAAGGAGAAAAAAAGAAATACTAAATGAATATAAAAAAAGGTGTAATATATTGATAAATATTGTTAAAAAAAAGTGAAAAGGAATTAAAATCTTGGTGTAGCTGATGTGGCCTAATAGTGGGGCGAGGAGGAGCACTCTTTCTAGTGCAACTGGTTATATGCATCTCAAGTGTATGATAATATCACTCTGATTTTGTTAAGGGGGGTCTTAGGTCGCCCGCAAAGTTAGGGTGTGTAACTGTGTTTTCGGGACAAGTTAAGGCACCAAAGTATGTATTTTGCCTTTTGTATATCTTGCCTCACCATTAATTCCTCCCTCTTTCGGAGCTAACCTCACATGAGCAGCAAAAGAAAATTGCAAAACTCTGTCTTTAAGGATTCAAGGTTAATTCCAGCAAGCAGGGCTCACCCTCGAAAATGGAAAAGTTTCAGCGAGCCATGACCAACCTTGATAATTGGAGCCCAGTACCCCACATCAGGCCAGGACGACATACCAAAATTGTATCATGAAGAGTGGACATGTTTGGAAGAAACTTTAGGCGTTTGTTCATCCCATATTACTGTGGAGAATATAACAAGAATCACCAAGATTATTTAAAGATTAGAAATAGGGTGTATCCATGATGCAGAAAGTCAGTGTGACATTTGCTATGTTGCCAAGAAAGAGCTAGGACCAACTTGAATTGGGGTAGCTGCGCTAGATATCAAATGGAACTCCATTTCCTCTCCAAGTCAGTTTCGCTCAAAGATAGCGTCATTCCCTTTCCATATCAAGATCTGCTAAAAGATAGCGATCGTTTCATTTTCGAGTCAGTTTTGCTCAAAGATAGCGTCATTTTCTTTCCATATCAAGATCTGCTAAAAGATAGCGATCATTTCCTTTTAGAGTCAATTTCGCTCAAAGATAACACCATTTCCTCTCCAAGTCAGTCCCGCTAAAAGATAGCGATCATTTCCTTTTCGAGTAAGTTTCTCTCAAAGATAGCGCCATTTCCTTTCCGTGTTAAGATCTGCTAAAAGATAGCGATCATTTCCTTTTAGAGTCAGTTTCGCTCAAAGATAGCGTCATTTTTTTTTTCATATCAAGATCTGCTAAAAGATAGCGATCATTTCCCTTTCGAGTCAGTTTCGCTCAAAGATAGCTTCATTTACTTTCCATGTCAAAATCTGCTAAAAGATAACGATCATTTTTTTTCCGAGTCAATTTCGCTCAAAGATAGCGTCATTTCCTTTGCTAAAAGATAGCGATCATTTCCTTTTCAAGTTAATTTCGCTCAAAGATAGCGTCATTTACTTTCCATGTCAAGATCTGCTAAAAGATAGCGATCATTTTCTTTTCAAGTCAGTTTTGCTAGAAAATAGCAACCACTTCCTTTTCAAGTCAGTCCTGCTCAAAGATAGCAACCATCCCCAGCTTCAAGTCAAGATCCGCTTGAAACAGATGCAACCATTTCAAGTTTCAGATAGTGCTTGCCCATACAACAGGCAATAGAGTTGTCTTTCAAGCCAAGATTTACCTCAATGAAGCATGAAGATTTAGGCTAGGGATTTTAATTTTATATTTTTTCTTGTATTTCCATTCCTTGTAAAGCAAAGACCACCAGCAAGCGACCAGTAATCAGCAGCGACAGCTTTTCTGTGCATAAGAGTGTCTAGTATCAGCCCTAAGTGAGTCTAGAAGAGTCTCTAGTTTGTCTTAGTAGTCTAGAGTGTCTAGTTTGTCTTAATGAGTCTAGAAGAGTCTAATATTTATTTGGACATGGTAGTCCTAGCTACCGCACGTGAGGAACTACACTGACCTAATTTCTTAGTCCGAGGATATGTAGGTAGCCTTGTTCTTGGGTAGAACCGAAATTCAAGGTACGGTCACCAGTTTGAAAAGCGTGCTTTTCGCTAGAACAGAAAAAGCCAAAATTAGTTGTCGATTACTTCTTTGTCCGAAAACTCTTCGTGTTCCCAAGAAAAGAGGGGCAGCTGTAATCACCTAATTTTGGCACCAAATTCCTAAAATTGTTCAAAATAGACGTGTTAGATTCTTAGGATTTTTTGTCAAATTTTTTCCGAAAATTTTAGTCTTGGATTTCAATCAAAATTGTCATTAAATGGGAAGAAATATGAAAATACCAAAAAAAAATTACTTGTTATGTGTTTAATTGTGATTATACATTTAAATTATGATAGTATCGCTAATTTATGTGGTTTTGTTTGTAGTTAATTGTGTTAATGTTTTAATAAGTGTAGACTTTTAATGGCTATATGTAGCAAATAGGCAGCCCAACACTTTGGCCCATCAGCCCACTCACTTACCCGGCCCACACTTGCCCTATATAAGCTTAAAACACCATTTTTTTCTCATTTTACACCCTTTAGTTCCAAGGAGCTGGCCAAACCCTGGCCAAATTTCCCACTGCAGCCGAAAAAATACCACCACCTCTCTCCGCCGCGCCACCACCACTGTCCCGCCACTGGACCACCACCTCCGGTGGTCAAAAAATATAAAAAATATATCCCCGGACTCCTCTCGACCTCCTCTTTCTATTTCTGTGGTTATTCTTACAAATTCCAAGCCTTTGGGAGTAAATCTGCAGTCTAAGACTCTGTCAAAGCTCGAAATCAGGTCACCTCCATTTTTTTCGGTAATTTTCGATTTCTTCTTCTTACTCTCACCCTTCTCTATGATTTTCGATACTCTGTTTCTTAAAAATCTTTTTCTTCCCTGCCCGTTTCTCTGTTCCTTTTTTGATTTTTTTTCGTTTTTCTTTCTTATCATTTTCTTCTTCTCTTTCTGTTATGGGTTTGTTTTGGTTGAGGGCTGTGTTTGGCGTGTTGGGTCTATGATTCGGTGAGGAGGGATTATTGATGGCGAGGCAGTAGGGTCCGTTTCGATCGGTTTAGGGAAGGTTATTTCGTGTTGGTTTTCCTGAGGCATAGGGGCTGTTATAGTGTCATTTATATGCTGTAGTGAGGACATCGTTGGAGGTGGCTGGTGTGATAATTTGTTTTGTTAAAGGCTGTGTGTGGTTGATTGAAATGTTAGTTTTGTGGCGGCGTAATGGTGGTTGTTTTGGCGTGGACAACAGCGAGGCGAGGCAGCGTAGCAGTTTGGTCAGTAATGCAGCGAGCGAGGTTGCGAACCAGTGGCGGAGCTTTGATGGCTGAGATTTGTTGACTCGGTTAGATAAAATCTTAATTCATTTTTCCTTTCTTTTCATGTGTAGTTTAGGTTATGTTTAGTGATAAAATAGTTGGTTTGGTTATGGAAAATGTGTACAAACTGTTTTAGCAAATAAAATCAATGTTAATTAGTCATTGAAATCCCTGTTTGTGTAGTATAATCTGTGGACTATCATTTGTGCAACTCTCTTAGGTTTATCCATGAATCATGTGTAGAAAATATATGTTGTTTGCTGTCTTACTCATTAGATATTGGCGTATGTATATACCCGTGTGCTGCAGCTCAATTCGGATATGAAATATTTTGCTTTATTTGTTTAATTCTTGCCTGATCGTAGTAAGCAACTGGAAATGTGATTTGGTGTTGCATATCATCCTTCTTTCTTTGTTAACAACCTTGGTTGGTATGTTAAACCAGTAACTAGTTCAATAATTACTAGATGATGTTGCTTGGGTTGTTTATTATTGTAAATAAGTCCGAGTTAGTAGTTTAACGCATGGGTTTGCATAATTTCGTTCTTCTATCATTGTTGTTTTATGGTATTGGCTTGAACACTTAGTCTGGACTCGGTAACTTAGGATTACATGCTTTAAAACACCTTTGGTTAAGCTTTAAGTCTGATAGATTGGATCTGAGAGTTCAAGTGGTCATTGTTTGGCAATTTTGAACTCAATTGAGTTGGAACTCAACCATGCGATGAGTTTTGCTAGTTTAGTTGTTTTGCTCTTGTTTTGGACTGTGTATTGGCTTAGTTTAGTCATAAAGTAAGGTTTGGAATATGTTAGTTTAATTATAAGTTAGTTTGGTCTATTTTAGGTAGTTTAGTTTGTTTTAGTTGGTTTAGTTTGGTCCTTGTCCTTTAGTTAGTATAATGAGTATTTGGTGTCACTTAAAGGACACTACTTTAATATTTTCAGCTTTTAAGACATATAAGTTGGCTGAAAGCAGTCCTAGAGCTATTGTACCATGTTGTACTATGCTGAAAAGTGGGTAAAATACTCAAGTGTGTAAGGGTGTGGGCTTGTACTTTTGTACAAGTCTATACTTCACCCCTTTGCCTTCACTTTTGGCCATAAGTAGAGGCATTTACTCCTCTTTAAGACAATAACCACCAGCTGAAAGACATTCTGAAAAAATTAGCAGAGAGAAAGAGAAAAAATAGAGTGAAAAAAAATTGTAAGTTTGAGAGGGAAAGAATTTAAAACCAAAAGACTATTACTCCGGAGTCTTTTGGGTTATAAATTCACTTTCTAAGTTCAAAAAAGGTGTTAATAGGTTTGTTTAGTGCTGCTCACTCTGCATTTGCTGCATTGTGCTTTTGGATCTTTGGCTTACTAGGTAAACATCTTTTTTCATCTTGTAATTTATTCAAAATCATGTTATCACACAAGATATGAAATTGGTAAAATAATTGTTACATTCCTATTCATGTTGGCATTTTTTTTCATGATCAATTATGTTACTTTAATGTTCATATATTTCCAGTTTTGTTGTTACGTTAACACGTATGGAAAGTGAAAGAAAAATTTACAAATGTAAGCTTTTAGTACCTTAACACGTTTAAAGAGTAGAGCTGCATTGGTTTAATTGTGTGATGAGGAAATCTGGATAGAATTATTTTAAATAGGAAACATAGTATCTCCTTTTTTTTACAACAATAGATCTGAAAATTTTTTAATCACTTTGTGGTAAAATAGGCCAAAAGCTGAAACGTATTGGAAAGGTAGGACATAAGATGCAAATCAAATTCAAAAGTGGGTAATCCAGACTCTGGACGTTAACTTGGTTTGTGTTTGGTTAGGAGTGTTCTGAAATTTGACATATACTACTTTAAACTCAGTAGGCAAACTAAGGATTTAATTTTAACATATAAACAAGCCAACTTTGTAAGTGTCAAGTGGTTAATCAAACGTGGAAATAAAAATGAGAAATTGGAACCAAATGAGCTACTGGTCCAATTAAAGAGGATACAAAATGGCATAAGTTAGGCTCACCACGAGACTATTTTGAAACCATCCAATTCTTTTGCTGTCTAACAGCATAGTACTTTGAAATAAAAATTGTCATTCCGGACTAAATGCAGTCCACAATGCTTGCAAGCCAGCCATCATTTCCATCTCACTGTCCGGTAAACTTTTAAACTAAAGATTATTATATTATAATAGAACACGATTAGGCAAATTAATAATTAATAAGTATGATTTGTGATCTGCTTATTAGGGGATAAAAGAAATTAACTTGAGAAAAATCATTTTAAAGTACATCTTTCGGATTACTTGTTACAAATTTGTGTAAAAGTCAACCCAGTGGGTGACTCGACGTAATCTTTATTTTAAAACAGTTAAAATCAAAGCGCCCAATATTTGCAAGAAACTTAAGCAAAGCGTAAATTCAAATTAACGGCATTAATATAACAACCAAATTTAATAAATCAAAACTGTGACAATAAAGCAACTGTGCTTGGCACAGGACTCAAGAGTTCCTAATACCTTCCTGAGAGTCAACTGAGAACCTTACTTAAAATCTCTAGCGCAGACCATCATACGAGTCAAAGGTGTTCTAGGTACACTGTTTTGGTGACTTGGTACGCCTTTAACTATGTCAAGTGGCGACTCCGGATATCTCTGTAGATATTTGTGTACCATTTTCGAACACCAGTCACAAGCCTTTAAATAAACATAGTTAATTTTTCGGGCGTCACAACAAACAACATAAAGAAATGTACTTTTATTCATAAAATATGAGAGTATAATTCTGGTAAACCCTTGATTCTTCTCTCCAATTTGTTATCCGTAATTCGAGGGCCTTAATGGCGTATTTCTCGAACATAGGATGATTTGCATCTCCTCGATGCATTTGATGATCAAGAAGATGCTAGAAAGACATTTGGTGTCTTTTTTGTGATCTCTTGATATTTTTGAGATGTCTTCTAAGGAAATATATGATCCCTTTTTATAGGTGCGATCTAGGGATTTAAGTAGAGTAGCCTCCAAATAATCCTATTGGGCTCACTTTGTAGAAGGCCTAATTTGATAAATTTTTAGTGTCTACACGAACATGTTGCATAGGTGTAACAAGTGAAGAAAGAGGCTTAGGGACCTCCCAAGTCTTTAAATAAGTAAAAGGGGATTTCAATTTCTTTATCACTTTCTTTTATTGCCTGTGTGTCATTAGAGGGGTAATTAATTGTTCTAGGGACCAAACAGCAAATATTAAAAGTTGGAAAAAGTGAGTAAAATCAGCTCTCTCTCCCCACTTGCACTGACACTAGTACACTTCCCCAAACGATCAAACTCACCATTTCTCTCTGTTCTCTCTCCTCTTCCCCAAATTCAAAAACCGCTACTGTTAACCGTCGATTTGTTCTTGTTTTCTCCGATTTCCGTCGAATTTGTTGTGGTTCAAGATCGATTGTTGCATATTTCCGTTCATAAACTTAAAATAGGTACTTTTTCAACTTTTTTTAAAGCAAAAACAAGAATATGATTCGTTCGAAAATCCTTGTTTCGTTTTTCTGATTTGGGTTCATTTTCTGAGTTTGTGTATAGATTTTCTGGTGCAAATTCATTTGAAAACCCAGAATACACTGATTTGTGGTTCAAGACGTGAAACGACCTAGGTCAGTCGTTTCATAAGTTAGGACTCTAATTGGCGTGCCGATAATTTTAAAATATTTGTAATGTCCATTAGGACCTGTCTGTAAAATTTGAGCTAAATCAGACCTCGTTTGGTAGGCATCGGAAGAAGGTTTCAGTTTTTATTGGCAATAAATATTAAAAAGAGATTTTCGAGCTCGATTTTTCCGAATGAGCTCCGATTCAAAATCTGAAAGCGCCGTTAGGTTCGTATGATTATTTGTGATTTTTGTAAACTTTCAAAAATGAATTTCGACGTTGTTCGGCTAGTTCCGCTAAAATGCCGAAAGTTAAATAATTTGACCTTTTTCCTTTAAATTCGCATCTTGAGTTTCGGGAGTCGGATTTGAGATCCGTCTTTGCAAGTATGTTACATATATTTTGTATAGCTTACTTGAAAAATTTGGGATCATTCCGACTTCTCTAGGGTTCCATTTCAATTTTAATCGTCGTAGCGAATTTATTAAAAAAAAAAAAGAGTAAAAGTCAAAATTAAAAGTCGGTGCTTAGGGGATTAAATCCCCTAGCAGAATGATTGACGATGGACATCAGAAACATTACAAACAAATACAGAGAAGAGAAAAAAATTAGAAAAGAGAGGGAAAAAAGGGAAAAAGGAGTGGAAAAATAAGTAGAATTTCTACCCCAAATCTTCAGGTAATGATATTAACTCATTATCTTAGCTTATTACGTGTGTTTGAATATATTTTTATGGTAAAAATAGGGATCTTAGACATCGTTTTAACAAGTTCAATTAATAGTTTGAAGGGTCAAATGGACCCTGATAATGAAATTGATTATATATTCGTACTCAGTGAGCTATGGGCAACATATAAATGTAATTTATTTGGGGTTTGGTTGTGTGACCTTAAACCCTGTATATAGGCCTGGCCTGCGTATTGCGTATGCGAATAGGGTATCAGGTTCCTACCTGGATTGCCCTAAGATGTGAGGAATGAAGCCTTTAGCCTAATGTGATATATTTTTCTGCTTATTGATCACAGTGGGATCGTTTGGCAATGAATTCAAAGAATAACGCGGTTGTTGGTCGCAATGCTAACTTTTGAGAGAGGTAAGTGTTTGTATCCATTTCTTTGGAGGCCCTTGGCCTCGTGGATTTTCTACCACGTGTTTCCTTATGTGTGTAGCTGCCGATAGGCGTACTCATTACGCCTTAGCTTTGAATTTACATTTTATATTATATGTTATGACCTGTTGTTGGTATTACATTGAACATATGAGTATTGCACTCTGGTTTTGAGCATTGCATATACTTCCCGGTTGGCGATGAGAGTCCCGCACCGGCGAAGGGTCATTATTGCATATACTTCCCGGTTGGCGATGAGAGTCCCGCACCGGCGAAGGGTCATTATTGCATATACTTCCCGGTTGGCGATGAGAGTCCCGCACCGGTGAAGGGTCATCGTTACATATACTTCCCGGTAATCGATGAGAGTCCCGAGCCGGTGAAGGGTTATTATTGCATATATCTCCTGGTAGACGATGAGAGTCCCGCGCCGGAGATAGGTATCAAGAGTATGTGACTGCATTGCATCATGCCGTATTCATCCCATCTCATTGCACCGCATACTGACTATTGTGTGTATTATATTGTGTTTTATGTATGTGGTATGTACACCATGTTGTGGACATATTACAGTTTGCCTATATATTTCTGGCTCATATTCTAAGTTGCGGGGATCGGGTTGCACGCCGAAACAGTATAAATATATGGATCGGGTTGGACGTCGCAGCGGTATGAATATATGGATCGGGTTGCACGCCGCAACAGGATGAATATATGGATTAGGTTGCATGCCGCAACAGGATGTATTTCTGATTGTTGATGTGTTCGGGACACCTATATGTTCTGGCTGTATTACGTTCCTGGTTATTGAATAGTTTGCGATTCCATACGTGTTTCTAATTATTATCTGGCTCTGCCTTTTTCATAATTTAAATAAGATAAATCTGGTTTATTTGTTTCTTTTCTCCCTGGCTAGCTATCCTATTCTTTGAGGTGGCTAGTCTGCCCCACTTATTGAGTCCTTTTGACTCACCCTTGTTTGTTGTTTGTTTCTTGTCTATCTATTTATTTTCGGCAGGTTCGCTCCAGGATTGAGTTCGCCATGTTGTGAAGGAGCGTAGACGACTTCAGCTGTCAGGGTGAGCCAGCTTTTATTTCGGATGGCCACCAGTTTATTGGTTATCATTTCAGTTGCAGTTTGCTCCCTTCAGGAGGTATTTGCCTTCTTTTGTACTCTTAGATGTCTGGTCTGGATAGCCCTAAACCTAGCATGTTGGGTAGTCAGCTGTAATTTCTGTTGTACAGCTTAGAGGTATCAGTATGTCTGTTAATTTTTTAAAGTCTTGTCCTTATTTATGAATTGTTATATTTATTTTCCTAATTTAATTGGTAAGGGTTCGCCCGATGGGTCTAGGGGAGGATATCGGGTGCCCGCACGACCTAACCGGATTTCGGGTCGTGTCAGTTAGTATCAGAGCCCAGTTTAGAATCTATCCAGACTAAGACAGTATCTAGTAGAGTCTCGCTGATGGGTACGTAGACGTCCGTACTTATCTACGAGAGGCTATGATGGCATTTAGGAAGTCTCACTTCCTTCATTTCTGATCGTACGTCGGTCTAGGATGCAAAAGTATTTTTGTTAATTTGTTAATTCCTTCGTGGTAATTGTGAACCCTCGTGCAATAAATCAGCAAACGGTATGAGTTCAAGACGAAGCAGTCTGGCCTGGGGTTAGCACTGACGAAGTCCCGAGAGTTTTTTTTATCGTACTGACGATCTAGTTACGGAGGTCCCAGCTGTACGAGCTTGCGATGGGCAAGGGAGCAGGACCTTGTGGTTCCCTTGGCTCTCTACGATGCTTTTACGAGAATCTTGGCGACGCAGATACCGCAAGTACCTATTATTCGCTAGGAAGATTATCAGGTTGCCGCAGATACAGATATTCGGTCTCAGGGAGCTCCTATTCCAGTTCTTAGTATTGTCGCGCTAAATTATGTTCTAGAAGCAGCATGTGTTGCGCCACCAATTGTTCTGGCTGGTTAGCCAACAGAGGTAATTATTGGGTCCGAGTGCCCAAAGAGGTTCCATTATTTTACGCGGTTGAACCTTCCGATATTCTTAAGCAATGCATAAGATAAACCCCGTGATTCTTTTTAAAAATGAAATGATGTCAGCATATCCTTCAGGCTCATGATTATATCGAGCGATATGGTGTCGATTATTCTGCTTTCCGATTTCAGAGTCCAGCCTTGAATTGGTGGGCCGCTCTTTTATTAGCTAACTTGGTTCGGTTTTTCTTTTAGATTCGTGGAAAAGTTCCTTTCGAGTAGCGAGCCAGATGAAAGTGTTTCCAGTTTGAGTGGATTGGACAGGGTAGCCTGTCGGTTAGCCTGTTGGTGTTTCAAAATATGAGATTGAATTCTATAGAATGGTTGAATATGCATTAGAACTAGTCCATAAGCCTTTCGAGTGATTCAGAGATTTATTGATGACCTTTATTTTTCCCTGAAATCCCAGATGGCTCGAGAAATTGAGGTCTGGATTTTATTTGATGTTGTTGTTAATATTGCCCGAAGGTTTGAGGCATACCATAAGTTAGAGCGGGAAAGTAAGAGATCCCACGGCCCTAGTGGGCAACCATGGTACCTTATTTGGAGGTAAGAGTTCTGGTTATTCTGGGATGTCACCTTCCAGGTTATCTCAGCTTGTGTCACATGATTCTTAGAGTGCACCGGTAGCCCGTCAAGATCAGATTCAGTCTTTACAGCTATTCACAATCTATCCAGCTTCCATTTTTAGTCAAAAGAGTTATCATTATTGTGAGTCTGGTTATCCTTTGAGGAGTTTTCCTTTACTCGGGCAAGTAGGCAGTCGTCCTTTCTCTCGTCAACAGGCACCTACACAATCACAGGGGATTTTATTTAGATCTCAATCAGTAAAAGAAATGCCACCATCCGGTAGAGGTTGAGAGTGTGGTGGCAGTTGTTTTTCAGAAGGTAATTATCAGTGTAGCTGCCTAGTTCAGCCGCAGAGGCAGTTTTATGAACTGCCAGTCTGGTAGGATGCTGAGGTATCCAGTGTAGTACACCCTTGTATTCCTTTTTCCATTATATGTTTGTAAGATTTGATTATTCCGATCGGTTTGGACTTCGTTTATCTTACCATGGGTTCATTGGAAATTGTTTCTATCAAGAATCGGTTGCGGTAGAGGGGCGAGCTTCTGGTATGATTTATTCCTGGCATTTGTGAGACCTAACTAATTTTTCTAGTTTAAATGTGAGAGATTTGGCAGTAAGTGTCGGTATTGTCTTCATGGCATCTTGTTGTTCTACCTTCTCTTATTATATCAAATCAGTTTATCTCTCTTCTCGGAATTTCGTATTGGTTGGATGATGGGATTCTAGTTCGTCACCATCAGAAAGTGTTATCGCTTCTTCGGTGCAAAGTGATTAGCAAGTAATATTCGATCTACGTATTTCATCTTGGTTCAAAACGCTAGTACAGTCAAGTTATTCTATGAGCTTCTCTTAGTTATAAAAGGGTTTCTGGTAAATTGTCAGAGTTTTCTTCTTATTGGGAGGTTAGATTGGTATGGATGTTTTTCCATAAAGCTTATATAATGTCTATCTCTTCAATTGCGATTCTTTGGCTCGCCTGACTCGTAAGTAGTCTAGCTCTGGTAGCCAAATAAATAAGGGGATGAGCTTCCTAAAGATCTAACTATTTCTATCCTCTGTTTATTGCCATCTCTTCTTCTTCCGATACTAGTGAGCTTGGGCGGTTAGTAGCCACTCGTGATGTTTCCTATGTTGAGCCAGAGTGCGTGTCAAGGTAGTTGGGTAAGCATATTGTTGTTATTCAAGGCTACTAAGGGTAATGAGAGGCATCATTTGACCTTTGATTTGATCTACATTCTGAAAATTAGGTTGAAAATCAGGACAGTAGTGCTGTCCAGAGATTCTATCTGCGGATTTCTTATGTCATCCAGTTGTCTCATCTTGTTATCTATTTAACATGTTTATGTTATCAGTTTATCCGGGTATCCATTCTCATGTATAGTATAGTGCTGGTTCTGTTTTTGCGGATCATCCAGTTTCAGGGGAAACTCTGCCGAAATTTTTATATAGAAGTACCATCCATAGAGCGGTGGTGTTTACGGCAAAGGTATGGAGTTGTAAACTCGAGAGTTGCAGCTAGTTGGCAACTCGAAAGGGTAGTTTGGTAGTTTAGGTCTGCCTATGTTCAGCTTTTAGCTAGGTCTTCTTTAATCCAGCAGGTTGTGCGAGGATGACTATTTCTATTCAAATTAGTTGTATGAGTTTACGCTTTAAGTGGAGGAGTCTTCCTCCAATTGATACCGAATCATAATAGGCGTTGCTGAAGCGTAAGCTAATTCTTAGTTCCATCGACCCGTTCCATATCGAAAGGTATATCGAAGAGGTAATTATCGATTGAATCATGTTAACCCATTCAAAGTTTCGTGTATCTTTGTTCCGAAAATATAAAACTCCTCTCTCATGATTGAGAAAGGGTCGGTTTAGTCAAAATAAGTTGGGCAACGACGTTATGATATTATCCAGCTATGTTTTTATCCAAGAGTTCGATATGCGTGTTATAATTCTGATCCTGTAATCAGGAAATAATTCCCGTGGAGTAGCTCATAAAGGTTGTGCAAGTTCTTTTATAATCTGCGTGAATCTTGCTTTAGTCTTAGGCTCGTTCGAGGACGAACGAGAGTTTAAGTGGAGGAGAATGAAACGACCTCGGTCAGTCGTTTCAGAAGTTAGGACTCTAATTGGCGTGCCGATAATTTTAAAATATTCGTAATGTCCATTAGGACCTGTCTGTAAAATTTGAGCTAAATCAGACCTCGTTTGGTAGGCATCGGAAGAAGGTTTCAGTTTTTATTGGCAATAAATATTAAAAAGAGATTTTCGAGCTCGATTTTTCCGAATGAGCTCCGATTCAAAATCTGAAAGCGCCGTTAGGTTCGTATGATTATTTGTGATTTTTGTAAACTTTCGAAAATAAATTTCGACGTTGTTCGGCTAGTTCCGCTAAAATGCCGAAAGTTAAATAATTTGACATTTTTCCTTTAAATTCGCATCTTGAGTTTCGGGAGTCGGATTTGAGATCCGTCTTCGCAAGTATGTTACATATATTTTGTATAGCTTACTTGAAAAATTTGGGATCATTCCGACTTCTCTAGGGTTCCATTTCAATTTTAATCGTCGTAGCGAATTTATTAAAAAAAAAAAAAAAGAGTAAAAGTCAAAATTAAAAGTCGGTGCTTAGGGGATTAAATCCCCTAGCAGAATGATTGACGATGGACATCAGAAACATTACAAACAAATACAGAGAAGAGAAACAAATTAGAAAAGAGAGGAAAAAAAGGGAAAAAGGAGTGGAAAAATAAGTGGAATTTCTACCCCAAATCTTCAGGTAATGATGTTAACTCATTATCTTAGCTTATTATGTGTGTTTGAATATATTTTTACGGTAAAAATAGGGATCTTAGACATCGTTTTAACAAGTTCAATTAATAGTTTGAAGGGTCAAATGGACCCTGATAATGAAATTGATTATATATTCGTACTCAGTGAGCTATGGGCAACATATAAATGTAATTTATTTGGGGTTTGGTTGTGTGACCTTAAACCCTGTATATAGGCCTATCCTGCGTATTGCGTATGCGAATAGGGTATCAGGTTCCTACCTGGATTGCCCTAAGATTTGAGGAATGAAGCCTTTAGCCTAATGTGATATATTTTTCTGCTTATTGATCACAGTGGGATCGTTTGGCAATGAATTCAAAGAATAACGCGGTTGTTGGTCGCAATGCTAAATTTTGAGAGAGGTAAGTGTTTGTATCCATTTCTTTGGAGGCCCTTGGCCTCGTGGATTTTCTACCACGTGTTTCCTTATTTGTGTAGCTGCCGATAGGCGTACTCATTACGCCTTAGCTTTGAATTTACATTTTATATTATATGTTATGACCTGTTGTTGGTATTACATTGAACATATGAGTATTGCACTCTGGTTTTGAGCATTGCATATACTTCCCGGTTGGCGATGAGAGTCCCGCACCGGCGAAGGGTCATTATTGCATATACTTCCGGTTGGCGATGAGAGTCCCGCACCGGCGAAGGGTCATTATTGCATATACTTCCCGGTTGGCGATGAGAGTCCCGCACCGGCGAAGGGTCATTATTGCATATACTTCCCGGTTGGTGATGAGAGTCCTGCACCGGCGAAGGGTCATTATTGCATATACTTCCCGGTTGGCGATGAGAGTCCCGCACCGGCGAAGGGTCATTATTGCATATACTTCCCGGTTGGCGATGAGAGTCCCGCACCGGTGAAGGGTCATCGTTACATATACTTCCCGGTAATCGATGAGAGTCCCGAGCCGGTGAAGGGTTATTATTGCATATATCTCCTGGTAGACGATGAGAGTCCCGCGCCGGAGATAGGTATCAAGAGTATGTGACTGCATTGCATCATGCCGTATTCATCCCATCTCATTGCACCGCATACTGACTATTGTGTGTATTATATTGTGTTTTATGTATGCGGTATGTACACCATGTTGTGGACATATTACAGTTTGCCTATATATTTCTGGCTCGTATTCTAAGTTGCGGGGATCGGGTTGCACGCCGAAACAGTATAAATATATGGATCGGGTTGCACGCCGCAACAGGATGTATTTCTGATTGTTGATGTGTTCGGGACACCTATATGTTCTGGCTGTATTACGTTCCTGGTTATTGAATAGTTTGCGATTCCATACGTGTTTCTAATTATTATCTGGCTCTGCCTTTTCATAATTTAAATAAGAGAAATCTGGTTTATTTGTTTCTTTTCTCCCTGGCTAGCTATCCTATTCTTTGAGGTGGCTAGTCTGCCCCACTTATTGAGTACTTTTGACTCACCCTTGTTTGTTGTTTGTTTCTTGTCTATCTATTTCGTTTCGGCAGGTTCGCTCCAGGATTGAGTTCGCCACGTTGTGAAGGAGCGTAGACGACTTCAGCTGTCAGGGTGAGCCAGCTTTTATTTCGGATGGCCACCAGTTTATTGGTTATCATTTCAGTTGCAGTTTGCTCCCTTCAGGAGGTATTTGCCTTCTTTTGTACTCTTAGATGTCTGGTCTGGATAGCCCTAAACCTAGCATGTTAGGTAGTCAGCTGTAATTTCTGTTGTACAGCTTAGAGGTATCAGTATGTCTGTAAATTTTTTAAAGTCTTGTCCTTATTTATGAATTGTTATATTTATTTTTCTAATTTAATTGGTAAGGATTCGCCCGACGGGTCTAGGGGAGGATGTCGGGTGCCCGCACGAACTAACCGGATTTTGGGTCGTGTCAAGACATTAATAAAATCCTTGGAGAAGTTAATCAACAAGCTGCACTCATAGATAGTGCAGAGAATGTGGAGAGAGTAGATGAAAGAGAGACTGAGACTGGTGATAGAGAAGAAGCTGGTGGAAAAGTTGTTAGTAATAGTGAAAGAGAAAGAGAAGAAGGTGGTGCTAGTGTTAGTGGGAGGGATAATCGAGAAGAACAAAGTGTTGATGCTAGTGGAGTACAAAAAGAAGAAGGTGTTGGTGGAAGTGATGGAGGAGAAGGAGGACAACAAGTTGTTGCTATTGGAAGTGGTGGAGGAGAAGCTAGTGGAAAAGCTGTTAGTGGTAGTGGAGGTGATAGAGAAAGAGAAGAAGGTGCTGCTAGTGTTAGTGGGAGTGATAATAAAAAAGAACAAGGTGTTGAAGGTGCTGGTGGAGAACAAGGACTTGAAGGTGCTGGTGGGGAAAAAGAAACAGAAGAAAAACTTGCTGCTATGGATGATAATCTTGTGGAGACAGAGGGTAATGTTGGGGATAATGATGCTACAGAGACTGAGGATAAGGCTGGTGATGATAAAGTTGATGATGATGAGGAGACGATTGCTGAAGGAGTTAATGCTGCAAGATCAGTTGAGGCAGCAGCCCCAGCAGAGGTAATTGTTTATGTGCGCACATTTAAATAAAGTCTACACATAAGAAATATGTGTACACATCAGTAATATGTGTACACATAATAAATATGTGTACGTGTAGACTTTATTCTTATATGTACTGTCATAGATGACGTTTGAAAACATTTAACTAATAAACATCTCTAAATCAATTCATTGTAGGTTGAGGAGGGCACTGTGACTTTCCAGCCTGATGTGAATCTCAGGACGTTTATGGAGGAGCAAGGAGAGTTCACCGTGATCAAGGTCACACAAAGATCCTCCCTTGCTGGGGATATGAAGAGGTTAAGAGATGCCTTGATAAAATTGGAATATTATGATGAGTTTAAAAAATCAGTGTTTGGGCACTTGCATGGGCTAAGTGATAAAGCAATTTTTCCTCCAAGATTAGTCCATGGGCTTCGATTGCGGACCATAACATGCAAGAAGAAGATGGAGTTGTGGGTCAAATTCAATGGACTTCCTGCTCGGTTTGGCATGAATGAATTTGCAATAATGACGGGACTGTCATGCCACGACTACCCCAGTGATCTTTATTTGGAAGATGTGAAAGAGAAGGGGCAATCGATGTGGGATGTCTTAATCGAGAAGAATGGAGGAAAAAGAGCTGTTTCAGGAGGTGAGCTGTTGAATATTATAGAGAATAGTGATCTTGATTCAAGAACAAAGTATCGACTTTCCCTCGCTTGGTTTGCGCATTCAATCTTATGCTCAAAGGATTTGCGTACGAGCATCGATCCTTTGTTTGTCTGTTTAGCTTCTAGACCCACCACGTACTTTGCAAAGTATCCGTGGGGAAGAAAAAGCTTTGAGATGACAATACAGAGCCTTGTCGCCCCAATGAACGTAGAAAAGAAAGGATACAACCTCTATGGCTTCCCATGGGCATTCGTTGCATGGGCATACGAAGTCATTCCATCCCTTCGGCACCCTGGATATGATGAAAACCCTACAGAACGAAGAATGTTAAGATGGATCCCTACAAAGCAGGAGAGGGACTGTGTTCAAATCCTTCGCCATGTTGATAACCCGGTTAGTGATTATTTATCGATTTCATTTCTGTATGTACACATATTATTAATATGTGTACACATATTAATTACGTGTACACATATTATCGATGTGTACACGTATTCATGATGTGTACACATAAAGTAATATGTGTACACGTAAATAATATGTGTACATATTTTTTATATTCCTCAGGTTGATTTATTATTATTTTTTAAAATTTTGGTTGGGACGGGCTGTAGGTTGTAATCCCAATTCTTCTACCTACTCAAAGGGAGAGTAGAAGGGCTTTCATAAAAAATCTGGTGCCGTTTGTTGATGAGGAGGATGCATTGATTGATGGACTGGTGGCTAGACTTATTGGTGTGCAAAGATTGAGTTTGAGGGAAGTTGAAGTTAGAAGGGCAAAAGACGTTGTTGTGTATGATGCTGCAGTGGCAGGTGATAGGGTTATTGTTCCAGAGCAGAGTGAGAGAAGAAGAGTACTAGAGCAAAGTGATAGAAGAGGCAATGTTGCCGATAATGTTGTCGGAATGAGTGTGGATGATAGAGACTTTTCTGGTGGTGGTCGAAGGAGGCTTTTTGAATTTTCTGGAGGTGAGGCTGGTGAGAGCACCTCCAGAAGACATGGATGCAGCAGGTGTAAGCTGTGTGAAGTGTGTAAGGAAGAAAAAGAGAGTCAACAGAGGTTGTTAATGGAGTTGAAGGAGAATATAGTGTTCCTGAGGAAGTGTGCTGAGGAGAAGCCGAAGAGGACAGTGTATCCTTCCAGGGCAAGGATGTCTCCTTATGTTGCATCAGTGAAGAAATCACCACAAGGGCAAGGTCTGCTGCAAGGGCGAGGGTTGCAGCTGTGGAAGTACAAGAGAGACTGCCTGTTGATCTCTATAGGCCAATGGATCCAACTAAAGAGGCTGGATTCCTAGCATACATGAAGGAGAGAAACATGGAGAAGCGCAGCTTTCTGGGTCACGAGTACAACTACAGGGACTTCCAAGATGTAATCCGCATGAAGAAGTGGATGGAGAGTCAGGTATTCTACAGGGCAATAATATGTGTACACCTAAAAAATATGTGTACACAACAATAATATGTGTACACATATTGTTGTTGTGTACAATTCAAATATGTGTCTGTTATTTTGGTTTTGTTATATTCATCTTGTTTTTATTTTTTCTGTTCCATTATCTTACAGCATGTTGATGAAATTCTGAACTTGATGCGGATAAGGCACAAGAACTTCCACAGGCACTACAACAAGACCGATGTGATCTTGGACATGAACTTCTGCACTACATTGACTGCAGCG
The DNA here is from genome assembly GCA_029990575.1 of Petunia axillaris subsp. axillaris. Classification (NCBI taxonomy): domain Eukaryota; kingdom Viridiplantae; phylum Streptophyta; class Magnoliopsida; order Solanales; family Solanaceae; genus Petunia; species Petunia axillaris. The sequence goes on from JARKNS010000004.1 coordinate 63,858,385, forward strand.
CACCAATTTTTATAAAGGATGCTGGTGACTTGGGGATTTCATTTGATGACTGCATGAAGTTGAAGAAGTGTAAGGAGGGGCTCCTGGATTATGCTAGTGGAAAACTGCCTTACCCTGGTGGACGCAAGTGGGATGGTGCCAAGAGGATATTTACTATCCTTAACATTGATAACAGGCATTATCTCACATGTGTCTTTTTACTTGAGCAGGGAAAGATTGAACTTTATGATTGCAACATGGGGGTTTATAGCGAAGATCAATTAGCTCCATATGTCTTGCCCATTACGGTTAGGTTCCCAAAGTTCTTGCGTGATTGTGGTAAATTCAAACATTTACCAGAAGCCATCTTGAATGCAGACTTGTGGAGTTATGAACGAGTCAAGAGTCTTCCAAGGAACGAAACAGGTACTGCGTGTGGGGGGTATTCGCTTATGTTCATGGAGCATCTCTTGAAAGACACCCCAATGACGTTGTTGCATGATAGTTCAATGGAAGATATGAGAAAGAAGTGGGCTGTCGACATATTCTATGAGGAAATGGAGCCTTAAGTGGTGTTGGATGAACTACTTTGATTGGTCTGTATTTAAGGATTATTTTAATCTTTTTTCATTTTTGTTGTTATGTATGGATAATTTTAATCTTTTTTGATGTCGTGGTTAGACTAATCCTTATGACGTTTATATTGAATGCAGTACATAAGCTTTTATGTCTACACATGTTAACTAAGTGCAAAAATTACTTGCGTATTTTCTCCTTTGTAATTTGCACAAGTCCATAATACACATCAGTAATATGTGTACACGTACAAAATATGTGTAGGTAATTACTTGTATTTTGCACAAGTCCATAATACACATCAGTAATATGTGTACACGTACAAAATATGTGTAGGTAATTACTTGTATAATTTGCACAAGTCCATAATACACATCAGTAATATGTGTACACGTACAAAATATGTGTAGGTAATTACTTGTATAATTTGCACAAGTCCATAATACACATATAAAATATGTGTACACAACAATAATATGTGTACACATCACTAATATGTGTACACATATTACTTTACAAGAGGACGGTTAAAAAGCATAACAGGCGGATAATAAAACTAGGGCAGTTGTAAAAACCGTCCATAACCCTTCAATAAACCGTCCATAACCCATAAAGATGAAAGGACACGATCCTTCATATCCTTGCTCTATAAATAGTAAAAAATACTCTCTAATAATCACGCAAGAAAAAACAATTCCAGTATCTATAGCAAAAACAGCAAAAAAATCATGGCAAGACGTCCAATTATAAAGATGGAAGACTTGAAGAAAGATCTAGATGAAATGAAAGAAGCCCTAATTGAAGCAAGAGACCGCCAACTTATGGATATAAGGAGGATTAAAAGGATCTTCGAACTTCTCCTCGCACCTTTGGGCAAGTCCCTGAAGGACATCTACTACACTCCACCCAACTCTCCACCTCGCTCCGACTTTGAAAATTAGAACATATAATGTTAAGTTCCATTTTTATTGTGAAATCCGAGTTATGTCATAATTTTAGTATATGTGAAGTCTATGATTATATGTATTTGAATCAATCTTAAAGTCATCTATTATCATGTTTCTATGTTTAGATGAAAGTTATTTGAATGTTCAAATGAGTTCTCATGCATTAATTGTGCTTTTGGCTGTTGATAATGATTGAATGTACTCACACATAACTTTACGTGTACACATAAAATATATATGTGTACACATATTGTCATATTGATTCTCAAATATCCCAAATCTTAGTTGTTTGATTGCCAACAATGGTGGATCCATGTTCCTACATTAAAATGGGAGTTATTTGAGTGTTCATACGAGTTCTCATGCATTCCCCATCATTGGAGCATTAGAATCTAAGGATTTGGCCTTATCATTAGTCAGTAGTTGTCATATTGATTCTCAAATATCCCAAATCTTGGTTGTTTGATTGCCAACAATGGTGGATCCATGTTCCTACATTAAAATGGGAGTTATTTGAGTGTTCATACGAGTTCTCATGCATTCCCCATCATTGGAGCATTAGAATCTAAGAATTTGGCCTTATCATTAGTCAGTAGTTGTCATATTGATTCTCAAATATCCCAAATCTTGGTTGTTTGATTGCCAACAATGGTGGATCCATGTTCCTACATTAAAATGGGAGTTATTTGAGTGTTCATACGAGTTCTCATGCATTCCCCATCATTGGAGCATTAGAATCTAAGGATTTGGCCTTATCATTAGTCAGTAGTTGTCATATTGATTCTCAAATATCCCAAATCTTGGTTGTTTGATTGCCAACAATGGTGGATCCATGTTTCTACATTAAAATGGCAGTTATTTGAGTGTTCATACGAGTTCTCATGCATGGGCTAAGTATACTTTTGGCTGTTGATAATGATTGAATATACCCACACATAATAATTACGTGTACACATATAATATTATGTGTACACATATTATTATATGTGCACACGTAATTATTATGTGTACACATATAATATTTACGTGTACACATAATTAATATGTGTAAAGGACTTTGAATTTTTTTATTGTAATCTACCCACACATCGGCAAGATGTGTACACGTCAAACGAGATGTGTACACATATTATATTATGTGTACACATAAGTTATATGTGCACAGTATATTAATTTTTTGAGTGTTTCTATCTATCATGTTATGATTTTATTTGTTCATTTTACGTTGAAGGATAAAGAAAGTAAAGGTAATGTCTGCACAAAAGACATATTAAACAGAAAATAGATAAAAAAAAACAAATAGGAACTATAGGTTTATAAATGGTTACAAATACAAGAAATGAACATATATGGTTCTATGAAACAACACTGGGACCTCCGGAATCTACAACCCTCCACTGCGGACATGTTGTTTTCTTATGGCCAAGTCTCTTGCATATGCCACATCTATTCTTCCTACTTGTGAATGCTTCACCCACCGAAGGCATTCGCTTTGTCTTCCTTCTTCCTCGTGTTATTTTCACAAAAGGCGGCTTTATCTTCCTCTCATAAAGCTCTGGTGGTGCATTCCACAACTCCTCTGCAATCATTGGATATATTAAGCCGTCATACGCAAGAATGTATGCATTCGTAGAATAATAACCCGATGTATATTGGTATATCTCGTTCCCAAACTCAAACGCTCCTCCATATCGACATATTAAGGCTGCCATAGCATGTGCACAAGGTAGTTCGTCCAAATCAAACCTCCGGAAAGAACAAGTCCTTTGAATTAGATCGACACTAACAACCTCATCCCCAGTACCGACATTGTAAACATCATTGCCAACGCAACAAACGTAAAGCTTGTTGCCCTCTGTGACATTTTTCCTTAACATTTGTTCAATCGAAGGAACACATGGCTTTGAGTGCTGTAAGAACATGGTACGCCTATGATGAAACTTTTCAGAAAAATTCCTCAAAATTCCATTGAACATTGCAACGATGGGATATTCTCTTTCATCCTTTAGCATTGCATTAATTGACTCAGCGATGTTTGAGGTCATCACTCCAAACCTACACATATATAACTGATTCTTACAACGTGTACATATGATTCTGCATTTATTTAAATGACTACACATAATTAATATGTGTACACATAATATTATATGTGTACACATAATTAATATGTGTACACGTATTAATTATGTGCACATAAGTCTACATTTTAAAAACTGAAAACACACTGACACACATAATTTGTATGTGTACACATATTTAATATGTGTACACATATAATATTATGTGTACACATATACATTACGTGTACAGATATGGCTAATGTATTACACGACTACACATATAAAGGATGTGTACACATATTTTATATGTGTACACATAAGAGCAGCATGTGTACACATATTAAATATGTGTAGAAAGTATTACCTGCGGCCTGGAAAAAAGGCCCTGCTCCAGCGCTCAAACCCAACCTGCTCAAGATATGTGGCAACCCTTGGGCACAATGAACGAATTTGCTGGAAATGTTCCTCGAACTCAGTGGGCGTATATGATTCGGCTGCTTTATAAAAATAGGATACAAATTCACCACAATGAAGCTTTGCACGAATGCTTTCAGCCAAGTGCCACTTGCAAACTCCATAATTAGCTTGTGGAAAATACTTTGAAACTGCTTTTGGGATGCTTGAATGCCTATCAGAAACAACACACAACTCATCGGTGCTTGGGAGTATACCGACCAAATTTTCAAAGAAGTAATCATAGGAGGCATCACATTCCACGTTTACAACACAAAATGCCACAGGAAAAATATGCGTCTCCGAGTCTTGTGCCATGGCAGACAACAAAACTCCCCCATACTTCCCCGACAAATGAGTTCCGTCTACGGCGATGACTTTCCTCATATGCGCAAAACCCGTTATCCATGCACCAAGAGCTACAAAAAAATACATAAACCTTTGGTTGTCATCAACCTTCAATGCTGTATGTGTACCCTCATTTGTCGTCCTGAGCATATAACGGTACGCATCCAATATAGCATAACTGTGCTCCGGCGTCCCTCTTGTCAAAGCCTTTGCAATAACAGTCCCCATCCGGCACTTCCAATAACTAATGTTACAACCCAAATCCCTACGGACTGCAGCTTTAACATCCTTTATTGATATACCTTTTCCTTTTCCCTCTTCATAACTACTTTTCAAGTATGAACCGATGAGTTCCGCAGAGGCATGTGGGTGATTACTTGAAAGATGCTTTAACCCGCACGAATGCTTGTTCCTGTACACAGTAATGATGAACCTATCACTGTCTACGTACTTTATGGCCTGGATCCACCACTTGCAGCTCTGATGTACACATCTCACACAATAAACCTTTTTTGTATTCTTCACTTTCTTGAAACAATAATGCTTCTTCACTGCAGCAAGCTGCAAGGCATTTATTAAGGCGCGCTTGTTTTTGAAGGTTAAACCCTTATAAAAATCAGTGCCGTCATCGTCCCCGTCCCTTTGAACGCTGCAACCTGCTTCTAAACCTCCAACCATAACCGTATTGCTCTCAACTACAGGAGTTGCACTGAATTCCATTTCTTCTTCTTCTTCTTCTTCTTCTTCTTCTTCTTCTTCTTCTTCTTCTTCTTCTTCTTCTTCTTCTGCTCCTCCACCTTCACCTCCTTCGTGTGCTTCTCCAACATTTTCTTCTTCTTCTTCTCCTTGATTTAGTGGATTTTCCATGTTCAACGGATCTGGTATATCCATGTCATCCCATCCACTAGTAGAAAAATCATCACACATCCCATCATTACGCACAGGTTGTTCATTTGAAACCTCTACAGACCTATCAGCCAAACATACCCTTAAAGTAGGCCTATTTCTAGATCCGTCTACATCGGCAAGGTAAACAAGGAGATCCTCGTCGTTCTTTATTTTACAAGGATGACTCTTTTGCTTTGAACAGATGCTAAGCATATATGTAATGCAAAGATCATTTGGATCATGACTGCCCCCATATCTAGTAATGATCTTGTTAACCAACTCATAATACGTAACATCGTTATTCAAAATAACTGGTACCGTCTCCCTTGTCATCGAAATCCACGTGAAACATTCTGGGGTCTCAACCCATTCACCAAGAAAATCAACAGCTAACAGTAGTACAGCCATTTATGGTGCAAAAATACCTAGAAGCGTCAGAAATTGATATGAATTAGAAGCTGAAAACACAGTTGAGATGTTTTCACGTATAAAGTAAAAGATGTGTACACGCATATGTTTGATGTGTACACATATTTATTATGTGTACACGTCAATATAATATGTGTACATATTCACGTAAACAAAAAGGATGCAACGTCAGCTGATGTGTACACATTATATATTACGTGTACACATAATTTTTATGTGTACACATATATTTGATGTGCAGGGTTCAACTTAATATGATGTGTACACGTCTCTCATTATGTGTACACATAATCTTCGCATCCGTACACATCAGCTGCCCAGAATTTACATTTTTCATAAAACCCAGAAACGAAACCCATAAATCACAAAACAAACTGCATTATACAATGAACACTTACCAGAGCTCCTTTCAAGCGAAAAAGTGACAGATCTTCAAAAGAGATTTAAATCGCGGAAAACAATATTTGGAAAAAGCTTTTCGATTTGAATTGGAATGGGTTTAAATTGGGTTTGGGATCAAGAAAAGCTTAAAATACCCTTTAATGGAGCTGTTGATTTGAAGCGAAATTGAAAAAAAAAAAAAAAAAAAAAAAAAAAGGACGCGAATGGCTAGCAGCGCAGCTGCAAAAAAATTGGGGAAAGAAGAAGAAGAATGGAGGAGAGAGAAATGTAGGTTTTTTACCTTTTTTGGGTTGCTGATTTAGAAATATATGGAGGGGCCATTTTGCACTTATTCAAACTTTGGGGGTGGTTTTAATGGAACCGCATAACTATCCTTAATTGTTAATTAGAGGGGTGTCCCCCTCACCCAATTGTTTAGAACTTTGTCCCCCTTTTTTTTTTTTGGGGGACTTAAACCTCACCCAAAGCACCCGTGTAACAAAGGGAGTAAATGATTACTAACAAGTTTGTAATCTTAAACTACTACTTTATTGGATTACATTATCACTTAAACCTACTTTAAGATGATATGAAATGTAACAACTTTTCTGTTTTGGATAGTTATGAGGTGAAATGTAACTTCTTTTATATTTAAGAACTCAAAATTAACCCTTCTAGAATTACCTTTAACATTCCTTTATTACTTTCGTGACCGGTGCCTTGGGTCGGTGAAATCAATTTAGCATTTTTCTTTTTAAATTTATTACTATCACTTTTGTTAAGAAAATTCAATTATGTTTTATTTTTTGATTTAATCACATCCGAATTTGAGTTCTAATTTAGATTAGTAATAATTTATATAATTCGATGGCATATGATTTAATTCTCAAATTAAACTATTTATTCTTATATTTTCATAATCAATCACTTATTATGGTTATTTCTACTATGTGAACTGTGAAGTGTAGGGGTCAAAGTATATTAGTAAAGAGTCGACTCAAGACTGCTCAAGATCAATTGTACTATAGCAAACTTTTGCTAGACTTGGCTTGGGCTTGGCTAGTGTCAACACTGTATAGCTTGGTTTGTTTAAACCCTAGCTCATATCAGCTCAGAACTGTAGTAAACTCGAGCCTACTTGTGAGTTGTGATGAACCCCTTGGTTATGGCGTTTTTTTCTTCGTTAGAAAAATTCGCTATTACATCTCTTCCTATTTTTTTATTTAATTGGGATATTATAATATCCAATGATCGATATTTCTAATTGCCTCTTTAATAAAATACCGATTTCTCCCCCTTTAGATAAAAGGTAGGGTTGATGGAAGCAAAGCTTCTAACGGACTTTTTTGTTATTGGAATTAGTTGGAGCAGCGCCGTTTGTTGGATGCAAACAAACTCTGCTTCCCCACCCTCCCAAAATACCTCCGAAAAGAAAAAGAAAAAAACTCTGTTCTGAAAAAGTCCCTAGCACGAACTCCCTTCTCTGAACTACTTTTATGGAATGGACAAAGGTCGCCAAGTTGAAACAACTCATAATTAAGATGATCTTCACTTTAAGCTAGAATCAATGACTATTATATATATCAACTTTCCCTGTGAATCCTGGAATTGATGAATCTGAATAATAATGAAAAACTGATTTTTTTTTAATTGTATTACTTAGTATTTTTCTAAGCTTCAAGTCCATGAACATGTGCAACTTCTAAGTCAAGTTTTACCTCTGACTCGTTCTTTTTTCAGCAAATTATCAGTTTGTCATTGCCTTTCAAGCGCGCGATTCATAACAAATAACGCTATGACATGCATAAACCTTCTCAAATTCCTCAAATTTCTAATGTGACAGGCTAAAGTGTACTTAATTTGTTTGGTATGCAGGGCTTTTCCTTAAAGTTATGTGCCAAGGATCGAGTTGGCTTACTTTCAGAAGTAACAAGAGTCCTACGAGAAAATGAGGAGTTAAAATCTCAAATGGTCACTCAACTTTGGGAAATTAACCACCAAAGTCACTTTGTTTTGGTTGGTCCCAAAAAGGTCACTCAACTTTGGGAAATTAACCACCAAAGTCACTTTGCTTTGGTTGGTCCCAAAAAGATCACTCAACTTAGGGAAAATATCTCCAAAACTAATTCTTGTCAGTTTTTGCACCGTTACCCACTGAAAATCTGACGTGGCTTTTTAAAATATTTTTCATATAATCGTAGGTCCCACTTTTTTTGCCATGTAGGACTTTTTTAATAGTTACTTACTAATTTTCTGACAAGTGCAATGCACGTGTATTCCTAATAACTAATACAAAAATTATAAATATGTGTAATAAGCGTGTATCGTTGCTAGTAAATTAAAGAAAAAATATAAATTCAAAGTACTGATATATCGAATGCTTTACGTTTGATATTTTTTATTTTTGCAATACATAATCATACTAATTAAATATTACTATTGTACGAAGGCCAGTAATTAATATTTGAACAATTTTAATCATGTTAATTTTATAATATCAAGTATTTAGCTTGATATCAATATCTTTTCTTGATTTTTATTTTTTTGTGCTAATGACAAACTGTTATTGTGTACTAGGAATTAGAAGTACGACAAACAATTATTTGGCATTCGAACTTGATATATTATAAAATTTGCATGATTATAATCATTCAAATATTAATTACTAGCCTTCGTACAATAGTAATGTTTAGTATGATTATGTATTACAATAATAAAAAATATCGAACGTAAAGAATTTGATATATCAGTTCTTTGAATTTATATTTTTTTCTTTAATTTACTAGCAACGATACACGCTTAACACATATTTATAATTTTTGTATTAGTTATTAGGAATACACGTGCATTGCACTTGTCAGAAAATTAGTAAGTAACTATTAAAAAAGTCCTACATGGCAAAAAAAAGTAGGACCTACGATTATATGAAATTTTTTTTATAAAGCCACGTCAGATTTTCAGTGCAGATTTTCAGTGCGTAACAGTGCAAAAACTGACAAGAATTAGTTTTGGAGATATTTTCCCTAAGTTGAGTGACCTTTTTGGGACCAACCAACGCAAAGTAACTTTGGTGGTTAATTTCCTAAAGTTGAGTAACCTTTTTGGGGCCAACCAAAGTAAAGTGACTTTGGTGGTTAATTTCCCAAAATTGAGTGACCATTTGAAATTTTAACTCAGAAAATCAGCTATCAGTGACTAGAGCTGGCGTCACAACCATTGGGGAGAAAGCAAAGAATGTCTTCCACGTAAGAGATGCATCTGGAAACCCTGTAGAAATGAAGATAATTGAAAGACTGCGTGAAGATATTGGACAGACAATGATGCTTAACATAAAGAAAGTCCCAACATCTTCAAAGGTACCTGAAACTGGTGGTCTGGCTAAGACGAGCTTTTTCTTCGGAGACTTACTGGAAAGGTTCCGAACTTGAAAAATCATTTACATTAAGGTAAGTACCTGTATAGAAGAATAAAAGCACTTTTAATTCAAGTGTATAAATGTGGCAAGGTTTCCCTGTTTAAATACGTGTAAATACATTGGAGAGTAATTATCTTTGTCAGGATAAACAAAAGGAAAAAGAAGGGAGGAAACAACCCATTCTTTTATTCTATGCTTAACCCTGTAAGGTTATTAAATGACTGTATTGTGTAATTGCACAGTAAAAAGACGAATAAAGAAAGCCGATTTGTTGACAGTGTAATTGACGCCTAAGTTGTATACAATGTTAGACAGAGAGTTGCAAACATTATTTCAAGTAACATTATTGTGCTGTTTTACTTTCTTCGACTAGTACCACGAAGAAGTGGGTATAAAATTTAATATACAAAGTACTCGCAGTTGGAATGAGATGTTGTAAGGGATGTTTGGTAGAAAATGGGATAACTCAAGGATTACATTCAGGATTATAATTTTATATAGCATAAGGGAGAGATAATTTCAGGATTATAATCTCATTTTTTGGGATATCGTATCATATCCCTGTTGACATCCAATTTTGGTCCGATATTTTTGAAATTAATTTGTCGACACTTACTTTTTATATAAATCTGAAAATATAGCATGTTGTATTAATAAAAGCCAAAAGTGTCCTTTTCCAAAAGAAATTGTAAAATTTGAAGTTTTGCCGCAATGTAGCTATTTTTTTGTAAGGTTTTTCTATATTTTCAATTTAATGTTTTCGGCTTTGTATTACCTACAACATGTAAAATATTTATGAGCATTTATTTAATTAGAAAGTTCTTTAAATTAATTGCAAAATTACTTAAGGCAATTAGCTATTTCTAGAAAAGGGCGAGATATGAAATTTGGACTGAATTCTAGCATATTCTTAAAAAAACACATTTTGTACGTTTAGATATCTCATTAGCAGAAGGGTTCCAGGATTCCCTCTCATTTTTGGGGGGATCTTTCGGGGATTTGATTTTCTTACAAAATTATACCCGTTGGGTGGGATTCTTCCATTTTTTCACACCTTTGGAAACACTAATTGGAAGGATGAAAACCCGGCGATTTTTGGAAAAAGGGGGAGAGATCAGAGAAAGAAAGGAGAGAAGGAGATGGAAGCTGTGAGGTGGTTTTGGCCGACGACTTCACCAGAATTTTGCCCCGGTAACCTCTGTCTCATTTTGTATTTTTGCTTTTCTTTTGTATATAATAATACTTCCCCCCAATATACTATCAAAAAAAGAAACAGAGGCCGTGGTGCCTCACCGTAGTTTCTGCTTGAGTTTTTCTCCGAACCCTTGTCTTGAGTTGCAGCTCCAACTGTGCAGCACTTCTGTTGTCCGTTAAAGGCAAATGATAAAATTTATACAAACCCGACGGGGTAAATGAGCGACACGTTCGTATCTTGGCAAGGCGAGCTAGGATGGCTGGTGGATGTCGAGCAACCAGCTCGCAGCCATGGCGACGTTGTCGTCAAATTATTTCTGAGCCTCTACAACCGGCAATGGAACTTGTTATTTCTCTACTTCAATTCATGGCTTTTCCAGTTTGCAGCTGCTATGCTATTTCTGTGTAAATTTCATATCACCTTGGGGCTGTCACATCGTGTCAAGCAGGGTTGATTTTTGGTTAAATTGTTGTGCATTTTGGCCTGTAGAAGATTTACATTTTTAGGCTTCACAAGTGGTTTGTGGGATATAAAGCTCATTTCACACCTTGATCTATAGTATATGGGTTATTGTTTCACCCGTGATGTTTTCCGCTACTGTTCAGCTGCTGTCCCGAAAAGAAAAGGGGCGATGACGATGAACTGTTACAAAATAGCAAGGCGAGAAATACGAGGAGTCATATCTTGGCAAGGCGATCTTTGCAGCCATAGTAAAGCTGGCGTTTTTCTCGTCAAGGTTGCAATTCAATTAATTCTGAGCCTCAACCATCAACGCCTGCACTTTGGTCGCTGTTCTTGGTTTAGCCCCGCTATTTTCTAGTAGTATGTTGGCTCGACACACAAACTGATTTGAACAGAATACTACACGTAGCCAGTTATCACAATCTTGTGAAGTGAGGCTACTTGCTGACACTACTGCTGTCCCTCTGCTATTGTTATGCTACTGCCCAGAAATGAAAAGAGGCAATGATGATAAAGAGTTTTAATAACTAAATCAGTAAGGCGGGATGCTAAGACAATTGTATCTTGGCATGCGATTTTCGGATGACCGACAACTGTCGTGCAACCACTTCGCAGCCATGTCAAGGTCTTATCTTTCCTTTGCCTATCTTTTACAAAATCTGAGCCTTAACGACAATAAGAAGCTGCACATTGTTGATATCTCTGCTTCAATTTATGGCGTTGGACATTTTCCAGAATCTATAAATGTTGGCGAGAGTTCTTTTGCTTGGGACTGATTATGTGCGAACAGATATTATGCTTGGTTTGTGAAAAAAATGCAGTTCTATCTTTGGTGATTACTTCACCTGGTTGTGGCTCCATCCTACCTTGGTTCTTGACTGTTGGTGTATAGTTCTGGCTATATTTTGCCATTATTCTTGGCTGGTTTCATGTTGGGAAGAAACTGATTTGAATAAATACCGCACCTCTTTTAGCAAAGTTGAGTTTTATTCGGTGATTTACTTCACCTGGTGATTACTTCACCTTTTTACCATTACCATTACTTTGCTTAAGTCTTGCTAGTTGACGCTTGAACAGAATATTACACCTTGATCTTATACATTCTTGTGAGGCCACTCTCTGTTTGAAATGATTTTGGTATGGTGGCTGCCTCACCCTTTGTATAGATTGCTGCTGCTATGTTGTTTCTATGTGAATCCCAGGACACTTTGGCTCTTTGTGTTAACCATGGCTGATTCTGAAAAGATACTACACCTTTTGGTCTATGGAAGACATTTATTTTTAGGATTCGTAAGTAGTCATTGGGCGTGGACTGATTTGAATAAGATACTACACACCTGGCCGAGGATCAATTGTGAGGCCCCAACATTTTTCACTACTGCTATCGCTCTATGTGTTCTGTTTCTGCCCCTTTACTGTTGTAATAAAATATATTTTGGGCGATGACGATATGTCTAGATTGTCAAATTTGGGCAAGAACTTTTAAGTACACTAACTTGGCGAGGCAACTCTCGCAGCCATGGCGAGCTTATAAGTACCGTATCTTGGCGAGAAAAAATTTTGCAGCCATGGCGAACCTATAAGTACCGTATCTTGGCGAGACAATTTCAGCAGCCATGGCGAACTTGAAGTTCTTGCCTAATTTGAATATAGATCCGAGCCTTCCTCTCGAAAACAAAAGAATCTATTACTTCTCAACTAGATGCATGCCTGTTTCCTGTAGCGAGTACTCTGTTCAAATTTTTAAGAAGTTGATATCTGATGACTAAGATAAAAGTGAAAGCTTGCCATTTTATTTCTGTAAAATTGAGTCCTAGAATTTTGGTAGGTTCAAAGTTTCTTGCAAATTTGTATATGCAATGCCAGTCAGTTTCAGTTTTGCAAGTTTGGGTTAATTAGTTGAAAGGCTGTAGCTTAAGCAGTAACGCCTTTTGTCCGACGGTCTTAAACCTCTAATTCTTGAGTTATCGGAAGCTATCTCCAATTTGAAAACCTTGAATGGTATTTAAACACACGTGTGAAGTTTTCTTTAAGTGTGAATTCATTTGGCTATTTTACTAGTTTTGCTTAAACTAACTGTCAATGTCACTTTTTAAGGTCTAGATTTTGAGTTTGTGAGCATGTAATTTAAAGTTGAAATATTAATCTTTTACTTGTTTTGGCGTCCGTCCAAGTGATAAAGTTGAATTTATGGTCAAGAGTCCTGTTATAGGAGTACTTTCTTGTATATAAATCTGCTGGCATGAACGTTGCATGTCCCAATTTTGGCATCTTTATTGGTATACCAAAATGTATTCGTTATCTCAAGTTTCCTTTCTTATTCTCAAATCCTGTTTCAAATAGCCTATTTTCTAGTTAGCTGCGGCGTAAACTCGTTAGATATTATAAAATCCCCTTTTAAAAGTATTGAACTCTGTTTAATTTAGTAGGATAGTAGATTAAAAACTATATTTATCATCTTCATTCATGAAAGTTTGCAGCTTGCTTCTCACTTATTTTTTGGATTATTTACAATTTGGAAATGATGGCTCAATACCTTTTCTGTTGAAGATTATAGGAAGCTTTTTTTTTCCCTTTGTTTGAATGCAATCCTTTTAAGTTTTTTTTCTATGTCATTGTTTAATCTCCCATTTGGTTAAGCTATAGAAGTAGGAATCGCATACTGTTTCTATGTCAAAGTTCATGTCATTGTCTAAGTTCATGTCATTTAGGAAGTCTGAAGTATTCCTATCTAAGTTTGATTCTTTGGTTTATTGTTGTTAAAAGTGAAATCTTCTTTTAATGTCCCGATTAGTCTCCTGAAAATTCATGGCAAAAGCTTTCGAAACCCATGCCTAGAAATATCATGCGTAAATCGGTTGACTTGTACTCTTATTTGGAATCTTGTAGTCCCCTGTTAAGGCAAAACAAGGTAAAGGTTCTGTTTGATGGTTTGGTTGTGTCAAGTGCAATTAGTTATCTTAAAGTATTCAAGCTTTCCACCAAGTAAAGACTCAACTAGTGGCTGTGAAATCAACCTCGCTAGTTTTCTTGACTATATTAAAATATTCTTTCGTTTTTCTTGGAATCTCTCCCCTTCATTATTGCCTATGTTGAGCTAGCTTTAGAATAAAATTTATTTTCTTATGAGGTAAGATTATTTAGCTTAAAGAAGAGTAGTTTTATGTTTGTTTACCCATTTCCTTGGTATTCCTCTTAACCTTTGAAATTGTTTTATGGTGTGCTGATTTAGTTTGACCAAAATGTACTCTGCTTTATTTTGTTTCTTCTAAAACAAGCATGTGAAATATGGAGTTTGTCAAGACACTAAGGTAAACTAGCAAAGTATGCTCTAAGTTTTTGTATGATAGAAAATGTGTTAGTGGTTGTTTCTATTGAACTAATAAACCTGGAAATTGGTTCATGATATAATTACTTGGAATTTTACATGGGGGTTTTCCCTTTAAGCATTTGTCTGGTTTAACTACCAGCTCTTTACGGAGTATGATAGTTTTGATTAGTTAATTTGTGCGAGGACCATTCTGTCTAAAAGTACCCCTGCCTTTCCAAGTTTATATTGCTTGTTGGTGCCATTGCTTAATTAAGTTCATTTACTATTTTTTTTTTCTTTTGTTTTCTTTGCATAAATAACCGTGGGATGAGTTGGCTAAACTCACAAAATGGGGCGGTCTACATTTGCGTTGGAATTGCATTGAAGTCAACCCTATACTCAAGACGAAATGAAGACCTTTAGAAAACTTTAGGAAATTCAAGGCTCCTTCCGAGTTTTCCATTTTCTAAACTTTTTCTTCTTTCTCCATCCTTTAGAAATTTGCTTGTCTATAGGAATTCCCCATAAAATAATTAATTGCCTTGTAGAATAACTATTTGTATCTGAAAATTTGTGATATTTAATGATATGTTTGAGTTAGCTTGTATTCAATTATATTTCTTTAAAATTGCAATCTTGTTTATGAATTCCGAATACTTTAGTTAATGATATGTTTGCCTTTGCATATTTTTCTCTATAGTTATTTCAGATTGCCTTTCTCATTTTTTTAATTAGCTTAGATTCGTTCAAGTTCATTGACAATTCATTTTAGCTTTCCCTTCTTTTTACACAATCCCTCAATTTATTAAGTCAAGTCAGACGTGGAACCACTTCTATAGTGGATCTTAAAGGATACCTTATACCTTCCCTTAAGATAATTTGAACCCTTGCCTAGAATCTCACATGTTTCGCAGACCATAATAGGAGTTAAGCAAGCGTTTTTTTAATTTGATTAGGTGTCCTAGCAGATCTTAGAATTGTTAGGTGGCGACTCCATTCTTTACCCAAAAAGAGTCCCGGAAGTTGTAAACTATTTTGAAAAGTGCCAAAATAGGGCGCAATAATCCCTCCAACCAAACATGAGATAAGTTAATTGAAATTAATTTCGAAATTATAATTCCTTATACATATTACCAAATGACTCCATGTGTAGTAATAATGGTAATAATGTTTAATTGATTTACTTGGTAACATTAGAAAAATGTAATAATGCCACCTGAAATATGCTCAAAGATGAGGATTTAAGTTTGATATGTGAAGTAATTAAATCGTCCTTCCATTCTGCAACGACATAAAATCATGTTATGTCTTTTTCTTCCTAACTTGGAATACAATGACACTATGAATGCGCCTTTTTGAGATTAGGTTGCTACTAAAAAAGCCAAACTTTTGTCAAATATATTTAAATTAAATTATATAGAGGCTAAAAAGACGAGTATAATATTGACAGAGATACTTATCATTTTTGCGCTAAAAAAATTGCAACTAGAGATCCGCAAGTTCAATATGCTTCTTCCAAGATAAATTGGTTAATATGTTGACAAATGGCCTTCCCTCACTGAGATTGCTTATTTTTATTGACAAGCTGTGGATTCTTTTCGGATCATACATCTCTGAACTTAAATCCAGGGGTAAAACACTCATTTTGATGGAGAAAAAATGAAACAAAAACTTTTTTTAAATAGAAGACAGCTCTTTCTAATCCCTCAAGACTAACCTTTTTGTCTAATTCAGGAAATTTTTTCATAAAGTTCTAACAGAATTAGAATCACCCATTCGAAAGCGAATCATTTGACAATCGAATCAGAGAAAATCGAGCAAGCTTGACCGCTAGGTTGAAGGATATTATATTCTACTGTAAGTATAGTAGCATGAATCATTGGCTACACAAGTACACCATTGGATGTGCAGCTTTTCTCTGAATCCTGCGTGAACGCGGGACACTTTCTGTACTGAGTTGACTTTTTTTTGAAGTGCGAATAAGTGTAGTGAATGGAGATAGGGCTTCTAAGCTTTGTAAGTCCTTGAAGATTAAAGATGACTTCATATACTTAGGGACAAAAAGTAAATTTAACCATGCTTAATGGATTGATGGTCAAACCGATATGGAAATCAAGCAAACGCCCCACCAATAACTCGTTATTTATGAAATTCCAATTTATTTCCGAATATGAGTCTGATGTTCCGCTACCAATTAACTGATAAACATATTGTATGAACGGATTATAGGTTATGGTTCGATTTGAAAATCCCTTACACTCAGTGCAATTAAGCAATTTTAATTCATGAGGTGGGAGTGTACGGTTAAAAAAATGATAGAAACAGCAGATTTCCGATGCATGTGTGATAGCAGTATAAACTGTGGGACCATAGAGACAAAAATCTCTCTGCCAACTGGTTTCTGTTAATGTTGTCAGGCTATTGAATAGATTTATGTCCATAAATCTTTTTATGTCCATAAATCTTTTTCAAAATTTAATCCTAATGTTTAGTACTCCCTCCAATGAATTTAAACAGATTTTCAACTCTCCAATTCATGTAACAGTTCTTGGAAGCAATTTTGCTTCACTGTGAACTTTCTTGTAATTTGTTATTTCAATTAGAAGAGGCTAAAACACAATGTCGTAGTTTCATTTTTACGGCCTACCACTTTCATCTTAATATTGTACTCTTTTGTCAACTACTTTCATCTTACCCTCATATTCTGTGATTATTTGAGTTATATTAAATTTTTGAGAATTTACGTAAATTGAACATTATCTTGACTATTTGAGGTTTAAACTTGGATTCTAATCCGCAAAAGTAAAAGTGAGAATTACCCGTAAATTTAGACGCAATACGCCATATAGTTTTAGGATTATAATTTAACAACTAGTATTAGTACCTACACGATGCACGGTTGATTTTAAAGTAAATTAATCATTTTCTTATATCCTATAAGCAAGGGTTCAATTTTAGCTTAATTTGTCATTTGTCCAATTTAGTTAATAACATTCTTTTGCTTGATTAGCTTTAGTATGAATTCACAAATTACGTTTCAAGTTTAATAAACTAGTGTAATCTACCCGCGCGATGCGCGGTGTTCAAAGATCTATATAATCGTTGTTATTATTCAAATATATTTTGAAAATGTTTGTTAGATATTTTTTCGTATTTAAAGAAAATTTTATTACAGATGTTAACACAACTATATTACAAAATGTTGTTAAAAAGCTGGTAGCAACCATATAGTAGTGATTTTTTATTTAAATTCGTACAAAAATAATTCTAGAACATGGTAACCTGACAAAGAAAAGTCGGTTCATTTCAGAATTATTTCATAAAGCAAAGAAGACGTTGTACATGTGGACACGTTTGTTGATGAGGTGTTAGCGTGCAAGCCGCTTCTGCTTTACACCTGTTGGAGCATGTGATGCAGTATTTGGGTAGTTGTTCCTTGGGAGTATGATCTTGTTTTCTGGAAATTTCGAGGATTCTCCTGGACACGATCCTATGTATATCTGAGTTTGCAATCTTGGTTGTTGATTTTTGAGATTTTGAATGTGCCTTTGTGTGTTTTTTGTATACTTCTTGTGTATAGATTCTCGTGGTTGTTTACACGCATCTGTAATAGAAGATCAATGAAGAGATTAATTTTTTCAAATGGCTAATTGGATTTTTTTTTTTTTTGGAATGTACCATAAACAATTTACCTTGAGAGTTAATGTGAATATTTTTGCCTGAATGATCGAGAGTCTGTTTATCCATGGTAGATATCCTGTAAAAGAAATGTTATGGTTCCTGGAGTGGTGGTGTTGTGTTGTGAAGAATGTGTTTTGAATAGAATTGAAATGGATTGTTAGTCTGACCTGATGTTAATAATGGATTTATTGTATAAGGCTGTGTATTTGCTTGTTCTTGATGTCTTCTAAATCAGTAATGCAGCTCGTTCCCTTGCTTCTCTCTGTTGATTATGTAATTTGAAAATGAACGAAGTTTTGAATGGTTCAAGACTATGTAGAAGTTCAGTCAGTAGGGATGTACATATATATAATAAAACCAAAAGGAGCCGTTAGTGATGGGTAAGATTATATTGTAATTTAAAAGGTTGATTTGTGATTTATTGGGTAATTATTTGCAAATGACCGTTACTCTTTGTGGTGTTAAGCATATAAATGATAGTGATTAGTAAGTAGTGGGTAAACAGGAAATAAATGATATATTTAAAAGATTGTAACATTAATAGAGTCTATCAAATCCCTTTAATTATGGCGCATTCCAGGTTATTGGTGGGCAATATCTCCATCATCATTCTTCCGGTATATATTGAGCTATCTGGTTACAGAGCAATTAGGAATAAATAAAATCAGCTTAACCACCATTGATAAGATTAAGTTATAGTTAATATCGGTCACATGAATTGCTAAATAATTACCTTGTGTGTTTTTGCGTTCGATGTTGAGTAATCTTCATCACCATTTTTCAAATGCATATCAAGCTATCTGGAAAAAGCGCATTAGGAATTAATTAAAATCTAATAATCGTTGCTAATATTATCTAATCGTAAATGTTGTCAGGAGGTTAAGCTAAAATGATACCTGGTGTTTTCTGCCATTGTTGGACATATATTTTGGAATACTTCTTGGTAGACAATTTTTTTGATAGACGCAGTGAAACGACCTCGGTCAGTCGTTTCGGAAGCTAGGACTCCGATTGGCGTGCCGATAATTTTAAAATATTCGTAATGTCCATTAGGACATGTCTGCAAAATTTGAGCTAAATTAGACCTCGTTTGGTAGGCATCGGAAGAAGGTTTCATTTTTTATTGGCAATTAATATTAAAAGGAGATTTTCGAGCTCGGTTTTTGCCGAATGAGCTCCGATTCGAGATCCGAAAGCGCTGTTGGGTTCGTATGATTATTTATGACTTTTTTGAACTTTCGAAAGTGAATTTCGATGTTGTTCGGCTAGTTTCCGCTAAAATGCCGAAAGTTAAATAATTTGACTTCTTTTCATTTAAATTCGCATCTTGAGTTTCGGGAGTCCAATTTGAGATCCGCCTTCGCGAGTATGTTACATATATTTTGTATAACTTGTATGCAAACGTTGGAATTATTTCGAATACCGTAGGGTACTATTTTAATTTTCGTTAAGAAAAGAAAATATAATAAAAGAAAACAAAAAAAAAATAACTAAAAATTAATTATGTATGTCGGTCAAGCTAAGGGATTTAATCCCTTAGCTTAGCAGTAGCAATACGCACAGAAGCATTGGAGCTAAAATAGCAGAGACGCGAAACAAAAAAATACGCAGTGGAGAAATGCCAGAAAATAAGAAAAGGGGCCGGAAAAAAGTAGAATTTTCACCCTGAAACATTCAGGTAATGATCCTAATATAGTATTTGAGTTTATTACGTGTGTTTAAATATATTTTTGCGGTAAAAATAGGAATATTAGACATCGCCCTAATGACGTAAATTGATAGTTTAAAGGGTCAAATGGACCCCGATAATGAAATTGATTATGTATTCGTGCTCAGTGAGTTATGGGCAACTTATAAATATAATTTATTTGGGATTTGGTTATGTGGCCTTAAACCCTGTATATAGGCCTGGCCTGCGTATTGCGTATGCGAATAGGGTATCAGGTTCCTACCTGGATTGCCCTACGATGTGAGGGATGAAGCCTTTAGCCTAATGTGATATATTTTTCTGCTTATTGATCACAGTGGGATCGTTTGGCAATGCATTCAAAAATAACGCGGTTGTTGGTCGCAATGCTAACTTTTGAGAGAGGTAAGTGTTTATATCCATTTCTTTGGCGGCACCTGGCCTCGTGGATTTTCTACCACGTATTCCTTACGTGTGTAGCTGCCGATAGGCGTACTCATTACGCCTTAGCTTTGGATTTATATTATATATTATATGTTATGTCCTATTGTTGGTATTGTATTGAGGATTTGAGCATTGTACCCTGGCTGCGAGTTGGCATCTACTTCCTGGTTGTCGATGAGAGTCCCGCGCCGGTGAAGGGTTATTGCATCACATTGCATTCATATGCATTACATTGCATATCATATTGAGGGCAGGAGTATTCCGCCCCAGGAGCAGGAGTATTCCGCTCCATTGTATCACATTGAGGGTAGGAGGATTCCGCCCCAAGAGCAGGAGTATTCCGCTCTTATGTCAGATATTGAGTGCAGGAGTATTCCGCCTCAGCTTTACATTATATCGGGTGCAGGAGTATTCCGCCCCAGGAGAGTGCAGGAGTGTTCCGCCTCTGGTTTATATTATATCGGGTGCCGGAGTATTCCGCCCCAGGAGCAGGAGTATTCCGCTCCAGTTGGTTATCAGATTGGATTCCCCTCGAATGCAGGAGTATTCCGCTTCGGGATGGGATTACGGGCACATGTGACCCTTCGCATCATATTTCATCTCATTTCATCTCACTTCATTTTATTTCATACCATTGTGTAAACTTGTGGTACATAACTATTGTCCTGCTTATATGTGCATTTCTTATTTGTTGTTATGTTTCTGGCACGCATCCTTGGTTGAGTTTATAAGTTTCTTACGTGTTTTCGGTTGTTATCTGGCTCTACCTTTTTATAATTTAAATAAAAGAAATTTGGTTTATCTGTTTCTTCTCCCTGGCTAGCTATCCTATTCTTTGAGGTGGCTAGTCTGCCCCACTTATTGAGTCCTTTTGACTCACCCTTGTTTGTTGTTTGTTTCTTTTTCTATCTATTTCGTTTCGGCAGGTTCGCTCCAGGATTGAGTTCGCCACGTTGTGAAGGAGCGAAGACGACTTCAGCTGTCAGGGTGAGCCAGCTTTTATTCCGGATGGCCACCAGTTTATTGGTTATTATTTCAGTTGCATTTTGCTCCCTTCAGGAGGTATTTGTCTTCTTTTGTACTCTTAGATGTCTGGTCTGGATAACCCTAAACCTAGTATGTTGGGTAGTCAGCTGTAATTTCTTTTGTACAGCTTAGAGGTATCAGTATGTCAGTGTTTTTTTTAAGCCTTGTTCTTATTAATGAATTGAATTATATTTATTTGCCTAATTTAATTGGTAAGGGTTCGCCCGACGGGTCTAGGGAAGGATGTCGGGTGCCCGCACGGCCTAACCGGATTTCGGGTCGTGTCAGTTGGTATCAGAGCCCAGTTTAGTGTCTATCCAGACTAAGACAGTGTCTAGTAGAGTCTCGCTGATGGGTACGTAGACGTCCGTACTTATCTACGAGGGGCTATGATGGCATTTAGGAAGTTTCACTTCCTTTTTTTCTGATCTTCCGTCGGTCTAAGATGCAAAAGTATTTTCGCTAATTCGTTCGTGGTAATTGTGAACCCTCGTGCGATAAATCAACAAACGGTATGAGTTCAAGACGAAGCAGTCTAGCGTTGGGCTAGCACTGACGAAGCCCCGAGTATTTTGATTGTGCTGACGATCTAGTTACGGAGGTCCCAATTGTACGAGCTCGCGATGGGCATGGGAGCAGGGCCTTGTGGTTCCCTTGGCTATCTACGATGATTTTACGAGAATTTTGGCGACGCAGATACCGCTAGAACCTATTATTCGTTAGGCAGCCTATCAGGTTGCCGCAAATGGAGACGTTCGATCTCAGGGAGCTCCTATTCCAGTTCTTAATGTTGCCGCAATAAAGTATGTTTCGGAGGCAGCATGTGTTGTGCCTCTAATTGTTCTGGCTGGTTAGCTAGCCGAGGTATCAGTTCGGTCCGAGTGCCTAAAGAGGTTGCATTATTTTACGCGGTTGAACCTTCCGATATTCTTAAGCAATGCATCAGATAAACCTCGTGATTTTTTTTTTAAAATAAAATAATGCCAGTGTATCCTTCAGGCTTTTGATTATATCAAGCGGTATGGTGTTGATTATTCTTCTTTCCAGTTTCAGGGGTCCAGCCTTGAATTGGTGGGCCTCTCTTTTATTAGCTAACGTGGTTCGATTTTTCTTCTAGGTTCGTGGAAAAAGTTCCTTTCGAGTAGCTAACAAGATGAAAAATATTGTCAGTTCAAGTGGATTGGACAGGGTAGTCTGTCGGTTAGCCTGTTGGTGTTTCAGAATATAAGATTGAATTCCATAAAATGGCCGAATATGCATTTGAACTAGTTCATGAGCCTTTCGAGAGATTCAAAGATTTATTGATGACCTTTCTTTTTCCTTGAGATCCCAGATGGCTCGAGAGATTGAGGTCGGGATTTCATTTGATATTGTTGTTGATATTGGTCGAAGGCTCGAGGCATACAGTAAGTTAGAGCGGGAGAGCAAGAAATCTCGTGGCCCTGGTGGGCAACCATGGTACCTCATTTGGAGGTAAGTGTTCTGATTATTTTTTTGAAGTCACCTTCCAGGTTATCTCAGCTTGTAGAGCGTGATTCTCAAAGTGTGCAAGTAGTTCATCAAGATTAGACCCAGTTTTTCTCTTTATAGCTATCGACAATCTTTCCAGCTACCATTTTCAGGGAAAAGGGTGTTATCACTGTCATGAGTCTGGTTATCCTTTGAGGAGTTTTTCCTTACTCCAGCAAGTAGACAATCGTCCTTCTTCTTGCCCTCAGGCACCTGCACAGTCGCAGGAATTTTATGTAAATTTTAATTAATCAGAGAAATGCCACCATCCAGTAGAGGTCGAGAGCGCAGTGGTAGTGGTTCTTCTAGAAGTAATTATCAGTGTAGCGGCTTAGTTCAGCCGCAAAGGCAGTTTTATGAACTGCCAGTCTGGCAGGATGCTGAGGCATCCGATGTAGTAGGCCCGTGTGTTTCTTCTTCCCTTATTTGTAAGTAAGATTTATCTTTCCGATCGATCTGGAAATGGTGTGTCTTATCATGTTTCGACGGTTTCCTTGGATATTGTCGTAATTAAGAATTGGTTGCGGTAGAGGGGTGAGTTTCTGATACGATTTATTCCTGGCATTTATGAGACCCTACTAGTTTATCTAATCTAAATATGAGAGATTTGACAGTGAGTGTCGCTATTGTTTGCTTGGCATCCTGTTGTGCCACTTTCTGTTATAATGTCAAGTCAGTCTACCTCTCTTTGGAACTCAGTGCTGGTAGGATGATGGGATTCTTATTTATCACCATCAGGAAGTGTCATTGTTTCTTCTGGTGTAAAGTGATCAATAAGTAATACTCGATCTATGTGTCTCCTCTTGGTTCGAAATGTTAGTAAGTCATGTTATTCTATGAGCTTGTTTAAGTTATAAAAGGGTATTCTGGTAAATTATCAGAGTTTCCTTCTTATTGGGAGGTTAAATTGGTATGGATGTTTTTTCCATAAAGCTTATTTAATGTCTATCTCTTCAATTGCGATTTTTTGGCTCGCTTGACGCGAAAGTAGTCTAGCTTTGGTAGTCAAGCAAATAAGAAGATGAACTTTCCGAAGCTCTAATTATATCTATCCTCGATCTATTTCCATTTCTTCTTCGTCCGGCACTAGTGAGCTTGGGCGATTGGTAGCCGCTTGTGACGTTCCCTGTGTTGAGCCAGAGTACGTGTTATTGTGGCCGGGTAAGCATATTATTATTTTGGAAGCATATTATTGTTTTGGTCCAGTTGTGTCATCTTGTTATCCGTTTAACATGTTTATGTTATCAGTTTATCCGGGTATCCATTCCCATGTATAGTATAGTGCTGGTTCTGTTTTTGCGGATCGTCCAGTTTCAGGGGAAACTCTGCCGAAATTTTTATATAGAAGTACCATCCATCGGGCGGTGGTGTTTACGGCAAAGGTATGGAGTTGTGAACTTGAGAGTTGCAGCTGTTTGGCAACTTGACAGGGTAGTTGGTAGCTTCGGTCTGCTTACGTTCAGCTTTTAGCCAAATCTTCTTTAGTCCAGCAGACTGTGCGAGGATGGTTATTCCTATACAAATGGCTACATGAGTTTGTGCTTTAAGTGGAGGAGTCTTCCTCCAAATACTGAATGGTAATATTAAATCTCTGAGGTGTTGATATCACTTTTCTCACGACCCAAAGTAAGGCTACGGTAGAAATCTACAATGAGTGTCGATCATTGCTAAACCCACTAATAATCTATTAATGATAGAGATAAGCTGGCAACCTGATCATATATACGTATCTATCTGCTGAAAATATAAAGTCTGAAAAGATGACATGACTTTAACCTGCTGGCAATTAGAACACTGAGCCACAAATCCTGCTATGTCACACTTCATTCTATCCCACCAATAATCTGCTTAAGATCATGGTGCATCTTAGTCGAATCTGGATGAACAGTGTATTTGGAATAATGTGCCTCTATCATAATCTGTCCACGTGAATCTGTGACATCAGAAATACAAAGTCTATCTTTATACATGAGAACACCGTCAGTAGTGACCCTGTATGGTGACTTCGGTTTTCCTTGGGCTATCTGTCTGTATTCAACTAGAACTGGATCCTCATACTGACGCTGTTTTACTTCATGGAAATTTAGAGTGAAAGATCTAGTGCAGCTTGTCGTCCATCCATCATTGTCATATCTCCTTCACACCTTAACTCCTTGAGAGGTTACTTTAGCGTTGTAAGCGCTCATGTAATCAACTTTGTTACTGGTATTCTGCCTCAGCTCATGGTTCAACTATGTGTCTCCTTTATTTTTACTTTTTCAAGTCATAATATTTTCAATTGAAAGAAAATACCCTAAAGTAGGTGTTCAGTCTGGAGATCATTCCTGGTCTGCATCATACTATCCAGAAGTATTTGCCTGATCCTTATCCTTATATATAGACCCTGTTCAGATGAACCTTTGACATACATTAGGATATGAGTAACTACATTCCCACAAGGAGCTTGCGGAACAACACTAACATCAACTGAGATGTTGCCTAGTGTGTTTGTAAAAATAATATAGCTTGCATCAAATCTTCTATAATATGTACTGACAAGGTACTTCAAAAGTTCCCCCTATTACATCAAGCGTAAGCTAATTCTTTGTTTCATCGACTTGTTCTATATCGAAAGGTATATCGAAAAGGTGATTCTCGGCTGAATCATGTTAGTCCATCCAGAGTTTCGTATATCTTTGCTTCGAAAATGCAGAATTCTCCTCTCGTGATCGAGGAAGGATCGGTCTAGTCAGAATAACTTGGGCAATGACGTTATGATATTATCCAGCTATGTTTTTATCCAAGGGTTTGATGTGCATGTCATAACTCTGATTCTGTAATTATGAGATCATGTCCGTGGAGTAGTTTATGAAGGTTGTGCAAGTTCTCTTATTATCTGCGTAAATCTTGCTTTAGATTTAGGCTCGTTCGAGGACGAACGAGAGTTTAAGTGGAGGAGAATGAAACGACCTCGATCAGTCGTTTCGGAAGCTAGGACTCCGATTGGCGTGCCGATAATTTTAAAATATTTGTAATGTCCATTAGGACATGTCTGCAAAATTTGAGCTAAATTAGACCTCGTTTGGTAGGCATCGGAAGAAGGTTTCAGTTTTTATTGGCAATTAATATTAAAAGGAGATTTTCGAGCTCGATTTTTGCCGAATGAGCTCCGATTCGAAATCCGAAAGCGCTGTTGGGTTCGTATAATTATTTATGACTTTTGTGAACTTTCGAAAGTGAATTTCGATGTTGTTCGGCTAGTTTCCGCTAAAATGCCGAAAGTTAAATAATTTGACTTCTTTTCATTTCAATTCGCATCTTGAGTTTCGGGAGTCCAATTTGAGATCCGCCTTCGCGAGTATGTTACATATATTTTGTATAACTTGTATGCAAAAGTTGGAATTATTTCGAATACCGTAGGGTACTATTTTAATTTTCATTAAGAAAAGAAAATATAATAAAAGAAAAAAAAAATAATAATTAAAAATTAATTATGTATGTCGGTCAAGCTAAGGGATTTAATCCCTTAGCTTAGCAGTAGCAATACGCACAGGAGCATTGGAGCTAAAATAGCAGAGACGCGAAACAAAAAAATACGCAGTGGAGAAATGCCAGAAAATAAGAAAAGGGGCCGGGAAAAAGTAGAATTTTCACCCTGAAACATTCAGGTAATGATCCTAATATAGTATTTGAGTTTATTACGTGTGTTTAAATATATTTTTGCGGTAAAAATAGGAATATTAGACATCGCCCTAATGACGTAAATTGATAGTTTAAAGGGTCAAATGGACCCCGATAATGAAATTGATTATGTATTCGTGCTCAGTGAGTTATGGGCAACTTATAAATATAATTTATTTGGGATTTGGTTATGTGGCCTTAAACCCTGTATATAGGCCTGGCCTGCGTATTGTGTATGCGAATAGGGTATCAGGTTCCTACCTGGATTGCCCTACGATGTGAGGGATGAAGCCTTTAGCCTAATGTGATATATTTTTCTGCTTATTGATCACAGTGGGATCGTTTGGCAATGCATTCAAAAATAACGCGGTTGTTGGTCGCAATGCTAACTTTTGAGAGAGGTAAGTGTTTATATCCATTTCTTTGGAGGCACCTGGCCTCGTGGATTTTCTACCACGTATTCCTTACGTGTGTAGCTGCCGATAGGCGTACTCATTACGCCTTAGCTTTGGATTTATATTATATATTATATGTTATGTCCTATTGTTGGTATTGTATTGAGGATTTGAGCATTGTACCCTGGCTGCGAGTTGGCATCTACTTCCCGGTTGTCGATGAGAGTCCCGCGCCGGTGAAGGGTTATTGCATCACATTGCATTCATATGCATTACATTGCATATCATATTGAGGGCAGGAGTATTCCGCCCCAGGAGCAGGAGTATTCCGCTCCATTGTATCACATTGAGGGTAGGAGGATTCCGCCCCAAGAGCAGGAGTATTCCGCTCTTATGTCAGATATTGAGTGCAGGAGTATTCCGCCTCAGCTTTACATTATATCGGGTGCAGAAGTATTCCGCCCCAGGAGAGTGCAGGAGTATTCCGCCTCTGGTTTATATTATATCTGGTGCAGGAGTATTCCGCCCCAGGAGCAGGAGTATTCCGCTCCAGTTGGTTATCAGATTGGATTCCCCTCGAATGCAGGAGTATTCCGCTTCGGGATGGGATTACGGGCACATGTGACCCTTCGCATCATATTTCATCTCATTTCATCTCACTTCATTTTATTTCATTTTATTTCATACCATTGTGTAAACTTGTGGTACATAACTATTGTCCTGCTTATATGTGCATTTCTTATTTGTTGTTATGTTTCTGGCACGCATCCTTGGTTGAGTTTATAAGTTTCTTACGTGTTTTCGGTTGTTATCTGGCTCTACCTTTTTAAAATTTAAATAAAAGAAATTTGGTTTATCTGTTTCTTCTCCCTGGCTAGCTATCCTATTCTTTGAGGTGGCTAGTCTGCCCCACTTATTGAGTCCTTTTGACTCACCCTTGTTTGTTGTTTGTTTCTTTTTCTATCTATTTCGTTTCGGCAGGTTCGCTCCAGGATTGAGTTCGCCACGTTGTGAAGGAGCGAAGACGACTTCAGCTGTCAGGGTGAGCCAGCTTTTATTCCGGATGGCCACCAGTTTATTGGTTATTATTTCAGTTGCATTTTGCTCCCTTCAGGAGGTATTTGTCTTCTTTTGTACTCTTAGATGTCTGGTCTGGATAACCCTAAACCTAGTATGTTGGGTAGTCAGCTGTAATTTCTTTTGTACAGCTTAGAGGTATCAGTATGTCAGTGTTTTTTTTAAGCCTTGTTCTTATTAATGAATTGAATTATATTTATTTGTCTAATTTAATTGGTAAGGGTTCGCCCGACGGGTCTAGGGAAGGATGTCGGGTGCCCGCACGGCCTAACCGGATTTCAGGTCGTGTCACGCAGGGTCGTTTATGTCGTCGTCGGTACTGAGTATGGTTAATCCTTGTCTTGTTGTTATTCGGAAGACTGCTCGATATAGTTGGCCATGGGTAAATACTTGTTTTGGAAGATACAATCCGACATGATTAAGGGATTGACCTTGACTTTTATTGATTGTCATGGCGAAACATGGTGATAAAGGTAGTTGTCGTCTGTTAAGCTTGAATGGCCACTTTAAATCGCTAGGAGACATAATATTTCTTGGTATTGTTACTCTTGAACCTATGTTCTTTCCCGAAATGATATTTGCGCTGACAGACCAATTACCAAGATGTATGATAATCAATCGTGTTCCATTGCAAAGGCCTTCACTTTGATTCATATTTCTCAGGAGCATAACTGGGGTTCAAACTTTGAAGTGTAAGTCATGATTTAGGATACCCGGAAAGGTTAAGCTGTTCAAAAATTCGGCTGGATACAACAGATCTTCATCGTTAGTGTTGATACTTGCTTTGCATACATTGTCTGAGCTCAAATATACTCTTCCTTCACCTGGTATCATTTTTATAATCTTGTCATTCAATTCATGCACCATTTCATTTTTTGGTGTTAGTATTGCTCTTTCTTTCAAATATAATGGGTCATCGTACTTTTCCAGTAAGGATGGGTAAACTGCCTCGACAATTGATCCGATTGGATCGTTGGACGATTTGATTCATACATCAGGAGACAGTTTGATTAGCTCATTGTTAGTATCATCGTAGTAGGATCCGTCTCCAATTTGTAACATCCATTTGTCGAAAGTAGCAATTTTAGCAGCCTCAGAAGCAGTCAATGTTCCATTGCGTAGTCGCATATTTTCCTTCAACTCATATATTGTAAAATGTGGCCACAAGTAAGAGGAGTTTAGTGATGCATCCATAATATCAGCTCGTGTACCCTTGGGAATTACTGGCAGTATTTGACGGAAATCTCCACCACATACGACTGTAAGTCCTCTAAAAGGTTGTTCTGAGCTATTTTCATACCGCACTCGGAGGATATCTCTCAAGGTTCTGTCTAATGCTTCAAAACAAAATTTATTTGCCATTGGCGCCTTGTTTTTATAAGAAGTTCGGCTAGCTGGGTTCCTTGTTTTATTTCACAAGTTGACTCCGCATTGACATCCAATGGAATATGAAATCGTGAATGAGCTGTCCAACCATTTGGTAATAACAAAGCTGCTATACCAGAAGTAGCAACAGGGAGAACTATTCTTGATTGCGACCTGAGTTTGGCAATTACCGTATTCCACAAAAATTTCTTTCTAGTACCACCGTGTCTATTTATAAAAATTAAGCGACCTTCTTCCTTCTCGACGGATGTGATTATTGCATCATAAGCTGACCTCTGACATACATTTAGGAGAGCAAATGACTTGTCGTGCATTGTTTTTAGCTCCTCTTTGTCATAGTCAAGCTCCTCATTGATCAGGCAATTTCTTACCATACTCGGTAATGAAAGATCTGGTTGTGGCATTCCATCTATGTCTTTCAAAATTTTTCCCATTTTTAATAGGATGCTTTCGATTTCCAATAACATATATGCTTCAACTTGTTTTTCAGTTAATTGTAAATCTTTCAGCTGGAATCTTTTCCTCTGTAATGATGTTACATCTTCTGATAAAACTCCTTGGTTGCTCTCCCAAGGTTTGCGTGAATTAGATACTTGATAGTGAATAAGTATTGTTACAAAGAGATGTCTTAACTCATCTCCAGTAGCCCAGTGTGCTGCCTCAGCCAAGCAATCATTCCACTCTTTATCATCATCTAATAATCCTAAAGCGTAGCATACCTCCCTAAAAGTTTTATACTCAACACCGTTTATAGTTCGAATGCTTTTGTGTGAGGTGCATCCTTTGACAAAATTTAGTAGCATTCTCAAATAAAAACGTTCTCTACTTGAAGGATGTGCAAAGTAGATTCTGCCTACTGCTTTTCCCCTCTGCCTTTTGGTCCACTTTTTGAAAGTTGCATTCAGACCCAACGTGTTGGAAAATCCGAATATGTAAGCGTTCGTGAATCAGGGAAATTTTTATTTGCCTCAAACCATTCTGTGAATTTTGTAATTTCTATTCCTAGCCGGCTTAGCACGTTTTCAGCTCGCCTTTCTTCTTCAAATATTACTGTATTTTGTCCCTCTAAATGGAATAGTAATCGCTCAACTGTTGGTTTTCTGTAATGTATGTCAAATTCAAAGATCCTCCAGCAAGCTTCTGCAGCCGCTATGTATCTACAGTCTAGATATCTTTTGATCTCATCAAATTCTCTACCAGTATCTGCTCTTTCTATAGTTGAAGTTGCCCTATCTGACCCTTTATGGAGATATTTGAATATGTATTTGACCGATCTTGAGTGATTGCATAACTCTACATTAATATGTGTGTCAAATTTTACAATCAAGTCCCTATTGTGAGGGACGACAAATCTGTTGTCCAAGTAGACGCCTTTTTTGTTGACTTGAGTACCTATATTCCTTCTCCTATAAATAGGGAAGCCATCTGCATCAAAAGTTGTTTTGTTGAATTTTTTTGGGAAATGCTTTGTGCACTTCACTTGCCTCATACATTGGCAATGGGGATCGGCTCCTCCACAAGGTCCATGCATGATGAAGTCTTTGACAGCATTATATCCGTCGCAATCAACTTCCGGATCAGGTATTTCTGCTGTTATTATTTGATCAATATGTTCTTTAGAGGGACTTTTTAATGAAGGATGTAGGAAGAGCAGTATATGTGCATGGGGAAGCCCTCTTTTTTGAAATTCAATTGTATATAGACCTGTAGAATTAATGGTATAAGGTGTGCATATTTTATGAAAGAGAAATTACAATTGTGTTACTAAATGTATGCTTATTAAACAAATATGCAAATGTACTAAAGATGACAAAAACCATAAAACCATTAAACTTATAAGATAAAATGATAATTTTGGAATTAGTAATGATGAATTAACTGCCTTTTTTGTAACTATGTTGCTGAAACTTTTACATAAATGAGTAATGCGTGAAATGTGTATTTAATAAGTTGAACTTACATGCAATTATTTTTCCAAATGGTCGTTGATCTTTCAAGTCTTGCACTAGTTGGAATAGTTTGGTTTGGAAAACTCTGCATATGATGTCAAGGCGGTTACATTATTATCTCCTTCTTGTCCAATTAAGCGGAGCATTTCATTTACTTCTGCCCACTTTGGGTTGCAAGTGAAAGTAAGAAAGAAATCTGGATATCCAGTCCACCTACAAATTGCCATTGCATCTTGATAATTTTGTACCATGTATCGAGGTCCGCCAGTGTAAGACGCAGGCAAGATAGTAGTTTTTCCTACCATTGAACAATCTTTATCACCTCGGAAGACAGCATCCATTAATCTGCTGTACAAATCAGCTTTGAGTTTTTTTTTTATTATTACGGATAAAGCGAAATCTTTCTTCTTCTATTGCCATGTAACTGTCAACAACGTACTATTGGAATAGTCTACCAGCTCGTAGAAGAGTGTGCCCCTCATTAAATCTTTGCTGTATCCTGAAGGCATAGAACTGTCTCATCGTTAATTTTTTCCTCTTATAGTTTTTGTTTTTTTTACCATCTGCCAGTAGAATTCCAAGTCTATATCCATCTTCACCAAAAGGGTATTAATGGATAAGTCAGAGACATGAAACTTGGGTGTAAATCTGTGATCCTTTGAAGTCCATTTTTTCGATGTTCTACAATAACATCTCGCTGGAAGTTTTGTTCACTGAAGTCACCCACGATTAATCCGGCAACTTCAGAAGCCGTTGGCATATTGTATTGTTGACCATTTTTTGGCATGTCGGATAGCAGTCGTAGGCGAAAAATAGATTGTGGTTGCTCTTTATATCTATCCCTTGCAATTCGAAATGATTTTGCCAAAATATTATGCTCGTCGAGCATTTCAGATAAGCCTTGAACAATTGTTGGATCATCTTCTTCTTGCTGTAGAGAATTCATTCTGTTACTTAACTCGTTTTCAGTATCATATATGTATAGCTGATCAAACTGTGGTTTTTTCCCAATTTCGGGCAATAATGAGCCTATGCGATGGTAATTTTGACAACTCATCCTGAAAACATATGGCCCCTTTGAACGATTGATAGATCCATCAACTCGACCTCCCATAGATATAAAGGCAAACATCGAATTATAAATTCTTATATTTTTTTGAAAATTCATACCTTCTTGTCCAGAATCTTTTCCCATAAGTAATTGACATATGGTGGTGCTTCAGGCAATAACGACAGTCGTACACGACCTTCCATACAACAAAATGAGAATTCAGGTTGCGAGGTGTGTTTAGTTTTTGCTTTCCCTTCTTCATACCATAAAATGGCACCACAATATTGGCATGTATATGTAGGTGGGCCAAAATTCCAAGTTTTTGTGTAATGACTTGGCAAATTCCAACATTGTAATATCAATTTATGTAGTTTATACATAAAAGCAACATATAATTGTGCTCGTTTTATAAAATGAAGTGTTTAAGACTTA
This sequence comes from Petunia axillaris subsp. axillaris, assembly GCA_029990575.1. Classification (NCBI taxonomy): domain Eukaryota; kingdom Viridiplantae; phylum Streptophyta; class Magnoliopsida; order Solanales; family Solanaceae; genus Petunia; species Petunia axillaris. The sequence goes on from JARKNS010000004.1 coordinate 63,891,128, forward strand.
TTTTTACACATCAATAAAAAGTATAAGTAATAACTTTGGTATTCTGGTTAAGAGATAGAGCTTGGTAGAGAATAACATACCATTTTGTTGAATAGGGACATCTATACTTTCACAGCCTCCTGACTGCATCAATTTTGTGAATCGTTTGACAACATATAGAAGCATAAGTAATTTCTTTTGTGACCGATACTTATACTTCTTTTGTATAGCTGCGACCTTTCGCTTGAATCTGGCGTATCAGCACTTGTAATTTTTCATAGCAATTAATTCCTCATTGTTTGGATTAAATTGGACATTTTGAGGCATCTCGCTTCAAGTTTTCCTTTATCATCCTCTGTTTCCGAGCTAGACCTGGTAAAAGGTGTTGTAGCAGTGTAATTTTCAATGGGATATTCATTTTGCCACTAAACTCTTGAACAATAGCAGATACCAAATCCATCAAATCGCTTTTACAACACTTAAATAGAAACAGATATTTAATTTAAAAAGTGAGATGCTTCTTAGGTCCAAATGTAAGTATAATCACGTAGAAAAGAAGCTTGAGAAGTAAACTATTTAGCAGCAAAAACTACAGATGAATAAGGGAGATAGAGGAATATATAAGTGTTGATGTTGTATTTTGTAAGTGGGAAAATAGTTGATGATCATATTATAACAATAATAGAAAGAGATCCGTTAGTGATTTTGGAATGATGACTATCACTGCTATTGTATCGTTAATTAATAGGATGATTTGGGTTTTATATTGGTATTTAATTGGAACAACCGTTTGTGATTTGGTGTAGAAGATACAACTGTCAGTTTCTTCTCATGGCTTCTTATTAATAGTATTTTTGGGTTCTCTCCTGCCAAGGCTAGGACTAACTCTAACTGAAGCTCTACCTCTATCATGGATCTCTTCACTGTGGGTTTGGTATGCAGGTCATCAACTGAATTTCAGTATTATGGTTGCTCTACTCGCTACATCTGAGCACAATTCAGGAGAAGGTCTTTTCCAAAAAATCTGATATAAATTCCAAATTTCAATGTCTTTGAGAAATACTTTAATGTAAATTACCAACACTACTAAATAAATAACATAACCAAATAAAAATACAGTAGTAAATACTAAGTAGGAAAATTATGGTTGCCCTATGTTGTTGGTTTCTGAAAATTAAAATTTTCCTATCATATTTGTACTACTTTGAACCAACACCTGAGTAGTATGTGTGTTTTAATTTTTACGCAGCTACAACTTTAGATCATGGTTTGAAATGTACCTTCTTTTATACACGATTAAGAGCTTAAAGTATTGCCTTAGTTGTTAAAAATATGATCTTTTTTCTGGGGTTTGGGGTTTGGAGTGGGGAGGGGGTTAAGGTGTGTGTTTGCCTGTCTTAAGGAAAATGTGTAGCAAGATAAAGTCTTTCTTGCTATATAAATCTAAAAATAAGTTCACTCATTATCTGGAACACCTTTAGAGACCAATGGAACATTCCACATTTTGCACACAGTGTGATGAGAGCATTTCCCAAGGATGTTTTTGAGAATGTAACTGTGAATCTCCTTCCCTTGTTGCAGAGCTGAAATACTCGCACAAACACTCAAAATGATGCTGGGAGTAAAAGGATTAGGAATCAAAACCTTCTGTAACAATCTCAGAGAAGAGGTTCAAGCACTCCATGGATAGTTCGTTTTCTTGACAACGGGAAATCAATGTGTTCCATGAAATCAGGTTCTAGTAATCATGCCATGAAAAACTTGATAAGTCTGCTTCATGTCACCATGCTTACAAAAGGCAGAGAGTAGTGCATTCAATACTTCAGTTTTCAAGATAAGTGCCTTCTTCAATACAATTCTCCAAAATAAGATGATTAGATGATGCTTGTTACTAGTGACGTCAGGGATCTGGTCCATGCTTAAGTCGGCTGCTTCGTAAAAGTTGGAAGTATTGTCTTTTTGTTTAACAAATTCTTTGTATTTCTGGAATAAGGAAAAAAAAGTTTTATTTCAGATATTGATTACTATAATTCTCCATATGATTTATGACTTGATAGTTCCTGGTTTGAGGCTTTATAACATTATGTACTCTTGATGTGTGTTAAACTTTGTTGCAGCTGTTAAATGGGAAGGGAGTAAAGAGCTAATTGCATGTAATTAGAGTTTCAAGTACTGAGAAATCGCGTGCGATAGGATTTGATAGTGAAGATTGATTTTGAGATGTGTTGGAAGATTGCTTGAACATTCCTTAGAGTCTTAGTTAAAATTTAGGTTATTAAATCATGCTGAAAGTTACATGCTGAGAGCCTAGCACAATAGAAGACTATGCTGGAGGATCTTATCAAAACTCACACTTAGAATCCTTTAACTTCTCAACCTTGTTAACTTCAACATCTAAAAACTAAGCTCTACAAAGACTATATATTAATTCAGGTATAATTTTGGAGTATATGAGAATGTTTTTAGGGCAGTACATGTATTTCTTGTTCATTGATTGACCAGAAATTTTCAAATATGGTCAAGACAAAAGGAAACAATAAAGCTGCACATCGAAGTAAATGGAAGGTTATCTCATATGAAACATGTACGCACGAGAGGTGGAAATTGTAGTCAAACACTATTACTTTGTCCATTGTATTAGTGTAATGCTCCCATAAATGGGTGCAAATCCATTTGCCATAGAGCCAGAACAGCCTGACCTCGATCTGGAGATGTTATACAATCTCTTTAATACTATACCTTTGTATGACATGTTTAGAGTAGTATGTGTGTTTTACCTTTTAAGTAGCTGCAACTTTAGATCATGGTTTAAAATGTATCTGAAACATGATAATTTTCTCATTTTAGTTTACATGTTTAAGAGTTATTTCTTATATTGTAGTTGACACATCATCTACTGCACAATAATAGAGCTTTTGTGATTACATATACTTGTCTGTAGCTCCAAAGAGATACTGAACCAGCAATCTGCCTATGTAGTCGCTATAGTTTTTCTGCTTGTCTGGTGGAAATAAAGAGAGGCAAATTATAATTTTTTTTGGAGATGGTGTAGTTCATGTAAAGTAGCGAAACTAAATTACAAGCTATCAACTAAAACAAAATAAATCTCTATATTGTCATGTTGGTACACATTTACTACAACTATTGTCCTGTTTTTCCACCTGCAGATATGAACATAACAGTTGTTTATATGGCCATGTGCAGGGTGTATGTAACATAACAAATAGACCAATTAAAAAGTAATGAGAAAAATTGGATATTATTACTTCCATAACTGTAAAAACTAAACAACGCCCAAAAAATTTATGTCATCAGCTAACACAACATTAAAAGGCGAAGAAGCAACACACTCTACTTCTTAGATTTATTTGTGTCTTCATCACTAAATTCTTCATCATCAATAACTACATTTTTTCTCTTCCTACTCTTAACGCCAACACTTTCATCAATATGTTCAAGCTCTTCAGCTTCTTCCAACTCAAAAAACATATCAACAGGTTCCTGATCAGTTTTCAACTCTTTCTTCTTGATAAGTCTTTTGGTACTCTGTTTTCCAGGATCATTGTTTACCTCCAATATACTTTTTGCCTAGAAAAGCAACATGGCCCTGTTATTCATAAAGTTCATATAATTATGGACTACAAAGTTAAGGAGTCTATATTACAATACCTTTTTCTCTTTACTTATTTTGTATTGTAATTCCAGATTCTCGTCTAGAATGAAAACTTTAGACACAGTAAAATTCTCAAGGCCCTCTATCAGATTATAGTCAGTTAATTTCAGTTTGAAAATGAATTCCTTGTCGCACAGGCTTAGTATTTATGCTAGTACGTCCTTGTTATCTGCAGGAAGCCTATTCAACAGCTTGTGAGCTGATGTGTCTAGGAGCCTCTCAGCAACAGTGTTTAATAAAACAAATGTAGTCTCCTTGTTAGTATCGTCTTTCACGATAAGGTCAATTTTGTACCTACATTTAGGCAATAAGTTAGATTAAACTATAATGATCTAAAGAAAATTTATATTGACACTTTCTTATGTTTACAGTTGCTTCCTTACTTAAATAACAGATACTTGCATTCTTTAGCGCAACTATCGCATTTGTAGACACCGTTTGAAAGTTTGGCCTTCCTTGGGCAAGTGTTGCACGTAATGTAGTACCAACTAAAATTGTTATTAATATATGTAATTTTGGCCCTCACAGTTACAATGTAATCCTACCATTAGAAAAACACAAATCTATATAAATAGAAGCATTTATAATACAAACATCTTGCAAATTTGGGAAAGCTAAAGAAGTAAGAGGCAAAATAATGAAAGAACTTGTATTTCAGAACTCCAATCAGACTCCAACAACTCCTTAATGTTCATCCTATTCATAAACATCTCTTCCTCGACCGGAATGCTCTTAACATTAGAGCTTTCAAGAGTTTGTATCTCGACATATGTGGTAGCAAACTTATGAGTCAAAGATGTTATGTAATCCATACAAAGATTAACATATATTTTGCTGGCACTTGTGGTGCCGAAAATAACCTCGCCTGTTAACAATAAATAGAATTTAACATATCTTCAAAAATTGGTGATGAAATGCATAAGAATGATCATTAATGATAACACTATTACCACGGAATTCTTTGACTGTTGTAGAAGTTACTATAATAATGTAAGACCCTGAATACTTACTATACAGATAAGGTTCAAACTTTTGTCCAAATTCCTCCCACAAAGAAATTTTGGATTTCCCCAAACTGTTAAGGAGAAAGTGCATATAAAGAAAATATTCATTATATCGCTATACTGGAAAGTTCATATAAAGATATATATATATATATATATATATATATATATATATATATATATATATATATATATATATGACCCCTATCCTTTTCCTTAAGAAAATACATTCAGAAAACTTAGTGGCTACATTCAGAAAGGAGTACTAACTGTTTCATAATGTAAAGGAAGAAAGCTCGAGATATCTTAAGATAGTATGACACACACTTTAAACATCTTTGATACTTATAAGAAAAATACATCTAAACAGATGTTATTCGTGAATAGGATAAGTGCTTACTAATCGGTAACAACTTAGATGTCTCGCTTTTTCCACTTCGATCCAACACTCTCCATATCGCCAAACCACATAGGCAACCTAAAATATCTATAATATGAAGAGTGGAAAGTAGTTATTTTTAATTTACAGTCGTGTATATATTAAGAATTAAAAATTGACAGCAATAAGTATACCTGATAAATTAGTATTGTTGTTCACTCTAGAGTCAATCATGTCAGCTTTAACAAAGTCAAATCCGTTGATAGGTATATTGACAATTTCTTCTGATAGTTTCTTGACTGAAGTTGTGAGCAAGAAAATAATTTTTAAAGTACTTGTAACGGGGTCTATGTTCCCCCGTAGCTTCAGTTACTTTGAAGTTCTTGATAACAAAGAGTGAACCTTCACTCAATGGGTGTCTATACCGGTTAACCATATTCTTTCTAATTGTGGCATGGATCAAACTTTCCTGGAAGAATATAAACGGTCAATGTTTCAAGTATGAAAAAATCCAATGAACATGTATTTAGGTGCCTTTTCATCAATAAAGATCATATTCAAACTGATCAAGTCTCCGTTCTTCTTCGTGTTAATGGAGTCCCACATCCTACATACTCTAACCCGTACCATCCAATCATCCCTGTTACTATTCAAATCGCAAAGAAACGAATAGGCCATTTTGGAAAGCAGGAAAGCAAATTAGAGGAAAAGGAAATTTGAGGGTGGACGCTGCAGCATATGGGAGATTCAATACTTACCTATAAATAGTATTGAAAATGAAAACTTTTAGGGATAAAATTTTCAGGGATTAATTAACGGTTAGGAATTGATTAAGAATAAATTAAGAATGTAATAACCTTCCAACGGTTCAATTGAAAAGGTCAATTAACTATCAATCAATGTTCATAATAGGGAGGAATGAGGACTCTCCTGGGAGGAGTATTCGTACACTACAAGAAATATATCCTTTTGTGGCGACAAAAATCGCCACAATAACTGAAAAAATCGTCACAAAAAACTTTTCGTGGCGACCTACGGGTCGTGGGCTATAGTCAGTGGCTGGAAGTTTTTCGTGGCGACTTTAATACCTCGCCACTGAAGATCACTCTTTGCTGGCGACTTTAGCTGCCATAAAAAATACCATAAAAGTGGTAAAAAAATTGGTCGCCACGAAAGAAATCATCTTTAGTGGCGCCTCAAGTCGCCACGAAAGACTTGCTGTAGCAACCAGTGCCGTCATAAAAGGTTACCAACTTGCGTGGCAAACTACCATCTAAAGTATGTTTTTCGTGGCAACTTTAGTCGCCACAGATTGTATATTTTTTGTCAAAAAAAAAAAAGAGAGAATTTTAGCAGCAATATTTATACCATTATTTGTACAAAATACAAATATATTAGAACAAATCATTAACATTATAAGAGACATAAATAATACTTCTCTAACAAATTAACTATACAAGAACCTTTTATTAATAAATTCATAAAATAGAGTAATTGTGGATATACATGGAAAAAAAATAATCAAAGGCAAAATTATCTTCAAGTTCCGCCATAGATTGCATCAGTTCTCCTTGAGCCTCAGAATGCAATAATAAGCTGTCGTGTCAATACTATTCTATAACATTAAACTGCTATCCATTGCCTGTCTGGAGAATAAACACGATCAACAAGCAACAACAACAATTGAATTCATAACTCAATGCACAGAACCAAAAGAAGGCCTTTCTTTTATGAAGTAATAAGTTATATTTAAAAGGCATCAAGAAGATGCACAGTAACAAAGAGGATGTGTTAGCTCCAATACATCAGAAACTATATTAAGGTTAAGGAGCTAACAAAATAGAAAAGTTGTTCATTTCTATTTACAAAGGTTAAGTTGCTCCAGTTGAATGAGTAGACATCTAGCTTTGAGAGAGTACTGACACACATACAAAGACAATACAAAAAAAAAAGTGTCATGTACAATATAACTAACCAAGACTATATTGGATCAGCATCTCTACAGCAAGTGTGCAGAGTTCCTTTTTAAATAGAGTAAACATAGTACAGAGTTTTTTAGCATAAAAGTTGAACAATTGACCCACCATGTCAAGTTTAATTAACCCAATCCTAATTTCATATCGCCATCTTTACCTCAACTAATGCTAATTATATACATGAAAACATCAACCAAACAATAGAGTTCCATAATTAATTTTTCACATGGTCACACCCTGTTATCGAGTATCTTATAGGTTTCATACTATATCATCTTAACATTAGGAAAGAAAAGAAGCAAGAAGAAGATGACACATATTACTGTACCTTATTGTTGACATCTACTTGTTTGCCCGATGTACATACAAGGTTAAGCTTGCAACCTGAACCAAATAACAATTGCACAACAATTCAAAGAATGAAAAATTATTAAATTGTTTCACCTACAGGAGAGGAGTGAACAGAGCTACTTGTCTTGGAATAACAAGATAGAGTCATCAACCGAGTAAATATCATGTATCCAAGAAACTATAAAGTTTACATTAAAGAAAAGAAAGAACATGACAAACCATAGCATGAGATGGGAGGTGATAGAAATACAATACACTAGTTTAGCTTTAAAACACAAATTAGTAAACAAGGATAGCAATAACCAGTAAAGAACGTCACCTACTTATAATAGTAAAGAATAAAGATAAGATGTAAGCCTAACTCGATATACACCTGTGATACTACTTATTGTATTTGTGAATACATATAAAAAAACGTATGCAAGTTACTAACTATTCCAGTACATTATAATAGTATGGACTTGTTACATGACAAACGACTACATCACTAGGCCACCTAAGGATAAAATAAAATATGTAACAAAAATTATTGAGATTGAGAATTAGAGCCTACAAAAAAAGGACATGATAAAGTATCTTCCTAGAGTAAATTCCAATAAAGATAGCAATTACGAAAACCTCTGGCTTTAAAATTTTTAAATATTCCCTATCAACCTTTTAGAAGTACACAAATTCTTGATCACTTAACTGTGATAGAGATAGTAAAGCATTAGTTATGAATATCAAGGAATGAATCATTGAGCCTTGAGAGCCTCCTATCATGGTTCCTGATGTAGCAGTACTTTCAGAAAACTTGGACTTAGGGGAAATTTCATAGCAAAGAGCTCTTTGCGATATGCGTGACCCATTACACCAAAAACAAGTCCATAGCGGCAAAAGAGCTGCACCAAGAAGAAATCTAAAGTAAGCTTTAGATGATTAAGAAAGAATCTAAGGAAGAGTATATTACTTTACCATGAACTCGAGATACAACGAATTCTTAATTTAATTTTATTTGCTTTGTTAGTTACGTTAGCACGATTCAAAGCAATTCCCGCTCTTGTTTCATATTACCCATTTCAGCTACTCACAAACTAGGGCAGTAATTAATTGAACAAAAAAGGTGTGACGACAACCGTGCAATTCCAGCTCCAGTTTCACAATACTAGACCAAAAATGGTTCGCTCTCAACAGTCCACAACGACAAGAAATACCAAATAATACCATAAGCAAATTCGCTGACCTTATAAGCTGAAAAGTAGTACACCCGTTAGGAGCGGTGAACAATCGACACTTTGATTGAGAAAATCGCAAGATAATTCAATAATCGCAGTGTTTTGGAGGGATGTTTGATTTCAATTTTGAGAATCGGATAATCTGTGGATGGACTTGGCCGTACGCGTTAAATTATGTCGCACTATTTTTGTATTTCTAACTTGTCATTCGCTACACATGATGCTCAGAGATTCTAGGGCTCTTAGTTGGAGGTGAGAAACAAACCTGAAATGGGGGTAGTCACCTTGGATCGAATCGAAGTCGACTTTAAGAATTTATAGCACTGCTTTGAGAATTTTGTTAGATTTGGGGATTTCTTTTATGCTAAGGTTAAAGGGTTTGATGGCGTTGGGACTCGGGAATATATGGGGAAAAAAAAGCGAAAAACATAATAATATCATACTGTATAATTTTTCTTGTAGTGTTTTAGATATTTTTAAATTTCACTAAAGAATTTTTTACTACTATTAAAGGCGCCACAATATCGTACTAAAGTAATGCATAATGAAAAGTCTGGGCATTCGCGGCGACCTAAGTGTAGCTGCCACTGCAACAATCACTTATTGTGGCGGCTTTTAACAGTTGCCACGAAAACAATCCCTTTTGTCGCGACTTAAAAGGTTGCCACTAAAAATATGAAGTTTTGTGGCAACTATGTTTTGCCGCCACCAAAACCCTTACTTTTTGTGGCGATTACAAAGGTCGCCACAAAACGTTGCGACAGAAAACCTTGTTTCTTGTAGTGGTAGGCGAAAACAGATAGTGTCGTTTGGAAGGAGAAACGCCTAAAGAGGTATAGGAGAAACGCCTGAAGGGGAATATGAATTCGTCGTGGGCTGTTCTGTAGTGGGGTATTAAATGAAGTGGATGAGGTTTTAATTAACAATAATAAATAAATACATAATAAAATTGACTAGTAAAGAGAGGGATATAGTGAAATATGCCCAAAAAAAAGGAGAAAAAAGATAAATGTAATCCTTGGCTAAAGAGATGTGCTACATTAGCAGACTTGAGTGTGTGTGTATATATATATATATATATATATATATATATAGAGTGAGAGAGAGAGAGAGAGAGAGAGAGAGAGAGAGAGAGAGGGACAATGTATGAATCTAAAAAATGACGCGAGCCGGCTGACTCAAACCTAGAAGATATATATATACATATACACAAAACTATAGCTACATGCTCGTCTAAGGTTTGTAGTTATTAATATTAAGATAGAAATTATTCCATTTTCTTCTATCATGAAGTAGTCAAACATATATACAAAACTATATAATTACATTATCTATTCAAAGAGTGTGATTAGGAAATGAAGTGTTAAAATAATAGATAACTTTATATTATGTTTTACTTTAATTCAGAGTTCTACTTCCCCTCTAAAATTATTCCATTTGATCATGCCAAATTTTGTATGATTACATTGCTGAAGACAAACACAACTCTAGGATAGTAAAACTCACTGTTTCATTACTATTTTCTTGAATTATTAGTTTTGAAGTTCGGAAGATTAACCCCATTCTAACATTTAGCTTTTTACAGTTCTACTACAAATTCTTGTAAAATCCGTAACAACTTAATTTCGACTTGCATACATAAAGAGATTGGATCTATAATTTAACAAAATCCAAAGCTATCATATTCTTTCTCAAGATGCATACATAATTGTGAGATGTCTTTTTTGAGCTCAATAGATCATATCATTTTAACAAAACCTAAAACTATCATCTTGTTTCTCAATATAAGTGAGTATAACAAACACTTTACGAAGAATGTCTTAAAAAAAATCATCAGTAATTTCTACAAAAAAGCCATCAGGGAGTTTGCTAGTAACTCATCATGTCTATTGCTTAAGCGCAACCATTCATCATTGCTACACTTCTTTGCTCTATCAATCATATACACTACAGAAATTAGTTTTCAACAATTATTTTCTATTGATATGAAATAGAAAAGAAAAAAATAAAAACCTGTTGGATAAAGGTGCTCATATTCATGATCATAGTTCATAAAACAAAGTTGAGCTTACTTTTTCTCCAGACATATTACATTATAAATCACTTATACCCTAATATTTCCTCTAGAAGAGAACTTAACTCTTTGACTTATAATGAGACAATGATATTATTAAATTTTAAAACCAATTTACTCCAAGTATCTCCTCAAACTACCATAACAAAAGAGACCAATAGGTACTGCAAAGGCAAAATCATTAACCGAAGGAAACAGTGATTCTAGAAGCTAAACAACATATCTGCCTCAAGACTTTTCTTTTATAGTGTCATACTTTCTTGAGCAATGAGACTGTAGTTGTATCTATGACAGTCAGGACTGAAATTTGAAACTAATATACAGTAATTTATCAAATGCAACTGTGAGAAATTTTCAAAAATAGCAGCACTAAAGTATAACCGCAAAAATACTACGACATCAACTAAGTAAAAATGGAGTAAACAAGAAAAAAAAAGCAAGTAAAATTAAGTGGAGTAGTTACTTACTTGGAATAGGAGTCATAACAAAAAAAAATGCATATCTAGCAAGAGGTGATGGTCATAAGCTACTACTGCCATAAATCATCACAAACGTAAGAGCAAAGCATTGAAATTATATGAATTGGCAATGATCAGACAATTAAATAGCGGGAGAAGACGAAGATGAAATATAGACATGGTGACACGACTTGGAATCCGGCTAGGCCTTGCGGGCACCCGACATCCTCCCCTACACTCGTCGGGCGAATCCTTACCAATTAAATTAGGAAAATAAATATAAATTCGACTCATAAATAAGAAAAAGACTCAGAATAAGAAGCACATACATACTGATACCTCCAAGCTGTACAAAAGAAATTACAGCTAACTACCCAACATACTAGGTTTAGGGCTATCCAGACTAGACATCTAAGAGTACAAAGGAGGACAGATACCTCCTGAAGGGAGCAAAATACAACTGAAATAGTAAACATAAAGCTAGTGGCCATCCTGAATAAAAGCTGGCTCACCCTGACAGCTGAAGTCGTCTTCGCTCCTTGACAACGTGGCGAACTCAATCCTGGAGCGAACCTGCCGAAACGAAGTAGATAGACAAAAAAAAAACAACAAACAAGGGTAAGTCAAAAGGACCCAATAAGTGGGGCAGACTAGCCACCTCAAAGAATATGATAGCTAGCCAGGGAGAAAAGAAACAGATAAACCAAATTCCCCTTATTTAAATAATGAAAAGGCAGAGCCAGATAATAATTAGGAACACGTATGGAATCACAAACTCATCAACAACCAGGAACAGAAGATAGCCAGAACATATAGGTATCCCGAACACATCAACAATCAGAAATACATCATGTTGCGGCGTGCAACCCGATCCATATATTCATCCGGTTGCGGCATGCAACCCGATCCATATATTCATATTGTCGCGGCGTGCAACCCGATCCATATATTTATACTGTTGCGGCTTGCAACCCAATCCATATATTCATCTTGTCGCGGCGTACAACCCGATCCATATATTTATACCATTGCGGCGTGCAACCCGATCCCCGCAACCCAGAATACGAGCCAGAAATATATAGGCAAACTGAGATATGTCCACGACATAGTATACATACCGCATACATAAAATACAACACAATACACACTATAGTCAGTATGTGGTGCAATGAGATGGGATGAATGTGTTACGATGCAATGCAGTCACATATGCCTGATACTTATCTCCGGCACGGGACTCTCATCGTCTACCAGGAAATATATGCAATAATGACCCGTCACCGGCTCGGGACTATCATCGATTACCGGTAAGTATATGCGATAATGACCCTTCACTGGTGCGGGACTCTCATCGCCAACCAGGAAGTATATGCAATAATGACCCTTCACCGGTGCGGGACTCTCATCGCCAACCGGGAAGTATATGCAATAATGACCCTTCACCGGCGCGGGACTCTCATCGCCAACCGGGAAGTATATGCAATAATGACCCTTCACCGGCTCGGGACTCTCATCGATTACCGGGAAGTATATGCAATAATGACCCTTTGCCGGTGCGGGACTCTCATCGCTAACCGGGAAGTATATGCAATAATGACCCTTCACAGGCTCGGGACTCTCATCGATTACAAGGAAGTATATGCAATAATGACCCTTTACTGGTTCGGGACTCTCATCGATTACCGGGAAGTATATGCAATGATGACCCTTCACCGGTGCGGGACTCTCATCGCCAACTAGGAAGTATATGCAATAATGAACCTTCGCCGGCTCGGGATTCTCATCGATTACCGAGAAGTATATGCAATGCTCAAAACCTGAGTGCAATGCTTATATGCTCAATGCAATACCAACAACAGTGCATGAGATATATTATAAAATGTAAATTCAAAGTTAAGGCGTAATGAGTACGCCTATCGGCAGCTACACACGTAAGGAACACGTGGAAGAAAATCCACGAGGCCAAGTGCCTCCAAAGAAATGGATATAAACACTTACCTTGTTACAAAGTTAGCACAGTTACTCAACAACCGCTTTATCCTTTAGATTCACTGCCAAATGATCCTGCTGTATTCAATAAGCAGAAAACTATATCAAATAAGGCTAAAGGTTTTATTCCCTACATCTTAGGGTAATCCGCTTAGGAACCTGATACCTTATTCGCATACGCAATCCGCAGGCCAGGCCTATATACAGGGTTTAAGGTTACATAACCAAACCCTAAATAAATTATATTTATATGTTGCCCATAACTCACTGAGTACGAATATACAATCAATTTCATTATCGGGGTCCAATTGACCCTTTAAACTATTAATTGAACTTATTAAAATGATGTCTAATATCCCAATTTTACCGTCAAAATATATTCAAACACACGTAATAAACTAAAATAATGCATTAAAATCATTACCTGAATATTTCGGGGTGAAAAGTTTATCTTTTTCAGGCTCTTTTCTCATTTTCTGGTATTTTTCCTCTGCTTCGTTTTCTATTCTTGCTCGTATTTCTATCTGCCTTTCCTTGTTTCTGTTCTATCCTAAGCTTATAAGCTTAGGACCCCACCGCCTTTACTTTTCCACGTTTTCCATTTTTGTCGTTTTCTCTTTTTCTTTTCTTTTTTTATTTTCTTTTTTTCTCGCGACGAAAATTAAAACGGTACACTGCGATATTCAAAATAATTCCAACTTTTGCATACAAGTTATACAAAATATATATAGCATACTCGTAAGGCGGATCTCAAATCGGGTTCCCGAAACTGAAGATGCGAATTTAAATAGCAAAATGTCAAATTATTTAACTTTCGCCATTTTAGCGGAAACTAGCCGAACAACCTCGAAATTCACTTTCAAAAAATTACAAAAGTCACAAATAATCATACGAACCTAACGGCGCTTTCAGATTTCGAATTGGAACTCATTCGCCAAAACCGAGCTCGAAAATCTCTTTTTAATATTTATCGACAATAAAAACTGAAACCTTCTTCCGATGCCTACCAAACGAGGTCTGATTTAGCTCAAATTTTACAGACAGGTCCTAATGGACCGTACAAATATTTTAAAATTATCGGCACGCCAATCGGAGTCCTAACTCCCTAAACGACTACCTAAGGTCATTTCATTCTCCTCCACTTAGACTCTCGTTCGTCCTCGAACGAGCCTAAGTCTAAAGAAAGATTCACGCAGATAATAAGAAAAATTGCACAACCTTCATAAACTACGCCACAGACATTATCTCATGATTAAAGAATCAGAATTATAACACGCACACCGAACTTTTGGAAATAAACATATCTGGATAATATCATAACGTCTTTGCTCAGCTTATTCTGACTAAGTTGAACCTTCCTCGATCACGAGAGGAGAGCTCTATATTTTTGAAACAAGATACATGGAACTTTGGATAGATTAACATGATTCTGCTGGTGAATCACCTCGTCGATATACTTTTCGATATAGAACAAGTCTTTGAAACAAAGAATTAGCTTACGCTTCAGCAACGCCTTAGAGATTTAATATTATGATTCGGTATCAATTGGAGGAAGACTCCTCCACTTAGAGCATAAACTCATACAACTAATTTGAATAGAAATAGTCATCCTCGCACAACCTGCTGGATTAAGGAAGCTAAATAGAGAACGCGGCTCAGACCTGAGCTACCAAATTACTCTCTCGAGTTGCCAAATAGCTGCAACTCTCGAGTTCACAGCTCCATACATTTTCTATAAGCACCATCACCTGATGGATCAAATCAAACGTCAAATGACGCCTCTCATTACCCTTAGTAGCCTTGAAAAACAACAATGTGCATACTCGGCTACCTTGACACGTACTCTGGCTCCACACAGGGAACATCATAAAAGGCTACTGACCGCCTAAGCTCACCAGTGCCGAATAAAGAAGAGATGGCAATGGAGTGAGGATAGAAATAATTAGAGCTTCAGAAAGCTCATCTTTTTATTTGCTTGGCTCCCACAGATACACTACTTCCGGGTCAGGCTAACCAAATAATCGCAATTGAAGAGATAGACTTTAAAAAAGCTTTATGGAATGATATCTACGCCAATTTAACCTTCCTATAAGAAGGAAACTCTGACAATTTACCAGAAACCCTTTTATAACCGAGACAAGCTCATGGAATAACATGACTCTACAAGCATCTTGAACCAAAGGAAGACATATAGATCAAGTATTACTTACTAATAACTTTACATTGGAAGAAACAATGACACTTTCTGATGGTGACGAATAAGAATCCTATCATCCTATCAATACGGAATTCTGAGAAGAGAGGTAAACTAATTTGACATAATAATAGAAGGTGGCACAACAAGATGCCTAGCAGACAATACTAACCCTCACTCCCAAATCTCTCACATATAAACCAAACAAACTAGTAGGGTCTCACAAATGCCAGGAATAAATAATATCAGAAGCTCACCCCTGTACCGCAACCAATTCTTAATAGAAACGACATCAAAAGAAACCATGTAAACATGGTAAGATAAACGAAGTTCAGACTGATCGGAAGAATCATATCTAACTCACATATAAGTAAGGAAGAAGTACTTGGGTCTACTACATCGGATGCCTCAGCATCCTGCCAGACTGGTAGTTCATAAAACTGCCTCTACGGCTGAGCCGAACTGCTACACTGATAATTACTTCTAGAAGAACCACTACCACCACGCTCTCGACCTCTACTGAATGGTGGCATTTTGCTGGCTGCTGAGATCTAAAGGAAATCCCCTGCGACTGTGCAGGTGCCTGATGACAGGAGAAAGGATGACTGCCTACTTGCCAAATTAAGGGAAAATTCCTCAAAGGATAACCAGACTCACGACAATGATAACACCTTTTTGCTGAAAATGGAAGCTAGACAGATTGATGATAGCTGTAAAGAAAAGACTGAATCTGATCCTGACGAGCCACTGGCACACTCTAAGAATCACGTGACACAAGCTGAGATAACCTGGAAGGTGACCTCCCAAAACAATCAAAATTCTTACCTCCAAATGAGGTACCATGGTTGCCCACCAGGGCCACAGAATTTCTTGCTCTCTCGCTCTGACTCGTCTTGCTATAACCTTAGGTATGCCTCATACCTTCGAGCAATATCAACAACAACATCAAATGAAATCTCGACCTCAATATCTCGAGCCATCTGGGATCTCAAGGAAAAAGAAAGGTCATCAAGTAATATTTGAATCTCTCGAAAGGATCATGGACTAGTTCTAATGCATATTCAACCATTCTATAGGATTAAATCTCATATTCTGAAACACCAACAGGCTAACCGACAGGCTTCCCTATCAAATCCACTCAAACTGGCAACATTTTTCATCTTGCTCGCTACTCGAAAGGAACTTTTCCACGAATCAAGAAGAAAATTCGAACCAAGTTGGTTAATAAGATAGCGGTCCACCAATTCAGGGCTGGACCCCTGAAACTTGAAAGCAGAAAAATCAACATCATACCGCTCGATATAATCAAGAGCCTGAAGGATACACTGACATCATTTATTTTAAAAAAACTTACACAGGGATTATCTAATGCATGGCTTGAGAATATCGGAAGGTTCAACCGTGCAAAATAATGCAACCTCTTTAGGCACTCAGACCGAGCCATTACCCAGGCTAGCTAACCAGCCAGAATAACTAGAGGCACAATACATGCTGCTTCTGGAACATAAATTAATGGGACAACATCAGGGACTGGAACAGGAGCTCCTTGAGACTGAACATCTCCATCTGTAGCAACCTGATAAGCTTCCTAGAGAATAATAGGTTCTTGCAGTATCTGCATCGCCAAAATTCTCGTAAAAACATCGTAGAGAGCCAAGGGAACCACAAGACCCTGCTCCCTTTCCCATCGCGAGCTCGTACAGCTGGGGCCTACGCAACTAGATCGTCAGTACGATCCACAACTCTCGGGGCTTGAGTAGCTCTAGCCCCAGGCTAGACTACTTCGTCCTGAACTCCTATCGTTTGCTGATTTGTCGCACGAAGGTTCACAATTACCACGAAGAAATTAACGAAAATAATTTTACATCCTAGACCAACGCACGGTCAGAAAAGAAGGAAGTGAAACTTCCTAAATGCCATCATAGCCTCTCGTAGATACGTACGGACATCTACGTACCCATCAGCGAGACTTTACTAGACACTCTCTTAGTCTGGATAGACTCTGAACCAGTCTCTGATACCAACTGACACGATCCGAAATCCGGCTAGGCCGTGCGGGCACCTCCCCTACACCCGTTGGGCGAACCCTTACCAATTAAATTAGGAAAATAAATATAAATTCGACTCATAAATAAGAAAAAGACTTAGAAAAAGAAGCACATACATACTGATACCTCCAAGATGTACAAAAGAAATTACAGCTAACTACCCAACATACTAGGTTTAGGGCTATCCAGACTAGATATCTAAGAGTACAAAGGAGGATAGATACCTCCTGAAAGGAGCCAAATACAACTGAAATAGTAAACATAAAGCTGGTGGCCATCCGGAATAAAAGCTGGCTCATCCTGACAGCTGAAGTCGTCTTCGCTCCTTGACAATGTGGCGAACTCAATCATGGAGCGAACCTGCCGAAACGAAGTAGATAGACAAAAATAAACAACAAGCAAGGATGAGTCAAAAGGACTCAATAAATGGGGCAGACTAGCCACCTCAAAGAATAGAATAGCTAGCCAGGGAGAAAAGAAACAGATAAACAAAATTCCCCTTATTTAAATTATGAAAAGGCAGAGCCAGATAATAACTAGGAACACGTATGGAATCACAAACTCATCAACAACCAGGAACATAAGATAGCCAGAACATATAGGTATCCTGAACACATCAACAATCAGAAATACATCCTGTTGCGGCGGGCAGCCCGATCCATATATTCATCCTGTTGCGGCGTGCAACCCGATCCGTATATTCATACCGTCGCGGCGTGCAACCCGGTCCATATATTCATACCGTCGCGGCGTGCAACCCGATCCATATATTTATACGGCGTGCAACCCGGTCCATTTATTTATACCGTCGCGGCGTGCAACCCGATCCCCGCAACCCAGAATACGAGCCAGAAATATATAGGCAAACTGAGATATGTCCACGACATAGTATACATACCGCATACATAAAACACAGCACAATACAGAGAATAGTCAGTAAGCATTGCAATGAGATAGGATGAATGTTGTATGATGTAATGCAGTGACATATGCCTGATCCCTATCTCCGGCGCGGACTCTCATCCTCTACCAGGAGACATATGCAATAATGACCCTTCACCGGCTCGGGACTCTCATCGATTACCAGAAAGTATATGCAATAATGACCCTTCACCGGTGCGGGACTCTCATCGCCAACCAGAAAGTATATGCAATAATGACCCTTTACCGGTGCGGGACTCTCATCGCCAATCGGGAAGAATATGCAATAATGACCCTTCACCAGTGCGGGACTCTCATCGCCAAACGGGAAGTATATGCAATAATGACCTTTCACCGGCGCGGGACTCTCATCGCCAACCGGGAAGTATATGCAATAATGACCCTTCACCGGCTCAGGACTCTCATCCATTACCGGGAAGTATATGCAATAATGACCCTTCACCGGTGCGGGACTCTCATCGCCGGCCGGGAAGTATATGCAATAATGAACGTTCACAGGCTCGGGACTCTCATCGATTACGGGAAGTATATGCAATAATGACCCTTCACCGGCTCGGGACTCTCATCGATTACCGGAAAGTATATGCAATGATGACCCTTCACCGGTGCGGGACTCTCATCGCAAACCAGGAAGTATATGCAATGATGAACCTTCGCCGGCTCGGGACTCTCATCGATTACCGGGAAGTATATGCAATGCTCAAAACCTGAGTGCAATGCTTATATGCTCAATGTAATACCAACAACAGTGCATGAGATATATTATAAAATGTAAATTCAAAGTTAAGGCGTTATGAGTACGCCTATCGGCAGCTACACACGTAAGGAACACGTGGAAGAAAATCCACGAGGCCAAGTGCCTCCAAAGAAATGGATATAAACACTTACCTTGTTACAAAGTTAGCACAGTTACTCAACAACCGCTTTATCCTTTAGATTCACTGCCAAATGATCCTGCTGTATTCAATAAGCAGAAAACTATATCAAATAAGGCTAAAGGTTTTATTCCCTACATCTTAGGGTAATCCGCTTAGGAACCTGATACCTTATTCGCATACGCAATCCGCAGGCCAGGCCTATGTACAGGATTTAAAGTCACATAACCAAACCCTAAATAAATTACATTTATCTGTTGCCCATAACTCACTGAGTACGAATATATAATCAATTCTATTATCGGGATCCAATTGACCCTTTAAACTATTAATTGAACTTATTAAAACGATGTCTAATATCCCAAGTTTTACCGTCAAAATATTTTCAAACACACTTGATAAACTAAAATAATGCATTAAAAGCATTACCTGAATGTTTCGGGGTGAAAAGTTTATTTTTTTTCCGGCTCTTTTCTCATTTTCTGACATTTTCCTCCGCTTCGTTTTCTATTCTTGCTCGTATTTCTCTCTGCCTTTCCTTGTTTCTTTTCTATCCTAGCTTATAAGCTTAGGACCCCACCGCCTTTACTTTTCCACGTTTTCCTTTTTGTCGTTTTCTCTTTTTCTATTTTTTTATTTTTTTTTTGCGACGAAAATTAAAACGGTACCCTACGATATTTGAAATAATTCCAACTTTTTCATACGAGTTATACAAAATATATGTAGCATACTCGCTAAGGCGGATCTCAAATCGGGTTCCCGAAATTCAAGATGCGAATTTAAATGAAAAAATGTCAACTTATTTAACTTTCGGCATTTTAGCGGAAACTAGCCGAACAACCTCCAAATTCACTTTCGAAAAATTACAAAAGTCATAAATAACCGTAGGAACCTAACTGCCCTTTCGGATTTCGAATCGGAGCTCATTCGCCAAAATCGAGCTCGAAATCTCTTTTTAATATTTATCGACAATAAAAACTGAAACCTTCTTTCGATGCCTACCAAACGAGGTCTGATTTAGCTTAAATTTTACAGACAGGTCCTAATAGACCCTACAAATATTTTAAAATTATCGGCACGTCAATCAGAGTTCTAACTCCCGAAACGACTACCTAAAGTTGTTTCACATGGATTCAGTTATATGTCCCAATTCTAATTCAAATTAAATACAAAATACTTTCATCTTTAAACATGGATGACCACGTACCTCTATGCATAGCAATGAATATATTGAACAAATTCTGAAAAAATAGTGAAATACTGATTGAAGGTAATCTATCCAAACATTATTCATTAGCCTAAAAAGAAAAACGTATAGGACCCTACGCATAATACTGCTATGGTTAGATAAATTTTGAGTTCCCATGTAAATGTAAATTAAAGATTCGAGAGGATAACTACACAATAGAATTTAAAAATGGGAGTCAATTTTATCTGGAATACAATTTTATAGACCTTATCATTTTGTTACTTTGAAGATGAAGTTTTGTTAAAAGTTGTAAATAATAATTGTTTAAAGATAAAGATATGGATACTTACTTTTAAATTTAAAAGACTCTTTATTTTTTAAGTTCAAATTCAAAAATACTAAATCAAAACTGACTAACTATTAATGCTGTAATACATGACCCTGACTCTAAAAGAAGAATACGTTTTGGACTCTACAATATAAATTTAAAATTTTTGTCTTTTAATTTATAACTTTTATCTTATCCTTTATCTATTGCACATTTAAATTTGAAAACATTCTTATTCATATATGGGGTTATTTTTTCAATCAAATTTCAATTTAAGACAATGGATAAATATTTTTTCCTAAATTTTTTTCTAACAATTATACTAACTAATATAACTACTACTCTCCTTTTATATATAACAAGTCTTAGTGCCCGCGCGATGCGCGATCAATAGTTAACAAAATTAACTATAAAATTATTAATGGAAATATAAATTTAAGAAATCCTAAATCTTAATAATAAAAATAAGTTTAGTCTAATAATAAGTTAAATACTCAATCTAGTTGTCATTCTTTTCCTAAATCCTTTTGGGAGTCACTGTAGAAATTAGGAATAAAAAGTAAGTTTAAATATTTTATAAGAAAATGCATGCTTAATTCTTTGCCTGTGAATGCTAATTTAGTTAAAAAAATTGCCAAGTATAGACAATATTTGTAAAATTTGTGGCAATGAAAGTGAGGATATTGAACATATGGTTACAATTACTTACATAATAAAAGAATATAATAATAGCTATAATTATATTCGACTTACATTGGCAATTGACTTTCATTATGAAGAACAATTGTGCTTCATGATCATCCAAGTAAAATTTGATATTGAAATCATTATTAAATAGCGTTTATCTATAAAAAAAAAAAAAAAGTATGCAAAACCTCTATAAACATTGTAGCAAAGACAAATGTAAGTGATAAATGAGTTTTATGCCTCTTGAATACTTGTTTGTGTAAAAAAAACAACTATATGTAATTAAATTCACATTCTTCAGACACTTTGACACTTTGATAGTGTTTTTAAGACTACTTTATAAGACAAAAATATAAATGATGTTCCTAACCGTAAATTTTACATATTCAATTGCTTATTCAAATTTAAATATAAACCACGTTCAATCAATACTTCTACCTTCAATTCTACCTTTATATTAAATATATACTATTTCGCTGATTAAATAGCCAATTAACGTCGTGCAAAGGTTGGGATTTGGCTTTTGAATGCTCGACAAAACTATATTGCAAATGATTCTCCAATTAATACTATAATGTATACCGACATTTTGATTTATTTTTTTCTTCTTTCTTCTTTTGGCTCTGCTCATATCATTTATAATATTCATTACCTAGTATTGTTACATTGTCATGTATTATTTGAGTTAGTTCACTTTGATGTATAGGGTCTATGCCTACTCTTTTTTTATTGGATTATTTTATTTTTATCTGTTTGTAATAGTACCTAAGATTATTATTTCGTGGTTTACTAATTCCAACCCATTTGAATGTTCTCTTACTCATATTCAAGATTCATCTCGAATAAACTCGAAACTAAAGCCTACCGGAAATTCACAATCATATAGATAAACACGAGCTCCCTTCAAATAATTTTACTACATAAAAGATTGTTCTTTTGTTTCCTTTCCTTAATCCTGTCTCTTAACTACCATAATAGTTTTGATTAATCCGCAACCAATACAAACTATAAATTGCATACTGTGTGTGTGTGTGTGTCTGTTAAGAATTGATTCCTCGTTCCTCTTGGCTCACTTTCACTGTCTTAAATTGGATTGTGTTCTCAAAAATCATTTCAAACTCAAATTAAGCACAAATAAAAAAAAAGTAATATTATAATTTCATTTAAATTCAAAAATTAATTGAAATATTCAACTTGACATTCTCCACCAATATTTGTAGATCATATACCTCTTGACAATCAAAGTTTTGAGTTACAATCCAAATTTTGAATTACATTTCCTTCAATATAATAAAGAATAACCAATATATTTCCTTCAATATATTTGGAAAACTATCAAGCTTGGTTATATCAAATCGTTAACACTCTTTCAACTAATTTAAACGTCCAATAAAATCATGGCAAGATAGTAAATATTCTTATTCAATAAATTCTTGTTATTCATTGAATACATCATTATGTTTATAAAAACACATGAGAAATACATAAACATGAATATAATTATAAATCCATAAAAGAGAGATGTTGAGATAAAATTTTTAGTTAATTTTGCTCTATTACTTGAAATATATAGTTTGTTATCTTTTTTGGAGGATACAATTTTAACTATTACTCACTCTATCTAATATTCATTGGACCTTTTATCAAAAAAAAAAAAAAAAAAAAAAAAAAAAAAAAAAAAGAGAGTGTTCCAAATTAGTTGTCCATTTGGAATTTCAAGATTAAATTTATTAGTTTTTTCCAACTTTACCCTTAATAATTAAAAAAATATCAAAAAAAAATTAATAGTCAAATATTAAATATGGGTAACATTTTTAATATGAATGTGAAAAGATTGAAAGGGACACCTAATATGAGATGGAGGGGCTACTCTTTTCTCTTTGACCATCTTAAGTCCATTCAAAAAACTTAAACCTTAATAACCCAATGTAAAAAAGTATTGAATATATGATTAGCATAAATAGTCCAATAAATGTTGAAATAAAAACACTCAAAACACTTATATTTCAACTTAAGTCAAAAGTCGAAGAAATTCATGGCCCAAAAGATAGGAGTCTATTTTCCTTTTCTGTCTATTCAATCATTTGTTGCTAATTCTATTGGGGAAAAAAGCTATTGATTTACCAAATGCTCAATTTTCCGGCTTCTTTACTCCAAGTGAACTATTAAAGTTCCTTTAATTAAAAACTGAATCCAATGGATAAACCATCAAAATTAGTAAACAAAATATAGGAATAATTATGATCATCAATTTAAATAATATAATATATCATCCATCAACAAAATCAATGAAATCATTTCAACCGAACAACCTTAAAAATATATTTGATTGGAAAGATTCCAAAGAGTTATATTCATTTTTTCACCCAATATTGAATTAAGACAATAATAAAAGAAATTATAGAAGTGCTACAATGTAGCACTTCTTATAGAATGCAAAATTTAAAAAAGGAAAAAAGAATAATACAAAATCTAAGAAGAAATATTAACTAAAGATCAATTCAAAAATTTTACTACAATAATTATTAGCTTTTATAAATATAAAATTATTTACTATCTTTACATTCGAGTTTTTTTCTGTTTTTTTTTTTAAATAGTTAATATAAGTTAGTAGGTTTTATTTTTCAAAAAACTGCGAATGAAATCACACATCCCCAACCTTCAAATCAATTAGTAAAATTTGATGAAACGTGTCATATACATACGCTCAAGTAAATTCAGTTTGAATATCGTTTCCTTCATCAGCAATAGCTAATGCAAATACCACTGGTACATAAAAAAAATAGTAACATATATAGAAAGCACAACTAAACGGCTACCATTTTGCTTTTTCACGTGTTCTTTTCGGATTCTCTGTCAAGTTCATCCTATCATCAAAATAAATTAGGGTAGCAATATATGTAGACATTAACACATGCTATAAGAATTTAATAAAATTGAATCAGACAAAAGATGTCACAGATAAGATAAAGAGGAAAAGATTAATATGAAAAGCAAAACTCAAAAAGCTTCATAAAATAATGATAACAATGAGCTTGCGGAAATGTCTAACTTTGGGTTATGTGGGGATTAAATAGGAAAAAATGATTAGAGAGAAAAACTTTATTTTAAATTCAAATAGATGTTATTATTATCTATTGATCCAAATTCAAAATTTTGATTATTTCCAAACATGACTGTTATGTGTGATTGTTACACAAAATGTATGAAAACTTAATACAAAAATATATGAAAGTCGATATTATTGACATTAAATAATTAACTAAGACATATCATAAATAATATATTATAAGGGGATTGCAAAACAAAGTATAGTTATAAATAAATTGTAAACTTACACACCCTAATAACATAAAAATTATTATAAAAATAGAATACCTTCATGGATGAAAAAAAGACGGCGAAGTTAACGAAGGTCCATACTCTATGTTATCCCCAACATCTACTTTGTTCTTCATGATCTCTTGGTCAAGCTCTTAACTTGTTAGACAACTATTGATGAAAAAACTAATTTGTGAACCGTTTTACACTATGAAGGACAAACTCTATCTATCCATTGCGTCTACTTCGAAGTTTTTAACCTGCACCTAAATGTATTAAGATATGCTAACGATCAACAACATAAAGAGGAGAAAAAAGCCTGACATTGATTTATGCAATATTGAAAGAGTATATATAAATATGGACTACGTTAAATTTCACATAAGTAGAGTCTTTCGGGATGCACATTATTCTATTACTATCATTCAATGAGTCCACAATTCTACCAGAGATTATAAGATCTTAAGATTGACCTTATCAATAAGATCTTGATATTAACCTCTGAACAACACAAGTACTCAATCTCTCCTATATCTGCAAAATCAATAAAGTAATTATCAAGTGTGCATATCAAGTTTCATTCCATCATTAAATGCATGAAATGAAGAAGTAAGTATCTATCGATATTATCTCTATTCCAAAATAATTTTTTTTGTATGACATTAACCATAAAGATAAAAGTAGAAACTTAAGTCGAGACCTTTTTCTAATAGACTAACTATAAATGTTCACGTCTATTACAGCTGAGAAATAAATAACAACTATTTTTTAGCCATCTTTTGCTATATTGGCACTCAAGAACGGCAACAAAAGAAGAAATTACATCTTTGAAATGTCTAATTCCGTGAATTAACTAAGTAATTCAAAGAGTGAAGCTACATATATAAAGGATGGATGTTAATTAACAGCACAGTTAAAAAACTTGAATTGTTTACCATTCAAAAGTTCAGATAAGATTAAATAGTTTCAATTCAAAAGTTTAGATAAAATAGATTTATCTTGTTTTTCAATTCACAAAATGTAATCTCTCAATTCAGTTTACAAAACCACGCTAACTCAAAACTAACTAATATTATTAATTATATTGGTTAAAATTTAAATGAGATAAGGATAAACTTATTTAGAAATTTGAAAGCTCCATCATGTTAGAACTATGTCCTTTATCTTCATCGACACATAGTTAATTACTAACAAAGATAGTATTTTAAATTCAAACTCCAAACCTAATTATAATTATCTAACAATTAAAATCAGATTACCAAATTATTATAAAAAAAATAACTAACTTTAAAATATAGAAGGATCAAGTTAGTTTGGTTTCTAAAACACATTTTATCTTTAATTTCAAATTTTAAAATTTTATTTTTCTCAATAAAGATTTATATTTCAATTTAAGACAGTGGACAAATATTTTGTCCTAACTTTTCCTTAATAACTATCCTAACTATCATAACTACTATCCTCTTTTTTTATATATATAGAATATAGATATATAGATAGATTGCGTTGCTTTTATAAATTAGTATTTTATATAGATGACATTTCTCAATTATTTTGACATCAATTAGGACTTGAATTTTACAATCTAATCAGAAAATTGAAAACAAATAAGATTTAACCACTGCTATAAGCATATTTTCCTCAACAACTATACTTAATCTGTATTGCATATTATTCTTATATCCACATTATATAGAAATATTTTACTTAAAAAGTTTTTGTTATAATCTTAAGCACCTACTATGGACACTAGAATGGGGGGTTGAATAGTGTCTACTGATTTTTCTTTGCACGGACTCGATGCTTCTGAGTCAAGAACCTTGTTCTTGACTTACCAGTTTGCACTTCGACACCACAACACACACAAACAAAAGGCACAAGGAACACAGTGTTTTTACGTGGAAAACTCCTTGCTCAAGGGAGAAAAACTACGACCCACACTCGGGGATTTTAAAACTCAATCTACTACCACAAGAGCAAGTTTCTGATTACAAGACTCTGTAACCAAGGGGCTCCACTCTAGACCCTAATCACTCAACAAAGCTAAACTCTAGCTTTACAAAGTAATCTCTCAAAAGTTCACCTAACACGTTTTCTTCTAAGATAAGCTGATAGGTAAAAACAATGATCGCACAAAACCAAGACAAGTTACAAACCAAGAACCTAGACAAAATATCTAGACTCAAACTTGTTAACTCCGCCAGTTGTCTTCCTCAGTTATCTCACGTTGAAAGTTGTTGAATCACCTTTGTATGCTCTTAACTCTCTTTATGTGAAGAACTAAGTTACGGCTGCCTCAACTACTTGTATTTATATGGGCATCAGAACCCTAGTTGAGTTCCACAAGGAAACCTTGTAATTATGGTAAGATAAGATTACTTGTAACTCTTTCTTTGTTTAAGTCCAACTCGTATTCGTACTTCGAAGACACAGTCTGGGCACCGCCTCTTTTAGTCTGACTAGGATGCATACTCGTTCACTCGCCATTACTCCTAGTTCCGCAGGGATTTGCAACCCTCAAATCTTTTCGATCAGTCGTGCCCTTCTATACAAGGACCAAGTTCCCCTCCGGAACCACTGGATCCTTCTCGTTTGTCATTCTTCAAAAACCTTTCCTCAACAGTTTTAGTTTAAATAAGATTCAACATACTCTTCCTCCAGTATAAGATACCGCATGATTATTCCTCATTGTTAGTGTAGTTGATCACGTAAATAGTACATACATAAATGTAATGCTGAAATTTTACTTCTTTTTATTGATGAACTTATTTACTTTTTTATATAGAGATTTTGCATTTACTTTGCAGTACAGTAATTGACACAACCTTTGATAAGCTTATGTATACTCCACCAAGATTTTCAATTATGGTTGTGATACATATGTAATCCCTTTCAACTAGATCCCATTGTAAATTGATATGGAAAGAACTAACACTTTTGATTTGTGAGATTTCGGGCAAGTAAGAAGCAGAGGGAGCCCGCCATTATTTTGACAAATATTTACGAATCAATTACTCATGAGGTATGTTCTTTCTTTCGTTGTTTCGTAGTTAATGTTATTGAGTCTCTTCTGCTACTCCTTAAATACATGCTTAAAAGAGGTTAAGATCTTACTTGAAACATGTAGAATACGACTTATAAAGTTAAGATGGGGAGGATTTGATATACGATTATGATTCAAATATTATTTTCTTGTAAGTAATTTCTAGATGGGTTATCCAATTGTGATTAGCTTCTTTGATTAAATATTTTTATTTTCATCTTGCCCAAATATGGGAGAAGGATATTAGTGATGTCATATAGGAAAAGATTGAATAAAGTGATAGTCGAGATTAAAAATTGTCTTATGTGTGGGCAAGAGGCACAAAGTGTACAAACTTAGATAATATTAGGTTTGTCCAATAAGCAAACAAGAATTATATATGATTGTAAATGTAATAATGAAATATGTACAAGCATGGACCTATGGCTATATGCGATCAAAGGACAATTTGTACTTGCTTCAATAGTAAAGGATCCCCTACCTTAAGAAGGATCTAATTATTTCCTAGTTAATAACCACCAGCTATGGGTGATAAGCTTCTTGAATCTTCCTTAAAGGGATGTCAAGACCAACACACTTCCTAATACCCTGTCCTTCTAGAGTAACCTAACTTTCGTTAATGTTAGAGGTACTTGGAATTTTTCAGTATTCTTTAGGTGATTTTTCAATAAAGTTTTACAATTCTTTTTTATTTTACTTTTTTTTTATGTAATTTAAATATCCTTAATTTTTTAAGTCGTACACTTTACTATATAAAGTATTCAAAAACATGCCAATAATTCTGTTGCCTGTCCTGTTCTCTAACTTGATTTCTCTTTGTTTTGTTGAGTAGTTCTAACCGTTCTTTAAAAACATGTGTCTAAGGTATGTTGGATTAACTCCAACACCTATATTTCATATCAAGCTAGAAAGATAATTAACTTTGTAACAAGGAGTTTGGTATCATGAAAAGTTGTTTATCTTTTAAAAACATCTTTACAAAAGAATTGATTTTTCTTTTTAACTTTTGAACACCTATATTATCACATTTGTTTATGTTGTGTTCCTTGTCTTTGATATATGAAATTTACAGGTATTTAAGGAAGATACACGTACAACACACGTACGCTAAAATTAATATATTACAAGTGCTATTGTATACTGATTAATAAATGGAAAAAACAGTGCCACACCCAAACATAATTATTTAAATTAGAAGTTAAAAAGAAGAAGGAAGATTGCCCTAAGTTTTTGATAATGTTGCTTTTGCTACCTAGTACTACCTGTCAATTGGAACTACTTTCCAATAATCCCGGCTTTTAATTAAGTAAAACCCTTTAAATATTGATATTATTGGTTTTAGGTGGAAATACAATACCACTTCCTTTCTATGTTTTCTAGTCCCATTCTTCTTCACTTCTCTTTCACCGCTGCCCCTTCCTCTCTCTCTGTCTTGTATGGTCATAAATCATGCCATCCTTACTTAACGGATCCTCGGAGACCTGTTGGCCCACATGAAACGGGTCCGAAGGTGATGAATGCAGTGGATGCGGAGGTACACGTACGATTCACAAGCTACGATTCACAAGCAACGGCTGCTATAGCCGCATGGACGTAAGGCTAACGGGCGCACTCCTAAAGCTAAGCCGCCTTTAGCTCTATGTTACTCCTATCTAGGTATTGAGCTAACCATCTTATGTAATAGGCCATGGGCCCTATGAATAGAATTACATTAGAACAAGGATTGGGTAAAGACTGGTCTATAAATTTCTCAATCACCCTATTGGAATTAATATTCATTCAAGTAAGAAAATACTAACCCTACTCTTGCTTTCTTTAATATTTCACAATTACCTGTAACCCTAAAATACAAATTTAATTGTTTTTCGACGACTCAAATTCTACGTTCAGCAATTTTTCACCCAGGCAATTCATTGTTATTGTGAAGAAGCATATCGATTATGTCGCAAGACAATGCTAGAGTTCAATATGATGCCGCCCGTGAAGGAGGCAGACCCTAACTAGGAAGAAGTAGACCTAGGGGTACATGGTAGCTATTGCGCCCTATTTTGGCACTTTTCAAAATAGTTTACAACTTTCGGGACTCTTTTTGGGTAAAGAATGGAGTCGCCACCTAACAATTCTAAGGTCTGCTAGGATACCTAATCAAATTGAAGAAATGCTTGCTTAACTCTTATTATGGTCTGCGAAACATGTGAGATTCTAGGCAAGGATTCAAATTATCTAAAGGGAAGGTATAAGGCACCCTTTAAGATCCACTATAGAAGTGGTTCCAAGTCGGACTTGACTTAATAAATTGAGGGATTGTGTGAAAAGAAGGGCAAGCTAAAATGAATTGTCAATAAACTTGAACGAATCTAAGCTAATTAAAAAAATGAGAAAGGAAATCTGAAATAACTATAGAGAAAAATATGCAAAGGCAAACATATCATTAACTAAAGTATTCGAAATTCATAAACAAGATTGCAATTTTAAAGAAATATAATTGAATACAAGCTAACTCAAATATATCATTAAATATCACAAATTTTCAGATACAAATAGTTATTCTACAAGGCAATTAATTATTCTATGGGGAATTCCTATAGACAAGCAAATTTCTAAAGGATGGAGAAAGAAGAAAAAGTTTAGAAGAACCCGAAAAATGGAAAACTCGGAAGTAGCCTTGAATTTCCTAAAGTTTTCTAAAGGTCTTCATTTCGTCTTGAATATAGGGTTGACTTCAATGCAACTCCAACGCAAATGTAGACCGCCCCATTTTGTGAGATTAGCCAACTCATCCCAAGATTATTTATGCAAAGAAAACAAAAGAAAAAAAAAAGATTAGTAAATGAACTTAATTAAGCAATGCCACCAACAAGCAATATAAGCTTGGAAAGGCAAAGGGTACTTTTAGACAGAATGGTCCTCGCACAAATTAACTAATCAAAACTATCATACTCCGTAAAGAGCTGGTAGTTAAACCAGACACATGCTTAAAGGGAAAACCCCCATGTAAAATTCCAAGTTAATTATATCAGGAACCAATTTCCAGGTTTATTAGTTCAATAGAAACAACCACTAACATATTTTCTATCATACAAAAACCTAGAGCATGCTTTGCTAGTTTACCTTAGTGTCTTCACAAACTCCATATTTCACATGCTTGTTTTAGAAGAAACAAAATAAAGCAGTACATTTTGATCAAACTAAATCAGCACACCGTAAAACAATTTCAAAGGTTAAAAGGAATACCAAGGAAATGGGTAAACAAACATAAAAGTAATCTTCTTTATAAGAAAATAAATTTTATTCTAAAGTTAGCTCAACATAGGCAGTAATGAAGAGGAGAGATTCCAATAAAAACGAAACAATATTTTAATATAGTCAAGAAAACTAGCGAGGTTGATTTCACAGCCACTAGTTGAGTATTTACTTGGTGGAATGCTTGAATACTTTAAGATAACTAATTGCACTTGACACAACCAAACCATCAAACATAATCTTTACCTTGCTTTGTCTTAATAGGGGACTACAAGATTCCAAATAAGAGTACAAGTCAACCGATTTACGCATGATATTTCTAGACATGGGTTTCGAAAGCTTTTGCCATGATCCATTATTTTCAGGAGACCAATCGGGACATTAAAAGAAGATTTCACTTTTAACAACAATAAACGAAAGAGACAAACTTAGATAGGAATACTTCAGACTTCCTAAATGACATGAACTTAGACATAGAAACAGTATGCAATTCCTACTTCTATAGCTTAACCAAATAGGAGATTAAACAATGACAGAGAAAAAAAAAACTTAAAAGGATTGCATTCAAACAAAGGAAAAAAAGGGGATTTTATAATATCTAACGAGTTTACGCCGCAGCTAACTAGAAAATAGGCTATTTGAAACAGGATTTGAGAATAAGAAAGGAAACTTGAGATAACGAATAAATTTTGGTATACCAATAAAGATGCCAAAATTGGGACATGCAACGTTCATGCCAGCAGATTTATATACAAGAAAGTACTCCAATAACAGGACTCTTGACCATAAATTCAACTTTATCACTTGGACGGACGCCAAAACAAGTAAAATATTAAAATTTCAACTTTAAATTACATGCTCACAAACTCAAAATCTAGACCTTAAAAAGTGACATTGACAGTTAGTTTAAGCAAAACTAGTAAAATAGCCAAATGAATTCATACTTAAAGAAAACTTCACACGTGTGTTTAAATACCATTCAAGGTTTTCAAATTGGAGATAGCTTCCGATAACTCAAGAATTAGAGGTTTAAGACAGTCAGACAAAAGGCGTTACTGCTTAAGCTACCGCCTTTCAACTAATTAACCCAAACTTGCAAAACTGAAACTGACTGGCATTGCATATACAAATTTGCAAGAAACTATGAACCTACCGAAATTCTAGGACTCAATTTTACAGAAATAAAATGGCAAGCTTTCACTTTTATCTTAGTTATCAGATATCAACTTCTTAAAAATTTGAACAGAGTACTCGCTACAGGAAACAGGCATGCATCTAGTTGAGAAGTAATAGATTCTTTTGTTTTCGAGAGGAAGGCTCGGATCTGTATTCGAATTAGGCAAGAACTTCAAGTTCGCCATGGCTGCAGAAATTGTCTCGCCAGGATACGGTACTTATAGGTTCGCCATGGCTGCAAAATTTTGCCTCGCCAAGATACGGTACTTATAAGCTCGCCATGGCTGCGAGAGTTGCCTCGCCAAGTTACTGTACTTAAAAGTTCTTGCCCAAATTTGACAATCTAGACATATCGTCATCGCCCAAAATGTATTTTATTACAACAGTAAAGGGGCAGAAACAGAACACGTAGAGCGATAGCAGTAGTGAAAAATGTTGGGGCCTCACAATTGATCCTCGGCCAGGTGTGTAGTATCTTATTCAAATCAGTCCACGCCCAATGACTACTTACGAATCCTAAAAATAAATGTCTTCCGTAGACCAAAAGGTGTAGTATCTTTTCAGAATCAGCCATGGTTAATACAAAGAGCCAAAGTGTCCTGGGATTCACACATAAACAACATAGCAGCAGCAATATATACAAAGGGTGAGACAGCCACCATACCAAAATCATTTCAAACAGAGAGGGGCCTCACAAGAACGTATAAGATCAAGTGCAATATTCTGTTCAAGCGTCAACTAGCAAGACTTAAACAAAGTAATGGTAAAGGTACAAAGGTGAAGTAATCACCAGGTGAAGTAAATCACCGAATAAAACTCGACTTTGCTAAAAGAGGTGCGGTATTTATGCAAATCAGTTTCTTCCCAACAAGAAACCAGCCAAGAATAATGGCAAAATATAGCCAGAACTATACACCAACAGTCAAGAACCAAGGTATGATGGAGCCACAACCAGGTGAAGTAATCACCAAAGATAGAACTGCATTTTTTTTCACAAACCAAGCATAATATCTAGTCGCACATAATCAGTCCCAAGCAAAAGAAATCTCGCCAACATTTATAGATCCTGGAAAATGTCCAACGCCATAAATTGAAGCAGAGATATCAACAATGTGCAGCTTCTTATTGTCGTTAAGGCTCAGATTTCGTAAAAGATAGGCAAAGGAAAGATAAGACCTCGTCATGGCTGCGAAGTGGTTGCACGACGGTTATCGGTCATCCAAAATCGCCATGCCAAGATACAATTGTCTTAGCATCCCGCCTTACTGATTTAGTTATTAAAACTCTTTATCATCATTGCCTCTTTTCATTTCTGGGCAGCATCATAACAATAGCAGAGGGACAGCAGTAGTGTCAGCAAGTAGCCTCACTTCACAAGATTGTGATAACTGGCTACGTGTAGTACTCTCTTCAAATCAGTTTGTGTGTCGAACCAACATACTAGAAAATACCGGGGCTAAACCAAGAACAGCGACCAAAGTGCAGGCGTTGATGGTTGAGGCTCAGAATTAATTGAATTGCAACCTTGACGAGAAAAACGCCAGCGTCACCATGGCTGCGAAGATCGTCCTTCCAAGATATGACTCCTCGCATTTCTCGCCTTACTTTTTTGTAACAATTTATCGTCATCGCCCCTTTTCTTTTTGGGACAGCAGCTGAACAGTAGCGGAAAACATCACGGGTGAAACAATAACCCATATACTATAGATCAAGGTGTGAAATGAGCTTTATATCCCACAAACCACTTGTGAAGCCTAAAAAGGTAAATCTTCTACTGGCCAAAATGCACAACAATTTAACCAAAAATCAACCCTGCTTGACACGATGTGACAGCCCCAAGGTGATATGAAATTTACACAGAAACAGCATAGCAGCTGCAAATTGGAAAAGCCATGAATTGAAGTAGAGCAATAACAAGTTTCATTGCCGGTCGTAGAGGCTCAGAAATAATTTGACGACAACGTCGCCATGGCTGCGAGCTGGTTGCTCGACATCCACCAGCCATCCTAGCTCGCCTTGCCAAGATACGAACGTGTCGCTCATTTACCCCGTCGGGTTTTTATAAATTTCATCATTTGCCTTTAACGGACAACAGAAGTGTTGCACAGTTGGAGCAGCAACTCAAGACTAGGGTCGTCGGAGAAAAACTCAAGAAGAAACTCCGGTGAGGCGCCACTGCCTCTGTTTCTTTTTTCTGTTTCTTTTTTTTGATAGTATATTGGGGGGAGGTATTATTTATATACAAAAGAAAAGAAAAATTACAAAATGAGACAGAGGTTGCCGGGGCAAAATTCCGGTGAAGTCGTCGGCCAAAACCACCTCACAGCTTCCATCTCCTTCTCTCCTTTCTTTCTCTGATCTCTCCCCCTTTTTCCAAAAATCGACGGGTTTTCATCCCTTCCAATTAGTGTTTCCAAAGGTGTGAAAAAAATGAAAGAATCCTACCCAACGGCTATAATTTTGTAAGAAAATCAAATCCCTCGAAAGATCCCCAAAAATGAGAGGGAATCCCGGAACCCCTTCTGCTAATAAGATATCTGAACGTACAAAATGTGTTTTTTTAAGAATAGGCTAGAGTTCAGTCCAAATTTCATATCTCGCCCTTTTCTAGAAATA
This sequence comes from Petunia axillaris subsp. axillaris, assembly GCA_029990575.1. Classification (NCBI taxonomy): domain Eukaryota; kingdom Viridiplantae; phylum Streptophyta; class Magnoliopsida; order Solanales; family Solanaceae; genus Petunia; species Petunia axillaris. Next base: position 63,925,887 of record JARKNS010000004.1, read on the forward strand.
GCTAATTGCCTTAAGTAATTTTGCAATTAATTTAAAGAACTTTCTAATTAAATAAATGCTCATAAATATTTTACATGTTGTAGGTAATACAAAGCCGAAAACATCAAATTGAAAATATAGAAAAACCTTACAAAAAAATAGCGACGTTGCGGCAAAACTTCAAATTTTACAATTTCTTTTGGAAAAGGACACTTTTGGCTTTTATTAATACAACATGCTATATTTTGAGATTTATGTAAAAAGTAAGTGTCGACAAATTAATTTCAAAAATATTGGGCCAAAATTGGGTGTCAACAGCTGCCCCTCTTTACCTGAAAAGGATGAAAGAGTTTTCAGGGTAAAGAAAGTTGACGTGAAAACCAATTTTGGCACGGTAGAGCAAATAGTGCTTAACTGAAGCAGGGCTAGAATGAAGTTTTGGAGAGATATATATGTAGCCTCCTAATTATGAAATGTGGTGCACAACACACTCATAGATAGGACTCTACATGCATAGCTCCACAACTCCCTAGGGATGCATGAACCTATCGATCTGACATCGCACGAACTTTAAAATTTTACCCCAGTGACGAGGATAGACACTGGGATAGAGGAAAAGATAATGCTAAAGTAAAGGAAAGATCAAGCATGAGAGATAGGCAGGAATGATAAGCACCAAGATAAGAATGGAAGAGTAGAAGAGTAAGAAAAGCTTCATGTTATGCTCCAAATAATGTTGCGGCTTTATTAAAATTTCCTGCAAAATCTCGATAAACGGTTAGCAAGTAACTGTAAATAATGCTTGATAAATAGATTGAGGAATAAATAACAATAGTAAAGCTTGCAGGTGCTGGTTGCAATATCAGTGATAAGTTGTCTCCCAATCGACTGGCGAAATGGTCCGGCTTGTGAGGCAGGAAAACTTCGAGGCCATTGGTAGACTTCATTATTAAATCATTCGATCGGCGAAGTGGTCCGGCATGAAGCAAGGAGGACTCCGGGTATAGATGACAGTGACAATCAACTGGCAAGACGGTCCGGCATGAAGCAAGGAGGGCCTCGAGGCTGATTGCAAAACTACAAAAGGTAAAGCAAGACATAATTTAAATCAGGTGCAAAGGCATAAAGTAAAGCAAGTGCGATGCGATTTTTCTGTGGAATGTAAAGCAGTGCAGGACAAATCAACTCACGAGATGCTCCGCCCGGAGGACCTCGGGGCTGATTGTCAAACCGAAAAGTAGAACAAGACATAGAATAAAGCAGGTGCAAAGACATAAAGTAAAGCAAGTGGGATGCGATTTTGCCGTGGAATGTAAAGCAGTTCAGGACAAATCAACTCGCGAGATACTCCGCCCGGAGGACCTCGGGGTTGATTGGCAAACTGAAAAGTAAAGTAGGATAATAATTAAAGCAGGTGCAAAGATATAAAGTAAAGCAAGTGTTATGCGGTTTTGCTGCAAAGTGTAAAGCGGTGCAGGACAAATCAACTCGTGAGACGCTCCGCCCGGAGGGCCTCAAGATTGATTGTCAAATCATAATTTAAAGCAGGTGCAAAAATATAAAGCTGTTGCAGGGCAACCAACTGGCGAGACACTCCGCATGTGGTGTCTCAAAGTTGACTTGTCAATTCATAATTTAAAATAGGTGCAATATAAAGCTGTTGCAAGACAACCAACCGGCGAGACACACCGCACATGGTGTCTCATAGTTGACTTATCTACTCTAATTTAAACAAGTACAAAATATAAAGCTTTTGCAGGACAACCAACCGGCTAGACACACCGCACATGGTGTCTCATAGTTGACTTGTCAATTCATAATTTAAAGCAGGTGCAGAATATAAAGCTGTTGCAGGACAACCAACCGGCGAGACATACAGCTCATGGTGTCTCATCGTTGACTTGTCTATTCTAATCTAAACAAGTGCGAAATATAAAGCTTTTGTAGGACAAGCAACCGGCGAGACACACCGCACATGGTGTCTCATAGTTGACTTATCAATTCATAATTAAAAGCAGGTGCAGAATATAAAACTGTTGCAGGACAACCAACCGGCGAGACACACCGCTCATGGTGTCTCATAGTTTGACTTGTCGAATCATAATTTAAAGCATAAAGTAAGCTTGTAAAGATAAAAATGCCGCCTGTTCGGCAATAACTCATGACAAAACAAACGCTTTAAGTCATGAAAAAGCAATTTTAAAGGAACTCTGTGTGGTGATCCCATCAACTGGTAAAGCAACTCTGCGGGAAACCATAATGTAATCCAAGCAATTTGGAAAGGCAGTTTGGCTAAATGCAAGGAGGACCCTGCAAAAGAGAAAGCAAACCATTAATTACTAATTTAGCAAAGCAACGTATTATGAAAGCAAGCATGGTAAGAATATTAATGATAGAAAATGCCCTATTTTTTGCAATAAAGCTCAAATTGCATTAGGGATAGAAGAGTTGAGAAGGTGTTGTTGAGCTTCCTGCCACATTGCTTGCCCAAAACATCCTTCTGCTTGCTATGCCGTATTGGCAAAGAAGCTGCTGCTTTTTATATATGTTGCTATCTTGTGTTGTGCTTGCTCTTCCAATTGCTTATATTAGAACGGTGTTGGTTGTTCTCAAAGCTGCCTTGACACTGATACTACTTCAACGAATATACATTCAATCGCTGCAATGAAGCTTGGGCTGAATAGAGGCGAACTGGGCCAGGAAGGAGTGCAGCAGCAAAATCCATATTTGAACTTGAAATAACTGAGTTCCAATGATGACTCATCCCAAACTCATGCATGCCTAACTTGGGTTATGAAGTGACTCAAATAAAATGGTGAAGTTGGTCTTTTGTCACAAAAGTAGAGAGGACTCCGAAGAATCACTGGTAACTTCTTATATGAACTGCTTGTTGATGTTCTGCTGTGGTTTGTGGTGCTAAAATGCTGCTAAATCCTGTTGTGCTGGATACTTAAATTTGCGGTGCTTTCGGTAATAATTGCTGCTGAGCTGCGTGTTGGAAGGCTGCTGAAATTTGTGGTATTTGCATTACTATTGTGCTACTTGCTGAAATTCATAATGATAATGCCTGATGCTGATTCTTCTTCAATGCATGGGGCAATAACTGGATTTAATGCTTTAACTCCAAGATCTTCTAAGACTGAGTGTTAGCAAGACATAGCAGCTTGATGTAAATGGACCAGCAAGAAATCTTGGGCTTTGGAAGAAGGCATATGCAGCGTGTGGACTTAGAAGTCGCACAGTCTCAAATGAGACTCACTCAGGTTGTTTGCCATGTAAAGAAATGATAAAGATAAGGATTAGTATATATACAAAGGAAAGATAAGATATTTGAGGCAAAACTATGGTCTTTGTCAATAAACTGATCCTAGTAACAAGGAAGCTAGCATCCTAATACACGATAAATGCAGCCAAAGTTGGATCAGACCATCTAAATTTAATGACAAGGAAATGTTTCAACTAATAACAACTAGTCTGCAGATCATATTAAATACTACCAAGCCAAAAGATAAAATAGTAGAAAAAGAAATAAAGGTATGAAATCGTCACCATAGAAATACGAATGAATATGCTGCTTATGGACTTTTTTTTTTTTTTTAAAAATGTCATTTTCAAATCTTGAATACAACAAATCTAACCAAAACTTACACACATGCTCACACTTTGATGAAACTTTTAAGTAAACAAAGTAGAATGAACGATTTCTACACTTCCCATACCCTACTCTATTTAATAGGTTCAATGCGCAATATCTAAAGAGGATAAAGATGTGGTTTTAAGAAAATATACTAGCTGACCTCAATCAGAACTATATGAACCAAATTAAAAGTAGCCTTGCTCTTGAAAACAACAAACCATTCTAGCAGATTATAGAACATAAATAAATGAACCTTCAGATGATATCAAAAGATCCAACTTAAGAGCGCAGGCCATAAACTAAACTCAAGCGCAAAATGCATAGCTATCAAGGAAGAAGATATACCAGTTCATATGCTCAAAAGGAAAAAATTGAACTTAACTGGACAATCAAGAACCGGCAAGAGTAAATTTTAGGTAAGAAACGACTTCTTCTCTTCTTAAGCAGAATTCTTTAATTAATCAAAATGTGTTAAACATGAATAAAGAACCAATATTTTAAGAAAAAGCCTTAACAAACAACTATTTTCTTAGACGAACTCAAGGGCATATGCCCATCTTATAAAAAGAGTGTTTAATGGAAAAGCTAGCAAACTTACTAAGAAAAAGAAGAACCCTCTGTTTTAGTAAAGGAAAAAAAAGTTCTAACCATTAAACGAGCACAATATATGACACGATCATAGTTTTAGTTCTAACAAGACACATGACTGTAAACAGGTACTTATTTAAGAGTTTAACAAGAGACATAATGCTTAGGAAAGATTTAATCTTTATAAAGATAAGATTACACAAATCAGTTCTTCTTTCTTAACAGACTTAATGCATGCATTTTCAGAACATAAAGCGGTTTACTGTACATCAAAGAACACACAAACTTGCTTGAAACAAAGGAAATAATGCTCAATGGCCTCATATGACTCTCAATATTAAGCACGGCCAATCGCTGGAAAAGGAAAGTACACAATGTTTAACTAGTTATAAGCTATAGCTCACTTACAAATCAAACCAACACGACCAAAATTAAGAACTTGTTTGATAGGTATGTTCAGCTAAATTATATTACCAATACACTAAGATATACTTGAGGTTTATTAGAATAACCTATTTTACACAAAAGATATGATTCAAATCAAATAACGAGATGCAAATAGGAACACATTAATTCAATCGGACAAAACAAATATTGCAGAATATAAAAGGGTAGTATGTTACCTGTTGTGTGGAAGTGAGTCGAGGCGAGGGATTCGAAGCCCTTACGCTCAAGCAAAGGAAAGAGTAAAAGAAGTGAATGCAAGCTCAAATTGTACGCCGAATGCAAACTAAAATTATCTGCTCGTAGTTTTAAAGTTTATGCCTAAAGCTATTCTAAAAGAACACCCTTTTGGATATCAAATTCTGCCCCTCTTTACACAAAAAGAAATTGGTTGGTTTTAAAGAGAAAATGGCTAATTTGACGTTAGCACCAACTATGGTTTCAAATCTGGGTTATGCTTGCATGAACAAACATGCTAGAGGCCTCCAATTTTGCCCTTCGCACTAGAAAAAATGTCTAAAATTGCCGCGGTTTGGGTTGTTGAGGAGAAGTTCTTCATCATGCATCTTTTCTTCCATTTAGACTGCACTTCTTGTCAAACTTACAGAAAAATTCATTAAAGAAATGATAAATAAAATGTAGGCAGAACCATTTAGCTATTATGGAAAAATCATAAAGTAGAAGAAATAGCGATGTTCAGATTCAGATCTATGGTGGTAAAAAGTCAAGATAGGAAACCTTCCATCTTAATTGATGAGTTACATGCCGGTTCTGTTTTGGTTAAATTGAGGCCCTTTAGCCGAATGCATCACGCTGCAATCACGTATGTTCTCCCAATTGCCTATGGAAGAATTACTGGAACAAAAATTGCTCATCCAGTTGTATAGGTAGAATTCTTAGGACTGAGAATTGTTCATATTTGTGGGTCGACGGACCCAAACGTGCAGTTGTATTTCCTCCGGTCAGTTGCCAAAGTTTTGCATGTTGATAATTGCAACACACATGATGAAACCACCTGCAAAACTGATGGGAAAGCACCTGCAACACTCTTTGAAGATAGACAATATTTCCTGAAACTTAAACTGCTAAAAAAAAAAATCTGCCCCAGTTATAAAAGGAACAAAAAAAATAGAAATAAATAATGGCTGACTTATGCCGAACATCAAATCTCTGTTCTATTGCTAATCCTTGCACATTGTACTTAACTTGCTTTGCAAACATTGCCATGGTTATCCTTGGGTGGGTGGGTGGAGATTAAGCAAAAGGTAGACACATCTCGGTAGCGTATCACATGCATAAACCTGAAGGCAAAAAACTTTCAGAAAGTGTCAAACAATTTAATAATATGAAAAGGAATAAATAATTATTAACAATGTTAAGCAACTATAAGTAAACAAATTGCATATGAATAACAATTTATAAAGAACAGCACATAACCCCGGGGTGTCAATATTAAATCAAGTCCATTGTGGTTAGAACCTAAGTAATCCCCAGCGAAGTCGCCATGCTATTGCGCCCTATTTTGGCACTTTTCAAATAGTTTACAACTTCCAGGACTCTTTTTGGGTAAAGAATGGAGTCGCCACCTAACAATTCTAAGGACTGCTAGGACACCTAATCAAATTAAAGAAATGCTTGCTTAACTCCTATTATGGTATGCGAAACATGTGAGATTCTAGACAAGGTTCAAATTATCTAAAGGGAAGGTATAAGGCATCCTTTAAGATCCACTATAGAAGTGGTTCCACGTCTGACTTGATTTAATAAATTGAGGGATTGTGTGAAAAGAAGGGCAAGCTAAAATGAATTGTCAATGAACTTAAACGAATCTAAGCTAATTAAAAAAATGAGAAAGGCAATCTGAAATAACTATAGAGAAAAATATGCAAAGGCAAACATATCATTAACTAAAGTATTCGAAATTCATAAACAAGATTGCAATTTTAAAGAAATATAATTGAATACA